>OZ010788.1:347431321-352231321 GCA_963932465.1 Maratus speciosus | reverse complement strand
GAAAATGTCTGTCTGTCTGTGTCCGTCTGTCCGTCCGTCCGTCTGTCCGTCTGTCCGTCCGTCCGTCTGTCCGTCTGTCCGTCTGTCTGTCGCCATTGTACCATCAAAAAGTGTATGAAGTTATGTATAGAATTAAACCAAAATTTTATTATAAGTTTTTAGCTATGGCAAGCAGGTCCTCCCGGAATTTGGAAAAAATTCGCCGGTAGGGGGCGCTGATATAACAATTTTTGTGCGATTTTGAATATTGTACCATCCAAAAGTGTATGGAGTTATGCATAGAATTGAACCAAATTTTTAGTTTAAGTTTTTGGATATGACAAGCAGGTCCTCCCTGAATTTGGAAAAAATTCGCCGGTAGGGGGCGCTGTAAATGCGTTTTTTGTGCGATTTTGAATATTGTACCATCGAAAAGTGTATGAAGTTATGCATAGAATTGAACCAAATTTTTATTTTAAGTTTTTGGCTATGGCAAACAGGTCCTCCCTGAATTTGGAAAAAATTCGCCGGTAGGGGGTGCTGCAATAGCGATTTTTGTGCGATTTTGAATATTGTACCGTCCAAAAGTGTATGAAGTTATGCATAGAATTAAACCAAATTTTTATTTTAAGTTTTTGGCTATGACAAGCAGGTCCTCCCTGAATTTGGAAAAAAATCGCCGATAGGGGGCGCTGTAATAGCGATTTTGAATATTGTACCGTCCAAAAGTGTATGAAATTATGCATAGAATTAAACCAAATTTTTATTTTAAGTTTTTGGATATAGCAAGCAGGTCCTCTATGAATTTGCAAAAAATTCGCCGTTAGGGGGCGCTGTAATAGCGATTTTTGTGCGATTTTGAATATTGCACCATCGAAAAGTGTATGAAGTTATGCATAGAATTGAACCAAATTTTTATTTTAAGTTTTTAGATATAGCAAGCAGGTCCTCCATGAATTTGCAAAAAATTCGCGGTTAGGGGGCGCTGTAATAGCGATTTTTGTGCGATTTTGAATATTGCACCATCGAAAAGTGTATGAAGTTATGCATAGAATTGAACCAAAAAAAAATTTTAAGTTCTTGGCTATGGCAAGGTTGTCCTCCCTTAATTTGTAAAAAAATCGCTCGTAGAGGGCGCTGTAATAGCGATTTTTGTACAATTTTTGTGCCATTTTGAATATTGTACCGCCGAAAAGTGTATGAAGTTATGTATAGAATTGAACCAAATTTTATGTGTTTATTTTTGGTCATGTCACGAAGGTTCTCCCTGAATTTGGAAAAATTCTGCCGGAAGGGGGCACTATAATTGCGATGTCTGTACCATTTTCATTATTGTACCATCAAAAAGTGTATGAAGTTATCCATATAATTGAACCAAATTTTTTGTGCATGTTTCTGGCTATGGCAAACAAGTCCTCCCTGAACTTGAAAAACTTCTGAAAGAAGGGGGCGCTATAATTCCGATCTCTGTGCCATTTTCATTATTGTACCATCGAACAGCGTATAAAATTATGCATACAATTGAACCAAAATGTTTGTGCTTGTTTTTGGCTTTGGCCAACAGGTTCTCCTTGAATTTGGAAATATTGCGCAGTAAAGGGGCTCCGAGCTAGCGATTTTTGTATACTTTTCTTGATTTTTCGTAGTTCTATTGTGCATCGGCGGCTCATGCAGCGGCGGGAACTCGCTTCCTGCTATGCCGGCTATTCGCAAACAGCTGATAACGACAGAACAAGGAAAAATTAATAATTTTAACAAATATCATGATATAGATTAACTCGTTTTCAGTCCGTTTAATTGACTTGAACAGAAATTTAAGATGAAAATCAAAGTTGGTATAGTATTGAACTAATAATATTGAAGTATTAACATGTGTAACTAGGTTTTGAAATATTAAGATGTATAAGATAGAAGAAAGTTTTGGGATTGGCACATCCAACTAGTTTCATATATTTTGGATAATTCATCCGATAAATTATCATTCATTTCAATAAAAGTTCAGAATTCGATATTTCATCGTTATGAAATGGTTTTTCCTATTTCGGTCATAAATGTAAATTTTCAATTAACTCTATTATCTGATTAAAAATTAACTAAGAGCTATTTATGGCATATTGATAGCATTCTTTAATTACGAAATCCAAAATAACAGAATCGATTAGTTTAATAAATCCCCTTATTAATCTTTTTAAATGAAAAGAAAAAAGAAAAATTCCAATAAAACTGCCAAAACTTTATTTGATATAAAAGGAATGTAAAAAAAAAAAAAAAAAATGAAAAAAATAATGTAATAAAAAACCAGACTGACTGTATTACCCTTGTAAAATGTTTTAAATTGAATAAATTGCAATGTTTGTAATTTTGAAAAAAATGTTTGAGTACTATATGTGCGTTTTAGTATAAAAGCAATACAGAAAAGAACTTTTTCCCGCTTACTTCAATATGATAAACAGTAATCTTAAAGTTCTGCCAAATTGTTTTTACGACTATAAGTACCCTGCGATTCACTAAAATACTTACATTATCTTTCTGACCATGTTCTGTGGTTTCTCCGTAGTCGGTGTTTACCTAGATATTTTTCATAATCGAGTCCACTGACACATTTTTATAATCTAGTTTCTCCTCAAATATCAGCAGGACATTCCGCGATTATTATTGTGCGCAGTTGCTTCGTCAAAAATCATTCCGATTTCGTGCAACATAAAATTTCATTTAATTGTTATCTAAATCCTGTGTTCAAAAATACCCATAGTATTAAAAATTTAAAAGGATGAGGGCAGAAATCGAGAAGCATCTTTAATAAAGTGGATAATGGAAACATCTTTCATAAAGCAGAAACGTGGATCGTTGAGCTTTTAGGTGAACAAATTGAATTTATAATCAACTTTCAAGTAACATGATAAAATTTTCTAGAGAGTGAAATAGTACAAATTCATTAAAATACAGTCAGTAAATATACATCGGTTATAATGTAATCGAGATCTTTTAAGTGACCTTGTAAAGGAACAGTAAATGCTTCAATACCGCCTTACAATACATACACTGTTTAAAATTTGCAGCATTCTGGCAGGTCATTTGACCGTTTTTTTCCGAAAACGGTTACACAACCGTAATTTTAATAATATTCTGACCATATTATTGGCCATTTTATGGCCAGAACATAGTTAAATTGTGGTTATGAAACCGCTTTTTTAAAAAAACGGTCGAATGACCTACCAGAATGCTGTAAAATTTTTAACAATGTAGCTTAACTGGGTCGAATGCAATAACATCTACCATATTAAACTCCGTGAGCGTATCTATCTATGTAACTTCAAAAACTCGGAAACCAGAGGACGCATAGGGCTACGAAACTTGACACACGGGTTGCTTGTACGGGGGGCTCATGAACGATTGGGGCCAAAAATTTGAAAATTTTAAATAGATTTTTTTTATGTTTTTTGACGATTTTTTACCTTTTTTATATTCAACCAGTAATCGCGCGAGTTTAACTAGTTATAAATGTTTACTGCAATGTGAGATATACATATTAAGCACGCCACGCTTCAATATAGGAATCAATTATTTAAAACCGGTATGAATAAAAAACTAATTAATATTTTTGCATGAAACTTTCAAAGGTTTGAACTACTCTTAAAAACAATTTAATTGCCGTAAACTGCGTAAAAACCCGATAATTACACATTTCTGTAGCTCTGTCAACAGATTTTGGTCTGAAGATTAATTTAAAAAGTGTAAAAAACAACTCTTTTAAAATCACATTTACTAAAAACCTATTCGCCGGATTTTACTTTACACTTGTTTTCTGAGTCACGTGACACGCCCCAT
This sequence comes from Maratus speciosus, assembly GCA_963932465.1. Lineage (NCBI taxonomy): Eukaryota > Metazoa > Arthropoda > Arachnida > Araneae > Salticidae > Maratus > Maratus speciosus. Next base: position 352,227,514 of record OZ010788.1, on the reverse strand, counting down.
TCCACAGAAATAAGAATATTTTCCCTATCATAAAAAGAACTCGAGCTATTGAGTTGTCAAAATCCCGTTTTGGTCAGTCCGGAAAATATAAACTAGACAGTGTAATAAAAATTTTTTGCAAAATCGTTAGGGATCAATTGGCGAAAATTCCTTCCATTTACTGTTGATTGCACTGTTTATTCTTTTGTTTAGCGAGAAACTCTGTCGAGTTTCTATGATATCTAGTGTTTATAGTGCTATTTTGTATCCATCATGTGTCTAGAATTGTATATTTATTTATAGGGAAAATAAAATATCTTTATTGTGTAATTTTTGAAATTTATTTTGTAGTCTTCTGTAACTCAGAAATAAAATTTTATTATTGGTTTAAATCCGACAAGCTGTGTTGACAGTTTTTTTAATATATGTCTTTTATACTTCCATTCATTTTAATTTACACTTTATATAAATGTTAAATGACTAGTCTGTTATTAACCACAAGAGACAGACGATTTTGGTAAAATTAAAAACCAAATCAACACAAAAAAATTACTTCATTTTTTTTTTCAAAATTTTATAACCCTTTACCAACAGCATTATGATCTATTGCAATTTTTTCATGTAATTTTTTACGAGTTACTGCAATGAAAATTAAAGGATATACATAAAAAATACTAACCCGTGAGAAATTTAATTCATTAGAGGTAATTTATTAAAGTGGCACTTTAAAATATCGTCAGTACACTACACACCTAAAATATTCTCGTAACAGAAAACCCACATGCATTTCAAATAAAATTTAAACTTTTAAAAATGATAAATAACAACAGGACACTGGAAAGTTAATAATACAAAAAATGTTAAATTGACATAGTTTTATTTTACACATGAAAAAGGAGTAAAAATTGCAATTTGATTGCATTAAAAAATTCTTTTTTAAAGATTTCTATCTTATTAGCAGTCCTATTTATTTATTGAACCTATTTCTATAGCAGTCCTATTTATTATTATTATTATATAGTCGTATTTAGTTTATTTATTTATTGTACACATACATCTGATTTGTGTGTTTTGAGGGGCCCCGCTTATAAGTCATCGTCAATGTACAAGGACGAGATAGCACAAGGAAATTTAGAACACCAGAGAATTACACCCGGGAGCTCAACATATACTGTGCAACGGAACCAGTGGGAGCTGAAACCCGCAGCCAACCTGTGCTCTCAAGCGATTAGCGGTCTGGTGCCTTAACCACTCAGCCATGGTGGGCCCGGTTCTTTAGATATTTGACGCCTATATTCCAGGGACAACATGTTCTCTCGCAATATGCACACATATCTCCACATATGCAATATATGAATTTACATGTGCCATTTCTAGCAGAGCAAATAAGAGCCGGTGCAACAACTTTTCAATTTACTATAAAAAATAATAATGAAACTGAAAAGAAATATCAGGAAAAACATTACTGCACTACAATTTAGTAATTACATTATAAAGCAGATAAAAACGATAAATAACTACACAGACGAAAAGAAGATAAGATGTTTTTCTCCACCTCCCAGTGTACTGGCGGTACTGAAGGTACCACCGAGTAATTCAACAGTTAAATCAAATACATACACCGTCAAATACATACCATAGCCAGTCAAATTGGATTCTAAGATCCTAATGAACACATAAAAAAATTCAGCACTTATCTCATGTATTTTAATATGCTTGTAACTATAAACAGACAAACGTCGCAATCTGTACAAAATGTCGGAACAAAACACATCGACTGTTTCAAAGACAGCCTCCTTCTTCGCTAAAATAACGAACCTAGAACTACTGCTGCAATGTATCCTGAAAAAGTGGAGTCAAAAGAGAGTTCTTGCGGAGTACCATTAATATATTAGTAATATTCAATACGGGATGAAAGTTTAAAGTGAGTGGTATTTATAAGTACCGTCAGTAGAAAAAGGGTTCAAGCTGTGGAATGAATTATCCTTTATGAACAACAATGTTCTTAGTAGGAAAAAAATAATGTTACCCTGTGTGTCAAAAACACCGACGCTCTACTATGATGTTTCGTTTATTTTCTTCGAAAAACGCCTTATCACCTTTACACGCTTAAGTAATATATTTGTATTTTTCGTTAGTACCCTTTTAGACATTTTTGGAGTTATATTGAAATTATATATGAGAAATTATATTGAAAAACCTAACTAAATTTATGATAGTTTCGAAATTGCTATATTTAAAATATGAATGGGATTAAATATGCCTTTTGCTATCACACAGGGGTTAACTTTACTATTAATAACAATTTTATAATTTAGAAGTGATTTCAACCGGAAAATTCATTTTTTCCATAGAGCACTATTTTCTCTACTTTATCATATTGTGTTAGAAAAATGGTATGCAAATTCAAATTTCTTCGAGATAATGGGCTAAGAAAATACAATTTGCTTTGCACAGGTGAAAAGATGTTTAATATTACTATCCAAAAACTATGCATAAATTCTATTTTTTTTCTTCCGAGTTAACATTTGTTGTGTTAATACATGTAAATAACGAAATAGAGTTTTGGCTTCTATGAAAAACTTTATCTACGCGCTAATAATCCAAATTTTATGTGGTAATGTATATTTATGTAAATTTAAGTATATGATAAACTGTTTCGAAAGTTTATGGAGATTAATATTATCATTTAAGATATTATTTTGTATTTAAGACTTACTCATAAATTTAGTGTTTAAAATTATTTTTAATATTATAAAAAGTTAATAGAAGCAGAATATATACTATAATAGAAGTATGTATTACTCAAAGCTATTTCTTAAGATCTTAATAATAATGATGATAATAATAATTATTATGCATCATTATTATTAAGATCTTAAGAAATAGCTTGTTGTAAAAATTGTAGATAAGATTAAGAAGGTTTATAATAAATTTAAGTGGATTTCATATCTTATGAGTTGACGAAGTTATGAATTTGTTTCTCCCTAAAACCGTATTTTTTTCACCCCTTCAGATCATTTTTAATTTTATCGAAAATCTGTGATACATAATTTTTTGGCCCTTTTCCTAGAAGTAATAACTTTAAACTGATTTGATATGTATTATAATTAAGAAGTTATGGGATTATTTTGGTTTTCACGAAACCCTTCCTTAATCCACCCTCTTGGTCCGATTTCTCCCATTAACGAACTTGACCGAGATTTTCTACCCCTTGATTTTATGTATCAGTTTGGAACAGATTTGTTCAGAATTATGGAAGTTATCGTGTCCATAAAAAAGTTATATATATATATATATATATATATATATTAGGTAGATTTCGTATGCAATACTACCTAGTACATTCTCCCCGACGTTGGAATTTCTAAAAATTTTTGCAGATCTACACCGATCATGACAACTATAATCCAAAAACACCCTCAGTAAAAAAAATTATACATATATATATATCACTTTCTTCTAGATACGATAACTTCAAGAATTCTGCACAAATATCTTCCAAACTAATATATAAATTCAAGGGCCATAAAATCTCGGTCAAGTTAGTTCATGGACAAAATCGGACCAAGGGGATGGAAATCGGGAGGGGTTTTGTGAAAACAGAAAAAAGCCCATAACTTCTTAATTTTTGTACATATCAAATCAGTTTAAAGTTTTTATTACTTCTAAAAACAGGGTCAAAAATTTATGTATTACAGATTTTTGATAAAATTAAAAATGGGCTCAAGGGGCGCAAAAAATAGGGTTTTGGGGAGGAAAAAAATTCATATCTTCGTCAATTCTCCAGATATCAAATTACAAGATATAAAATCCCCATGAATTTATCATGTATCTTCTTAATATTGTCTAAAACATCTATATAGACAAGTTTTTGATAGGACCAATTCTTACAACAAAAACAAGTTAAAAATACATAGCGGTTGAATAAATAAATCATCATATTAATGGTGTATTCAAATCCAAACTGCTTATTTTCTTGCTCATTTTTAAATTAATTTTGCTCTCAAACGCATCCAATTGGTAGATTCTCTTATTAAGAAACTATATAATGTACTTTAATGATCGATTTTTTGATAGAGGCAGAATATATTTCAAAAAATGATGTCGAAGTGGGCATTTTGAACAGAATTTCCCGAAGCGATTGTGCTAGAAACGAAAAATATCGTCCTACTGAGAAAATAATTATTTATGAATCAAGTTTTAATTAATTGAACGAAAACTAAAAACACAAGTCGCTTATAAATCTCTTCAAAAATCACGTAAGCAAGTTTCATATTTTTTCTATTAAAAATGAATCTGAAAATGTGCCAGAAAATTTCGAGTTGTTGAGCATGGAAAAGTATTTTTGTTTAATACCTCCTTAACATGATTCTGATAAAACCAGCTATTATATAAAATGAATAAAGACTCGTCAAAAGAGGGTTAGATAAAATTGTTAAAGTGGATAAATCTCTAATCATGATTCAGTTTTTGTTGGTGAAATTAGTATGCTTAGCTTCGAAATCTACCTCCGCCTGTAGGCCGGGCCGGCAGGGATTTTAAAGTTTTGAACTGGGGTGGTTTTGGGTTCTGGGTGTCATGATCGGCGTTGATCTGCAAAACTTTTTCAGAAATTGGAACATAGGGGAGAATGTAATAGGTAGTATTTCTTACGAAATCTACCTAAAACGGTATGTTAACATATTATTATTATTATTATTTTAATAATAAGTTACCGTATAAGTTAAAGTTATCTTGTCCATAAAAAAGTGATCTATACGAAATGATTCAGAACTCTTTGTCAATAATCGACATGTATGTTAGGAAGACGATAATTAGCAAAAATCATATAGGAACTTAGGGTCGCAAATACAATTCAGACGAGCCACATGCACACAAAGTTGAGGACGACTACCGTCTGCTTTTGAAACCAATGTGGCCATTCCAAACTGTGCTGGTAATCACCGGCTGTCAGAGCCTGCACACGTTGCACATGGTACGGACGCAAGTAGTCCGCGTGCAAGATACGGCAAGAAACATTTTTATTGCATAATTTCACCAGTTTCTGCTAACTGATTGACCAAGACTTATTTTAATGATGTGTTTATTCCCCTTTTTTTTTATTAAATATTCATGAGCTAAGTTATTTAATATGCTTGTTGGAATAAATTTCTAAAAACGACAAGCTATTGAGCATTTTGTTGTAAATTTGACTTTTTATTCTATTTTTAAACTGTATCCATGTGCAAAGTATGTTTGCAAACGGACTCAGAAAATAAGGCAATAAACTAAGATAAATTATAGTACACTTGAAGACAAATTTTTTTTGTATAAAGAGGTGTATTCCCTTACAAATACAGGATGTCTAATACTTTAGCCGAATTCGGATCTATTCCGACCGACTTGAATAAATTGAAAAGAAATTTCGAACGGATTTTTATTCTTTACTGAGTAATATGATGATACTGAAAGAAAAAGTGCAGATTATTTCGATCGGTGACACAGTATTTGCTTTTAGTCACATTTTGAAATATCGAGCATTCATCTCATATTTTCCTTTCTTTTTTGTACACGGAATACCACATTCAGTACTTGCTGTGATGATAGCAAATTTAAAATTAAGCAAGGTACGCGGATTAGAAATTTTCCACAGTATCTTTATTATTGTTAAATATATAAGCAATAAATAATATGCAGATTGAAGTCTCCCTGTGATTTATCTTAAAAAGTGGCATGTGACTCCGAGTTTCATAGTTATTATTATTTTTTTTTTGAGTGCTATTACTTCTCTCAGTTGGTTGCCATATTTTCTAAATATCTTGTATTTAGTAAATCTCCATTTTTCTTAATTACATGTGTATGTATGTATGCATTCAAATTTCGAGAAATTTCAGCGTTACATCCTAAAGCTAATTATAGTTAATAATATGTACAGACGTATGTCGATCTATTATGAAAAGCGAATCATCACAAAAGGCGTAATCGTAACTCAAGAAAAGAAGCGCTGAAGTCATTGATAATGGAGGCTTTGCTACACTACTATAGGAGCATTAAAACTGTTTTGCTTTTATTTATAATATTTTTGAAGAACTGAATGCTAAAAAAATACAATTAACAGAATAAATCAAGAAACTGCAAAATACAGTATTCGAAATCTTTATTTCACGTCCAAATGTGGATGAGAAGGGAGCGTAATACATTAATTTAGTCTGGTAGATCAGCTATGTTGCTTTAAGAGAAATTTCCCTAAAAGTATCTCAATCCCTCGAGAAAACACAGTGATAAAATTCAAAATTCCGTGTAATATTCTGAAAGGAATACTAGTGTTACTCTCATTTAATATAGTCACTCTTTTAAATACACCTAAATTAAGAATTTTGCATTATACTTATGTTTTTTCTGCATTTTATAGTTCGCTTAAAGAATTCCTTTGTCAACAGTATAAAACTAGTCGGATGTACCAATCCCAAAACTTTCTTCTATCTCATACATGTTAACACTTCAAAATTCGCTATCACACTGCCAAAATTAAATGGCAATTTATGCATCTCATGAGGATTCTAAAGATATGAAATTCCGTGCATTAGTTCTTGAGATATGACTATCGGTGAAATCGTCTAAATCTAGCAAAATGCTGCCTAGCAGCGCCACCTATTGGGTGATTTATACCAAATCCTAATCAGCAACAATTTATGCCGACGTCTGACTGAATCTGAAGTTTGGAGAAAATCCGTGCATTAGTTTTTGAGATAGAGCTATAGCAAAAATCGAGAAAATTCCTGCATAGCAGCGCCACCTATTGGGTGATTAACACCAAAACCTAATTAACAACAACTTGTGTCAACATACAACTAAATCTGAAGTTAGATGAAAATTCGTCCATTAGTTCTATAGATAGAGCTATTGAGGTAATCATGAAAAAGACAGCACAAAAGTGCCACCTTTGGGGCGATTTACACCAACACATAATCAGTAGCAAGTCATATCAAGGACTAACTGAATCTGAAGTTTGATGAAAATCCGTGCGTTAGTTCTTAAGATAGAGCTATTGGGAGAAATCATGTAAATCCTGCAAAAGTCATCATAACAGCGCCACCTGTTGGACGATTTGCACCAAAACGTAATCAGCATCAATTCATATCAAGGACTAACTAAATCTGATGTTTGAACAAAATCCGTGCATTAGTTCGTGAGATACAGCTATTGCGAAAATCGTGAAAAATGCAGCATAGCAGCGCCACCTGTAGAGCTATTTACACCACAAACTAATCAGCATCAATTTGTATTACGGACTAACTGAATATCAATTTTTATTAAATTCCGTGCATTAGTTCTTGAGATAGGGCGCCCACAAAATTTGTGTCACATACACACAGACAGACAGACAGACTCACAGAGTCACAGACAGACTTTTGTAAAAACATGTTTTTTGGAATCTCTGACCCCTAGAACGTGTAAATCCGTCGAAAACCGGAATTCGAAAATTTTCATGAATCCAATACTTTCTTCTTGTAAAGATAGAAGAAAGTAAAAATTTCAACAATAAGTTGCAAGACTTTATGATGTAAACACGTTCTGTTCCACAATCAGAAAACGCCCAGTCTCATCACTTCAGTTATAAACATGCATTGTATTTTTGATTATTTTGATTGAGGATTTTTGATTATCTGATCATGTCCAACTACTATGATGTATTTACCAATTGGAATAATTGTTTTAAAATTAATCAATATATCCTATCTCACCATAAAGCTTATTATCAAAGTTTTTAAATATTCTCAATGTGCAAATAGTCTTTATACATGCAAAAAGGTAGAACTGCAGTAATGTAAAATTCAGTCTTAAGTCGTTTTTACGCAACGAACATTTATTGTAAAAGTATATAAATTTATTAATACTATATTATACATTTCAAGATATGGTAGGTAAAATTAAATCGTGTTATTATGGCTATATTATGGCGCCATCGAAAAAAAATTCGTTTTTTTACATAAAGGAATATATTAAAAAAAAATACATAACTATTTAAACAGACTATTTAAACAAATAGTCTTTATACGTGCAAAAAGGTAGAAATGCAGTAAGGTAAAATTCAGTCTTGAATCGTTTTTACGCAACGAACATTTACTGTAAAAGTATATAAATTTATTAATACTATATTATACATTTCAAGATATGGTAGGTAAAATTATAATCATGGCCAAAAGTTTAGGACCACCGTGCAGAAACTAGCGTTTTTAAAATTGAAACCACTGATAACGTCATAAATCAAATCGATTTTCGTCAGATGGCATCATTCCGTCTGACAGTGGAGTTACTGTAGTCGCTTTTCGTTTGAACTTTGAGTAATAAATGTCGCAGACGTAATTTATTGTCTGAATCTTAAATTTCAGTGGTGGTCCTAAACTTATGGCCACGACTGTAAATCATGTTATTATGGCTATATTTTGGCGGCATCGAAAAGAAATTTCATTTTTTTTTTTATAAAGGAATATATTTAAAAAAATAATTCCAATTCTCTTCTGAGTTAATTTTTAATGCCTTAAAACTTCATTTTTTATGCATCGCAAAAAGTAATAACCTTTTTCAAAAATTGTTATTTTAATTCAATTCCTTATTTACAATTATCGATAAAATTCGTATAACCCAGTATAAAATTAGCACATAAAAAGTCTATTGAAATATTAAAAAAGAAAGAAAGAAAAAAAGTATTAAAATAATTAATTATTGCAAACATCAGAAAAGCCTAATATTTATATTTAAATAAAGAGTGAATGAATTGCATTTACAACAAAACATATTTATTCTTTTTATATTAACCCTGCATGGGATGTCGATTGGAAAGATAAAATATTTAAATATCATTTGTTTTTATTATTTCTCTTTTCGTCATTTGAAGCGCTTACTCAAATGCATAAAGTTTCTCTCAGCATTTCTAAAACAACCAATTTTGAAAAATAAAACAGCAAGTTATTTGGAATAAGAAAGGAATATTTGAATTTAAATCACGTTCCTGTGAAAATATTTGTATTCTCTTTGGAAATCCTTTAAACTTTTCTTAAAACTAGTTATGTATATATTTATGAAAAAATTGTGAAATGCTTTTTCTTTTATTAGTAAGCCATGTTAAAGAATTTAAATATTTTGTTTTCCATTTGCTGCTGAAGTGTCTAGTTCTATGAAACGTTACAGAACATTAAAGGATAAAATTTTCTTTTATATTTTATAAAATTATAAAAACAGACTTTTTTTGTTCTTTATAATAAGGTTATAAAAACAGACAAATTTTTCTTCATACGTTTCAGATAATGAGCAAAAAAATTAATTTTTATTGTAAGATCATGTCTTTTACTTTATAATAGTGCTGATATAACTCTTAAATTCACATATTTAGAATATACGAGTATTTGTCGGATTTCGATTAGTCACTAGCCTAATGGCCCAAATTAAGGCTACTTCTCCTTCAAAAACTAAGCTGTGACTAACATTTTTTACGTATTAATAAAAAGGCAGTTAAAAGTAATAGTTTGTTTAAAACGAAATCCAAGAATTTCAAAATTTTCACTTTGCACTGTATGAAATGTAAAACACATCCAATTAGCTTCTGATTTTCTACTTTTAAATTATTTCTTTTTTTTTTCGCTAACTTTAAGACATTCATTGTAGATTTATTTCTTATTGCTTTCCATGCTTTAGATTTTTCGATTTTATTATGAACTCTAGATTTTTTATTTAAAAAAATATTTTATATTTTTGAGTATTTCTAAAAACCGGTTTTCCTTAAAAATAAGTTTTTTTTTACTATTTATTATGTGATATTTTTTTTAATTCATTATTATGATTATTACTCCAATCAAGATTTCAATTGGTGAATATTTCTATCATGTATTTCTTTAAGAAATTCTTAATGTAAAAGACAACTGTATCCAACATTGTCAAAAAGGGAAATTATTAAATGGTCGCCATTTCTTTGTTCTATTATTTTTTTTTTCATTATTCAATTGAAATTGCAGAATGCATTATATTGTTGAAATAAATACTTCTATTTCATTTGATTGTTTTTCCTATGTTTTTATATTTTTAACCCTTTCAACATAGTTGAAAAAAATTTATGTATTCGGTTTGTTTGTATGTCTGTCTTCCGTCTGTCTATCAGTGCTCTAATTCGGTTGTCGGATACGGTTGTCATACGCTCTGCAAATAGAAGTTGACTTTTTCCCGTATCTTATACATTTTTCCAGATAGGAAAGTTATCTCGGCCTTTTCCATGTAGTAATCATTGTGTGTGGTCATTTCCTTAGACCGTAGCCATTTTACCATACCAAGATACTACGATGATTACTATAGCTGTCGCCGTTCTAAAGTTAATTGGATAGACAGCATTTCAGTGGCTTAACTGTACATACAAATGTCTAGAGCTAATCGAGAAATCAGGCTCTTCGCAAGCAGCCTAGGCTGTTTCCAAAGAGCCAGTCTAATTGGAGAATAATCTCCCTTCTTCCAATCGGATTAATATATTTCAATCTTATATCAAAGGCGCCTAATCAGCTTTAGGCAATTGGAAAATGATCATTTGCTTCTCAGTCAGACTCAAGCTCATTGCAAAGATCCTGTGGAGAGTCATTTATTTTTCTAACAGTCTGATTTTTTTAAGGCTGATTCCAATGATCACATGCAGTTGAGGCTTCTTAGAAAATGACCACGTATTTGTACGAATAACCAAGTTTCATACAAGTTTATTGCAATATGTTCAAGGTAATAAATGTCTGCAAAGAATGCAGTTTTTTAATGTTTTATTGACATCATTTAGATGAAATGGTTTGTTAAGAAAAATAATTGCACAAAATATATATAAAAAAATTCCGCAACAATGAAATCTGCGGAAAAATTTTATTGTTCTTTGCAACATTGCAAGGAGAAGACTTATCGCCGAATGAAATTTATTATAAAAAAAATATGTGAAAATTCATGAAATCTACAGATGAGAAGGATTTTTTGTGTTCCCCCAGCGTTACTTAGAGAAGACGAGTTTCTAATGAAAATACTTATGAAAAATATATCACAATTTTGGCTATGATAAAATCTGTAGATGAGAAATATTTTTTTATGTTTTCCTATAATTACGTAAAAAGGATGGGCTAATAAATGAAATCAATTATAAAAACAGTATAAGACGATTTCTGTATAATGAAATCTGTTGATGTGGCAGAATTTTAATAGTTCCGCAGCATTATGTAGTGAACATTGGTTCCTGAATGAAAATGATTACAAAGAAATAAGAAGAAACTTTCTTTGTTTACAAATCTGATTTATGCACCTCCATGATTATTAAGATTAATAAACGCTTAATTATTTATAGGTACATTTTGCTCTATCCACGTAAAAGTATGCAAAAGAATCTACAGGCAAGATATAATGATGTTTCTTTCCTAGCATTACGGGGAAATAATATACTGCTGAATGAATAATCTCAGATATTCAGGCACATGTTATCATATTGTTATTTAAAGTGCGCTATAAACTTAAAATTAAATTGGAATAAGAATTAATCTCAGATAATCCGGAGCATACATAATATCTTCAATACTGCAAATTTCGTAGGTAGTTGCTTTGACTAATTGCATTCAGAAAACAATCTTCTTAAAGTGAGGCTGAAAAAGAACGAACAATTTTCCCACATTTACAGATTCTATGTCTACAGTAATTTTCTTATACATAATTTTTAATTATTTTCCTTTAGTAGCTCATTTTTACTGCGTACACAAGGCAAATTTTAAATAATTGCCTCTTCTGCCTCTTCTCTCATTTCATGTAGCAATTTTTCAATAAGTGATTTCTAATAATTTTCACTAAGCAACCGATATTCTGTACGTGATTCTGGGAAAATATTCAAACCTACCGCATCTACTGGCTTTATTGATACAACAATTTTATTATATACGTTTTATAATTATTTCCATTCACCAAATTATCTTCTCTATGTACGCTAGAAAAACATTAATAATCTGCATCATCCGCAGATTCCATTAATGCAGAAATTATCTTATATATTTTCTATTACAAATTCAAAACTCATCTTGTCTACGTATTGTAATGGAAAGCATTTAAAACCTGTCTCATCTAAAGATTTCATGCATGCATTAATTTTTCTTATGTATGATTTATAATCATTTTCATTCAGCATACCGTCTTCTCTACATAATGCAGGGAAACAATAAAAATCTGCCTCATCCGTGGATTTCGAAATCCATTGAATGATACACCATACGAATCAATGAATTGACCATACGAAATCCATTCCCAAAAATGATAGCTATTGTAGAAATTTTATTACATATTTTTAATAGATTTTTTCATTAGCAATTGATCTCCTCTACATAACGCTGTGAAAAAAATTAATAGTTCGCATCATTTGCCGATTTTATTAATACAGCAATTTTTCTATGTATATAATAAAATTATTTTCCTCCTGGAAACAATCTTTTCTATGTAATGCTGGGAAAACTTTGAAAATTCGCCTCATCCGTGGATTCCTTTTTTGTATAAATTTTCTTACGTATGTTTTATAAATTTTTTCATTAGCAATAGATCTTCTCTACATAATGTTGTGAAAAAAATTAAGGATTCGCATCATCTGCAGATTTTGTTGATACAGACATTTTTTTTTATACATATTTCATAATTATTTTCATTCAGCAACTTGTCTTATCAACGTAATGGTGAGAAAATATTAAAAATAAGCTTTAACTGCAAATTATATTTATACGAATGTTACCGGAAATTAAACCCTTAAAATAAAACTAAAAGCATTTTATTACTTTAGACACCAACTTGCGTTCATGAAATCTGTCGATGAGAGAGTTTTTCCTTTACAATTTACTAAGTACTTTAAGTTTCTGTTACTGCTTTTTAAACTAAAAGTATGCATAAACAATAATTACCTTGAACATACTGCAATAAACTTCCTGAAACTGCATATTCTTATTAAAATCAAACTGGGAAAAAAATCAAGCTGATTTAAATATAAATGGCCAATTTCCAATTAGCCTAACTACTAACAGGCTCTTCGCAGTAAGACTGGAAAATATCAGTCGGATCGTGAAACAAATGATGATTTTCCAATAAGCCTTAAGGAGTCTCAGGAGTCTTACTTTTTACCTGGCGGTGCAATTTAGCAACATGTCACATTTATTTTTTTTCTTAGTCTCTATAAAACATAAATGTATAATTTTTTAATATAGATAACCTAATATCTCTTCTATTTAACATATTTTTTAATATTCTATACTGATAATTTATTTATTTGTGTATGTTTAATTTTGATAAAAAAAAAATTATTCCTTTGTATCCCCGTGTTGCCGATCTGCAACATACCCAAAACGTCATTGTTATTTCAACAGTAAATTTCAAAAGACGATTTTGTTGATTGCCGTTATTCTACTACACTACTATTAACATAATTATTACATTAAATCTGCAACAAATGTCGATACTGATTTTTTTTCGTGCCAAAGTTTGATTTATCGGTTGATCAGTTACACGTGATTTTTCTGAATTAAGGTTTGAAATACAGGAGTTAAAAAAGTCTCCAGACGTCTAGAAGTATATTGTTTTCAAAGATGAGTTTAAATTATTTATTTAAAGGCCATTTTCAAGCTAGGAAATTTATAATATGTATAAGTTAAACGTAGACATTTGTTTGTTGCAGATCTGCAACAACGCGCCATTTCTTCCCTTGTAATGGATTTTTTAAAAATATCGAAAGAGCATCGAAAATATCTTCTAATGGTTATTTAAGTTGCATTTCTTTCAGAAGAGCATAATTAATGAAAAGGGAAAACATTAGTCTGTTTTTATATTATTTAATTGCTATTGGGTAAGTTACGGATCCCCCCCCCGCCTCTGTAAAATTAACTTCAAGACCAAAGATAGCAAAAAAGAGAAAGGTCTCGTAGCAAATAGAATTCAACAGAAAAAGCATGGAGCGCCTACTCAACATACTCCACCAAAACAAGTGCGCCTAGAAGAAATTGGTCACTGGCCATATAGGGCCGAAAAAATAATACGTTGTAAATACCTCGAAAGTAAAAACTTGTTTGTGAGAAATGTGGTGTGGGACTTTGCTACAACAAAACTAACAATTATTTCAAAAATTGTCGTGAAAATTAAAATTTTAAATATTTTCAGTTTTTGTGGCATTTGGCAAGATGTTGCAGATATGCAACAAACCCATTTTTCAAAATCAAATTTTATTTTTCTGTTCTAAATTTATTTTTTTACCTGCTTAAAATGAGGCATTTTAGTATCTGTGTAAGAATTTATCAAATCGGGGTTGTTGAGTTACAAAGGGTTAAAATTGTTTTTTCACTTGCATGCACTACGCGCAAGCCTGCAGCAAAACAATTGGTTCAAGATCCCCCCAAAATATTGATAATGATGTAAAACTAATGAATCTAGAAAATATACCTCGTTTTTAAGCAATTTATTTTTTTATTTTATTTGAAATTGAAATTTAAATTATAAAACTTTGAAAAAATTCATTCTTTTATTGAAAAATTGCCAATTTTAAATAATCAATGCAATAATAATACTAAATTTGAAGTATAAGTTATTCTTTACCTTAAAATGAAGATATTTACCAAGTTTCATGCAAATTGCTTTATTAGTTTTTGAAAAATTTTGCGCGCAGTGCATGCAAGTCAAAAAACAATTTTAAATTTTTTATCAAAATTAAACATATAAAAAATAAAATAAAATTTCAGTATAGAATATTAAAAAAAAATTTTTTAAATGGAAAAGATATTAGGTTGTCTATATTAAAAATTTTATGCATTTATGTTTTACACAGACTGAGAAAAAAAATTAAATGTGACATGTTGCTAAATTGCACCGCCAGATAAAAGGTAAGACTCCTGAGACCCCTTAAACTGCTTCGGCTCTTTGCAATAAGCTGAAAGTTATCAGGCCGATTGGAGAAAGGAAAATGATCCTCCAATTAGCCTTGATTTTTACAAACATCCCAAGATCTTTTCAAAGAGCCGGATTTCGCAATTAGCCCGCGACGTATACAAATACAGTATATTGCCATATTTGAGAGACAAATTCAGTGGGATGATAGTAGCCATCAAAAGGATGAAAAATTACAATAGAACATGTGGTCACAAACAACCCATTTAATCAAAAAAAAAAAATCCTGCCGGCCCGGCCTACAAAAGGAGGTAGATTTCGAAGTGAAGTATATTATTTGCACCAACAAAAACTAAATCATGATAAGATATAAGTCCACTTTAACAGTTTTATCTGGCCACTTTTGACGAGTTTTTATTTCATTTTTATATAATAGCTGTTTTTATCAGAATCATGTAAAGACGGTATTAAATAAAATACTTTTCCATGCTCAACAACTCGAAATTTTCTGGCACATTTTCAGATTCATTTTTAATAGAAAAAATGCGAAACTTGCTGACGTGATTTTTGAAAAGATTAATAAGCTACATGTGTTTTTATTTTTCTTCAATTAATTAAAATTTGATTAATAAACAATTATTTTCTCAGTAGGGCAATATTTTTCGTTTCTAACACACTCGCTTTGGGAAATTCTATTCAAAATGCCCACTTTGATATCATTTTTTGAAATATATTCTGCCTCTATCAAAAAATCGATCATTAGGGTACATTATATAGTTTCTGAAGAAGAGAATCTATCAATTGGATGCGTTTGAGAGCAAAAATGAATTTAAAAATGAGTCAGAAAATAAGCAGTTTGGATTTGAATACGCCCTTAATAAGATGATTTTTTTCTTCAACCGCTATGTATTAGGTAGATTTCGTATGAAATACTACCTATTGGGATCGTTCCTATGTTGGAATTTCTGAAAACTTTTTGCAGATCTACACCGATCATGACTCCTAGAACCCAAAACCACCCTCAGTAAAAAACTTTATATCTATCTATCTATCTATCTATCTATCTATGTATCTATCTATCTATATATATCACTTTCTTCTGGACACGATAACTTTCGTAATTCTGCACCAATCTCTTCTAAACTGATACATAAAATCAAAGGGCATAAAATCTCGGTCAAGTTCGTTAATGGGCAAAATCGGACCAAGGGGATGGAAATAGGTAGGGGTTTTGTGAAAACGGAAACGCCCTATAACTTCTTAATTTTTGTACATATCAAATCAGTTTAAAGTTTTTATTACTTCTAAAAATAGGGCCAAAATTTTATGTATCACAGATTTTTGATAAAGTTAAAAATGGGCTCTAGGGACGCAAAAAATAGGGTTTTTGAAAGATAAAAATTCATAACTTCGGCAATTCTCAAGATATCAATTCTAATTAATTTTATTATAAATCTCCTTAATATTATCTACAACTTTTATATTCACAAGTTTTTGATAGGACCAATTCGTACCGCAAAAAAAAATTAAAAACGAAAACAAAAAGGGGGTTTGAAGAAGTAAAAAATCCATAACTCCGTCAATTCAAAAGATATAAAATCCCCATGAATTTATCATATATCTTCTTAATATTGTCTACAACATCTATAGAGACAAGTTTTGGATAGGACCAATTCTTACAGCGAAAACAAATTAAAAATACATAGCGGTTGAAGAAAAAAATCATCTAAGTAAGGGTGTATTCAAATCCAAACTGCGTACTTTCTGACTCATTTTACAATTCATTTTTGCTTTCAAAGGCTTCCAATTGGTATGTTTTCTTACTCAGAAACTATATAATGTACCGTAATGGTCGATTTTTTGATAGAGGCAGAATATATTTTTAAAAATGCTGTTAAAGTGGGCATTTTGAACCGAATTTCCCGAAGCGGACTGTGTTGGAAAAGTCATTGCATTAAGGACGCACTCAAATCCAAACTGCTTATTTTCTGACCCATTTTTAAATTCATTTTTGCTTTCAAACGCATTTAATAGGTAGATTCGCTTATTCAGAAACTATATAATGTACCGCAATGATCGATTTTTTGATAGAAGCAGAATATATTTCAAAAAATTATGTCAAATTGGGCATTTTGAACGGAATTTTCCGAAGCAATTGTGTTATCACTTTCTTCTGGACACGATAACTTCCGCAATTCAGCACAAATCTCTTCCAAACTGATACATAAAATCAAGGGACATAAAATCTCGGTCAAGTTCGTTAATGGGCAAAAGCGGACAAAGGGGATGGAAATAGGGAGGGATTTTGTGAAAACCGAAAAAACCACATAACTTCTTAAATTTTGTACATATCAAATCAGTTTAAAGTTTTTATTACCTCTAAAAATAGCGCCAAAAATTCATGCATCACAGATTTTTGATAAAATTCAAAATAGGCTCAAGGGGCGCAAAAATAGGGTTTTCGGGAGAAAAAAAATTTCTTACTTCGTCAATTCTCAAGATATCAAATTCAATAATTTTATTATACATCTCCTTAATATTATCTACAACTTTTATATTCACAAGTTTTTGATAGGACCGATTCGTACCAAATAAAAAAAAATAGATGGTTGAAGAAGAAAAATTTTATAACTCCGTCAATTCCCAAGATATAAAATTTCCATGAATTTATCTTATATCTTCTTAATATTGTCTTCAACATTTATATAGACAACTTTTTGCTAGGGCCAATTCTTAAAGTAAAAACAAATTAAAAATACATAGCGGTTGAAGAAAAAAATCATCTTATTAAGGGTGCATTCAAATCCAAACTGTCTATTTTCTTACTCATTTTTAAATTCATTTTTGCTCTCCCACGCATCCAATTGCTAGATTCTCTTATTCAGAAACTATATAATGTACAGTAATGATCGAGTTTTTAATAGAGGCAGAATATATTTCAAAAAATGATGTCAAAGTGGGCATTTTGAACAGAATTTCCCGAAGCGATTGTGTTAGAAACGAGAAATATTGCCCTACTGAGAAAATAATTGTTTATTAATCAAGTTTTAATTAATTGAAAGAAAAATAAAAACACAGGTCGCTTATAAATCTTTTCAAAAATCTCGTCAGCATGTTTCATTTTTTTTTTATTAAAAATTAATCTGAAAATGTGCCAGAAAATTTCGAGTTGTTGAGTAAGGAAAAATATTTTTTTTAATATCGCCTTAACATGATTCTGATAGAACCAGCTATTTTATAAAAAGGAAATAAAAACTCGTCAAAAGCAGACAGATAAAACTGTTAAAGTGGATTTATATCAATAATGATTTAATTTTTGTTGGTGAAATTAGTATACTTAACTTCGAAATCTACCTCTGCCTGTAGGCCGGGCCGGCAGGGTATTTTTTAATTTGTTTTTGCTTTAAGAATTGGTCCTATCAAAGACTTGTCTATACAAATGTCGAAGGCAATATTAAGAGGATATATGATAAATTCATGGGGACTTTAATCTTGTAAATTGACAGAGTTATGGAAATTTTTCTTCTACACCACCCTTTTTTTCTTTTCGTTTTTAATTTTTTTGAGGCACGAATTGGTCCTATCAAAAACTTGTGAATATAAAAGTTGTAGATAATATTAAGGAGATGTATAACAAAATTAATTGGATTTGATATCTTGAGAATTGACGAAGTTAGGAATTTTTTTCTCCCCAAAACCCTATTTTTTGCACCCCTTGAGCCCATTTTTAATTTTATCAAAAATCTGTGATACATAAATTTTTTGTCCTATTTTTAGAAGTTATAAAAACTGTAAACTGATTTGATATGTACAAAAATTAAGAAGTTTTGGGTTTTTCTCAGTTTTCACAACCCTCCCCCCCTATTTCCATCCCATTGGTCCGATTTTGCCCATTAACGAACTTGACCGAGATTTTATGCCCCTTGATTTTATATATCAGTTTGGAAGAGATTTGTGCAGAATTTTGGAAGTTATCGTGTCCAGAAGAGAGTTATATATATATATATATATATATATATATATATATATATATATATATATATATATAATAAATTTGAAATCACAAATATATGAAGAAATTGACAAAGTTCTATAGATGATTTAGAAATAAACATAGGAAACCAGTATGTAAAATAAGAAACTATGAATGACTCACAGAATCGTCAGAGGAGCTTGTGAGTTCATTCATAGAAGATACGTTATTTCATCCAATTTTGTCGGCATTAAGCCTAAAATGACAAAATTTAGCTCCTTATAACGCAAACATTACAGAAAATAGATAATAAAAAGCTAAGAGATCCATATATATATATATAGATAGATAGATACATACATAGATAGATAGATATATAAAGTTTTTTACTGAGGGTGGTTTTGGGTTCTAGGGGTCATGATCGGTGTAGATCTGCAAAAATTTTTCAGAAATTCCAACATAGGAACGACGACGCCAATGGGTAGTATTTCATACGAAATCTACCTAAAACAGATTGTTCTAAGCTAATCCAGTTTTGGTTTAAGGAATAAATTTCAGAAAACTAATGTATTATATAACTGAAGTATATTATAATGAAATTTTTAATAAACTTTCTCAAATGCTTTGTTTTAAATATAACAACAAAAATAGCGGTAGAAGTTTCAATTATACGCGCCAGCGGTATATACTTGACGCTCCACATTTTAGACTGTGCTTATGTGAGTATACAGTATTATCGATTGCGTGAGCACCCTGTTTTTCCAGAACTTTTCATACAGACTTTTCATTCCAGAACTTTTCATACTTCACATTTCATACAAAATAAGGTAAATATCGTTAAATTGTTTTTGCAATATTTGCACTGAACAAGTTATTTTCTATAGAATAAGAATTCATATCAAACTCGCAGGATAGAATGGACATAATCCATTTTGATTCTGAATGCGTCAAGTATCTTTTGTGCCCTATTTTCTTTCTAGCTCAATCTTTTGAGGTACATTTATAAATCAGATTAGCAATACACGTAAAGAGCGCAAGCTCATATTAGAAATTTTTGTTCAAAGTGTGGCAACTAATATCGTTGAATTTATCGGTATTTGCTTGAGTCGTTTCGTTTACATATCGAAGCAAACACTAGCTTTATATCATGTTACCTTCGTTTGTGTAAACTTTCTCCCCAAATTAAAATTTCCTTCCAGTTTATTGCCATTCTGATACAAAAATATATTTTTAGTTCAGATTGAAGATGTTGTTTATACTAAGGAAACGTATACTTAGGAACATAATGAGACTCTTCTGGATGAATTTGATTAAACGAGTGAGACATGTCCTCAAACAATAAAGGCTCGCTGAGATGCTTGATGAGTTAAGAATTATTTTTTATCGAAATTTATCATGACCAAAGAAATTTTATTTATTCTATGTTGCGGTACGCATATATATAAAGGAACGACACTAACATAAAGAATACAACATTCTACCCGTAGCCAAAACGTAAGAGACAGCTGAATGAAGAGTTTCCAAATATTAAAGCAGCCGAAATCTGCTTAAACAGAACTATAGCGGCTTTTTTCTTTTGTTATCTGCGATTCTACTGTACTCGCGTCAACCCCCCATTACTTATATTCCCGGTAATACAGTTTTTGTTTAAATACATGTATAATAATTTATAAACTTTTAAAACAAAATACCGACTTCAAATAGCATAAGTTGCGAGCGTAGTTTTTACCGAATATTATCCCATAAAATGAGCATTTAGTAATTATTTAAAAATTGTTGAAAATGAAATACTTTAACGATGTTTATTTATTTAATTGTGTTTTTTTATTTTTTTTATTTTTGAATTTTTGAAAAAATACGGAACCAATTTTTATAAAATTTAATTGGGACCAATTCGAGAGTATCCTCTTTCAACTGAAAAACATCGCATGAGACGGCCGCTTAGTTTAGGAGTAATCGGTGAACATGCATGAAAAAAATTAAATACGCGTTTAGGCCATCCTTATTTCTTTGAAGTCGGTTAAAAAGATTAACTATGGCAAAGTTAAAAACGTGATCCACATATCTTAATGTTTTATAAAAATAAAAAGCATTTTCTATTAAAATATTTCCACAAATTCCTTTTCTACGTGTTTCCCAGAAATGCATTGAAACGTACTTTCACAGTTTCTTCAGCTTAAAATATAATTATTCTAACAACACTATTTGAGAAAGTCTCTGTTCTAAATCTCATGTTAATACAAACTCGCCTGCCTTAAAGCAAAGTTACAGAGTATTTTGAGAAGTAATTCACAGGAAAGATGCTCTTCTTAATATTCATTAGATCTAACAGAAGTTTTCAGGTCAGTTACTACTAGAATTGATTTCCTCCAGCAAAGTTTGAAATCTTCTAGGTTTCGTAAAACGTTGAAGTTAATTTGGGTTAAATGCTAATGTGTAAATTAAAGTTTTTGGTAAAGTTAAATAAAAATTGGTGTTTTAAAACTGAATACTTCTTACCTCGAACATTTAAGAAAAATCTTCGATAGGTATCAACTGCAATGAAAAAAAGATTTTGAAAAGTTTAAAGTTGTTAAAGAATTGTTCATCTTTTTGAAATACACGGATTCTGTGTTTACAAAAATATTTTTGATTCTATTATAACATGACATTTAAAAACCTGTTAATAATATATATTTGTTGATGTGTTCTTTCTTTGTGTACATAAAATACTCAAAATAAAAAATAATAATAACTGTTATATATCTTTTGAAGTGTAAATCCCTTCAATGACAGTGGTTTATTTTTGGACCACTTAATTTTAATTCTTAAATGCCACATTGGCACCAAAATATTTTAAATTTTCCTTTTATTAGGTACGTGAACGTTTTGATAAATTCGTGGTAAAAGCTTTCGCTTAATTTGAAAGAAATATATTTGTAAATCCTGGTTTCATAAAAAGAAGCTAGTTACTTTGTGCTTAGTGTTTAATTTATCAAATATAGCAATAACTGATATATTAATTATTTTCTAAATTCGTAAGTGTTATAGGCGAATTGTCAAAATACAAAGCCTTAATAATTAGTTAACAAATGTAAGCGTTGTACTGTTGTTAGACCCCCTCTATAGTTCACTTGTACTTTTGTGGTTATGTATTTCATCTATTTTTTTTCTTATTGTTTATTTATTTATTTACAATTATATATTTAAAATTATATATTTTAAATAATTGGCTCCTGTGCGTATTTTAAGTACTTACAATTCACAATTTGTTAATGCAATGTATTGAAAGATTTACTTTAAAATTCCTATGCTACCACTATTTTAATTGTTAAATAAATATATCGGAAAACATAGTTTTGTTAAGTATTCTGCTTTAGATAAATATTTGTTACAAGATCACAAATAACATTTAAAAGTCGAAAGCATGGTTTTGTACGTTTCTTGTAATGATTGAAATAATACTATCTAAAATTTTAGTCCTTTTCAAGATGTAGCTTCTTGACATTAAATGCAAATAGATATGCTTTTATTACTTCCGACTTTACGACACATCGAGTGGTGCAATAATATTAACATAAATATAAATGTTTTGATGATTTAAAATAAAATTTTATTATTAGTCACATAGAAACATGTATTTTGATGGATTACTAGATACACGTAAATTCTTTCCAATCAAATGAGATACTTGTAATATATGCCTTTTTCTACCTATTATTACATTTGTCTTTATCTTTCTTTCTTTCTTGCAGATTAGCAATTTAGAATAATTCTGTATTTTTGAAAGTGCATAAGTTTACCTGAAAGTTAATGTATAGGGTGTTCTAAAATGCCCCGTCAAATTATGAGGTGTGATAGAAGGCATCAAGAGGATGAAAAAATATTGTAGAGCATGATATAGCAAACAACGCATTTAGTCACAAACATAAGGTGTTCCTTCCTAACTGAACTCACGTTGACGGCAATAATTTTGAGAAAAATCAAAACATTACAACGAAAATGCATTGTGTTGTGTACCTTATTTTGTGCGTAACGTTATAACATCACGAAAAGTTCTGGAAAAACAGGGTGCTCAAGCAATTGATGATACCGTACGAACCGGCATCAAGAGGATGAAAAATTATTGTAGAACATGATATAGCAAACAATGTATTTAGTCACAAACATAGGGTGTTCCATCCTAACTGAACTCACGTGGACGGCAATAATTTCGAGAAAAATCAAAACATTACAATGACAATTCATTATGTTGTGTGCCTTATTTTGTGTGTAACGTTATAACATCACGAAAAGTTTTGGAAAAACAGGGTGCTCAAGCAATTGATGATACCGTACGAACTGGCATCAAGATCATGAAAAATTATTGTAGAACATGATATAGCAAACAACGTATTTAGTCACAAACATAGGGTATTCCATCCTAACTGAACTTACGTTGACGGCAATAATTTTGAGAAAAATCAAAACATTGCAATGAAAATGCATTGTGTTGTGTGCCTTCTTTTGTGTGTAACGTTATAACATCACGAAAAGTTCTAGAAAAACAGGGTGCTCAAGCAATTGATGATACCGTACGAACTGGCATCAAGAGGATGAAAAATTATTGTAGAACATGGTATAGCAAACAACATACTTAGTCACAAATACAGGGTGTTCTATCCTAACTGAACTTACGTTGACGGCAATAATTTTGAGAAAAATCAAAACATTACAATAAAAATGCATTGTGTTGTGTGCCTTATTTTGTGTGTAACGTTATAACATCATAAAAAGTTCTGGAAAAACAGGGTGCTCAAGTAATTGATGATACCGTACGCACTGGATATCGCAGTCCAAAATGTGGAGCTTCAAGTGTACACTGCTGTCACACATAATGGAAACTTCTACCACTTTTCTCGATTTTATCGCATTTACAACAAAGGTGAGAATGCCTTTTAAAACTTTTATTATAATATACTTCAGTTTTCTGAAAGTTATTGCCGTCAAGACAAATTGAATTAGAGCACAACACCTTGTATTTTTGATAAATACGTGATTTTCGTCCCCATGTTCTACACCCTGTATATTTCTGTGCATATCTTTTATTATACTATATTATATTATATATATTTTGTCAGCATTATTTTCATACTTTCTATTTTCATAATGCATATAATCTAATCACTATTTTTTTTATTATTAAAATATATCAAATTCCTTGTGGTAAACTGAACTACATAGTGTTTACATTTTGCATATGTATTTTCCGAAATCTAAAACTACATTTTGTGAATGTTTATATAATAATTAATGAAATGTCAGAACACACTCAAAGATTCTCTAAAAATAAGATATAAAAAATATTAATAAGACATTGAACTAATTACCAAATGAGTAAATATTTTATGTATCTGCGACTCAATATATTTTTTAATATAGATAATATTTTTATTATAGATAGATATATTTTAATTATACGTATATTATGCGACTTTTTGATACAATATTATCTACATTTCTGAAATTGTCCAAAATATAACGATGTTAACACACTAGGTTAGATTGTAAGTTATTTTACATCAAAAAATAAAACAAGGTATATTAGATGATAGAATAAAATTATACAATATATGTATAATATATGTTATTTTAATAATTAATTCCTTTTTACGCGCATAATATTTCTTTTGAAAACAGCAAATACTAAAGAAAATCCTAATACTTACATATATATCAGGGGAAAAAAAGGATATAATTTAGCCCATTTAAGAAAAGTTCGACCAACTATCCGTTTTACGTTGTCACTGGAGTATATGCGTTTCATAATAACTTATCAGTTCAGTATTTCATTAAAATATTAATAAATATAATGCGAAAAGGCGCATAATATGTTCTTTTGAAAACAGCAAATACTAAAGAAAATCCTAATACTTACATATATATCAGGGGAATAAAAGAATATAATTTAGCCCATTTAAGAAAAGTTCGACCAACTATCTGTTTTACAGTGCCACTGGAGTATCAGCGTTTCATAATAACTTATCAGTTCAGTATTTCATTAAAATATTAGTAAATATAATGCGGAAAGTAACATGTTTCTTAAATGATAGCAATGTAAGTTATTTTTTACATAAAACTTTTTTTTAGACAAATAAATATGAACTGATAATATTATCCATAGTTTAGTGTAATATGTGTCCAGATATTTAAAATCCGTTTAGAAACTTTTCTGTTGCCAAATCGTCTTTGAACCTTAAATAAAATAAGAGAAGTGCAAAAATACTGAAGATACTTGTTATGGGTTTTTTATACAGTTAAATATGATGGAAAATGGTTCCTTCTCTTGACAAACTTTGTAATTTCTAAAAACGAATTTATCTTGTCATATTCTGAAACGAATATCCTTGCCTTTTATGAGTGCAACACTTTCGTTGAGGTATGATAACATTCAGAAGACGAACTAAAAGCTCAGGGAAATCCCCGCCCCATCTTTTACTGCAATTTGAAGTAGGAAAGAAACTCTTACGTAACTAATGACAAAAGTAACGTTTTAGAAATATTTAAACTTAACCTAAATAGTTCTCTGAAGAACATTTTACGTTTTTTTTAAAAGTATTTCGAACTGCTAAGAACTTTTATTTTTTTCCGTTTTAAGATTTCATGATTATCATTTTTCTTTGCCACGGTTATATTTTATTTAAAATGTAACAATAATGAAAGAATAATATTAATGCTGGTGATAACAATAATAATAATAATAATGACGATGATGATGATGATGATAATGATAATAATTTTAAAATAATAATAATAAGAAGAAGAAGAAGAATAGTAATAGTCATGATGGTGATGATGATGATTTTGATAATAATAATAACAACAACACTACTACTACTACTAATAATAATAATAATTATAATAATAACAATATTACTACTACTACTAATAATAATAATAATAACAACAACAATACTACTACTACTACTACTAATAATAATAATAATAATAATAATAATAATAATAATAGATAATAGATAATAGTAAAATTATCAATAAAAGAAATACATCATTCCTGTTAAAATATTTTATTTTATTTAATATTAAAGTAATCTTATCGTAGCATGTATTTTTTTTAAACGAGTATTTAGTTTTAGTTTTAGTTTATATCTTATATTGAATATCCTATAACAAACTTTCATAGAACTTTCATGATTGAATTTCACTCTTAGATTTCATGTTTTATTAATTGTATGTACATATTTTTTATTATCAGGATTTTTTTCAAAGCTTAAAACCTAACAATAAAATAATAATATATATTTAATATTATAGGTAAACTAGGTTAAAATCACATGCATTGATATTAGCTGCTTCATGAAAACAGACTTTTAAACGGAGTTTAATGAAACTTTGCTTAAATATTCCGTACTCATACTTCTCGAAATAATATTCTTATAAATATGTGATTTGTTTATCACATTTTTATTAATAAATACTTTCTAGATAAACTCATATTATCTGGACCTACCCTTCTGAAAAGAACATAAGTTTTTACCTTAAACTTTTAATTAAGGACCATAACTGGCACTATTTCAGTTATAAGTCTCATAATTTAATTTTTAAAGACACGAGGGTAAAATATATTCATTACAATATTTTTTTAACAACCTTTTCTAAAATTTTAATAAAAATTTTAAGATTTAATATTATATACTCTACCAGCTAACTGAAAAGAATAAAAATTTATATAAGTAAACACTTGAAATAACATTTATAATCAACCACTCATAAATCCATTAATAAATCATATAGATTTTTTTGCTTTTTGTTATGCAAAGTACTGCCTTCTTATACTTCTATTCTTAAAACAAACAACGATATTTTTTCTAAGCATTCATTAAACGTATACACGAAAATTTTCCTTTACACTAGGTTAAAAGACAACAAATCCGTATTAAAAGTGTTTCGAAATTTAAACTTTAATTATTCCTTAAATTTTCATCATAAGTGGTCATTTAAACAGTGGTTTATTGCGAAAATCTACAACTCTTGCATTATTGTAATTTTACCAAGTAATAACAATATTTATTTCTCATTATTGTCTGTCAAATATAGTCACATGAAGATTTAACATAAAATGTACCTCAATGAATAATTAATGTAAATAATAGATTATTAGCAAATGTTACTCTGTTCCTCTGATATTACGTATTCAAAAGTATAAAATTTCAGCTCAATTTTCAGAAAACGTCAACATATGTAATTGAAAATTTCCTTTTATGTACAAATGAGTAACCTTAGTATACTATGATGATTTATAATATAAAATAACTATATACTTTCATATTATTCTATATAAATAATGCTGAATAATCCGGTTAATTTAATAGAATACCCCGATTATATAGGACAATAACTTCGCTGTAAACAACAATAAAAATATAAAATTTAAACACAATATAGAAGGAAGTTCAAAGTTTTGTTCGCACAAATTATTATAAGGTACCTGTACCCAATATGGACACCCTAAGGAAAATTGATTTTTTTCACCCCCGTGTACACGTTATAGGACTCCAAAAATATATGAGCACTATCCCTGGACTATTGACTATCATTATTAAAATTAGAGACCTTGTAATTATTCTGGTTTAATTTTAATGATAAAAATAAAAAATGTTTACAAGTGTCCATATAAGGAACCACCTGTCCCTATTATGGACATACATTTCCATATTAGGTACAGGTGGCTGCTTATTGACATACTACACAGGGTGTATGGACGATCCACTCTTCCAAGGAATTTTAGAGGAGAGGGGATAAAAGAAATATATCTTAAAGTATTGCGGGGGAGGGGGGCACAGTAAATATCTCCAGATCATGCACTTTAGGAGGAGGGTGAGTCATTTTCGGCTGTGGCTCTTCGAAGACCCATGCAAAGCTCCTCAGTTACTACAAAATATTATGAAATAATATAGTTGGTTTTGCTTAGCTTTATTACATCTGTTTGCAGAATTTACATCAGTTATTACTCAGTTCTCACAGGATGGGCAAATAAAATCTTCTTTATCATGTGCGGTAAGTCCCACACAGTCCTCGTGGACATATCTGTGATGCATATCCGCATGTCTGCAACAGCATCAATACTGCATAAGAAGTAGTGCCAGCTCTCCTTTGTTGAGGAAGACATACCGCTGGTACCTGCGATTTTGCCAACAGATACCCTACTGAGGGGAGGCTTCTTTTGATTTTTCTGCAAGGGTTTTTTGGAAGATTTTTTTCTTGGGGGAAGTTTCTTGGAGGATTGGAGGATACAGCAAGTGAATCTGAAGATTCACTTGCTGTGTTTCCAGTGTGGACATAAGGTGTCCATATTGGGTATCGGTCATAGTTTTATTAAAT
This sequence comes from Maratus speciosus, assembly GCA_963932465.1. Lineage (NCBI taxonomy): Eukaryota > Metazoa > Arthropoda > Arachnida > Araneae > Salticidae > Maratus > Maratus speciosus. Next base: position 352,199,313 of record OZ010788.1, on the reverse strand, counting down.
CTTGTAATAAATAAGCAAAGAAAACATTTTAAAGCAATATATGGAATAGCAATCGAAAATATGTTTTATCAGCTTTCTAAAACACTCCATTTTTCAATATTTAAAGTAATTTTACCATATCTAATAAGAATGTAAACTTACCTGTAATTACGATCAGCACACTATGAAATAACAAGTTTCCTTCCAAACGGTGAACAGCGCGCTTTTTTGCACTTTCCAGGTTTAATTATCTTTTCAATTTCTTTTCTTCACGGACATGTAGCGCCATCTCTCGATCAAAATTGTTACTTTTAAAGATATTAGGGGTGTCCATATTGAGAGCATTGTCCATATTGGGTACAAGTACCTTATTTGACTCTCCTTGGTCTCACGGGAAATATGAAAGTGGTATCCCGTTTCCGTCAACATACTTTAAAGCATCTTCTTATTCACTGTAGGTAGTGAATTCTCTATACACTTTCACTCGGACCTCTGTTTAAGCAAGTGAGACGTGGAAAACTGCATCATATAACTTGCGAACTGATGACATGGTGTTGTTCAAGCTGTCGCCTAGATTGTCTGACAATACTCGTCGTGATTTCTTTTAAGGGTCAAAGATTTTCAGTTTACATTCCCTTTTGTAAAGAAGTAAATAAATTTGAGGTGTTCGTAGGAAATTCGCAGGAATGTCTCATTTAAAATTGTGTACAGTTTAAATTGTGCCCATAGAATCAGCAGGATCTACAATGAACAATTATTAAAAGAACGCATGCATACCTTTGAGCACAATTCTATCTATAATTAAAACATTTTTTTTTCTTTCTTTGTTTGCAACGAAGTTATTTTTATTTACAACCAGGCGAATAATTTTGAATCGCGTGATATTATAATAAAACTAATATGTTATGGCCATCACATAACTTTCTTCTCTATAAATCACGTCAACTAAATCCTTTAAATAATACAAGAAATTACATCAATTTAGCACCAATTCATATCAAAGTGTATCTGAATTTGAAGATTGATAAAAATTCGTGCCTTAGTTCTTGAGATAGAGCTATAGCGGAAATTCTGAAAAATGTAGCATAGCAGTGCCACCTGTTAAGTGATTTACACCAATACGTAAACAGCAATAATTGATATCCAGGTATACATGTATCTGAAGTTCGTTGAAAATCCAAGCATTAGTTATTGAGATAGAGCTATTGCGGAAATCACAAAAGAGCATAACAGCGCCACCTATTGAGTGATTTACACCAAACTGTATAAAATGTCAATTCATGTCAAGGACTAACTGATTCTAAAGTTTGATGAAAATTCGTGCATTGGTTCTTGAGATACACCTATAGTAGTAATTCTGAAAAATAGTACAGTTCTGAAAAAACTACTATTCTGAAGAATAGTAGTACAGCATAGCAGCGCCACCTGTTAAGCGATTTGCACCAAAACACAAACAGCACTAATTCATATCAAAGTATACTTGAATTTGAAGTTTGATGAAAATCCAAGCATTAGTTGTTGTGATAGAGCTATGGCGGAAATCGTAAAAAATGCAGTATAGCAGCGCCACCTGTAAAGCGATTTACACCAAAATGTACAAAATTTCAATTCATGTCAATGACTAACTGAATCCGAAGCTTGATGAAAATCCGTGCAATAGTTCTGGAGATTGAGCTATTGCGGAAATCGTGAGAAAGGCTGCATAGCAGCGCCACCTCTTGAGCGATTTACACCAAAAATTAATCAGCACCAATTTATATCAGGGACTAACTGAATATAAATTTTTATTAAATTCCGTGCATTAGTTCTTGAGATAGAGTACCCACAAATTTTGTGTCACATACAGACAGACAGACTCGCAGATGCACAAACAGACATTTTGTAAAAACATGTTTTTTGGAATCTCTGACCTCTAAAACGTGTAAATCCGTCCAAAACCGAAAGTCGAATATTTTCACGAATCCAATGCTTTCTTCTTGTAAAGATAGAAGAAAGTAATAACATGAATTCACTGTACTTAAAAATTATTTTTATTTATGCATTTAAAATAAATTATTTTTATATTAAAAAATATGGAAACAACATACGCTACACAAAGACTATAAAACATTTTCATACACTACAAAAATGTTGTTACAAAACTTCAGATTTTTATACGGAGAAAATAAATTTGTAATAAACAAAGAAAACTCATAACACGTTCAGATTTTATTCAAAAATTACCGTCCGCAGACATGTATCTAAAATATCTTTGCAGTCCTGTATATGATCCATAGATTTTTATATGCCACACATAAAATACTAAAATATCTTTTAGCTAAAAAATGTATAACACCAAAGGTCCTTTAATTGAAACCTAATGATGACTTTTTTTTTTTTTTCAAATCCTTTTCTACATCCCTGAATCTGAAAGTTGGAAAAGCAATACTTTTCTCCCAATTGAAGAGCTAAGTGGAAGAACATGTTAAGTAACAAAGATTACATTTGAAGAAATTTGAAGTGAAATTTTTTTCTGTAAATTTTAATGATTTATTTTCTGTTTGATACCATGTGTTTAAAATATTAACAGGTATGGTACTAAACTCTCTCAGAATAATTTATTCATATTTAATTCTCAAATATTAAAAATTATTAATATTGTTGACATTATTAAATATTAAAATATTAAATATTAATGAATAATGTCTAAAATCTTCAAGACTAAATAGAATCTTAGTATTTTATCTTCACCATGTGATAGGATACCTCATAACGCTCATCCAAAAGATAAAAAAAAATTTTTAGAAAATGTAGCATAACATGTTCATCCACTCAGCTCTTCAATTGTGAACTAATAATTTGCTCAACTGGAAATGAGTTACAAAGTTGAAAACAAATTTCCATCATCTCCCGTCTTACAGATGTTAATGTTTGAGAATTGTACAACTGTGTTCGTGATCTATATGATTTATCCACACCACATAGTATATTAAAATTAGCTACGTGTGAGAACGCTTGATACAACAGAAATTTTGATTCAAACTATTATCAATCACAGGTGATAAAGTATCTGAATTCTTTTGTGTGATCGTGTCACTTTCTACAGAGATCATACGGTTCATATAAATAGCAATGTCAATTTAATTAAGTTCGGAATAGCACTGTATCAGGAAAAAACACATTAAACAAACTCAAAATCGCTGCCTATGGGAATAGTTACGCGATCTTGCTCTTTTGAGTGACCTTAAAAATGAAGGGCAAATATTACGAACACGATACTCTAAAATAACAAAGTTATATGGAGCACATAAATAATTCGTATAATTTTCATAATATTTGAAATAATACAACGTCACCAAAATGTACGTTAAAGAATAATCGCACGCCAAGAAAACATTATAATAACTTTTTATGTTCCTGTAAACATTAGACTTTGTACTTGGTTTTCAACACAGTTTGTGCCATAAAAGGCCTCAATAACATAAATCAATTTCGTTGCAATTCAGGCGTACTTTTAAAAATTAGAGCGCCAAAAGAAGACAAACAGACGAAGTGAAGTCATAAAAATTACTCTATTAGCTTTGAAAGTGTTAATAAGTGTAAAGAACCTTAAAAATACGAAATGAGCGGATTTATTTCATGCCTTTAAACGACAATTCTTGCATTAAAAGACAAATTTATAAATATTTGACTTGTTTTAATAATACGTGAAAATTCATCTTTTACATTAACATTCTTTAAAAAATCAATATTTTGTACATTTCTATCAATACTTTTCAACAAAAGGAAAACAAATAATTTTAAAAGAAATAAATGCAATGGCAATCGCATCTGTCCCCTAAAACAATTTTCCTGATGTAATTTCCCTTCCATTCAATCTCGACAAATAAATGTGTCCACTCTTTTAAATTGTTTGATTTGAAATCTTGAGGTTTACAAAATAAAATATATCCTTCCAGGGACAAAATTATTCTTAAAAATATAAGCGTTTGGGAAATCACAATCTGGCGGAGCATGATTTCTTAATGTTTCATTATTAAATAAATTTACAATTGTATTTCTTTCAATAATTTCTACTAGTTTATTTCAAATGCTTCTTGCATGCTTTTAGTTCTTTATGAATAAGGTGAATTTAAATGGCGTGGGACAAACTTTTTTTCCCGAAAGTATTAATCTAGTAATTCAAATAATATATAAGGAGCAGTGCTATATTTAGTAAAAACAAACCTGAATATTTAATTTTAGAGACAGTGCATTGCTTACGATTTTCTATTTATATAAAAATAATATTGTTTTTGCATAATTTATGTAGTAAAACATTTTATATTAGTTTAACAACTACCCATACTATTATATTCAACATAAATAATTATATCATGTAAATGTTTAAAAAAAAGTTCTACAAAACTACTGCTTAAATTATAAAAAGGACGTATTAAATAACTTTTTTTTTATTATTCACATCAGTGGCGCCAACTTTTGAAAAATATTGGGAGGGCTCAATACCACTTTTGGGTAAAACTAACAGGCTTAGTCCGCTACGCAGGTCGGTTTCTCCAGACGAACCATGAATCAAAAGAAATATATCCATGAATTTGACATTTGTTTTAAAGTAATATCGGCCTTTACCCAAAATGTCCTTCCGCATTCCTAAAAACGAAACGAACGCTATTGCGGTATTATATTTTCCAATGTGTCCGATAAAATTTGGGCTGTTAAGGAACTCTTTTAGTTGATCTTTTAAAGTAAAATTTTGTGAATAATGATAGAACGACATGCAATATACTAAAACCATCCCTAAAAAGTACCTAACAAACAATGCAATTCTCATCAAAATCCGTCCAGTAGAACTTTTTAAAGTGGCTAATCGTTCATAATCTGATTAACCTGATTATAGAACTTTCCCACATATTATAAAACTAAACAATATAGAAATTTATGCTGCATACTAAAACCTTCTATGAAAATTTGCCTATCTAACAGTGCAAGTTCCATTGAAATTAATTCAGCAGAATGATTTTAAAAAGGCTAGTCGTTCATAATCGGGTTCATCTAATTATAGAATCCCCCCCCATAATTCTATAAGTAGCATAGAACGATATATCATGTGCTAAAATTTTCCCTGAAAAATTATCTAACTAACAGTTTAAATTCCATCAAAATCCATTGAGCAGACCTCAAGTCATAAGCAGCCGGAACAAAATCCCCTTTTGCATTTTATATATATATAGTAGATGACACTGCCATTTTGCTTTCTTTGAAAGTTTGGGATTAGATGATATTTCAAGTTATGATGTTAGAATTATTCTGAATACAGTATAAAATTCCGATTTTATTTAATTATATTTTTATGGGATCTTCATTTTATGGACTCTAACATTTACTATTGTACCGTGAATTTGAGTACAAATTAAAATCAGAAAGGATTAAACAATATTAAAAATGGGCATTTAATGTAAATGCACTGAAATGCCTGTGCTTTTTACTTAAGCTATATCGGATGATTAAAAAAGATTCTATTATCAGTGGTTCAAGAAATTACAAGATACTTTCAATTACAAAATGTATACAAATCACGCAGATCTTTCAAATATGACATTTATTTTTAAAAAAAAACGTTGACTGCACATTAAAATAAGAAATTTAATTTTCATACGGCTTCCTTTTCTTATAACGCATATTTAGAACAAGAATTATATTACAACTAAGTCCTGATAAGGACAATAAGAAAAAAAATCTTTTACGGACAAAACACAGTGAGTTTTTAATTTTATGAATTTTCAGTGTTTTCTGTCGTTAAAAACACGCCTTTCCTGTTTATAAGTACTTAACGATTTTTTTTAAGAAAAGTAACCCATTTTTTATGTAGCACGGCATGTTACAAATATGATCTCCTAACTGCACATCTAATAGATGCATCACAAGCATCCACTAAAACGAATTTTCTTCGCCGTTTTTATTCAAGTTTGAAATAAAAAATTGATTAAGCCTTTTCTCAGGCATAGTGGACACCATTTAATAACTTGCAAACGGTGACAGCTATTTTAAAAATTCTTGCAGGAGGGTTGTGCATGAGGTCAAAAGTCTTTTTACAGTGATTTTCGATTTTAGTTCGAATTACAAACAATAGATGGCGCTGTGATCAATAGACACAAAATTTAGACTCGATTTTTGGTCCTTCGGGGCGCACTCAATACATTTTAATCTCCTTTTTCGGCATGGAAGAAGAAATCGGCCAAAAAATCGAGCCTGTATTTAGCGCCTATTGCTTATCGCGCCATCTATTGTTTGTTATTCGAACTAAAATTGGAAATCACTTTAAAAAAACTTTTGACCTTATGCATAACCCTCCTGCAAGATTTTTTTTTAAATATCTGTCACCGTTTGCAAGTTATTGAATTTTAAAATCAGTCAGTCCTTTTTAGGACACCCGGTATTTGCTTGCGGAAAATCGTCTTAATACTCTTTGGCAAGATTTTCTGAAAGATCCTTCAACCGAAAAAATGGAAAATGCTGAATAATAGCAAATGAAAATTTAGTTAATTTAGGAAGAAAATTTAATTTGAGAATATACTGGATTTTTTTTTTTTTTTTTGGGGGGGGGGGATTGACTGTACGTCTTTTGGATTAAGGGAGGAGGGCGCATGTTGTGTTTTAGACTCCTGTCTTTTTGTTATTGCTATATATTTACCATATTTTCAAACAAAATAATTTTGTGAACATCACAGAAATAATTTCTTTTCAGCGAATGAAAAATAAATAAGCACGAAAATAGAATAATGAAAGTTGGGTGGGCTGGAAGAGGTAATTATGAGGTGGGCTCGGGCCCTATGTGCCCATATAAGTTGGTGCGGCTGATTCACATGATTTTCATTTACAAATATTTTAAAATCACTTTTAACAGACTACATTGTCTTCTTAAATAATGCGTAATGCTTGTTTTTTATCAGTCTAGAAAAGGTAATTTAAAATAAAAAAGCAATAAAACATTAAAAAAAATACATAAATAATAATGTGCAGATATTATTTTAAATGTAATTTTATCTAGAAACACTTTACAGTAAATATTTTTTCCCTTTTAATTAAAAAGCAAATTGATATACAAAGCAATTACATTTCGTCTCATTACTTCATGAAAGCGGTACTCGCTTGTTCCCTTGTGTGCACTTAGTTCAAGTTAATTAAAATTATGACTTATATTATTGCAGTTTTATGAACCATTAGGAATTTAATTGTACATATCTTTAAAACACATTTACTTTCCTGTAATTATTTTTAAAACATCAAGCTCTACAAGATTGCTTTCACTTACTAATTTTATTTATTTTGTACATTAATATACTTGACGATATGAGAACTTTTGTATGATATGTATTTTTACTTTTAATTAATAAAATAAATTTATATTCATAAACTTATCTTGTTTATTTTTATCATTTAATTATGTACCCATTTCTTTCTTTATATATCATGAATGAAATATAACAGAATATAACACTGATTACAAAAAATATATATATTGCAGATTCAAAATTATAATTATTTTTGTAATATATGTAATTATGCTAAATATGACGTAGCAATTTTGAACAATTATAATTTAAAGAGTCTTAAAAAGCAGTATTTCTAAAATACTCCTTACTGAATAATTAGATATTTAGACAAACATAGTAAAACTTTTTTATTATAACCAATCAGAATAATAATTGAAAAAATAAATTGAAAAAAAATAAATTGTTTACTTTACAGTATATTACTGACAGCTGAAGTGCCAGTTTAAAAACATAAAATTAACAGTAATAAAACGCAAAATTAGAAAGTAATATACCGTTAAGCAGTAATACACTGCATGAATCGATGACGGTGTATTACTGTGCATTTTACGGTTATAATCTGGCACTCCAGATGGCAGTATTATACTGTAAAATCAACAATTTATTTTGCAGTGAGGGGACTGCTTATTCTTTAAAAATGTGATTATTTAATTAAATATGCATTAAAAAAGTATTTTAAAGCTTTCTATTATAGAAACTTCAATTTGAAGAGGGGTAAATATTGAGCCGTGATTAGTAATTCAATTAAGAGTTACATTATTTATTACATATATAAATATCAGAAACAGCTAATTAAAAATAATCAAAAGCTTTTTTAATAAAAAAAGTAATATTTGGTAAGGTAGAGTATTTCTTTCTACACTGAAAATAAAGACAAATGTATCTGGAGAAATATATTTTTGTCTCTTCCGAGTTATCTACGGTTTTGAAAAGAGTTCCTGTATCTTCAGAAGCATTTAAAAAATAAAATATTTCCGCGATTTAAAGTACTATTTCTGAAATACTAGGATGAGCAAAAAGTTCTAGGAAATTTCTGAAAGTTGCGATGTTATCCGCAAATTAACATTAAAATCAACAAGGACTATTTTTTAAAGTAGAGACCATCATAGTCCACGACTTTCTGCCACCGTTCTGCCAGATTCCGGATTTGCTGGCTAAGTTTGTCGCTGTTACCAGCACCTTCATCCTCATTAATCTCATCGACGCGCGGCGGCTTTCAGAATCGTTAGGCCTTTTCTCTTATAATGCCTGGTCAACACACGCAAATCATACTGTTCAATAGGCATTTTGGAGCCAAAGTTCCTGAACTCCTATAAATGTACCACTAGTACACCTATAAACATACAAATTCTTGTAACTATTAGATTAAAAATTTCCCAGAACTTTTTGCTCAACCTAATAAAACTTTCTGTTACTAGTACTTTCAAAACAGAAAAAACACTAAATATTTTAAAATAGCTTTTACAATGCGTTTGTCTGTTTTCTCATCACGAAATATCAGTTTTGTTTATGCTATCAATTCTCAAGTAAAAATCTGAATGTAACAAGAGACAAACGTAAATAAAATGTATCATAATTATTACTAAAATATTATTTCGTTACACTTACATGTTTATTTGAGAATTGACAGCCTCCAACAAACCAGTATTTTCTCTTGAGGAAACTGATAGAAATGTACAATATAAAACACAGCAAAAAGGTATTTGGAAATGTTTTGGCTTTTTTCTTGCAAAGAACCTTTCTTTCAGAAAGGCTTTTTTCAATAATGGAAATCTATTGGCTTCTGAGGTTTTTTGAAAATAAAGGAACGCTTTTCAAAATCACCATTTCAAAATTGTGGATAACTTAGACTATATGTAATATTTTCGCAATGTTTTGCAAGAACACGAAACATCACTTTTTTTTTTTTTTTTACAATGTATATATTACGAAAAATTTTGTTTGAACTTACAAACGTATCAAAGGATAAATTTATGTTTTTTTTTTTAAAGTTACACTAAGATATTTTAAGTTATCTTTTTAAATTTAATTTTTGAATTCGATTTTCGCTTGAAAATTTTATTTCATGCTATTACTTCTATTTACATATTATAAATGATTTAAATAATATTTGTTTCATAGAACGAGATAGTTAGATTTAAATTATGACGGCATCCAGCAAACCATGCAATTAAGAGGAGCGTAAATTTGATAACGTAGTATATGCTCTAGAAAATGATGAAGGACAACTCTGCTATCTCAGAGTTACGGTTATAATGGCAAACGTTTGTAAAACTGAAACGGCGACATCCACTTTTACGTATCGCTGTGTAATCGGCACTGGAAAAAGAATGAATCTTATTAAATCACTGAGTCTGAGATTCAAAAATAAACGTAAGTCTCAGGAAAAAGAGGTAAGAAAAACCTACGAGACAAGTAACTAATAATAAACACTCTATTATGAAGATTTTAATTTATATCATATACAACAACATATAAAATGAGTAACAAAACATATAAAATGTGAAAGAAAATCTCCAATAATGTGCTTGGCAATAATCAGCAAAGATATATCATTGCAAATGTTTCTTACTAATCGTTATTCGAAGAGCATGCTTCGTGATTATTTGTTTCAATAATGTTATTCAGTCTGATGAGTGGGAGAGAAGGATACAAACATATAATAAACAACTATGATGTAATCATATATTAGACCTAATTTGTTAATTTAAATGTATTAAAAGGTCTCGTCTTGTGTAATCGTACGAAATTCCCCTCTCTTTTCATGTTTATTCCTTCAGTCTTTTCATTTTAAACGAAAGCTCTCTTTTCCTTCGTCAAAATTCAAAATCTTTTACTCTATTTTATCCCAGTTAAAAAGGTCATTCTTTCAGGCAGATATGTTAATTTAACTCATTTTGGAAAATCAATTTGATAGATTTATGGGTTTTGCAATCGTAAAAGAAAATTACTTTCTATATTATCTTCAGTTTCCCTTATAAAGTCTGCGTTGCGTACTGCGGTTATCACATAACAACAAAAGCAATAAATAAAGTTATTATGACATATCTGCGATGTTTTCATCTGCTTTAATTTAGGGCTGCCTGTCACTGCCCAATATGCTGGTTAAAGATGACGGCGACAATTCTGGTTGGCTTTTGGCAGTTTTTGTTTAAAATTTTGGAATACGTAACGTAAGTTTTAGTTGGTGCACCACGACTCGATTTGGAAAATGTTTTTGACTTTGTAAGTGTCATTACTTCTCTACTCTTGCATCTGAGAGGTTATAATTAGCAATGCTGGCTGAGAGCCACCTCATTTTACTCATCAAATAAAGTCTTTCCATGGAATCGAACTGTAATTATTGAGTAATTGATTTTCAGCATTCTCTCATTTTCAGGATTGGAGCCTTTGCGGTACTTAACGCAAATGTGAGACTATATCAGGCATTTACGATTTTCATGGATTGGTACAGAAACTCTCCATTTCAAATTGATAATCTACTACATTATACACAGGTGCCATAAAAAAATAAAATGCGCAAAGAGGTGGTCCCCCTAAAATTATGTCACCTGCAAATTATTCAGCCTTTAAATGTTTTTAATCAGCAACAATTTTTTTTTCAAGGAATATTTACAGATGTTTATTTTTTTCGAATGCCGTCTTATAATAATCATAAAAGAATGATGATTTGTTGATTATTTACTTGTTTAAAGCTCTTAAATTTGTGATTACGTTAATTTAGGTTAATGGTTATTAAACTGATGTTTTAAGGGGGTTTGTAGTTTTAGATCCATAATTTTGAACCTAATTTACTAAATGCCTAAAGGATCAATTTCAGGAAAGATATCTTTTCTGTCATTTACGATGTCATTTTGTTTGGAAAAAAAACTATGAATAAGCATTTGTATTATTATTTTAGCTTCGGAACTGAAGAGGATAACTCAAAAACTACGTCACTTAAATCTGCAGTTTTAGATTTGGATATCTGCAGTTACTATAAATCGATTTCTTTTAAACTTTTTACAGATTAAAATTCTTTTTACTTTTGAGTATTGCTTTTCATAATTTAGATATTATGAATTTAAGATTCTAGAAGCTTTAAATATGAGAATTCAAAATTACACTCATTCCGCTATTTAGCTTTTGAGTTGCGCTTAAAAAACTTCTTGCATTTAATTTTGTTTTGAAACTGTTAAAAAAGTACTAGATTGATTTTAACACAATTATTCAAATTGGTAAAAAAATCATATGGGATGTAAATTTCCAACTGGGGAAAAATGTCCGGACCAGGATTCAAACCAGAGATCTCTTGGCTGAAGCTTCTATTATCTGAGCTATGCCGGACGAATCTGGTGGATCTAATTCACCCAGCTAACCTTTAACGATCACAGCATCTGGTCTGATATCTGAATCAGATTAGCAGAATAAATCGCAGGTAATGGAACTCCAGAAAAACCCTGGATAGGTAAATACTAGATTAATTTTAACGCAATTATCCCAATTGGTAAATAAATCTTATAAGATGTAAATTTCCAACTGTACGGGATAGCCAAAATGGTAGAGCATTCATGGATTCTGCCAAGAGATCCCTGGTTTGAATCCTGGTCCGGACATTTTACGTACAGTTGGAAATTTACATCTCATATTAAAAAAGGATTCAATATTATTCAATTTCAAAATTTGCACCAACATTTTAAACTAATTCAACGAATGTCTTCCGTTTGGTATCTGAATGTGAACTTTACCAAAAATTCCAAAAATTATCACAAATTTGGGAGCTGGCATTGAAAATTTCAAATTACATTTTTCTTTTCAGACCATTTTATATTATACAATGAAACTGAGTAATATATGTATTAGAAAGCAAAACATGTACTTGATTAACATAGACATCATGGTGTAATGTGATTAGATAATGACGTCATGCTATTAACCCATTATGTACTGTATTATGAATTCATGAAAATTTTATCTTATGTACCAATCTGTAATGGAATCCTGCATCAAACGGGAAATTTTTTCATAGCTTTTGTAATATATATCAATACAAAAACCCTTAACGGGTTAAAAATTTCTGATGCAGCACTTTATCTTATACTCTAAGAATTTTAAATATGGAACTTAAAAATACTGATACCAAATTTTGAGTGACGTTATGCTATTTCTTAAAAAATATATTTGTATATTTTATATATATATATTATATATACTAAAGCCTTTTTTGTGAAGTGTTTAAACAACATTAGAAGATTTAGATAACCATTTAATAAATTTTAGAAGGATTGAAGGATTTAGAAGAATAATTAAATTTGAATTTATAGGGATTTTGTGCAATATTTATAATCCCAATCAAATCCTTTATTTTAAATGTTTTTCATAGTATTTTGTAGAATTAGAAAATTTACAAATACAATGTTCTGATTATAGAAATATAGAAATATTTTCGAATTGAAAAATCCCCCATCACCGACGCCAATAAAGCTGCAAAGATGCAAAGGCAAAAGAAATAATCCTTGTAAAACTATTTTTGCTTTGTGTAAGCAATAAGACTTTTGGAACAAGATAAAGTAATGCATCTGTAACTCATGCTAAACTTCTGCTACTAATCGATGTATTAAATTAATTTTATCATCATCTTCTTCTTCAGCATGGGTTAGACTAAATCAGACTGTTCCGGCTCTACTGATCAATCCATCGGAGCGTAGGTCTACCTCGGTCACGATAGCCCCTGGGTCTGTAATTCAGAAGCTTTTTTAGCAATTGGTCATTACTCATACGCTCTACGTGATTATTCCATTTATTCTGATAATCTACTATTTTGTGGTTGATGTTGTGTATTTTTAAGTCTGGGCGTATGGAATCATTAGTAAGCCTGTCTATTCTTGTGCATCCCTTTGCAGATCTTAAAAACTTCATTTCTGAAGACTGTATTCTGGATAGTTCTTTAGTATTAATAGTCCATGTCTCCTAACCATACAGAAGTGCTGGCGTAGCCATTAGTTTATAAAATTTTAACTTAGTATCTGTACGTGTTTTATTTTTTAGACTTCTGAACAATGATCCGCAAATATGTTGGAATTTATGCAATTTACTTTCCAAGTCTTTATTTTTGTTATATGTAGTATCACGTCCCAAGTACTTGAAGTCTGAGACTTGTTTTATTATCTTATTATCCAAGACAATTTTAGTTCTTATGGGCTCTTTTCCTCTGAAAGCCATCGTCTTGGTTTTCTTTATAGATGTCTTCATGTTATAAGTTTCACATAGTTTGTGTAGTTCATAAATTGCTCTTTGGAGGTCATCCTCATTGTCCTGAAAAATTGCTTGATCATCCGCAAAGAGAACTGTACTGATAGATGTTTTAGAGTCAATTCTGATACCCTTGGGTATCAAATGTGTCCATGATTTTATTAGGTGGTCTGTATAGATGTTGAAGAGTGTGGGTAATAAGCTGCAACCTTGCTTCACTCCTTGGTTTATAATTATCTCCTCAGTGAGTGATTTATCTACCTCAATAAAGAGTCTTGTTCCTTTATATAAGCTTTTTACAGCTTGTATCAAATGTGATGGATATCCATTCTCTGTCAAAATACCCCACAGTCTCTCTCTATCCACTCGATCGAATGCTTTTTCATAATCAATGAATGCAATGTGTGTCTCAAGATTGAATTTCTATTATCTGGTTTAAGATGAAAACGCTATCTATACATGATCGACCCATTCTAAAACGGTTTTGTTCTTCTTGAAGAATACTGTCTGAGATCTTAGCAAGTCTTCTGTTAATGATGCCGCTGTATAGTTTATAGGTACTGTTTAACAAACTTATCCCTCTGTAGTTTCCACAATCTTTTCTCTCTCCTTTCTTGAAGATTGATATCACTTTTGTCTTCAACCAATCTATTGGTATTTTACAACTTATCCAACATCGTGTTAAATAGGTTTAGGATGCGTTCATGCGAGACGTATCCTCCATATTTTATAAGTTCAGGATTGATATTATCAAGTCCAGTTGCTTTTCGATTTTTTAGCTTCTTCAATGTCTCTTGAAATTCTGACATTGTGATTAAGTCAACATTTTCATCTATATCATCAACATCAATATGATCTTCCATCTGGGGGTCATACCATAATGATTTGTAGTGCTCTATCCTCTTATTCTGTGGAATAGTATTTATATTTTCTGCATCTTTTATCTTTGAGTTCATTGATTTTAGAAATTTATAAGCTATTGATTGTTTGCCGTATGTATCGTGTTCTATTTTACTAATAAAATTATCCCAAGACATTTGGTGGGCATGTCGTGTTATATTCTTAGCTTTATTTCCTTTCTCCTTGGATTTTTTGGAAGGAGAATAAATTTTATAACAAGTTATTTTAATGGCACCGTCAGTGGATAAAGGTTAAAAAAGCAATATGGGGAAAATGCAACCATTCGTTGCGATGCATAGTTACAGTACATGTGTAAAATATTTGCTTCCACATAAACGTCGAGCGTTTACGTACATACTTACGAACCTATCGACAAACCTGGCGATTCTTGCGAAATATTATCGCAATATGTCATCAAACGCAAGATGGATTTCTCTATAAATGGACAATTTCTCAAATTTCCCTCTATAACAGTTGCTAAATAAATATTTCCTACTTTTTAAAGTTGTCAAAAGTTATAAATCAGTTTTCAAAATGTTTTAAACGATATTAAAAATAATTCTTGGTAAATTTAACAAAATAGCAGAACAAGTATAAAAATGATTAAAATTCGTATTTTTAAATCGCGCTAGGCCTTTATTTTATATAGAACAGTTATTTAACTAAATCTTTAAATGATAATTGAAAGAAAAATTGGTCACTTACATCAAAAAATTAAAACATCATTTTACATGACAATGTTAACACATCTTCATATAAAAACACGTATCAAATATAGCTTAAAACTTTGTATCACCGCATTGCATAACTGTAACATTTTCCAAAGTCAATGTTACTTATACAGCGTGCTTTTAAAAAGGATTTTAGGGTTATTCCATGTCAGTTCAGGCAGGCATGTAACCCACCATCACAGATTTCGATGAAATTGCCTGTGTTTGTTCCTATTATTAAAATATGATCACCGGTATTTTTTTTTTTTTTTTTTTTTTTTTTTTTTTTTTTTTTTTTTACTCCTTGGTCAAATTGTTTCTGAGAAAAAAATTGTCAAAATTTTGAAAAACTGCCGTCAGTTGGCATTCTTGACTGCTCGGTTTTCAAATGTAGCATGACATAAATATGATCATATTTCAATATCTACTCTACAAATCGTCTTCAAATAATTTATGCATAATATATAGGGTACGCAGTTTATGAAAAAAAATACTGTTAAGCTTATAACATTTTAAGTGTGTCTAAAAAAATGTTTAAAATTTAAAGTCATGAATTTTTTATGAAAAATAATGCATTAAATAAAAAAGCATTCTCAACAAAAGGCGGTATTTTTATTAAATTTATTTTTTGTGGGGGATATACTTAAAGGTGTCCTTACCTGATTCTGAAATAAAAATAGTAGGATTTTGGGTGTTTTTAGTAGTATTTCCTATTTAAAAATATTTAGAAGCGTACTTCAAATCGAATCAAGCAGAGTCATTCCATGTCAGTTCCCCTAAGACATTTAATTCACTGTCAGAAATTTCATTGAAACTGGGTATGTTTATAGCTCATTTTAAGACGTAATCACTTTTAATTTCCTTGATCCTAAGTAAAATATTTTCAAGATAAAAAATATCTAAATTTTGAAATTTTTTTTAAAATGTTTTTAATCACAGATCTACGTTCACAGATCTACGTTCAAAAATAGATTTTTTGCAAAGTTCAGTTCATGTTTTTTAAAATTTTGCATTAGAAAATTGACAATATTTATGAGAAGTATGTAACTTTATGTTTTTTGCAGTTGTGAAAAAAGTACGTCATAGACAATATATTTGTGACATTTTGCTATCGACTTTTGAGACATTCCGACGACACTAGTATGTCTCGAAGTAAAACGTAGTAGAGTAATCAAGGCCAACCATCCGTTATCATGAAAATATCGGATTGCAGTCAGGGTGGCGAGTAAGACAGGCTTCATAAACATTGAGACATTTCCCATCTCATAATGAATAGAGTCATCGTAACTTTAAACTGTTTTATTTGACAAAAACATATCAGACATGTCCAGTAGCTTGTTTATCAACTCTCAATAATCGATCATCCACTTCATAAAACTTAAGATGTTAAAAGATTAGGATCTGCACATTAGAATCGTTCACCCCAAGCGACGTAGATTACTTAAACAACCGGAAAAACGTAAATTCTCTCGCTCCTCCATGTAACGATATACGTACTCCAAGAAACAGTGCGCGGACGGATACAGAAAAGAGGAGAACCAACGCCAGCAGAGAGAAGGGGACGAATGGGTCGATAATGAACTCTTTATACGGCGTCAGAATTACAGCGCAATTAAATGTTGGTGGGCGCATGGAACTGTGGGTAAAGAACATGATCGAACAAATGCAATTAAAAACATTCGAAAGAAAAAGAATATAGTTTTAGAAGAAAATGAAAAAGTAATTTAATGGGTTTTATAAGATTAGACTAATGGATTAAGGTTTTTATAATAATAAAAGAATACGCAAGTTTAAATGCATGAAATAAAAGACAAAAGATATTAAGATATTATTAAAGATAGGTAAAAAAGGAAAAATATTGAGAATTTGGAATAGTTTTACTAAGATAAAAGGGCGAAATTTTTTATTATATATATATATATATATTCATGCTCTAATTTTTTAAGGGGTCATAGGACCTTTGCATTTGTCGAAACAATATAAAACATCGCAATTTTCAATTTACCAAAATACAAATAATATGCAATAAAGATCAATTTTCCCTCTCTGATTAAACTGTATATTCGTAACTACATTGTCCAGAAAATTAATGTGGTTCATAGGAAATTAATATTTAAATTTTTAATTAAAAATTACATCTCAATAATGCGTGAATTAAAATCATTAAGTGCTGTGCGCATGATAAAACTCTAATCTATACATATAGAAAAAAATTTTGAACAAAATAGAATTATAACACATCTACTTCTAAATTAAAACCAAAATATACACAAAATGTTTCGTCTAAAATTTAATTTTAGCGCAAAATAATAAAAAAAATAATAATAATTTCAATTTTTTTCACGTTTTTCAAGTTCAAAAAAATAAATAATCAAAATATCTGAATTTTTTTTATTTTATTTTAGCAGGTAGACTATAAAAAACCCTGTTTGGTTAATTTTATAAAAGTGTAGCTTACAAAGTTTAAAAGTAACATTGAGCGCAAACTTCAAATTTAATAATATGAGTAAACGCTTTTTAAAGTTTCAATAACTAAGGATATTCAATTTTATTCACCGTCTGTAAATGAGTGTCTGACTTTTGAATGGGGATTTCATCCATATTTTTGAGAAATTTTAAAACATTGAGAATGAAACAAAAACCGTAAACTGATTTTTTGCAAATTTAAAGATCCTGTGGGTTTAAATTACTTTTACGTACTTAAAATGATGCATTCTGACATCGGAATAAATATTTTTCAAATCATAGTTGTTGCATGAAAAAGAGTTCACAGTTAAGTAACTAATAACTTATCTAATTTAAATATATTAGTTTTCTGAATTTATATGTAAAAAATATCAACTTCAATAAATATAAAAGTTTTATTATTGTTCATATATTTTAGTAAATAAAAACAATAATAAAATAAAACACGAAACATCAATTCAGGGAAGTTCTTAGTCATTTATTAAGACATGAATGTTGCTGCGTATTAATGCTTTAAAACCTGAAATATCATTCCTAAAAGTCATTCATGGATGTATTTTTTATTTATTGAACATTATGAAGTTCGGCTAAAAAAAGTCATCTTAAAAATTAATCGTGTCATCAAAAGGCTTGCATTATCATATGCATTATGGTTCAAACCGGCAATGTGAGCTTGTTACGGAAAGGTAGATACGCTTTATTAAACTTTAAATGTAAAGATAGAATTTGGAAAATGCAGTCTTCCGAAAATATAAACCAAAATTAAGCATTCTCTGAATTGCCGTCACGTTTGAATATTTAAAAATATAATATTTGAAATTTTATTTATTTCCTTGACTTTCCTTTTTATTTTGATATATAAACGAAATGTTTTTAGATACGTCAACAAGCATACAAAAGCAAAAAGTTAACAAAAAATTAATTAACTAATGAAAGATATGAGAGTGCGTACATTTGCTTATTTTTCAGAATCGGTCGAGACTACCGATTTTGAAAATGCTCTTTTGAAAAAATAAAGAAAGACAAACTTGCTTAAAGTTTTTGTTACTTTGTTTTCGCTATGACCTGCTGTACTTTTCACAGATCCAAAATTTCCCTTTTACATTCAGTAACGATTTCTAACTAATAAAATATTATTGTTTTTCCGAATAGTACTATTTACTTTATTTAACCCATTCATGCCAGATTTTTTATCGGTAAAATCACTCTAAAATGTTACAAAATGTATTGTAAAAATAGTAAAAAATATTACGCTGAAATATTTTTGTATTTATTTGATAAAATTTATACGTACTAATTATGGTAATATGCACATGAGGAAAAAAGCATAATTATAAGTTTTTCTAAATTTATATAAATTAAGCTTTTAAATTGTATATTATATACTATAATTAGTATTTTTATGAACTACTAAAAAATATATTTATTTCTTTACAGGACTAATAACATTATAAGTATAATAATAAATTAAGAATAATCGTATTTGAGGCTAAAAATAATTTATTTCAAAATCATATTGTAAAGGACTTTACAACTGTCCCCTACATGGCCAATAGAAATATGTACCCATTTGCTCCTGGCGCCCTATATTTTGTACGTTACAAACATGCATAAAAAATAGGTCTGAACATATAATTTCGCAATTTCAAAAAAACGTAATTTCAAAGAAGTCTATAAGCTAAGATTATGACCTATTTCTTTGGATCCTTGATACAAGAAATACAAATAAACTTTTACATTTTGCTATCTTGAAAAGGAAAAATCTATAAACAGCGAAAAATGGCATTCATTTAAGAAAATAAATATCAATCTTATGATGTCATCTCTCGGGATTAGATAAAGACATTTATAGACAATTAGTTCATATAATTTTCATGTTGTAAAGAAGCAGACAATTTAAAAAATTTTTTTATTAAAATTTGAAACGTCCCAAAAATGGGACTCTAGGCATAAATGTGTTAATAACAGATTAATTTAATGAATTTTACTAATTGGAAATTATGGTAGTTATTTGATTTTTTTTAAAGCCTACTAAATTAGCAACATTCACATTCTTCCTTGATACCTCAACCTAATATTCTTTGTCTCTGGATTCGTGTATTTTTTACTGTAGTAGAGAGGATAGACTAATTCAGGGTGCTGAGAAGCGTAATAAAGGTTATTATGTTTAGATATGATTATGTCTGTTGTTAGTGTTATTTTAAATGTATGTTATATCACTACCATGATTTTTAGAGTTCATTATAGGCAAACAAAGAATGAAACTTGTAAAAATGAAACAAGTACCCAGCTAGAAAATGTTTGCACTTTTTGCGCAAAAAAGTATAGATTGTACACAATTTGTGCATAAAAAGTGAACAATTTTGAGCACTTTGAAAAGTATGCACTTTGTGTGCAAACTGTCTGTATTTTTTATACATACAAAAAAAAATATATTCTATGTTGTCAAAAACTGTGCACTTGCATAAAATAAATGAATATTCCGTGTTCGCGAAAAGTGTGAATTTTTTATGCAAAAAAACAACAACAACAAAAAAAAATCTATAGATTCCAATTTTCCAAAAATTATGTATTTTTTATGGATGTAAAAATTAGTACTTTTATTTTAATTAATATATTTATCCCCCCCCCCCCCTAAACGAAAATTCTCAATTTCATTTTAATTTTAATGTAAACGAAATAAATACATTTCACTATGTTTTTCAAAATAAGAGAAAAACAAATTTTAACTATTTAAATTTCAAAATCCAGGAAGGGACAATGGGGCTCCTTCCCCCTTCTTTCATTAACGGAAATTTCCCGAGTTCCTCCTTTATTTTAAGTTGCTTGAAAAAAAAATTACTGTGTTTTTCAAAGTGAGCGAAAAAGAGATTTTAATTAATTAAAATTTAAAATCTGGGGTAGAGTAATGGTTCACTTAAACCCTCTAACTTTATGGAAAAGTATTTAATACCTCTTTTATTTTAAGTTACTCGAAAAGAGAGAATTTTACTATGTTTATCAAAATCATTGAAAATAAAATTTAGAAATAATTTAGATTAAATCAAATTCGAGGGAGAGGCAATAGCTCTCATATAACCCCTTCTACCGAAGTAAAAATTCTCAGTTCCTCTTTAATTTTAAATCACTCGAAATAAATATATTTTGCTGTGCATTTCAAAACCGGAGAAAAAGACATTTTAATTAAATAAGTTTCAAAATCCAAGGAGGAGCAAAATGGACCTCTTCTACACTCCCTCCCCTTTCCTTAACAGAAAATCACCAGTTCCTCTTTAATTTTTAGTTACTTGAAAGAATACATTTTAATGTGTTTTTCAAAATCGGAGAAAAATAAAATTTAGTTAAATTTTTAAATCGAGGGAGGGGGAATGGCCCTCCTAAGCCCTCTTCCCCCAAAGGAAAATTTTTAGTCTATCTTTATTTATATACATATATCTTTTATCTTTATTTTATATTTATCTATCTTTATTATCTTTACTCGTAAATAATAAATTTGACTATGTATTTCAATATAGGAGAAAAAGAAATTTTAATTAATAAAATTTTAAAATGCAGAGAGGGGTAATGGCTCTCCCATCCTCCCACCCCCTATCAGAAAATTCCTTACTTCCTCTTTTATTTTAAACTAGTGTAAATGCTAGGACGGTAGGTAATCCTAGGACGGTAGGTAAAAATTGTGTTTTTCATTGAAAATTTAAAAAACTGATAAAAAATAATTGACAATATGGAAGCATTTAGATGAGCAAAGTTCGGATAGTTTATGTTCTAATAAACACATCATTAGCTTTTGGGTAAACCAGGCTTTCCGGCTAACATACCATAACAAAATTAAGATTTCTTAATAAAACATGACTGCGGTTGTATAATTATTTTACGTTTTCTAGGCTTCTTTTACATTTTGCAATGCTAACAATACTTTTTCAATAAGATTTATAAGGATATTTTTTATTACATTTAAAATGAAAGGCAGATATTTAATGCTATTCATTAGCACAAATACTAAATGTGGTTTTAATAAATAAGTTGAGCTTCAAAGATTTAATATTTTTTCTTAGTCTTAAAAAAATTAGTCCAGCAGGAAATTATTTTGTCGTTTTGCAACTTATTAATCGAACATAAAGCCATGTTTGAATACATATTTATTTTCAGTTATTAATCCAGTTGGTTCTATTAAAAAAAAAAAAAAAAAAAAAAAAAAAAAAAAAAAAAAAAAACACAATGAGTTAATACCCATTACAATTAAATTTTAATCTAAATGCACGTAAAAGGCAGAATATTCTACAGTAAACATATAAATAAAATCTCTAAAGTTCATTTAGACGATTAGAAGTGTAAAAATATTCTAATTTCTGCAACATTATACAAATCACGTTTAATGCGCGATCCCGCTTAATACGAGACTTTTGTTCACTCTCTTGAAATGCGTCTTAACCGGGTTTGGCTGGATTTTCAAATAACAGTCGATATAACAATATACTTGTACGCCAGATGCTCTATATTATTCTGAAGTTTACCATTTTAGCTAGACAGACTTCAAGGTAAATCAAATGATTTCACACTCCTTGTCTACAAGGAAGAATCTATAAATTATTTTAAAACTGCATCATTATTTTCTGATTTAAAAAAAATCATTTCTTCTTTTATTTGCATTAATCTATTTTCTATGCTGCTTTTCACTTTAAATTTTCATTAAATTATCATCAATTTCATGTCTTTTATATTTTCGTTTCTTTGAAAGCTTTTTCTGGCTCACAGTCGTTATATAGGAAGTTGGCATTTCTTTTTTATATTTACCCCGTCGTCTTTAAAATCCCTATTTTCCTTTAAATTGCTGTATTGTTCCTGGAATATAAATATGAAGCGCTTTTCAATTTATTTTTATTATTACATTATATTTTTCAAAGTTTTAGCTCACGATTATCTGCAGCTTACGCACATTGAAGATTTGGTCTTCGAAGGCTTCGCCTTTCAAAGCACACTTTTTTACTATTATGGTATGTATTTTTTGTCGTGCCTTCTATCTCGATTATTGCTTTTGATTTTGTTTTAGACAGATTTTTACTCGAACAGGATATATATATATATATATATATATATATATATATATATATATAGTTACAGAACTATCTGTTTATATTAAAGTTATCTTAATATCAGTTGGTTAACTGTTACGTTTTGGGGTTTTTTAAGGAGCGCTTTATTTTCAATATTTATGAGATGTTCAGACTAACAGTAAATTTTATTTATATTCCCATTATTTATTCCCATTTAGTGTGCCTCCAAATGATTTTCTGTCTTATCATTAGGATGCATTATATCGGCAGTGTAGACTATTTTTAGAAAACCTGCTTGTCTATTCATGAAATAATGCATTTATTAGCTACATATAATATCCTGCCAACAGACGATTAAACATCCACATGTAGCTTTGGTTTACTAAATTTATATCATCATCTTATATCCCTATTCCATTTGTTTATCAATTGATAAGTTTTTTATTCATATTTTAATTGATTTTAATAGTGGAAATATTTATACTATTGCTTTCTAATTTGTCTACGATAATTCTGTGGATTATTAATTGTCTTCTCTAAATTTAAAGTTTCGGTCCTTTTGCTGTTCGAATATGTTAGTTTTTTACCTTTATATTATGTATTCTATATGTAAATGAAACATCTGCAATCTTAACACTAGAGATTTTTGTCAGGTTTTGTTAAAAAAGAACTTGTTAGATGTCTTTTTTTTAGACTGTATTCAAAGGTAGTAAATATATGTGTGTTTTTGTATATACATATAGATGGAAAAATCGTTTTTAATACTATCGCTCATGTATTTGTTTGCTTTATTCCAATTTTACTGCTAATAATTTTTTATTAACCAGTAGTTTTGAAAAGGAATAAAATAGAACATATATTTCAACTTATGTTTTACAATGATTAAAAATGAAGCCGGATATCAATAAAGAAAAGGGTGAAAACCAACAAAAGAGCCACGCAAGGACAGAAAAAGGGTAGTACAAATATATAAAAGCATAATACAGAAAGCACAGTATCAAATGTTCTATATAGGAATATTTTCATTTTTTGAAACTATGATAAGATTAAGTGGAGAAATTCCAAGCTAAGAATTTGAATTCTTGTAAATAACGATTTAACTGTTTTCCATGGATGCCAAGAAATTTTGGATAAGTGTTTGAGAAATTCTAACCACTCTTCAACAAGTTCCGGAATAACAGCGAAGGAATTTTTCTGTGAGTAATGCATCAACCAAAGGTATCCCAGACATACTCGATCGGATTTAAAAGAAAAAAAAACATGCTAGACACTTAATGCACTGTATATTTTTCGTTTCCAGCAGTTATGCAAAAGTCGAGCTATATGAGGTTGGACATTACCAGCCATTATAAGAAAGTATCGCCAATGGTTGCAGCCTAATTCATGATATGAGATTTGTGTATGTAGTTTGCATACGTTTAGACCATAGAAATGCCGTTCGGTTAGTATGCCGTTCCGTTCGTAAACCTATAACGATTCCACCTCATATCATACCAACAATACACCTTGTGAGAAATGTCACCATTCCTGTACCAAAATATTTTTATACTGACTGCTTCTTTCGTCCATATCAGAAAAGATCAGATGCAATATTCTAATTTGAGACCCGTCAGTGAAATGCACTTGGCTCCCGTCATATTGTTTCGAATCTCGGTGTTCAGCAGACGAATATATTCGTACCGCATAGAGTTTTACGTTCAAACGGATAGGCACACTTGGCCTAAGTGCATATAATCCACACTGATGAAGCCTATTTCTGATTTCTTGCTTGACACCCTCCATCCTGTTGCTGGAAAACTATAATCGTAGTTGAGCAAAGTTCTTAATATCAAATTTCGGTCATCGATGAAATAAAGATATCGGTCATCCTGACATTCTATGTTTCTTCGAATCGCTTCTACCGCTTGAAATTTCGCTCCTTTCCAATCCAAAACTGTCGCTACACTTCTCTGTGTTTGTCAAAATTCCATGATGTGGATAATTTCTTAGTCCATGGCTTTTGGTAAATAAAACATTTGTAACACTTTTGAATCAACTCTTCTCAAAAAATCTTATGAAATATTGCGTTTACGAATGAGACAATGAAATAAAACAAGCTTCAATAAAAGTTTGAATTCCGCACTTATATAATTTTTTGGTATCTGAGAGCATTAAAGCTTATTTGAAAATAAAGGAAACTAAATGTGTAGAGACTAGGAGTAATTTATGAATTAAACTGCCAGAGTTAATAATCAAGCTAAACTTGACTCTACACATGATCTCCGAGCTTTTTACGGTTAAAGAGTCACAAGACTTGGCTAAAGTTTTACGTAAGGTGTTTTGATGAGATTTCACTTATTTTTGTAAGGAAAAAGCCAACGAAAGCTTTATCAGTAGCGTCGATTTCAATTGCCTTATCTTTTGCTTCATAAACCTTCTAAGCTTCACATGCATAAAATAGCTCCTGAGTGCTGCTTCGATGCTCCTCATTTCCTAGAAAAGCTTCTGATTTGTCTTGCATGTTACTGTCTGAATGCATTCATTCAATTTTTCTAATATCTATATTTGTTTTGGTTTCAATTTATCAGATTGTCTATCAAACTTGTTCAAAGTTAATTTCCTATTGTGCAAAGTACATTTTATAACTTCCTATGTTTGCTTCCAGTCTATTTCCCATTTTTTTAGTGACAGCTCTCGTAATGTTTACTTCAGTGTTTTTTTTTTTTTTATTGCAGTTTACCCCTAGATCTTTTTCGTCAGAGAGGACTGACATTCATGTCAGGGTGTGAAAGAATATCACACGTGACTGCCTCCCGATGGGCTTCAGGATGCAAAGAACTGTAGTGAGCTACGGCTTCCCAATTCATTTCAGTTTGTGAGTCACTGTAATGTTTTAATGTGTGTTTTGATTTTCGATGATGGTTTTCACGATAGAGAGCTCTAGCTTTTTAGAGCTGTTGAGAACGCTGTTTTCGGAACTTTTAGGCCTTCCCTTTTAGATGTCAACAGGTCTTCCATCATATATCTTCGGTTATTTTCTTCAGCTGATTTCTCTCTGCGATAGGTATTCATTTGAAGAAAGAATAGATTCTTGCGAAGTGTTAAGAAGAGAAAGTAGAACGTCGTAGTGACCTCCAAAGAAACTACCAGAAAAACGTCTCTCTAGAGTTTGAGAATTATCACCAAATGATATTCTGATAGCCATTTTCTTAGGCCTCGAATGTATACGGATACAGTTTGGCGGCTAACATTAGCTCCGAGACCGACCCAAAAGTAGTAGTATTGAGCATAAGCTTCAATTCCAGTTCAGTTTTAGGGGAAACATTTCCATGCTCATCACTAGTGTATGCTTGCAGCTAATCCCAGTGCGCAGCTACCTACTCAAATATACCACATCTGGTATCATACGACGAGGCTATGTTACCTAGCACAGAAAATAAGATATATAGAATGAAACAGACACAAACCATCTCCAGGTATAGCAATTACTCGATGAGGACTTTTTTCGCCGTTATCAAAATATAATATTTCAGTTTTTTCCTTTCAAACTTTCTTCGATCAACAGTGTCTTTCGTTGAAATGTCATATGATTTAGCTTTTCCTTCCTTAACCGCCTCTTTTCAATAATTTTTAAGGTGCACATTTACATCTAGAATTTAAACTTTACGCAATAAAACTGTATCACCACTATGCGAAATTCCATTATTTTACTTCTCGATATGCAGTACGTAGATTTAAGTTATTTTTAGAAAGGAGTCGATAAAAGAACTTTACAGTAAACTTAGAAACTTTCATACTGTCGAAAAGTAAATCGTAATAAAAATTCTTTTCAATTTAAAATATTTTAGTAGGGGAGACCAGTAATAGTTGGCGCAGTTTTTAGTTATTGATTTTTATTAATTTTTAGTTTAAGTTTTTTATGAATAACTGTACTTTTAAAGAACAGGCATTGTGCTAAAAATACCTGGAGTTTTCAGTTTGTAGCTTTTGTATTTTATGTTTAGCGGAAACCTAAAGTAAAAGGAAAATTGTGCGCCAGCCTACCCCATCACGGGGCAAGTTGCCTATAACTATGGGGTAGGTTGGCACAAGCTTTATAAAATTTTAAATAAAACTCGAATAAAACGCGCAATTAAGAGAAATCAATTTCATTATTATCACTAAGTTTAAATAAAGGCGTTATCGCCGTACAATGTAAATTCTAAATTATACAGACATAAAAATAATAAATAAAACATTAACAATGAGTAACTTCTATTCTACTCGATATCATCATCAGAGTTATAGATGTCACCAATAAAAAATCGAGTGTCTCCGTTTGGGAAAACCTTGTGTGCCCAAAATCTTGCATTGCAACCACTTTTCTCGGTGTTTGCTCTTTTTCAAGCGATCAGCACACGCCAGACACCGAGCCAACATGCCCCGTGTTCAATGCGCGTACTAGCCCCATAATAAATTTCTTCACAAAAGGGATACGTAACCATCTAAGCATAAATAATCCAAGTAAATCACATATGGGGTAGGTACAGTTAATCTTACACTAAGAAAAACTGCACAAGTTAAATCGCAATTATTAAGATAAGTATTAGGAATTGGAAAAAGAATGAAGCAACAAAAAATTACTTATGAGTGCAAAAAACAGAAAAATCTTAATAAATGTCCACTGCACGTAGGTAACGCTGCAAAACTACAATGAGGATTGTAAAAAGCGAGAAGAAAGTTAATCTATGACTGGTTGCGCAATCTATCCACAAACAGGCGATTTATGAGGACTGCGCCTACTTATGCCTGTACCCAACTAGCTCCGGTTCCCCTACCTGGTAGACCGAGCATCGCTTGGTAGTTTTTTGCAATATGTATTTTTTCAGTAATTATAGAAAAGTGAACGATACAATCCGCAAAACCTCAATAAGTTTTGGCAAAGATATTTATATGTACCGCTCGTAGCCTTATCACGGCAGAAATAAAAATGATGTATTAGTGGTGCAAAAGTGGTGACGTTTACATTTTAAATGTAAATATGATTGTTTTCATTAGACTATAATGTCATTTTTTCCGGGGGGCAGGGGTATGCAAAATTTAGATTTTGAAATCCAAATCGTTCATTTCAGTATCTAAAAAACATATTAAAAAACATTTTATATCGCAGGGGACTTGTATTATCATTTAAATAATTAAACTTTTTTTTACGTATTCAGTTATGTGATTATGTTAGTCCTATTCTGAGTTCTAATCTCCATGTTTTATAAAAATTAAATTCATTATTCTTCAACAATTGTTGTCTACGTCAATAGCTTGGTGATAAAAATGAGCTATTTGGCAAAGATGGGGATACATTTTGCAGACAAATTCTTTTAAAGTTGCTGCTAATTTTGCGCCATGGTGTATCGCCATGGCATCAAACTATAGCGTTATTTGTAGCGGTTTTAAATATTTCAAAAGTATAAGTGCAGTTATCTGTCAAGAAATATTAGCATATTTGCAGACTGTTTGTAAAATATTTAAAATAAATTAATTGTGTTTTTTCTACTGAATTAAAACGAATTTTTACTGCGTTTAGGAGCCATCTATTTCGTGCTTGATTAATATAGATGGCAAATAAATGATGCTGCGTTTTATCGTGTTGATGATCAATTCCCAAAATTATTAGCTAGAATTCTGATTACGGAAGATAAAATCCTGAGTTGCTTCCAGGGAAGGTACTAGATATAACTGTGAGTACATAAATTTCGATCTTAGTATCACTTCCAACACAAGGTACTTGGTACTTAGTATAAACGTAGTGTTTAGGATGCAGAAAAGACATAATTAAAAAATTCGGAAATTTGTTTTGTATTTTTCGATTTTTGTTTCAAATTTTACGATTTTTCGATTTTTTTTAGAATTTTCCAGATTTTTTTTAATTTTTCCCTTTTTTGTATCCCAAACACTACCCAGGAAAGAGGAAATTGCTGGCCAGCAGCATAGTTGCTGGCAATGATGGAGAAGTGATGGCTAATGGTCTATCACTGCATGACCACTGCTGGACAGCTTCAGTCAACTTTGCTGTTGGAAATCATTAGATAAAATTCTGGTGCGTTTCCGTTTTATCTCATGTGCTGGCCCACCACTACATGGAAGTGCACGAACTTTCGGAGTATTATTGCTGGGAACCCTTACGCTAGATGGCATTGCGAATATTGAAGACATTGAGTATTTGAACACAAATCTGAAATGAATATCTTAACACAATTTAAGTTGTCAATTTTTTTTTTGAAACGGTAAATAATATAGCACCACTGCCACCAACAAAGTAAATACGTAAATGAATAAATAATTGAATTCTTTATTTCAACGCACTTTTTTTTCTCCTTAAATCTGGTTTTACTAAGTTACAAAGGATTTCGGTTTTCGTAATTTACAGAGTTGAGAATAAATCAATGTATAAAATATATAGGATTTCTATACAATACAATAATTTCTATACAAGTTTAATGATTGGGAACGCAAATCACAAAAGAAACAAATTTGGAATAGTGTAATGAGAGCTTGAAAACAACGAGTGGTCGTAAAATACTCTGAAAGTACTTGTTCATGTCCGATCACGAAAACCAAACAGCACCGAGCGTGGTTAGTACTTGGGTGGTTGACCACATGGAAACCGCTGCAAGTGCAAATATTTCTATAGACATTTGTGTTATATACACTTATAGCTCTTGGTGAAACTAGCTTATAGAAACAAGGACCGTAATACTTTGTTTTTTTATAGAATTCTATAAGAAATTTTTGTAAGGAAAAGTGCTGGGCCACCAAAGGCATAGCAGTAGGATCGGTGCTAGCACTGCAGGAAAAGTGCCATATTGAAGTAATGTGATCGCATACCTATCTGGTCTTCTTTTGGCCATCACTGATGGGCTAGCTGCATTCCGCAAGGACACCTTTGTACTGGTTTAAGTAATGGCACAATTGCACTTTATCGCTGATGGCAGTACTGGATGACATCTTTTTTCCTGCTGATGGCCCACTGTTTTTTCTTTGTTGTATATCGTTATACCAAATATCAAATTTCTAGGGCAATTGGATGTACCTCAGATTTTTTATGATCAGTGAGTCAGTCAGTTTTTGAAAAGCAATAATTTGAGTTCATATATCTTCTGAACTAGAAAAGATAGAATCATGTAAATTTGAACAAGTTTATCGCCGTTTAAAGAATACTTTAGAAAAATGAAGTTTCAAGTTCATGGGAAACTCCAACACAAAAATGTGAGTGTATCAAAAGTACTCTGATTTGCTTCCAGAAAAGGATTCTTGTGTCTGTTCTTTGTCAACTGGGCAAGAGCACTGCCGTACCCCCAGATGATGGTGGCAACAACTAGCGTTTTGACTTTTGGTTTCGTTATTGTTCTTATTCCATTTCTGAAAATCGCATAATTTCAATTTTTACTTCATTAAATAGGGAAAAATGTGCTTTGTAATGAAAAACTTGGTCACGGTGTTCATATATTGGAATATTTTATAGTAAGATTCTTAAACTATATTTTTTTCAAAATTCACAAATTTAGATTATTTTTTATAAGATGAAAACTAAATGAGAATAATTGAAACGATAACAATATTTTGTTAAAATATATATTTAAACTGCCTGTCTAAACAATTTGATTTTCTATCTATTTGAATAAAATGTAAAGATTAAATTTCAATATATTTTTAATATATCATAAATTCTGAGTATACGGATTATGTTCAGATATATTTAAACTTAAAAAAAAAATGAAAATTTTCTTTAAGCTTACAAAAAAAAAAAAAAACCCATTCAGCTTGCAACAATATCAATAAAGTTATTCATTATTTAAATGTACTTTACTAAGGCTGATAGAAATACATCATACTTTTCTTCTAAGTTTCTCAACTTAAACTATCTCGGCATGCTTTATTATAAGAAGATAAAAATAGGATGAAAATGTTGAAATAATATTACTCTTTTGCAGATTAGACCGTTTGAACGGATTACCTATAAATATTTCAGATTTTTATTTTTTGCTTTTTTCTATTTATTTTTTCTTTGGATGAGAGTCAGTATTTTCACCTTATATTATTTTTTCGTAACTCATGATTGCATATTATTTTAAAAAATACTTCACATGTTGTTGAATGAAATATTCTATAAAACTTTGAAAGTAATCGAAAATTTAAATATTTTACTTCATTCTTAGTCTTGTTCCTTAGACATATTTTTGCCGTGCATTAGAATATTATGTTTTAGAAATGTTATATTCATGAATAAGCAACATTAAAGGCATTTTTCAGAAAATGTTGTATTTGTTTGGGGTTTATTTCTTATTTATTTTTGGTTTACAAGAAAATAGTTCAATGTTTAAGATCTTGTTTTGAAAACCATGTGCTATACTTTCCAAATTCAAACTTATTAAAATTTATACTGTTTGAAATGCCTTTTTTAAGATTTTTCTAAATTAAATTCGTGAGCTAAATAAATTTAATAATATTGCCTCATACAAAGGAATAATAAAACTGAAGAAATAAAAGCATTTCAAGTGAAAAATATCTTAATACATATCTATATATCAATTTACAACAAAAGCCGTATGTACAGTAAACTCCCGACTATCCGGCTCTCGACTATCCGGCCCTCGACTATCAGCCAAGTGGCTGAGACAGGCAGATTTCCGTCCGTAGGAAAGTGCTAACTCACGACAAGAGGGAGCAAGAAGTAATTGCAGGATGCAATAGCAGAGACAGACAGAGAGGTAGGGGGGGGGGGTTAAGGCTTGATAACCTGTTTTGTTAGTTTTTCAACGGATGTTAACTAGTGCGGACGATATTTTCCGCTTATCCTGGTTGCTTTCGTCTAGTCTTTAGGTGTGCTTCGTGTTTATTGATTAAAGATTAACGAAATGGGTGATAAACGAAAAAAGGATGTAGTGTGTATGGAGGTGAAACTACGAGTCAGCAAGAGGAAGCGACACCAGCTGATATTATCTGCTTGTATAAATGGAGGGACATTGCGTCGCGGAAGAGGGCTAACAGGGAAAAGCAGTCATCTATCAACTACTTTGTCAAAAACTAAAAACTAAGTTTTGACACTTTTATCTTATACATAATTTTTCATATTTGTGCAGTAATTTATTAATAAACAGTAAAATAAGATTTACGAATTAGGCGCTAATGTTTTGCTTATTTTGAAACTGTATATACTGTATATATAAAAATTATCTTAAAATGTGTAACATGTGTTTTTAATATAATGGGGGGGGTTGCAGGAAGTGAGTAAATACTTATAGAACTCCGGCCCATCCGGCTTTTTTGTTATCCGGCTTAGCCTTCCGCCACATTAGGCCGGATAGTCAGGAGTTTACTGTATATAAAAAAAAGTTTTTTCATGGTATTCAGACTAAGCAATTAAACTGGTACTATTTTTATGAAGATTTATAATTATAATAAAAATATTTACAATTTAAGAGTAACTGATGTTGCGCAAAAATTACTAAAAGTACTGGTGTGAAAATAAGTTGGTCGAAGCGATATGTTAGTTTCGCGGTATTGACAGCAGTGGATCGGAATACACTGAAAAAAATGAAGTTCTCAAAAATGAATATATCGATGTACTCATATCGAATTGGGTGTGTTTGGATGAAAAATTAACCTAAGCTTTCTCAATTTTGAAACATCGCATGTTATCAAACACCCCAAAACCGAAAATTTTGCAGTCTGTAATGGTTTATTTCGTTCATGGCAGCGTAAAAGATATTTATTAATGTAAATATTAAATTATGCACAGTATTTTAAAATAATTTAAAAGTGCTTGCAAATAATACTCTTGTCATAAAAATATTCTATTCGGGTATCTTAATTAAAAGGTTGCCATTTTTTTAATAAATATTCAATTAAACGTTTCTGGTTAATAATTTTGTGCGGGAAATAAATGACAGTACATTTTTACTTTAATTTGTAAGTTCAGGGAGGTATTATGTATGAGCACAATCATGGAATCAAAAATAAGTACATGCGTTTCTCAATTTTGAGTTCATTTAGATTGGAGTTTTTTTTGAGTATGTGACGTATTTAAAATTGAGTACATTTTACTCAAATTTGAGAACCCATTTTTGTTTCAGTGTAGACACTGTCAGCCGCCGCAATGGCTCAGGACGCGCCGTGCTCCAATATGATATAGTATTGAGTAATCCGGAGAACAGCCACGTTGGCAACAATAGTGACGCTCTTATCTATTCAACACAATTTGCCAGTTGGCTTGGATCCAGAGGTAACCATCCGTGGATGACTTGCAGACTCTGTGCTCAAGTCTCGGCGTTAATTAGAGCAGGTGCACTAACCTTTCAAAATACTCAATGTCGTCTGTATTATTGTCGATCTCGGGACTGAACAGTCTAATTGGAGAAATGTGATCTCCAGCGACAAATCCCGCTTTTCTGTCATTGCCGATGATCAACGCATACGTGTGTGGAGGCAGAGAATTTAGCGGTCTAACCTTGCATGTATTACTGAGCGCATACTGCAATAACACCTGGTTTGATAACTCGGAGATAGATCTTCTGGAGTAGAGATTACCTTTAGTCGTACTGTAAGGTACGCTGACGGCTCACAGGTATGTTGACGACATTTTGTAGCCGCTGGTACTGCCTTTAATATCAAGTCTTCTCATGTGTTATTTATCAGCAAGACAAAACCAGTCACAAACTCCGCAACTCTTGTAATAATGTCTACAAGGATATACTTTCTTTCCATGGCCTGTTAGGACACCAGATCTTGCTTTAGAGAATGTTTGGGACATGTTGGGAAAGTGACTTCAGGCGCCTCGGAAAACCAACGAACTAGTTGAAAAGTTGCAACACTTATGCAGAATTTCGCAGAGGGACATCAGTAACTTAATAGATCCTATGCCCCAGCGAGTATAGGCTTGCACAGCTGTCAGGGTGCATTTACAAACCTACTGAAATCGACATTATTTTGCTGCTATTAATCAATAAAATATTTTTTTGTTCTGAATTTGTAATCATTTGTCCATCTACGCAAAAATATGCACATGCCGAGCTACATGGTCATGGCTCAAACTTTTCTGGGTACATATATATATATATATGTTTTTTTTTTTTAAAGAGTGTTTTTCCTACACACTGATATACACAGATATTCTTTTCTTTTTTCAGATAAATATTTTTTTGTTTTGTACATCTATAAAGTTACTGCCGTTTCGTATTAATAATGTTGTACTTTTGTATTTTTAAGTATTCAATTAAAGTTATTTTTTAAAGGCATATATATGTACATATATATGCTTATATCGAATCAGTTCATTAACACGTTATCTTTGCTCTACACTGTCTGCAGTCTTTGGCCGTCCAAAGTGGGGCGTATCGTTCACACTCGACGTGCCTGGGTTCTTCGCCCGGCTTCAACATACCCATCTCCTGACGGTACTTCTGTCCACACATGCTTCGTCATACACAACACTCATTCGACTGTGGATATCGATTGGTTCAACACCTTCCGTTGTCAGGAATTGGATCACCGCAAAGTTTTTCAACCGCATTTATGTATAGTCCGACATTCTCATTTTCAATGCTTACACGCCAATCGTCCAACCTGCAGAATAAAAACATCGTGAGATGAAGGACATTTCAAAGTTACTTGTCAATGTGAAATATTTTATTTTGTTCAATTGATAAAGTAGTTATAGACCTGGAAACAAAACTTATTGGACAATCCTCGTACTTTGCTTCTCAAAGAGTTAAATAAAATCTAATATCCACTAGCAACTGGTAGTAATTATTATCGAAACTCTTACCATGCACGGATTATAGTAATAAAACACTTTTACTAACTTTATTTTTTTAATAAAATCCTAATCATTTTAACCAAACAGATTAACCACCACAAAAACATCGAGTGTTATGGAAATTCTTCGGATGTCGATGGGTTTAATGTTCCGTCCCTACCAACGTTCTCATCAATGTTTTTTTCACACGAATATTTCTTTTATATTTTTCTTGTGGGATCTCCATGATCGGAGTAACGTTCTAGGCAGACTTCAGTACTCTGGACACAGGGACGATGGTTTTCATAGGCGTCTGAGTATCCCAACTGATCATCTGCTGCAAAGTGACTCATTTGTTACAAAATATTTTTAATTTTTGCGTAACTTGATAATTACAACGTATTTATAAAAACCATGGCATACTCTAACTATATTATAAAAATATTTTCCAGTGATCGATCTCAAATAAACACAAAATCGAGTAATATACAACAATATGTAAAAAGAGCAGAACATTTCATTCAGCTGTTATTGCGCGACTGGGATATAACAAAGACAGTCTTCATGTCTTCATTGAATAACCTCAACGTTTGAAAAACAAATATGTATGTAGAGAAAAATACTTGGTATATTCTATCACATATTGAAATATTAATATTAGTAATAACTTTTTGAAATATAGAAAATTTTAAATTTTGTACATAATTTAATGTAAAATGTCAAGAAATGTAATGACTTTATATCAATTGAACTTAAACTAGTATGTTGTAGCCATCACAAAACATTGATCTATATAAATCACGTCAATTAAATCATTTACTTAATACAAAAATTACGTCATAGATGCCGTATGTTCCCTCAGCCGTTGTTGTTTTGAATTGTTTGGCGATTTTTTGTTGGCGTGTTGGCGGTGTTTACGGATATGACAATCTCGATATGGAAGCCCCGTGTGACATATGTGTTGTGACGTGTCGTGTTCTGGCAACCCCTGAGAAGCTTAGATTTTATGGATGTATTTTGATTTTGATATCGTGTTCTATGGTTGTCTTTTTGTTTTTGTTAAATTTATGGGATGTATTTCATTGACTATAGTTTCTGTAGTCCGTTTAAACGCTCTTGCTGAAGTAATTAAGAAATATGAGGAAATTTTGACAAGAAAGGGAGGTTTGTCTATAGCGTGTCAATGCGTATTAAGCCTATTTTGGAAAATGACACCGGTATTATATTTTGTGCTGTAGGTTTCAAGAAAGCAGATGTCTGTTAAGGAATGTTGATAATTTTATGTATATTTTGTTGCTTTAAGAGTTTTTTATATTTTGAGATTGCTACAAAACGAGAACTGCTGAATTTTGAGAATGCTATACCACGAAAAATGCTGAATTCGGCGATGTTTTTTTTTCGGTAAATAAGCGCGAAGCGCTCATACAACTATTGCTTATTGCCACTTTATCGAGTTTCGTTTTTTAGGTATATTTTGCAGCTTTAAGAGTTTTTTACATTTTGAGATTGCTACAAGACGAGAACTGCTGAATTTTGAGAATGCTATATCTCGAGAAATGCTGAATTCGGCGATGTTTTTTTTTTCGGTAAATGTGCGCGAAGCGCTCTAACAAGGATTACTCATTGCCAGTTTAGCGAATTTTGTTTATTATTTACATTTTATTTTCGTTAAGCCAAACATGCGTATAAACCGGTGCTTGGCGACATTTACTACTTGGTGAAAAAGGGGTTTTCACGCCAAGAAGAATTCCAAGATGGCGGCCGGGGGGAACTTATGACATCTGTTCCAAAATTACATCAATTTAGCACCAATTCATATCAAAGTATATTTGAATTTGAAGTTTGATGAAAATTCGTGCATTAGTTATTGAGATAGAGCTATAGTGGAAATTTTGAAAATGCAGCATAGCTGCGCCACCTGTTGTGTGATTTGCACCAAAACATAAACAGCAGTAATTCATATCAAGGTATACAGGAATCTGAAGTTCATTGAAAATCCAAGCATCAATTCTTGAGATAGAGCTATTGCGGAAATCGATAAAAATGCTGCATAGCAGAGCCATCTGTTGGGCGATTTACATCAAAATGTGTAAAACGTCATTTACCGTCAAGGACTAACTGAATCCGAAGTTTGATGAAAATCTGTGCATTAATTCTTGAGCTTGAGGTGTTGTGCAAATCATGAAAAACGCTGCATAGCAGCGCCACCTGTTGGGAGATTTACACCAAAACCTAATTAGCACCAACTTTTATCAGATAATAACTGAATATAAATTTTGATTAAATTCCATTCATTAGTTCTTGAGATAGAGCGCCCAAAAAATTAGTGTCACACACAGACAGACAGACTCACAGACTCATAAACAGACATTTTTTAAAAACATGTTTTTCGGTTTCTCTGACCCCTAAAGCGTGTAAATCCGTCGAAAACCAGAATTCGAAAATTTTCATGAATCCAATAATTTCTTCTTGTAAAGATAGAAGGAAGTAAAAAAACTTTTCCCTATCTTTTTGTACTATGTAGTTTTCGAATACATATAGATATTCTCTTTCTTCTTTCCAATTTTAATATCGCACCGGTGTCAAATTCTTGAAGTACACCCTATTGAGAAATTTATCACTGTACCATTTTACTATTGCAGAAAATTATTCTCCTGAGTATATATATATATATATATATATATATATTTCCTTTAGATAGAGATGGTTTTGAACATTTCGATAGAAGAAATTATGATTCCGAGGATGTAGAAAAGTATTTTATCGAAGCGCATATTAAATATGAAAATTCTCTGAAACGAATTTTTTCCAAACAATCGAAGTAAAATTAGAAACACATTTATTGCTTTGAATATGAATTTTTTGGAACTAGATTATTCCATTTTATTCGGCGTAGCAGGCGTTAAACTGCAAGTGTTCAAGCTCTAAAAAAATGCTTATTTTATTCTAAAGAATATTTACAAACGTGATTCGGAAATAATATTTGAGCTAAGCTTCAAAGCCTTTTGTTTTTAAGTGCAGAACCATTCATTAAAAATAAATGTATACAAATTTATTCTCGAATAAGTCGCATGTTTTCTTTTCCTTTCAGGGTCCACTAATTTGAAAAAATATAGTTAAAACTAGATTAAGCTTTGAGCGAAAGATGTAATTAGTAAAGTACTACTGGAAGATAAAAAACGAAGACAGTTATGAAGAGAGTTTCTAACTGATCCTCTTACAACACTGACAATTTGTACAATTACTGATGAGTTTGAGGCAGATGCATTCAAAGTGTTGACAGGCCGTGTTTTACAAGATTTCAGTCATCATGAACTCAGACAAAAACATTAATAAATCCCAAACAGGGTACCAAACAGAAAGCCTAGTAGATATTCTTGTAGAAATCTCAAGATCTCAAAATCAATCAATCCTTGCGAAAGTTCAAGGAAATTTGTTCTTCAAGCGACTTGCGATGTAGAATTTTCGAAAACATTTGTACATACGGCGGAAGTTCAAGGAAATCTGTTCTTCAAGCGACTTGCGATGTGGAATTTAAAATATCATGTTCTGTTGCAATTTTAAAGTTTCTGCATTGGAAAAGTTTGATGCGAAGATTGATCGATGCTCTATATGAAGATGATCCGGATTGAATAGTGGCGTTGTACATTATTTTGAAACAACCTATATGTTTCGTTAATAAAATAAGATGTCACAGAAATTTACAAATTAATCTTCTGTGGCTTTCGATAAAGATCTTTGGAATTAATATAACATTAAAGACAGAATTTTTCAAATAAATGAATACTGTAAAATATACAATATGATTCAAAAGTCAAATAATAAAAAACGTCTTAATAAATCAAAGCACGCACATGCAATTGCAATGCTAGCTCAGATAAATTTATGTGTAACAAATGGAGTCATATACGTAACATGGAATATTTTTTTTTATTTTCTTTAACATAAGTAGTAAGATAACGTCACTTTCATCCCTGTCGCTGACTCTTCAGGAGACGTGTTATAACGTGAAAAATCTTATTTAGCAGTTCCGAGAAAAGATTAGAATAAATTGTTTAGAAGTAAAAGCGATCACGTCCGATTAACATTTTACACAAATCATCGTATAAAAATTTGGCTGATAGCAATCGATTAGTAATAATGTCTATTAATTAATACCGTACTAATTTGGATTAGGGGCGTCTTCCACTCATATACTAATAAAATAAAACAAACTTTAATATTTTTAGTACTAATATATAATTTTATATCATATTTTTATTTTTTTTTTGGTAATTTTTATTTTTGTATAACAAACAGGAAGTCATTGAATCCAATAGTTTGTAAATTACGAAGGTTTACATTTTAGAACTCCTAATTTAAAATCCAATTAATCATTGCAAAAGAGATTACAATGCGTATTGTTTCTTAGCCATAACTCAGTTACTATATAGCTAAACGAGATGTAATTTTAGTTTTGTATATTTGAATCATATATAAATTATTTTCAGTAAAAGAAAATCTTATAGGTAAAATTCATGTTGTTCTTGTCTTGTTGTTCTTGTTATTTTTGAATTTCGTTTCTGAAAACAAAATGAACTGTAACCTATTAAATTTTTAGCACAAATGAATTTCTAAAACTCTCA
Source organism: Maratus speciosus (assembly GCA_963932465.1). Taxonomy (NCBI): domain Eukaryota; kingdom Metazoa; phylum Arthropoda; class Arachnida; order Araneae; family Salticidae; genus Maratus; species Maratus speciosus. Next base: position 352,160,286 of record OZ010788.1, on the reverse strand, counting down.
TATTTATGAATCCAATATTACTGCTCGACCGCAAGGTGGTGTTTTGGTCATGCTAAAGAACTAACCGCATTGTCATCCGTTTTGCAACGGATGATTTTAAAACTGAATTTAAGAAGTTTCTTGATCGAATGACTTCCTAAACACATCTTTGCGGCTAGTATTCATCTTTAAACAGAAAGCTTGCATTACCCAAGCATGTCTCGTTATATATTACAAAAATATTTTCAATGCTCGTATTACATTAAAAATACAGTCGTGAAAAAAAAAACACCCCCTACTAACTTTCTGTTATGATAGAAGGAATTTACAGGTAACAAACAATAGGAAATAAAGTTTACTTTTAAATGATGTATATAAATTTTGCTGCGGGGGGGGGGATCTAGAAATCAAAACCAGACCAAACTATATTTTATTTAATCGCAACACCCAATTTTGACAGTATGTTTTAAATCTTCGGTTCAAATTATGCCTAAAAACGAAATTTCAAATCATTTGGATTATAAATTTTTGAATTAGCAACTTTCAAAATTCAGAGTTTGTAATGGTAAATTAAATTTTCATAATTTTGTCAATATCTCCTGGCAATATAGTCCTGATGGGGCAATTTTTTCGTTTGGTTATAACACTAAAAAACTCAAATGCAAATACATAGAATTGTATTTTTAAAAATTCTATAATATTGATTATGAATTATGAAATTAATGTTCGAAAAAAATATAAGCTGTAACCTGAAATTTTTTTGATAGATTTATACTTGCTTCCTGATTTATGCAAATTCTCAATTTCAAATATTTCTTTCAAGTAAATTCAAATTATGAGTAAAAAACGGCAAAATTGTGGTTTAAGGAAAAAATTCATAAATTTTTCTTCGATATTCAAAAAAGCATAATTTGAAAAAAAACTATATTTCACTCATTTTAATGAAACATTTGGGCTACCAATTGTCGAAAAATATTAAGCGGGTGAAATGTTCATATTTACAAGAAATAATACATTAATAAAAGGGATATAGTCGCTATGTAACATTTCAACAATCGAGTGCCGAACTTCAATTTGGGTACAGCCCCTAAAATATGCTCATTATAAAATAATTTTTTTCTCTGAAACAAATCATACGAATTTCAGTAAAATTTGGATTTAGGTTAATTGAAGAGTGTAGAAATTAAAGTTCTACTAGATTCTCCAGAATCTACTTCCTCAAATCAGGATTGTACAACACCGGTAGAGGGTCATTTGAAACCGGCGAATATAGTTGCACCTTCCACCGCATCATCTCCTGTGGCTGTTCCAGTAGAGGGTCTTTTACTAAGTAATAAATCCCTTGAAAATAATGCATTACCTATTGATTCTGATAAACTGATAGAAAATAATGAAGAAAGAACTGCTGCTAACGCAGATAATGATGAAATTCACTCATACCAACCTCCATCTAACTCCATGGATGATGATGATGTTTTGGTCATCTGTACACAGGATGAGGACTATGCAATACTTGCATCTCCTTCGTCTCCGGCAAATATCAATGCTGAGATCCCGGAAACACAAGAAATTCCTCAAATAATAAATGAGCCATCCCACAATCAAGAAATTGAAATAAATGATGTCCCGAATGCTATTTCGTCTATCCCACTTTCTCAAGCTCTAAATAGAGAAGTCATTGATCCAATTTCAATTCATCCTAACCCTCATATAGAATTTCCTTCACGTTTTGGAGTAGTGGATGGCATATTTCAGATGATTATCCCACTAACAGACTTTCCTAAATGCACGGTTGTAGGATGTAACACACAGTTCTTTGGACAGACTTTTTTCCCGTGCTACGAATTCAATTAGAAATCATCTTCGAATAACTCATCGTCTAAACATAACAGAAAAAATATTGGTGCAGTTTATGCTGTAACTATATGGTGAAGCATCCTAGATTTCACAGTTGTTTTGCTAATACGCAAATGTACAATGTGGACTTTACTAAATGTATATTTCCATACAATTGCAGAACTTATACTTTTGGCTCTCACTCCATCACTGCAACAGATAAACACCAATGTAGAAATACTCCCAGACATGCTGCCTTACCATGCTCCGATCCCTCACTTACTCCTCCACATGAAGTATTTAGAGGTGTGATTCCACAAATTGCTGTTTCAATGCCATCACAAATCATCCCGCAGTCATCAACTTCTAATGACACTCCTGAGTCTTCAATACCAAATACTGTTGAATTAGTGGAAGATATTAACTCATCTGAGCCTGTACCCGGAACTAGTAATGAATCACAAATTATACCTGCACCTGTTAATCATACTTCTTTCCCTGGAACTTTATGCCGTATCCCAGAAACAAATACCCTATACTTTGTCTTTCCAATTCATGATTTTTCTTGGTTGTACGGAGGAGGGTTGAGTTGGTAAAAAATTCGTTAACCTAACATGGTCTCCTGCACTTACATAAATCATCAGACATTACATCACCTGACATTCACAGTATACTTGAACCAGAAATCGTGAGATGGTGTGGAAGATGTCAAGTTCGTGTTCCTCCAAAAATATCCAGCCATAAATGTCTTCATAAGCATTATTACAAGATTAGTAAAGAAATTATTGACTCCCAAAACTTTCAGCACAGATGTCTACAATGCGGACTGATTTTTCCTACTGAAGCTGGTTTGTCAAGCCATAGCCATGCCCACGCCAGAAAGGATCAGTATGAAGGCATTAGGACCTCTTCGCTTAAACAGGAATTGAAACGTAGAAAGAGAATCCCAGGTAACCTTATGGAGGACTCTCAATCTGAAAGTGGTACAAATATTGATTGATGATAATAATCCTGCAAATCGCAGTTCTTCACCAACTACTCAATCCACTTCCTCGCTGTTATCCAACACAACTAGTAATGCACAAGATAACTCGCAAGAGATTCAATTCAATAGCTCAGATGTAATTGCCCCTCCTGCCACTAACAATGAAGAAGTTGTCCCTAAGATAATACAGAATCCTGATGATCCACCTCCATCATATAATTTTGACCTGAAATTCCAAGAAAAGTTAAATGCAGACTTTCTCTCAAGTTGGAAAGCCTTCAACGAAGTTTTACAGGATTTCATAAAATTCTCTCAATCCCATGTTAATCATAGGGACCCTGTTCCAGTTACAGAATATACGCAGAACAATGCTGCTAATCCGAGGTATATACAAGAACTTTATCATAGGAACAGGCATCGCGCAGTACGCAAGGTAATGGGAGAAAGAACCCGTATGTGCACCGAAGAACCCAATGCCTTGGCTGAGCATTTTTTCAACTCACAACAGCCTGAGTTTGATTTAAGCATTTATGATGATTGGGAGTCTGCAACAAACCCTTTAAATATTGAGAAGTTTACTCCTACAGATGTTCTATCACGGTTGGTCAATGCGGAAAACACCTCACCGGCTCTCGACAGACTTACGTATGATTATTGGAGATCGGTGGATCCAGAGGTGACTACTTTAGCATCCATTTATACATTATGCATAAAATATAAGAAAGTTCCTGAAGATTGGAAACTATTGAAGACAGTATTCATCCCGAAGAAGGAGGAATGGCCCTTGCCTCTCTGACTGGCGACCAATCTCGTTGTGCAGCACTATCTCCAAACTTTTTGCTGGGTGTGTTGCAAAGAGACTGATTAATTGGGCCCCGTCAGAGAGTGTTCTTTGTCCCGCTCAGAAGGGCTTTATGCCTTACTAGCAGGATGAGCCCGCTGCGCTGGTCCATTTTTCAAATAAACCTTCAATCAAACGAAATGGAGAATTTGACCCTGTATTTTAAATTAATATGGGCCTTCACCTGGAAACTCCTTCCGCATTTTCTGAATATGCATCAGACGCCATTGCGCTATTATATTATCTGATGCATTACACGAAATTCGGGCAATTCAGAAGCAACTATTTAGTACATCACGTAGAGTTTGGAAGAGAAATGCGGCCGTTCTGATCATCAGAATTTAAAATTTTCTCTAATCACCACACTACTAAAAAAGAGAGAATTACAATGATTGCAGAGATTGACCATTTAACTTAAAGAATTTCGGGTTATTCACTTTCATTTGTTAGTTCTTTTACTCCGGGATTCTCAGCTTGGTCCTATGTATGGATCTGATAACATAAATACAATCTCTCTCTACATCACATTATATTTCATAATATACATCTCCTTTTGGAAGGTTTTCTACAGTTTCTGATCTTCGAATTCAAGTAGCGTAAATACAGTCAAAACAGTATTTAACTTTTATATTTTAAAAAATGTGAATCATGTAAAAGTGGATATTTAAAGCTGAATTGTGTGAATAAAATTAAAACAATGTCAATTTAACTGCCGTTTCTTTTCATATGTCAGTTTTAATCATGCAACTATTAACCTAGGAACATAACCTCGATAACTGATTCAAATAGGAATGTAAACCTCCAGTTTTCATTCAATAAAATCTTCCCAATCATCCGTAATCGCATCCCCAACCAAGTTTGATGTGAAACGCTAAGAATGTTCGTAACGGTATGGCTACAAATATACCAGAGTGAGGTACAAAACAGAGTTAATTATGCGCCAAACTACATTCCATTAAATAATGTCAAATTGCTGTTGATTGAATTTTAGATCTTTCACTATCAAAACTTTTTGCTAATGATAAATAAAGTTAGTTATTCAAAATTTTTAGTAATGATCTTTTTGCCAAACCGAGGATTCTCTCGCGTAAAAAGACGGAGAAATAAACATGCTTGTTGTTTTCGAGACGTCATTATTCATCAATCTGTTGCCTAAATAAAACTAAAAACGTTAATTTGTGAATACAATCAGCTGCTCGGGCTGTGAATCAGCCAAAATTGCTGTATAATGATTGAAATTTCATTTGAATTTGAGGTACATTTTTTTAAACCTAAGCTAAATGAAGAGACATTGTTCCATTGGCCACCTTTGGCATTTGAATGGAGTTTTTTTGTACATTCAAAGTGATGCTTTTTTAGTGATAGTAAAATAACTGCAGTTGGAAAATATGTAATAGTAAATATTCTTTTATCCGTTTGATCCATAATAAAAAAAAGTTACAAATCGCTAAGTAAAAATTTTGCGTAATCTTCTGAAATCGAATTTACCGTCAACGGTTCCTTTCAAATATAAACGAATCTTGCAACATTATATAGTAAATTCGGCAATTGTACGGTGGTTGATTATGGAAGATTCATCCAATATATTTTAATAATATTTCTAAAAGCAGGGAGTATATGGGAAAAAAAGACGAATTAAATGGAATATCGAAAAGTGATTTTTATTGCAGCAGAAAGCAATTTTTATTGCAAAATGTTTTCTTTCGTGATAATAATAACGCATAATTGCTTACATTTTCTTAAGAATAATCTTTACTACTTAACATTGCAAGCATTGAACGTTTCTATAAGGGAAATTGGAGATATTTTTTTATTAAAAAAAGAGTAGAGAATATTAGCTAATCTGGTTTCGAGGTTATGAAAGTCACAAATTTGGGGAAAAGAACCGACATGTTTTCGCAATAAAGTATAGTGAGAAATTTTTCGAATGTCTGAAATTAAATTATTTTACAATATGTATGTGCGTATGTGGGAGACATTTATACTAAAATTAAAATATTTGACTTCATTTTCAAATTATTAATTGCTATTTGAATTTAAAAAATACTCTAAAAATGCTTTCGTACACTTGCAAAATCACCTTTATTCTAAACATCGCTCGAACCTATGTCACGCTTACGTCTTTTTGTCTTAAAATAAGAATTGTTATGCGACAAAAGTGAACTCAAAATAATAAATAAACATATAACATGTAAATCATAAGCACCATCATTTTTACAATTACATCTGCAAGTTTCGTCTGTAAGTCATATGAAGGAGGAGTTAGAAATAAAAAAGAACAAATCAAAAACAAAATTATTATTCACAAGGAAGGTCTCCTTAAGGGAATACTCAAATTATTTTTAGAAAAAAATGCTTATAAATCTACTCATGTATGTGGTAAGACATCAGTCAAATTTTGCGGCGGAATCTCAGTAAAAAATCTTAATAAAGAAATATATTCCAGTATTTGGCGCAAAAAAGACAAACGTTCCACTCTATTTGGCTAGCCAACACATTTCCTTCCCAAATGCATTTGGAAATTGCTTTTGAAATAAGTGTTTAAATACTTAAAGTAGGAGAGCTGTTGAACATTTTTGGGTAGGTATTTGAGGCACCCTGAAAATTTGTGCAACACTTCTTTTGTAATGCCTGAATACAAAATCGAATGTCTGTCTGAAGGATCGTGGCCCAAAAACTGTGCCAGACAAAATATGGCACTTGACACGTGTCTGGCACAGTTTTTGTGCCGACTAAAGTGTCTGTCATTTTCAAAATATTTTTTCCTAAGCATAAATATTATTTTGTCTCAATCTCAGCGTGCCTCAAATACCTTTTTTGGGTACTCAAAAAATGGCACTTGACACGTGTCTGGCACAGTTTTTGGGCCGACTAAAGTGTCTGTCGTTTTCAAAATATTTTTTTCTAAGTATAAATATTATTCTGTCTCAATCTCAGCGTGCCTCATAACCTTTTTTGGGTAGTCAAAAAAAAATGGCACTTGACACGTGTCTGGCACAGTTTTTGGGCCACGATCCTTCAGCCAGACATTCAATTTTGTATTCAGCCATTACAAAAGAAGTGTTGCACAATTTTTCAGGGTGCCTCAAATACCTTCCCTAAAATGTTTAACAGCTCTTGGACTATTAAAACTCAATGAATTTAAACCTAAACGAAGGATTAGCTTTTTTTTTTTTTGTTTTATCTGTCAGCGTATATAATATATAGAAATTCCGTGTTGCAGTAGTTATTTAATTTTACATGGCTTCATCGGCTGGAAAAGTTAAGGGTACCATTTGATTATCCTGTCGACCAATTTCGCCAAATTATATAAAGTGCCAAATTACTCGCCAAATTATACAAATTGACAAAATTTTTATTTTAAACAACGAAAGAATAAATAAATTTGTAAACATTAATAAAATTACAAACAGAAGTCAAATTAAAAATCACTTGATGACGCAACAAACACGTGTACAGTGTTTAATGTCAAGTGAATGTAAAATTTACGATCAGCTATTATTGTCATTTAATCTTATAGTTTGGCGATAGTTTTTTTGTCGACGGGATAATCAAGTAGTACCGTTTTAAGTTTGTTTTAAATGTAGCTGGCTAATTAAAAAGGCTATCATTAAACATTTTTATAGTTAGTTGTTCCCTTGGCAACAATAACCTTCCATTCTTGTTTCTGACGCTAACAATATCGAAGTCAAATTACCAATGTTCAGAATCGGACATTAATTTTGAGTTTGTAACAAATTTAATAAACTTAAATTTTGTTTTAAACCGTACATTTACGATAGTAAAGTTTTAATATATACACATATAAAGGTATATGACAAAACTATAGTAATAAAAATGTATTTATTTAAGTTAAACTTAATCTAACTAACTTCGTATGAAGAGTAGAAAAAAGTTTTACTTATAAATTATTTATCCTAAAAAAATTATCATTCAAAATTTTATTGTGTCGCCAACCAGCATTAAAACGCCAAACAAATTAAATTTTCATTATTTTTTTATGAACACTAAATCAAGATTCTGCCGTTTTTTATAAACATATTATATGTCATATGATGAGACATATATATGAGAAGAATGTTCTATATATTCCTCATGAGAAGATATTTTTTCAAATATTTCTGAGCATGCGCTTATGGAAACTTCCTTGATATCATCCTATCAATTTTTCAGATACATTTTTCTTAATCTGACGCAAAAGATAAATAGCCAAATCTTATTTTAATTGCAATATTTTAACTGAGTAATGTTTTAATTATTACGAACATTCCCTTTCATGTTTAAATTAAATATTTCCGTTTTTTAATATTATTCCTCATTAAAACGGATTTTTTTCTTTTTTTTTCTTTAAAAAAAAATTAATAACAGTTTTTTCTTTTATTTTTCGAGGTGTAATAGCCGTTTCAATTTTTGTTTTATCAACAATAAATTTCGCCAAGAAATAAAATGGTAACCCTATCTTCCAAAATAACAGAATTTTCCATCATAATTATATAACTAATCTACGTGGAACAATGTGTTATAGCTTAAAACCTTCCCTGAAACGATACCTATCTAACAGTATAAGTTTCGTCAAAATCCATGCAGTAGAACTCGAAATCTAGATGTTCGGAACGAAATTTCCGTTTGGTTTTTATATATACTAGTTGCGTAGCAACCGGTTGTGTTGCTTTTGAATTGAATGAGACAATCGATCTTTTTGCGAAAAATGAAATCTTAACTTTATTGTAAATTTAGAAAGTCATTGCAATATTAATTTTATTAAATACAATATTTCAAATAATAGGTTATATTTACAATTTAAGTCAAAACTTTCCCAATAAAAATGCACATATTCTATAACTTTATTTGCCTAGAGCTTTTTGCTCTTCCAAGATTTTGCTTTGAATTTCGGAGTTCGTAGAAATGATGTAATTTGGGTCAACTTATACAAAAATGAATTTGTTTGGACGAATTTATTCAGAAGCATTTTATATTTATGAATTAAAATAAATATTTAAGGAATTATTTTTTCTCGCTTTTTCGCATTTTTAATGTCCGCTTCGGAAAAGTTTTATTAGCCATCTTAAGGCAATGGTTGAAAATCTACTTTACGACTTTAAATTAAATGAAAATAACGTACGGTGTTTTTTTTCTTTTGACGGCAACAAAATTTATCTCAATGTTCCAGTCGAGAGTCGAATTTGTGTTTCTAAAGTAAACGGATTCCGGAAGCTTGAATATGTGTGAGTTCGTATTTTGTGAAATTTTCTTGAAAACTACAATAATTTTTTCACTATTTATTCAAATATACGTTAATTTCAATTTTAAAATGATTTCAAACAATGATACCTAATAATCCTTGTCATTTTCCTTTTATCTCTTTTTTCCACAAAAATGGAGCAATTTTAGTTTCCATCATTACAGAAATGTCATAAAAAATAACGTAAAAATTTATATCTCGAAAACTAAGCAAATTTTAAAATTCTAGAAACCACGTTTAACATCCTCGGACCCATGCGTATAACTGGCGTTAATTTGATCGCCCAACGCCCAACATTTCATATTCTTGGAGGAACATCTGTGAAATACAAATGGACAGTCACTTTTTAATATAATAGATTGATGAAGTTTTAATTTCGCTATAAAAAATTAGTCAGGGACAAATGCTGAATTATTTATATTATTTTAAGTGCAAATGGCTTATTCCTTAAATGAGCCTGTACGCAATGGATATAGATTAAAAAACATTATTCTTGAAAATTATTTAAAAAGAGATAATAAATAAATCAATTAAGATTAAAGTTTTCAAGAAAATTACATTTAAAAGTAGATTTTTTCCCTATATAACGGGTGTAAAAATTGAAGATGCGCGTTGTTTAGAAATTCGAAAAATTGCAGTAGCAAACATTGCAAATCCGACATTTAATCGTCAAGCGTTGCCATTCTCAAAATGACGTCAGCCGTACGCATGGACATATTTTCCCTTTAGATAGATTTTCAAACGTGAAGTTCCGTTTGTCAGCTAAAACTTTGCATGTGAAAATGTATTCTTAATTAATGGCTTGGGGGTCTAATTTCAGTACCGCGAAGTACAAATTCCAGAAACTGATGTCTTTTAGATGTATTCGTGTAAAAATATATAGTTTTATCAAAGAAAAGGATTGTTTTCTTTTAAATATGGCACTTACTGAAGCATTACGCCAAGAGTCTGAAATTAGGTATCAGCCGAATGAAAATATATTGTAACATTAGCTTTATTAGCGAAAATGTTTTTTAAATAGTGACGTCATTTTCTGTTCAGACTTAAAATAGTTACTTTTAATTGTAATGAGTAAATGATATCAATAAAGATAAATAAATCCCAATATTTCTTTTTTTTCTGCAACAGTGGAAATAATACGATTGTTACCATTTTGATGAAATTTCAAAAAATCTTTTTAAATTAAATTAAAAATATAAAAGTGAAAATATTTAGAAAAATAGCTAGTGCGAGGACATCTACAAATGAACAGCTTTCATTTAAAAAAAGAATTATTAGCAAAATTGTTACAGTAGAAAGTTCAAGGAAGATGTCTAAAAAAGCTATCTTGTGTTTTCAATCTATAGATTATTTTTTCTATTTTACTTTAACAGTTGCCTAGCAACACTGTTTCATACAAATTACATTTAAAAGCACATATTTTTCCCAATTCGGCTCTAAAAATTTAAATTGTTCGACTACATATATGTTAAATTCGTGCTTTTTTATATATTATTCTTTTATTTATTTATTGATGAAGCTTTAATTTCTTTGTAGAAAATTAGCGGGAGAGAAATTCTGAACTTTTTTTATGTGCAAATTGTTTATTAATATTTCGCAATGGAGCCGTCACGGCAAAATCATTTAACTGATAAATAACAACGAAATAAATCCAAAACTCACTGGGTTTTATAACAGACGATATTATTGACATAGCACGTATTTTAATTTCAATTTTTTTTTCGGTTTTTATGAGAAAATGGCAACTAAAAGATACAACAATCTACTATTTTCATTTTTTCCCCTTTAGTTTCAACAGAAATGGAGTACTTCAGCTACCACGATTACAAAAAAAGTAATAAAAACTACAAAAAAATTAATATCTTAAAATTAAAATGAGATGCAGCTTTCAAACAAATTGCATTTAAAAGAGCATTTTTTTCGTTATATGGCGGTGTAAAAATTTAAAATGCGCGATGTTTAGAAGTATAGAAATTTGCAGTAGAGAAAATTACAAAACCAAAATTTTATTTCAAATTTCAAAGTGTTGCCATTCGCAAAATGACGTATGCGTTACGCACAGATATGTTTGTCCTTTATAATATAGATAATAGATGACGGTGCATTCGAGAACAACTATGTCCTTCATTCCAAGGTGGCGGAGAGGGTCTGCTCTCGAAGCTGGTAGACGGGAGGTGCTGGGTTCGATCCCAATCGCGCCCGTTCGCCTAATCGTTCGGAGTTTTCGTGGTTTTCTTCGAACCTTGGTTCTCCAAGCGTTAATACGGGTTAGGTTCCCTTAGAAAGACCTCCACGGAAGGCACTTCCCCTTAGGGCCTATATCCCACGTGCTGATAATTGGCCGACATAAATACAACCAACCAACCTTCATTCCAAGCTTCAATCAGCCAGAAGAAATGGAAGAGTATTTTGCGCTGCCTCGATCGATCTCACGAATGCATTTGGAAACATTCCCCACAGTTCAATCAGTATTGCTCTACACAAAGCAAGTGTAGGTGATGAAGTGGAAGAAGTAGCTAGTGACCTTCTCGACGAAGCTTGTACATTAGTTGCTTCCGGTTCATTTGCTGCTGGTCCAGTGAGGATTCGTCGTGATGTAAGACAGGGTGACCCCTTGAGCGGCTTGGCCTTCAACTTTGCATTTGATCCCGTCATTGTACCTTGTTCGCCCTCGTGCATGTCACGGTGCTTGTCTTTGCCGGTGACATTCTTATCATTGCTGTCACACCGGAACTTCTACAAACAGCCCTTCATATTCGTCAGTCACAATGTGCCAAATTATCATTGAAGATTAATCGTGAGAAATATCATACTATTCACATCGGTATTAATCCTAGAGCCTGCTGCCCGACTGAGTTCATAATAAATGGCTCCCCAGTCCATCGTTTGATGGAATTCTATAAGAGGCTATTTTTAGGCAAACCTGTTGGGTTCCAGCTCATCAACGATCATTCCTCACTCACGGAATACTTCGACAAAGTAACCACATTAATTGGCTCAGCTCTAATCCCCTGGCAGAAGCTTGACGCATTGAAAGCGTTCTTTTTACCGTCGCTTCAGTATGCGCAGAGGAATAACCAGCTTCCAAAGACCGACTGGTCTGAACTGGATGACGAGATTTGACGCCTCATCAAAAAAGATGTTATTTGCGTCCCAGAAAGAGCAGCGAATGAGTATATATGGTAGCTCTTCGGACAACTTACTTGGATTACCCATGGCGGTCGAAGAAGCGGACATTGCGGCAATTGGCGGAGCCTTTAAAATACTAACATCAGATGACCCAATTGTAGTTGATCTTACCTGGAAAGATCTATGCTCAACTTTTAATTCCCGTCTTCGTTCTGGCCGTCGATCGTCAGGCGTTCCTCCTCCTAACCTTACCCTTAACCACCTGTCTGCATACATGTCTAGCAAGCGTTTTCCAGGGATGAATCCCAAATCAACGATATTTACTAGTGCGCGAAAAGCTTCTGACCACTTGGAGGTTACCTGGAACTTTAATAATGACATTTACAAATGACTAACACGGGGAAGCGTGACGGTCAGCGACAGGGCAAAAAATTTTTAAATCTTTGAAAGAACTTCTGCGTAAATCCCGCACTACCGTTATTAAAGGAAAATCCAACCAGGGCAAGACTCTTCATTGTTTTTCTAAAGCCAAAGTCTCTGCCCATTATAACAGATCGGGAGATCTTTTTACGCTTTACAGATTGGCGATTTATACACCGTTCTCGCCTAAATCTCCTGCCTGTTAATGGCGCCAAATTTGGAAGAGAAAAAGACAAGAAAAAACAAGCATGTCGGGTATGTTCTGATAAATTTGAAGGTCTACCCCATGTACTTTACCATTGACGCCCAAGTTTACATAAAATCACAGCAAGACATAATACCATTGGATAGGTTTGAAAGAGCTTCATCTTTAAACGGGAAATTACACTGAACTCCAAAAGTTAAGGTACAGGGACTGGACACTTTCGATTGCACACGTTTTCTCGAATATCTACCAACATTATTGGTGAATTTGTTCTTGAACTTCTAGGATGTAAAGAACATGTTTGATTTTATATTTCTCGGTGAAGGTTTATCGGGGGGTACAATTACGGGGCTATTAATAAATTTAAAAATAAAATAATATTTGCGATCACCTATGTAACAGAAAAGCCTGGAAATGGTTTGTCACTGTGGTAAATGACTATTTGGGTCCTGTTCAACGTTTGTATGTATTTATGTAAGCCTAGCAAGCATATTCGTGAAGATGTTAACATTTTTGTGAAAATTCAAAAGTTTTTTGTTTATAGCATACAGAGTTTTCAACCAAATTTAACACAACTTTCCGAAAACTTGCCAAAGAATAGTAGCAACAGTATACTGCAATTAAAACATGAATATATTGAATATTTGATGAGATATGGGCATTCTTATGAGATACTTTTTAACTACGCCTGCGCGGAAGATTTCAAAATTTTTATTTCATAATTTGATAGTCAGTATTTTGGCGCAACTTCTATAAAAAGTCCAGTCAAATGTTGTGAAAACTTAGAAAGATATAGTGAGCCGATAGCAAAGTTGGGGAAAATCCCTTATAATAAAGCTATTTTTAGAAAGCAACTCACTTTATCGACCCTTTCTTTGTGAATTTTCGCGATATTTGACACTTTTTATATAAGTTGCCCTAAATAACTGACTACCAAATTATAAAGTAAAAATCTTAGGATATTCCACGCATGCGCAGTTAAAAATTATTTCATACAAATGCCCATATCTCATCAAATATCAATATATTCATGTTTTAATTGCAGTATACTGTTGCTACTGTCCTTTGTCAGGTTTTTGGAAAGTTGTGTTATATTTGGTTGAAAACTATGTATGCTATAAACAAAAAACTTTTGAATTTTTCACAAAAACGCTAACATCTTCACGAATGTGAATGCTATGCTTACACAAGTGCATATAAACGTTGAACAGGATCCAAATAATCATTTACCACAGTGACAAACCATTTCCAGCCTTTTATGTTACACAGGTGATCGCAAATATCATTTTTATTATTAAATTTATTATTAGCCCCCTAATTGTACCGCACGATAAATCTTCACCGATAAATATAAAATCAAACATGTTCTTGACATCCTAGAAGTTCAAGAACAATTCGCCAATAATGTTGGTAGACATTCGACAAAACGTGTGCAATTGAAAGCATGCAGTCCCAGTACCTTAACATTTGGAGGCCAATTTATATAAGAAAAATAAGCCGCTGATGGGTTCGGAATTGAAACCTGATCTAGTTTTAATCCGTGAGGTCGACAATGCCGCTATCGTTCTTGATGTCGCGGTAACGTTTGAAAACTGACCTGATGAATTTCGTAAAGCTCGAGACATAAAGATAAAAAAAAATCAGGAAAGTGCACGCTCACTCCGTGCCTTGTACAAGGATGTCTCCGTTGAAGCAGTAGTAGTGGGTGCCCTGGGGAGCTGGGATCCTTCTAACTACCGTATCTGTCACTGCTTATGCTCAAAAAAGTATACTAAATTAATGAAGAAACTCATCGTGTCAGATATGGTCCGTCACTCTCGTGACATATATGTTCAACACATCTCTAAGATTCCACTGGTCCAGCTCCCTAGGTACACTCGCTTTTTTAATGTTATCGCCGATCAAGCTATTACCTCTGCTGTCCCAGACCCATCAGTGGTTACCGTTCCTCCCCCTGTCTTGGCTGCTCCGCTCCCTGTTGCCTCTCCTTCTCCTGAACTGAGAGCAGATAACCACGAGTCCTGCGCTTCGCAGTTGTCAAGTACTAACCAATTAAACTTTGAAATCCAGATGGACTTATCTGGACCAGTTACCTCTTCTCAGGCTGCATTCCCTTCTGTTGGGGGCTGAAACTTGATTCTTCCAACTTATATGCAATCGGACTCTCGCAATGTATTTGTGGAGCGATCTGCTCCTGCTCCTGCCGTTGGACTGTCGTGCCATCTTGTCGCAGCAATGGACAGTATTGATCCTGAATTCTCCTGAGTTTCTTTCCATCTGCAATTTTGAATATTATATAAATTTATTGTAAATAGTTTATTTTAGTTACTGTATTTTGCATTAGTATTATTTAGTTATTCTTTTCTATTTTAGTTATTTTGTCTTATAGTATTTTTAGTTATTTAGTTTTAGTGGATAGTTTTGTGACTATCCATTTGGTTTGTTACTTGTTAAGATTTATTGCTGTTTTTATTGCGTGTATAGGACGCACCTTACTCTGGTGTCTATCTCTATTGAGCTTAGCATACTGTAACCAGTATGATTTTTATTAATATTGTAAGCATTATTTTATATTTTATTGATGTTTAACAACATCACAGTTTTGTTTTTACGTTCAAAACTTTTAATTTCTTGGTCGGTCAGATTTGAACCACCAAACTGATTTTTTTATTCTTGCTATCCTTTATTAAAAACTTTAAATATTTTTCTTTCCTTACTCTTTCCTTTCTAGTTTTTTTTTATAAGTGGTTATGAGTTATTTTATGTTATAAGTGGTATAGTCCTGCTGCTTATAACCATGTTTTCCTTATTCTTTTATTTTTTGAGGGGTAATGATGAAGCTGTGATTTTTCTGTTTGATTAAGCAAAATTTAACATGCTCTCTGAACCCCTATATTTATGGGGGTCATTGGGTATTGCTATTGAAACAAATAAAGTTTGGGTTCGCTTTGATATGTAGATGGTCCCCTAAGAAAATTTTATATACATCATTTAAAATTAGACTTTATTTCCAATCGTTTAGTACCAGTAACTTTCTGTTACAATGATTTGTTGCAGAGTTAGTATGGGATGTTTACTTTTTTTCCACGCCTGTACATAATAGGGTAACTTGAGGTGAGATACCGTGTTGTACATGATGCCCCAAAAACCTGGCCGAAAAATGCAAAAATTAAAATTTCATCAACAATTGTAAAAACCATATTTTCTAATATCTAACTAATTGGTGCGTCGATCTATGTCTATTTTAGGAACCTGGGCTATATCCGGTGGCTCCTGGCCTTAGTTGAAGAGGAAATATCTCTGTGAGGAGACGGGGTTTTTTGTTGCTTTTTGGCATTGTTGTTATGTTTAAATATAATTTTTTTGTGGCTCAATGAATTATAAATTGAAACTAAACAGGGTTTACGTGTTTATCAAAAGTCAGAGCTTATTGTTAAACTATGTGTTAATTAAAATAGTTTAGTTTTTAATGCAATAAAAAAAACATTAAATGTGTAAAAGGGTTATTTTTAAACGTTTTTGGCTCTAATTTAAATATATCGAAAGCTTTTTAAGTATGCGCCGGACATTGCCGGGCCATGTTTGAATTATAACAGTATTAGTTATAGTCTTGAGGCCAATTTCTGCAAAAAAATCTTCCGCATATTGTTGCCTTTTTTTATATAATTTTTTTCGGGGGGACTACTTAAATCCCATTTTTTGCGGCAACCGAATTGAAGAGATAAAAACTATATTTTTAATCTCGTATTGCGAGCTTTTAGCTTACAGGATATTACCTGACAGCTTTTGTCCCTACAGATTCTGCATGTATGCATGTACGTACGTATGTAAGTACGTACATACGTATGCAACTCGATACCTCTTGATAGAAATATCAGAAGACTTCAAATTGTAAAAACGTATTTACTGAAAATAGTTTCTCCAATTAGTTTCGGGGGCTCATAGGTAGGAAATAAGGGGATAAAGGAGGGAATTAAAGATGTCTGGAATAGACGCAGAAATGATTAAAATATTATAAATAATATTGGAAGTCATAACAAGTGGTCATCGCATTGACGGAAAAAAGTTACAAACATGTGCTGATGAAACAGCAAGACTGTATGTGAACCTTTACAATTGGTACCTCATGATTCCAACAATGCACAAAGTTTTGATTCATGGTGGCACTGTAATCAAGAAAGCAGACGTGCCCATTGTCCAACACTCAGAAGAAGCTGCCGAGGCCAGAAACAAACACGTTAAACAGTATCGTACAAAGTACTCAAGAAAGTGCAATACAGGAGTTCGCAATAGAGAAGTTTGAGATAGAAATGTTCCAGATTGGTTTCTTTTAAGCACTGATCCATTTATAAACTGCTCTAGACAAAGACCAAGGGAAAAGAGTAAGCCATACAGTAGCGAGACCCTACAAATTCTTCTTCCAAATAGTTGTGATGATAGTCCTGATAAAAGCCAAATAGTGTGAGGAAGAAGACGAAATATAGAGTTCTGAAGAATCATATTGAAACTGGTAATTTAATAAATACACTGAAAAACCAGCATCTCTATACTGTAGATACTCCACTCTATTAAATGTATTATTAGAGAGAACTCTGAAATATATTTGCATCACTATCAGAAGTATTCTGAAAGATCTGTTTAAATTGCGATTGTTGGGAGCCATCGCAACCCCATTTAGATATTTGTTCTAAATTGTGGTTTTCTTCTTCTGTATTATTTTGAATCACTTCTTCTAAATATTTACACAATCTTAAAGAAGTGTGATCAAGAAGCTACCATAGGTTAACTTCAGCGCTTGTTTCTGTAACATTCATTGACTCCTCACTTATATAGCAATATTTTTTCGTTTTCTTAATCAGAAAGTAACAAGTTAATATTCTTATTTGTACTATGAATAATTTTCCATTGTTTTCACGTTAGATCAGCTTCTACAAAAATTGATAAGACTTCTGATGGTGTATGCTTTTTAATGGAGTTTTTTTTTTTTTTTTTTTTTTGGCTGAAGTTAAAATTTTTCTGTATTTGTTATATCTTGTTGACTTGGAGTTATATGTTTTATGAGTGTCGAGGCATAAATATTTCCAGCAACTCATTAATTTGTACTAGCTGCATATCTTATACTATAATGCGAACAAAAATTGTGTGTGTATGTATGTGTGTATGTGTGTGTATGTAAATTTTATCTTAAAAACGGCTCTAACGATTTTGACGAAATTTTGCTTTTATCATTTTCGGGCATGATAAGACCATTGGGCTAGGTCACGTGTTCGAGAAAATTCATTAGTGGGTCATTTTGGGCCGTAATGTGTCAAGATCAAGCTAATTATATCAAAAAACGGCTCAATCGATTTTGACCAAATTTCACATCCAACCGTTTTTCGACACGAAGAAACTTTTGGGCTAGGTCACATGTTCGAAAAACTTCGATTAGTGGGTCATTCTTGGATCACTATGGGCAAGCCAATTTTATCTAAAAAAACGGCTCTAACGATTTTCGCTAAACTCTATATTCTACAGTTTTGGATTACGAGAAAACTATTGGGCTAAGTCACATGTTCCAGAAAATTCGATTAGTGGGTCATTTTTGGGTCCCCGTGGGTCAAGCTAAGTTTATCTATATAACTTCTTTAACGATTTTGACGAAATTTTGCACCCTACTCTTTTCGGGCACAAAAAAACCGTTGGGATGGGTCTCGTGTTCGAGAAAATTCCATTAGTGGGTCATTTTGGGTCATAACGAGTCAGGGTCAAGTTATTTATATCTAGAGAACAGCTCAATTGATTTTGACTAAATTTTGTATCTAGCCATTTTCGGGAACGAAAAGATCATTGAGATGGGTCTGGTGTTCGAGAAAATTCGATTAGTGCGTCATTTTGGGTCATAATGGGTCAGAGTCAAACTAATTATATCTAGAGGTTATTATCTCAATCGATTTGGACGAAATTTCGTATTTTACCATTTTCGGGCATGATAAGACCATTGGGATGAGTCACGTGTTCGAGAAAATTCGATTAGTGGGTCATTTTTGGGTCACTGTGGGTCAAGATATTTTTATCTAAAAAACGGCTCTAACGAGTTTCACTAAACTCTATATTCTACAGTTTTGGATTACCAGAAGTTTTGACGAAATTTTGCACCCTACTGTTTTCGGGCGCGAAAAGACCATTGGGATGGGTCTCGTGTTCGAGAAGATTCTATTAGTGGATCATTTTGGGCCATAATGGGTCAGGGTCAAGATGAATATATCTAGAGAACGGCTCAATCGATTTTTATTAAATTTTGTATCTAACCATTTTCGGGCACTAAAAGACCATTGGGATGGGTCTCTTGTTTGAGTAAATTCGTTTAGTGGATCATTTGGGTAATAATGGGTTAGAGTCAAGCTAATTATATCTAAAGAACGGCTCAATCGATTTTAACTAAGTTTAGTATCTAACCATTTTCGGGCACGAAAAGACCATTGGGATGGGTCACGTGTTTGAGAAAATTCGATTAGTGGATCATTTTTGGGTCACTGTGGGTCAAGCTATTTTTATCTAAAAAACGGCTCTAACGGTTTTCACTAAATTCTATATTCTACAGTTTTGGATTACGAGAAGACCATTGAGCTAAGTCACATGTTCGAGGAAATTCGATTAGTGTGTAATTTTTGGGTCTCAGTGGGTCAAGCTAAGTTTATCTAGATAACGGCTCTAACGATTTTGACGAAATTTTGCACCCTACTGTTTTCGGGCACAAAAAGACAATCTGGATTCGTCTCGTGTTCGAGAAAATTTGATTAGTGGGTCATTTTGGGTCATAATGGGTCAAGGTCAAGCTAATTATATCTAGAGAACGGCTCAATCGATTTTGAATAAATTTTGTATCTAACCATTTTCGGGCAACAAAAAAAAAACCATTGGGATGGGTAACGTGTTCAAGAAAACTCGATTAGTGGGTCATTTTTGGGTCACCGTGGGTCCAGCCATGTTTATCTACATAACGGCATTACGATTTGACGAAATTCTGTAATCTATCGTTTTCGGGCACGAAAAGACCATTGGGATGGATCACGTGTTCGAGAAAATTCGATTAGTGGGTCATTATGGGTCAGGATCAAGCTAATTATATCTAAAAACAGCTCAAGACATTATGACAAATTTTTTTAATATACGTCCGTTTCTGGTCATGAGAGGACCATTGGGCTAAGTCACATGTTCGAAAAAATTCAATTAGTGTGTCATTTTGGGTCGCAATGGGCCAGGGTCAAGCTAATTGAATCTAAAAACTTGCTCAAAACATTTTGACCAAATTTTATATTACGTATACCGTTTCTGAGCATGAGAAGAGAATTGGGCTAAGTCACATGTTCGAGAAAATTTGATTAGTGGGTCATTTTGGGTCACAATGGGTCAGGGTCCAGCTAATTGTATCTAAAAAACGGCTTAAACGATTTTGACTAAATTTTGTATTCTATCGTTTTCGGGCACGAGAAGATCATTGGGCTAGGTCGCATGCTCAAGAAAATTCGATTAGGGGATCATATTGGATCACAATGGATCAGGGTCAAGCTAATTGTATTTAAAAAGCGCTTCAAAACATTTTGACAATTTTGTATAATACCGTTTCTGGGCATGATAAGAGCATTGGGCAAGGTCGCACGTTCAAGAAAATTCAATCAATGGGTCATTTTGGGTCCTAATGGATCAGGATTAAGCTAACTGTATCTAAAAAACCGCTCAAAAGATTTTGACAAAACTTTGTACTACACTGTTTCTGGACAAGATAAAACCATTGGGCTGGGTCGCATGCTCAAGAAAATTCTATTAGTGGCTCATTTTGGTGATAATGTGTCGGGGTCAAGCTAACGGCATCTCAAAGGTTCAAACAATTTTGGCAATTTTTTTTTGTTATACCGTTTCACAGTACAAAAATACCATTGAAATAGCTCACATCTGTCGATGAATTTCGGTTAGTGGTTTTTTGAATCAATGTGGATCAAGCTTATTTTACCTAGAAAACAACTAACGATTTTCACTAAATTTTGTATTACATCGTTTTCAGGCTCGAGAAGAGCATTGTGATAGGTCGCATGTTCGAAAAAATTCGATTAGTGGGTCGTTTTGGGTCACTATGTTTCACGGTCTAGCTAATTGCATCTAACAGCAAGAATGATTCAGTGGGAAAAATATATCGAGATAAACAGAATGCTAATTTTGACCGAGCTTAGCTCGGTCATTCCTGCTAGTGTTAATTGATCAAGAAGTACTTGCTCGCTTAAATCTCATGTTTTTCGTCAAATGCTTCCGTCGCACAATTCGGTGAAATCTTTTTTTGATGAACCTTTTCTTTGATATTGTACAGCTAGTACCTTCTACAGCTAATTTTATGGAACTGTTAAGCCAATTTTCAATTATCTTAAGAAAGTGACTTTTTTCCTATTGGCAACCTCCCATTTATCTTTAAAATTCGATTTGAAACGGATTAACGAAATTTTAATGATTCTTATTTATATACCGCACATTTATCATCTTTATAACTTTACTTTCCGTGAAACATAATTTTTCATCTATTTTCTTATTAGAAAAATCTTGCATAAGGTCAAACAGCAATATTTTTTTAAACATCTTTTGCTGTCACTGAAGTTTCTAAAAGAAAAATGAAGAGTTTTCATTTTCAAAATATCGTCATCTTCTGATGCCATTTTTTTTTATAAAACGATAAAAAAAAATTTCGGGCAAGTTGGGGTAAGATTTTGTTTTATTAATATAACAAATAATATGTATATTTTATATTCCAACAAATAGCTTTGCTGTGCAAAGGGCGGAACGTATTTATAAATCACTACTAATTTAAAAGAACTAGTAAAAATTACACTTATTTTTTAAGATAAAAAATGAGGCTATATTCATAATTATATTCTTTATAACTAAAACTAAATACAGTAATTTAAGCTACGTCCCTGACACTTCTATTTCCATAAAGGGTTTTATTCAGATCCCCAATGTATGAAAAAATAATTGCAAATAAATAATGCGCTTCTCACCACAGCACTGAGAAAAGAGGAATCTGCGATGCGCGGCAGCTGTGTTCAGACTGATAACGCGACGGGAAGTGTTACCGAACATTCCTAAGATATTGTTTACCTGAAGCATTGACTAGTACACTTTACAAAAAAATTAAAGAGTTGTGGTTTTTAATGAAGTTCATTTTTCGACTTTTGTCCAGCTTTTTTTTTAGAAATACTCCTCTATGCGCTGCTCAGTTGTAAGGAAAAGGGTTCCCTAGTGATACTTTAATTTCCATGTGCATTCTTTTTTTAAATTTTTAAGTGTTACTTTTTTATTGCTATTTCGTCTTAACACTTCTGCTAAGTGTCCAAAATATTTTATGTGACTTCTTTATTTGCCTATATAAGTCTTAATAAAACACCACAGAAATAAATCTGATGTTTTGAGAGAGTACTGGTGCCTGACCTTTCTACAAAGCATAAATAGTGACTGGTTCCCGCTTCTTCACGTCAATGGAAGGCACCAGCGTCTTGCCCAATACTTTGGGGTGAGTCGACAAAAACTTTTGGAGTAAGATGCCGGTTGTTTTCCCTTGGGGTATGATGCCAGTTATTTCCCGTTCCGGTCAAATGCCTGGTTGTTTCTTCATAGTTTAAATTACTCTTGGCTATTAACTAACATGTCAGCAATTTTAATCAAATAATTTAAATCAGTGATTAAATCGTGATTTTAATCAACTGATTAAAAAAATCATTGATCAAAATTATAAATTTTCTACATCTCTGACACTTATTTTTTCATAAAGGGTTTTATTCAGATCCCCAATGTATGATAAATTAAATGCAAATAAATAATGCGTTTCTCACCACAGCGCTGAGAAAAGAGAAATCTGCGATGCGCGGCAGCTGTGTTCAGACTGATAACGCGACGGGGAGTGTTACCGAACATTCCTAAAATATTGTTTACCTGAAGCACTGACTAGTACGCTTCACAAAAAAAATAAAGAGTTGTGGTTTTTAACGAAGTTCATTTTTCGACTTTTGTCTAGCTTTTTTTTAGAAATACTCCTCTGTACACTGCTCAGTTGTAAGGAAAAGGGTTCCCTAGTGATACTTTAATTTCCATTTGCATTCTTTTTTTTTTAATTTTAAGTGTTACTTTTTTATTGCTATTTCGTCTTAACACTTCTGCTAAGTGTCCAAAATCTTTTACGTGACTTCTTTATTTGCCTATATAAGTCTTAATAAAACACCACAGAAATAAATCTGATGTTTTGAGAGAGTACTGGTACCTGACCTTTCTACAAAGCATAAATAGTGACTGGTTCCCGCTTCTTCACGTCAATGAAAGGCACCGGCGTCTTGCCCAATACTTTGGGGTGAGTCGACAAAAAACTTTTGGGGGTAAGATGGCGATTGTTCTCCCTTGGGGTAAGATGCCAGTTATTTTCCTTTGCGGTCAAATGCCTGGTTGTTTCTTCATTGTTTAAATTACTCTTGGCTATTAACTAACATGTCAGCAATTTTAATCAAATAATTTAAATCAGTGATTAAATCGTGATTTTAATCAACTGATTAAAAAAATCATTGATCAAAATTATAAATTTTCTAAATAATTAAAATGACAGAAAGAAATATTAAAATATAAGGTGAACATAATTTGAAAGGTTTCTATATGTATTCTGCCTTATAAATAAGCTTTATTGGCCTTATAAATAATTGTTTAATAATTATTAATTATAATCATTGTTAAAAATTTGATGTTAAATGCAATTATAAACAATTTTAATAAAAGTAAATATCGGTAGTATATAATATAGTTTTACATAACTAAAGGTTTTTGTTCCCTACCAGCTATGCTAGTCAACCTCCATCCAGACACTGCAGACTCTGAAAAAACGCTAATTTAATCTGCTTTGAAAAGATTACGGAAGATTAAATCGTAATTAAACAACTAACGGCGATCTCCTGCAATCAGGCCTCCATTCATTTCCCTTTAGCTGGGGGATTTTAAGATAGAATCAATTGCTGTCTAACTGCTACTTTCGTGATTGATTAAATAAAACCAACCCAACAATTTAAAGTTTGCTTGTATAAAATAGCTAAATAAACAATTTTATAAAGACACTATAAGAAATTTATTTTAAATTTGAGATTTTAGATGTATCGTTTTAAGTATGGCGTAATTTTCACCAAAATTTTTTTTTCATTTTAATATTCAAATAAAAATAATTTTAAAGGCCTATAAAGGCCAAACTAAATCGGTGTGACAATAGCAATTGTGAATTTCCAGGTGTCTGAAGCCTTTCTATAAAAGAATTAGATAAGAATTTAAACGGTAGAAAGACAGAATCTTTAACTGATGATTAAATTCCCTCCCAAGATCCACGAGGATTTTTTTCTTTTAAGTAAATGAGAATGATTGTTCAGAGTGTCTAGCTGAATGCAATAAAACCTCGAGAAATTTTGATGGGATCAAGTGCATTCAGTGAAACTGTTGATTATATAAAAGCTGCTCCAAGTTCCCAAACATATGTGAAGTTTGTGGTAAATCTGAAATATTGCTAAAAAGCACAAAGGGACATATGAAAAACATTAACAAAAAAGCTTGGCTCTAAAGCACTTCATCACAGGGACGTTACCGTAGTTAAACTTGTTATAAAGTTTAAAATTAGGCATACTTAAGAGCCGTAATTCTTTTAATTGTTAATTAGAACATAATATATTAAATAAATATTACAAAACCAAATATGTTAATATAACATAAATAATTATACAAAAAAAAATTAAGTCTGAAATATTAAAGTTACTTTTATTAGTCCCATTATGTTTTATACTGCTTCACAAAAATTATTTTTTACATTGAAACTCCATAAAGCATCTTACCCCTAGATAGTTGGCCATCTTACCCATGCCTAGGGTAAGATACCGGAATGCAAGTGTTTACAAAAAAAATGTCGATGCTTTCTATAATATCTGTAAAATGAAATAAGTTTTAAATCATACATAAGAGTGTAAACTTTAACAAGAAATCAATGAATAACAAATATAAACAACAGACGATTTTTAAAACAATTAAATCAAAAACTACGTCATCTTCACCCAATCTACCCTAAAGGCATAGCTGCCAGCATCTTCCGCTTTTTCAGATCACAAAAATTTTATAGTAAATTTTACCATTTTAAATCGCCGAAATCTGCTGATTATATAAGGCAGAGTTTTCTTTTAAATTTTTCCGGGCCAAAAAATCGTAAAAGTTGGCAACTATGCCTAAAGGTATTGTTTCTAATCGAAGTATTTATATAGTCCAGGCAAGTTAAGGTAAATACACCTTCGACCCGGGCAAAATTGTAATAGAAACTCTGTTAACTGATTTTTGATAAGTATCCATTACTAAGAAATATTACCAAAATCAGACAAAATCCGATCACGGGAACACCCTTAAAAACGGATTTCAAAACAGACTGAATCATATGTCGTTTTACGTTGCGCTGTTGTAAAGTTTTTAGTAGAGACAGAAGACGACAGAGGGCAGCATTAAACAGTGTGGACTGCAAATATTCGTTTTTATACAGCAATTAACAACCAATAATGCTTTTGGAACAAGATAAAATAAAGTATCTATAACTCAGTCTAAACTGTATTACTACTAGACCGATCTCCTAAAAATCATCCGGTATGTAGCGAGTTTTTCAAGCTCCGTCGATGAGAAGATAGATTTGCTTATACTACATTTTGTTCTTTAGGTTATCTCTTTTTGAACATTTTAAGTCCTACCGCATCAAAATCGGTCCAGTGGTTCATGAAATATAGCTCTTTTAAAATTCTCTACGTTCTGTTAATCTCGTTCCCGTTTCTCATGTGTCCGCCATTGCAGCTGATTCCGAATCGATTGCAGTGCTTGTAAATAGTTGTACATAATTTTCACAGGCATCTGAACATTTTTAATAGATGCAATAAACATTTATGAACATTCATTCACCTATTTTACTTTGCTAAGTGGACTTTAATCAAAGATATCGATATTTTTTATACGTGCTGTGATTATGACCTGACCAGAGTAGTTTGTCATGTCAGTGTTTTTCAAGAATATATTTATGTTGTTAAATGATTACTTAACCGCGGATTACTACATTATTTCTGTGATTTGAAGCTTATACAACACTAGTGAGTGAGTTTTAGATTCTTTTTTTAATTTTTACTATTTTAATGAGTCTCTGAAGAGTGCATGCTTTATCATTGGCGGCCATTTAATAATGCATCTCTATGGAAATTATTGCAATGTTTACCTTTTTTAATTAAGCTCTAACATACATAATAAATGCTATAAATTGTTTCATACTTGGCTTTTTATAAACCTAAGAATATGTACTTTGCTTCGCCACCAGTTTCAATTCAAAATATCAATTTTAAGTGGACTAAATGATTTTTTGAAAATTGTTAAAAATCGTGTTCTATGCTAACTTTTAGCTTCAAACTCCCACAGGAATAACATTGGGAGTGTGTATCTTTTCTAAAATTATTAAAAATACTTACAAGGGACAGCAGACAGAACAGGGACAACAATGACATTAAAAAAGTGGCCAATGTACTAGAACCCATATCGCCATTTCATTCTGATTCTACTCTACGTAATATTGTTACAGACGTAACAGCATAAAAAGAAGTTAACATTGATAAGTTACACTTACATGGTACCAACATCATTTCCAAAATGATAGGGAAGGATATATTTAGGTATTTGGCTAAAAGGTCAAATAAAGTGAAAACTCTAGGATCTGCTGCCGCCATCTGTAGTAAAAAAGATGACTTAGATAGGCAAATAGATCCAGCGCTCCTCTTCCAGAGAATGATGACTGTTGCCACTTGTGATGAAATGAACATCGAAGATGTTATGCATTATGAACTGCGTGCGTACCTGCAACATTTTTTGAATCACCAAGTATGATGACGGAATCAGACAAATCTTAGTTAAGGTGGTTCTTAACTGCTCTGCTCAACAAGCGCAAAACGTTTTGACACATTTACAAAATCATTTTTTAACGTAAAGGTATAAAATTGGAAAGCCTGGCAATGGAAGCGATTTGGAATTGAACTGTTTTTTCCATTTTTTGATCAATCAATTACCTATTGAGTTATAAGCCATTTGGATCACGTGAGAAACACGTTTTTCGCCCGCTCTTGGGTGCCGTTTCTTCCATCGTGCGGAAATTCGGTTCAAAACGACTACTTTGACACTATTTTCTGAAAGATCTATTGCGTTTGCAAAAAAATGGAAAAAACAGCTCAATTACATAGTTTCTGAACAGGGATGACAGGGATGACCGCCCCGGGAACCCAGCTTTCGCTTTAGAGTATAAGTGCAATCCCGGGGGGAGACTCAAATCCACTGCATATGGTAAGATACATTAACAATGACAATATTTTTAAAACAGTTAATAACATACACAAAAATAAATTCAGTTTGCTGTTTTTGACTCTGAAACTCACAAGGAGTGTCATCAGTACATACATTGACAGCAATTGCACTATGTTGTATACATGCATAAACAATTACAAGACATGTTTTTTGAATATTAGAGCTGAAAAACTTTAAGTGAAATGCATATGCTGATAAATATAATGAAAATACTAAATAAACAAACCATAGGAAATAAGACAAATATTTACATTATGTACAAAACAGGGGCTCCTGTCTGAAATGGGAGCTAAACGGCACCAGCTAGTTTCATTCATTTTCGAACAAAAATAAATTCGAACTTACGTCAGGAAGTTGCCCTTTTCGATTTGAGAACAGCCTTAACTCAAGCACATAAAAAATTTGCACAATGAAGAATCTGACAACGCGGAAAGTACAGAAAGGTACATTTTGGAAGGAGGATCTTTCTTGCATCGCATTTACTGGTGTAACAATGACATATATGAAAATATTGCTATGTCTTACGGTGATTTTATTGTTAAACAATATGGAAAACCTGTCATTGTTTTTGATAGTTACATCAAGCATCCAACGATCAAAGATGTGGCTCACAGACGAGGCTACATAAAGACTAGTAGAGATATTAATTTCAGACCATGCATGAAATCTATTGGCAAAAAGGAAGAATTCCTGCCCAAGGAAAAAAAACAAGCAAGCAATGATTTCCCTCATAGGCGAATTGCTTAAGAAACAAGGCTGTACTGTCCACAATACAGATGGGGATGCCTATATAGACATTGCTGTAGTCTCATCTTCAAAACATGCACATACCATTGTAATATGTAAAGATACCGATTTGCTGATTCTCCTTCTTTACCACGCAAATGCTAAGGGATTCAAGCTATACGATCGCAGTGACATGAGACGAGGGTGCAATCCAGTCTGTCATATCCTCAACATGCAGTTTCTGTTAGATCGTGAAAATTGCAGCTTCCTTCTGCTTCTGCATGCTTTCAGGGGCTGCGATAAAACATCCAGAATTTTCTCAGCATTTCTCAAACTGATGAGGGAGACAGAGCTCCATTCTATTACAAAAATATTTTGTTCAAATTCATGTCTACATTCAGAAATCGCTGAGACTGGGAGAAAAGGAATGCTTCTGTTTTATGACTGCAAGACACTGGAATCTACAGACAAACTACGTCACCAAATGTTGGTAGGGAAGATAACTACAGTAAAATCATTTGTTACACCGGAACGTTTGCCTCCGACCGATTCTTGTACAAAATATCATCTATCACACTTATTTGCAAATAAATTTCTGGAAAGCTACTTAAGAAAGAACCAAGACAGAAGAATGGGGTTGGTATGTAGAAAAGAACTCATACTATTGCGACTGCGACAATACACAGCGACTTAACACCAGCTTTAGATTATCTACTTAAATATGATTCGAAGTTCTTGCAAGACAAACTACGCTACTTTACGATGCAGATGCAAGCGTAATTGACTGCCCTGTTCTACAGCTTCTGCGGTGTGCCAAGTCAATGGATGTAACAACAATTACCTAACTTCAAACTATGAATATGAGGAAAATGATGAAAATTATTGATACAAGTTTTTTTTCACAGGAACATTTCTGTAAAAATGAACTTAAGCAATAATTTGTAAGGAATAGTAGACTTTTTTTGTACTGTTTAATGTTTTTGACTGGTACTGTTTAACGTTTTTGACTGTACTTCAAAGTTAAGTTGTGAAAATAAAGCGATATATTTCTAAAAGTGGTATATTCTTTGCCTTAGTTCCAGAAAATCCCTTCCGCCGTTTTGAAATCCGTATATAGGGGTGTTCCCGTGCTCAGATTTTGTCTGATTTTTAGTGTGCTATTAAGCAGTAATTCCTGATTAAAAAACTGTAAAAAGCTTCTATTACAATTTTGTCTATGTTCATTCACAAAATGCCTGGAATAATATGCATAGTACTGTAATAGCAATTGTAAAAACACGATTTTTGAGTATGTTTTTTGAGAAGTAATGTAATACACAAAATGAAAATGTACCGCCTGTGATAGGAAATACTTATATCAAAAGACGGGTTTTCACGCTTTCCGCGAATGATACTTTACTATCCGAAAATAAAATTCACCGAAGTTTCCAAATATGATGCTAAATTAGAAGTTCGTTTTGAAAATTTGAAACTTTGTTCAAATTTCCATAAGTATATGAACCTCTAGGCAAAATTTAAGTATAACACTTAATAAAAGACGTTACTGATCAATTGATACCAGTCATTTCTTCATATTTTTATACCATAAGGGTTATATTTTATACTAGCTCTTTTTTTTCGCGTTTTTTTTATTTATTTTTACCGTTTTCCCGAGAACTATAAATTTGATTTTAATACTTTATTTAACAGTTTTGGCAATAACTAAGCCTCAATTTATCCACCATGAAAAAAAGTAAAAAATGTAATGTACTTGTCAGAATAATCTATGACCCGTTTGTTTGTGAAGTTAAAAAAAAAATTGTAATTTTTTTTTCTTTAACCAAGCGATTGATTGATATTTTATCTTCTGCCAAAAATATTTTTTTTAATGCATTGAAATCACTTCCATAGTTCTGGAGAAATAGGCACATCAATTTAAGCTGTTCTGTAATTTCTTTTTTAATTAAAATTTTTTTTTTTAATTATTGCCGAGAGATTTACACTTTATATACTGTCCAACTATTAAAAAATATTGAAAATGCTTCACTCATTTCCGAGAAAGTGCATGCAAATGTCACATCTTGTGAATGTGATTTTACAACTGTTGTCGCCTTCTTAAAAAGAACAGGCATTAAATTTTAATATTTAAAAAAGATTATTATATTAAATAAAAAAAAATTAATAAAATAAAATATAATAATAAATTTTAAAAACAATATTTTAAACAGTAATATTTTTAAAGATAGATGATAGCTTACATAAAAGTTGTTGTTTTTATAAAATGCGTTAAATCAAAGAGAAATACGCACATATCTATACAGTATATAAATAGTAATTTATGATAAATGTATATACGCCATATCACGACATTTTATGTACTTTAAAAATTTTATATTGTATTTCTCTTTTATATCCTACTTTTGGTCAGCAATTCCATTTTACCGTACACTTTCCTCTCGCATGAAATATCACACAAAAATAGATAACAGTTTCTTTTGCAGACAAACATAATCTGTATTTTGAAAAATGGTGTTTGGAAGAACGATTTCATAGTAGATAGATATCCTAAAAGTGAGTGAAATGGCTCAGATTTAAACGTATTTGCCATATATATATATATATATATATATACATCCGTTTTGTTAGCTTTTTTCTATGAATATATCGATAAATTGTATGCGAATTTCAAAGCAAAGTTGTAAGTTGTTCTTATGTTTTTGAGAAACAAATACCTTTTTAGAGAAAAACTTCGAATAATTTAACTATTGTATAATTAATTTTCAAAGTAATATTTTCTTTAAACTTAGCAATATTGAAATTCTGTACGTGATTTAATGAAATAGTTTTGACAATTAATGAATTGATAGGATTGAAATACATAGCTGCCAATATTTTACGGGTTTTTTTTTAAATCACAAAATTAAATAGAAAATTTTGCCTTATTTAATCGGCAGATTATGAGAATTTAAGAAGGTAAAATCTACTATTAAACTTATGTGGTACAAAATAGCGTAAGTGTTGTCATCTATGCATTGTAAAAAACCTTTTTCTGACGATTTGTTTTTGACTTAGAGTGAACCATTAGAAGACAAATGGATATTCTTCCCTTTTCGAGTTCTAATATAATTTCAGTTTCAACATCATGCAGTACAACTTATTTAAAATCAATCGTTATACTTTTTACTACAGCAGAAAATTATCCTTCTTTGTATAATATATTTTGCCTGCAGAAAGCGATAGCTTTGAACATTCGAGGGGGGAATTTATGAATTCCGAGAACGTAGAAATGTATTTTTACAAAGCGCATATGAAAAGTAAAATTCACCGAAAAGAATTTATCCTCAACAAAAGAAAGGAGAATCATAAAAACGTTGATTATATAAAATACGAATTAGGTATAGCTATCTCTTTATGTTTTATTCTACATGTGGTAATTCAAATTAGAATTGTTTGAATTCAGAGAATTCATTCTTATTTAAAGATTGTTGAATGGTGTAATTCGATAATAGAATTCTAGAAAAGCTTCCAAAACCATTAATAGCATTTATACGGGGCTTTTTTAATGCAAGCCGGAACAGAGAATACACACAATTTAAGAGAAATGTTTTATATACACAATTCTAACAGTCACAAAATATCCCACAGAACGAAGATCAGTTTCAATTTTCGGAATTCAGAGCACACACTAGTCACCGGAAGAAACTAAAACGCTATTTTATATTAGGATAGTTCCAATTTCGGAGCCTGTTCCAAAAGTGAAAGTAATAAAAAAAAATCTGAAACCAAAATCGAAAAAGTAAAATTTAACCCGGTTGTAGATCATCGTCAGCTATCCTATGCAAAAAAATATTCAACAATATTAAAATCCGATCGAGATATTTGAAAATAACTCCCTCATAGGACTAACATTAGCGTTCAAATTTCTCCTCGTGACTAGCGTATATACTGTATACCTTAAACTCCGTTTACTTTGCAAACTCGGTAGGATCATACCTCGTGATACACGCAAACACGGCCGTCACTTTGTTTAATAATATCCTTATTTGGTACCTGTACATCAGAAAATGTACCATAAACTTTTTTTGGACGTTTTGGTACTAGCAAAAACAACAACAAAATTGTTTATGTGTTCAAAAACCATGGCTAATAACACTAATTTGAAAGCGTTACTTCACTCTCAGAGCTAAAGTTTAGAAAAACGATACTCATCAGATATACGTATCTTGGTCCACTGTTACTCGCCCAGCAGTTGAAAATTTCCTCTGTTACATTTTGCGGGGTTGGTGAACGTTTTATATCAGAATTGCGTCTAAAGAAACCCCGCGCTCTAAATTTATTCAACAATGTATTATTTAATGTTCTGCACCACTCCTTAAAACCCGTTCCGTAAATTAAATATTCGAGCATAATGTTAAAAATATGTTGAAAAAAATCGTCTATGTTATATGTAGCCCAATTGTTCACACGTTCTTAAACTATGTTTCGCCGAATCATCGACAATTTTCTTTTACACACATTATATTTTTCTCTAAATATACAGGGTGCAACATGTTATATATCGCCGGCCTTTAATTTCTCAACCGTTGGTCGTAGACATATAGTTCCAATTACAAAAACATTTCAAATGAAGTAAATATTCATGCTGTGGCATTATTTAATGTAATAAATCAATTTTATAAAAATTACGAAATCTAAATTTTTATACGGTCCCCCAGTCCCTATATTTATACTTAGTAAAAGTTTACACATATCATAACACATATAACACAAAAAGTTTGACATCTGTACTACAAAAATTGACAGAGTTATTAAATTTCAAATTTTGAGGTTTTAACACACGATTTTGTCTTTGATTGAGGGATCAGTTAAAAGATGAATTAAAGTAATTCGAGATCAAAATCTGGGTGCTATGCCCTTTTTAAGGCCACATTTAGCCGGTATCACTAAATCGGGGTATCACCGAAGAGGGATATTTCATCTAAAAATTTGAGCTGACTTTTAGGTGTCGTATACAAAGCGAAGAATGAAGAACTGAAATTAAACAGAAAAATAAATATCAATTTATTATACTATCGAAAACGGTCTACTATAAAAAATGAATACATAAAACGCCGGAAACTACTGGAGATACTGATCAAAGTGTTCTCCATTGGTGGCAATGCACAATGGGTTCCGGGGCAGTACTGAGTCCTGGACACGTTAGAACATAGCAGGTGTGCAAACTGTGCGACAATCAAGAATGATGCGCTGCTTCAGATAAACCATAGAAGTAGTCTCAGTCACACAGACTTATGCCTTGATGCAATCACATAGGTAGAAGTCCTTGGAAATCAAGTCCGGTGAACGCGGAACACTCTACAGTACCACCATATCCAAGGATCTGTTGACCAATTCTGTGGCTAGATACGCCCGGACGTTTGATGTCTTATGCGGCGAGGGCTCCATCATGTTGAAACCACACCCGGCATGCATGTCGGAGAGCAATTCTTCAGTCACGTACCATGTTTTGTAGCAGATACAGGTAACGATCGCCCATTAAGGTCCCACCCATCGTAGAAGATGGGTCTGAGGAGAGTGGCGCCGATGGGATACGAACCACGGATCTCATAATCAAGAGGCGAGAACCTCAGCATCGAGAAAAAGGCCAAGCCAGTTACTCTAAGCTGGTAACTCGCTTTATACTGATCAAGTGAGATGAGATCGCTACACACTCCATCCCCAGTGAGAAAGACGTATTGCTGAAGTCTGACAAGCGATATGCACTCGTGAGGGATGCTATCGTACGCGTATGTGATGCGCAGTACGACAGGCTTTGTGTTGTGAGCGTTACACAGGCTTTGGATGCTGGGGATGAATATTTAGTGCTGGCATTGTTGGTCATGAGATGAGATGATTGTTGCTGAAAGTGGTTTTGGCGTTTTTGTCCGGGTCATCAATGACGAGAGTAGAGCCTATGGGATACGAACTATAGCTCTCATGATCAGGAAGCGAGAACGTTAGCATAAAGCAAAAGTGCAAGTAAGTTACTCTAAGCTAGTAATTCGCTTTTATACTGATCAAGTGAGATGAGATCGCTACAGGTCCAACAATCTAGGTTCCCCATATACCGCACCAATCGTGTCGTACTGTCCGGGCGATGTAAAAGTTTCCAGGTCGTATCATCGTTTTGATTGTCGCACAGTTTGCACACCTGCTATGCTCTAATGTGTCCTGGACGCAGTACTGTCACGCAATCCATTGTGCATTTCCGCCAATGGAGAACAATTTGAGCAGTATCTAGTAGTTTCCGGCGTTTTATGTATTAATTTTTTATAGTAGACCGTTTTCGACATTATTATAACTTACTTATTTTTCTGTTTAATTTCAATGTTTCATTCTTCGCTTTGTATACGACCCCTAAAAGTCATATCGATTTTTTAGATAAAATATTCCTTTTCGGTGATACCCCGATTTGGCGATACCGGCTAAAGGTGGTTTCGCCGTAAAAAGGACATAATACCCGGATTTTGATCTCGAAATACTTTAATTCATCTTTTAACCGATCCCTCAATAAAAGACAAAATCATGTGCAAAAATATTAAAATTTGAGATTTAATTACTCTGTCAATTTTTGTAGTACAGGTGTCAAACTTTTTGTGTTATATGCGTTATGATATGTGCAAGCTTTTACTAAATATAATTATAGGGACTGGGGGACCGTATAAAAAATGAGATTTCGTAATTTTTATAAAATTGATTTTTTATTTTAAATAATGTCCCAACATGAATATTTACCTCATTTGAAACGTTTTTGTAATTGGAACTATATGTCTACGACCAACGGTTGAGAAATTAAAGGTCGGCGATAGATAACATATTGCACCCTGTATAACGAACGCATCTTATATCTATAAAGAAAAAATTGTCAATACTTATTAGACAATCTACTGTGAAAAACATAGTGTTTCATTAAACTTTGTTTGGGAAACGATTTGATTCTAAAAGTAAAAGCTTCAAATTTAATATAAGCTCTCTTGATTATAAAAAAAATTAGAAATTAAATTGACTTTTAATCTACATTTAATTTATATTATAATCATTAATGAGTGTATTTTTTCATGCGTTGTAACAGAAGCTTATAAATTTCGAACTGGATTATTGATATGATTGCTCACATTACAAATACACATTATTGTTTTTATTGTATATGCTTTGTAGAAAAGTTTACCTTTAACATTTGTTCGGAACAGAGTAAAAAGTAAGCCCCAAAAATGTGAGAACCTATAGACGGGCGTCTTCTATAGGACCTAGGCCAGAGTTGGCAAACCTTTTCACGCGCCAATTTCTATCAAAAAATATTTTAAAC
Source organism: Maratus speciosus (assembly GCA_963932465.1). Lineage (NCBI taxonomy): Eukaryota > Metazoa > Arthropoda > Arachnida > Araneae > Salticidae > Maratus > Maratus speciosus. Next base: position 352,125,190 of record OZ010788.1, on the reverse strand, counting down.
TCCATGGCGTGCCAAAAAAACAAATATAATAGAAAATTGAGGATCAATATTAGTAAATTAAAATAATTGGATTTTTGTTTGAGGGGAAAAAATATATAGAAAAAACACACATTTGGGTATTACACGGTAATGATTATGGTAATAATTCTACGAAATTTATAAAATAATAAAAGAGTAAATGCGATTTCAATGTAATTGCATTGCCCTTGCAATAGAGTTTTTGTTATCCCTACATAAATTCAAGGCCGTTTTCCTATATTATGGGGATCAAACTTATTTAAAAATCTCTGAAAATAAAATCGAACACAAGAAGTGAATTTTAGTAACTATAATTTTAGTTTATGAATTAATTCTGGAAATCAAGTGACAATTTCTCGCAATTCGAACGATTCATGTTATAATGTATCCTTTCATCACCTTGTAAAGTATCGACTAGAAATTCTCGATCATTTCGCCTATTCAGTTTATTTGTTTATCTTATTCGCATAACTCGGAACTCTATATTTGTAGTTTAAGGATTTAGAAAATGACTACCTATTTGATCTACATGAAGGCGGTATATTTTTGCTTTGAGAGTAAAGGACTTTCAGCTGATAAAAACATTTTTAAAAGCTTTCGTGGATCTTCCTTGCATTTTTGAAAACCAACTGAGTGAATTACTTCTGCTTTAGAATGTCGTATTACTTAACTTCTTATAAATGTTACGGTTGGTTCGAATAGAATTTAGAGACGCCATTCATGGTTCAAAAAAGCTGGTTCTTGGTATCTTCACTTTTCACGAAACCTCTCTACACTTTGATATTGTATTCGGGGATTGTGCTCCGACAGCGTTTCTTTCGGATAGTACCCTCCAGGAACACTCCCGTGAATCTTCGGCTTACTGCTACAGGGAAGATTTTCTTTGCTATTAGTTTCTTCACAAAAACTTATTATCTTTATGAGCCCATTTTAAATTACTGTACCTCAAAGTCTATTCACTATTTTCTGTTCCTAATTTCCTAAACAGTTCTGCTACCAGTTTATTGATAACAGAAAAGTATTTTAGAACTTGTACCTTTACTACAATGTCAAATTCGCAATTCTTCAGGCAAATGCAATTTTTATTTACATGTAACGTAATTCACTCCTTCAAAAGAAACTGTTAAGAAGCTTAATAAGATGTTGATTAAGGCGTTTTTTAAAAAGGATAATATATGCATACTTTCTGGAAACTAAACCGTAAAATGAGATTTGACGGTTACTATTTAAAACTATTTTATAAGGTGATTAACCAAATAAAGGATATTATATATACCCTTTTGATTTGAGATAAATTAGTATCACCAAAAGATTGTCTATTACCGGGTAGAAGTGTTTAACAAGTTGCTTCTTGTTATCTTTGATTATATATGTTTAAATGCTTGTAATAGAAACATTTAAAGAAAATGTTAGCTTAAAAGCCATTATTTAGGTAAAGCCCGTGTAAAAATTTAAAAACAAATATAAATCATTTTAAGAGGAGTAGTATGCAATATTCTAATCAAACTGATGTTTTCTAAACATTAAAAATTCTACATTATAAACTTATTAATACTACATTATTAATACTACATTATAAACTTGTAAATTAGTTTAACATTTTCTTTCAATGTAATATTATCATAATCTCATTCATTAGATTATTGCAAACACACATGTACTTATTGGAAGGAAAAAAAGTGAAAATGAGCATAAAAATTGAATACAACGTTTTTGAATATTACTTTTATATATGCATAGATTTTATCAATATCTACATAAAAAGAACTAAAAAAGAGACGGCAAATACGTTTAAACCTGACCCATTTCACCTTTTTTCAGAGTGCCAATCTACTATGAAATCGTTCCTTGAAACACTATATTTCAAAGCCTATATCATATTTGTCTGCAAAAGGAGATTCTATCTATTTTTGTGTAATATTTCATGCCAGAAGAAAATGTATTCAAAAGTGGAATTATGGGCTAAAATTGGGTATAACGCAGAAATGCAATATTAAAGATATAAAACAAAAAAAAAAAATCTTTCATGTGGCGTACATAAATTCTTCTTAAATTGCATTTATATGTTGTATAAATATGTATATATTTCCCTTAGATATAACGCTTTTTATATACAGACCACGTTAATATAATTTAGTATGTATAAACTGAATTTAACAAATATTCATACTTAATGCATACTTTAACATTTGAAAACATAGTGTAAGGAAAGTGTTGGAATCATGATTTGTGTGTGTGTGATTGAACTGAACATTTTTGAACTGAACAACAACGAAACTTACTCTGTTTCGATATAACATCATAGATAACACATAATGCTGATATCTATTGTGGTGTAACATTCACTGTTAAAATTTTGCAGCATTCTGTCCAGTCATTCGACCGTTTTTTGAAAAAAACGATTTCATAGCCGTAATTTAACTATATTCTGCCCATAAAATGGCCAATAATATGGTCAGAATGGTTTTAAATTACAGTTGTGTAACCGTTTTCGATAAAAACAGTCAAATGACAGAATGCTGCAAATTTTTAACAGTGTTTAATATAATTCGCAGAAATATTATATGTAATAACATTATACATATTCATACAAAATGTATCATTTAAGATCTTTTTATTTCAAAAAGAAGGTGAAGGAAATGCACAGAGTGTCCCTACGTAATTCTGCAAGATTTAATATTTTGCAATTAAAGCCATTTACGGAAGTGATTGTAAAGCTTGAAATCTAGTTATCTAAAATCTGTTTCATTTCAATCAAATCTGTTTCATTTTAAGAAAAAAGTCTTCTTTTAGAGCTAAATTTTGATTTTTTTTTTAAATGTACAAGCATTTACATTTTGAAATACATTTTGAGTGGCTTTAATTGATTTTATTTTTCAGAAATTAACTTGAGTACAAAATTTAAATTTTTGAAATGTTGAAGAAAAACTGCCTAACCAAACTATAGTGGAGGGTAGTACACAGTGAGACGAAAAATATTATTTCTTAACGTACGGCGACAATTTTTATCCTTTTGAAAAAAAAATTGCTACATCTTTAAGATAGACAAATACGCTGCACATTAATGTATAAATAGTTTTAAAAAAATTAAATGGTTTTAAAGCACAGAAGCATGATAACGGAGTATCGGTAATTGTCTCACTGTGTACCACAAATGGTACAGTCGTGGAAAAAAAAGTAAACACCCCCTATTAACTCTTCGACAAATTATCGTAGAAGAAAGTTACTGGTACCGAACGATTGGAAATAAAATCTACTTTTAGATGATGAATATTAAATTTGCTTAGGGGAGCATCTACATATTAAAACGAACCATAATTTTGTTTTTTTTTCAATAGCAGTACACAATTCTAACAGCATAAATGAACTCTACACCCTTCAATTAGTCTAAAAAATTATGCAATTCGTACCATAAGTTTCTGAGAAATTAATTATTTTAAAACGAGCGTATTTTAAGAACTGTATCCAAACTGAAGTTCGGTACTCGATTGTTAACCGAGAGAGCTTCCTTCTTGATCAAGACACCCTAAGCAGTCAATTAAGCCTGTTAGATTACAGGATAGAATAAGAAATTTCAAAATATTTAGTCACTTCTATCATAGACACATCATTAAACCATCATTTTGTAATTTTTTAAGCATAATTTGAAAACTACTTGGAAGAATAATGTGAAATTTTGGATTTCCATAAAGCAGGACTTAATAAATCTGAATCCATAAAAAAAATTGCAGGTTGCAAATCATAATTTCTTTTAATATTAATTTAATAATTAATAATTCATATCATAAAATTATAAAAATTGCAAATTCAACGTATTTATGTTTGGGTATATTAGTATTATTGCTACACAAAAAATTAAAACATTAGGATCATAATTTCAGAAGTTATAAATAATAATATGAAAAAGTAATTTAACATTAGAAGCACTAAATTTTGAATGTTTATAATTCAAAAAGTTACCATTCAAATGACTTGAAATTTGATATCTAGGCATAGTTTGAACCAAAGATTTGAAATATCTCGTTGAAATTGGGTATTTCCATAGAAAAAAAAATTAAATTTGGATTCATTTTAATATGTAGATGCCCCCTAAAAAATTTTTATGTACGTCATTTAAAAGCAGACATTATTTCCAATCTTACGGTACCAATAACTTTCTTCTACGATAATTTGTTGAAGAGTTAGTAGAGGGTGTTTACTTTTTTTTTTTCCACGACTGTACATAGTGAAACAATGTATATATTTTCATAAAATGCATTCTTACACTCTATCAATAATTTCCTTCAGTATAATAATGTTTTAATTACCTTCTGAAATTTTAATTACCACTTTAATCTGACTTTTTTGGCGTAGAGTAGTTTTGATAGAGCTATAGTAAAAATGTAAAGAAATTTTCAATAGTTACAGGTACAAATATTATTAACAATTCAACTATATTTTGAGCTTAACTGAACACGTACAGTGGATTGTGGTAATTAAACTATAGTTATCATTTTTAAATAAAGGCTTAAGAATATGCCTAACGAAGCTCAAAGTACATCCAAATGTCCGAAGGAACTATGAAACCGGTGTCATACTGATAGTTTCTTTGTTATCATAAATAGTAGTTCTGGCAGTAGAATTGAAATGTCTGATACATTAACGACGCCATATCTGGAACATGAGGCACGAAGCCTGCTACTTTCACACTCATACGAAGATAAATCACTTGAAAATCCCCATCTTCATATTTATAGGTTAAGATTTTCCTACACATTACGCACCATTTGGAAACCGCACAAGAACAAAATCACGAACGACAGGCTCCCGTTCTAGTTCATGAAACCTAAATGATTCATCGTCGTCAGAAGAATCCATCGTCGTCAGAACCTCCGTGACATCGCTAAGAGATTATCTCTCGTACTTGTCTGTGGAATGTTTAAGGAGCAGGCCGTGTAAAAAGAATACACCTATTATTTGGATCTCCATTAACCAGGGGACCATCAAACATGATTCTTACCGATTTTGATTAATTTAAAGTATGTTTTAGAGTTCTTATCTCTAATTATTCTTGTGAAAGGATTTCTTCAAATGGGCCTTAGATTTTCAGAAATTAGATGCCGAGGTTTAGCATACGTTTCAAATTCCCATTAGTTTGCAGCTCTCAATGTGTCTTTCGTGGTGTGGACGCAGAAGGCTCGCACGCCACCCGTACGGCCCGAGTTCGATGCTACCTCTTGACTTTTTTTTCTTTTTTAATTAACTTTATATTTTAACACTTTACAATTTGATTTGAATTTGATATATATTTGACACTTTAAATTGCTGCAAATTTGAATTTTTTTTTTTCGGAAAAAATATACAATTACGTTTAGGATTTTTTTTCATGAAAATTTATATGTATTTTATCTAACTTGTAAACTAACATAATTACTGACGAAAATCCAAAATATTTTATGTCTAGATTTTTTTTCTAATTATTATTTACATTTATATATTTTTATATTTTAAGCAAAGTTCAGAAACAATATATCATATATATATTTACTTTATTGAATTTTAACTGAAAATTTATTTTTTCGTGTAAATTAGAAATAATAATTTTGATGTCAATTTCAAAATATTTTTCATTCCAACAAATAATGATAATAAAGCGAAAATTGTCAACTGGAAATGTAAAAATCGTCTGCGGACCCCGCATGCTGTGAAATGTCAGTAATGTTTTGCTGTCAACAGAAATATTCCTCGTATTTCGCAGGAAACTTACTGGCATTTCTGTAGAATGTTTTTAACATATACAGTAAAGTTCCAGTCATTTTCAAGAAATGTTTCTTGGAAATAATGGGCAACTCAGCTGCCCATTTTTTCCCAGAAACGTTGCGGAATTTTTTTTACAGTGTAAAGAATAAACTTTAAAACATTTAAAATAATATTTAAACACAAATTGAACCATCTACATAATATGGCTTGTGAGGTGTCTGCAGAAAACGAATATATCAAGAGCGCAAAACGCAGTATTACAAAACAAAGCTTAAATATACTTAAGAAAATCAGTTTTAACCCCTTTTTTAATATTCTGTCTGTTATGAAATTTATGAAAGAGGGGAGACTGGGAAATGTTGACCCATTTTTTACAAAATATATTTCTTTATTTTTTAAATATTGAACCTAGAATAAAGGTCATATGTCATTTTATTCGTAAAATAATCAGTTATCAAAATAAAATTTCGACATAAGTGTATTATATAAGAAACTTGAGAAATCATTGATTTTAAACATGATAAAATAATGTATAAAGTCTCCCTACCTATGGGACTTTATTTCATATTGAAATATTTGTTAAAAGAAATATAATCAGTGTTAAAAAATGCAGAATAACTTTATGCTACACGGTTTAATTATTATAAAAAATATTTGGAAAAATATGATGTGTAAACATGTGTGATGTGTGTTATTAACTGCTTAGACGAAATTCAAGGAACAGGAAAAAAATTCCATTTTAAACACTCACTTTTTGTGATATTCCGAATGGCAGCCCTTGTTGTCGTATGGTTTCGTTCCATCTCATTGTGTTGATCTTGGAGAAATTGTCTACATATCTTCCTATTGTGTTTTGATCATTGTCATATCCTTTTGCAGAGGAATGAATACCTAACATTTCATAAGGCTGCTGCTTTCATCCTTTCTAGTATTTTCCATTCTTTCTATTTACCTACTATGTGTACTATTTGAATGAAATAAAAGTACCTATTAACTTTCCAATTTATATTTCATTAAAATTCTTTCTTGTCTCCATAGCAATTTTTCACATATTCATTTAATGAGTTTTAAATATTTCCCTTTCCATAATCCCATTTTACTGTAGCTTTACAGAATAAATTTACATTATTTTAGAAATACAACCATTAACACTTAGTTATCTACAGTGAGATTATGTATAGTAAAAATATTTCAAAAAACACTTAAATAAGGAGCTTTGACCACCTGTTCAACCCTACTCACATTTATTGGGTCAAGCCTTCCCACATAACCACTTTTTAAATATAGTACATGGTTATGTTTAGCCTAATTTACTGTTCAATTTTTATGCCTTGAATGAAAGCTCAATATTTCTGCATTACTTAAAACCTATTTACTTAAATTTCTATGAATTTTTTTAGCTGAGAAAATCTTACAAAGTGTTTCTAAACAAATACACTTTTTAAGCTGAAAATACTTCACAATTGATTTTTCCACGGCAGTTTCAATTATATTTATGAAACAAAGCCTACTGTTTGAGGATTTCAGTATCTTCACTTGCCACCTATTTGCAAAATTCCGAAATATTTTTAAATATGAAAACTGAAGTGTGGGTTAAACCTCCGCTATGGTCAACCACCCCCAGACTCCTCTATACGATTCAGTTGAAACAGGTTTTCGTAATGTTCCTGGTTCTATTGTACTTAAGTAAAAATATTTATTGTAATTGAAATATAAGTTGAAATAATCAGATAAACGTGTTTTTACACATAAAATTTCAAAATTTCCCCTCTTTACGTAGATTTCGTATGAAATACTACCTTTTGCAATCTGCCCTATGTAGGAATTTCTGAAAATATTTTGCAGATCTACGCCGATCATCACCCCTAGAACTAAAGTTCATTAATGGGCAAAATCGGACCAAGGGTATGGAAATAGGGAGGAGTTTTGTGAAAACCTAAAAAAACCCACATATTCTTAATTTTTATACATATCCAATCAGTTTAAAGTTATTATTACTTCTAGGAAAGGGTGATAAAATTAAAAATGGGCTCAAGAGGCGCAAAAATATGGTTTTAGGGAGAAAAAAATTCATAACTTCGTCAATTCTTAAGATATCAAAATCACTTAAACGTATTATAAATCTTCTAAAAAATATCTACAATTTTTATACTGACAAGTTTTTGATAGGCCTAACTCTTACAGCAAAAAATAAATAAATAAATAAATAAAAAACGAAAAAATTGAGGGGTTGAAGAAGAAAAATATACATAACTTTGTCAATTTACAAGATATCCAATTTTCTTAAATTTATTATACATCTTCTCAATATTATCTACAACTTTCATACTGACACGTGTTTGATAAGATCAACTCTCACAGAAAAAAAAAATAGGGTTTGGCGAAAAAAAAATCTTATTAACGGTGTACTCAAATCCAAACAGCTTATTTTCTGACTTATTTTTAAATTCATTTTTGGTCTCTTACGCATCCAATTGACAGATTCTCTTATTCAGAAACTACATAATGTGCTGTATTGGACGATTTTTGGATAAAGGCAGAATATATTTCAAAAAATGCTGTCAAAGTGGGCATTTTGAACCGAATTTCCGGAAATGATTGTGCAGGAAACAAAAAAAAATGATCGTAATGAGAAAATGATTGTAAATCAAGTTCTAATTAATTGAACGAAAAATAGAAACAGGGGTCGTTTATAAATCTCTTCGAAAAATCACGTAAGCAAGTTTCATATTTTTACTTTTAAAAAGAAGTCTGAAACTGTGTCAGGAAATTTCCAGTTGTCAAAAATATTTTTTTTTAATACCGCCTTAATATGATTTTGGAGCTCTTACAGAAATATAAAATTTAAAATTCGTCAAAAGCGGCTAGATAATATTGTTAAACTGGGTTAACTCTAATCTTGATTTAGTTTTTGCTGGTGAAATTAATAATTAAATTCGAAATTACCCCCCGCCTGTAGGCCGAGACGGCAGGGATTTTTTTCTTATGAAATATACCACAAATTAATTTTTTTCCCGTGCTGCTAGCACACGGTTAATTTTCAACATAGGAGTTCAATCTTCAATTATTTTCAACAATTTTCAACATAACATGTCAACAATTTTCATTAAGCTTGAGAATCTCGATATTGTGCTATAAAATGGTATAATTAGAACTGCTAAACAAGCTTTTTAAAAGAGACATTTGACAAGAATGTATTATAAAATAAGAAATTCTAAATTATTTTTTATAGAATTTGTTTAAGAAAGTCACAATAATTAACGCAAGAAAGATTCTTAAATAACATTTTTACTGACCCATAAAATACGAAAAACCAAATATTTTTTTTTATACTTGTTATAAAAACATTATGAATAAGGAAAAACTACAATCTCAGCAAAAAACACATAATGCTTAATAAAAATAAGAAAATAAAACACGACCATCGCTTTAAGAAAAAATAATAGGTTTTGCAAACTAGAAAAATTTTCACATCTGTACACATACGTAATAGATTTTTTTCGTAAAATGTACAATGCGTTCAAAAACCACAGGGGTGTTCTAGGCCTTCATTATATGCATTTTAATAATATTTTACTACAAGCAGGAAGTGCATTTTTAAGTTAAAAAACTTCTTTGTCTGAGACTTATTGAAGCGATATATATTCAGAGAAAGTAATGAATAAAGTTTTCTTCAAAATGAACTGCTCGCAAAAGATAATGTAATAACTTTGTCTCAAATAATAAACATTGATTATTCAAATCCCGAAATGAAAAAATATAAAAAAATTAAACTCTGACTCACGTAAGTTTGTTTTTTTATATGAATTTCATAAAATTTAAAAATATAACATATTACTTAAAGCTTAATGTTTAAACTTTAATTTTCATTATTTAGGATTACTGAGTAGTTACAAATTTATATTTGTGATCTAAAAGTTTTTCCATGTTCATAAACAACATGTTTCTATTATAAAATATTTTATTTTTTAAAAAGGCGAAGTAAAACTGCATCCCATTAGAAATGTTTATTAGTCTCGTTGTTTACAGCGAATATCGTGTTACATTCTATATAGTAGCTGGGATTTTAATTATTTGCAGGATTTTCTGACGAAAAGATCACTCAGATCGTACCATTAAGTGACATATGCGCCATGACATCGATGGGTTGAATGGACATAAAACGTGGGACGTATTCCACAGTAGCAGAAATATCCCATATAGTATCATTTCATTATTTATTAAAGTAATTTTAGCTATTCATATGAAAGAATTTTTTACTCGTTTCATCGAGAATTACATAAACTGAAACCTCTGGATATTATGTTTGGAAATATACGAATGCTCATCAGATCTCTTTTGTGGTTTATAACAGTTACTAAACTAAATTAAGAAATTTTATTTTTAAAAAGTTATTTTGTTAGAATTCAATATAAAACACATTATTGCACAGTTTTGTGGAAAATTCTGAAGTTTCTTATCAAAAGGTACAAGCGAACTGTTTGAATGTAAAAATATTCCATGCACTTAAGTTTCATTCTCATTTTCATTTGTTTGATCGCTAGTTGCTAGGGGAACCAGAAAGAATAAATATCTTTAACACGTTTCAACATAGTTGAAAAATGTTTAGGATATTGCTGCCTTTCGTCTGCCCCTGCTGTAATTCTGATAAATATACTTAATACAGGTAAATTAGGCCTGTAGGTCTATTGGGACAGAAACTTTTTTTGGAAGCTAGTTTTTCAAGTATATTCATTAAGTCTTCTTGTAAATCCTGAGAGAAATTATCAAAAAGTGGAGTTGGAAAACAAAAATTTTGAAGAAATGTCCGCCATACTGCAAATTATGAAAAATAGCCATAACATGGTGTTTTTGCCATATTAATGTCTTTTTTGCATTTCAAGTGGTTGTAATAATAGTTTTACCCGAGGGTAGTCGCGTCTTTTCACAGAACGTTATTAGTTGCGATCGGCCTTTTTGCCACCGGCCCCTCTTGGATACAGAAAATGTAAAACTAGAAAACAGGAATTCTGTTTTTTCAGAATTTAGTCTTGCCCCCGATGAAAAAAAAAATTATATATAAATACTAAAAAAATATTCCTATTTTAAGACTTAAAGCACACACTTTTATTTTATGTAAAATGACGTCATTCGCATCCGCTTAAGAATTCCACATTTACGACATCTCTTAAACATCTGCAGTAAAGCATGCATAGGATGTCACTATCGCAAAATAATACACAAATGCAGCAAAAAGATGTCGTCATTAAAGAAACTCGACAAAAAACGGCTATTTAATGATTCATAGGCCTTCATTTGTTTGTAACATTAATATAGACGATTTCAGTCGTGACGTCAGTCATGACGTTTTGTTTGTAAGCTGACTCCAAACAAACGGTTCCTATGTTGTATTTTCTATTTTTTTGTGTTGCAGCTATATCTTATATCTATATCTCACATCTAAGTGTTTTAATACTTGATATGTACTGGTAACATTTTCAACGATTTATATTTAAAAAGAAATGACGCATAGCAACCGTTTGTTTGGAGTCAGTTTCCAACCAAAATGCCATGAATGAAGTCACACTGAAAGCGTCTATAGATACTTAAAATTAAATATAGTTTAGCTCCATGTTTTAACAGAAATTATTCGTTTATATTTTTTCAAAACAGCACGTATTTTAATTACATTTTCTTTCGGTTGTTATGAGAAAACGGCAACAAAAAGATATAACTGCTATTTTTCAACTCTTCAACTATTTTTGACTATTTTCCCTTTACTTTCTATTCCTACATAAATGAGTACTTGAGTTTCCAAAATTAAACAAATGGTGCTAAAAACTACAAAAAATTAATATTTCAAAAATAAAGGGAGATACAGTTTTCAAATTATATTTAAAAGCACTTTTTTTTTCAAATACGACGGTATAAAAATTGAAAATGTGCGATGCTTAGAAGTTTAAAAAATTGCTATAGAGTATTTAATCGTACTGCTTTTTTTTACGGCTGGCTTCTGTAAGGCAACGTTATTTTTTGGAGTCGACGCAAAATAAACTGGGAGAAAGAAATAGCATACCGTACATGGGGCTAATAAAAAACCATTTTTACTTAATATTCGAATATTATATTTCAATGAAGTTTACAGTTGAAATAAATTATGCATTTTATTCATGAGATTTGGAATAATGGGAAAAAATAAAAATGAACTGACATTAGGAATCGTTGTGCAGACTTTTCCACCAATTTCAACTTTGCTTGAAAAAATGCACCTGAAGGGAAAACGGATACGTCTTGTTACTTCACTATGGTGGTGGATAAACATTTAAAGTCAGCTACATGGTAGCTCTCCATTGTATTTGTAAGGAGATATGAGTTATGTGAAGATAATTTATATGGGCGACAAAAAGACTGACACGCTACTACTTCCGGGTTAAAGTGGTTAAATTTAAGATAAATGTTTTGGAAGGGAATTTCATTTTCTACCTGAAAAGAGTAGAAGAACTTTAAAGTGTGAACGTGAAAAGAGGTTTACAGACTTTGAAAGACGTTAGTTTAAAACGAAACGATGGCATGGTTGAAAAGCGTAAGGGGTTCGAACAGGTTTAAGTTCGTGTTCAGTGCAAGAAAATGTACACCTGTAATCGAAATCGAGTACATTTTACTGTCATTGTATCAGATGAGAAGCCTTTATTGAGAAGCAAAGTTCCTGAGTTTGATTTCAAGAAGCGCTGTCTCTATTATGGGGAAAGAGTCAAAGCAAGAGACGCAAGAAGACACCCTGAATACGTCCACGAATATACAAACACCCGAGAAAGTGTGCGGCCCACCTGTGAGAAGAGAAATGATGACTGCTGGATAAGAAAAGTCAGAAAGCGTATTGACGTAGAATGTGATATTGTGTCTCACATCTCATGTGCATTATCATAAAATATGTGATTTTTATTTTGCCATCATTGGTTCATGCTTCCCTGGAAAATAATTTGTCAATATACATATAAGACAAATTAATCAATCGAAGCTAACGGCGTTCCATAAACATTGCAATTACCTCAATTCCAATGACGAATGCAAGTATTTGCTTTCGTATCCAGTGCAAATAATGTCCGGGGTCAGCACAGATCAATTTTCATATAGCGAAGAGACTGAAAAAGTTTTTAAAAGAATGTTACGGCAATACAATCGTATTACCTGCAATCATGAGAACTTTTGAGATTGTAATTTCTATTCAGAACATTAGCATCAAGTTTTTTGATCGACAAGTTGTACACTGGACGAAAAAACAACGCCTTAGAAATAAGAAAGGGTATTTCAGATTCTGCCACCATTGTAGTACAGGTGGAGATAAGTTCTCAATTTTTTTAATGGTTCTTATATCCAAATTCTGAAGAAATATAAAATTGCGTTAAAGGCGACGCTCGTAAAAAAGGTTTTGAGCATTACGCATGCGATCATCTCATCCGTCGTTCACGTTCATTTGTATCGGCCGTACAAGCGTGTATCGGAGTTTTTCACAATAGGCGTTTCGTTCAATACTCTAATCAACTTTCTCTACAGCTTGGGTTTCTCTACTCCATACAACGAAATCTTTAAATATATAACTTCAGTCACACATGTTTGACTAGTCCCTTTTTATTAAAGCTGTGTACATTGTTTCGCTGGGCGACGGAACTGATATACTGTCCTCAGTGATTGTGCATTTAGTAGAATTTCGTCTCCTTATGTGTTACGCGGGAGAGGTGGGCAAATTTGTGATTGGCAGCGGTCTAAAAGAAATGTGGAAACATGCCAAAAAGGCTGTTGAACACATGGTAAATTGTATCGCATATACAAGAGTTTTGCACTCTCATTCTTTGTCACAAACAGCCCAGATGATTCTGGAAAAATGTCTGGAATACCAAAGTTTAACTAATAGTGACGTCCAAATACTTCCCGAAATATACAGTCAGATAATAAACTCCCGCACTGAAGACTAATCTTTACATTACAAAGTGGAACCTGCACTGCATGTCGTAGAGCCATGACCGCTTTAAAGGGGAAAAAACGTACAAATAAGCTTTGAATACAATATTTTCGACAACAGTATAAATCATGACCTTGTGAGAGAAAAAGAAAAGGTAACTGCACTTTTCATCTCTTTGCAGTCTAATGAATGTTATGTCATCTTTACGCTGCTGGAGATTTCCACTATGTTAAAGCGACGCATCTCAACCTGCAGCGCATGTTACAATTGACAGCTGCACTGTCGGTAAAAGAATTTGACTGTTTCGTGAAAAACGGCATTTTTACAATTCACCGATAGGATAAATTTTAGTGGGACGTCTGATAAGACATAACTATTGAACAGTTCTTGATGCCGGTCATTAAAGTAAGCGGCGACAAACGCAAGACCGGAATATATATGATGCTGCCTTGAACCACTGGATTAGCACCACGATGGAAGTCTTGAAGTAACAGAGCGGCTTAAAATTTTTGTCCAGGTGACAGGTGAATATTCTTATCTGATCTGCATATTCCTTTATCAAGATCATGGCGGAAGCGGGACAGCAACAATTTACAGAAATTTATAGGCTATTTGAAACAACATTCACTCTTCAAAAAATCCGACGTGTTTGACCCCCATCGAGTTTGTCGCGCTGTTATCAGGAATTATTGCGAACGAAAGAGAAAATTGTAACTCAACAGTGGGCATAGGAGAAATGCCTGTTAGAAGTATAACTGGAAACTCTTTTACTAACGTGATCATTAAACTCAACACCTAAATATTAAACTAGCCATCATGGGAAACATGATGCTGATTTAGAAGTATCGTGCCGTTGTCAACCTATACAAGCTGCTTCGTCGTATCGTCAGCGTTGTAAGAAATGAAGCTGATCTTGAAGAGTGCTTGGAGCGCTCCCCAATAGTTTTTCTTTCACGTACTCCTTTCATAGGCTTTTCATATCGGAGTACCCCCATTTCTCATGAACACGTCTCCCTCCCTTCCTCCCTCTTATCAACTACGCAACATGCATTACCTGCATCCAAATTACACAAATATATTTTTCTTCGTTAGTAATCTTCTTATCACAACCACATACTAAATTGATACAGATTACATTGACATTTCTAACATTTTACTTTTTATCTTGCGTTTTAAAATTAATATTGCTGTTTATAATATTAGTCAAACATTAAGAAAAATCAATGTAGCATTAAAAGAAATTTTAATTATCTTACGATGATTATTGATAACAAATTTGTATCATGATATTTAAATAATTAAAATGGGAACAGAAAAAAATATTTCATAGTGATTAATTGAAGTTTTCGGGAAGATGGGGGAAAATACATAAGTACACATACGTTATGCTTAACAGTGGGCGGAGCTACTGACTTGCATTCAATGAATTATTAGGTACAATGAGCCTTTTTCCTCACTTTCAGTGTAACATATTGGATTTACACATGAGACTAACTATGTAATATAAAACTATCAATTTTCTTTATGTGTTTTTAGTTAAAACATTTTTGTGATTTCCGCCATAACCGATATTATTTTAACGTACCCCAGCAGGCCCGCCACGTAATTCTAGGGGTACGCGTACCCTAGGTTGGGAACCGCTAGGTACGATTTAGTGTCGTATCCCATGTAATTTTTGGCAACATAGGACTGCGCAAACAAAAATATGCCAAAAATCATTTCACTCGTCAACAAGATGTGCGAGCTGAGACATAATCTGCCCGAATATCCCCGTTTCGTTCTTTATGGAGGCGATCATTTACATAGGCAACATTGGCCTAGTCCTGCAACATGTAGATATGTATGCAATGTATATTCCTGTCACATGGATAGGTATTATGAAACAAATGAAATCAACATTTTCGATGGATGTGAGAGCAATACAAAGACTTCATACATGTACGATTAAATGTCGGTAAGTCAACTTCCAAGCTTAAAATCACTAAGTCAAATGTCGTGTCCACAGTACAAGATGGGTTTTTTCCCACGCCGTTAATAAAACTAATTTTATAAAATTTAACGGAACTATAAAGAAAGCAAAGTTGTCTGTACTTTAAGTCCCTTGAGGTAATGATAGTAGAGATAGCAAAAAAATGAGGCATAAGCAGAAAAAGCTACAAGCTACTGTTGTAGTTGGTGCTGACTCGGACATTGTTCTTCTCATTGCCGCCTTGACATAGCTTTAGGTCACAATTTATATATTAGATCTAGGAAAATGCTAATTTCACTAGAAAGGTTTACAGCTGTAAGGTTTACAGCTGTCCCAAACCAACTGCACGATGGTTTGGGAAACCTCAAGGACTACCTGCTGTTCATTCATACTATGATGGGATGCGACACTACCTCCAATTTTTCAAAAAGGGGTCGATTATCAGCTTTAAGAAGCTCCAGAACGATTTTAAGCTGCAAGTAGTTGTAAGAGTGTTCAGTGAATCAGCATTGGTGTCCTCGGATAATGTAGTCAGTAGCAGGTGAAATTATTTTAGGCACACATGCATTTCTTTTCATTTATCAAATATCTAAACGTTAAAAATTTACTTGTATATTTTCTCAGGAAAAGAATTTAATGTGAAACTTTATTGTGGAAAATCTGAAGATGGTCTCGATAAGACAAGGTTAAAAATGTATATCCAAACAGTCAGTAAGAAATCACCAAATTACGTTATGAGTCTCGCAAGTCTTCGCCTTGTTTAGCTGCAACGCGACAGCACAGATTCCAAGTGTACCATCAAGTACAAGTGTGGCAAGAAAATTACCAGCCTCCAAATAAATGAGGGTGTAACGTAGACTAGAGAAATAACATACCCGCTCCATCAACCTTACAACCGGCACCAGACATCTCCTCATCTCATACGGTGTGGCTGTAAACATGACTGCTCCAAAAATTTCTAATGTCTTAAAGGAGGTCTCCACAGCACAATGTGTCGAGAATATCCTGGAGAATAACGTATAAATAATCCAATAATAAACTGTGAAGAGGAGGAATTAATTAATCATAACCAAGAAAGGAACTGGTTTCAAAACGGCCCAAAAGCGTCTCCTCAACACATGTTATTAAAAGAAAACGAATGTAGTCATTTGTACGCCTTCCAATTTCAAATGAAACGACAATTTGCTAATCTATAGTTTCTTTTTGTTCATTATTCGATTTTTACTGGTACAAAGTAGATATAAAAAGGTCAGAAGTATGCAACATTTAAATATGATTTTCATAAACTGATTTTTCCCAGAAGATACTACAGGGTCTAAGGAAAGTATTGAAAATAGAATTAGCTTTCAAAGAAAAATTCCGTTTCTAACCCTATGTTTTTTGTGGTAATTCGGATTGCCATGGAATGCATATAAGTTATTGAGCATTACTCTATGATATTCGCTTTTGAAAATGAAATGTGTAACAATTATAGTTCATTTAGAGGGACACTTAAAAGAATCTCTTCATTATCTAATGGGTTATCGTCTGTGGTGTGTTTTAATCATTTTACATTATTTAATAACTTTAAAATTGCTCATGACATCGGTTTGTATGTCTGTCCTCTGCGTCTGCCGCCCACTCGTCTCTAACTCTCGTTAATTTATTAAGATAGCCATGTAATTAATATATGTTACTGAAGTTTTCTATGAAATGTTTTTTATTTAAAATGGGGTGTGTTGCATTTATCGTTCGTTTACAGCAGGGTTGGCAGGTTTTTGACACGTGTCAGTTTTTGACGGTTTAAACTGCGGTTTAAACCGTCATGTCAAAACCCCTTGTCAAAAACCTCAAATACTACAGTGATCTGTAAAATTTCACATTAAATGCCACACATTAGATGTAATATTTAAAATTCACTATTACTGTAATTGTATAATTAGTATACAGTATTAGTAATAATTACAGGGTTGGCAGGTTTTTGACATGTGTCAGTTTATGTCGGGTTTAAACCGTACTTTAAACCGTCATGTCAAAAACCTCAAATACTAAATTGATCTGTAAAAATTCAAATTAAATGTCACACATGACAACATTACATGTAATATTTTAAATTCACTCTTTCTGTATATCAGTAATTAGTACATAGTAAAAAAGTATTATTGTTAAGTACAACTTTTTAACAGGGTAAAATTTTTATTTATTTTTTTTTTTTTTTTGTAAAATTGTGTTTTTCTAAAAACTAGACATTAAGCTAATAAGCTAACCTGAGCTGTGCATTTTTTCTCTTACTTAAAATCGTTTTAATTTCTCTTATTTTTGAGAGCTTAAAGCATTAGCTAGCTTTTTTTAAGGAGAAAAAAAAACTTAGAAAAGTGCAGATTTTTTTTGTATATATAGCAAGATAATGTATGCACAATCTTATTCTAGTCTAGGCAATAACCATTCCATTCAAAATTGAAATTGGATTATTAATTTTAAACATTTACAAAATAAGAGAATTAATTTTTTAAAAAAATCTTAAAGTCAAAATCTTTTCAAAACATGCTTTCTTTCAATATATAAAAATATTTTCGATTTTAAAACTGAATAAAATTGACTCGGCCATCTAAAAGAAAATTCCTTTAAGCCCATATTGAAAAAGTGCATAATAGAAGGAATAAAATCATGAAACCATACCATTGTTTGGCTTATACTTTGCATACCAATCATCAGGGGCAAAGGTTGACTGCTGTATCAGTTGATTCAGCTCGCGCTTGAGCTACAGGGAGAATTTATGGATGCTTACCCATACTGATTGTGTATGAAGCTAAAGAATCCCCTTTCCCGTCTTCTTTTTTCAGTGGTATAGGGAGGACTCCATTGCTTGGTGGAAAGGTATCATTAAATGCAACAGCTTTTTGAGCCTGCTTCAAAACTTGCTCATATAGCAATGCTTTTGCTATCAAGTCCTACTAGCAAAGCATCAATTAAGAGATAGGCTATTTTCTAACGCTTCATACACTCTAAACTCAAAAATCTTTTGGGTGTAAATAAATGTGCTAAACACGTGGTGTGCTGCAGCATGCTGCGGGGTAAAATTGATCCGGATTATTTAATTGTACAAAATTATTTTCTTCTGGTTGAAAATTCAAAAAAAATATTTTATTGCAAATAATATATTTTTTTAATTACTAAATTTCAATAAAAGGTCACATAAATCATTGACTTATTTAATGTTTACCTATTGTTAAAATGTTTTAGTGTGTTACGTGTATTTGGCAGTTTTCGATGGTTTAAACCAGTTTATGAAAGTTTTTGACGGTTTAAACCAGTTTATGACAGTTTAAACCAGTTTTTGACGCTTGTCATGTCAAAAGCCAGTTTTTGACGTCAAAAACCCAACCCTGGTTTACAGGGACAATGAACAGAATCATGTTACATTATGGCCTGTAGGTAATAATTGTTTATGGTGTATTTTAATGACATTATACTATCTCAAACGTAATGAAATTCATATTCATTTTTGAGGTGCATTGAAACATGCTTTCTGTAGAATATGGAGTACAAAACTTGTATCATTCATTTACAGGGTCGCACAAAAACATTCGGTTGCATAATTGTCAAGAAGAAAAATTTTGTGCAGCATATTTTAATAATGTTACACTATTTTTAAAAGACAAAGGACCTTCAAATTTATTTTTGTACACCTTAACCCGTTAACGCCCAAATTATTTTATAATGAGAATTTTTGAAAAATATTTTAAAATTATATTTCATATATCATAATTAGAGTATTTGTAAAGTTGTATTCATTTACCATAATAAGCAGCTGAGATAATAAGAGATCTATAAATAGATCGCTGGCGCTTCTATTACGATTAAGATCAAGTAACATAAAAGAAAAACGACATACGTAAAAGATACATTAAAGACATACGTGAAAGATCAAGTAACTTTCATCTGATCTGATATTTAAATAATAACGAATTTAGCTTTCTAAAAAAATGAAATTTTGCAAAATTAAAAACAACTAAAGAGATTTAATAGGAAAAAAATCTGACATTACTGATCTAAATTAATTACTTACATTTTCATAGGGCAAATTTGCAATAGTTAAGTGTAATATAACGTAAAATATTTCAATCAAAGCGTTACAGTGCATTTTGCACAAAACGTGAGAGATTTTCCCTTACATTTTTGAAATTGGCATCTTCTTTGGTTTTGTTTTTCACCTATTACCTGGTCATTTCTATTTAAATGCACAGAGTCTAACACTTTTTGTTTGGATGACATCATCAGAGTCTTTAAATGTTTTTCGTGGAATTCGTTCCCCGTTTGATGTAAGCAACGGCAATATATGTCTTTTATACTTTTCTTTTCGCAGTTTGTTAAATTGAACAAATATACGTATTTAAGACAACCATGTCAATAGCTCTTGTAAAGATTGGCCAATACCATTTTCTGCCACGTATTTGAATTGTATGTTTTTCTAAGAGCCAGTCATGCTATTCGACACCACCAATATTTTTGTTATACTGGGCTATAGTACTAGGTTGCAAAATTTGATATTTTTCTTTCAAACATTTTTATCCATGAAACTTGGGTTAGAGATTCTATGTAATAAAAGTTTGGTGCTGTTGTTATACACTCGTTATCCTTCCATTTAACTATAGTTATTTCGTTCTATTCGTCGAAACAGTACTCATAATTATCACGATTTTTGTGTTCTAATATATTACCAGGCGTTAAAGGGCAAGAAGCAGTTCAGTTGTTTCTAATTGAGCCCGTGGGTCTTAAACCTTGTGTTTTTAATTCGGCCATCGGATCATAAGAATAAAAAAAAATGTCTAATACTATGATGTGGCTATTACGATCAGTTACTGGGTGTAGCATTTTTTTTCACCATGCGTATTCCAAGCGATCCTTTCGGAGTTTCAGGAGTATTTTCAAAACTCTCCTCACCACGATGCAAGTCAAAATTATAACAGTAGCACTTTACTCCACACATGGCCCAAAATTTATAGACAAATTAAATGTTCTTGCCTTTAAAAAACTGATTTAAAAATGATGGTCGTAATATCTAATCATCGTTTCATCAACAGACAGAAATTTATCGAAAGTTCCGTTTTTTTTTAAAACGTTATTAATATGCGTGATTAATATTTTTATTTTGAAAGCTTGGTCTGATTTTTGCATTACTGTATAATTATTGTCGGCAAAATGAATTACAGATTTAATTTCCAAATATTTATTTCGAGATATTGCATTTTTTACTATCGGTACCATCAGATCTTCTTCCTCTGACTAGTAATCACGTTTACTGGATTAAGTCTGGTAACCAGAGAAAATAAAAAAACAAACATTAAAACTTTTCAACTTATCAATTGTAACTGAAAATTCTGGCTTAATTTACATAAATTTTGCATACTTTTCTATTTCATTCATTATAAATTCGCAATATTCGGAAATTAAAAATTCTTTAAAATTTCAAGTGGATTCATATTTCCTAAAATACTTGAAATGCTTTCAATATTTTCACTCGACAAATTACTTTCTCCATTAAAAGTATAAATGGGGTCATTTTTTGTCCAATTTGCTTTTGGCTCCTTTTTTGATTTTTTCACGCATTTTTCTTTCTTCTATTTTCAATAGAAGAAAGTATTGTAATCGAAATTTTTTTCGACTTCCAGTTTTACACGTTTTAGGGGTCAGAGATCCCAAAAAACATGTTTATAGAAAATGTCTGTCTGTCCGTGTGTCCGTGTATCCGTCTGTCCGTGTGTCTGTCGCCATTGTACCATCAAAAAGTGTATGAAGTTATGCATGGAATAGAACCAAATTTTTATTTTAAGTTTTTGGCTATGGCAAGCAGATCCTCCCTGAATTTGGAAAAAATTCGCCGGTAGGAGGCACTGTAATAGCGATTTTTGTGCGATTTTGAATGCTGTACAATCCAAAAGTGTATGAAGTTATGCATAGAATTAAACCAAATTTTTATTTTAAGTTTTTGGATATGGCAAGTAGGTCCTCCCTGAATTTGGAAAAAATTCGCCGGTAGGGGGCGCTGTAACAACGATTTTTGTGCGATTTTGAATATTGTACAATCCAAAAGTGTATGAAGTTATGCATAGAATTGAACCAAATTTTTATTTTAAGTTTTTTGGTTATGGCAAGCAGGTCCTCCCACAATTTGGAAAAAATTCGCTGGTAGGGGGCGCTGTAACAGTGATTTTTGTGCGATTTTGAATATTGTTCCATCCAAAAGTGTATGAAGTTATGCATAGAATTGAAATTTTTTTTTTTTTTTTTTTTGGTTATGGAAAGCAGATCCTCCCTGAATTTGGAAAACATTCTTCGGTAGAGGGCGCTGTAATAGCGATTTTTGTGCGATTTTGAATATTGTACCATCCAAAAGTGTATGAAGTTATGCATAGAATTGGACCAAAGTTTTATTTTACGTTCTTGGCTATGGCAAGTAGGTCCTTCCTTAATTTGTAAAAAATTCGCCGGTAGGGGGCGCTGCAATAGTGGTTTTTGTGCCATTTTGAATATTGTACCATCGAAAAGTGTATGAAGTTATGCATAGAATTGAGCCAAATTTTTTGTGAATGTGTTTTTCGTCATGGCACGAAGGTCTTCCCTGAATTTGGAAAAACTCCTCCGGAAGGGGGGCGCTATAATTGTGATGTGTGTACCATTTTCATTATTGTGCCATCGAAAAGTGTATGAAGTTATGCATACAATTGAACCAAATGTTTTTGTATGTTTCTGGCTATGGCAAACAAGTCTTCCCTGAACTTGAAAAAATTCCACCAGAAGGGGGTGCTATAATTTGATCTCTGTGCCATTTTCATTATTGTACTAGCAAAAAGTGTATGAATTTATGCATAGAATTGAACCAATTTTTTGTGTACGTTTCTGGCTCCGGCAAACAAGTCCTCCCTGAATTTGAAAAAAATCTGCCGGAAGGGGGGCGCTGTGATAGATATCTTTGTGACATTTTCTTTATTGTACAATCGAAAAGTGTATAAAATTAGGCATACAATTGAACCAAATTTTATAAATAACTCGTTTTTAGTTCATTTAATTGACTGAAGCAGAAATTTAAGATGAAAATCAAAGTTGGTATAGTATTGAACTAATAATATTGAAGTATTAACATGTGTAACTAGTTTTTGAAATATTAAGATGTATAAGGTAGAAGAAAGTTTTGGGATTGACACATCAGTTTATTTTTTATTCGAATCAATGCGGTTTTTATTTTTATTTCCATTACCTGCGCTATATGACAGTTCCCCCCAAATCATTTATGTTTTTCGATTCATATTGTTTATTTTCCTATATTTCTTCCACGGGTCAACAAATTTCTACATTACCTGACAGATCTTTTACCGATGAAGTAGTCATTTCATCATCAGCTAACAACTCTTCGTCAGTTACCTCATCCACATCAGGAGGTAAAGCAATAACAGGATGATCACAAAAAAAGTTTGCCGATATATGGGCCTCTAGCGGCAGGTCCGTTTAACCGATAGAGATGAGGGTTCAGATATAGTTATTCAGATGTATCAGCATGGGATTCTGTGAATAGCAATAAAGGGGCGCTCACGGTTACGGTTACAGGTACAGAAACTCGAAATTTTCGAATGGCAACGCCCATTTTTTCCCGTCGCTAACTGTTCAGTGCATTCGAAAGCCCTAAAGAGCTTTGGAACGGAGCGTGTATCACAAAAAAAAGGGACGCGTTATGTACACACAAAGACAGCTGTGTACGAGCAAAAAAAAAAAAAACACGATCGGTGTGCACGGAAGAAATTTGCGTATGACAGATGCAAGACGCTGATCACTGATTGCTACACAGATCGGAGAAAGGAAAAGTCTTATTTGGATTCCACATTTTCCACATGGGTGTCTTCACAGATAATTACGTATTGTAAGCCGGATACTGTAGACAATGCAGCCGAACGTAACATAGCATTAGGGATGTTTTCAATGTCACATTGGATAGAGTCAAATCCGGCAAAGTTTTCAGATTGCACATGTCCACCCAAGATTTGAGATATCCCCGGAACCAAAAATCTATAGGACAAAGGTTTAGGGATCGCGGAGGCCGCAGAAATGGAAAATGGTGTGGGATGACCCGGTCTTCAAAATACTGTTTCAGGACCCTGCGAACAGACATATGTGGATATGCGACATCTTGATCCAAACAATGTCATTCAGTTCATTTCGCTGCAGCTATTCTGATATAACGTAATTTAGCAGCATAGCTGTAGAGCAAGAACCTGTCACAGAGCACGTTACAAAACCCTTTGGTGTCGCATCCTCAAAGAAGTAAGAATCGAAAACGATTGCGCTTGAAATACTATACCACACAGTAACTTTGGCGTCTTATAAAGGTACTGGTGCCACAGCGGCGTGCCCAGTGCACTCAATGTTTGATACTGACATTACCAGTTAAGTTTAAACGTGCCTCGTCCGTCCATAATATGAGAAGAGGCCAGTCGTTATCGCCATCATATCGGATAAGAAATTCATTTGCAATGTTTGTAAATTGTTGATGGTCTCTCGCGTCCGTCATCTGGAAACGCTGGTACTGGTATGAAGACATGCGGCTTACAGAGCGCAGGAGGCTTTAGAGCCGTGTTTTTAGGTATATCCAAATCACGAGCTGCACCTCTTGCACTTTGCATGCGTCCTGAAGTCACAATGTGATGCACTTCCATAACAGCGTCCTCAGGAGCAGTTGGTCGTCCGGATCGCGGTCTGTCACTGGTGCAGCCAGTTACTTCGAATATCTTTATGAAATCACGTTGAGCTTGCGGGGTACATGGGCCACATATTTGGTGACGGTTTCAACGGTAAACACATAAGACTTCCGTGGCATTCATCGCATTTTGATAATAGAGTTTTACCAATTCATCATAAACTTTCGCTGGCAGAGTCATTTCATCGGCATGTCTGAGATCCCGATTGAAGAACCAACATTCCAACCCCGCTTTTTATCAGTTTTCTACGTTGAATATCTAGCGAATGGCGTTCTCTGATTAGTGTCTTGCTTCTGTCATATGAAAATATCCACCGTGCGATCCGATCGTGTTTTTTAGGCCGTTCGCAGAGCCGCTTTTTGTGCATGCATAATGCGTTTCTTTTGATACACCTACCGTTCCAACGCTCTTTAGCGTTTTCGCATGCGCTGAGCGTTTTGCGACGAAACAAAATGGACGTTGGCATTCGAAAATTTCGAGTTTCTGTACCCATAACCGTAACCGTGAGCGCCACATTGTTGCCGTTCATAGAATCCCGAGCGCATATCTTTGAATAACTATATCTGAAATTTCATCTCGATCGGTTCGACGGACCGGCCGCTAGATGTCCATATACCAGCAAAGTTTTTTTTATGACCACCCTGTATATCTGAGTCAATTTCCTTAGAAAAAATATATTCTAACGCTTCTTCGGCGGTGTTCAAAACTTTACGTCCAGACATTTTGGAAGAAATGAAAAGAGAAAAAACGATATTAGTTACCACTAACGCCCAACGTCCTACTTGTAGATCAGAATGTTTAAAGTTAATTATAAAAACAGTTATTTTTCTAATCCAAATAACGCAGAACAATTACAGAGGTATTGAAAATGTAGAACACATAAGAAAAGCATAACTTACTTTAATTTTTTTCCGTTGAATACAAATTCGAAAGCTGCTCTATGAAGCTTCAAAATGGTAAACTTCCGACGTTATCTGCTGGACTGATATAGAAAAGAATGTTTCAAAACTCGTTTGGGGGTGCGGCCACACGTGAAAGGAAACCAGCCGATGCAATAAGAAGCAATTAAAAGATATAGTTTTTTTGTGGGCGTTCTGAATTGTAGGTGATCTATAAATAGATTAGCGGTAACGGGTTGAATGCTATTTAAGGGCACATTATTTCAATTATGGCATATATTTATCACACACGAAATTTAAAAAAAAAACATTGGGGGGAAAAATAAGGAATTTTCCTTGATATATTAAGCGTTATCAAGATCTTCCAAAATGTCCCAACTTCACTCCATATTAAAAAAAAATTTTGGAGGAAAAATAAGGAATTTTACTTATTATATTAAGTGTTATCAAGAACTTCCAAAATATCACAACCTCACTCCATATCAATTATATCCCTAATATTTTATGTCAGTTTGGTTTACATATACAAATAATTGCGTATCGAATTTCATATATTTGAATATAAAGGCAAGAAAAATATATTTTCTAAATTTTATAAAATTTTCAACATTTTTGCATCTTTTTTCTGCACTTAACTACCTTAACTTTTCCAATTATATTTAGTTTAAAAAACTATGCATGGTTTTATTTGTATATGTAAACCAAACAGGCATAAAAGATATTGGGAATTTTAATTGATAAGGAGTGAGGTTGGGACATTTTGAAAAATTTTGCTAAAGATTAAAGCTAAAAATATTCTTGAATAATATTGAATAATATTTAAGGCGAAAGTTAAAAAATAATAAAAAAGAGAGTTTGAAGGTCCCTTGTCCCCCTTAAACTTCATGAAATTTATGTACATTTTCTATTTGATTTACAAGATTCTTTCTATACACTATGACGTGCATACCTGTTATCGTTCATTCACAGAGTCAAACTAAAAATATTGGTTACAGTACAGTCTATGAATGATAGATGCTATGCGCTTTCAGTTGTGGTATGAGTTTTTAAGTTTTAGTAACTTTCTGCATATTTCTTGGTGTGTTTCAATGGTGCAGATGATAAACAGTGTTACACAAATCAAATTCGTAATCGTTACTGTTTAGAAGCGTGAAGTGCTTAAGTGTGTGTTTTTATTTAAGCTATGTATTTTCAGCTAAACTATATGTATTACATTAAGAGGTATGTGTAATTTCCCTTTTAAATTTGTCCGGTTTTAATTTTCTTTTCCAATCTGGCTTCCTCTAGAGTCTCTTATACTCTGGAAGTGGCTGGGGATCTATGAACCTGGCTTCCGCAAAAGAGTCGGAATAAGCGAAGAAAATCTTTAAGGGCCGCGGGCGGAAAGAGGTTCACCACGGCGGTTGACTCACTTACCCGCCGCCAACCGCCGACAAGAGACTAAGGCTAATGTCAGACGGACATCTTTTTGCACGCTTTTTTCCTTACGTATTCCCCCTAAACAATGCCGCTAGTATTGTGTAGGGATAATACGTAAGGAAAAAAGCGTGCAAAAGTACGTTCGTGTGACATTAGCCTAACAATAATCTCTACGCAGCAACGGTCGTTCGGTAGCTTCAGAGCTAAATTTGTCCTGTTTTAATTTTTGATTTTTTTTTCAACCTGCCTTCCGCTAGAGACTCTTATACTCGGGACGTGGGTGGGGACATATGAATCTGGCTTCCGCAAAAGAGTCGGAATAAGAGAAGAAATGTTTAAAGGACTGCGAACGGAGAGCGGCCACTTTCTGTTACATTCACTGTATATAGATATATTCATATACAAAGCTTTGCAATGAACTATATAATTTGCCGCCTATGGGTAGTAATTTCTGAAAGTGGGTTTCTAGTTTTATATATATATTTTCATAGATTAAATTTCAGTTTAATTTGAAAAGTGTATAAAAATCTGTAAATAATCACAATTATTCTAGATCATTCACCTCTATTGGGGGAACTTTCTGAAGTTGACTTTTCGACTACATTATACATTTTGTAACTAAGCTATATATTACCTCATACAGGGCTTAATTTGCATCGGAGCCTTCCAGTGCAAATGAAGTCTGTTTTTAGAGAATTTTTAAATTTTGGTCGAAATTCCTCGACGCTCATAAATACAGGGCTCCAGACCCCAGTGCACTAGCGCTTCCGAAAAACCGAAGCCTAAATTTTTCTTTTCTTACCTTCTTATCTCCAAGCTTTTGCATTATTTTTTATCAAAACGCTTGTGTGTGTATCAAAAATGTGACGTAATGTGTCGCACACGGAGGAGATTGAGATAAAAGGACTCAATTTTTATATCAGTTTTGGGTTGGTTCAAGCTCAAACTGTCTTACATTCAAAATTTTATTGAATCATGTATTGAAACAAAAAACTTTTCCTCCTTAAAAATTATGTATTTTATTCTATTTAAAATCATGTTAATGCTATTTTAAGCAGAATGAAATGAAAACAAAAATAGTGTTTTTCTATTGTTGTGTTATTTGTAAATTTATGTCTGGCATTGATGGCGGCGATGTGTTGATACAACGCCACTCAAGAGACTGAACAATGAATAACTTTAAGTTCGATTTTATTTCATGACAGTAAAATTTTTAATTGGCTGGTTTATTTATATATTTTATTAGATATCTAACTTGTAAAGAACTTTTTTTGGTTTTTAGTTAACGAGCTTGTGGTTCTGTTTGTTTGAGGTTTTTAGTCTTCTGTTGTTTACGAGTATAAAAACCACGTTAGTGGTTTTCTGTTTATTTTGTATCATGTAGGTTGCCCATGCTAAAGCCCTTGCTCTGTACATTTACGAAGTCACTTTCATTTGTAAGTAGATACAATTGCCATGTATTGTTATTCTGATAAAAATTCATCGAACAGTATTTTCCCTTTTCTATTAAATCATCGAATTTTTCCACTAACGGTATCAAATTTTTAATTTAATCTGATTTCCAGGAACTCACCACAAAAGATTTTTATGCTGAAGGAATCGATTATAGTTTAAGATAAGCACCTTTTACAAGATATTGAAAAACGTTGTTCCAATCTTCATAATATAAATATTAATTTCTTCATTCATTTTTTTCATAAAAATGCATAGCTATGAACTATTCCAGTTTTGTATTAACACTAATTCCGAATCATAATCTCTGCAATCGCAAAATTTTGCAATTTATTAAAATTAAAATTAGGCAAAAACTTCTATTCGGAAGGAGTGATAGCTAAAATGTGGAATTGTTGACAGCTATGTATACGCAGATAAATACATTTAAAATTTTTATTTTGCTAAAGAAAAAAAATGCATTAAATTTTGAAAATAATGTAAGAATTATAAATATGCAGATAGGAGTGATGGCGGAGGATGAGGGGGGGGGGGGTCACTCTACGATTTTTAGTACTGCTGAATATTAGGGCTCCGGTACATTTTTTGGTATAAATTAAGCCCTGACCACACTTTGTAGTGTACATGCATATCTATAGATTATGTAAAGGAAGCCACAAAATAATTCTAGTACTTTTCCGATTATTGACGGTAATTGTTGAAATCTGGTTTTTGCGTTTTCTAAATTGTTTACTTAGATATCTTATTTCACACTTTTCAACTGTGAAGCATCCTTACAATATTATGGAAGTGTTTGAAAGTATTTTATAATCCATGCGCGAAGCATGATTTCTCTCATGTTTTTTTTTTTGTTGTTGTTGTTTTTTTTTGTTTTTTTTTTTTGTTTTTTTTTTTTTTGAGAAATATCAATGACTAAGGAATTTTCAAATTTCTGATAATTAAAATGGTTTTTCTTAAATATTTACTTAATATTTACATATAAAAAAAGTTGAATCACATATTAATATTAATACTTTTCTCCTTTCCCCCCTTTAAAATTACATTTTTTAAATTCTTAAAATTTAATTATCTGTCTGCATTTGGATTCAATCTTTTTTTAGCGCTCTTTTCCTTCATAAATTAAGCAATCATTTTTCTGTATCTGTAATATTTTAACCGCAGCGCACTGCAGTTAAAAGAAAAGAAATAATTTTCTTTTCTCGCCTAATAACTGGATTCTAATTTTCATCCTTCTGCCTTAGTTTGATGATATGCAGAAATTAGTCAGACATATTACTTCTACATTTTTAACCGTTGGTCCAGATGTAAGATATATTAGTCAGTTCAGTTATTAACCCTGTCTTTATTTTGCTTTAGTTTATTAACATACGCTTTCCGCCACTTCAATCCCATGAGAACTGTGGCAAACCACTATAGAATGTTCTTTTGCGGTTTATGTGCTATAATTCCTAAGTAATCATTTGGCGTTAAATATTTCTTATTATTTTTTACATCCCCCATTCAATTTTAATTATCGTACTTTGATCACATGTCTTCCTCTCTGTAATCTCGCCATATAGCATATGTATTTGGCGAAATTGTGTATGTACTCCTGCCAATACTCGAGCATTTCGAGAAAATGTAATTGTAGGACTTTCTTCTAAGATCTCATTCTGTGAACATAAAAAAATGTAACCTTCTGCTCCCTTCTCCAACATCGGCGTTAGCCGTGTAATTCTCGGCTATATTCGAAACGATCCCGGTGGACAATAAAGACCTTCAGATAATTTCTACCTTTTCTTATCTCAGCAGTTTCTTGCCTTCTTCTTAAAATAAGTAACAGTTAATTTTTCAGCCTTACATTCAGTATGGAAGCTAAACAAAATGAACAACATGTGCAAGATATAGTCGTCACATTAAGTAAATAGTGTTACGAAATAACAAAGTCCAATTTTTGATATTTCTTTCAAAAGGTAACAAACTAGATTTATACATATTGGCAGTAGAATTAGGTCTTGAAATTTGTGACGATGAAAAAGTTATAGAATTACCATAAAACCATAATTACCATAATTACCATAAATTATTTAAGGCATAATTAGAGTATGTTAAAGGGGTTTTTTATTTTTAAACAGTAAAGACGAGAGAAAAGGGACAGGGGAACGAGAAGAAAAGAATTGGAAATAATTAAAGTTAGTTGGGATAACTGGACCCACGAGGTAACTGGGCCATAGGCTATTTTATGAAAAACTGTTGATGTTTTTAAGTTTTAGTTTTTATGAACAATGCACCTTAACCTCTACTTCCTAAAACAATGCGTGTCAACTCAATCATAACTCTCACTTTGCTGTCAAAAATTTACATTTCTTTTTTTAAAAACAACGTCAATATGATTAAACTTCCTCGGCTTTTTATTAAAATACTGTAAGTACTTTTATTAATCAATCTTTTTTTTTAAAGATTAGGCATATAACTACATTAATATTATTAGGTATCTATACATATTTACATCATGTTTCAAATGTAATCCCGGTGTCCCAGTTACCCCATAAATGTTTCAAGAATGGGGTAACTGGGACATGTATCTGAACCATGCTGGATCCAGTTACCCCAATAATTATAAATATATATATATATATATATATATATATATTTCAGTTTCTCTTACTACGGAAAATAAATGTCTCCATTATTTTTTGCTCACAATAAAGAAAATTATAGAATATCTTATTAAAATTACTTAATAAAATTTAAAAATGCATATTGGGTGGTATCAAACCAAATTTCTTGACCTCTTGAGAGGCGGTGATGCCGTTATGGCATCACATGATTTTAATCCCTAATTGCCACATTGGCACCGGAATTTTATAATGAAAATTTCACCTTTATTAAGTACGCAAAAATATACTTTTACTTCCTTACAAATAGATTCTCTTGTAAATACTGCTGTCATTAAATTATTTCAGTATTTTACGAATGCAAGT
The DNA here is from genome assembly GCA_963932465.1 of Maratus speciosus. Lineage (NCBI taxonomy): Eukaryota > Metazoa > Arthropoda > Arachnida > Araneae > Salticidae > Maratus > Maratus speciosus. The sequence goes on along the minus strand of OZ010788.1, from coordinate 352,094,063 downwards.
AATCTTGCCCCTGAATGCGAGACAGCCAAACCTTGAAATTGTACGATACAAAGGGGTCGTATTCTGTAGGTAAATTTTTATTGTTCCTACCAATAAAAGTCTACTGTATTTTGAAAATAATATCTTCATCGCACCTTTCTTTAGAATATGTTAAATAAAATTATTATGAAGGTAACTCATTAAGGGTTCTGGTAGGAACAATAAAATTTTCTCTATACAATAGATACCTGGATACACATAAAGTACTTAAGTACTTACGTAGCCGTTTATTCATAGATTTACCTTGCTATATCTTTCCTTAAAGTACCCATATGACTTTTATTCTTATTACCTATACTAAAATACATAAGTCCTTACTTAATTTTTATGTTTTTGGTATAAGTAAATCTAATATTTTTATTTTTAGTGCTTTTTTTAGACACATTGACAGCAAAGATATCCCTTACAATCTCTTTAGTTTATCTATAATTTTCATGATCTGCCTGGTTTAAATTGTTTTAAGTTGTTTATACTTTTTTAAAAAGGACCTGATATCCCATATGAAAAAAAAAATAAACGCGTGTGGAACATAGACCCTCCTGGTCCACTTACCCCATTTTTATGGGGCAACTGGACCCATGAAGAAAGAAAGATGAAATATACATACTTTTATAAATTTAAATATTAAAATGCATTTCTGTCTGGTAGAGGGAACCTAACTAAACACATTTACAGAAGTTCAGACTTTAATTCAAATGAACAATAGCTTTTTGAAGCTGAATTGTCAAAAGCGCCAGAGTCACATTGTAAAATCATGGCCCAGTTGCTCCAACTAACCTTACTTGGTTAAAAGTGAATAGTAGATGAAAACAAAATTAATTGAATTGAAATTAAGCATTTAAATTAAGAAATAGAAATTAAATTAAATAAACTGAAATTAAGCAGTAAAAATTGAGCAGAAATCAATCAGATTCAATACTGTTGCGTGATAATGCGAAAAATATTTTACCGGGTTTAAAAGAGAATTCCGAAAAAAAAAAGATGACATAAGTTTATATCTAATATTATTCAAAAGACAAATGAAACCAAGAATTACGTGGAAAGATTTATACTTTGAAATTGGAAGTTATTTTAGGCTTCGATTGCGGAAGTGAATGTTGACTCATTCGAAAAAGTACAAGAAGTAATTATAGTTTAAGAGTTTTAAAAAGAGCCCACTTATTATTAACTACGTTACTTAAATGAATGAAAGTTTTAACTAATCTTCTGAAGCTAGATTAAAAATTTTATTTTTAGGAAACTCTGAGAGTACAATTCGCATCGATAAAAAGTAGAAATGAAACTGGGGAACTTAGGAAAACTATAGGTATATCAATACGAAAAGTGGAGATTTTTAAATGAACAATTCATTTGACAGAAATGCTATAAAGAATTATGATCGACCCTCTCCTAAATTGCCACGTTTTGGAACGACAAGATCTTAATTAAGCCCCGTTTCCTACTTGTTTGCTAATTAACTAAGTAGAATCAACTAAATTTATACCTCTTGTCATTTTTTCGTAAAATATTTCGCTAAAAGTAAGAATAAAAAAGATGAATGTTATAACTTGTGCAAGTGTACATGAAGATTGAACGCAATTCAATTAGAACTGTATTGTTTGCCTTCTCTTCTGTCAAAGTCAAATGAACCTTGAATAGATCTTAGGTAAATTGTCATTGTTTTAGATGTTCCGAACGAAAACTCATATTTAAATAGTAATCCTGAAAAAGGATTAATTTCGCAGAAGATAGTTTTCAATCTCTGAATGAATCTCTGTACAGAAACCTGATAAAATACTGTTTCACATCTGAGATAAAAATAAGGTAGACACCTCTGTGAAAAATCAAAATATGCAGTTAAATGATTTACAGCCATTTTCCAATATTTTCAATCTAGAGAAAGAAGATACACACAATATTAAAGAATACATCGGAATAGGAAATTACTCTCATGCATCTGTAAAACCTTACCGAATGTTTCTTACTAAGAAGTAATTGCAGGATAAAAAAGCTATATTAATCTTTTTATGCTTCACTGTGTTGCTAGTAATCAAGCCAAGTGGAAAAGTACGTCTCCGTATTGATCATCGATAACTTAATGCTATCATATATCACATAATTACCCATTGCTTTGGGTAGATGATATGATTGAACCAAAATACATGCCTTTTATGTCAAAGATTAATTCGATGTCTCGATATTTGATTGCTTAAGAGGGACAGCTTAGACAAGGAAACCAAATCTGTAGAGCATAGTGTCCCTCCCGGTCGCCTTTATTAAGGTCTAAAAAAATACAGTTTTCAGCCAGAATGAAGCCGCCAGAATCACGACAGTGGGTAATATGCATATAAAATCCCGTGTCAGGGCCGCACTTGCCAGATGAAAAAAAAAACCTAACGCGGCAGGGGGCAGGTAAGAGAATAAAGGCGAATAAAAAAAATACAAAACAAGATTCGTTCCGCTGGGGAACAGATCCCCTACGCGACAAGGGGCGGATGAATGTGCGACAAAATTACCTGGCGCCAAGGGGCAGCAGAAACTGTTGCATGACCAGGCTACGTAGTTAGTATTGAAATTTCAAAAAGGTGTTTATAGATGCGCTTTAGTTTGTTTAGTAGGGGGGTGCGTGTAAGTATATTATTGAGCCAGCCTTCTGGTGGCGATGTCGGGCGTTTTAAGTGCCAACGTCGTGTGAGTTCACAGTGGAAGTAGACATAGCTTGCAGTTCCACCTCACCGCACTCACACAGGTTGGAAGAGGCGCACTTAAATCTCTCTAGATAGACCTTGAAGGGGCCATGACCCGTCAGAAAGCTGGTCGTGTACGGCGTGAGGTTGTAAAGTTGAAGAGAAACTTTAGGAATGAGTTCGTGTGTGTGCCTGCCCTTTGTTGATGCGTCCCAGTATTCCTGCCATGATGTCAGAATCCTGGATCTGAGGGTCCTCTTGACGTATGATTGGGGCACTGGGAGATGTGTGTCTATGGTAGGTTTTTGTGTACCTTGTTTCGCTAGACCATCAGCCAGATCGTTGCCAATTATACCTTTATGAGCAGAGACATGACCCAGCGGGGTACGGTGAATGAGTGATTTTAGTTTTTTCTGAATTTGTAGTACTAGAGGGTCTTTTGTTCGGTGTGCATGTATAGCCTGCAGACTGGAGAGACTGTCGCTGAAGATCGGAATACTTCTGCCCGGGCTTGCTTCAACCCATTCTAATGCGTTAAGTATGACGTACAGTCCCGCTTGATACATGGAGTTATTATCATCCAGTCTGCAGACCAACTGATGTACCTTCATCATGCCTTCCTTTGCACAGAAACTGCGTCAACGCCGGTCTTGGTGCCAGAGCCGTCAGTGAAAAGCGTGAAATTTTGGGCTGGTATGTAACTGTTAGGCTTACTGCTCACGTGTATGTGTAATGACTCTTCTGCTGGATGAAGCTGTCAGCCCCTGACATTGTGTTGTATGTCTTTGTTGGAGAAAAGAGCTGCGCTATTGTATTATTTTTAAGTTGTAAGATAGATGATTTATCGTATTCGTACCTTAATTGTAGTGTGATGGATGGAATGCCTGTGAGTACTTGCAGTGAGTCTGTTGATATTGTTTTGTATCCCCGAGAAATTTGTAGGTAGAAAATTCTTTGTATTGATATTAGTTTATAAAGAGCTTGTTTTCTGAGGTCCGACACCCCCCCCCCCCCAGATCGATGCCTCGATACATTAAATTGGAGTTATTATTTCCGAATGACATTATGAATGTTCTTTTAGTATTTATTTCTATATTAGAATGCCATTTGGATTACGCTCCTGTAACCTTTTAAAGGTTAATAACATATTATCCTTTCGATATTCGCTAAAATGTTAGTTTAATTATATATTACTTGTCAAATGCCACCTGGGCAATTCAATATCAATATTCTCTATTTGTGGCGCGCCTACTCTTGGCTATTATGAGTTCCCATATTTTAAATTTCTACAAATAAATTTCTGTTAAAAAATTCTTCAAAAGGTTTCAATTTACTTTTTTTGTCAAACATGAAATGCGAAAACATACACATTGTGAAATTAATTTTCGACAAACATCATGATTCTGTTAGTATTGCATTAAAGATAAAATTCACTCTCTCTTGTCGATTAGAAAACAGTAAAGGTTTTATTGAATATTGTACTTTTCTTTCGATATTTTAATATTTATAGGCAACTTTTTAGTTTTGATTTGAAAGTTTCGTCAACACGAAAACTGTAAGTCTATGAAATAGACTTGTTATCATATAACAAAATGCGCATTTATGAATATCGACATTTATATTTATAAAAGACAACTCTGAAAGAGCAAATCCGGTTTTTCCGTTGCAACATAATTATTCGTAAAATGCTGACATTTTTTATGAATTAGACGGAATTTGAGCCGAAAAGTAACTCTTTCTGCGTTAAAAACAAAATCCTGTATGTCAGTGGATCTATATGGGCGCATTCTCAGACTGTGCTTAGGCAGACAAATTTCTCCAAAATATGTCAAAATTCCAAGATCTTGTCGATATTATCCAGGGCGTGTTCAGTTAGTTGTGTGAGACAATTTAACAAGAATTCGTTTCGCAATAACCGCTGGTTCGCCAGGATGCTTGACTATTTCCTTTTCTACAAAATCGTCTCATCCAATAAAATTTTCCATCCTGTATGTCGCCATTCTCTTATAGAGACACCCTAGGTTTTTGATATTGAGTGAATGAACGCGAAAATAAAATGTTGCGAAGAAGAATACGATGTATGCATATACTGAAATGGTTGATTGAATAAGAATTCAAGGCTGTTGATCAATCAACTCATGCTTTCCCTTTGCCAATTTATAACCTGTGAAAATAGAATACGTTCTTATATTTAAAATGTTTCCTCGGGAAACTAATATTTAAACGGCTCACAACCATAGTAGACCAAGTCCATTTTGAAAAGATATGAGATAGTCCTTTCAGAAGTTACAGTCGTGGAAAAAAAAAGTAAACTCCTCCTACTAACTCCTCGACGAATCATCGTAGAAGAAACTTACTCATACCGGATGATTATAAATAAAGTCTACTTTTAAATGATGTATATAAAATTTTCTTAGGAGGCCATCTACATATTAAAACGAATCCAAACTTCATTTTTTTCAAAGGCAATACCCAATTTTAACGAGATATTTCAAATCTTCGGTTCAAACTATGCCTAGGCACCAAATTTCAAGTCTTTTGAATTATAAACTTTCAAAATTTAGTGCTTCTAATGTTAAATAAAATTTTCATATTTTTATTTATATCTCCTTAAATTATGCTTCTAATGTGCTATTTTTTTTTGTAGCAATAATACTAAAATACCCAAACGTAAATATGTTCAATTTGAAATTTTTATAATTTTATGATATGAATTATGAAATTAATATTCGAAAAAAATATGAATTGCAACCTACAATTTTTTTGATGGATTTAGATTTATTAAGTCCTGTTTTATGGAAATCCAAAATTTCACAGTTTTCTCGCAAGTAGTTTTCAAATTATGCTTAAAAAAATGGCAAACCGATGGTTTAAGGGGCCGTCTATGATATAAGTGAGTAGGTTTTTGAAATTTATTCTGTTGTCCTGTAATCTAACAGGCTTCATTGACTCCCTGAGTGGCACTTAAGGTGCCTTGATCAAGAAGGAGACTCTCTCGGTTCACAATCGAGTACGGAACTTCAATTTGAATACAGCCCTTAAAATACGCTCGTTTTAAAATAATTAATTTCTCGGAATCTTATGGTACGAATTGCATAAAAAATTGTTTTTAGGCTAATTGAAGGGTGTAGAATTCATTTATGCTGTGAAAATTGTATACTGTTATTGAAAAAACAAAGTTATGGTTCGTTTTAATATGTAGAAGGCTCCCTAAGCAAATTTTATATACATCATTTAAAAGTAGACTTTATTTCCAATCGTTCGGTACCAGGAACTTTCTTCTACGATAATTTGTTGAGAAGTTAGCAGGGGATGTTTACTTTTTTTTTCCACGACTGTACATAAAACCTGTTTTATCAACTCCCACAGTAAACAAAGTGTGTAAACAGATGACACATATGAGAAAGTGTGTGCAAACGGTCTTGGTTCACTGTGGGGGTGGGTAAAATATATTTTATGCATCTTCTAAACGGACAATCTAAATTTTTTTTTTCAAAATGGACTTCGTCTACCTTGGTTGTGAGCGCTTCATTTTTAACTTTTTTATCTCTGTACTCCTTTTAATTAACCCCCGGTATGCTATTTCTTTCTTCCAGCTTATTTTGTGTCGTCTCCAATAAATGACGTTACCTTGTATAAGCCAGCCGTAAAACAAGAGCCGATGTTTCATTGTCCGATTAAATACTCTACAACATTTTTTAAAACTTCTAAGCATCGCACATTTTCAATGTTTATACCGTCTTGTTGGGGAAAAAAGTATCTTTTTATGCAATTTGTTTGAAAACTGCATCTCCATTTGTTTTTGAAATATTAAATTTTTTGTAGTTTTTAGCGACATTTGTTTCATTTTGGCAACTCAAGTACTCCGTTTCTGTAGAAAGTAAAGAAAAAATAGTTAAAAAATAGCAATTATATCTTCTTGTTGCCACTTTTCCATAAAAACTGAAAAAAATGTAATGAAAATATGTGCTATTTTGAGAAAAATATAAATGAATGATTTATGATAAAACATGGAGTTTTATAAACTATATTTAATTTTAAGTATCTATATTAATGCAAATGACGTCATTTTACATAAAATAAAAACGTGTGCTTTAAGTCTTAAAATTGAAATATGTTTTGCACTACAGTAGAGTCCCCATTATCCGAGTCCCGATTAACCGTGTTATTTTCTTCTGATGGACTGGTGGCTTCTATTATTATGAAATAGCCATTATAAATGAAACCTAAACACTTCATTTATAATGGCTGTTTCATAATAATAAACACTACCAGTCTACCAGAAGAAAATGAAGTAATGGTAATGTCGGGGGCGGCACTAAATTCTGAAAAAGCAGAATTCCCGTTCTCTAGTTCATGTGTCTTTTTTTTCTCTTAGTTCTCAAAGTATTCGAATATTATATAAATACATGCTTAATTTATTATTTTACGTTTTAAAAGCTGACGACATGTGAGTAATATTTTAATATTTCAAATAAAATTTAAAATAAATTTCAGAAATAGTTTAACAACTAAGACAAAAAGAGACATTCTTTAAGAAGTTACAAATATAAATTCCTCGAGGCAATATTTTAGATATACGAGTGCATTCATGTCTATAGATTTAGCACTAGCAAGAGAAATTGGGGAGAAGACTGACCAGCAGCCTGACCAATCCACCTGACCAACAGGAGGTTCGACTTCTCTGGCCTAAAATTAGCGTGATTTTTTTCAGATTAGTTTTCGATTACAAAGAAAAAAGTTATCACCTTCTGACATTTTTCATTATATTTATCGACATTTCAATTATATATTTAAACTTTTTGGGTAAAAAAAAAAAATAATACGCTTTGTGTGATGAGGCGTGCATGTAAGTGTGCCCCTTGACTCTTTTTCGCCGGTCAAAATAATTTGAAAAACATTTGGTCACGAATTTATGTAAAGGCATTAAATTATCTGGAGCTTACACCAACATTTGTTTTAAAGAAGTTAAATTTTAATAAAATAACGATCATTTGAACAAACAAGGTATGTTTTCATCTTTTTTTTTACCTTTTACGAGCTACAAAATTAATTAATCGATGAAGTTATATTTTTCGATGATATAAGCTCCATCCAAAATTATTACCTATATTTTTTTAGAAAAATTAAAAAAGTAGGTCGAATAGTTGACGAAAACAATGGTCGCTCAGTTAGTAAAACAGCTAGTTAAAAGTTTTAGCATAACGTTATGTTCAACGAGAAAAAAAAAATATATTAAGGAAGTGAAAAATCGTGAAACCACTTTAAGGCAACAATTTACACATTAAAGGGTTAAATTAGAAAAATGAAAATCTTGTCTCAAACAAGTAGAACCTCTACTTCAGTTAAGTAGCTTGTAGTTGCTACGGTTGTATTGAGTAACGTCTGTTTTGCTGTTATGTTCTGTCTGGTTAAGTGAGTTGAACTAGGTAAGATAGTGGTTTAACAGAAAAATAAAAAATTCTTTGGGAATCATGGGGCTCTCTGTCAATGAAACGAAACTTTTTGGTTTATGCTAATTTTAAAGTGTAAATTTGAATTAAGAAATTATCTTGGAAAAAGTTTTAAATTTCACTTTACATGTGTTATTGTAAGATAATATTACTGATTGTGCAACAATGTCTGCGTCTCTTTCCTTTTTTTTTCTTTTAGGCATCTTTCTATATATTATGTAGCGTTATGTGGTAACATGTGTAGTAGGGTGTCCCAGGAGAGGGCAAAAAAAAAGTTTGAAAATGCCTTGAAAGTTTGAAGACTCACCTTTAAAAATATTTTGTCTGTCATAATATGATATTACAAAAAAATTCCAGTCATTTCACAAAGGTTTAGGGGTCCACCAAGTTAATAGACTATAGGAAATTTATAGAAAATATGAATTTCTAATTAATATGCAGGATTGTAGAGCTCTACCACACTTCTCTTACAAATTTTTTATTCTAAAATTTGTTTAAGAACATTTTATCATGTTTAACAATAATTTCATTTATGTTATATTTTTATTAAAAAAATTTTTAATAAAAACTTACTATACAAATCTATCAGAGGACAATATTTCATTTTTCTGATCATTACTCTTCTAATGCTCTTCAATCTTTGTTAATCTACTGGATTTCATTAAATTAATATATGTACTACAATGTTTGCATTGGCAGCTTCAGCTGGTGTTGAAGGAAAGTCACATTGGTTATTTATCAGTCTACGGTTTTGGATATCGATGATGCCAATAAATCTTCTGCAGAAATCTCTGATGAATAATTTGTAGTAAAAATGCATTCAGATGATAGTACAAAACACAAAGGTAATAAGTCTAAGCTCTGCAGTCGCAGATCCATTATTGCTCCGAGAGTTTCTGCTGTTTTAGATTGAACTAACACCAGCATTACAAGATCAACACTGATAATAGCATCTGTAATACAGAATGTTGCTCTTCCTCTACCATGATGTCTGCCCGCCTGTAAAAATCCACAGTAATTTCAAAAAGTACTGTTTATCGTCACCGCCAATATCTTCGCCAAGAAACTATTCAACGATTAAAAATACAGTTTGAAGCATCAAAGTTAGTTGTTCATTGGGGTGGAAAACTGTTAGCCAATTTGTCATGAAAAGGCACAGGAAAGATTGATCTTTTAGCGGTACTAGTTTTTTATTTGCAAGAAAAAAGTATTAAGCTTCTTGGAGTTTCTAAGTTATTGTCTGGAACTGGCAAAGCAGCATCTGATGTCATTTCGATCTCTTAAAATCATGTAAATATGAATCTCAAGTAATTGGCATGTGTTTCGAGCCAACGCATACATATAATAGAAGATTCAAAGGAGTGTGTACAATTCTTGTGCAAAAAATAGGCAGAAACGTTTTGTGGATTGCATGTCGGCATCACATGTTTGAGGTTCTAATTTCTGATGCATTTGGTGTGTGTTTTGGGCAATCTACTGGGCCCGAAATCTTTTTATTTAAGAAATTTTAAGAAAACTGGTCTAAGCTCAACCATCATGAACCATAAAAGCAATAAGAACCCATCATTCAGACAGTTTAAAAACTTTTACTTCTGATTAGGTAAAAATTGCTACAAAACTACCTAGAGATGATTACAAAGAAATTTTGAATCTTGCATCATTAATGACTGGATTAGACATTCAATTTACCATTCGGAAACCAGGTTCTCTTCACCGAGTTCGCTCGATGGCAAAAAACTTTTAGGTCTTTTATTCCTTGAAAATGAAATTATTGTTTAATGGACATGAAACCACAATGGTATTAACTGCTCGAGAGTTTCATGGTATTACATGATTTAATCGGTTTGTTGTGTGTGTATATTTGCAGTGTTGGTTTACTTGCTGATCTGCTATTGATGCTCCTCCTAAGATGTTTCACTGATTCAAAGGTTGAAAGAATATGATGACAAACAATTAAGCAATATTGGATTAAAGCGATGTTACGTCATTCATAGTATGTGAGTGGGGAAGTGCAACACATAGCTTGTTTTCAAATCTCCTTTCTGATGAGCAAAAATCAACGATAGTTTTGAATATGAAAAAAGAAAGGAGTTCTAATTCACATCTTTTAGAAATACTTTCTCTCAAATTGGGTTATTAAAGTATTTCTAATAGTTTCTTTGAAACGACTAAAATAGAAGATTGCTTCCTCAGGTAACAGTCAAAGATTGACCAAAAACGCCATCCTATAAAAAAGCTGCAATATTTAATAAAAACTTGCCTTCTGTAAATGTTGCTGCTGAACAAGCTGTTGTATTCATACAGGACTTTAGTTGTTCAACAAAGAACGAAGAGCAAGAACAGGATTTGTTACAAGTCGTAGAGATAGGGATGCACAGAAAGAAATTTATAAAGTGTAATCGCCAAAATCGTTTTGAGATGTAGTTGATAAAAAATGTGTGAATGTGTAAAAAAAATGCAAATAGCTTTAAAACATTATTCTTCATTAATTTTTATTTAACAATTGTAACATAATTGGTTACCTAAGTTCACTTTTTGTGCATAATTATAAAGAAGGTAGAAATGTCTGCAAAATCACATTTTTCTTGATTCCAGTAATATAGTTTGTCTCTTCTTACCAGAGGAAAAACATAATTTATAGAAAATTTCTCTCTATTCTAAAAAAAATAAATACCGCTGTCACCGCCGCCGCCGGTTTTGAATTTTTTGTGACCGGAGGTCTTTCTTCGTTAATATTAAGAAAAATAATGCATACAAAAATATGAAAATCAGTGGTTTTATACAGAAATGTTTGGTAAACACGCTGATGCAGACAGTTTTCAAATCGAAAAATTATTTTAAGAGATATTTAATGCTAAAGTTGGACAAAATTGTTCCACTAAAAAAGTTTTATAGGAGCAAGAACTATACATCGGAATTTAATAATTTTTACATCATTTTATACGTTATAATTTCCCGGTGTGAAGAATTCGTTTATTTTTTTAATTTGACTCATTTTTCGAGGTTTCATTTCTATTTTAAATTCAAATTTTTAGCATTTCGAGAGATATTTTTTACTTATTTTAGAAAATTGTACTAATTTAACCTGTTGCCAACTGTATAAACAACGGAAACAATAACGTTTGCTTCAATTTAAAAATTTACTTACATGTGACTATTATAAACAGAAAAAATCATTTGGAATTAGAATTAAATAATTATGTACAAAAAGGAGGAACTTATTAAAAATTACGTCATAAAAGGTATACATGTGAATTCTAAAAGGGAAAGGATATTGTAAAATAATAAATTCATTAACATGCGTTAGAAGTCTTAAATAGGAGAAATTACGTCATATTTAAATCACATTACAGTCATTATATAAAATGAACACAAAATATTGCAAAACAGTTTAAATTTAGAAATTGTGCTAGACATTTATTCGATATTTTGAGAGGATCTTTCAACTATTTTTGAGAAAGAGAAAGAATAAGAGATTATAAGAGAAAGAATAGCTTGGTCAAAATTACGTCAGATTAAAAACGATTAATTTAAAATGTCTCATTTAAAAGAACTTTCTTTTCGCTTTGTTAAAAAATACCAGTAGACAAAGACTGTTTACTAAATTCCTTTTATATTAGCTTATTTTGAAATGTTGTTACACGTGTCTACGTCATCAAGTTATTTTTATTTCGACGTTTTATTTGTATATTTATTAATGATGTACTAATTTATTTGTTCTTTCGTTATTTAAAATAAAAATTATGTCAATTTGTAGAATTTGGCGAGTGGTTTGGCGATTTATATAATTTGGCGAAATTGGTCGACGGGTTAATCAAGTAGTACCGCAGCGGATTTGGCGTAAAAATTCCCCAATCAAAGAGAAATGAATAGAAATCCGTTTATAGGGAGATCGACATTGTTTTTTAAATTATAATTCAATCTTTCGAAATCTTTTTAAAGCCGATCAAATTAGCGTGCATTTAGAGTCTGTGGTGTCTGGACGGGGGTTGGCGAGCGTAGCTCTTAGGGGGCCGAGCCCCCTAGTGTTTGAAACAATATATAAGAAGCTTTTATAAATGGAAAAAATGTCATTTTAACATTAATAGTTCTTAATGTAGCTAATTAAAAAATACCGCTTTTTCCATTATTTTGGCTTTTTTTATGTAAATTCAATGACCTTTGGAGACCTCGAAATATTTTTTTTTTTTTTATTCTGAAACAATTAAAGATGTTTTATATTCACAGGAAGAACATTTTTGGAGGATGAGAGTTCACAGTTTTAAAAGTTGATTTTTTAGGACACCCTAAGTTTGGTAATTTTTAGTTTTCCAACATGCATCGAACACTACAGGCAATAACATAGAAAACATATGACAAATTTCACCGAGTATCATTAATTTATTTTAAACAACCAAGATTTCCTACTTCTATTTTAACACTGTCTATCTATATTTTGAAATGTTAAATTAATTTTCCCAATAAAACTCATTTGTTATAAAAATTTTTCGGCATTTAGTTTGATCCATATTCCATATATTAGAACAATTATTCTTGTATCGAGCAGATATGGAATCCGAATTTAATGATTAAGAAAAAAGAAGATCTTTAAATAATTTAATTGACTAATTCGTATAAAATAAATAAATTTAAAAAAGAAAGTATGATCAGGAATATGAGCTAAGATCAAGATCTTTTGATTTGTTTTTTTATTTTAAAACCGACGAATACCTTTAAAAAAACACAGATTTTAAATAAGTTAATTTTGTTTTTGTAAAGCATATATTTCTAAAAAAGAGACAAAAATATTAATTTAAAAAAATGTTCTGGTTTGAGAAGCAAAAAAAATAGAAATGAACATTAAATGTATTCCGAAAAAACTTGTTCTCGATTTTAATGAACAAAATATAAATAATGATCACGATAGAACAGTGATTTAATGTTTGTGGTATTAGAACATCAAGAAGTAAAAGGGTTTTTCTATGTAAGATGTTTCATAGTTTGTAAATTTGTAATTACATTCATAATAACTGTAATGTTTCCATTTCATGTTACAGAACCTGTTATAGTATTTTATTATATAGTATATAGTATTTTATTTTAAATGAAAAGGAAGAGGTGAATTAGTAAATATTGGTGTTAATAGCAGACGGAAAACAACCCTATTACATATATATTAAAATGCTTAAGAAATATTAAAATTTTTAAGAAATATTAAAATATAATTTTTTCCTTTAGCTTATTACTATTTATCCTAAATAATGGTGGGATTATTTATTTTTGTCTTTGACAAATACCTCCCCTTTAAACTACTACTAATAATTCAACACCTTTTTTGTAACACAGTTTTCAAAACGAAAATTAAAGCTCTAGATATAATTAATATTCTTTTTTTTCTAATAATATGTTAATGCGCATTCAGCTTTGAATACTGAGAAACAGTTATTTGGTCCTAATATTCAGAATTCTCGTCTCTTATTATTCTGTTGGTTATTTTAACCGGTTAATTAGAGACAAGAATCTTTTATTGACTGTCTGTGTACCTTTTCAGATTTAGTCCCTTGTTTCAATTTATGTTTAATATGTGTACATTCATATTTTGTATCAACACCTAGATCTAGACTGTTTTTTAGTTTGTAGAACAAAAAAAAAAGGAAACTTCTTGCGTAATTCAGAAAACTAATTTTTAACCGTCTGTAACTCAAAACAGAAGTTATATTCCCTTAATCTTGAAATCTATACTAAATGATATTGTTATGTAGCCTACATAACGCATTCAGTTTAACATAGTCCTTTTATGAAAGTTGGGAGACCAGTCTCTTATTTTCCATATAAGAAAAAGACCATTTCCGTATGACAAAAAGTTAAACACGCAAACTTAGCTTGGTTTTTTAATGTAACTTAGAGAAATAAAATAACTGAAAGGCCGTATTTTCTTATAAAAACTTTCCATAGCTTCATCGAAGTTGTTGAAAAAAAAATATGTTATATGCACCACAAATTTCGCATTACAAAAATAATTTGATATTTTTTCTCTTATTATCTCACTTCCCCTTAACAAGTAACAATAAAATTCATTAGTAGAAATTTCGGCTCTTTCATATATAAATAATCTTTCATGTAAAAAAGCTTGCCTCTCAGTATGTTATGTATAATTTACTTTATCATATCGTGTTCTAAAAATTGCGTGCAAGTAGGAAAAGATTCTTTTAAGATATTATATTTAAAAAGTGCAATTTATATTTCTTCCAAGTACAAAAATTTAAAAGTGTCATTGGGAAAATTTATGGATAATTTTCATTCTCTTTCGTTAAGTGAATTACTGTTATCTAAAGACTTGTGCTTAATTTTTCAAAGTTTCATTATTTCTTTCTCCTTAAAACTATGCGATCACTTTGATATTTCTAAACAGGCTCAATAAAAATAATCTGATGCATTACATTTCCTTTTTAATAAAGAAACAACTAAACTAATAACTCTATTTAAATATCTCAAAATACATATATTAAAATATCTCAATGTAAAACTTTTACCTTTCGGATTTTATAATTTTTTCAAAGGCTTTATTGCCATCAGTTTTATTTTATACCTAGTTTTTTCAGCCAAAAGAAATCTAATCGGCGATTTTTTTTCTAATGCTATGGGCTGCATTAATAACAAATGATAAAAATTGTTTGTCGTTTCATTTATACAGGGGTCAGCGTTCTATATTTTTTATATATTCGTCAAGACTGTTTTTTAAATGTAATCTTCGTGATAGATTTTATTACTCATGTTAAAGAAATCTAAAACGAATAACGATAGTTTGGATAAAGTAAAAAGTATAAGACACCCTACTCTTGGTTGATATAGTGGAATTGCTTGCTGTAATATTTTTACCAAGGAATGTTAGATTATTTTTTCAAACTAAGTGTATCTAATATACAATTAAAGCATTGCGACTTTGTGCTCTTCAACATGGTTTAAATGTGAAGTCTCAGTGACGTTAACCATATTTAAGCCTTTTTTGAAGTCACAATGTGACTACTTTCTGATCTCACCATTTGTTAAAAAATGCGACATTTGTGCCTATTCTGCATCAGAATGAATAGCCATATTATACCTGAACACTATCCGACCTCCTTGGTTTTTTTTTATGAGGGAAGAATTCGGACTAATATATATATATATATATATATGTTACCAGATTTTACTAAACCCCGACGCTAACTTATTTTCTAGGCTATTTTATTTTTATTTTTGTCGGTAGACAGGATGCGGATTAAAATATTCTATCAGCTTGGATATCCAAGTTTTGCAGGTACCCGACACGGGCACAGTTTTGAAGAATTCTGGTTACCCGACTTGATCCAAGATTCTTATGCGAATCCTACTTGCAACACAGAGGTAAAAAAGGCCGATTAAATCAGGTCTAGCAGGGTTCAGATAACATCTAGGCAACCGGATGCAGAATTATCATAAATGTCACATATTTTTTCTCTATAAAAAAAGATCTCTTACAAAAATATTTTTTCGATTTTCTAAAAACATATCCTGCAGCAAAAGTTTTTTAGAATAACTTTGCAATATAAAATAATATAAAAGACCTCTTTTATTAACTCATTGTCTAAAATTTAATAAACATATAGCAAACAATTATGGAAATATTTTTAAAATAATTTTTCAGATTCAAATTTGAAAGGTTTTTCATATTTATTTAAATTTAAGTTATTGTAATAATAATTTTAAAACCTTTTTTTGTAATTCTTAAAACCTGGTGGACGTTAAAATATACACAATTTGGCATCCAAATCTTCCTTGTAAAAATAGTAATTTTTTCTGACAGATTTAATGATACCAAATTCAAATTTGGTGATAAAATTGCTCCATCATGTACCTTTTTTGCGGGGGAGGGGTTTGGGCGTCGTCTTTAAAATTAAAATATATTTACCTTTCTAAATAATTAGCGGTAAAAGCTTTCCATTCTTTAATTTTCGATACTTTGTAGTATTATATGACAGTATATACTATTATATTTTATGTAATATAGTATGAAATCCGTATTCATATTTCGATAATCTTTGAGCTTGATATAACAAGGACATACAATTCTTTTCTTCTGTCGAGAAAGTTTTGTAGTGATATTTGCAATATCTGATACGAAGTTTGTGAAAATTCATTATAGGCGTCCAATGAAAGTATTGTATAATAATATCAAATTCTTATTATAGCTGGAAACAAAAAACATTTGGCTATGCAGCAATGCAAAAAATATTTGCAGCAATACTATCCAGCAATAATCCTATGCAGCAAGACCGTGAAAGTGCATCACGGAAAATTTAGACCATTTAAAAGCATTGGAAATTAGGCATGTTTGTGTTGCTCTCCACTGCCGTCCTATTATAAAAGTTCTTTTTCTTTAAAACAAGTAGGTTCAATATGTCAAGTAGGCAATTTTTAAGTGGTTTTGAAGCACTTTCTTAACATTTCTGTTGCATTTTTGTCTTCTCCATACATCATTATACAAAATTATATTTTCATTACAGCATTATTCAGAAATAAGTTATTTTTTAAATGTTTTTGACAAGTAAATTATCCTACACTTTAGTTTTGAATACACTTCTCATCTAGGTATTAAAAATTATTTAAAAATATAAAAAAAAATACATTTATTTGTTTACTTTCTAAATAGGACACAGTTAAATTATACAATATTGAAAATGTTTCCTAAGTATTTGAAAGCAAGATGGCTTTTTTTCTTTTAATAAATTTTACATGAATAAAGTTTACGCGAAAATAAATCCATCACTGTATGGATTATAAAAGACTTTACAAAATTATCAAAATATTGTTTGGAAATTCAAATGTTGCTCATACACTTAAATTTTTTATCAAAAGAAACATAAAAAAAACAAACGCAGAAAAAATACTTTTCAGCAATTTCTGTCCATAGTCGATAATGGTTCCGACTTCTTTCGTGAAGCCATGTACATGATTTGCACACCTGGTAACACATTAAATATTTGTTAACTTTTAGAATGCATATCAAAGTGGAAAACCTATATCCAGCAGTTATTTCTCATAGTGAGTCAGGTAACAGTATTATTTTGATTGTCTCTGTAAATAAATGATACATTCTATGTACTCAATAATCTATAGAAAAAAGATGGAATGTACTTTATTAATATATATCCATTTCACTGAAATAGTATAACGGGATAAAATTAAAAACAAAAAAATTCTCCTCGTATATAATAATTTAATAAAATTATTTTGAGCGTCCCTGTAAACAAACTATAATTGCTATTTACTCTGAGCATGTTTCCATCCACCTCAGTGTTGCATATCAATTTATCAATTTAATATTTTTGAAAGAGTGTAACATCAAAAACAAAGTCATTGAAAGCGAGTTTTGCCATTCATCCAATGTAATGGGTGTCCCTGTACGCGAACTGTATTTGCTACTTGTTCTACACTGAATAAAAATTATGTTCTTGTCCACCACAGAGATACACATCAATTGAATTATGTTTGAAATTGTGTAACATCATTAAACACACTTAAAATGAATTTACCCTATTGACTGTAATGTAATCGAATACTTTTGAGTGTCCCGTAATCTAACCATAATTGGCACACACTTTGTTTTCAATACCCAACATTCTACGGTAACCTTTAATAACATACATCGATTAAATGCAATCCGAGTATATTTACTTGAATTGAAGTACAGAAGACAGGCCGACAGACAGACAAACTTAATTCATAAACACCTTTCAACTATTTAGAAAGTCTTAAAAATGTACAAAGTGAATTGAATTTTATTATTTCATCAAAAGATTTTAATATACTATTCTGTGTAAAATAAATTCTTAAAACATCAGCAAATTAAACTGACAACTTCATTATTAAAGCATTTCACAGAAAATAACTAAAACATGGTTTTAAATTCTGATCCCTTCAGTTATTGCCTCAAGGCCTTAAAAGAAAATGTTTGTTTGGAAACTAATAAACTTCATTAGAAAAGGATTACTGAATTTTGATTGAAAAATATCAGTGCTTTAATTCGTTATTATTCTGTATGAAAACTAAAGTATTAGCGACCAAAAATATTGTCTGTTATGGATTAATATCAAGTTAATCCTTCGCTGTAATTTATTCATATCGATCTGCGAACTATATAATTTAAGTGATTTTTGAAGGAGATATTTAACAAAATTTATGACTAAATTTTGTTTACTGAAAATAATTTCCTCTTTCAGATATGGTAAATGAAATAAATTTAGCGGTTTATATAAGTGATAAAATTAATAAACTATTATCGCTTTATTCATTCTGAACTAGTTTTCAATAAAAATCTTTGGATGACTTATCATTTTCAATAGGATAATTTATATGCTATATCATTATAAAATAATAATAAAGAAAAATCCACGTTGTTTAGTTCTATAGCTGTTGCTGAAAATTTTCTATAAATATTTAAAGATAAAGTAGTAGAAAACATTATCGTTGTATAATATTTTTTTATCTAGGAATATTTTTAGCATAGAAAATATTTATAACTGATATTCCAATGAATATGAATCAAACTGAAAAGATATTTTTAGTCAACAAAAGCTGTTCTATTATGAAATATTTATGTTACAAAAAAAGCTCATATGTTATCGCTTTAAAATTTAGTAAATAAAAAATTCTTTATAAACACTCGAAGCAGTCAGCAGTTTTCATGCCATACCTTGAAAGAATAATTTTAAAATCTATAAAATATCATGTGGATGTTTTGTACTTGGTAAAAACATTACTAAAGTCATAAATGTCTCAGATATTTTACTATTAAAACTGTGTTTTTTTTCGTATGATCATTGATGGAAAGAATATGTCTTTCCAACAAACTTTAACTTTTTATCTATAAACTATGATGGTATTATCTACAAGGCAGCATATAAAAAGAAACATTTGTGTGACTTTAACATAAGCTGAACAAGGTTAAATGTCTATTTTAGTAAAGTATCGTACAGATAAAATTTACGACAATAATAAATCTATAAAAGTCATCAAAATTACGATTTATAGTTGTGTAGGACATTATGAGGGCATAACAACGAAAATTTACAGCTGACCTTTGACCAGAAGGACCACACAGACGGAATAAATTAAAAATAAATATAACTGGGTCCAGCAAAAACTCAACCTATAAGGTTGCGCCACATAAATTCAATGTCGACCAATGATATTCGCCTGTAAAGATGGGTGGCTGTAAAAATGGGTGGCAACTCTGTATGAAAATTTTCTAGCTATATGGTATAATTTTATGTTTGCATAAATAATGTAAACAGGACAATGTCCGGTTTTTTTTTTGTTTGTTTTTCAGTGTAAGTAAGAGACAGACTTCACTTGCAAATTTTATCCCAATGATGTTGGCAGCAAAAAAATAAGATGCTGCGATAGGATTCAGCAGATTGCTGTACCATGAATAACATATAAAATATAAAAAATATAAGTTAGCCCAATATTAGCTTAAAAATACATGTGATGGCCAATTAAGTATTAAAATTTTGTGTCAACATTTTGGAGACCTTTTGTGCTGATGTGTGGGATATTTCTGGAGCAACGAGAATTCTACATGCTGCCGGGGGCAGTGGTCCAGGTAGTCCATTATGATTTTATTCCATTGTATTTACCAGTAATAAGCATTACCTATAAAAGTATACGGTATATGGTGATTTTCACGTGCTATAAAATTAATTAAATAATTGATTAATATAGTTAAAAAATATATATAGAGATGTGCATCAGCGTTACTATTAAAATTTATAACCCACAATATGTAAATAGCTTTTTTTTAATTGTAAAATTTTCTCCTATAATAAAATGTAATCAAGACTGAATACGAGTAATATTTTCTTTGTTTAAATTCTTAATTAATAATTTTTTCTTATAGGAATGGGAATGTTAATAAAAATATATTTATCTTTATGAATTTGCTAAAGAAAAGTATTAGATAAAAAATATTCTAGGTTTAGAAGGTAGGCGATCTCCGAAAAAAGCAACACAACGCATAGATTAATTATAATTTAATATTTAATATCTTAAATTTTCTTTAGATTTCCCTGAAGGGATCTTTTAATTATACCGCTTACCTAGAGTCATTGGTGCTATCATCACTGTACGTATTTTAAGACTCTTAAAAATAATCTCCTCATACAAATTAATATTAATCAACCTCATTTCCTGTGTTGCAATGTATTTAAGATGTGGATACATTTTAGTAAGTATATATCATTCCAGCTATCATCAAGAGATGAATATTGAAAAAAAAAACACATCTTGCTGTAGATAATAAGAAATCAGACATATTCTGTTATGCATAATTACAACAGTCGAATAATTTAAAAATACGAATTAAGTCAAATTTATTTCAAAGAAAAATTATTGCGTCAATATTGAAGCTGAAGAGAGCGCGGATTGGCACCGATGGGATTTGAACGTTAGCATCGAGCAAAAGGACGACCTAGTTACTCTAAGATAATAACTCGCTTTATACTCATCAAGTGAAATGAGATCGCTACAAAACCAAACCTATACATCTTTTAACAACTCCCTTCTGAAATAACTCTACCTATCCAGGCATCAAAGTTAAGCAGATCAGGATGCAGGCAGTACTTTGGAAAGGTATCCTCCTGAAATTCGACCATTCTGGCTCTGTATGGATGCCACAGGAAAATTCTGGGTGTGAGAGTTCTCATTCTTTAACCTCTTCAGCCATGAGGTAGACAAGTGTGGACCTCCATTCATTTCCTCATAAAAACTAAAATGTTTGATTTTTTTACATTTTTATTTTATTTCTATATAGTTTAATGTTTTTGCTTGGAAACATAACCAATAAATGGCAGCACTGATGCGTATTTCCTAATGTTACTTTCATCTGAGTTTGCAAATACTTCAAATTGTCTAGAAAATAAACGAAATTCACAATTATTTAATTTAAACGCTTTACAATAAAAAAAATCGAGGTTTTGTAGATCATTCTCTTGTTTAAAATCCTTAAATGTTTCATTGCATAAAATTTAGGTTATTGATAATTAAATTAATATTTTAATGGTGTTAACTATGTTTTATCCATATTTGTGAAATTAAATTAACACTACCCTCAAGCAAAAATTTCTGAAAACGGCTCTTTCTTTCATCTGAGGTGTCAGTTTGTTTCTGCAAATGCAATCAATGCGTATTTATTAGTATTATTTTACCTTCAGGTCTGGTCGCGGATAAGGTCGACAAGATAAGGTAGGTTGGACTACTAGAGGTATTAAACCGGGGGATTCACCTTTACGTCAGTAATCAAAAATTGTAGGCGGAAAAAAAAATTCGGGCTTTAGCTTTCCATAGCCACTGTGTTTGCAATTAGATGAAAACCACATTCTTCTTCCTCAGCTATTCTTACACAAATGGATACACATATTGCACAATACCTGTTTATTTATATTCTGTAGCGATAGATCATTTCGTGTATTTTATTTTACAGGGTGATCCCAAATATTATTGTTTTTCTTTGATTTTTTGTTGGCCCTCTAACTGTTCTTCTTGTCAAATCGTCATTGATAAATACGAGGTCATACCTGTTCTTTTTAATCCTGAAATTCAAGAAGAATCTGACAAGTATATTTCAAAATATTCGACAAAATGTCTAAAATTGAAAGTTTCCGGTCATTAATGGCCATATAGTGTATTTAAAAATTGATCATGCAATGCATTAACGTACATGTTAGTCACTACACTTACAGTTTAATTAAAATTATTCACCTCCCTTAAAACTTTTGTAGTGTTTTGAAAATTACAGAAAATTCTATTTGACAAGTTTTATAAAAATTTTCTTGACAACAAACAATATTCTTAAACTAACTCATGCTTATTTTTATAGCTAAAGATTTGTTACCTTAACTAAATGTCTTTCGGTGATATCCTGAAGCTTTATTTTCTCAAATATAAATACACACAGTCAGGGAACATCAGAAAAAAAACCGAGTGAGTTCTTTCTTACATTAATTATTGTAAAATTTCAAAATATTTCCTCTCTTAATTGTTTTTTTTTCATTTTTAAACTTTAGTTATCAGAAAAAGGAAATTAAAACATAATCTTTTTTTTTTTCCAATTGCATTAAAATTTCTATTTATATGTACGCAAATTGAATTAATTCTGCATAATTTGTACATTCAGTTTTGAAATTGAAAGGAAACTATTATTAAATGTATGAATTATATTTTTTATGTGATAAATGCATAAGTTCATAATTAAATAAAAGTATTTCGTGATTTCAGCTCCTAACTTGTAATAAAATGTTGGTAAAGTTTGCAAGGACAAAAGTTTTACCAATTGATTTTAATTCAATTTTACATTCAGTTGTCACTTTTTTTTATCTCCAAAGAAACATTTTCATGCTATTTTAAATTTACATTCTTGTGCGAAAGTACCTTTAGAATAGTATTAATAGGCTCAAGATTTATTTATGAAATTATTCACTTTTAAAATCTCAACTGTATGTTTAATTTTTTTCCCGTGTTGATTTTTATATGAAAGTGTTACTATCAGTTTTGATGATTTATCCCATTCAATAAGAATTATTTCAGTAATTAAAAATAATTAATTTTATTTTCAGGTGAATTTACATAACGGAGAAAAAATAAAAAAGCCTGCAAAAAAGTTAGAAAGGAATCCTGCTTGGTATGATCAAACAAGAAACAAAAATCATGCAAAACATATCTGATTATTATGAAACGCTTTCCAAAATTTGAAGAGTATTGTTAAAAAGTTTTTATATCTTAATACGACTGAAACGGAATCCTTGAACAAAAAATCGTTCTTGTTCAAAGTATATATACAATAAATGTTGCAAGATGCACTGACTACATTACTATGCAACGACAGCATTGCCTAGGATCTGTTCATTTAAGTAAACTTTATTATTTAGGGTATAACCAGAAGAGACATGGAAATCTCAACATAGTCATTTTGTTTCTCAACATCTCAAATTTCTTTATAGCATTTTTATTGAACAAATTAAATGGAAATATCATTGACGCATTCATGGCAATATTAAAAACACGCAAAAATCATTATACTTTTCTCTTCTCTCACTAGCGATAAAAAAATATCGAATATTCATTAAAAATGCTTAAAGTTCTCTTAAGGGGGGAGGGTTGCTTTTTTCTGTTGAAAAAAATCGATTTTTTTAATTGTATTTTTCTATTCCCTGTAATCTATAGATTATCCATGTAAAATGATTTGACCGATTTCGAAGTTATTTCGTAATTATTTCGTGCTTTAGCACCGTAAGCTTCCGTAACCTTGCACTGTTTTTGAGCATTATAAAAGCATTTTACGCAAAATGACTTTTTTCAAACTGGACGGTATCAGAACGCATCCAATCAGTTTATTATTCCTAAATAAAAGACAATATACTTTATTGAAGCTTAGACCACTCTCAGCCATTTTTCTAAATAATAAATGCACTTGTCATCAAAATTAAAGGATAATGAGTAAAATTATGCTCACTAAGTTAATGTTGCACCAAATGCCCAATGTTGCAATTATTTATGTTAATAAAATACTATTGAATACAAAGTTGCACTTCCGCGCATACGTTAGCATCGGAAATATGCAAATTAAGTGATTGTAAACGTGGTGCGCCGCAATGGACGTATGTTGTTTAAAGTGAATGCGGTGTCTGAGAGTGATCAGTATTCATTAGTTATGGCTCAAATGCATCATTTAAATGAAGGACAAAAGTTGCGAATAATTGGTAGAATTGGGGAAGATCAAACACAAATGGAGATCGCCCAAGATTTGAATATTCCTCAAAAGTGTCATATTAAGAGCTACGAGTCGCTTTTTAAGCACTGGATCCGTTGAAAGACAGACTGGTGAAGGGAGACCAAGAACAAAAACTGCATCCGAAGACGGTTTTATGTCATTGTCGTCTCGAAGAAATCGCAGAACGACTACAAGAGATTTGGTTTCAGACCTTCAGGCTGCAACGGAAACACGAATTAGCAGTCCTACTGCTGCACGAAGGCTTAACAAGAGTGTACTGTATACGAGAAAACCAATATTTATCCCACTCACTCGAGCTTACAAAGGGGCCCGGTTAAACTGTTGCCGGTGTCATGTTCAATGGAGCCAAGAAGACTGGGCTCGAAGAGGATATTTCACGGACAAGGGAAGGCACGTTACGTATTCCTTCTCCTCTCCAGATCAAAACACGTCAAAGAATCAGTGTTCCGACTATATTTGGACTCGTCAGTAAACAATTCTCGAGCCCAGTCTTCTTGGCTCCATTGAACATGACGACAGCAACTGTTTAAACGGGACCCTTTGGAAGCTGGAGTGAGTGGGACACAAAGTATTGGTCTTCTCGCATACAATCCACTCTTGTTAATCCTTCGTGTAGCAGTAGAACGGCTAATTCGAGTTCGTGTGGCAGCCTGAAGGTCTGAAATCAAATTTCTTTTAGTCGCTTCGCGGTTTCTTTGAGCCGACACGACAGAAAACGGTCTTCGGATGAAGTTGTTAGCCTTGGTCTCCTTTGACTAATCTGTCTATCAACGAATTCAGTGCTTAAAAAGCGGTTCGAAACTCATGGTATGACAATTTGAAGAATATCCAAATCTTGGGCGACTTCCATTTGTTTTTGACCTCCCTTGATTCTACCAATTATTCGCCGCTTTTGACCTTCACTTAAATTATAACTTTGAGCCATAACTAATGAATACTGATCACTCTGAGACACCACATTCACATTAAACAACACTACAGACCATAATGCCAACATACGTCTATTTCACACCACATTGTCAATCACCTAATTTGGATAATTCCGACGCTAACGTATGCGCGGAAGTGAAATTTTGTATTCAATAGTATTGATTTAACATAAATAATTGCAGCATCGGGAATTGGTTGCAACATTAACTTAGTGAGCATATTTTTTCTCATTATCCTTTAATTTTGATGACGAGAGTATTTTTAGAAGCACGCCAAAGTGCGAAAGAAATGTCTCACAAGGAGAGGGCCAACCTTGTTAATCACAGATTTTGATTATTTTAATATATGTTGTAGGGTAGACACCCCTTAGTGTCAGGTTCAACGGATTTTATCCAATGCCCCTTAGTTCTTGAAAAACCAGGGGGTCTAATATTAGTAGACAACTTAAATACTTACTTCGCAGCAAAAATGACAGGTTAGTCGTAGCTCAGTTGGCATGGCGTTTGCCGGCTGATCCGAGGGCCCGGGTTCAATACCTGAATGCGCTACATTTATTTTTCTCATTTTTTGTTTTATAAATATAGTTATAATTATAATTTAATAATTTCAATTAAAAATTTTAACACCAAACATTAATTATAATGTTAACAAACTTAAATTTATCATTTCTTATTTCTAAACTATCATTTCTCATCCATTAAAGAGGTTTAAAAAGAAATTGGATCTATTATTGAATGATAAAAATTCCAAAATCGTGACAAATTCTGTTGTGGTGCCATCTAGTTATGATAAAAAAAAGTAATATTCAAATAAACTAAAAGCAGAAAAAAAAGATAAAGGGGAAAGCAAAATAATTGAAAGCGCAAGCATACTTATTACAAATTTAAAAATCTTTAATATGCAAAAAATCGGTTGTAATTTAATTCTGATGCTAATTTTTAATATGATTATGCTTGTTACTTTAAAAACAGAATAATAGTATTATCTCATTGACTTCCTTTGTTAAAGCAATGCGTAAATGATGTTTCTTTAAAATCACGAATTGACACAATTGCTCAATATCATTGCAACGATAAAGAATATATGAAATACATTTTAAAAGTGATTTAAAAAAAAAAAATAACAGTTTTATGATGTTTTATTACAACTATTCAGTTAAAAGTAAAAAATTAAATAGGTTAAAATTATAATTGATATACAATATTAAAAATTTTAATTGACAGTGAGATTATTAATTTATATTTACAAGTAAATTTATAAAACAAAAAATGAGAAAAACAAATGTAGCGCATTCAGGTATCGAACCCGGGCCCGCAAATCAGCCGATTAACACCATACCAACTGAGCTACGACTGACCTATCATTGTTGTAGCAAAGTAAGTATTTAAGTTGTGCACTAATATTAGACCCCCCGGTTTCTCAAGAACTAAGGAGCATTGGATAAAATCCGTTGAACCTGACACTAAGGGGCCTCTACCCTACAACATATATTAAAATAATCAAAATCTGTAATTAACAAGGTTGGCCCTCTCCTTGTCAGAAATACATATTTTTGTAAAATGGCTTCCACTTTGTTGATTTTCAACTTTTTAACATCAAATTGTTGGAAGCTCCAGGCAGTATTATCTACTTTCATAATCCTTAAGAAAAATTGATTGCAAATGCGACCTATTTGCTTTGGCGACCTATAGGAGCCCGCCTGATTGGAAGTGCACGGCGTGAACGCTATGGCATCCACCTGTGCAACTCGAGCCACATAAGCAATTTTTTATTAAAAACATTTTTAAATGTTCTTCAAACTATAATGAAAAAAATGCAAAAAAATCCGGATATAACATCTAAATTCCGTTTCCGAATAAAAAGTACTAAAAATACCCTTTTCTTGGTCTTCTAAGAGACAAATCTCCCCTTGTTAATGAAACTAGACGATACAGATTTTTAAAAGTATGTTAATATTTTGTAAATATTTTTAACAGAGTTATGTGAAAAAACTTTCCTATTATCTGTTCATTCATAAAACAGATAAACAAATTAAAATATCATATATTTGAAATAATTTATTTGAATGTTCATATTTAATAGGTTATTTTCTTTTGCACTATTAAATCATTTTTCCTTTTTAAACGAATCTTTTTAACACATTGACTTCCATTTTATAGGTATTTTTACGCTGTAGATTCGACATTCATGTATATATGACAATCAAAATTTTACATCCAGCTGTGTCTTTTATGCACATGTGGCAGTGTAGCGTAAAATAAAAAATACAACGAGGAACTAGACTTAAAAATCAAAATCAGGAGAACTGGCGTTCATTTGCTTAAACGTTTTATTACACGCTAGGACATCACAGCACAAAACGCATAGAAATCACACCAACATTAAGAAAACTTCAAATTGGATAGGAGCTCGCTCGCCCCTTTTCAGGTCGGGCCCAAAGCGACCGCTCTCAGTCGTTACAAAAACGCCACTCATATCCGGGAATCTTCGACTTCATCAGTCTGTCTTAATTGGTGACCACGTGGGAGTCTTATTTATCTCATTAAAAAAATTTATTTCTAATAGTGTCAGTCAGCCACTTTTCAAAGAGAATTATTTACCTCGTTAAAAGTGTTTATATCGACCATCTGGAGTTTGCTATTTCAATGATGTGACTTGCAGATCCAATTAAGGATACTGCATGCTCAAGTGGCCATCTGGTTTAACGGATGGAAGGTCTGAGGCGTCACAGCTGTCTATAAACACGATTTGCTACTATGGCCTCAAATGGTAGCTTAAGTAAAGGATGTTTGTTTAGAAATATAGAAATTTAAAACGAAATAAAATACATAAAAATAATGTTAATGATATTGGTATTATTAATTAAAACATTGTATGCCATTAGTGTTTAAAAATGATTTCGGGCATATAGGTGCCGCGGCTGTCCCGAATGAAACGGAATCTGGAAGTCCAATTTTCGACCACACTATTAAGAAGCAGGGACCGTATATTAGCAAGAATGCAGCGAATGTTTATTTCCAAGTTGTCCAACGTCCTTGGTTTATCGGCGTAAATCAACGACTTCACATATCCCCACTGAAAATAATTCAACGATGTGAGATCTCATGACCTTGATAGCCGATTCACAAGTCCACTATGCGAATTTGTGTGCTCACCGAATGTTTCTCTCAATAAACTGATGGTGTTTTGCGCAATTTGCAAGCGTTTTTCTAGCGTATGTCTATTCAGGGTGAAATGGCAAAACATACTGAGCCCAAAATCCACTGTCTGCTGTCAAATTGAGTGGGACTAGAAACAGTGTTGCATATTTCAAAACCACACCTCTAAAAAACACCCTTGTGGGTCAAAAAAAAATATTTTGACACTTAAATCCCTCACATCTTTGTATATATTTTTCTGTAACTGTTCAAGTTTTTATTGTATAGGGCTCTTTTTCTTTTACTCCTTTTTAGCTTTAGTTAAAATACTCCTTCCAACTAACTCTGAGATGTAACATAAAACAAATAGGTATTATTCATACCTTTATGAAAATCAGACACTTGAAAAAAAAATTAAACAACAAAGGAAAATCATGCGTTAAGCATAGATTATGAAACACTTTTCAACACTTCCTGAATGCTTTAACAGAACTTCGTTATTTAGGGAAATAAGGTAAATACATAACTAAGTAAACATTTTATAAAACGCATAAAACATTTGAAAAATTGATTTCCGCAATTACCGTTTATAGCCAAATATATATTTCAATTCTTTTGAACAGACCTCTTTTTGATCTTTAGGTTGATGTATATACTACATAATGGGAAAATTTAGTTTAGCAAGAAAACGCACAACAGGTTGAAATGTCTCTTTCCGCAATCTATATTAATAATTGGAAACATACTTATATACTTTTAAAGACCCTGTAGTTTACCTAGTACCTTTATTACATGCCACTATTTAGCTAAAATTTAATTCAAACTAAAACACGCTTAAAACTACTGAAATTACATTTCCAGAAATTATCACCCATAGACGGCCATGTATCCAACTCTTTGCGTGGCCCTGTGTATCATTTTATCTATATTCTACAAATATTTCTTAGTACACTAAATTCAGTTCAGCGTACAAGTGCATAACTCCTTTAAAACCCACCTTTAAGCAATTTATGCTCATACTCAGTAACCTTTACGAATTCATTTCTGTAGCTCTGTATATGAACTATAGCATTTATACGTACTTTATAGTATGCATAAATATAGTGAACAAGTAGGTAAGTGTGATCACAGATCGCACAGAGGGTTTCGTTTAATATTCCTCAGAATTGCATCAATTGGGTGATTCAAAATAGAGGCTATGGCGATTATCGTTTAAACAGCTGATGATAGAAACATTCTTCCAGTTGCAAAAAAAAGTAGAGCTTTTGGTTTATAAGGGGCTGTATACGGATTAAAATACGGAATTTTATTTTTTATATATCTCCTTGGTCCGACTAACTTATATGTAGAAAAATATTTTACTATGTCTACGAGGGAAATTTAAAAGAAACGATTTTTATACGCCCAAAACTTACCAGAAAACACTAAATTAAATCGCTAAGAAGTAGGGAAGGGGCCCCAAAAAAAGTATAGGGGGCCATAGAGGTGATTTATCCACTTCTCCATATATTTAGTTAAGATATCATACCAAAAATATAAGACAACCAGATTTCCAAAGAAGCATGCACACTTCGTGAAACTTGAAAAATGACCGAAAAGATAGTTCATTCACGCATTTAAATGCATGTGATTCAGAACAATGCGCTAGCACGCAAAACCTTAAAACCTACATGTCCACTAGAATACCCTTATTAAAGATTAGTTAAGCACTCTGACATACAGGTCATATTCAGATTTCAGCATTGAAAGTGTGTGTTAATTCCTACAACCTTCAAGTAATTGCTATTTTAAAAATACTTTGTTATGAGAAATTTACCAAAGGTATATTCAGGCTATTCAAAATTCAAAACAAGAATTTATTCAATAATTATTAATTTAAAGAAGAGTAAAGAGAGCACAGTATCATTACAAAAACTCACTGATGAAAAAATCATCGTAAATCTCAAGACGAATCTAGTATTCTTTCGAATCTCTGTACTATTTTCAAAATATGATTTTTTTTTCTGTCACTGAATGTCTAATTTATAATCGTAAGTTATAGGAGTTTTCATTAAGTTATAGAAGTTATAGATCTTTGTTTTTTTAGGGGGAGGGGAGGAGGTTGATATTGACATTGAAAGTGATCCAGAACTAATATAAAATTTCGTTTGAGCATATTTTCATATTGTGCTTTCTAGTGAATATTTAAGTCAAAACCGAACAATCATTTAGCATCAAACAAATCTAAGTGAGAGGATCTTGCTAAGTAAGCTGCAATTCATTAAATATTTAAACTGAATTAACGATAAATGCAATGAACATAAATTTTCACTTAATTGCAGAATTTCCTTGTAATAAATAGCTATGTTTCAAGAAACTTTTAAATAATTACTATATTTATTTTCTAATCTAAGTAGTCACACAAAATGGCAACGAGAAATAATTTCTTATATTTATATATAGTTCTAAATTATGTATTATAAATATGAGCCATTAAAAGGATTTATGAAGCAAAATATTATTTCTTAAAAACTTGCATCACTATGCTGTTATGATAAATTTTCAAAAAATGATTATATTTCCTTAAAATTTCTTTACTTCCAAATTCCATTTAATTTAATTCGTGCTTTGCAGATGTCATAACAACTTTTATTTAATATTTCAGAATTGCTTTTTAATTTAAAAGATTTAGCTAGTGAAGGAAATTATGATGTATTTTTATGAGGAGCATTAATATTTCTTAAAATTTCCAAGAAGACATTTATTTCAAATACAAGCATATTTAATTGCATATTTCATTTCATATAAAGATATTTATGCAAATTTACTGCAATAATTGTAGATGTCATTAATAATAACATACCGGTAATAAAATAATTTTAGCTTATATATTGATGTTATATAAAATGCTATTCGTAATTAATTAAATTTATGAATAATGCATAAAGGTTGTAAGATAAAGCTAATTTATGACTACATGTCGTCGTAATTGATAATGCTCTTTCACTGTCAAGAATTTTCATTATAATTCATATTTCATGGAATAGAATAATCTTCACTAAGCTAAGATAAGTAATCTTTTACACCCCATGGGATGTACAGATAAATTTACTCATAAATACTACTAAATTGTTCAGAAAAGATGTGATACTAGCAAAGTAGGGTGAAGTGGGATAAGTGTAACCACGCTTTGTCATAGTTGAATTTTAAACATTTTCCACGACTTTAATATTATATATAATCAAGTGTGATTTTTTGTTTAATATCTCAGTTGAATAGCCAATTAGATATCCTAGTCGCGATCTGAATTTTAAAAATGGCGTTTGAGGTAAAATTGTTTTTTCTAATTGAAGTCAGGTGATTACATGTTCCCGGTCTTGCGGCGTAAGTGGAACAAAGGCCTATATTTTCCTTAACATATATGGTTTGGATCACGTGTCAGAGATAATATACTCCTGGTTCCATTGATTTCATATTTTCCCTAATTCTTTAGATATTTTATACGATTATAAGTTTATAACATTTTTTTAGTGTATACAGAAATACGTAGCAACAAAATAATGCGGGAAACATACAAAACTGTCAGTTAATAGCAATTTTATTTCTTTTATTAGTACTAGGAAATCGTAACCGGGCTTACCGGTTTACAGAATATAGGTGAAAACATTTTTTTAAATTGAAAACTAATAATTTTTTTATATGCAATAAATGTTTTAGATTGCCCACTTACATTAAAAAAGCATTTTCCATACGAAAAATACGAATTATGCAATCAAAGAAGTTTTTAAAATTTATCAAAAGCAATATTTTCTTATTAACCGCATGCTAAGAGTTATTTGACCAAGATTTTGCTACTTACGGTATCCTTTTATATTCTGATAATTTCAGAACTAATACATATCTGTTTAATTTGTGTATTTATATTATTTTATTTATTTATTCACAGGGAAGTTTTTTTTAATGGATATTAGCCGTATGAAAATGATGAACTCTTTATTCTATTTTAAGGGCAAACGGATTAATCTTTCGTAATCGAGCTCCGCGCGATATAGATAAATTAAAAAAATATTTCATGATTTAAAATTCTTTTTAAAACCAATAGATAATCAGTAAACTGAGACGAACTTTGCAAACAAATCTCATTTGAAAAAAATCCTATTTCGTGATCTAAAAATTTAAATTGTACGATTACAAATATGTTAGATTTGTGGTTATTTTTTTATATTATTCTTTTATTTGTTTATAAAAGAATTATTAATTTCGTTAATTTGTCTTTCACAAAAATGTTAAATTGGTGTTTTTTTATATATTTTTTTTTATTTGTTTATAAAGGAAGTATTAATTTCGTTATGCAAAAATAGTCAGAAACAAAGGCTGAACAATGTTTGTTGTTTTATGTGCAAAGTGTTTATTATTATTATCTGTTGAAACTGGCACGTGATAAGATAAACTTTAAAAAAAGAAGGCTTAAAAATTATTTTAGAAAACATAGTACATCAGTCAATTAAGATACAGTTTTTAAACAAATTGCATTTGAAAGTAATTTTTTTCTCTATGCGACGAAAATTGAAAATGCATCGATGGTCAGAAGATTAAAAAATTGCATTAGCGAAAATTTCAGGACCGAAATTTGATCGTGAAGTATTGCCATACGCAAAATGACGTCAGCGTTACACACAGATACGTTTGTTCTTTATAATATCGATACTTAATCAGTAAAATATAATAAAGATCAGTTATTAGAATACGGCTATCAGTTGAGGCCGTTATGCTTGGTATTCTGGAATTGAAAAACAGCAATTTTCACCTTCTCAAAATTTGCATACTCACTTCTCACATCCATATCATTATTAAATCATTTTAAATCAAAACTTTAAGTCACGATTGTCATCAACATCTTTTATGTGAACAGATGAACTCTTTACTTGAGATTTCAATCTCAATTCCGGAGAGTAAAAATTTCCGTAATTTATGTTTTTTAGACGCATTTGTATTAAAATGCTTAGTTTTATCTAAGAAAAATTTCGTTTTCTTTTAAATATGACTTCATTTTCACTTAAATAAGCATTTAGCCTAGCGTCTGAAACGTAGTATCAGTACACATGCAGAAGGAAAAACAATATAGAAAACTTATGAGGAAAAATGCGTGTTTTTAAAAGCAGTATGTCATTTTCCGTTATTATGCCCCAAATATAATATTACGTTCCTAATGGAATTTTGCGCCATTAAACTCTCTACAACAATTTTGAATTTTTATCAGAAAATGGCATGAATAAAAATAAAAATACCATTTCTCTCTTGTCTGCAATAATGAAAGCTATTTAATTTTCACCATTTTGAAGAAATTTACTAAAATCCTTTTAAAATTTAAATATAAAAGTGGGGATATTTAAAAAAAAAACAGATAGTGCGATCACATCCTCAAATGAACAGCTTTCATTAGAAAAAATATCAGTAAAATTGGTTCAGCAGAAAAATCAGGGCAGATGACTAAAAACACACTTGTGTTTTAAATATATAGATTATATAAAATTATGAAAAATTAAAATAAGCAAATTATGTTATTTAGATAAAATTATAGTAGAATGTGCTAAAGAATAGCATTAAAAATTTTATTATTCGAGAGAATTTTGGTCAAAAACTTCAGGAACATGATATTATTTAAAACCTTGAATTATTTGTTTGCTTGTCTAACTCGGCGAAGCAAATTCATCCAGGTGAGAATAATCAATTTCTGCAATATAAATCGCTATTATTTGCATGTCACCTCTCTTTTATAAGGACACTCTAAATTTTTGTAAAACATTACGTTTTATCAGTTTGTGATTTCGATTATATTATTTTCAAAAGTGAAGACTTTTCACCTGTGAAGAATTTCAAAGCAGCTGGGTGAAAATGATGCACTTCTACATAACATAATTCAGTTTTAAGAAATAAAATGCACGCCTTTTTTTTATAAATTGACGTCATTTGCATCCGCTAAAGCAATCCACTTTTGCAATCCAGTCTTTAACTTCGTCTATAGAAAAGTATGCATATGACGTCATTATCATGGAATAACAGACGATATTCTTGCCATAGCTCGTATTTTAATTTAACCATTTTTTTCAGGTTTTATGAGAAAATGGCAACAAAAAGATACAGTAATCTGCTATTTTCGACTATTTTTCGTTTACTTTCAATAGAAATGGGGTACTTTTGTTGCCACGATTAGAAAAATGGTATTAAAAACTACAAAAAATTAACATCTCAAAAATAAATTGAGATACAGCTTTAAAACAAATTGCATTTAAAAGAGCATTTTTTTCCTTATACGACGGTATAAAAATTTAAAATGTGCGATGTTTAGAAGTTTAAAAAATTGCAGTAGAGAAAATTGCAAAACCAAAATTTTATTTCAAATTTCAAAGTTTTGCCATTCGCAAAATGACGTATGCGTTACGCACAGATATGTTTGTCCTTTATAATATAGATATAACGGATCTGTTTCTCACAAAACAATACTTTAAAACAAAAATATTAATTGAAACTTACGATAAAGTTTATATTATAAGTATTCTTCCACTTTATCATTTAAGAAATATTGCATTAGAAAAAAAACTGCATTATTAAAAACTATAAAAATAATTAGCAACTCAACAATAAATTGAGATAGTTTTCAAACAAATTGCAATTAAAAGTAATTTTTCTCCCAATACGACGGTGTAAAAATTAAAAATGCGCAATGTTTAAAAGTTTAAAAAATTGCAGTAGATGTACCGCACAATGACACACTTGCTTCATTTTACGGTTGGCTTATGGTTAGGTGTAATGTTATTTTATAGAGATGACACTTTAATTGTTGTCTGAAAGAAGTAGCATATCGAAGGCTAAAAAAATATGCAATTTTTTTTTTTATTATTATTATTTCAAAACCTCAACGAATGTATGTCAGGCAGAAGAAAGTTTCACAATTGAAGAAAGTATAAATAACTATGGGTATGTTTTAACTTAAATATGATATATAAAAATACATAATATATTATAAGGTAGGAAACAAAAATCGTAACACTTATGCTTATTCGAAAATCGTGGTATTTCTTTAGGTAATCAGAAGGCATTAAGTGTGGGATCCGAAGCTACTTGAAGAAAATTTAAAATAATGTTTTTACAAAACTGTGATGTGAAAAAAAAGAATTCATGAAAAATGGGGTTTCGAAATTTCAGATGATAATGATAAATTGTATTCTAAAACTGTGGATTCTTGAAAAGTGTTTTGCAAGCTCGCTCTCAATATCCGCAACGGCTCGATTACATAAAATATAGAACGTTTGCTATTCGCATTTTTCTCTCTCTTTTTTTTATAATTCAGAATAGTTTGGTGTTCAGTAACAATTGTTAAAATTCAACCTTTTCTATCTTTGTCAAGCATGCAGCTGCTATGATTTTTTATAATACAGTTATACATTGATGTCCAAAATTAAGGACCAATCACAAAATGCTAATTTTTAAGTAAGCGAATACTCAAAAGGAAATAATATAATTCGAATAATTACTATCCCTACAGCACAGCTAGTTCATATAGCATCTCATTTATGTCACACATGGTCACAAGTATCACAGTCACTACGGTGAAACAAAAAATAGGAAATTCCATACGTCTCATTGTGAGTCTCAAATGATCACTATATGTGACTCTACCGAGACGTCAATGTGACTGATGCTTTGTGACGAGTTACCAGGTGACTTTACAATGTAGGTACATTGTGACTCTCATGTGACTGTAATTTTTAGACTCAATTTCAGAGTCATCATGAACGTTGCATTATGATAAGTCACCAAATAATATCACATTATAGTCACATGGTGACTTTTCACAAAAGAGCACAATGGTAACTTCACAGTAGTCTCTCTGTCACCTGAAAAGTCATCATGTGACTTTAATGTGACATTATTTGGTAACTTATCACAATGCAGCGTTCACGATGACTTAAAATTGAGTCTGCAGATGACAGTCACATGAGAGTCACAATGTAACTACATTTTAAAGTCACCTGGTGACTCGTCACAAAGCATTAGTCACAGTGACGTCTCAGTGGAGTCACACATAGTGATCATTTGAGACTCATATTGAAATGTATGTAATTTCCTATTTTTTTTTGCTTCACCGCAGTGACTGTGACACTTGTGACCATGTGTAACATGAATGAGATGTTATATGGACTAGTTGTGCTGTAGAGATAGTAATTATTCGAATTATATTATCCCCTTTTAAGTATTCGCGTACTTAAAAATTAGCATTTTGTGATTGGTCCTTAATTTTGGACATCAGTGTAATTTAATTGTCTTGATCGACCATATATTTTTTTTCGACGAACTTTTCGAATCTTATAAGGTCCCCTATCTGCAATGATGGAAAAAATTAAAGGAACCACTATCAAAAAGTATGTAAGTTAAATGATTTTGCTGGGGAAAGCATGGAACTTCCATAAAATCTTTATACTGGTATGGCTGGCATATCTTCAAAATGCAGAATATCCTATTACTGCAAAATGTAAAATTAAAAAAGAGTATAGGAAATGTGATATAAATTTCAGTAGGGTAAAGTTTCTGTTACTTTTTCAACTTTTTACAGATACGTTTAAAAATGTTAATAGGTATGTAGACACTTCTGAATAAAATCGAACCTCGCAGTTTTACAAACGGGCTGTTCGTATTACATTCTCCCAATTAAACGCCATTTTTCCAACATGTCAAATGTCTTCTCAACGACGACGCAAGGTGAGAGATTTAGCGATTCTAGCTGGCCAAAATTATTTTTGGTTTAAATATACAGTATTGTGGCAATTAATTGAGAAATGTCCTTTTTTTTCATTTTATCACACGTAAGCTTGGGAAGAAGCACTCCAAATCAGCTCAGAGTTAAAATGGCAGTCATTATCAAAGTGACAGGTTTTCTTATGCACCTGGTAAGCAGCGGGAGTTCGAATTCCTCCGCCAGGTGTTCTGCAGTATTAATTTCTCGCCTGTTGTGGGGATCATTAACGTCATGGATATCAGTGCGGAAACACGTGCTAAAGTGATTGCGCTTAGAGAACACACTTCCAAGACGTTCGAAAAAATAGGTAAAATATGTGGAGTGAGTACAGCAAGTGGTCGGGAGAATATGGAAGCGGTTTCAGAAACAAGAAATGAGGGAACAAACCATTCTGGAAGATGCAGCCGAAAAAGATCAACTTCGACTCGTGACGACAAAACTTTTTATCGGATAAGTGTGATGAATCCTCGATTAACCAGTTTTGACATGTCCAGGTCCATGGCAGAAGCAGGTGTTGATATTGCACTTTCAACAATGCGATACAGGCTGTTAGAAAGCGGGCGGAGAGCACGTCGACCATACAAGAAGCATTGAGAGCAAGAGATTGCGTTTTCCAACAAGACGGCGCGATGTCACACTTCGAAGCAAATCCAAAATTTCTGCTCAAAAAATAAACTTACTATGTTGGATACACCCGGGAATTCACTAGTTTTGAATCCAATTGAAAATCTGTGGGCTATTGTCAAAAAACGGCTTCACAAGTTTGACTGTACTACGATGGACAAGCTAATTTCAGCCGTTATTAACATATGGTTTAGAGACGTTGAAATTAAATCTATATGTGCCAGTCTAGTACATCGCATGCCAAAATGTGTCTGTGATGTTATAAAATCTCGGGGAGGTCATATCACTTATTAGTTTTCAATGTATCCATACAAAATTTGAATAAAACTGAATTTTATGAAAAAAATGCATTTCTCAATTAATTGTCACAATACTGTAGTTGCATCACCATGAAATTGAAAAATGTTATTGGTATTCACTATGGTATGTTCGGTATTGAAAATAAAGCGTGTAGCAGACATAATTCCGTTACAGGGACATTCAAATGAATTCCATTACATTGCGGCCTATAGAGAGCAATCGTTTGTGATGGTTTTTATGATCTTTCATAATTTCAAACACGTTGAAATTTATTTACATATCTGGGAAGTGCACTACAAGATGCTTGCTATACAATAAGGTATGGGTAGAATTTATCCATCCTTGACAGGGACACTAAAATGAATTACGTTACATTACGGTCTATGGAGGAAAAACGTTTGGGGTACATTTTGTTCATGTTACACTATTTCAAACATATTTAAATTGGTATATGTCTTCTAAGTGCCATATAAGATGCTTGCTATTGAATATGATGTGCATAGTATTCATGTCTCATATTCAGGGGCACACAAAATAAATCAGATATATTTCGCTCATTCGGATATTGAACATTCTGGAACGGCCTATGCACATTGATTAAATTATAATAAAAACTATTAATTAAGAAAATATTTAATTCCAGCATAAAGAGAAAATTAAGAAATTGGAATTTTTTTATCCCTATATGCCGTGAGAGTTCGTATAGTAAAGAGTACCATGATTCTAGACTCTTGTAGTGAAATTTAAAATTAAATTACTATTGATTAATTAAATTGCTTAAGTCAAATTTAAACGCGTTGTGTGATTTCGTAGTACAAGAATCTTATGAATTACACAGAGATCATAGGTGACCAGGAACAGTTACAGTTTAATTTATAATTCGGCCACAATTTATAACCTACCCTATGAAAAATTACCAATATCTAAAATAATAAAATAATAAATTAAATTAAAAGTAGTGTTTATTTGCATATATTTACACATTATAAAAATTTCGAAAGTTGAAAATTTTTGAAAACATTAGGCTGAATAAATTTCTCAAGAGATTTACAATTAAAATTAAGAAGAATTATATTTTGATACAGGTAGTTGAATAAATGATGATAAGGAATGTGCTATTTTCACTCCCTCATTAAGTTGCGTAAAATCTTATCAGTATTTAATGAAACTGCTAAAAATAATATTTTTAATACCTCGTTGAGGATTGAGGTCTGGTTCCTCTCATTGATATCTCCTGGGGCGTCCATACGGCATATCCCTCTATCAAGAAGAGTACTTTTAAACAGACATTAGTCCATGATCTCTAAGTCATTTCTACAGTGATAGGCCAATTATTATGGATCAAAACTCAAGGAGTTTAAAAAATGAAGTAATCTTCCTTCAAAAATATAACGACAGAATAGTTAAAAAGTGCCTCAATAAAAAGATGCTATTCTCTAGGGAACTTCTTAACTGAACGAGAGAGAGAGAAAAAAAAAACTGAAAAGACAGAGTGAAGTGTACTCTGTATCTTTTAAACAATAGAAAAATACCTTTTTTTTCTCTATTGGATATGTGATCAGCATATGAGTGTGCATGTCCCCCAACATGATTATAATGCATGCATAATCTCCTCAAAATCTGCATACTTGCTCCTCCCCATGAGCCATGACCTGTGTCTGTCTCTCGAATATTTATTGCTATGTCCTGTCATCTCCTTGTAGAGGTTTTAAGAGTTGAGTCCGTATTAGGTGACAGAGGTATTTTTTAAAAGTCACTATAAAGTTTTAATCTTTTTATAATCCAATTTCTGCATGATTAAGCCACAGGCATGTCTAAAGGTGGGATTTGTGTTAAAACAATCGACCAGAACAATGATTGCTGGAAGTGCGTTGTAAATTGTGGAATGCTTTTTTAAAAATTAAAACGAAATTGCATTACTAAATTGTCTAAATTCTGCAAATTATATACAGGGCTGCACAAAATATCTGAAGTACATTTCCTTTTTATTGGCGGAAATTGCTGAAGGGGAATTTTCAACTATTCTATGCATTCCTTAACTGTTCTAAATTTAAGCATCTTATGCATATGATAAATCAATAGTTCATATACAACGATGTACAATATTTTATGTTTTTTTTGACTTAGACTAAAATTGTGTTTTCAAACGTTTTATGCATTTTACAAATTATTAAATAGACATCGTTTTTCACGTTTTTAAACTATGAAGTTTTTTTATAGTAGTCTAAATACGTTGGAAAATTTTCATAATCAGCTTGACGTATGATTTTATGTTCTTGTTGATGATTTTAATGATACTTTCTTAACTGAATGGAAGCTAAAGTGATAAAACTATTTTTGTATTATTATAATAACAAATCATAAAAAATATTTTTTTTTCAAAAATTCTATGAAAATTTAGATACAAGACAAACATTCGACAGATGTAATGAAAACTGCTGTGTTGCATATTCTATTGTATATTTATATTTATCGTTGCACAGTGGAACCTTGTATAAAGAATGGGAATCATAAGATATGTGAAAAGGGCTACATTATGTTTTGCATTGTATTCAATCTGAATTTGGAGAATTTGTCTGGATCAATTTTGTAACCACTCAAAATTTGCAGCCAAGTAATATATTTTTCATCAATTTGTCCGATGATATATGCATGCAACTAACAACTTTTGCCCAAATTTGGTCATAAATTTAAACATTTCACGCTTGCAAAACTTCATGGACTCTTCATTGTAATTTTCCTCTATAAACAAAACATTTTCAACAAATTCACATTTTCGTTAAATTTTAAATATTGTTGGCGTCGCATACTTGTGCAAAAGTTTATTTATATGACTACCTTAAATTATGCTGACTGTCATAAAACTCAAGGAGTTAAAAAATACTTTTTTCTAACGGTATGAGCTAAAATAAAAAGGTAGAAAATGGTACTTCAATTAAAATTTCGGAAAAAAAAAACTATTTAGACTTTATAAGCTAAAAGCAATTCTAAATATCGGAGAGGTTGATAAAGGCAGACAAACTAAATTGGAACAAAAAGGAAATAATCTAAACGTATTTAATGATATTAAAAATTTAGCTTGATCTTGTTTCATCATATAACTTTTTCAATATTAAATATGAAAAATTATAAAAAAAATACAGAGTTTTTGTGACGTTAAATATGAAATAACAGCTAAAATTCGAAAAATTTATGCAGATAAATCCGATAAAACAAAGTCTATATTTTGTTCGGAAACGTCCATAATCGAGCTGTATATTTTATTCCGCTTCAGGTAACAGATCAAACAACTATACTTAAATTGATTAAATCATTTCCACGTAATAAGCACCAACTTTACACTAGTCTATGGACCATACAAATGTATTTTTATCAAAACAAATAGCAGGGTACAACGCCCTAACTATTAAGCTAAAACAGGCAAAAAATAAATTATGCTACGATTTATGCTAAATTTTGCTATTATGCTATTAATTTTGTCCAGCTAGAATCAGTAAATGACTCACCGTACGACGTGTTCCACCTCCACATACGAATTTTTTTATTGAATTTGAATGTTTCTGCGCAGCGAAAACAAACATCGTTGGACTATGTGATAACGTTGCCCTTAAAATTCAAACTCACTAACTTTCATTGGATTTTAGTAAACATAATTAGCATAGAGCACCGTTTTATAGTTGTTCCTTTATTACTTGACTGAAAAGAAGGGTTATGTGTTTCACGCGTATATGTGTATGTGGATTTCTTTATACTCTCCAAACATCCTAATGGCTGGAGGGATTTTAATGAATGAGGCCTCTATCGATTCGTCTTAACGGCCTGATGGTTATAGGCTAGGTTTTGTTTTTATAAATTCAAAATGGCGGCCGTAAAATACAAAATGGCGGTAGGGACGAAAAAAATATTTACGCACCCTATTGAGTGGCACATCATTGGATAGGTCTTTCAAAATGAAGACAATGTTTCATTGATTATTTTACAGTCAGTAGCTCCGTTAAAATATTATATAACCTGGAAGTTGTGTATTTATTGTGGATCTCTAGCTTTACTGCAACTCTAACCATCATAGACATCTATAGACCTCACCAAAACAGTGTTTATAGATAAAAACTAACAGTTAAATACAACTTAAAAGTCATCAGTACAAGTAAATAAAAAAATAGGTAATTAATATAAACAAGTATAATATAAAAAATTAAAATAAAGTCAATTCCTACTTAGGTCAATAAGAGAATTTTTCTTCTCCCATTCTTCTTTTCTTTTAAGTGGCGCTTAAAATGCCTTGCTCAAGAAGAGGGCTCTCTCTTTCTTAAAAAACCTTGATCAAGATGGGGGGCTCTCTCGATTATTGAAAATTAATTAATTTAATTTAATTAATGAATTAATATTTGAAAAAAAAATAGATTAACATCAAGTGTCATCCATTACAAATTTAAAAAAAATTATTTGAGCTTTATTGGATGAATAATAAGTATTTTATTAACGGTTGAAAATTCGAACAAGATATGTATAGCGAGAGTGTGAGCTAATAGTAGAAATTGAAAAAAAATTGTTTCACATTGAGGAGAAATAATTAATTAGTTCGCAGTCGGGTTTTTTTTATTTTTTTAAATTTAATTGTTTATTTTTTCACTCAAAAGTGTTTCTTATTCTTTCATTCGATTTGTAATGCCGCATCAAAGATAGTTAAAACTTTGCATTGCTTTATCTTGAAATCACAATAAATAGGATTTAAATTTATTCAGATACAATGTCAATAATGAGAAACGCGTTTTAAAGATTAATACTACATGACACTACCTCTGTAGCAGTTAAAATAATAATATGCAAATTGCATGTTAAAGAGAGTAACAGTACTAATCTGGAAACTCATGAATATATCGTTTACTTACAAGCATTTAGTATTAATGGAATGACAGCAAAGAGATTTTCAATTTTAATTTAATGTATGGTATCTTAAATTTTCTGATTTTACGTATTTGCCCATAACTTTAAAACTATCACTTATTTGTGAACTCCTGTTTGAATTAGGGTGTGCCGATTCTAATGGGGATAAAAAAAAATATTTATGCGGATGAATTTTCAATGATAGCATTAATAATAAATACAATTCATTAATAATGTGATATTATTATTAATTAAGTGTATTTTAAAAGCTATGTAATTCATATTATAGAAGCGCGTTATGTTTAGGCTTTTACAAAATATCGTGTAAAACTAAAAATAGTGAAATACAGTAAAAAGCGCCATTTATTTAAATCTTATAAACAAAGTTTTCATTTAATATTGATTGGTTAATTTTCTGATAATTTATATGTTAATAATTAATCAAGAATTAGCATAATAAATAATTAATTAAGAATATATATTAAATAACGCTATTGTATTACTCATTAACTTTTTTTAATTGTCAAATTACACATGGGTTTATGTTTGGTCTTTTACATAGTACCATATAAAATAAAAAATAGTAAAATGGAATAATAAGCGCCCAGAATATAAACCTTATGACAAAATTTTTAATTTAACATTGATTGGTTAATTTTCCGATAATTTATATGCTAGTAACTAATCAGGCAAAATTTATAAAAAGTTTTATTTTTCTATTTTTTGCATGCTGAACTTAAATCGCTTTTATAAAGCAAAAAAACATGCCCATAAATAACGCTGACATCGTATTGACGGGGGCAAAAACTTGAACAGAGGGAAAAACTATATTTGTCAACATTTCGTCCAGGCAATAGGGATTTTACCTGGAAATTAATGGTAGTTCTGGAAATCGCTTACTTTATGTTTTTTGGGTCGCTGAATCCGAATTTGTAACTTCCCACCAAAATTTCCCACGGCAACCCCCCAAATTTTGGTAAAATACCTACAAAAAAGGTTTTTATTAAAAAAATCAATTTTTTTATTGTTTTAGGAAAAAAGTATCTAGAAATTCAGAAAGTAAACAAAATTTTCAACAAATTAGATATATGACATTATGACTTAGGATGAAGAGAACGGGGGGATCTGCCTCGGAACATGCGCCGCGGTGCTGCGTGGACTAAGTTGCTCAATTCTACTTAACCACTCACATGTTTACATTCGCCCTCCAATCTCCGCTCCGAACTTTCTCTATAAGGTTTACTTTAAGTTTTTTCGGTTGCTGAATCCGAATTTTTAACTTACCCCCAAAATTCCCCACCCCAAATCCCCCCCCCCCTCACCAAATAGTTATTTTTAAATTAAATTTTTTATTGTTTTAGGGGAAAACTATGTAGAAATTCAGAAAGTAGACAAAATTTGCAACAAATAGGATATA
Organism: Maratus speciosus; assembly: GCA_963932465.1. Taxonomy (NCBI): domain Eukaryota; kingdom Metazoa; phylum Arthropoda; class Arachnida; order Araneae; family Salticidae; genus Maratus; species Maratus speciosus. The sequence continues at coordinate 352,050,047 of OZ010788.1, read as the reverse complement.
TGACATTATGACGTAGGATAAACGGGGAGAGAGGGGGCTGCCTCGGAACATTCCCCGCGCGCTGTTCTCTAAAACCAAAATTTTTCAAAAAATCAATTTTTTGGAGGTTTGCCGGGGAAATTTTTGGTGGGAAGTTACAAATTAGGATTCAGCGATCCAAAAAACATAAATTGATCCGAAATTCAGAACTAGCATTAATTTTGCCAGGTAAAATCCCCTATTACCTGGACTTGCGTAACTTAGTGTACATAGCGCCGCAGTGTATGTTCCGAGGCAGCCCTCTCCCTCACCGTTCGTCCTACGTCGTAATGCCATATATCGTAAATGTCCAAATGTATAATCTAAATATCCAAAATGTCCAAAATCGCAAGTGCTCTGTCACCTTTGGCCATATTGTGTATACATATATAGCGATCTCATTAAAAGACCGCAAAAAACGAACTCAGTGGACCTAAAAAAGACAAATTTTAAAATACACGCATGCATACACGTTGAATAATTTTAAAACTAGAGAAAACGGAACCAGCTAACTTCAAAATGTAAAAAATTATCAATATTTCCATATTTGGGTTTGTAATATGATTGCGATACTTTGATTTATGTGAGTGCGAAATGTAAAAATATTGCGATAGCTTTATTTTCTTTTTTATACCTTGAAGATTGGTTGTGCATTTTTGAACAACATAATTTTAATTCCTAAATGCCACATTGGCAGCAGTATTTTGGAATTCTAAATTTCCCTTTTGTATGAACGTGAAGAAAGTTATTTTTTTTTAAGTTTGTTTGTGAATTCTGATGTCATTATCAATCATTTCGGAATATTACGAATATAAGTAGTTCTCCCCTAAAAGAGTTAACCTCTTAAGCCCCAGATTCATTTTAGGGGTAGTATGCTGAATACTAGGTATATTAAATTTCGTCAAAAAGTAGTTTATGTTATTATTTTCAATTACAAAGGAGTTATTTACTTACATGTATTGTAATAAGGAGATGAAATGCAGATTTATTTATATTATACAAACAGAAATAATGTTCGACATAAATAACTATTACGTATGCAAAGTTCGTAAGTTTTTCTAATTATAGTTCCATTACAATAAATCGTAGAAATTTCGAAAATTTAAAAAAAAAACAATAAACTGTGTATGTTTATGCTATAAAGACCTTACAAAACCAATCACAATATCAATTATCCACACAAGAAAAAAACAGAACATTGCAGTTTGGACTTAAAATGAGGACGTACGCACGTACGTCCTGGTATTGTAATGGAAGACTTCATGCTGTACGCAAGTACCTTGTGGTGCTTAAGGAGTAAAAGTATTTGTATCTACTTGTTTAGTCGTATAAATATTTATTTTAAAATTAATGCATAATAAAATAATAATTTACAGTCTATGATTGTTTAAAGAATTGTCATTGCTGCATGAGATTCTGTAACAAAGTTAAATACTAAAGAAATTTATCATGCTTTGTATGCATATAATTACGTCAATGAAAGTTCTGATATGTTTCTATGTGAAGTTGTGCAATAAAATATAATTAATATAGTGCAATAAAATATTTTACCAACGAACCGCTAAAATAAAGATAGTTAAACTTCCATAATACATAGATTATAGTAATTATCTTATCCAATCCATCTCCCAGCAAAATATAGACTAGTTTATTAAAGAATTGCTTATATTTATTTATACATCAACATTAGGAATCCAAATTGATATGTAAAATGAGTCTCGTATATTAAAAGCCTATATTAAAAAAATAGACTTAGTTTCAAGTTTGATATTTTTTTTTTTTTTTTTTTTTTTTTGCAAATTTGATTGGAAATCACTTAAATTAAAATGCAATTAATCTACAAGGTTAGCCTAAATGATTCATCGGGTTTAAAAAGACTGTTTATTTTCAAGTATATGGCGGAGAAAGACGGGAGATACATATAAAGATACATATATTCATCCAGTTTCTGGTACGTACTACAAGGGTTCAATCTATGCGCCCTTAGTCACCCAGCACACATCCAAACGGTAAATCACTCCCATTCCGTACGTCTAATAGAATGTTTCTGTCAATGTTCTTCACAGCAGCAGTGATGCGTTCCTGCACGTGAAACACGAGGAGAGCTTTTAAACTTGGTGCGTGTATGTATCTTGTCATGTATTACCCGTCTTTGTAAGTTCTATACCTCTCAATACACAGTGTTTTGAAATCCGATAAATCATTTCGACTAATTCTGTATTATGTAGAATGAGTTTAGAATTAATCAATCTAAACACGTCATATGCAATTTCTGCCGAATAGAAGTCCTGCTATGATGTACAGTATGACCATAATTAAAGTGCACGTGTTTGAAGAGCTCTACAAGTTAAACTGTTTGGAATATTTTAAAAAGTTTTGTTATTTTTACTTTCTAGAGTATGCGGAAAGAAGTTATGCAATAAAATTGATTAGTTTTAATGTTTACCATTAGATGGCGCTAAATGTTGAAGGTGCTTTATTAGCAACAACAATAACTCATTTTAAATCATTATCTTTTGATAAGACGATTTTCTTTCATATCAGTGCTACAATTACTATGATTTTGATAAAAACACTTTATTATGTGAAATTTCCCATAAAAATGTTTCTTAATTTAGCTCAGTTTTTCTGTTATATATAGCGCCATCTATTTTAAAATTTTTAATTATTTTTTTCATTGCAGAACTTATTTCCGCATGCACTAAACTGAATAGATACCGAATTTTTTTAAATATTTGGAGCAGTATAACTTGTAAAACCTTTCAAACACGTGTGGTTCAATTATGGCCACGTGGTACATTCTTGAACTTTTATACAACTACTTGTCTTCTTCGATGTTTTCTAGTGAAGTGGGAACTATTCAAAATCTGAAGCATCCCTTCATGATTGTATTTTGTGCTTTTAAATTGTTGTCTATATGTTTATTTTATTAAATGTCTGACTTTTAAGTGCCGTATTATATTTATTTAATAATTAAAAACATAATTAGGTTCGTACAATAGAAGTAATTTCCAATTCATTACATTTCTTAACTATAATTTTAATACAGACACTTCTTCCGTGTAAATTATACTTTTTACATTTTATTGTTGTAAGATATTTTTTATATTGCATATTTTATGATGTAATTTATAATTTTACGCCTTTTTTGATGAATAAATTTATTCATCTGTATTAAAAATTTTCTTATGTAGACAAAAAAATACATAAATTAAATGCCTAGGTGTAATTCAATAGCAAATTATCTAAAAGAATATTCAACGAAAAAAAAAAACACCCAACGGGATCAAAAGGATCATCTCCATTTTCTTGGTATCGGCATACTTTATGTTTATAGAGTAATTCAAATTCTTCTATCCATTAAGAATTAATGATAAAGGCAGTAACAAAGAGTTTATTAGAGCAGGTGAGCGTAACTAATGAATTTTCAAGTTATTTTGAAATAATTTTATACTTCCATTTACCGTAACGTAATTTTAAAGCTGCGGGGATTTGGATCCATAGTCTTATTATATTGATCGCTGATGCTTGTATTCAGTTTATATTTTTAATGTGCACAGCATTTAAGATTAATATATTTTGGGTATTAAATCGACACCTATTGATGATTTGAATGAAATAAAATTTATGAAGAAACAACGTATTTAAACATAATACCAGGAAACTAAATGTTTCATTGTCCAAATATTCTAATGTTTCATCATGTTTCATTTAAAAAATAAAATCGCTCTTTTACACTTTATGATTTACATTTCTTTCATTTAATTACAAAATCCCTTTATATTTAGACTACATTTTAGTAAATAAGTAAAATCATTAATAATAAGCAAATACATTTTTCAAATACAAAGAAAAGATGAGCTTTTGACAAATAAAAATTTCAAGCGATAATATTACCTTGTCACAAAGAATAAAATATTTTTTTTTTAAATTCAGAGCTGTTCATAACCAAATACTGTTCAACTGTACCGATTTTTACAATATTTATGTAATACTGTGATTTGTCTTAAATAACGTTAATAGTTTTAACAAAAATTTTTAAAAACATTACAATATTCTTTGCAAATAATGCATAAGTTCAGAAATTGCTAAAGTTTGTAATAACTTTTTGTTTCACGTCTAAATCACGTTGTATACAAAAGAAGCGAAACAAAATGCATTGATATGTGTCATCATATGTAAATAACGTGAAAGCATTGCAAGACTTTTAATTTTTTTTTTCTAAAACCTGTTAAAGCATACTAACAAGTAAGGTCTCCTTACCGGGTAAACTCAGAATATTTTTAAAAAAAATACTAATTAGACTACTTGTGTATGTAATAAGGATCAGTCAAATTTAGCAGCTGAATTACAGTAGAAAGACTGTAAGAAAATAAAACACTTTCGAGATTTTGCGCGAAAAGACGTAAGCGTCACGCGATTTGGCGAGCAGTACTTTTTCTCGCTAAAAGAAAACGATTTTAATGCACCTGAAAATTGCTTGTTAATTGATTTTTAAAATGCATGTAAATAGTATTTAATGAATTTAAACTTAAACAATGAGAGAGTTTAATAAATACATTTTTTGTATTACATATTTATGTTGCTTGTTATTTCATTTTATTCATTTAAAAACAATTTCATATCTAAAAAATATATTCATATAGTTAAAATTTTTTAAAAAATAAAGGCAAGATGAAGAATTCTGCAGTTATTCATTTCAATATCAAAGAAGTAGTTGTTTCCATAGCAACAAAATTTAATCGACAGTGCTCAAATGGACTTAATTTTGAGAATGAAACAATTTTAATTAATATAAATTTTGATTTAATTCATTAAAAAATATCATTAACTTTCATTATATATATATATATATATATATATATATATATATATATATAACGAAATTACAATTAAATCAAACTAAAATTACATTTACATTAAATTTTTTAAACAAGTTCAATATGAAACATTTTTATTTTAAAGAGTATTTTAAATAAAAAAGTATTTTTTGAAATTTATTTTCATCCCCAACCGGTAATAACTCGCCAAATATCGAAATTATTTTTTACGGACGCTCTATCGCGTTTCCGCCGAATTTTTTTTATAAACTTATCTATCCTCATGAGCAGAACATTCTATATTTTTTTCAGATTTTTCGGAGTATGCCCGTATGGGAGACCTTCCTTGTAAGTAAATATTTAATATTCCGTTACTCAGAACACTACTTACTATAGAATAAATCTGCTATGTCGGAATTGGAATCTACCGAAAATAATGCTTTTTAACACAGGTTTACTTGTAAATAAATGTTAGAGAAAACAGTCTTGTTGTTATGTTTCTAGGTTTGAGGGTGTGAAAAATCAAGTTAATAGCACGTGATTTACATAGTGGACAACTGTTGATGCTTGCTGTATTTTAGTTAGAGTAACTTTAATTTTGTTGCCTGGACAAACAAAAGTTATCGCTACTTCGGCAGAGAAAGACGTGCAATAAATGTAGTTTGAATCCTCCAACTAAGAACACTTATATGGCATTCAATATAGGGGAGAGTAGCCGAATTTGGACCATTTCACTTATTTTCAGGTGTAATTCACTTAATTTTTTGAATATCTGCAAAAGATCATTACACACGGTCAATCTATTCATCTACTAACTAAATAAATATTTAGATCAATTTCTTTTTGAAAACCTTAAATTTTATTTTAGTTTGAAAATTTTGTCAAAAGTGGTCGAAATTCAACAACTGGTCGCCTAAGTTGAACCCCCAGTCTCCTAAATTGGACCAAATAAAATCAGGTTGTTTTAATGGCTAGGGAATATAACTAATTTTATTAAAACCAAAGTTTGCGATTAATGAAACAATCAAACAAAATAACAGCACTGAAATATAATGAAATCAAATATCTGAAAATATGAGTAATTGTTTTAAATCAAAATGTATTCATAATATAAATCAAAGTTATCAGAATTTAAGAATAGAAATTATGGAACTAATTGTCAGTTACTCGAATATCATGTAAGGAGTGATGCAAAGCTTATACATGAATTTTGTTTATTGTTTTTGTTTTCCAGCGCACACAACATGGAAACGTATATGGCAATCTAAACACTGAATCATTTCTGCTATTTTATTTTTCTGACAAATTAGGCAAAATCAATCATCAATGTCTACATTTTTCTTTTTAGATTCTAAATTATCAGACTTTTTTTTTTTTTTTTTTTTTTTTTTTTTTTTTTTTTTTACAATATGTTTTGTGTTTCTTTTTTGTAGTTCTTCTCTTCCATCATTTTCTTGCTAATTGCATTACACCTCCTTTTTAAAACTCGATGTTCCAATTGCTTTTGTGCTGTAAAAGCTTCCTTTTTGTCTTTTTTTTCATTTCAAGGTTTAGTTTATATGGCGATGATGTTAACACAACTGTTTTTTGACCCCCTCTGTAATTTGATTTAACTCAATTTAGCAAGGGAATTGACATTTCTAATGATTTTCTTTTTTTCTGCTTTTGGGGAGGATTTGTAACAGCAGCCTTGTTGCAGGTAAATTTCTTCACGACTTACTGTCTGCTTTTTGTTTCCTGTATCTTTAACAGCTTTTGCTGTCACGGGTGTTTTTCTTCCAGACAGTTTGTTTATGTCTTTTTCAATATTTTCATCAAGGTTTGAGATTTTATGCGTTTTAATGGCAAAAAAGTATAATTTCACCCTCCAGAACTGTAAAAATTTTTCCATCATAAATATCCTGCATGAGGAAAATGTTTGAATTCAACTCTGTAAATCAAATATGCCGTAGGAATAAATAATTCAAAGAAAATAAATACAATTACATACAAGATAAAAGACATTGCAAACAAAATTTATTGAATAGACATGTATAAACATTTTTATGTTTATATAGCCTTAACTGTATTAAAAATTATTAATTCAGATATACCAAAAAAAAGTCCTTCCGGCCAGTGCCGGGAGGAAGAGGTAGCTTTCATATTCCTTATTTTTAAAAAGCCAACTTATATTATTCAAACACACGAAGCTCAATTAAGTGGAAACCGAATGTAGGAGATTCAATACTAATTTTTATCAATACTAAATCATTATGAATGAGAATTTCGCGAAATTAGTCAGCTTTATTCAAGCTGCTTTTATTTAAAGTCACTTATATTTGGCTGCCAAATTCGGCGATTTCTTAATGTGTCTGCCATTTTAAGACAACATGGTAGATGAGGCTAACCAGTGAACTTGGTCGAGACCTTAGTAATTGCTGTGCACATGCTCACACATATCGGAATCGGTTGATATATACTAGTGCTGTCGCAGGCAAAAAATCAGATTTTTCAAAATGTCACCCACTTTAGAAATTGAAACTGCTATATCTGAGCCATTTTTTAAGATAAAGACAAACAAAAAATGCTCCGGAATCCTTATATCAAGGTCAAATACTTAAGAAAGAAACCTTTTTCAATTTCTAATTTTTTTGCACCTCACTTTAAATATAATTTTATTTAATTTAATGTCCGCCATTTTGAAACAAGATGGCTGATGAAGCTGGCCAGCGAACTTGGTCGAGATATTAATGTATACTATCCAGATGCCTTCTTCCATCGAAATAGGCGAATACGTGTGGTATCGCGTGACAAATACAAACAAGATCGTTTCAAAGTGTTAGCCATGATAGAAATTCAAAGTGCTATAATTCAACCATTTTAAGATATAAACAAAAGAACAAATTTTCAGAAACAAAAACTGCTCCAGAATCTTTGTATCAAGGCCAAACACATAAAAAGAAATCTTTTTCATTTTTCCAATTTTTTAATACCTCATTTTAAATTTTAAATTACATTTTTTTTAAATGGCAACCCTTTTCAAACAAGATGGCGAATGAAGCTGGCCAACGAACTCGGTCGAGACATTGGTATGTACTATGTACAGACCAAGTTACATTCAAATCGGTTCATAAATACGCCTGTTATCGCGTGACAAAAATCAGGTCGTTTTAAAATGTCAGCCACAATAGAAATTCAAAATGTTATAACTCAGCCATTTTTTTAGATGTAGACGAAACAAAACCTGTTCCGGAATCTTTGTGTTAAGGTCAAACACATACAAAAATAATCTTTTTCATTTTCCAATTTTTTGGTATCTCATTTTAAATTTATTTAAAAAAAAATTTTTTTTAATGGCCACTATTTTGAAACAAGATGGCGAATGAAGCTGGTCAATGAACTCGGTTGAGTTATTTGTATGTACTATGTACACACCAAGGTACATCCAAATCGGTTCATAAATACGTCTGTTATCACGTGGCAAAAATCAGGACGTTTCAAAATGTCAGCCACGCTAGAAATTCAAAATGCTATAACTCAGCCATTTTTTAAGATATAGACGAAACAAAAACTGCTCCCGAATCTTTTTATCAAGGTCAAACACATAAGAAAAAAATATTTTTTCAATTTTCAATTTTTTGCTACCACATTTCAAATTTAAATTTTTCTTAAAATTTTAAATGGCCGCCATTTTTAAACAAGATGGCGGATGAAGCTGGCCAACGAACTCGTTCGAGACATTGGTCTGTACTATGTATAAACGAAGTTACATCCAAATCGGTTCATAAATACGCCTTTTATCGCGTGACAAAATTCAGGACGTTTCAAAATGTCAGCTTCGCTAGAAATTCAAAAGGCTATAACTCAGCCATTTTTTAAGATATAGACGAAACAAAAACTGCTACGGAGTCTTTGTATAGAGGTCAAATACATAAGAGAAAAATATTTTTCCATTTTCAATTTTTTGGTACCACATTTCAAATTTTAAAATTTTTTAAAATTTTTAAATGGCCGCCATTTTGAAACAAAATGGCGGATGAAGCTGGCCAACGAACTCGGTCGAGACATTGGTATGTACTATGTACACACCGAATTACATCGAAATCGGTTCATAAATACGTCAGTTACAGTGTGACATAGGTCAGATATATATATATATATATATATATATATATATATATATATATATATATATATATATATATATATATATATATATATATATATATATATATATATATATATATATTGATATATATATATATATATATATATCAATTTTGAACGGAGGGTGGTTTCGGGGTCTGGGGGTCATGATCGATGAAAATATACCAAAATTTTTTGAAATCGCTTTCCTCCGAACGGCTGCAATAGGTAGCTTTTTGTAAAGAAAGCTACCTAAAACAATTGCATGGAGATAGTAATCCATTATAAAATATAAAAAAAAATAGTGTACAAAGCGTACCATCCTCGAAATTCATTACTTACTTTTCAAATTTATGAACGCATATCTGGTCCAATTTAAGCAACTTAAATTGGCCCAATTATGGCAACTGCGCTATTTTTGAAAACAGTTAATTTCAAGACTAAGCACAAAAACGAAATCAAACAAATCCGCGTGAAAAATATGCGCAATAAACAGATGAATTCATAGATGTATACGGAAACATAACAACTTACCTTAGTTTTAAAATATTCACTTACGTTTAGTAGGAAAAAATTAGATCAAAACGGCTAACGTTAGGGTTTTTTTTAATTGTCTGAAAACAGCACGTGGTAGGCAGCTGCTTTTTCCAATCATGAGTGACGTCATTCCGATGAGTAGGATTTTTGAGGTAGATGGAGTCTCTTCATGTAATTAACGGCAGAATGGCAACAGTCCAATTAAAGCGTCGGTCCACATATAGCTACTCTCCCCTAATAGCATGGTCGATAAAAAGAGCGACAAAAACACCGTGCGATCATATTGCTTGGCTTATTAGATGTTTTTTTTTTTTTTGGAGACTTCAAACTACAGCGATTGAAGGTCTTTGAATGCGTCAGTAGCGGTAATTTGTTTCTTCAGGCATCAAATTTAATATCACCACAAACTCACGCCTCAATAACTGCCCACTAGGAAGTAAACGTGAATCACTTATGATTTGTCTCACTCATAATTTACATCACATATCAGACATCTCTCTAATCATTATCCACGCGGCAACCCTGTATATATCTGTGAGAATCTATACAATTGCAAGTATGTATCATGTGATTATATACAAAGTAATTCAGAATAACTGTTCAATAAGTAGCAGACACATCAGGAACATGAACTATATGGAAAAGAGGGGCAAAATCCACATATTCAGGCAGTAATACAAGACTAAGGTTGTTAAATTCTAACTAAAGGAGTTTCCGTTAATAACTTTAAGAAAAATAAAAATAGCTTAATAGAAATTTTAAAAGACAAAAATTGTGAAAAGTTCTAGAAAGGCTCATTAATTCAATAAATGATAGTGTATGCACTGACTGACAAAAACATTTTAAAATTTGGAGCATGTCGGCCATGCTGTGTGGGCCTGGAGAGTGTAAATTTGCAGCGTTCTCTTGTTTCTATCATATTTGGCATACACAAGGTAGATTGTTTGGAAATTTCTATACAATATCTTAAAGCTGCTCGTCACTCAGTTTCCGAATTCCCCTCGGTAATGTTAAGTCTACGGGAGTTTGATGCTATCTTATATTTAAAATATCTCCTTAGGATATTAATATTTTTTTCTGTTTTCTTCTTAAAGGATGTCTCTTTCTTAGTTATCGAGATATTTCTAAAGTCTATGCTTAATTTAATATTTTATATGTCAAAAGCGGACAAACTGGGATTAAATTTTTAACGCTTCATATAAAATTAATCATAGATTTTAGAAACATTTTGAGAACTAAGAAAAAAAACGACACCCTTTAAGAAGTGTAGATAGAAAAAAGAAGTTAAAAATATTAATTTCCCAAGGAAATATTTTAAATACAAGAATGCATCAAATGCTCATAGAAGGGAATTTGGAAACTGGGTGACTAGCAGCTTTAACTTTTCTCCAACTTACAGAAGCACAATTTCTGATAAACTGGGAAGTCTGTATTTTTGACTGAATAATTTCATGGCGACCTCATGTCCTTACGTTATTATAGCTTGTGTGGGAATTTTTTTTAATTCCTGATCCCTGTCCAATAAATTTCCATATAATTACAACGCAACTTATCGAACAGTTATTCTTCATTACGTAATTTAGAAAATGTAAGGTTTCGACTAGGGGAATTAAGAAGAATATTTAAGGCCTGTTTAAATATTAAATTTCAAGCGCTTCAAGATATCATAGCTGAGGCGCAAGTATGGAAAGTAGATTTTTTGAAATAGTCGCAACAAACGTTTTTAGCAACTAATCATAATATTCATTTAAAAATTTGAATTTATCAGTGTCTGCTTGACGACATCAAATGAACGCTTGCATTTATTAATTCGCTCAACTGAAATTTGTGCTGTCACCAAATGCACTTCCCTCGGAAAAATTAATGAATAAAACAAACTCTCGCTTTATTTCAATTTAAAGTGTATTGTTTCTCTTGTTTATAATTATGGGTGGGGGGGGGCGACATTTTATAACGGTTTTACTGTGAGCCTTTTTCAAGGCTTTCATAACTTTAAAGTGTGTAACGTTTGATACTTTTCTTGACCTATTTGTTTTGCTGATTTATGAAACAATTTTATAAAAAGGCTGATTAAACGAATTATTATGCTTCACAGCTATTTCTCCTAAAATATTAAAGGTTTGGACATGAAATTAACACCAATTATCGGTATGGATCCACAGATGTCAAAAATGGTAATAGAATTTTAAAATTTGAATTAGTTTTCCAGATATTAAATTTTTTCTAAGTTTAGTGATATTTCTTTAATGACGGTAACTAAGATACTCCATTTTTTAGGGAAAAGGGGGAATACAGAGAATAACTATAGAGAGAGAAAAACTATAGAGATTATTAGATTTATTTTTTACGCCATTTGTAAATTGAAATTCAAATTATCTTTTACTTCAATTGATAGTGCAACAATATTGTGGTTAAATGTTTTTTTCAGGAAAATATGAATAAAATAAAAATTAGATATGTTTTTGGTCGTAATTTTCAAATTGAAATTAAAAATTGGCCATCGGCTGAAATGTTTGAATTTTTGAAAAATAAAAAAATTGCGCTTTTTTGAAAAGAAATTTCATTTTTCGTCTAGATTTTTCTTAAGCTTATTGGAAAAATATATAAAAATAAAATTTTCATAAAAGGGCTCAATGGGCCTTAGACAATTTCATTAAGCGTAGATGAGCACAAATTTTATCCAAAAGTGTTAAAAAATGTTCAATATATGTTTAGTTTCCTGAAAATCGTATTTAATGTTTTAGGAGAAAAAAATATGCAGATACTTTTTTTTTTTTTAAACTTACCCTTAATTTGCTATTTTTGCTACTCTGGGCCCTCCTAAGCCTTAATCATATCTTTTAAGGTGTTTTTGTTACACCTATGAGCAGTACGAGCCTCTTTCGTCGCTTGTGCTGCTTTGATTCTAGCATGTCGCAGACGGTTTGCTTCCTCAATTGCATCCTATTGCTTGTAGTATATGCACGTAAATTTCTGCACCATCATTATATGTGGCAGAAGCAATATTGATGGAAATTTGAACAATACAGCGACTTCTGGGCGTGCCTTTTGGGCACATTTACTCCTTTTTAATATTCAAAGTATCGTTAGGGTTCAATAAGGGAGTAGAACTTTTTAAATGCTTCAATAGACTCTTGCGAATATAACGAATACCAAAGAAAACATGTATTTGTGAGTTTTTACCAGTTCGCTACAGCTGGCTTTATATTGTTCGACGAGGTTGGTTTTATAATCGCGCGCGCGCTCACATTTTTCTCATAAATTTCTTAAAAATTGAGATATTACTTTAAATCTTTTGGCCCATAATTCTACACACTATAACGATTTAATTTCCGTCAAAAATCAGTAATCGAGTAAAGTTGAGAATGTATGCAACCCCTTAAACACAAATTCCTGATAATTTTGACGACACTATCACGCATAGATCCGAACACACTGGCTCGCAATTCGGCTGTCTCATTGACTGCTGTGGAAATGCCAGAAATAAGCTACGGACACGGAAGGAGATATCTTAGGCATGTGTGGTTGGAGTAAAACAGCTGTTTATCATGTCGAGGCTATGTAGCCTCGGGAAAACTAAGAAGGATTAGTGATCCCGGATAAACCAAGATTAAATTTAAATAAGTTGATGGAAAAAGGTTGACAAGAAACACTAAACATGCTAAGGCTGATACGCAGAATGTAAAAATAGATGCTGAAGCAACAATATTTATCATTTTGAATAAAAAGATAAAAATATCATTGGGTCTAATATGAGACAAAATGTTTAGCTTTTTTTCAATTACTGTGTTCCATTCACTTTAGGCCTAAAATAAAAATAGAGCAATTTATTTTTTTTCTATCCTTTATCGGATTACAAATAAAAATGAATAAATAAATAAAAATAAAACCCTGTATCATATTATCCCCATTCAGTGGAACTAATATGTGACGGCTATGGAGCTAAAGTGAGACGACACCAAAGTTTTTAGCTGTTTTTAAGCACTAAAAAAATGAGAAGCCGTGGTAACAAAGTTACCACGGATCTAATGTTTCAAATGAATTATTCAAATTCTTTATATTTCCTGTTTTCCTGAAATTTGGGATATCTTTAAAGCGTTCAACAGAATACTCATGGAAAATAACTACAATAAACACCCTCTTTAATTTTTAAATAACGAATTAGGGTTACAAAACGCTAAGAAAATAAATTGATTCGTTTAAACTGTCTTTTAATCAATTTTTAGTAATAAACTTACAATGGTACAACATTTATTATTGAAAAATAAAAAATGCAGTCTAAAATATTAACTGTTAATTCAGTCTTCATTAACATTACATATCCAAAGGAAGTGTAATTAATGTAGCTGTTTTTTTAATATACGTTCAGGAAAAGGCATGACTATTTTAGACAGTAGTTACGTTAATCTTGTAGATTTTGTTAAAGGAATGGAACTAATGTATTCTCATAATTAGTACTATTATAGTTATTAAAAAATATGAATGGTAAGAAAAAATAATAATACATCTCTGCAACATACTCACAATACCTACTCGGTACAGATTGAACACAGGTATTTCTCAGTATATTTTTCTGGTATGAAATTTTGAATATTCTGATACACTTATGAAGCCGATTGCTATATCATAAAAACATAGAATTTAATCCGTTCGGGTTCTAACGTCCTACAAAACGCGTCTTTTCAGTGAGTATTATTTTCTCTTAGTGGTTAGTTTGGTAATTATCTTTAGGTAGTAATGATATTGTCTTAATCTAAATATTATTATGAATGTGAAAGTGAAAACTTTTTGGCCGAACCAGCGTCAACATGGATGATTAAATGAATAAATTGTATTCATTATCCAATATATATATTTTCCCCATATACAAAAATTTCACTTTGGTCAATAAAATTTACATATTTGTTTGTTTTTAATAAAATAATGTTTGAAATAAAATATAAGTTATAAAAATAAAACCCTACTTTGATTAAAAAGTAATATTGTAATACTCCATTGAGTTTGTAAAACCGTAATATTTCAAAGACAAAAAAAATGTAAAAATGTATTTGACATTGCCGTCATAATAGTTATAACAGTGTTAACCTTATTAAAAATATTTTGAACACTGATAACTATCGCTGTTACTTGAACTGAAATAACAATATTTGTAAATTATTGGGTTTACAATGAAGAGGCTTATAATTAAACGTCAGTACTGCAGAAATATTGCTATTATTTTATATTTATCTCCAACAAAACCTCAATTATGCAAAAATATTTATTTTATATTGGAAATATTATTAATAAAATTACAAAATATTTTTTAATTATTGCGAAAATATGTGCAAAATGTAAATTGGCAAAAAATATTTTGCAATTTCACTATTAATGTTCTCGGCTTGGTAATATATTTGCGACTCGGTATACTTTGAAGAATTTTTTATTAATTAATGTACATTTACTTATTATATATGCATATTAATATACGTAATACTTGGAAAAACTGATTTTGTCAACAACAAAAAAAAAAAATCATTTTGTTGGTAAAATATGATAATTTCAATTTTTTAAAAAGGATTTAAAGGTTTGTAAAAATCATACTTCTCCTATAGTTTTCAAAATAATACCGTGATTTTTTGACAGGATAGTTATCAATTTATACTTTATAATTCTAAGGATCGATTTTACAATTAATTAATTAGTCTATGATGAACAAAAAAATATACACAAATCTATACCAAAAACGCATCAAAGAAAATGTTTTCTTCAACGTTTTGATTTTTATTTATTTTTACTTTTCACTATACTGTAAAATCCATTCCTAATTTTATTAAGTACAGGATGAGGATACAAAACATACTGGGGTAATTTGACAAATATTTGTAGACGTTTTAGTGTTTTAAACTCAGTAATGTATGAAAAAATATGAAACTGGGAAAAATCGATTATTTAAAGATTTCAAAGTGGCATTTAAAGGACTTCCAAGATAATAAAAGGTATTTTTGAAGTACTTACAATCGCCAGATCATCTAAAAATTTTGTGCCTGTCTACAAGAGTTATTAAAGTATATTTTTAACAAAAATCTGAAAAATGGATACTTTCATCAATATAAGGATACCAAGTTGCTTTAAAGATTTATCCGTTATATTTCCAATGTGAACCCAATATTTTATCAATATTGGCATTTCAGTTCGATTACCCGCAATAGCGATCAGTGCTGAAAATTAAACATATTTTTATATTCAAAATATATACCAGAACTTTTAATAATAACTTTCGCTTTATTTAATGGCAGATTTTTGTCGATTAATTAAAGTGAAAATTACTCTTTCAAAAGTATGGTAAATATTTTGAAATCAGAATTCCGCTAAATTGGCAACACTGTTAGCGACGAATGCATCTTGGCACAATGTAACCAACATAACTACGGGAAGGTGGCCTGAAATAAGGGGAAAACTTGTGTAAAATAACATAACTGTTTAAGGGGTCTCAGGACTCTTAAAGCTCTAAAATTTTGGAAATTTTAATTTTTTTAGATATTAAACTTAAGATGTTTTTTGAACATTTTGTTATAATTATTATCTCGAAATTCCCTTTAGAACAGAAGTTATGGCATTTAGAATTATACTCGCTCAATAGCTGAAGCGGTGTTTCCAAAACTTTGAAGTCATTTTTCTCCAAATGACGTTTTTGGGCATAACGAGCACGATATCTCAAAAACTTCTGAATATTTGAATATTAATGATGTGAATTATCACACTGCTAACAAAGCGTAAACCAACTTAGTGAAAAATGTCCAAGCCGGGAATCGAACCCGGGTCCCTGGAATAGATCTCCAGTGCTCTACCACTAAACCACAAGAACGATTCCCGGCTTGGACATTTTTCACTAAGTTGGTTTACGCTTTGTTAGCAGTGTGATAATTCACATCATTAATATTCAATAATTTCAAGCGTAATTTCACTGCTGAAATGTAGTTGAAAAATTAATTAAAATTCTGAATATTTTTTCATGAAATTTCAAAATATATGTTTCATGTTAGTCTGTATAAACTGAACCTAAAATTTCCTTTTTATTGTAAAAAGAAAATATTTTTTAGGGGTTTATATTGTTGAAATTTTCTAAATTTTGCATTAGCTAAATACAACTTTGTATTAAAACTATAAAAATGCTTTAAATACAAATTTATTTAGGTTCAGTGTAATTATTATAATCTGAGGTATAAGTAGGCACCAAAATTTTCATTCTAGTTGCAAAATATATTTTGTAATCGTGCGCATTAGCTGTTATGCCGATTTTCTGCTCTTGAAATGTCTGACAGTTTTTAGCCCCCTGTAAATACTAATTCTGCATCTTGCAATTTTTCAATTATTTGAAATAAAAAACATACTTGTAACTTTCATTCCCATTTAAAATTGTGTCTTAATACCAAACACATTTTACGATATTAAATGTTGAAAATGGTCCTTTTTTTTCATTTTTTCCAATTTTAAGAGTTCTGAGACCCTTTAAGGGGCATTCTCACAATATTTTGACTTTTGGGGGAAAAAATCTGACAAAATTAAACTTGCTAAAATAGCATTTTAATCTGATAGATGAATGCCTTAATGATTCAAAATAAAGAAAAAATGGTCAACAGCGAATTTTTTTTTTATTTATCTGAGGTTTAAGTTAAACTTGCGAGTTTAATTTTCCTTACCATTTTACCCCTATAACTTTTTATTTCCTTCTAAATTTTTACTTATAATGAATTTGCATAGTACCCACAGGACATTCAAATAAGAAATAATAACAATGTAGTAATTTTAATACAGAATTTTTGTATAACATTGCCTTAAAGGGATGTTAAAGAAGGGACGGTAAGGTAAAAAAAAGGGGATGGTATTGGAATAAAGGTTCGAAATGGTAAAAAAAAAGTGACGGTAAGGATGGAACGGTAAGGAAAATTACCACCTATTTTAGGAAAATCATGTTAAGACTAAGTTATAGGAACAATGTTCATTCATTTTTAGAAACAGTTGTTAACATTGGATTTTTTTTTTTTTTTTTTTTTTTTTTTTACCTCGAAAAGTGCAGGAATAAACCTTGGAGACGGTGAGGCTACCAATAAAGCCACGATGCTTGAAATTGATATTTAAATGCTGATTTAAATTCTACTGTAAATTTCCTACCAAAGAATTTTAGACATTCTATCTCTAGCATACTTCTGCATGAGAAAAAAACTTGAAAAAAATTCTGTGGCTGCATCTGAAATGATTTTCTGTATAATTTTAGAAGAGGAATGGTAAGGAATCTAAAACTAAAGGACAGGGTTTAAAAAATAATAACAACCTTAAAAATGTGTGCAGGTTAATTTTTAGCTACATATTTATATAAAACAATGGTTCCAATTTCAGAAAAAAAATACATCGAATTATTTTTATTGAAACAATATTATCCAGACAGCTCCAAACTTAAAAATCAGCATCAGGGACACGGGACGGTATAGGAGTTTTCCAGGTGTTTGGACCCCCAACATCGTCCAAAACTTATTTATCTCATTAATATTGTTGTGCAATCATGCAATGTGATGTTCCCCAGTATATGAAATAAAAAAACACAAAAAGTGTATTAAAATAAAAATTATTATTCAGGGACATGAAAGTCAAAAGATTGTGAGAATGCCCCTTAAATAGAACTTTGGTCATATGCTAATATGTTTTACACAATATTTTGCATCCGAAACATACTTTAATAATAATTTAAAACCAAATTGTGTTATGAAAAAAATAGATTTTGAAAACGTGTCCAAAGGATCATTTTACCCTCACCCAAGGGCAAAATGATCTTTCATTTAAAAATAATTGTAAATTGTTTTTTATCGGCAAAATAAACGATATAAAAGTAATTATGACAATGCATATGAAATAAAATAAGTTTTAAAATTAAATAGCGTACATAATTTATTTTATGTAAATATTAAAATAAAAAAGTGTCACAAATAATTTTGAAAGAACAATAAAATGGAATATTTGAAAATTATGATCCAGAAGTAATAGCCCATAAAAAACGCGGAAATAAGTTTAATAATGCCTATTTCCGCCTCATCCGAAAACTCGGAATATTTAAGCACATATCGCAAAAATACACATAATCGTCATTTTCGTCTATCCCTGCGCATACATTTTGCGTCCACTTACGACACTTGTGACACGGGCTCCAGTGTTGCCAGATTGGTGACTGTTTTAATTCAGATTATTTGACTGTCACAACTTTTTTTAAATAGTATAATTAGCCCTTTTTTTCGGAATTTTTAATCTATTTTTAAATAGGTCGAATATTTCTATTTCAAAAAAGCGGTGACAATCAACAATCTGGGGGCAAAAAAGTCCCCAATGTGGCAACACTGGCTCGAACCTTCACTTGCTGCAGAGAAGGCAAATAGTTCATCGCAATAAATACACTTGTATTCATCTTTTGAATCTGTTTCACTATATTCCAAATATTGGTTTTTAGGCACCCTTTTCTTCTTTATAGGAATCAGTGTTGCCAGTGGTCTACTTTATAAAAATTCAGATTTCTTGATTGGCACCACTTTTTTGAAATAGGAAAATTCGCCTTATTTAATGACATATTTATTAAGACGAAAACAAGAGGAATTTTACCATTTCAGAAAACTGGTGCCAATCAAGAAATCAGAATTTAGAAACAGTAGCCCACTGGCAACACTGATGGGAATAAGTTTTTGCTTTGACTTCATGCTCTTTTCTTTGCTTATTCTGGCTAGATTTTGTTAGATGCAGCCTCTTTACTCTTCTCTTTCTGTTGTCTATTTTTCGATTCCAAGCACAGTTGATTCTTATAAGAACTGCTCGTTAAAATGTCACTTTCCTTCGATTTCCTTTTCTCGAAATGCTTGATTCCGTTTCCTTTAGAGATGGTAGGATAACAGGTGGACTCAAAGAAAAAGGTTTTGCGGAAGTCACACATTTAGCACCCATGATGGCTAGAAACCGGTACCGGATTTTTTCTGCCAATAAAATGGTAGTAAAACGATCCACATAATGGATCATTTTTCCCTGCAACATGACCGTTCATTTTAGGTCATATAACTAGATGACGCTGTGAAACATAACAAACTTAGCATGTGCAATTGACATCTAAAAACATACTCTATTAAGTAAACCTAGTCATATTTCTATACATGAAAGACTGTACATGTAAATAAATACGAAAGTGCTTATCTTATAACAGATGTTATAAACCCCACTTTTTCAAAAAATTCTATTCAAACGCGTAATACTGCGATCGTTTGAATACCGCCATTGCTTCTTCTTCACTTGGCGCAACTATTTTATGTGTTACCCTGTAGATAGCGCGACCTGCCTGGAAGAAAACCTATGTGGATCGTTTTGCCCGCTAGGATCATTTTAGGCCACCTTCCCCTAATACTGATTTTTAGGGTAATTGTGTTTATGGATTTTTATTATAGCTATTTCCAAATAGTTATCGTAGACTTATTTAAACTCTGGTCTATAAGTAGAATAATGCTATATGGATGAAATAGTGGTTATAAAAAAATTTAGAAACATAATCACACATGGGTTTTCGCATCAGGTTTTTCTTTGTAAGGTTATAATTGCTATACCTATTATTACTGAATGATGAAATAACTTTTCACATTTCTTTCCCTTTGAAATATAGTATTATAAAAACAATAGAATAGTGCCGTTGCCACATTTTATTGAAAGTAGGTTTTATTTGTACAATTTTTATTTTTTGTATTACAAACAATTAAAATATGTAAATTTTATTAACGTGGAGAAAAGAATTTGCACATTGTAAAAAAAACATGAATAATATGGATAAAGAATACAAAAACATTTAATTATCCATTTTGATGCTGACTTTAGCTAAACATTTTCACACTTTCACATTTATAAAATTATTAGGATTGCATACTATCTACATGGAGATAATAATCTAACTAATTGTTTCAGAATATTCTAAAATTTATACCAGAAAAATATCCAGATAAACTTCATGGTCAATTTGAACCAAGTAGTTGTAAATATCCATGGCTGTGGGGATCTTGGTCACAACACGTTCATGTGTAAAACAAAAGCGGTTAAATTAACTAGCTGAAATTTCATATCAGTCAATTAAAAATGGGTAACAAACTTAGAAGAATATATTACATCAAGCTTGGGAAATAAGAAAATTCTGTATCCGGCATATAAAAACAAAAAGAAAATTAAAGACTAACACTTAACGTTTTTATTTGTGGTAATTGTTTCAAGTTTGATAGAATGTATGGTCATAGCCATTTCAAATTAGCCCCATACACTCTCTCACATACGCACCCCCCCCCCACTTCGGTTTGTTGGTTTATAACTTAGACTATGTTAAGAACATTTCAAAGTTTAAAGGCTATGCTCGCCATTCATTACTAAATAAATGCCAATAACAATAATTTGCTTAAGAATTTACCTAAGTGTTGTACAAGAAAAGTTTTGAAGTCTTGCAAAAAAGCTTTTCTTATCAAAAATATATGTCATAATGAATATTACAAAAATATATGTTTATATAATTGATATTTTGGGGGATATTTTTCCTTAAATTTTGAGTGTATTCGTAATCTATGTAAATAAATATGTGTTACTTACAAAATAATCACAAAGTTCATTTTTTACTATAAAATTTTATATTTCTTTTTGTATGAATCACATTAGCCCCATTTTGGGGGATGTCTCATATTTGCTGCGATTGGCCCTAATTTATTTTAATGTATCTATAGAGTGTTCAGGGCCTGTTTTATATGATCGATAGATTTCCTGGGCAGTGTTCTATCAAAAAAGAATTTAGTAAAATTCTTGATTTTTATTTTAATCAAGTTTTTTTTTTTTTAGCTTACAAAATGGTTAGTTAAAATTGCTTATTTTTATTTGCAGTATTTTTTAACTCTTTCCAACATAGACGAAAAGTGTTTGTGAATTGGCTTTGTCTGTTCGTGTGTCTGACTGATCGCTCTAACTCGCATAAATATATTGGGATTGCCATAAAACTGATACACGCTATTTAGGTTTAACATGGCATGTTCGGTATTAAAAATGAAGTGAGTTTCATTTAAACTTCCTTTACAGGGGCAATTAAAAGTATTCCGTTACATTATGGTCTATGGGGGAAATCATTTGAAGCGCATTTTAATAGTTTTACACTGTTTTAAGCATAATGGAATTTATACAGATTATTCAGGTGCACTAAACTATTATTACTATAGAATATATTATTTTTCTCTTAAAATAGTTACGAAAAAAATTTATCACATGTGTTTCATCAAAAGTGTATCACAAATAGTTTTCTTAAACTATTTTTTATTAAAATTACATTGTATAGGAATTAATATAATTATATTTGAAAAAGTACTGAACATTAATTATTACGCAAAAAAACAATGTACACTGTAAAAAAAAATCTGTAGTTCTACAGATGTAAAAATACATGCTTACTAAACTTTCACCTGTAACTGTACGAAAAAAGCTGCAAATCTACAAAACTAGTTTTTGTAAAGCTACAAAAATCTGTAACTTTACAAATGAATCTGCTAAAATTTCAGTAATCTTACTAAACTTTTATTTGTAACCCTGGCTGCAGTTACATGAAAAGTTCTCGGAATCCCAGTTTCCAAAAAAAATTCTTAGTAACCTTACAGATTTTTTGATTTTCGGCGCAAAAGTGTGTCTGTTACATGAAATTTTGTTGTTGACGTTACATGAAAAGTTCTAGGAATCCCAGTTTCCTAGAAAAACTTTAGTAACTTCACAGATTTTTTTTTTACAGTGTATCAGCCAAAAATCTAAATGATATTATTTAAAAAAATAGTCGCAGTAAATTGGTTTTTCCTTCTTTTAATTAAAAAGCAAATTAATGTATAAAATCCGAAATTCTTCTAAAGCTATTACAGTTTGTCACATTATTTCACAAAAATTCTACTTGTTTATTCCCTTGTGTGCACTTATTTCTAGTTAATAAACATTACGACTTGTATTATTGAAATTTTATGAGCCGTTAAATGTTTTACTGCTCATATCTTTACTAAAACACGCTGCCTTTTCAATACATTCTTCTTTAATCATTACATTTTTCACAATTAATTGTATTGTATTTCTTAAATATTTATTCGATAAATATACACGAGTTTAAAAAATCCAGTGTTCCACTTTATGCATTAAATAACTTATTAAAAATTTTCCATGTATCTAGAAAATATTTTAGAAAACAATACCATATAATCGTGCAGATATAAATTAAACAAAAACATAATTTGAAGAACGAATTAAAAAAACAAAATTTATTTCCTTTAAGCCCGAGAAGGGGCAGATATTAAGTTATTTCATTCAATTAGTTCTACATTTAATGTTTAATTTTTGTAACAAATTAGTTAAGCCAATTGAAGATTAAAAAATAAAAATAAAATTCATACAATATGATACTTAAAACACCCTAAAAAATTAGATTCCGTTCAAATCAAATCGAAATAAATCTTAGACTTCTTCCATTTTTAATTGAAAATATTTGCATTGTAGATTTTGTATTATGTTTATGACAATTGTGCATAAAACGATAGGATGCATGCAAAATACAAAACTTAAAAAAAAGTCAAAAATTTATTTTGATTGATTGATAACTAATTGAATGAAATAACATAATAACTGTCCCTTCTCGGGCTTAAACAATGTAGGAAATAAATTTTGTTTTTTTAATTCGTTCTTCAAATTATGTTTTTGTTTAATATATCAAGTTTTTTAATAACTACAGCACTCAGACGAACGCATTTCAAAATTAATAGAGAGTATCATCACCAGGTTTTGATGTATGCGGTATTGCATCACAATGTAGGATGCAGTTTGCCATTGTGTAATTCAAAATGTTTTACCACTATAGTAATGCAGGTTGCGGTAGTTTGGACAAAAACTTCCAATCTGAACGTAAAAAATCTATAATCAAAACATAAAAAATTAACTTCACTTAAATTTAGATACCCTATTTCCCACTCAGAAACTCTATTAATGTAAATGTAAATTGTGTTGAATCCTTAGTGCTAATATTTAACAATATTATAGCTGTGATACAGTAAAAAATAAAAGTTTTACCTTAATTTTTAAACCTTATTCTCTCCCAAGGGGTGATGTAAACACATTAGAAAATAATTACCTAAGTTTAACTTGGCGTATAAATAGTTCTCATCTCGCAAAGAAAAAAAAAATTTAAATTTATGTTATCTAATTCCCCACTAAGTTCGCTACCTGCGTAAAAATAGCTATCCATTAGAAGCTTTTTACTAAAATATAAACTGGACCGAAGCAAAAACTTATCCTAAAAATATCCTTTTTATTTGCACTATGACGCCATATTCACCTTTTAATTTTTGAAAAAAAAAAAAAAAACATCTAGGTCAATTTAATATTTCACGTGAAAATCTTTCAACTAAAAAGAAATAAATTATTAGTACGACTTTTGAAATTTTTGCAACAATGAAGTAAAAATGTTACATTTCCTATGAAAAATGTCCGTTGATTTTCATTGAAAAAAGAGAAAATTGAAATTATTAAGAAAAATATTTGAATAATGCAAAAACAATTGGCCCATGTTTCTCTCTGGATTGTAATTCCCCTCATATGCAAAGGCATTTTACCATTCGTTTTGACCCTGACGTCAGGCAAAAGTTTTTACACTTTAAATTTATAATATCATTAGAATTAGTAAAGAATAAAAAATGAGTGGCATCAGGGACAAAAAAGGTGGGAAGAAAAAATGAAAAAGTTATGATCTCCATAGGCTTTTCCATGTTAAATTAACATTGAGAAGTGACACTGGAAATAAATAAGTATTGCGCTGCCGCGCAATACTTAAATTAAGGCAGTTACTGAGTTAAAACATTCTTTAACTTTGACTTGTTTGATTTGATTGTTGCTGTTTGTAATATTTTAAGTTAATAAAAATAAATATTTTCATTAAACACTAATTGCGTAAAAAATATGTTTGTAATATGTATTTTTTTTCAAAATACTTTAATTTATTTGAATGCATCTTGATTAGGTACACATATTTCCTTATGTTCTTGTGTCTAACACTTTAGTGGTAAAACTAAAGGTACAAGTATAAAAAATTAATGTACTTTGAACGATGTTCTAGCCAAAAACATTGCAATTCTACAAGATTTTCCTTTGTTCAAGCCTGACAAACCTTCAAAATGCAGAACATCCTATTTCTGCAAAATGTAAAATTCAATAAGTATATAGAAAATATAATATAACGTAGGGTAGGGAAAAGTTATGTTACTTTTTACAATTTTTTAAAGGTACGTAGAAAAAGTTTATTAGGTTTGTGAACACCCTTGCTAAAATACAAGTTTTTAATCTTTACAAGCTTACTGAACCCCTTTGATTTTCTCACTTAAACGCCTTTTCTGACTATTCACCAAATGCCTTACAAACAATGTCAAGGCTGCCACAGGCGACCACTTTTTAGTTTTAAATGACACCACTTTCTCAAAACAGAAAACACACACTTTGACAGCTTTTGCAAGAGTAATATACTTCAAAATTTATATCAGAAAAATACTGGAGCAACAGAATATATAAATAATCGCCTGTGGTAGAGCCCTGAATGTGCTCCACGTTTCACACGCAAACATTTTAACGAATTTTCATGTTTCTGTAGAGAAGGTATATAGCGTGGTTTACGTGATAGCTTTAAACTGAATTTTCCTCTTACCACAATTTATTAGACTTCAGTTAATATAATTAACATAAAGTATCTTTTTATAGCAGATTCCAAAACATAATATAATAAATTACACTTTTCTAAAGAATATTACCACATTACGTAATGCTTAATAATATTATACCAATCAATGCGATCTTCTATAATCATACTGTCATTTATTTCACTTTAACTGGGGTACTTTTCGTTTCCCAAGACCGCATCCTGTACTGCCGCCTCAGCTGATAACAGATTTCTGAATTAAGTAATATAGATTACACATTTTTAAATCAGCTTGAATAAAATGGTTCAGCAGAAATTGCCGCTGACTCCAGAATTTTATAATATCTAGTAGAAAATGCCTCTTTAGACGCTATAACAAATCGTTTTAAATATACCGTTTGCAAAATGACGTCATTTTCGCCATTAAGTGCCCTTCGAACTTTATAATTTAATCTTTTTAACCCCTTAATTCTCGCTCCCGTCATATTCTCGGGCTGTATCTTTTATTCAAATTGTTTGATTCCCACCAGTTTTATAAAATAGTGAAATTGGCTATATTTAAGTATCGTTTTTACTGTCATTAAATAAGGTGAACATTTCTTTTTCATAAAAGTGGTGCCAATAAGCAATTTGAATTATTCAACCGTAATTTAATTCGAGCGTTAAGGGGTTAAAGTTTTTTCTCTTTTTATAACCCACGTTTAAATATTTTTTTTTTCGATTGAAAAATATTTGAAAGTTTTATTTAGACTTTTTTTTTAAATCTAGCGAGATAAAAACAGCTATTCAAATATATAGATTAAATTTCTATTCAAATAATAAGACTTTATAAAAATAGAAAATCCCTAAAAATGTAGACAAATTTGATAAATATTTGGACACTGCACACCAATATCTAAGCAAGTATATGCTTGCAAAAGATGGTTAAATTGCTATGAATAGTTTTTTATTCTATAAAACTTATTTAACTGAACTATCCTGAACGATTCCAACATTAAATAAAACTTTTAAAAACTCCTCGATTTGAAAACAGTCTGCTGCAATATGTTTATCTTATATATATCAATAAAACTCTGAGTTTGTACATTTTTTATAAGCAATTGTTTTTGCAAGACAACCCAGCAATTTACAAAGGTAACAAAAAATGTAGTTACGACAGCAACAGAGGTAGTTAGTTTTTTTAGAATAGCCAGAAATTATAGAACAGTTGCACACAATATTTATGTAAAATATTATGCAAATACGAAGAACACAATACTCTCAATAAATCCGGTGAATGAGATTAAGGCACCGAGGTGATAATTTCTCCATAGGAAGATAATATAATCGTCAAATCTTGAAATGCTCGCTTTTACCATGTGCACGTTAGGGGTATCCACCGGACAGCCTTAAATCGCTACTTTGGATATTGGTCAGGGATATCTAGCCACTTCGGCAATTGGCCGGCCAAAGCCCAAAATGTACTATTCGTGGAGCTTTGGTCGGGATTCTTGGCCAGTTCACGAACTGGCAAAACTTCAAGCTTTAGCGGCAACATATACAGACGGGTGACAAAATAATACGAACACCTATGACACTAATGGCTTACGAATTGTAACTCTTCTATAAATGTTCGAAGCATGAAGTTCCCTTTGGAGAGTTCTTGAAGAAATGGGATTCTGGAGATGACTATTTATCTCTGACGTTATCTGTGATAAAGATTGCCTGCGCTTTCGGACTGCTACACCGTTCAGCCCACTTCTATCCGTCTCAGAATGTTTTCTTTTCCGTCCGCTATTGCACTTCGTAGGCGACAATTTACCGCAATTCCTGTACGCTGTCATAACGGCTGACACAGTACTCCTTGCACGCCCCAAATAATTGTCTGTTTCCGTCACGGAGCAACCAGCGCATTACATTCGAACAATCATTCCTTTTTCTAACTCTGACACGTCAGTCATTATTGAGGTTTCCAGAGCGTATGGTAACATCTATGATTGATGTTAAGCTACTGATACCTTGCCTTTCATAACCACTAAGTGGCAGAATTTAGTGCAAAATGACATGCGCGTTCTGCTTCTTTGGAATGGGCCATGCCTTTTTCATGGGTGTTCGTATTATTTTGTCACCCATCTGTATATTGGAAAACAGCGCCTTTCATTTAAAGACTAATTGCATGCTGCGTAAAATAATCATTTACAACAATTAAACAATTCACGCTTCAAATATATATTCAATTAATTTTAAAAAGCAAAACTTCAGTTTTGTAAGGAGGGTGATGACTATACGCGTCTGTATTCTGTTTCTAATAACGCTGTCAGTAAATAAATTTTAATATGGATATAATTTTAAACAAGTGTGCAGTTAAACATACAATCTGGATCGTACTATTCTTACATAAATCTTATTTAAAAAAAGCACATAAAACTTTTCAAGTACAAAATATAGTTAACAAATAAGAATTTTTTCCGTTAGACAGGATACAGTTAATGGCGCTTTGTAAACAAAAAAAAACTTTTTAAGATGTAATGGCTCAGATGTTTTCAGTTTTAACCGAAAGTAAAATCTCAAACAACACATGTTTTACTGCTCTCATATTGAAATTAATGCACTCAAGTTCTTCTTCTGCATCTAGAAATGTGTGAAAATCAATACTATCTGTTTTCATTTATACGCATTGTCTTTCTTTTTTATTATTAAATTATTATAAAACCTACTGTACACGACATATATGTATTAGGAGGCCCTGCCCCCTGCGGGCTATGCTCACCAACTCCCGTTCAGACACCGCAGACTCTAAAAACACGATAATTTGATCCGCTTTAAAAAGATTATGGAAGATTGAATTATAATTAAAAAACAGTGGTAATCTCCCTGTAAACGAGTTTCCATTCGTTTCTCTTTAATTGGGGAATTTTAAGGCCGAATGAACTGTTGTTAAGAGATCGATGTCTGTTTTCGTCTTTGATTAAATATGATTAGTTAAACATATGAAAATAAGCTAATATAAAATGAACTGAGTAAACAGAGTCTTTGTCTCCCGGTATTTTTTAGGCACACTATAATACAGTTGTTTTATATATGACATTTATAAGACATTTTAAATTTATCGTTTTAAATCTGACGTAATTTTTCACCAAAGTTTCCTTTCTCTTTTTAATATTCATGTGAAAATACTTTTGCTGTTAGAAAGAAAATATTATTTGCGCTGTCTCAGAATTCGCAACAATAATTAAAAAGATCATCTCAAAATATGAAATAAATGTCTTATGTAAATATATTTTTAAACTGTTTTGAAATATTATTATTTGGTCATTTTAAATATGATGTCATTCCTTCTATTTGCTGATTTTAATTCATATTAATGAATTTATTATTTTAGAATTTTCTTTCTCTTTTCAATATTCACATGAAAATATTTTTGTTTCTAGAACGGAAATATTTTTATTTGCGCTGCCTTAGAATAGGCAACAATAGTTTAAACGATCATCTAGAAATATGAAATAAATGTCTTGTGTGAATATATTTTTAAACTTAAAATGTTTGGCAATATTATTATTGGGCCATTTTAAATACGACGTAATTTCCCCCATTTATGGCTTTTAACGCAATATTAAAAATTTATTTTTTTTAATTTTCTTTCTCTTTTAAAATTCTTGTGCAAATATAGTTTTTAGGGTTCTGTACTTAAAAAGTACTACCAATTGGATGTTCTTGAAAGCAAAAATGAATTTAAAAATAAGTAAGTTTGGATTTGAATACACCCTTAATAAGATGATTTTTTTTCTTTAACCGCTATGTATTTTTAATTTGTTTTTGCTGTAAGAAATGGTCCTATCAAAAACTTGTCAATGTAAATGTTGTAGACAATATTTAGAAGATGTATGATAAATTCATGCGGATTTTATATCTTGTAAATTGGCGGAGTTATGGATTTTTTTCTTCTTCAACACACCCTTTTGGTTTTAGTTTTTAATTTTTTTGCGGTACAAATTGGTCCTATCAAAAACTTGTGAATATGAAAGTTGTAGATAATATTAAGGAGATTTATGATAATATTAATTGGATTTGATATCTTGAGAATTGGCGAAGTTATTATTTTTTTTCTCCCAAAAACCCTATTTTTTGCACCCCTTGAGCTCATTTTTAATTTTATCAAAAGTTTGTGATACATAAATTTTTGGCCCTATTTTTAAAAGTAATAAAAACTTAAAACTGATTTGATATGTACAAAAATTAAGAAGTTATGGGCTTTTTTCAGTTTTCACAAAACCCCTCCCTATTTCTATCCCCTTGATCCGATTTTGCCCATTAACGAACTTGACCGAGATTTTATGCCCCTTGATTTTATGTATCAGTTTGGAAGAGACTTGTGCAGAATTGAGAATTGTGGAAGTTATCGTGTCCAGAATAAAGGGATATATATATATATATAGATAGATAGATAAAGTTTTTTACTGAGTGTGGTTTTGGGTTCTAGGGGTGATGATCGGTGTAGATCTGAAAAAATTTTCATAAATTCCTACATAGGGGAGAATGTAATAGGTAGTATTTCATACGAAATCTACCTAAAACGGAACCATTATAAGATCACTCCTGTGTCTGTCTGTTCGTCTGTCACAGCCATTTTACTCGTAAACTATGGGCGTGGAAAATTTCAAATTGGGGGAAGTAATAAAGCCTATTGACCCACATATTTACAGATTATTAAACATTCACAAATATATTTAGGAAAAATGTCGAGGGGTTAATTAAGTTGGCTTGAAAAACAAAAATATTTTCTTTGTATATCGTGTGAAATCTTTCGTAACGCCGAACTCAAAAATATATTTCTTCTAAATTTAGGTATTATATTGTCGAGATATCGTCGAAAATGTAGTTAAAAAATATGCCCCCCCCCCCCCCCATCTTTTTACGAATCTACTGAAATTAAAATTATGAACTAATTAGAGGTAGTAGACGTTAATTTAAACCTTGCAGAAAACTACACCGTTTACCCTCCCTCATAGCATGCATGGTCACAGTGACGTCATTGTGAAGTCACTGTAAGTCACTGTGGTCATATCACATCTGTGACCAAAATGCCACCACTAAGTGATGTCACATTGTGACTGAGATGTGAATTTCTCAGAAAACTTTGAAAAATTACAAAAATTCTTCAAAACATGTTATTTATCGTAAAAAATATTTTTCTTCCAATTATAAAAAATATTGTGACGTCACTGCTATGTCATTGCATGTAACGTATGTCACGTCACGTATGGGGCGAAAAACCACCATATTGTAAACTCACAGTGTGACAAAAATATGAATTTCAGAAAGCTTTGAAGTGATAAGAAATATTTTAAACAGTACTTTATAGGCTTCATAATGCATTTTGTAGCTTGAATCGGATTGATTTTGTTATACTTAATTAAAATAAATAAAGTCACTTTTGTACTTTCAATAATATTTTCTTTTTCTGTTAATTTTTAATTAGTTTAAGTGACTTTTTAAAAATAAATGTTGCTATTTGTTTCTGACTTTTTTAATAAATTTAATATTTTTTTAATATAAAAATGTATACATACAAAATGTATGCAAAACGCGTGACATATTTATTCATATTTTGATTTTTTCCCCAGAAATTTTATTAAAAAAAATAGTACAAAGTGTTTTATTCTACAGGAAATTAATATAGAAAAAATTTAAATATTATAAAGAAAAAAACTTTCTTTCCCCGATAGCTTTTTTTAAATTTTTTATGAACATATTTTGTATTTATTACATGTGATACAAACTTTAACTTCTTTTTTCAAAAGGCCTTGCATTATTGTATTGATTATATATACACTATAAATTTAAATAATGTTTTATTTTATAATACCCTAATCATGACTAACACAGTTTTTTATAATTTACGAAAAAGAAACATTACAAGCCATTTTTACTTGAATTGTTTCGAAATTAATTAAAAGCAAAAGTGAAATGCACAAAAAAATATTCAAACAGAAAATTTTAATTAGACACGCTCTTATAAAAGTATTACGGATTTAACTTACAAATCTACGATAACAAATAAACGAAAAAAAAAACACAATCTGCTCGCGAATTTTGTTTTCTGCAGACGATAACAAGAGAAAACACCCTGTATTTGTTTTTCCGAACAGTGACAGCATCTAAATAATAGTAGCTGTGTTATGAATGTGTGTAGTTGGCACGGATTTTTTAAATTTTACAAAAGTTATACAGAAATACGGTCAAGAGATATTTTACATAAAATATTTGTCCGAAAAAATACAATGTGCAGTGACCGGTTAATTTCAGCTGGTCAATGTCATTGTATTGCATCGGACATAATTCTTCTAAAGAACTTCTATTTGGATTACCAAAATGGAATTACACCGGACGATGTCAAGAAGAAATAAGTAAGAAAAAATTATTTTTGCTGCTTTCTTTTATTACGATTTCTGTTAATTTCATATAAAAACATGATATAAAAGCAATAAACGTCATTAACTTTTATCAATTCAATAAATTTTAATAAATTTAATGTTTATTTTGTTGAAATAAAAAATAGTATGCCAACGATTTTAATTAGATAGTTAAAATCATTTACTTAAATTGCATTTTAATCACATTTATTTTCCCTTTTTTAAACTATCTGGTTAAAATCACATTTTCGTAAGTTAAAAAAATGTATAATCAATAATTCATAATTAGTAAACATTCGAAGCTAATTAAATTACTGAATAAAAAATCTTTTTATAGAATAAAAATTTTTGCATGCTTAAACATTTAATTTTGCGTTAAGTAATGTTCCGAAACAATTTATATTGCATACTTTTATTTTAAAAATGGACATCTGCTCAAAATATGAATTTATAATAAATAATAATTTGTAAACGGAATGGAACACAACCGTGTTGTATATCTGCAACAAACCCAGAAGACAAAGTTACTTATTCAGTGTTTAAAAAAATTATTTTATTTCTTACTTCTTCCAACTTCTAACACAACAGTTAATATAAATTGCTCGTAGAATTTTCAACCTACAGCGATACGGTGATTAATCTTTCACATCAAAGTTTTATTTATCATTTGAGCAGTTTCACATCGTTATTGCTAAAAGCAACTTATTAAA
Organism: Maratus speciosus; assembly: GCA_963932465.1. Classification (NCBI taxonomy): domain Eukaryota; kingdom Metazoa; phylum Arthropoda; class Arachnida; order Araneae; family Salticidae; genus Maratus; species Maratus speciosus. The sequence goes on along the minus strand of OZ010788.1, from coordinate 352,017,715 downwards.
TTTTATAAAATTAAAAAGGTATGCCAAAAATATATTTTTTACAAAGGTAAATTCGTATTCTGTACAATTTTGTGTTAGAAAATTGACAGTGTTATGAGAAGTATGGTAATTTTATGTTTATTGCAAATATAAAATATATACTTTTTAGCCAATAATTTTGTATGCTTAATATCATGCTAACATCCCAGTAACATTGGCAGCTTATGCCAAACGTCCCTAATTCGAATCCTGACCCGGGTACGTTTTTATTCAGTTGGAAATATTACAAGAAAAGATGATTCTGTTTCAACATCAGCGTTATTGGTCAGAAATATTGGCAATGTGTACAGTTTTAGATAGGTGCTGATACCTTTGGATGTTAAAGTAAGCAAAAGCAATTTTAATTAATTTTTCAACTACTTTTCAGTAGTGAAATTACGCTTGAAATTATTGAATATTAAAGACGTGAATAATCACTTTGCTAACAAGTCGTAAACCAACTTAGTGAAAAATGTCCAAGCCGGGAACCGAACCCGGGCCCCTGGAATAGAACTCCAGTGCTCTACCACTAAGCCACAAGGACGATGCCCAGCTTGGCATCTCTCACTTATATAAGTCCGTAAGGCTGCAACCGCAGCATTAGATGGAAAATTCTCCATGAGCACACAATCTAGTGGCGAAACATGAGACGCAAATGAACCCAGCATCGGTGAATATACAATTTTAATTAATTTTTCAACTACTTTTCAGCAGTGAAATTACGCTTGAAATTATTGAATATTAAAGACGTGAATAATCACTTTGCTAACAAGTCGTAAACCAACTTAGTGAAAAATGTCCAAACCGGGAATAAAATTAATTAAAATTGTATATTCACCGATGCTGGGTTCATTTGCGCCTCATGTTTCGCCACTAGATTGTGTACTCATGGAGACTTTTCCATCTAGGGCTGCGGGTGCAGCCTTACCGACTTATATAAGTGAGAGATACCAAGCTGGGCATCGTCCTTGTGGCTTAGTGGTAGAGCACTGGAGATCTATTCCAGGGGCCCTGGTTCGATTCCCGGCTGGACATTTTTCACTAAGTTGGTTTACGACTTGTTAACAAAGTGATTATTCACCTCTTTAATATTCAGTAAGCAAAAGCTTTTAAGTTTTTAAAGAGAGTGCAAAAATACTTAAAGACAAAAAGTTTGCAATAACCTACTACAAAATGAAAGAAAAAAAATTCTTTTCGTCTAGACGACCACAGCAACAAAAAATAGTCATTGTCTGTCAGATATGAATACAATTAAAGCTCTGGAATTTTTAGCATGTGGAGGGGGAAATGTATAATATTTTTGAAAGGGAATATTCTTCAAATATAGAAAACAAACACAATTTGTTACAGTTGTAAGATATGTGATGAAAACTGAATTTTAACTTTAATTTAGAAGAAAGTCTCTATACCGTATGTGACTATTTTTACATATTATACAGTATTTGTTCATAAATTGTGAGTATGAGATTTTAGGCCTCCAAACCAATTCTAACAGAAAGATGACATGCAGTAAGTATAATTTCAGACGCCCCTGTTTTTTTAAATTGTTAGATTTTAGTCAAGAGAAGTTAAATAGCCACAGAATCATCACAGTGTTAAGACGCTACTTCAGTCAAGCGAAAAGACCCGTTCACTTGTGCTAATCCTATGGAAGAAATTTATAAAGGTATCTCGGTTGCATTTCAATATTTTTAATTATTTTTTTTTTACATAGGCTAGCTGAGGTTGATCTGTACAAAGGCCCTTTTTTACTTTTTCGATTTTGTTTACAGACATTTTTAATGAGGACACTTTCCCTTTCGGAACCGGTTTCGATAGTGAAAGCATCCTCTTGAAAAATATCTGCAAACAAAATCGAAAAAGGAAAAAAAGGGACTTTGTACAGATCAACCTCAGTTATCCTATGCAAAAAAACATTTAAAAATATTGAAATGCAACCGAAATATCTTTATATATTTTTTCCATAGGATTAGCATTACCGAAAAGGTCTTTCCGCTTGAGTGAAGTAGCCGCTTAATGACAATTTCGTCACAAATATATCACAAATTGGTCACAATGCAACTTCAAAGCATCGTCGCTTTCGTCACAGGTTCGTCACAAAATTAATGCCAAAATAGTCACAAATGACACACTTTTCACAAATCTGTCACACCGTGACTTCACAATGTGGTCACAATGTGACGTCACAAACGAGCTCTAAACGGCCATAACGACTTCATATTCTTGTCACTATGATTTCACATCGACGTCACGTCGACGGTCACAAAGTCACAGTGTGATTTCACAACGACGTCGACGTGATGTCATCATGCCTTTAGGTCACATACTTTTTGAGAAAAGCGCATTTTCACTTTATACAGAAATTTCGATTTGCAGGAATTCAGCAAAGGTGTTGAGGAGCGCTGGAGGTACCTATTATAGCAGAAGTATGAAAGCATGTTTAAATTTTAAAGTGTTCGAAGTATCAATGATCAAACATTCATTATTTGATTGTAATATATTTAATAATCTAAGCTCAGTCGCGTAGTGTTCAGAACATCTGTCTGCTTCGGTGCAGGTCTTGAGTTCGACTCCCTACTGGGCAAGGTTCATTCAGCCTTTCATCCCTTTGGGGTAGATAAATTGAGTACCAAGCTTGCTTGTGAACTAAACACCAAGGGTCTCGCGTTAGGCTGACCAACTGGCCTGGACGCATGCTGTATAGTACCTTGGGGCTTAGGGTCAAGAAAATAGAGATGGGAGCTGTCGGCGCAGATCCTTCTTGGATTGTATAGCCACAGAATTTAGTTTTTTAGTTTTTAGTACAATAGTTTAAACGATCATCTAGAAATGCGAAATAAATGTCTTGTGTCTTGTGTGAAAAGCATTATTTATAATGATTTTCGAAGAAAATCGTCGGTAATTGGCCGAGATATTAATCCTTAAATACACGGACGGTTTGGACATGAATAATAACAGGGGCGACGTACTCTATGTATTATCGGCTTTTAAAGCCTAGATAGAAACTTCTAATTATATATTTGTTTAATGTAATGCCCAGTAGCAGTATAAAAGTAATAAACGGAAAATTGTTAAAAACAGTCTAATTTAATTAGAGTTAATCACATAAATAGTATGGGATTCGCGACTAGTTTGCACTGTGTGGATTTCTCAATACGCCTTTCGTGTCTTTAAAAGTAAATTAAAAACCTATCTGGAAAAACGCTGCACAGACCAAGGCTGCGCACAGTGGAGTATTTGACCTGAAATCCTGAACCAAAATAGTTTTCTATGTAAATATAGTCCGATTACTTTGAAATTCTTAGATGTTATTGGGTATCACTATGGCATGTTCGGTATTGTAAATGAAGTCTATAGCATTTACGGTTCATTTTGCAGAGACACCCAAAAGAATTCCCTTACATTATGGTCAATGGGAAAAAACCGTATTTTAATGATATCACACTATTTTAAACGTACTGAAATTTATATACATCACTGAGGTGCACTAAAGCACTTATTGTACAATATGGTGTCCATAGAATATATCGTTCATTTACAGGACACACAAAAGCATTTGGCTGAAAAATAAATTTAAATATTGAAGTCTATGACCAATATTTGCTGAAAGTGCGTTTGTAGTTGTGATATGCTTTTTTAAATTGAACTATTTTTTTTAAATATTACTTGGTGTGGATACATTCTAGAATTCATATACAGGGCTGCACAAAAGTTCTCATGTACATTACATTTATTCACAGAAATGGCTGAATGGAAATTTTTGACTGTGCTATGTATTTCACTGAACTAACATTTATCTTACTATGTAGTATACATACAAATTCATAGCTTAATTTAATATTTTATATCTTAAAAGCTGACGAAGTTTAAGTAAGAGTTTAACATTTCGCATAATAATAAGTATACATTTTATAAATATTTTCACAATTAAGAAAATAAAGAGCCATCATTTAAGAAGAGCACTAAGAAAAAAGAAGTTAAAATATTAATTTACTAAGTAGATATTTTAAAAATACGAATACATCACATGCCCATAGACTTAACATTAACGAAGGGAGTTTGGAAGTTGAGTGACTTGCAGCTTTAAATGTTTACTGTTTATAACAAAAAATTAATTGACATAGATTGTTTCATTTACTAGTAATGTTTAATTAAATGTATTTAATTGTACTATCTGTAAAATTTATTATTTATATTTAATTTCCTTTAATAATAATAATTACATTTAATAATACATTTAATAAAGTAGAGTCTCTACAGTATAGAGATGCTGGTTTTTCAGTGTATTTAATAGATAAATAGATTTAATAGCTTGAATCTGATTCTTCAGAACTCTTTTTCATCTTCTTCATCACACTCTTTGGCTTTTATCAGGACTACCATTAGACCTAGCTGGAAGAAGAAGTTGTAGGGTATCGCTACTGTATGGCTTGTTCTTTTCCCTTGGTCTTTGTGTAGAGCAGTTTGTAAAAGGATCACTGCTTAAAAGAAAGCAGTCTGGAACATCACTATTGCAAACTTCTCTATTGCGAACTTCTCTAATGCACATTCTTGAACATTTTCTACGATACTGTCTAAAGTGTTTGTTTCTGACCTAGGCAGCTTCTTCTGAGCGTTGACTAATGGGTACGACTGCTTTCTTAATTACAGTGCCACAATGAATCAAAACCTTGTGCAATGAACTTTTTTTCGACAACGCGATGTCCACTTGTTATGACTTCCATTATTACTTACAGCCTTTTAATCATTTCTGCGCCTACTCCAGACTTCTTTAACTCCCTCCTTTCTCCCCTTATTTTCTACCTATGAGCCCACAAAACTAGTTGCAGAAACCTTTTTGAATAAATTAATATTTGCAATTTGAAGCCTATCTGCTATTTCTAACAAGATGTATCGAAGTGTGTACGTATGTACGTACCTACATATGTATGTACATGCATGCATACACAATCTGTAGGAGCAAAATCTCTCAGGCAACATCCTGTAAGCTAAAACTATATTTTTACGAGAGTAAAAATATAGTTTTTAGCTCACAGGCTATAAAAGCCTGAGAACTTATGTGCCCGCCAGTTCTGTATGTACGTACGTATGTACAGTCGTGGAAAAAAAGGAAACACCCCCTACTAACTCCTCAACAAATTATTGTAGAAGAAAGTTACTGGTACCGAACGATTGGAAATAAAGTCTACTTTTAAATGATGCATTTAAAATTTGATTAGGGGGCCATCTACATATTAAAACGAACCATAACTTTGTTTTTTTCAATAGCAGTACACAATTCTGACAGCATAAATGAACTCTACACCCTTCAATTAGTCTAAAAAAATTTATGCAATTCGTACCATAAGTTTCTGAGAAATTAATTATTTTAAAATGAGCATATTTTAAGGGCTGTATCGAAATTGAAGTTCTCTCTCTACTCGATTGTTAACCTAGAGAGCTCCCTTCTTGATCAAGGCAGTCAACTAAGTCTGTTAGATTACAGGATAGCATAAGAAATTTCGAAATATTTAGTCACTTCTATCATAGACGGCCCCTTAAACCATCATTTTGCCATTTATTAAGCGTAATTTGAAAACTACTTGGAAGAAAAATGGGAAATTTTGGATTTCCACAAAGCAGGACTTTATAAATCTGAATCCATAAAAAAAATAATTGTGTTGTAATTCATAATTTTTATAATATTAATTTCATAATTCATATCAGAAAATTATAAAAATTGCAAATTCAACGCATTTATGTTTGAGTATATTAGTATTATTGCTACACAAAAAATTACAACATTAGGATTATAATTTCAGAATTTATAAATAAAAATATGAAAATTTAACATTAGATGCACTACATTTTGAATGTTTATAATTCAAAAACTTATCATCCAAATGGCTTGAAATTTGAGGTCTAGGCATAGTTTGAACCAAAGATTTGAAATATCTCGTTAAAATTGGGTATTGCTATTGAAAAAAATGAAGTTTGGATTCTTTTTAATATGTAGATAGCCCCCTAAGAAAATTTTATATACCTCATTTAAAAGAAGACATTATTTCCCATCGTTCGGCACCAGTAACTTTCGTCTACGATAATTTGTTGAGGAATTAGTAGGGGGTGTTTCCTTTTTTCTTTTCCACGACTGTACATACGTACGTAACGCGATAACTTTTTATAGAAATATCTGAATTGCTTCAAATTTTTTTCCAGGTTCATTCTGGTAAGGCGCTTCTTTTATTAGTTTTTGGGGTTCATTGGCTAAGGATAAAGGGGGAAAGGGGCGCTACAACCCCCCCCCCCCACACACACACACACCTTAATTTAGATAAATGGGTTTTTCATGCAAAAATATTCAATTTTTTCCAAATTTTGTATACCGGTTTATTATGCTAAGGAGCTTCCCTGATTAGATTTGGAAGTTCATTACTTAAGTATAAAGGGTGGAAAGGGGGCTAGCCCCCTTAATTTAGATAAATGGGTTTTTCATGTAGAATTATTCGATTTGCTCTAAATTTGGTATACCGGTTTATAATGTTAAGAAGCTGCCTTGATTACGTTTAGAGATTCGTTAGTTACATATAAAGGGATGAAAGGGGGGTTAGCCTCATTAATTCGGATAAATGGGTTTTTCATGCAGAAATATCCGATTTGCTCCAAATTTGATATGCCGGTTAATTATGTTAAGGAGCTGCCTTGAGTAGATTTGGAGGTTCATTAGTTAAGTGTAAAAGAAGGAAAGGGGGCTACCCCCCTTAATTTAGATTAATGGGGTTTTAATGGAGAGTTATTCGATTTGCTCCAAATTTGGTATACCGGTTTATTATTTTAAGGAGCTTACCTGATTAGATTTGGAGGTTCATTAGTTAAGTATAAAAGGAGGAAAGGGGGGCTAAACTCCCCCCTTAATTTAGATAAATGGGTTTTTCATGCAGAGTAATTCGATTTGCTCCAAATCTCGTGTACCGGTTTATTATGTTAAGAAGCTGCCTTGATTAGATTTGGATATTAATTGGTTAATTATAAAGAGGGGACGGGGGCTAGACCACACTCTAATTTAGATAAATGAGATTTTCATGCAGAATTATTCGATTTGCTTCAAATTTGATATACCAGTTTATTCCGATATGTCTTTCTTTATTTGATTTGAAGGTTCATTGGTTAAGTATAAAAGCGGGAAATGGGGGCAAGTGTCCCATCCCTTAATTTAGATAAATGAGTTTTCATGCAGAATTATCTAATTTAGTTAAAAAAAATTTCTAGGGTTATTCTGATAAGGAACTTTTCTGATTAAATTTGAAGATTCATGGGTTCAGCATAAAGGGAGAAATGGGGGAGCTAATACACCCCTTAATTTAGCGAAATGTTTTTTTCATGCAGAATTATCTGATTTGCTTCAAGTTTGGTATGCCAGTTTGTTATGTTAAAGAGCTTCCTGATTAGATTTGGAGGTTCTTTGGTTAAGTATAAAGGAAGGAAACGGGGGCTAATCGCTTCATTTATTTTTTGAGGGGCAATACCCTTTGAAATAAGAGTATAATATACAATCAGTGTGAATAGCCTGTGAGCTCAATGCCATCAGTATAACTGAGCAATTTTATTTTCATTATCTCTTCAATTCGGTTGCCGCAAAAAATGGGATTTAAGTAGTCCCCCCGAAAAATAATTATATAAAAAAATGGCACCAATATGCGAAACATTTATTATTATTATTATTATTATTGTTGTTGTTGTGAAATTGGCATTCAGAACTATAACCAATACTATTATAGTTCAAACATGTCCCGTCAAAGCCCGGCACACTTTTAAAAAGTTTTCGATATGTTTAAACTAGAGCCAAAAGCGCTTTAAAAATATCCCTTTTACAAAGTTAAAGTTTTTTTATTCTATTAAAATCTAAACTATTTAGCTTAACACATAGTTTAACACTAAGCTCTGACCTTTCTTAAATACGTAAGCGTTATTCAATTTCAGTTCAACAATTCATTGAGCCAAAAAAAAAATGACATTTAAAAGTAACAACAATGCTAAAAAGCAACAAAAAATCATGTCTTTCTTTTTTCTTCAACTGAGTCTTGGAACCACTGCTTATGGCTCAGGTTCTTGATATAGACATTGATCGATGCGATTGAATTTGTCAGCTATTAAAAAATATGATTTTTACAATTGTTTATGAATTTTTAATTTTTGCATTTTTGGCCAGGTTTTGGGGTTAAATACTCCACTGCGCGGCGTTGAAACTACCGGACCTCCTTTGGAAGCGCGTGTTTACAATGTCAAGTTTAAAATTTGAACGAGGTTTTTATTTTTAGCTACACTGTAAAAAGAGATTAATACTAGACTGAATATGCAAATGAAGTTTAAATATGTACTTCTTTTATTGTCAGTACCGAATTAAGTTCATCATAAACAGATTAGGATAAGATTAAAAAAAGAGTTATGCATAAAAGCAATGTTTGATATTATTTAGACTTCATATCTCTTTGAATTTTTATGGTATACCTATTCATACTTTTCAAGGAAAAAACTGTTTTGTTAAAATTACTAAATTTTGGTTCATATAGCTCCATCCAGATATTTTGATTGGAATGATTAAATTTTGCTTAAATTAATCAAATTATTTTATTAATTCAACAAATCGTTTGGTTAGTCCATCCACATTTTGGTCATTCCAACCAAAATATTTGGATGGAGCTATATGAACCAAAATTTAGTAATTTCAACAAAACAGTTTTTCCGTGTACAGCTATACCCAACCCTGCGTTGTATGGTTTTTTACAGTCTTATTATTGTTTTAACAACGATTTTTTTAATAACACAGTTAATAATTCATGTATCTATTGTACGGAGCCATCTGCGCGCGTCATCATTCACACTCATACCGTTTATTTTATGTAATTTTCAGTATTTCCCTGCTTTTAATACGTAATCATTTAATTCTAATTTGAAAGGGGTTTTTTTCTATTTATAATACTCACGTGTAAATAATTCTTTTAATTTGAAGACAATATTATACTTACGCTCTTTTTACAATTGACAACAACATAAAATAATAACCTTTAGTAAAATATGCAAAATATATATCTCGCAACGCTGAACGTTTGAATTTTAGATGGAAATAAACCCTCAAAAATATTACTCAAATTGGAAAAATAAATTCAGTCTGCACACACCGGGAGTTTCTAATGTATATCTTTATAAAAATTGATGAAATTCCTATATATAGTTTTTGCACCTATAAAACTTTCTTAATGGAACGATTTTGCCCAACCTTAATATTAAATAACTCTAAAAATAATTATTCGATTTAAAAACTGTCTACTTCATCGTATTTATCAAACATTTCTCTATAATACTACCAATTTTCATATTTTTATATGCGATAGTTTTCTTGATATTAACAAAGAAAGGCCACGGGTCACAAAAAATTCATTTACGGCGGCGGTGACAGTGTCAGTTACTTTTTTTTTTTTAATAAAGAGATATACAAAAAGATTCATTCTTTATTATATTAACAATTGTTTTCCACAACTATCTCAAAAGCAGATTTTTAAAATACCAAGGAAAAATATTCCATTAATAATTGCCGTGTCCATACATTCATAGATGAATTAAATTTAAAAAAGCAAAATAGTTTTAACTTTTCTCCCAAAATTCTCAAATACATCATAAATTCTGGAATATCTATTAATTCTGAACTAATGAATTTTGAACGACATTTCAGCAATAAAATCTGGCCATAATATAGATGCTGTCAACAAAATAATAATGACTTAATTTTGTTTTTCTTTATTTTTCTTAAGAAACTATTAATAGTTTTATTATGTATTTTGAATTATTTATTGATATACGTATATTATGTTAAGTATCCCACAAACTATTAAATCAAAATTTAATTTCGTAAAGCTGCATTTGATATTTATAATAAATCATTTTTACTAATTACGTTGCATGCGGTAAACAACAAGTTTAATCGATAAATCTGGTGTACCTGATAACACAAAATGGGAAGGAGAATGGCGTATTAATTATCCGAAACGTGATTAATTAACTCTAAATTTAAGCTTTTATTTGAAAAATGTAACTTTGTACGCTGAAAAAATTGTTATAGAAAATGAATCATTTTAAAATGTATAGATATTACAAATAATGCAAAAGCTACTTATATACTGCTTTATTAAATTTATAATATAAGAGAAACGCAAATTTATTTAAACAAATGAAATTCCTAAATTATGTTTCCTTCCAGCATTCGGTAATACATCATAATATTAAATGAAACTCAAAATACTATAATGTTTAATAAAAAATGTAACGAAATAGAAAAAGTAAAGTATACCTGCGATATATTTTGAGTTACGAAAAATGCCCAAATGTATCAGAACAGTTTTATGAACTTAAAAGCAAATGTTTATGTCCATGTTTAAAAAAAAATAAACATGGTTAGATGATTAATTATACAAATCGCATGGCTGCAGATATTTAAATTCACATGTAAATTTAGACATACTCGGATAAGAAAAAAATTGCTACAAGGAAATTAAATTTATATAAAGGTAAGCCGGTACAATACGTCATTTGGCTACAAACACATGGACTTTGGAATCCGAATTCCTTCAATAATATTGGAGAGGTGACAGCCTAATTACGGAAGATCACACTAGGAAATTATTTATAAATACTATTTTCGTTAAATTAACGACAGAAAAGAGCAGGTTTGGGAAGGCAAACAATCAAAAAAAGTTTACCAGAGCGAAATTAACCTTGCGTAAAGGCAGTTAAATGCTAACCTAATTGCGAAACTGTACAAATGCTTATAGGATAGATTGGGTGAAGATGACGTAGTTTTTGACTTAACACGTTGAGTGCCACGTCAGTCACAGGTGACTGACACTGAACTTTCCGTTTAGACCGCGTCAGTCATATGTGACTGACACATTAGATTGTGCAATGGGAATCATATTTCGTGTCCCAAACAGAAAGACAGGCAAAATAGGCTTGGCATTCAACATGTTGATTGTTTTAAAAATCGCCTGTTGTTTTTATTTGTTATTCATTGTTTTCTTCTTAAAGTTTGTACTCTTATGTATAATTTAAAAAATTATTTCATGTTACAGATATTATAGAAAGCATCGAAAATTTTGTTTTGTTAACTCTTGCATTTCGGCATCTTACCCCAAGGTATGGGTAAAATGGCCAACTATCTAGGGATAAGATGCCTTCTGGAGTTCCAATGTAAACAATAATTTTTGTGACGCAGCATAAAACATAATGGGACGAATAAAAGTACCGTATATACTCGCGTATAGGTCGACTCGCGTATAAGTCGACCCCCTAACTTTCGAATGCAAATTCTGTCAAACATCAAAAACCCGCGTATAAGTCGACCCCCTAACTTTTTACTTCAATTTTGCACAAAATCAAACCAAATATTTCACTTGCTTATGCGAAAAAGTAGTAAGTAAATAAAAATAAATCATTGAAAAAATTTTTAATGATAAATTATTATTATTTTTATATTTTCTGTAATATTTTATTATTCATACACATAACAGCTAGAATTTTGCAATATTCGAAGTTTTATTTTTTAATTGACTCGCGTATAAGTCGACCCCCCAAATTTGCTTGCGAAAAATTGTCAGAAATTCCTCGACTTATACGCGAGTATATACGGTAACTTTAATATTGTAGACATACTAAAGTTGTTAACTTACTTAATATTAAGAAATTACAAAAATATGAATGTGGACGATCAGAACGATTGTCGAGGGAAAAAACTGGTTACCTTGGCAACCGAGCAACTGACGTAAGAACGTGACGTCAGTCTTTACAGGTACAATCTTTAAAAACAAACATTCGGAATTCGAACGGTGAAAAGAAAGTATGCTAAGGCGTGTATTATTCTTTGAGTCTAATATTTATTATTCGATGCGGAGTAAACAAGTTATTCATCTATATTCATTTACTATGTAATTCGTTGTTTTTAAATGACAAGTCAAGAATTCAATCGAAGGTGTTACTAATTTGACCAGCTCAACGGGATTCGAACATTTATAAGTGTATTCAACTAGAATCTACAATATACTTGCGGCTATATCAGTTCTTTGTATTATAATAAATGTGTGTCGTGTTATATATCCTGCTGCTCCTTTATTGTAAGTGTCTGCCTGAATTTCTGGGAAAATGGGGTAAGTAACGAAAATTTAAATTTAATTCTAACTTCTAACTAAAATCACAGTTTTTGTTTTAAAATCGAATCGTGAATTGAATTCTGTTAAGTCATATTCTTTCGTCAGATTATTCATATTTCTTTTCCCTAATTTAAATTCGAGCTATTCAAAATTAATCCGTAACCTATTCTATCCATAAATTTTGGTCCGTACCGAGCCTGAGCTACGATGGAATCTGTTCTCAAGTCGTAGCTGTCAATTAATTTATCTGTGCTAGATGTAACGTAAAAAAAAAAAAAGTAAAAACGGTTGTGTTTATTTATTCAATTCTTGTTTTTTTTAATATTTTGTATATTATGGTGCATTTTGTATGAGATTGTGTAATTTTCGTATTTTTATGTTATTCATTTCTTATATTGTTTATTTGTAATTATTAAAAATGACTAAACAAACTAAACAGGAGCTGTATTTTGAGCGAATTTGTAAGGAAATAGATGTAGGTAAGGATAAAGTTCAAAATGCGAATTCAGATGAGCATGCAAAAATTAAAGTTTTGAAATCGAAAATATCTTCTTATGAAAATACTCTTGCGCAAGCATTTGATAAACTTTCGCCGAAAGAAAATAATGAGAATTTGGATATTTTTTTGAAGTATCAGGGAATTATTTGTGATTTGTTAGTCGATTTAGAAGAGAAAACCACAGTTGATTCTCCGACGGAAATTCGTGTAGAAACTCAAAATAAACAGAATTATTCGCAAGTTAAATTGCCCAAATTCGATCTTCCCCATTTTTACGGCGATTCGGAACAATGGATTTCGTTTAAAGAATTATTTCAGTCTACGATTTTGGGGAATGAAAAGTTATCTGATATTGAGAAATTACAATATTTACATTCATCTGTTCGCGGAAATGCCGCAAAATTAATTCGAGGATTTTCTTTAAAAGCAGAAAATTTAGTTCAGTGTTGGGATTTGTTAAATCAAAGATATGAAAATAAAAGACAGTTGGCTTTAAGTCAAATAAATAAAATATTTTCGATAAAGATTATTAAAGCTAGTAATTCAAAATCCTTGTTAGAATTGCTAGATACAAGTAATGAAGCAATTCGGAATTTGAAAATTTTGGGATTAGAATCTAATGCTTTGAGTGATTTAATGTTAATAAATTTTATGTTGAATAAATTAGATCAGCCTCTCAAACAAAGATGGGAATTGTTGTTAGACAATGATAAAATACCGGATATGGATTTATTTCGTAAATTTGTTGAGCGGGAAGCTAGAAGTGTAGAGGAGTCAAAATGCACTAAAGTAGAGTCTAAATTCAATTTCACAAAAAAGCCTCTAGATGCTAGTCGAGTCAAAACCAACGTAATGAACAGCGCGTTTGTTAGGAATGGTAATAACTGCCTATTATGTAATGAAAGCCATGCGTTATTCAAATGTCCTTTATTTAATTCAAAACCAGTGAAGGAGAGGTGGAAAATAGTTCATTTAAACAAATTATGTGAAAATTGTCTTAGACAAAACCATCAAGTGTGGAATTAATGTTAAATGCAAAAATTGTTCCCAAATGCATCATACATTATTACATGTGTATACGACTAGTCAAACTAATAGAGAGTTTGTTAATGATAATGCACCAGAAATTTCTGTTTCTAATAGTGCGCAGTGTCATTCATCTTTGCAGAATTATAATGTTCTATTATCTACCGCTCTTATTAATGTAAAATCTAGCACAGGTAATGTTATTCTGTGCAGAGCACTTATAAACAATGCTTCTCAAAATTCTTTAATCTCAAAAAATTGTGTAGAAAGATTGAATTTGCCTGTAGGCAGAACGAACCATAGGCTTGTAGGTATAAATGGCATTTCGGCTGAAACCTGCCTAAATTTCACTGAATTTAATTACTCGCCATATTTTGAAAATAATTACAATTCCTTAAAAGCCCTTGTAGTTAATCAGGTTACTACCCCACTCCCTAACTTCAGGCTTGAAAGGCATTCATGGCCGCACGTGGCAGACTTACAGCTGGCTGATCCTGAATTTCATATATCCAAGTCAATCGACATTCTGCTAGGAGCAGATGTTTTTGCACATCTGTTATTAGGGTCACCCATTTTTGGACAATCTGGTGAACCCGTTGCAATCCCAACTCAACTGGGATGTATTCTAAGTGGTCCAGTACCCTATTCATCTAAACCGGCCACGACCGTGGTCTGCCATTCAGTAGACATGACTGGTTTTTTCAACTCGGAGTCTGTTCCTCAAGCTAAGGAGTTTATTAAATCGGATGCAGCTAAAGAACTGTATCACAATTCAATTCGGCAAAATAAACAAGTTTGTGATGAGGAAAAAATTAATTTTCCTGTCGCTGCCAGTATAGCAAAAGATGATAGTTTGCCACATTCTTTAAAGGCAAATAATTTAACCCATTCTTTCAATCCGAATTCATCTCAAAGTTTTCTAGGGTTAGAGTGGAACCAGGAAACAGATTTCCTGCGAGTACAAGTTGTAGAAAAACCTACAGTAAAGACTAAAAGTCAATTATTATCCGTAATCGCTGGCATTTTTGATCCTTTGGGTCTTTTGTCACCTTCCACTGTTATTTTGAAAATGTTATTGAAAGAAGTGTGGAAGGCAGACTTGAAGTGGGATGATCCTCTACCCTCAGATATTCTAGAAACGTGGAATAGATTCTATTCTGAAATAAATGCTTTTAATTCTATGCACATTCCCCGATTTATGAATTTCAGCACATCATCACCTTTCGAACTCCATGGGTTCTGTGATGCCTCTATACGTGCATACGCGGCGGTTGTATATATCAAAACTTTTAATCCTGTCACGGTAATGCTAGTCGCTGCTAAAACAAGAATAGCGCCCGCCAGTGCAATAACATTGCCAAGATTAGAGCTATCTTCAGCTCTTTTGCTTGCAAACCTTATTCAAGTTGTGCAAGATGCATTACCTAACGCTATCCACGAAACATTCTTGTGGACCGATTCGACCATTACATTAAGCTGGATTTTGAAACCTCCTACCAAAGGCAACCAATTCGTGCTTCACCGGGCCAATAAAATCAGAGATTTGACCTCAATTGAACATTGGCATCATATTCCTGGTAAACATAATCCAGCCGATTGTGCAACACGGGGTCTATATCCCTATCAGTTAAAAGATTGCGAATGTTGGTGGTCTGGGCCTACTTGGCTCTACAAGTCTTCTAATCCTTTCATTGATGATCCATCTCCCACTTCAAACTTTGCAGTTGAGTCTTTACCCACCGAAAGTTCTTGTTTAATAAATCAACTAGACAACGATATAGACATTCTTACCAGATTTTCTTCATATACAAAAGTAATCCGAGTAGTTGCTTGGATTCAAAGATTCGCCTACAACACAAAATTCCATTTAAAAAGGAAAGGGCCATTAAATGAAGTTGAACTTAACAACGCTTGTAAAACTGTCGTCAAGTGCTTACAACAGTCAGCCTTTTCTGATGAAATTAATCTACTTAAACAACACAAACCACTACCAACATCCAGTAAAGTGCTTTCTTTAAACATCTTTCTCGACGCAGATAATATTTTGAGAGTTGGTGGACGCCTCAGCAAACACAACACCATGTCATTCGATTCCAAACATCCAATGCTTATCCCTAAAACCCATCCCTTAACAGAAGCTATTATCAGGTACTTCCATCTCTATAGTCTGCATGCGGGTCCTGATCAAGTTCTTTCCTTAATTCGTCAAAAATTTTGGATTCCAGATGGCAGATCAACAGTTAAGAAAGAATTAAGAAAGTGTATCCGTTGCATTCGAATATCTGCCCAACCGCTTACTCAAATCATGGGTGACTTGCCCTCTTCACGAATTAATCCTTGTAGAGCGTTCCAGCGCACAGGGATTGATTTTGCAGGACCAATCAATACAAAATGCCAACACAAACGAAAGTCAACTATTTTTAAATCCTATATCTGTCTTTTTATATGCATGTGCACCAAAGCAGTACACATTGAATTAGTTTCAGAACTTACCACCGAAGCCTTTATATGCACTTTACAGCGTTTCATATCACGCCGAAGACATCCAACAGACATTTATTCTGATAACGGTAAAACATTCGTTGGTGCAGCCTCATATCTTAAAAAACTGTTCCTAATTCTCAAAGAATCAAAAGTCCAAGACTTTTGCGCACAACGCCAAATTATTTGGCATTTCATACCTCCTTATGGTCCAAACTTTGGAGGATTATGGGAGTCTTCCATAAAGCTAGCCAAACGTCATCTAACCAAAGCATGCCAAGGTACTCTTATGACTTTTGAGGAACTATCCACAACCCTATGCCTTATTGAAGCATGTATAAATTCTCGTCCACTTATTCCTTTATCAACCGACCCTAATGACTTATCCGTTTTAACTCCAGGACATTTCCTTATTGGTGATCCATTACTTGCTTTACCTGACATGTCATCTCATAATAATCCATGTATTAGTCTCTCTTCCAGGTGGAAACAGTGTATCAAGATTCGAGATAATTTCTGGCACCGCTGGACTAAAGATTATCTCCAAACATTGTCCTTAAGGCATAAATGGAAAAAGGGCAATCATATTATCAAGATTGGTCAACTAGCCTTCGTAAAAGAATCTTCAATTCATCCAACTCATTGGAAATTAGCCGTGGTCGAAAACATCCATCCTGGTGCTGACGGTGTGGTCAGAGTTGTGACTATCCGTACCGGTGAAGGTACATTCAAGCGTCCGATTCAGCAGATTGCTGCTTTACCTGAAGTCCATGCCGGCCCCCCGGAGGTTATGGACGATCAGAACGATTGTCGAGGGAAAAAACTGGTTACCTTGGCAACCGAGCAACTGACGTAAGAACGTGACGTCAGTCTTTACAGGTACAATCTTTAAAAACAAACATTCGGAATTCGAACGGTGAAAAGAAAGTATGCTAAGGCGTGTATTATTCTTTGAGTCTAATATTTATTATTCGATGCGGAGTAAACAAGTTATTCATCTATATTCATTTACTATGTAATTCGTCGTTTTTAAATGACAAGTCAAGAATTCAATCGAAGGTGTTACTAATTTGACCAGCTCAACGGGATTCGAACATTTATAAGTGTATTCAACTAGAATCTACAATATACTTGCGGCTATATCAGTTCTTTGTATTATAATAAATGTGTGTCGTGTTATATATCCTGCTGCTCCTTTATTGTAAGTGTCTGCCTGAATTTCTGGGAAAATGGGGTAAGTAACGAAAATTTAAATTTAATT
The DNA here is from genome assembly GCA_963932465.1 of Maratus speciosus. NCBI lineage: Eukaryota > Metazoa > Arthropoda > Arachnida > Araneae > Salticidae > Maratus > Maratus speciosus. The sequence continues at coordinate 352,000,254 of OZ010788.1, read as the reverse complement.
CTAACTTCTAACTAAAATCACAGTTTTTGTTTTAAAATCGAATCGTGAATTGAATTCTGTTAAGTCATATTCTTTCGTCAGATTATTCATATTTCTTTTCCCTAATTTAAATTCGAGCTATTCAAAATTAATCTGTAACCTATTCTATCCATGAATGTAACAAACGTTGGCAATTTAATAAAAGAACAAACTAATATTTGAAAAAAACGGGTTATGTTCTTAAACATTTAGAATTATGGCTCTTAAGTATGCCTATTTCGAAACATTATAACAAGTTTAAATACGGTAAAGCCGATGTGACCAGCATTTTTCATGTTTTTTATATGCCCATTTTTTTCTTTTCAGAAATACCTGAGATCTGCCACAAGCTGCACATTTGTTTAAGAACTTTTAGCAACTGTTATATAACCAACAGTTTCACTGAATGCACTTCATTCAATCACATTTTTCCGAGGTTTTATTGCACTCTGCTAGGCACTCTGAACAATCATTTTCATTCACTTTTTAAAAAATCCTCATTTTCTGAATCTTGGAAGGGAATTTAATCATCATCCATATCATCATATGTTGAAGGTTGTCGCTTTCATACCTTTGACTTCTTAACTAATTCCTAATTAAAAGTCTTGAGACACCTGTAAATTCGCAGCTTCTATCGTCACACCGCTTTAGTTGGTTTTTATATGCCTTAAAAATTATCTGTATGCAAAAAAGGATAATGAGAAGCTAAATTTTGGTAAAAATTACGACATATTTAAAGCGACACATTCAAAATGTCTTATTTAAAATAAATTTCTTATACCATCTTTATAAATTCTTTACTTAGCCATTTTATACAAGCTATTTTTAAAATGTTAGGGTGTTCTTATTTAATTAATCACGAAAGTAGCCGTTAGCTGTCTCGATAGCGATTGATTCGGTCTTAAAATCCGTCAAACAAAGGGAAATGAATGGAAACATGATTACATGAGATCGCCACTATTCGTTTAATTACGATTTAATCTTCCATAATCTTTTCAAAGCTGATCAAATTACTGTGTTTCTAGAGTATCGTGTCTGGATGGAGGTTGGCGAGCATAGATCGTAGGAGGCAGAAACCCCTAGTTATCTAAAGCTATATTATATACTACCGATATTTACATTTATTAAAATTATTTATAAATGCATTTAACATCAAATTTTTAACAAGGATTAAAATTAATAATTATTAAACAATTATTTTCAAGGTCAATAAAGTTTATTTATAAGGCAGAATGCATATAGAAACCTTTCAAATTATGTTCACTTTAGATTTTAATATTTCTTTATGTCATTTTAAATTTATGACTTTAAGCAATGAATTTTTTAATTAGTTGATTAAAATCACGATTTAATCACTGATTTAAATTATCTGATTTAATCGTTGACAAGTTTCTTAACAGCCAAGAGTAATTTAAACCATAAAGAAACAACCAAGCATTTGACTGCAACGGAAAATAAGCGGTATCTTACCCCAAGGGAAAACAATTGACATCTTATCCCCAAAAATGTTCTTCAACTTACCCCAAAGTATTGGGCAAGATGCTTCCCCCCTTCCCCCCTCCCCCCAACAGACGTGAAGAAGCGGGAACCGACCGTAATTTATGTTTTGCAGAAAGGCCAGGTACCAGTACTCTTGAAAATCGGCAGATTAATTTTTCTGGTGTTTAAAATAAGACTTATATAGGCAAATAAAGAAGTCACTTAAAAGATTTTGGACACATACGAGAAGTGTTAAGACGAAATAGCAATAAAAAAGCACCACTTAAAATTTTAAATAAAGAACGCAAACGAAAATTAAAATATCAGTAGACAACTCTCTTCCTGACAACTGAGCCGCGTTTCCCTACAGCGCTTGCGCATATGAAATCTACATGATACGGCATCTTGTACAACACAGATCCTCACCCCAAGTTACTCTATTTAATATAACAACTGGTTACAACCATTTAATGAAATAAAATTCCTTAAAAGATTTCGTTTAGCATGACTTACTTTTGGGGTGTAAACAGCCGTCTACCAACATACTTCAATATGTCATGGATTAATATAACGTACAAATGTCAACAGTTTCGTCTGCACAATCAATTCATTTTTAATAGTTACATATTTAAACCACTAGATGGTACTGACAGTTATCTCTTTTAAGCTAATCAACATATTAAATATGATTTGATTTGAAGTTGCGAGTACAATTCGTACATTTAAGCGCTAGATGTCATCTTGTTTATTACATTTATATTTACAACAATTGCGTTTGCTACCTTAAGATGTTAAAACGGATAAAGTGACTTCGTTTATTACACATGCTTTCACAAATCCAATCAATATTGGAAAATACACAGTTATATTTTTTTCACTAAAGTAGTGCCTCCCGAGACATACATTTTTTTAAATGGAATCAATGAAACAGTTGTTAAATTAAAAAGCATCTTCTAAATTTCATAGTCATTAATGTTGGTGCTTTATAAAATTAATTAATTAGCACTTAAGTTATTTTCTCAGTCAGAAAGAAGTATTTTATTAGAACGCAGCAAGGACGTCCGAAGTACTTAGGTTGTGAAAAACCCGTGGGAAACCATTTGTGATTTTTACTAAATGCTTTTAGCTAAAGATTAATGCATCTTGTATAATATTATTTTAAGAAACTAAAAACGAATAAAAACCAACCTAAAATTCGCTATAGCCGTCCATGATAAATCTTGGGAACGATTGCACATCTGCGATCAAAATTAATTTCAGACGGCCATCGGTGCTAAAAGAATCGTTAGAAAAATATTGAAAGCTAATACAGATCTCTTTCGCTACCTAGTCTTACTCAGAGAGGGCTAGAATGAGAGGAATTGGAAGCCCTCGTTTGCAGCGGTTGTTGGATTCTAGGATGAAAGAAGAGAATCTGGGGAGAGATCGTAATAAATTGTGTGTTGAAGCAGCTTGAGAGCTTCGCGGTAGAAAAAAATCGTCATCCCGTCGGACACGAAAGGATGAGATTGCGGGAGTATGTGTGTTTAGGGGAGTGCATCTTCACCGGAGTAGCCAAAGAGAACAATCTTATGTAGAAATTGGTGTGAGAAATCGCCTTGAATAATTAGCTTCTAATAAAAAAGAGTCAAAAGAAAGGTTCTGCTTGAGAGATTAAAGAAGCAGTGAAAATTTCAGCATCCATCTGTGATTAGAGAAACTTTAGAGAGAATTTTACGGGCTATATTCGCACCTGAAACTAACCCATACATTATCTACAAAGAATTAAACTCTAGATTGTATTACTGTGCCTTAACTAACTGAACTTACCTACTCGAAAATATTCTGTACAAGTTTAACTGTCTTGTGATTTTTTTTTCATGAATAAAATTTTTCTAGTTTAGTAGATAGATTGTGGTGTACATCACTACTAGTTACAAAAATTAAATTACTTGGAAAATTTTAGTGTATAGACGCGCTATTTAACTTTATATATTACTACTATACTGGGTGGTTAAAAGTAGAAGTAAAAAAAGTTCTCTTAAACTGCTTATGTGTAAATAGTTACTCTTAATAACAAACTAGTCGGATGTGTCAATCCCAAAACTTTCTTCTATCTATACTAATCTACACTAATATTATAAAGAGATAAAAATTGTTTATTTGTAGGAGGTAAGCTCTGAAACTACCGAACCGATTCCAAAAGTAATGGTATCAAAATGATGGTGTTAGTCCAACTTAGAACACAGGCTGTATCTTATGTCCGTGCCACTAGCCAAAAGGGGGTGCAGGAGAAAAAAACGTTCTAAAAATGCGATTTTTGTGTTACTGAAGGGCCTAAAAATATGAAATTTGGAATATTATTTACTTATAAGATATAAATGATGTCTAAGAACAGTTCTTAAACAATTCGAAATTCAAAAGTGGTGAAAATGTGCGAAAAGCGTTCTAAAAACCGTTCTAAATGTTAGTTTCTACACAATCTCAGAAAATACCAAGCCAATTTAAAATATAATGGCGTCAAAATGATGGTGACAACCATTGCTCCAACATAGGCTGTGTTTTATGTCGGTGCCACTACCCCAAAGGGGGTACAGGAGGAAAACGTTCTAAATTGAGGTTTTTGCGTTACGGAAGGGATTAGAATCGTATTTATAAATATCCAATCTTCTATGATCAAAACTTACTGAGCAATGAAAGATGCTTTAAATATAAATTATTTTCAGTGTTTTCTGGCAATAAAATTTGGACAACCATTAGTTCATCATACCAAAAATCAGAAAATTCATGGTATCATAACGAAGAATTTTTGTCGCAAAAGCATAGGAATTTTTAATGTGTTTCTAAATATAACTTTCTGAAAAAGGGGATATTATAAAAATTAAACTTTGTATTTTACTTCAGCCTCGTATGAAACAGAAGCATGTACAAAAGCTGTATTTCATTTTTTTCTTCTTTATATAGCAGTACGTTTCTAGCATTCCCTATTTAAGAGAAAACAATCAGGATCATTCTATATGGAAGAAAACTTTGTTTCGGGTACAGCATATTTAATTTGAAATTTAAATGGAAATTAATAATTGTGAAATATAAATTATTCTCTGTTTTGAAGCTTATAAAATACTTTAAAGCCGTTTAGGTTATTTTGTTACCCCCTGTCTCATATCTTGCTGGTATGTTCTTTTCAAGCAACTTCATTTTTTAATAGTTACTATATAAAATTCTTAATACTTTACGTAATACTTTAAAGTATTTTTATAAAAAAAATTGCATAATGTGTTAAATGAAAAAAATACTTTTTTTTTTTTTTTTTTTTTTAGATAGGAAATAAAAATTACATTATGAAGGTAAAATTTTTACTTAAACATTTTCAATTAATTATAACTAAGTTTCTTAAGAAACTTTTCATATCTTATTTTTTATCTTGCCTTAAAGGAACAAAGAAGATTAATTACTCCTGACACCTGAAAGAATGACATGTGCATTCTTTTCTTTTACACCTGTCCGTTCTCAGGCAGGCAGGATTTATCTCCAAATCCCAAGTTCTAGATTTTTTTTTTCTCTTACGATGTTACAAAGTAAAAAATTCTCATGCAGCAACATTTTTTATTTGGTAAAATATTAGCAATTTTTATTCTTTTTAATTTTTTTCCGCAGTATCTTACGTAAAATGTTTTATAATTTCCGAATGAAGTCAGAATTTTTTTATTTTATAAATATTTTAAATAAGTTTATAAGGCTTTTCAAAATTGTCTCATATAAAAAGATAAAATAAATGAGTTAGGTAATCTATATCTATACTAATATTATAAAGAGGTAAAAATTGTTTATTTGTAGCAGGTAAGCTCTGGAACTACCGAACCAATTCCATAAGAAATGGTATCAAAATGATGGTGTTAGTCCAACTTAGAACATAAGTTATATCTTATGTCCGTGCCACTGGCCAAAAGCGGGTGCAGGAGCAACAAACGTTCTAAAAATGCGATTTTTGTGTTACTGAAAAGCCTAGAAACATAAAATTTGGAATCGTAGTTACTTATAAGATTTAAATAATCTTTAAGGACATTTCTTTAAAAAATCGAAATTAAAAAGGAGTGAAATGCGCGAAAAGCGTTCTAAAAGTTCTAAATGGCGATTTTCACGCAGTCTCAAGAAGTACCAAACCGATTTCAAAAATAATAGTGTTAAAATCATGGTGACAACCCTTGCTCTAACATAGGCTACATTTTACGTCGGTGCCACTACCCCTAAAGGGGGCGCAGGAGCAAAAAAAGTTTGTAATTGCGATTTTACTGTTACTGAAGGGCCCAGATACATGGAATTTGGCATGGTAGTTACTTATTAGATATAAATGATCCCTAAGAACATTTCTTAAAAAATTCTAAATTTAAAAGCGGTGAAAATGCGCGAAAAGTGTTTTAAAAAACCTTCTAAATGACGATTTCTACGCAATCTCAGAACGTACCTAACCGATTTCAAAAGTACTGGTTGGAAATTGATGATGACAGCCCTTGCTCCAATATAGGATCTACTTCATGTCGGCGTCACTACCACTTTGTGGTTGCATTTTAAAAAACGTTCTAAATTGCAAATTTTCTGATACTAAACGGGCTAAAATCTTGAAATTTGGCATAGTAATTACTTATGAGATGTAAATGCTCTCTGAGAAGAGTTCCTTAAAAATTTGAAATTTAAATGGGGTGAAAATAAACGAAAAGCGTTCTAAAAACGTTCTAAATACCGATTTCTGAGCAATCTCAGGTAATATAAACCGATTTCAGAAGTAATGGTTTCAAATTGATGGTGACAGTCCCTGCTCCAACACAGCTTATATTGTACGTTGTTGTCACTATCACCTGGGGTTACAGGAGCAAAAAATGTTATAAATTGTGTTTTTTGTGTTAAAGAGTGGGGTCTAATATTTTAAATTTGGAATGGTAATTACTTCAAAGGTACAAATGATTTCTAAGAATTGTCGAAAGAAAATTCCAACTTTTAAAGGATGAAGTCAGCAAAAAGCGTTCTATGAGTGTTCTAAATTACGATTTTTATGCAATCGTATGAAATACGAAACCAATTTCAAACATAATTGTTCCAAATTGATGGTTTTAGAACCTGTTCAAACATAAGCTATATTTTATGCCGGTGCTACAACCCTTAGGGGGTTGCAGGAGCAAAACATTTCCGAAATTGCGATTTCTGCGGTACTCAAGAGGCTAGAAACTTTAAAAGTAGCACGGTAGTTACTGATAAATTATAAATGTCCTCTAAGAACAGTCGAAAATAAATTAAAAATTAAAAAGGGGATGAAGCGAAGGGAAGGAGCGAAAAGTATTTTAAAAGAGTCCTAAATTACGATTTGTATGGAATCTCAGGAAATAATAAACCGATTACAGAAGTTTTTGGTTGCGAATCAAGAGTGATAGTCCCTGTTTCTATACAGGCTATATTTTATGCCGGTGTCACTACCACCTGGTTGGCAGGAACAGCAAGAAAGCCTTTAAAAACATCTAAATTCCGTTTTCTATAGAATATTAGGAAATACCAACCGCTTTCAAGGTTAATGTTGTTGGCAAATTAATGGTGACAGTCTCTGTTTCAACATTTTTCGAGACATTTTATTTCAACTCTGTTTTGGCATTTTATGTTGGTGCCTCTAACACCAGAGAGGTGGTAGACTGTTAGATAAGAAGCTTGGAATTTGACATGATGGTTTAATTTTAAGAAGTAAATGCGTTAAGATGGTTTCTAAAAAATTCAAAACTTCAACTGAATACTGAAATGAGCGTATGAAATGAGCATAAAAATATCATAATACTTTTTAAATTATCATTTATTTGGAATTGGGTTTAGTTCTTCTTATTAATTCAAATCTCGTTTCTGTCGATTGCAGTTTTATAATGAAGTTTCTTCAAACTGTGGCTTAATTTGTAATTTTTGAATTATTCCGAAAAATGCAAAAATCATTTGGCATATTTCAACTATTACGCGAGCAAAGCCGCGGGTTTTGCTAGTATATTATAAAGGCCAAACGTGTCCGTGCATAACACTGACGTTATTTTGATATTGGCAACTGCAAACGAATAAATTTTGCTTTTACTACAATTTTTTATACTTCTAAATATTGCACATTTTCAATTTTTACGCCGTCAAATAGAGAAAAAAATATTCTTACGAATGCAGTTTATTTCTAAAATGTATTGTAATTTGTTTCAAAACTATATCGCAATTTACTTATTTTTTATGATTTTTGAAATAATTTTCAAGCATGATTTTTTTTTAAAATCATTTTCTTTCGCGTGCAGACGACTAGGAAAGATAAATTCATTTGCACCTAAGTTAATATAAATAATTTATCATTTGTTTCCAGCTGATATTCCATAATGAAGTTAAAACTTCATCAATAAAATTGAATAATATAAAATAAAACAGTCATTTGTCAGACATGTAATGGAACTACGTACTTGAGCAACTGAAATGATCAGAAATAAAAAGGACTGCTGAAAGTAACGAAGTCTTTGATGATTTCTTCGGCTATTAACTCATATGAAAGCATCCCTTATTAGTCCAGGCAATAGCGACCGTATAGGGGCTCTACCTAGCAAAATTCATGGTAGTTCTGCAAAAAGGCTTACTATCAGGGGCGTGCCTAGCGGGGGGGTGTTGGGGGTGTAACACCCCCCCCCCACTTATTTGGAAGAGTTGGTAAAATTTAGAATAGTCGGAAAGTTAAGAACACACCCTGCAAAAAGTCCCCTCTCACGTCGTCAGTATCATTTCAATTCTCTGTTGTCCGTCTTAAAAAGGGAAAAGAAAGAACTTCTCATGGAAGATTGTGTATGATTCCGTGTGGGAGGGAGGGGTTGTCAGAGAGCGGAGGTGATAGATAGAGAGAGAGAATCGCGTTTCTGAGAATTTGAGGCTTTTGTGAAAGGAATGAGGAGGGGGGTTTGTTGCAATCTCTATTGTAAGTTTTCCCATGAGCATTTTTAATTGCTCCCTTCTGCTATGGACTGATTCTTAGAATTTAGTGACATCATGGTTCCGAATTTGGCGCTAGTTATTTGAGGTTGCTGCATTTAAAAGATGAAGTCACGGACACAGAAGAAGAGCGATTTGCAAAAGTTTGTTTTTGTCGCATGATGGCGGATAATTCAGTGAAAATTGTATGCACACACTTTGATCGCGCACACACACATTTTACAGAAAAAAATAAATTTATATCGTCATATAAGAAAATTTCATCCGAATGAAAACATCGACCTCCAGAAAGGAAAACGGATTCAATGTACAATATGTAGATATTTCTGCATTTCTATTAGAGGCCTGCATAATCATATTCAAACAGATCATCCAGATGTAAAATTCCCTTTTGAAAAGGCTCCGGTATAGCCCCCCCCCCCAAAAAAAAGCCAGTTTTATTCTTCAAATTGTCATAGACACATGAATTTTGTAGACAGGTACATCTGGAATAGTAATCATGCTTAAAGTATGTGTTACTCTTTTTGTGAGTGGGTGGGGGCGACCATCTTTAAACCTCGTTCGTTGAAAATTCCAAAATCAGAGCATTTAAGCATCATCACTCTCCAGGTTGGTTCTAACTGTGTCCAAAATTTTCGAAGGAATGGCTAAGCTTATTTCTGAAATTCTACAGTCAGTTGGAATATCGCTTTCCCAAGCTCGTGCATAGTCTTACGACACCACGTCATCTATGTCCGGCAGCATTTTAGGCTGTCAATCAAAACTTTCAGAAATAGCTGGTAGATCTATTTTATACATACCCTGCCTCGCGCATAAAGTGAATTTATGTGTTGAACATGCGTGCGAAGAAAGCAATATAATAAAATTGTTCTACGATAGTATTCAGTATCTATAACTTCTTTTCACTGAGTACAAAGCGATTCGGCATACTGAGAGAGAAAATGGAAGTTCTTCAGAAGAGTCTTACCTTGAAATGTTTGTCGAAGACAAGATGGACTATGCGAGTGGATTCAGTCTGAGCTATTTTATCGTCCTATGATGCCCTCATCCATATTCTACTAATTATTTCTGAAGACATGAAGGTTAACAAGGATGCTCGAGCTAAGGCGGCAGGGTTAAGAAGTAAAATGATATCATACGATTTCATTGTTTCTTTACTTGCAATGAAAACAATTATGATTAAGACCAAGTTAGCAACAGAGCAATTGCAACGTGAAGACCTGAACATTTTAGAGGGAACCGACATAATGCAGAAAACTTGCGAAAGGATTCAGAAACTCCGGAATGATGACGCGGCGGCAATAATGAACATCATTAAGGAAGCTGACAACATCTGCGAGACACATGGAATAAATCAAGATTATGAGTTCAATTTGCGGCTCAGGCGACGGAGGCCTCCATCGAAGATCGACGAAAATAATGAAAACTGTAGTTCTATTTACGCGAGAGAATTATTTTAAAGCAGAAATTTTGAAGGTAGTAGATCGGCTTACAACTGCATTTGGAGACATTCATAAGTTGGTATTTGAAAAGTTAAATCACTGGCCTGTCTCCTTCCATCTAGGATCAAGTATAGCTCTACCGAGGACATTTCTAATCTATGTCAATTATTCCCTGATGATCTCAAAGATGTAGATAACTTGAAATGTGAAATTGATATCATGTCCTCAGAAATAGCTAGTTCTGAATCGGATACAATTGGCGCAGTAGCGCAAAAACTTGTGGGGAAGGCTCATTTGTATCCTAACCTTTCTTTGGCCTACAAGTTGGCCTTAATTATTCCAGTAACTGTGGCAAGTAATGAAAGAAGTTTCAGCAGGTTAAAGTTAGTAAAAATTACTTGCGTACCACCGTGTCGGAAGAGCGACTGGACGAACTAATGCTATTAACCTGTGAAACAGACGTAACTGACATGTTGGATTTAGACAGTGTAGCTGGAAAATGGGCTATTCTGAAGGATAGGCGGGTGATAATTTTAAAATGCAGAAGGATAATTTTCAGTCTCTTATACTAATATATATCTCATTTTTAGAAAGCAAGATTTGTCTTTTTTATGTATTTTAAAATTTATACACTTACATTACACAGCAGCATGCGGTTTTATTTATAGAAACATAAATTCCGAAGTACTTCAACATTCTTAACCCGGAAGAACTCGCTAGTGAGAATGCCCAATTGCTTTTCTTTTACTTTACATTCATATAATATCAACTTTTTTTGGTTGGCTTAGTACTTTTATTCACAAAATAGGTAAAATAATTGAAAAACATTTTGGAATTTTAATTAAAATGAAAAATGATTTAAATAAGAGCCTTTAAAAAGTACGACTGTGAGAATAAATCTCATTCAGCGAGTTCTTTCGGGTTAAATTTTACTTTTGAGAACTGGTTAATCTACGGTACATCCGTACACATTTCCTTTTAAATCGTAAGCAGAATCCTAATTAATAACAGGATTCTCAACTCTACTTAGATAGTAAAAGAATTAAAAAAAATTACATATAACAGCATTTAATTTCGACTGTGGTTAAGGAGAATGCAGGTGAACACTTAAGATTTTTAGTGATTTTTATAAATTCACAGTATTGTAGAACAGTTGACTCCGTCGCTGAGGGGGGGGGGGGGGGGTATCACAAAGCCTTTCTCACCCCCGATCTTGCAGTCGGCAAAATTCAGTTCACACCCCCCCACTAAAACAGCTTTCGGCACGCCCCTGCTTACTATATGTTTTTTGGGTCGCTAAATCCGAATTTCTAACTTCCCACCAAATTTTCCCCGGCAACCCCCCCCCAATTTTGGTAAAATACCCCCCCCCCCCCCCTAAAAGAACTTTTTATTAAAAAAATCAATTTTTTTATTGTTTTAGGGAAAACTATCTAGAAATTCAGAAAATAGACAAAATTTGCAAGAAATTAGATATATGATATTATGACTTAGGATGAAGGGGAAGGGGGACCTCTGCCTCGGAACATGCGCGCGGTGCTGCGTGAACTAAGTTGCGCAATTCCACTTAACCACTCACACGTTTACATTCGCCCTCATACACACGTTTACATATCTCAAAAACTAACGGTTCAGGAAATAGATACTGGTCAACGAGAAGGAGGGCCAATATCTGTGCTAAAATGTCGTAATATCTGAGTGCGGATCATATGTGGTGTCGATATAATACATACACACGCATAGACAAGATAATAACCGTTGAGCGCAGCGAAGTAACGCCAAATTTATTGACATAAGTAATTCTTCATGAATTATGGCACTTTAATTTGGCAGCTTAAATTGGCAAATTTTGTAAAAAAAATATCATTCAAATCTTCTTTTAGACATAACTAGGAATCTTTTACAAGCAGCTTCCAATTCACACTGATGATTTGGTCAAACTTTTTGCTTTTATTGATGCGTTTAAAATGTTCGATTATTGCAATTTCAGATACATTTGGCATATTTTGACAAGTGTTTATTGAAACATCATTAAATCCATTTTTGTTTCAACTCGTATACAATTGTACGAGTTACAGAGGATATTTTGCATTTTATCACATGTGCCAGGTTAACGGAAAAATTCTTTAAAGGTAATGTATTAATTTATAATTAATTTCAAAATATATTACAATGTTATATTGTCATCAGAAATAGACACGGGAACATGATTTTAATAATTCTAGCATATCAGAAAGTGAGTTAAAATCTACTACAAAATTCCATCTTTACATGCAAATAGGAAATTGAGTTTAGAAAAAACATTTTAATATATCGTATATTCCTTTGTATAACTCATTCCGGCATATTACGCGCACGTACAATGCAAGATTTTATTTTTTCTATTCTGGGATATAGTCGAATATTACGCGTTCCCCGATCTTTCCAAAGAAAACATCATGTAATAAGTCGTGTGCAAACACAATGCAAAAAACATTGAATACTATAATAACTAGTACTAATATAAACACAAAAATGAGCAAATGATTAAGCTAGAACGTACTATACATACACTGTCAAAAAAAACCATACTAAAATACCGAAATACTACTGGCAATCTAGACGCCAGTACTATTTCCGTATTTTAACGGAACTTTTTTCCGATAAATTACAGAAAATTTCCCGCTTTTTTTTTTTGGAATTTAACGGAAATTTTTCTGTAATTTACCGGGAAAAACTTCCGTTAAAATAAGGAAATAGTACTGGCGTCATTCCAAAAACCGTGTATGCAAAAAAAAAGGTTAGATACCGTTTTATATTACATAATTTTTTTATTACATTCTTTAAATGTGTGTCATTAATGTTAGATTTTTATAATAAAGGTTGCTATATAATTAGTATTATAATTTGTAAAATTATGGTTATACTGGGGGGCTCTGCCCCCTGCAAGCTACGCTCGCCAACCCCCGTCCAGACACCGCAGAATCTAAAAAGTCCTTCCGGCCAATGCCGGGAGGAAGAGGTAGCTTTCATATTCCTTATTTTTTAAAAGCACGCTTATATTATTCAAACACACGAAGCTCAATTTTGTGGAAACCGATTATAGGAGATTCAATCCTAATCTTTATCAATACTAAATCATTATGAATGAGAATTTCGGGAAATTAGTCAGTTTTATCAAAGCTGCTTTTATTTAAAGTAACTTATATTTGATTACAAAATTCGGCGATATCTTGAAGTTCCTGCCATTTTAAGACAATATGGTGGATGAGGCTAACGAGTGAACTTGGTCGAGACCTTAGTAATTCCAGTGCACATGCTCACTCACATCGGAATCGGTTGATATATACAAGTTCTGTCGCAGCAAAAAATCAGATTTTTCAAAATGTCACCCACATTAGAAATTCAAACTGCTATATCTGAGCCATTTTCTAAGATAAAGACAAAACAAAAAATGCTCCGGAATCCTTATATCATGGTCAAATACTTAAGAAAGAAACCTTTTCTAATTTCTAATTTTTTTGCACCTCACTTTAAATATAATTTTTTTTATTTAATTTAATGGCCTCCATTTTGAAACAAGATGGCTGATGAAGCTGGCCAGCGAACTTGGTCGAGACATTACGATATACTATCCACATGCCTTCTTACATTGAAATAGGTTAATAAATACGCGTGTTATCACGTGACAAATATCAGATCGTTCCAAAATTTCAGCCATGCTAGAAATTCAAAGTGCTATAATTGTCTGAGCGAAGCGAAGGCTAATACTCAGCAAAATATTACTGTCCGGACACATTACAACTACGATGGATATTAACGCCATGTCCTACTAAAAACAAAGCCTATTAAAAACCTTTCGTCAAGCATAACTCAAAAAATATTTGTCGGATTTCTTTTCTGATTGCACCAGAAGGTACCTATGAGGGCCACCTACTGAATGCACCTACTATGAAAAATAAGTTCCAAACCTTTTAAAAATTATATTAAAAAAACTGATAAAAAAGCACAATTTATCTGCATACGTCACAGAAATTTGGTGTGCGTCACTTTCACCGATGGATGTTTTCGTAGACAAGTGGTTTGAACACATGGAGCAAATAAAAAAAAAATACGCACGCAGTAATATTGAATAGATCAGTTTCAACCACGGGATCACAAACCTTGCAACAACCCGTGGCAACCAGTTTTGGTGGACAAACAAATAATAATACAGTACTCCGTACCACGGTGACCATTTTTAACCTGTTGTATGACATACAATTGTGGATGATTAAAACAAAAGACATGAGTGTTTATTGCTCCGGGAGGTTATCTTTCTCTGGCTGTCTGTCTGTATATCATACAGCATGCGATTTTCATGTAAAGGATGACATTATTATGCAGTAAAACCTCCATAACGGACACACCCGATTAGTGAACACCTCTATTTAGCGGGCATTTTTTCGATTACCAACCCTTAAATAACTGTAATTTTTTTAGTCTCAGTAGCGGACACCTCCAAATAGAGGACAATTTCTGCCCTCCCGAGGTGGTCGCTATTCAGAGGTTTTACTGGCAAAACCTCCATAACGGACACACCCGATTAGCGGATACCTCTATTTAGCGGACATTTTTTCGATTACCAACAATTAAATAACTGTACATGTTTTACTCTCAGTAGAGGACACCTCCAAATAGAGGACAAATTCTGCGTTCTCGAGGTGTACGCTATTCAGAGGTTTTACTGTATATATTATTGATAGTTATTTTACAGGGGCGCACAAAAGAATAAGAATATATGAAACGAATATAAACTAAATTCGGGATTGATAGATCGCTGATGGTAATGTAATTTTAGGATATTGTTACAGTCATCCGCAGCATGTTTTTAGAGTTTCGTTCATCTAACGAAACCCTACCTGTCTCACTCCTCTGGCTGTCTGTCTGTCTGTCTGTCTGTCTGTCACAGAGCCCGTTCTCAGAAACTATATATGTCGGAGACTTGAAAATTTGCATACTTATAGCTGAACACCACACATCAAACAGCAAATAATAAAATTTTGAAAAAGTCTAATATTTAACCCTCTAGGCTCTAACTTGTGTATTTTAAGTAATTTTTCTAACTCAGCCCCTAATTAAGTTGGAGACATGAAATTTTGCATACTTATAGCTGAAAACCTCACATCAAACGACAAATAATAAAAATTTTGAAAAAGGTCTAATATTTAACCCTCTGGACTCTAACTTATCTATTTTAAGCAATTTTTCTAACTCATCTCTAACTAAGTTGGAGACTTGGAAGTTTGTATAATTATAGCTGAACACTTGCGATAACACGATAAATCATAAAATTTTGAAAAAGTCATATTTAACCCTCCGGTCTCTAACTTCTGTATGTTAAGCAATTTTTCTAACTCAGCCCCTAATTAAGTTGGAGACATAAAATTTTGCATACTTATAGCTGAACACCTCACATCAAACGACAAATAATAAAATTTTGAAAAAATCTAATATTTTGTCTCGCGCAATTTTTAAATTTAAACTGTTTTGCAATACTATTTTTTGTTCATATGCATTATAAGTGTAATGTGACGTAATTTCTTTTATTTCAGACTTCTAACGCATGTTAAGAATTTTACAATATCCTTTCTCTTTTAAAATTCACGTGCAAATATAGTTTTTATGGCGAAATTTCCAATATGTGCCTGCTTTTTACACATAATTACTTAATTCTAATTTGAAGGTTTTTTTCTGTTTATAATAGTAACATGTAAATATTTTTTTTTTTTACTTGAGGCAAACATTATTGTTTGCGCTGTTTATACAGTTGGCAACAGTTTAAATTAATACCATTTTCCAAAATATGTAAAAAATAACTGTCGAAATGCTGAATACTTGAATTTAAAATAGAAATAAAACCTCAAAAAATGAGTCAAATTAAAAAAATTAATGGAATCTGCACACCGGGATCTTCTATTGAATAAAATGATCTACTGATGAAATAATGAAATATGATAACTGAATAACTGAAATAACTGAAAAATGATTAACTTCCCATGTATAGTTTTTGCTCCTATAAAACTTTTTTAATGGAACGATTTTGCCCAACTTTAGCATTAAATATCTCTTAAAATAATTCTTCGATTTGAAAACTGTATGCATCAGCGTGTTGATCAAACATTTCGCTATAATGCCACCGATTTTCATATTTTTGTATGCAATAGCTTTCTGAATATTAACGAAGAGAGGCCTCCGGTCACAAAAAATTCTAAACCGGCGGCGGCGGCGGTGACAGCGTTAGTTACTTTTTTTAGAATAGAGAGATATATAAAAATGAAAACTTGTCTATCTGTCTGTTTGTAATTCTATAAAAATCCACAATTTGTAAGCCAAAATCGTGAAAAGATACGTACATGTGTATTAAAACATGGCTCAGGCAACTAAAGTAATCCGGAATCGAAATAATTTATAGTTAATTTTTAATTAATAAAAGTCCGCCAATTTAACAGCAATTTCTTACCAAATTTAAACATTTTTCGTTATAGCAGTTGCCAACAATTAAAAAACACAATAAAACTATTACTACAACAATTAATTTTCTACTGCAAGATTTCCACGTGAAAAATGAAAATGAAATAAATGGTTTGCCGAATTTTAAAAAAAGGTGAATATTACGTCATAACTTTTCTATTGCAAGATATTCATGTGAAAAATGAAAATGAAATAAATAGTAGTTTGACGAATTTAAATGAAAGTGAATATAACTTCATAACTTTTCAAGGTTTCCACGTGAAAGAGGAAAATATTAAGTCATATTGGAAATATAAAGGACGTAGTGGATATAGTATAACGTCATATGAGTGTGAAAAATGTATTGAAGCATGATAAAAACCCGATTAGGGAAATATTGGCGTATTTTAACATTATTGTACCAATTATAAATTGAAATATGTTCATTTATAGCTGTATTCTTTTGCGTCAATTATATACATTTATACATTTTTATAAAGCGTTTTCATATGATTCATTCATACAACATTTCGACTGCTTTTTTTAATGTTTGTTTTGTGTTGTATGTTAAATTTTGAAATTGATTTTTCAGAGCAAACATCCTTCAAATTCTGGGCAACGCCGGCTGTTTAGTTTGTAACAGATAAATGACTTTTGTATCTGTACATCTAATGCTAATATTATAAAGCGTTATAATATTATAAAGTGTATAATTTTATTAATGCTTGTACGTTTGTGAGGTGTTATCTCTGAAACTACATAGCCAGCTTAAAAAAATGTTGGTGGCCATCTCTGCTCCGAAAAAAAAGACTATTTTATGTCGGTGCAAGAACCTACATCGCTGCAGGAGCAAAAAAGTTCTAAAATTGCGATTTCTGCGATATTGATTGGGTTAGAAACTTTAAATTTGGTGCGGTAGTTACTTTTAAGATGTAAGTACTCGTAATAAACGCTCTCTAAAAGGTTCAATTTGACGGATAAACGTAAAAATTTCTAGAAATATTCTAAACTATTATTTATTTGGAATACTGAAGTTTTTGGGATACTTCTGGGGTTAGAAACTAGAAATTTAGCATGGTATTAATTAATAAGATGTAAATGCTCGTTGTAGAACGAATTCTAACAAATCAAAAGACTAAACAAAGCAGAAAAAGATCTAAAGATGATCTAAGTAACGAAGTACATGGATTTGTTAGGAATATAAACATGAAAATTAACATGGCTGTATTTATCATGACGTAAATTCTCGCAATAGAACAATTTCTAAAAATTTCGCTATATAAAACAGTGCAGAAACAAAAAACTTTCGAAAATTTTCTATTTCTGTGTTACTGCTGAGCCGAAAATCTTGAAATTTTGTTTCGGGTTAGTTTAAAATATACAATTGTCTATATGAATTGTTTCTAAAAAAATTAAAATTTAAAAAGATGAAATTAACGGAAAGCGATCTCAATTACCATTAATTTGGAATTATTAGGTACAGCAACTTTAAATATTTCATAATGCTGCATTTCCTCCGCAAAACACACAATTTAAATGCAACAAAACTTATAGATACCCACCTAGCATTAAAAAAATTGTGTAAATATTGAATAAAGACCTGTATGAAACAGTGAATAGGTTGCCCGAAAGTACTTGTTAAAGTGTTCCTTCTCTAGGCTTTTCTCTCTCTCGCCAAGGCCACTAACAGAGGGAAGTGCCGTTTTAAATGTGATATGAATTTTTTATCCGATTCATTTTTCTAGACATTTTATCATAAGGTCATATTCTCAATTATCATTAGTAGATTTTTTATATATTAACTTATTCTGGTGAAATTTCATAATCGGGTTCATATTGGCGTATGTTAGCTTGCATGATTCGTTGAATAAATATTTATTGATTTTTAAATTACTTCAAATGACACTTTGAGAGCTCAAAAGTTATGCAGACGATATATTCAGATCTTGTGTCATACTTTATGCTGTAATCATTGCCGATTTTTTTATTTAATACATGCTAAATACATCTCAACTTGTGCAGAATATGTGTGAAAACAAAACAATACAGCGTATGTAGTGGCCAGCATACACTCATCATTTAAATCCGATCGAGCATATCTAAAACACACTCTAACGAAGCATTGCATGCCTATGTTGATGTATTCGGTACTTTGATACTATATCAGACTTTGTGGAGAGAATTCCTTGAATGTTATCGACAACCTCATTGCATCCGTGGAAAACAGATATAGTACAATATTAACTATTCCGGGGGAGCACACACCATATTAAGTATAGTCCATTCTTTTTCAACATCATATATTTGTCATTTAAAGTTACTCAAATTGGTGCAGAGCGTCTGATTATGCTCTTGACACCATTTTATACAGTTAAATTTCCGATATAAGTAATTTAGTGTTTCATTTTCTATTTTACTTTTAATATATTGCGTACTTTCAATTTTATATCCATACATGGCTGTCTTGCATGGTTTGATTTCCCATTTTTTTAAACAGTGTATACGAATTTATATATAAGATTTTGTAATTCTACGATTCGTTTATTTCCATTTTCAATTTATCGCAGTATATGGACAATTAAAGATAACATCTCATTTTCTTTGCTTCCACATGTTATTATTAAATCTATGTTCTCGTCAATATCGCTCAGACTAATCCCTCTGAGGGAAGTCCTAGTTTAACCATTTTTTAAGATATATACGAAACAAAAACTGCTCCGGAATCATTGTATCAAGGCCAAACACATAAAAATCTTTTTATTTTTTCAATTTTTGATAACTCATATTAAATTTAAAATTTAATTTTTTTTTAATGGCAGCACTTTTGAAACAAGATGGCGAATGAAGATGACCAACGAACTCGGTCGAGACATTGGTATGTGCTATGTACACACCAAGTTACATCCAGATCGGTTCATAAATACGCCTGTTATCGTGTGAAAAAAAATCAGGCTGTTTCACAATGTCAGCCACAATAGAAATTCAAAATACTATAACTCAGCGATTTTTTTAGATATAGAAGAAAAAAAACTGTTCCGGAATCTTGGTATTAAGGTCACACACATACAAAAAAATCTTTTTCATTTTCCAATTTTTTGGTACCTCATTTTAAATTTTAAATTTTTAAAAAAATTTTAAATGACCGCCATTTTGAAACAAGATGGCGGATGAAGCTGGCGTACGAACTCGGTCGAGAAATTGGTACATATTATGTATACACCAAGGTACATCCAAATCGGTTCATAAATACGCCTGTTATCGCGTGACAAAAATCAAGTCGTTTCAAAATGTCAGCCCCGCTACAAATTCAAAGTGCTATAACTCAGCCATCTTTTAAGATATAGGCGAAACAAAAACTGCTCCGGAATCTTTGTATCATGGTCAAACACATAAGAAAAAAATATTTTTCAATTTTTTGGTACCACATTTCAAATTTAAATTTTTTTTTAAAAAATATAAATGGCAGCCATTTTGAAACAAGATAGCGGATGAAGCTGGCCTACAAACTCGGTCGAGACATTAGTACGTATTATGTATACACCAAGGTACATCCAAATCGATTCATAAATACGCGTGTTATCGTGTGACAAAAATCAGGTCGTTTCAAAATGTCAGCCAAGCTAGAAATTCAAAGTGCTATAACTCAGCCCTTTTTTAAGATATAGACGAAACAAAAAATGCTCCGGAATCTTTGTATCAAGGTCAAACACATAAGAAAAAAATATTTTTCAATTTTTAATTTTTTGGTACCACATTTCAAATTTTAAATTTTTTTAAAAATTTAAATGGCCGCCATTTTGAAACAATATGGCGGATGAAGCTGGCCAACGAACTCGGTCGAGACATTTGCTTGTACTATGTACACACCGAGTTTCTTTCAAATCGGTTCATAAATACCAGAGTTACAGTGTGACAAAGATCAGATATATATATATATATATATATATATATGAACGGATGGTGGTTTCGGGGTCTGGGGGTCATGATCGATGAAAATATACCAAAATTTTTTGAAATCGCTTTCCTCCGAACGGCTGCAATAGGTAGCTTTTTGTAATGAAAGCTACCTAAAACACGCTAATCTGATGGGTTTTAAAAATATTAGAGTATATTGTATTATACTGAAAAAAGCTGTGCAGATCTCCCTGTAAAAGAGTTTCCATTCAATTCCCTTTGATTGCAAAAATGTAAGGGCGAATCAGTTGCTGTTAAGACATTCAATGGTTGTTTTCGTTTTTGATTAAAGAGGATCAGTTAAGAATCTGAAAAGAAGCTAAAATAAAATAAATTAAGTATACAGAGTCTTTGTCTCCCGGTATTTTAAAACAACCTCTATAGCAATAGCCTAAGTCATGTGACTATCATCAACAGTTCCAGGCGGACCACTTCGCTTTTTATACTCTTGGTGCCATTTTGGTACTTTAATGTTAGCCAGGCACAGGTGATAAGTCGCCAAATATTATTCTATCGCCATCATTTCATCTATATTGTAATAGTTCAAGTCATCAACTGCCATAAACAAATACGGTCTGATTCCTTCGCCGTTCATATGAAAGTTTGGCACAGATGTCATATACGTCCCATATGGGCGCGATTTTTTAACGACGCCAATTTAGGGAACGCATCAACAGCATAAACAACAACATCCGGCTTACCATATCAAGCCCAATAACGATACTTTGGCGCCAGTTAAGTGCCCGTTCCATATATGACATTGGCGTCAGAAAAAAATCGCGCTAATATGGGACCGTAAGTTTTCCATTTTGATTAAAAAATCAAAAATTTTTTCGAATAAAACTACATAAAATTTGCCATGGTTGCAAAGAATTCTTGGTACTGTTACGCTAGCCGGATGCAAATCTCGCCAATAGCTTTCAACTCGCCAGTTAGCATTTTTTTTTCGAGTGGTAATGTTTGGCCAGATGTCATATACGCACAGCAGGTTTGGCGTGATTTTTTTTTTTTTTTTTTTTTTACGAAAATTTGGCGAAAACCTCGTTTTCAAATAACAGTTACATATGCATTTTTGGTATTACTTAGTTATCCCGTCGACCAAAAATCTATCGCCAAACTATAAAATTAAATGCCAATAATGGTTGATCGTAAATGTCCCATTCACTTGACTTTAAGCAAGTTACACGTGTTTACGTCATCAAGTGATTTTTATTTTGAATTTTTATTTGTATATTTATTAATGTTATACTAATTTATTTGTTCTTTCGTTATTTAAAATAAAAATTATGTCAATTTGTATAATTTGGCGAGTGTTTTGGCCATTTATATAATTTAGCTAAATTGGTTGACGGAATAACTAAATAGTACCGTATTTTTAAATTATTTTCTATTATTTTCTAAAGGAAATATAAAAAAAAATAATTAATAATTATAGAACAAAATATTTTATATAATTTATAAAAAGGAATAAAAGTAAATAAATATTTATTATCAAATAAACAACAATAGCCGGGATACCATGTCAACCTTTTCTGAAATATGAAAAAAATATATCTGTTTGATTAAAATTTGAGTTGCCATCATTAGAAAAATGTATATAAAATTAGAAAAAAATTAATATTTAAAAAACTAGTTCGAATTTAAAATTCTAATACCAGTTTTGAAATCTGCGGATCAATGTGGATTTTTGGTGTTATTTCATCGCAAAATAAATATCCATATTTTAGGAGAAATCGCTTGAAACATAATCAGTTGTTTAATCAGTCGATTCATATATCCGTTTCATAAATTCGTTTCATATATCCGTTTCATAAATTCGTTTCATTAGGATTTTATTTATATAGGGTAGATTATACAGGTGTCAAAAAAAGATGGTTACACGATTCATTTTTGCAATTATGTAAGATAGATAAATAATGTAATTTGAAAATTTTCCAAAGGAAGGTAGAGAGTGCAACGAGTTTACTTTCATCTGTATGGAATAGAGGGAGTCTTTCCTACGAAATGAAAAACTTATTTTTTAGACAACCCCCTTTGTAAAAAATACACAGTATTTCTTATCCTCACTTATAATATACTAAAAAACGATTCGTTTATCTTTAATATTCGCGGCCATATCAAGATTAGAATTATAAAGTTATTTTAAAGAACCGTATAAGAAATTAGCTTGTAATTTGTAATGTAACAGATTCAAAAATAACTTATAGACATGACAAAAGTTCACGTTAGTGATGGGCGATAACGAGATGTTTTTCTCGATTTTCTCGATTGTATGGACATCTCGATATTTTTCGATTGTGTAAATTTTTCCTCGATGACTACAGTTTGCAAATTTCTTTTATAAATCATATATTATGTATTATATACGTCATACATTTATCAAGAATCGTCTGCGAGTGAACTGGAATGAGTCGATGTTAATAAAGAGTAGGTGACTTCGACCGCTAGCGGGCACCTCCCTTAATCGGGGCCCCTAATTTATACGTAATCTTGTAATATGAAATCACGAACAGGTTACCCGCTATATACGGCACTGATATATGATAGCAGGCGGGTGTGGTGTGCACGCACTACAAAATCTTGTAAAAAATATAATAACGAAACGAATGAACCTCGGACCAGATCTCTTGGGGGAGGGGTCAAAGCGAGCGGAGGAGCACAGCAGCTGCATAATATGATTAAGTCGTCACAGGTCTTTAGGCCTTTCCAACCATATGTCACATGAGAAGTCTGGATCTGAATTTATAAAAATGCCCTCCCCGTGGGAGCAAAGGGGGAGAGGGGTGCGGGAGGTGGATAACATGAGTAAGTGGTCATAAGCCTTTCCAACAATATGACACATGAGGGGTCTCGGATAAATTTCGAAAAACACCCCCGTGGGGGAAATGGGGGATGGACACCGGAGGAGCATAACATCAATAAGTAGTCACAGACCTTTCCAATGATATCTCACATGAGGGGTCTTGGCTAAATTTGAAAAAGTGTCCCCCGGGAGGGGGCAAATTGGGGGAGACTGTCACCGGAGGTGCATAACATCAATAAATAGTCACAAACCTTTCCAACGATATCTCACATGAGGGGTCTTGGCTAAATTTGGAAAAGTGCCCCCGGGGGTGGGGGCAAAGTGGTGGTGGGGACACCGTAGGTACATAACATCAATAAGTAGTCACAGACCTTTTCAACGATATCTCACAAGAGGGGTCTTGGCTAAATTTGGAAAAGTGCCCCCGGGGAGGCAAAGTGGTGGTGGGGACACCGTAGGTACATAACATCAATAAGTAGTCACAGACCTTTTCAACGATATCTCACAAGAGGGGTATTGACTAAATTTGGAAAAGTGTCCCCCGGGGGGGCAAAGTGGGGGGGGCGGCCACCGGAAGTGCATAACATCAATAAGTAGTCACAAACCTTTCCAACGATATCTCACATCAGGGGTCTTGGCTAAATTTGGAAAAGTGTCCTGAAATTTCATATGTTATAAATAATATTTAGCGGAGGGCTCCATAAAAAAATCCGATATAAAATGATAAAAACGGAAAAAACTACTCTCGCAGTGGGGGCCAAATTGGGGAGGGGAGGAAGAAAGTCTCATAATATGAAAGAGTCATCCGAGAGCTTACCGATGACGTATCACATGACTGGTCCAAAAAATGTTTGAAAATTGCTCCCCCTCCCTCCCCCCGTGGGCCCACTCTTTCGCCCCGGAATTCACACAGCCGCCACTTTAAAATTTTTATGTTCAGTAAATAATATTTACCGGAAGACTGCATAAAAAACCCACATCTAAAGTGATATTTAAATTTATTATAGAAATCGGCTACGGTTTTAAAAATTTGATCGCTCCTTCCCCATCCCCCTTTGGGCGAAGAAAGGTTCATAGTATGAAAGAGTGGTCAAAGGGCTTTTCGATTATATGCCACAGGAAGGGTTCGGTAAAATTTTTAAATTTGCACCCCGCATGACTCCACTCTCACGCCCTCCTCTCTCGAAATCACCCGACCCACCTTCCTCTTTGAAATTTTTATATTTAATAAATAATTTTTATCGGAGGTCTCCAGATATATGACATCTTGGTAGGGCTAAAATAAGAGAAACTTTGAAAATTAGGGCTTCATTTCACAGCTCATTGTCTTGCCTCTTTCTCTATCTCGTCGCTTAGTACTCTCGATAAATTTTCTTACTTTTCTTCTCTGCCGAGGACGAGAGAAATCCTCGAAAAGCTTCTCATAGCGAAATGTTGAAAAGCGCGAAAGAAATCCTCGAAAGGCTTTTCATTGGGAGATTTCGAAAAGGACGAGAGAAACCAGCGAGAGGCTTCCCATCGGGAAAGGTTGAAAACGGCGAGATAAACTCTCGAGAGACTTCCCATCCCGAAAGGTTTAAAACCGCGAGAGAACCAACCATCGAGCAGCTTCCCATCTGGAAGCGTCGAAATGCTGGAAAAATCATCGAGATGAGATTTGCCGAAATGCGAGATGAAAATGAAGCTTTCAGAGTCAAACTTACCGCATTTCTGGTTTAAGTCATAATTTCTCAAAGGAGTCCATCTGCTTATCCAATCTCTTTTTAGCTCACAGGCTATCTAAGCCTGAGAGCTAATGTACCCGTCGGTTCTGTGTGTATGCATGTACGTACGTACGTACGTATGTATGTACGTAACGCGATAACTTTTGATTAAAATGTACGATTTGCTTCAATTTTTTTTATGTTCATTCTGATAAGGCGTTCCGCTGATTAGTTTTGACAGTTCATTGGTTAAGGATAAAGGGAGAGAAGGGGGGCTGCCCCCCCTCTCCTTAATTTAGATAAATAGGTTTTTAGTGCAGAATTATTCGATTTGCTCCAAATTTCGTATACCGGTTTATTATGTTAAGGAGCTTCCCTGATTAAACTTGGAGGTTCATTAGTTAAGTATGAAGGGGTGAAAGGGGGGCAGACCCCCTCCTTAATTTAGATAAATGGGTTTTTCATGCAGAATTATTCGATTTGCTCCAAATTTGGTATACCGGATTATTATGTTAAGGAGCTTCCCTGATTAAACTTGGAAGTTCATTGGTTAAGGATAAAGGGGGAGAAGGGGGCTGGACCCCCCCCCCTTAATTTAGATAAATGGGCTTTTCATGCAGAATAATTCGATTTGCTCAAATTTGGTATACCGGATTATTATGTTAAGGAGCTTCCCTGATTAAACTTGGAAATTCATTGGTTAAGGATAAAGGAGGAGAAGGGGAGCTGGTCCGCCCCCCCCCCCTTAATTTAGATAAATGGATTTTTCATGCAGAATTATTCGATTTGTTCCAAATCTGGTATACCGGTTTATTATGTTAAGGAGCTTCCCCGATTAAACTTGGAAGTTCATTAGTTAAGTATAAAGGGGAGAAAGGGGGGTAGACCCCCTCCTTAATTTAGATAAATGGGTTTTTCATGTAGAATTATTCGATTTGCTCCAAATTTGGGATATCGGTTTATTATGTTAAGAAGATGCCTTGATTAGATTTGGAGGTTTATGGGTTAAGTATAAATGGGAGGGGCTAGTCTTCCTTTTAATTTAGATAAAAGGGTTTTTCATGCAGAATTATTCGATTTGCTTCAAATTTAATATACCGATTTATTCCGATATGGCGCTTCCTTCATTAGATTTGCAGGTTCATTAATTAAGTATACAAGGGCGAAAAGGGGGCAAGTCCCCTCTCCTTAATTTAGTTAAATGGATTTTCATGGAGAATTATTCAATTTACTTTAATTTTTTTTTTTCTATGTTCGTTCTGATAAGGAGCTTTCCTGATTAGATTTGGAGGTTCATTAGTTAAGTATAAAAGGGTTAAGTTGATCAGACCACCCCTAATTTAGCGATATGTTTCTTTTTTCATGCAGAATTATCTGATTTGCTTTAAATTTGATATACTGAAGGTTGATTTGATATAGTTAAGGAGTTTCCCTGATTAGATTTGGGGGTTCATTGGTTAAGTATAAAACGAGCAAACGGGGGATATTTCCCTTCATTTATTTTTTGAGCGACATTATTATTTGAAATAAGAGTATAATATGCAATTAGTGTGAATAACCTGTGAGCTCAATGCCATCAGTTTAACTGGCACTTATCTTTTTATCGCTATTAACCGATGTGGGTTATGAAGCATAGTGGTTTATGTATTCAGTTCTGTATAGTCCTAGTTTCAAACTTTACTGTTAAATTTAGTGTCATTTTGCCCCGAATTTTCAATGTTTCTCTTATTTTAGCTCTGCCAAGCTGCCCCATACCTGGAGACACAGATAAATACAATTTATTAAATACAAAAAGTTCAAAGATGAAGGTGAGTGAATTCTGGTGGGCGCGAGAGTGGACAAAGGGGGGGGGGGCGGGTAATTTTCAAACTTTTACCAAACCTCTCCTTGACATATCATCGGATAGTCCTTTCACCATTCTTTTATATTATGAACCTTTCTCCTCCCAGAGTTGAATTACGGAAGGGGGCGGGGGGAGAGACTGGCGGGGGTGAATTTTTTTTTTAATTGTAGATATTTCTACAATAAATATCATTAAATGAGGTTTTTTAATGGAGCTCTCCGATAAATATTATTTATTAAATATAAAATTCTAAAAGTGGGGCTGCGTGATTTCCGGGTATATTCTGAGATAAAAGAGGGAACCCACGTGGGAGGGGTAGATTTCAAACTTTTTTTGGACCAGTCATTTGGTATATCATCGGAAAGTTTTCGGTTATCATCGGAAAGTTACTCTTTCATATTATGAATCTTTCTTCTTCCCTCCCTAGTTTGGCACCCCGAGAGAGGCACTTTTCGAACTTTTTTGAAATCGTAGCGTTTTTAGACATTTTAGATCGGATTCTTTTACGGAGCCTAATTTCTAATATATGAAAATTTCAAAGAGAAGGATGGGCAGGGTATATTTCGGGGGGGCACGATAATTGGAATCCTGGGAGTTGGGACTCTTTTCTATCATTTGCTGACAACCCTCATGTGATATATCATTGGAAAGCTCTGTGACTACTATTTCATTTTATATATCGCCCGCGCCCCTCTTCTTACTTTGCCCCCGCGCGGGGGCACTTTTCTAAATTTAGCCGACACCCCTCATGTGACATATCGTTGGAAAGTCCTGTGACCACTTATTCATATTATGCACTTTCCTTGCCCCTCACCCCCTACTTTGCTCCCCGCGGGGGTTCGTTTAATGTATTCCAGTCGAAGACTTTCTAAAAATGGGGAAAGTAAAGATTCAATCTCAAATGACGTAGAAAAATCAATAAAAATTTTTGATCCCTTTTATAATCCTTTAGTTCATGTTTTTGCCACTAGGGGGTGCTTTTTATTCTTATTTTTTTGGCCATTTTGGTGCTAATTGCCGAAAAATTCTAATTTTTTATACTTAAACTCCCCTTACCGCTTCATAACTACTCGCGTTTTTTCAGCTTTTTTCAACCAGGGGGCAACCTTACAAGACTTTTCCAGTCTTATGGCTCCTTTATAGCCTCCCTTTGGTTTGTTGTTTTTTTATTCCATCTGTTTTCAGTTACCCTATATTTAATAAAATCTGCCTTATATATATGCAAAAACAATGATTTCAATAATCGATTCCAGAACATCTCCTTTGTAGATTCTCGAAAGTAATCGATGACTGTATCGATTGTGTATTTTACGATAACGATTTTTTTCGATTGGTAAATTTTCGAGAATCGCCCATCACTAAGCCCTATCACTAGTATGAAATTGTCGGCCAGAATAATAGCTAAGTTTTCCAATAACTGTTTTTAGCTTTTCTCGTTATAATCGATTGTAAAACATCTCGATTGTAGATTCTAGGAATTAATCGATGGCTGTATCGATTGTGATTTTTTACGATGACAATTTTTCTCGATTGTCGAATTCTCGAGAATCGCCCATCACTAGTTCACGTTAAGCGCCAAACGATTTTCTAAACATTTGAAGAAGTTTTTCCTGACACAGTAGAACCTAATTAGCGTGATCTTATATACCGCATTTCCAGATATAACGAGAGGGAAAACATGTTCCCTAATCAAGAACATGTTAATTACAATGCAATTTTTATTACAAATGTATTATTTCGAACTTTAATGAATTAATGCTGTTTACACACATCGATCGACAGATATATTTTTCTCCCGTATTGCATTTACCGCTTCATTTTTTTCTTGTATCCGAATATATTCTTTTAAATAATCACAGATACTCTAAATAAAAAACCGTTATAACTAACGTAATATTTTTTTTTCGAATTTTTAGTAATGTTGTAAAATTCTTCCTGCTGCCAAAAGCTACAGTAACATCAACAGTAAAAGTTTCGCGAAATAAATTACTTACAAGTTGCTGGAAAAATTTTACAATCATCTGCAACGGGAGCGACTAACGATTTTTAAATTATTTCAAAAGCTATATATACCACTGGTCATTTTGATTACTGAATTTGTCTGTACCTAATTATCGTCTGCAACAAAGGTTTAGCATTACATTCTACTTCTGTTTCAAAAAATTTTAAGTTATCAGTTTGAAATAATGACTGCCTTCAGCAATGAAGAACTTTTTGAAATGGTTATAATATACGCCGATTAGAACAGAAACAATTTTAAAACGGCATGAAAGCTCAGGCGTAAATTTCTCAATTCACCTAACTCTAATCGGATGTTTATTTATGGTTTAATTAGATGTTTGAAAAAGACGGGAGGGATACAGCCTCGTCCAGGGCACGGCAAAATCGATAGTATAGGGACAAAGAAATAATTGATATTTTAGCCTATTCTGCTACAAGTCTGGATGCGAGTGTCCGAGAAGCAAGCTCTGTTATAAATATTCCACAATCTATAATTTAAAAAATACTGCGTGACCCGTAAGTGGCATTCGTAATGTATACATGGTCTACAAGCCTTTAACCTTTCCGATTAGCGAGTCATGTGGATTCTTCCAATTTAATTGTAGATTTTTTTAACAACCGCGTTATATTTGTCTTCTACTTTAGTAAATCTTTTGTTTAATACATTCTGAACTTCAGTTTCAAAGCCCATTTAATAGATTATTCTATTATAATTCAAAATATACATATTTTAATCCTCATTAACATTTTTCTACATTTCAAAATTTACAAATTATTTTTTAAATAGATGAATCAACGGTTGAGAACTTTATTAAAGTATCAAAAAATATTTCATTTGCATTTTGAAAATATAGCCAGACAAATAAATTTGATAGACATATATGTTGCATTAATAGATTTATAAGCAATCCCTAATTTTGCCGGAATTCGCCAAAAAAATTACAAAAAATGAAACTAAAATTAACACTTTTTTTTTTAAATTGTGGAACATGTTCTCAAGCCAGTGTTATACTCTATTATGAAACACTCCCTCAAATATTAAGAAAATTCTTTGATACTTAACACCAATATCTGTCGTGGAGAAGTTATTTATGAATCTGTTTCATTACAAATAACTAACTCATTTCTTATACGATCCCCTAAAAAAACGTTCATTTTTCAAAACGTTTGACATAGCATAAGACAATCCATTTCATTTGATTATAAGAAGCATTATTGAGCAAGTTATTATTTCATTCTGTTACTGTCAAGCAATTTTACAAGATCATTGAGGTTTGCGACCCATCGCTTCTCGAGTTGTTCCAAGAACTTTGATTTGTTCCAGAAAGAACACCGTCCTCATGTGACACGATAGATGCTTTCTCAAGACAATTCCTTTCCAAAAAGCATTATTACCGGTGAAGAAACTTGTCTATATGCTTTTGATACAAAAAGTCTCAAGATTCAAGCAATTAGTTCTTGAAAGTTGAAGCAAGACCGAAAAGATCACTTCGAAGTTGCTCAAAAATCAAGGTAATGTGGACTGTTTTCTTTGATTTTCGTGGTTTTCTGTATTATAAAATCCTACCAACTAGCCAGACAGTCAATAACAATTATTATTTGAGTGTTTTGCTCAAACGGCGTGCCGCAATCTGTAAAAAACGGTCTGAAATGTGGTGAGAAAACTCTTGAATTTTGCATCATGATAATAATCTTCTTCACAGTTCAATTAGTATTCGTGAGATTTTAACCAAACATTCAGCAAATACGGATCCACAAGCTACGTATTATCCTGCTGAGGAACCGTCTTACTTTTTATTACTCCCACGGTCAAAATATCCTCTTCGTGGCCACTGTTTTGAGTCCATTAATCCGATAAAAGAAAATTCTCTACGAACTCTGGTGGAGTCTCACATGTTTTGATGATCGGGAAAAACGTTCATAGAAGTGCATCGCAGTCGAAGGACATTACTTTGAAGTAGATGCAAAAAGTTTTCACCGATAAATTGATACCTTTTATTTTATGTCACATTTTCGGGTACTTTTTGATCACAGTAGTATGTAATGCATGCCACATCCGCCACAAAACTGTTACACACGCAACGCAGAATTTAATATTTATAAAATTTCACAAAATCGTGTGTCAATAAAATTGCCTTTTATGAATATATTGCATGTTACGATTCAACTACAAATGTATTAACAAAATGTACCATTTCGTAATTTGCAGGTATTTCGAATCGTGCATTACAAAGCAGAAATGTATGTAGATTTTATGTCACACAGACTTATTATTTTTAATAAAATATAATTTCTAAAATATGTTTATAATTTCTAAAATATGTTTAGACAGATAAAAGCTTCTTCAAAAAAATTTTAATAATTGTTAAGACTTTAAATATTTTACATGCAGAATTATTTTGAAGTATGGATGTCATGCCTGCAAGAACAAATTGAGTGTAATGTAGAAATCTCAATTCTTATACTCAACTTTGTTTGATTTTTACTCTTTTAGATCCAGCGTAAGTGCGTGCTATACAACGGAATATGCAATATTCTTTATAACTTATCATAAGTTGAAGAGGAAGGTTGTATATACAGGGTGCGGCAGGTATTTGAGAACACACATCATAGATTATATACCACCTTGTACATCATAGTTAAAAATTCTTTTCTGTTACATGTAAACGTGTCAATACGTAGATTATACTGCCAGAAAAATTCTTCTTGATACACTAAATTAATGGTCATTTTTAAACAAATAATTTCCGTACGCCTAGAAAAGATTCTTTTTCCGTTAATTCTTACCGGAAGTCTGAAGAAAAGGGGGGATTTCCGTTTATTCTTTGCACGCATGCCTATTGAATGTATTAATACCAAAGTTCGAATTTATTTTTAAAATGAAAAATTGAAAATTCAATCAATTAAAATTTCTAATTTATTTAAAAACAAACAAACAAAACTAAGTCTTTCGAATTTAATAAAGTAGCAATTTTCTCATTCATTTAAACTTATTCGGAAATGACTTTTAGAGTATTAACAAGCACATTCGCATGTAAAATATATACTAAACGAACACATCTAAAACATATATAGTAGTTCAATCACATTAAAAAAATCGATTTTATCCGAAAAATCAAAAATTCCCTCTTTTACGAGAGGGAATTTTTTCTTTTTTCTAATTAATAATATAATATTAACATTTTACATTTAAGAATCAAATTATGCCTTGTTAAAAATATGTATAATAAGTAATATTTTTTATCCTCCATTATTCTATAAGTGTTAAAAAGCTAACCATTATTTCATAACGACGAAATATCCCTGCAATTATGTTTAAATTTCCGAGCTTTTTGAACAAGAAATTTAACAAGCCTTATCAATCCCCCATATGAAGTAAACCCATATCTTTATTTTAAACTCGAAATCTTCTAAGCGCTCGCTAGCCTAGTGGTTAGGCCGTTTGATTCTAAACGCGCGGTCCCAGGTTTAAAGTCATGCAAGTAAGAACGCGAGAAGTTCCTTTTTTTCAGTTCACGGATTTTTTTTGTCCTCTGACCAGGGGTCGGAGCATATAGGACAAATTCTATTAATCTTACCAGTATCTTTCGCCAATAATCCACATGATATATTCCTATAGCATATCTTATAAAAATGTCTGTTGAAGATTATTGATAAAAGATACTGGTAAGAACAAAAGAATTTATCTTTTATGCTCCGACCCTTGCCTATAACGAAAACAAAAGAAATTTCTCCAATTCTCGGACATATGCTGGTAGCAGTGCTGCCAGAATATTTACGTAAATTGAAGAAAGAATTTCTGAGAGTTTAGCTGAGAGTGAACTGAGGAAATGAAGAGGCTTGCTGTCATTGTCTTGTTATCTGAAGAAAACTCCAATTTAGAGATTGCCGCATTCTTGAAACTCGCCCGTTCATTCGTCTTTAACTCTTTAAAGTCCAAACTCCAAACTCCGAAAACTAAAAACCTCTTAATCCTAGCAAGATAGCCCATGGCTCGTGCTGCATCCTTTATCCTCATTTGCCTCCTCATTTTCGAAAACAACAACCTACTGTTTTGTGCCTTTCACCAGTTTTCAACAACCTGTTACGCCCCTCTGTTTATCAATATTCCTCAGCGCTTTATTTAGATGAAAAGGCTGAAAAACATGAAACTTGTGAAACTCCTAAAAGGAATTAGTCATTTATAATGCATTGTTTTATAAATGTATTTTGAAGTTACAATCAAATAAAGTTATCATGCTCATAGAATCAACTCACAGATGGAGAGGATTTTTATTGTTTTTAATTTAAAATTTTTATCTTATCAAATTATAAAATTATATGCGGAAAATATTGTAATTTTACAACTAAATGATGCATTTAACTTTGAAGTAAAAACGAAGTAGAAGATTTTTTCATTTCCTGTTTTCTTTCCTTTTAAATGGAAGAAAAATTATTTTTATTTTTTTGAATTAAGTTATATCGTTTTTTAGGAATGCACAGTGACATTTTTGTGTACCAGTTTCGTGCTGTAAGGTTTTTTTTTTTTTTTTTTTGGGGGGGGGGATATGAAAGATTTCCACCCCTTCACCATGTCACAGCTTTCAAATATCTCATTCATACTAATTGGTGCATGTAGGATGTATTATTTTCAATTCAAACTGATTTACCCTAACTTACGGGGGAAATTGAAATCCTTCCAGCTAGAATCGGTTATTACGGAACTCTAGATAATGGAAGGCTTTGGCTATTGTGGGATCCAGGGAGTTAAAGAAATGAGGAAACTGAAGACTGGGTTTGATGTGGTAACAATTTCAAACAGGCAACACATTGCCAGCGATATGACAATTTCGAGATGACGGGATTCGTCAAAAGTGTTGATGAAAATCCTAGGAAGTTGATAAGGGCACTTGATAGGGAGCTGCAGGTTGATAAGGCTGCCATACGATCTGTGATTCATAAGGACCTTCCTTAATGGTCGTATTAATGAGGAGAAATACAGGTTTTGTCCGAGAGAACCAGGAATAACCGCCTGAGCAGAGCCAAATATCTCCTTAACAAGCAAAATCATCAAGAGGAAGCAAGAATGCTGTTGTTTCTATCCGATGAAAAACATTTTGTACAGGCCCAGAAAATGAACCGAAAAAGATCGGTGGCTTTTCAAAATTCACGAAGAAGTTTCGATCGTCATGCACAGAAAATTTCCAGTCTCACTGATGATTCTGGCGGTCGTGAGCAGCGAAGACGACCTGATGCTACCACATTTTTTTCTTCAGGTGCCAGAGTCAACGCTGTTGCTTATACCGAGGTTTTAATGTTATGGATTACTTCTGTAACAGATAGGAGGCCATACACTTTTCAAGAATTATGTGCACCATCCCATAGAGCCCATACAACTCAATAATCGATGGCCAAAAACTTTCATGACAATGTCATCCTCAACTTGTTGCTCCCAGGTCTCCATATAGTCCAATGAGCTATTAGGTATAGAGCGTGGTTGAAAGGGATTCCAATAGTTATCCACACAACACTATTGCGGCATTCAGGCAGCCGTTGTTTATGCAATGAAAAAGTTACCAACACCGAATGATTATCGTCTTCTGTCAGTTTCGACAACGTGTAGACGCCGTTATTACGATTTGCGGCGGTTTAAAAGAATGATGCCATCCACTGTGCATCTGGTCACCTGCAAAGAACCTTAAAATATTAAAAATGCTCTATCACTACTGTCTGCTCTTGTTTGAAAGCAGACGTTATTTTGTTATCAGATACATGAAGCACCCTATACAGATAGATTCTTGCTTCAAATGATTCCACTTTTTTGTAACTTTCTATCTAACCAAAATTCAGTTAGCATTACTTAAGATATCCATCACTTGAATATATTCTGAAACAGCTATAATATATATATATATATATACATGTATTTTCCTTTAAGCCATTCGGTAAAATAAAATCTGTCTAATCTTGATTTATTGTAAGAATATAAAAGATGATAAAATATGTTATAAATATCGTTCTCCTTCCTTAGATTAGATACCTTAAGCACATTATTTGTAAAGGTTTTCAAAAATCTCTTTTTCTCTGTAAATCGGAAGGCGTACTTTTATACAATGTATGAAATATTTGAGCTATTTTGAAATACATACTTATGTTAAAGAATTATTTCGGTTTAAAAAAAAACGTTTATGTTCGTTAAATTTGAAAATGCATAATTTTTTAAAAAATAAACTGCATTTTAAAGGTCCTCCAATCATTATTATTCATATTTTGTTTGTTAAATTCCCACCTCATTAGCATAATTTTCTGAACAAGTTTTACATTCTTGTAGGAACTGTATTAAGGCTGGGTTATGAGTAGTATACAGTATTTAGTTTTCGGTGACTGTTTAAAATAACGTTTTTCTTTTAAAAATCGTTTTCTGTTAACATATATTATGGTTAGTAAATTCAAAAATACATAGTTTATACATTGTATTTAAAAGCAAATCTTTAATGAAAGAATTCTAAGCAAACTTTTAAGAGAATTTATATATTTTTCTCGTGCATCTTTTTTCCGCATAATATAGTTGAATATCATTTTTGCTTGCAAAATTTGCTAACATTGAATAAAGTCTTCCTGATTTTTAAAATTGAGCATGCATAGGGCTAATTTAAAGAATGCCTAGGGCTAATTTAAGCTACAAATATTAATGATAACTGTATTTGCTACATGCTTTAATTTTAATTTATTAGAAATAATTATAAATCTAGCGATTTTGTGGCATTAATTTCCGCCATAAATATCATTGTTTATCGTTTAATGTTTTAATCTGTCTGGGTTTTAAAAAAAATTGTCAATTTAGGGGAGAGGGCTGGTCTGGCACTTGATATCGTAACTTATCTCAAGGGGAAGTGGGTTCCTCTTTTGATATCGTTATCATTTTCGATCCAATCAAATTTTTCTTGTTTTGTTTCTTTACATCAGTATCTGCAATCTGTTTTTTTTTTTTCACTCAGCTATCTACTTTTATGAAAATACAAAGTTATTATTAAAACCATTAAATGATTATAAAAGAATTCCATTCTAAAATATTGAATAACCGAATCGCCATTTCTATTCTCCTGCTATATCCACGTAACTTTCATTGTTAGAGAAACCAGGTTCGAAATCACATTTGTTATATTTACTAGTAAAAAATGGGGAAGAATTTTGTCCACGTGTTTTGTTTCTAAGAAGTTATGCTTACCCCCGTACGGGACGCAAGTGCTAAAAGACAATAACTCTTGAATGCATTAGATAACAAGAAACTATTATTAAATACTTCTAAATAGTAAGTATTTTTTTAAGTGTTATTTGATATAATGTTACTTTATATATTATCATGATATTTTATTAATTATTTTCTTCAATTAAATCAGTAAAGTATGCAAATAATAAATTCATAACCCTGCCTGTATATCATTGCAAACGTATGAAAATAAAACGAAAGAAAAAATCGTAAAAATAAAAAGTATTTTTGAAACTGACAAAGATATGGTTAGATGGAGAGGGGTTCGAGGATTGATAACGTATGATATCGTAAGGGGGAAAAAGTTAAAAATTGCTAAAAAGTGGATAACGTTATATATACCTTGTAATATTTGCTGCGTATATCTTTAAATATGTTTTTGGACGATTTCGTTCACATTGATAATAAATTTGAAGTATGAAAACATTTTAAAAGATATACTATGTGAAAATAATTAAGGTATTAATAACAGTAAAGAAAAAAAGTTGAAATTTGACGGAAACGCCTTTTAAATTCTTTTAAAGTGAAAAATACTCTTTGATGCTCGTGATTTTATCATATCTGACCAAATGAGGAAGATGAGCAGATGGTTCTCAGCATTTTACATAGCGATTTACAAAATTTATGAAGGGACATGCCGATTGATCAGTCAAAAGCCACCAAAATTTTCAGTAAATATTATCTTGAAAATAAAATGATTTGAACGTGTGTGCTTTTTTCTTTTTCAGTCTAAAGAAAATTAAACTTATCATTGAAACTCTTAAGTATCTATACAATATAATTAAACCACTTATTATAGTTAATGCACTCAGTTATAATAATTAATTAAATTACGTGTGTAAAATATTTGTTCAATTATTAAGTTTTATGAGTAACGACTAATGTCATACATTTTATACAGCCGTAGCTAAATGCGAATTTAACTATATTTTTTTTAATTAAAAATTATATTTGTTTTATTAAATTATAAAGTTACTTATAAAGTTTACAAAACTTTACAGAATCATTAACAAAAATTTCCTTTTTTTTCTTTCTGTATTTGGTCTTCGTACTTCCTTTTTTCATTTTTTATTCTAAATAAATAACTAAAGAGTAAATATTCAAAAATAAGAAAACTTTATTATAAATTCAGTCATAATTGCAAAAAGTACAATAACTGTAAATATTTTCGAAAGTAAAAAGTTATTTAAAAGTAAATATTCTATTGTAAGAACACAATAATATATTTTTATTTGCGAAACAAATAATCCTATTAAAAACTTTCAATACATTTTGGAAAACTACAATTAAAGCACATTTTGAAAAAAAATGGATAAGAAATTTAATTCGTTAATTAAATCATCTAAGTACAAAAACTTTTTAACTTAAAACTTTCTAGAAGCTCCATTCATAAAAAAATAATCCTTTCTTCAGTATTAATCAATTTTAAATTCCAATTATTTATTACAGTTTTGAATGATATTCAAAATGTTACAATTTTCTTACTTTCTACTTTGTGATACTACTTTGTGTGTGTTTTTAAATTTTCTTGATTTGTTTATTTTATAATTTAGTTCATTAATAAAAAATAAATGCTTTTTATGAAGTACAAAATAATAATAACATGAGCCATACTAGATTAGATTTACTTAAAAATTTAGTACATCTATATTTAATAAGGCATACAAAAGGCAGTCAAAAAGATCACGTAATTACGTTGTAACTCTTTAATACACAATATAAATATTTTATGTGTATACTATTACTATATTTTTTTACTACTGCAATTCATAACAGGCAGTGTGACGGCAGTGTAACTGAAGGTGGTGATCGGTTGGCGCAATGTTGAAGTTGGAGCAAAAGGTGAACATCAAGTTCATGTAAAGATTAGGGATATCTGCTGCAGAGACTTTGTTAACCTTACAAACATTTTAAGATATGGCGTCTTTGATGGCTTTTGCGCTGGGGATAGGGGTCAAGCAGTGTCTTATTTGAGCTTTGTAGGAATCGTGCTGCTCTTTATATTTGACATTACTTTCCTGCATTTGTATTAAATTTTTCTGTAGTGTATGCAGCTCTTGCTGTTGGTGTTCTTCTATAGTTTGAATTTCTTGTAGAGTCTTTCGTAAGTCTTTTATATGGTTTTGCGCTCCAGTGCTGAGTGAGCTACCTTTATCATTTTTAATCTTGGTAAGGGTTTTTGTGGCTTTTGTCACGACAGCAAAAATCTTTGTCTCGACGGTCATCCTAGAGACAGCGCTGACGCTCATGCAGCGTCTGAGTGAAGCTCTCACTGGCAGCGATATCTTGACTGAAGATTCAGAGTCCGAGGAAGCTTCAGACATTATAGACGTACAGAGAAACTATATAAATGTGGAATGTAATACGCAAGAAATCGACCTTTGGATACCGAAACCCCCGGCACCGGTGGGGAACGTCCCTGCAGGCATGTGGCATGAGGAATTTTGAAATATGAGGGGAGAATTGATGCTAATTTGGATGCCAGCCGTCACAAGTGCCGGAGATACTTATGTTTAAATGATTTAACAAAGAAAAAAAACAGCAAAAAGAAGGGGGGGGGTCTGAATTGGAAGTACAAAAAAAAACATTTCGTTTGGAAATGACTAAAATAACGACTATTTGAGGATTGAAAAAAAGAAAAAAAAATACTCTGTAATGTGTATAATACGAAAATTTGACAGAAGATTGGTGAAGAATAATGAAATGTGAGCGTTGCGTCACACGACAGTCTCAGATCGGGCGGGGGAATTAATCAGAATAAGATGTACGTTAGTGGTGGAAAATATAAGAGTCGTACTGTGAGACCTTCAACCTCCAGAAATGAAGGAATGATCAAGCAAGTGAAATCAGGTCAAACCGAAGAGTGACCATCGAGGAGTTGGTACAAGAAATGGAGCTATTTAATAGATTTATTCATGCAATCCTGTCAGAGGATTTGAAGATGAAACATGTCAGTAAAAATTTTGAACCGCGGCTTCTGAACAGGAATGAAATAGAAACTTGGAAGTTGACTGCGGCCTAATGTTTTGGAAAACGCACAGAGGACCCAGATGATGAGACCTGTGTGTATGCTTACGACACGGGGACAAAAATGAAGTCATCAGAACGGCCTCCAACACCCTTTCCTCGACCAAACAAATTATGTCATGTCAAATCCAAAACAAAAGTGATTCTAATTGCGTTTTTTCGACAAGGAAAGTGTTGTGCACCATGAATTTGTGCCAGCTGGACAAACTTTTAACGGTCCGTTGTATTTGTAAAGTTTGAAAAGTCTTAGGAAGGCAATCAGAAGAAAACGTCCCGTTAAATGGCAAGCAGGACGGTAGATGCATCACGGTTATAGACATAGCTCGTAGACATAGTAGACATAGCTGCAGATATGGCTGGCAGAAAGTAACATTCGACTTCTCTACCAGCCTTCCTACTCACCAGATTTAGCACTATCGGATTTCTGGCTCTTCCACAAGATTAAAATGGGCCTCAAAGGTAACCGTTTTGACATTGTAGAAGACATCAAAACCAACGCGATGGCTGAACTTGGGAAGGTATGAAAATAGGACTTTCATCTTTGTTTCTATCAATGAAGAAGCGGTGGAGCAAATGTGTGTGTTCTGACTGATTCTACTTTGAAGGTGATTAAGTAAATGCCTACCTATATTGTGGTAATAAAGAGTTACAACGAAATTCCAGGAACTTGTTGACTGCTCCTCATATATTAAATATACCTAAAACTAACCGGCCATTTTCGAATATATGCGTCCCTTTAAATGGCTAGAGAAAGACTTGGCGAACTGTTTTTTAACTTCGGGAATGTAAAAAACATGTTTAAAAAAATATCTTCAATGAATATTTAGTCATGTGTTAGAGGACTCACAAGAAATTGAATGAGAAAATTATTACAGTTACCCTATGATATAAAATGCTAAAACTAATCCGTAATTATAACAATGCTTTTCAT
This sequence comes from Maratus speciosus, assembly GCA_963932465.1. NCBI lineage: Eukaryota > Metazoa > Arthropoda > Arachnida > Araneae > Salticidae > Maratus > Maratus speciosus. The sequence goes on along the minus strand of OZ010788.1, from coordinate 351,960,373 downwards.
ATCTCCTCCACCACGTTTAAATAGATGTGCACAAGAATAGCGCTTATATTGACTAGGATATAAACGTTGCTTTTAAAAATTAAAAAAATATCCCACATGCTTTCGATTTATAAAATGGCAACCAAGTTTCACGGCAATTTCAGATAACTTGATAAAGCTGAATAAAAACATTACACAAAAATAACTGGTGATTTATTGAATTTTTAATAGAATGTAAGGATTTGCATAAATTTATTTTGACAGCTGATATACAAACGATAGTGCACTTGTTTTAGAGTTTAGCTGCCATATAGCACACTATGTAGGGCAATATCTTCAAACTCATGTAATGATGTAATGTACAAAATTTCAAATATTTTCTAAATATAGCAGGGCAATGGAGTATTTTCCACTAATCATTTCACTAGCCATTTTTGCTTCGTACATCACAGATTAAGAATATTAAATTACATTGAAATAGAAGTTAATAATGTTCTAAATCCACAAACATATTTATAAATGACGAGAAATACGTCACAAAAATTGCATTAAACGAAAGTCAATACCATACCTTTTTTTTATTTTGTATAATATGCATCTTACCATCATGTTATTTAAAAAAAAATAGCTGAAATGCACCATATTACAGCACTGAATATTTTGTAAATTTTACTATGTTTAATTGGCCTTTTCGTATAAGTTTCTCTCAGGAGACTGTCAGATTATAATGGACAAAGGTGATGTAATTCCCATTTGCGACGTTAAAAATTAGATCAGATCAATGATTATGTCTTATAAAATTAGTAATATGTATTTCTAATTTCAGTATAATATTTCTTTTGCACATTGTTAAGTTTTCTGAATTTTTCGTGAAATTTGTTTGAAAACTTTTCGCATTTTACGGAATTTTCTTAATAATCAAAAAAGTGTTCATACTTTCTTTAATATACACACTATTCTTACTTAAATGCACAAAATATGGTCCAGTGCATATAAAATTATTTAAAGTTACAGATATTTTCCACCCATTTATGATATACGGCGATCGCAAACGTCAGTAATTTCTTATTATAGATTTTCTGTTTACGCTCGTGACTAATTCTTCACCGAAAAAATGTTTAATCATGTATCGTGATATAACATCCCATTCCTGATGTTGAAAAAAAAATTGTCAAGAAATGGATTAAAATCAAAAGTGTTAGCTAAAACAGTGAAGGCGAACTATTTAATCCATTATTTTAGAGGAGTTTAAAAAATTCTATGAAAAAAAATAACTTTCTCGTATTATACATGATAATTTGTAGTTCATATAAAGTGTAAACATCGTGTTGTTTAAATGATTGAACCATTCGCAATGCGTAAATTGCTATTTCATCTACAATATTATTAAGTGACTGCAACTGTACTTCCTACTGTGATCTAAATATAAATTTGGTTAGAAAAAGAATCCATTTTCTGTTTTTTTTTTATTCTTAATTTACCAAACTAGCTTTGAAAATTACGTAACACAAGAATACCAAAACATGCTACTGTTACATTTACGATTTTCTTATATTACGCTTAGTGGTTTCATGACATATTCAGGATGAGTTTTCGAAATAACAAAGGATTTTAACAGACTTATTTTACTAGGTTTTTACTAAGCTCGAAAGAGTTTTATTTTTGAGAGTTAGCAGCATAATTTTATATTCCTTTATATAAATTCAAATAATCATAGTTATGTTATTATTTAGTGGGATTGAAATTTAATTAGCAATTTAATATTAAATTTTCTATCATTTTTAAAGCATCAAAAATAGTGACAAGAATATGTGTTATAAGAATTTTTAAGAAATTTTATACTATTCATGTTTTGTTTTAGAGTAAGGTATGAGCAAACATTTCTATTTTTATTAAATCTAAACATTCTGGACTAATATTTTATTATACGTTATTTGTTTAAGACTTCCCTACATATTAGTCGAAAAGTGTTTATGACTTCGGTTTGTCTGTCTGTTGTCTTTCTGTCTGAGCTCTAACTCCTGTAAATATACTCAGGGTCACATAATCATTCTGAGTATATTAGTATAGTAATACTAGTAATAGTAGTAATAATAGTAGTAAAAGTATAGTAATAGTAAGAGTATTGTAATAGTATTGGTGAACCAGTGCTATTGAATAGATTAAAGGTTTTTTTTTTAAATTTACAATACGATACTTTTAAAAACCTAGTACTTTCGAGCATGTCATGCTCATCATCCGGGTAAAAAACGATAAGCGTCCGAGGTTGAGTCCTTTATACCAAATGGACTGATCCAAACTTCAAAGTGAAAAAGAGGGTGAGGCTATGCTGTTAGACCGTTCCAAAGTTCTATGGAAGTGTGTGTGCTCAGGTTATTCTCAGTATACTATACCAATTTTTTGGAATGATGTACGATAGCGTATCGTTACAAGTGCAATTAGCATGACGAAGAATTTCTACTGACTACATAATTACTAATTTTTTGGTAAATTGATAATTTCTAATTTATTATTTTAGCTTCTTTAAAATCAAACATAACTTTTTGCACCTGATTTAGTTTAGAAATAGCTGTTCGACATCGGTTAAACTTGATATCTGCGATGTTTGATTTTATCGATTTTAATCCTGATGATGAGCATGATGTGCTCAAAAGTACAAAGTTTTTAAATCTATCGTATTGTAGATAAAAGAAAATCACCTTTAAGTAATTGAATGCTACTTGTGTTTACAAATTTTTAAACTTGTTATTGTAAGGTGAATTTAGGGATTTCAAGGAACTGATATGTTATATCATTTTTACCATAATAATGAAATTTTTATGCATCATAAGGGTGCACCAGAATATAGTTGCTATGGAGTATATTATCTATAGCACATACAGTACGCGTACAGGGGAATTCTAAAGTATTCCGCTGTATTATGGTTTATAAAGAAAAATCGTTTGCGGCGTATTTTAATGATGTTTTTCTGTTACAAACATAACGAAATTGATACGAATTTCTGAGGTTCACTAAAACATGCTTCTGTGGAATATGGAGAGCAAATCATTTATCATTCATTTACAGAAAATCACCGAAATCACCCACTCGTGGACAGCCAACCTTGCGGTATAGGAGCTAAATGTCCACGAGGGGAAAAAAACCCCATCCCACGAAACCCCCAGACACCGGAGCGAGCCCAGAGGCCTTAGCAGGATGGAAGACCCCTCTTTTTTGAAATTTCACTTAGGATGTAGTACAATCTTCTCACAAGAGATACCCAATGTTGCATAAGCTGGGCGAGCCCAAATTAAACAATGTTTTGAAACTTTGGATCTTTTATGTATGGATATTACAGATCATCAATCAGTTATTGTGAAAACTACTTGTGAATAGAAAGAATATGATTTATTTAAAGTTTAATAGAAATAGCTTAAAAGCTTGAAATCTTGAAGCCTGAAATTTAAAATTCGAAATTAAAAAAACTAATTCATCAAGGAGATTAGCATTAAATCTTAAAAAGTCATAGAAGTTTTGATAAATCTTAATAAATTCTTAATACAACTAAATAAGTAATCCATTTAGGATAAAACAGATAATTAAATCAATGCAAGAATTTCAAAAATTTGAATAATACTTAAATTAGATATTAAACTTGCCGAATTTAATTATGTTCCTGAGTGATGACCTGTTAAACAAATTTGAGATATAGATCATTGATTATTATTAATTTTAGAGTTCTAAATTCGAAAGTCTTTGTATTTCACAGTTCATAAAGTTTGTTTCACAATTTTGAATCATTATATTTTACAGATCTAAGGATTATATTTCATAGTTCGTAGGCATTATTTTACAATCCAGAGCACTATAAATTTGAAGATTTAATTCACAGTTTGAAGATTTAGATCACAGTTTGAAGATTTAGTCATATATTTCACTATTTTGGATCAAAGATATTATATTTCTTTGTTCTTGGGCATTATTTTACTGAGCAAGGCACTACAGCTTTCTGTTTGAAGACATATTTTACAATTTGAAGACATATTTCACAGTTTGAAGATTTGAAAACATATTTCATAGTTTTTAGACATACTTCATTTTTCACAGTTTTAAAATTTAAAGATTTGACGATTTTGTTATTGTTCAGAAATTTAGTCTTTTTGCAAATCAATATATTACTTAACTATTTTCTGAATAATCTTGGTTATTTAAGGAATTTGATTATTTTCTATAATATTCTATGACACTGTTTATAAAATCTTTTTTATGAAGGAATAATGTTTATTGAGAATATTGTAGTTTTCATTTAGCGCTTAAAAGTTTGCTGGATCCAGTGAAATTTTTTGGAAGTTTTTCCTTAAGGTTTTGTTTTTATTGAATTTGAAATGATTAGGTAAAAGAGAGGAATTCCCAAAAATATAATGTTGTACTGTTCCTCCAGCTTTGGTGCAGGAGCACATGTCCGAATTTAATTTGCCGATTTTATGTAAAAATGCAGGAAAACTGCCATGGCCACTAATATAATAGACTGACGATCTTGAAATGCAGATAAATTCTTTGTTTACTTTATCTAGAATTTTGTATGTATCACGTCCTTTTTCTGAGTGTTTCCAGATGTCTTGCCAGTCAAGGATAATTTTCTCCCGTATATATTTTTTTATTATTGAATCTGGGTATGGTATATATTGAATTTCATTGTAGTGGTCGTGTTTAATTGCGTTTTTAGCCAAGGTGTCTGCACGTTCGTTCCCAACAGTTCCTATATGAGCTTTTGTCCATGCTATATTTATTAATTTTTGCGGGATTTTTTGAATTTCTGTATAAATCTGTCATGATTATATTTCTTGGGAAAATAATTTTGAGGGCATCTAATGAAGATCTGCTGTCTGTCAATATAAGAACTGATGTGAATCTGGAGGTTGAAAACCATTTTATAGAATTTAATATTGCTTTAAGCTCTGCCTGATAGATTGAATTATGAGGATTTAACCGTGAAGCACTATCATGGATAAAAGCATCGTTTAACATTACTGTAAAGGCACATGATGTCCCCTGCTCCATTATAGAGCCATCTGTATATATCTTTAAGTTGTTGTTACGAATCTGTGACTCCGTTATTTCTTCTATTATATTCACGTTATTGATTTTGTAGTAATCCGGAAAATCAAACGTACTTTCCTTCAACATTAAATTATCCTTATTTATTTTCATTGATTGAATTATTAAATTTCTTTTTCCCATTTTTGTCTGGTATGCCATGAATTCATTCTGGATTTTCGTAATGATTGGTGGTATGCCTGTTTAGACATTTAATGCTTCGTGTGAGATACTTCTGTAGGTTTTGATGACACTCATTAAACTCATTCTTTGTATTGTCTTTAATGTTCTAATACCACGACTGTTTAAATTAGGGAACCAAATTTCATGTGCATACAACATTTGTCTTTCCACTACCGTCGTATACCACATCTTTTTTATTTTTGGATTAATTCCTTTCTGGTAATTTCCCAGAAATTTGAAGCTGGTTACGAACTGAGATATTCTTGCCTTTAAGTCTTCTAAGTGAATTTGAAATTTTAATTTTTGGTCAAAGATAATTCCTAAGTATAGTAGTGATTTTTCAATTTTAATTGTTTTATTTTTTTAATTTAAAAATTGGATGTCTGTTATTTAATAGATTTCTTCCAAAGAGTATGGCTTTTGTTTTTTCTTGTGAGATGTTCAGGTTTAGCCTGTTACAAATTTCTTCAAAACTTCGGATCTTATCGTTAGCATCTTTTTCCAAGCCAGTTCTTGTATTTCCCTTTACTAAGACCACGAAGTCATCTGCATAGACTACTAGTTCAGGAAATTTTTTAAGTAGTTCCTTAATAATGAAATCTGCCACTATTAACCATAGAAGCGGGCCTAAACATGAACCCTGCGGGCATCCCTTGAAACTGCGAATCCACTGAATGAAATCAAAATTGTTTGCTCCAATCTTTCACTTATATAGTTTATGAGTAAATTTTTTAAATATCTATGTAGTTCTGAATCTTCAATTAGTTCCGAGATCATATTCCAATCTATTGAATCAAAAGCTCCTTGGATATCAAATGATATTAGTCCTACATATTTATTTTGCTGGAGAAGTTCCATTATTTTATCTTTTACTGATTGTAATGCCGTTAGTGTGCTTCTCTTCTCTCTGAAGCCATGTTGCTGGTTTGCTAAGAGATTTCTGTTTTCTAGATAAGTTTGTGTACGAATTTTTATGACTCTTTCTAACACCTTACCCATCATTGGGAGTAAGGTTATTGATCTGTAGGACTTTGGAATTCTTGGGTTTTTATTTTTCTTTCGAAAGAATATATCTACACCTTTCTTCCACGCCGTTGGAAAATGGCCAATCTGAAGACATTTATTGTAAAGGAGTAGCATCAGTTTTGGATATCGTTTAGTTAGATTCTTTATTATTTTTATGTCAATTCTATCATACCCTGATGCTTTTTTAGGATTTTGTTGGCTGATAACATATTTGAGTTCCCTCATATTGATTTTAATCTTGTCAAAATCTTCATTTGTAATAGGGTCCCGATTTATTCTCGAGTGGATTTGCTCTGTATCTGGATTCCCAAAATGATGATAGATTAGATTTTGTTGTATATCAAGAAATGAGTCCTCTGTTGCTGATGTTTCTAGTGTTGTGTGGATTAAATCGGTATTTTTTAGGTATTTTCCCTTCATTATTTTGAAAGCTGTATCATATACACTTGTGGTTTGTTGACAGAATGAATACCATGAGTCTTGTTTAGCTTTCTTGATATGTAGTTTGTATTCAGCCAATGCTTTTTTATATTCTTTCCTGTATGGTTGATTTTCTAAGTCTCTTCGAAATCGTTTATGTAGTGCGTTAAGTCTACTACGCTCAATTTTGAGTTTGTCTGTGTACCAGTTGATATTTAGGTCTCTTTTTTGATTTTTCTTTTTAAGTGTCAAATTCATTAAATTTTCCATGTGTATTTGGAAGTTGTTTACCCATGTATCTAACTCCTCAGGAGTTGATGTTTCTTGAATTGTTGTCCTTAATTCTTCTTCCTTTTTATCAAATTCTTTGTTGAATTTTTTAAAAGTTTCATATTTGATTTTAAATCTGTACAGATTTCGTAAGAGAGGTTCTAATTTCAATGTGAAGTTTATGTATCTGTGATCACTTAATGATGGAAAGTCCACTTCTACTGCCCAAGAGTCGAGTAAGTCCTTCGTACTTAATCCACATAATGTAAGATCAGGGTTACCTTTCTTCTTTCCCAAGAAAAAAGTTTTTTTCTGCTTGTGGGTCATTCACTATTGTTAGATCTCTATTTGCAAGATAATCTAGTAGGATTTCACCTTTTGCGTTATTTCTGCTGTAACCCCAGGCCCTCAGATTGGCATTAAAGTCGCCTCCTAATACTAGATTAGTACAATTGTGAATGATATTTGACCAGTCCTCAAAATCTTTAGCTAGATCTCCTTTCGGCTTTGAGTATTGCGAACCAAATTTAAAATAACTTCGTTGTTACATTTATAAATACACTATTATCTGTTTGCAGAATCTTATTATGTACAAATAAGGGGTTGGCGATCAATATTCCCGCTGTTTTTAATGTTGATTGATATAAAGCCCAAGAAATCGGGAGACCAGTAAAAGAGTTTTTGCTTCTATGGTAGTCCTAGATTAGTGCTATGTCAATATTGTTCTGGTTCATGTATTTAATTAATTGAAAATTTGCTGCACGACAATTATTTAAGTTTATTTGGGTTACTTTTATATCTTGTTGATGTAATGGTGTACCACCAAAGAAGTACGTTGATTGTGATGATGAAGCTTGGTTTTGATTATAAGTGCCTCTATCGGCGACTGGGAGGCAAAGCCTCCCTTGTATATTTTGGATATGTGTAATTATGGTTCTTTCTGTTCGAGTTTTCGAAGGTTCGCATTGTTATAGTTCTTGTTTCTCCGTATCTATCCTTTGCTTCATCCTCTTTATATTTTATCTGATTATCACTTCTTCCATATCTGTTATTTGTATATTCTTTACTTTTTGTATAATTGTTGTCATATTTATTGTCATTTTCATATCTATTTCCTTTAATTCTGTTTTCAGAAGGTTGGTTTCCAATATGTTGGTCTTTTCTCTTATAGTTTCTTCTTGACATTTTTTCAATTTCGTCTTTGTTTTCTCTTGTTAGAGTCTTCATATTCGGAAAGATTTCTTTTGATTTGTAGTATTCTTTCAGTCTTTTGTCTTTTTCATATTGGAAAATGGGACATTGTGGTGAATACGCTGGGTGATTGACTTCGTTTTTATTGTATCTTATACAATTTATACATTTTCTTACTTTGTCTTCGCATCCACTAGTTTCATGTTTCCCCGAGCAACTTCTAACTCTTCTTTAGTGATGTCTTTATTTATTTTCAGTAGTAATATTTTCATCGTTCTTTCTTCCGGATGTATGATTGTAAAGTTGTCTTGTTTATTTTCTAGTAACTTAGATATTGTGTTTATTTCTTTTTCTGAAGATTTTAGCTCTATATTATTATTCGTGGTTTTTCTTATATTCTTGATTTCCGGAGGTTTGTCTGATTTTTTAGCCTCTTCTCGTATTATTTTTGAGACTTGTGAAATTCCCATATTCTCGTTCGGTATCAGAATGAGTTTTTTAATTTTTTTTGTTTGCATCATTGGTTCTTGACGTGACCTTTCATTTTGCGGGTGTAATGCTTTTATTATTTCATCTAATTTTTTAGTTTGATCTTTAAACTGCTTCTCCATGTTTTCTAACACATGTTTCCTTAACTGTTCAATTTGGTTCTCTTGAGATTCGTAATAGATAGATTGTAAGGTTTCTGTTTGTTTTTCACAGTATTGTTGTAGTTTATGAAGTTTCCCTTGCGTTTCGAATTTATATTGTTCCTGGTATGTCTGGAACGATGTGAACTTATTCTTCGAATTTCGTACTGTTTCTAATTCATTTAGGATTTTATCATGATAACTGTTTAAGGTTTCAGTGAGGTCTTGTGTGATTGAGAATATTGTTTTAATTGTTGCCGTTACTTCTATTGTTATTTTCTGCATGTCTAGCTGAAGAGTTGTTTGTTGTTTCGGTGAGGTACTGTTTTGTTTCTTGTAGATTCTTAGAAAATTTGTTACGTCTTTGTCATTCCAAGATTTTCGTCCATGTCTAATGAACTCTTTTTCGAGTAATTTGTGTCCTCTTGTTATTTCTTGTTTCGAATTGTCTAATTCCTCGTTTTCTTCGTCATCACTCCCTGCAGAAACTAATGAGTACTCATTTTTTGAATCCTCTGTTTGTGTTGATTCGTCTGATTTCCTTTTATCTTCATATTGCTTTAGTTCGTTTAAATACTCCTCTATTTGTTCCTTTTTGAGAAGCAATTCTTGCTCCTTTGTTTCCAATTCTTCTTTCTTTTTCTTTATTTGTTGGTCTAGCTCTTCTAATTTTCTTGTTTTGATTTTTAATTCCTTTTCTGATTTCTTATGTTTATCCTCTAGCTGGTTTATTTTCTTTCTTGCAGAGTAACTGTCCGTCCTAAGTGTGTGGATCATGCTTGGTGTAGATTCCAATATCACGTCTTCTTCCTCTATCAAGGAATTTGAGGTATTCTTTCCAGTATCAGAATCTTCTAGTTTGTTGATTTTTGAATTTTCTATTTCTTTACTCAATAAGTTATATTCGTGTGTAATAAATCTATGTCTTAATTCCTCGTGGAAGTCATTCTTCAATTTTTGTAGGGTATCTTTTTTGTCTGTTTGTTTCTTTTTATAGAGATCTGCGATCTGAGTGAGACCTCTAAGCAGTGAGTCCTCTTCATCAAAATTTTCACTATCTTTATCTGTCTGGTTTTCATCTTTGTCATCTACTGTAAGAATATCTGATTTGTTGGACATCAACTTGATTTTCTGCTCCAGGGCATTTTGATAATTTCTGGCTTCTTTATCGCTGCCTGACGCCTTACGTTGATAAAACCTTTCATCAAATCGTACAGTTGAAAAATACTAACGTCATATTTTTGCACATCTTTGTATTTATACAGTAGCCTCCCTCTTGATGGTGGCAGGGAGCTACCGAAATTTTTCTCGGACATAATGAAGCTTCTTTGTTTTTCTTCAACAGATATAAGCACGTGTTAGTCTACTTTCCTCAGCGGACCAACTTAATGAAAATTTTCTATCCCTAAGAATTAGATTCTTGAGACGTAAAATATATATATATATATATATATATATATATAAACTTTTAGGATATAGTTGCTATTTAAATACTATTATTAGAAAGCAGGTTGAGGAATCACCAGCCTCCCACCATATCTATATTATAAAGGACAAACATATCTGTGCGTAACGCATACGTCATTTTGCGAATGGCAGCACTTTGAAATTTGAAATGAAATTTCGGTTTTGCAATTTTCTCTACTGCAAATTTTTAAACTTCCAAACATCGTACATTTTCAATTTTTACACCTTCGTTCAGAGAAAAAAATGTGCTTTTAAATGCAATTTGTTTGAAATCTGTATCTTAATTTGTTTTTGAGATATTAATTTTTTTGTAGTTTTTAATACAAATTTTGTAATCGTGGCAACTGAAGTACTCCATTTATATTGAAAGCAAAGGGAAAATATTCATGGTTTATTATTTTTATTCATTATATCCTTATTGATGCCATTTTCACATTACAAATAAAAGTAACTTTTTTATAATTTTTGAACAGAAAATGATGTCAGACATTAAGAAAAACAAGCATTCTTCTTCATAAATCAGCTACATTTTAATATTTTTAGATTACGCTGATAAATGAGTTTGAGGAGCTCGGCAAAATGATTCAGTGAGTAAAAATGATATATTTAAAACAAAACGATCATTTTTTTGATAAAACTAAATATTTGACCAATACTATAAATGGCCAATACCATGACAACTAAAGGCAAATTTCTGAATTTTTTTTTTTTCGCGGGTACTAAGATTAGAACTTAAAGTTTGTGCGAATGTTCACATGAAAAGTTGCATCGGACGTCGTGACTTTAAGTTTGGAAATACATTCATTAATAATCTGTTGCGCGTTAAAATACTTTCAAATTGTGAATTTGAGTGGTGTGTATGTAAATTATGAGAAAGTGAAAATAACGTACAGTTTAGATTTTATGGGAGAAAATTTTATGATGTGACAAAGCGAAATCCTTTTTACTGATTTTTCATCCCGTAAAAACAAACATAAGAGCTCCATCGATAACTTCATCATAATTACTGATCTTGATTACGTAATCTAATACAGTTTAATTTTTGAATAATTTAAGCAGTTGAAGTTTGAAGAAATAATATTTTGGTAATTTTAGGTAAAAAGTCTTATTTGTTTTAAGAGTTGGACAACCAATGTAAGATGATTTTTTTATTGTAATTATTTTTGTAGGTTTATTATAAATTCGATCTGACAGTTCCTTTCAAACATTTTAGTACGTCGAATTTCGACGGGTTCCAACTCGTATCATTGAAAGAAAGGTAGTTAGGAAAGATAAAGCAAAAACCAATGGTCTAGACCATTGAAAATAACTAAAAAAAACAATTTGGAATATTGGGCAATTTAGAATATTAAAATAAATTTAAAAAAATAAATAAATAATAAATGATAGAAAAAATTAATGCTAAATAATAAAAAGAAAATGGGGTACATGTTGCCACGACTTCCCATGCACACGGTCACGTCTCAGCCTGATACCGACCAGACTAATTCAGTAATATAATTCAATAATATAGCTCATAGCTGCTATGTTGTAATATTTGTTATTTTATACAGTTTGATTATAATGATGATAAAATAAGTAATAATAATGAATATAATAATAAAATATAATAAATGAACAATATATATACAGTATATACAAAGCATTATGATTGGTGCAATTTGTTTAAATAATTAATTACAACATATATACAATTTGTTCCTTTACAAGTCGCTACTCGCACCTTACTGACGAGAATTATTGCAGCATACTACAGTGAATTCATAATTTTATGGTCACTCTTTGTTATAGACTAGACCACCTTAGCTTTGCCTACAATTTCAAATTTCTGAGATTTCTGAAACTGTCTGAATTTATAGCAGAGCCCAAAGCGTTAGAGAGTTTATTTAGTTGAGGAGTTGGTGGTCAGGTGCCATTTGTACAATTATATGCAGTATTCAAATTTAAAATTTACTTACCTCTATTCATGTGAAAGGGCCGTGCAGCGCCTGTTGAAGATCACCCACCTTGGACAGTCACATGGTCCATTCTAATGATGTAAGCTTGATTATAAGTTCCTTATTAAATAATCAACTTTTTGTTCAAAAATCTAGAGAAATTTCGTGCTTTTTCGGAAATTTAAGTGAGGGTGGGGGGGGGGAGTGGGGAACAGGTCAAGCTCGTAAGGACCTTCAGTTTGATAGATCACATGGATGGTCAAAGATAATTAGGTAAAAAACAGCCATTGTTAACCATTTCAGGCACCAACGCCGATATGGGTAAAACTGAATGTACTTGCTTAAAATGATGTATCATTCATTTACATGGTCACACAAAGGAATCGGTTAAATATTAATCTACGGGGGAAAACTGTTCGCAGTGCATTTTAATCAAGTTTCAATATTTTAAGCATGATGAAACTGAGTTACATTACTGACATTTAATACAAGATGATTTCAGTAGAATATATTATGTGCATCATATGCATCATTCATTTATAGGGACAATAAAACATTTCGGATAATACTGTATCTGTAGCTAAATTTTTGCACTACGTGATACATATAAATTCTATAGAACATATACAGGGCTGCACAAAGTAATTCATAAGTATTACTCAGAGTGAGTGTGAATTGTTTAAAGATTTTTTTAAGTTGAATTATGAATTTTCGAGCTCAACTACATTTATATACTCGGAGATGTTTGTAGGATATAAATAAAATCACATACAGATCTAGGCAAAAAAACTGGATAAATGACCGCCTATCAATAGTACTTCCTAAACTAAATTTTAGAATACTATGTAGAATATATAAAAATTTATAGATCATATTCAGAGCTGCACAAAAGAATTGGAGTACCGACTACATGCAGTAAATGTTGAAAATGTTTCAAATGCGTTACATATGCGTTTTCTAAAATGTTTACTTGTGTATCTTCTTTATCTTACTGAACAACAACGTTTTGCTAAAGTATTCTGGAAGTGTTTGGAAAGTGTTTCATAATCTATGTTTGACCCATGATTTTTCCTTCTTGTTTATCTTTAATTTAACTGTATGAAAACACAGATTATTTCAAACCAAATTCGTAATACTGAAGACATTGAAGTAAATTTTCTACCTTAAAAAAACTAACTGTTCTAATTCTGTTTAGTTATACAGATGAAAAAGTAGTCTTCTCACAGATAAATAATCGAAAAGATTTACACAATTGGAAAATAAATATATATTCAAAGTATTGTTGAAGCTTTTTAAAGTATACATTTTCTGTAAACAGATATTTAAAAGAGTATGTTATGACCGTTTCAAAGATTGTATCGACATCCGTCTGGTATATCTATTTAATTAACACAGTAAATGAAGAATACTTACTTATATGTACTCAGAATTATAGCGATCAATTACAGAGAAAATAAATTATCGATAGAAAGCTGAAAAAAAGACGACGTTCCATTTCAGAAATTAATATGCAGAAAACCGACTTAAGTGGTCTAAAACAAAACAAAATTCATTGATCCATAAGCGAAAAGCGTTTTAGAAAGCGAAGAGCTTTTATGATATTCTTTCTTTATAATAAAAAAATTAAGCAGAGTGATTTGGATATGAACTGTTAAAATAATCAAAATTTATATATTAATACTACAGGAGTTAAAATAGTCATAATGCACGGAAGTTTATTTTTATTTTTATCCACGAATCTCATAAGTGAATAACATAGTACACAGATCATGATTTAAGTGACGTTTTTTTAAACACGTTTTCTGAAATGGTTTTTCGATAGCAAAAACCATTGGAAATTTATTAGTTTCTAATATTTCATAGACAAATATGTTGAACCGAAGTGATTTGAGGTAGAAGAGGATTTATTTAGGAGAATAATTTTTCTCATACTGATATCAATTCGAAATTGATATTAACATGACCCAAGCTTATCGCCGACTGATAAGATGGATGGGTTGTCACCGGATTCACCACAGTGCGTTTTAGTATAGTAGTTAGATTATAACAAGACTTTCAATTACAGAAATAAAAGTGGCAAAATAGCAAAATATGTGTGAAAGACGTCTTGGATATGGTGCTACAGAAACGTATCAACACGAAAAGCAACTTAATGTCCTTATTATTTGACCAATTCGTGGCATTTTATCAAAGAAACTCTAGCCTTAATTATACTTCACAGATTACGTTTTTTTAGCTTTGTTTTCAGTATATCGATATTTTCAAGAACGGAAAAATATACACTGCTTGTGAATTGCGTTGATTGTGACACTAGCGTTCCCAACAGCTAACCATCCATAGTAAAATTAATTGTAGATGGCGTAATAAGGTAGGACCTGTTATCTGCCTGAAAGGCAGTGCACGGGAGCTCTTTATTCATTCGAAAAGTTATGCAGTTGGATGTTTGAAAAAAATAGCGCCATAGGATGTTGAACTAATTTCTATGAAATTTCGTGTGGTACGGCAATAATTAAGTGCAAAATATCTGCAATGCATCATTTTAGTGCTTATAAACGTGGACGAGCAGTTGGACGGCTCGAAGCAGGTCAAAGTATCATTACAGTGGCCACAGTAATGGGAGTGTCAAAAAGTGTCATATTGCGATTAAAAAAGGACACTGCAGGTGGAAATGCTATGTGAAAGCATGCCGGTGGTCATGGAAAGAACACCACGCCTCAAGTGGATCGATATACATTCCTAGTGGCAATAAGGAACAGAAATATTAGTCCTAGTCAGATGGCTGCAGACCATGCAACCGCTACCGGTACTCGTGTGTATTCCAGAGCCATTTCTCGGCGATTAAATCAGGCTGCTTTGTATGCACGGAAGCCTGTTCAATGCATCCCACTGAAAGCACGCCATCGTTGAGAAAGATTGCGTTGGTGTGAGGTACATATTGATTGGAGTCAGCAACAATGGTCAAGAGTGATATTCTCCGACGAATTCCGCTTCACTGTGACAAGTGATTCGAAACCATCAGTTGGTGTGGAAAGAAAGGGAAACACGTCACTTGTCACAGAATGTTGATGAATGTGATCGGTGAACGTTAGAGACACCAAGACTTGTTGGTGTGGGCAGGAATTATGAGCAATGGCAGAATATCGCTTCACATCTTTGAGCGAGGTACCGTAACATCACAACGGTATAGCAGAGAGATTATTCTGGATAATGTTTGTCTTTTTAGGGGTGCGGCAGGTCCAGACTTTCTGTTTATGGACAACAATACGCGCCTATACAAGACCGCTGAAGTATCGAACATACTAGAAAGTGAAAACATTGAAAGTATGGAATGACCCGTTTACTCTCCAGATTTATACCAGACTTATCCTATACAGCCTGCTTTGGATGCTCTTGGCAGACGTGTTTCTCAAAGACATCACTCTCACCGAACCAAGCAAGAACTGAAAAACGACCTGAGATATGAGTGCAGAAATATCCCTCAAGAACTCTTCTCTAGTTTACTAGACATGAATAGCAGACGCAAAATGTGCACTAGTGTCCGAGGAGGCCATATGAGACGTTTCTTTCTTTCTTTTTTCGTTTTTTTTTTTTGTCCCGCTTTCCCATGTGCTGCTATCTATAGCATTTTGCATGATAAATATAACACTTTACCTCTATTACAAATTATCTTAGTTTCATTTCTTAAATCATTGCCTGTGATCATTTATTTCAAAACATGTCTCTGTTCCTTAGAAATTATCAAGCAGTGTATGTTGAATTACAAGAGCGATCTAAAAAATCCTGATTACAGTTATTAAAAAGCAAGATTGTCGACCCGTACGAAACATAAATTACATAAATTTTTAAAAGAGTCTTAGATGCATTTAGAATGTTTAATCAGGTGTTCTACAAATTAATGAAATAATTTAGATATGTTATGCATGAACAATTTATTAGCATTTAACCAAAAAGTAGAAACTATGCATAACTATTTTGTATATTGTTAATGACGAGTATACAATGAGACTTTACACGTTAATGCTGTTTTGGTCATACTTATCAAATTTAATACGGTAACAGATTCATTGGAAATCAACAAACTTTTAGTAGCCTTTTTCCCTTCGCATAAATAAATGCAATATTTACAACAAATATAAAAGTAGAAGTTTTGCAGTGAATTGCTCCAACGATGCTTTAGAGTCAATCTTTTCAAAGACTAAATATTCTGTGGTCCTATGCTTCCAAGTAAATGTTTAGAATAAACAAGATTTTTAAAATATAGCAGCCCATTTTCCCCCCAGAACTAAACATTATCTGAACCGAAAAATAATCTGGAACTTCTGAATATTTGAGACGATAAGGGACGAAAAGAAAATAAATTTTGCAGAATATTGGATATGGAAATATCCTTACAGGATAAGGCGGATTTTCCTGTTTACGCTGCATTCCCGGACTTCCTGCGATATCAAAAGCACAATTGAAAATATATGAATATTTAAGTTAAGAAACAATTTTGATGGTGAATAATACAGAAGCATACAAACGAAACATCTAGTAATATAATTTAATTATAGATATCATTACACAGTACTAACAGGGAAAAAAAGCTATCAATATCTTTGAAAATTTACAGGGGAATTTACATAAATCAGGTATAATAAACAGTTATTGTCATTTTATAAATACGATTTTGAAGTTTAATCGAAGTATATCAATCGTTTAGTTTTATAATACATTTCGTTTCGTTAATTTGCTCGTAAGATTCTATTGTTTTCTGAAAAATACTGTCCATAAAATTCTATTTTTTTCTGTTGACTATTCACAATTTAAACATACTTTAGTGGGGAAGAGATCCACTCTTTAGATTGTTATTTTAATTCGTATTTAAAATTTTGTGCATTTGCAAAAAATTTGCAAAAAATTGTGCATTGCAAAAAATTGCAATGCACAAAAAAAGTCGAAAATGAAAAGAAAAGTTGAAAATTAAGGGCTAATCTATAAGACATAATTATTTTTAAAGTATTTTAAAAGTAACTGAAGACATAAAAACAAAATGAATTAATATTTAAAACAGCGTTTAACATTCGCTTAATAAAAAAAAATTCAAGTAAAACCCCCTTAATGATTGAAAGAGTTTATATCATTAATAAAAAAATACTATAAATCGCGTAAATTTAAACACTCATTAGCAAATATTATTCGCATCAAATTACCAGTGAATGAAATTTAATTTTTTTTTCATATAATTTAATTCAATATCTGAAAATAAAAGAAAAACTGTATTTTTCTTACTGTTATATGTTTTAAGTATTCTCCGCTTAAACTAATAGATATTTCTGTAATCTTGGAAACAAAACGATCGGGACAAAAATCAGCTTGGTTAGCAAATTTAGAAAGAAAAACTATATGAAATAGAGAATAAAAGATTATTTATAATATTCTATTTTGTTTTGTTATTTATTGAAATTGGGAAGATTCACGCTCTTAGTTTAGCACAATATAAAGAAGTGACTCTATTTACTGTGTAATGATAGTGCTTCAATCTTTTCCAATTCAGGTCCAATGATTTCTAGAAATACAACTATCTGTCAAGCCATTATCCTTTTAATGGGCTTCTTGGACGTTAGGAAGACCAAATTTATTTCTAATCCCTACATTATATGTCGCACTGGTACAAAAAAAAACAGTGTTGGAATTTGACTTTGACAGTGGTGATTAAAGTTAAAATACTAAACAGTTAGGGCACGCAAACACTACATAAACCAGACTAATTAGAATTGAATATTTCCAACTGAGCGAAAACATGCCCAGGCCGGGAATCGAACCCAGATCCTTGGCTTACAAGGCCAATGCTTTTCCATTTAAGCTAACTGGGCCGACAACCAGCCAGCATATTTCGCTCAGATAACCTTATTGGTAATGCTGGCTGGTTGTCGGCCCAGTTAGATTAAATGGAAAAGCATTGGCCTTGTAAGCCAAGGATCTGGGTTCGATTCCCGGCCTGGGCATGTTTTCGCTCAGTTGGAAATATTCAATTCGTATGATAACTTTACCAGTCAGTTTGACTGTGTTAAAATAATAGTTCATCTACGTATCCATCGTTAATATGGAGGTCCTTAACCTGCGGTTTATTCTGTTGAGCTGTCTACATGACAGACCAGATGTTCCTACCAATAAGGTTATCTGAGCGAAATATGCTGGCTGGTTGTCGGCCCAGTTAGCTTAAATGGAAAAGCATTGGCCTTGTAAGCCAAGGATCTGGGTTCGATTCCCGGCCTGGGCATGTTTTCGCTCAGTTGGAAATATTCAATTCGTATGATAACTTTACCAGTCAGTTTGACTGTGTTAAAATAATAGTTCAGACTAATTAGGTATGCTAATTTTGGATCAAGCATGTGTTTCAACTCTAACAAAAAATAATTGAAAAATAAAGTATTTGGCCAGAAATGATAAAAATGTAGCTTAGGAAAAGAAAATTTGTAAGGCACTGTTATATCATTGAAAACAATAGTCTGCTTAAATATCGTACCCCACCAGCTTTGTCGGCTGTCTTTTGGGGCATTCCTTTTAGTCCAGTAGCTTGTACATTTAAGCTTATTACTTATAACGATCACGGATGTATTTAAATGAAAAGAAATTCAGAAGAAAATATGGAAGCGCAAGATGTGACTAAAATCTGTTGAAAGGCTGTTGAGCATTAGTTGAGATATACTGATGGATCGTTATTGCATTTCAAAGTGTTCTTCCAAAAAGAGCTATTTAACGTTCATTTTTGTGTTATTTGAAAGTGCAATATTTTTATTCACTTATTTTCTGTAATCCAAAGCACTTTTCATAGCGATATCCATTTACCTCACTTAAGAGAATGAAATATAAACTGCACCACACTCAGAGTATTTGTTAAGTCCTTTTATTCGCTATTAACTTGGAGTGTTTCATTTCCTACTGCAATAAAAGAGAATTGAAAACCAAATACATTAATCCACAATGAAAATTTAATGATTTCCAAATTCCTCATTCATTTACATGATAGATGTCTGAAAGACAAGTACAAAGCACGATAAAGGCTTCATGAGCCAATAAGCACATTAAAGATAACATCGACTGATTTATTATTATGCACGTTTTGTTTTTCTATCTTGTTTGGTCTAAGAAAGTTTCTTTGTCTTAATCCTATTTTTTGATGGCGCGCGGTTGCGATTTTCCAGCACACCCTTACTCCAAGACAGCGGCGCGAAATTATATGAGCCCGTAACAGAGCTTACCTAACATTTGTGCTTAATTATTACCAAAGATATATACATTAGCGTGCAAATTTTAAGTATGTGCAATATTTACAAGTATACAGATTGTAAAAATGTTTTACAGTCAGTAGCAAAACTAATTCCAAATCGTTATAAAGCTGGTTTGCATGCACATTTCAGCTTTAAATGCTATGTGAGAGAATTAATCTTATTAGGGATATTAACGTGGAAATAGCAACATACAAAAAATATATAAATTGTAGTATTCAAGGCGTTCACGGCAACTTGTCTAAGTTAATTTCAAGTGTAACATGGATAAAAGAAACTGATTTGATTGGTATTCAAATAAGAGCGCTTATTAAGCTGAAGGAAAATTAAGTGTGACTAGTGAAGCAGAACAGTTGTGTTTTCCAGTATTTGGGGAGATATCCGAAATAATTATATAGTGGTAAGTAAGGTTGCAGTTTGTCATCCAAAGGACTCAATTTATTTTATCTATCTCTGGTCATTGTCTTTTAAAATTGTGTTCGAGCAACAAAGTTTTTTCTAGGAGAAAAATAAAATAATATTTAACGCAAACGGTTTCAAAGAAAAGTAAAATCGCTTTATCTGCTTATTTTTTTATTATTTCTTAAATATACTGCTTGTTACAAATGAAAATGCTTTGCAAAAGAAATGTGAAAAAAGATAACAAACACAATTTGTTGACCTAATAAGATTTTTCAGTGAAACCGCATTTATTACCGGAGGAAAAAATCTAAAAATTTTTTCACTGGTCCGTTGATTACTAAAAACACAAATATAATTGCTTTAGTTGGGTGCTTTATTTTTGGTAAATAATTCATGAATGAGATAAATATACTCTGCCTTTTAAAGAGAAATTGTTTGGAGAAAAAAGTGGAAGAAAACGAAACAAAATCAAACTGCGGCTATATGAACAAAAGTGGTTTTTGAGGATAAATACTTCAAACACAGAGAGGTGAGTGAATTTTAAATAAATTTTTCATTGTTTGTGGAATCCACCGGATTGTTTTCTGCTTTTATTTAGGATATTTTATGAATACTTCGCTACTCTGTAAAGAATTTCTTTTTTACATTAAAAAAAAATTATTTGAGTCAGATTAAAAGTTATTTGCAGACAAAGCGACGAATGTATTTCATTCTAAATAAATTATTAACGAAGTATGATGAATTTTCTTTGCTGTTAAGCAGAACATATTTAATATTTAAATGTGAAAGTATACAGAAAGTCCGAAAAAATTTAAATTACAAAGTTACAAAAAAAGGATACAGGATTTTTTTAAATTGGTTAAATTTTTCAGGTGGTTAAATTTGAAGAATTGCACAATTTAAATTTTTATACGGTCTCCGTACAAAACTATTCCCAATATTCTACTATCCCAACCATTCCACCATACGTTAAATGTATCATGTACAATATTTCAGCATTTTTTCATAAAAAGTTGCAGATATGAATGCTTATAAATGCTGGCTTAAACCACTTTCCAGATACCTGGATATGAGTTTCCAAAGGAGAAAAATCATGTCGGATGATCGTGTTTCAGGGGTTGTACACAAATTACAAAAGAAAGCAATGATTGTTTTGGGAACATCCACGGCAGAAAAAAATTTTTGATGAAATTTTTTTTGAAACGGAAATATAAGTGTGATACATCGATTTAAACTAAAGAGTTGAAATATATGAATTTCTAAGTTTTAATTTCATTAGAGCTAGTGTTTGCTGAAAATGAGCTGGATACTAACAGTATAAAACTACATTTACATTTGAGATTAAAATACAACTTATTGAAATGATTTGTTTTTTTTTTTTTTTTTTTTTAGAATTCAATAAAATTACTATGCGCTCAAATCAAAAAACTATTATCATATCTTTAAGATCTACATAGATAAAATCTTTTAGATAATGTCTTTAATATATTTTTGACTGTATTTAAACGTTAATACTTAAATTTCACAAGAGTAACGGAAAACATACAAAAGTTTTAATAAAAAAAAACTACTTAAACTTTTTACCCAAAACTTCTAATTCTCGGATTTCGAGGTATAAGACATGTTTTACATTAAATATTTTGTTTATGCTATGCATGGAATGGGCTCTGGGGAGTTGTCACAAGAGTAACAAACGTCTGAGTCACAAGAGTAACACATAATACATTTTTCGATTGTTTGATATAACACTGTGTTACAACCAAGACAAACAGAATATTTTATTGTTTTTCTCTGTTATTAGAGCTAATTAAGGTTATTAATAACTAAGGTTACTTTGTAAATTTTAAGGAAGATAAATTATCTTTATTACAGTTTTTTTAATGGGTGGATTTATTTTTATTCATTTTTGGTATTACTTAAGATTTTAAAACAATCATGACAAGTAATTAAAGATATAACAAAACAGCTCAACTCGTGTCATTTTTGTGTGCTTTCTTTTGGTGGCACATGGTCTTTGATTAGATATTTTATAGACTTTGTAAAGCTTCGTTTACTAAATCCTGCTGTATAACCTACAGAGATTCTTATAGTAACTCTTATGGAAAGGATTCTGATATTATATATTTAAAAGAAAGATTTTAATATTGCTTCTTATACACGACAAAGTTTTAAAGAGCAGGAAAAATTCTGCTAAGCGCCAAAAATTGTAGAGAAAAAATAAGAATGAAATTGAACATGTTGTTGTGAGAAAGAAACAAAACAAAATATATTACGATAAGGTGAAGAAAAGTCTTAGAACCAGCAAAAGCTTCAGCAAGAAAATGGAAATATTAAGAAAAGGAAAAAGTAGATAACTGGCTAACCTCAGATACTGTAACGGAAAAAATCTAACTCCACGGCTTTGGAGAATTTTATGTCGATGAAGATTTAAGAAGAGGTCATTCTTCAGCTAAATCAACGTTAGTTAAGCGTGAAAAAGGTCACATAATTTCATCAATTCTAGGTGACCCTTAATAAGAGAATAAGTTTTTTGTTTAAAAAAGCTTTCCTAAATTGAAAAATTGGAGATTCCTTTGCAGCTTAAAAGACTAGTTTCATAAAACAATAGAAAAAAACTCATCAGAATATCTCCATTTGTTGCTGTCACTAAAACATTCAAGCAATTCATAATGTAGTGACTGGTGTATTTCCTGCATTAAACATTCCTGTGATGTATTTAATGACTTTGTCTGCCGAGATACATGATAATTAGAATTTAGGAATTCAGGATGTCTAATTTGCGGAAATAACATCCAAGAATTATTTCAAATGGAAGTCCATAATACAGAACTTCTTATAAGTTATTAGTATCATTAAGTATATTAGTATTATTAAGTATAGTCTTACAGCAAAACGTTGATAGACGTTTTGCTATTGACAAAACATTTATCAACATCTTCATCAATGCTGTTACTTTTTCAAAATGTTGATAAACGTTTTGAAAAAATAACAGTTAAAGAAACCCTTTCTGATTGTTTTAAAATTTTCGAAAGCAACTAAATCCATTTCTGTGGCACACATTCATTGAAACTTGTACAAGGGATTGTTTTCGTAATGCCAAACAAATAACCATTTCTCAAAGAATAATTATGCCAGTGGATTTTCTGGAAACTGTTTTATTTTCATGCCAAGACGTAATTTTACTATAAAATACAACATTACTGGTCAAATCCACAAACAACTGTATTTTGAGCTTTTTATGTAGTATGAATAAGCATATTTAGTAGTATTTAGTAGTATTTCAGTTTTATTTAGTATTAAGTAAAATCGTATGCTATTATTTTAGACAATGTAACTCATAACCAACTTTTTGAAAATGCTTTCGTATGTAAAATTTCAACATTGCATCTTTAAAGGAATTTGTATTTTCCTAAAATGTACCTGTTTTACTTTTTTATACGATGGTTGTGCTTTCCAATTTAAACAAAAATATATCTATGCAAATATGCCTGCCATGAATCAGACTGATTTCTCAATTAACTTAATTGAGCATATTTTTTTCCAAATACTCCTGAAGTTACAAATGATATTATTGATAATGAAGACAATGACTTATTCTGTTAAGTAGCAGAAACTGGGAGGTTGATATGTGGTTATAGTGTTTGTTAATTTTAGATTTTTTTACATTATTTTATGTTATTTTAAAATTAAACAATCCTTAACAGTTGTTCTCTATGGAAAATAATTTTTTTAACTTATTTTAATTATTTTATTTAGTATTTAAACTGAAATTTTGCTAAGATTATATTATGGACAAAATGTCACAAGAGTAACACTTAGCATTTTGTAAAATCAAATGTAACTAATTCATGCGTTATCAGATGAGTTCAATGATTAATGCTTTTTAAAAAGATATAATTACTCTGCTATATTCTGTAAATTTTATTTCTATAGTCTCATATAATTCACAGAATGTCTACGTCAAACACAATTTTTAAAAATTGCATTTTTTTGTGCTCACAAGAGTAACAAAATTTTCATTTATTATCAAGGTAAGTAAAATGCTTTTTGTTACAAGCTGTATATGGTTTATGAAAGTAGAGTACGTGTATTTTTAAGTAGTTGCATCAAATTTATCCTAAATATATTTTGTAATAAAAGAATTTGAAATATATATGGAAATTTGCTCTGATGGTCACAAGAGTAACAGTGGACGTTCCCTTTTATTTTCTTGAGTGCAAATTTATGTTTAACTCCTTCCCAATTTTGTTTAAAAATATCTCTGCGATTTTTTACGGTAAAATGCTGAAATTTTGTATATGACTGCATTAGTGTATGGGGCACATTTTACTCATTGGGAAATTTATTGCACGAGTGCCATATAAAAATATTAATTTTGAATTTGTTCAAATTTAGTCACCTGAAAATTTTATTCGATTTCAGAAAATTATGCAACTTTTTTTACGTAACTATGTAATTTATAATATATTTCTACGATCAATATATGTAGAATAAAATCCGCAGTCATTGTTTTTTGGACACCCTGAATATCTACAGGTTTCCTACAGGTCAGGGAATTTCCCTGACTTTAGATAAGATACGCACCAGTATTTTCTTTGAGAAAAATTTGCCTTTTACAATCGCGCGATTATATCCAGTTTTTCTGCATAGAAATACTTGTGTTTCAGCTGTAATTGTAGTTACTCTTATCTAGCATATATGTAAATGATTTACTTTTGCCTCTTGTATGAAATATGCTTTTTTATGTAAAAAGTTTTAAATTTACATAAAACATGATTCATATTTTTGACTATACTGTTAGCATTGATGATAGCTTTATCGCGTCTTTAAGCAATATGCCACTAATAAAGTATAAGAAACTTCGTTTTTTTTTTTTTTTTTTTTTTTTTTTTTTTTTTTTTTTTTTTTTTTTTTATATATAACGAAATCATACAATATTTAATAGGTTAAAAACATTTGTCCCTGTATACTTCAGTGTACGTATCTAAACTGTCTATTAAATATTTTAACTATTATCGATATTATAGTTCCTTCACTAATTATAAGAGTAAAATGTTTCAGAATCGGCCACTTACGAAATTTACATTTACGTAATTTTAATAATAATCAATATTTTAAATTATTTTTTTCTTAATTTTGTATTAAAATTACTACTTACATTTCGATTTTAAGTCTTTCTTTTAAAATATTGCTCTCAAAAATGTCTTTAGAATTGTGTGAAAGGGATACAAACGACGCTTTTCAACTTTGATATTAAATATGATTTTACTATTCCATTAGGATTACACACACACACACACATACACACACACACACACATATATATATATATATACATTTAAAGTGAATATATATTTAACTGATCAATATTTTTCTGATACTAATCTAAATATTTTTATAAATCATGCTTTGTTTTCCAACTACGTTTTGTTAATTATACGTACTTTTAACTTTACAGTTAAATACGTGTATGAATTTGGGGGGTGGTGATTACAAGTTTAGTTTTTTTTTTCTTTTGTGTATTACATATAATAAATTTCCCTTGAAAATCAAAACATTTATGAGATATGCATTAAAGTATTTGTTACGAAATACTAATTTTCATTTGTTAATACTAATAATCTTTTTTTCCGACAAAAGAATCTCATCATACAAGAAATTTCATTTAAGAAGATATTAAGCGACTAAGAAATAATAAATAATATGTATCTTTACTAGTACGTTTGGTGTGATTTTTTGTAATAGTATGTTAATATTTAGTTGGGGATATCAATTTAGAACAATAATAAAAACTAAAATCATAAATGTCAGATACATAATTTTATTAAGAAGAAACCATTATTGAATTGGAGAACATTTTTTTTAAATATTACATACCAACTAGTCATTGTTGAATAATTATTTGTAAATATAATTAATGGTAGAAAACCTAATTATTAGATTTGAATCTCTAGATCGATTTAAAATATAGGATATAAACTGCTGCAGTCTATTTATCTAAATTATAGAAATAAAGAATATTATAATGTTTTTCATTGTTTAATCTTTATAGGCAATTACTTGGTTTTATTTTAAATACTAGGGGCCTCTACCGCCTACGAGCTACGCTCGCCGTCCCCCGTTCAGGCACCGCAAACTCTAAAAGAACGCTAATTTGATTGGCTCTAAAAAAAATTCGGAAGAATAAATTACAATAAAAAAAAACAGTGGCTATATAACAGTGGCTCCCTGTTAGCGGGTTGTTTTCGTCTTTGTTTAAATCAGATCAGTGAAACATGAGAAAATAAGCTAATATAAAATGATTTAAGTAAACAGAGTATTTGGCTCCCGGTATTGTTTACCAACGGTATATAAGAAAGTTTTTTTTTTTAAAATAAGACATTTTAAATGGATCGTTTTAAATCTGAGGTAATTTTTACCAACGTTTTCTTTCTCTTTTTAATATTTACGTGAAAATACTTTTGTTGTTAGAAAGGGAATATTATTTAAGCTGTTTTAGAATTCTCAACACAAGAGCAATCTTGTAGGAACTTCAATAACATCTGCATTTGTTCAAAATATCTTAATTTGTTGATTTTCTGTAAGCAAGTAAACCTATTGGTTTTGCGAATTTGGCGAAATATTAGAGATATCGCCAAGTTGGCGTCACATTTAACGACTAATTTTCGTCGTCAAATTTGGCGATATATCGCCAAGTTGGCGGAAAACTAGGCGGCGTTTGGCGACAGAACAGACTCCCCTCTATAGTAACCCCCTTATTGTTATAGAGATGCATTAAATGCTGTTCAATATATATAGAGAGAGATTAGTTTTAAAAGATTATCTCAAAATATGAAGTAAATGTCTCGCGCAAGTATATTTTTGAATTTAAACTGTTTGGCAATTTTAAATATGACGTAATTTCCTGCATTTACATCATTTAACGGATATTAATGCATTTATTATTTTACAACTTTCCTTTTCTTTTAAAATTCACGTGTAAAAATAGTTTTTATGACTTAATTATTAATATTTTCCTGCTTTTAACATGTAATCATTTAATTCTCATTTGAAAGCTTTTTTCTGTTTATAGTAATCACGTGTAAATAAATTTTTAATTTGAAGATAATATTATTCTTTGCGCTATTTTTAAATTTTGCAACAATTTAAAATAATACCTATTTCTAAAAGTTGTAAAAAATATCTCTCAAAAAGCTGAAAATTTGAATTTAAAATAGAAATAAAACCTCAAAAATGAGTAAAATTAAAAAAAAAATAAATTCACTCTGCACACCGGGAACTTCTAATGTATAAAATGATCTAAAAATGATTAAATTCCTATTAATAGTTTTTGTTCCTATAAAACGTTTTTAATGGAACGATTTTGTCCAACTTTAACATTAAATATCTCTTGAAATAATTCTTCGATTTGAAAACTGTCTACATCAGCGTGTTTAACAAACATTTCTCTATAATACTACCGATTTTCCTATTTTTGAATGCAGTATTTTTCTTAATATTAACGAAGAAATACCTCCGTTCACCAAAAATTCAAAACCGGCGGCGGTGACAGCGTTAGTTATTTTTTTAGAATCGAGAGATTCGTTCTTTAAAAAATATATTTGATTAGATAAAAATGCAATCAAAAACTAATGTTGAAAGTTTCTTTTGAACATCAAGGTTTATATGACGGCTTACCAATAAGTAGCACACATGGGAATTTTGAAGTAGGAAAATAATCAGGAAAATTCAATTATTTACTAAAAAGGAAACTAGAGGGCGCTACTGACTGGACGTAGTTAGAGATCCTACATTAGAGAGAGATTGGACATTAAAGAAATGTCCGCCATTTTCGTTACAAAGTAAATGGAACGCCGTACAACGCAATGCATTTTCATCAGAGTCTAACACTTTTTATTCTATTAAAATTATGAAAATTTCATTTTATATGCCTTCAAAGAGTCTTTCAGAGCATAAATATGAGCACATTTGCATTTTAATGAGTAAGAATTCCCAGAAAATGCATTTTTTACTCTTATATTTTTTACTAATTAAAATAGTGCACAGAGGAAGATTGGGCATGTAAGAACTTTATTTTAATTTCACAATATTTGAGAAAATAATTTTTAACGATTATCAGATAGAAAATGAACTATAGAATTCAATTTTTTTAAACTATCCATAATTTATTATGCATTTTAAAACAACAGTAACTATTGTAATTTTTACCATCTTCGCATCAATAATTTCAGAAATATTAAAATTTGAACATATCATATACCACTCCTATTTAAGTATGTATGTGATTCAAAGTTAATTTAATATGTGTGCTGAAAATATTTTATGATAAGTTTCTACGAACTGCTACTTCTCTTTGATATTCTTTTTAAATACGGAAGTCTTGTAAATATATTGTGGAATATTTTGCAACCCTCTTTCGAGCAGTCAGCCAGACTGCTTAGGCGCCGCGAAGGATCACGTGACCTTCGAGAGAATTGATATTTGAAAACATTTTTTACTCTTTCTTTTTTAGTTTAGTTTTTTTGAGAATGTGAATCTTGAACGCAGCAGGTAGTCTGCGTATGTTTTTTGTCATGATTTTCACAAATCGAAGAAATGTTTGATTTTAAAAAGGGAAATGCTATTTTCGTGGCTTCTTTTTAGAAGAACATAATTGCTGAAATTTTAATATGATCATCTTGAATTCCCAGTGTGGAATTTATTTGACAAATATTATCCAAATGTTTTCGTTGTATATATATTGTAAATATTTAAAAGTGTAAATAGAATTTTCAAGTTTTTTATCATTATGTGCCCTTTTATTGAACAATACCTGCGCCACTTTCAACGGGAAATATGCTTGATTATTTTAATGTGATTTTACATGAATCGTGAAGTCTATAACTAAGCTCTCCCAACCTTGATTTAAATTAAGAATAACATGAAACTCCTCAAACTCATGAAGATTATTCTTTATATATAATATTAGAATGAGTACTGTTATCAAAACATTAAATGAAAGTTTAGAAAAAAATTTAAATAGACGCACTGCTGTTAAAAGAAACAAATAAAAAATATGAAAAACAAATTCTATAAATAAATCAAAATCCTATAACTAAGTAAAATCGCACTGCTGCGTAGCGTAAAACAGCTGAGTAAAAAAATGCATTTTCTGAGAATTCTTACTCATTAAAATGGAAATGTGCTTATATTTATGTTCCGAAAGACTCTTTGAAGGTATATAAAATGAAATTTTCATAATTTTAATAAAATAAAAAGTGTTACACGCAAATAAAAATGCATTGCGTTGTACGGCGTTCCATCTTCTTTGTAACGAAACTGGCGGACATTTCTTCAATGTCCAATCTCTCTCTAATGTAGGATGTCTAGGCGTAGTGCAATACCTTGTGGCCCTACGTACCAGTAGCTTTCGTTAGTCACGGTAAAATGTTGTTAGTGATTACATGGTGAACTGTGGATTAGCAACAAGCTATGATAGGATTTTTTTGTGCAAAAGAAATGAAAGTTGGAGAGATCCATTCGGAGATGGTGGAAGTTTACGGAATAGAGTTTATTGACCATACCAATGTGGGAAGGTAGTGTAAGTTGTTTAAAGGTTTTTTTTTTGGTCTATGAAGTCCGATCTGGGAGGCCAGTGTCTTCTTCAACCTGTTCAATTGTTCATGAAATCGACAACGTCAT
This sequence comes from Maratus speciosus, assembly GCA_963932465.1. Classification (NCBI taxonomy): domain Eukaryota; kingdom Metazoa; phylum Arthropoda; class Arachnida; order Araneae; family Salticidae; genus Maratus; species Maratus speciosus. The sequence goes on along the minus strand of OZ010788.1, from coordinate 351,930,841 downwards.
ACGAGAGAACCGTCGAATGCCATTGAATGAATTAAAGGAATGTCGGAACATTTCTTATGCATCTCCCTACGGCATTGTTTATGAGAATCTAGGGTAAAGGAAAGGTCTTTTCTCGCTGGGAAACTAAACAACTGCCGGAACAGCACACTGGATCCAGAATGGCTTGCAACCTGAAACATTTGCAGCTGCACAAAGAGGAAGGTACTGAGTTTTTGGTGAGTACTATCACAGTAAATGAAACTTGGCAGTTACACATGACACCAGAGTGAAAATCTGAGATCTTGATGTGGAAACATCATCCTCTTGTTCCAGAAAGAAATTTATAGTAACACCTTCTACTCAAACTGCATGTCCATTTTTTCCGAGACATGAAATGTGTGGTACTGGCGGAATTCCTGCTCTTTGGGTGAACTGTAAACTTACACTTTATTGTGAAACGATGACTAAACTGTAAAATGCAATTCACGACAAGCACAGTGCGACAAATTAACACGTTCAAGTGTTCCACGACAACGCTCGCCCTCATGTGTCCCCCACAATTTGTGAAAAATTACAGGGATACGATTGAGAAGTTTTGGAATAGCCACCATAAAGCCCGGATCTGACACCCCCGATTCCCATCTGTTTCGACCATGAAGAAGATTTTAGGTGGTGTGAAGTTTGACGCTGACAACGAACTCAAACAGGTCGTGCGAAGGTGACTCTTCTCGCAGCCGACGGAGTTCTATGAGACCGGGATTTTCACATTGATCCATCGTTGGCACAAATACCTCAAAATGCAAGGTATTTGATAAAGTATGTATTTTAATTTATACTAGCAGGTGTCGCCGAATTGCAGGCATAACAAATTGTAAGAAGTTTGTAATGGAAACTATAAGCTGTGCGTTAAAGACCCTACCCTTTAATTCTGTATTCATTACTAAGCTTTGTGTAAAAGACATTATCCTTGTTTTTAGTTTTTGTTCGAAGTTTTTACAAGAGTTTATTTGTTAATAAGTTATGGCTTCAATTCGAGTGTGATTGTGCTTTTGATCTGTGTCCGGAATTTTACAGCTATGAGTATATAAAAATAAACTGTATTTTAAACCGTGATTGAGAGCTTTTATACAGGGTGATTCAGCTCGTCGGTGACAAACTTTAAGGATCGATAGAGCACACCTAGACGAACATTTTTGAATAGGGAATGTAGGGTCCCTGACGCGATGGTAAGGCGCTAGGCGCTTTCGAAAATTTGGGTGCCGAAATTCGAAACGTCATAAAAACTAGGGAAATGGTTAGATTTTCTTGCTTGTTGCGTCGAAATGATTCTGTTTGTTTAGACTTTCTTCAGTACCAATTTGATAAGCGTATCTCTTAAAACATGGATAGGGGGCGCTGCAGACTTTGGAGAGCTAGACAACAACTTTAAGCCCGTTATTTTGATAATTTAACACATGCTCGCCAAAGTTTATACTCTAACTTAAAGTTTGAACCCAAAAGTAGAGCCCTGCAAAAAGCGTAAGAGCCGGAATAAAATGTCAAAGTACAGGGTGGTCGAAACTCGAAGGCTCCTAGGAGATAAACAAACAGATTTCTTGACTTATGGCATGCATTTTCATGATTCTGTTTGCTGGGGCTCTCTGAAACTCAGTTGAACGGTACAAAAAGAAACATCGATAGGGGGCGCTTTGGGCAAAAAACATAATTCGTTGACATTTCGGACGCTAACTGGAAACGGGGCGCTACGATCAGTTAGAAACAAAACAAGAGAGTAATTTACTTATCATAAGAAGCTATTAAAACTGCAGTTTGTTTGTTTTTTTTAACAAACATAGCTGGTTTCAATCATGCACAATGCGCGCAATAAAATTTACATAAGGTGCTTTTTGCTGATTTATGCAAAAGATATCGTACCATATCGATATGCAAAAGATACGTAATGCGTAGACGACAACGCGAGATGACGTAGTTGTATGCGCAGACACGTCTTTTGAACGTGCGGTACCTACTTAAGCTTCGGGTTACTTGTCTGCAGATCGGTAGTAGGATGGAACGGTACACAAACTCTGAATTGGCTGACATGCATTTGGCGTATGGCGCTGCTGGTTGTAATGGACGAGCCGCTCAGCGGTTGTACGCCGAGCGTTACCCCAACAGGCAAATCCCCTGCCATGCCTTCTTCGCTCGAGTACACCAGAGGTTGTCCACAACGGGATCTTTCGACGGAGGCAGGCCTGAACGGGAGCGATCAGTGAGCACCCCCGACAACGAAGAAGCTGTGCTTAACCTGGTTGAGGACAACCCAGGTCTTAGCACGAGAGATATCGCCAGACATGTTGGCATTTCGCAAGCAACTGCGTGGCGCATCTTACGTTCCCGGAATGTGCACCCCTACCACATCCAGCGGGTGCAGTTGCTCAGAGAGCAGGATTTTGGCCCTCGAGTGGAATTCTCAAGATGGTACTTGGCGATGAGATCCAGGGATCCCCGTTTTGTAAACAGCATTTTGTTTACGGACGAGTCCACCTTCAGCCGGGAGGGAATGTGGAACGCCCACAACAGTCATGTGTGGTGTGATGAAAATCCACATGAAACCAGAAGCCGAGCAGCCCAGGAGCGTTTCTCAGTAAATGTGTGGGCCGGCATTCTGGGGGATTGCCTCATTGGCCCTTATTTGTTACCTGAACGGCTGACAGGTGGAAATTACCTGATTTTCCTGGATCAAGTGCTGCCGCAGCTTCTGGATGAGGCGCACGTACCCGAAGGTTCGCGTCGCCAGATGTGGTTCCAGCACGATGGAGCTCCGGCCCATTACACGAACGACGTGCGTCTCCATCTAAACGCAAGGTATGGCCAGCGGTGGATCGGGCGTGGGGGTCCAGTTCACTGGCCTGCCCGATCACCAGACCTCACCTGCTTGGATTTCTTCCTTTGGGGTTACCTGAAGGCCGAGGTATACCATACACCTGTCAGCAGTGCTGAAGAACTTGTGGCGCGCATTGTGGCAGCTGCAGGGCAGATCAGAGATACTCCTGGCATTGTTGGAAACACACACTCCTCAATGCGACGGAGGTGCGAAGCCTGCATCATGGCCCAAGGTCGAAATTTCGAGCATCTTCTGTAGTGTTATTTTTTGTAAATAAATTTCCAGTATCATTGATGTTTTTGGTCTAAATTTATTCAGAAGTGTTGAGCAGAGGTAGAAAATGTGTTTTCATTATTACTAACTGATCGTAGCGCCCCGTTTCCAGTTAGCGTCCAAAATGTCAACGAATTATGTTTTTTGCCCAAAGCGCCCCCTATCGATGTTTCTTTTTGTACCGTTCAACTGAGTTTCAGAGAGCCCCAGCAAACAGAATCATGAAAATGCATGCCATAAGTCAAGAAATCTGTTTGTTTATCTCTTAGGAGCCTTCGAGTTTCGACCACCCTGTACTTTGACATTTTATTCCGGCTCTTACGCTTTTTGCAGGGCTCTACTTTTGGGTTCAAACTTTAAGTTAGAGTATAAACTTTGGCGAGCATGTGTTAAATTATCAAAATAACGGGCTTAAAGTTGTTGTCTAGCTCTCCAAAGTCTGCAGCGCCCCCTATCCATGTTTTAAGAGATACGCTTATCAAATTGGTACTGAAGAAAGTCTAAATAAACAGAATCATTTCGACGCAACAAGCAAGAAAATCTAACCATTTCCCTAGTTTTTATGACGTTTCGAATTTCGGCACCCAAATTTTCGAAAGCGCCTAGCGCCTTACCATCGCGTCAGGGACCCTACATTCCCTATTCAAAAATGTTCGTCTAGGTGTGCTCTATCGATCCTTAAAGTTTGTCACCGACGAGCTGAATCACCCTGTAGACTGCAAGAGATACTTAACAATTCAGGGCGAAAGGATTAAAAACAAGGAAGTTATGTGGAAAAGTAATTTATTCTTGGTATGAATGCAGCAAATGTTTTCAATGAAGCTTATCACATTCCGCATTTAAAACCTTCACAGTTAGACTTTATCAATCCTATATTTGTATTTATTTGTATCTGTTCCATTAAAATCTGATTGTGTTTTATGTTTCACAACCACTCCTTTAAGAATATGACAGGTTGCGTGATGAAACCAACGCCAAATATTCTCTTGGCCCGAGAACAGTATAATATCTGTCAATTTTTTTTTTTAAATTACTTTCCGAGATAATAAAATTTTGTAATTTTAATGACATTTCCGTGTACTGACTTATTATTCGAGTCAGAAAGCGACATTGCCAAATATGTCCTCGAGAACAACAGGAATTATAGAAACACTTATAAGCAACAACTTACTTTCTACTGTTCCATGTATTTTATGATATTTAATATATATTACATATGTATTGTAAGTTGCAAGCGTTGTAAGTATGATGTTTTTTATATGTAATGAAAATTTCTGTATGAAAGAATTTACATAGAATATGCATCGTAAAGTATACGCTAAATGTAAGAAGAATCTAAGCATGTAACAGAGATAGGTGTAAGATGTATGTATATAAATATTTAAGTAAGGATGTGTGTAAGTATGAAGTACATAAATAAACATTTTTATGAAAATTAAATTAATGTTGCAAAATTTTTGTAGTAAATTGTACATAAACTCTTAAGATGGTTAGATGCAATATATATGTATCTATGTAAGGCTATATATAAATTTGAAGGTAATATGTTAAGTTAATAATACAGATAACTTTTAGTTTGGTAAGTATTTCGCATTATTGGCGGTACATCTTCCTACCACGAGTAATATATAAATATCTGTTTCTTTATTGGAGACAACTAGGTTACTGTACTGCTGTGAAAAAAAGAAATAGATTATTATATATTTTTGTTGCATTTTCTTAATTAAATTAAAAAAGACATTTTTGAATTAAATAAATAGTATTTCAAGATTATAATCTACTATCTGAATTAGTGGACACGTACCTTTAGTTTTGTTTGCGTTATATAATTGGATTTAAAGATTTTAATTTACTTTCTCAGTTGTATTCTTAAGTACTGGGTATCCTAAAATGGACTTATTCATTCTAAAATTCAGTAACTTGCAAATCGTAACAGCTGTTTAAAAAAATCTTGCAGAAGGGTTATGTAAGATCTCAGGAGTTTTTTTACACCTATTCTCGATTTTAGTTTAAAACAGCAGCGGTAGATGGCACTGTAATAAATAGGCACTAAATATTGGCCCGATTTTTGTCCTCCCTCTTCTCTCTGTATTCATTCGAAATAAGCAGGTTAAACATATGGAATGGTTCTCAATCGTCATTGCAATGGTTTCCTTTTTAATCCACTCAATATATTTAGCCTTCATTCCCATCGATACTGAGAAAAGAGAGAAGTTCAAAGTCAGGCTACAATTTAGCGCCCATTGTTTGCAGCGATATATATCGCTGGTATTTTAAATTAAAATCGAAAACCGCAGAACAAAACCTCCTGATATCTTACATAACACACCTGCAAGAATACTTTTAGTAGCTGTCACCATTTGCAAGCTGATGAACTTTAAAATCAGTCAGTCCATTTTCGGACACCAGTATTCAAGGTGACTTAACTCCACGTTTACTTAATTATTACTAGGATATTAAAGATTTCCGTTTGAAATATCACTTTCCGAATTCGAAAAAAGTTAGATGAATGGGCTCTGATAGAGGATGGAGTTTTTAGTACCGATGCTAATGATAAGAACAACTGAAGCCATGTACAATGTACATTATAGAATGAATATTTTTACTCCGAGTTTCTTCAAACGAGATACCGTTTCCTACAATGGCTGTGCACTAATTCGGCGGTCGTGACGTCATATTTAGAGTACCTATAAGTGTTATTTAAAGATGTTGGTCAGTGATATCTAAAATCCCGGCATCATTAATTACATCATTAATTTTATAAGACCTCGCCATAAAATAAATATTTATAATTGTTTCTTTTCAGATGGTAAAAACGTTTTTGAAAATTTTGCTTAATTTACTATTTTACGTTTATTAAATTCTGATGAGCTGTAATACTTCAACACTTCAGATTAAATTAAACTTCGGCACCGGACAAACTCAAAAGCAAAATTCAACATGTTTAACGCATCGACAAGCAGGCAGGGTTGTATTCGGAGCCCTGAAGCCATCGGACAACCATTGCGACTTCTAGCTTAATATTCTTCATAAGACACATAAGACATATCATAGATAGTAAAACTTGAATGCAAGAGTGGACGAAAATGACATCATTTAAAAAAGAAATCTAGTTGGGTCATTCCATGTCAGTTCAGGCAGGCATGTAACCCACCATCACAGATTTTGATGAAACTGCGTGTGTTTGTTCCTTTTATTAAGATATGATTCCCAGTATTTTTATTTACTCCTTGGTCAAATAGTTTCTGAGAAAAAAATTGTCAAAATTTTGAAAAACTGCCATCAGTTGGCTCGATTTTCAAATGTAGCATGACATAAATATGATCATATTTCAATATCTATTCCACAAATCATCTTCAAATAATTTATGCATAATATATAGGGTACGTATTTTATGAAAAAAAATACTGTCACGCTTATATAACATTTTAAGTGTGTCTAAAAAAATGTTTAATCTTTGAAGTCGTGATTTTTTTATGAAAAATAATGCATTAACTAAAATAGCATTATTAACAAAAGGCGGTATTTTTATTAAATTTATTTTTTGTGGGGGATATACTTAAGGGTGTCCTTTACCTGATTCTGAAATAAAAGTAGTGGGATTTTGGGTGTTTTTAGTAGTATTTCATATTTAAAAATATTTTGAGGCGTATTTCAAATCAAATCAAGCAGAGTCATTCCATGTCAGTTCGCCTAAGACATTTAATTCACTGTCACAAATTTCAATGATACTGGGTATGTTTATAGCTCATTTTAAGACAGGATCAAGGAAATTAAAGGTGATTACAAGTAAAATGTTTTTTAAGATTAAAAAAAATATCTAAATTTTGAAATTTTTTAAAAATGTTTTTAATGACAGATCTATATTCAAAGATTGCATAAAAAAAAGTCATTTCAATATAAAATCACTAAATAAGTTTCAAATAATGTATATGTGACAAATAATGTAGGCAGATTATTATTTATTGTTGTTTGTCATGTTTAAATGCTAAGAGTGTGTTTAATCTTGTGAATTCTTAAAATCAAGAATTTTGTGAAATATAATGTGTTAATCAAAAATTTATTATTAACCGAAGGCAGGCTGTTATTACTTTTTTTAATTGTACGTAAAAATATCTTTTCAATAGTTATAAAATAAAAATAGTGAAAATATGAGCAATTTTAACAAAATTTTCATAAAATGTGAATGTTTAATGATAAATATTGACGCTTTTCATGTTAAGATGTACTAAAATGACTACGATATCGTGTATTTCTACTCTTGCTTAAATATAATACATACAATAATAAAATAACAAATATTATTTACAGCAATAAAAATTAAATTAAATAGTACCAGTTCCTTTACCAACACTACATTGCTCAACAGCCGACTTAAAATCAACAGCCCACTCTTATTGAAAAATACTTTCAACTGTTCAAATAATAAATAAACTTCATTTAAAAATTTTAATATCAACTTATTATCTTAAGACGATAATAATAACTAAACAACATGAGGAATTTATAAACCAGCTTTTAATTGAAAAGTCATGAAATGGTTCCTTTAAATATTGTTGTTCATCGAGTCAATCAAAACAAATTATATAAAAAAAAAATAGTGAGCCTAATATGCTGACTGCAATGACACTTCTAACAAAACTAATTAATTCATTACCATCTGAAATCAAACCGGAAAGATCAAAAAGAAAAAAAAATCATCTGTAGTGTGAATGTGACATACTCAGTGGTTGTTGAGGTAGGAATGTCTTTGTGACATTTTCACCTGTACTTCAATAACATATAAACATGTAAGCTTTTTTCATTCATCCAAATTAAGTAAAACAATTATAAAATTTTGTTGTCATTACACCAGATGTTAAATTTTTCGTTACATACTATTAGATAAGTTCTTTACTTTTAGACATTATTGACATAGTATCATAAAATTTACTATATGTATTTTCTATAAGTGTATAAACAATACATATATGCTTTATTAAACATAAATGAATAATTTTTAAATAATTTGTTTGAGAACAGGGATATATATACACACATATATATGTTGAAAATCCATCTTTCAGCAATATTGTGATGAAATAAATCAAATTACCGTAATTTCCGGTGTATAGCCCGCGGATCAAACAATCGTGTTTCGACCCAGAAATTTTTAAAAATAAAATGTAACATTTTAGATCACAGTAAATATTGGTCTTCAAATACTGAATAAAATTTCTGGGTCCAAACTGAATTGTTTGATCTGCGGGCTATACAGCCGAAATTACGGTACATATCATTAGAAACTGAATAAAGTTACAAAAGTGCAACTCATTAAGTTTTAAATATCTTTTTAGATATAGTTATTTGAAAGATATAAATATAATGGATTATGCATTTTTTGCATATATTTAAAGCACAATACGTCAAAATTTTCTTCAAAAGAGTGAAATTTGGTATTTTTTTTTCAATATTAGCAGCTCAATGCTAAATTTTCAATATTAACAGCCAAATATGAGTTTAAAGATTAGGACTGTCATTTTGAAAATTTCTATTGTGCGGTGAGGAGCTAGTGATTTTTCTCTTTTTTGGAAAGGGATAATTGCTCTTCGCCCTAGAAGTTTTACTAAAAAACAATATTGTTTATTTTTTTCCTTAAGAAACGAACATAAAATATAATTTGAAAAATAAAATAAATGTATAAATAAAAATATTTCCAGGGATGATACATTGGATAGGTTTTACATTTGAAAATATTGATAATTTTAAATATGATTTAAATACTACTAAAACCAACCAAAATCCCACTATTTTTATTTCAGATCCAGTTATAATGTAGTATTATGTACAATTTAAAATTAAAAAATTAGTCATAGAAACTCCGCCTCTGATTGATAAAGATTTTTTTAATAATTTCATTATTTTTTGTAAAATATTTTTGATTTCAAAGATTATACAATTTTTTAGACAGATTTAAATATTTTTTAACATTACAGCAATATTTTTTTCATAATCTACATACTTTATTTACCTTGCTTAAATTATTCGAAGAAGATTTCTTTATTAGTTATTTAAATATGATTTTATATATAAAATGAGGCCTTTGAAAATTGAACAATCATTAATGGCAACTCGTGGCATTTTTCCAAAATTTTGATAACTTTTTCTCATATGTTCATTATTTTTATTTTATAACTATTTAAAAGATATTTTTACGTACAATTAAAAAAAAAGCAATAACACCCTGCCTTCGGTTAATAATAAATTTTTGATTAACACATTATTTTTGACAAAATTCTTGATTTTAGAAATTCATAAGATAAAAGACACTCTTAATGTTTAAACATGATAAAAAACAAGAAATAATAATCAGCCTACATTATTTGTCACATATACATTATTTGAAACCTATTTAGTGATTTTATATTGAAATGACTTTTTTTTTTTTTTTTTTTTTTTTTTTTTTTTTTTTTAATGCAGTCTTTGAATATCGAACTGTCATTAAAAAAATTTAAAACAATTTTTCAAAATTTTGATATTTTTTATCTTAAAAAATATTTTACTTAGGATCAAGAAAATTAAAGGTGATTAAGTCTTAAAATAAGCTATAAACAAACCCAATTTCATTGAAATTTGTGACAGTGATTAAATGGCTTAGGGGAACTGACATGGAATGACTCTGCTTGATTTGATATGAAATGCACCTCAAAATATTTTTAAATAGGAAATACTACCAAAAACACCCAAAATCCCACTATTTTTATTTCAGAATCAGGTAAAGGACACCTTTAAGTATATCTCCCATAAAAAATAAATTTAATAAGAATACCGCCTTTTGTTGATAATGCTTTTTTTGTTAATGCATTATTTTTCATAAAAAATTCACGACTTCAAAGTTTAAATATTTTTTAGACACACTTAAAATGTTATAAGCGTAACAATATATTTTTTTCATAAGCTGCGTACCCTAAATATTGTGCATAAATTATTTGAAGATGATTTGTAGAGTAGATATTGAAATATGATTATATATATGACATGCTACATTTGAAAACCGAGCTATCAAGAATGCCAACTGACGGCAGTTTTTCAAAATTTTGGCAATTTTTTTCTCAGAAACTATTTCACCAAGGAGGAAAAAAAATTACTGGTGATCATATCTTAATAGTAAGAACAAACACACGCAGTTTCATTAAAATCTGTGATGGTGGGTTACATATTGATATTTTACTGCCTGATTTGACGTGGAATGCCCCAGTTTTTATTTTTTGAAACTGAAATGTTTTGTGTAAGTGGTTCAAAACAACGTCATTTTCATTTCACAAGCTCCAACAATTTTGAACAGACGAAATTCATATGATAACACCCTTATAAATCTTGAAATAATTGGCATCTTTAAAACTTTGTATTTCTGAAGCCTAAAGCAAGTACAAAGAACACTTTTTGGATTGTATGATACGCATATTGAGGAGTAGTGGTAGTGTGTAAAACAAAACAAAACTGAAAGACCGATCAATATGTTACTACTTAGCAGTTTCATGCTTTTCTTTCTACTTAAAAACAATAAATTTAAAAAAAATCGAATGATCAGAAAGTTTGCAATATATCAAGATATATTTTTAAAGTTAATTCAGATCTTAAAATTTGTGCACTAAATTGTAAGAATAAACATCAATAATCATTATTTTTGCATGTTTAATCAAATCAACTTAGAGTACATGTGAGCTAGAAAATACAAGCATATTACATATAATGTTAGAAAAAAAAAAACTTTTATTTAAAAATTTTATTGTTATACTATTAGTACTAAATTGACATTTAGTTTTTCATAATTGAAAATTAATTAATAAAGGAGATCAATTTGATACATTGTTCTGTTACCAAAACAATCTTTGTCTTTTACGGAATTTAGATAAGTGCTCATAATTCTTAATGCTATTTCAATTAAAAATAAACCTGTCAAATGCGAGTATTGCTTGCTCACAGAGGGTTCCGAATAAATATATGAATTAGTGACTGGGCATTGCATTGCACAAATATATCATTAAAAGTTGTTATCTAGGCTTTAAAATCCGATAGCGCATAGAGTATACCGCCCGTGTCTTTATGTATATCCAAACCGTCCGTTTCTTTAAGGGTTAATATCTCGCCTAATTTCCGACAATTGTTTTCGAAAATAATTATCAACAATACTTTTATACTTCTGCAACGTTAGGTACCTCCAGCGCTCCTCAACTCCTTTGCTGAACGCCCGTAAATCGAAATTTGCGCGTAACGGAAAAATGCGATTATCTCAAAAACTATGTGGCCTACGGTTATCGCTATAGTTTTCCTGCAAAGTTTAAATTAACTTCTAATACCCCTATTTTTTCATAATTTTAGTTTCAGTTGTTTGGAAATATATTGGGGGAACATATTTTTGTATTACATTTTCGACGATATCCCTGAAAATATAATACCTAAAATTAAAAGAAATGTATTTTTGCTCTCGGCATTACGAAAGTTTTCACACGTTATACAAAGAACATATCTTTTTTCAAGTAACTTAATTAGCCCTCTACATTTTTCCTAAATATATTTGTGAATTGTTAGTAATTTAAAAATATGTGGGTCGACAGCCTTTGTTACTTCAGCCAACTTGAACTTTCCACGTTCCATAGTTTACAAGTAAAATGGCTGTGACAAATGGACAGACAGACGTAGAAGTGATTTTATAATGCTTCCGTTTTTACTTTTAAGTACGGAGCCCTAAAAACACTTCAGATCTAATTAATCTTAAATGTTTGTGTTTATAAAAATTACTCCTTTCAGGACGAGCTTCGTTTACACATTTTGAAATCATTTAGCACCAGAATTTATAAATAGAAATTTTCAATAATTTAATGTCCCGAAATTTTGTGAGTAAATAAGACAAAATTTATTATTCGAAAAAATTGGCAGAAAAAATTAAGAATTACAAAGGGTACTAGGAAAGTTTTGCAATATGATGAAACAAAACGTCGCAGGTGGCTGCTTGTGGCTGCATGTTGACATAGGTTCATATTTATGCACCTGCACGTAACCAGAAGTCTGTAGGCTCAGTTATTCATTAGCTGTGATCGTGTGAAGTTCTTCCAGTGGTGTCCTGGTCACGAAGTGAGATAAGGGCAGTTTTGCGTTGTAATTCGCGCGTAATTTAAACATAAACCAATGTTTAGAAGAAATGACTCTTGCACTTGATGATGATTGTTCACATCGTATGATTATACACAGATGGTACAGAAAATTCCAAAGAAGAAATTTCTTCCTGGAGGACGCTGAAAGAGGGAAAAGACCCCGAACGTCAATTACGGAGGAATACATTACTGCTGTGAGGAAAATGCTTGACGAAGACAGACGAATAACTTACAAGAATATAGAGGATACCTTGGGCCTAAATGCACCTGCAATTCATTCAATTCTGCATGATCATTTGCACATCAAGAAACTGTGTTGTCTCTGAGTGCCACATAGACTGACTGAGGAGCAGATGACAGGAAATGTGACTTGGTGCTGGGAGATGCTAAAAATGTTTGGTAAAGGATAATCTCGGTATGTGAATAGCATCGTGACTGGTGACAAAACCTGGCTATACTCTTAAAATGTGCCGACTAAGTCTCAAAACAAAATTTGGATCTTTGATGATGAGGACACACCGGTAGCTGTCAGAAAATCTCGATTTGCCAAAAAGATAATGATAGCTGTATTTTTCAAATCGAGTGGAATTGTAGAGTGTGTCGTTTTGGAAGCACAGAAGACAGTTACTGCTAAGTGGTACAATGAACAGTGCCTACCTAAAGTCATAGAATCTAAGAAGAACCTGTGACCAAAGTCAAGCATGAACAAATGGTTCCTCCATCATGACAAAACTCCAGCTCACCGGACCAAAGTCTGCACTGAATATTTGGACACTACAGGACTGAAACTTCTTGAGCACCCTCATACAGTCCAGATCTTGCCCCCCTGCGACTTCGTACTGTCCCCGCATGTGAAACTGAAGCAGAAAGGAATTCGGATTTCCAGTGATGAGGCACTTCTGAGGGTTTGGGACTGAATGTTCCTTACTCCCAAGTGAAACTTGGCAGAGCTGGTTTAAGGACTGGTTTCGGAGTTTGGAGAACTGTATTGCTTGTAACGGAAATTACTTTGAAAAAGTTTGATAAATAAATCTGTATTGCAAAATTTTCCTAGTATCCTTTGTATATGTACCCTCGCACGCAAGTGCGAAGCCCGATTTAATTTTAGCGACTTCGTTGAAATTACAAATAATTTACTACCCTCTCTCTGTACTGTATAACTTACTCTCGTCTCTCTCTGGAATAATATCCGTGTATTAATATTTACTACCGCTTTTGAAAGGCTTTTAATTTATTATTAAATTATAAAAACGGTGCTATTAAAGTGGATTTATTTATTTTTTTTTACTTAGAATAATACTGCATTTCATTTATGCATTTCATAAAATAGCATTTATTTTAACTGATTGTTATCGGCTGTTATCAATTATTAGCCCACACCTGTCTTCTATAATAATATAGATTCTCTCTCTCTCTGTGTGTGTATGTGTTTGTTTTGTCCACAGAGTGTTTGCGCACAGAGATATAAAGTTGTTTAAAATGATCTTACCTGTGTCCCAGAATTCCCTCACCTTGAAGCCAGTTTTTGAATATTTTGATTATATTGTATTTTATTTTTTTAAGTGATTTTCGGCCATTTTTCATGTTTCTCAGTAATTTCTTCACATAAATGAAAGGAATCCGTTTTCGATCTTTTTGCCCAACATAGATAATGTTGCTCTCTTTCCAAGAAAGTTTATTTCGAAATTTTCTGAATTTTTCGCTTTTTTCCAATTTGTACAGTTTTTTCGCGTTTCGCGTAGTTTTTATTACATTTGTAAAATGAATCCAGGTTTAATCTTTCAGCCCAATGTAGTAAATGTGGTCTTTTGCCATTTTTGAATTTTTCTCGGCTTTTTTCGCATTCCGCGGCTATTTTTGATATTCATAAAATAAATCCGATTTCAATTTTTCATTCAACATACGGAATTTTGTACTGTACTACTTTAGGTAGATATTAGGTAGACATTACAAAAAGTTTCCTATTGTAGCCTTTCGGAGGAAAGCGATTCCGAAAAATTTTAGGATATTTTCACCGATCATGAACCCCAGACCCCAAAACTACCGTCCGTTCAAATGTTGATATATATATATATATTAATCGTATTTATGAAGCGAATTGGATGTGACTAAGCATGTGTATAGTATATAGCAATGTCTAAGTTCGTTGACTGGCTTCATCCGCCGTCTTGTTTCAAAATGGCGGCCATTTAAAGTTTTTGAAAAAATATAAAATTTAAAATTAGGTACAAAAAATTAAAAATTGAAAAAGGTTTTTTTCCCTAAGTGTTGGACTTTGCTACAAGGATTCCAGAGCCTTTTTTGTTTTGTCTTAACTTAAAAAAATGACTGAGATGTAGCAATTTGAATTTCTAATGAAGGTGACATTTTGAAATATCTGGTTCTTGCCTGCGACAGCACTAGTATATATCAACCGATTTCGATGTGAGTGAGCATGTGCACAGGAATTACTAAGGTCTCGACCAAGATCGTTGGTTAGCTTCACCCATCATGTTGTTCTAAAATGGCGGGCAATTCAAGATCTCGCCAAATTTAAATCACTTTAAGTAAAAATAGTTTGGATAAAGCCGACTAATTTCGCGAAATTGTCATTCATATTCAGTATTGACAAAAACTGCTATTGAATCGTCTTTAATCGGGTTCCACTAATTTGAGCTTCGTGTGTTTGAATAATATAACCTGGCTTTTTAAAAATAAGGAATATGTGAAAACCACTTCTACCTCCTGCCACAGGCTGGAAGGACTTTTTCAATTTTCAGCGACTTTTCATGCAATTTTTGGAGTGAGCTGCCTGAGGTAGTCTTTTGACATTTATTAACGGAAACCTGTTTTAATATTTTAGCGCCGTATAACGAATTTTGCCTTCTGCATTTTGTTTTTTCTTTTACGAAACTTTTATGAATTTTTAAGCGTTATTTCACGTTCCACGGAAGTTTTTTCACTTTTCTACAAGAATCCATGTATCAAACTTCTAGTCGAATATAGTAAAGTATGTTCTCTGAGATTTTTGTATTTATTTTTTTTTTCGATTTTTTCATGCAAATTTTTTGCGTTCCGAGGCAATTTTTGGATATTTAATTCAGAAACAGATATATTTCTCTGTTAAATTTTAATACTACCATGATAAAGTTCCGGTTGGCGGTTTTCTTGTGAAAACTCGACCAGAGAATGAACAAGGCGTCGAAAGTAATCTATCTATACTAATATTATAAAGAGATAAAAATTGTTTATTTGTAGGAGGTAAGCTCTGGAACTACCGAACCGATTCCAAAAGTAATGGTATCAAAATGATGGTGTTAGACCAAATTAGAACATAGGCTATACCTTATGTCCGTGCCACTGGTCAAAAGGGGGTGCAGGAGCAAAAAACTTTCTAAAAATGCGATTTTTGTGTTATTGAAGGACCTAGAAACATGAAATTTGGAATGATAGTTACTTATTACATACTAATGATCTCTAAGGACATTTCTTTAAAAAATCGAAATTAAAAATGTGTAAA
The DNA here is from genome assembly GCA_963932465.1 of Maratus speciosus. Taxonomy (NCBI): domain Eukaryota; kingdom Metazoa; phylum Arthropoda; class Arachnida; order Araneae; family Salticidae; genus Maratus; species Maratus speciosus. Next base: position 351,915,090 of record OZ010788.1, on the reverse strand, counting down.
AAGGCGCGAAAAGCGTTCTAAAAAACGTTGTAAATGGCGATTTTTACGCAATTTCAGGAAGTACCAAACCAATTTAAAAAACAATTGTGTCAGATTGATGGTGACAAACCTTGCTCCAACATAGGCTACATTTTATGTCGGTGCCACTACCCTAAAGAGGGTTCAGGGGCAAAAAAAGAGTTCGAAATTGCGATTTCTGTGCTACTGAAGGGTCTAGATACACGAAATTCGGCATGGTAGTTACTTACTAGATATAAATGATCTCTAAGAACATTTCTTAAAAAATTCAAAATTTAAAAGGAGTGAAACTGCGCAAAAAGCGTTCTAAAAACGTTCTAAATGGCGATTTTTACGCAATTTCAGGAAGTACCAAACGATTTTTAAAAAATGGTGTCAAAATGATGGTGGTAGCCCTTGCTCCAATATAGGCTACATTTTATGTTGGTGTCACTAACCCTAAAGGGAATGCAGGAGAAAACAACGTTCGAAATTGCGATTTGTGTGTTACTGAAGGGTCCAGATACATGGAATTTGGAATGGTAGTTACTTATAAGATATAAATTATCTCTAAGAACATTTCTTAAAAAATTCGAAATTTGAAAGGGGTGAAAATGCACGAAAAGAGTTCTAAAGAACGTTCTAAATGGCGATTTCTACGCAATCTCAGAAAGTACCAAACATATTTTTTTAAAAATTGTTGGAAATTGGAACTGTGTGTATGTCCTTTATACAAATCTTTAATTTTTGACCGATTTGCACGAAACTCAATGTACATACATTTTAGAACGTGGAAAAGATCACTGTCTACTTAAAAAAATTATCAGACCACTATTTATCCCTTTTTTCTACCACTTCCATAATTTAACATTATAGAAATATCTCTTTTTAAATCTTTTTTAATTCAAACGTTTCTTTCCTGTTGCCAAACGCTAAAAAATGACACAATAATGTGAACAAAAATAAGGATAACGCGTGTATTTTGTTTCTATTTGCCAATAAAAATTCAGATTTTCATGCTATATTTTTTCGTGTTTGATACTTACGTCATTCTAAACAGAAAATTTACATTATTTTTGTATATAAAATAAAAACTTTAACTATAAGAGCGTAAAAATAACGTAGCACCTCAATCTGAATGTTTTTTTTTAATTAAAACATCTATTTTAATACAAACAGTCAAATTTAATGAAAACAATTTAACAAAAAGAAATAAAAGGCTAGATATGACGTCACATTCTATCAAATCTTTTCAACGCTTCATCAAACTCATTGTAAACATATGGCTCCTATATTTTGCTTACTACTTCGATTGTATACTACAGCCATATCTTATAGCTATACGTTATCGCTATGTGTTATATTGGTTTAGATTCAGTGCTAACATTTTCTGTGATTTATAGAAAAATGAGAGCGGTTATTTACATTTTCAAAAAAAATCTTGACAGATGTCTTGATTTAAAATTTATGGAAAATGACATCATTTCATCTAATCACTGTAGATTTAATTTCAATAAAATTTCAAATTTTCCAAATACAATTTTAGTAACTACTACCTCATTTGGATGTATTTTTGGCAGTTTCCCCCGTATTGTGAAGATATTGTATACTTCTGTTACGCGCACCAAAGAAAACATGTATTTTAATTTTAAAAGTTAAAAAAATTACCACAATGTGTCAAAAGAACATCCTTTTTCTGAAATTAAATTTCGCGAGTTCCAAAATTAAAACTAAAAATGTGAGTTTTTTCATAAACGTCAAGTTAAGGCTGTTCTCAAATCCAAAGGAGCTATTTTCTGACACATTTTTAAATTAATTTTTGTTCTGAAACGCCTGAAATTGACAGGAGTTCTTATTTAGAAACTATGTAATCGAAAGATAGTTTCCATTTGTTGGTAAAGGTATAAGATCTTTCAGTTGGTGTTTTGAACTGAATTTCGGACGCAACAGTGCAATATAGGATAAAAACCGGCCGTCACACAACCACAATTGTTCATAATTCGATAAGTAATTAATTTATGAAAAAAGGAAAAACTCATTTCAATTCCAAATCTTTTTAATAGTCAGGCTTACGAATTTTAAGCCTTTGCGTTTAATGAGTCAGAAAATGTGTCAGAGAACGTGAGTCAGAAAGATTCACGTTCTTGAGCAGGGAACTGGAGAAGCACCTTAAGCATTATTGCAGGTTAGTATTTTGTTATCAAGTTGCATGCCAGATAGTCGCTTAAAACATAAGTCATTCTATATTGTTTTAAACAAAGGTGCATGTCATAATAGGTGTGAGGCACACTTATTAAAATACGAACTAGCGCACAGCACGATTACTGAAGATTAACCCGTCAGTACTTAAAGAGATAAAAATAGTTCTGTATTTTTCATTCAGGTAATAACAATAATCTTTCATAATTGGGTTCACATGATTATATAACTTTCCCCTATAATTCTTTGACTAAGCAACAGAAAACAATATGTTACACACTAAAATTTTCCCTAAAAAACTAATAGTGCTACAAGTCACATGGAAATCCGTTCTGAAGAATTAAAGTTATATGCACCGGGAAAGAAATTCCCCTTTAAATTTTATATACTTATCAGGTTATTTTAAATAGTTTGATTTGATGTCTGTTAAATTTGTGTTTTATTTTATTTTATTTTTGGCGTTTTAATTTCGTTTGCCAATTTAGTTATTGAATATTACGCGAAAACAAACAAATTCTGAATTATTTACAATGTTTTTGAACAATTGAGTTAATCTTTTGTATTTGGGTTGCAAGCATATTTATAAAATATACATGCTTAAAAATTATTTTAAAACCCATAAAAAATTCGTAAATTGAGATAAACATTACAAACAAATATCACTGAAAGTACTTTTGTTTTCTATAATACGTTGGGACAATTGAATGTACAATGTTTAGACGTTAAACTGCAATAAAAGGGAAATTTGTTGTGTTAGGTTGTTGCCACCGAAAATATGATACCAGCGTTACCCATATACATGTCTTTTCTTTATACTATTGCATTAAATGCAAACAGATTCATCTTTCGTAATCGGGTTGCACTCAACTTTAAAAATATCCATGCTTAAAAATTACTTTAAAATGTATTAAAATTTTAAAACTGAGGTACAATTTTCAAACAAATTTCGTTTGAGAGAACATTTTTCTAATCGACATTGTAAAAAATGAAATTGTGTGATGTTTAAAAGTTAGAAAAATTGCAGTAAAGACACATTTTATGGGTTACAATATATGGGGCACAATTTATGGGCACTGACATAGCGTTTTTACTTTATAATGTAGATAATACCATACAAACGAGAATTTCACTAAGTGCTGCGCGATTTAGAGGACTTTCTTTTTTTCGTATTGTCAGGAAAATCACATATTTTTCTCTTATGCCCGCCAAAGAAAACGTGCATTCTGTTATTAAAGCTCGGGGATTTTACTATGGTTGCAAGACAATAACGCAATGTTTTTTGATTGTCTTTATAACGATTTGTGGATGGGAATGCACAAATTTTAGTTATTGTGATCGCCGTATTATTTCGTTTTAATTTATTTTACCTGGAAGGCTTCTTATAATTGACACGGGCGAATCCGGGTAGTTCTGCTAGTTTAAAAATATTAAAAGAAGTTTATAAATATGTGTGATTTTTTAAAAAAAATTAACCCTTACTTAACATAAAAGAAACAAAATAAAATATCGTATAAACTGAAATCAATTGTTATTTTTTATAATTTTCCTGTCAATTCATTCTATCCCTTTAAGACCCGACCTACACAATTGTGTAGGTGATCCTAAAGAAAAAGAAAAAATATTTTCTCTTTTTTTGCAATTTAAAATCGAGCCTGCACTTACAGTATTGCGTGGATCATAGCCCTTGGTATAATCTGACATCGGGTATTTTTTTGAAATATATGTTTTTCAATCAAATATGATCATATTAATTAAGGCAAACCACTAAAATTTTTTATTTCAAAAATCTTCTAGTCTTAAAGGGTTAAATATTCAAATGTGGCGTTGTTTAAAATATTTTTTTAAAAATCTATACAAGAAATACTTTTGTATAACGACCTTTGTAAATAAGAGAATCAGAATTTATCTTGAAAAACTTGTTTTTAAATTTAATGTATGAAGTTTGAGCCTTTTCTTGTATTAAATGTATAGGGAATGAAATGTCTAATTTAAAATAAAAATAAAAAATAGTTTTTTGTCTTTTTTGTACACTGTAAAAAAAATAGGACCAGATTTCCTGTAGGAATCGGAAAAATAGTTGCCCTTATCGTACCGGAAAAATTTCCGACCCAGCTCGGAATAAAATCAGTAAAATCGGAATAAAATCCGTAAAATTGGAATAAAATCCGTAAAGTACCGTTTTAATGAATGTTTCCTTTTTTTACGGATTTTATTCCGAGCTGGGTCGGAAAATTTTTCGGTACGAAAAGGGCAACTATTTTTCCGATTCCTACAGTAATACTGTTCGGATTTTTTTACAGTGTAGATTGTAATATTTATTACCATTCCTGATACATTAATTCATTTATTTTCATTTCAACGAGTTTCCGAAGTTTACAACTTTTATTTTAATTGCTTGATGATGATTACAAAATTTTAACAATCGAACTTCGAGTGTTAAATCCAACTTTCTTCAATTTAAAGCGCTTTTTTATCAAAAATAGTTTCAAACTTGTGTCTTGAATGATCTGTTTACTTTGTTTAATAGCATCAGGTTCTAAAACTTGTATGCAAACAGGTACTCTTTTAAGATACCGGATGTAAAAAAAACACTTCATTCTTCTTCTCAAAAAGTATTTTAATGTAGTTATCTGGAAAATCATGCATGAATTCGAGCGTTTTTTCACCAAGCTTTACTTTCAAATAAACTTTTATTCTATTACTGAATGCAAAAAACGTTGCCATAACTTCTTTTATCTGCATAAATAATGCAGTGTATGGCATCATTTTCTTTTTAAAATACATTCAAAATTCACATCACGTACATCCATAAAAATTTATAGAATGGTTACGCTAAAACAGCATAGTATAATCAGCGAAATAAATTTATAAATACTACTTTCAACAGGAATTTTAAGAATTTGTCTTTCAATTTTTATGTATAAATTGAATTGGTTGATCTGTTTAAATTCAAATATTTTCTATTTCTACTAATGAACATATTTACAGTGTAGTATTTAAATTATTAAAATTCTTATGTTTAATGCGAAATGAATAAATGCGGGGAAAAATAAATTATTGCTTAACCCTCCGATGACCAAGTGTGGTCACTTTATGACTTCAGCCTAAGGTTTTCAACAATATTTAATTTTTAAAAAAATGTAGTGATTTCAGTATTTTTATAGCTGAGTTTTACACTACTACGAAACTGAAAGTTTTTATTACGAATCTGAAATTATCGCTTTTCACATAGAAAAGAAAAAAAAAACATACAAAAATTGCATTTTGATTTGGGGTCAGTAAATGGCCCCACCTGGTCTTTAATGTTATAAAACTGCATTCAAAGCATTCCTCAGCCACAATACTTCAATAGAGCGATTAGCTTTCTGACTCTTCAGAAAAGTGTAAAGAATGCTCAAGGAATGTTTTACCGTCACGGGTGGCCAACAGGTGGCCAACAGGTGGCGCAACAATGAGCTTGAATCTAGAGAACCTACAACTAGTAACAGAAATGACATGATGGCAATAAATTCTGATTGGTCCAAAGATGATGTTTTCAACCGCCGCTACCGTAGACTTTACATAGGATGTAAATAGAGAATTTTTAAATCTACATCATTCATAATATTTTCATGCTTTTTTTAGATTTTTAACACCTATTATCAGGTTCAGAAATGTTTATATTATGATTATAAACACAATTTTCTCTAAGAATTTCACAATTTTATTGAAAAAATATTTTTTTCTTCCTCAAGTTTCGTTTTCGTTCTATCAGCGCGAGCATTATTATTTTATTTTCTCGTTATTATTTAATATATATATATATATATATCCTGTATTAGAGATGGTAAATACAGTTTCTTTTGGTTGACAGGTTACATCGTTCCACACTTGTACAGGTAACAGGTTCCAACAACCTGTTATTTTTATAACATATAACTAATCGCTGTGTATCCGGTGGAAGGATGTGTTAATTAGAAGGCCTTTCAAAAGAAAATGTCTGAAATAATTTTTTTACGTAATTATAAATGCTGTTTTATATTCAGATGAATCAGAATCAGTTTATGGTTAAAAACTAAATTTTTGCAAGACAAAAACTTACCTAGTTGTAATACTTTGAATTTCATTCATTTGCGCCGTTTTCTGACACTAAAAACATGTTTTTCCATTTATGGTGATTAAAACATTGAAAATTCATAAAATTCTAAGTATCGTAACTCAGTAAGTTTTGACCATACAAGATTAAATTTTTGCTGTTTTACTTGTTAGAACACGGAAAAAAAATTTCTAAACAAAAATTATAGGATCCAGGCATTGTACAAAATTTGTAATTCCTTATCTTTTTAAAAAGTAATTTTTGTAATGTATATCGATTTTCATGTGATGCAAAACAAAATTTTAAACATTTTTGCAACTGGATATACCTCTAAAACTAACGGCTTAGAAATTAGCTATTTATAAACGATAAGAGACACGCACTGTATAATATTAAACACAGTTTTAACAACGCGATTTCTAAAAAAAAATTGCATTAAAAACACGATTTCTGCTATTACCATGAATAGTCGTTAAAATATACGATTTTTTTGCAGCCCTGTATATGATCTACAGATATGAATGCATACTACATAGTATGCTAAAAGTCAGTTCAGTTAAACGCATAGAACAGTTAAAAATTTCTGCTCAGCAATTTCAGCTAATAGACGAATGTTGTTGAGAACTTTTGTTCGACATTGTATATGATCTAGAATTTATACACACCAAGTAATATTTTAAAAATAGTTAAATTTAAAAATGCTTACCACAAATGAAAACACACTTCGAGCAATTGTTGTGCGTAGGCTTCAATAGCTCAATTATTGCTCATTTTTGTTCTATATCCAAATACTTTTGAGCGTTCCTGTAAATAAACAATAAATTCGATGCACACCATATTCTATAGTAAGAGCCTTGTAGTACACCTCAGTGATGTATATCAATTTCAATATGTTTTAAGTACTGTAATACCATTAAAATACACGGGCAAGCTATTTTCCCCCATATACTGTAATGTAACAGAATTCTTTTGAATGGCCCTGTAAATGAACCAAAAATGCTGCACACTTCCTTTTCAATAACGAATAAACCATACTAAAGCCCAAGAATAACATATATCCATTTAATGGCAATCGGACACTATTTACACAAGTTAGAGCAAGGGCAGACAGACGGACAAACAAACTGAACTGACGAACAAACTTTTTAACTACGGTGGAAAGTGCTAAAAAAGAGAAATTTGATCCTCGACTTCATAGCAGCCATCAATCAACGCATATTCAAAGCTAATTTCACAAGAACACAAAAATATTATTTATATGCTTTTAATGAAATGAAATTCGGCCAAACAAGTTTCGTTCGTACAAATATGTTTTTCAAGTTAATTATAACTGAACTAAAATTAAGTTTTCTCACAAATTATAGGAGGCTATTTTCTTTCTTTTTTTCAGCGAAATAAAACCACAGAAATTAAATGTTTTCCGGCTCCCATTAAACGCAATTATAAAACAAAAATATTAAAAATATTTGCACAAAAAGCGAAATTTATAGTGCGAGAATCATCCTCCATCAATGGGTCACTGAATGACCCCACATGGCCTTTCATGTTTTAAATTTCCAGCTGGTCATTCAAGGGATAATTATGCAAGAAGATGCAACAAGATACAAAGACATTTCACTTGTCTTTTGTAACAACTGGTTTACGATCCATTTAAAATTAAAGCGAAACACTACACTCAAAATAAAAATCTCATTATCTTGTGTTATACACTATGACGCAAAAGTTTAGACAATGAAGAAATTCTTACATACTTTGAAAAATATTTATTCAATTTTCAAATCACTGCTTGAAATTAATGTGCTGCACATATAAACAATATTTATAACAAAGAAAAGTGGAATTGTGCATATTGCAATAAATTAAATGGTAACAAAAATAAACTGCTGTCTCAAAAGTTTAGACACAAATTAAATAAAATCGAAATAAACAATTTTTAAAACCTGGTTGCGCATCCATGCTTATGTATTACGTCATATACACGAGATTGCATGGAAGAAACTAAATCTTGCATAGTTTGTGGATCGATATCGTACCATGCATTCTCAATAGATGTCTTAAGTTCCTTTTCAGAGGAGTATTGTCTAGCGTTGCTATAAACTTTGCGACACATGATGCTCCAAAGGTTTTCTATAGGGTTAAGATCTGGGCTACATGCTGGCCAGTCGAGAACTCTTATATTATGGGAATTAAACCAAGATTTTGAATGTTTTGCAGTGTGAATTGAAGCATTGTCTTGCTGAAATTCCCACTGAGGACCCCCTAGAAGCTCAGCAAATGGCAGTAGGTTTTCTTCTAATGTCTGTGTATAATGCTGTGAAGTTTGACGACCACTGGTGAAGGTCAGAGATACTTGTCCATTATAGCAAAAGGCTGCCCAAACCATCACCGAGCCCCCTCCTTGTCTGCGACTAAACAAACGTCGAGGTTCCTTCCGCAAGTCATGCCAATACGATAAACAACCATCTGGACCATCCAGATTCCACTTTTTTTCATCGCTAAATATGAGTGACTGCCATTTCTCTCCATATGACATATGCTTTCGAGCCCACATAAGTCTTTGTAACTTATGATATGGTTTCAGAGCTGGTTTCTTCTGCATTTTGCTATAAACGATTGTTCCTTTTTCCAAAATTCGTCTACGAATCGTATCCTTTGATACAGAGAGTCCCGATGAGCTTTGAACTCCACGTACGCTCATTTGTTGAGTACTCGCTAGTCTTTGTATCAGGCGATCCTCTCGTACATTTGTCACACGTGGCCTCCCAGACCGACATTTTGTTTTATATTCGGAACCACTCGATAAAACTCGATAAATAGATTTTTTTGACCTATTAATAATAGCAGAAATTTCAGAAAAGCTCTTCCCTTCACCTTTCAACTGCCAAATCCTTGAAACCTCATTCACTTGAATTTCTTTAGCTCTCGGCATGTCGACTATGAAGCGCAATCGTTTGCAGAACTTAAGTACTCCAAATTTGTGACATCATCGATTCTAAATTTGCATATGCCAGCGAATATTCAAAGAAATTTAGAATAGTGTCTAAACTTTTGCGACATGCACATTTGAATTTTTATGAAAAAAATTAGTATTATAGCAAATAAAACGACTGTCTTTTGTACATAGCATTTTAAATCAGTTTTTGAATATATTTACAGGTTTTTGTAATTCTGACGTCATAATTCTACATTTTAAAGCTGAATGACGTCATTGTCTAAACTTTTGCGTCATAGTGTATATACAGAGTGTATATAATTAAAGTTTACCTACTCACAGCTGCCTGTAGTCTAAACTATTCATCAGAAACCTGTGAAATTTCGAGTGCGTCTGAATGAAGGAATACTAAAGACATTTACTAGTAAAAAAATAATTTAAAAAATGGCCACTAGAGGCCACAAGCGGCGTTTTCGGATACAAATTTTGGCATATATGCAAATTTTAACAACCACGTGATATATCTGCTATCGCAAAATGAAAATGTCAAATAAAAAGACGCAGTAAATCTCTATGCAGGTTTATGGCTTTTCCAAGAAAAACGTCGTAGCAATTTTCAAGATCGTGCTTTAGGATGAATTCTTTTTTTTTTCTCAAAATGGCGAATCCGGACTCTAGAGTGAATTCGGCAATAGAATGTCTATACTGTTAAAAATTTGCAGCAATCTGGCAGGTCATTTGACCGTTTTTTTTTTTTCGAAAACGGTTACACAACCGTGAATTTAACACTATTCTGACCATATTATTGACCATTCTATGGTCAGAATATAGTTAAATTATGGTTATGAAACCGTTTTTTCAAAAAACGGTCGAATGACTTGCCAGAATGCTGCAAAATTTTTAACAGTGTAGGGTGCAATGTGTTTTTCTCATTTATTTTATACTTTCTTACTTTCAAATACTTTTGTGTCTGAAACCATAATGCAAATTTTTAAATCCCCACTTGAAACATAATTTCAATTAAAAAGCTGCCATTAATGCAATTCTTTCTGACTTCATTTAATTGGATACTTTATACTTATTCACGTGATACTTTCGATGATTTTCACTTAAATTCATTTTTCTCGAGTAAAATTTATTTTCATGACTTCCGCCAAAAGAATAGAAAGATAACCTTTCTTCTATTTGAATAATTATTTCCATCCTGTATTTAAAAAAATTCAAATCGTTTATTTTCTGTAGCGTTAATAGTAAATAATCCCAATTCTTATCATTATAAGTTGTTTTTATTTCTATACTTATATAAATTAAATTCATCATAAAAAACCCTTCCTTGTTTTAAAAAAAATTAGAAATATTGTAATATATTATTTAGCACGAATAATTAACGATGTAAATTATTACTGCAGAAAACTAAAATATTTATATTATAAACATTTATAGAAATGATCTTAAGTAACAAAATAATTAAAATTATTTTTTCATTAATATGTATATTTATAGAAAATCTAGTTACCACTTCTTTTATTTGAAAAATGTAAAATCTTGTAAGATTATTATTTAAAAAATGCGCAATTATACAGATAAATGCTATACAAAAAGTGAAAAGGCTTACCAGCAAAGACTTGACTTTTAAAACTCGACAGCAAATTATTCAATTATTTGACCGTTTGTTTTAAAAATAACGTTTACTTGACCATATTATGAAGGTATTATAACTATATTATTGACTATATTATGGTTAGGATTTATTAAAATTACGGTAACTGGTATCTATTAAAAATCGATCAAACGACTGAACAGTTTGCTGCAAACTTTTAGTTAGTCATAAATACAGTGCTGCCACGAGCGACTATTTTTTAATTCTACTTCGCACCACTTTCTTAAAACAAAAATTTTTGATATACCGTTTGACAACATTTGCAAGAGAAATATACTACAAAATAACTTTTTTAAAAATAGTGGTGCGAATAAAATAGAAAAATAGTCGCCTGCGGCGGCCTTGCGAATATAATTATTTTTATTGAAAATGATTTTTATCTTTTAAAACTAGGGGGCTTCGCGAGCTATATACGCGCTACCTACGAGCTACCTCGTAGGTACGAGGTACGCTCGCCAACCCCACTTCAGATACCGCAAACTCTAAAAGCATGCTAAATTGATCGGTTTGAAAAAAATTTTGGAAGAATAAATTATAATTAAAAAAACAGTGGCTGTCTTCCCATTAGCGGGTTGTTTTCGTCTTTAACTCCTTAACGGTCGCTTAATATTTGGAAAAACCATCAAAATTGTACCTATTTTTTTATTACAGAAATTGAATAATTATAAGGTTTCTATGTAAAAGATGCAATTATTTTTTTTAATCGCAAAAAAAGTATGTTATAGAACAAATTTATATTTGTGGAAAAGCCATCAACCGAGAATTCTGTGTTTTAATGTGTGTTTTACACCATACAAATTAATGTGAATAAGACCTTTATTTTTCACATCTTAAATCTTTATTTATCATCATGAAACAAATTTTTACAAAGAATATTTTAAATAATATAACATACATTAAATTTTGATTATTAATATTTTTTTTGAGCGTGATATATTCCGAAACATGCAATACGAAGTCCAACAGCTCAATCAGCGCCAATAACCAAAACCTAACCCTAATATTCAAAAACTTCACACCGAAATGCCAGTAAAAATTTTCTGGTTTCAGAAGTTTTTACGAGCAATAAATCTCCAGCCCAGAAATATGACAGTCACGAGAAATAACGAACGACACATCAGTCCGTGATATTGACGGGAGCGAGAATTAAGGGGTTAATTAAATCAGATCAGTGAAACATATGAAAAAAGCTAATATAAAATGATTTAAATAAACAGAGTCTTTGTCTATCGGTATTTTTTAACAACGCTACACTGCAAAAAAAAAATCTGTAGTTCTACAGATGTAAAAATACATGCTTACTAAACTTTCACCTGTAACTGTACGAAAAAAGCTGCAAATCTACAAAACTAGTTTTTGTAAAGCTACAAAAATCTGTACCTTTACAAATGAATCTGCTAAAATTTCAGTAATCTTACTAAACTTTTATTTGTAACCCTGGCTGCAGTTACATGAAAAGTTCTCGGAATCCCAGTTTCCAAAAAAATTCTTAGTAACCTTACAGATTTTTTGATTTTCGGCGCAAAAGTGTGTCTGTTACATGAAATTTTGTTGTTGACGTTACATGAAAAGTTCTAGGAATCCCAGTTTCCTAGAAAAACTTTAGTAACTTCACAGATTTTTTTTTTTTTTACAGTGTATAAGAAAGTTTTTTAAATAAGACATTTTAAATGTATCGTTTTAAATCTGACGTAATTTTCACCAAAGTTTTCTTTCTCTTTTTAATATTAACGTGAAAATACCTTTGTTGTTAGAAAGGGAATATTATTTACGCTGTTCTCAACACAAGTGCAATACTTCAATAACATCTGCATTGGCTCATTGGTTCAAAATATCTCAATTTGTTGATTTTCTGTGAGCAAGTAAACCATATTTGTTTACAATGCCTATGAGAATTTGGCGATATACCGTCAAGTTGGCGACAAACTTAGCGGCATTTAGCGACAGAACAGGGTATCCTCTATGGTAACCCTCCTTATAGGTATGGCGATGCATTAAATGCTGTTCAATAACCAATGAGATCTTTTAGCGCATATTAAAGAATTTATTATTTTGCAATATTCTTTCCCTTTTAAAGTTCATGTGTAAATGTAGTTTTAATGACTTAATTGTCAATATTTTCATGCTTTTAATACGTAATCATTTAATTCTCATTTGAAAGTTTTTTTCTGTTTATAATAGTTAGGTGTAAATAAATTTTTAATTCGAAGGAAATATTATTCTTTGCGCTGTTCTTAAATTTGGCAACAATTAAAATAATACCCTTTTCTAAAAGTTTTAAAACATATCTCTCGAAATGCTGAAAATTTCAATTTAAAATAGAAATAAAACCTCAAAAAATGATTCAAATTTAAAAAAAATAAATGCAGCCTGCACACCAGGAAATTCTAATGAATAAAATGATCTAAAAATGATTAAATTCCTATGTATAGTTTTTGCTCCTACACTGTTAAAAATTTGCAACATTCTGGCAGGTCATTTGACCGTTTTTTCCGAAAACGTTTACACAACAGTAATTTAACACTATTCTGACCATATTATTCGCCATTTTATGGTCAGAATATAGTTAAATTATGGTTATGAAACCGTATTTTCAAAAAACGGTCGAATGACCTGCCAGAATGCTGCAAAATTTTTAACAGTGTATAAAACTTTTTTAACGGAACGATTTTGACCAACTGTAACATTAAATGTCTCTTAAAATAATTCTTCGATTTAAAACTGTCCACATCAGCGTGTTTATCACACATTTCTCTGTAATACCACCGATTTTCATATTTTTGTATGTAATATTTTTCTTAATATTAACGAATAAAGACCTCCATTCACAAGAAAACTCAAAACCGGCGGCGGAGATGGCGACGGCGACAGCGTTAGTTACTTTTTTTAGAATAGAGAGACTGTAGTATTTTTTCCCCAAATAGCGCATAAAGAGATTCTGGCGTTTTTGACGTTGTTTTTAGATTTATATTATACTGCGTCAAGTAGCATCATAGTAATTATTTAACGCATTGCAACAATGAATAATATTTTCAGCTTGGACATTTTATATTTTCCATCACACAAAGACATAAAAGGGGAAGAATTTCAGGCATTTGTAACTGAAATGATGTCTCGCACTGTAAGAAGTCCAATGTGTTTTTCTCGTTTATTATTTACATTCTTATGTTCAATTATTTTTCCTTAGCTGGAAAAAGGAAGCATTTTCATTCCTTCATTTTAAAAAATCGTAATTTTTTATTTAAAACTTTTTGATTTATTTTCCATTTGTCGGACTTTTAGCAAGGCACCAAGGTTACATCTAAAATGTGATCTAGTAAAAATGCTATGCGTTTGTTTTATTTGTATAATTTAGCACACATTTATTTTTATAAAGTTCTGTATCAGATAACGCAGGAAAACACTGAAACGAATGAAAATAAAAGATAAATAACATTTTCAAAAAATTCTCTTTTAAATACAATTATTCTTTGCAATAATGTAGGCATCGAGATCAACTGTGTCATTCTCAGATATAAAATACACAAGGAAGCAATAAATTAAATTTTTAATCACCGGATCATCATTTTTTTTCGTATGTCTATAACGAAATAAATCTGAATGGGAAGTTCAAACAACCGTACAGCGGATGTGCTGCACAAGGGGTACATTTTATAATTGTTTTATTCGCAAATATGTAAATAGTAATATTTCCAACATTACTCATGATCTCATAAGTACGTGGTGTCAAGAAAGTAAGATCCATTGACTAATTAAAAAACTATGAAATATAGAACAAAACAATTTTTTGCACATTGGAGTACAAATCGTTGACTATGTTTCAACATAATTCCTACACCTGTTGAGATATTCATAACGACGTTTAACGTAACGGAATAATTAGCATATATATGAAACTTTCGAAAGGTAGTGAAAAAATCATTTTAGAAAATGCAAACAAATTAGCTAAAATCGATAATGGGCAAATAGCTGGCGCTCATAAATCTAGATGTTTCAGTTCACGGACGGTAAAACTTTTGTTGTGCTATTTAATACTATAACCCAATAGCAAGAGATATCGGCTTAATTTCGGCCTAATACCAGAATTGTCGGGAAATGATCAGTAGTTGAATGGAGAGCTTCACATAATATCGTCTGAACAGAATCTAGCAATTAATCTAGATAATATCGTGGAGAAACGTCGGCAGGAAATTGTATTATTATTACAAGTCAATTAATCGGAAAAGTATTCTTATGCATATAATCGGCCGGCAATCGGAAAGTAATGAAAAATGAATATTTTTACTGAGTTGTTATTGTTTGTTTCCGCTGTATAGATACCCCCTGCAGTGATGATTGGGGGTGTGTGTCACGTGAATAAATCTGTCCAATGTGCTGCAATATCTTATCTGCCTCCCGTTCAAAATACTTTTTCGCGTTTCAAGGATATCATTTGTAAATGGACAGTCGAAGGAACAGGGGGAAAAATACTTTCCAAGAAATGTTCTTTGGTGAGAATGCATTATTATTTGCAAATCAGTAAACTTAAATCTCTTAAAAACTTACAGATAGCAGGGCATACTGTAAAAGTAAACTAACAATTTTAAAGCATTTGTTTGTTCTTTCTTTCTTTTTTTCAATATTTACGTATATTCATACTTAAAATTATACTTAATAAAATGTTTAGAGATACTTGCTGTTTTGTTGATTTAGATAAATAAATTGAAAATTATAAGATTTGAAATTTAGATTAATTTAGGAGAATATCAGAAATTTAGACTGTTACAACAACAAACTATTTGCTCTAAATGTATTTTATTAGTTATGAATTAAAAATTTTTAATTTAAAAATTAATTTATTTAGAAATACTCCAGGCAATGTTATTGTATAAATTATAATGAAGTTGATCATCTTTTCTTTTATTTTCTCTCTAAAGTAATAAATTTAATTTTATACCTTTTAAAAGTTAAAAAAATATCTGAACTTATTTTTTAATTAAAATTATTATTAGATAAATAAATTGAAAATTATAAGATCTAAAATTTAGATTATATCAGAAATTTAGACTATTACAACAACGAACTATTTCTTCTAAATGTATTTTCTTAATTATGAATTAGAAATTACTGATTTAAAAATTAATTTATTTAGAAATAATTCCGATAATGTTATTGTATAAAGTATAAAGAAGTTGAACATATCTTTCCCCCCCAGATAGTGATAAATTTAATTTTATACATTTTAAAAGTTAAAAATCCATGACTGAACATATTTTTTTTAATTAAAATAATTATTAAATGAATAAATTGAAATTTATAATATCTAACATTTAGATTATATCAAGATAATATCTGAAATTTAGACTATTACAACAACAAACAATTAGGAATTTCTGATTTAAAAATTAATTTATTTAAAAATAATTCAGATAATTTATTGCATAAATTATAAATAAGCTTATTATCTTTTTTTTTCCCCCGAAATAGTGATAAATTTAATTTTATACATTTTTGAAAGTTAAAAAAATGACTGAATAATATTTTTAATTAAATTCTTTATTGAAAATTTTAAGATCTGAAATTTAGATTATATCAGGATAATATCTGAAATTTAGACTTTTACAACAACAAAATATTTGCTCTAAATGTATTTTCTTAGTTATGAATTATAAATTTCTGATTAAAAAATTAATTTATTTAGGAAAAATTAAGATAATGTTATTGTATAAATTATAAAGAATTTCATCCTATTTTTTTCTCTAGATAATAATAAATTTCATTTTATAGATTTTAAAAGTAAAAAAAAAAAAAAGACTTTTTTTATTAAAATAATTATTTAGATATTGAAAAAAAAGAAGAAAAGAATTTTTTTCCTTAAATAACAAAAATTTAATGAGACGCTTTAAATGATAGAAATTTCACAGCCAGGACGCAATGTTAAATGAGAATATTTTGCATTGTACCGTGCAAAAAATTATCTAATTAAAATGTATCAAAGTTCGTTTTAATTCAAACAGTAAATATTGTTAGACGGAAATATTTTCCACTATAAAATACAAAAATGTTTTCATATCGAGGGCGTAATTAATTAAAAGGTAAGACATTTTGTTTAATTTAAATTCTAAATATTGCTGATCTCGGGATGAAAATTATAATTAATTATTCTTTGTAAGATGCAATAATATTTGTATATCAACAGTGTGAGTTACTTATAAGCAAGAATATAATTTTTAAATTAAATGTAAGTTTATTTGTATCATAAAATGGAAAATTAATTGTAATTTTAATTGTAAAATTATTTAACAGCAATATTTTGACTTTAAACAAAACAAGTTTTATTACATTTCAATTAGTTACATCCTTGATATGGAAATATTTTTGCATTTTATAGTGGAAAATATCCCCAATTAACAGTATTTATTTTTTTGAATTAAAACGAATTTTTTTTACGTTTTAAATGCTATCTTTGCATCGTACAAATTCTTCTATTCGATATGATTAGCTAATCGGCAAAATATCATATGATATTGTAAAGTACTCGGTAAAAGATTACCAAGTGACCAAATTATCGAAAATTAATACGCAAAGGCTTCATAACCGATTCAATTGTAGTCGGGAGGGGATGCTCGACAGGTGATCAGCCTTGCGGACAAGAAGTGATATCTGCCGACCCCGGAAAATGAGATCTCCAGGATAAAATATAGTCGAGTTAGGACTTTCGGCGGAAGTTCGGCCAAGGATTATTTGCTGTTTGGGTAGATATTTGTTAAATTCAGTAAAACTGACATTGATCCTGAAAAAACTTTTGTAAGAAACCAAAAATCAGTGATTACTGTCAATTGAGTCTCAGTCATTTAAGCTCTCAAAACAGAAAAGCAGCTTTGAAACAGATCAAACTTTAATGCAGGTGCGTCTACAAAAATACCAACAAAGACTATTTTCTGTGTATGGAGAAACAAACATAACACAGTCGGTGATCGCATGTCTCTCTCTTATGAGTAGAGAGAATGTAGTTTTAAGATAGGAGGCATATTATCTATATAGATGAATCAAGGTTACAACTTTAGTATGCTGATGGAAAAAGGAGGGCGTGGCGAAAACTATGCAAAGTCTTTATTATTCATGCTAGGCAGGATGTAACAGTGTAGGATGAGCTTATTTAGGCATCCTTAAAGCTACTCTTTGTGATGAACACATCCGTAACGGATACAGAGTCATCTTGCCATAACATTTCCAACCATAAATCATAATATTTTCCCCAATGATGATGCCAAAACGAAAACATAGCTGCCAACTTGTACGGATTTTTTCTACAACTAAAATTTAACAGAAATGTCTGCCTTATTTAATTATCAACATTCACTGCATTTCGGCTATTGAATTAGGAAAATTTTTATATTAAATTTTAGTGGTAGCAAAAATCCGTACAAGTTGGCAGCTATGCGAAAATGCATACTCATATAGCAAGCGTTTGGGTAAGTTTTGTTTTTACATGCCAAAACGAAAATGCATACTCATATAGCAAGCGTTTGGGTAAGTTTTGTTTTTACAGCATTGCAGCCTAATCGAAAACATTGAATTGGTTTCATAGATCGCCATATATGAAACCTATTCAGAATTTTTTGGGTTTATAGTAACACTCGATATTATCTCTTATCATGACCATGTTCAATCAATTCTATATGTCGATAAATTATTAGTTATCGAGGGAATCTTTCTACCGTTTTCACGGCTTCGTTAAATCGCTAAAAATGCATTTAAAGCTGTTAATCGTTTGAAACGTGAATGTACGTCCGCTATCTGAGTGAGCAAAACAATGTATTATTTCATTCTAACTTTACATAGTAATAAATAAAAAGTTAAAATTTTATCTGTGGTTATCTACATATGGCAATCTATGGCTATATACAAAGTTTATCTATTATCAATTGATATAGGAAAAATGACATCTTGCGTAATGAAATCCTAATACAATATATTGAAATGACAAATTAATGATATTCGCAATCCTTCAATTCTCGAAGAACATAAAACAATAAAGAAAAACTCCTGTCAATCCTAGATTTTAAAAACCTCTTCCAACACTTCAAAAATACTGCAACGGGAGTTCACTGTTTAATAAGGTGAAAGTGTATATGTAAATAAACAAGTTCAACTAGGTTGGAAAGCGTACCTAAAAGTTAAAGTTTTACTAGTACCAACGCAGCAACGCACATCTACAACCAGACCCGCGGCAAAGTTTTACAAAGATGTACATTGTTAAAAAATTCTTCTCGGAGAACGTAAGAGATATACAATAGTTTCCTATTTCCACAATACTAAACGATGTATAATAAAACTCTATAGCATTACAGGGTGACACATAAATTCTGTGACGTGATGAAAATGTCAATTTAATTTAATGTGTTTTTCACGTTTTTGAACTGTTCCATTGTTTTATTCATGTTCCTCGTGCTTTTTTGTTGTCTAATTACTATTTCCGCTAATATTAATTCACTGTTTTGCAGGAAAACATGGTGTGCAAGGGTTAAATCTGCATTCCTCCAACAACCTCTCCCCTCCTAAAAACTTCGCTGTTTGGGGAATCCTGGAACAAAAAGCCTGTGCAATCAAGCACAAGTGCATGGATTCCCCGAAACGCGCTCTAGAAAACGCCTGTGCCGAAATGACACCGGAAGCAGTCTGTCGCGGCCATCTTGAAGAATTTCCAGAAGCGCCTAGACCCCTGCATCGCCGGGGAAAGAAGCCATTGAAAATGGTCTTGATTGTTTCTTTTACAGAATTTTCTTCTCTTTCGAATGATGATTGAAACGGGTTGTTTTGTTCCTTCAGTTCAAAGTTATGGTTTTTTATTTGCGTCACAGTATTTATTTATGTGTCACTCTGTATGTTTATTATGATAGTTTACAAATTAACTCCAGAGATGGAAAAGACAAGTTTGGAGGTTCAGAATGTTCAGAATGTGACAATAAAATCATATATTAATTAACTGTTTAAGTAAAAAGTTTAGAAAACTCATGGTACACTTGAAAATCCAATTTCCCTCAGTTACTTTCCGGGGTATAAATGCATTCAAATTCTTTCATGTAGCCTTCTAATTGATCTATAATTTGCATGTACATTACACAGTATGCAAGCATTTAGTACAACCAGAAACGCCAAAATTACCTTCTAAAATTTACGTAAATATATTTAAATTCTTTTGTACACCTTTGTCTAATATGTGCATATTTTTGTGCACACCATATGTTAAGCTGAACTTTGATTTGTATGAAAGGTGCATAACACAAATAAGAACTCAGTTTCAGCAAATGGCATCCATTGACAACAATACATCGAGTACTTTGCGTAGCTCAATTTTAACAGTTCCAGCAATTTCTTGCGCTAATAGACAATACTGTAATTGAAATCATTTGTGAGCCCCTTCAACTGAACCTGAGTTTTATGCACAGCATATTCTTTAGTAGACATTTTATGGTGCATTTTCGTGATGTATATCAATTGTAATAAGTTTGAAATAATTTAACATTATTAAAATACACTGCAAAGAGATTTTCCCATTGACCGTTTTAAAAATATATATTTTTTGTAACTTTGTAAGTTATTTAAAATGCTTTCCACTCGCTATTCTAGAGATATAGTGTATTACTGCACATTAAAAATGCCTATCATTATATTTGGAATTGTTTAATGTCATTCAAATGCATTGCAAACGACTTTGTTTCCATAGACTGTAACGTAACGGAATAAGGCTAGTTGGGGTAACTGGACCCACGAGGTAACTGGGCCATAGGCTATTTCATAAAAACTGTTGATGTTTTTTTAAGTTTTAGCTTTTGTGAACACTGCACCTTAATCTCTACTTCCTAAAACAACGTGTGTCAACTCAATCATAGCTCTCACCTTTGCTGTGATAGGTTGTCAAAATTTTATGTTTCTTTTTTTAAAAACAACGTCCGTTTGGTTGAATTTCCACGGCTTTTTATTAAAATACTGTAAGTACTTTTATAAACTATTTTTTTGTAAAGATTAGGCATATAACTACATTAATATTATTAGGTATCGATACATATTTACTTCAAGTTTCAAATGTAAGCCTGGTGTCCAAGTTACCCCATGAATTTTTCAAGAATGGGGTAACTGGGACATGTATCCGGGGTAACTGGACCATGCTGGATCAAGTTATCCCAATAGTTATATATATATATATATATTTTTTTTTTTTTTTTTTTTTTTTTTTTTGGAGCTTCTCTTACTACGGGAAGTAAATTTCTCCATGGTGTTTTGCTCATAATAAAGAAAATTAAAGAATACCATATTAAAATTATGTAATAAAAATTAAAAAAAAACATATTGGGTGGTGTCAAACCAAATTTCTTCACACCTTCAGAGGCGGTGATGACGTTAAGACATCACATAATTTTAATTCTTAATTGCCACACTGGCATCGGAATTTTATAATGAAAATTTCACCTTTATTAAGTACGCGAAAATATACTTTTACTTGTTTTCAAATAAATTCTCATTTAAATACTGG
Source organism: Maratus speciosus (assembly GCA_963932465.1). Taxonomy (NCBI): domain Eukaryota; kingdom Metazoa; phylum Arthropoda; class Arachnida; order Araneae; family Salticidae; genus Maratus; species Maratus speciosus. The sequence goes on along the minus strand of OZ010788.1, from coordinate 351,893,711 downwards.
TATCATTAAATTATTTCAACATTTTACGAATGTAAGTACCTTGCCCTGAAAGCGAGATATGCAAACCTTGAAATTGTACGATATACAGGGGTCATATTCTATAGGGTAACTTTTATTGTTCCTATCACTATTTTGAAAATAATATCTTGATCGCACCTTTCTTTAAGGATTCTGGTAGGAACATTAACATTTTCCTTACATAATGCGAGCCCTGGATACAGATTAAGTACTTACATAGCCGTTTGTTCATAGATTTACCTTGCTATTTCCCCCTCAAAATACCCATGTGACTTTTATACTTATTACCTATACTAAACTATATAAGTACATAAGTACTTACTTAATTTTTATGTTTTTGGTATAAATAAATCTAATATTTTCACTTTTAGTGCTCTTTTTAGACACATTGACAGCGAAGGTTTCCCTTACAACGCTCTTTATTCACATATAATTTACATGATCTGCCTGGTTTACATTTTTTTAAGTTGTTTAAACTTTTTCAAACAGGACCTGATAACCCATATGAAAAAATATAAACGTGTGTGGAACACGGACCCTCCTGGTCCACTTACCCCATTTTTATGGGGCAACTGGACCCATGAGGAAAGAAAGATGAAATATGAATATTTTTATATTTTTAAATATTAAAATGTAATTTTGAGCATTTCTGTCTTATAGAGGGAACCTAACTGAACATATTTACAGAAGTTCAGACTTCAATTCAAAAGAACATTAGCTTTTTGAAGCTGAATTGTTAGATGCTCCAGAGTCACATTGTAAAATCATGGCCAAGTTGTCCCAACTAACCTTACTCTCTCTTGAGTGCCCGTGTAAACTACAAATGCTACACGCCTCATTTTCAGGAAGGAATTTTAAATAGTTAAACTCAATAACATAGAATTGTTATATGACAGTCCCAGTATATTTACGGGAGTTAGTGTATGGAGAGTTCAACGACAGACAGATGGTATACAGACATACGAACAAAATTCTTAAACTCTTTTGAACTATCTTAAAATATGTTGTTAAAAATTGAAAGGGGAAAGTTTGAAAATATCATAAAAGTAAACATTTGCGCTTACTACTTTAATTGAAATTCAATAAATGTTAAATGAATAAAAGAAAATATGACGATTTATATTTCATTAACCCCTTAGAACCTAAGACGGCCCATAACGGCCCTGCAACTTAACGCCTAGCTCGGCCGTTTGCGAAGAATTTAGAGGTGGAGCGTAATAGAAAGAGATGCGTTTCAGTCCGTCCGTACGGATGTGTCTCTATTGTCGCCGACTGTTTTGTTCGGATGGCATTGATGGAATATACACATGTGGTTATATTTACCTCTTTTAGCACTTAAAAGGATTCTTCTGAGGGGAGCTTTTCTTTTTCTAAAGGTTTTAACTTCAAGAGCATGGTATCATGTTTTCTGAAGTTTATTATTTATCAGCGCTAATATTTAATTACATTGTATTCAAAATGAATAAAAGTATGAGAAAGGTGAAAGGCAGTTAGAAAGAGTTGCAATATTGTTTGGATCAGGTGATAGAGAAAATAAAAGTAATGGATTGTTAAAGAAGCAAAATGGAAATTTCACTATTTTTTTACAATAAAAGCACCCCCCCCCCCCCCCGATTTACAAATTCCCGCCAAGAGAAAAGTATCTAAATTCAAAACTGGCCACCATTTTTTTTTACAATCACGGGCGCATTTAATATTCGGGTAGACCTTAAAAAAAAGGGGGGGGGGGTGGGCTTTACATAAAAAAAAAAGAAAAAGGGCTTTACATTTGCAAGGGATTAATTGCGATTGAAATGATTTGCAGTGGGATTTTTTTTTATATATTTATCGATGAATTAATTACATCTTTATTTCCGAGCGATTATTGGCTCAGGATGATTATTGTCAGCGCTGTCGCATTAAGGAGTTGGTTTAAAACGCCAACTTTGAAAGTATTTTGCTTTTAATAATAAAAAAAAATTTCATTATTTTTTTGTTTCAAATATTCATAAATATTATTGTTATTTTAAATGTTTGTATATAAATTTAGATATAACTTGTAATCGTTCAAAAGAGATTACATTTTTTTTTTTTTTTTTTTTTTTTTTTTTTTTTTTTAACAAATGATTTAGCTATCTGTTTCAATGTAAAAAAAAATTAACGAATCGGACGCAATATAGAGGTTGATGCTGCATTTGTGCATTATATTTCTTATTTAATATAATGTTTTATTTGCAGATTTTTTTCTAAAATTGTACCTAGCTACCTTTTGAAACATATTTGGATCAGGTGATAGAGATTTAGAAAATAAATACAATGGATGGTTAAAAAAGCAAAATGGAAATCACACTATTTTTACAATAACAGCCCCCCCCCCCCCTCTCTCTCTCCGATTTGCAAATTCCCGCCAAGAGAAAAATATCTAAATTCAAAACTGGTCACCAATTTTTTACTATCACGGGCGCATTTAAAATTCCGGCTGTCCTTTAAAAAAGGAAAAAAAAAAAGCTTCTCATTTGCAAGCGATTAATTGCAATTAAACAGATTTGCAGTGGAAAAGGTTGTTTCATTTATCCATGAATTAGTTACATTTTTATTTATTTCCGAGCGATTATTGTCTCAGGATAATTATTTCAACGCTGTCGCATTGAGGAATTGGTTTAAAACGCCAACTTAAAAAGTATTTTGCTTTAACCGAAAAAAAAAAAAAAAAAAACCATTTTTTTTTTTTCAAAATTACCCATAAATATTATTGTTATTACTATTATTACTATTATTACTGTAAATGTTTGTATATAAATTTAGATATAGCTTGTAATCTTTAAAAATAGATTACTTTTTTTTTTAATTTAACAAATGATTTAGCTATCTGTTTTGATGTAAAAAAATTAACGAATCGCGTGCAATATAGAGGCTGATGCTGCATTTGTGCATTATACTTCTTACATAATATAATGTTTTTTTTTCTGATTTTTTTTTTTTTTTTTTTTTTTTTTATAAAATTGTACCTGGCTACTTTTTTAAACATATTTGTATCTCTGAATGTGCGAAATATCTACTAGTATAGAGTATAGTATTAGAGTATATTAGTACTAGAGTATACTAGTTTAGATGCTAGCAAATCAAATGTATTCTTTTTTTTTTTTTTTTTTTTGTAAATGCAAGCATTTTTTATAAAATTATGTCAAATTTGGCGCTTTAAGCCAATCTTTAAGATATCAAAATCCGCAAAAGACCTGCGCTATGAAGAACATTCTAATATAACTACTTATTATTCATTTTTATCCAGAACCTTTATTAAAAGTTGAAAAACGCTTTTCGATTCCAATTCACTCCGTTAGTTATGCTTGCAGTTTTTATGCTTTTATGTCTAACAATGATTTCGCGTATGTGTGAGTAGAGAAAAACCTTTTCTTTTTTTTTTAGAGCAGATTTAAGATAAATTTCAAATATAGTAAAAGCATATGAAAACGGAAACAACATTTTTCGTCTTAAGAGGATTTTACTTTTAGGAAGGTATAAGTTTAAGATATACCTTCAGGATATCCTTGAAATTTTCCCATTTACGACATGATTCCGTTATATACAAATTCCGTTTAAAGAAGCTTTATTGTAATATGGCGATGAGATGACCATCAAAACCCTTAGCGAGATCCGAACAGACACTTACTGGAGTAGAAACCAATAGTTCACCACTAACAATTTAGTTACAGTTAGAAACTTCATTCACTGGATTATTATTTCAGTTTAGTTTTGGTAATGAATGCCAATTGAAAGAAAATCTAAAATATTTCAGATAAACTCTGAGTTCTTTGAGTTATCTTTTCATTTATTAGAGACTAAGTCTTGATAATTAGTAGGAATTTTACCATTTATTATTACTGTTCATTTTTATATTAAAAATATACTGAGATGTTCCAATGTGTTACATTATTTTGATTACCTAGTACGATAAAACCTCTAGAAACGGAACCGTTTAAGGACAGGAAATAGTTTTAGTTTAGACAAGTTTGGAATTTAACAAGGGTCTTTCATTGGAACTCGAATGGTTTTCTGTTTCAGACAGAATTCCGTTATAGACAGGTTTCAGATTAACAGGCTTTTGCAAAATATTGATTCATAAAATGAGTTTAGGTAAATTTTAAAACAACATACTCACCTGAATTTATTATTACTGCTAAATGCACTTTTTTATGTTCAGGTGCTTTTATTCAGAAACTATGAAAGCGAACAGCTTTTTTCCATTTTACGATAGATGCACGTATTCTTTTAAAAATACTGTCGAAATTGACGTTTTCAACCAAACTCCCTGGTGGGAAGCAAAAGAAAAGTCGTCATGTGACAAAAATTGATTATAATACAAGTTGTAATGCATTTATTGAAGAAAAGGGAGAAATAAGAATCATTCAAAAGCCATGACTGAAGTTTCGTGATTTTACTTTCAAAAATAAATTCATAAATATCACAGAAAATTTCGTAATTTTGAGAAAGGAAGAACATGTGTTTAGAATCACCTTAAATGTACTTACTCTTAAATTCTACCGTGAGAGGTTTAGGGGAGGGCCTTTAATTACTATTTGTTTTACTTTCAGAATTTTAAACAATTAAATTGAGTATGAGCCCTCTCTAATGTAAGCAAATTTTAAATTTTTTGATCTCATACTCTAATGGATGGTACCGATCTATTTACACCATAATAAAAAGAATGAGGTACAAATTTGCTGAATTATTCTGGTATTTTCATTTTATTGCCCATATAGAATGTTTGCCGAATTTTGTTTTTCCAATTATAATTTTACAAGGATTATGCGTTTTTCTGCATCATTCTTGGCCCCACCAGTGGCTGAGAGGTTCTGCTCTCAAAGCTGGTAGACGAGTGGTGCTGGGTTCGAGCCCCATTCGCGCTCGTCGGCTTAATCGTTCGGAGTTTTCCGTTGTTTTCTTTGAACCTTGGTTAACCTTGCATAAATACGAATACCTTAGAAATACCCCCAACGGAGGGTACTCCCCCTCGGACCTATATCTCTCGTGTAGATAATCGGCCATCATAAATAACACCTAACACACACCTGTGTCATTCTTGCTATTTTTCATTGTTCTGTGATTATTACCATTTTTATTATATGAATACATAATTTTCCGCGTGAGGAGGTTCGTGCGAAAATATTTTTGCACACAGGCGAATGTCAGAGAACAACATTAGAAGCCTTTCTTCCAAGCCTTATAGTTTATAAACATACGTTTCCAATAAAATAAATAGAGTAAGAACACAGTGTAAATATTTCTTACTATAGGTGGATAGGGATAAATAATTTTTTTACTAGAATTAACATTCCAAACAAATAAACAGATCACTGTTGTCATTTCTTAATTGTTTCCGACAGAGCAAAGGGCGAAAATATCAGGGGGAGAAGAGTAAACATACATCAAGTTGACATTTCAACCACGCCTCTCCCATATACAACTATAGGAAACTCAAATGGACGGGTTCATTTTCCAAAACTGGATTTAAACGTAGTATTTTTTTCGTCTTTGTAGGTTTTAAAGAGTTAACGTTATTAAAAATTTTCAATAAAATGCTTTGTAAAATTAAGTACTTAGATTTAAAAAAAAATCTTCTCAATTATTTTTCTTTGCGACTTTTTTTTCTTACTTGTGGAAATTCCCTAACATAGAAAAGCTCCATTTAACAAATAATTTAATTATTTATTGAAAGGAAAAGTTAATTTTCGATTTCCATTGAAAAAAATATTTTTTTCTTTATACTAAATGCAACCTAATTAGAAATAACAGAAAACTTCCCCGAATAAAATTAATTAAAGATAAATGGTAGAGAAGTTTATGTAAAAGTATTAATGCATTTATCTTAGTCGCATAGTAACGTTTTTTTCCTATTTGAAATGACTCTTTTCTTAATTATCATCACAATTATCTTACAGGTAAATATTAATTAATACTCTCAGATTTGAGTTTATGATGTCATAAATAAACTGAATACTATATAAATATCAGTTACGACAGTTATGTAATTATTTTTCTAAAGCAACAACATTTTGTCAAAATTAACTTAAATTAACTGGTAGAGCAAGTTATATTAAAGTTTCATGAATTTATTATAGTTGCTTTATACCATTATTTACTATTTACCCTATAGCAAATCCGAACTTCCAGAGATAATATATTGTATTAATTGAAGAGCTGAGTGGATGAACATGTTATGCTACATTTTCTAAAATTTGTTTTTATCTTCTGGATGAAAGCGTTATGAGGTATCCTATCACATGGTGAAGCTAAAATACTAAGATTCCATTTAGTCTTGAAGATTTAAGGCATTATTCATTAATATTTAATATTTTAATATTTAATAATGTCACTAATATTAATAAATTTTAATATTTGAAAATTAAATATGAATAAGTTATTCTGAGAGAGTTTAGTACCATACTTGTTAATATTTTAAACACATGGTATCAAATAAAAAATAAATCATTAAAATTTACACTAAAAACATTCACTTCAAATTTCTTCAAATGTAATTTTTTCTACTTAACATGTTCTTCCACTTAGCACTTCAATTGCTAAAAGATGTTAAATAAAGCAGAAAAAAGTTTTATGTACAAACTGTTTACAAGTTTTGACTTCACCAAAGAATTATTCAAGCCAAATGAGAATATTCTACAGTTGAACGATCTAAAATGCAATGATTTGGAATGATATCAATCACGTTTTTCACATTCATTCTAACATAACTCACGTTAGCTTTTTTTTTCACGCTGATGTCATTTCGCGTACTTTTAACATATAGTAACTAAACCTACAAGTTGGTTCAAAAAGTGATATCCAAACGCCACGTGTGGGTATGCCAGGTCATGAGTAGCAAGAATTTCATAAAACCTGGGATCGAAAACGCGATCGTCACGGTGTAATTGTATCATAATCGTGACGTAAAGATAACAAAATTGAATTACAAAGTACAAGTGAGAAATGTTACAACTCATTACAAGTGATGAAAATGTGCCCCAATATCCGTGATGCATGCTTCATATTGGCATCGCCTGAAATCGCGAACACGTTCCAATTGGCCAGGGGTATACTGGACACGTGCCGCCGCTTCAGTAATCCGTGCTATAAAGCTCATGACTGATGGAGCGGGCGTCTCGTACACCAGAGTCTTAAGATATCCCCAGAGGTAGAAATCCAGGGGGCTTAGGTCCGGGAATCGCGGTGACCACGGTACAGGGCCGATTGGAACGAATTCGCGATTCCATGCGGTGCCAATGTAAAGCGTGCATAACGGCTAATGGGACACATTTTGGGCACTTACTATGAGTTGTAACATTTTTTATTTGTATTTTGTACTTCGATTATGGTTTTTGTAAAATTAAGATATTTTTACACAGTTTGTTACCTTTTCTTTGTGTCGCGGTCAGGATGCAATTGCAACGACACTATCACGTTTCAAGCCTCCAGTTCCTATGTAATTCTTGCTCCTCATGGCCTGACATACCCACATATGTCATTTGGACATGACCTTTTGAACCACCCTGAATAATTTTGGTAAGTTAAATGGTTCTGTATCATGTCATGTTGAATTTCTCTGTGTTACAATTTTAATGGCTTGATAGTATAGATTGGACGGAAAATTATGTTGCTTTAATTGAAATTTAATTGAATGCCTTCTTTATCATATACTCTTCAAGTTCTATGTTTTTTCTATAGCGGGGGACAAAATTATATGAACTGGACAAAGACAAATAAATCAGTTTGAGTTTGCTATGCAAATGACACACATGTTTGTGTTAAAATTTAAAGCACAATATCCGAATTAGTATTAAAGCTTTCGGTTACAAATATTTTATACTAGCTGATCCCGCGGAGAGCATCTGCGCTAAAAATAGCACACATCAGTCATATTTCCACAGCTCTGCTACGGGAGGTTCACTTCAATTTCTGCATTTACATAGTTTCACCTTCTCTGTATGAGTCAGTTTTCCGTTGATTGGAACGTTTTGTGGCTGGCCTAAAGCATACCAGATTCATTTTGAATGGATTTTCTCTCAATCTTTTCGCCCACGGTTTTAGCAATACGCCGCGCCGTCGTATTCTGCCTGAATCATAAACTTCACGTCGTAAACTCATTTTTAAAAGAAATGGCAAAAGATAAGCGAAGAGTTAACGATTTTTGTACCTCCATGTGTCCCCTCCTCCGATCAATTATTGAAATGTCGCACTCCGCCGTTACACCAACAAAATCTTTGTAACATCATTCAAATCAAAATATTGTAGTCAGAAATTAGTCATTTTTTGCGACAAATATCACCAAAAAATAACGAAGACGGCTAAAATTAGGTTTAGCTTTTTTTGATTTTCTAAACAATCTACACGTCATCATCGGGAAAAGAGAAAGAATCCCTCTTTCGCCTTCAAGTACATTAGCGTTTTATCGTATCAAAATATTGTAATCATAAGTAACAAATTTTTTGCAAGAAATAGGCAAACTATTTCACACAACAACAAATAACGAAGCCGGCTAAAGTTAGGTTTAGCAGGTTTGATTTTCTAAACAAACCGTTGTTATCTGAAAAACTAAATAATCCTTTTTCCACCGTCACATACCTTAGCGTTTTATATAGAGATATATTTTTATTTATTTATATATTGTTTTACAAATTATGTATTATGTGTGAATTATCAGTATTCATATTGCCATGACTTTCGAAAGGAAATTGTGCATTTTCTACGCATCAATTAGTTGGAGGCTCCCTAATGGTTTGGACCTGTTTTTTCCCAGGAGGTAAGCATAGAAATGCTTTTGTAATAGAACGACAGAATAAACATACTTATATTCACATGTTATAGCGCGCCCTTTGTTGAAACAAGCTGAAAAAACATCAAGCCTTAACTATATTTTTCAACAGGACAATGTAAATGACTCAAAAAAGTTTCCATACTTTATTGATTGGCCAATAGTCCGGATGTGAATCCAATGTAGAACGTTTGGGGGTATTTTAGTGAACAATATCTACAGAAAAAATGGTCAAAGAGTCCAGTATAAGTCGAAAGTAGAATTGAAATCTGCCACTTGTGAGGCATGGCGTGCTTTGACCGTTCGAAAAAATCGAAACCTTTCAAACTCTATGCCACAGTGCATTTGTGCATTGAATTTATTAATGCATTGAATTTATTAAACACAAAGGAAGCACAATTGCCAAGTTACATTTCCTTAATTTAGAAAGTTCTGTTCCGTTCCTATAATTTTGCTCCTATTGCGAACCCAGTGAAAACAGAACTTATTATATTGTAATAATAACAATAGTTTTACAATGTTTTACAATGTTCTTTATATTTATTTTGTCTATTTAGTTTGACAAAATCAATTTATATAATTTATATCTGAATTAATTCATTTATATTTATTATTTAGTCAATTAGATGATCGTTCTTATCACTTCGCACTCCGGGCATATTTTACTTCAGCTTATGCATTTATTTTTTGTATAATTAAATTTACTGCTAGACATGCCAATATTATAATTTTTGATCCATCATTTTAACAAATGGCACTTCATATGCTATTAAATGTTATTCAAATAAAATTGTGTTAAGTTTACTGCAAATGATATATTTTAACTTTGGAAGGAGTTTGTCTATGATAGAGATTTTGAAACTTTAAAGCTATATTTTGACTTCTGAAAAATATCTTGGAGAATTTGTTGAGTATAAAGTCTTTTTTTTTTTTTTTTTTTTTTTGTAAATTAAATTTGTTTTCAGCTTTCTTATTACTTACAATATCCATGATTAATTTAATAATATTTTTTACCTTAAAGCTATTATTAAGATCAATCCTACGATTATTATATTCTTCATTATTTAATTTATTTACAGTACATACGAAAAGGACTCGACTATTGAAAAACTATAGGCAGAAATGTTATACTTAAATGGAAAATAGAAGATTTGTTTACCATGCATTTTCTAAAGTCAGATCTGTCGATAGATTGGTTTGTTTTTGTTAATATTACATCAAGTACTAGAAGGATTTTATTATATCCAATTTCAATAGTGAATTAAATATTATTATACATTTAATTCAGGTGGTTTATAAAATGTTTAGGCTCTCCAACACTATACCACAAAATTTAAAATATGTCATCAACATATTTTTAAAATTGGATTAAATAACAGTTGAGCCAAGCAATATCTGCGCATCAATATCTGAACTAAGTGTGGGGTTTAATTTAAACGTACTAAAATGTTTAGTTTCTAATAGATGAATGATATCTTCAGCTAATAAACATGAAATAGGGTATTCCATGATTTTGCTTGGAGCCTCATGATTTTGCTTATAATATTTATCATTGAATGTAAAATAATTAACATGAACAAAAAGATTGCGTCCTTTTTTAGGTAGCTTCTTTTAGAAAGAGTGTGAAGCTATGGAATGAAGCCGACCGGAAAAAAACAATTCCGAAAATTTTCGAAATATTTTCACCGAACTACTCTTAGGCCAAAATTATTTCATTAACTATATAAAAAAATATTTGTGTAAAAAAAAATAAAAATTTTGTATCTTTAATGAATAAATATTACCATTGTAAAAACTTAAAAGTGGTTCATTTTAAACACACATATTTGTTTAGTATCTTTATCAAATTTCATGACAATCCATTACATACTTTCTCAAGATATCATACGCGCAATGACTTCTGGAGCAAAAAAAAAGAACTATTTTGATTTCAACAATACACAAATTGTGTAAAAGGGTAATAAATTTCTAATGGTAGCATATTACGAATCACAATCTGTTTAATCAATATCCAAAATTTCATGTTTATATATAAAATGGTTTTGAAGATAGACTAATTTAAACTTTGGAGTTTTTCGTTAATTTTCGACGCGTTTAAAAGGTACAAGACACCTTAACAAGTAAAAATGGCAAAAAAATATCTTTTGAGAATTCTTCAATTTATTTAGTGTAAAGGATTGATTCGTTTTGTAAAAGAAAACCATTGATAGCTGATAGGTGATGCTTAAGAAATCTCCTGAGATTATTTGAATTGAAGAGAAAGTGTCTGTTATTTCATCCATTACCATTAAACAGTTTGAAAAGATGTTTTATTCTGTTCAGAATTAAGAAATTTTATAGAAGAATGAAGAATTTTTTTTTTTTAAAAATGATCCAACAAAAGTTAAAAATACATATTATATGTGAATATACATATATATACAGGGTGCAATATGTTATCTATAGCCGACCTTTACTTTCTCAACCGTTGGCCATACACATATAGTTCCAATTGCAAAAACGTTTCAAATAAGCTAAATATTCATGTTGTGGCATTATTTAAAGTAAAAAATCGATTTTTTAAAAATTACGAAATCTAACTTTTTATACGGTCCCCCAGTCCCTAGAGTTATATTTAGTAAAAGTTTACACATATCATAACAGATATAACACAAAAAATTTGACATCTGTATTGCAAAAATTGACACAGCTATTAAATTTCAAAGTTTGAGATTTTTGCACATGATTTTGTTTTTCATTGAGGGATCAGTTAAAAGATGAATTAAAGTAATTCGAGATCAAATTCAGGGTGCAATGTCCTTTTTACGGCGAAACCACTTTTAGCCGGTATCTAAAAATTTGAACTAACTTTTATGGGTCGAAGAACATTCAAACGTCAAAGTAGGTAGAATAGACAACCGGAAAATAAAACATACTCACTGAGGACTAGATTAATGGCAGCGGAATTGCGCCCTGATTTTGATCTCGAATTACTTTAATTCATCTTTTAACTGATCCCTCAATGACAGACAAAATCATGTGAAAAACTAGCAAACTTTGAAATTTAATAACTGTGTCAATTTTTGTAGTACAGATGTCAAACTTTTTGTGTTATATCTGTTATGATATGCGTAAACTTTTACTAAATATAACTATAGGGACTGGGGGACCGTATAAAAAGTTAGATTTCGTAATTTTTATAAAATTTATTTTTTACTTTAAATAATGCCACAACATGAATATTTACCTCATTTGAAACGTTTTTGTAATTGGAACTATATGTCTACGACCAACGGTTCAGAAATTAAAGGTCGGCGATACATAACATATTGCACCCTGTATATACAGGATGTCAAAAAATAGCTATCGGGGTTTCATTTCCTTATAACTTTTGGTGCAAGAATATAATGAAGAATATAAGAACATATTTGTAGGCATTTTTTATAACAAAGTTGCATATGCTTAAAGTTGAAACTCAAAACGTTGTTGATTCAATAAGGATTATAATGAAATAATTATTAACATAGGAGTAGGTTGTAAATCATACATCGCATTACCTCTTACTTTTCCTGATAATATAAATGTTAATTTGGTGCTATGAAATGTTTAAAAAATTGATTTAGGAGTACTCTTGAGAGATATGTACTACCTTCCACGAACAATAATTATACACATCCTACAAATGAACAATAACATGAACACATAACATCAACGAAAATCACATTCTGAACATAATTCATTTGTAAACAACTACGTGAGGAAAATGCGTGAGGGCACGGCCCCATGTATTTAATAATTTCGAAACAATAATAATAAACACTCTTGTTCAATATAATATTACTCAACAGAAAGCCAATGTGTTGATACACTCCTGGAAATGTACAATCGATCACAGAAAAAAAGAGAACAACCGCCACTTTCAGGACATAAACAATGTATGTCCACGCGGGGCAGCTGTCCGAGCCCCCCTTTTTAGGGGCCCACATGGGAAAATAAAAAATTTTATTAAAAAATCATGCCAAATGGTCAAAATTGGCTTCTTCGGATCCGTTCAGACTTCCACCCTCTTCCTCCTCCCAGAATTAGGAAATATCAGAAAATAAATGAATATTTATTTCACATTAGAAATATTCTAAAATCAATATGATTGAGAAGTATTTCTAAAAGGTATATATAGAATAAGACAATCGTTCACAAACTGTGCTATGGTGTGTGAGTAAAACTTAAATATATATAACTAAGTAGATATATTGGAATTACTAATAGTGATAACTAGCATCTCCCCTCCTCTCCCCCATCGATGTCGAACTTAGATATGTAAAATTAGATAACTGTTCATGACGATTAGGTAAATGCAAGAATAAAACTGTTTTCCTTCCTGTAAAATAAAATCTAAAAGTAGCATTAATAAAAACAAATATATCTTTGAATATTAAACCTATTCTCTGATACATAATATTAGTGAAGATAGCGCAGTCCTATGTACAAAGTGTCCACAGAGAATGTTAACCAGAGCAAAATGCTGTATCTTTGAGACGAGACAGGGGATCTGTTTTTCATATGTAGCTTCCTAGAATCTATCGTACGACGTCTACCTCCAAGAACCTTCCTATGAAAGAAGAGCATTTCTTGGAACATACCATAGAGTATTCCTCTTTGCGCTTCAGGCAGTATCAAGACTTTCCAGGTTCCAGACCGTAAACGAATCAATCGCATGTCTCACATGTTTGTTGTTCTTAGAAACTTTATCTGTGGCACCCTCCTACTCTCCTAAATATTGGCATAGTAAATTTTAGCTAAGGATAACTGCTACTAATACTGAATAGTCAACGTCTTGTTCTTTACTTTTTTTCTCTTCCTTTCGGAAAAGGACCAGAAGAATGTGACCACCGGGGACTGCTATTGGAAAAAGTTGCGTTTTTTTTCCGATCTTGATTCAGTCTCTTCTCATCTTTTATACTACTACTGCTCTTTAAAAAATTCTTTAAAAAATCCATCGCTTTTCCACGAATAAAGTGGTTCTTGGGTGTGCAGTTGGAACGCTGGAAGGGAGGGGGGAGGGGGAGGTGTTCTATGTACATGGTGGCCTGTATAGTGTTACTTGTTCTGTATGGATATTACTTTTTACGTTGATAGGTTTAAAATTTCGTCTTGCGCGAGGAGTTATAACAAAAAATATTTATTACAGTCGCTTTTACATGTTTATATTCTTGCGCTGCGAAGTACAGGCACATCCGTTCCAAAATACTGGCCCACCAAGATTTCTTTCTATATGTCCTAATGTAAATTATATTTATTATGTAAATATCTGAATTATTATTAATATAATTAATTGATTTACACGGCTTGAAGACTTAAAATTCTGAAAATTTCTATACAGGAAAACCTTCAGAGACTGAATCACATAGGAGAGAAAAATATCGTTATAGAGAGGTTCCTTTTTTAGCAGATCCATTGTATCTTGCAAATATATTATGTCTGTTTGTGTCACACGGATTATTATGTCCATTTTGCACCGATGAAGATTTTTCGGTTTAAGACAGAATTTCGTCGTACATAGATTATTGCAACAGGTTTTAATGTACTATATTTTTTTTTGTTAGAAATATATATGGACTATTCCTTAAAGAGATTTTAAAATGTACAATAATGGCAATTTAAAAATGTTAGTATTTTCGGCAAAAAGTGTTGACCCAGGCCTCTTTAATGAATTTTTGCACGGATTTGCTCGAGTTAAATTATTTTCATATAAGCGGTGTTGTGTACGGGCCTGAAAATTTTGGTCGGTTCAGACTTTTAGGAATAATAAAATCAAAGCCTCAGTCCAGCCCCAAAATACACCCGACTCGACTCAGCACAGACTAGCAGAAAAAGTGAGACCCTGGCATGAAACAGACAAAGTTGTGACCAGACTTAGCCTGTCCTGAGTCCGTGTAACCCTCTAAATAACATTTTAAAGGGGGTAAACGTGTTCTTAACGGCTGGAAAATTTCAAAATAAATTATGAAAAAAATTGAGTTTAAGTTTCAACTTTGGCTCGAACTCACGGATTTTTTTAGTTTTTGGTCACCTTATGCTCGTTTATCAAGAAGTGGGTCAAATTCAAACGAACGCTCGCAGAAAGGGAGTCAAACTCGTGAGTTTTTGCTCAATGAGTTCGCTCAGTTACAACACTGATTAAACGTCATAGTTTCACAAAATAATTTTAATTGCATTTTGTTCTAATGATTTGAAATTTGTAGTTTGTGGATAAATGTAAATGTAGAATAAAAAGTCCTTCCCGCCAGTGCCGGGAGGAAGAGGCAGTTTTCATATTCCTTATTTTTAAAAAGCCAGCTTATATTATTCAAACACACGAAGCTCAATTTAGTGGAAACCAATTATAGGAGATTCAATACTAATTTTCAAGAATACTAAATAATTATGGATAAGAATTTCGCGAAATTAGTCAGCTTTATCCAAGCTGCTTTTATTTAAAGTAACTTATATTTGGTTGCCAAATTCGGGGATATCTTGAAGTGTCTGGCATTTTAAGACTATATGGTGAATGAAGATAACCAATGAACTTGGTCGAGACCTTAGTTATTCCTGAGCACCTGCTCACTCACATCGGAATCGGTTGATATATACGAGTGCTGTCGCAGGCAAAAAGTCAGATTTTTCAAAATGTCACCCAGATTAGAAATTCAAACTGCTCTGAGCCATTTTTTAAGATAAAGACAAAACTAAAAATGCTCCGGAATCCTTATATCAAGGTCAAATACTTAAGAAAGAAATCTTTTTCAATTTCTATTTTTTTTTCAGCTCAGTTTAAATATAATTTTTTTTTAATTTAATGGCTAGCATTTTGAAACAAGATGGCGAATGAAGCTGGCCAGTAAACTTGGTCGAGACATTGCTATATAATAGCCACATGTTTTCTTACATCCAAATAGGTTAGTAAATACGTGTGTTATCGCGTGACAAATATCAGATCATTTCAAAATGTCAGCCATGCTAGAAATTCAAAGTGCTATAACTCAACCATTTTTAGGTACCTTTCATTACATAAAGCTATCTATTGCAGCCGTTCGGAGGAAAACAATTCCGAAAAATGTTGGTATATTTTCACCGATCTTGACCCCTAGACCCCGAAACCACCCTCCGTTCAAAATTGATATATATATATATATATTTATATATATCCATATATATATATATATAGATAGATAGATATATAGATATATCTATCTATCTATCTATATATATATATATATATATATATATCTGATCTTTGTCATACTGTAATTCTCGTATTTATGAACCGATTTGGATAAAATTTCATGTGTACATATTACATACCAATGTCTCGACCGAGGTCGTTGGCCAGCTTCATCCGCCATCTCGTTTCAATATGACGGCCATTTAAAGAAAATTTTAAAATTTTAAATTTAAAATGAGGCACAAAAAAATTAGACATTGAAAAAGATTTTTCTCTTATGTGTTTGGGCTTGATACAAAGATTCTGGAGCATTTTTCGTTTCGTCTATATCTTAAAAAAATGGCTGAGTTATAGTACTTTGAATTTCTGGAATGGCTGACATTTTGAAACGATCTGATTTTTGTCACGCGATAATACACGTATTTATGAACCGATTTGGATATGACAAGGAATGTGCATAGTACATAGCAATGTCTCGACCGAGATCGTTGGCCAGCCTCATCCGCCATCTTGTTTGAAAATGGCGGCATTTTAAAAGAATTTTAAAAATTTAAATTTAAAATGAGGCACAAAAAAATTAGACATTGAAAAAGATTTTTTCCTTATGTGTTTGCGATTGATACAAAGATTCTGGACCATTTTTCATTTCGTCTATATCTTAAAAAATGGCTGAGTTATAGCACTTTGAATTTCTAGCATGACTGACATTTTGAAACGATCTGATTTTTCTCACGCGATAATACACGTATTTATGAACCGATTTGGATGTAACAAAGAATGTGCATAGTACATAGCAATGTCTCGATTGAGTTCGTTGGCCAGCCTCATCCGCCATCTTGTTTCAAAATGTCCCATTTAAAAATTTAAAAAAAAAAATTTAAAAGTGTGGTACAAAATAATTAGAAATTGAAAAAGTCTTTTTCCTTATGTGTTTGAGCTTGATACAAAGATTCCGGAGCATTTTTTGTTTCGTCTATGCCTTAAAAATTGGCTGAGTTATAGCACTTTGAATTTCTAGCATGGCTGATATTTTGAAACGATCTGATTTTTGTCACACGATAATATGCGTTTTTATGAACCGATTTGGATGTGACAATTCATTTGCACAGTACATAGCAATGTCTCGACCGAGTTCGTTGGCCAGCTTGTTTCAAAATGTCGGTCATTTAAAATTTAAGAAAATTTAAAATTTAAAAAAATTTAAAATTAAAAAAAATTTAAAATTTAAAATGAAGTACAAAAAAATTATAAATCGAGAAAGATTTTTTTCTTATGTGTTTGAGCCTAATACGAAGATTCCGGAGCATTTTTTGTTTCGTCTATATCTTAAAAAACGGTTGAGTTATAGCACTTTGAAATTCTAGCGTGGCTGACATTTTGAAACGATCTGATTTTTGCCACGCGTCAACACGCGTATTTATGAACGGATTTAGATATAACTTGGTGTGTACATAGTACATACCAATGTCTCGATTGAGTACGTTGGCCAACATCATCCGCCATCTTGTTTCAAAATGGCGGCCATTAATTTTTTTTCTATTTTAATTTAAAATAAGGTACAAAAAATTAGAAATTGAAAAAGATTTTTTTTATGTATTTGACCTTGTTACAAAGATTCTGGAGCATTTTTTGTTTCGTCTATATCTTAAAAAATGGCTGAGTTATAGCACTTTGAATTTCTAGCATGGCTGACATTTTGAAACGATCTGATTTTGTCACGCGATAACACGCGTATTTATGAACCGATTAGGATGTGACAAGGCATGTGCATAGTACATAGCAATCTCCCGGCAGAGTTCGTTTGCTAACTTCATCCGCCATCTTGTTTCAAAATGGCGGCCATTTAAAAAAATTTTTAAAAAAATTATTTAAAATGAGGTACAAAAAAATTAGAAATTGAAAAAGATTTTTTTTTCTTATGTTTTTCAGCTTGTTACAAAGATTCCGGATCATTTTTTGTTTTGCCTTTATCTAAAAAAAAAGCCGAGATATAGCAGTTTGAATTTCGAATGTGTGTGACATTTTGAAAAATCTAATATTTTGCCTGCAACTGCACTCGTATATATCAACCGATTTAGATATGAGTAAGCATGTGCACAGGAATTACTAAGGTCTCGACCAAGTTCATTGGTGAGCTTTGTTGCACCCATTATGTTGTTTTAAAATGGCGGGCTATCACCGATAATTCGGGTTAATATAATTATTAATATAATTCGGGATATCACCGAATTTGGCGACAAAAGATAAATCACTTTAATAAAACCAGCTTTAATAACGCTCACTAATTTGGCGAAATTCTCATTCATATTCAATATTGATAAAAATTAGTATTTAATCTTCAATAATCGGGTTCTGCTAATTTAAGCTACGTGTGTTTGAAGCTGGCTTTTAAAAAATAAGGAATATGAAAGCTACGTGTGTTTAAGCTGGCTTTTAAAAAATAAGGAATATGAAAGCTTCCTCTTCCTCCCGGCACTGGCCGGAAGAACTTTTTAAGATATAGACGAAACAAAAACTGCCCTGGAATCTTTGTATCAAGGTCAAACACATAAAAAAAACCTTTTTCATTTTCCAATTTTTTTTTATACCTCATTTTAAATTTTAAATTTAATTTTTTTTAAATGTTCCTTTTGAAACAAGATGGCGAATGAAGCTTGCCTACGAACTCGGTCGAGACATTGGTATGTACTATGTACATACCAAGTTACATCCAAATCGGTTCGTAAATACGCCTGTTATCGCGTGACAAAAATCAGGTCGTTTCAAAATGTCAGCCACGCTAGAAATTCAAAGTGCTATAATTCAGCCATTTTTAAAGATATAGACAAAAAAAACTGTTCCGAATCATTGTATCAAGGTCAAACACATAAGAAAAAAATATTTTTTTATTTTTAATTTTTTGTTACCACATTTCAAATTTTAAATTTTTATAAAAATTTTAAATGGTTGCCAATTTGAAACAAGATGGCGGATGAAGCTGGCCAACAATCTGGTTCGAGACATTGGTATGTACTATGTACACACCGAGTTTCATCCAAATCGGTTCATAAATACGAGAGTTACAGTGTGACAAAGATCAGATATATATATATATATATATATCAACATTTGAACGGAGGTAGTTTTCGGGATCTGGGGGTCATGATCGATGAAAATATACCAAAATTTTTTGAAATCGCTTTCCTCCGAACGGCTGCAATTGGTAGCTTTTTGTAATAAAAGTTATCTAAAATATTTTCTCAAATTCAAAGGTTGCTATGGAATAGTTAATTTTAATTTCCATTTTCATATGCAGACGACCTACAAAGCTTTATTTATTCAAATAACTTACTTGCAGACGATGATAAGAATTTATTGATTCTATCTCAAATTTCTTTATACGATGCTTTGCAACATAATTAGTGCTTATGTTAAATTTTCTTAAAAATAATGCAAAACTTTATTTTCTAATAAATCATGTATGACATTTTAAATATTTTCTATATTTTTTAATAAAACTAAAGATAAAAAAGTCTCGTTGAAATGCATGATGTGGAAACAGAAGCAACAAAAAACTTCTGGCTTTAAATCCATATTTTTTTTTTTTTTTAGTAATATGTTTATTTTGAGATTTATCCTTAATTCTTTTTACAGATCACACGAAAACGAATAGGAAATAAATACCTTAAAAAGTATGTGCCAGAATTCTTTTTTTCTATTTTTTTTCTTTACTAATGATATATTTTCTTATGAATGACAAATAACATTCGAAACACTTCAGAAAAATTCGTGCGTAATATTGCAGAAAAGTAAAAACAGGAAAAACTATTATCGCTTTAATAATATTATATTCATATTGTAATTATAATATTAACTTCCAATGTATAAAACGAAATGTGTCTTTTGGAAATTCTATTTTTATTTTCTATATAAAAAAAAAAAACAATTTTCTATATTCACTAGAAAACAAATATATTGGATTCGTGAAAGTTTTCCACTGCCATTTTAAATTATAGGTGTACGTTTTAACCCAAGTGCTACAAGAACAAAATTAGGTGAAAATTGCAAATCGCCATAAGAGTATATCGATTGCTCAGTATCTACTTAATATTAATGCAATGTATATAAGAGAGGGAGGCATCGTGTAAAGTCGTAGGAATTCAAGATGGCGGCATTGAAATTGAAAATGACATCATTTTCTGAATTTTCTTACTATTTATCGTATAAAAATGTATGTTTGATCAGTTTTGATGTTTTAGGTCAAGTATTACGTTTTTAACACTTTTCAACTATTTTGAAAATTGTTTATGAATTCAGTTCGTCTATTTGACTCTCTGTTTGCCCGCCGGTCTATCGGCACTGTAACTCTTGCACATGTACTCAGATTGCCATGTAATTGATATATACTATTAAAATTTACCATAAAATTTTCGGTATAAAATTTGAATTATGTAGCTTTCCTAGTTCGTGTAAGGCACAATCAACAGAATTCCTTTACACCCTGGTCTATGGGGTACAATCGTTTGCAGTGCATTTCCATAATGTTACACTCTTTCAGACATATTAAAATTGATTTACGTCGTTGAAGTGCACTACAAGGTTCTTGCTACAGAATATGTTGCGTATAGCAATTACCAATCATTTACAGGGACATATAAAAGAATTCGCTTACAGTACTGTCGATGACCAATAATTGCTGGAAGTTCGTTTTCAATTGTAGTATGCGTTTTTAAATTTAATTGTCTTTTTGGATATTATTTGGCGTGTATAAATTACATAAATCATCAGCTGAGTCAACGGGTTTTAAGCAACTTCACTGTTGCATTGAGGAACGCCTGGTAAAAAATGCCTCAACACTATTTCAACCATTGAAAAATAACAAAATTCCTCTCTTTAGTACTCCGGCGAAACGAATAAGGAAGGGAAATGCAGCCCTGATTGTTGTAAAAACAGACATCCAGCTGTTTTCCAAGTTCCTAATATTTAAACACTATCGTTAGTTACACATGCAGAATTTTTTCAAACTCAAAAAGCAACAATTTCTACCTGCATTTTCCGGTAAAACAAGAATTTCGACACAGCTATGAAAGTGATTTTGTATATATTTTAAAGGAAATTGTTGAAAAGAATGACACTGTCTTTCTAGGTAAGATGTTAAGCTTTTATTTATAATCAGCCAGTTCTTATTAATATTTAAAAGCCTCATCAGTCTTCATAAAGACATTTCATTATTACTATATTTACACATGCTATCCTCCCATATGTAACGACATTGAGAGTTTTGGTTTCCAAAGAATTGTTTTGCTGCTGTGGGTAAGATACATTACATCAATCATTAAAGGTAAAATCAGACAGAAGAGGGATGCAGATTGTTGAAACCAAGTAGAAAGTGCTACTGCATGTCCGATTACCTAGAAATTGTAAATATTTCTTTAGAAATTTAACTAACAAAAAAGAACTATTTAATTTCCTTACTTCGTAGTAATAAAGATCATAAATATACGCAAGTTATAGACTCTTCAGGTGAAGAAGTTAAAGGAAATATTACTCCTCTACGTTCCTTAATCAGTTCAGAATGACTTGTCTTGGTTATGTAGAAGATGCATGTAATGATGCATCTCATAGAAAATGTGGAAAAATGGATTGGAAAATATTGCTATATGTTCTGTATAAACAGACGTATGTTTTTTGCTTTTGCATACTTCTTTATTCTGTCAAATAAATTTATACTGCATTTGTAATAGGGAAGAGATACAGATTTAATCGCGCTCACGATAAATCTTCAATCATTCGAAGGGAAAAAGCTCTTGCTTTTACAAGGATTTTATGCTTTCACAGGTTGAAAGAGAAACTTTAATTTCATGGGAAAGACAAAAAAATTCAGTTTAGAAGACATCGATTCTCTTTAAAGAAGCTACTAATATCAGAACCTCAAACTTCCTTCTTTGACAATATTTTAAATGTTTTACAAAATTTCAAAGTACTACTGTACTATTCATCAAGTAACAGCCTTAGGCGCAATTATGCAAGACAAAAACTGCTTATGAAAATAATTAGTCTTTTTGAACATTTTTCACCAACCAAAGGTGCACTATAACACCAAATTTTTTACATAGTGTTTTCAAAAGAACACAATATTTTTTACATAGTGTTTTCAAAACTGGACACATTTGGCGAGAAACAGACGAGCGTGAAGTATGTCCACATTCTCCAAGCAAATGGGGTTGGACGTTTCATAATTTAACATGGAAAATAAAAAGGTCGTAGATGCCAGAGATTGCAGATTCTTATAAATATTTTATAGAAAATGTATTTACAAAATCTGTAAAAAATACTTTGGCTGTAGAAATGTTGGAATATCTTGCCCATTATTGTGAATTGCAAAAGCAAATGTCAAAAATGACATGTTACAATCTGAAGTTTTTGAATTCTATAAATTACGGGAAATATTAGATATATATATATTTTATAATATGTGTAACTAAGCCATGCATTATGCGTTTTTATTATTTATCCGACACTATAAGCGACAAAAAACTACTTTAGTAGCTCTCCTATGTTGATTTTAAACATATTTCTGATATTAAAAGGAAAGAAAAATTATGCATCTAGCATATGTTATGAAACATTTTCCGATGCATTTAGAATATTATATCAAATCTTCACAATTTAATAAGGTGAAATATAATATCTGAATAAACAATTTGGAAAACGCATAACAATTAAAACCCAATTTCAGAACTTACCTTCAATAGATGGAAAGTATATAGGAACACTTTTGTGGAGCCCTGTGTATGATCTATGAAATATATACATACCAAGAAATACGCAAAAATGAGTTAAACTTAAAAACGCATACTACGATTGAAAAAGCACATCCAGCAATTATTTCTCTTATACAGTACTGCAACCGAATTCTTTCGCGTGTCCCTGTGAATAAAAGACAACTGCTGCGCTCATTATATTTTATAGTAGCTATCTTGTAGTGTACCTGAATGACATATATCAATTTCAAAAAGTTTCAAATAGTTTAACATCATTAAAACACTTTGCAAACGATTTTCCCCATAGATCATAATGAAACGAAATTCTTTTGAACTCCTCTGTAATGAACCATAAAAGAATCCCACTTCAATCTCTATACCGAACATGTTATGGTAAACTTCAATAACATACATAAATTACATGGTAATCCGAGAATATTTGCACGCATTAAACTCGGATAGACAGGCGTACAAGTAGACAGACAAACAGATGAGCAGAAATCATAAACACGTTTTAAAATAGTTTAAAGTGTAAAAAACGAAATCTTTGACCTAAAAAACATTGAAATTGACATCAAACACATGCTTATTTAATGGATAGTAAGAAAATTCAGAAAATGACGCCCCTTTTAATTACAGCCGCCATCTTCAATTCCTATGACTTTATGCGATGCATCCGCCTCTTATATGCATTTTAATAATATAAAGCAGATACTGACCAATTGGTACATTCTTATCATGATTTTCAGTTTTTTCATTCCTAGCAGCTCTACTATTTTGGAATGTCCTGATAACAATTTAACCATTTGTGTACCAATGTCTGGCTGTGTCTATCACACAAATATTGTGGAGGTTTTGGATCTAGTTCTTGAGTTATGAAATTTTATGGAACTTTATATTTACTTAGGCCTAGACATGAAAAAGCTTACTAGTATTTGGCGTGTATCTTTTCACAGATGACGCTTCTATGCAGCATGTTTCATTTATTGCATCATACCTATATCTCAGCGTCCATAGAACGATATTGTTTGAAACAGAGGACGTTTTTACCATGGAATAAATATTAGAAGAGAAAAATTGTTTAATTAATTATGTAACATTTAAAACTAATATCATGTGCAAAGTCTGTATAAGCACTAATATATTGATTGTAAAATCCTTTTAAATCATCCTATATCCTATAGTCTTATTTGTTTTTATTTTTAAACAATTATCCACTCTAGAAAACATAGCGCATGTTCATTGTATTTTATGAATTTAACTCAATTTTCATATTTTCTTCATCTTCTTAATTCTAATGACATTGCTAAACAAATTTTATAGGCGATAGTGGGGACAGGTATTTTTTTTAGTCTTTGTTTGTGGCGTGGTAATTAAAGTTTATTAATAAGTGTATTCTTTAGTTTGTATATGTAGCTTTTTTTAATTTCACAATTCGTTTCTTCAAAATATTCTTTAACTAGTAAAACTCATAAAATGCATTAATTATATTTCAAAAGGTTTTTTTTTAATTACATTTAAAACTTTCGGACATAGAACAGAATACCGTAAAAGAAGGAAAAAAGGTTTTGTGTTATATTGAGGTCTTTAAAAAAACTTTATGACTAAAAAACTACGTGAAAAGAACAATAACTGAAATTTCATTAAAACTAAAATTTGTTATTTTAAGTTTCCTGTATACCATATCAAATGTAAATATTTATAGTCTAATAAAAATATGAAATTTTATATGGAAAATGTATGAAAAAAAATTCGAATTATTATTTGGTTTTGTTTTGATTTGTTTTCTTAATTATAATTTATAAAACATTTTAATGACAAAAAAGTTTGAATGCATTTTTTATTTTTCATTTTATTTTCCAACTAGGAAAAAATTAAACTGTTTGATGAATTTTAATAAGATATAATTTATTCCGGTTATTTATATTAAATAGTTAAATCTGGCTGCCCCAAAAGATAAATATATATTGTGAACATTATATATTATCCCTTTTGCATAATTTTTTTGTTAAGATTTCTTTTGAGTAAAATAAAATTTATTAACTTTTTATTCTACATCGTTGTATAAAATTTACAAATTTTAAAGTATAACAAAATAACATTTTACAAAAGTGCATTTAACCATAAATATTATGCCGTAAAAAACTTAAGTCTCTGTACTATATGTGAAAATATTGTTACTCAACATATACTAATATTACATCAAATACTAGATTTAAAATAAATTTACATTTTTATATTTCATGAAAATGTAAGATGGGTAATGGTTAACCTAAGGGAAAAAAATCACATAGTATTACACTTTAAAAGGAGAAAACTCTGGTTATATTCATTGTTGTAAGTGTGATATAAAGTTAATTTCAGCGGAAAATGCGGAATGCTTTAAGTATAAATGAGCTTTAAATAATCTATACTACAGAGCTCTATGTAAAAGAGTTTTATAGAAGTTTTAAACATTTTTAGAGCATTTTAAAAAAGAATATTTAACACGACTATTTAAAATGGTTTAGGTGAATATCCTATGTGAAAGGAATTAAATAATTATATTGTGACATCGGACATTTCCTAAGTTGTATACACTTCTTAGATTTCCAATGAGTATTGACTAGTATGTTTGATCATGAATTTTTGGCTTATTTAATCGCAGCATTGGTATATATTTTCTGAAATTAAGTATAAGAAATATTTCTGTTCGAAAATAGTCCTCGGAAATCTAAATTGTATGCGCCCCGAATTACACATAAATTAATAGTGATACTAAAATAGAGTAATTAAAATCCTTACCGCATTTTTTTACGTGATGTATAGTGATGAGGAAGCAGACATGTGACAATTTTTATAACAACATATCTTATTCAATTTATTCGTCTCAGTTTTAGATACAGTTTTTGCTATAACAACATTAATAGAAGTAAAAAAAATGAGATAAATCAAAATATTTGCAATTTTTTTATTTACGGACAATTTAAAAATTGCAAAAAAGTTTGTCCCACTCCTCCCTCAATTGTAGATGAAGTATTTTGCATAGGTGAAAAGAGTTGGAAATTCGTGTAATTAAGACGGAAAGTATAATGAATTCTTATTTTAATGAATTCTATATGCTAATGCTATACCATGATAATTCTAAGCCTTGACGTATCTAAGCTAATTCCAGCATGTGACAGCATGATATGGCTTTCCTTTTACTATGTGTTCTATAAAATTTGCAGCTGAAAGATTAAAAACATTGTGTTTATAAAATCTCTCATTTATCGATCAAAATTATAGAGTGTAAACTCAATTTCAAATAGCTTTTGACATTTATTACAAAAACGATATTTCAAAACTGTTCAGCGTCACAAAAATAATAATTAAACATATGAAATTTTCAATATTCATGAGCTGAAAACAGTATTTTGTTGATTTCTTATTATAGAATATTTTATGTTGTCATTAGACATTTATAAAAACTAGTCTAGAAATCAGAAAAAAAATTTGCATAATGCACACTACATTTTAATAAAATTTCCTCCACGTAAAGTTTAAAATTTTCTCTAACAATATATTTTTAAAAATATGTTATCTAGATGATATACTTTCATGTAGCAAAAGTTCTGAGTTTAAAAACAAATTATAGAAAAGAATAAAATTATATTTTAAACGTTTGAAAAATAGAATGGTTTATTGGCTAATACGTAATTTTGCATATCAGTAATTATATAAAACAGCTGATTTAATTTATTTTTCAAAGATACTTTATTACGTTTTTAAGATTTCAGATATTTATTACCAGAACATTGATGCATGATGGAGTGATTTTTAGGTAATAGTAATTTTTCTATCACATGTTCGTCATTCAATCCATCAGAAATCAGAAATCAGAAATCTGAACAAATCTCGTGTTATGGGAAATGAATTCCACCTCACACCAAATGGAGTTGATGGGATGAATGAAATGCGATTGAATAACCGATGACTATTGTGAAAACCATGAAACATTAAACAAAAAAAGAACCTTTCGAAAATTTAGCTTCGTAAATAAAGATATGAAAAGAGAACAAGGCAATTTGGAATCTTAGCAAATTAGACTGTCCAAAGAAGAAAAATATAATCGAGAAAGAACGAAGACTCCAAGATTATATCGACGAGAGTCGGAATAAATAAAATATGACATCAATGCCTGCAATCAGAAATTTAAGAAAATTTTGCGGATTACGCAGAGAAATAAAATACGACCTGATATTCATGAAAAATGTAATAAAAGATAAATTCTCCGCTGTAGAGGTTATTTCGTTGAGGAATAACACATGAGGCTAATTCCATGAAAACTTGTCATGTCTGTCATATATTACGATTTTTGTGTACCGGTATTTTAGAACGGAAAAATGTGACTTCTTTTATCGGAGATATCTCATCAATTGAATAACCAGAAGCAAACTTTTCGAAAATAACGGTGGCCAACAAGCATAGCGATTTTCAGCTGTGTGACAGACATGACAAGTTTTCATGGAATTAGCCATGAGCGGTTTTTTTCCTAATTAAAAAACTCGGGCAGAAATAAAATACATTGGCGAAATGTTTTATGTTATTTTAAAGAAACAATTTTGCGCTACAACGCAGTGTGTTTAGATTTTTCTATTTTATTGATTTATGTGTTTTTTATATCTTAATAATCGAATGTCAATTTGACAAAACTGAGGATATTCTACATCATTTACTTTATTTAATTTAATGGAGGAGTTAAGCCGCCGGAACTGCTTGTGAGATTTGTACTATGAATAGAGAGCATACCTGCCAACTTGTACGGATTTTTGCTACCACTAAAATTTTACAAAAAGTTTTGCCTAATTCAATCGCTGAATTGTAGTGAATGCTAATAATTAAATAAGGTATAAATTTCTGTTAAATTTTAGTGGTAGCAAAAATCCGTATAAGTTGGTAGCTATGAGAGAGGAAGCAATGTCTCAAAGTACTGCCCCCCCTCCCCCCCCATTGGTTTACACACTTCAAAACGGGGAATTTCGCCCTCAAAGATGCATCACGCATTGGACAACCAATTAAGTTAGATTAACCCATTTATGCCTAGCGTCCCAAAATTGGGACGTTGTGATTTCTCGGAAATAAATGAAATTTTTTTTGTTAGATATCATTCTTTTCCCATTTTTTACGTTTATTTTATGCAATTTTCCAAACAGAGTATGCATATTAGTACATTGGATTAAACATTGTGTTATATATATAGCAGTTATAATTAAACAATGAACTTTGAAGAAGGGGGGAGCAAGGCACAATTGGGTTAAGAGCATTTGGTTACCTTCTTCATTAAAAATCAACGTCGAACGAAAGGAGTAGAAAAATTGTGATTGGAAAACTGTGATGAATCCTCTTCACTCAATGGGTAAGGCTCTGAATATGGTAAAAATGCTCATGAGAATTACTCCAAAATCCTATAGAATCGTCGAAGTATAACGGAATATAAAGTTAACAAAATATAAAAGAATACAGACATTAATTTATGTGCTTTAATAAAAATATAAAAGGATCTTAATACGAAAACTTGAATAAAAAATTTGTAATAGATGTCGAATAAAAACAAGAAGAGATAATATACAGTAATACAGAAAATAATAAGTTTGAATGCCTTAAAATTCACGTAATAATGATACCTGTTATTTTATTCTTGAACACTATCATTGTACACATCTACATAGCAATGAAGGTTAGAATGGAGTTTTATTCACATCACTGAAAACAACAATACTTATATCTAAATTTGTGACATATTTTAGTATAGCTTGTTTGGAATTTTACTTTAATATTTAGCGTAAAATCTTTCTTGTATTGCGTTTGTGTTTTTAATGTTTTGGGGAAAAAATATTTGCAGTTAAATTCAAGGTTTTTTTTTATAGCGTAAATTATATCACATGTTTACAATCATAAATTACTTTAGCATAAAAAAATCTGTATTTAAACTACACAAATATTTTGTAGGTTTTTTTATCCAATAAAAAAAAAAATAATTATTCAACAAAGTAAAATAAATGTGTGCATTTTATAACTCACTGAATGTTTTCAATCTGGTAAAAAAAAATCTTCCACTTAGATCTAAGAAAAATATATCTACTTACTTTCACTTCTGCTTTGAAAATTCAATATTTGCTCGCGGGAAACACTGAAGACAAATATAGTTTAAAAACACAAGTGAGAGTTTCAAGAAAAAAGTAAGAAGGTATTATTGAATTTATTTTGTGAAATGAACGAAATACTTGAACCTGTTTTCGATTTTGTATGTTATTATGAGAATAATGTAAGTCGTATCTGTAACATTAAGTATATGTAAATTAAAAATTTATTTTTTTAACTTTAAATCTTTAAACATTATATTTTATGTAAATGAAATTTTATATATCTATTTCACTTTTTCCTGTGGGTATTGTCTGAAACACTCGAAGAAAAGCATTTTATGTTTGTTCTTAGATATAAATTCATTTTCGAAAAGCTTTAAAATCTCAAAAATAATAAAAAAATAACGATTTTTTCACAGTGTTTACTTAATTGATTTAATAGTTTTGTCTGCTGTTTTATGTATTTTGTTTTGAAAAAAAATTGTTTGCATTATATTTCTTTAAGTTACGGTAAACACGTAGTTTTTGTGTGAAAATAATTCTAAAATTTTTGTATATTTTAAGATTTGTTATTATTATTATTATTATTATTATTATTATTATTATTGTTATTTGTAACAGAACAGAATGCCTCGTCTCTTAAAATGCACATTTGAGAGAATTGATATATTAACAATAAGTTTAGGACAGTAAAACTATTTTTATTTAAAACTGAATCTCAATTTATATTAGATTTTGGCATTTCCTTACTGAAAATCAAAACCAAAATGATCTCAGAAAGAGTCATTACTAAACATAAATGAATTCGTTTTACATGTTTCAAGTTAAAGTTAACACATAATTTTTGAAAACAATAGTTGTAAAATATTAGTAAAATATAAAGTCCATTACTTTTTGTTATTATTTATTTATTAACTTATTGTATTTTTTAAAATAAGTCTCTTAAAATGTATGTTTGAGATAATCTAAATTTTAATAATAAATTTATGACAAATAATATCATAAGACGAAACGCAATTTTTCACCTTGATTCAACATAAAATATATAATGTGAACATTAAAAATTTCACAATCTTACTTAAAAGGCGACTAATTTAGAGTAATTAAAAAGATTTTACAAGTTTAAAATATACATTTTATTTAAAAACTTCTTAGTACTTTCAAACCTTCCAGGTTCATTATCAAAGAATATCTTGATAACTAAATGTTGTTTATTTATACAAATACGTCACTCTTTTTTTAAAATGAGAGAGCCAATAATTACTAGAGATGAAGAATAGATACTAGTTGATACTAGAGAATAATTCAAGCCATGAAACTGCTACTGCTACTTCTACTCAATTAACCCATTAACGACGATTTTCTTTTGCATGCCTTTCAATACCTATATACCAGGACACCAGTTTTTCCATAATTGTCATTTTAACTCATTTAATCTCTCAAAGTTTGAGATTATGTAATATGAAAAGTTCCTTATTAAAATGCTGGTTTCGGATTTACAATTTCGTAATACTTAAAAAACAAGTTTTCTTGCCAACCGGCGTTAATGAGTCGAGCGAGTTCAATTCGTGGATGCATTTGAAATTTGTGCGTGCATGAGAATGGGTGCACGCGCAGTTTTCCAGAATTCTTTGCAGAATTCGACTTGTTTCCAAATTTTTACTGTAACTCATTAAACCAAAATAAAATTCTAAAGTTCATTAAACATATATAAATATCACTATTATTTTTAAAGCAAAAAATATTGCCTGCCTTACACTGGCCAGAAAAAAAACTCAAATATGACCGCACCGCATCGGCAGTAAAAAGCAAGTCCAAGCCAAGACCGGTTCGAGTCTAATAATAAAAAAGGCCTGCGGAGCTTGTCGAAAATGCTCAGCCTCTGCACCATACCTCACTCCAGAGAGACCTCTGATGAAAGCTATTTGGGTTAACATATCTCCACAAAAGAATTATTTTAATCAGCATATAACAGTCACTCTGGAGGGTAGCAAAACAGAATAACTTTAATTAAAATCTTGTTCTTGTAACTTAAATCAATCACCACACTTATTAATATGTTGTAAAAGTAATCACATCATTTTCATAACATCTTTGCTTATTGTAAGAAGTGAAGATAGGAAATTATTCTATATAGCAATAAAGAAATCCCGACTAATAACTACTATTTCCGAAATTTTATACTTTTTAATTGAAATTAACAGATATTTTTCTGTTCTATTTTCTCATAACTGACGAATCTATTAAATTAACTATCTCATGCAAAATTAAATTGAAATGTTCATATTAAAAACAGATTTTTTAGAACAATAAGAAGAATTCTTACCGATTGGTTACTTCTTTTTCAGAGAAAGAAAATAACTTTTCTGATTACTTTTTTACAGAAAAGAGAAATGTCAAAAGTAAACATTATTTTTAGCAGCTATCTTCGGATAATTTAACAGATGAGAAATTATATTTTCAATTTCTGAACAAATTTCTTTTCACAACAGTAACACATTTTTTTAAATCACTTACTTATTGTACATTCCAAAGTATTCATCCATTTCTTCAGTAATAATGAATAATAACTTTAAAACACAATTAAAGTTCAAGTAAATGATAACACGAAGAGTGAAACTTCCCTCTTTATGCTTTGCTTTATTGAATCTATGATTAAATTGCCTGAAGCATTGCAGATTCCATTTCTGGCGCGTGTTTTCCATTCATTATTTTTCTAATCAAAATGAATCGTAATAAAAAAAAAGTTCAAATGTTTTACCAGCTAGAATGACAATGTTATCTTTAAATTACATACCACCATACTCAGTTATTCTTTGCTCCATACTACTCTTTTACAACTTACCTTCAAGATAAAATATTGAAGGATTTATTTTCACTGTATTTTCCAATATTTTCTACATCACTCAGAACATTTATAATTGCAACATGCAAGGGAAAAATATATAACATTTAACTCATTATGAAGTTAAAAAGAACACTAATTGTAAAAGAACCACCTTCCATTGTTTATTTGGAATCAATTCATTTGGAATCAATGTTTAGAAAAAATCGATCAAGTGCGAGCATTTCTCGCATATAGAGGGCTCCGTACAATAAATATAATAACTGGTAACAGTAATATTACCAAAAAATCGTAGCTGAAAAAATAATAAGACTTTGTAAAAAATTATACAACGTATGGGTGAGTATAGCTGTATTTACTAGAAAAGTATAAATGTATATACTATGAAAGTTCAGAGGGATATAAAGCCTAAATATTATCAAATATTACTATTCTGTATAACTTTTTTTTAATCTTATTCTAATCTGTTTATGATGAACTCAATTCGGTGTTAACAATAAAATACTGCTAATTTAAACGATAATTTTTCATTTCATAAACCCAAATTCAGCGTAGTAATAATCTCTTCTTTTTGCATTGTACCTAAAACAAAACACTTGTTCAATGTTGAAAGTTTACACTTGGCATTATGCGCAGCGTACTTCGAAAGTAGGTCTCAAAGATGCAACGCCACCGTATTTTTCAGAGGAGAAGACAGGTGATATCTGGATGGTCCGGTATGGTTGTATTTTCTACTGATGAGCACGGGGGCATGACTTCGTGAAACAGCCATATAGTTTCTTTAGTAGACGTCAAGACGGCAAATGATGGTTGGCAGAGGGGGTTGCACAGTGGAGTATTTGAAGCAAAATCCTGGTAAAAATTATTTTTCATGTGTTTTACAGTTAAAACCAGTGCTATCGACTTACTATTAGTAAATATACATAATTAATGTTATATACACCTAAAAGCATGTATTTACTTTTAAAAACAAATATAAAATACAAAGTTTACTTAACTTTTTACTGTTTAGAAGAGGAAAGCTATATTTGATAGAGTTGTTTTACTTAGAAATAATTTTTAATTAAGTGTTGTTCATTATAGTATATGCACACATTTAATTATTTATATAACCGAAGGTATTGATATATATATTATTTACATTAAACAGTGTTGTGTCTTTAAAGTTGAGTTGTAGTATAGAGATTCTCATTTTTGTGTGTCATTAATAGATTAATAAAACAATTTATATTTTAAAATGGCAACTATAAGAGGAAGAATTTTTTTTTCATTGACTTTCAAAACTATAATCAATACGACTACATTCTAAATATGGTCCAGCAAACCAAGGCACAACTTTAAAAAGCTATATATTAAATCAATATACCTAAATTTAGAGCTAAAAAGAACACATTTTTAATACACACTTAAACGTAATTAATCATAATAGCAAAGTTGAAACTTAACAATAAAGCACAGCTTCTCGCAAAAAAAACCTCCTCTTCAACTGTGTCTACGAAGTGTGATATGACTCATGTTCCTGAAATAGACATAAAACGATGCTCTACTTAGTCAGATACTATATAATATGCGTTTTATAGTTGGTAAACTTTAATTTTTCTCTTTTAGGCTAGTTGCCGAAACGTCAGTGAAGGCTTACTGTGGAGACACGAAAAGTTTTGGTTTCCGTTAGTCTGTCTGTCTGTTAGTCTGTCTGTCTGTTCCGCGATAACTGCCGCAAAAAGCATCCGATCGGCTTGAAATTCCCTGGGCATGTTGATGAGCTCCCCGGATTTAGCTGTATAGTTTTGGGTTAAATTTGGTTCATTCGTTCGGAATATACAGAACATTTTATTTTGTGATATAATGCTTTTCTATGGGAAGTCAGACGATTTTCAAATTTTCATTTGTTGAAAGAAATCGCTCATATGAATAATAGATTTAAATGGTAAATTTTGGATGCTGAAATTTTTAAATAAGAGTATTAAATTATTCTTATTAGTTTGCAATTTTGTCAAAACATTTGTCAGAGCTTTTAAATTAGGTGTATAACTTATGATAGAATTTTATACATGTGTTCGAATAATATAAAACATTTTATTTTATGAATTTACTTATATTTCATTTTTTCTTTTAACCGTTGCGTAGCAACAGCATCTCATCTAAAAATATCATAAATGTGAAAGTATGTATGGTTTTTTGAAGTCAAATCAAAGCAAAAGGAATGAATTAATGAATGCCTTTGTATAGATATTTGCATATAGATTTATTTAAACGCAGAAATGAAAATAGTATTTATATACTATATAGAATAATATTTTCATTTATTTATTCAACTATTTGATTATAAATGAAAAAGTTCGTTATTTTCATACAGAATAAACTGACATTATTCTGTTAAATTTTATAAACTTTATTGTTGCCAAAAAAAAAAAAATGAATAACAATTTTTTCCAAAGAGTTAATTTTAATTTGTAAGATTTTCACGTGCAAAAGAAAAATGGAATAAGCAAATAAAAAATAAAAAAAAGGATATATAGGACAGGAATGAATACATATAAACATTTCACACCAAATACCACCTAAAATAGTTTTTTTAGCAGTATTTTCCCAGCACTACGAAGAAAGATTCCTCGATTTACACGATTTTACTTGGCCTTCCTTTTCTCATTCTTTGCGATTTCATTTTCGCAATTGCGTGCATTAATTGGCACAAAATTTTACATTTTTATGACTGAGATATATGTAAGGCCATACAAATAAGAAATTCCGTATTGTCTCCTATAAAATGTGATAAAGTGTTGGTTAATCATATATGTTTTTATTAAGAGGAGCAGAGCTGCCAAGCCTCCGGCGTTCTGGATACCAGTATTTTAATACAGAAAATGTTACTTTATTTAATTGAAACATTTGCGCGATTTAAAAGAACATTTTCTCTAAGATAATAGTGATGTGCAAAAAGCTTGAGACTTGGCATGTCTGGTGGGGAGGGAAATGTTTTACTTAATGCATTTATCTCTATTTTAATGCTACGTGAACAACGTCCGTGTAACAGCTTGTAGAGTGTAAAATAAATTAAATTATTAAAATAATCCTTATTACGAAAAATGAAACAGAAAGTCCGGCTAAGGGAAATGAAATGTTAGGTAACCTTTCGTAATTTGACCTGAACATAGGTTTGCGTCAAATTTCAACGGTATTTGTAACATCACGATTTTAAATTAAATGTAGATACTATTAAAAGAAAATCACAAAAAATACTTAAAGGCGCCAAATCATGTTTATCTATTTAACGATGATGAATTATTAACTGTTAGGTTTAGAAGCCCCCCTACTTTAGGGTGATTTTAGTAAGTTAATGCTATCGAGTACATTTTTTGATATTTAGATTAGATCTTAGATATAAATATTGCAGAATGGTAATCAAAATTATTTTTTATAAACAAAATTTATAAAGGTATTAGATTTCTAAATTAGATGTTTCAGTTTGCATTTCCAAAAGTTCTTTATCCATTAGATACAGGTATTTGTGGTTAGCAGGCAAGTAAATACTGCTGTATGGATATTAGGATAACGTAAAATGCTTGACCGAATTATTGCTTATCCTTATAAATCGCAGTGTAAAAAGAAATCTAAGATATAGGGTAATCATTAACTCAATCAGTAGAAAATTACAAATGCAAAATAAATTACACAACGGGGGGTTCAGGGGGGCAGAGCCCCCCTGAAGAAATTTGCTTTATTATATAAAAATTACTAGAATAAGTAGCTCGTGAGAATTTCAGAATATCCTTACATAACAACGTGTTTAATTTAACGCTTTTAATGTCTGAAACCATCGAAATATTTTTTTCCTTTTATAAATGTTTGTGCAATTTAAATAGTTTAAATTTTGTTTTTGTAGAAAGATTAATATTACGCAAAGTTTGATAAAAACAATGAGTTGCAGAGATGACGTTGAGGCTCTTGATCTGCAGATTTACTAGTTTTTATCGTCAAATACTCTACTGTGGGGCGGTTGGTTTGATTACCAAACTTCCTTGGCATGTCTTTATGGGAATCTAAATTTAACAAAATATCAAAAGACACTAGAAGAGCATTTATTTCCCTAAGATGATGACATCTTAGGAGACTTTAAGTAGAGATTTCAGCAGGACAATACTTCGATTTAGAATTCACATAGTACAAAAAAGCTGCTTTCGGCACGAAATGTTAATGTTTTTATATTAATCAGTTTTAATCCCAGACATAATATTTGGACAATATTTGGAGTGTATTAATCCATCACGTATACAAGAGTGGAAAACAACCTGGCTCTAATAAATCACTAAAAGTGGCCATTGAAAAATCATTCTTGTATACAATACAATTTCAAAACTTAATTAATTCAATAGAAACGCGATTATTTGAAGTTATCCAAAACCAAGGTAAGTACTATTAATAAATAACATCATCCAAAAATGTTAAATGATGTGCCTAAACTTATAGGACAGCGTTTAGTTACAAACGTTTATGATTTTTTATCACAATTATGTAAGTAAGTAAGT
This sequence comes from Maratus speciosus, assembly GCA_963932465.1. NCBI lineage: Eukaryota > Metazoa > Arthropoda > Arachnida > Araneae > Salticidae > Maratus > Maratus speciosus. The sequence goes on along the minus strand of OZ010788.1, from coordinate 351,857,510 downwards.
AAGCACCCACCCTGGGAACCCGCTTTTGGCTTATGGTTAGGTGTAACCCCCAAGCCCAGGGCAGGGAAAAGTTTTACTACCTGCGAAACTCCTTGAATGATTTTTTTTTTTTACAGTTTAGGAGAAATAACAATGTTAGATATATGACAATTATTGACAAATAAATATTTACAGATGACCCCTATAATTGCATTTGAGAGAAATATTCATTATTATAACATATAAATTTGCATAGTTTTTAGAATTTGATATTAAACTTTTTTTTTCACACAATTACCTACATATTTGCAACACTTTTATGTTATTTTCAGGATTCACAATACTAACATCAATTTAAACCATGTACAAATGTGATATTTGCAACACTTAAACCTATTTTCAAGATATTTGATGCAAAATTATTTTTAACTCTATACTAAAAATAAGTATTAAGGTACAAGATGCGAACAATAATTAATATTATGCACTATTATGAAAGTATAAGTAATTGTAGGTAATAATTACCTACAAATTTACAATACAATGATACTATGTTTGAGATATTATGTAATATACATGATGCAAAAATTATTTTTAAATCTACACTAAAAATTTAGTATTAAGGTACAATATGCGAACAATAATTAATATTATGCACTATTACAAATTCTTTTGAGTTATTTAATATTTGACAATATGACCATAAATGGTCCTATTGAACACATCTTCTATTTGCCAAGTATGATTGATAAACCGGACTCGCAGTGGAATCCGCTGAATGTTTCCTATAATTAGGTAAGTAGAAACAATTTGTGCATCTATATAGCGAGGGAACTCCCGCAAAAGGGCACTCCGAAGTGCAGTGACCTCTCGAACATTTGGCGCAAATTGGCTGTCTCCTGCAGTAAGATGTCTGATGTCCATACAGCTGGCAATCGCCGCATCTAATTATTGGGCGAAAAGAACGACTTGTTGAGACCCACCTGTATAAATTTTTTATCCAATAGTTCTTGTGATGCTTTTGTTTCTAATTGCAATATGATGTGATGTAGTTTAGAATTATCCCTCTTTAGAATTTTCAATAAGGTGATGTTTTTATCAGATAAATTTTTTTCAAGATATGATATTATTTCATTTGTAGGTACTGAGGATGGAATACCGGTGATTAATACTCTTTTGTAATTAGTCAACTTATATGTGATTTCTGTTAACTTTGTAATGTCAGGAGTGTTTTCTATCGTTTTTAACAAATGTTCTGTATTGTCATCTGTATTAGATTCTATAATTATTGTATCTGGATTTCTGGCATTTCTGCAGTATATTATTGGAACTTCCTTCACTTTATTAAAGTGTTCGTTAAGTAATGCTTTGAGTTTTGGAATCCTTATGTGTTTAGCGGTTGTTCTAATTAATATTGCAGAATTAGACTTCGACAAAGCAGGGGGAATGCCCGTTTTTGAGCCATCACCGCATTTCACTCCTTGACAGCCCCCACTAGAGTACTCCAGGTTTCGTGTCACCAACTCCTCAATTTTCTGTAGTCTGTTGGATAACTGAATGAACCCTCCTTCACCATTTTGTTCTATTCTGTCATTTTCGTTATTTGCCATCATTGTTTGAGTTTCTATTGTTTTTAACTTAACTTCTGTTTGTATCATTTTTTCTCTAGTTTGTGATTTTAATTGCTTCTGTTGTCGTTTTAATTTATTAATTTCTTCTTGAAGGGTTACAATATTTGCATTAATCTGTTCTTTATTTTGTTCTTCCTTGACCAAAGAGACTTTTAATTGTTTATTTTCTTGTTTCAATTCTTCCAATTTATTTTCAATCTTTACTTCTGCATTCGATCTTTTTTCCAGTATTGTTTGAGTTGTTGTTGTTTTTAATTTATTTACTGTTTGTGAAAATTAGTTTATAGTTTGTTTCTTAAGTTGCCTCTGTTGACTTTTTATTTTATCTATTTCTTCTTTACAATTATGATAACACATCTAGAGTTTATTTTCGTTTTCTGCACAACATCTGAGATTCCCCGAACATTTGTTTCCGACTAAAATACTTCCAAATATTCGCCTCGAACCGAAATAAATCGAAACTAAGGTAAAGTACCTAGTAGTTGACACCTTAAGGAATTTTTCGGCGTTCGTCGCCTTTGGTTCGTGCGGTTTTCAATTAAGGGAAACAGTTTGATCATTACTAGGGGGGTTGAACATTTTTCCACAAAATCATACCGTTTAACGTCCCGAAATGAATACAGTTTCTAAAAATTACTAGGGAATATGAAAACATGATTTTTGTCCAAAAGTTGACACCATCGTCAACGTGAGAGTTTAGTAGTTGACACCTTCGTGAACTAGTAATTGACACTGAGTGCGGCGGGGCCTAAATTAATAATAATAAATACTCTTTATTATTATATTACTATATTAATTGCCCCATATGAAGACATAATGATAAGAACCGTTAATTAGCAAAAATTTTTAAAGAAATCAAAAGTATTCATGAAAGATCAGAAGTTTAATCAGAAGTTTTAATGAAAATAAAAAAAGTCCCATAGATCTGAAATTATAACATAAAACCACTTACTTAATTAATCTCAAATAACAAAAATGAAAGATCGAGTGCAAAATTAAGCACTAACGACCGATATTTTAACTTTTCATTGGGGTTTTTCCCTCAACTTTGTATTTCAGAGTTATTCTATGCACGTTAAATTTTTAGCCGCTGTTTTGTACCTAGCTTTGTTGACTTTAACGTATTATACGGCAACTCTCATGCTCTCTTCCGTGTAATTCCTAAAATTTCCTTTCGTAGATGGCATCTAAAAACATAAATAATTAATTTTAGTAGTTGACACTCCCTAATTTCAATAATTGACACCCTGTGTCATCTATTGGTTTAAATGCATTTTTAGTTTTTCAAAGGTCAGTCATGAATTTATCCGGTAGATTCCAGCTTATTTTCATTGCACTAAATTAGATTAACAAAACCCCAACATGAGCGAGTAGTTGAAACTGGGTGTCAACTTTTGAAAATCTGTTTCTTTTCATATTCAATAGTTGACACTCACTTTTCTTAAGATAAATTCAAAAAATTCAACTTTGCACACATGCTTCTTTGTTGTCTTCCGCCATATTGGAATTGGGCTCGACTGTTTATAGTTTTAGTTCTCAGTTTTGCCGCAAGGTGATAGATTTTAAAAATTCTGTGTCTCTCATGTTCCTACCTGTGACGTTTTCTTGTTACACTACTGTTTCTACAAAAGTGTCAACTATTGGTCCAGTGTCAACTACTGGGTACTTTACCTTACCGGTATTCCTAAAACCTCATTTCTTCCTTCGTGAATTTTCAACGTTTTCCATCGATTTGAGCTACATTGGCTCAAATGAGACCGTGTTTATTTATTGCTATGTACAGTCGTGGAAAAAAAGTAAACACCCCTACTAAATTCTCAACAAATTATCATAGACGGAAGTTACTGGTACCGAACGATTGGAAATAAAGTCTACTTTTAAATGACGTATATAAAATTTGCTTAAGGGTCATCTACATATTAAAACAAACCCAAAACTTCATTTTTTTCAATAGCAATAGCCATTTTTAACGAGATATTTCAAATCTTTGGTTCAAACTATGCCTAGACACCAAATTTCAAGTTATTTGAATGATAAGTTTTTGAATTATAAACAATCAAAATTTAGTGCTTCTAATGTTAAATTACATTTTCATATTTTTATTTATAACTTCTGAAATTATGATCATAATGTTTTAAATTTTTGTGTAGCAATAATACTAATATACTCAAACATAAATGCATTGAGTTTGCAATTTTATGATATGAATTATGAAATTAATATGCAAAACAATTATCAATTGCAACCTATAATTTTTTTGATGGATTCAGATTTATTAAGTCCTGTTTTATGGAAATCCGAAATTTCACATTTTTCTTCCAAGTAGTTTTTAAATTATGCTTTAAAAACGCAAAATGATGGTTTAAGGGGCCGTCTATGATAGAAGCTACTAAATATTTTGAAATTTCTTATGCTATCCCGTAATCTAACAGGCTTAATTGACTGCTTAAGGTGCCTTGATCAAGAAGGGAGCTCTCTCGGTTAACAATGGAGTACCGAACTTCAATTTGGATACAGCCCTTAAAATGTGGTCGTTTTAAAATAATTAATTTCTCGAAAACTTATGTTACGAATTGCATAACAATTTGTTTTTAGATTAATTGAAGGGTGTAGAGTTTTATATGCTGTCGGAATTGTGTACTGCTATTGAAAAAAACAATGTTATGTTTCGTTTTAATATGTAGATGGCTCCCTAAGCAAATTTTATATACAGCATTTAAAAGTAGGCTTTATTTCCAATAGTTCGGCACCATTAACTTTCTTCTACGATAATTTGTTAAGTAGTTAGTAGGGGATGTTAATTTTTTTTTGTCCGCAACTGTACTTCACTTTTTATAGTTAATAATTGTCACTGACTCAAGATGTGAGTTGAAATTATAAGTAATATATCTATTACTAAACTTTGAAAACGTTTTCCACGAACACCTTAAAATATGAAGACTTAACAATGGTATAATTTTTTAGTTTAAATACCGCTAAAATTTTTCTAACGCGCACTACAATAAGTATAGAATAAATGTACAGAATAACACATCTGATGATCATTTGCAAAATACATTATAAAAGATATAAAAGGTATTTCAAAACAGCATCGATGTTTCAAATTTCTTAAATGAGGGGGTGTGGGCGCAAAGATTTTTTTGGAAGTTAGCAAATATTTATTCTTGATCTTGATGTGCAGTGCATATCAGTGAAGAAATTGATACAGTTTAATCTCAGTCATATATTAAAAAACGGCTTTTTTTATAAAAACATATTTAATGTTACTTTTATATAAAAAAATTCGACAGTTTATTTCAGTTAATTTAAATGCAAAATATTGGTAAACTAAAAATCTGTGTATAGTTAAAAATTAAACACACGTTCTTCAATTTGTTCATTATTATTTTAACTAACGTGTTAATTAATCATTGATAAATACGTAAGGTTATTGGTTCTTATAAATTAATAAAGTATAAAAATTTTATATTTTATATGTGTTGTTTTCATTTGAAACTAATACCCGCATACATATTCACACATATGTGTGTTTGTGAGAAATATGTTTGTATTAATAAATTGATAATTATTTATATACTTTACATATACATGCATATATATATGTGTGTGCTTGTCTCTGTGCCTCTATATAAATGCCTTTATATTTATTTTTAGGACAGTTTAGTTTTTTAAGTTTTCAGTCGAATCTAGGAAGATAAAAGAAGATCGGTTTTGGTTCTGTTTCGGCATTAAAACCATCTTTCTGTCGAAAACTAAATATAACCATTTATTTATTTTGGAAGAATTCATTTGAATTATTTTACAGAATCTAATAAGTAAATAACATATATTTGTTTAATGTTAGATTAGTGGTTAATCTTCTGCTTTTGCCTACATTTTTAAGAAAGTCTGTATAATTTTTGTTTTAATAACAAAAAGTATATAGTGGAAGAAATTTTTCTTTCTAGACTTTTGTAAATGACAAAATATCTTGTAGCATAACACAAATGTTTACTTTAAACTGACATTATAATTGTAATAATTTGGATTTCAACTTAAGGGAACGTCCACCGCAGAAGAAAATTTTTGCTGAAAAATTATTTTAAACGGAAATATAAGTGTGATACATCAATTTAAACATAAAGAGTTGTAGTATATGAATTTGTAAGTTTTAATTTCATAAGAATAAGTCTACACCGAAACCTTGCTGGAAACTGACAGTATTAAAATTCATTTAGAGTTAAGCATAAAAATCAGTTTAATTGTATAGTTTTTTTTTTTTGTTTTTTGTTTGTTTTTTACTTCTGTTCGTTAAATTAAATTATTATGGATCTAAAATAACATGATAGTATTATGTATGTTAAATCTACATAATTACCAAGTAGGAGCTTGGTGTCATATAATAAAAGCGTAAAAAATAGCAACGTTAAAAGCACCAAAATTTTAAATTCTAAGCATACCGGTTTCGGTAGCATATAGCATACCTTCCTCAGTGCACTTTGAGCACTGAGGAAGGTATGCTATATGCTACCGAAACCGGTATGCTTAGAATTTAAAAGTTTGGTGCTTTTAACGTTGCTATTTTTTACGCTTTTAAATCTACATAGTTAAAAGGTTTCATCTAAGGTATAAAAATCAATTTTAACTTTATTTATTAGTTGATAACTAAATGTCACAAGAGTAACAGAAAACATATTAAAGTTTTAATTTTATAAAAACTATTTAAAGTTTTTACCCCAAACTCCTAACTATCTGATTTCGAGGTATAAGAAAGATTTTAAAATAAATATTTTGCTTATGCTATGCATGGAATAGGCTATGGGGTGTTGTCACAAGAATAACTTATTTCTGTGTCACAAGAGTAACACATAATACTTTTATCCTTAGTTTGGCGTAAAACTGCGTTACAACCAAAACAAACAGAATTCTTAAAGTTTAGTTGTTTTCTCCGTTATTAGAACAGTTCTTGAAATAGTTTTAGCCATAATTAAGGTTATTTTGTAAATTTTAAGGAAGATAAATTATCTTTATTAGTGTTTTTTTAACTGGATGGATTTATTTTTATTCCTTTTTTGTTATTACTTAAGATTATAAAATAATAATTACAAGTAATTAAAGATAGATTAAAACAACTCAACTCGTGTCATTTTCGTGTCTTTTGGTTTGAAGCACATGGTCTTTGATCTGATATTTTATAGGATTTGTAAAGCTTCGTTTACTAAATTTTGCTGTATGGCCTACAGAGATTCTTATAGTAACTCTTATGTAAAGGATTCTGGTAGTATATTTTAAAAGAAAGATTTTAATATTGCTTCTTATATATGACGTTGTTTTAAAGAGCAAGAAAAATTCTGCTAAGCGCCAAAAATTGTAGAGAAAAGGTAAGAATGAAATTGAATATGTTGATGTGAGAATAAAACAAAACAAAATGTCAGCAAAACCTTCAGCAAGAGATAAAAATATTAAGAAGAAAAGGAAAAAGTAGATAACTAGCTAACTTTACATTCTGTAACGAAAACAAAATCCAACTCCACAGATTTGGGGAATTTTATGCCAATGAATATTTAAAAAGAGGTCATTCTTCAGCTAAATCTGCATTAGTTAGGTGTGAAAAAGTCACCTAATTTCATCAATCCTAGGTCACGTTTACTAAGAGAATAAGTTTTTTTTTCTTCCTTGAGGGGCGGTGGGATATTATTATATCCAACCTAATTTTAATGCAGTTTCGCGCCAAAACTTTTAATTAAATTTTACTTTTTAAACTTTGGTGGAAAAATGAAAAATTGGAAATTCATTTTCACCTTTAAAGCCCAGTTTCATAAAACAATAGAAAATTATATATCAGAATATCTGCATTTTGGGTTGTCACGAACACATTCAAGCAATTCATAATGCTATGACTTGTGAATTTTCTGCATTAAACATTCCTCTGGAAAATGTAATGACTTTGTCTGATGAGATACATTATAATTAGAATGTATGAATTCAAAATGTCTCATTTGCGAAGATAACATCGAAGAATTATTTGAAAAGGAAGTCTATAATACAGAACTTCTTATAAGTCATTGTAAATAGCGAAACGATGATAAACGTTTCGCTTTTGACAAAACGTTTATCCAGATTTTGTCAAAACTGTTACTTTTTTAAAACATTGATAAACGTTTTGAAAAAGTAACAGTTGGAGAAACCATTTCTGATTGTTTACAAAATTTTCGAAAGTAACTAAATCTATTTCTATGGCACACATTCCTTCAAACTTGTACACAGGATTATTTTGATAATGCCAAAAGAATAATCATTTCTCAAAGATTCTTTATACCAGTGGGTTTTCTGGAAATTGTACATTTTTATGCCAAGACAAAATTTTGGTAAGAAATACTTCATACTAGTCAAATGCTCAAGCGACTGTATTTTCAGTCATTATTTAGTATGATCCCGAAATTGTAAAATCTTACGCTATTATTTCAGACAATGTAACGCATAATCAATTTTCTGTAAATGATCAAGTCTGTAAAATTTCAACATAGCATCTTTAAGGGGATGCATTTTCCTAAAGAGTATTCGTTTTGCTTTAATATACAATGGCTGTGCTATCAAATTTAAACAAAAAATATAACTATGCAAATATGCCTGCAGAGAATCAAACTTCTTTCAAAAATAACTTAATTATGGGCATATATTTTTTTTCAAATACTCCTGGTATACAGGCTGTAGATTTATTTTGTGCCGTTGTATGATGATAGATGTGGAATGAAGTGCGTGCTAAAAAAAGGAATTTTAAGGAATACTGCCTATTTTGTCAAAATTGTTTATGAAAAAACAAAAGAAACCATACTCCATAGATCAGATGAAGAAATAAAACAATAATGTTCCATTACTTTGCGAGAAAATACCAACAGCGAATGGTATTCAACAAATACAATTTGTTAAATCCATGAAAAATGACACATCTATTACAAACCATACACTAACATCATTCGTACAAAGAATTTGTGTTTCATTACGTAAATAATGATACAGGTGAAGTTGAAATTGATATTATTGATAATGCAGACAATGATTTATTCTGTTCAGTAGCATAAACTGAGAAGTTGCTATGTGGTTATACTGGGTGATTCTAAAATATGATGACTTAAAGATTGGATGTTTTACTATTGAAGTGGTAAACGAAAATGATCAAATAAAGCGCTTAGAGCTATTTAAAGCATAAGGAATTCTCAAGTTTGAACCTGATATCCACAATATTTGGCAAAAAAGAAGCAAATTGTGACTGACATTAATGCTCTCAGATGAATAAACTCTCGAGGATTTTACAAACTCTAATTAATTTCAGAATTTTTTACATTTTTTATGTTATTTAAATATGTAACCACCATTAATTTTTTTTCTATGGAAACGTAATTTTTTAAAAACTTATTTTAATTATTTTGTTCAGTATTTAAACTGAATTTTTGGGAAAATTCCTTTATGGACAAAATGTCACAAGAATAACACTTAGTATTTTGCAAAATCAAATGCAACTAATTCATGTGTTATCAGATGAGTTCAATGATTAATGCTTTTTAAAAAGATATAATTACTCTGCTATATTCTGTAAATTTTATTTCTATAGGCTCGTATAATTCACAGAATTTCTGCGTCAAACACAATTTTTTTAAATTGCATTTTTTGTGGTCACAAGAGTAACAAAATTTTCATTCATCATCTAGGCAAATAAAATACTTTTTGTTGCAAATTGCATATGGTTTATAAAAGTAGAGCACATGTATTTTTAAGTGATTGCATCAAATTTATCCTAAATATATTTTGTAATGAAAGAATTGGAAATATTTCTGGAAATTTGCTCTGACAGTCACAAGAGTAACAATGGACGTTCCCTTAACATTACCAGCATAATGAATTTTGTAATTAACTTTTCCATCAATGAAATTTACAACTCCTATAAATCTTTCAAATAGTCAACAGTTATTATATTAAAATCATCACCCAGCTTTCTTTTTCAACGAGTCTTACTAAATGCCTTAATACTCGTATATTTAAAATTTTGAGTGTCTAAAATTGTGAATGACGTAACAACGAAAAATAAAATAAACATATTTTATAACTAAATATACTATACATGAATCATACCATTCAATTTTCCGGGGTTTTCAAATTAAATAAAACCAAAAATTTTAAGCCAAAAATCACATAGAAAGAAAATATTTTTCATTGAATGTTTTTTCTGTTTCAAATTACATGTGTATGGCATGATAAACACTTAAAGCTTGTAGGTATTGCATAAGGCGGAAAAACAAATCGTCCTTATACTATATCGTCCTTATATCTTCCTTATACTAAACAACAGTTGTTGCCACATTATAGACAGAAAACACACAGAGAGAACTGAGTTCTCCAATGACGAAAATCAGAAAACAAAAGAAAAAGAAAACTGTACATAATGTTATTTTTACTAAATCGTTACAATTTAGCTAGTATTATATCGTTTATTACTTTAATTCTACCATGCGACACACAATTTTCAGTGATTCATTTTCTAATGAACCTCATAAAATTGAAAGAAAAATATTAAAAAGAGGCAAACAAATCTTAACATTTTGAGTGTGGGAGTTTTTTTTAACCCAAGCACAAAATAATTTATTTTGGACAATAAGAACTATTTAGTAGAAAAATTAAGCATATATCCCTTTTTTGTTGCTGTTAAAAGCCTTTAATTAATGTTTATATATTTCCAACTTCTTTGTCAGTGTTTCTTTTATATAATAAGTTTTATTCGTCTAAATTATTAATTTTATTCTGCTTTGTGTCTTATAAAAAAACAATCAATAGAAGTTGTTTAAATTTTCTCTGGAAAAAATAATTATCTAAATATGAGGATTGAGTTAACTCTACAACTTAAGATTTTTATGCTTAACTTAGTTTTTTAGATACGTTATAGAAATTTCGAAAGTTTCTTTTTTCGGAAAGCATAGTCAAACAATTAGCACAATTCAAGAAACTAACAAATCAGATTATTTAAAAGTTAATTATTGTTAAAGTTTCAAGATGTTTCCTATGTTTATTATTTGCAAATTAATTTCAATTTTTTTTCTTACAAGATGTAATTAAATTGAAAATAAATTTGCTTATTTTACAATCTTACTAAAATACTTTGATTGTGTTATCAAAAGTTCCGTACAATTCGTATAATTGTATTTTAGACTTAAAAAATAAAAAATATCTCTTATTCAAACCATATAATCGAAAAGTTTTTTCTGGTATTGAGAGGTTCACAAAGAAATGAAAATATATCAAGAAGTCCCGCATTTTAAAACACTGCAAACTTTTAATTGACAAAACATAAATTTTCAAATTCAATTTTACATCTTGTTTAACACATTTTTAATTCAAAAAGTAGGATTTATGTGTATTGTTTGACAGGATGAAAATAATTTCATTTTAATGCTAAAATTTAATGTTCTCCTTTCTACAATCACGTGCTTAAACGATGTCAATAGATATTAATTTAATTTCCATTCTTTAACAGCAATTGTTAAAAATAGCTTAATTGTATTTTTAAATTATTTGAAAGATTAGAATGTCTTTTTATATAAATAAAGTAATAACCAAAGCAAATGAAAAACATTTTATATATATAGTGTTTCAAATACTTAAATTTTTTTTAATAAAATGTCTTTTCAGCTAAAGATATAGAGTGAGAAAAAAAATATGGATTCTTTTTTTTTTTTTTTGGGGGGGGGGGGGGTGATGTATAAGGTGGTAGTGAACATATAATGAAAATATATAATAATTAAATAAATTCATTTTTCAGGAAATTTTATTAGGGATTAATAAGATTTATTTAACAGGAAAAAATTTTCATTTTCAAAACAATTGAGATAAATGATAAACTATTAAAGAGGTTAGCATGTAAAACTAATGATAATCCTTGATTAGAATAGCCTGCTATTATTGGTAATAGTGCTTTTTTCAAAAAATAAAAAGAACATCGACACCGTGTAGTTAAAAAATCATTTTATTTAGAAAAATATTGTATAATTTAACTAGTAATTCATTTTACCAACAATTTAATTAATTAACCTTTTTGTTATTATATGTTTAAATATTAAGATAATGAAAGTACAGTAAATATCCTCCAATCCGGCAAGTTCGGGACTTGAAGCATGCCGGATTACGAAATTTTTCAGATTACAGGATGAATGTCGGGAAAATGTGTAGAAGTTAGAATTAAACAAAAAATGACAGTAAAGCATGTTTTTTATTCTTTAAACAGTTTGAATAGAGTTAAAAAATACTCAATAATGTAAAGCGCTACATATGTACTTGACTATAAAATGAAAGCTTGCACGTAGGCTTACTCATAGAAGCTATCTTAAACAAATCTCGAATATTAGTTCGTCTGTGGAGGCTCTTTGGCTTATAAAACTCTGTATGCTGGCCTTATCTGTCAAAATTTTCTCCGTCCACTCATCAAAATCTGCTTCAACCCACTCTTTTATTTCTTCTCGATTCAGTTGTGTTTCAGAAAGTCGTGCCAGATTATCCAGCATGCTGGAATTTAGGATGCCGGATTAGAGGATGTTCACTGTACATATCTGAGTCATCGCGATGTCAAAGGTTAAAATCATAAATTTATACTCATTAAACAAAAGTTTTTAAATTTTCTCCAATTGCACTTCATAAATATTTTTCGGTGATATGTTTGTGCGTATTTATGAAAATACATCACAATAGTTGACAAATTTAGAAAACATCTTATAATAATCATTTGAAAAAAAATCATATGTAGAGTGCGTATAAAAATTCACTTTATACCTGAAAAAAAGTTGTGAACGAGTAAAACGACAGACACAGATGTTTAATAACGTTATAATAAAGTGACCACACCTAACCATCACCTGTCCACCGTTGGCAAGAATGGACGTGTACGCATAGGAGTACGCGTGACAATGGTGGAAACATTCAACATACTTAAAGTGGTTTTCTTATTAAAATAAACTATACTTTGCTTACATGTGTTATTTTTATTGATAAATGCACATCTTATAATGCCAGAATCCTATACTTAATTAATGACATATTTAGGCCGGGGATTTTATATCAAAAGTCTTTCATTTCAGAGTTTCTAACAAAGTTTTTAAATTAAAACATCATTTATACAAAATCTCATATTCTCTACATTTTTTCTATTTAACGTCTTTCGATCGTCTCTTATAATTTTCGAGATAGGGGCTAGAATCTGGCTAATTTTGCCATTAGGGGTGTTTCTATTAATTTCATTAAGTCTGAAGTGTCCACTTTTTACATCGTTATCGCATTTCCATAGCTGTAGCTCTCATTGACTGAATGTTTTTTTTATTATTATTAAAAAGGGACTTTCCTATACATCCTCTATTTAAAGCACATTTCAACAATGCAAAAAACGTTAGTTTTTTTTAACAAACGTCTTGTTTACAACTTCGGTGCGTGTAATAATAATTTATTAGGTAACTCTTTATAAAAAAAAAAAAATTGCATAACCAGATGATTAAATTCTCATTATCCGGCCCATCGCCGAACAACCACACTTACTTACTTTTTTTTCGACTGTTAGCTTCGAGCAAAATTGCGTATCTGATCCATGGCAGAGGACGATATTTCTCCTTGACAATGTTGACAGATGCCCTAAAACTTTTTTTTTACTTTCTTCTATCTTCAATAGAAGAAAGTATTGTAACCGAAATTTTTTTCGACTTCCGGTTTTCGACGGATTTACACGTTTTAGGGATCAGAGATCCCAAAAAACATGTTTATAGAAAATGTCTGTCTGTCCGTGTGTCCGTGTGCCTGTCCCCATTGTACCATCAAAAAGTGTATGAAGTTATGCATAGAATTGAACCAAATTTTTATTTCAAGTTTTTGGCTATAGCAAGCAGATCCTACCTGAATTTGGAAAACATTCGCCGGTAGGCGTCGCTGTAATAGCGATTTTTGCGCGGTTTTGAATAATGTACCATCCAAAAGTGTATGAAGTTATGCATAGAATTGAACCAAATTTTTATTTTAAGTTCTTGACTATGGCAAGCAGGTCCTTCCTTAATTTGGAAAACATTCGCCGGTAGGGGCGCTGTAATAGTGATTTTGTGCCATTTTGAATACTGTACCATCGAAAAGTGTATGAAGTTATGCATAGAATTGAGCCAATTGTTTTGTGTTTGTTTTTGGTCACGGCACGAAGGTCCTCCCTGAATTTGGAAAAATTCCACCGGAAAGGGGAGCTATAATTGAGATTTCTGTATCATTTTCATTATTGTACCATCGAAAAGTGTATGGAGTTATGTATATAATTGAACCAAATTTTTTGTGTATGTTTCTGGCTATGTCAAGCAAGTCTTCCCTGAACCTGAAAAAATTCCGCCAGAAGGGGGCGATATAATTGGATCTCTGTGCCATTTTCATTATTGTACTATCGAAAAGTGTATGAATTTATGCATAGAATTGAACCAAATTTTTGTGTATGTTTCTGGCTATGGCAAAGAAGTCCTCCCTGAATTTGAAAAAAAATCTGCCAGAAGGGGGCGCTGTAATAACGATGTTTGTGCCATTTTCTTTATTATGCAATCGAAAAGTGTATAAATTATGCATACAATTGAACCAAATTTTTTGTGCATGTTTTTGTCTTTGGCCAACAGGTCCTCTTGAATTTGGAAATATTGTAAAGTAAAGGGGCTCTGTGATAGCTATTTTTGTATTATTTTCTTGATTTTTTGCAGTTCTATTGTCCATCGGTGGCTCGTGCAAAGACGGGAACTCGCTTCCTGCTAAGCTGGCTATTCGCAATCATCTGATAACAACAGAATCAGAAAAAACTATTAATTTTAACAAATATCATGATATAGATTAACTCGTTTTTAGTTCGTTTAATTGACTGAAGCAGAAATTTAAGATTAAAATCAAAGTTGGTATGGTATTGAACTAATAATGTTGAAGTATTAACATGTGTAACTAGTTTTTGAAATATTAAGATGTATAAGATAGAAGAAAGTTTTGGGATTGGCACATCCAACTAGTTTGGGATGTGATCTTCTGATATTACAATCACCTATCTCGTGACCCTTGCGATGCGTACGTGACCACTGTCTCTCAACACTGTCTAAGATTTTATTTGTAGATCGAAGAAAAATATGCTGGTTTGATAAAGATAATTTTTCAATAAATGTAAAGCTAAAAAGGTGATTAAAAACTAAGCATTGACTTTGGACGTAATTTTTAAAGGGCTATTAAATGATACGCAGTACTATGATAATATTTTAATAATTTAATAAATTAAGAATAATAATTAAGTTTACTTAATGAAAATAGAGCTGAAATTTTTAAGATTCTATTAAAATACCTGGAACAAAATAATACAAAAAAATAAAATAAAAGTATGTTGGAATTATGATTTCAACACAATAATCCCCAGGTGAAACGTCAGTGGGCTTTGCACTAATAAGTTCAAAAATTATATTCAATACCTTCGTCAGTTTTAATTTTTTAAGGAATACAGTGGTAGTTTTCGAAATATGACTGCTGGATTTTCTTGATGCAGTTTCATACTTTGAAAGTCATTTGGATAAGCAAATTGAATTTCTTCTGTAAATATAAGACATAAAATATTTTTCAGGTAATACGATGAGTTAATTTTAACACTTTTTAATTTCTTCTATTTTAATTTCCCATCGTAAAAGAAACCCTTGGCAATCATAAAATCTTTACTGAAACTTTGTTTAGAACCTCAGAACTAGGTTTGGGCATTTTTTTAGAACATTTTCGATGTAATTATGCATTTTTTTTGATGCAGTCATTTAGATAAACTATTTTTTTAAATCAGGGATAACAATATATTTATATTTATCCCCTGTTAAATAATTTTCATAGAGGGCTTTACAAAACGTCTAGCGTCGAGCCACATGCCGCGGCAAAGGATAGGGAACATTATGTTTTAGATTTTTTAAGCTGCAAGTCTAATTTTATTCTTTTGCTTATTGTTGTTACAAATATATTTAAAGACATTTGCAATTGATTTTAGTGTCAGTGGATTTTCCCTTGTTACCAGCGATTTGACTTTAAAAACAATACATTAACCTTTTTGTAACAATAACCTTTAGTAACCTTTTAGTAACAATACACAGCGGATTTAATGAATACCCAATCAAAAAAGTCTAATGAAGTCAAAACCAGAGACATTGGCGGCCAGGTAATTGGGCTCCGTCTTCCAATCCAACTTCCAAGAAATGTCATGTTTCAAAGCGCGGTAACATCTGTGTGAAAGTATGGTGGCGTCTCGAAAAATCTCGGAGGGGTTTCCAATCTACAGAGAATCAGTCGATTATATTCTAATGGATAGTTTGTAATAATAAGTCATAACGTTTGGATACTTTTAGTTCGGACACCCTGTATATCTATGAATTTGTTTAACAGAATGAAATTTTTAGAAGATGTTAACATGCGAATTCAAAATTACAACACAGTCTGCTTAGTAGTTTTGAGCCATCGCTCAAAAAAGTACCTGTATTGTAATCTGTTTTTCAACGATTGAAAAATAATTTAACATTAGGAATTCAAAAATTTAACCCTTTAATTCTCGCTCCCGTCAATATCACGGGCTGAGGTGTCGTTCGTTATTTCTCGCTCCCGTCATATTTCCGGGCTGGAGATTTGTTGCTGGAAAAAACTTCTGAAACCAGAAAAATTTAACTGGCATTTCGGTGTGAAGTCTTTGAATATTCCCGTTTGGGTTTGGCTTTTGCGCTAACTGTAACGTTGGGCTTTGTATTGCATGTTTCGAAATATGTAACACTCAAAAAATTATTAATAACCAAAATTTAATGTATATATATTATTTCAAATATTATTTGTAAAAATGTGTATGATGATGAAAAATAAAGATCTAGGATGTGAAAAATAAAGGTTTTATTCGCATTAATTCGTGCGGTGTAAAACAAACATTAAGACACAGAATTCTCGCATGATGGCTTTTCTACAAATATGAATTTGTTCTATAACATCTTTTTTTTTTCGCCTGAAAGAAAAACTAATTGCATATTTTATTTAGAAAGCTTATAATTTTTCAATTTCTGTAATAAAATAAATAGGTACTTTTTTATGGTTTTTCCAAATATTAAGCGACCGTGAAGGGCACTTGCATATATATTAAATTGCTTGACCGAAAAACTACCTGTTTGATATTCGAAGAGAAAATATACCAAAAAATCGAAATATGATGCCGAAATTGTGTGTTAATGTTAAATTGCCATTTTTTTTCCATTTTTATATGTATATTACGTCCTAAGCCAAATTTAATTATAACATTAATTAGAGGACATTATTAGTAATTGCATTGCGCCAACCACATATTTATGATGATTTGCGTCAGATGCTGTAGGTTAGTTGTGAGGCTTCTTTATTTAGTTTTCTTTTACATGACAATATCTTTAAACATCTAAGTTTTTATTTCTTTTTACAAAAATAAACTTGCACTTTTAAAAATTATATTTTCTGGAATGTATTTTATGCATTATAGAAAATATGTTAGCAAACGTATGTGCTATTTCTCAATATTTTCCTATATACATCATTTTAAATCTTGCCTTTAATAGGGTTTGTAATTATTTTAAAGCTACTCTACTTATAAAGTTTAATTATAAGTTATTAGTAGACTATTTAAGAAAATATAAATTGATATTATATTTATTTTTTGTGTACATTGAAATAATTAAAAAAAATTAAATTATGTGAAATATTTATTATTGTTATCTCACATAATATTGTAAAAAGAGCGAATATTTTATGTTGTAAATAGCGCAATATATCTATTTAATATGAAATAGGAAAGAAATTCAATGCAATTTACGATATTTATTCTTGTTTCTCTGGATATTTTGACGTCTCAATGAAGAAACATTGCAGAAATTAATTTTCTCTTATCAACCAGACTACAAAAATTGTATCTTCTTCATCATATGTCTAAATTATGCATACGAAGATATTACAGAAATAGTTATTGCGCAGGAAATATTACCAGAACATAAAAATTTAATTATTTTTGCAATAAACTATTGAAAGAATCACCAATCAATGGTAAATGTACTGCATGAAATATATGCTTCGATTAGACAGACATATAGTTTGTTTTCATACGTTCGAAGAACTGGAGTGAACTATGTCTATAAAATTTCACATTTATTTTTTAAATGAGATTTAATATTTCAGTTTTGTTGCTGAAACATAAGTTATCTTTTAGCCTAAAAATATTTGTTTAATAGACCAAAACATTTTTTTAGGAACACATTTAATTTTACATAAAAAAAAGATTAATTTCTTAAATAAAAGTACAGGAATAAAAAGAAAGAGTCATTTTTAAATACAGATTTGGCATAGTTGTATTACATACACTTTGTAATTTGTACTGTAAAAAAAGACAAAGGTTTCTTAATCTAGAAAAAAAAAAAAAAAAGATTTTATAACTACTAATGAACATGTACAATAAACTCTTCCGAAATCGATTCTGAAAAGCTTTCTTTATTTGTAGAAACCTCAGAAATCAATATGTTTTCGAGATTTAAGGAATCGATTTTAAAAACAAAGTTTCTTTTCCTACCATCCATTTTCAGAAATGTTTCCGAGTAGTTCTTATGGAATATTAATCAGTTTTCTCAAATCCGAATATCAGTTTTTAGGATGTTATCAGTTCTCAATAAAACAATTTGAGCAGCGTAATGGAATCTTTACTTGAGTAAAACACTATACAAATAGTTTATATTTATGATAATATAATATAATCAAGAATGAAAGTATACAATAACTTCTTTCGAGCTACACATGATTCCGAAATAAGTTTTTATCTCTAGAAACTACAGAAATCAACATATTTTCTAGATGAAAGAAAATTTCTAAACACAAAGTTCCTTTTGCTGCTGTTGCTTTTCGGAAAAGCATCAGTTTTCTCCAATCGGAATATATGTTTTTCGGATGCTATCTAATAAAATTTTCATATTCAAAAAACATGTTTTATACAGAAAGACATGAGAAGTTATCCGCATTAACAATAACATTAAAAGTAGCGTTATTTTTTGCTCTTGCATCTATAAATTCATCTAGGCAGCTGAAACTGTTTAAATGAAAACTGATAGCCTTATTGAAACCTATATTCGAGGTAAATAAAACTAATTAATACATTATAAAAACTGCTCAGAAACATTTATGAAAATCAGTGGCAATAAAAGAAATTTCGTTTCTATAAATGTTTCATTAAATCAGGAAAATGTTTTGGGTTTCTAAAGAAAAAAAATCTCTTTTAAGAATAGCGCATAACTCCAAAGGGGTTATTTTATATTTTAGTTCGTAGTTATATTATATTTCCGTATATTAAGAAGCATTTGTTTTTATTTACAGTTTACGAGAAGCTTAATTATATAACATAAAGTCCCATCACAAAGTAAATCACGTTATTTAAAATATAGTATTTTAAACCCATAGTTGGCTAGCCCGTGTTCTTCTGTTTCAAGACATCATATTAAAATAGCTGTAGACAAAAATATTTTAACAGAGTTTTTTTGAAGGATATTGAATAAAGGGATATGAAAGATATTATAGCATCAAACAGTTATTAAATATATATATATATATATATATATATAGGGTTCCACATGAAACCTCCCTGTTTTCAAATGTTAATTGTTCGGAAACTATGACTCCTGGATATTTTCGGTTTGTGGTATCATGAATAACAATGCAACAAGTTTGTTTTGCTGCAAATTGTTTTTCCGAAACAATTAATTTTTTAACAAAATTGCGGAAGCCATCGATCCAGCCACACCTGACATGCTGCGCAACCTTGATTGAGACTGAATATCGACTGGACATTCTGAGAGCTACTAATAGAGTCCATATCGAAGTGCATGCATAGACAAAAATGTAACTTTTTCAGACAAATAAACATTTGCAGTAAAATAAACTTATCATGACATATAAGTAATGCATGCAACAGAAATTGTTTCGAGGGGGAAATGCAGCAAAATAGACTTGTTGTGTTGCTATTCCTCATACCGCAAACTGCAAATCTGTAGGACTCATAGTTTACGTATATTTGAAATCAGAAGGGGGAGGTCATGTGGGAACCCTTTATATAATCTTGGGTTTTACAAGCATTCTCATGAAAATACAGTAAAATAGTCAGACGCTCAAAGACTTAAAGAAGGTATTTCTGTTATTTAATTAAATCTCGACTAAATCGCCACAGCACAACTGAGAGCTTCTAGTGGTACCCGGCTTCAAAACCCCTTATATGATACCTATTTTATTAATTTTAAGCTATTATTAGCGTATTCATATTACTATTAAAGTTTTTTAATTTAACGATTATTAAAAAAAAAGTAGTCTATTATGTCTGCAAAACCATAAAGTCCCAAAAATAAATAAATAAGTGTTTCTCTAGATCTTTGATTTGAATAAGCTACTACATCGCACATGTTTCTATTCCATTTATTGCTTAAGTAATTAAGAGGCAACTTAAAAAAAATCCCTGACGGCTCGGGCCTACAGGCGGAGGTAGATTTCGAAGTACTAAATTCACCAACAAAACTTAAATCAAGATTAGAGATAGACCCAGTTCCTTTAATAAGAATGAGATCCAGAGAGCTAAACATTTTGGGAAAATTCTAATATACACGAATACACACACGAATGTATATGGAATAGGTTTAAAAAATAGCTAAAGCAAATTCAGAGAACCTCAAAGTGTTAAAATAAGTTAATATTTCCATTGTCGGATTTTCGTCGTGTTTTAATAAGTTTCTTCAAACTCACATGACGTTACATATTCACCTGCTGAGGTCCGTTTTATTTCCAATATGATGCAATATATATATTTTTTTATTCGTCAAACTATTTATTTCATTTTGTGTTTTAATGCGGAAATCTTGCTCTAGGAAACTTATGACGTAATATTCAATTTGTTTCAATTATTCAAGCTATTTATTTAATTTAATTTTTCACGTGAAACCTTGCAATAGAAAAGCATTTGTTGTGGTGAGAATTTTATTTCTTTTTTTTTAATTGTTGGCAACTGCTATAACGAAAAATATTTATTTTTTCCTGCCATTGTTGTGTAAGAGCTGGTATTATCAGAATCATGTTAAGAGGGTATTCAAAATTTTGAACCCTCCCCATTTGCATTCCCTTGGGCCGATTTTTTCCATTTGCAATCCCCGCCGAGATATTAGTCATCTGAAAGTTGTTGGCGAGTTTGAAGAAGATCCGTGCATAATTACGACTTTTATCGTGCGGACAAAATTTAGTACATACATACATACATACATATATATATATATATATATATATATAAACTTTTTAGGTGGGGGTGGTTTTGGGTTCCTGGGGTCCTATAATGAAAAGTTATGAAGGAATTTTTCAAAAGTCGTACCATGGTAACGACTGCAATAGGTAGTATTTCTTACGAAATCTACCTAATAGGGTTGAATTGTTCTTCCGTCGATGTAAATAACTAGTAGAAATTTGTACGCTATTTCTTGTAATCGTTTGTTATAAAGCTAGTTTTAAAATGTGGTGGTGAATGATATTTACACAAAGCCGGGTTGTTTACGTAAACTTTCAAGGAAAGTATTGAAATCTAAAGTACTTAAATATTTCGTATGAATTGATTCTAATTTTACTGTTTGCCATAATTTTGATTAAAAGTATTATGCTTGACGATTTGTAATTATTGCAATTAATCTGATTAATCAGCTGAATGACTTTTGATTCAGTAATTTTAAATAACTGTTTTATATTTTAGCAGAGTAAGATAAATAGATAAAGCATATTTTTCTTTATTATTTAAATTTTAAATGAACTTTTATCGCATATAATTCAACTTCAATCCTTACTTAAATGACTAACATGCCTTCTCACAAGCGGGGTAAAATATTTCTTTTTCAAGATAAATACTTCGGAATGTATTTTTATAATCGAAGACCCCGATTGGAAGAAAATGTTATGTAACAAAAATTAGAATTGTAGAAAATTGAAGTGAAAGTTTTTAGTTGTAGTTTAGTTATTTAATTACATTCTTCTTAGTAGCATATGATTTTATGTTAATAGGTAATACTAAACTCTCCTAGAAATGAATATTAACATTTAAATATTTATTATTAGAAATTGTTTTCACTATTTAAGTTATTAAATATGAAAATATTATACATTAAAAGATACTGTTTCCCAGTGTTCTCACTGGCTTTTGACCAACATTAGCGATTTGGCGAATAAGAAATAAAAAACAGTAGCCAAATGAAAATAAATGTTAGCAAAATAAATTCGGCGTGTAACACTGAAAAATCTATTTTTAACCCCTTATTGTATCCATTTTTTAATATCTTCTAAAATAAGCTAATTTTTGTAATTACTAAAAAAAATAAATAAATAAAAATTCAACTATCCGCTACAGAAACTATTAAAAATAAATACATTTTAAATGCCTCCTAAATGTGTAAATGTTTCAGACATTCTTTTAGCAGTCTGAATAAAGGTTTAAAACAGCTATCTTTGATTTTCCGTTATGAAAACGTAACTAAAAATTGCTATGAGATTATGACCGATAGAAACAATTGACCGGCCAATGATACTTTACGTACAGCTAATAAATAGTACGGTTACTTTCAACACCATATTCCAGCAAAACTTTTCAATATTTGGCACTTGTTGCAAATAATTTTGTTTGTTTTTACCAGAGCGACGCCCACCGGTGCATAGACAGTTATTAACTGAGAAAAATCTATCGCATAATCTTTTTTGTGTCTTTGGCTGTTGCTAAACTGAATCGATATTGAGTCTGCATATCTATAAATAGAGCAATGTAAATGGCACTGTGCGATTGAACATGAAAAGCTACATCAATTGTTCAGAAACGCGGATAAGTCTCAAGTCTATTGGCACGTACACATCCAGAGCAGAAATTCAGCACTAGCAATTTGGCGAGTCCGATTGTTGGTTTACTCGCCAAATGAAACGTTTTGTCGCGATTTGGTGCAATGGCGAGCGGCAGCGAGAACCCTGCTGTTTCCTATCTTCAATACTAAGTAGAATTTTAGTATTTTAGTTTGAGCATATCATATGATATCTCATAACGCTTTCATCCATAAAATAAGACAATTTTTGAGAAAATGTATATAACATTTTCTTCTTACTAAGCTTTTCAATTTTATATCATTTTTGCTGCAACTTTTTTCATCTAATTCTAAAAATTAATAGTTACGCAAAATAAAACTTTTTTTTTATATTAAATGTTCAAATATTTAAAAAATATTTGAATAAATAAATTATCTGTATAGATAAAGTTTAAACTACTATTTTTGTAATCTTATGCTTCGACTAAAGAGACTCGATCATATTTTTAAACCCGAGGCTACATTATATGTAGTTGAAGTAGATCTTCTTTTTTCTAGATCTGATGTCAAGAAACTCGTGTTCTTGACAGTGCCAGTGACATGACTGACATGTGTTTAATATTTCCTTTTTGACAGTTACATAAACAGTATATTTATCATTAGGAGAAAAAAAAGAGATATGTTTCTGTATTTTTTCATCAACAGTTAATTTATAATCCATTTCATATTTTTTTTCATTCAATGATTCCATTAAATATCGAGACATTTTAAATTTCTTTTATCACTAATATTTTCCTTTTTAAGAAATATATTTGAACTTAAAGCAACACTGATTATATCCTGAATCTTACTTGAATGAATTTCGGAACACTTCCCTCAAATTTGCCATGGAAATATCGTAATTGAAATTTGAACATGTAATATTTGGCTTACTTCATAACAGAATTTCTAAAGTTAAGTAATACGAATATTTTAAGAATATTTTTATTTTATTTTACGTACGAGAACGTGTTTAAAATTAAATTGTTGCATTTTTCATAGCAAATTGGCTGCACTTCTTATGAATGAAAGTTAAAATTCTAGTTCCAAATTCAGCTTAAGTAGGGTTCTCGCTACCGCTCGTCATTGCGCCAAATCGTAAAAAATGCTTCATTTGGTGTGTAAATAAACAATCAGACTCGCCAAATTGCGAGTGATCAATTTTTGCTATTTTGTGTGTGTGTGTATTTGCGAATACAGTCCAGATTCTTATCTGCATTACTGAACAACTGATGTCGCTTTAAATGTCCGATCCAGCTCCATGGTTCAATCGCACCGTTGCTCTATTTATTTACTTTAACCATTGCTCTATTTATAGAGTACTGATTCAACACCAATTCAGTTTAGCAACAGCCATAGACACAGAAAGGATTATGCGTTAAGGATTTCTCTATTGTCTGTTAATCACTATCTATGCGCCCGTAAAAACACAAACAAAATTACTTATAATAGCCAAATAAAGAAAACTTTTGTTGGGATGCGGTGTTCAAATTAATCATTTACCATACTATTTGTTAGTTGTATGCAACTTATCATTAACCGGTCAAATTTTTCTGTTGTTTAGAGTTGAAATCTCATAGCAATTTTTAGTGTACATTTTCACAATGGTAAATCAAAGATAGTTTTGAATTTTTATTTAGACTGCTAAAAGAATGTCTGGAACGTTTAGATATTTAGGAGGCATTTAGAATTTACTTATTTTTAATAGGTTCTGTAGCCGATAGTCGAATTTCTAATTTATAAGCAATTGCAAAAATATAGGCTATTTTAGAACATATTGAAAAAAAGGGACACAATAAGGGATTAAAGATAAATTTTTCAGTGTTTCGTACCGAATCTATTTTGCTAACATTTTTTTCATTTGGCTACTGTTTTTTCTTCCTTATTCGCCAAATCACCAATGTTGTTCAAAAACCAGCGAGAACCCCGAGCTTAAGTATATACAAGGTGTCCCAAAAAGGAGTACCTATTTTTAAAAATGAATAATCGACAAACGAATAGAATTATTAAAAAAATTCTTGCATGAAACGGATGTGTGAAGTCTGAAATTTTTTTAGAACACTTTATTATAATAGTTCAAAATCTGACCGACAGATGGCATTACATCACATTTTGGTGGCTATATGACCAACGAATACACCCTTTTGAAGAATTTACGCAACGACAACGACTGTTTCCCTTGAAATGGTTACTACTGAACTTTCACTGTCCACGTCTACTTCTGTCTGGTCTTCACGCATGCTCCGTTTGTTCATATAACTACCAAAATATGCTGTGGCGCTATCTGTCGGTCAGATTTTAAAGTATTATGATAAAGTGTTCCAAACAAAATTCAAGATTTTACGCATCAGTTTACTCCAAGCAGTTTTTTAATAACTCTATACGTTTGTTAATTATTCATTTTTAAAAATAGGTAATCCTTTTTGGGACACCCTGTAGTTAAAATTCATATAAAAAAGGACAAATAAATGTAATAAAATTACTTGCAGATGCGTACGTATCATATAAAATTATTTAAAATGCATTAGAAATATCCTTAAAATACATTAAAAACCAAAAGTCCAAAACGTTTTCAGCCATCACACGGCCGTCGTCGCCAGTGGTTATTTAAATGTTGTAAGAACCCTTAAATTACAATGATCTCTTCTAGACGATTCTCGAATAAGCGCAAAAAAAATGAAATTTAAATAACAACTGATAACGGCCGTAAGATGGCGGAAAACATTTTGGATTTTTAATGGTTTTTAATGTATTTTTATGATATTTCTAATGTATTTTACATAATTTTATAATGTACGCATCTGCGAGTAATTTTAGTACATTTATTTGTGCTTTATTATATAAATTTTAGTTGTACTTCTTATAGTATCTACAAACATTCAAATCCAATTATTTTGAATATTTTTTGGTAGAATAAAACAGGCTTTCTGCTATGCTTGTCCTTTTTTAGGAGAAGCGCTAAAGATATAAAACAAAGTACTACATAGCACTTGTCACGAGATCTAGTGTTGTTTTTCTGCTGAAGGTTAAGGACCGAAATGCTTGTGCTTTATTGTATAGTTTGATAAGACATATCAAAAATCTTTTTTTTTATAGCTCTATTTTCACTGTATGATTGTATTAGGTACAGTCGTGGAGAAAAATAAAAGTAAACACCCCCTACTAACTTCTCAACAAATTATCATAGGCGAAAGTTACAGGTACCAAACGATTGGAAATAAAGTCTACTTTTAAATTATGTATATAAAATTTGCTTAGGGGGCCATCTACATATTAAAACGAATCCAAAGTTCATTTTTTTAACGGCAATACTCAATTTTAACGATATATTTCAAATATTTGGTTCAGACTATGCCTAGATACCAAATTTCAAGTCATTTGAATGACAACTTTTTGAATTATAAACATTCAAAATTTAATGCTTCTAATGTTAAATTACATTTTCATATTTTTATTTATATCTCCTGAAATTATGCTCCTAATGTCCTAATTTTTTGTGTAGCAATAATACTAAAGTACCCAAACATAAATACGTTGAATTTGCAATTTTTGTAATTTTGTGGTATGAATTATGAATTTTGAAATCAATATTCGAAAAAATTATGAAATGCAACCTACAATTTTTTTGATGGATTTAGATTTATTAAATCCTGCTTTATGGAAATCCAAAATTTCACATTTTTCTTCCAAATAGTTTTCAAATTATGCCTAAAAAATGGCAAAATGATGATTTAAGGGGCCGTCTATGATAGACGTGACTAGATATTTTGAAATTTCTTATGCTATCCTGTAATCTGGCAGGCTTCATTGGCTGCTTCAGTGGCGCTTAAGTTACCTTGATCAAGAACTTTGATCTCTCGGTTAACAATCGAGTACTGAACTTCAGTTTGGATACAGCCTTTAAAATACGCTCTTTTTAAAATAATTAATTTCTCTGAAACTTATGGTACGAATTGTATAAAAATTTGTTTTTAGACTAACTGAAAGGTGTAGAGTTCAATTATGCTGTCAGAATTGTGTACTGTTATTGAAAAAAACAAAGTTATGGTTCGTTTTAATATGTAGATAGCCCCCTAAGCAAATTTTATATATATCATTTAAAAGAAGACTTTACTTCAAATCGTTTGGTACCAGTAACTTTCTTCTACGATAATTTGTTGAGGAGTTAGTAGGGGGTGTTTACTTTTTTTTTCCCACGACTGTACATAATAAATTTTTATGATAAAAGTCTAAGAAATAAAAAAAAAATTAATTTTCTAATAGAATAAATTTCTAACTCTTTTTTTTGGAAAATGAAAGGTAAACTCTTATAATACAAAGAAAATAGTATCAAAGAATTATAAGGTAATTCAAAAAGTAAAAAAAACGAAATCAAATCTCTGTGTGTTAAGAAATGAGAAACTTAATCTCTGATGATAAGCTCAGCTCAAAGAAAAACATCGTACTGGCAAAGATAAGAAGACATCTTTTAAATGTCTCTGTTATTTTAAAGGAATTCTTTAAAAATCACTAGGATATACTTATAAAAATTACTTAATTCTAAATAATGATCATTTTAAGAATGTGTTCTAAAATTTATGATCAGAATTATTAAATTTAAGTTCAAAATTATTTATATTATGCAGTCGTTACTTAAATTATTTTAATGTGTATTTGTAGATTTGTAGGAAAACTTAATCGTGGGTACACTAAATCTGGTGTTCTACTTGCATATCCAAAATATGAAAAATAAAACTTCAATCAATTCATCGACAATCATCAACGACAATCAACGACAATTCATCATTCAAGCAATCTGATTATGGGATAATTTTAATCTGAATTCTGTAAGTTTTACAGCGAAAGTTTTTTTGACGCTGCACGCTTCTAATATGCCATTTCAGTATTATTTTATTTCAGTTAATAATAAATTTAAACTTATTATATAAAAGCTATATTGGATTATCTGTTGGAATACAGTTTAAGATTTTTAAAGTAACATAAAATTTTGCCAATAAACACTACTAGAATTTTGCTACAGTATTAAAATCCAACTGTTTTTCGAACTCTACAACTAAAATGACAACAATAACATAAAAAATTGTGATTCTAGGGAAAACTGAGATGGCAAAGTTTTATGCCAAATGATTGCATACTCGGTATACTAAAGAATTCACCGAACCATAGTCATGTGAAACTATGCGGTCCTAAAAGTTTAAATCACGTAGCGATTCCCTGTCCCATAATGCAGCATGTAAAATCCAGTCACTAGCCAGCAACCCCATCAGTCGAAACAGCTGAAAAAAGGGAGACACGAGGATCACTACAATTGAGAGCCCCGAAATTCCAAGTCTCTGATGAGGCATGATAAGTTACCACCCACGGAATATTATGACGAAATCGAGATTCAAGGTGACGTCTGCACCAGAGTCGTAAAAATGTCGCAAAAAAGGCTTGTTCAAATTAGCAGACGCTCATCCGAATGCACCTGTAACAGTAGAGACAGTACAACGACATTAACGTTACGTTCCGCTACTCGGTATATAGACATTAGGAAAAAATGTTTAATTATCTTAAATATTTTAACATTTAAACCTTCTAATTATTTCAACCATATAATTACAAATAAAAAATCCCTACCGACCCGGCCTACAGGTGGAGGTAGATTTCGAAGTTAAGTATACTAATTTCACCAACAAAAACTAAATCATGATTAGAGATTTATCCACTTTAACAATTTTATCTGGTCGCTTTTGACGAGTTTTTATTTCATTTTTATATAATAGCTGGTTTTATCAGAAACATGTTAAGGAGGTATTCAAAAAAGTACTTTTCCATGCTCAACAACTCGAAATTTTCATCCTATCAAAAACTTGTCTGTTTAAATAATGTTGTAGACTATATTAAGAAGATATATGATAAATTCATGGGGATTTTATATCTTGTGAATTGACGGAGTTGTGGATTTTTTTCATCTTCAACGCTCCCCCCCCCCCTTTTTTGCGTTACAAATTGGTTCTATCAAAAACTTGTGAATATAAAAGTTGTAGATAATATTAAGGAGATTTATAATAAAATTAATTGGATTTGATATCTTCAGAATTCACGAAGTTACGATTTTTTTTTCTCCCCAAAACCCTATTTTTGAGCCCCTTGAGCCCATTTTTAAGTTGATAAAAAATCTGTGATACATAAATTTTTGGCCCTATTTTTAGATGTAATAAAAACTTTAAACTGATTTGATATGTACAAAAATTAAGAAGTTATGAGGTTTTTTCGGTTTTCACAAAACCCCTCCCTATTTCCATCCGCTTGGTCCGATTTTGCCCATTAACGAACTTGACCGAGATTTTATGCCCCTTGATTTTATGTATCAGTTTGGAAGAGATTTGTGCAAAATTGTGGAAGTTATCGTGTCCAGAAAAAAGTGATATATATAGATATACTAGCTGTTACCCGTGACGTCGTTCACGTAACATAAAAAGAAGAAATTAATTAAGCAAAACATTTCCCTTCCGATAATTAAAAACACATATATTAAGCCAATTGTTTATCACATTTTATAAGAGACAATCTATATATATATATATATATATATATATTACGCTATCGTACGTGGTACAGAAATCGCAATTATTTGTTAATTGTTTAATGGCAACGCCCAAATGAAACGCATCTCATTGGTTTTTGAACAGCATTTAATGCATCTCTATACCTATAAGGGGGTATCCGTAGGGGGCCCTGTTCTGTCACCAAAAGTGACGCAAACTTGGCGATATCTGTAATTTTTCGCCAAATTCCCATAGACTTCCATTGTAAACCAATAGGGTTTACTTGCTTACAGAAAATCAACAAATTGAGATATTTTAATGCAATAAAAACTAATATTAGCTTAAGGGATTATATTAATTATATTTAACCCTCTCGCTGCGTTTTTTTTTTTTTAATCAAAATAGATTCAAAAACATGTAAACATTTTTTGTAAAAGAGTTCAAGATCTTAGATGGGATGTGATATTAGAAATTAGGCGAAATCAGTGCTGTCACTGGAGACTATATTTATTGTCTCGCACCACTATTGTAAGAAAATCAATTTTGCAGTACATTTCTCTTGTAGATGTTGTTAAAGTCTATATGAATATTTTTATATTAGTATATATATATATATGTACTAATGTATGATGATGGGTGTATATGAATATTTTTGTATTTAAAAAGTGGTCCGAGTTTAAATAAAATATAGTCGCCAGTGGAAAAAATGAATCGCTGAGGAAATCTCGGATTGCGCAAATTTTGCTACTTTTACGTTGCCCTAGGAAATCTCGGGTTGCGCAGCGAGAGGGTTAAGGGAGTCCAAGTAAATTAAATTATGACTAAAAGTAACAGGATACAATGCTTAGCATGCTTTCACAAACATAAATTTTAAGAGAGACAAAAATGGTCGCCAAGGGCGGCTAGTATGAGTAATTTAAGGTATTTCTTTATTATAAGGTCATTGACATAACTCAGGTTTATACGCTGAACCAGGATGTCTGCTTACATCATGAAGTATTAAGAAAATGGCAAAGATACCATATACGCACCGGGTATCTAATTGTCGCCAATATAGATTATTTTGCTTGACATGGTAACCCACCTATTGTTGTTTAGTTATTAATAAATTGTTTAATTACTTTAATTGCCTTTTAAATTTATATAAATTGCTTTGTTCTATAGTTTTTAATGAAACTTTTTTTATTTATTGTTATTTCCTTTTTTAAGTAATAGAACATAATTTAAAAATATACATGTAACTGGTATTCGAAAACGATGTTTTCGCCAAATTGACGTCAAAAACATATCGCGCCAAACCAGGTGCGTATATGGCATCTGTGTCAAGAAAATTATCGGATGATACTGTTTTATATGTTTTACAATCATACTTGGCATCAAAGGTGGGCGAAGAAATGATCATCTGGAATATTATTAAGTATTTATCACACAAAAAACAAACCTGTTTACAACAATGTACTTACTTTTGCACCAAATTTCTTTCTCTTAAAAAAGCAAATTGATTACGAACCCGATTACAGAACATAACCTTTCTATCTAGTTAATTTTTTACTTTTTAAGAATGAAAATACATATTCCCTGCTAATCATTGCGTGATTTTCGACATTGATAATTTTACTGAACATATTATTGACATTTGCAATCCATTTGCTCTTCAAAAGTTTTTTTTTTTTTCTATTTTAAATTGAAATTTAAATCTTTGTGTTAACCTGCGCAGGCGATAAACCGCATTGATAACAATTTTCTTTAAATAATAAGAATTAATACCATAACACAATCTCATTTTATTTCAACATCAAAGCATATCCGTTTTATATTTTCCATATATGACGTCACATTTGCCTTCTTTCCGCACTTACTCAAAATTCATGCACCTTGTATTATTAAAAATACTTGAAAATTTTCGTTTTAATCTTTTAATTGGAAATTAAATTATTATTCTGGGTTTTTATTTTTTGACAACGAAAAAAGGAAGATGGTTAAATTTTATCGGAAAAATGTCAATTCATTGTGTATGAAAAATAATAAAATTTTGTATTATTAAGCAAAATATTTGAATAAAATAAATTAAACATAGCTTATGTTCATTTCCGGGTTGTAATCCATCTATATCCAAAAATACAAAAGCATTAATTCATCTGTTTAGATGCTGTCTTCATTCAAACTTCCGGACACACATTGACATTTATAATATTATAAGGATAAGGATAGATAGATACATAGATAGATAGACAGATAGATAGATATATATATAAAGTTTTTTACTGAGGGTGGTTTTGGGTTCTAGGGGTCATGATCGGTGTAGATCTGCAAACATTTTTCAAAAATTCCAACATAGGGGAGAATGTAATAGGTAGTATTTTATACGAAATCTACCTAATACTGTTATAATGAACATTTTCGTTTTAACTTCCTAATAAACAATGATTGTATACATTTAGTTTCGTGTACATTTGTAGTATAGATGGCCACTAGTACTGACCGTATTTTGAGAATTTTAAAATAAGACCTATTAAATATTGTTCTATGAAATGCGACATCATGCGAAGATGGACAAGGAACAGTAAAAAAATCATTTTCACCCCGTGCCGCTTGCTTATTGACCTGGACGCAGCCTTCTATTTAACGTAGCTATTTAATACCAGCTGATCTTCACGTATCTAAATGATCTTGCTTAATTAATCACGAAAACAACCGTCAGTTTTAACGACAACAATGAATGCAGACTCGAATCTGCAACTTACTGTAGTCAAAGAGAAATGAATAGCAATTGGATTACAGAAAATTTCCAGACTGCAGTAATATCCTTCAACTTTCCCCCGTATGCTGATTCCCATTCCTTTCACCTTTACTAAGGTCAGATGAAGATTACGGTGTCGTATCCACTCATGTTGTGACACCTAATGAATGATTTTGTTATTGATAAAGTAAGATCATTTAAATTTTTGAAAATAAATAGTTTGTAAAATCGTTAAGAGAGCTGGTCACTCAGCTTCTGATTTCCTCTCACTAAAGTAAAGTCTAGGGGCATTTGATGCATTCGCATATTTAAAATATCTCCTCGGGAATTTAATATTTTTAAATCCTATTTTTGTGTATACTTCCTAAAAGATGACTCTTTTTTCTTTTATTTCTCAAAATATTTCTAAAGTATAGATTTAATTTTATAGGAAGTGTTAAAATCTTACTCACAGTTCGCCCGCTTTTAACACATAAAGTATTAAATTCAGCATAGATTTTAGAAATATTTTGAAAATTAAGAAAAAAAGACATCCTTTAAGAAGAGTACACTGAAAAAAGATTTAAAAAATATGAATTTACCGAGAAGATATTTTATATATACGAATGCATCAAAAGTCCATAGACTTAACATTACGGGGGAGAATTTCGAAGCTGAGTGACCAGCCTCCTTAAGTAAAAAAACGTCGCTTTCACCCACAACTCTATACAAATATATGTTTGTTTGTTGTTATTCAGTAATATTTTTAGGTTAGTTAAATAATCAATCCTCTCTCTATACATAGAATATTTAATATAATGATATACAAATTTTGAAAAGCATGTTATTGTAAGATGAGTGATAAATTCAGGCATTTTTTTCCGGGAGAGATTTGTGGTAGGGTGGGGAGTATTTTAGAGTTCTAAGATGTGATTGCATTTTTTGGCCACCCCCTCACTGACAAGCCCGTGTTAATACGTTCACTAAGCTCCAGGTTTCACTGCAATACAAGCAATATTTAAAGTAATATAATTCTATTGATTTAATGTATTTTTAATACATTCAACAATGATTAATACTTCCAAGGATTGCATTCCTATTCGTTATTAAGTTTTTTTATAAAATGTTCAAAGAATAATTTTTTTTAGCATTTAAAACAAAATGCTGAGAAAACAACATTACAATTTTGCCCTTTTCCAAGACAGTCGGAGGGTTAATAAGCGCAAAATCTTAAAACTTCTTGGGGAGACATTCCAATAATCCGAGAGCGAATGTCCACCTGAATTCATCACTGTATAAAAATAATACTTTTCTCCATAATACAGCAGGGATTTGAACCTATCAGACTTTCCCGTTTTCTACGAACCAGACCCAATCTAAACTTAGGAAAACACTTTGTACAGGTTACCAAACGCTGCACTATAGGGTACGATGACTGTATATCATCTATTTTACAGACTACATTGTAGCCATTTTTTTAGTCGGCAGTCTGAATTTTCAAGACATTTTATTCGTTTCGAAAATTTATAATTCGGGTACGTTTATCGTTACTTGTAATTCTTTATGCCCATTTTCTGAAAACATTAAAATTTCTCAGTTATTGCAAACTTTATAGATTTCTGTCTCTTATCTAATTTTAAATATACTCTATTCTGGTCATCATACTGAATGAAAACAATTTTTTGATTATAATAAATCGTTCAAATTTCAACAATCAAGGTGAAATTTGGCAGTACTAGTCGAAATAATGTAGACACAAACCCATAATTGAAGTTCGTATCTAGATGCAATATACCATAACAAAACGGTATTTTGATATTTTTGAAATAATTATTGAAATTTTAACTATCATTGTGAAATACGGTGCTTTTAGTCGAAATACAATAGGTACAGTCGTGGGGAAAAAAAGTAAACACCCCCTACTAACTCCTTCACAAATTATTGTAGGCAAAATTTACTGGTACCGAACGATTGGAAATAAAGTCCACTTTTAAATGATGTATATACAATTTGCTTAGGGGTCATCTACATATTAAAACGAATCCAAACTTCATTTTTTTCAATGGCAATACCCAATTTTAACGAGATATTTCAAATCTTTGGTTCAAACTATGCCTAGACACCAAATTTCAAGTCATTTGAATGATAAGTTTTTGAATTATAAACATTCAAAATTTAGTACTTCTAATGTTAAATTACATTTTCATATTTTTATTTATATCTCCTGAAATTATGCTCCTAATGCGCTATTTTTTTGTAGCAATAATACTAATATACCCAAACATAGATACGCTGAATTTGCAATTTTTATAATTTTATGATATGAATTATGAATTGTGCAATTAATATTCGAAAAAAATATGAATTGTGACTTACAAATGTTTTTGATGGATTTAGATTTATGGAAATCCAAAATTTCACATTTTTCTTCCAAGTAGTTTTCAAATTATGCTTAAAAAACCGCAAAATGATGGTTTAAGCGTGAATAGAATGATAGAATGTGAATCTATGAAATGAATCTATGATAGAAGTGACTAGATATTTTGAAATTTCTTACGCTGTCCTGTAATCTAGCAGACTTCATTGACTGCTTGAGTGACGCTTAAGGTGCCTTGATCAAGAAGTGTCTCTCTCAGTTAACAATCGAGTACCGAACTTCAATTTGGGTACAGCCCTTAAAATACGCTCGTTTTAAAATAATTAATTTCTGGGAAACTTATGGTACGAATTGCATAAAAATTTGTGTTTTGGGCTAATTAATGGGTGTAGAATTCATTTATGTTGTCAGAATTGTGTACGGCTATTGAAAAAAAAACAAAGTTATGGTTCGTTTTAATATGTCGATGGCTCCCTAAGCAAATTTTGTATACATAATTTAAAAGTAGACTTTATTTCCAATCGTTCGGTGCCCGTAACTTTCTTCTACGGTAATTTGTTGAGCAGTTAGTAGGGTATTTAATTTTTTTTTCCACGACTGTACAAGCGGAATGTTATGATTTAAGCATTTTGTACATCGTAATTCTTTCAAGCTTTGTTCAATCCGTTATAAATGCTAATTCCATATTACTAAATCACGTGAAACATGTGACAGCTCTGTAGTCTCCAAAAATTGAAATATATTTCTTAATCTTTCAATCGTAATTCTCATTGTCGATTTTATGGAGGTATCAAATTTTATGGCAAACTTGATACCTCTTTAGATATATGAGAGATGAAAATGAAAAGGGCCTTTTATTTTATGTCGCATACGTGTCTCCATCTTAATGCAAAGCTACATTTATAGCGTAAATATAAAAACTATATCATCGGCAATAGCCAAGGAGAAAATTTCTTTATATGGCAGACGAAGTGCAAACAGAATGAAAGAAAATCATCTGCTTGCATTATGAATTTTATAGTACGGAAGAATGAGACTAGTCAGATTTCCTAGATAAATAGAAAGATATATGCATAAATTTTTATTTAATTTGCTTAAGTGGTAAGAGCAATAATCTATATAAATGTTTTATTAAAGTAAAAAAATCCATTGCTGGCAGTTATTATTTGTAATACCATTCTATTGTTGGGGAATGGTTTTTTGCCACTATTACCAAATATTTGCCAAATATTTCGTCACTGTTTCAAAATCTAAAAAGTCAATTTCTTATATTTAATTGATTTTCATTTTAAATGCACTAATCTTTCAAATACAGTAGAAAGTTATAAGTTGAAAATTTTGACGACTGTCTAACTTGTTTTCATAGAAGCAATTTTATAGAAGCAATAATGTTTATATAGATTTAAATTTCCTTTCATTCGATCATTTGAATAAAGTACTATTTTTGTAATATCCCTTAAACTTTTATTATCACAAAACTTTCAATTATCACAAAAGACGATTTTTAAACATGGAAATTAAAGGACGATTGCTGGTGCTACCAATTTTGTGGCTGCATCTAAAAGTCCAGTTGAACTAACGGGAAACATAAAAAAATTGACCGTCTCAGATTTACGATATTTGACTTTTGGTAACTATTTTCAACACATATTGTTTGCGTTATTATTAAAATCTGGACAATTCTTCGGTTATGAAAAATTAATTCGTTAGTTCGATTACTAGTTAAACGTCTATGTGGTGACATCGCACACCATCAATTTTAGAGTTCAAAATATTTTATAGCCAATGCTACCAGCATTAATAACACTTTCGCAACTACGTGTTTTCGTCTTTATATCAGGAAGTCTCGCGGAGGACTTCTTGCACAGAAGCGTAATTTAACGTAAATAATTTCTATATTCGTGTTTATATTACTATTACAAATGGATACATATAATAATGATATCCTATATGATCCATGCATTTATATTTATAGAATATTAATTGTAAAATTATAAATGTGTATCTGTTTGAGAAATAATCTATATTATTACTGTTCTTATTCTGTGGTTCTAATTTTCTCATTAATCTTATTATCTAATAAAAAGCTTTCAACTTATACAATCATAAAATAAAAGCTAAATGTCCTACCTGTTCTTTCCTATGTATAAGGGGAAATAGCCGGGCATTCTATGCAGTAAATAAAAGAACATCCAAATAATAAATGTTGAATCTTCGAAATAAAGAAAACTGTATTACGTTAAATATTCATGAAGAGACGTACAAACTAAACACAACATGGTTAGACACTCACAAAATAAACATTATATACAAGTTACGATTCAAGTATTAAAGTTTTTTTTAAGTTATTTTCTTTTCATCTATGTTCATATCTGGATGTCTATTCTGTTCTAAATATCAGTCAGTTCTCTCAGAAAAAAAGAAAACAAGTTCTGTCTGATCTTGCGCAGTAGGATCGTTGGGTCTGACGTAACACACCGCAGCTGCGTTTTGTTTTTGTTTTTTATTCAAGGGGTAAGGGGTAAGAGGAGTTACTTGATTTCGCAACATCCTCCCACCTTGAGTTGTGATCCATGGGAGGAACTCAACAATTTAGAAGTCCAGATTGGAGTCTCAGAGGTGGTTTCACTAGTCGTCCACTTCTGGTAACCACAGGAGAGATATCTCTGTCACTGAGTTGGCTCTTTTCTACACTGATTCTAATCGGATCAATTTCTGGAGTAGTCTTTCATTGTTCATTATGGACATTAAAGTTCATTTTCTGCTGGATTATGTTATCTGATGGGGAATCGCTAGCTGCATCAATTTCCAAAGGAAACAGGCGTTGGAAAGGACGGAGGAAAATTCCATTTTCTCTTTGGACTTTGGCCAATCTTGCTATTTTGTCTTTTCCGGGAAATATATCTATTATTTTGGCTAAAGACCAGTGAAGATGTCTTTTTTTGGTATCTTCCAAAAGAATGATGTCTTCTATTTACAAAGGTTTGGAATTCTCCTTTTTCATAGACTGTTGCCGCAGCTGTCCTAAGTAATCCGTTCTAAATCGGTTTCGCAGATCATTTCTTATTCTTTGACGATATCTTGCTCGTCTGTTAAGATCTTGTGAGTCTAATGTATCAATATCCGAAACGCCGGAGATAGGCAGTTCTTGAATGAACATCAATGGTGTTAAGGGTTCAGGATCTCGATTATCTACCGAGATGTATGTGATCGGTCTTGAATTGATAACATTTTCACAATCACAGAGTATTGTGCTCAGTTCTTCGTAATTTAATGAAGCGTGACCCAAAACTTTTCTTAAAATATCTTTCACTGTTCGCACGAGGCGTTCCCACCACCCTCCCCACCAGGGGGCTGAAGGGAGGTTGAATTTCCATCTGATCTTCTGAATGGAGGCTAATGTACTTATAGCTTGCCAATCCACACTGGAAAGTGCTCTGTTAGTGCCAACAAAATTCTTTCTATTATCTGGGTAAATTATATATGGTCTGCCTCGCAGTGCGATAAATCTTCTTAGGAGCTGCATAAAGCATTCTGCTGATAAAGATGTTATCAACTCCAAGTGTACCGCTCGATAGACAGCACAGGTGAATAAAGCTATCCACCCCTTTGAACCATCGGCAAGGTATAGAGGACCGGCTAAATCGACTTCCACCACTTCAAATATAGCTGCACCTCTGATTCTGTCTTCAGGTGGGATTCCTAGTTCGACCTCTGTTCTGGGTGTTTGGAATCTTTGACACTTAACATATTGTCTAATGACGTTTCTGATATACTTTCTTGATTTCAAAATCCAAAATTTTTCTCGAAGTTGAGCCATTAGTATGCTAACTTCAGCGTGATGATTTTCTAAATGTTTTTCAAAAATTAACTTCTGGACCACAGGATGTTTTGATGGCAAAATTATTGGATAACGAAAATCCTATTTGTCTTGTCTACAGATTATATTTGTTTTTGCTCTCAAAGTCCGTTTTTATCTTCTAATGGTCTTAAGGCTCTTAATTTGGGATCTGTGCTTCCTGAAAAGGATTCCTTTTGTACTAATCTGAGTAATAATTTTTCTGCTTTTTCAAATCATCAACGGAGATGTCAGGTGATGAAATTCTTTTTTTCTTTCTTGTGTTGTTATAAAAACGATATATAAATGCAATCATTCTTATGTTTTTCGATAAGAGGAAAAATATCGATAAAAACGGTGTAAATCAGTGTCTTCATTGTCTAAAAGTCCTTCCGGCCAGTGCCGGGAGGAAGAGGTAGCTTTCATAATCCTTATTTAAAAAAAGCCAAATTATATCATTCAAACACACGAAGCTCAATTTAGTGGAAACCGAATATAAGAGATTCAATACTAATTTTTATCAATATAATGAATGAGAATTTCGCGAAATTAGTCAGCTTTATCCAAGCTGCTTTTCTTTAAAGTAACATATATTTGGCTGCCAAATTGGGCAATTTCTTAAAGTGCCTGTCATTTTAAGACAACATGGTGGATGAGGCTAAGCAGTGAACTTGGTCGAGACCTTAGTAATTGCTGTGCACATGCTCACTCACATCGGAATCGGTTAATATATAGGAGTGCTGTCGCATGCAAAAAATCAGATTTTTCAAAATGTCACCCACAATAGAAATTGAAACTGCTATATCTGAGCCATTTTTTAAGGTAAAGACAAACAAAAAATGCTCCTGCATCCTTATATCAAGGTCAAATACTTAAGAAAGAAACCTTTTTCAATTTCTAATATTTTTGCCCCTCACTTTAAATATATATATATTTCTTAATTTAATGGTCGCCATTTTGAAACAAGATGGCTGATGAATCTGGCCAGCGAACTTGGTCGAGGTGTTGATGTATACTATCCACATGCCTTCTTACATCGAAATAGGCGAATACGTGTGTTATCGCGTGACAAATACAAGATCGTTTCAAAATGTTAGCCATGCTAGAAATTCAAAGTGCTATAAATCAACCATTTTTTAAGATATAAACAAAAGAACAAATTTTCAGAAACAAAAACTGCTCCGGAATCTTTGTATCAAGGCCAAACACATAAAAAAATCTTTTTCATTTTCCTATTGTTTAATACCTCATTTTGAATTTTAAATTTAATTTTTTTTAAATGGCAACCCTTCTGAAACAAGATGGCAAATGAAGCTGGCCAACGAACTCGGTCGAGACATTGGTATGTACTATGTACAGACCAAGTTACATCCAAATATGTTCATAATTACGCCTGTTATCGCGTGACAAAAATCAGGTCGTTTTAAAATGTCAGCCACAAGAGAAATTCAAAATGCTATTACTCAGCCATTTTTTTTTTTAGATATAGACGAAAGAAAAACTGTTCCGGAATCTTTGTATTAAGGTCAAACACATACAAAAAAAATCTTTTTCACTTTCC
This sequence comes from Maratus speciosus, assembly GCA_963932465.1. Classification (NCBI taxonomy): domain Eukaryota; kingdom Metazoa; phylum Arthropoda; class Arachnida; order Araneae; family Salticidae; genus Maratus; species Maratus speciosus. Next base: position 351,817,954 of record OZ010788.1, on the reverse strand, counting down.
AATTTTTTGTTATCTCATTTAATTTTTTTAATTTTTTTAATTTTTTTAAATGGCCGCCATTTTGAAACAAGATGGCGCATGAAGCCGGCCAACGAACTCGGTCGAGATAGTTGTATGTACTATGTACACACCAAGGTACATCCAAGTCGGTTCATAAATACGCCTGTTATTACGTGAGAAAAATCAGGACGTTTCAAAATGTCAGCCACGCTAGAAATTCAAAATGCTATAACTCAGCCATTTCTTAAGCTATAGACGAAACAAAAACTGCTCCCGAATCTTTTTATCAATGTCAAACACATAAGAAGAAAATATTTTTTCAATTTTTAATTTTTTTGTACCACATTTCAAATTTAAATTTTTCTTAAAACTTTAAATGGCCACCATTTTTAAACAAGATGGCGAATGAAGCTGGCCAACGAACCCGGTCGAGACATTGGTATGTACTATGTATAAACGAAGTTACATCCAAATCGGTTCATAAATACGCCTTTTGTCGCGTGACAAAATTCAGGACGTTTCAAAATGTCAGCCACGCTAGAAATTCAAAATGCTATAACTCAGCCATTTTTTAAGATATAGACGAAACAAATACTGCTCCGAAATCTTTGTATAAAGGTCAAATACATAAGAAAAAATATTTTTCCATTTTCAATTTTTTGGTACCACATTTCAAATTTTAAATTAAAAAAAAATTTTAAATGGCCGCCATTTTGAAACAAAATGGCGGATGAAGCTGGCCAACGAACTCGGTCGAGAGATTGGTATGTACTATGTACACACTGAATTACATCCAAATCGGTTCATAAATACGCCTTTTATCGCGTGACAAATTTCAGGACGTTTCAAAATGTCAGCCACGCTAGAAATTCAAAATGCTATAACTCAGCCATTTTTTAAGATATAGACGAAACAAAAACTGCTCCGGAATCTTTGTATAAAGATCAAATACATAAGAAAAAAATATTTTTCCATTTTTAATTTTTTGGTACAACATTTCAAGTTTTAAACTTTTTTAAAAATTTTAAATGGCCGCCATTTTGAAACAAAACGGCGGATGAAGCTGGCCAACGAACTCGGTCGAGACATTGGTATGTACTATGTACACACCGAATTACATCGAAATCGGTTCATAATTACGGGAGTTACAGTGTGACATAGGTCAGATATATATATATATATATATATATATATATATATATATATATATCAATTTTGAACGGAGGGTGGTTTCGGGGTCTGGGGGTCATGATCGATGAAAATATACCAAAATTTTTTGAAATCGCTTTCCTCCGAACGGCTGCAATAGGTAGCTTTTTTGTAAAGAAAGCTACCTAAAAGTGTTAGGATTGTCTTTTTCCTTTCTTGATTTATTATATCCTCGTCAGGGTGTTCTTCCGGTTGTGGCCACTGATCTTCCGGTAAATACAGCCAAGCTGGTCCCTCCCACCATCGTGATTTCTCCAATTGCTCAAAGGAACATCCTCTGGATGGGAGGTCTGCCGGATTTAAATTTCTTGGTATATGTCGCCAATCTTCAACTTGGGTAAGGCTTCTGATTTCTAAAACTCTATTGTGGACAAATGTACTCCAAGATTGTTTTCTTCTTATCCACCCTAAAGCTGCTGAGGAATCGCTCCAAAAGATTGTCTTCTCTGGTTTCAAATGAAGATCACTCATGATAGTTTTAGCGAGTTTAGCTCCAATGAGGCACGAGAGTAGCTCAAGGCGAAGAATTGTGAGTTCTTTAATGGGCGCTACTCTACTTCTAGCATTTACTAACTGAACTTTAACCCCTTCTTGTGTTTGACATCTAAGATACACGCAAGTGGCATAGGCGTGTCTACTAGCATCGGAAAAGGTATGCAAGGAAATGTTATTTTCAATTTTGGGCGATATATTTAACCTGCGTGGAACTTGAATTTCTTGTAAAAAGATAATTTGTTTTAACCAGGTCTCAAACTGCTTCCTTAAATATTCAGGAAGTTCTTCATCCCATTTCAATTTTTGTTTCCATGTTTCCTGATGAATTAATTTTGGAATAAGAGTGCTCGGGGCAGAGAATCCTATGGGGTCGAAAATCTTTTGGGTAACCGATAGCATTTTTCTCTTTGTGAGTGGGTATTTCTTTTCAATTTTTTCCTCTATTTTACACATTAATCTATCTTGCTCTAAGTCCCAGACCAATCCCAAAACTGGTGCTAACTTTGTATTTTCTTCAGAAACATCGATCATGGCCTGAGGCAAATTTGATCGCCAACATCTTAAATTAAAATGAGCAGAAGATAAAATACACTGTGATTCTGTTATAAATTTTCCAGTATCTGCGATCGATTTTAAACTAGTAATGGAATTGTCAATGTAAAATGAATCTTTCAAAATTCGTGCTGTATTTTCCCACTGTTCGAGTACTTGACTTAAAAGATGGTTTAGTGTACCCATTAATAAAAACGGGCTTGAAGTGAGTCCGAAGACTACGCGACAATGTCGATAAACTTTCAAATTATGTTTGGAGTCGAACCAGAGAAAGCGTAAAAAATCGCCATCTTTTTCTGTGATTTTTATCTGGAGAAATGCTTTTTCTATGTCTGAAGAAACACCTATTTTGTATTTACGAAAACGATTCAAAATACTCGGAATTATTTCAATCAAATTTGTCCTTTTGTGAAACAGTCGTTTGAAGAAGGAGAGATTGCATTATGTGCGGAGGCACTAAAAACTGGACGTATTTTCGTCGTTTCACTATTTTCTTTAATTACTGGTATGTGGGGTAAGAAATGTACTTTATTCTCCTTATCGTCTGAAATTTCTTCTATAATATTATTATCCTTCCACAAATTAAAAATTTCTTCATATTCTATTCTCTTATTTATTTTGATAAGTTTTTGTTCTGTCTTGCTCAAATGTTTCTCGGCTAATACGCGATTGGTCGCTAAAATTGAGTTATCAACAATCCAGGGTAGTGTCACTTCGTAGCGGCCACTTTCATCACGTTTGACTGTTTCAAGAAAATGGTTATAAGTTTCTCTAGCTAAATCGTCTTTATTTTTGTAATCTTCATTAGTGATACCCAAGGTATCTAAGTTCCACAGTTGTGATAAACTGGCCTTTGAAGTAAATAATGACAGCGATAGAACTGACAACGAGCTTTCTGAATCATTTCCATTACCCTCTGTTTTACTCATAATTGTCCAGCCTAACTTTGTTTCAAAAGCTATTATACCCAAATCAGGAAAATATTTTATATTATCTGGAAATAATTTCGCCGCCATGTCAGCGCCAATTAAAATATGTACTTCTTCCGGATTATTCTCATATAAACATAGTCGATTATTTTCACGAACATCGGTCAGATGAATTCCCCCTTTTTCTAAGATTTTTATCATTTCGCTATCGCGGCATAATTTTACTCCTGAACAAATTTTTCCTTCATCTAAAGCTTGTATTTTAAATCGGAAGCTATGATCTAAATTACTGATAATAAATTCATAGCGATTATGTTTACTCGTTTTTCTACCCCTACGAATAGTCCGTGTCTAATTGTTTCTGATCGAATTTTCCTTAATTTCAATTTACTTGCAGCATATCTAGTTATATAGCTATTGTGACTCCGAGTATCTATAATCGTATGAATAAATTCTGAAAATTGATTATCATTACGGATCTCCACTATCAAGGTTTGTAAATAGACATTAGAAATTATATCCTGATTCGACAGCATCGGTCTCGTAACATCGCTACTCTCTGAATTAGTAGATTTCCCTTTTGAATTTATTTCTTTAATACACATTATCTGGGCTTGTCTCGAATTGCAAATACCGCATAAATCCTTCGATACACAATATTTTCCAATACGTCCTTGGGATAAACATATATAGCAAAGGCCTCTCTTTCTCAATAAATCAAGTCTTTTTTCAAACGGTAAATTACGAGTGCTGAAACATTTATTTGTCTGGTGCCTGCCAAAGCAAAATCCACAAGTAGTCTCATTTTCGCTCTGAACTAATAAATCACTCGCTGACGGTAATTTTCTATTCGGAGAATCAAATTTATTACTCAGCGAATTAAATTTATTGACTCGGGGGGGGGGGGAGGAAGGATTTATCCTAAATGACTGCGCACCGTAATTATTTTGTGTTGATTTTTCATGTATTTTATTCTGTGATGATGCATACCTCTGGCTATTAATTGCTTATGTAAGAACGATATTAAATCTTGGACATTAATTGAGTCGTCAAGCGTTTTATTGAACTCAAAAACTAGGTCTCTAGGTAATAATTTAAATAAAATGGGGATAATAATCTTCCATAAAGAGTCTAATGAAATGTTAAGGGACTCTAGACTTCTAATGTTCGTTTGTATCTCATCAAAAAGTTTTCGAAATGATTTGGTGTCATTTGAGTGTCTGAGCGAAGTTAAATTGAGAAGTTTATTTGTATGTACCGAAATTAACATATCCTTATTTCCGTACCCTTCTTTCAAAATATCGACGGCCTTTAAATAATTATCTGCAGTGACACGAAATCCATCTATACTTTTTAATGGAATGGGGGCTAGAAAACTTTTTAAATAGTTAAATTTATCTATTGGATCTAATGTATCATTGTTGTGAATGGTTGTTTCAAAAGCTGACCAAAACGAAAGCCATTCAACGAAATCCCCAGAAAATTTTGCGATATTTAGTTTCGGTAATTTAATGTTTACGTTTTTCTTTAAGGGATTTTCTTGTTTAGAAAATGAATCATCCTGTGTTTTCTTTTTATCTAACTCTTTTATCTTTCTGTTTGCTCTAAAGCGCCATGACGTAATTTTCTCTTTAAATTCACGAGTGCCCTGTAATTCTGTATCTAATTGTGCTTCTTGCACCAATTTTTTAATTTCCCCGTCTGCTCGTGTCAGTTCCATTTCTGTCACACTTAACTGTTCCACTACCTCTTCTAAATCAAAAATGTCTGGTTCTCCCTCTTTCAAAATCGCTTCTATTTTATTTATAAATTTATTTATGCTTTCACATAGCACAGCTCTTTCCTTTTTGGCGATAACTAAATTGCCAGTCATTGCTAACTAATAAAAACAACAACTAAATTCTATTAAAAAGTACAATTCTCTATATGTTCATCAGTTCTCAATAATTTTTCAGTTCTTCAAATTAAATAGCTTGATAAATAAATTCTAATTATTCTAATATCTTAATATCTAATTCTATTTATCTTATAATTAGGTCATATCCACGGAAGGGATGCCAGAATTTTACTGTTCTTATTCTGTGGATCTAATTTTCTCATTAATCTTATTATCTAATAAAAAGCTTTCAACTTATACAATCATACAATAAAAGCTAAATGTCCTACCTGTTCTTTCCTTTGTATAAGGGGAAATAGCCGGGCATTCTATGCAGTAAATAAAAGAACATCCAAATAATAAATCTTGAATCTTCGAAATAAAGAAAACTGTATTACGTTAAATATTCATGAAGAGACGTACACACTACACACAACATGGTTAGACACTCACAAAATAAACATTATATACAAGTTACGATTCAAGTATTAAAGTTTTTTTTAAGTTATTTTCTTTTCATCTATATTCATATCTGGTTGTCTATTCTGTTCTAAATATCAGCCAGTTCTCTCAGAAAAAAAGGAAAAAAAGTTCTGTCTGCTCTTGCGCAGTAGGATCGTTGTGTCTGACGTAACACACCACAGATGCGTTTTGTTTTTGTTTTTTATTCAAGGTGTAAGGGGTAAGAGGAGTTACTTGATTTCGCAACATATATAATAAAAACGTAAGTCATGTATGTGACTGTCATCAACAATTCGGGACTGACCGCTTCACTTTTTATATGCCAGACGGACGTTTTACTACTTTTATGTTAGCTGCGCAGATGATTAAATCGCCAAACAGGGTTTCATCGCCATCATTTCATTTAAAATATAAACCTATCACTAATTTTATTTAAAATACATATACATCACTCAAGGTCTCTCCACACTGCTAATCGCTTGCGAGCGTAAGAGATTGTGGGTTCGATTCCCGCTGGTTTTAATTATTTATTCAGAGGGAAGATTTTTAATGGATGTTAGCCGTAAGAAAATGATGAACTCTTTATTAATTTATCAATTTATTTGATATTGTTTACCAATTTTAACAAATGTATTAAATAATGTTAAATTACTGTTTTGAACATGATTAGCAGCGATAAACAAGACTGACAATTAACAATCATTTTTGGCGATCTATCTTATGTCCCGGAAAATACGTAAATATCGCAAATGGACAAGAAACATAAATGACTAATAGACCGGAAGCTGGCAGCACAGACAATCACCTCATCAAGTTCACGGATGAAATTCTATGATTAATCAAATCTTGATTCGCATATTAAAACGCAATCGATCTGCCAAGTCCTATCTTGGTGGAAAAAACCTGAAAACCCGATTTTAGCGGCTGACTCGAAGATTTACCATTGTGTTTTCCTGTACCAAAAGGTATGAAAACATGGAGGACTGGGAGCAGGAAAACACAATGGTAAACCTACGAGTCAGCCGCTAAAACTGGTTCTCAGGTGTTTTCCACCAAGATCTGACTTGGCAGACTGATTGCGTTTTAATATGCGAATCAAGATTTAACTAATCCTAGAATTTCAATCGTGAACTCGATGAGGTGATTGTCTGTGCTTCCGGCTCCGGTCTAAGTAAGTTAAGCGGTTTTTGTTAAAAATAATAAATACAAACAACAAACAAATACGAAATGTTGCCATGAGCTTAAAGAACTCTTTATTTCTCTGTGAGAATCTTCCCATTTGTAGAATGATTAAGCAAATAAATTAAATATATGTATATATAAGCCGCTCCCTGTGTGTATGTCCGGTATACAAATCTTCAATTTTTGACCAATTTGCACGAAACTTCATGTACATACATTTTAGAATGTGGAAAAGGTCACTGTCAACTTTAAAAAAATCATCAGACCACTATTTTTCCCTTTTTTCTACCAACTTACATAATTTAACATTATAGAAATATCTCATTTTAAAATTTCTAATTAAATCGTTTCTTTTCTGTTGCCACACCCATGACACAAAAATGTGAAAACATTAATGATAATGCGTGTAATTTTTTTTTATTTGCCAATAAAAATTCAGATTTTCTTGCTATATTTTTGCATTTTTGAAATTGACGTCGTTCTTAACAGGAAATGCAATTTCTTTTTATATGTAAAATAAAAACTTTAACTATAAGAGCGGTAAAATAACGTAGCACCTTAATGTGAATGTTTTTTTTAGATTAAAGCATCTATTTTTAATACAAACAGTAAAATTTCATGAAAACAATTAAGGAAAAAGAAAATAAAGGATAGATATGACGTCACATTCTATCAAATCTTTTCAACGTGTAGTCAAAATCACCGTAAAAATAAATGGCTCCTACATTTTGTTTACTACTTCGATTGTATACTACTGCCATATCTTATAGCTATACGTTATAGCTAAGTGTTGTATTGATTTAGATTCAGTAGCTACCTTTTCTGTGATTTATAGTAAAAAGATAAAAGTTAGTTCCCCTTTCAAAAAAATTCTTGGCTGTTGTCACGATTTAAAATTTATGGAAAATGACATCATTTCATCTAATCATTGTAGATTTAATTTCTATTAATGAAAGTTTAAGTTTAAGTTTACGTTTAAGAGTGATGTATTATTTAGAGTGGAAACCCTCTTGATCTAATACATTAATCAAAGCTTACAATTGATGCATGTATTGTATTTTCTTCATTATTGTGAGAAATCGCATATTTCTGTTACGCGAGACAAAGAAAACATGTATTTTAATTTTAAAAGTTAAAAAAATATACTTATTAGATTATTTTGAGTAGTTTTATTTAATATCTGTTAAATTCGTGTTTTATTTTATTTTATATTTGGTGTTTTATTTTCGTTTGCCAATTCGGTTATTGAATATTACACGAAAACAAACAAATTCTGAATTATTTACAATGTTTTTGAATAATTGCGTAAATAATTTGTAATTGGGTTTCAAGCATATTTAAAAAATATTCATGCTTGAAAATTACTTTAAAATCCATAAAAAATCTGTTAATCCATAAAAAATGTAGATAAATATTACTGAAAGTACTTTTATTTTCTATAAGAAGGGTGGAACAATCGAATGTGCGATGTTTAGAGATTAAATTGCAGTAAAAAAGAAATTTTTTGTTGTGTTAGGTTGTTGCCACCAAAAATATGATACCAGCGTTACTCATAGACACGTCATTTCTTTATACTATTGCATTAAGAGTAAATGGGTTCATCTTTCGTAATCGGGTTGCACGCACCTTTAAAAATATCCATGCTTGAAAATTGCTTTAAAATCCATTAAAATCAGAAAATTGAGATACGATTTTCAAACAAATTTTATTTGAAAGAACTTTTTTCAATTCGGCACTGTAAAAAATGAAATTGTGTTGTGTTTAGAAGTCAGTAAAGACACAATTTATGGGTTACAATTCATGGGGCACAATTTATGGGCACTGACATAATGTTTTTATTTTATAATATGTATATATACAATACAAACGAGAATTTCACTATATGCTGCGCGATTTGGTAGATTTGTTTTTTTTAATCATATTTTTCTCTTGCACCCACCAAAGAAAACGCGTATACTGTTATTAAAACTCAGAGATTTTACTATGGTTGCGAGACAATAACGTCATATTTTCTGATTGTCTTTTTAATGATTTGTGAATGAGAATGTACAAATTCCAGTTATTGTGAATGCCGTATTATTTCGTTTTAATTTATTTTACCTGGAGGGATCCTTAAAATTGACACGGTTGAAGCCGGGTAGTGCTGCTAGTTATAAATAAAAATAACATGTTGCAATGCTTAGCATGCATTTCAAGGAGACCAAATTGGTCGCCAGTGGTGTCTATTATAACGTATAAAACGCCAAAGTAAAACCTATAAGAGGAGTTACGGATATCCAAATGACGTAAATTCACTCTAGAGGTCTCGAAAGCATTAAAACAAACAAAATTGTACATTATTTCTGAAAATGAAATGCACCAAATGTAGCTTATGTCTCATAGAATTATCGCTTCATAGCTATACATCTCTAATTTGACATTTCGAGGAAACATAAGTATGTTTTTATAAATTAATCTTTAACTCCTTTAAGATTACATTCAAATTCATGAAGAATGATTGCGAAACTATTTAGGTAGATCAAGCATTGATTATTTATGCATATAAAATTGCATAGTGCACAGAAAATGTAATAGTGTTAAAGCAGAAAATTGGATATATGCAATTAGCAGTGAATTGAACAGTTAATCAACAATACTAAATAATTTATCTCTTTTAACTTCTCTGTTTTAAATGATTTTTTAAATCAAAAATTTTATAAAATTTAGATATTTTGGTATAAAATTGTTCTTTTATCTGAATATGAGTTTTTAAAAAGTTAATTATTGAAAATGTAAGAAATAATTGGTATTTTATTTTGTCAATCATTTATGATCAGTAACTCTAAAATCAACATAAACATTTGTTTCTTTTAATGTAGATAAAAGTATATTCAGTTTAAATATAATTGGTAAAAAGTCTAATGCACAGTATATCTAAAAAGCACATACGGTATTCTCATATTAGATTCTGTTAGCAAAATATTACCAAAGATTCAATGCTTGTTAAGAAAAAGAGAAATTGCATTCCCATCAATAGGAAATTTCTATTTGACTACTGTTCACTGTACTATTCACAAATAACTTAGGGAAAGTCGAGATAAATAACTTTGTTTTCCTCTATCAATAAGTTTATCTTGGAAGATAATGAGAGCTTCGATCTTCTCTGCAACATAGAAATTCGAATAAACGAAGGTTTATTCAGAACATAAAGATGTATGTCTGTTTTTATTTAATAACATTTCGAGAAAAATGTATTTCAGATATTGAGGAATATCTTAACAAACTAGTGAAAATCCCATTTTATCGTTAAGCAGATTTTATTTAAAAAACTAGTTACTAGCGTTAAAAAATAAATATTAATATGAAGAGAAATACAATATTAAGAAATACTAATGAAAAAATTTTAAAAAAGGAGGCGACAAAGATTTAAAAAATATTAAAAATGTAAACAATTTCAAAAAGTGTGTGTGTTTTTGCATTAGTCTATTTTAATAGGCATTTCCCTTAAAAAAGAATCCAACAATTAACTAGTGTAATGAGAGAAAATTTCGATTTAAATGTCCTACCAAACTGTTTATCAGATTTATAATTAAAAGAAAAAATAATGGCATCTTCACATACAGTCTGTACAGAAATTTGGTAATTAGTTAATATTTTCAAAACTAAATGCAAGTATTCAAGCGAAACCCTAACGCGTGCCACAATGCTGCATTCTGTTCTACTAACGGTTTTCTGAATACATATTCTACTATTAAATTCTGAATTATTTTCTCTGTAATGTAAAGAAATACTGTAGCCATTTTAGGTTGTAGTATAAGAAGTTTAAACTAGAACATACACTAGTGAGAGCCAGAAAGACTGGTACAGGCGTGCGTATGCAAATGATGGTGGTATTCAACTAATCATCGTAATGCGATGCAGTCGGCAGCGCCAATATAAAACAACAGATGTCTGGCGAAGCTGTTAGATCGGTTCCGGATGCTACAATGACCGATTATCAATATTTAAATGACTTTCAACGTAGCGTTATAGCCGAAAAGAGATATGGGGCATTGCATCACGGAGGTAACGAAACAATTTGGATTTTCGCACACGACCATTTCGGGAATGTACTATGAATATCAGGTACCCGATAAAATATGAAATCCCGGGCAGCACTGTCGACGTAAAAGAACCTTGGAGGAATGGGGCTATCGACGGCTGACGAGAATCTTTACAAGCGATAGACGTGCAACACTTCCTCAAAATTCTATTGATTTCAATACTGCGGCATCAATAACTGTTAGCATGCGACATGTTCAAGGACCGTCATTGATATTGGCTTCCGCAGCCGCATGGTCGCTCGTGTACCGTCGTTAACTGCACGGCTCAAAGCCTGACAACACCTGTATTCTACTGTTGATCACTGGAAAGACGTTGCCTGGTCTGGTGAGTCTCGTTTCTAATTATTGGATCGTTAAACGAGTAAGGATATGGTATCAAGCTCATGAATTCATGGAACCTGCATGTCAACAGGGGACTGTTCAAACTGGTGCCAACTCTGTGATGGTATGTGGAGAGTAAAGTTGCATGATTTAGGACATCTGATACCTTTAGAGACGATTTCCTACAGGCGACAGTACGAAAGCATTCTGCTCGATCATTTACGCACATTCGTGTTGGTTCTGCATTCTGATTGACTTGGACAATTCCAACAGAACAATGCAACACCCCACATGTTGAGAGTTGCAACCGAGTGATTTCAAGGGCACTCTTCTAACTTCCATTTACCCTACTTCCATTGGCCACCAAAATCCCCAATCATGAACATTATTGAGCATATCTGGGATGCCTTGCAACGTGCTGTTCAGAAGAAATATCCACCACCTCGCACTTCTAAGTATCTGTGTATTGCCCTGTAGTATTCATGGTATGAAGTTACTCCAGAATACCTTTAGCCATTAATCGAGTCCATACCACGTCGTGTTGCGGCATTTCTGCGTACTTCTGGGGGCCCTACACCTCTACACGATTTTAAGCAGATGTCACAGTTTTTCTGGCACTTGATTGTATTAGCTAAATAATTTTTAATTCCATGATTGTAGTCACAAATTTCATTTACTATAAAGATCTAGCTAACATTTCAAGCATTCGAATCATGCCTTCAAAACCCAGAAAATGGAAGGATTGGTGTTAGCGAGTCCCCTTTATAAACCAGACAAGTGCTACAGACAGAATATCTTTAAACAAAAAGAGCGAAAACATCTTAGAATGCATTAAAAAAATCTAGACTTATGAAAGAAAAACATTAATTGAAATCGGTAGATTTTAATACGGGACAGAAAAAACATGCTAACAGATTTAGAATAATGGAATTTCGGGATGAGAAAAAGAATAAAAAATATTTAAGGTAGAAATGAAAAAAATGAGAAAAATTTAAAAATACTGGGGGGCTCTTCCCCCTGCGAGCTACACTCGCCAACCCCCCGTTCAGGCAACTCAGAATCTAAAAACACGTTAATCTGATCGGATTTTAAAATATTAGAAAAGATTGAATAATACTGAAAAAAGATGTGCAGATCTTCCTGTAAACGGGTTTCCATTCAATTCCCGTTGATTGCAAAAATTTAAGGCCAAATCAGTTGCTGTTAAGACATCCAATGGTTGTTTTCGTGTTTGATTAAAGAGGATTAGTTAAACATTTGAAAAGAAGCTAAAATAAAATGAATTAAGTGTACAGAGTCTTTGTCTCCCGATTTCAAAACAATTTCCATAACAACAGCTTAAATCATGTGATATCATCAACAGTTCCGGGCGGACCACTTCGCTTTTTATATTCCAGGTGTCATTTTGGTACTTTAATGTTAGCCAGGTACAGGTCATAAGTCGCCAAATATTATTCTATCGCCATTATTTCATCTATATAATAGTCCAAGTCATGTAACTGCCATAAACAAATACTGTCTGATCCCTTCGCTTTTCATATGAAAGTTTGGCCCAGATATCAGATACGACCCCATATTGGCGCGATTTTCTTCCGACGCCAATTTGGAGAAAACATCGACAGCATAAACAACAACATCCAGCTTACCATATCAATCAAAATAACGATACTTTGGCGCCAGTTAAGTACCCGTTGCGTATATGACACTGGCATCAGTAAAAATCGCGCCAATATGGGGCCATATATGACATCTGTGCCGAAAGTTTTCCATTTTGATTAAAAAGTGAATTTTTTTCGAATACTAGGTGAGATCCTCAACTCCTGACAATTTGTATTTTCTTATCTCCAAACACATAATCATTAGAGCTTACAGAGTTTCATAATTATATGAATTATTAAATATAAAATTATATGTATACGAATATTGTAAATAGGTAGTGTTTCTGCTTAAAAATAAATAGTTCAATTAATCTCTATTCATAAGTTAATATCAGTTTTTGTTCCATTGAAATATCTCAATTTGTTGATTTTCTGCAAGCAAGTTATCCCTATTAGATTTCAATGAGAGTCTATGGAAATTTGGCGAAATACTGGAAAAGGCGCCAAGTTAGAGTCACTTTTGGAGACAAATTTTGGTCGCCAAATTTGGCGATAGGTCGCCAAGTTGGTGACAAACTTGGCGACGTTTGGCGACAGAGCCGCTCCTTTGGTAAAAGCTCTGACCAATTAGATGCGCTTAGCGGTATCTACGCAGATTTTCATTGGTCTATTTCCAAACCGTTACTTTTTTATATATCTTGAAGGAAAACTACATAAAAGTTGCCATGGTCGCAAATAGTTCTTGGCACTGTTACGCTAGCCGCGTGCAAATCTCACCAATAGCTTTTTTTTTAACTCGCCAGTTAGCATTTTTTTTATTTCGAGTGGTAAATTAAAAAATTGCTTTGAAGTTGAAATTGAATGTCATGGTTTGTTGCGTTACTTAATATTTGGTCAGATGTCATATACGCACCGGGTTTGGCGTGATTTTTTTTACGTAAATTTGGCGAAAACCTCGTTTTCAAATACCAGCTCATATGTATTTTTAGTACAAATTAGTTATCCCGTCGACCAAAATCTATCATCAGACTATAAGATTAAATGCCAATAATAACTGATCGTAAATGTCACATTCACTTGACTTTAAGCAAGTTACACGTGTTTACGTCATCAAGTGATTTTTATTTCGAAGTTTAATTTGTATATTTATTAATGTTATACTATTTTATTTGTTCTTCTTTTATTTAAAATAAAAATTATGTCAATTTGTGTAATTTGGCGAGTGGTTTGGCGATTTATATAATTTTGCAAAATTGGTCGACGGAATAACTAAGTGGTACCGTATTTTTTAATTCTTTGCTATTATTTTTAAAAGAAAATAACCAAAAAAATTAACTATAGAACAAAATAATTTATATAATTAAAAAAAAGAAAATAAAAGTAAATGAACATTTATTATTAAATAAACAACAATAGCCGGGTTACCATGTCAATCAAAATAATTCTTTTTTGGCGCCCATTATGTACTCCAGTGCGTATATGACATATGTGCCTAATATTTTTCCTTTCGTTTTGTTTAAAAAAGAGAAAGAAAGAAGTGAAAGCCATCAATTTTAAATGTTTCAGTTTTAAATGAAAGTTTTGTATTTTAGATAAAATGAATGAAAGGATTCTATTTTAAATGAAATTAATGAAATACAAAAAAAAAATGCGACGGGGAAAATGTTTGGCGACTTATCACTGTGTCACGCTAACATAAATATACCGAGTTCTTGATTTCTCTATCAGAATCTTTCTATTTGGCGAAAGATTCTTCTAGTAAATTGAATTATGAATAAAAGTAACATGATATATTTCTTAGCATACATTTAAGTGAGGCCAAACTGGTCGTCAAATTAGTTTAAAAGAATAACCTTTTCTAAAGTATGAAAAAAAATATCTGTTATGATTAAAATTTGATTTGCCATCATTAGAGAAAAGTATTTAAAATTAGAAAAAAAATTAATATCTCGAAAACTAAATCGAATTTTAAAATTCTAATACCAGTTTTGAAATCTGCGGATCAATACGGATTTTTGGTGTTAATTTTATTGCAGAATATTCCATATTTTAGGAGAAATCACCGTGAAACATAAGTTGCTTAATCAGTCGTTTCATAAATTCGTTTCAATTCAGTCGTTTCATAATATCCGTTTCATAAATTCGTTTCATTAGGATTTTATATAGAGACAGTAGATTAAATAGATATATGTGTGTGTATATGTATGTATGTACATATGTATGTATGTCCATATGTATCTATGTCACGTATCCTGTCACCATATTTAATTGGTATAATGAATCTGTGAATTTTCGGTTGAATTAAGATGTAATAATACCACATGGTAATGTGGTTGTGGTGATCTTGATGAGGATATGGCTATTAAATAATTAGCAGCTAGATGTTTTATAAACTGCTGCATTATCACTAAAAGGCATTGATCCATTCGTATGAGAGGTTGGCAGTTGTTCATGAAGTATACTCAAGTAAAAGACAGTGGAAAGATATAAACTCTGAAGTTTCTGCAATAAAAAGAAACAGTAAGAAATTTTGGATGATTATTTTTTTACTCGAAGAAATCTAAATTCAACAGACAAAAGTCGAAATTAACACTTTGTTGACTGGCAAAATCTGAAATGTATTTTTTATTAAGTGGTTTTCTTACCACCATTTTTTTAGTAATAATATCCCTTATTTAATGGTAGATTACTGTGATTAAATGAGGGGGGGGGGGGTTCTTATTAAAGGATTGGTGCCATAAATAACAAAAGTTATCATCGATCCAAACATGAGAATACTGGTGATCTGCCAACACTGTGGAAAACAATATGAAATTGCATTAAATCATACATTGGTTGAAATTGTTTCAGTCTTTGACAATTTACTTATTATCATGTATTTAGTTTTATTGCAATGAAAGTTGTTTTCAAAATCGTTGAAAATTGGAATTAAATAAAGGTTTATAATTATAAAGAATATTGTATAAAATTTTCTTTACTGAAAAAAGGGAATAAAAAGCATAACATGCTTTAGTCATTTTAATTAAGACGCATCCGCTACCTTTACTTTTTTAATTTAATAAGGCTAATTATTAGATCATGATTTTTTTATTCATACCCTTAACTGAAAATAACTTTAATGGCTTTTTTTATGTATGTGTGCGTGTGAGTTCTTCCATTTTATTTCTTTTATAGAAAAACACAAATGTCTCTTTTATTCATGTCAATAAGTTTTTTGCTGATAAATGGTTAAATAAACGGATTTATTTTTTAAAAAGGAAAAATTTTTTCTCAAACTTTCAGTTGTATGAGTCGACTATTTTACTTACTTAATTCGGAAAGGACTGTTTAAAAAATAACTGATTTATAAAGTTACACAGATTGATTTTACTAATTTTGTAAATGCTATAATGAATCATGCAAGCCGTAAAAGTAAACATTGTTGAAGAATGTGTTATGCAAACAGATATATTTAACAAAACAAATTGTTAATAAAACATTTTTAATGAAATCGAAGTGTAAATATAATGGTATAACTTTAATTCGATGTAATAACTAGCTACATATAAAATTATTATAAAATATAAATTATTTCTGTTAGTTAACATTTTAAAACGAAATATATAGTATATGATAAACATCGCTCAACCTAAAGAAAAGTGACATATCTCCCAAAAATTCATTTTGCGTTTTATTTCACTAATAGGTCTGTCATAGGTGTGTCTTGCTACACAAACAGTTTCATAATTGTAGTTTTACGGAAAATCTATTACGCTATATGTTCATTCGTGACCGCAAAAGAGAGGTGGATTGTGTGGAGGAGGTAAAATTATCCAATCTTCCAAACCTCATCCTGTATCGTTATTTTTAAGGGTTCTATGCTTTTATGCACGTTTTTGTTCCTGTATGGAAAGCTAAGCGCTTAAATTTCATCTTATAATGAAATTATGAAAATTTTCTTTTTCCTCTCCTGTGAAATTTACTTTTGTCGAGATGTTTCACTTTTTTTGCGGGTGAGCGATATCATGAATATCTTTTGATATTACACGAATACATACAGCGCGTTTTTCTGAATAAATTTCTTCAAGATTCCATAAAAAGGGCTAATGATACGATTTTATGCAACTTCTGATAAGAAGTAAACAGAGTATCACCCTTGGTGATTAATTATGCATCTAAAATATAAATCATATTAGGATAACTTGTAGAAGATAAATTAAGTCAATTTAAGTGGTAAATGACTGCATAAATGATATTCTCTTGACGATCTTCCTCAATGTTTACCCTACATCATTAAAAGTATAGAAAACACTGGAAATAACACATTTTGTATAAGAAAAATGTGAAAATTCTGACATTTCTTTGTAAATTTGCAAAATGTTTGTTTGCTGCATTCAAATTTCCTTCGTTACAAGCTGTTTTCAGAAATGTATGCTTAATTTAGACAAAACTTGTCTATGGTTCGTTAAAACTGCGTTATCACTAAATCCGATCTCAATATAAAGGAGTAAGACTGTTTCTGAATGATGTACTGAATGTACGTACTTGATTTTCATTTCTATAAAGGTATAATACAAATAGTCACCGATCCTGGCCCATAATAAAAGAATTAAGATCTATTGTAAAAATATTCCGACTTCTAATAAGACACTCATATCAAAATTCCAAATTCATCTAAGTAATAACAAATTGCTTTCAAGTTTAAATCTAATTATGATCCCTAATAAAGCTATAACTGCTTCGCATCGCAAGAAATTTCAACAAAATCGGAGACACTCAAGTTACTTATTTAGTTTCTGTTACAGAAAATTAACTAATAGAAATTTAGTTAAAGATTTGTATCAAAACAATAACTAATCTCAACATAGTATGAAGAAACAATAATGGAATTTCATCGTAGAAATTTCAAAGCTGTAAGTTAAACATCTGTGATAAAAACTTTAACTTAAATAGTTTTTTGCCTTCATTAAGTTTTTAATCATTATATTCATTTTATTAACAAGGATTTTTTTAGAAATCGTAATTCGTTATTCTCAAACAAATCAAGAGAATTTTAAAATTAAATTTTCTTTTTAAGTTTTTTCAGCTTTAGATAAAAGAAAAATTTGTTGAAACACAATTAAGCAAATAATAATATTAAAGACAACGTTAAAAGCGAAACAGCACTTAAAATAATAAAACTTTGTAAAAAATCACCATAAAATTAAAACAAAACACAGGACGCGTTTCGAGCTAAAAACATAACAGCTCGTCATCAGCTAAGCATACACGTGTCCGAAAACGAACAAGTTCAAAAATGAACTGAAGAAAAAGAATGATGCGAAGAATGCGACAGATGGCGCTACCTGATAGAGGGATATGCAAAAGGGAAATGTGTTGAAAAAAGATAGAAGAGAAAATGAAATGGAAAAAATGGAAATAAAAGAAAATAAAAATAACAGAAGTAAATTAAAAATATAAATAAAAATAATAAATAGAGAACTATAAAAGAACAAGAAAAAAATCCAAATTATTATTATTATTTTTTTTTTTTTTTTTTTTTTTTACAAAATAAAAAGAAAAGAAACAAGAGAAAAGGGAAAAGAATTACAAAATTAATTTCCACGCTGGAGATAGGAAAGGAGATGATGGGAGATCATTGACAAGATTAGCAGAATTTTTAGAAATAAAATATGCTTCATGAAAATCCAAGTGAGAGGGAGAGGCAGGGGAAGAAATAATTTTGGCCATGGAGAAATTGAAACAATGACTGGAAGACCAACAGTGAGAAGCAATCGAAGATTTAGAGATTTCTTGATTTGCAATATATCTCTGATGCTCGCCTAATCTGAATTTTAAAGCTCTCTTTGTTTGACCAATATAACCTAAATTGCAAGAGCAAGGAATGAAATAAACACCCCACCGGTTCTCAGTAGGAACAGGATCTTTTAGAGAAGAGAATTTAATTTTATTCATAGGTTTGAAGATAACTTTAAAGTTAAAACGAGAAAGTATTTTAGCAATTTTGAAACACAGAAGAGAATAAAAGGGCAGAACTATTATAGAATTAAAATTAGTAGGATTATTTGAATCAGAAAAAGGACGTTTAGGCTTATTAAATTTATACAAAGCTTTATCAATTAAAGAGGGATTATAACCACGAGCAAGGGCAAGAGATTTCAGATAATTAATTTCATTATTCAGAGCAGAAGAGTCAGAACAAATGCGTAACGCCCTAAAAACAAAAGTATAAAAGGACGCCACTTTTTGTTGAGGAGGATGATTTGAGAGGGCATGAGGAGGAAGGGAGACAGCGAAAGGTTTTCTATAAACAGAGGTAGAGAACCGATCTGGGAGTTTTGAAACCAAGACGTCAAGGAAAGGAAGAGAATTGTTCTCTTCGACTTCGAGAGTAAATTGAATACAAGGATCAACAGAATTAACAAAAGAAAGGAGATTAGAAAGATCAAGGTCAGATGGAATTAAAATGAAAGTGTAATCAACATACCTAAACCAGAAAGGAAATTTATATAAACTGAAGAGTTTTTCTTCAACAAAATGCATATAAATATCACATAAAAGAGGAGACAATGGATTACCCATGGCCAGACCCTCAGTTTGAGAATAGAAAGACAAAATATTTGTAATTAATTGTAACTAAAATTCGGGATTTCTTTCTTTTTTATTTATCTGTAATTTCTTTTGAGTAATACTAAAATATTATTTTTTTTTCATTGAGCATTTGCATTGTCATCAAAATAACTATTTGAAAAAATATATGCATATTAAAGACTTGAAAAGACCGTTTTAGGGGAAAAAAAGATACACCGTCTTTAATCTTACTAGGGAAGTACAAGAAGTGTTATGCGCCGATTTTGACGAGAGTGATATCATTTGAAAAATCTCATCGTGGGGCGCAAAAGACTTAATGAAACTACCCGTGGCAAATTAGCCGTTTTCGAGATAACCGACAATTTATCTCACACAGTTTGTTTATTTATTACAATATATTTATGCTGTTACATTTGTCGTATCGTTAAATTTATAATTTTTGCTGTTAAATGACTTCCTGATAACTTAATTGTGTTACTTATGTTTTAAAATTAAATATTTAAAAAAAACTTGGAAAAAAAGGAAGATAATTTAATGGCTGTAAACGCAGGGCTGCCACGGGCGGCTTTTTTTATATTCTATTCTCACCACTATTTTTGAAAAAATAAATTTTGTGGTTAATTTTTCTAGCACATGTTGCCAAAGTACATGTGAAAGATTTTTATTTGAGAAAGTGGTGCGAGATGAATTAAAAAATAGTTTCAATGGTAGCCCTGTAAACCTATAGTTTCGTGTTTGTTGATACTGGACATTTGTAGTGTTTACTGGTGGTTGTGGTCTTCTATATAGAAGCGTGCAGGAAGCCATTTAATCGCAAAAAGAATAAATTTAACAACATAATAAATGTTACACCATGAATACATTATAATAAACAAACAAATTGGTGACATAAATTGTCAGATATCTCGAAAACGGCAGATTTGCGATGTGTAGTTCTAATGCGTTTTTTACTCCCTATGACGAGATCTTTCCAACGATACTACTCCCGTCAAAATCGGCGCATAACTCTTCTTACACTTTCCTAGTTTAACTATTTTTAATTAAAACTTAATAAATGTGTCACTAGATACAGAATAATGTTTTCTTGTAGAATATGAATGCAATTATTGAAATAGAGTCATCTATATATTAAAAGATAATCCCAACTTTAATTTAAATATGACAAGGAAACACTGCCAGAGACATACAATTATTAACAAGGATACTTATAGAGCATATAACATCAAACTATTAAATTGGCTTACTATTATATCATAAAATTTATACTTTTTCCGTGCCACCAGATAACAAAGGCAATGTGAGCAGGCACTGTTTCATTGGAAGCTCCCAAAACACGTGTACAGAGTAACCTCTGAATAACGGTATATCCGTGGAACCGGTGAAAAGTGACCGCTCTTCAGAGGTGTGTGTTATTCAGAGTTTTTATTTAAAAAATTAAAATTACGTAATTTTAAATAGAAATACACAGTCCTATTAATTAGTTCTCATTGTTTCAATACATTAAAAAAGTAAGTGATTTCCAGTTGCTTTGTTTTATTTTTTTGCTGCACATACTGTTCGCTGAAGAAATAACAATATCAGTTGTTTTGCTATATCATCGTTATTATGATTTAATGCAAAACTTTGGATTTCACGAAGGTTCGTCAAAACTTCTGTATATGTGTTAATACTGGAAATTTTGGGTGATTCTATAATCTCTTCCATTTTCTCTTCCTCTCTCCTACCTTCCACCATTTGTTGTACGGAATCAAATGTGGTAGTAACTGCCAAATCTTTGTTCAGACAAACTTGATGGTCATGTTAGTTATTCGTTTAGATTTTTCGTTTTGAACTCATCATTATTATAATTTAATATAAAACTTTGGATTTCACGAAGGTTCGTCAAAACTTCTGTATATGTGGACTTTATAATATGATACCTGGTAAGAACGTACGAAGTACCAAGAATAAGAAAGAACTGTACTCTCACGTTAAAGGAATGATCACAAATAAGACAGACTCAAAAGAATGATGAATACTTAACATTTTTTTCGGGAGTTTCCTAAATTTTTGAATTTCCAAAGACGGTCAATTTGTACAGAATCAATCTCTCCGTTTGTCTCAAAAGAAATGCTTCTTCAACCCCCCCCCCTCCCCTTCCAAATGAAATTTCACGGAATTTCTATGGGCAAAGGGAGATTTTAAAGACCACAAAAAATGTTGAGAAAAGACTGGGTAAGAAAAGACTACAGCATATCACATTGTTCATTTAACGGAATTTTTGTTCGTTAGTTGTCCCGTTACCCTCAGTGGAATGAAATTCTTTCTGCGCACTATGCCACACTTGTGCCTTAAGAATTTACGACATCTTGAGGTAGAAGTGGTTATCAAAAGGATTAAGCGATTAGTTTTTGACAAAGGATTGAGTGTTAAGAGATTAAGTGACTTTTCGTCGATGCATTCAGTAAATTTTGTTTGATCTGCTTGACATTTCGGTTTGCAAATAAATATAAAATTGTACCAGGAGCTATAAAAATATTTTCTCCTGACTTTCGAGCGGTCGTTGTTCAGAATTCCTCATTTAGAGGTTTCTTACTAATGTTAATGCTATGGAGCTTGTTTGGTTCCATCAATATGTGACCGGTATTCAGAGTTTATCGTTGTTTAGAGGTGACAGTTCAAGGAGGTTTCACTGTATATCAAAGCCTTCCCTCAACCCCCTCCCCCACCACCGCAAAAAAATCAGTTAATCAATTCTAATGTTTAAAATTGCTTGATTTTAACGGTATTTAAATTATCTTCTCTCATTTTTAATTACATTTATAATTTCACATATAATAATTATCTTCTTTCATACATGTAGTAGCATCCTTATTATATATTAATAATTTGCAAAATAACATTAAGTATTTTTTGGTGATTAGGGGATCCAACGTCTTATAACATGCATTATATTTTACATACACTAACTTGAGTTGCATCGTTCATACGAAGAGTGACTATGCTAGAGGAGTCATCAGTTTTAACCCTCCAAAAACCTTTTGTTATATATATATTTTTTAAAGTATGCATTTCTCAATCCAATAAAGAAATCGTTAAAAATATTCCAATTAGAAACAAGTAAATTCGAAATTGATATGTCTGCTTTAGCACAAGCTTCAATTGATTGTTAAAATTTGATTTCCTTTTCTATGAAACTGTGTATTTGCAGCTTGCGCACACTGTAAAAAATTTTTTTTGCAGATCTATAAATTCTTTGCACAGATCTTTCTCCTGTTGGGGATAAATTTGTGCATAAATTTCGTTTTTATTATATAATACCTAAAATTATTTTTTTAGAATGATTTAATTTACACAATATGTTTACATCATTTTTCTCACTGTTTCAGTGTGAAAAAGTTTTAGATAACCAAAATTACTTGCTGTAAAAAGAGCTTAACATGTCTGTAAGAATAATCATCTATTGCAAAATGACATGGTTACAAAATCATATCATATACAGTCTTATAATTCAGGTATGTTTGCAGTACAATTGTTCACAATAATTTGACTAATAAGTTTTATATTAAATGGCAGTGTTTAATATACAATTGTAAATTTTAAAATTTGGAGTAATGTGGGCATACAGTCTAATTCTAGAACCAAATAGAGAGACAAATGTAGTTGCTCTTTTCTAGACTTGCTTCGCACGTATGTAAGAAAAATACAGATGAAATGTGATGGAAATGATCTCTAAGTGGCTCTATCATATGTCAAAACATTATTATCAAATTACGCTACAGCAAGTGTTGCCAGGTGTTCCGCTTAAGTCCGATCTCCAAAAGCTCTTAGCAAAACAAATTTCTCACAGTTTATTTCGCCATCTTTAATCGCAGATAATTCTACCATTAGATAAGGCGAAGAAAATTTCTTTAAAATATGTCAAAAGTATTTGAATCCCCTACTTATGCTGGACAAATAGCAACACTTGCTACAGAAATCACTATGTACAGCGTATCCTATATTTAGGCATAATACATTTTCATTAATGAACCTCAAAAATGACAGAATAATTCACAACGAAATGACTGACGGTTTGTTTCATCTTTAGTAATGAGAGCAATAGCCCACAACTCTTAGATTTCATCCCGGATTTCTTTTGAAATTTTATTTTATGCATTTTACAAATATCCTTCTTATAAGATGATTTAATACAAAACATATTTCTGCCAACAAATCCCCTGAACTTAATTATCCTTCATTTAAATTTACAGATTTAATATTCTATTTTCTACCACAGTGAACATGAAAAATTCTGTCTTCAAGTGGACACCACTCAGGATCAACTGGAATTGTAAAATATAACAAGTCCTTCTCTAACTATCGCTTGATGCAATACAGCAAATATTACATTTGTATATCTGAACTTTTTCTTGCTATCCTCACATTACCCGATAGATATCAAAAGTTAGAAACTGGTAGAAAAGTTTAATATTCAAACTAAGACAAAAATTGCTAAAAGTTATTTAAAAAAAAAAGACACTTAAAAGCCATATAAAT
Organism: Maratus speciosus; assembly: GCA_963932465.1. NCBI lineage: Eukaryota > Metazoa > Arthropoda > Arachnida > Araneae > Salticidae > Maratus > Maratus speciosus. The sequence continues at coordinate 351,794,160 of OZ010788.1, read as the reverse complement.
ACCTTAATTCAGACCGACATATGTTTCTTCGCTCAAACGGCTACATTCTCAAGATCTTTGTTGATACAAATATTTTCACAATTTTTTTAAAAAACAAAATTTGTAAATAAAATCACGAGACAACATGTATTATGAAAAACAAGTGCAAACATACATTAAAATAAAAATGGATATTTGTGAATTTGAATGAACTTCTACTACTGTTTCTTATTCTACAGAGCATCTCTTTCCAAATTGTAGGCAACTCAATGGAGGTTAAATCATTGCAAATATTCTAACTGCGTACAAAGATCCCGGATAATGGATGATAAATAAAATCTTGATGGATACATTTTTCTACTATTTTAAAAATCAATCTGTAAAGATTCTTTGCTAGATAATCTGGCCAAAGCTGTAGTTCTCTTGTTGCATTTGATATCTGCTATATGTTCTTTGATTTCAGTTTTAAAGTTTTCGACTTTCATACCTACATAAAATTTCATTGTTTCATCTTCTTTGTTGGAAGGTATTTCATATACTCCTGTTAATTGGTTTGGTACAACTGGATTTATTTTCTTACAGACTATATTTTTTAATTTTTTGGAAGGTTTTGCAATAAGGGAGATATTGATCAATATTTTTTTCCCTTCTAGCAATTTTTTGCTTATTTTGGAAGATTTTAAGTGATTTTCATATGTAATTTTATATTTAATATTATATACAACATTTAATCTATAGTTCCAGAGACAAACTTCTCACATTTATGACATATTCCCAATATGCAAATCTCTATTTTTACATAATTGTATGGTTTTCTACTTTAAATTTATGCAGAATCTTAAAATATAAAGATATAGAATTAACTCAGTAAGCTAGCTGCGGAGGAAGGTAGCAAAACATTTCACATATATTGATTGATTATGCATTTCTATCCAGTAAAATTGTTAGAAATATGTCAATACACGATTAGAAGAAAGTTATATGTCACTCATTTCTTTTATTTTTAATAGATGAAAGTACTGTTAGGTAACACATTGCATGGCAAATCTAAAGTACTAAGATACAAATTATTCGCGAGATATAATCATTATATTTTAAATTTTAAATCTATATTCAAAAGCAAAAACGTGTCCACATATAAAGCTGACATCATACTGAAGTTGGGAATACCTGAACAATAAATTTCGCTTTTACTGCAATTGGTTTAACTTCTGGATGTCGCACTATTTCAATTGTTTCACCTTCAATAAGCGAAGTAAGTTATCTTTCAACTGATATTCGTTGGAAAACTATATCTCAATTCACTTCTTTTTTATTGTTTAGAAAATAATTGTCGTGCATATCTACCCTGTATATATAAAATCCTAATGAAATGAATTTATGAAACAACTGATTATGTTTCATGGCGATTTCTCCTAAAATATGGGATATTATGCGTTGACATTAACAACAAAAATCAGTATTGATCTGCAGAGTTCAAAACTGGTAGTAGAATTTCAAAATTTGAATTAGTTTTCGAGATATTACTTTTTTTCTAATTTTTAACATTTTTCTCTAATGATGGCAACTCAAATTTTAATCATAACGTATATATTTTTTTTTCATTTTAGAAAAGGTTATAATTTTAAACTAATTTGGCGACCAGTTTGGCTTTTCTTAAATGCATGCTAATAAATGTATCATATTACTTTTATTCATAACTCAATTTACTTGAACAATCTTTCGCGAAATCGAAAAATTCTGATAGAGAAATCAAGAACTCGGTATTTTTATGTTAGAGGGAAGCAGGTGATTAATCGCCAAACGTTCTTCCAGTCGCTTTTTTTTTTTTTTTTTTTTTTTTGTATTTCATTTAAAATATAATCCTTTCATTAATTTTATTTCATTTAAAATTTAAACATTTAAAATTAATGGCTTTCACTTCTTTCTTTTTTTTAAACGAAACGAAAAGAAAAATATTAGGCACGGGTTTCATATACGCACCGGGTACCCAATTAACGCCAAAATATCGTTATTCTTCTTGACACGGTAACCCGGCTAACGTATTTTATTTATTAATAAATGTTTATTTACTTTTATTTTCTTTTTTAAAATTAGAAAATAATTTAAAAACGTATATGTAACTAGTATTCGAAAACGAGGTTTTCGCCAAATTGTCGTAAAAAATAATCACGCCGAACCCGGTGCGTATATGACATCTGTGCCAAATATTAAATAATGCAATAAACCCTGACATTTAATTTCAACTTCAAAGCAATGTCTTGATTTACCACTCGAAAAATAAAAAAATGCTAACTGGCGAGTTTTAAAAAAAAGGCTATTGGCGAGATTGGCTAACATAAAAGTACCAAGAATTGTTCGCGATCATGGCAAATTTTATGTAGTTTTAATCGAAAATGTTTTTTAAAAATCAAAATGGAAACCTTTCATAAGAAAAGCGAAGGGATCGGCCCGTAATTGTTTATGGCAGTTACTTGACTTGGATTATTATAATATAGATGGAATGATGGTGATAGAATAATATTTGGCGACTTATCACATGTGACTGGTTAACATTAAAGTATCAAAATGGCACCTGGAATATAAAAAGCAAAGTGGTTCGCCCAGAACTATTGATGATAGTCATGTGATTTAGGCTATTATTATAGATATTGTTTTCATTTTTTTTAAAAGCGCAAAGAACAAGATGTCTTTAGGATTAAAAATTTATTTACACGTGACTATTAAAAACGAAAGAAAACTTTAAAATTGCTATTAAATGAGTAGGTGTTAAAAGCAGGAAAATATTGAAAATTATGTCATGAAAATTGTATTTACACGTGAATATTAAAAGATAAAGGAAACTTTAAAATAATAAATACATTAATATGCGCTTAAAGCAGTAAATTGTAGTAATTACGTCACATTTAAAATGGCCAAACTATAATACTGCCAAACAATTTAAATATATCTATGCGGGACATTAATTTTATATTTCGAGATGACCTTTTTAATTAGTGTTCCCAATTCTAAGACACCGCGAATAATAATATTTCCTTTTTAAAAACAAAAGTATTTTCACGTAAATGCTAAAAAGAGAAAGAAAACTGTAGTGAAACTTTGGTCAGATTTAAAACAATACATTTAAATTGTCTGTATTGTATTATGTTAATCATTTTATAGTGCTGTTAAAAAAATTACGGGAGGCAAAGACTCTGATTAGTTAATTCGTTTTAATTTAACTTCTTTTCAAATGTTTAACTGATCTTCTTTAATCAAATACGAAAACAACCATTGGATGTCTTAACACCAACTGATTCGGCCTTAAATTTTCGCAATCAATGGGAATTGAATAGAATCTCGTTTACAGGGAGATCGCCACAGGTTTTTTCATTATAATTCAATATTCTCTAATCTTTTTAGAGCCGATCAAATTAGCGTGTTTTTAGATTCTGATGTGTCTTAACAAGGGTTGGCAAGCATAGCTTGCCGGGGGCAGAGCCTCCTAGTATATATATATTTAATCTTTTCTGTCGCATGCAGCCCGATTACAAATTATCAGTTTGTTCTTAAAACAGTATAAATAATTCAGCATTTTTTTCAGGCTAATATTCCATAACGAAATTAAAACTTCTTTCAATAAATAAATTAAATAATAAGATAGGGGAGAAGGGGGTCACATTAGGACACTTTTTAAGTACGCTCATATATTTAAGTTCGTATAACTTAGTTCAAATAACTTATATCACTATTTGGTAGCCAACAGTTTTGGTAATCTTTAAAGCCACCAAACAACCTGAAAAGTTAACTATTTAATTTTTATTTATTTAAAGACTATAATAAAAAGTATTGCCCTATGTGTCTTTGCACGGGATGCATTGGTACAGTGTTAAATTGGTAGGGCAGATTGGGACACCACATCGTTTTGAACTCTAAGACAGAAATTAATATCTATTTATGCACAGTATTTTTTAATAATATAAAAAAGAAGTTACCAGAGGTTTTTGTATTATTATCGGACATCCACATTTTCTACATTAACTCAAAATTTCATTGTTGTTAAGGCTTTGATGATGTTCCAAATACAGTTATGGGCAGAGTAAGTTTTGAAACAACAACTTCTTTATTTCCACCAGCTATATCTTCATTATTGAGGTAAGTAATGTTCCAGGAATTTTCCCTTTTTCTTAAAAGAAATATTATTTCTTCAATTTCAACTGATTCCACACAGCTCAGGCATTACATAAACTTAGAAGAAGCAGTGACTTTTCTCACAAACTTGACAACAACAAAATTATTTTTCTCTAATACATCAGTGACAGGTCCTAACAATTTTACCTCCTTATCAAAATTCACTTTACTGTCAAGTTCAGGATCAGATTCCTGTCTTTAAAAAATTAGAAACGTAATCATTGAGAAGTGCCATTTTTACTTTAGATATTTTTACACTTATAGCTGATGCTTTATCTTTAGTTAATTCTCTTTTCTTCTGTTGCTTCTCAGCATATTTTTCCTTCGATCCTGCTTTTCTCTGGGGTAGAAGTTTGAATACGAGACTTTCAGGGTTTTTACCCAATTGTTTTATTTTTCTACGGAAAGCCTTTGGATAAGGTCTTCTGGAATAGCTGGAGAAGAAATATGTCTTTCATGTTTTGATGCAAGTAACAAGACTATAGCTAATGACAGTTTGAGTAGAGCTAAATGGTTTGGAGAGGGGCAAAACAGCACCTTCGATAGTTTTCAATTCTTAACTTTTGGATACAATCATCCCCTAGACTGTCAGGGTTGTAATTCTTGTTTCTGTAACGTGAGAAGCTCCAAAATCATCTGCACTGAAAACGTATTGATAAAAGGACCAATTTCCTGTATATTTAAATCAATTTCTAATGTTGCGAATATTAAAATGAGGCATTTTATGCAAGCGTTACAATATATGTAATTTCATGTATACAAAATCTTTTCCCAGTATTTGAAACAATTGAGTCATTGAAAGCTCTTTTGATGTGTGATTTAAATGATCCAAAGACACCTACCTACATCAAGAGGCGGAAACCGATTGGAAGTATGAAGAGTAAATTTGAATATGTGACTAGTATTTTAGTAGGAAAATTAGGACGTCATAATATGCCAAGATTTTCCAAATAAAAATTTAGAAAAAGTTATTAAGTTGTTCATTATTTGAGACTAGTTAATATTTAGTAATAAATGGCAAGGAAAAAAAAAAAAAAAAAAAAAAAAAAAAAAAAAAAAACAGAAAATTTTAATAAGTTTCGGTGTCTCATTTGTCAGTTTATGCTGCGGCACATTGGGACTGCCCCACTTATTCTTCTCCCAATGCGCCCCTAAAAGCCAATTTTTAAATAAAACATGTTAGACCTAATTATTAGTACTTGGTAGGATACATTTTCGAATTGTAAAAAGAGCCTTATTATATGCATCATATTCTTAAAAGTTTGTTTAAACGATGTTTGGACATTTTTTCGACTATTAACTCCTGGTATGCGGCTAATATGAAATGTCGCTTCTACTAAATTTCAAACTTTCTTTGGTAAAATTAAGTTATTCAAACTTACTTTTAGTCAATGGGCTACTTTAATATTATAGGGATAGGCAATTAATTTATACAACATTATTTAATATGAGAAAAAACACTATATGTATTAGTTAGGTCTGTGCAGACAATAAAGTATTAACGTGTATTCTATGATAATTTACAAATTAAACTAATGAATATTAATACATATAATTTGATAAGGTAAATGTGTTGTTATACACAAGCACAATAGGTGAACTTATTAGTACAGTCGAAGCTGTTTATAACGAGGTCGGTAGTAACGAGAACTCGGTTTCAAGAAAGAATGTTCCAATATTTGGTCTAATATTTAAATACAATGATAGAAACTTAGTTGTAACGAGTAACACACGGATATAACAAGCCACACATCTACTGACTCACAAAAATGCTCATTTTTTCATCCTCCTTAACCCCTTAATGGTCGTTTAATGTTTGAAAAAAACATGAAAAAAGTACCTATTTTTTTATTACAGAAATTGAATAATTATAAGTCTTCTATATGAAATATGCAATTAGTTTTTTCTAAGGCGAAAAAGAAGAGATGTTATAGTACAAATTCACATTTGTCAAAAAGCCATCATGCGAAAATTCTGTGTTTTAATGTCTGCTTTACACCATACAAATTAATGCGAATAAGACCCTTATTTTTCATCTTTATTTATCATCATCAAACAAATTTTTACAAATAATATTTGAAATAATGTAATATACATTAAATTTTGATTATTAATATTTTTTTTTGAGTGTGATATATATTTCGAAATATGCAATACAAAGTCCAACATCACAATCAGCGCCAAAAATCAAACAGAAAGGCTAATTCAAAAACTTCACACGCAAATGCCAGTTAATTTTTTCTGGGTTCAGAAGTTTTTTCCCGCAATACATCTCCAGCCCGGAAATATGACGGTCACGAGAAATAACGAACGACACCTCAGCCCGCAATATTGACGGGAGCGAGAATTAAGGGGTTAAAGAAAACAAAAAAATCATACTATATCCATATGCACAGTCGTTGAAAAAAAAGTAAACACCACCTACTAATTCTGCAACAATTTATTGTAGAAGAAAGTTACTAGTACCAAACGGTTGGAAATAATGTCTACTCTTAAATTATGCATATAAAATTAGCATAGGGGGGGGGGGGGGGCAGGTCATCTACATATAAAAACGAACCCAAACTTTGTTTTTTTTTAACAGCAATACTCAAGTTTGACACCATAAATAAATTCTACACCCTTCAATTAGCCTAAAACCAAATTTTCATGAAATCCGTATGATTAGTTTCCGAGAAATTAATTATTTTAAAATGAGCCTATTTTAGGGGCTGTTTCTAAATTGAAGTTCGATACTCGCTTGTTGAAATGCTACAGAATGACTATGTCACTTCTGTTAATGCATTGTTTCTTGCTAAGATGAACATTTCACTCGTTAAATGTGTTTAGACTATTTCCAGTGAAAGTGTTTCAATAAAATGAGTAAAATATTTTTTTTTTCAAATTATGTATTTCCGGACATGATAGACGACCCCTTAAATCGTGATGTTTTTTACTCATAATTCGAAAACTACTTGAAACAAAAATTTGAAATTGAGAATTCGCATAAAACGGGACATAATAAATATATATCTATTAAAAAAAAACTGTAATTTGCAATTCATAATTTTTTCGAATATTAATTTAATAATTCATATTATAAAATTTTTAAAATTGCAAATTCAGTGTATTTATATTTGGGTTTTTTTAGTATTATCGGTACTCGACTGTTAAAACGCTAGAGAATGACTGTATGTCACTTCTATTAATGTATTATTTTTTGCCAATATGATCATTTCGCTCGCTTAATATGTTTCGATTATTGCCTTCCCAAATGTTTCATTAAAATGAGTAAAGTATATTTTCAAATTGTGCTTTTCTGGATAAACTTAAACTGTCATTTTGACGTTTTTTGCTCATAATTCGAAAACTACTTGGAAGAAAAAATTGAAAGTGAGAATTTTCATAACGCATGACGTAATAAACGAATCCATCAAAAAATGTGTAGGTCGCAATTCAAATTTTTTGCGAATATAAATTTCATAATTCATAATTCATATTATAAAATTTTTAAAATTACAAATTCAATGTATTTACCTTTTTGGCTTTTTAGTATTATAATGAAACAAAAAATATCACAATAGGATTATAATTTCAGGAAATATTAATAAAAGTATGAAAATGTAATTTAACATTAGAAGCTCTAAATTTTGAATTTTCATAATTAAAAAACTTATCATCCAAATGAATCGAAATTTGGTTTCTAGGCATAGTTTGAACAGAGGATTAAAAATATACCGTCAAAATTGAGTGTTGCCATTAAAAAAACAAAATATGGTCCGGTTTTAATTTGCAGATGGCCCCCTAAGCAAATTTTATATATATCATTTAAAGGTTGACTTTATTTCCAATCGTTTGGTACCAGAAATTTTCTTCTATTATAATTCGTTGCAGAGTTAGTAGGGGTTGTTTACTTTTTTTTCACGACTGTACACAATTGCTAAATTTGATGAGGATTAGGGTAAAGTGCCCATATTTCGTCCCCTCTCTTAATTTCGTCCCCCTTAACTTCTCCGTTTCTGCGAAAGTAACGCCACTTATGACGCAAGGCACAGGGGACGGGAGATAAAAGCGATCAGTGTTGAAAGTTTCGTTCGCCAAGACGCATACATAAATTCAAGACTGCGAATTTTCTATTTGTGGGAGACCCGAGTTCTTAATACGTCGTTTGTAGAACGTTATTTACTGTACTGTAAGTATTTATTTCTTATTCATTGCATGTATTTTAAGTTGGTAATGTTCTGACAGTAGCATACAGTGAGTTTTAGGACGCTCAGTTCATCTTACGGGAAATAAATTTCCGTCATATTGGGAAGTAGCGTGGTCCCAATTTCGTCCCCCTTGCATTACTTATTTTCGTCCCGGGGACAAAATTAGGGATGCTTTTTCTCAATTTTTTCCTCATGTTTGGATGGCTAATGTTTCGTTATGTTATTCTTCCACTGATAATTAGTACATTTCTTTGTACCTTATTTTAATGTAAATTAAACTCCTTACTCATTTAGAAATAAATTTTCAATTAGTTATAAGTTAAGCCTTGGCGTATTGGATTTTTGGGGGGGAGACGAAATTGAGACCATTTTTTTTCTTTTGCATTTTTAGATACTTTTGAAAAAACAATTTTTCGCATTGTTAAAATTTTTTTGCGCAACATTTGCCTATGTTTCTATGTGCGTGGGTAGTTAGTCTATGTAAAATCCAAATTTGGTAGAATTTCACTGAAAATTACAACTTCCAAGGGCCTAAAAGTGAGTGGGGGGGACGATAATAGGGCACCTTACCCTATAACTGTGAGACATTGATTAGACTCGTTCTGCAACATATGCAGTTGATTTTAATTGCAGCAGAAATTTACAAAACTTCTTTGAAAAAAAGAGAGCAAGTGATAATATTCAATAACCTAAATTACATGTCAAGTCTAATCATTTGATAAAAATAATTCTAAAAAAAAGATAATAAAATTTTGTAAACAAAATTGGAAATAATGATCAATAAATCATGGTTCCTATTCTTTCTTTGATTTTATGTTTGTGTGTGTGCTATTCATTTACTCATGTGAAATATTACAGGTATATAATTACGCAATGCGCTATATTTACTAATGTAGCTTTAAATTAAAGAATTAATTAAGATTTCATTAATAATCTAACTTTAAAAGTAAATTAAAAAGAACAGAACTTGAGCATGCTTATTATGAGAACTTGATTATAACTATAAAAGGTATTGGTTCTTTATCTATCTTTACAAGAAGAAAGTATTGGATGTGTGAAAGTTTTTGAATTCCGGTTTTCGACGGATTTACGCTTTTTAGAGTTCAGAGATTCCGAAACATGTTTTTACAACATGTCTGTCTGTGAGACTGTATGTGACACAAATGTTGTGGGCACTCTAACTCAAGAACTAATGAACGGAATTTAATAAAACTTTCGATTCAGTTAGTGCTTGATATATTAGATTGTGCTGATTGCTTTTTGGTATAAATCGCTCAACAGGTGCCGCTTCTATGTTGCATCTTTCAGGATTTCCGCGATAGCCCTATCTCAAAAACTAATGCACGGATTTTCACGAAATTTCAGATTTAGTTAGTCCTTGATATAATTTACAGCTGCTTTCTTTTTGGTATAAATCGCCTGTCAGGTGGCTCTGCTATGCTGCATTTTTCGGGATTATTGTAATAGATCTATCTCAAGAACTAATGCACAAATTTTCATCAAACTTCAAATTCTGTTAGTCCTTGATATAAATTAGTGCTGTTTTGTTTTTGGTGTAAATCGCCTTACAGGTGCCGCTGCTATACTGCATTTTTCACGACTTCCACAATAGCTGTAGATGAAGAACTAATGCATAAATTTTCATCAAAGTTTGAGTTACTCCCTGATGTAAATTGGTCCTGATTAGTTTTCGGTAGAAATCGCCCAACGGTTAGCGCTGCTATGCAGAATATTTTACGATTTCTGTAATAGCTCTATCTCAGAAACTAATGCACGGATTTTCATCAAACTTCAGATTCAAATAGAAGTTGATATAAGTTGTTGCTGATTTGATTTTGCTGTACATCACCTAACCGTTAGCGCTTCTAAGATGCATTTTTCAGGAAGTATTAACATATATGAGATAGAAAAAAGATTAGGGATTGCCACATCTGACTAGTTAATAAGTTGTTTCAGTCAGGAGACTCACATTTAATGAAGTTTAAGCTACATGCACATTGGTAATGTCATAAAACTATTTTCGAATTAGGAATAAAATTCAGGAGAAAAATAATAGCGCTTTAGAGTTATATCACTATACTCACTTTGTAACAAATGTTGTTTTCGTAGAACTTTAACCTAATCTAATGTTGCTGTTTTTTTTTCTTTTCTCATGTTTCAACATGTTTTATAACTTGAAATGATAAATCGTAATGACTAGTTCATTACTGCTGTTTGCCTAAATAACTACTATAAGAGTTACTTTTAGAAATTTACTAGGAAAAATTCTGTAAATAATATTTTTAAATATTTTAATACCGAATACTGAATCTTAAAGTAACATAACTAAAACATTAAAATTTTCAATAAATAAAAAGATAAAAACCTTTGTCACATATGAAAACAAAGTCTTTTCTAAATTAAAAGATTCAATAATTATTTTATATACTTTTTATCAAAATTAAGTATTAATTTTCCAAACATATTCAATGGGATGAAGCTTTACAAGTTTAAATTACAGACAGTACAGAATATACCATCATAATAACTTTGACATGTGATAATTATCTATTGTACATCAGCATAATACTGTCCATTGAAGATATATTTATTGTTACTTTATCAAAAATAATTTTACTCTGAAAAGTGATCTACGATTATATATAATACAAAATTACACTTTTCCTATTTCATAAAAAGTAATGGTTTTCCTGATCATAAAATGCGTGTTATTTCTGTTTCTCATATTTCAACAAGTTTTAGTGAATAGTTTATTACCCTGTGCATGTCAAAGAATCATGAAACATTTTCCATGATTGTAGGATAAATCTTATATTTCATTACGAGAAAACTGGTGGAAATTGCTTTCTTTTTATATCGTGGTATAAATGAAAAGGCGGTATTACCTATTTAAAGCATTTATTAAGGATAACAAAATGCGCATCGCGAAACGAAAATAAAGATTATGATTTGTAATAAAGAGCTTTGCAATATATACGTATTCATATATATACACATATATACATATATACACACATATATATATATATATATATATATATGTATATATATATATGTATGTGTGTGTGTGTATGTATATATATTAACAAAATTAAATTTCCGCGCTTTATTATTTTTATTCCATAACAATTTTCCTTCTAAATTTATTCTAGAATCCTAGTTCATTAAAATAATTCCTATCTTAAACGTTCCATTCCTTCCGTTTACTTAGATTCATTTCTATTTTAAAATGCGTATTTTAGTACTTTCCCTTTCAAAATCTTTCAAAATAAACATATTCCCGCAATCATTTTTTTCAAGACCTTTTTATTTCTCAATCTTAAACTGCTGATTCTATTAAAGTTATCTGTTTTATACCATTTCTTTTTTCTTATTTTGTTCCAAAAGTGAATTTCGAGCCCTTTCTGGTAAGCACCGAAGGTGCCTTAATTTCTTACGCGGCTAGAATATAGAGTTCTTCCCTGATTCAAGGTTACCATTGACTGTTCCTTGCATCTGCATTAAGGTAGAAAAACTTTCCGTATCTCACTGATTAACCTGAAACATGAGCGGAAAGCTCAGATTTTGTAGTTTGATTTGTTGTTCAAACAAAATATTGTTATTTGCTGTGAGGAAGTGAGGCATCGGACTTATTATGTGACTTCAACATCTTTAAAAATGTACTCAAAGAACGAAGATATGACTAGATGTTATTTTAACGGTGAAAGTTTCCAACTAAAGTTTCAACGCTGGGGACGTTCATCTATGTTAGATACAACTCATATTCAAAGTATTAGAATAATTACTTTTTTTTTACAAATTGAAAATATCGTTTGTTATTTTAATGTCTTTTAATGTAAATATGTAAACGATATTTTTAATAAGAACTTATTGTTGATTAAAATTATTTATTACCTTAAAATTTATATCATTTTTGAAAATATCAATTGAAAAAAAAATATTTTGAAAAGTCAAATATTAGAATATTTATTCAAGTGGCTCAAAATATTAGAATATTTCAGATTAATTCTCCTTTAAATATCACCAATTCATAACTAGTGGCATCATTGATTAAATTCAGACGATTTTATTTAAAATCAGTATCTTTTTTGCAGTTTGTTTGCCTTTTCGTTTTAAAATGCGCCGTGTGAGTGATATTCCTGAATCTATTAAATTTCGTATGGTTGATTTATATCGGCACGGTAAAAATCGATGTTATATAGCGAATTATTTACATTTTTCGCAATCAAGCGTTAGTAAAATACTAACACAATATTTAAAAAATGGAAAATTTCAAAATAATCGCCGAAATGGCGGCCGAAAACCAAAAACATCTTGCTAGAGATGACAGGAAACTGAAGCGCATAGTTAAGAAAAACTGTTTTAAGAGTGAGAGATTCTTGCACCGAAACTGGAAAGAAGAATGTGTTGAAGTTTCTACATTGACAATATTAAGACGTCCCCATAAATTTAAGTTTGAATCTCGTATAACGAAAACAAAACCTCTCATGACTGCAAAACAAAAACGTATAAGATTGAATTGGTGTAAATCAAGACGTTTATGAAGTGAAGAAGATTGAAAAAATATATTACTTAGTGATGAAAGTATGTTTTGTGTTTCATACGGTAATCAAGGTATTCGAGTTTGGAGAATGAAGCAAGAAGTAATTGATAAAGAATGCTTTAAACGTTACGTAAAATTTGCTGCTAGTGTCTTGGTTTGGAGTTGCATGAGCGCAGAAGACCTGCAAAGTTATGCATCGTCTACGAAAAGGTTAACTGTCACATATATCAAGTAATATTAGAATATTACATGATTACATCATCAGAATATTTATTTGAAGATGATTTCATCTTTCAAGAAGATTTAGAGTCACCACATACCTCCGTGTCAACTAAGAATTGGTTCCACCAACGCAACATTAAGGTACTTCCTTAGTCACCAAACTCACCAGACCTTAATCCCATCGAAAACGTATGATAGATAATGAAGAATAAACTTCATTAAAATCCTCCTTCAAATAAAACTGAAATAGTGGCACGTATAAAGTCTATTTGTTCTAATACTGATAGAAAGGTTTGTAATCACCTTGTATATAGTATGCAAGACCGTCTGTACGCTGTTAGGAAAGCTTAAGTAGATGCTGCAAAGTATTAACTACCGTTAACTTCTTAATCATAAGGTAATATTGTTACGTAAAATAAAATATTCTAATATTTTGAACCAATCTAAATTTTATTCTAATATTTTGATGTGTTTCAGAAAGCTGTATACCTAATTTATTGTACTTTATTTTATATTTTGTAAATGTTAAAATCTTATCTAAACATTTCAGATTTAATTTATAAGAAATTTAATTGCATTTACTTAGTATCAAAAATAAATAAATGAAAAATAATTTTTTTTAAATAATTTTTTTCAATTATTCGAATATTTAGAATATGAGCTGTACAATCGATATCTAAAAAAGCGTTTTCAACGAAGACTATGTTCTTTTCTGCAGATATCCTAATGATTTTCTAATTCATATAAATACGACCGTTCGACTGCAATCAATTTCTGTAAAAATTTCTGTAAAAATTTCTGTATTTTAGTCGGTAACGACTAAATAAATAATGGTATTTTGCTAATGAAATTCTTTGAATTTGGGAATTGTAAGTTGGATTTAAGAAGTGTTCTAAGTAGTTCATAAATGAATTTTATTGTGACCGGAGGCCGTTTTTTTTTAATACGAATGTTAAGAAAAATATTGCATACAAAAATATAAAACTTGGTAGAGTTCGTAGAGAAATGTTCGTCAAATACGCTGAATCAGACAGTTTTTAAATCAAAGAATTATTCAAGTTCTATTTAATGTTAAAGTTAGTCAAAATTGTTTCATTAAAAAAGTTTTATAGGAACCAAAACTGAACAAAGGAATTTAATATTTTTTCTAGGGATATCCTTCATAAGCTGCGGTGTCCAGAATGAATTTACTTTTTTTATTTGACTAATTTTTTTACTTAATATATATATATATATATTCAAATTTTCATCATTTTAAGAGATATATTTTTCATATTGAGAAAGGTTATTTTTTTTTTGTTGTTGTTGTTGATGCCAATTTGTAAAACAGCGCAAATAATTATATTTTTTCCTCAAATAAAAAATGTATTTATACTTGACTATAAAAAACAGTTCGAAACTTCAAATAATAATAAAATGATGACGTGTTTAAAGCATAAAATAAGGAGAATAACCTCATAAAAATGTATTTATAAGTGAATATTTAAAAAAAGTAGAAAGTTTTAAAATAATTATCTTATTACATGCGAAAGGCATTTAATGGGGAGATTACGTCATATGTAAAATAATGCTCAATATTAAATATCGTCATATGTAAAATGACTAAAATAATCAATTATTACGCATAAAAAACATTTAATAATGAAAATTGGGAATATTATTATTTCAGCTTTTTAAATATCGCCTAAACACTTTTAAATTGAATAATATATTTAGACGTGAATCTTAAAAGAAAAAAAAACATTAAATAATTAAATTATTACACGCGAAAAGCATTTAAGATAAAAATTACGACCTATATTAAAACTATACATTTAGAACGTTTTTCTTTGGCCATTATTCATGTGACGTCATATCAGGAGTAACATGGTGTAAAAGTAGCGCGGCTAGAAAATTTGCTTATACATTTCAGCGCTTGAGGCAGAATCAATACAGGTAAATGCAAGTGCAAAAAAAATTCACTTTATTTTGAACGAATTACTGTTCGATAAATACATATTAGAAAATTCGTATGTACTTACTAATTAAAATAAACAATTTACATTTTAAAAATATGAAACTATGCATGATGGTGCATTAAAATAGAAAAGATTTTACGCATAAGCTACACCTGTTCCTGAAAATATCTAAAACTCGATCAAAACATAAAATACAATCGTAACATTTCAAAACACTTTGCTTTTCAATACCGTGGTTCTGAATTACATTTCTAAGCAGACGGGGTTTTTCAACCTCGAACCCAAAGGAAGAATAATGTCCATAGAGTCGTAATAAATGTCCGGGAAGCAGCGACATTTTTAACCTAACCATTTAATATAAGACGATTTTCAAATGTTGATCCTACTTCTCAATCCTAAAATCAGCTGTCAGCTATCACGACAGCGGTAGATGAGGCCATGGTAACTGAAAAAATGCCCCCATTCAAACAGAAAAGCATGGCAACCCGATTCGCTGTTCGTGACAAGATCATTCAATCTTCCGTAACCTGCTAATATTTTGAAAACAGGGCACTTTATTATATTTTTAGAGGCTCCGAAGTCTGACGGGGTTTGGCGAGCGTAATTCACAGGGGGCAAAGCCCTATAGTAATCAAAATTTCGCTGTTCATTTTATTAATAAGTAACTTCATTTTCTCGTGTTCCCTCATAAATAATCTTTTCTGCGCATTTATACGACTTCAGAAATATCATTTATGCTGAAAAGCTATTGGTGGCATAATTATATGTTGAAAACATGATTAATAACAATTTTGGAAGCAATGTTAAAATAAAAATGAAATAAAATACACTATGTCTCATTTACATCTAAAATCACTACGAAAATATGTACTTTATAATCATCCTAATGCGATAATTTATTAAAATCGCAATAAGGTGATCTAATTAACAAAATTATGACCAAAACTGTATTGGTTATCTAAAGAATTCTTTCCTTCTAATGATTTCGAAATTAATATACATGTTGTAAACCACATGACAAATATTTTTATGTTGCAGAAAATATAACCTCATAAACGCTTGACAAGAGTAATAAAAAAGAAGCGAATCTTTGAGCTCTAATCTTTTTCATACGCTTCCCATGTATCGTAAAAGCAAATAGTTTCGTCGAAGGTAACGTATAAATTCTTGATAAAAGGATTACAGAATTCTGTGGGTAAAATTCTCTAGTTATAACTATATCCCCTAATCACACATAAGAGCGAACAAAAATAAACTATATTTAAGACTTCATAATTATAGATTATAGCTTCAGTATAATTCTTCTCCTGAGTATATGGATTATTGATCTGTAAACTAGACGTTTAAAAAGGGACTTTTCGTGAAATGTTATTTCTGAAAACTATCGGTTTAATTGCTGTTTATCTAAAGAATTTATTTTGCCACACTGCTTGAAAAGGGGTTTTCTTTTATGTTATAAACTATCAGTAAAAAGTTGAAATAGCGTTTCTAAATAATTGCAGAGTATACAATATCCTAAATACCATTTTCCATAAAAAAACGAAAATAAGTCAGAACATTTGTCATGCGAATGAGATATTTTAACACTAATTTATGTCTTGTCAACTGGTTCTAATAAGATATAATAAATAATACATGAAAGATGTCTTTAACAATGGAACGGAAAACAACAGCAATTTAAAGGGACCAGGAAAGCAAAATTTAACCAAAACATCGATTTTTTACTTTTTTGTATCATTAAATAGTTTAAGCTTTTATCTTTCCAACGATGTGTCACACATGTTTATATATAAAAAAATAAGTGTTGAAATTATTCATTCGTTTCTAAGAGTACTTCACAGCTTAATGGCCATTTAAATCTTTAATTGACTTTTTCTCAAAACTTGAATTATGTTCCTTTTTTTTCAATATCTATTAAACTTAAGAACTCAGATTTTTTTTATACTTATATTATGTTACATTGTATAGTTTAACACAGGATTTAATGATTTGTTGAGAATTATTTATTTTAGGCAGTGATATCTTACCAAAAATGCTAATTTAAAAATGACTTTCAATAAATAATTAATAATTAATTTTGAGTTTCACTTAGATAGAAAATGGTCTGTTAAAATACGTAAATCATGTTATTTTAACTACTCTAAAAAATCTATCTTTCACCATTTCTGAGAAAAAGGTGCATAAAGTTGGAGAATTTAACATGGCGGAGATAGGGCTTTCCCGGTTCCCTTAATTGGTAAAGGTGGATTAGTTTTCTTTTTATGTGACTTAAAATTAGTGTTGTCTGGTGTTCCGCATAAATAAGGGCTCCAATTGCTCCGGAAACCACTAATTTTTTACAGTTTATTTTGCTAACTTTAAAATTAATTCTGCCATTAGATAGGGCGAAGAAAATTACTTCAAAATGCTGGTATCCAAAGCATTTCGAACCGCGATTTACGCGGGACATCTGGTGACTCTACTGATGATGCAAAATATCCATAGATCTATTTACTTGAAAGAAAGCTGATGCGTCTCTCTGTGTCATTTTTCCTGACCTCGAAAAATAAACACGATGTTAAACACATTTTTAAATCTTCAGCCATAAAGTCTGCATTTTTTCTGCTTCTTGCAGATATCTTGAAAATTTTGAGTATTTTTTGTTTCATATCTGTAAAAGAATGCACCTGAATTATAACAAAACTATTTAATAAATAACATAAACAAAACGTAATGATTAAAAATTATTCTTACAGAGAATTTTGAATATGTGCAATACAAAAAAAGGTGGTTAGGAGTCATAAGGTAATATTGTTACGCAATACGGCGTATACCGCCGTATAATCTCCACTACATCCCTATACCTTGTCTATAACTGCAATGTGCGAATATACGGAGGTGGAAGTATCAGGTCGTAAAATTTTGTGTTTACATCCCACAGCAATATAACCTCAACTAGAAGAAGGCGGGAGTGTCTGGAGCTTAATTTTGTGCCTGTGGATTTAGTTGCTGCTATTACCTTTTAGAATATTGGCAAACATGCAAATACAGTGACCTCTCACTTATACGACTTTCAGGGGACCTTAGAAAAAAGTCGTATAAGTGAGAGACCACCTTGTTATAAATGTTCCAAACTTTATATGTATTTATTACCTACATTAAATACGATACGTTTTGAGTATTGAGAAGATATTTTAACAAAATTTATAAAATATATTAAAACATAAAACATAAAATGCATTAAAAAATCTTCACAAAATATTTCACTTACCACTATGTTTATTTTAATGATTTACAAATCAGACTTTCTCAAAAAATGAAGTGATATTAGTTTGTCTCTCTGGTCGACGAAAACAGAAAATGTCTTTTTCTAAGTCTAATAAAGCTCTTAAGCTATTTTGGAATAATCATTTTGATGGATATAATTCTTTAATGTATTCAAAGCAGCAATTGCTTCTGAAAAAATTACAGCAGCAGGAACACTGCTCTTATCTTCGTCATTCTCCTCACTCACGTCTTCATTATTGATATCCTCAAAGATTTCTTCAGCAGCTCTCAGTTCTGACAGAAGAAGTTTTTCATCACATTCTACATAATCTTTGAAATTAATACTTTCTTCCATAAACGCTCCATCCCAGTCCTCGTCATTAAAGGATTCCACATTCTCTCAAAATCGGGTTCATTCGTTGAACTAGCAGTTTTGTCTTGTAAAAAACCACACTTCCTAAAACAATTCTAATTGTCTGTGATGTCACATTTTTCCATGCAGATTCTGTAAGATGCATAGCATCTAAAATGGACATTGGTTTAGTTTCCTTTTTGTTTTCCCGCTCAAAAATAAAACGACGAATCAAACTCCTTCTGTAGTTTACTTTGAAATTCTTTACAATCCCTAAATCTAATGGCTGGAACCTGCTTGTAGAATTTGCTGGCAAAAATTGAACTTTAATTTGTTGCAGAAATGGTAGATCTTTTACATCTGGATGTGATGGATATTGATCCCTTAGAAGTAAAACCTTTCTTTGTTGTTTTCGAAATTTATCATCCATCTCTTTTAAAAAATCAATTAAAATCTGTGATGTCATCCACGCTTATTTTGAATTTCTGTAGCTACATGGCAATTTTTTTATATTATTAAAGTATCGAGGTTTTCTTGATTTTCCTACTACTAAAGGTTCTATTTTTTCTGAACCATCACTATTTGCACAAAAACGGACAGTTAATCTTTTACTTTTTCTGCCCCCATGACATGGATCTCCTTTGTATGATAATGTCTTATCTGGCATCAGTTTAAAAAACAGTCCGTTTCGTCACAGGTAAAAATGTCTATAGGTTTATAATCCTTAATTAACATAGGTAGATTTTGCAACCATTGCCTAACATCATTATCATCAACACATGCGCTTTCTCCTATGATGCGGCGATGCGAAAGTCCAAGTCTTTTTTTTCAGAAAAGTTTAGAATTATTTCCCATAAAGCGTGGACGGGACCGAGAGAATTCGGCGTATAACCGAGAAAGTCATATAACGGAGAGTCGTATAAGTGAGAGGTCACTGTATTACCAACACAAGAGTATTATCACACTAGATCAGATTTAAACCTTTTTTTTTATCCAACTAATCACAATGTATTACATATTTTCTACTTCTGGTAATTTTATAATAATTAAGAGCAGTTTCGACGAATTTACGATTTAAGAAACGCGCCTTTATTAATATTATATTTGGAAATAGTTTTACATTGAATTAAAAAAATGTCTTAAAATCCTATTTCTAGGATTTTTCCTAGTTACATTTATACACATATAGTGAGTGTGTCAGCATGGAGCACTCATTCTGACGATAAAAATTTTCATAATCATAAACATTCCTGTTAAATTACATATTCAGTTAATCAGTTAATTATCCAACAATGATGAAACTGTTATTATAATATTATAGAAGATATGTCCAAGAAGCTCATATCGCATTCCGTACAACAGAGCCGAAATTTAAAGAATTAAATCGAAGTTTTTAACGACTATATTCTTGATCAATTGTGAAATAAAGATTTTCATATGAGTAAGCTTTTAAAACTAATCCAAAAATCAATATTAATAGCTTTAACTTATTTAAATTTAATAATTTTTTCATCGAACTGAAAAGGAAATTATAAGAATCGATTATCCGAAGTAATTGGGACCGACCCTCTTTCGGAAAATCGAAATTTTCGGATAATCGAAAATGCTTCAGTTTTAAGATTAAGGAGAAATACATGCAATTTTTCTTATTATGGTAACAGGTGCTTAATAAAAATAAAGCAATATTAAAATAGAAAAAAGAATAAATTATTTTAATTTTGAAATTAATTATCTTTTATGTATATCACAAGGGTTTTAAAAAATGTTTTGATTGTCTTTGCTTTGAAACTCTATCACGGAGTTTTTTAATATTATTAGTTCTGCAGCATCACAGTCTTTCTGCTGCTTCAACCATGCATAACTTTTTGCAAAACATTCAAAAGCTTCAGAATTGCTAATTTGTTCGTTTTTTTTTTTTTTTTTTTCGTTGCACTCCGCAACTTACGGGCGCTCAAGTTAAAATCAAGAGAACTCTAAGAAGGAGAATCGAAAATATTTAAATATTTATATGTTCTCGTAGTTCGAAAATTACCGCTTGTACACAAAGAATATGATAGTAAAAAAAAAAAAAAATTAAAAAAAATTAAAGTGGATTTCGGTTAACCGAGAGTTTCGGTTAAAAGAGTTTCGGATAAAAGAGGTTCTACTGTACTTTGAAATAAAACAAAAATAAAGTTATTTAATAAAGAGCGTCCTAAATTAAAAATTTATCAATTTACTATTTATAATAAACATAAAACTGAGAAAAAGTTTAATTATCATTAATCATCTGTGCTGTTTCAAACTGATAAAAAAGGCACAAACTAAAGTGTAAAACTGCATCAAAGGTTCAATTTCTTTTTGTCATTTACGTGTTGAAACATAAAAAAAGAATTGTCATTTCAAAGTTTGAAAGCAATCTGAGCACTCTTAATTTTTGAGCCATTTTAACACTATTTTTTGACAAAATTGAGACCTATTTTAAAAATTAATGCATACACCACTTGTGAGTTACTTGAAGAACTTTTTACTAATTTTATCTGTTATTTACAAAAGTTTGTGAATTATTGACTTTTAAAGTTATAGAGTTTTCTGCTAAACATCCAGTAATTATTTTTAATTTAATCTTATTACATCAGCATTTAATAACAAATAATTTAATTGCAATAAATTCTTGCTACAACAACAACAAATATTTCAGCGCACGTTCCTCTCTCTATTTTTTGAAATGGGTTTTTCCTTCAAGTTCTAGGTGACTGCATCCACTCAACAGTAATGTACAATTTTCCTGTCAGAATGAACCTTAAAAACCAAGTATATTGGAATCGATAATTCATTACATTTGATTGAAAAATGTTGCTGTATTTCAACTGCTTTCAGAGAAATAAATCTTTCTAATGCACTTACACGGGTTTCCGTTCTTTTTAACTGATTATATTTCTAGAGATGTGATATTTCCAAATCAATTACAAACAATAACTTTTCCTGATTTCTGGATTTGTTCCCGGGAAGGTCATCGCTGTCATCTCTGTTATTAAAAATTTTCAGACTATTAACATGATTCTCGACGTCAAATACAATATTTTGTTAAACATAACACATAAAATCTTTTGTGATTGAATTTTACAAGTTTTGAAAATAAATTTTACACGTTAATGCACCTAGAATTAAATTATGAAAAAAGATTTTCTCTCAGTTATACGTGTTATAATGATACTGTTTATTTAGAACGATAACCTTTCTTTTTAAAAAGCAGCCTAGTTTCTCAAAATTATAAATATATATATATATTACACATTCAAGATTGTACTATTTAACGTTACGGAAGTAGAAAAAAATCGTGATAAAAGGATATTGTGAAATAAATGTTTAATTTAAAGCGAGCATTGTATAAAATTATGTAGAAATAAAAATATTGCAAAAAAAATGTAAGGTTGGATTTCCTTTTTTTATAAATAAAAAAGTAAATTTTATCAAGGTAGCTACTTGTGAATTTTGATTGTGATTTTATCAAGTTTTAGTGACAGTACACAAAGAACAAAGAACCGTCTATCCGGACGACCAACGAGATATGTTTATATGCAGGTAATGCAACACTACAAATTATCACTTACATATAACATGATGGCAATAATTTAAAAATCTATATTAATAAAAGAAAGATGTTTGCCTGTATGTGTCTGTGTCTCCACGTGATGGCTAGGGAAATCTATCTCTTGTAGTGGTCTGAAAATGTGGATGAGGATAGTTCGAGGCAGGTCTTAATGCACCAGAGGATCGGGTTTTTTATTATCCTTCTATATATAAAAAAGTAACGATTTGGAAATGGGCCAAAAGATTTGGAAATGGACCAATGAAAATCTGCTTTTACACCGCGAAACGCATCTGATTGGTCGGAGATTTCTGTCTTTTCTTAGCGGGAACTGTGCTTGGCGAAAACCATGAAAGTAGAGAATTTAGAAAGGATGGGCGGGGAAAGGGTAGAATTTTCTGCATTTGGATAGACTTCTTTCTGTTTTTCGATCACACTCGGTACCTATTTTTCAGAAAGAAAATTTTCGTCAATCGTTTTCGAACCACGATTGAAAACAATATGTATAATAATTGAAAATTACGAAAAATACCAATTAAATGCATGTTTTGTAGCATATAAGTGCTTTTTTAACTACGAAATTTTGCATGTTTAACCGTTTGAGAAGCGCGATGGCGCCCCTTTTGTTTTATGCTAAAATTCTGGAGAGGTTGTTGGCGCTCCTTTTTGTTGTCTCAGTTTGGTATGCATTTCAGCTGGTTGCACTAGCGAAGCGTTCGATTTCTGTATGTACCGTCGGCTTACAAGTAATTTTTTTATATATATATATACCCAAACACATTCGCATTTTTTGGCATATGTTCAAAAGATTTGTTTCGCACTCAAACGGTTAAATGTATAATGAAAAGTAAAAAGGAAATAATAATAATAATTAAAAAGAAAAGCAATTTAACAAAATACAAAGCCCATTTGGGAAATGATTTTTTGAAAGACTAAAATTTAAGACATAAAAAACGCACGGAGTTGATCATACATTACGTACGCCATGAATTAAACATTAATAGTGTTATTACACGTAAAAATTGCAAGCGACAAAAATCGCCTGCGACTCGTCAGATTTCCTGAAACTTACGTATTACCCAAGCATTTCATTGGCTGTTCGGGAAAAGGCTTTTCCATCGTCCAAGGAATCTGACGACCAATTTTAAATGAAATTTTATTCTTAAACTTCTAAACATACCACAATATTACTTTTTACACCGTCGTAAAGAGAAAAAAATGTACTTTTAAATGCAATTTATTTGAAAGCTGTATCACAATTTGTTTCTGAGTTATTAATTTTCTTTTTGTAGTTTTTATTACTTTTTTGTCATAGTGGCAACAAAAGTATTCATCTCTGTTGAAAGTAAAGGGAAATACAGATTACTGTATAGACCAATCAGAAAACGAATAAAATGCGGATTCAAACAATAAAACTCTTCAGATATGGTTTTGATTTACTACCCTGACAGAGAACAATAACCATTTTTCCAAATGGTTAAAAAAAATGTAGGCATATGTATGTCTATAGATCCGAATTTTTTTGTTGTTATTTAAAATTATTTACAGTTATTTCAATGAACATTAACTATTTTTAAGAGAGAAATAAATAAAAATGCGTGAACAAATATATTGTTTTCATATTGTTTCCAAGTGCAAATTCATCAAATATTTCATAGTTTATTAAAAATATAATTTTGTATTTTAATATGATTTTTTAGGTCTGGGAATCTTGATTTTTAATTAGAACAAAAGTCTGCGTAGTAAGTTTTATTGAAATTCAATTTTTTTTCCTATTTAATATTTTTATATAATGCAGTTTAATTATATAAATACATTTCTAACTCTGAATCTTTGCATTTTTATATATTTAATGAACATTAAAGATAAAATAAATGAATAATAATAATAATAAACTAAAAAATAGTCAATTGAAACTTTTATAGACCATAAAATTAAGCTAATTTTAAAATTTATTTGTTCTTATGTACATAAATGAACTACTATTTTTCCCAGTAAAATAAGTTACAATACGTTATATAAAATTATAACATGCTGCTTTATTTTTTAAATTGTAATTTTACTATTATCGTAATAATGTATAAATGTATCGTTTTTTAACAACTATCTTTTTAACTTTTGAACTTTTTAAATCTTAAATTCTTATGACTACAGTTAGAATAACTCTCCATGTACTTAAATATAAGTTCTATAAAGGTAATGAATTGCAGAAAATAGTTATTACGTAGGCAATAATTACAAAACAAAAAATCCGAAATAAAATAGTCATATTAAGAATTTTAAAAAGTGTATTAAAAAATCACCACTTTCATAATGAAACAAAATTAAAATAATACGTATTTTAATTTTGTTCACGCATTTATATCAAGTGTTTTAATTTATTTATCTATGAAAAATAGCAGATTATTCATTCAAATAACTGTAAATAATTTTAAATAACAACAAAAAATTTCTGGTCTATAGACATTTAAATTGGCCTACTATTTTTTCTTTTACTTTTCATTAAACATTTAAATATGAAAAATTTCACAGTTAAAAAGCATTTATACAGTACAAAACATACATTAAATTTATATTTTTCGTAAATTTTAATTATTATACAATTTTTTTTCAATGGCGGTTCGAAAGTAATTGATGAAAATTTTAGTTCCAAAAAATAAGTCCGAGCCGGATTCGAACTCACGTAGAAAAGTCTCAAACCCAGCAAGCTGTCATCCATGCTACTGAGCCACTTGCCAAAAGAAGGAAATTTATCCGATTATAAATTGTAGCGTAAGCTTTGTGACTTATTTTCTCAAGACCTCCCGGAGTTTGCGCTTTATGACTGTCATATATTTATATATTAACTATACTCTATCGATACACAAATGTCTATCGCATTCGGTGACATCAACTTCAGGAACTTTTCTTGTCTGTTCAGTAGACGAATTTATTATTATTTTTTTTTATTCCAAAAACTAGACAAACCATTATAAATACTAGATGTAAATTTCAACTGGGAGAAAAATGTCCGGAACAGGATTCGAACCCGGGACCTCCTGGCTGAAGCCGCCAGTGCTCTGCTATCTGAGCTATCCCGGACGATTCTGGTCGAACTTTTTCACCCAGCTAACCTTGATGATTACAGCATCTGGTCTGAAACCTGGTTCAGCTTAACAGAATAAATCTCAGGTAATGGAACTCCAGAAATCGCTGGATACGAAATTACACTAGATTAATATTAACACAATTATTCTAATTGTGTTAATATTAATCTAGTGCATTATAAATACGTAAAAAGGAAAGAAATGTTCTTAAATCTTGATCTTTTTTAGATTTAAAACGCCGCAAATCCATTCTGAAAAAAATAGTAACATTAACCATTTCAAAAAAGTAATTACAAAACGTCGAATTCATCCTTTTTTTAGTTCTCCGAAGCTCGCATCCACCAAACTAATCAAAATACAATAATAAAAAGAAAAGTGCCGAGTTAAACGGATGGCATTGAGCTCACAGGCTATTCACACTAATTGTATATTATACTCTTATTTCAATGAATAATGACCTTCGAAAAGTAAAAAAAAAAAAATGACAAAAAACCCATTTAGCTAAATAAGGGGGGGGGGATTAGCTTCCCCATTTACCCCTTTATACTTAACAAATGAACCTCCAAATTTAATCAGGGATGCTCCTTATGAGAATAAACTGGTATAGCAAATTTGAAGAAAATCAAATAATTCTGCATGAAAAACCCATTTATATAAGTTAATGGGCGATAAGCCTCCTGTCCCCCACCTTTATACTTAATAAATGAACCTCCGAATCTAATCAGGGAAGCGCCTTATCAGAATAACCCAGTATACCAAATTTGAAGCAAATCAGATAATGCTGCATAAAAACACATTTACATAAATTAACAGGGGATTAGCCTCCTTTTCCATTTTATACTTAACTAATGGACATACAAATCTAATCAAGGAAGAGCCTTATTAATATAAACCGGTTGACCAATATTGGGGCAAATCGGATAATTCTGCATGAAAAACCCATTTATCTAAATTAAAGGGACGAATTAGCCACCCCGTTTATATTTAACTAATGAACCTCCAAATTTAATCACAGAAGTGTCTTATCAGAATGAACATATATTCAAAATTTGAAGCAAATCGAATACTTCTATCAGGAGTTATTGCATTATGTACATACATACGTACATACGGTACCTGCGCGCACATTAGCACTCAGGCTTTGATAGCCTGTGTGCTGAAAATGAATGCCCAAAATTAAAGGTAGTACATTGTAGCTTCAAAACGCTGTCTTTGGTTTTAAAATATATTGATATTGAACTATTGAAAAAATTTAGTTACAGAACGAAATTTTCCAATTGTTGCGATTTCTGCAATGTTTAAACATCCGCATCCGCACTTTTGATGAAGATACGAAAAAACTTAAAATCCGAGATTATATCTAAGTTCATTTTCATTTCTAAATACACAATCGGTTTTTAAAAACACGAATATTAACCTTTTGAAAAAAACTCTCATTTGTAAAACTCACTTTTGCGAATTATCTTTCTTCTGTGATTTTTAAAGTTATGCATCAGCTTCGTAAATTGAAATTTAAAACAATCCAAACACACCAAAACATATTTACTTTCATTTTAGTTTAAATCTACGCCTTTTTTTTAAAAAAATATTAATGTTAAGCCTTTCAAAAGCGTTCATTCCTTAAGTCACTTTTGCGATTTCTGCAAATTTTTAAAAATCTGCATCCACTATTCTGATCAAAAGTCGGAACAACAAAGAATGTACAGACAATATCTATGTTCATTTGCATTTAGATTCACAATCTATTTCGAAAAAAAAGGAATATTAACCCTTTGAAAAAACACCGTTTTCGAAAGTCACTTACACAAGAGAAATTTTTTTCTTGCTTTGCTTTCAGAATAGTGAATACCAAAAATCCAAAGATTCCAAACCATATATAAGTTGATTTTGCTTTAAAGCGTCGTTTTTCGTTTTAAAAGATATCAATATTTTAACCCTTTCAAAAGCCTTGATTTCCTTAAGTCACTTTCCCAAAGTCTTTGCTGTTGCTGTTTTTTTTTTTTTTTTTTTTTTTTTAAGTTTAATGTTCTGCCCAGACCTTTTAGAAGAAATACGAAAAAACAAATCGCATACGCTTAACTAACATACATTTAGATTTAAAAACAGGCTTTTTCTTTAAAAAAGATACAATCCTTAGCCATAAGAGAACAATTCACTTCCAAAAGTCATTTTTTAGCGAATTTTTTTCCACGCATTTACCTATAGAATTAACTTTAAGCACATTTTTAATAAAAAATATACATTTAATTTATTACAATTGCTATGATATTTTAATGCAATATACTAACATTTTAGTTAATGATCAAGTATAAATTTGGTTCAGAAACTATGAGATTCAGGGTAAAATAATCAGTTTGAAATCAAAACAAAATTCTATAGGGCACACTCTTATACACGCTTTTAATGTAAATTTATTTTTACGCTATTGTTATCCAACTTAATGCCTTAAACTAACGTTTTAGCTGTTGTTCGATTAAAATTTCTTTAGATATAATGAGATTTTGATGTAAAATAAAATAAATTCCCATAGGATTTCGATCTGAAAAAAGAAGTGAGAAGAAGAACAATGCTTTTTACAAATAAAAAACAATATTTTAGTTCGAAAATTACAGACGGACTTTGGAAATATTAATTTATAACTCATAAATTTATAAATATTGCGAACGATAAGAACTATTTTCTTTTTAATATTAAATGACCGAAAGTGAAAAAACATTCTGGGGATAAAACCCTTCTTACAAGCCCTTAGATTCGTTTAAAAAGATTCTCGTTTATATAGATAAATTCATTTATCACTAATTTGAGGTATATTTAAGGTTATTATCACTGGCCCGGGCTACGCCGGTCTTTTGCTTAAAAATATAAAATCATAGAAAGTGCATAGCACTCCCGGTGTGCGCTACCGAAGACAGTGTAGTGCTAAACTCTAGGATTGCACAGAGCAGCATTTTATGAAAAATGTGGACAAAATTATTTTGTGAGCTATATCAAGTTGAAATGTTGTAAAAAGCTATTTGGAGTCATTATATATAATTTAAAAAAGAAACATAATTTTTTTTTACGAATTAAAAAAAAAAAAAATCTTTGCTTTTTAAAAAGTAAACTACTATTTAAAACAGTTTAGAATAAACATTTATGATAGTTAGGAAAATGTTACGGGTTTTTTTATTTTGTTTTGTTTTTTAGTTTTTAGTTTTTTTTACATATTTATAAAAAGTTCTTTCTGTAATTTACTAGTCTAGTCAGATTCATCTTCATCTGTTTCGTCTTCATCCTCATCTTCCTCCTCTTTTGAATGTTGCCCGTACGGTATTTCTGGTTGCTTCGCTAGAAAAAGGCTTTCTTTTTTGTTAGGCTTTGATCTTGAACTAATAAAAGGATTAGAATTTAGTAAACGTCTGTTCAAAACATTTTTATTGCATTGCTCTCGAGAAAAATTTCGAGAAAACCTTTGCCTATATTGGCGGAAATGATTGTTTCTAGCTTCAGCAGCCTCCTCCGAAAGTTGACCAATAGGCAGTATTGCATGTTTTATGACCGTGACCATGTACTATTGGTGACATTGGGTGTCACCCATATAATTCGATATAAAGCTTTGCAGTTTCTTCAGTGTAGTTTTCAAATTTCTTAACATCAGTTCTATGTCCACTAGACAATGCCTCTAAACAGAAAGGAACAAGAGAACTCTGAAATATATTTGCATCACTATCAGAATTATTCTTAAATATCTGTTTAAATTGCGAATTTTGGGAGCTATCGCTATCCCATTTAGATATTTGTTCTAAATTGTGGTTTTCTTCTTCTGTATTATTTTGAATCACTTCTTCTAAATATTTACACAGTTTTAAAGAGGTGTGATCAAGAAGACCCTATAGGTTAACTTCAGCGCTTGTTTCTGTCACATTCATCGACTCCTCCTTTATATAGCAATCTTTCTTCGCTTTCTTAATCAGAGAATAACAAGTAAATATTCTTATTTTCACTATGAATACTTTCCCATTGCTTTCTCGTTAGATAAGCTTCTACAAAAATTGATAAGACTTCTGATGGTGTATGATTCTTAGTGGTGTTTTTTTTTTTTTTTTTTTTTTTTTTTTTTTTTTTTTTTGCTGAAGTTATAATTTTTTCTGTATTTAGCATCTCTTCTTGGCTTAGAGTTATATGTTTTATGAGTGTTGAGGCATCAATATTACCAGTATCTCGTTGATTTGTACAAGCTGCATATGTTAATTGATCAAGAGGTACTTGCTGCCTTAAATCTTTTGTTTTTTGTCAATTGCTTGTGTCACACAATTCGGCGAAATCTTTTGTTGCTCGACCCTTTTTCTGATATTGTACAGCTGTTACCTTCTACAGCTAATTTTATGGAACGGTTAAGCCAATGTTCCTTTGTCTTAAGAAAGCGACTTTTTGTCTTATTGGCAGCCTCCCATTTTTCTTTAAAATCCGATTTGAAACGGCTTAACGAACGTTTTAATGGTTCTTGTTTATCTACCGGACATTTCGTCATTTTTATAACTTTACTTTCCATGAATAATAATTTTTCATCTATTTTCTAATTAGAACAATCTTGCATTAGGTCAAACAGCAACTTTCTTGACAGATCTTTTGCTGTCACTGAAGTTTCTAAAAGAAAAATGAAGATTTTTGATTTTCAAAATATCGTCATCTTCTGATACCATTTTTTTTATAAAACGGTAAAAAAAAGTTCGGCAAGTTGGGGCAAGATTTTATTTTATGAATGCAACAAGGAATACCTATGTTTTATATTCCAACAAAAAGTTTTGCCAGGCAAAGGGCGGAACGTATTTATAAATCACTAATAATTTAAAAGAACTAGTAAAAAATAATCTTATTTTTAAAGACAAAACAATGTGGCGATATTCATAATTATATTGTTTTATAACTAAAACTAAATGCAGTAATTTAATATACATACCAATATGTACGTGAGCAATGTGAATTGTAAAATTCTCCAAACAAAGGGATTAAGATGAAATGATCCTTCCATTGATTTTCAAAAAGTTAAATTTTAATTTTTATGCGACCCTTCGTCATAAATGTTATATTTATAATTTTTTCTGCATGCTCTGAAAAATACAATAGTAAAAATGCAATTCTTCTGCGATTAAAACTCTCCGAGTTTTGGTTATTTCAATTTTACTAAATTTAAATTACCATAACTCAATGAACTTTGGTCGAGGATGATTCATATTTTAACGTTGAACTTATCGAGGACTGAAAGTTTTTCTAAATAAATTTTATAGAATCCTGGTACCCAAATGTAATTTAAACAATTTATACATCTAAATGTAACGAAATAGAAGTTTTTAAATATAACTTACAGGACCCCAAATTAAAAGAAAGTGTATTTTTTAAAAAAATTAATGGCGGGAATATTTTATTAACATAATTTCTAATCATACCCTATTTGGACCATTTTTGCAATTTATATTACTTACGTATATCCGATAGGTAAACAATTAAAGCGGTTTTCAATCTTTCCGGACCACCCTGTGTATCATTTCAGAAATAATTTTCAATATCAAGTGCAACACCAAACCATTATATGTGTTTCCTATGTATTCAATTAGATTAAGTATTAAACAAGAAGTCAATATAGACGATATTATATGCTGGTGTATAACTGGTAATATATGCTATTATATTGGAATTATAGAAATCATTATTTATACTATATGGTATTTTGAATATGGTGAACTTGTCATCATATAGATTTTTTTGTGGGAGAGGTGGGTGGGGGGGGGGGGGGTCGTCACAATAATAAAATATTTTATTCTTTATTCTTTATAGTCAGGCGCAAATGATGTAGATTAAAGACAGTGGTACATTTGTTAAGCGCATCTTTACAATGCTATGTCTGAAAAAACAAGAATAACTACTTAAATAACTTATTCTTTACTATATGATGAACACGAAACTATATCATAAATATAGTAATTGACTGTGCTATGCAGTATAGAAATTAAATCCAAAACATAATAGTGATACAACGGTTTATAAAAATTCCAAGGAAAAAAATCGGGATAACAAGTTTTCGTGGAATCAAGATTTCATGTGAAATAAATTTTAAAACAATAAAAAAATCATGCTTCAAACTTAGATTATGGAACACTTTCCAACGCTTTCATAATACTTTAACAAAACTGCACTATTTAGGTAAAGAAGATAAATAAGATACATAAGTTAATAAGATACATAACATTTTAGAAAACGCATAACACATTTGAGAAACTGATTTCATCAATTACTGGTCATAGCCAAATATATTCTTGAATTCTTTTGTGCAGCCCTATCTGTATAGAATGCGAAACAATAGTTTATGAAGAAAACGCATAAAAGATTCAACTTCACCTTCAATAACTTATGCCAATAGACGGTCATATACTATAATACTTCTATACAACTCTGTATTTTACTTACTACCATTTGTTATGTGACACGTATTAAACTTAAATTTAATTCAGGCTAAAACGCACATAAAACTACTGAAATCAGACTTCCAGAAATTATCATACATTGGCTGCTATGTAACCCGTTTTTTGCGTGGCCCTGTATATGATTTTATCTATATTCTACAAATATCTCTTAGTATACAAAATATAGTTTAGCTCGAAAATGCATGACTCAATTAAAGAAAACCTTTAAGCAATTTATGGTCAAATTCAGTAAACCTTACGAATTATTTTGTATAGTCCTGTATTTCATCTATATCATTTATACACACTACGTAAAATCCAAAAATTTAGTTACCAATTTGCCATTAAATGAAACCATTGATTTTAAATATCAAATGCAATGAACAAATATCATGAATATTTATGATTAATTTAAAATCTTTTTTTTGTTTGTTTGTTTGATAATGTCAATACATTTCTAATGTTAAGGATTAGTTGTGTCTCAATTCTACATTTAATCAAATATATTGATTATTTTCAAATTTCTCTGGTTTTCATTTTGTCACTCATAGATATATGTAGATCATATTTGGAATTTCTTAATAATTCGTTTTTCTTTTATTAATTTAATTTAATTAAACATAAACAATCAATTTAGATTGTGAACTGTAACTATTTAAAACTTTATGAATTTATTAGAATTAGCACAAATATGTTTCTGTTGACATTATTTTCTATGTTCTATCTTTCTTTTAAAATCTCTCATTAAATATGCATTTAATTCAAACCACCAACATGTGAGGTATGCAATCGCCACATTAATTAAAAATGACTTCAGCAACCATAAAAGTCCATCATATTATTTTAATTTGAATAGTTGTGTGCCGAAAACTGGAAATAATAAATTCCTGCGAAAAAGGAAGAATTTGTTTGAAATACATACTTTCATACGTAAAAATATCGACTTCTCCAACTTGTAGAGCTACATTCTCAATACGGTTAAATATTTCCAATGAAAGGCTTAAGATTAATGAGGAACGTCTGATCGATTTTCCGATTTTGAAATTGAAAAGAATATCAGGTTATTGCTCATTATATCAAGTACAAATGATTAATGAATTCACCACTTTTATGTTTTGTACATAAAAAAAGTTATTTCACACACTGAATAAGTACTAAATATGTCGAGAAAAGACTATAAGCTGAAATTCAAATAGATGTCAGTTTGAGTAGTATATATCCATTATCAGTTTTAAAATAATCATAATTTGTCTTAATAGATTATGAAATGTTATTCCTGCTCCCAAAATAATTATTCATGTATTAGACAATCATTGGCTTGGTTCGAATAAACTTCTTCAGACCATAAATTTAAACTTATGCCGTTAGTTCACTGGCAATAAATCTGTTTATTAAGTTTTCGTGTACTGTCTTAATACGAAATTTATATGGTTAGATTCAATTGATTTTAGAGAAAATTTTTGTTAAAACTGAGCTTATACAAAATATAATTTATTATTGTTATAAGTTATTAGCAAATTATGAACTAAAACTCAATTCCTATATAATATCTACCCTATATATATAAAATCCTAATGAAACGAATTTATGAAACGAATATATGAAACGAATGTATGAAACGGATATATGAATCGACTGATTATGTTTCAAACGATTTCTCCTAAAATATGGAATACTTTGCGATGAAATTAACACCAAAAATCAGCATTGATCCGCAGATCTCAAAACTGGTATTAGAATTTTAAATTCGAATTAGTTTTCGAAATATTAATTTTTCAAATTTTATATACATTTTTCCAATGATGGCAACTCAAATTTTAATCAAACAGATATTTTTTTTCATATTTCAGAAAAGGTTGACATGGGAACCCGGCTATTATTGTTTATTTGATAATAAATGTTTATTTACTTTCATTTCCTTTTATAAATTATATAAATTATTTTGTTCTATAATTATTAATTATTTTTTTATATTTCCGTTAGAAAATAATAGAAAATAATTAAAAAATACGGTACTACTTAGTTATTCCGTCGACCAATTTCGCCAAATTATATAAATCGCCAAAACGCTCGCCAAATTATGCAAATTGACATAATTTTTATTTTAAATAACGAAAGAACAAATAAATTAGTATAACATTAATAAATATACAAATAAAAAGTCTAAATAAAAATCACTTGATGACGTATCACGTGTCACTTGCTTAAAGTCAAATGAATGTGACATTTCAATCAAACATTATTGGTTGTACCATTGGTGGTATATATCTTATAGTTTGGCTATAGATTTTTGGTAGACGGGTTAACTAAGTAATACCAAAAATGCATATGTAACTGGTATTTGAAAACGAGGTTTTCGCCAAATTTTCGTAAAAAAAAAAAAAAAAAAAAAAAAAATCACGCCAAACCTGCTGTGCGTATATGACATCTGGCCAAATATTACCACTCGAAATAAATGCTAACTGGTGAGTTGAAAAAAAAAGCTGTTGGCGAGATTTGCATCCGGCTAGCGTAACAGTACCAAGAATTATTTGCAACCATCGCAAATTTTATGTAGTTTTATTCGAAAAAAAATTTTTGATTTTTTAATCAAAATGGAAAACTTACGGTTCCATATTGGCGTGATTTTTTTCTGACGCCAATCTCATATACGGAACAGGCACTTAACTGACGCCAAAGTATCATTATTTTGCTTGATATGGTAAGCCGGGTGTTGTTGTTTATGCTGTTGATGCGTTTCCCAAATTGGCGTCCTTAAAAAATCACGCCATATGTGGACGTATATGACATCTGTGCCAAACTTTCATATGAACGGCGAAGGGATAAGACCTTATTTGTTTATGGCAGTTGATGACTTGAACTATTATAATATAGATGAAATGATGGCGATAGAATAATATTTGGCGACTTATCACCTGTGCCTGGCTAACATTAAAGTACCAAAATGGCACCTAGAGTATAAAAAGCGAAGTGGTCCGCCTGGAACTGTTGATGATAGTCAGATGACTTAGGCTATTGTTATAGAGATTGTTTTAAAATACGGGGAGACAAAGACTCTGTATACATAATTTATTTTATTTTAGCTTCTTTTCAAATGTTTGACTGATCCTCTGAAAATGATTCCTGAAACGAAAACAACCATTGGATGTCTTAACAGCAACTGATTCGCTGTTAAATTTTTGCAATCAATGGGAATTGAATGGAAACCTGTTTACAGGGAGATCTGCACAGCTTTTTTCAGTATAATTCAACTTCTCTAATATTTTTAAAACCCATCAGATTAGTGTGTTTTTCGATTCTGCGGTGTCTGAACGGGGGTGGACGAACATAGCTTCCGGGGGGCATAGCACTCTAGTCTTACTATAAATTTATGATCGAAAAAAATATTAATTTTCTTACATTGAATTAAGTAATGAATAAGGGACCGGCCTCTCAAAAGAATCTAATTTATACCAATGGAATTATACCCAGTATCGTCACAAACATTGATCAGAGGTCCTAATATTCCCCAAGCCATGAAACATAGAACGTGAACCAAGAATGAGGATTAACGGAACTAACTTGCACAATGTATCACATATGAAAATCTTACGCCTCACTATAGATAAATATCAAAACTGGGCAGCACGCCTCAACAAAATTAAACTGAAATTACTCAAACACCACAAAGCTTCAAAACTTAGAGCGAAATTTTTGGGGATCAAAAATAACATGGTTAAAATATGGCAGAATTAAATTATAGAAAAAATATTCTTTATGTAGCTAAATTGGAGGAGGAAAACTATCAAAACAGAATTCCCATCAGTACAAAGAACATTGCTACTAGAACTGTCAAGGGTATGTAAAACAATCTCAACAGACGGTCAAAATGTAATAACAGGCATACAATCCATAACTTTAACATTAGAATATGATTACAAAAAAAGCTGAATCATACATCTTTCACACACCCAAACAATAGAAAAGCATTTTCCATCCATAAGCATTTAACATAGAGTCCATGGTTGGTAGTTACATCCTGAAGAAGACACATCACACCTCCAAGTAAATACAGATCGTAACACATGCACACCAGTCTACTGTGCCAACAATTTTTACTGATGGATCTCGAGCAGCAACCTGCGTGGCATAAGCATACTATGTCAAGGAAAAAAACCTCGATAATTCACCAGTGGGCCAGAGATTAGACGACAGCAACACGATATAGCAAGCCGAGCTGCATGCAATTCTCTAATCACTTGAATGGATCCACACAAAAACTGCTACAGCCCTACACTGGATATATAGCTACAGTCTGTTTAGTCTGTAGCCAGTAAATTCCCACAGAACCAAACAGCCATTAGTTCTTAACATCAAGCAAAGTTCATTAATACTCGTAAGCCGTGCTCGAATCGGTCTAGTGTCTACTCACAAAGGCATATTTGGCAATGAGCTGGTGCACACTCTAGCAAAAGAAGCCAAAAATAAACCTAACATGCAGTATCAGCATATGCAAACGTTCATTAAAAACAAATATACCAAGACTGGCAAGTACATACAGTACCACCAGTATTACAGTAATACAGTAATTCAGAACCATAACACAATACCACCTCTACAAAAGGTCGACACGCTCACACGGTAATCGCAAAAGTCTTCTACATTATTTTTTACCTCACCCCCCCCCCCCCCCCCTCTACAGTTTTCTTACTGCTGATGGATCCTATACGCATTCCTCCATGCATATTCAGACCGAAGCGAGTGCGATGAAAATGGTGCAGCATCACATTCATATTTTGACTACACACTGAAGAGCCAGTGGCATTTCAGATACATTCAAAACCTTCCTAAAAATGGCTCACAAATAGCCTCACTCGCTCACCTCTTAAGATGAAACTCAAAAATATTTATGACCAACTAACCTATGTCATGAATTTAACCTAGTGATCCCGTCCGTTGGTTAACGTTTCTTCTAATTTCTGCCCCTGTCGTAGGTAGAGTTTCACTCTGGCAAAGAAACGCGCCCTTGTCGCGAATTAGTTTCTCTGGCGCACCCACAAACTCCCACCATTTAATGATGTCCCTTACTGCTCAGTGTCGTGTCAGAAATCTGTTTTTCAGCAGCGTGGTCCCACTGCTGTAAAAGCCTTAACCAGTCCCTGCACCTTGCTCGCGATTGGGATACCTCTGGCAGGGTAGCCGTAGGCACAATTTCTTTCTAGCTTACATTTATGGAAATTCAGCCCACTGTCGCATTATTCGGCCGCTTCATCTACGGCTGAATACTTTCATTTATTTTATATTAAGACCACAATAAAGCGAACCAGGAGGGACACTGTGCTCTACAGACTTGGTTTCCTTCTTTGATTAGTCCTTCTTAAGCAGTCAAATCAAATCATGTACTTCAAACTCCAGACAGCAGCATTTAAAATACAGCATGATCATAACGAAATATACATTTTTCAAATGTTATAAAAAAGTAACAGACAAAAATAGCTAAATTAAAAATACAAAATAAACTGCTATTGTAAAAAATGACGCTAAGAAATAAAATGTTAATTGACTCATCAGCCAAAATGCTGCAGTGTGTCCTCAAATTCAGATTTCACAGCCCACCGTCTAGAATATATTGAGAAAGAAGCTAGGAAAGATGTGCATTCTCTATTTCGAAGAAAAGGTCCCATATCCAAATTTGTTTTCTTGTTCACTAATTGTGGCTATCAGAAATACTACTGCGTTTATGACGGAATTTGAAACTTATCAATTCGAAATTGTGAATTTTTTACAATTTATAATTTATGAATGACAGAAAAAATTTTGGTGAAAACTGTATGTGATAGAAATTTTAGGATATTTCCTCCGAAATCAGCTTAAACACTTACAGAAGAAACATATTTTAAAGAAATAAAATTTTCATTGCGGGTTTGTGTTATTCTTCAGTATATAAGCTAAAAGAAAATACATTGACAATATTCTTTTAAAGTCTCAATGGCGCTTAAAAGTACCACTTCAAAAACACTTTTAAAGAATTTAAAATTATTTATATTTTTTAGTTTGACAAATAATCTTACGGATCAGACATTAAAAAATAATATATACTATATATACAATTGATTTATCAATTAATGTTGAGATGTTTCTAATCAGAAATTTCCTACTGCACATCACACACCAAAATGAAGAATGAAATGCGATACATAGCTTAGAAAATATTGTTCTTAAACATATTTTGCTTCGCAGAACTTCCAATGCTATCTACAGATGATAAAGCGAAGTATACAGGGTGAATCAAAAGGTCATATTGAAAAGGCACGTGTGGGTTTGCCAAGTCATGAGGAGCAAGAATTAATAAAAACTTAGCCGAAGTACAAAATGCAAAGGAAAAACGTTACAAGTCATAAAATGGGCTCAAAATGTGTCCCATTAGCCGTGATGCATGCTTCACATCATCCGCATGGAATCGCGAACACGTTCCAATCGGCCATGTATCATGCCCACTGCTATTCCGGGACCTAAACCTCCTGCATTTCTACCTCTGGGGGATATCTTAAGTCTCTGGTGTACGAGAAATCCATTCCATTGACACTGACCACATGGCACGAATCGCTGAAGCGGCGGCACGTATCCGGGAGACTCCTGTCGAATTGAAACATGATCCCGATTCCATGCTGCGCCGATGTGAAGCATGCATCACGGCTAACGAAGCACATTTTGAGCACTTGTTATGAATTGTAACTTTTTCATTTGTATTTTGTACTTCATTTACGTTTTTTGTAAAATAAAGGTCTTTTTGCACCGTTTACTATCTTTTCTTTGCGTCACGGTCACGATGCAATTGCACTGCTACGATTCCGTTTCCGTACCCCAGTTCTTATGTAATTCTTGCTCCTCATGACTTGACACACGCACACGTGCCGTCTGGACATGACCTTTTGAACTACCCTGAATAATGTAGATAATGGAATTATCAAATATTTTTATAACAATATTATTCAACTGGCACTTTAAAGTACGGTCAGAGAATAAAGAGTTAATCTCGTTTATGAGGACTCATTTCAGCGTATCAGGTAATTGTGAGATCTTAAAGAAATCGCTGCAGTATTCGGTTAATTTTTCAGTCATATAACGCATACTAGGAAGAATACACATAGCAATCATCTCACAACTTTGAATGATTTTTTGTTGCAAAAGTAAACTTCTATAACGTAACAATTCTTTTCCGGGAAAACACCAAGTTCCATTTCATTTCGTTTGCTACGCCTGTTTAGATACTAATATAATGGACACCAATTCTGCTACATTGTGATTTAAAAACATGCTGTTTTTATTCTCTTGCTCCTGTCTTACTAGCGTGTGGATTATTTTAATTCCCACTAATGTTTTTTTAGGCACATTGTATCAAATGGTTATATATCAAGTGCATATGAATTTAATTATAGCGCGAAATCTCCAAAACGCCATTGATCACTCAGTTGTCCTGGCTTAATATGTCATAGCATTTTCCTGCGAGTGTCTGTAAGAACAAGATAGTATATTATGTACGTACTCGCGTTTGGGTAACTGTTGGTTACCAACGCTGTGTCTGTCGTACGACTGTGGATGTACCTAGGACAAGAATGGCGAACCTTTTTATGTGCGCGTGCCAAAAATTTACAAAAAACACCTATCAATTTTGTTTCACGTAAAACTTTTATATGAAATTTTTTTCAACATACGCTACTTATATGGAACACAATTTTTATAGAAACATTTCTTTATCATGCATTAAATAACAAAGAACAAAATTCAGAATGCGATTTTCCTTTGTATTAGAATAAGCCAATAATTTATAAAAATTAGTTTCCGAAATGTGATTTTTTTTAAGCGGTACATACTGGTTTTGGCAATTTTTGTTTTATCGTTAATATAATATGTACCTTACAAAAAATTAAGTATTTTAATATATATATTAACATCCGATCCGCCTGGTGCCACCCGAGCTCCCAATAATAACCTTAAATGTAGCTAAATGTGTTGAATGATTTTACATTTCTAATCACAAATTATTTCAAACAAGCTTAATGTTGCGGACATCACTACCTTCGGCACCGTACTCAGTCAAATTTATATGATTTTACCGAAATTTCCAGCGTATAATCCGCGGATAAAACAATCATTTTTCGATCCAGAAATTTTTCAAAAATAAATGTAACTTTTTAGATTGCGGTAAATATTCCCTTTCAATTACTAAATAAAATTTCTGGGTCCAAGCAGAATTGTTTGATCCCCGGATTTTATGCCGGAAATTACGGTACATTTTTAAATAAAAATCTCTTCAAACGAATTTAGAGTTGGTATCCCCACAGCCTTCGGCACCATTAGCTTGATTTTTTTCATCGTTTTTTAAATCCTATATAATGATTTTTAATTGATATTCTAATAACACGGATATAAAACTTACCGATAATAATTCATAAATACAAGTAACCTACATGTAATAAAATTCAATTTAAACGAAAATTTAAATTTCTATTAATTAGCCAGTGTTTTTCGACAGTAATTTCTGTCTCATTTAATGCCCATATTATACTTAAATTTTCTTATACCTATATTTCAGGCATTATAGTAGCCACCAGTATAGACACTTTTACCACATTTGTTTTACATTAATATATAAAGATTCATGACACTTAATTTTCATTTTAAAAAATCCTTTATCTTTCGTTTTGTACATATTAAAAACAAACATTATAATTTACATTTCTTTACTTTTCTTAAAAAACCAAACCACATTTTTTTACTTAAAAAGGACATAATTCCGGTATATCGTTAAAACTATGCTATTTATAAATATATATTGCATTGTCCATACTCTTCGGCACTTCTCTGAAAAAACGTTTTCGTCCATTTCTTGGACTTCAGTTTCTCTTGGCGGCTCGCAGTTTCATTTTCGACCTTTTATCATCCCCCTTTTTCCATTTTTCTTTTTTCAAAAAAATAAATAAATAAATAAAAAAAAGAAAAAAAAAATAATAATAAAAATGGAAAAAGAGGGATGATAAAAGGTCGAAAATGAAACTGCGAGCCGCAAGAGAAACTGAAGAAGTCCAAGAAATGGACGAAAACGTTTTTTCAGAGAAGTGCCAAAGAGTATGGACAATGCAATATATATTTATAAATAGCATAGTTTTAACGATATACCGGAATTTATGTCCTTTTTAAGTAAAAAAATGTGGTTTGGTTTTTT
The DNA here is from genome assembly GCA_963932465.1 of Maratus speciosus. NCBI lineage: Eukaryota > Metazoa > Arthropoda > Arachnida > Araneae > Salticidae > Maratus > Maratus speciosus. The sequence goes on along the minus strand of OZ010788.1, from coordinate 351,753,198 downwards.
AAGAAAAGTAAAGAAATGTAAATTATAATGTTTGTTTTTAATATGTACAAAACGAAAGATAAAGGATTTTTTAAAATGAAAATTAAGTGTCATGAATCTTTATATATTAATGTAAAACAAATGTGGTAAAAGTGTCTATACTGGTGGCTACTATAATGCCTGAAATATAGATATAAGAAAATTTAAGTTAAATTTCTATTTTTAACATTCTGTCACAGCTGCAAAAAGTTTGATCTAACTCGGGTTTTTTTTATTATAACAGCATTTAGATATATCACAGTCTAGAACAAAATCTCATAAATAAATCCTTACAAGAGACTATTAGGTAAAATGAAATTTGTAAAACCCTTTTTACTCTTACATACAAACATCCTTTTCTCCGAATAGCTTTTTTCATTCAGAAAATTATTTCGAAAGAAATACGAACAAATCTTTTTTTTCCCAATAAAAACTCGTTTAGCCTCAGGATAACAACTTGATTTTTTTTTCAACAATAATACTCTAAATAAGACACATTTAGTCTTAACCATTTATTATGTTTGCACTTGGTTCGAATTTTACAATTTTCTTAATAGAAGAATTTCCATACGAAAATGGATCTGTCAAAAGAAATGTGTATTATTTCTGTGAAAGTTTTCAAATTATAACCACATGTAGAGTTATATATTACGAAGACATAGTTTATTACATGTTTCGAAAACATACACTACAACTTTTACAATATTAAAAGCATTGTTTTTGTTAAAGCACCACAAATAATTTTTCAAACTTCAAAAGTGATTCAATTTTCAATTGCAACTTTAAATTAAATATATTGTGAGATAGGAGAAAGCATGCAAATTTTTCATATATTTATAATATAAAGCCAAAACATATCCGTTAATAAGGGTGATGTCATATTTACCGTGGCAACACATGTCTAATAAATGCTTTTTCTTCTGCAATTTCTTTTATCTTCAAAACATCAAAATTTTAAATTTTACTCTGCCAAGTAGGCAGATTTTTTATATGTATATATCAGACGTTAAAATAGGTTTATTTATGTTAGGAACAAAAATAATAATTCAAATAGAATTTGTTTTAAAATCTCAATTTACTGATTTTTTTGTAGTTTTAGAAATAATTTTCAAGTATGATTTTTTTTATATATCTATTTGTATCGCGTGTACACCGATTACGAAAAATTAACCAGTTTGCCCGTAAATAAAATAATATAAATGAAACATAAATTATGATACATAATCGAACTACTCACTGAAATTTTCAAATCAAAATGGCTAATGTAAGGATTGGAAATTTCACCGGCTCTCATGCTCGAACTCCTGTCATGCAGGTAATATGAATGTATCATTTTCAATAAATTTGAAAATTTTATTTGAACACATTATTGATATTTTGTACATCCTTTTTGATGTTGTGAGTGAGCAATCAAAAAATATATATTAAATGTAAAAAATCGATTAGTGTTATCAATAAAAAAAATGATGTTTTCACTTATATTCTGCAACCCGGAAAACTCGAATTGATCGAATCCCTAGCTATAATTAATAAAGATTCGCACTCCAGTAGAATATAAATTAATAGACCTGAACGCGGTTGCAGAGACCATCACCTTATCGAATTGGCGACTGAAACACCAGGGTTAGGGACAACTCGATTAGCATATTAAAATACAAATGGTCTTCCAAGTCATATCTTGGTGGAAACCACCTGCAGACCCGAATTGAGTGGTTGATTGGTAGGTTTCTCATTATGTTTTCCTGCACTCAAAGATGTAAAAACATGGAGGACTGGGAGCAGGAAAACACAATGGTAAACCTTACAGTCAATCAGTAAAGTAGGGTTTGCATTTATTTTCTACCAAGATATGATTTGACAAACCAGTTGCATTGTAATATACGACTCGAGTTTTACATTAACCTAGAATGTCAGACGTCAACTCTGTGAGGTTTTAAATTCTAGGATATTCCAAACTGGGAATCGAGATCCACTGAGGGACCGTGAACGATGTTATGGGGGATTGCGAAACATTTTGTTAGGTCTTTAAAAGGATGTATTTAATTTTATTTGCTGCCATAATATAATAAAAAAAATTGCTACTACTGTAAAGTAAAATATCGTGAAAAAATATAAAGAAATAACTTTGTGAAAAGGCAGTAATTTTCACAACTCTGCGTAGAGAACAACCTGAGGGTAAATTTTAAAAAGTTTCAATTGCGATGCAGACATTGTCGATGATTCAAATTAATATCATAACTGCAGTGGTTTTTAAATTTTTATTTTCTACTTAGCAAATGTTTTTGTTTACTCCATTTTCACATTTATTACTACTTTTTACTGTTCTCGTGTGCATAGTTTGTACTATACTCTTCATAGAAAAAATTACACAAAGGGTTCTACTCTACATGTTATGTGGGCCGTAAAAAAAATTATATTTTAACATGGATCGCATAGCAATGAAGTTTGGGAACACCCGTATACAATTATCGATAACTATATTCTTTTACAGCTTTTTATTTTGTAATCTAAAGGATACGCAGAATAATTTTTAACGTTGATTTTAGTCATTTTTGAATTAATAAAATCATTAGCTCAAATTTAAAGTATCTCAAAACTAGCTGAAATTTAAAGTAGATCAAAACTAGCTCAAAGTAAAAGTAACTCAAACTAGTTCAAAGAAAAAGAATGAAATAAATGAATCGTTAGCTACGAGCAGTATTGCCAACTTATTTTATTCAAAATATCAAACAGAATTTCCAAAAAGTAATTTTCACATTATTTATTGAAAGAAATTCTGTGATTAAATAAATAAAAAATTACTTTTCTGAAATGCTGGTGGGTATTTTGAAGGGGTTAAGAACATGCTGAATTGGAAAAACTGGTACAGACGCATATTTAGTTTATTTTAGTGAACAATAATTAATCTTGTCATTGAACCCTGTGTGGTTTTTTATTTCGTGTTAAGGGAAGATGAGACAGGGGGTGCAATCCTATGGGAAATTTGAGAGATTTACGACCCGTTTCCTCGAAAACTATCCGACCTATTTTGATGAAATTTGGAATCCATATTCACTGGATTATGCTCAGGACTTATGGCAGACAAGTTTTTTCCTGCGACTAAAACTTTTTATTTAAAAAAAATTAAAGTTTTTCAGAAATTTTCCATTTTTCTGAATTTTTTTTTTTCTGAAATTGATTAAAATTTTTTAAAGCTGTCTGCCACATATGATCTTATATTTATATCCTACAACAAAAAATTTTCATCGAAATCGCTCGAGTACTTTTGGAGTTAATGGGCTTTTTAGCTGAAAAGTACAATTTTTCGGAGAGCTAAAAAACTTAGACACTTCTAACTTGTGTGAAGTAGTTGCACAGTGATTAAAGTGACATGAATTAAAGTATAATGTAAACACTTGGATAAAATTTAGTTACATATAATAAATGAGTATAAAATGTTAGAGGAAAATTAATGTGAGTGGGCGTGCCGTCCCAGTCGTGTCTTCCCTTAAATGTAGATTCAAGATTGTGCTTAAAACAAGTTTTCTGATAATAAATTTCATGTCTTATGATACGAAAATATGTAAATATTTTATTATGATAATTTTATGTCTTTTAAATCATTAATGTATTTTTTTTTCAAACACATATACCTCAGATGCTACAAAATGCTCAAAGCAACCATGCTGAAACACTATGCACTCTGTGACTTTGAAATTCTAAAATTGAATTAATCGATTTATTCTATTATTTTTCTAGTAGTTCAACAACACTAGGTTTAGAATGTTAAAACGGATTTTTTTTCTACGATTTCTCATTTGAAATTTATCAAAATAATAGAACTTTTAATAAATGAAATATTTTATAGAATTTGAAATGGTAAGTCTTGTTCGGATTTCCAGTTTAATAAAAATTCACTAACGTATCTTAAGATCTTAGTTATTCCCTTCTGTAGATTTTATGCACGACAATATTCATTAAGAAAAATGATGAAAAATGTTTACAAAACATGAAAAGCCTTTCCTATTCTTGGATCCATTTCCAAACTGCGATGTTTATGCAAAATTATAAGATTGATTTTTTTATGCTCTTTTTACAAAGTGTGATATTAACCATTTCTTTAATATTTCAAGGGAATAGCGCAATGTTTTGTTTCATGGAAATTAAATTACGATTTCTAAAAAACATATTACGAAGATTTTCTTTAAAAAATAAAGATTGATTATTTCCCAGTGGAATGCTAAGAATAGCTATCAAAAGAAATTTTATAATTTTATATCAGTTTATCTTTGCAGAGCGTATTAACTTTTTAATGTCAAAAAGCACTTCGGTTGTTTCCTAAAATGTGCATTAAGGGCTACGATAGGTATTATGAAAATAGTGATGAGCGCAGATAAACAGGTGAATGCTTTAATGGGATATCCATTTGCAATGCAACTCCACTCCTGTGGATAAATAATTATGTATCATATTTTACAGGATCCTTAGAAAAATAGTCTAGCCTTGGTACAATAAATGCACTAAAATATAATTAAGAAAGGATGAAGAAAAATGTAGAAAAAGTGCGTCATTGAGGAAAATGAAGCGATTAAAAATATAGGAAAGAGAAATAAATTCGGATTGGATAATCCGAGAGAAGGAGGTGGAGCTTCTTGAGAAAGCCAAGAAATACGATTTGTAGAAGGATTTGAGATAAATGGGCGCAATATTTTTCACCAAACGTATTTATTTATTTATTTTATAAAATGTCTTTTAATTCACTAAAAAAGAATACGAAGATTGCCAGCTATGATTTTGCGCATGCCCAAATGATTCATTCGAATATAAAAATCATACTTTATGTGCATCAATGCTTGTAATGCTCTAAATATTTGGTGCATTTTTCCCGAAATCTTATTTTTGTGCCCTTGACTATATTTAACTGAAGAAAAAAGACATGTATACATAAGGTTAGTGAAACAGTTTTGCAAAATATGCTACATTTAAATGAGTATACCTTCAAGAAACGCTTACTTTTCTAGTAGTTCTTAATAAGCTAGTAAAATAAAAATAATGTGCTGACCTTGTAAAAAAGACAGATGTTTCATAATCTACGTAAATATAACATAACCACATACGAAAATATGTAATAACCTCTTCCGTCTTTCGTGCGATTCTTAATGCGTTCTTTATCTTTAGAAAAACCAGTAACAATATATATTCGATTTTTACAGTAACATTTATAAAACACAAAGTTCTTTTGTTGCCACTGATTTTCGGAAACATTTCCGAATAGTTTTTATAAAGGATTAATCACTTTCTCAAAACGGAATATAGTTTTTTCGGATACTATCAATTCTCAATTAAACATTTTCAGCTTATACATCCAAGAGTAACGAAATAATATTAATTTTAGTGTTAATTCTGTCAATTTATCATGTTTCTCTGTAAAATGTGGTTATTGAACATGAAAATGTTTTTTTTTCGAGAATTACTGGAAAGTTGACATTGATTTTAAGAAATACATTTCCAAATTACCAAATAAAAATCTCACTTTGAAAAGCTTAATGAAGTTGTTTAGATCCACAGTTTTATGCGGATATTATCTAAGAAACTTGTCGACATTCTGAACAACTAATACAAATCAGAAATTTTCCATCTATATGAGAGAAAATATTTCAAGTTTACTTTCTCAAACAATTATGCGTAAATTAATTAAATGTTTTTTCTGCATACTAATGTAAAAACTAAATCTTAAAAGAAGCATTTTTTGATATAATTAATGTATCATTTTTAATATGTCTATAAAGATGTTTCACCAAGTAGACGCGACATCACATGAGACGTCGTATAAAGTCTAAAAATATTAAAATCAAGTGCGTGAAATCGTTAAAAGTTACTTCAACACACAATTTTGTATTATATAAAAAAATACCAAGCGGACTTTTTTTGCCAACCTAATGTATGAAATACGCCATGTTATTTTAAACTCAATCATACTGATTGTAAAATTTATCATACGAATTCAATTTTTCCAACTGAGTGCAAAAATACCCATCCTGTGACTCGAACCCAGGACTTACATTGTCAATGCTATGCCGTTTGAGTTACCAGGGCTGACAACCGATGGCCACATTTCGCTCAGATAAAATTATTGGCAATAATATCTGGTTTTCCATGTAGACAGCTTGACAGAAAAAGGAACAGGTAATGGAAACATCGTTTAAATAATTAGTGCGTAGTTAGACTATATTATTTCAAGCTCAATCATGCTGATTGTAAAGTTATTATGCTAAATATGCCCACTGGTTGGCAATCCAGACAGCTCAAATGGTACAGCATTGACAATGTAAGTCAAAGGTTCTGGGTTCGGGTCCCGGCTTGGGCATTTTTTCATTACGTAGGAAAAATTGAATTCTTACATTATATAAGAAAATTATTCATTTAGCAATGCCTTAAAAAATTATTAATCAAATAAGATTATCATATAAATGCTAAAACATCGTATTTTAACTTCACAAACTTCCTAGTATACATCTGATTTTGTGCGATTTCCGATACACGACTATGATAGTTCAATCCTATGTAATAATTATACTAAAAATAAACTAAAGCAATATCTTCGGTGCTTCAAGTTTTAACAAGGAATATTGAAATAAATTATATAATGGGTAAGAAATATTACAAAAGAAACGCATTAGAATACATTTTCATAAGAAAGTAGCATTGTTTTCCAATCTGCTTTCACCCCAAGATTACTTACAAGTTTTTTTTTTTACTCCTGCAATATTCCGTTTTATATAAGTATGTAACAGCAAAGAATATCAAATTATCTATCCCACACTAAACCTAAAATATCAGGTTGTAACGAAAGTTTCCCGCCACAGTTAATACAGTCTGTGCAAACAGTTCGCGTTGACGTGTTTCTCATATTTTATCAAACAATTTTTGCCATTTGAAAGAAAGAGACTTGCTTTATAACAGTGTGTTGTGAAATTTGTAAAAAAATATCATTATCATTAAGCACAAGGTGTCTGAAATGGAACTATCACGCTATCAAATTAGAACCATAATTTGCTTCCTGTTCTGTTGCAAAAAGTCAGCTACAGAATGTAACCGAATAAAGTGTACAGCTTTAGGTACTAGTGTTGTAGCATATGACACTGTGAAGTTTTGGCGGAATGGTGGTTATATATAAAATTACTGTTAATTATATATATTATATTTAGTATTATGTAATGGCGATTTGGCGGAAAACTTTCGATACAACCTAATAGAAAATACAAATTATACAATGCATAAATAGTCAGTGACGTTTTTTAAATCTTGCACTTCCGTATATTTCCACCGTCATAGGTCAAATTTGACTTCTGCCATAACTTTTGCTGAAAAATCAATAAATTGTTTTAAGATTTTTCTTGAGTCTTAAATGAAGTGAGACATTTGGGGGCATAAATGGACGTACTGAGATTTTCAACAACTTTACTTGTGAATGATACTCAGTCGAAATAGGACCGTGTCTTTTTGTTAATGGAAATGAAAAACTACGCAAAAGGTACACCCGATTTCGATGAAAGTTTTATCATAGATAGTACTCAAGATATGATGAAGAATGATGCCAATTTTATCGAACATCGACAAGGTTTAAAATTTTTAAAATATTTTTAACTTTCTATATTGCAACTAATGAAAATCGCTAAATGATTTATTCAAAAGCATTCGAATAATTACAAACAACGTAATGGTCACAGAAATTATACGAGGGCTAGTACTTAAGTTTTTAGAATCTGGCAAGGCAGAAACAGCTGCTTTCAGCGAACACGATTTTTATCAAAACTCGAACAGTTAAGTGAATGTCTACAATTACAGAACATCAAAAGCTTCAAAATTCTATTTAGTGGGATTTTTCAAAAATCAAAAGTGCTAAATAATTATGTTGAAGGTTGTGCTAAATAATTATGTTGAGTTATGTTGAAGGGACTTCAGAGCCACGATTTTGTATTACATAGGACAAGGTTTGACTCAGAAACAGTGTAGCGACAGAATGAAACTGACGTTTGGTAACGAAGCACCATCTAAGACAACGATTTACAACCGCTTTAAAAAATTCTCTCACTGTCATAAGAATCTCAGTGACGATGTTTGTGAGGGTCGGCCAAGAAATGCTGTGGCTCCCGAAAACAGTGATGCAGTGGGGAAACTAACTGCTTCTGATCGTCATGTGAGATATCATGAAGTAGAAGCATCTTTTAAAATTTCAAGGACCGACGTGTATTCAATTTTACAATATCGTTTAAAAGTGAAAAAGATGTGTTGTGCTCCCGATGGACCCCCCTCCCCCCCACATACAATTTACCTTAAGCTGAAGAAGACGCTCGTGTGAAATGGTGCCAGGAAAATCTAAAATAAATCAACTCCGGTGCCTAAAAATATGTGTACGTCATTGTGACGTGTGACGAAACTTGAATTTATTCCTATAAAACGGAAACAAAACGCCAATCGACTGCTCGGGTGATTCCAGATGACCCTAGTCCGACAAAAAATTTTCGTGCAAGGAGTGCTTTAAAAAATTCAATCGTTCCTTTGGACGATCGTAAAACAGTCAGTGCTCCTTGGAATAACACAATTTTTTTCCCGAAAGTAGTTGCATAACTAAGAAAAAAATTAAAACGTCGCATCATTCTGCACCAGGACAACGCCAGCTCGCTTCACTAACTATGGATTATTTGAAGTGCCAAAAAATCGAATAGATGACTCGCCGTTATTCACCGGATTTAGCATCTAATGATTACTTTTTAATTCCATTCATAAAAAATAAAATGCGTGGTCAACGTTTTAACACTTAGCAGTCGAGAGGGGACTCTCAGTCACCACTAGTGTTGCCAGGTGTCCCTCACAAATCGGGACGCCAAATGCTTTGGACACCACTAATATCTTACAGTTTATTTCGCCATCTTTTATCACAGATTATTCGGCCATTAGATAAGGCGAAGAAAATTAGTTTAAAATACTGGTGTCCAGAGCATTTGGAGCACCCATTTACGCGGGACACTAGTGGTCAGTGAGAATCACCTCTGGAGTGCAAAGGGTTAATAATTCGGAAGAAGCCGTTGTATCTTACAAATGCCATGCTCATGCCACTTTCTCAGTGGCATAAATGTTTTGATGATTTGTTTATTCCAATGCAGAAATGTGTCGATGCTCCAGGAGAATATTTTGGGAAGCAATAAAACATATATCCTTGGTAAGAAATTATTTCCCGTATTAATTTCTAAAAGCTTAAGTACTTCCCTTCGTAATTAGTCCAGAAATGAGATCCAGAAATTTTTACACCATTCACAAATTATAAAAGGAAATTTTTCACATCCCTTACATTCGGCTTCATTACTTGTAAAACAACGATCAACTGGATTCTGGAAACGCTTTTCTTCAAGATATATTCGAATATCATAAATGTGAAAAAAAATTTTACTTTATAATTTGTGGATGGCTTAAAAATTCACTCTGTTTTTCCTGCGCAAATTTTTGGTTATGGTCAGCAGGTCTTAAGTGGAGTTCGGAATAATCCGCCTGAAGGGGCGCTGCAATAGTGATTTTTCCCGATTTTTTATAGTTTAGTTGTACATCGGCGGTTCATAGAGTGATAGGCAATCCAGCTAACCCGGCGATTCTTAAGCAAATGATGTACAACAGAATAACGAAAAATATTAATTTTATTAACTGCTAGGGAGGTCTGCCCCCAGCAAGCTACGCTCACCAACCCCCGTTCAGACACCGCAGAATCTAAAAACACGCTAATCCGATGGGTCTTAAACATATTAGAGAACATTGAATTATACTGAAAAAGCTGTGCAGTAAACGGGTAATTCCCTGTAAACGGGTTTCCATTCAATTCCCTTTGATTGTAAAAATTTAAGGGCGAATCAGTTGCTGTTAAAACATCCAATGGTTGTTTTCGTTTTTGATTAAAGAGGATCAGTTAAACCAGCGGTTCCCAACCTTTTTAGTTGTGCGGACTACCAATTTTGTAAAAATAACTTTGAGGACCACTAACTACTTAATATACAAGTTAAAAATATGACAAATAGACATCTATATAGTATATACATATATACTATCTCAGTAACTACTAAAAGATGCTGTACATGAAGAAAAAAAATATTTTTTATAAAGAAAATAACTTTATTTATTGTATTCACTTAGCTATCACAATTATATAAAACCTCAAAACAAAAAACAGTGATTAAAAAAAAAAACCTTAATGGGATTTTTGACACTGTTTGTCCTCGACGAGAGTGTCTCGGCATTCATTTTATTTCTATATTTATTTTTCAAAAAAACGAAAGTTGAAAAGGCTCGTTCACATAGATAGGTTGTAGGAAAGATCATTTTGGCAGTGCAATTTTGGCAATAGCTGGATAGCCTTGCCGAACTTTTATCCAAAATGTGACCAGTGGTGTTATCTTAAAAATCGATTTTAAAGTCTGTTCACATGATAGTTCAATTAACGAGTCTTCTTCATTTGAAGATAATTTAAATTTTTTTAATTAATTTTCTTCAAAGGGGTTTCTGATCCATTGGATTTCATCTTTAATTTTAGGGAAGAAGTACCTAAAAAATATGAAAAGGCTTAATTACTGCTTCAGTTAGTGTTGGCAGATTTCTCATTCATATGAATGATTAATAAAAGTATAAGACAAGTAACTAAAATTTATTAATTTTAAAAAAGTTACTATTTGAAAAATTTACTAATTTAAAAAAAGTTATTGTTTTAGGAAAATAAATGTTTTTAATTACGCCTTTTAAAAAATAATAGAATAAAATTAAGAAAAATAAATAACTTTAAATTACCTGAGGTTAGAGGACAAAGATTCGAGGTGTTCTTTTATAGTTGTAAATGTTGTTTTATCCATTTTGATTTCGTTGGTTTCAAGAAAATCATGTAGGACTGGAAATGCGTCGAAGGAATCTTGCTCCACTTTTTGAGCCCATCATTGAAGTTTCTTTATCATTGCTTCTATTTTCTCTTGCACATAAAACTTATGAGAGTCCTTGCCCTGCAGAGTTAAGTTAAGAACATTGAGAGAACCAAAAATATCCGCCAAATATGCCAACCGTTTCAACCAGTTTTCATTGGTCACACAGTCTAAGGTAGGAATTTGAAAGTTTTCCATCATAATCTCCCTCCCTCAAGAAAACCGTGAGTTCATCACGGAGTTCGAACAATCTTGTCTACACTTAGCCTCTCGACAGCCACCGAACTTCGCAGTGAAGTAGAAGCTGTTTTTGTTTACTGCCCATTTCATCACACAAAACACCAAACAGTCTGGAGTTTTTAGGTCTTTCTTTGATAAAGTTAACTATTTTACTGCATCGTCAAGAGTTTTTCTTAAACTCTCGTCCAAACCTTTAACTGTAAGAGCTTTTCTATGTATGCTACAGTGTGTTCATTGAACCAAGGGAGCAATTGATTTAACTTTGGCGAATAAACCAATATGAATTCCAGACATAGTACGTGCCCCATCCGTTGTCAAACCTACACACTTAGTCCAATCTATTTTATTTTCTTTTATAAAATTGTCAATAGATTTGAAAATCTCTTCGCGAGTTGTTTTTGTCGGCAAAGATCGACAAAACAACATTTCTTCTTCAATATTGCCATTCAACTCAAAACGACTAAAAGCTAATAAATTAGCTTGTCCAGCAACGTCTGTACTCTCATCAAGTAGCAGCGAAAAATATTCACTTTCTTTCAAAAAAATACAGCTTTTTTCACATTTTCCGACATTTCATCAATTCTTCTTTTAACGGTTGTATTTGATAATGGAATTTCGTTTTTTTTTGTACATTTTTCATCAAACAAAGCATTACTTATTATTTTTGCTGCGGGTATAATAAGTTCCTCGCCCACGGTGTGAGCTGAACCCTTCTTTGCGATTAACAAAGAAAGCTCATAAGAAACTCTGGTGCTTAGTTTGTTCTGTTTTTAAGATTTTTCCATGGTAGATTTAGACATACAAAAATTTCTTTTCTTGATTTCAAAGCAATCCAAAGACTTTCCTACACATTCAGGATGTTTAGTTGGCAAATGTCTTTCAAGTTTTGAAAAATTCATAGATTCGTTGGATAGCATTTCGAAACAAATCACACACTGAGGCATAGGCTCTTCCTCAGAGACAGAAAACACAAACCCACATTTTAAAAAATCAGGGTTATATTTACGAAAATATATTTTAGTTTTTCTTGCTATTTTTTTTACAACTTAGACTGGATTTCACCTTCATTTTAAACTCACTATTTGTAGAAACAGATGTAGACGTCCCTTCATCCCTTGCCAACTTGTCTTACGACAAGACCCCGTCCGAAACCAAGCATCCATATTGACGTGAAGTAATAGTATCTCACAGTACACACAACGATATGATACATCAACAGAAAACCACAGCCACTGACAAAGGAGTCAATAATAAAAGGGCAGAATGCGGGCGTGGTGTGGAGAAGGGTGAAGAATGTCGGAAGGAGGAGAGCGTTGACCTTGATGACTGACGAATGTAAGCCCAGCGATCAACAGCCAGCGCTTCTGTAGTGAATCGTCCCGAGAAACCGGTATAAGATCCCTAGATTCTACGGCCCAGTACCACGATGCTCGCGGCCCACGGGTTGGGAACCGCTGAGTTAAACATTTTAAAAGAAGCTAAAATAAAATGAATTAAATATACAGAGTCTTTGTCTCCCGGTATTTTAAAACAATCGGTATAACAATAGCCTAAGTCGTGTGACTTTCATCAACAGTTCCAGGCGGACCACTTCGCTTTTTATACTCTAGGTGCAATTTTGGTACTTTAATGTTAGCCAGGCACTGGTGATAAGTCGCCAAATATTATTCTATCGCCATCATTCCATCTATATTATAATAGTTCAAGTCGTCAACTGCCATAAACAAATACGGTCTGATCCCTTCGCCGTTCATATGAAAGTTTGGCACAGATGTCATATACGTCCCATATTGGCGCGAATTTTTAACGACGCCAATTTGGGGAACGCATCAACAGCATAAACAACAACATCCGGCTTACCATATCAAGCAAAATAACAATACTTTGGCGCCAGTTCCGTATATGACATTGGCGTCAGAAAAAAAAATCGCGCCAATATGGGACCGTAAGTTTTCCATTTTGATTAAAAAATCAAAAATATTTTTCCGAATAAAACTACATAAAAATTGCCATGGTTGCAAAGAATTCTTGGTACTGTCACGCTAGCCGGATGCAAATCTCGCCAAATGCTTTTTTTTTTTTCAACTCGCCAATTAGCATTTTTTTTTTTTCGAGTGGTAATATTTGGCCAGATGTCATATACGCACAGCAGGTTTGGCGTGATTTTTTTTTAATTTGGCGAAAACCTCGTTTTCAAATACCAGTTACATATGCATTTTTGGTATTACTTAGCTATCCCGTCGACCAAAAATCTATCGTCAAACTACGCTGGTTATCAAAAATTAAGAAAAGTCGCAAAATGCTAATTTTCAAATACGCGAACACTCAAAAGGAAATAATATAATTCGAGTAATTACTATCTCTACAACACAGCTAGCCCATATAACATCTCATTCATGTCACACATGGTCATAAGTGTCACAGTCACTACGGTGAAGCAAAAAAATAGGAAATTCCATACATCTCATTATGAGTCTCAAATGATCACTATATGTGACTCCACTGAGAAGTCAATGTGACTGCTGCTTTGTGACGAGTCAACAGGTGACTTTACAATGTAGTTAAATTGTGACGCTCATGTGACTGTCATTTTTAGACTCAATTTCATAGTCATCATGGACGTTGCATTATAATAAGTCAACAAATAGTATCATATTATAGTCACATGGAGACTTTTCCCAAAAGAGCATAATGGTGACTCCACAGTAGTCTCTCTGTCACCTGAAACTCATCATGTGACTTTAATGTTACATTATTTGGTAACTTATCACAATGCAGCGTTCACGATGACTTTGAAATTGAGTCTGCAAATGACAGTCACATGAGAGTCATAATGTAACTAGTAAAGTCACATGGTGACTCGTCACAAAGCAGCAGTCACAGTGACGTCTCAGTGGAGTCACACATAGTGATCATTTGAGACTCATAATGAGATGTATTAAATTTCCTATTTTTTTTTTTGCTTCACCGTAGTGACTGTGACACTTGTGACCATGTCTGACATGAATAATATGTTACATGGACTAGCTGTGTTGTAGAGATAGTAATTACTCGAATTATATTATTTCCTTTTGAGTGTTCGCGTATTTGAAAATTAGCATTTTGTGACTTTTCCTTAATTTTTGATAACCTGTGTATAAGATTAAATGCCAATAATGTTTGATCTTAAATGTCAGATTCACTTGACTTTAAGCAAGTTACACGTGTTTACGTCATCAAGGGATTTTTATTTCGACATTTTATTTGTATATTTATTAATGTTATACTAATTTATTTGTTCTTTCGTTATTTAAAATAAAATCTATGACAATTTGTACAATTTGGCGAGTGTTTTGGCAATTTATATAATTTGGCGAAATTGGTCGACGGAGTAACTAAGTAGTACCGTATTTTTTAATCATTTTCTATTATTTTCTAAAGGTAATATAAAAAAATAGTTATTAATTATAGAGCAAAATAATTTATATAATTTATAAAAAGAAATGAAAGTAAATAAACATTTATTATCAAATAAACAACAATAGCCGGGTTACCATGTCAACCTTTTGTGAAATATAAAAAAAAAATATCTGTTTGATTAAAATTTGAGTTGCCATCATTAGAAAAATGTATATAAAATTAGAAAAAAAAATAATATTTCGAAAACTAATTTTAATTTAAAAATTCTAATACCAGTTTTTAGATCTGTGGAACAATGCTGATTTTTGGTGTTAATCTCATCGCAAAGTATTCCCTATTTTAGGAGAAATCGCTTGAAACATAATCAGTTGTTTAATCAGTCGATTCATATATCCGTTTCATAAATTCGTTTTATATATCCGTTTCATAAATTCGTTTCATTAGTATTTTATATATATAGGGTAGATTATGATTGAGAGTAACTCGTTTCAACTCCGATTAGTAAAATGAAGCAGAAACTTAAGATGAAAATAACAATTGGTGTAGTAGTGAAGTAATAACACTGAAAGATTAACATGTGTAACAACTTTCTGAAATATTAATATGTAGTAGAACGAAGACAGTTTTAACATTGACACATTTAACTAGTTCAGAAATAAAGAATTCACAATTAAATTTCTTCTCTGCATTAATTTAAAGCGAGTAATTTTCATTGAAAAACATATTTTATTTAATTATAAATATATATCTATCTTCTTTTCGGATTTTTTATAAGTACACATTAATTGTGGTATCTAGAATAAATGTATTTAAGCTATAAAAGCACAACTTTTTCTTTAACACATTAACATAAGGATTATAATTTTAGAAGCAAGTATTTATAAAAGTTTTTCTTTAGGCTATTAAAACATAAATTTATAGTTTTTGCTAGAACAGATCAGTAAAAATAATTATTCCCTATTTGGAACAAGTAAGGGATAGATACGGTGCATTTAAAATGACAAAGAATATGACAAGGAAAATAAGGAAAAAATGTTTTTATTTTAAATCACGCTTTCAAATTTCATTGAGGCGTATGGTAAATAAAATCGCTAAGCTGTATCTTTCAAAAAAATAATTGAAATGATGCAATTTAATACATTTATTGCAATAAAACATGTAGCCGGAAATTATGCATTTGCGTATTTCGAAATAAAATTGGAGAGTTAATGGAGTGATTAAAATTCTTTGATAATGATTTTCTTTTTATTGAACAAATAATGAAATATTTCCATATGCAATTTCGTAACGCATGTAGGTGAAATGAACTGCAAATGTTACACTTAGCAACGAATTTTGTTTTAGAAATTTTAAAGGCAAGTGTGAAATTGTTTTCAATTCCAGATAATTAAGCAAATCAGAAATTACACTTTCAACTTCGGAACAAATTCCCTTGGTAGCCCTAAGTATATTAAAACTCTTTTTGAAATCTTCAGTTATTCTGCCTCATTCATTTATTTGTCTTGTTAATTTAATGATATCGAACCATTAATTTAAAAGACTAGATATTTTAAATAAATAACTAAATGCGTTGAAGGTTTTCCTTAAATTTTATAGTTATTATCTGTCGCAACATACTTCTTTTATTTCTTTTAAATGACGAGTAAATATTTTTTGTCAAATAAAGATTGAATTTCTTTACATCAATTATAATAAAAATAATATTCTAAAAAAAATATCATCATTCTTTGATATTGTTCAACACTGTTTAATATTGTTCATCAAGTTTTTTTAGAAACCCTTAACCGGAAACGTGAAAATTCCCTGCACAAACAGAACACTTAATAAATTACCAAATAGTGAACTTAACATTTAATCTTTAATAGTAATGCATTAACAGGGCCAATTTTTTAATATGACAGCATAAAAATAAGTTTGGAATTCCGGAGAGAGAAAATATTAAGGGCAGGTGTGTAGACGCAAACGTCTCACAAACGTACGTTTCCGGTTAAGGGTTAAAGCAATGTAAAACGTAAATAATGTTTGTAATAAACGACAATGTATGTAAGAAACAAATTTTTTATCGATAAAATTTATTAGTTTATTTATCTATTGAGTACCGAAATTCTTCGTAATAAAAAGCGTATGTATAACAAAGTTCAGTTACATATACACATCTATAGCTGGATTATTGTTATAGCTGAATACATAACTAATTAATTATCGGCATTATTAAATTATGTGTATGTATAAAGATTTCATTTTGAAATCTTATGCTTAATTTTAATTTCATTAATTATGAGAATTTTCATTGCATGCTACATTTATTAACGTTATTATAATATGGATGTTTTTTTCATCTGCCACTTGATAACTGCAAGTATTTTAAGAGGACGCGCTGGAGGACGCATAGGAGGACGCACTGAATATCTGTTGTGACTTTTTGTGTTTTATCTTTAGAAGAAGTGCACTGTTTCTTCGACGCAACTGCGATGCAATTAGAAAAAAACTTGCAAGCACTAGGGTTTGTTTTAAATGAGCAAAAACAAAGTCAGCTACACCTGTGCGCTACATATTTAAAAGTATTCGGACAGTTCTAATTTTCCTCTACAACATATATTCAACATTCTTAATCAGCATCTCTTTATTAAAGGCATTAAATTAAATTAATTCGAATTAAATTAAATTTCTGCTCCAAGAAATAAAAACTGCACACCAGAAGCTACCTCTAAATTTAAATCTATCATATTTTGTTATCTATTATTTAGCATGACATTATTAAAAAAAATTACACAAGATTTATTTCACTCTAATTTTTTTAAGAAGACATAAATGCATTTACCATATCTTTTCTGATCAATATCACTGTATTAAGCAATATTAATGTGATCATAGCTTCAATATGACGTTCATTATTTTTCAGAAAAAAACTGTAATGAATGTATAAGAGTGAAACACTAACAGTGAAATGAATAAGTTTTTTATTATTTATTTATAATTTTTTTTATTTACCTGTAGGAAAAGTTACGCTTAAGATGTTTTAAGACTATAACTATATACAGGGTGCAACATGTTATCTATCGCCGACCTTTAATTTCTCAACCGTTGGTCGTAGACATGTAGTTCCAATTACAAAAACGTTTCAAATGAGGTAAATATTCATGTTGTGGCATTATTTAAAATAAAAGATCAATTTTATAAAAAATACGAAAACTAACTTTTTATACGGTCCCCCAGTTCCTGTAGTTATATTTAGTAAAAGTTTAGACATGTCATAACAGATATAATTCAAGAAGTTTGACATCTGTACTACAAAAATTGACACAGTTATTAAATGTCAATGTTTGAGATTTTTGCACATGATTTTGCCTTTCATTGAGGGATCAGTTAAAAGATGAATTAAAGTAATTCGAGATCCAAATCAGGGTGCAATGTCCTTTTTACAGCGAAAACATCTTTAGCCGGTATCGTCGGTACGTTTAAATGCTGTTCGACCCATAAAAGTTAGCTCATATTTTTAGAAGAAATAACCCTATTTGGTGATTCTCCGATTTAGCGATATCGGCTAAAGGCAGTTTCGCCGTAAAAAGGACATTGCACCCTGATTTTGATCTCGAATTACTTTAATTCATCTTTTAACTGATCCCTCAATGAAAGACAAAATCATGTGTAAATATCTCAAACTTTGAAATTTAATAACTGTGTCAATTTTTGTAGTACAGATGTCAAACTTTTTGTGTTATATCTGTTATGATATGTGTAAACTTTTACTAAATATAACTATATGGACTGGGGGACCGTATAAAAAGTTAGTTTTCTTTATTTTTACAAAATTGATTTTTCACTTTAAATAATGTCACAACATGAATATATACCTCATCTGAAACATTTTTGTAATTGGAACTATATGTCTACGACCAACGGTTGAGAAATTAATGGTCGGCGATAGATAACATATTGCACCCTGTATATAGAAATTTATTAAATAATGCATTGAAATAAATTATTTTACAGACACCTAAAACGCCTAAAACGCCAATTTTATTACGTTAAAAGGTAATTTAATAAGTAATCAAAATTTGTTTTTTCAATAAGTTCTATTCATTGAAAGTATACAAGTAATTGAAAAAAAGTTTTTAAAAGGTGTATTTTATTTAAGAAAGTTAAACTGAATTTCAATACGTTGCAATCACGTGATTATATTTTTTTCACATGCGATACTTCTTTTAATAAAAGTGAAAACAAATGCTAATTAAATTTTAGCTGATAAAAAGTACTAGTTTGTTGGTATGGAAATTCGAATTTAATTTATTCAGTTTTGAAAGATTATATAATTTAACTTAAAAGTAGGAAAATATATTTATTTAAAAATTACATTTAAACTTAATTTTGTTTCCTTTTTTTCTAGAAAAACCTCTTTTCTATAATTTTCAGAAATAAGTATACAGATTATTAGATAAAAGGAAAAAGCAGTTTAGAAATTTAATGCTTTAAAGAAGAATTTAAGTAAGAAGCTAAAAAATGGGCATATGAAAAAATATAGACTTGAAATGTTAATTGCTTTAGCGCAGCTTCTAAGAAATTATTTCTATAGCAAGGATAAAATATGAAATCATTCTCTCTGAATGTTCTTGCATTTTCAAAAAAGAAAAATAACAATAAGCTCTGAGAATATTAAATGTAATTTTTTTAAATATTATATTTAACCAATTAAAAGATATCTGCAAAAAAAAGAAGAAGAAATATATCCACCTCTGAGAATATTAAATATGATTTTTTAAATATTATATTTAACTAATTAAAAAATATCTTCTCTAACTATTATGTTGAATGAAAAATATACATATAAAATTGATATTTAGTTAAGATATTTTTAGTTAAATATTAAAGCTTTGAAAACATGAATTATCATTTATAACTTTTCCCTCGTATTTGTGTATAAATGTTCTACATCTGGAGCAAAGAATGTGAATGCATGAGTATTACTGATGATGGTAGATATATTGTACATAATGAACTTGAAGTTATTATTAAAATAAGTCATTCCTTAATGATATCCTAATGATTTACCCTGAATGTCCTGATAATTGCAATTATTAAGCGACAGCTGAAATAAAAATATTCATATTATAATAACGTTAATAAGTGAATATGCATGTAAAACTCTCATAATTTATCAATTACGAATGTCCATTTTATTAATAAATATGCATCAACCTTATAATTCCAATGCTTTATGATGGATTATTGACGTATTTTAGTCAATGAGTGGTTATCAAAAAATAATTAATATTTCAGGACTTCTAAAAAAGGTCTTTTAATATGTAAGACGTCATTTCATACTAAATAAATCGTATTACTTTTTTTATTTGTTTTTCCTATTTCTTATAATTTTTGAAATACTGTCTATAACTTAATAATTTCGTCACTACGGATGACACAGTCGCTTTCATACGATATCTAATAGTCGTTTTAAAATAGCTAGACGTCCCATAATTTTACTTTATCCGGATTATAATTATCTCGATTAAATGTTGTTTGATTGTACCCGGAATTTACATTAGGAGTTCTAAACTGTAAAGAATCATAATTTCTAAGGCATTTAGTTTAATGACCTTTTAATTTTATATCCAAAAATAAAATTTACCAAAGTATTCAAATATGGTGTCACATTAGCTTCTCATTGTGAAATTTTCGAAAATTATTGTGAAAATGTGTAGTCGACCCCTAAACAAAAATTAAATGCAGGATAATTACTAAGCCTTTTTTTAATCGATTGTTATTCGTTACATTTTTATACGATGATTCACAGCAGAGTTAGTAGCGGATGATCCTTTATTAGCCAGGATTGTACACATAGGCGCGTATTTGAGGTGCGTATTTATGTGATATTCTGTATGCTTATACACATGTGTGTATGAATGTTATATTCGTAAACATAGCTGTATGTATCTTCGTGTATGTCTATACATATATGTTTGCCTCTATACAGGGTGTTGACGAATTGGACCGACAGAGTGGTGATAGTAGGCATCAAGAGAATGAAAAATTGCCATAGAACATGGGATCGAAAACCGCTTATTTAGTTACAAATACAGGGCGTTTCATCCTAACTGAACTTGTGTTGACAGTAATAATTGTGAGAAAAATAAAAAAAATTGCTATGAAAACGGAACGATATGTACCTTGCATTGCGTTAAATGTTATAACATCACGAAAAGTTCTGAAAAAGTAGGGTGCCCAAGCAATTGGTAATATCGTATAAACTGATAATCGCAGTCCAAAATGTGGAGTACCAAGTGCTTACTTCTGGCGCGTATAATACAAACTTCTACCACTGTTGTTTGGTGTCATCACATTTACAACAAAGGTGAAAATCTCTATTGCAACTTTTATTGTAACATACTTCAGTTTTCTGAAAGCTATTACTGTCAATTCAAATTGAGATCAGCACCCTGTATTTTTTATTAAAAATACATGGTTTGCGATCCCATGTTCTATGGTAATTTTTCAACCTCTTGATGCCGACTACCACCTCTCTCAATATGTCGGTCGAATTCAGCAACTCCCTGTATACAGGTATATACAGGTCGATTTACATGAACTATTCAATAATTTTCGGGGAGGTTAGGAACAGAAAACCAAACATTAATAACATAAGAACATGGGGTCGTAATCCTCTTATTTAGTCAAAAATACAAGATGTTCTACTGTAACCAAATTCTGGTTTCCATTAATAAAGATGGTGAAGGATTTGAATATTTAATACACAAATTTTAACGCAAGAGCGAGACCAAAATAAAAAAAACTGCTGCAAAAATGGAATTCAGCTTTTTTAGAATTTAGTGTCGCCCCCGATGAAAAAAAAAATATATGTATATAAATATAGATAGTACAAATATATATTTCAGTTTTAAGACTTAAAACACACACTTTTATTGTATATAAAATAAAGTCATTTGTATCCGGAGGAATAAATCCTCATTTACAATCTAGTCTTAAACAATATTTACAGTAAAGTATGACATCATTATCGCTAAGTAATACACAAATCCAAAAAAAAGTGATGTCTTCATTCAAGAAACTCGACAAAGAAAATAAGGCTATCGAATGATTCATATGCCTTCATTTGTTTGTAATATTAATATAGACACTTAAAATTAAATATAGTTTATACTAGCTCCATGTTTTATCAAAAATCATTCATTCATATATATATTTTTCAAAATAGCACGTATTTTAATTACTTTTTTTTTCAGTTGCTATGATAAAATGGCAACAAAAAGATATAATGACTATTTTTCAACTATTTTTCCTTTTCAACAGAAAAGGAGTACTTGAGTTTCCACCATTAAAAAAATTTCTTTAAAAACTACAAAAAAATATCTCAAAAATAAATTGAGATGCAGTTTTCAAACAAAATGCATTTAAAAGTACTTTTTCCCAATACGACGGTATAAAAATTGAAAACGTGCATTAGATGCTTAGAAGTTTAAAATATTGTAGTAGAGTATTTAAACGTACAATGATACATCTGCTTTATTTTACTGCTGGCTTATACAACGGAACGTTATTTTTTGGAGACGACACTTTAATTGCTGGACGAAAGAAATGGCATATCGGGGGCTAAAAAAAAGTTTGTTGGACCTTAAAAATTGAGCAACTATTTCAAGATCCTACTGACATTTTTATGAAAACTTATTTTGTATGAAATGGGATAACATGACAACAAATAGTAGAAATTTCCCCTATCCAAGCGAAAGCGATACAAACTGGACACTCTATATTTCTTAATGCAGTCTTCAACGAATAGGGCAAAACTGGTTGCATTACTTTACTAATTTATTTATTTTTTCGTTTTTTAAAAAATTACCATTTATTTAGAGGAACACGCAGAGTGTATTGTTTAATTTAGTAACGAACTAAATAACAAATTGACTAATATTGCTAACTGTGTTACAGAATGTTTCAAAAAGATGAATTGTTTTTATGTGAATGGTATTTTTGAACAAGACATAAATAAGGCTTCTACATGAAAATATGGCCGCTGCTAGAAATAAGTGTTCCTGTAACTAATAATGTTACACAATGAGTATTATTTTACATAAAAAACAATATATCTACTTCCTCCCCATATAAAATTTGACATTAAAAATTGGTTAAAGAGAAAATCCCTGTTGGCCCGGCCTATAGGCGCAGGTAGATTTCGAAGTTAAGTATACTAATTTCACCAACAAAAACTAAATCATGATTAGATATAAATCCACTTTTAACAGTTTTATCTGGTCGCTTTTGACGAGTTTTTATTTCATTTTTATATAATAGCTGGTTTTATCAGAATAATGTTAAGGCGGTATTTAAAAAAATACTTTTCCATGCTCAACAACTCGAAATTTTCTGGCACATTTTCAGATCCATTTTTAATAGAAAAAATATGAAATTTGCTGACGTGATTTTTGAAAATATTTATAAGCAACATGTCTTTTTATTTTTCTTTCAATTAATTAAATCTTGATTAATAAACAATTATTTTCTCAGTAGGATAATATTTTTCGTTTCTAACACAATCGCTTCGGGAAATTCTGTTCAAAATGCCCACTTTGACATCATTTTTTGAAATATATTCTGCCTCTATCAAAAAATCGATCATTACGGTACATTATATAGTTTCTGAATAAGAGAATCTACTGACTGGATGCGTTTGAGAGCAAAAATGAATTTAAAAATGAGTAAGAAAATAAGCAGTTTGGATTTGAATACACCCTTAATAAGATGATTTTTTTTTCCTTCAACCGCTATGTATTTTTAATTTGTTTTTGCTGTAAGAATTGGTCCTATCAAAAACTTGCCCATATAAATGTTGAAGACAATATTAAGAAGATATATGAAAAATTCATGGGGATTTTATATCTTATGAATTGACGGAGTTATGAAATTTTTTCTCTTCTTCAACCCCCCCCCCCCTTTTTTTCGGTACGAATTGGTCCTATAAAAACCTAAGAATATAAAATTTGTAGATAATATTAAGGAGATATATAATAAAATTAATTGGATTTGATATCTTGAGAACTGACGAAGTTAGGAATTTTTTTCTCCCAAAAACCCTATTTTTTGCACCCCTTGAGCACACTTTTAACTTTATCAAAAATCTGTGATGCATTAATTATTGGCCCTATTTTTATAAGTAATAAAAACTTTAAACTGATTTGATAGGTACAAAAATTCAGAAGTTATGGGATTTTTTCGGTATTCACAAAACCCTTCCCTGTTTCCATCCCCTTGGTCCGATTTTGCCTATTAACGAACTTGACCGAGATTTCATGTTCCTTGATTTTATGTATCAATTTAGAAGAGATTTGTGCAGAATTGTTAAAGTTATCGTGTCCAGAAGAAAGTGATATGTATATATAAATATTGATAGATAGGTAGATAAAGTTTTTTACTGAATGTGGTTTTGGGTTCTAGGGGTCATGATCGGTGTAGAAGGATTTGAATATTTAATGCGCAAATTTCCATGCTAAAGCGAGGTAAAAAAAAAGTTTGTGGGACTTGGAAAAAGTGAGCAACTATTTCAAGATCCTAATAAAAATAAGTATAAAAAGAAAAATAGTTTTTTAAAAGAACTTATAAGAATTGAATGTTCATCTTTAAAATCACGCCTAATGTTTTCCATGATTTTACCCTTAAATTTCCATTACAAAGCATTAATCTGTCGTGCGCACCACACTTGATTATGAAAAATTCACTGTTTTTCTATTTTTTACTTTAGGTATAAATTGCAAGCAAATGAATTTAGTAAAGAATACATACATTTTGCTCTAGTTTTATTTTTTTTTTATTTTTTTTAGAGAGAAAAAAAAAAAGAAGGGATCTTTTTTTAGGATTTCTAAATTGATTTCTTAACGTATAACCGTAAATTAATCAATATTAAATTATTCGCTGATAAAAGCAGTGTTTTTTATAATATTATACTGTTTGTTTTTTATTTATAATTTATTTTTTACGTTTATCTTTAAAATGTTTTATTGTTCAAGTTATTTACCTATTCTGTATATTTTTGGAGCGTTTATAGGCGTATTATTAAATCTATTGCTTTTCCAACTCACACACGATTGTGCGAGTTACAGAGAATATTTGACAATTGATCACCTGTGGCAGGCTAATTAAGAAATGCCTTAAAATAAATAAGTTCTAAAACTATCAAAAAGTTCTTCTGCCATCGTAAATACCTCTTTGTACATTTTTTTTTTAATTCTAGCATTAAAATCGATTTAAAAATGTCCTCTTTGCATACAAAAAGCAAGATTGAGTAAAATAAAAAAGTTTTAAAATAAACTGAACAGCTTGGATAAAGTAGTACTGCATGCTTTTGAAAAATTAATGTAAAAAATATTCGGAAACATAAAGATTCACACTTGCAAAGAAATTTTATAGCATCTACTCTCCTAATATAGGGCATTGAGATGCAATATGTCTCTAAATCTGCATTTTCTACAAGCTCAATTTGATTACATATATATTATATATATATACTGTGCCAAGTTTTGCTGGTGATCATGTAGACATTTTACCCTTGGGGATGAGCGAACGGTATACGCGTAAGGTGCTGAGAAACCGTGATTATTCTCACCAGCAAATTTTTATTGTAAATTTTGCCTTATTTAATCCGAGCATTTTCCGATTCTATTAGGCAAAAATTTCTATTTTGAAAAACCGGCGCTAAAAGATTAAAAATTCTGTAAAAGACGCTCATCTCGAAAAGGGTTAAGGAGATTTAAATATATGTACAACTTTATTCCAAAATAGCATTTAATCATTAAAAATATATTAAGAATTAAATCATATGTTTATTTTTTTTCATTTATGTGGAGAATTAATGCAATGCAATAAACTGTAATAATTATACAAATATTTTTCTTATCGTAATTATACTTTTTAATTAATGTGTACTTCCTCAAATAGTAGAAATATAATGTGAAATAATTTTAATTTTAATTATTCACCAAATTTACCCCTAAAATAACATTTAATTACTGACAATATGTCTTTTTCATTTTTTTCGCTTTATTTTTAAGATTATATAGTAATACGTTTTATTGAAAAATTTAAAAAGAAATAATGTTTTGTCTTCAATATTTTAAAACTTGTACAATAATTAAAAACAATACAGTATATATAAGCATAAAATAAAACCATAAAAGTAAATATTTAAAGCAAGTTCATTTTGAAATTTGTATTCTGTTATACATTATTCAGTTTTTTTCTGTTAAATATTATGTATGTATGCGAAGTACCTAAAATAACCATTTTCAAGTCACTTAAGCCGACAACTTATTCCCCAAAGTACATTAAAAACGTTTACGACCTATAAAAGTAGCTTTTTTCATTTAATTAGCATAAAAATTGCTGACAATTAAATTTTTTTATGTGAAATCTTAGAAAACACGTTCTTGACACAAATTTATTTTTAAAAGTAATCTTATTTTATGTTTAACAAGAACAGAAAATCATGAGTCCAGTATAGATTATGTAACACTTTCCAATACATTCAGAATACTGTAAGAAATCTTCACAGTTTATTAAGTTGAAATATGATGTATAAATAAACATTTTGAAAAACTCATAACGCATATGAAATCTCAAATTCTGGTATTACAAACAATAGTCGGAAAAATAATAAGTTTTTTTTTTTTTTTTTGTGCAGACCTGTGGATTTGTATGTATACTACATAGTTAAAAGTTATAGAACAGCTGTAGATAAAATAAATATAACAGTTGAAATTTTCCATTTCATAATTTCCGTCAAAAAACGGAAATATGCTTGAGAAATTTTCTGCAGCCCAGTATATGATCTATAGAATTTATCCACACCAATTTTATTTTTTTAAATAGTTCTAACGCGTCCACATTGAAAACGCGGTTCCAACAATTATTATTCATAGTCTTCAATAGTTTAATTTCTTCTGTAGACAAATTCTTTTGTGTGTCCCTGGAAATGAACGATATATTCTATGCACACCATATTGTACAGTAAGCTCCGTGTAGTTAGTTGTAGTTCACCACAGTGATACATGGGTCAATATCCACAAAATACGGAAATTGCAGTCCGCACAATAAAATTTCTATTTAATGTTATGTAATGCACTTTTATTTTTTACATTCTAATAAAAAATATTCTTAGAAATATTTTCAAGACATATTATATTCATAATATCACAAAAATAAAGCAATTAAAAGACTTAAAATTTCAGATCGCCATTTTCCTGGCATATCACACTGTGATGTGTGCAAAGTAAAAGACTTTCTGCTATACTGTACAAATATCTTTTTCTAGTTATTTTAATTTCTAATTAATAATTATACCTTATACAACACATATATGCGGAAGGTAACAAGTTCTGTATTTTATGAATAATTTTCCATATTTAAAATATGATTGTCACTGAAAATGAATATCATTCTCCTGACCCGCTCATTTTAGTTCTTTATGGGCGCTGCAGACTAATTCTTCTTGTTCTAGACATAGTTCAAGACAGAAGTAGTAAAATCATTACTACCAGCAAGATCTTTTAGATATTTCTTTGAAACTAAAGTTTTTAAAGGCTTCGTAAAAATTGAGTAGACTTTCATTATGTCATTTTCCTGGCTTCGATAAATTGCAAATAAAACTGAACATTACACTAAATTTGAGGTACTATTGAGGAAACATGTTCCTTTAAACAAAATCAAAATGTTAGATCTAAAAATTAAAAAACAAGAATGTGAAAAAAATTTTAGAATGAAATTGTCATTATCCTGGCATACATATGCCAAGAAAATTACACATAATTATAATTACATATAAATGATCTTAAGCTCTTTAAACTTTAACAATTTCACACATAAATTCCTTTATTCAGCTATTCAATCAACATTTAAAAAAAAATTAAAAGCTTTGAAAATATTTAAATTTTCAATTTTTTTGTTTTCAAAATCTCACGTTTTATGATATTCACCCATATATAAATTTCAGTATGATTAAAATACTGTAATATCATTAAAATACATCGCAAACGATATTTCCCCCCATAGACCGTAATGTAACGAAAATCCTTAAATTGTCTCTATAAATGAGCCGTAAATGCTATACACTTCATCTTAAATACCGAACATGCCATAGTGACACCCAATAACATCTATCAATATTTCATGGCAATCGGGTTATATTTGCGATTACATCGGGTTTATTTATTAGAGCACGGACAGACAGACAGACAAACCGAAATCATAAACACTTTTCAACTTTCTTGAAAAGTGTTAAAAAACTTAAATATTAAGTTTTAACATAGATTGTAGTTTAGTTTTTTAATCCCTACCTCAATAACTAACAATTCCAAATTACAAAAAAAATGTGTATTTCTAATTTTTGTGGCACTCCTTAATATGCAATACAATTATGGAGTTTCTGCTAATGTTTTTTAAATGTTGGTTTCAATATTAATGTCTACGACATCATGACAACATCAACAACATACAATTTTAAGATGAGTTAAAATTATATTATATATGAGTGAACATGACGAGTAAAAATGACTATATGAGTCAAAATGATATTTTTTTGCAGCTTTTAAAACTGAAGTTAAAACTATCTTTTCAATTTTTCACTGTTGATTATATTATACAAATTAGATTTAGCACACCGCTATTAAAGTTATGCCCTCTTGGCATTATCTGGAAAATTATGCATTTATAAAGGAGTTATTATTACACATTTGAAATTATAAATTAAATATTATCTTTCTTCTACATTAAAAATATTTGATACGCCAATTACTACACTTCAGTAAAAAAATTTAGTTCAGCAAACAGAGTTTGAGTTTGCATGAATAACACATTACGTAAGATAAAATAAATTTAATAAAAGAATACAAACTTTAATAGTTTGCACCTTTATGAGTTGGAAATTAAAAGTAAAGTACTTGTAAAATAAATTATTATGGCTTCGAAATGGCAGTGCAGTTTGCAATGTAGTTTAATATATATATAAAGCAAAATGCGAACGTATGGAAGTGAAATACAGCATTTAAAAATTAAATTTAGAGAACGAATATGTTGCGGATATCGCAAAACTTTCAACAGAAAACCGTTCTACTGTATTTATTTATAATAGCACCAACAATTATGAATATGAAACAAAGTGCGATTTTTAAAAAACAGAGTTAATGTTTAGTGCATTAAGAAAATAGCAAAACGGCGCCTCCTTCTGGGTATTAAAACTTAAAACGTTATCAACATATCTATTTCAAAATAAAGACGGTAAGATTGGATTAAACACCATTGATTATTATACGCATAAAAACATCAAAATATACATAAACTGTATTTGTAGATGCTAAAAACTGTGTAATGTTGACAGTATTTATTCTTTGAACACCCTGATGATGACCATAAAAGTTGACCGAAACTGTTGGATAACTTGCAAATTTATTTTAGTTCTTTCTACTTTACACCACTTTTAGCGAGTACAAGTACAGTTTATGTAAATTGCTATGATTTTATATGTATATATTTCTAATCACTAATCTCAATTATAAAATTTGGTGCATTACCCCAGACAACACAAACACATCCTAAGAACATCCGAAAGATGTCATATTCAGGACAAGCTGATATCCTGCGGACTGATGAATTGGTCCTGCCGACCGTTTTAGGACATCCCCTGGGTTTCGAAATGTCCCACCTGTCAACATCCTACGGATGTCATTTCATGACACCTTTTGGACGATTATAGGACACTTGTATGATATCCTCTGGATGGTCCTAATGACATCCTAAAATCATCCAAATAATGTCATATTCAGGATAAGCTGATATCCCGTGGATGGATGCAGTCGTCCTGCAGACAGTAATAGGACATCCCCTGGCTATCGAAATGTCACACCTGTCAACATCCTGTGGATGACTTTTTTATGATGGCTCGATAACCTCTGGATGGCTTAATGAATGTTACTGCCTACAATTTGCATTTTTGAAATTTATGGCAATTCATTGATGTCTTGTCACTTTTAATTATTATAATCAATTATAACATAATTATTTAATAAATTATATAGCCTGTAAAAAGATTATTCAGTAAACCTTTCTCTAAAAAAAAATCAATCTTCAAGATATCTTAGTTTATACAATTTATTAAGTAAAAAATGTTTTCAGTGACAATATAGGAATTTCAAAAATGCAAATTGAAGATAGTAATATATCTTACATATTTTTGATAAGATTCAAGAATATTTAAGAAATTTGGTAAAATTCCTTACTTGCACACAATAATAGTTTTACATACTTTATTCTTAATTTAAACAAATATTATCCAAAATGGTGCAATTTAAAAATTTTCCATCATAGCTTCATCACTATTTAAGATGTTGTCTTGCAGATATTTTTTAATATCTGGAGTTGAACATTTTTCTAATTTACTATTTTTGCCATAAGAACCATTTTTTCAATGACAATTTTATTCATTTTGCAATTATTTGATTTACTTACTAAAAAAAGCATGGACTACCTGATCCACTATGCACTTTAGGAACACCCAGTATCTGTAACAAATGTTATGCATTTGATTGTCCTGTGATGAAGTGCCACATGAAATTAAAAAGTATAATTTTGTTGCTCCGATGATTGTTTTACATTTTTTTTTATAGAAAAAAGCTACTGCATAAGACATCTTAATATTTTTGAAGTCAAATAAATAAAGTACAAAAAGCATGCCATTTTATATTTAGTGACCAAAGCACATTTTACTGTTGTGATAATTTGGCTGTAAAATACAACTTTAAATTTAATGTTTTACTTACCTTTAAATACATTACCTTACTTTAACAAAATATGATAGTGCCATGGATACATTTAACTTTATACAATTGGTAATAGCTCAGTAAATGCCTTTTATGAACATGAAGAATTAACACAAACTGCAGAAAAGTTAAGATACTCTTTTCATACTTTGTTCTTATTTTAATGAATAAGAACTTCTATATTTTAATTGCATTTTAAATGATTGCACATATTACACTAAATGCTGAATATAAAACAATAAACTTAAATTATTTGACAAAGAAAAGTTTAATCTTTACGTTAAAAATTATCAAAAGTGAATACCTGAAAATGTTATTCAAAATAAAAAGTCAAAGTTTACTCCTAATTTAATTTAAGACCAGTAAAGGAAAAAAAATAAAAGACAAAAAGAAATACTTATAAAATATATTCTGCAGTGTTAAGAATGATAGTACGAAAAAATGATAATCGCTGTTGAATTATTTTGTTTATTAATTATTAAAATAATTCCTATATTAAAAAGCTTAAAGTTACGAATTACACAATAAAACAGTCACATTAAAAGCAAAACAAGTATTTATTTACAATTTTCACAGCAAAATACAAAAAATATTTATTTAAAACTTTCACAGTAAAATACAAAACAAATATTTTTTACAACCTTCCACATTACAAAATATAGTTTCAAAACTTTTTTTTTAACAACAATCCAACTTTCCAGTTTCTCCTGCCTGCACTTGTCACAAAATAATTTTTACGCTGCACACATCTATAATGAAGAAAAGACAAAATATACATTTCTACTAAACTTTATTGGTGCATCACATTCATTCAAAAGGAATAAATCAATATATATATACACAAGATATACAATAATTTCTTATTGTTTGTTTCTTCAAAAGATCTTTTTGTAAAATTTACAGTTATTTTTAGGAATTTTATTATTTTAAGCCCTAGGAAATGCTTGAAAAAACTATTAAAAAGTACAAAGCAGCATAATTGCACATCTTATTTTATGTCAAACATCAACATGAAGCACCTGTCTCATTTTGTATCAAAAGAGAGTTAATATTTATAACTGATGAGAATACCATTTTTAATAATTAAAAATTATGATAATTACAAGCAACAGGACCATGCAAAGAGAAAATTGTGCCCAGGGTAAAGTTTAGTTTGCCTGTCCCCCCCCCCCCCCCACACACACACACACACAGACCTTCCCGATTAAGGAATGTAAAAAACAAAGTTCCCTGAACCAGAGCCAAGCGGATACATACGGTCCTACTTTCTAGGGGATCACATAGCAACCTGTCTTAAAAGGCATCAACTTACGCCCAATCACCACAACATCAACCTGCCATTCGAAACAGCTAAGCGAGGAAGACAGAAGGCCACAACATAACATAGTCTCTGCTGCAGCCTGATAATTTATTACACATGGAATATTTTGACGAGTCCGAGAGTCAAGGAAACATCTGCATAAGGGTGGCTATGTCCCAAAATATATAAGACGCTGCCAAGTAGGCTAAAGCCAGTGGGCCTCCCACTGGTGAACAACAGATACCAACAAGTACTCCATGTTCAGAAACTTCTCACCATGAATTGCTAACATTATACCTCGAGGGTACCCCTCAAGTACTATAAGTGTCAAGCACAAGAGCTACCTCACTTAGAACTCTGCACATCAAACAGGGCAGAACCGTCACTCCATAAAGCCGAAAGCTACATGCATCCTAGACTGTCACTAGGCATTATGCCTCGAGGGGAATGTAACAAAACACCTTCCAGGTAGGTACCGAACGAAAGTTCAAGATATCCTTTTTAGAGGCCTACAAGAGTAGAACAGGCGGCCCAATTGCTCCTCTAGACCACAAGCCGAGATCAAAGCCATGAAAGATCGCAGCTCTCGACCCCAGCCAGACACAAGGAGAAGCCACATAAGGCATGTCACACACTGCAAGAAAAGAGAAGGTAACTGCTAATCCAACCAGCAGCGCAGTAACTTCCCCCTACACACAGTTCAGAAAATTAAACAAAACAGACCTAAAACAATTTCTAAAATGGAAGAAGCCCTTAGTCAGAAATTTGTTTTGGCATGTTGGGTAAGGGATGGTGCAATAACTTTGAAACTAAAAATGGGGAACGAATGAAACAAAAAATAACTACTTTCATTGGGAAAAAAATTTTCGATGTGTATATATAATATATATAACCATTATATAATTATTCATCACTTTTCTCCATTTATTAAAAATAAAATTAATAAATTGAGCATCAATACATTACACTGACATTATACAAAATAAAGCAGGATCATCTATTTTTAATTTAATGAATCATTAATGAATTGTGTCTACTATAATGTACCAATATACTGATCACCAACATATAATGAATTAAAATCTTTACGAAATTTTACGGATTGCTTAGGGCACTTCAGTTTTTATTATGCAAACAATTGTTTTAATGCCAAAAAGAGAAAGGGAAGATTTTGTCAACTGAGAGACAAGAAGCGTGCAAATTTTTTGGATGAGCAGCAAGATGGGTGCTAATTTTTTGAAAGAGGGGCCAGAGAGGTGCTATTATATAAACCAAAAGACAGGTGGGGTGTTATTATATTATATTTTTTCATAAACATAAAAATCTATAACAAATATCTTAAATAATACTAAATGAGTTTCATACTTTTCTGTTATACAAACCAGGGATATGTTTAGGAAAATTTTAGGTCCTTTAAAGGACTCTTCACAAAATTATTTTTCTTAAAACAGGACCCTTCACAAAATTATTTGTCTCTTAAATAGAGATTTCATAGAATGTTTTCGCTTTCAAATTGAACTTTTCCACAAATTTAGTCATTTAAAAATAAAATTAGGCCTGTAAGTAAGCAGTTGAACTCACTAAAGAGCTTATTACTTAGCTTTTTATACAAGAAGGATAGAACATGAAGACATCGATAATTTAAAATTCACAAAATTATGAGTAGAATTTTCACAAAAATAAGAAAAACTTCAGTTTCACAAAAACAGGACCCTGTCAGAAAAGTCTGGACAGATCCCTACAAACACCTTGCCAAAATGTATGCTGATATCACAATCCTATCCATGCAACAGATTTTTATTGCAAACCATGCCAATTTCTTGGGTTATAATTTACAAACAAAAAAAGTTTGCCAGAAAGAAAAACTTTAGCATAAGGACTTAAATAAGCTATTATTATTAAATTATTGGTTCAAATTTATGTAACTAGATTTCATTTTTCATTAAAAAATGTTATTTTTCACAAAAAAAAAAATTAAATTTCACGAAAGCAACTTTTACTTTTCATAAAATAGGCCTCATAAAAAAAAAAAAAAAAAAAAAAAAAAAAAAAAAAAAAACTGCATTGACCCCTGGAGATACAGACTATGAACATTTCACAGTCTAATTAGATACAATTTTGTTGGTGCTGAATATCATACCCAGTCTATTAAGAGAATATAGATCGTCGCAAAATGCTATAACAAAAGCAATATATGTCATTGTTTACAATTTTATCGCATTGATATCGTGTGACGTCTTTATATATATCTATAAAAAAATCAAATGTTTGCTACAAACAATGCTAAGAGACACTTATAACTTCATGACTGAATTAAAAACTTAGTTTTACTTTATTGTATAATATTCATTTGTTCTTTTATTGTAAGTATATATTTGTGTTGATATAGTAAAATAGTGTGAAAGTTTGAAACAGTATATTTTTTAAATGATCACTTTTATACCAAGTTTTTTTTTTCTATTTGGCACCAACTATCATGCTTGGTACAATGGTGTTGATATAATAGAAACGCACCTAGAGTTTAAATATTAAAAATCAAATATGTTTCAGAATGTTTACATTCGAAATAAAGCTCATAGCCATAACCAGGGGTGTAAAAATCTAAGCACCAGCGGGCAGTCTCTCATCAATAAATTTTATTCATTATTTTTCGTCTAAATTTTTTGTAAGAATGCTAATAAAATTTAAACGAAGAAAACACTAATAAAATTTATAGGTGAGAGACGCGTTGGGCACCTACACTTTTACAC
Organism: Maratus speciosus; assembly: GCA_963932465.1. NCBI lineage: Eukaryota > Metazoa > Arthropoda > Arachnida > Araneae > Salticidae > Maratus > Maratus speciosus. Next base: position 351,718,745 of record OZ010788.1, on the reverse strand, counting down.
CCCTGGTCATAACATAAAAAATTTCCAACATAAAATAAAGATTTATTCGAGCTGAAAAAGAATACAAGTTGAATTAAATGTATTTGGCAGGTAAAATGCATAATAGAAAATTTCAATAGTCACACGACTGAAAAAAAAATCTTTGACATAAGCATTTTAATAGTCATTGCTTTTTAGCTGGTATGATATTGTAATTTTCTATACATAAGTTAATTTGGGATATCCATAAATAATACTGCAGTACTCAAATTCATGTGAAAAATACCAGGGAAAAAAAAAACATTTCATAATGTTTAAATTATAAAATACAATCGGCCCCACTTAATCGGGTAATGGATAATTGCATACCCCGCTTATATGCATAGAATGCTGTGGAACAGAGACGTTCCCCATAAGGCTAATTTTAAATGTACTCGTTTTATCGCATAACAATCCCCGGTTAATTGCATAAATGTCGCCAATCTACTAGTAGTAATCCGGATTTTATGAATTCATGTTATAGTGGTGAATGGAAAAAAAAAGGAAGAACTTTTTTTTTTGTAACAATGGTTTGTTATATTTACAATCAAAGAGCAGAAATAGTCGTGTAAGATGACTTATCTTAATTCTGGCAACTTATGAGAGTGTTGAATTTGGACAATTGTGTTTTTCTTTTAAAGCTTGTCGTACGTATAGTGACTCGATGCTGGGGGGTATTTTTTGAAAAATTCTGGAATCGGGGGAAAGTAGACCAATAAAAGATCAATATTTAGCGCTGGAAGTGGAGAAATGCAATGTCAAGATATGAAAAAAAAAAAAAAAAAAAAGAAAAATCCTAAAGGATTTTTTGTGTGGGCAAAAGAAAAAAAAGAGAAATAAATTGACAAATAATTGAAAAATAAAAAAGAATTTATGCAGAAACTTTTATTTTCAAAGGTATGATTTAAAAACAAAAATTTTCTAAACTTTCATTTTAATTTTCACATAAATTATAATGAAAAATTAAACCATGTACCGTAAATAGTGTTATACTACCTTATACTTTATTACATATACTTTTATATATGGAGTAATAATAAATTATTTATTAAAGTTATTAATACAGTAGTTTTTAATTTATTAGGTAAATAATTATTCTCCATTAATATTTATCATATCTGTGGCATATAATCAAATGATAGCGTTTGCTGATAACATTAATTAATGTCCTCGCTTAAATGCATACAATTCAGTGGAACCAACTGTATGCAATTAAGCGGGACGGACTACATTTTAAAATTAAGTCTATTCTCTAAACTTAGGTTGAATTTCTGACAACAGAAACATTTTTAAAATTATCGGAAAAAAAAAAACAGTTTTCATAACAAAGCAAACTTTCTTTTTTTAAATATCAAAATATCCCAAACTGACACAATTCATAATTATGTTTGAAACCAAAACTATTACTATTCAAAGAAAAATATTATACTGTATTAAATAATAATAAAATATAATAATTTAAATATTATAATAAATACATGCTCACATGATCTTATATTTTTTAGAAGAAACAACAACAACAAAAAAAATTCAGTTAAACTTACCACTGTTGGGGAGAATTTTTGATGATTTTTTTTGACAGCATGCAGCTTGATTTGTATATAGATCTTTCACTAATTATTTCCAAGGTATCTAAAATAAAAGAATAACTTTAATAATAATTATGGTGTCAAAGTACAATTTAAAAAACAAAGTTTTATACAGAGATGGTTTTTGAGACTACTGTATACATTTAAAATTATGTGTAAAATATTATAGCTAAAACTACAGGTACTTATCATGGTTTTTTGGTACACCATAATATCCCGTTTATCCACTTTTCTCAATAACGCCCTCTCCCTCCACCTTTTGTTAAAAAAAAGATACTTCTTAGTTATCCCGTCGACCAAATTGTAAGATTAAATGCCAATAATGGTTGCCATTCATTAATTAATTGTAAAAGATTAAATGTCAATAATGGCCAATAAAACCATTAATTTGACATTTTATTTGTTTATTTATTAATGTTTTACTAATTTATTTGTTCTTTCGTTATTTAAAATAAAAATTATGTCAATGTATATAATTTGGTGAAATTGGTCGACGGGATAACTAAGAAGTACCAAAAAAAAAAAAAAAATCCCAAGAAAGCATCACCTACTTCCAAAAAAGTTCCACCCTGCATGTCAATGTCAGAATCAATACCAAGTATTTTATTTTTTCGCCACATCAGAAAGGGGCGTGAATTCTAAACATGACATTCCCAACACAGGGATTATTCTGTTCCGAATTTTCTGAAAAATTAAGCATTCGGTTGAGAAAATAAAAAAATCAGGCATCAGTCCATAGTCCAACAATTCGGACATAATAAAATGTGAATTTCGACAAACAGTCACAGAAAAAATAAATTTCATCAATCGTTCACAGAAAAAATTGCCAATTTTGTCTTAGGACTGCAAAAAAAACATGAATTACACCAAATGATAGCAGAGACTGCACATTTTGCCTAAAGATGGCGAAAAAAGCCAAATTCGTCAAACGACCGCAGAAAAAACATGAATTTCATCAAAACATCTTGGAAAAATGCAAATTTCGTCAAAAGATTGCAGAAAAAAGAAATTCAGTCAAAGAATCCAGTGAAAAACACACATTTCATCAAAGGATCGCGAAAATAGATACATTTCAACAAAGGATTGAAATAAAAACCCTGCACATTTCATCAAAGGGTTATGAAAAAAAAAAAGAATTTCGTCAAAGTATTATGGAAGAAACGTGATTTTGGTCAGAGCAATGTGAAAAAAACTCCAGCAAGGTTCACCAAATGTCCCCAAAATCCCCCACAAATGTCGTGAAAAAATCTTGTGCAAGCACCCCCAGATTATTTTACAATTTTTCGCCATGTCTTTCTTAGGGGGAGGGGAAATAACAGGATTTTACGGTACAGTTTTAAATAAAGATATTTTAAAAAGTTATAAATGCAATTCTAGTGTGGACCCTAGGCCAATTTTGCAGGGCGCAACGCCTGGCAGGTCTTTTTAACTCGTTTATGTGGCGTCAGAACAGCCTTTTTTACACAGTGTATGAATCTGGCAGCCCTTTTAATTATTTTATACACCCTATGTCCCTTGCTGACATTTATGATGCACCCTTTCGACTCATTTCTTTTCTTAGCAGTGAGGGGAAGGGGGGGGGGGATAAGTCATGAAATATGTCCATTATTTACAGGAAATATTATATAAATTTCAGCATTTGTTTGTGGGGAAGTGTTGCAAAATTTGTCAATCGGTCATGTAGGAGGGGGAAAAAAAGAAATTTGACAGATTAATTTAGTTAGAGAAAAAACAATTGCAAAATTCTTCAGTTTGTCATGAGAAAATAATATAATCGTTTATTTTGCCATTCAATCACATGGAAAAAAAACTTTGCAAGTTTTGCCAGTAAATCATGAGGAAAAATCTGGAGTTCATCAATTGCTTCATCGATCTGCCATGAGGAAATTGTGAAATTCAAGTACCGATTATATGAAAAAGAAAAAAAAAAAAGCTCCAAAAGTTTTGCAAATCGGTAGGAAAGGACAAAAAAAGGCAAATTTCACTAATTGGTAGAGATAAAATATCATAAAATTCATCAATCGGTTGGATAAAAAAATTGCCTTTCGATTTTCAAAAGAAACTGAAATTCGCAAGTCGATCGCTGGAAAAAAAAAAAAAAAAAAAAAAAATTGTTCAGGAAGTTGCTTTGAAATACAGCAAAATTTGTTAATCAATCACAGGAAAAAACATGAAATTCAACAGTCAATCGTGAGAGAAAATCATGAAAATTTTCAGCCAGTTGCAGAAAAAAATGCAAAATTCATCAACTGATTGCACGGAATAAATCCTGAAACGCATCAATCAATAAGGAGAAAATTAGCAAAATTCACTCAACTGCGGGAAAATATAGCAAAAATCCACTGATAAAAAGGAGTCTAAACAAACAAATTCAAAAATATTTTTTGCGACACAAGTGCCATTTTTTTTAAAATTCCAATCCGAGACCCCCCCCCTTTTTTTTTTCTCTAGAGTCAACATGAAGTTCATCTAAAATTTCATAATTACATTAAAGAAAAATATTTAATTTTTTTAATTTAATTGAAATGTAACAACACAAAGTGTTGAGCAACAATGGAGTGCTTTATTTTTTTTCAGACCTGTACATAAAAACACAGGATTGAATATTTTTATGTATCGAACAAAATAAAGCAAAAATATATTGTTTACAACATGTAATGAATAGAAAATTGATAATCCAAATGATCTTAAATTTTTAAAGTGACCTGCTACATCATTGTAAACATTTTCAAATTGATTTATTATCTGAATCTTTTAAACAGCCTTGCTACATCAAAAATACTAAAACAAAATTGAACAGATGCTGCAGCCACACCAAGGTTGGTGCTTTTTTTTTTTTTTTTTTTTTTTTTTTTTATGCCCATTTTGGCAAGAAAACCCTGGTCTGAAATACTTGTTGGGTATACTGTGCAAAAACTACATGTTAGTTTTATTATATTTTGAATCAGTTTATTTTATAATGAAAACACACACACATGCACTTTAATATAAAACACACACATTTTTATATATATATATATATAAAACACACATTTACGTTATTGCAAAAAAAAAAAAAAAAAAAACACATTTTTTTTATTATAAGGCACACACATTTACTCTATAATAAATAAAATATTACACATTTTTTTAAAATACAAATTGTTTTATAAAACAGACACAAAGTTTAATTTAATAAAAAACACACTATCTGTTTTGCTGTGTTGTCATACCAGACAAAACATTATGATTTTTGCACCAAAAAGAAATATTGGTGTATCTACGAGATAACTACCAAAACATATTTTCTACAAAGAAAACCAGATAAAATAGTGTTCACATCTCTTTTAAAAAACAGCCTGGCAGAATTATAGAAATCAGCATTTTTCTTGAATTTTCAGGAGAGGGAGAGGAATATCCCCGCTGGTTTACCCTCTGAATTCATCATTGACATGCATTATCAAGACAAGCTGAAATCATATACATTTTAAAAGCAACGTTAAAAATGCCAGAATAAACAAAGATTTTTTGCGAATTTGTTTATTCTGGCTTTTTTAACGTTGCTTTTAAAATGTATATCATTCTGCGGCATGTAGCATCTTAATAATTAAGCTGAAATCATGCTATGTTTTGAGAGAAATGAACATATAAATTAAATAAGCTTTCCATGGATTACTAGATGTAATATAATAATGCATTTATAGTAAAATCGGCAATGCTAATTCAATTCAGTTACCCTTGAGTATTCGCCTGGAGATGGGCAAGATTTTTTTTGCCGATTTTAAATTTTTTCATTTGTAATTTTTTTATGTTAATATCCGAATCTTTTTTGCCTGTAAATTTGAAATATATACTTTTAAAAATGAATATTTCCTTTATTCTATTGTTTTAAAATTTATGTATATTTGCTGTCTGCTATTTACAAATTCCCCCTCCCTATTTTTTTTTTTACAAATGAGGTTTAGAATGCCAATTTCTGTTTAAAATTTTTCCATTTGGATTGTTTTGTTGTTGTTATTTTTAATCTTTGAATTTTCGAAAATTAAGCTTAAAGTGGTTATAAATTAAAAAAAAAAAAATAGATAGCGGACTCAGGGCGAATACTCCAGTTATTCCTTTAATTCTATAGCACTTGAATATTAATGCCTGCAAATTTTATGTGCATATAAAAATGACTTTGTTAATGCACCAAGAAATTCACACTATTCAGAAGTATTATTAATTTTTTTTCAAGAAGTAATATTAATTTTCAGAAGTATTTTTTTATTTCAAGAAGTAATCGTAATTTTCAGAAGTATTATTTATTTTTTCTAGAAGTAATATTAATTTTCTGAAATATTTTTTTTTCAAGAAAAGCCTTAAATGTATTTAATGTTTTGATATTCAAAAACACCTGCATAGAAATTTAAAAAAAAATATCGTAATAAGAAGTTCAAGTTACCTACTCTGTTTAGAACCTAAATAAACATTGATAAATATTAAATTAATGTGAACAAATAGCGAAAATGGGGTGTCGAAAAACGCGGGTATTTTTCAAATTTATTTTTAAGTGGTTAAAGAATGAATTTAAAATGTCAGCTTAAATTGATGTGTCTATAAAAAATCTTATACGCTTACTGTTTATTTTGGAATTAAGAATACAATTCATTTAATTCTGTCTGTTTTAACTTTAACATATATTGAAGTTTTAATTCAACCGACAAGAATTGCTGACATCTTTTTCCTTCTATTCCACGTTTTAATCGTGCGATGACTAGGCCTAATTTCTTTTTTAAATTTCATCTTAATAAAGTAAAAGTTATTCTAACATAACATAAATATATAGACAGAATAGTTATAAAGAAATGCATTACAAAATGAAAGAAAATTCTTACCTTACATCCACATTCTTCATATTTGAATTTGCCATGACCATCGACGGAGGAATCAAAATAAACGCCATTTCTGGTAAGTAGGTTGGCTGGTTTCACGGTTGCATTCTCGAGATCCGTCTTGGAATATCCTCCGGTCGTTTTGAGGACGGTTGCAGCTGGACGGTTTCAATTGGTCCGTTCTTTAGTATTCTGCGGGCATTCACAGGATAGTTTTATAGGATATGACGACTACAGGATTTTTAGGATCATTGTAGAGCGTCCGAAGGACGACTGTGGTTGTCTGGGACTATGTAATAGAAAGTGAGATATAGCTATAATGTTCATCGCAAAAAGCAAATGAATAATATTCCATAATAAATTCGAATAAAAATATTCGATCGTGGTAATAATGTAGTTTCAAATGTACAAAAGTTATAAGAATGGATTTAATTTTATTCAAACCACGGTCGCTAAGTTGCAATAATTAGTTACGGAAATGATTATGAAATGTTGCCCCAAGCACATGCCGTCACTCATTCACGATTTGCTAAATAACACGAATATCTTCTATAATAATTAATGTAATTTATCTGACGGTGAGGAATAAACTATTATTCACAGAGGAATTTAAACAGTTATTTGTTACTATTTTTGTTAAAGAATTGACCATACAGGTAAAAACAAATATTAGATTTAATACACTGTTAAACTGTCGCTGCAAAAAGTCCAGTCATTCGACTGTTGTTATTGAAAACGGCCACATAACCATAATTTACCTTTATTATGACCATAATATGCTCCATAATATGGTCAGAAACATTAAACAATATTGTCAAGTAACCAGTATCTTTAATTATGGTCAAATGACTGGACAGTTTGCTGCAGATTTTTAATAGGACTGTTGAAAATTTGTCCTTATAACCGTACAAACGGTCGAATGGCCGGACAGTTTGCTGAAGACTTTTAACAGTGAGTGTAGTATCTCTTCTAGTTTTTTATCGACTTCAAAAAAAATAGAAGCTTCTGTTATCGACCATAATATATGTGTACCTGTACATATGTATGTATGCCCGAAATGTTCTCTACAACCGGATTTGAGTACAATTACTTGAAATATTGTTCTAGTTCTATAAGAGAAACTAAATATATTACTCATCATATCATATATATGTTACCGGCCAATCCCGATTTTAGGCCAAACTAGATTGGCCTAGGCCGAACTAGTTTATCCTTGCATCGGGTAAACTAGATTTTCCTAAGCCAAACTAGTTTATCCTGACGCCCATAGGATAAACTATTTTTTCCTAGGCCAAACTAATTTGGCCTACTATTCATTGGTCCGAACTAGTTTATCCTAGGCCGATCTAGTTTATCCTACGCCATTTCAATTTGACGTGCATTTATTGATCCCAAAGACCGCTTCGGCGCCAACCTTCTAGTTTATCCTACGCCAACTGAATTTGACGTGCTTTAATTGATGCCAACCAGTGTTGAGCACGCTCACAAAAAAAAAGAAAAAAAAACAATTCAAACTCAAATTCAGTTTCTCAAAAAGGTTCACGCTCAAATTCAAAATTTTGCAAACGAATCCGCTCAACTCAAACACATTTATGAAAGTGAGCGAAGTTCACTAAAAATTCGTTTTTATTTTATATAATAGAAGTTTAGCGTCCAAATTTACAAAATTTTGTGAGCTAGTCTTTTGATTATTCGAGGAAAGGGTCTTTACGGGCCCGCCCAATTTTCCTTCCCGACACTCGGCCACGCTTGTTCTGGGGATTACTTTTTTCGAGAGGTTCGGACCGAGATGGACTAGGACTCAATTTTTTTCCGGCTTAAATAGGGACTGTACTGCATTCCTCTTGGGGTCTCCACAGGCAGAAATTTTCAGTCAAATTTCCAAACGAGCTCATATGAAAATCATTTGGACCGGCAGGATCTCTGGTCTGTTCAGTAAAAATATCAGTCGCATTTGTCCAGGACCATTTTTTTTAATGCACATATTTTTAAATCGCTATTATTCCACAAATAAAATTTATATATTTATTAGCCCCGATATGCTATTTCTTTCGGTCCGCAATAAAAATGTCGTCTCTAAAAAACAACGTTTTGTTGTATAAGCCAGTCTAAAAAATAGCAGATGTATCAATGTACGGCTAAATACTCTACTGCAATTTTTTAACTTGTAAGCTTCGCACATTTTCAATTTTTATACCGTCGTATTAGGGGAAAAAAGTACTATTAACAGCAATTTGTTTGAAAACTTCATTTCAATTTATTTTTGAGATATTAATTTTTTGTAGTTTTTAGCGCGATTTGTTTAATGTTGGCAACTCAATTACTCCATTTCTGTAGAAAGTATAAGATAAATAGTTGGAAAATAGTAATTAAATTTTTTTGTTGTCATTTTTCCATAACAACCGAAAAAAATGTAATTAAAAAACGTGCTATTTTGAAAAAATATAAATGAATGATTTCTGATAAAACACGGAGCTATTATAAAGCACATTTAATTTTAAGTATCTATATTAATATTACAAACTAATTAAGGCATATAAATCATTACCCAGCCGATTTTTTTGTCGAGGTTCTTGAATGACGACATCTCTTTTTTTTGGATTTATGTATTATTCAGCAATAGTGATGTCCTATGTATAGTTTACTGTAGCTGCTGTTTAAGACTGGACCGTAAATAAGGAATTATTCAGCCGATGCGAATGACGTCATTTTATATAAAATAAAAACATGTGTTTTAAGTCTTAAAACTAAAATAAGTTTTGCAACTATCTATATTTATATGCTTTTTTTCATCAAGGATGACAGTAAATTCTGAAAAAGCAGAATTCATGTTTTCTAGTTATTTTTGTTATTTTTTTTTAGGATAAGTAGATGCATTTTTACGTAATAAAATTTAAATACGGTAAAACCTGAGAAAAATAACTTACCTATGACGGAATCCCGTGTTTAACAAAAAGAAATATATTGTTTTATGTAAAATGAGTATATTAGTACCAGTAAAAAGAATATAATGCATTTACAACACAGATGAACCTTCTAATTAGGGAATCTGCTTATAACATATTTTTCTTCTTTTCTATGCAATTCCGTCTTAGAAGATTTTATTGTATAGAATTTTTAAAATTTTTAAATCTCCAAGCCATAGAATGTGGATTAACGATATTAATGATTCTATTGTAAACTATATTGATTTTTTAATGAATCTCTGTTTGTATGTAAATATCTGAATAATTACTATTAACAATGATATTTTGCACGGCTTGGAAACTTGAAGATCTGAAAAATATTAAATATAAAAACCTTCTAAGACGGAATCACATAGAAGAGAAAAAACTTCGTTATAGTTAAGTTCCTTTTTTAGCAGGTCCGCCGTCCCTAGCAAGTGTATTATGTTTTTTTCAAACGGGTTATTATAGAACAGAAAATAAGGCTAAATTGGATGATTATAGCCAATTTGCACCGGCTAAAAAAAATCGTTTAAAACACAATTTCGTCATACACAGGTTCTCTAACAGGTTTTACAGTTCTGTATCCCCATCCGTATAAATGTATATGTATTATTCTTTAAAGAGAATTTTAATTGTGGGATAATGGTAGCTTAAACATATATGTGTTTTAGGCCAAACTGGGGCGGGGACTTCTCCGGATTTTGAAAATTCCAGAATTCTGAAGGAATATCAAATGTAATTCTGATATTCTTAATGGTGCATTTTTTCATAATTAATTCAAAGCCAAGTGATATTTATGTGAGAAAAGAAAATCAGTGTTTTTTTTTTGTTTTTGTTTTTTGTTGTTTTTTTTTTCTCACTTAGCTTTGAATTATTTAGGAATAAATGCACCATTAAGAATATCAAAAGTATATTTGATATTCGTTCAGAAATCTAGAATTTTCAAAAATCCGGCGAAGACCTGGTCTCGACGATACCGGATTTTCGAAGTTATAATGTAAAAAATCAATCCTCTAAATTTTTCCTCTCCTAAATTTTATGATAACCTCTCATCCAATTCTTCAGTCCTCCAGTACACAATTTGTCAAATGGAACACATTTTGTAACTACCGGCGGCGGTGAAATGGGAACGATAGGAGACAGTATCTCACTCCCCATTTAATAAAATATATCATACAGGGGTGATGGCAATGCTACTTTGAACAAGGTTGGTGCCGGAGCGGTAGTTGGGATCAATAAAAGCACGCCAAATTGCATTGGCCTAGGATAAACTAGAAGGTTGGCACCGGGGCGGCCTTTGGGATCAATAAAATCCGCCAAATCGAATTGACCTAGGATAAACTAGATCGGCCTAGGATAAACTGGTTCGGAACAATGAATATCAGACTAAACTAGTTTATCCTATGAGTGTTAGGCCAATCTAGTTTGGCCTAGGAAAAACTAGTTTATCCTATGGGCGTTAGGATAAACTAGTTTGGCCTAGGAAAAACTAGTTTATCCTATGGACGTTAGGATAAACTAGTTTGGCCTAGGAAAACTAGTTTATCCTATGCGCGTTAGGATAAACTAGTTTGGTCTAGGCTAATCTAGTTTGGCCTAAAATCGGGTTTGGCCGGTAACATATACACTGTAAAAAAAATCGGTAATTTTTGCAGAAAAAAATGTATTTTTTACAGAAAAAAACAATGTTAATGAAAAATTACAGACATTTTCTGTAAATTAAACGGTTTTCTACTGGCGCCAAAATTGACAGTTTTTTTCTGTCAATTTGAGAGATTTCTTTTTTTTTCAGTGAAGTTTTTTTTTTTACATGGACATGTCGAATTGTCTTATGTATGATTGTCTAATGTTTGTTAAACATTTAACTTTGTTAAACATCATAAATAAGGGCGTAGTGACATAATACAGTTTAAAATTTGATTGGTCGAGATTTTTTTCACAAAAATCTGTTGGGCCTGCCATTATCACTAAGCCAGTGTTTGTTGGTTCACTCTTCTAATCAAACTTCAACGTTCGGGAATGTAAGTTGCCATAATTTAGGGGGGGGGATTCCATCTTAGTTCTCTACTCATTCATTCTAGTGCAGCCATATTTAACCTGCAGCCCGCCGGGCGTATGTGGCCCGGCGTCCTTTTATGTGTAGCCCGAGACACATAATCATTCATTCTTGTGGGGAAAACTAAATGAGCTGAGAATAAAAGTATTTAACACCTTCACTGTTGTTTTATATATTTTCATTAAGGACAAAATCGTCTTGATATTTATAAATAGTTTTAAATTATGTTAAAACAACTTAAATACTATTTTCTTGGTCAAAAGTTATTTTTGCACGTAGTACTATTTGTGCTACAGTGCTGTATATATTTTTTAATATTCAATAATAATCTGTCACTATTCAAAATTAATTAAGTTCGAGCTATATGTTTCCCCAATTAAAAAAAAAGGAAATTTTTTTTTCATTGAGCACATAACTCATTTATTAGAAAAAATTTCCTGATTTTTACTTTCTTCTATCTTTACAAGAAGAAAGTATTGGATTCATGAAAATTTTCGAATTCCGGTTTTCGACGGATTTACACGTTTTAGAGGTCAGAGAACCCGAAAAACATGTTTTTACAAAATGTCTGTCTGTGAGTCTGTCTGTCTGTCTGTCTGTCTGTCCGTCTGTCTGTGTGTCTGTGTGTGACATAAATTTTGTGGGCGCTCTATCTCAAGAACTAATGCACGGAATTTAATAAAAATTCATATTCAGTTAGTCCCTGATACAAATTGATGCTGATTATTTTTGGTGCAAATCGCTCAAAAGGTGGCGCTGCTATGCCGCATTTTTTATGATTTCCGAAATGGCTCTATCTCAAGAACCAATGCACGGATTTTCATGAAACTTCAGATTCAGTTAGTCCTTGATATGACTTGATGGTGATTACGTGTTGGTGCAAATCACTCAACAGGTGGCGCTGCTATGCGGCATTTTTTATGATTTCCGCAATGGCTCTATCTCAAGAACTAAAGCACGGATTTTCATGAAACTTCAGATTCCGTTAGTCCTTGATAAGACTTGATGCTGATTACGTGTTGGTGCAAATCGCTCAACAGGTGGCGCTACTATGCTGCATTTTTTACAATTTCCGCAATGGCTCTATCTCAAGAACTAATGCACGGATTTTCATCAAACTTCTGATTCAGTTAATCCTTGACATGAATTGATGTTTTGTGCAGTTTGGTGTAAATCGCTCAACAGGTGGCGCTGCTATACTGCATTTTTTACAATTTCCGCAATAGCGCTATCTCAACAACTAATGCTTGGATTTTCAACAAACTTCAGATTCATGTATACTTTAATATGGATTAGTGCTGATTACGTGTTGGCAAATCGCTCAACAGGTGGCGCTGCTATGCTGCACTTTTCAGAATTTCCATTATAGCGGTATCTGAAGAACTAATGCAACAATTTTCACTAAACTTCAGAATCAGTTATTCCTTGATATGAATTGACATTTTGTATATTTTGGTGTAAATCGCTCAACATGTGGCGCTGCTATACAGCATTTTTCACGATTTCTGCAATCGCTGTATCTCAGGAACTAATGGACATATTTTCATCAAACTTCAGATTCAGTTACTCTTTGATATGAAATGATGCTGACTACGTGTTGGTGAATATCGCCCAATAGGTGCCGCTGCTATGCTGCATTTTGCACTATTTCCTCAATAGCTCCATCTCAAGAACTAATGCACGAATTTTCATCAAACTTCAGATTCAAGTACACCTTGATAAATGTTGATACTCATTATGTGGTTGTGTAAATCGCTCAACAGGTGACACTGTTACGCTGCATTTGTCATGATTTGCGCAATAGCTCTATCTTAGGAACTAATGCACGGAATTTCCCCAAACTTCATATTCAGTTAGATATTGACATATGTTGATGATAATTAGGTTCTGGTGTAAATCACCCAATAGGTGGCGCTGCTATGCTGCATTTTGATGGATTTACACGATTTCATGGACAGTAATATCTCAAGAACTAGTGCACGGAATTTCATCTTTTTGGAATCCTCATGATGAGCATAGATGCACTGTGATAATAAATTTTGAAGTATTGACAAGTATTGACAAAGTTGAAGCATTGAAGTATTGACAAAGTTTTGTGATGGCCACAACATACTAGTTTCCTTCAGAATTTGAAAATAATGAATTTCTACATTACTGCATTTTATATTTATTAATACTGTATTTTAGGGTTGAACATTTATCGAAGAAAAAATTGGCACCAAAATATTTTTAAACTATTATTTCTAAACAACAAACATATTCCTAAAATATTTGCAATAGATATATACCACGAAGATTATGGTTTAGAAATAGTGGTGTTAAAATGTTTTGCTAACACTTCTTCCGCGACAACAGTTCAACCCTACTGATACGTTTAACTTTGTAATATTGCTTTGACATACTAAATTTGCTAACTTTCTATTTAAAAAACCTCCTTTTTAATAGTGTTGCGGTCGTCTAAAGTCATAAACATGTGTTTATTTTATTGTCGTAATTGTCATAATTTTATAATTTTCGTAAACATAAAATATTTATATTCAGAAACATATTTTGTTTTGCCGCGCCATAGTCGCCAAAATACGCCTACTGGCCCGCAGAATATAAAAAAATAGGTCATGTCAATGAGATCAGCGTTTTTTTCTCATATGTAAGCAAGTCGTAGAATATGAAATAGTCGCTTTCGCTTTTTCTTTAATAACTACTTGTATAATTTTTAAATCATGATAGTTAATTTCATTTTTCAAACTGTCAGCATTGCTTCTGCAATTTTTTTGATTTCTTAAAACTGTGCGCGATCAAATAGAAATATATATATATACATTTTTTATCAAAAGTTCAGTTTTCATGAATGTTAAATATTTTTATAGTTTGTGTTATATATTTTTCATTTTCTTGTTTTGAAACAAACAGGAAGAATTATTTTAGGCAGTTTATAAAATTCAACAATTTAAATACTGTGTAATGGCGTATCTTAACAGTAATTTATAAAACTTTCTGATGACATGTTTATCGTATTTCTACTATAAAAAATCAAATGTATGCCGAAAAGATTAACTTCTCAATTTCGGAATGCTTAATAAATAATTAGTTTTGTTTTAAAAAATGTCAACTTATTACGCAGTGTTTCATTAAACTACGCTGACAAACAAGATTCGGGGAAGTATTGTTTGAGAAAATTTAGAAAAGTTTCTGAAATTTAACATGGAGAGAATTTTCTAACTTGAAATAAAAAAATTAACAACTGTATTCTTGGCATCATGGTATCATCAAAATACCGAAAATTAAAATCGTATAAGTGTTATTACTGGTATTTTTGATCAAAATTAATTAGACTACATTAAGGAGACAGTTTACCTCAAAATTGGTCAAAAAACAGATTTTTCTGTACGAAAGCCTGTTTAATTGCGAATATTTTGATACCTCATTTTTATCCACACGGCATTTATATCGCGTTATATTGTAAATTTTGTTAATACACCCAGCGCAATTACCCACACAAATTAAAATTTAAATGGCTTTTTCTCCATGTTCATATTTTTTTCAATTTCATGTTTTGAAAATGCTAAAGCTTTTTTTGTATTTAAGATAAAGATTTCAACTTTTTTGTACATATTCTTTATTCTATATGTGATAAATCTGCTCATGGAATTAGGCTTCAAGTTTTCTTTTTTTTTTTTTTTTTTTTTTTTTTTTTTTTTTTTATAAAAGTATATGAAGTTCTACTAGATTTCATCGTTTTACACTATATATATATTAGTAAAAAAATTACATTAAATGCAATATTAGATGTATCTCAAAATCCATGCGCAGTTTTGTGTAATAGACATTTGAAAATCTTTTTTTAAAAATTGGGCAAAAATATCAATCTATTTATATAAAATCCAAGTCTCTGTGTGTCCCTCACTATTCCGGTAGGACCGCCTCATTGAAATGAGTAATTGTTGAAAAATATTAATGCAGGGTTACCACAGTAGCGCCAAATGTTAGCCAAATTGGCGATAGCTGGATAATTTGGCGAAGTTCCCATTTAAAACCATTAATCTTTCATAATGGAGGTCACCGAAATTTAATTTAAACTCCACTCTTTTAAGATATTTTTTCGAAATCGATGGGTGAGAATTTAAAGTACATCTTTACATCTTCCTTCCGATGCTACTAATAAAATAACCGCCAATAGACAACGGTGTACTGTGTGAGCTCCTAACTGCGCGATTTTAATGTGCTTTAGGTACTTTTCCAGTATAGGTAGGTGCCTTGGGGAAAAAGGAAATTTGGTTTGGAAAACCTATTCACTGTTTCATTTTATGTACACACGCATTTTTATCGATATTTATACGATTTATTTAACATAAAAAGCCGTTTCTCTAATTTTATACAGAAACAGATGTAATTTGTACATAAAAAGATCAATAATATACATATAAAACAAACAAAAACGCTCATCAAATTTGTTTTCATAGCTGTTTGTATGATTTGACAACAAATCTCGATATTTTTCCGTTATACGGAAACCATGCCAAAATGTATGCTAATGCGCCAATTATTTCAAAATGCTAAAAGATATTTGTAATTTTATGCC
Source organism: Maratus speciosus (assembly GCA_963932465.1). Taxonomy (NCBI): domain Eukaryota; kingdom Metazoa; phylum Arthropoda; class Arachnida; order Araneae; family Salticidae; genus Maratus; species Maratus speciosus. The sequence continues at coordinate 351,702,705 of OZ010788.1, read as the reverse complement.
AGCAGTTTAATATGAGTTTAATTTTATTGCTTTATTTTATAGCAGTTATTTGTTCACTTATTTTAAGTATATATTTGTGATTTGATGAAATAGTTCATAAAAGTCTGGAATTTTCGAATGTTATATTTTTTAAATGCTCACTTTAGTATCGACAATGGTTTTTCTTTTATTTTTCAAATGCTTCAATTCACGATTTTGCGCCAACTATTACGCTTGGCGACAATGGTGTCCGCATAACGGAAAAGTATCCAAATCTCACTTTCTGATGCCCAATTTACACCAAGTTTTTTTTTAAAAAATGCCAAAGCCCCTACAGTGGAAAAGTACCAAACTGTCTATTATTTTGCGCTATCCGTGTTATAGTTATAGTATACTATATGCAAGGGGAGTGGAGCGAAGAGTTTAAACATTAAATATTAAAGTTTCGGCACATATGTCATATACGCCCCATATTGGCGCGATTTTTTTCTGACGCCAATGTCATATACACAACGGGTACTTAACTGGCGCCAAAGTGTCGTAATTTTGCTTGATATGGTAATCCGGATGTTGTTTATGCTGTTGATGTTTTCACCAAATTTGCGTCGAAAAAAAATCGCGCCAATATATGATAACGTATATGACAACTGTGCCAAAGTTTCTATAAAGCAGTATAAGACTAAAAAATTAAGAATAAAATAAATGCAAAATAAGACTAAAGAAGAAAGAAAAATCATGCGTTAAGCATAGAATATGAAACACTTTCCAACATATACTGAATGCTTTAACAAAACTTTGTAATTTAGGGAAATAAGGTAAATAAGATAACGTTACTTCTTAGATATCCCGTCGACCAATTTCGCCAAATTATATAAATCTCCAAATCAATAGTAAAACATTAACAAAAATACAAATAAAACGTCGAATTAATGGTTTTATTGGCCATTATTGGCATTTAATCTTACAATTAATTAATTAATGGCAACCATTATTGGCAATTAATCTTACAATTTGGTGACAGTAATTTGGTCGACGGGATAACTAAGAAGGGTACAGATGTCATATTCGCCCCATATTGGCGTGATTTTTTTCGGTTGCCAATTTGGCGAAAACATCAACAGCATAAACAACATAATCCGGGTTACCACATCAAGTACTTTGTCGCAAGTTAAGTACCTGTTGCCTATATGATATTGGCGACAGAAAAAAATCGCGCCAATATGGGGCAAATATGACATCTGTTCCCTAAGAAGTACCAAGATAACTAAGTAAACATTTTAGAAAACGCATAAAAAATTTTAAAAATTGATTTCAGCAGTTACCGTCCATAGTCAATAGTACCGTTATTACATGCCACTATTTAGCTAAAATTTAATTTAAACTACTCTTAAAACTACTGAAATTCCATTTCCAGATATTATCATCCATAGACGGTTATGTATCCAATTCTTTGCGTGACCATGTATATCATTTTATCTATATTCTACAAACATTTCTTAGGAAACTAAATGCAGTTCAGCGTAAAAATGCATAACTCCTTTAAAAACCACCTTTAAGCAATTTACTCTCATACTCAGTAACCCTTACGAACTCTTTTGTGTAGCCCTGCATATGAACTGTAGCATTTATACACACAGTATAGTATGCATAAATGTAGTGAAACGTAAAAGCGCATATCATAATTAAAAATGCATTTCCAGCAATCATTGCTTATGTACAATACTTCGGAGAAAAGTGTCTTGGCGAGAAAGAAGTTTGCCAACGTATTTTCTGGCAACCTATTTACTGCTTCATACTCACAAGCAATTTTTTCCATATGTATACAATTTGGCACAGATGTCATATACTGGCGCGATTTTTTTCCGACGCCAATTTGGCGAAAACATCAACAGCATAAACAACATTCGGGTTACCATTACAAGCAAAATAACGACACTTTGGCGCCAGTTAAATACCCGGTGCGTATATGACATCGGCGTCAAAAAAAATCGCGCCAATATGGGCGTATATGACATCTGTGCCGACAATTTAATATAAAAAAAAGGTACAGATGTCATATTCGCCCCATATTGACGCGATTTTTTTCGGTTGCCAATTTGGCGAAAACATCAACAGCATAAACAACATAATTCGGGTTACCACATCAAGCACAATAACGACACTTTGGCGCAAGTTAAGTACCTGTTGCCTATATGATATTGGCGACAGAAAAAAAATCGCGCCAATATGGGGCGAATATGACATCTGTACCAAAAAAAGCTATTTACCTATTTTTATAAAGAAACAGAAGTAATTTTTGCACAGATGTCACATACGCATGGGGGTTGGCGTGATTTTTCTATGACGCCAATTTGGCGGAAATCTCGCTTTCGAATACCAGTTACTTATATATTTTTCAATTATTTGCTATCATTTTGAAAAGAAAATAACTATAAATAAATAAAAGTTTGAATAATAAGTATAGAACAAAGCAGTTTATATAATTAAAAAACAGAAAATAAAAGTAAATAAACAATTTATTAATAAATAAAAAACAGTAGCCGGGTTACCATAGCAGGCAAAATAATACCATTTTGGCGCCAGTTAGGTATCCCGGTTCATATCTGAAATCTGTGCCGTAATTTGTATATAAAAAAAATTATAAATATTTAGAAACGATTTTTTTATGTATATAAGTGCATATATAAATAAAGATAAAAGTTCATTAGATTTGTTTTCATAGCTGTTTATATATTTTCGCAACATATCTCACTTTCTGATGCCCGAATCGCGCCAAGCTTGGAACAGATGTCATATTCGCCCCATATTGGCGCGATTTTTTTCGGTTGCCAATTTGGCGAAAACATCAACAGCATAAACAACATAATCCGGGTTACCACATGAAGCAAAATAACGACACTTTGGCGCAAGTTAAGTACCTGTTGCCTATGATATTGGCGACAGAAAAAATCGCGCCAATATGGGGCGAATATGACATCTGTACCCAAACTAAAACTTTTTATTTCGAGATCAAAGCATTGTTTTTAATTTCGATTAAAAATACATATATCCTTGGATAACTTCAATTGAAATTAGGTACACAGCTTAATATCTCATTCCATAAACCTAAACAAGCACAACTGATTCATTCATCGTGAAACGTCAAAAATATTAAATCATTGAAGTAATCATTCACAAAGTAAGTTCTCCAACAATCAATGGGTAATATTCTAATGACGTCATAGTAAGTAAAATGGTGGCGGTATCGTTTGTTTATGGTTTGTAATCACAAAGATTTAATTTTGCAATGTCTCTTAGTTACATTATTTTATTGTCATATTTATGAGCTCAGAACAAAAGCCTAATTTGTCATTATTTAGTTATTAAAAACGAAAAAAAATCATAAATGCATGATTTGAAAATTTTAAATAATTTTCTTTCTTAATACTAAAAAATAACATCGGGAAGTAATAGCAGGTTTAAGTTAAATAAGTTTAACTGTTTAATTCTGTTGTAATATTCAAAATAACTGTATTTATTAGATTTCAGTACTCAACATCAGGACCCGATTAAACTTTGAAGTTAGAGGAATTACAATGTCATTTCAGGACCTTCCTTTTGGAGAAGCTTTTCTAAATTCCACATATACATGGAAACTCTTCAGTGTTAGAAATATTATTCCTAGGACTGGCATAACATGAGAACGGCCTGCAATTTTACACAAGTTTTTGAAAACTACTTTATATCAGAAATTTTACTAAAAACTGGTTACTTTTTTGTTATAGAGGCCGACACCATTAGAATTATGACAAGTTGCAGCCAATTTCGCCAAAGTCGTAACCATGATCGTGTAGCACACATATAATACCATATAATACCATTTCATAAAATCGTATACGATAATTTAATAGTTTTTACCTTCCTTCAAGTGTGTAATTTATTTATTTTTAAGGCTTAACAATCTAAATTGTCCAATATAAAAATTTAAAAAAATGTAAACAAAGATTGAATAAACATGACCGCAAAAAGCCTCAAATCTGCATAACACTTGGAACCAAACTCTGCAGATTAGACGTCTTCTACTGTACACAGTTTTTCATAAATGTGTTTCGTTCTTAAAATATGTTATTTTCATCTATCACTGCGGAACAAGCGAGAAAACTCATATTCTTGCACATGAGTTGTATATATCTTTATATCTAAATTTCCGTCATTTTTGACGGGCTACCTTTCTAGTATTTAAATAAACGGTCAAGTGCAAGTATTATTTGCGCTCATATGGTTTCGTACAATAAGTATATGAATTATGATTTGTATTATTAAAACAATCGTTATTAAAGAAAAATAAGACTTCGTAAGAAACTGTACAACATAGGGTTTGGTAAGCTGTATATATATACTGGAAACGTAAGAATGGGTATACCGTAAAAGTTCAAATAGATATGAAGCCTAAATAATATCAAATATTGCTATTCTGTATAAATCTTATTTAAATCTTATCCTAATCTGTTCATGGTGAATTTAATTCGGCACTGACAAGAAAAGTAGTGCAAATTTAAACATCATTTGGCATTTCATAAAACTAAATTCAGCGTCGTAATAATCTTTTATTTTTACAGTGTATCTAAAACAAAACCCTTGTTCAAAGTTTAAACTTGGCATTTTGTTAAGCTTCAAAAGCAGGTAGCAAAGTAGCAACACCGCTTTGGTCTGTGCCGCGTTTTTCCATACAGGTTTTTAGTTAACCTTTAAAGACACAGTAGGTGTATTCAGACAGCCACTCAATGCAAACTAGTCGTGAATCCCTTAGTATTTAGGTGATTAATTCTCATTAAATTAATCTGTTTTTAACAATTTGACGTTTATTGCGTTTATACTGCTACTGGGCATTGCATTACACAAATATATCCTTAAAAATTTTAATCTAGGCTTTAAAAGTTATGGAGCATAGAGTACGCCATCCCTGTCATTATGTACGTCCAAACCGTCCGTATTTTTAACGGTTAATATCTCAGCTAATTACCGACGATTTTTTATGAAATTCATGATCAAATATGCTTTTATACTTCTGCTACGATAGGTACCTCTAGCGCTGCTCAACACTTTTGCTGAAGGCCCGTAAATTGAAATTTGTGTGTAATGGAAAAATGCGATTTTCTCAAATACTATGTGGCCTATGGCAATCGCTATAATTTTCCTGCAAGGTTTAAACTAATGTCTACTATCTCTAATTTTTTCAGAATTTTAGTTTCACTAGATTCGGAATTAGATGGGAGGTAACATATTTTTGCACTACATTTTCTATCATAGCTTTGAAAATATAATACCGAAAATTAAAAGAAATGTATTTTTGAGTTCAGCGTTACGAGAGCTTTCACACGATACCCCACACGATATACAAAGAAAAGATTTATTTTTTCAAGTAACTTAATTAACCCCTCTACATTTTTCCTAAATAAGTTTATGAATAGTTATTAATCTGTAAATATGTGGGTCAATAATCTTTATTATTTCCCCCAATTTGAACTTTCCACGTTCCATAGCTTACCAGTAAAGTGGCTTTGACAGACAGACAGACACAGGAGTGATCTTATAATGGTTCCGTTTTTACTTTTTAAGTACGGAACGCTAAAAAGTAGTAAGGATTTTAAAATGTCCAAGTTTTTTTTAAACTTTTTTAAACTTTTATTTAAATGTGCAGATAAATGTTCTTTTTAAATGTACTTTTAGTTGAACATTGAAATGCAATGAGTTCACCATTTGAGCCATATTTTTAAAAAATAATCAAAATTGTTGAAAAGGTAAACTGTCCCTTTAAAATGAAAAATAAACACTAAAAATAATTTCTTCCTTCCACGTTGGAACAAATCTGCAACACTGGTACTGATTTTAAACTTTTCATGCGAAACCTTTGTGTTTCGCAATTGAAAATAAAATGTATGTTATAAATGTTTGGCATTTTTTCTTTTCTTTCTTCTGCAATAAAAGTCCGGATGACTTTTATATAATCTTACAAGTTCTAAATAAAATAAAGAATCGTTTCAAACTATTTTATAGCAATGGACAAGAAAAGACACATTTTATTTTGATTCGAAATAATCTGGGGAGACTTCTTAGAGAATCACATATAACTATGAAGGGCTTTGTTTTAAAAAGCAAATTTATCTTTTATTTTAACCGAATAAAAGAAATCTCAAAAGACCTTTTTGTAATCTTTTAAGTCTTAAATTTATAAAGCATCTGATTTTCTTCTCTTTCATTAAATTTAAAATTTTATCTTTGACATTTTCAGACTGTTATTTCATTTAGTTTTTTTATATCTTCGTTTATCTATGCTAGATGTCACAAACTAAAAAGGGTGATTATAAAAAAAAATGTAGTTATATAAGCGGCTAGCAGACATATTGTTCCGGCAAATTGGAGATATGTGGGTAATTTGTGGCATGGGCTCGATAATGAGATAAAGAATAATAATCTAGATTTCACCCTTAACCCTTTAGTGCGCAGCTTTGCATATGTACAAACAACAGTGTTTTGAATTTAACAGATTTTTTTAATTCTTATTTACCTAATTCAGACCAGAAAATTAAAATAGCAATATTTTCTTTAATTAATAACAGACATTCCGTATTAAAATAAAGCGAAATTAGCCATTGAAACTTTCTGGTGTAAAGTCTGATTCTTTGAACTATGTAATTTCTAGAACGTATTCTATCATGGGAATTCAGGGGTTAAAGGTTAAATTTTATAAAATAAATAATTATATAAAATAAGATATTTGGAGACATATTTATTAAAGTATTTACTAATTTGCAATATTTTAGAGTGAAACAGCCACGTGACAGTAGTTTTTACTTATATTGCAGATGTCCAAAATAAGAAGAGGTTGACGCATTATATGAAAATTGTACCTCTGATTTTTTTCACTATTTTTTCTGTGTAATAAACCTTTCAGAGAATCATATATAATTTTTTCGAAACAAAATAAAAGATCGCGCATTTAAGGGTTAAAATTACAGTGACAAATTTTAAAACTTTAACCCTTTGAAGGGCAAAGTACTTCTGTTGCGAAAGTGTTGAAATGACTGATTCACCAGCATTTAAAAACAAATTTACTTGAAAATAAGTAAACTCTTTTCTCCACATACAATATAAATGCAAAATTTTATTTCAAAAATCTGCTGTCAATGTGGAAGTTGATAATTAAAATTAAGAGGGATATATTATATCCCACCGCCCTTTAAGGGCTTAAATAGCAACACCGTTCTTTTTTGTCATCCGAGTTTAGTCTTCAACGTGAAAATCCATACATAGCGTTAAAAAAGCGTAAGCTGTAGAAATGGCGATAAATACAAAGAAGATAGATGTACAATTTTTATATAATAAGAAATGATAAAAATAAATGACTGGGGATTATATCGCATGTATAAAATGATAAATTAAAATTTAAGAAAAGGTGACCATTAGATTTTAGATTAAATAGATATAGATTTTAGATTAAATAGATTTAGATTAATTAGATTCAATCAAATATACATTCTACATTACATTTACAGTTCATATAACAGGACGTTGGACTATATTCTCAATAATTAGGTTCTAAAGTATCCAAAGAGTCCTAATTTCTCCCTTAGGACTCTTCCTACGATTTTCGAGATAACTATATCTCAAAATCTAATGAAAGGAGTTAAATCAAGCTTCATATTCTGTTACACTTTCACATATATAAATCCGTATTAAATGGGTGTATACTGCACTACAGATCTCGCTTTTATGCTCTTTTGAGTTGGAAATTTTGGTAATTAGTAAATGTACATAATTCATTGAACCTATACCTTTATAATCTTAATGATAAGTATAGATTTTCATTTAATTTTGGCACTGTGATAGCGAATTTTGAAGAATTAACATGTATAAGATAGAAGAAAGCTTTGAGATTGGCACATCCGACTAGTTCATTATTTTTGTACACAAAAAATAGAGAATAAACTTTAATACTGCAGTATTCGAGCTTATTAACTGTTGTTTTTGTCTACTGTATACGTTTTGTAAAACAAAATGTTAAGATTGACGTCCGATCGAAGGTCGTGAATGGAGATAACCAATTAAATGAATTTGAATGTATCAACTACTAATTTTTTTTGTTACTATGTTAGAGAACTAAGGAATAGGACCAAAAGATTTTTTATGATTTTATTTAGAATTAATTTTCAAGGATGTAAATTTTTAATCTATGAATACAGTCATTCAGAGTAACTTTGATCCGTATTTTCTCTATTTTCATATGCCACACTCTTATTTTAAGAATATTGTTGCAACTAGGGGCATTAAAGAGAAGAAATGATCCTAAATTATTGTATGATTATCAAAATTTAAGAAATAAAAATGATAAAAGCTATAAAAAATGAATTTTTATCCTGCTTCAAAGTTACCCAGCCAGGTAACTTTGCATCATTTGATAAATATTATCTAAAATAATTCATTATACTAAAAGTATTATAGTTAGGACAACTTTGAACCCCAAACAATGTTTTCAGATATGTAAAGATTCCGAATTTACATTTACCAACATCACAAGATTTGTATAATTTATGATATTACAACAAATATCAGGCATAAGAAAAGTGGAAGAAGAGAACCATGAACATTTAGAAATAGAAAAAACCTGTTTATTGTTCATATAAAACATAAAAATCCAGTGGAAAACAATTTTCAATGCTTTATCTCAATAATATATCCATAGTTACAGTAATACATACTAGTACTAGTATTTTTCAAACAAGAATAAAAAATATCGAATGTATGAAATGTAAAATTTGAGGAGCTCTGCCCCGAAAAACTCCTTTAAATGAATTGTATGTATTTTACACATATTTGTGAAAATATTTACATGTTATATCTAATGTTCATTTTCGGCATTTATGTAAAATATACGTGCAAATATGGGAAATTTGTGACAGTAGCACCTATAATTAGTAAATTATAAACATCAGTACAACTTTGAGCCGGCTCAAAGTTACACTGAAATGTGGTAAAATGTTAGTGCCTTCTTATTTTGCATTTTATTAACTATTAATAAATAAATAATCACAAAATATTATCACATTTACAACATTTGGACAATAATATGTCTGATAAATGGGTATATTGTTACTTACTATGAAAATTTAATTGGGTTACACCAACTTCAAAACAACATTCAAAATTACCTTGAAAACAGTACTTCACAAAAATAGTTAGATGATGCATTTAATTGCGTATAATGTTGCTAATTTATTTTCTAAAATAAAGAGTAGAAATCCCAGTTTAGAACTTTGTCAACAGAGCACAGTTCTTGAGCTTATTTAGTCTTTTGAGGTGAAAAATATTGAAATTAGGAGGCGGTGCAAAGTTACACCCCATGGTTCAAAGTTACCCTAAATGTCTGTACGTGATGTAATAAAAAGAACATTTGTTTACTACACCTAATGTTACGAAACATTTGTATACCTTAAAATGAATATGCAAAACGAAGCAGAATCTGGTAGGGTTATCTGGTCTGGTAGGGGGTAGGAGGGGGTAGGGTAGTAGTTATATAATTTTTATAGCCAAAGCTTGACGATTACTTGATTATTGAAGCAAATACAGACATTGGGCTTGCTTTTTTTAAAATAAAATAAAAATTTCAGGCGAAACAGGGATGATGATATATTTCTACCAATTATATTTTTAAAAAATCTATACGGAGGGAGTTCTTTAACTTACATCAGTTTGCATATAATTACTATTACTTTGCTTTGCTAATCTGAGTGATATTTTTTTTCTAGCATGTGACATTTAAGAATAAAGAGAAGAATATTTCTGAAATTCTAATTCTATTGGTGCCCAACGTGCCATGTGAATGGGATTACATCATTTATTCTTAAAGACAAATGTAATAACATTAGAAATTTCTTGGACACATAATTTTGGAATTTCTAGAGTAATTCCAAAATTGTAAGATTAAAAACAGCCTAGGATATTATATTCTCGTGCGAAAACAAAACCATGTATCTTCGTGATTTTTTTGTGTTTGCGCTAAATACATTATAAGTTCTACTTGAATACCGACAAATTTTAAATAATTTGGTTTTATAATTTATTAGGCCCTTAATCAAAAGATTTTAATTCTTTTAGGATTTAAAAATTCGATATAAAATTGAAAAAAAAAAACTATGAAACGAATTTTCGGGTAATTATTATATTGAAATAATATTTAACTGGATTATGGTCCGAAATTAAGCTATTATTTTAATCTATCAGGGATATAAAAATCATTATAGTCTGTCATTACAGGTGTATTTTAATCTGCAGAAAAGATTACGATTTTCTTGTGTACTAGGATCTGGAAAATGGGACCATTTACATGCGGAAGACTTATTTGCGCTCAAAATTTGTTCATAACTCAAATAGTTTCTGATATCTATTGTATTGATTAAGAAATTTTCATTGTATATATGACAAATTCCCTACAGGTTCGGCCTACAGACACAGGTAGATTTCGAAGTTGAGTACTAATTTCACCAACAAAACTAAATTAAGATTAGAGGTAAACCCAGTTTAAAAAATTTATATGGCGCCTTTGACGAGTTTTTAATTTCATTTTTCTGCAAGAGTTGGTTTTATCAGCATCATGTTAATGTGATTTTGTATTCTTGTACAACATCTCACCTCTTTTTTTTTTTTTTTTTTTGTCATATCTTTTGGTCTATCTATTTTTTGGTCAAGACTTGGTCATATCAAAACCGTGTCAGCATAAAAGTTGTAGATAATATTAAGAAAATTTATAATACATTTAAGCAGATTTGATATCTTATGAATTGACGAAGTTATGAATTTCTTTCTTCTTCAACTCCCCTTTTATTCATTTTTTTCTGTAAGAGTTGTCCCTATCAAAACCCCGCCAATATAAAAGTTGTAGATAATATTAAGAAGATTTGTAATAAGTTTAATTGGATTTGATATCTTGAGAATTGACGAAGTTACGAATTTTTTTCTTCTTAAAACCCTATTTTTTTCGCCCTTTGGCACAAAATTTTTGGCCCTTTTCCTAGAAGTAAAACTTAAACTGGTTCTTTAAACTAGACTTTAAGCTGGTTCGATATGTATCATAATTAAGAAGTTATGGAGTTTTATTTGTTTCATTAGAAAACCCCTCCCCATTTCCACTTTTGCCCATTAACGAATTTGACCGAGATTTTCTTCCCTTAATTTTATTTATCGGTTTGGAAGAGATTTGTGTAGAATTATGGAATTTATCGTGTCCATAAAAAAGTGATATGTATAGATACATAAAGTTTTTAACTGGTGGTGGTATGTGTTCTGGGGTCATGTTCGGCGTAGATATGCAAAACATTTTCAGAAATTCCAACATAGGGGAGAATGTAATAGGTAGCGTTTCTTACTAAATCTACCTAAAAGTGTATACATTTGAAGGAATAATGCATTTTTACAGGATAATTTTAAAAGCATAAAACATTAAGGAATAATACATAAGTAAAAATCAAAAAACAAAATTCTAATAAACCATAATATATGTTTATTTTTGCATGAATTCTCTAGTTATTATTAGATAAAACCATAAAATTGAAAAGAAAATTATTTGAAAATTATTTTTCATGAAGACACAACATTGTAAATGTAATTTCTAAATTTAAATTAATTTTAAATTAAATATTTAAACTATCATACTGTTTTATAACATGTGCAAGACGTATTCTTAATCAATCAATAAACACTCATCATAAATCAATAAACCCTCATTAAAACTACATTTCATAAAGGGAAATAGTCTCATATACCACCTCATCTTACTTCAATATCAGTCAAATTTTAATGAGATTTTACATGTCGCTGATTACGTTATGCGTATTTGTATAAGTAAAATATATTGAAAATAAAATCTGATAACATGAAATAGATGTTGAAATTTCTTTCTTTATGCGTTTTAGTGACGGAACCATACATAATTTTAAATTAAAAACTAATTGAAATTACGTTGTTCCTAAATCGGGTCTCATTTCTTTCGTGATGGAAACTCAATTTCGCAATCTCATTAGTTTTGTTTTTAAAAAAATGTTCCTTCACTAACATTCAGTTTTTTATTTGTCTTAATTTTTCGATTTCGGTTTTTGTTTGTTTCAGCTCTTTTTTCTGTTTTTTTTAAATGAAAATCATATTATATTCTCTCATTAAAGAATTGAAAATAATTTTGAAAAAGAAATCCATTTAGATTTTTTTTAATTAAATGGTTTCATTGGAAGTAAATTAAGATTAAAAAATAGGATTTTTTCTTTCTTAACCAATAAATTATTGTACTTCTGTAACATATTATTCAGAATACGGGGTGGAAACTATTCTTATGTTACAAAATAAAGCCGGATAACTTATCATTGACTAACAAGTTTTAATATTTACATCGTATTTACATGTTACTATTTACAAAATAACTCAGTTAATTTAAAATACGGCATAGCTGAAATGCCTTGTCGGCAACCACTTTGTAAACATTCTTCTCTCTCGTAAAGTCTAATTTACTCAGCTTGTCAATTTTTTTGAAGGAAAAGAAAAGAAAAGAAAAGGAGAACAAATATGATGGAGTGCGTATTGTTCGAGCGTTACACTCTTCCCCTCACACTGCATTACTGGTCCCTCAGATGCGGTGTGCATTTCCTGGGTGGATTCCTTCGGGATGCTTTCTGGTGCCTAAAATCCTTTATGGTTCTCGTGTTTTGTGATCCTTTCGTAAATATTTGCTGGCTGGGCGTCTGACATTTCCCGGGTCTGCCTCTAGGACGAATAAAGCCTTTAGAACCTCCACCATCATCTTGCGTGTAAGGACACAAAGCTGATATATGATAATTTCCTAAGGGAGAAAAGGGGTTTTCTTTAGTGGTAATGGTATAAAAAGTAGGAGATCTTTGTTTTCCATAGTACCCATTATCATGTCTGTAACTTCCAAACCTATAATCCAATTTGTAATTATCCTGATCATTAGTTCTAAGATCATTTTCATATCTCTTTTCGAATTTGCTAGACGAATCTGCAGTTCGCCGTGCACTATACCTGTGTGATGGTTGGTAATTTCTTTGCTCCTGATAGCTACCTCTACCTGATCGTCGGCCATCATAATTATATTTATTTCGAGCATCGTAGTAGCCTCTGTTTTTGTAGCTAGGAGAAAAATTTGGATTATACTTTACTTTTGAAGTAAGTAAAGCACTTTCTAACGTTTCAGATGCATCATTAGGTTCAACCATATCCAATGAACTATTCACCAAACCTTCACTTTCTGTCATATCTTGAGATATTAAAGAATCTTTAGTCTCAAAATTTTGAGGAATCTCTGATACATCTTGGTAAGAAATCTCTGAACCAGGTTTCTCATAATTATTTTTATTGTAATTTCCATGGTTAAATGACTGTTTAACATATTTTTGACCATATCTATTATTGCTTCTGTTAACAATTGGTCTATTAAAATTTATGTTCTTACCCCTATAATCGAAATTCCTACGGCAATCTTTTACATAGCCTTTTCTATCATGTGCAGGACTATCAATTTCATCAGATAAAATTATGCCCATCCGTGATCCTGTATCAATATAATGTTTAACTTTAGGTGTAGTCTCTTCCCCTAGTTGGAAGCTACTAGTAAATTTTTCAAACAGTTCATTCAACCTAACTTGTTGCTCTGAAGTGAGATGTCTACCTTCATCTTCTCTAAGAAAAACGGTGTCTAATTCAACGGATTTTATCGCTAATTCACTGGGAGGCCTATATGTATCTTCAGCGAATCTATACTTCCACCTACATCTATCAGCGAAGAACCATTCTTGATTTACTACATCCAAAACAATTTTTGCTTTGCGTAAAAAAACAATTCCCAAAATTGTACGATTATTTCTGGCATTCGGCAGAGCATAAAGTGTTGTTTTAATGTCGCGACATTCAATTTTAACATGAACTTCTGTTTTATAAACTTCGGTAGTGTTTTGTGGCCCATCCGCTAAGACTACGATCATTTGAGTTTTTTCAAACTTCACACCTTGGTCTTTTAATAAAGAATACAAACCTTCACCCGCAACGCAATGTGTTGCGCCAGTGTCAGCACAAGCTGTGCCAGAGAGACCATTTATGCTTATTTTTACCAATATTGTTGGTGATGTTTGCATATTACATGTACGAAATTCTAGTGATTGAAAGTGCACCGATACATTTTTCGGAGAACAGGTTGGACACTTGGATTTAATAACTCCCTGGTTTCCACAACCATAGCAACTTAACATTGGTCGATTTAAATTCGAAGGATAGTTAATTTTATTTCTCTTCTCCTTTTGATTGCCAATTTTACCAAACTCATTTCTTTTAAAATCTAAAGGCGTTTTTTCAAAGCGATTAGAATTCCCGACCTCACTGGTTTTATTTGATCTCTTTATTTCTACTTTGTGTGACCTCAAATTATCATATAAATCTAACTTTTCAGCTAATTCAACAGGATCTATTAAATTCTCCCATTGGTCTAAATAATGTTCTTTGCAATCAGGGGAAACCTTTTTCTTTAATTGGTCAGCAATAATTAATTCCGATAAATTTTCAAAGGAATTTATATTTAATTCGGATAGCCATCCCTCAAAATAGCTTCTGATTTCAAAATAATATTCTTTCCAGCTAATATCGGTTCGCTTTGGACGTCGACTAAACAAAACTCTAAACCTTTCAGCTGTTAACTTGAACCTCTGCAACAATATATCTTTAATATAAGAATAATCCTCAAATTTTTCTTCCGGTTCACGCGCTATTAATTTACCGATTTCATTTGGAAGGACTCCAATTAAATACGTAATCCACAGTTCTTTAGAAACCTTTAAAAGTTTCATTTGCCTCTCAAAAGTTATTAAAAATAAATTCATATCATCCTTTTCAGGATTGAAATCGGGTAAAATCTTTTTCAAGTCAACGCGGATTGAAGAAGTTTCTAGAGGGTTGCTTGTATTTGCAACAACATCTCTTGTTCCTGCTTCTAACCTGAGCTTCTGTAGCTCAAATTCTCTTTCTTCGGCTAAACGTTTCTCTTCCTCAAGAGTCTTTCTTTCTTCTACGATATTTTCAAAAATTCCCTGTACAAAATCTACGTTATCTTTAAATGCCTCATTATTTACAATTTTATCACGTAATTCAAGGACTTTATCATCGCTACTTACTTCTACTTTTAATTCTGAAGCTAATGTGATTAAATCAATTTTCTTACCCTTTGAAAGAAACGCCATTATTTGAACTAAATATGTTTTAGCTAACTTCAAACTTAATTCGTGTTACGAATAACTCTTAGCAAAATACGTAATTTTTAACATATGTAGAACATAAATAACATACAATATCTTTCAAAACTCAATATAATGACACCAACTATTTGCCCTTTTTTTTTTTTTTTACACAATAATATCAATCATATAATAATTAAAATAATGCCAATCACTCATTTATAATAATAACTTCATAATAAAATAGCTCAGTGCAACTATATAAATGTATAAAATAAAGCAAACGATTTTTATTTTTCAATAATAATTATTAGAATTATTTATCTTATGAATATCTTCATTTAATTCAGATACTAAAATACTTGAAGCTGCAGACGACTTTTCGTATTTCAATTCTAGGAAAATAACATTCAGTCTGAATAGAACAATTCCAAAATATTTCGATTCTGGACGAATCAAATACTATTTTCAAAAATCATCAGATTCCGGATGAATCAAAAGTACTTTTGTATAAATTTTTGTACTTTAGTATCTAAATTTTCTTATTAAAACAGTTTAACTCAATTTAAAATAATACTTATCTTCATATCTTGCTTCTATTCAGGCCAGACGTTGGGGAGCCACTTCTGTAACATATTATTCAGAATCCGGGGTGGAAACTATTCTTATGTTACAAAATAAAACTGGATAACTTATCATTGACTAAAAAGTTTTAATATTTACATCGTATTTACATGTTACTATTTACAAAATAACTCAGTTAATTTAAAATACGGCATAGCTCAAATGCCTTGTCGGCAACCACTTTGTAAACATTCTTCTCTCTCGTAAAGTCTAATTTACTCAGCTTGTCAGTTCTTTTGAAGGAAAAGAAAAAAAAAGAAAAGGAGAACAAATATGATGGAGTGCGTATTGTTCGAGCGTTACACTACTAGCTAACCCGTTCGACAACGACAAATGACTAATTAAGACTACTGGAGTCTAAGTCAAAAATTTCGACTGGTGCCTGACCTAGGAACCTGATTTAAGAAATTTGCATAAATAACTATTCAGAAATAGTAGTAACCAATACGGATAAATTAACTCTAAGGCTGTGAGAGGTTGTAATTCAGATATTAATGTAATTTGGAATTAGTTTTGAAGAAATATGAGTAATAGGAATTCACTTAATAAGATAGGCTCAGTTAAGTAAAAAAAGATGAAGGGGGAAGGAGGGAGGGGAGATGCATGTGCTATTCAACAAAGGACTAATTAAGACTACTGGAGTCCTAGGTCAAAAATTTGGACTAATATTTGAGCCAGGAACGAAATTTAAGAAATTTGCTTAAATTACTATTCGGGAATAGTGGTAATATCACTATTTAAATTGCTATAGTGCATGTTTTAGTGTTCTGAAAAATAGAAGGAGATTCCTGGAAAACTTAGATAGCCCCAACCCCCACCTCAACCATTTTAAAAATTAAGGCGAAAAATATACAAAACCCAAGCTGAAATATGAAAAAATTCTTAGAAACTATACTATTAAAAACAGAGGTTTTCTCTAAAACTTAAAGAATATCGTGCTGATAACGTATAAAAGACATAAACGATCTATTTCCTAGAAACATTGAAATTAATGTATAATAAAGTAATACTGCCACACGGAACTGCCCACACGTGCATGTGGCATGAAGGCCAGGCTTTTCGCCGTTGCCAAGAGATCGCATTCTGTCTTTTGAAATTCATAAAGACTCTTCCGTCTTAAGTCAGACATATTACAGCTTTTAGTGACAATTGTGGAGAACAGAAGAAAAGCCACATTAATGCGGAGTTCTAGTTGTAATCATAAAAACTGCACACACAGTAACAGTCGATCATCATTTTTAGATTTCAGGACAATCCTACAAAGAATGTGACCAAGATTTGGGATTATAGAAATCAGAGAGAAGAAGAATACAAATGATCTGTATGTTTCAGAGCACTGGACTCAACTTGTAAATGATTCCAGCATAAACGCAAGTGTAAAAGTGCTAAAAGATGAAGATTTTATTAACACTAGAACGGCCAAGGCGGTCATTTTGACCGTAAACGCATTTTAATCTCGCATATCTCTGTTTTGCTTTCCCCTACTGTTGCAATAATTTTTTTACTTTTCCTAAATATTCAATTGAAATATGCAAAAAAATAAAATCATTCAAATATTGTTATTAGTTTTTGAAAAAAAAAACTTATATACCTAGAACGGCCAAAAACGGTCAAAATGAGCGACACCTGATACATTGTTGAATTCAAACATTTTTTTTTCCGGGAAGGATTTCTCTGGCTCCGAGGGGGACATTATAGAGTTCCGGGAGGGTAAATGGTACTTTTTGACCATTGAAAGCACAAAATCTCAAATCTTCCATGGGAACATCTCACATCTCCTAGGAGAAATGTCCCCCCGGCGCAATCATAATTTTCATCCCCTGAATTCAACGCTTGTCAGATAAAATCATTATTTTCATCTTGTAAAAGAGGTTTTTATACAAAGAACGTATAGATGTGGGAGAGGAGGGTGCTAAACAGCTGGTTTATTCCAGTTTCTTTGAAAGGAACCTGTCTCTGTTGCTTCCGCGCATGCTCCGACGGCAGAGATACCCAGAAATATGTTTGAATAAGTGATTGCTGTATTAGTGAAGCAATACTTAATTTGTTACTTTGAAAATGATGTGAACAGATATTTTCAGTTAAATAATAATAATAATTATTATTATTATAATGTCTAGTAGAACTGTCGGGAAGAACTTTCTGACTGCGGAAGCAATTGTGCAGTCAATGCAAGATTTATCATCCGAAAATTCTGCTTCTGAAAATGAAGATGAAAACGATATCGAAAGTGATATCGAGTGCGATGATATCGAGTCTGATTCGAGTTTTGATTTCAAAATACATCAAATAGAAAACCCGCATAATATTTCATCCTCTAGTTCTGATAATGAAACAGATGAAGAAGTTATTCAAGGACGTAGTCGTGGACGGAAAAATAGTCGTGGAAAAAGAAAAAATCAACAAACTAATAGTGATGAAAATAATTCTGCAGAAGTAATAGATGGAGCCATATGGAAGAATATATCGCAAAATACTTCCGGAAGACAGAAAATGCATAATGTTTTGCCTGAAAATGCTGGCCCCTCATCTTACGCTAAACGAAAAATTAGCTTTGATAATGCAAGCAGTGCTTGGCGCCTTTTTCTAACTTCCCAGAATTCAAAACAGAAAACGAAAGCAGTGTTCAATACTCAAGAACTGCAAAGGAAATAAAACTCCCAAACGGTATTCAAGATGCCAGAAACACGTTTGCGGGCCTGTTAGAAGAAAGGATACTATCGTCTGCTTTGCTTGTGAAATAAACTGAGGTATGTTACTTTTTTCAGTATAAATTTTTTTCTAATCTATTAATAAAATTGTTGACTTTGAAAAAAAATTTGAAAACATATATTATGTTTATAATTATTAAAAAAATATGTCACTTACATCATCTAATTTCAGGATTCTATATCATTAAGATTGCCTAGAAAGAGAAAAAGAATGTAAAACGTTTTATTTTCTTGTAAAATATTTTTAAAATGCAAGTCTTTTTTGTAGTTTGTCATTAAACTTGTTTCCTTGGAAGGAGTTTTTAATGTTATTTTAGTTAAAATTACATTTTTTTAGTTTTTCGAAAGAGCGGTCAAAATGACCGTTCATGGCCGTTCTAGGTATATTGAAAACGCGGCCGTCGTAGTGTTAATCGAGTCACTTTCACTATTCTTTACAAAGTCAGTGAAAGGTATCTGAAATATGCAGTGGCTGCATTTCGAAAAAAAACCTTCACATTTTTTTTCAAAGAAAACTGCTGGTGGCGAATTTGAGCCTTCCCACATGGAAAAGGTGAAGATCAGCCACGCTGGAAGATGCCTGCTGTTCTATCTGAGCTTCCCATATGTTGACCCCTTCACTGACAAGCCCGTTTTAATACGTTCACTAAGCTACAGGTTTCACTGCAATACAAGCAATATTTAAAGTAATATAATTCTATTGATTTAATGTATTTTTAATACATTGAACAATGATTAATACTTCCAAGGATTGCATTCATATTTGTTATTAAGTTTTTTTTTTTTTTTTTTTTTTTTTATAAAATGTTCAAAGAATATTTTTTTTTAGCATTTAAAACAAAGAGAGAAAACAACATTACAATTTTGCCCTTTTCCAAGACAGTCGGAGGGTTAAAACCCCCCTTTCTTTCTGTTTGACTTGGCGAAAATTAATCACCGCCAAGAATTATGGTAACCCTATTTTTTACTTTACTATTTTTCAGTTTTGTTTATTAGATAGATGTAATTTAAAGTTTGAAGCGAGCGATCACCGCTATATGTGATCTGAACCAGGAATGCCTGGTAATAATAATAAATATATTAAAATTCAATTCATCGAGCTTTTAATTATTTGAGTGCTGATTTACTTTCAATGAGTAAAAATCGTTCTGTTGATTTATTAAATTGATGAGAAATATGAATGATTCGAGTAAAGAACTTTTTATTCGACTGTGTTCTTTGAAATCCCTCATGCTGGCTAACCGCGTCAGGATGTCTGGACTGACGATGGAATATTATTTCTTCTGATTCTGAAAGCTTGAGGTAAGCTATTTTTTTATTGTTGATTCAGCGAAAAATAAATATGTCGAACATTGAAACTTTAAAAAAGAAAAGATCTGGCTTACGTACACAAACGACAAAATTGTGTACAAAAATAAGCACAACTCATGAAGATGATTCACTGACATTAGAAAATAAACTGGATTTATTAAACATTTGTAAGGACCAGTTAAATGACAAATATGAATTATTAAAAAAATTAAACTCTGATATCCAGAATATTATAGCTGATGACGATTTTGAGAAAGAAATCGAAAGTTCCGAAACCTATAGTGAGAAAATAATTGAATCACGTTATAAAATAACGAAGTTCTTAAATGAACATAACTCCCAAAATCAGAATAATACTTTTCAAAATTTTATGAAAAATGAATCCGGTTCTCAAAACGGAAATTTAGAGTGATCTATGAAATTGCGGAAGCTCACTGTAAATAATTTTTTTGGTGACAGCAGTTCCTGGTTCGAATTTTGGGGGCAATATTCTAACGCAATTGAAAAGAATCCTAATTTAACTCCTATTGGCAAATTTGTCTATTTGAAATCTCTTCTTGGAGGTAGTGCATATAATGCCGTTGCAGGATTTTCGCTTTCTGAGGAAAACTTTAAATCTGCAGTTGATTTATTAAAGGCTCGCTACGGTCGTGACGACCTAGTCATCAACACACATATAAATAAACTGTTAAATTTAAGACAGGTAAAGAATGCTTCTAATGTTAGAGAACATCGGGAACTGTATGACAGTTGTGAAATACAAATTCGAAATTTAAATTCTCTCGGAGTTACAGCAGGAAGTTATGGTCATCTCCTATGCCCTATTTTATTAAAGTTGATACCTGCTGAAATGGCTTTAGATTTTAATCGTAAAAGAACCGATGGTAAAAAAATGGAAGTCGAAGAGCTTCTTTCTTTCATTAAAAACGAAGTACAATCGCGAGAATCTACTATGGCACCACAGAGCTCTGAAAATAGTTTTAGTGCTAAAAAAGAAAAAAATAAATATAATAACAGTTATAAACATTTTAGCAACTATAAACGCGACATTCCTTCTGCCTCTGCATTGACTACCAATCTAAAAAATGTTTGTTTATTTTGTGATAATGATCACGATTCAAAATTGTATAAAATGTGTACTATTCCTCAAAAACGGGATAAGTTACGTATGCAAGGACGTTGTTTCACTTGTTTCAAAAAATTCCACATCGCGGCTAAATGTAAATATAATTTAGAACCATGGAAATTTTGTAATGCAAATTTTCATCATTATTCGATTTGTTTAAAAAAATCTCAACCAACAATTCCCAAAGAAATCGAATCAGCTGACACAGATATTAGTTCGATTTCTCACTGTAATACCCAAAATGAAAATTCCTTTAAGGAGGTTATACTCCAAACATCTTGCGTAAATGTGGAATCTGAAAAAAACTCTGAGTTTGCATTATGCTTATATGATTTGGGGAGTCAAAGGTCATTCGTCACAGAGCAATTAGTATCAAAATTAAATCCCCGAATTATTCGTCAAGAAAAACTTCAAATTTATTCTTTTGCAGCTGTTAAACCACAAATAAAAACATTTGATGTTGTGCAATTAAAATTATGCCATGTTGAAAAAAAATCGCGTTTCATATTTATCGAGGCTTTAGTCACAGATGTAATTTCAAACGTTAGGATTCCCCCCTCCCTTTCTCTCCAGACGGATAAAAAATAAACTGGCACCTTTTAAATTAACAAATTCTGTTGCATCATCCTATTCTAATGTAAATGTTCTTATTGGAACGGATTATTTTTATCAAATCTGTTACGATAGAGAAATAAAAAAAAAAACTAAATCTCTCTTTTTACGTGATAGTTTATTTGGATATTCGCTTTGTGGTTTTTATGAAGATGAAAAAGGAAAAAAAAATGGAAAGCGCTTCTGTTTTAAATCTGTGTTTCAACTCCAGTTGGGGAAGATTTGAATTTTTTATGGGATATTGAATCTTTGGGTATTACGCAATCAAATGATAATATTTCTGATGCAGATAAGGAAATTGTGAATAAATTTGAGAATAACTTAAAATTCGTAAATAATAGATATGAAACGGGTTTATTGTGGAAGGATGAGAAAGATAGAGTCGGGAATAATTTTAGAATAGCTAGAAGTCGCTTTGAGGAATTAAATCGTAAACTCGAGAAGGATAATGACTTATGTAAAAATTATAAAGATATTATATTAGAACAATTAACTGCTGGAATTGTAGAAGAATGTCCTGATAAAATAACTGAAAGTGGTTATTTTATGCCGCACAGGCCGGTTTTAAGAGATGATAAATTAGCTACTAAGGTAAGAATGGTTTTCGATGCTTCTTCTAAAGAAAAACATTTAAATTCTCTAAATGATTATTTATATCCCGGACCTAACCTTAACCCGAACATTCTTAATGTAATGTTTAATTTCAGAAAATTTAATGTTGCATTTAGCGCTGACTTAGAGAAAGCGTTTTTGCAAATTGGGATAACAGAGGAAGATCGGGATTATTTAAAATTTTTGTGGTTTGGTGACGAAAAGGATGATTTAAAATTCTTGAGATTTACACGAGCTGTTTTGGGGGTAACTTGCAGTCCCTTTCTTTTGGCTGCAACGATTAAATCCCATATACGTAAATATGTTGATCATCCTGAAGTTGTTAAGATTTTGGACTCGTCTTTTTATGTAGATGATTTGATTACGGGGTCAAAATCTGATGAAGACGCTTATTATCTATCCTTAACAGCTTCGCATATTTTTAAAGAAGCTAGCATGAATTTGCGAAAATTCAATACTAATTCTGTCAAACTTAGAAAATTATGGAAAGAAAATAAATTATGTGACTCAGAAGAAAATTTGAATAATTCTTTAAAAATTTTGGGATTATTATGGGATACTAATTGGGATATTTTACGTTTTGACGTTCAATCCTTTCCTGATGATTGGAAATTTAATCCATTGAAACGCGTTGTTCTTAAAGCCATGTTAAAATTCTTTGATCCTATTGGATTCATTGCACCATTTTCTGTTCGTATGAAAAGTTTGCTACAGGAAACATGGAAAAGGGGTTTGGAATGGGATGAAAAATTCCCTGATGATTTAGAAATTGAATGGGAAAATTCGTGTGCAGAAATCGAACATTTACATAAATTTGAGGTACCCCGCAAATATTTTCCACAGGGTTTAGACTTTTTGGACCCAATCGAAATTCATATATTTTCAGATGCTAGTCCTAAGGCTTGTGGGGCCGTAGCTTATTTTCGATGTACCACAAGTGATAATAAAATTATGACTAGTCTTATTTGGGCAAAATGCCGTGTCGCCCCGATTAAATGTTTGACAATTCCTCGGCTTGAATTAATGGGGGCATTAATAGCTGCAAGGATGTCTAAATATCTGAAAAGTGCATTTAATTTTCAAAATTTGGAAATTCATATCTGGTCAGATTCCACAATTACGTTACATTGGATCAAAGGATCAGCCATGGATTGGAAGCCCTTTGTGGCTAATAGGGTTGTAGAAATACAATCTTTAACTGATCCTAAAATATGGAAGTATATTCCGGGTAAGGATAATCCTAGTGATCTTCTTACTCGAGGCGAAAATTTACATAACCTCATAGAAAACAAATTATGGTATTACGGTCCTGAATGGTTGTCATTATCAAAGCACAGTTGGCCGAAACCTGAAAAAATACAATTTAATGAAAATATTTTGAACGAAAGAAAATTAACAAATTTGAGTTCTGCTCAATTATCTTGTACAGTAGGTCTTGTACCTCCAGAGTCTTTGTTAAAATTAGAAAATTTTAGTTCTCTTTCCAAATTACTTAATATCACAGCCTGGATCTTAAGATTTATAAATAATATCAATAGATCGAAACCTAAAATTTCAGGTGAGCTCACAGCTCAAGAAATTCAAAAGGCAGAATTTTATTGGTTAAAACAAACCCAGTTATCTGTCTTCAATCGTGAAATTGAGTTACTAAAAAAGGGAAAGCCCATCGATAAAGATTCAATCTTGTATAGTCTGAATCCAAAATTGGATGAGAATGATTTGTTAATTTTATCTGGACGATTACAATTTTCAGAATTATCTCAAAGGGAAAAGCATCCTTATATATTTCCATATGGGAGTGCTTACACCAAATTGTTGATTCGAAATGCCCATGAAAAGGTTTTCCATTATGGAATTCCAACAACTTTAGCACACTTACGAGAAAATTATTTTATAATTAGAGGACGAAAAATGATCTGAAAAATTGCCTTATTTGCACAAAATTTAAAGCTTTTCCTGGGAAGCAAGAAATTGCACCATTATCAAAAGATCGTATTACTGAATCACCACCCTTCTATACCTGTGCTGTAGATTTTGCAGGACCTATTTATGTCAAAGCAAAGACAGGCCAAGAAAAGGACTATATAGTTCTTTTCACTAGAGCTGTGCACCTCGAATTATGTACCAATTTAATGACAGAAACTTTCCTTTTGTCATTTAAAAGATTTATCTCTCGCAGAGGAATTTGTCGAACGATCTACAGTGATAATGCGAAAACATTTATCAAAGCTGATAATTTTCTTAGAGAAGTTTGGAGCCGAATATCGAAAGAAGAAGTTTTACGATATTTTAATAGAAATAGAATCATATGGAAATTCATTATTCCAAGAGCCAGTTGGTGGGGCGGTTTTTGGGAACGCGTGGTACGTTCGGTGAAAACTCCTTTGAAGAAAGTTCTCGGAAGATCTTGTCTCTCATATGAAGAAATAACTGAAATCGAAGCAATGATTAATGGTCGCCCTTTAACTTACGTTTATGAAGAAAACAGTGAACCGCTTCCACTTACTCCTTCACATTTCCTGATCGGCAAGCGAATAAATTCTCTACCAGATTTTCACTGTGTTACTGAGCCTAAATCGAATAGAATAACGTTAACAAAAATGTTGAAATATCGAGAGCAAGTTTTAAACCATTTCTGGAAACGTTGGAGGCAGGAATATTTGCTAGAACTGCGTTCTGCCAATTTTTCAGTTCCTGTCAAAGCTCCGACTAAATTCGAAATTGGTGACGTTGTGTTGATTAATGAAGATAAAACTCCAAAGCACATGTGAAAATGCGGCAGAATTACAGAGCTCTTTTTAGGAACAGATTCGAAAGTAAGATCTTGTGCAATACAAACTGAATCTGGTGTAATAAAGAGACCAGTTCAACTGCTACATAAACTTGAACTTGACATTACGGACTGATTTTTTGAACTTTTCACTTTTAAGAACAATTTGATTACATTTTCATTTTTTAACTTTTTCTAATTCATTATTTTGTATATTTTAGTTTCAGTAGTTGTTCCTGTGAAAATAGAATTAATTGTATGTCTCATTATTGTAAGTATGTTCTAACTTTTAATTGTCTTATTAATGTAATTTGAAATCTTTGATAAAAATTTAGTTTGAATGATGAACAATAGTAATTGTTTATCCGGGGGCAGTGTGTTAAAACCCCCCTTTCTTTCTGTTTGACTTGGCGAAAATTAATCACCGCCAAGAATTATGGTAACCCTATTTTTTACTTTACTATTTTTCAGTTTTGTTTATTAGATAGATGTAATTTAAAGTTTGAAGCGAGCTATCACCGCTATATGTGATCTGAACCAGGAATGCCTGGTAATAATAATAAATATATTAAAATTCAATTCATCGAGCTTTTAATTATTTGAGTGCTGATATACTTTCAGTGAGTAAAAATCGTTCTGTTGATTTATTAAATTGATGTGAAATATGAATGATTCGAAGTAAAGAATTTTTTATTCGACTGTGTTCTTTGAAATCCTTCACCATAGTACAAGAAAAACTGAAACTCAAGTACTTTAAGTTTAAAAATCTCATCCAAATATTGCAGTTTGTATCTCGAGTGTACAACTTTTTCTACCCAGATCTTCCTCACTAAGTGGCACCAGGACAGACTGAAACACCGTACGGCTTCTGAAGATCAGGCTGAGGAGCCTAATCGGGATTATGAAACTGATGAAGATGAGATAATGTAGATGTGTTGTTCCCATGTTATCACTAGAAGAATATTGTACAATATTTTTAAACTATTTTTCGTAATTTTTTTTATCTTTAGAACTTACTTTCCGATACGTTAAATAAGTGCGTTTTATCAGTTAACAAATTATAAAATTTCAGTGTTTTTCAAAACTTATGTTAGAACAAAATTTTGTCCTTTCATTCATTTTTATTAACATTGTCCTAAACTTTTTCATCAATTCTTTTTTTTTATTTCATAATTTTTTATTTTTGAAACTTATACTAAAACAAAATTTTGTCCTTTCATTCATTTGTATATAACATTCTTAAAATTTTTATAAATTCATTTTTTTTATTTTATAATTTTTCATTTCTTGTGTACCGCTTGGAAGCCAAATGGTACAAGTGCCGAATGATTATAAATATTCCTTAATTATATAGGGTCTAGCCGGATAAGCATAGCGAAATGGCCCCCACGGCCGAAGTTGGAAATAACATGCGTGGTAATAAGGATCACCATGATAATACAATATAGGGTGTTTTTAGCCTCTGACCTTGAACTGTCCTTGAGATAATAGGGGAAGTATGCGCCGGCGCTACTATTTTTCAAATACGTTTTTCTCAAAAAGTACAAAAGTTAAAAAAATGAAACCAACGTCAATTATTGAAGAATATATTAGTTCACATTATATATTTTTTTCCCATTTTTACACAAATTTTAACATAGAAAAATAAACAAAAATATTTTAAAAAAATTATTAATGTAGTAATTTTATATTTACACAAACCAAAGAATTACAGAATAATGCTGAAAGTATGTACTTTTAAAAAAAAAATTTCGTTAAAATCGAAGATGCGCTTTTTGAGTTATAACAAAAATAATGCTAGCAACTTACTAAACTATTCGTAACTTTCCCTGTTTGCATTTGCAGAAATACCAATGTCAATATCAATGCAGTGATCGATTCGTGACATTTCTATTTGGGCAGGGTGCGCAGTGTGACAAAATAAGATGACGTTTCCATACATACTACTTCCCTATAGGTTTGTTTTGTGTTTGTACACATTCTGTTATTTTGGCGTATTGCGCATCCTTTCTCTCGTAATAATATCAAGTCAATGGTCTTGTGTATTGTGCAGGTGAAGCTGAATAGGGGCTGTAAATATATAAGGTTATAAACTTTTTGGCAATTTCGGACCTGCTCCCAACCTTCTGATATCATACGCTATCATTCCTCGAATCTCCCTCACACTAATAACATTGTTATCAATGTCTAAAAAGCTTTTTATTTTTACAATTGTTTTTCCCCCTTTTTTTATACGTTTGCAATTATATACAGATATGGTTGTACATTTTTTATTCGCGTATTTTACTGATTTAAATGAAGAGAAGAAATTCATAAAATATCACTGTTATATAAGAAATAACTTTATATCAAATAACATTTTAAAGAAATACTTTTTATTTAAAAGATTTCAATAATAGCTCTTTGTTGTGTAATGCAATAAACAGTAATATTGTCTTCTTTCAGTTCGCCCTTGCATGGAGCTAAACAGAACTGCTTGTAAACAAAACAGGCGGACAACAAGCATTCTTCCCCCTTCTAGAAGAAATAACAAGTATCATTTCGAATCTGGTTTTTCTAACAACGAATCACATACGCATATGACAGGAGAATATTAATGGCGAACGTTGGGTTATTCCGTATTTTGGAATGAAATGTTATATAATGAGTCAATGATTTTAATAATAACTTTGTATTTTCATAAAACGAAGAAAACATACTTAAAAAAATTAAGATAATAGATTTAAATAAAAAGATACCAAAAAATAAATTTTGGTTTGATCAACAATGATAACGATATCAAATGACAAACCTCCAACCCCCTACAGCTGTCTTCCGATGTCAAATGCCAGCCCCCACCTCCCTAAAGTGATATGTTATATGTGTACACTGTACAGCCTCATAGCCTTCTTCTGTGTATAAATCATCGTAGGCAAATGTTACCATTTTGTTTGTCAATTCTTGATATTATTACGCGACAAGGATGCGCAGTACGCCAAAATAACAGAATATTTACAAACACGAAACAAACCTGTAGGGAAATGTTATGTATTGAAATACTCGCTCATTTTGGCACGCTGCGCATCCTGCCCGAGTGGAAATGTCGCAAATCGACCAATGCATTGATAGCAGCGTATTTCTGCAAATGCAAAGAGGGAAAGTTACGAAATGTTTAGTAAGTTGCTAGCATTATTTTTTGTTATAACTCAAAAAGCGCATCTTCGATTTTAACGAAACTTTTTTCTTAAAAATACATACTTTGAGCATTATTCTGTAATTTTTTGGTTGGTGTAAATATAAAATTACTACGTTAATAATTTTTTTTAATATTTGTATTTATTCTTCTATGCTAAAATTCGTGTAAAAATGTGAAAAAATATATAATATGAACTAGTACATTCTTCAATAATTGACATTGGTTTCATTTTTTTTAACTTTAGTACTTTTTGAGAAAAACGTATTTTAAAAATATTAGCGCCGGCGCATACTTCCCCGATTATCTCAAGGACAGTTGAAGGTCAGAGGCTATAAACACCCTATATTGTATTCTCATTGTGAGCCTTATTAGCACACATGTTATTTCAAACTTCGGCCGTGGGAGCCATTTCGCTATGCTTATCCGGCTAGACCCTTTAAGAAAAAAATTATACACATTTTTTTCGCAGTTATTGAAATAAGAGTTCATAGACCACTAAGAAATCAGCAACAGTTTCATATTTCAGTTCAGTTAATTACTATTCATGTTCATCTTTGTCTCCATTTGCTCGAAACGATAAGAATAATAGCAGGAGTCGTCCGGTAGCTTTATCGCCCCGTGCCCTTCTTTCAGTGTTGCCAGATAGTCAAAAGTCAATTTCCCCAAAATTTCTGAAATTTTCCCCAAATCAGTGTTTTTTTCGGCAAAATTCCCCAACTCAATTTTTACTCAAAAAGGGAATTTTTAAATTTTCAATTTATCACTATAAAAAATATTTAAGTAATTTGAGCTCAAAAATTTTCCCCAAATCAAGCCTTTTTTTGAAAAAATTCCCCATTTACAAAAAATAAACTTTTAAACCGGGATGAATGCATATTCTGTAGCTACATTAAGAGAATGAGAGATATATTTTGCAGTGACAAGTTATTTTACGTTTGTTTTTAAAAGTATTGTCTAACAATGTTGGACTATTGTTACATTAGCTCTATAGCTTTAGACAATCTCTTATCAGTTATGATTTGAATGAATCCGAGATGGTACGCTGTTTTAATTATTTTTGTCCTCCCTATACTGAAGTACATAATCATAATGCAAAGTATTTTCGCTGTATCAATCGATGTGCTTTTATGTATCATAAGAGAAAAATATCTACTTTCCACATATTTAAATTAATTTTTTTTTAAAGTACGGCGAAGAAATTTTTCGTTAAAGTCCTGCAGGTTTAAGCTGCTTAAGGCTTTAGAGTCTCATGCATCTGTAATATGTGTAAACTGTAATGTAACATAGTAAACAACGAAAACGACCACATCCAAGAGAATAATGATTGATATTTTCGATTTTTGTATTTTCTTTTTTCAAATTAAAATTGAGTTCGAGACAGATCCAGTTTTTCTACAGGACCAAAAAGAAATCTTTACGGAAAATAGTAAAAAAACGAAATCCCCAGGTTTTTCCCCAAATTTTTTTAGTCCCCAAAAATTTCTACACGAACTTCTTGTCCCCAAAAAATTCCCCTAGAGGTTCAAAATTCCCCAAAATGGGGACAAAATCCCCAATCTGGCAACACTGCCTTCTTTCCCGGTTTTCGGTGTTTTTAATTTGTGTAATTTCCCTTCTAAATTTGTCCGGTTTCAATTTTTTATTTTTTTTCAATCTGGCTTTCGCTAGTGTGTCTTTTACTCGGGACGTGGCTTGGGACATATGAACCTTGTTTCCGCAAAAGAGTCGTAATAAGTGGAAGAATAAAGGGCTGCGGACGGAAAGAGGCCGCTCGCCGCGGCGGTTGATAATACGATAAGAATAATCTTTATATAATAAAATGTCTTTATGCTGCATAGTCAAAGTATTTCTACTGTCTATCCAGTGAAGTTATTTTCAGCAGTATTTAATAACACTATAGGCTACAAAGTAATTATTGGGTGATTTTTCTGTTTATGTAGAATTCGTAATAAGAAAACATGGTAAGGACTTACAAGAGTAAAACAGATAGAGCCTCTATTTCTGAAAAATGTGTAAGCGATGCAGTGTCTGCTGTGATAAAAGACAATGATTCTATTCGAGCGGCAGCAAAGGCATTTAGTTTAAAGCCAAGTTCAGTATAATCTGCCCTTCAATATAATCTGTATCTATAATTGTTATAATAAAGATTTTTTTCTGTTAAATATGATGATTGTTTTGTTTTTTAATCTTGTTCATATGCGCCTTATGTATGTTCATATGTGCTCCTATGGAGGGGCACATGTGAACGATAGAAGTAATATTTTTTAAATGCCACAAAGTAAAGAAATATTTTATTAAAAAAATTCAAAAAATTCCACAAGACAAAGAAAAGACTAGTTAAACATGCAAATCTTTTAGCTGTGATAAATTGATGATATTTTTGAGAAAATAAAGAAATTAAATAATTAAACAATAAAATCCAATAAGACAAAGAAAAGACTAGTTAAACATGTGAATATTTTAGCTTTGCGAAATGGGTGATTTTTTGAGAAAATAAAGAAATAAAAAAAATTGTTCACGTATGCCCGAATCTCCCCTGTTAAATTGAAGTTTAATAGAATTGGTTGGCTATTTTTTGCGCTGTTATATGCGGACAGCCAGACAAACAGACGAACGGACCAGACGACGACTACAGGTGTTACTTATTTATATAATTACGAATGCAGCTAAAAATTGAAAATTCTGAGTCTCAAGTGCATCAGGAGAGGTCCTGGACTAACCTCACCAATCTTTTCAGTTTTGTGCGTGCGGTAGATTTCGCCAGTCGTCGCAGAAAAACAGACACATACAGGCATGAGCCTTTATATTCCCATACAAAATCTCTAAAAGTTGTGATCATCTTCCTTGTGATACCCTGTATACAGTTATAAACAATTAGTATATAACCGTTCAGAAATGACGGAATGTTGATCTGCGTTTCATTTTTATAAGATTTCATACAAAAAAACAGAATGAAGGTTTTATTATTAAAGAGTTTATATTTTAGAAAATGACAAAATCAAAATTATTATTATTATTATTTCTTTCGTAAAATTTTTATTTAATTTTACAATGCTTAAGAGCTTAACTTATAGCCATTTGAAATTTGCTTGCATTGAAAATAAAATTTATATTTCTTTTCAATTGTAATTAATATGCAAGAAATATACAATGCCATGTATTACATATATTAATTACATCATTGCAGATAAAAGTTGGATTTTTAACATTGTAAAATTAAGCATAACCTTGGAGTGAAAACAAAATTGTAATTTAATAAGAGAATGTGAAAAATAACTTTCTGATACTAATGCAATCATGATAACATTTTATATTTCATAACACCTCATGAAAAGAAATCATTTCATTTATAATGCAAAGAAAATTCTTAAAAAAAGCGGATAAATGTTAACCTCTTAAGAAATTAATAAAACAAAATATAAATTATATCAAAGGTGTCATAACAAAAGACAATTTCATTTTATTTATATTCAATAAAATTTTTAAATTACATAACGAAAATATTTTAAAAATGATCTCGAATTACATCGTAACGTCCTGTATTATTTTTTATATAAAAAACTATAATTTCAGTCAAAAGTTCCATCATTTATATTCATTCCCAAGAGATAGCGCCAAAACATCGTTGAAATAAAGCGTAGTTCATACATGGAACCGCTGTCTTGTGTTTATAATGTCTTGTTTAATAAGCAACTCCGTTTTCTTCACAAAACATAAGTCGGTATGTAAAAGGGGAAAACGCATTTCAATATATTTAAAGACTTTAATATGCTTTTACAAATATTTTAAGAGCTGAATCGGATGTTAAACGGAATTTTTTTAATGAAACGATCAAAGAGGCGTTCATTTTTTTCTGGATTTAAAATTTGTGCTTATGAATGGCAACGGTATTCGTTTGTTTCTATCGATAATCTGTTGTTGAATGCTGGGAATTCTTAAATTAGATCTTAAATCATTATAACTGTATAGTTTTTGAAGCTTTTAGAACAAATGAAGAAGAATAGATGTGATACAACGTGGAGTATTAAGTCGAAGAGTTGCCTTATTCACAGGATCGGAATGATTAAGCCTAACATGGCCACGATATTTTTTTTCCGATGATGAGTGCGATTAACGGGGTCCGGATGAGTTCACTCCTGAACTGTTATACACTTAGCGCTATTATATATATAATACCTGGTACGAAATTTATGTACATGTACAATATGTATGAAATTTATTACTAGGCACATCAGCATACTGTTTGTTTTCGGAAATCGAAACCCTGCGCGCATTTGCGGATGCATCAGGTCTGGTTTGATTTTATAAAAATAGGGGTGAGCGAAGTTTATTTAACTGCGATTTTTAAGAATGCGCTTTTGGTGAAATAATATCGATGTATGTGAAAACGTTCTTGTAGTTAATATTTATAAAAAACGAAAATGCTTAAGTAATTTTAAAAAGTTATACAACATTTATACTTTTCGCAATGCAAAAGAAAATTGACTTTTATTTTTTTTTTATTCTTCTTGCAAATGACGTTAAAAAAGCTTATTTGTTAAAAAATACCTTTAAATTGTAAAATATACCTTTAGATGTACAGTTCGTCTAATAATGTTGCAATCAAATTTATCTATAGCTGTTTTTTCAAAGACATCCTTTTTATCTCTTTTTATGTGAGAAAAAAACAGGATAACGCTCATCTACTGCTTCACGGCGAATCTTTGTAATAGTACTACTAGAAACCCCGTCAATTTGACTGGCTCGTTTTATAGAATAAGCTATCAGAACCATTAATTCTTCTTTTTCTGCTTCTTGATCACAAAATTGAATGACATTATACAAAATCTTCTTACATATTACACCTGAAACATTTATTTTCTCTCAAACTAGCCATTTGAACACTAAATATAGAAATTTGAATTTGAATTTAAACGAAATATTAATAGAATTTTAAACTTTGATCGGAAGAAAAAAAACTAGCACCAATCTTAGGGACAACGCAGACGAGAACTCCGAAGTAGAATTTTGGAAAAGGCCCATTTCAGCGAATTTGGATAGTAGAATCATGCCAGAGTGCTAAGCGCGGTTTTCGAAAACGAACAGTAATTCACAATCATATTCTAAAGGGAAAATTGAAGGGTCTCCCAAAATGACGCTCTCTTTGGGGCCATACATATTAGGGCCCGGTGTGCATAGTCATATAGCATAGATACATTTGAATCTATAAAGCCGCATGTATACACCAGTATGAACAAATTAAGGGATGTAGGTAAAGTTTAATTGAAGATGCTAGAATTTTTTTTCACAATAACACCATACCTTTAGATAATTTTGTATACCTATTTCAAATTTGAATAAGGCAATAATCAGGCCCGTGCTGCCTAATTTTAATCAATTAAATAAAATAAAGTAAATATTGTCTTCACACTAAAACCATAAAAGGTTTCCCATTTCTGAGGAAACTATGAAGAATTTCAAGTTTTTTGTAACTTCAGGGAAACTTTTTTCCTGCACCAGCTTTAACCAAAAATTTTCAGCATGTAACATTTTCTCAGCTGATAATTCTGAAAAATCTCTTTTTTCTACCTTTAATTTTATATTAGAAATAAATCTAAACACCCAAGCAGTTACTTGATACAATTTCTTTAGGGAGCTATACTTTTCAAGATTAAAAATGGGAATTTCATCAGCTTTATTTGTTTGAACAACACAAGAAATGGTTGCTGATTTTCGAGACTTCTCTTTAGAAACATCAGGTAATCGAGATGCAGAAATTTTAACACTAGGCCACTGATTTTCAGGCAAGGAAAGAAATTCAGGAACATACACATTAGGGTTAGCATCAGGAAAAACATGAAATTGGAGATGCTCCTTTTCCATGATCAGGTTGCTAAAATACTGCCAGGGAATTTTCAAGTGAGCGAGAGCCGGGATTTCTGAAAGCCAATTTTGCCAATCATTTTCTAGTTCACCAGAAACAAAAGAAGCAATAAATCCGGCTGAATCACAGAACATAGTTGCAATTTTCAAAACATTGCGTTTAGTAGAAGAATCATTATTTAATTTTTCTAACAAGGGTCGTAATTCTAGTCCAAATTTATCTTCTGTATTGTTCCAGATCAATCCTAAAATTTTCAAGGAAGTATTTGGGGGTTCGAAACTCGAAACAGGAATGTTTTCATCATCTAAAACATTAGAATTCAAGTTAGGGCCGTGATTCAAACATTCGTTTAATGATAGAGAATCACCATATTTGGAAGAAGCATCATAGACTATGCGCATTTTTGTTGTAGTTTTGTCGTCACGGATAACAGGTCTGTGTGGCATGTAATAGGAATTATTAGAATGTTTCTTGGTGCACAATTCTATTACACCCTCATTAAACTGCTCTAGCAAAATGGAGTTATATTCTTTAAATAAAGAATCGTTTTTCAAGAATTTATTTTCTAAACTAGAAAACCGCTTCTTTGCTACTTCAAGATTATTTCTAAGTAATTCGCGAGAATCTTTCCACAATAATTTTGCTTCATAACGCCCATTTACGAATTTTAGATTTTCTTTAAATTC
This sequence comes from Maratus speciosus, assembly GCA_963932465.1. Taxonomy (NCBI): domain Eukaryota; kingdom Metazoa; phylum Arthropoda; class Arachnida; order Araneae; family Salticidae; genus Maratus; species Maratus speciosus. Next base: position 351,667,976 of record OZ010788.1, on the reverse strand, counting down.
TTTTATTACCTCATGATCGGTAATGTTCTTTTCATTGCTTTCAGCAATGCCAATTGATTCAAGATCCCAAAATGCTTTCAGTTGGGTATTTATATTTTCAACTGAAACACGCAAACAAGCTACTTCTTTTTTATTAGACTCTATTTGCCCTTGCACCGTATGACCGAAAATAGTTTCTGCAACGTATAATTCTTTTGTCAATTTTCCCTCGATTCCCTTTAATATTTTCCACAAAAAGTCAGACCCTAGCAAAATATTTATTTCCTGTTCAAGACCTGTATCAGCAGGCTTAAAGCCTCTTGTTCTCATTATGTCTAGAAGTTCTGGTTCTAGTGTTTTCACAGAAGCCCCAGTTATATTATCAACCACAAGAGCTTCGATATTTATCGAGTTAATAGGTTGCACAACACTGGATAATTCTAGAGCAACTACTTCATAACAAGATTCATAAGGGTGTCTCCGCCCAAAAGGATAAACTAATAAATTTTCTCTTCGCAATGGCTTCAATTTTAATTTTTGTACTAGAGATCTCTTCACAAAACATTTTTCTGAACCACTATCACATAAAACGCGAGCCAACAAGCATTCCTTACCAGCAGACACAGAAACTGTACAAGTCTGCAATAATGTTGCTTTATTTTGTTTATATTTTTGTTCCGACATCATAGATACAATTGCACCTTTCATTTCTTTTTCAGGATTTTCTTTTGCTGTTTCTTTAAAACAAAACAAAGTACTATGGGTAGTGTTACCACATTTGGAACAAGGGTTAATTTTTGTTCTACAATTAATTGATAAATGGGACTTGTAAAAGCATTTGTAACAGCGACCTTCTTTCTTTAATTTATATCGTTTCTGTTCATCAGTGAATTTCGAACAATTTAGTCCTACATGATCAGAAGACTTACAAAATATGCAAAACTGTTTTGTAGATGTATTTAAAGCAGCAGCTGAAGGTATATTTTTCTTTTGCGGAAAATTTTGATATTTACTTGAAGGATTTTCATATTTAGTTTTAGAATTTTCATAAGTCTTGGTTTGGGAATTGTTTACTAAATTAGTAGCTTCACGACATCTTAATTCCGTTTTAATAAAATTTATTAAATCGGTGACTTCACAGTCCTTATCGGGATCACGTTTTCGATGGAAATCTAGTATCAAATTTTCGGGTAATAATCTCAATAATATTGGTAGTAATAAATGGCCGTAAGAGCCTGATGTTACTCCTAACGCATCAAGATTTCTCATACTAGTTTCAATATTATCGTACAGCTTCCTTAAAGAAGTAACATTGTTAGAGGATTTCACTGGTTCAAGATTTAGAATTTTATTCATGTAACAGTTTATGATATTTTCCCGCTTACCATACCTCTCTTCTAACAATTTTAAACAAGTAGAATAATTTTGATCTGTCAGTTCAAAACCAGATACAATATTATATGCAGGACCAGACAATAAGGATTTGAGATATTGGAATTTTTCAATTTTTGATAACGATTCGTTTGAATCTATCGCACTAGTAAATAAATTAAAAAATTCTAAGAACTGGCTTGCATCACCAGAAAATTTTTCTATGTTAAGTTTAGGAAGCTTCACTGCCGAAACTGGCTTACTACCGATTTTTGAACCGTTACTTGATTCTAGTAAAACTTTTGGTTCAGTTTCGATTTTACATTTTTTAAGCCTCATCTTAATTTTAAATTTCAAATTGGATATTTTTTCAGAATATTCTTCTACCGATTTTAGTTCTTTTTCATATTCAGTTTTTTCCTGAATTAGCTCATCCATTTCGGAATCTAATTCCTTTAGTTGAGCTTCCTTTTCATTTACGAGCTCTAATGATTCCATTAATGAGTCGCAATCAGTTTTATCAATATCAACAGATAATAATGTATCACATTTTGTGATTAATTTCGTAATGGCTGCACGAACAGTAGCTCTTTTACTTTTAAGTTTATCTGTCTTATCCATGTTTAAATTTAAATTCAATGTTCAAAATAAATGATCATGAAAAATGTATATTTTCAAAAAATCAACAGTCATGCAGAATAATAAAGGTATTTCTTACCTTTTTTCCGGGTCTTTTCGGCACCAAAACAAATGTTTTTTAATATCAATTCTCTCAAACGTCACGTGATCCTTCGCGGCGCCCGCCTGGCTAAGAGAGGCCCGCGAGAGAAGGTTGCAAAATATTCCACAAACTATTCTTTGTTACTTATCACCGCACGAAGAGATCGGATAATTAATTACTCTCGAAACTATGGATAAAATTTATACGTGGTTGGTTCAATAATTATTGTCCCTAATGTATATAAAATATTTGTACTGCGATGGTTGATGTGGAATAGCGAAGCCTAATCTCTTAAAAGCCTATATGCTCAATTTCAGAACCGTAGCTTCTATATTAACATAGTTTTGAAGGGAGGAGTGAAATTTTAAAGACCTATTTTTTGTGGGGGGGAGGGGTGAGTTTTTAAGAAGGAAAGTAAGGGTGAAATTCTGGTTCGGAGCTTACTTATGAGGCTACATTTGGACGGTGGATGAGATGTAGCTACATCACTATGGTCCCGAGCTCGAACAACAGTAGTTACGTCTCACCCACTGTCACAAATTTAGCCCCAGAAGCTAAAAATCAGCCTTTCACCCCCACTCCCACCCTTTCACTCCTCCCTCCAAAACTATGTGAACATAGCAGCTTCTGAAATTGAGCATATAGGTTTCTAAGACATTAGGCTTCGATATTCCACAACAACCATCGCAGTACAAATATTTTATATATACTAGGTAACAATAATTATTGAACCATTTTAAAATTAGCTTCCAGTTCGAAGACGGCTAATGTTTTCTCTTTAACAGCTTTAGAAATCATTGTTATTTGTGATTTATTGACACCGCGCTTAGAATTTAGCGTTAGTATAATAACGTCGATCTTTTTTTTTTTTTACTTTTTATTGAAAAAAATAATCGTTTAACCTTGCATTATAAGTCCGTAAATAATACTTTCAGGTTATTACTCTGATCCTCAGTTACGCAACATTAAGACAAATGTACGGAGATTGTTTAAGATTAATTACAAGTGGAATCCATAAATTTACGTTTATTAAAGAACTAGCAAAATCCGGTGCTTTACATTCGTGGTTGTTGAAATATAGCAACTAGTATTAGTGTGGCTACTAACATTAGGTGGAAATTGTAAAGCCGTGCAAAAAAAAAAAGTAAACACCCCATACTAACTATACAACAAATTATTATGGAAGCAAGTCACTGATACCAAACGATTGGAAATAAATTCTACTTTTAAATGATGCATATAAAATTTGCTTATGGGGATATCTGCATATCAGTACGAACCCAAACTTTGTTTTTTTTAATAGCAATGCCCAAGTTTGACACATTAAATAAATTATACACCCGTCAATTAACCTAAAAACAAATTTTCATGAAATTCGTAGTGTTAGTTTAAGATAAATTAAATATTTTAAAATGAGCCTATTTTAAGAGCTGTATCGAAATTGAAGTTCGGTACTCGATTGTCGAAAAAATGCAGAACGACTATGTCACTTCTATTAATGTATTATTTCTTGCCAATATGACCATTTCACTCCCTTAATATGTTTCGACTATTGCCAGCCCAAATGTTTCAACAAAATAAGTAAAATATGTTTTTTCAAATTATTCTTTTCTGCATATCATAGACCATCTTAAACCATCATTTTGACGTTTATTAATTATAATTCAAAAACTACTTGGAAGAAAAAAATTAAAATTAAGAATTTGCATAAAGCAGGACATAAAAATATAAATCTATCAAGAAAATTGTAGGTTGCAGTTCATATTTTTTTCGAATATATAATTCATAATTCATATTATAAAATTTCTAAAATTACAAATTCAATGTATTTATGTTTAGGTTTTTTAGTATTAAACCACATACAAAATGATCACATTAGGATTACAATTTCAGGAGATATTAATAAAAATATGAAAATGTAATTTAAAATTTGAATCTCTAAACTTTATTATCCAAATGACTTGTAATTTCGTTTCTAGACATAGTTTGAACCGAAGATTTAAAATATTGTTACAATTGGATATTGCCATTGAAAAAACAAAGTTTGGTATTGTTTTGATTTGAAGATGACGCCTTAAGGAAATTTTGTATGCATCATTTAAAAGTAGACTTTATTTCCAATCGCTTGGCACCAGTAACTTTCTTCAATTATTATTAGTTGCAGAATTAGTAGGGAGTGTTTACTTTTTTTTCCACGACTGTACTATTGTAGATAATTTAAATATTATAAACTAAAACACTTTTTGCGGAATTTCATTCGTGTGCCGTGTTACAGGAACGTTTTAAATTAATAAGAAAATCTTTACTCCATTCCAATTTCAGTCACCCCTTTCCAAAACACACGTGGAATGCAGTCTACTTCAGGGCTTTGTTTATCAGCTATACTTCTGTGAAAAATCTTTTAAAATCGATTCTATGATATCAAAGCCTATCTCCTACCAACAAGCGAGCGTTTCTTTTTCTATTACGGTGTTAGTATACCTTGATTCACCAAAAAATCATAATGCTGTTAAATAATAATACAGGGTGGTTATAATTAAAGTTGCACTTCGAAATGGCCATAAAAGGAAACTTCTGAACCAAATGTTACAAAATTTGGTAATATTTTAAAGGAGATCATGGCAATTTATTTTTCATAAAAAAATAAATAAATAAATCCTTCTATATATAAAAAAAAGTTTTGATTTGGAAATGGACCAATGAACATCTGCGTAGATATTCCGGGTAGATCCACATCCAATTTGAATGCTTAAGCATGGCCTTTGATCGTTAATATTAAAAAAACTGTTGCATACAAAAATATGAAAATCGGTGGTATTATAGAGAAATGTTTGATAAACACGCTGATGCAGACAGTTTTCAAATCGAAGAATTATTTTAAGAGATATTTAATGCTAAAGTTGGACAAAATCGTTCCCTTAAAAAAGTTTTATTGGAGCAAAAACTATACATGAGAATTTAATCATTTTTAGATCATTTTATACGTTATAAGTTCCCAGTGTGCAGATTGTATTTATTTTTTTTATTTGACTCATTTTTTGAGGTTTTATTTCAATTTTAAATTCAAGTTTTCAGCATTTCGAGAGATATTTTTTACAAATTTTAGAAAATGTTATTAATTTAAACTGTTGCCAGTTGTATAAACCGCAAGTTGTATAAAGCGCAAACAATAATGTTTACTTCAAATTAAAAATTTATTTACACGTGACTATTACAAACAGAAAAAAACTTTAAAATTAGAATTAAATGATTACATGTTAAAAGCAGGAAAATTACGTCATAAGAACCATAGGCACAGGTGTCATATTCCAATTTGACACAATTTTTTTCCAACGCCAATTTGGCGAAAACATCAGTAGCATAAACAACAACATCCGGGTTACCATATCAAGCAAAATAACGACACTTTAGCACCAGTTAAGTAACCGTTGCGTATATGAAATTGGCGTCAGAAAAAAATTGCGCCAATGACATCTGTGCCGAACCATATTTACACTTGAATTTAAAAAGAGAAACGAAATCTTAAAATTAAAAAAAAATCATTATTATGCGTTAAAACTTGTAATTTGAGGAAATTACGTCATATTTAAAATGGCAAAAAAAAAATAAAATAAAGAAAAATAGCAAAACAATTTAAATTGAAAGATATATTTTCGCCAGATATTTTGAGATAATCTTTTCAACTATAATCGTGAATTCGAAGACAGCGCAAATAATATTTCCTTCTAACAACGAAAGTATTTTCACGTGAATATTAATAAGAGAAATAAAACTTTTGTGTAAATTACGTCAGATTTGAAACGATACGTTTAAAATGAATTATTTAAAAGAACTATCGTATAGCGCTGTTAAAAAATACCGGGAGACAATGACAGTGTTTACTTAATTCATTTTACATTAGCTTATTTCAAATGTTTAACAGTACTTCTTAGTTATTCCGTCGACCAAATTTCTGTCGCCAAATTGTAAGATTAAATGCCAATAATGGTTGCCATTAATTAATTGCAAGATTGAATGCCAATAATGGTCAATAAAACCATTAATTCGACGTTTTATTTGTATTTTTATTAAAGTTTTACTAATTTATTTGTTCTTTCGTTATTTAAAATAAAAATTATGTCAATGTGTATAATTTGGCGAGTGGTTTGGCGATTTATATAAATTGGCGAAATTGGTCGACGGGATAACTAAGAAGTACCAGTTTAACTAATTTTTTTAATTAAGTACGAAAAAAGGCCATTGTATCTCTTAACAGCAGCAGATTTGGCCTTAAAAATCCCCAATCCAAGGAAAACGAATGGAAACCCGTTTATAGACAGATCGCTACTGTTTTTTTTTCTTTTAATTTTAATTCAATATTTTTAAAGTCGATCAAATTAGCGTGCTTTTTGGATTTTGGTGTGCCTGAACGGGAGTTGGCGAGCGTAGCTCGTAGGGGGCAGAGCCCCCTAGTTAATTAAAAAAAATAATAATAAAAAATATCGAATACTCACCACCAGGAAATGGCGCTGTATGCAATATTGTTAAACGAAATAAGGATCGGAATCTATCTTAACCTTTTGTTACATAGGTTTAACATTTTTTGTGCCCTTAAGAAACATTGACCTAAACAAAATTGCCATTTAAAGGCAACAAACGTCGAGTGCGCCATCCGTGTAATAAAATCCATTCGTGTTCTTAAAAGTTTAAACCACAAATTAGCGATCACAAAATTTGATTTCGCAAATCACTTGCAAATGTCCGCGCATTCCCGAAATCGTTTTCTTACAGATCGCTAGTTTGTGATTTTTGAACCTTGAATTCGACTTTAAGACGCGAAGATATCGGTCTAAAATGTTTTTAATCGTTTCTAAAACGAAACTGTTTGTGGAGTTATGGAAAATCGCAATGGCTTGTAATTGGCTTACGGCAGGAAGAAGAAAATTAGATTTTACGCGTCATTTGATTTTTCAAATAAAAGTGAGCCTGTTTGTCAGAGTTCTCAATTGTTTGTCAGAGTTACGAGTCGGATAATGTCTCTAACCACGCAAGACTGTGCTTTTTTCGTTAAATGTTATTATGAATGCAATACCAGTGAACGGCGTGCTTTGCAAAGGTATCGTTCAGTAAGATGAATACGCCGAGGGTCAATCACACCGCAGGGTTTGAAGAAAATGATGGCAAAGTTTGAACCCACGGGTTTGTTATCTGTTGCACCTGGGAGGGGATGGAAACCTATATAATCAGGAATCCTTTCATAATCAGGATGCAGACTTATTGATGTATTTTAGAGAATACGGTTTTGTGAAATAGACAAATTTCGGAAGCCATTTAATGAGAGCTCCACTCATTTTAAACAGCAATTTCTGTCAGTTTTTTTGACCAATTTGTTCCCTTGGAGGAAAATGGGTCATCAACTTTCAATATAGGGAAATTCATCAACTTTCTCGTAGACACCCATCTCTGTCCCTTTGCTCTTTTTTTTTTCTTTTTTCGTATTGGTTGAATAGAATACCTAAAAATTAACTAATGATTCGTTAAGTATTATTACATGAGATGAATTTTTTTACATTTAACTTACTAAAAAGTAGATCTTGAAGGAAGTTGTGTTGTAAAGCATTTAAAATAATAGAATTAAGCGAAACTTTGCTTGGCTTACACACGCGAATTAGTTTTATACGCCAGGGAGATCCAGCACCCAAGAGAAGCTTGTATTATAAATTATTATCTCCATTATTAGTTATTTTTTCCCTCATAAAAAAGGGATTATCTTTTGTTTACTTCAATGGAGTGAGATATTAGGCTACAAGTCAAGTTTCAATTGAAGTTATTTTGGATTATACATAAAATAGAATATAATTTATCGCTCAAAAATTATTATTTTTATTAACGATATTCCCAAAAATGTAACTTCTACGCAGCTTTATTTGAAAAAATAATTTTGACTAAAACTTGAGGTCTGGGAAAAACAAAGCGATTAGCCCGTATCTGTTTAGGGCTGTCATATGATTCTGATATCAATACCCTAAATTAGAATTGTTTACAGTTCACAGTAAAATAAAATTATACACAATGTGGCGATACTTTTAAAAGGAGGTGTATTATTATGCCTATAAACAACAGATATGAATATCGTGTTTATTGTTAAATATTTACATAAGACATAAAATATTTTAAAAATAACAAAAAAGTCAACTTAAACATGTATAAAGTAAAAGTTATTTTTTTTTTATTTCATAACAAGATCTTTGTATTCTAGTTGAAAATAAAAATTAATTATCTTGAAATGTAATCCTAAATTTAAAGTATCTTTATATGTATTTTTTTTCTTTTTAAGAAGTAGCTAGCAATACCCATTTCAGGTTTGTAATTTCTCCAGTTCTAACTTATATACAATTTCATTAAAATTTATTATTCGAAGTTATTTTTTAAAAAAATTCTTTAATATCTCTAAATTTTAACTATCTTTAAAAAAAATTGATATTTTCTGACAGTTCCTATTAAATAATTAAGCGTAATTGAATTAATATAAACATATTTTCAAACTTTTCTGAAATTGGACAATGTTAAATTTATTTTGTGAAACAAAGTAAATTTCCATGTAGTTAACTATAACAGTTTAATATTCCAGCTTCGGACTATTAGAAAAAATATTTTATTTTGATAAAGTAAAAGCGAACTTTTCATTTAACTTAGCTCTGGTTTCTGGAAAGTTGGAAATGATAGTGAAATAAAAAACTGTTATTTCACACGAATTGCTTAACTATATTTAACATAATTACATACAATAATAATAATATTACAATAAAACTTTCTCTACTTAAAATTGCAAAAAATTTACCGTTTTGCAAATAATTTAAAAATATTTTTTAATAAGTAAGTTTGACATAAACACTTTACTTATAGTCTGATTATTAGTTTATTCAAATTATGGTATTTAAGAAAGTGAACTCCGCGACTAAAATTGCTGACTTAAAAGAAAACAACCCTTTTATACTACTTAACTAAAAGTTACCTCATTAAAAAAAACCTTTACACATTAAAAAAAATGTTTTCACTGCAATTTGAAGCAATCATAGTTAATGCAATTTATAACTACGCCGATAACTAATAAAAGATATATATTTTAAATAAGAGGGATAACTATGAATACAACTAAGGTTCTTGTGTTAAAACTTTAACATATTTAACAACTTTGACATTTTTTTTACTATTTGTTTGTAAATAATTTTAGTTGTAAAAATACTTTTTTTTCTACCTAGTTAGGTTCTAATTAGATAAAATGAAAAAAAGAAAACAGATTTTGCAATGAGAATCAAAAATTAACTTTCACTTTCGTTAAATAATTTAATTACTTAATAAAAGAAACTTTCTGTGTTAGGGAATTTCCGAAGTAAATGACAATAATAGAATCAAGGGAAACTAATTTAAAAGCATTTTTTCTTTAATCTAAGTAGTTAATTTTATAAACGTTTTCCAGAAGTCTCTTTTAAAACACTAATGAAATTTAAATCATTTCATTACTTGTCATTCATTTGGTATTCCTTGTATTTAAAATGCTGTGGATAGAATATTTTTGCCATAATATTATGTAATTATATAAATATAACCTGACGGACTATTATTAAATCCTTGGTTATATATACATATATATATATATATATATATATAGGGGAGACTAGGGAGGGTTGACCATACGGGAGGCTTGACCCACCCATCAATTTTCATATTTAAACGAATTTCAGTTTTATCAATAGGTGTTAACCAAAGCTACCAGAATGCTCAAACAACAGTCTCTGTTTCATAGAGACAATCGAGATAAGTGTGGAAAAAAACAATTGTGAGTCGTTTCAACCTTAAAGTTGTGTTTTTTAGAAATATTTTGTAAGCATTTTTCAAATAAAATATATCACAGGAATTTAAGTAAGTAGGTTTTACGTAATGCAGAAATATCGAGCTTTCATTCCAGCCATAAAGATTATCCAGTAAGTTAGGCTTAACAAAACAATGTGCTATTCTTTAGAAAAAGGCTATGTGGGGAGGCTTGACCCAGTCAATGTGAGGGAGGGTTGACCACATGTTCAAGGCCTCTTTAACATATTCAAACGGCGGGAAACGAGAATTCTCGTTTTCATTCAAAAAACACCATTGACTAAGGGCGTGGCTTCTGTCTTACAGAAAATGAATTTATATCATGTTGTCTATATTTTTTTAGATTGCAAGAGATATTTTATTAAAATCGTTCATTGAAAGATAATTACCGATGCATAAACTTGGGAAATCTATCTACAACACCAATTTACAAAAGACTTTCAGAACATGGAGGAGCTTCTACTGTTTTAAAATTCAGATTTGATAAAAATTGCCCGTCGGCTATGTGTTAATTAAGGGGTTTTGGGAATATTTTATTATATACTGTGCATAATGAAAGATTAATGGTTCTATATGAAAATGAATGTAAATTTATTCTGCAAAGGTACAGTAAAATGGGGTGATGAAAAAGAAAACGTTTAAAACTGATTAAAGAAAGATCTAAAAAATTGCTATTTGTACCGCACGACAAAAATTAATGAAATATAAATGGGAATGTTGATAGGAACTTTTTTTTTCATTTAAATATTACTTAAAATAGGTAAATAGAAACAGTGGAAAATACTAGAAAGTACGAAAGCAGCCTTCTTAACCGTTTCAGGGGCAGTGGTATGTTTATGAAAACACTTTATTTTAATTCCCAAACTCCACAATGGCATCAGAATTTTGCTAAAATCTTTTCATTTTAATAAGTATGTGAAACATAGCCTGTTTCATATTTCCAAATAAACTTGTTCGTATATTCCGGTGCCAGTCATTTATTTCAATATTTTAGTACTGAAAGTACTTTGCCTCTGAAAGGGTTAAAAGATGTTTATGATAAGTTAAGTACTCATCCGGCTGCAAAAAAACATAGCAAGAATCGAAAAACTATTGGAAGGTATGTAGACAAATTTCAACACAATGTATAGAGTGAGATGAGGCCAAACTGTGTGACAACTAGAGTTGTCAGATCGCATGTCACAGAAAGTAAGGGCAAGGACACAAATAAAAAGTACGACAGTTGCTTCTACCGGACTTAATAATATATGAAACCCTATGAAAACAGAACCTGTCTCTAACGGAATAAAGTCTTAAATATTAAAATTTCATTTTCCCTGTTGTAGAATTATACCTGCTCAGTCAAAATCCTGCATAAAACAAAATCCCCCCCCCCCCTCTGACATGCGATTGCGCCTAAACAGATTTGTTGAAGCCTCATATTTTCAAAAATATTTTTTATAATAATTAAATCATGTAGCATAAAGTTATTTTACCTTTTTTTAATTTGATTTTATTTCTTTTTACAAATATTTCAATATAAAACAAAGTGGGTCAAGCCTCCCTTATAGTGGGTCAAGCCTCCCGTACTCCCCGGGAAGCTTTGACCCATTATTTTCTCATGATTAAAATCAATCATTTTTCAAATTTCTTATATATTACACTTATGTAGCAATTTTATTTTGATAACTGATTGTATAACGAATAAAATGATATATAAAACTTTATTCTACGTTCAATATTTAAAAAATAAAAAATCATTTTGTAAAAAGTGGATCAACCCTCCCTAGTCTCCCCTATATATATAACCTGCCGGACTATTATTAAATACTTGGTCAGGCATTGGTTAGGCTGAAAAAAATCGTACCTCCTAGTAAAGCATTGCTGCTCGAGGCATTGTAGAATATTGACAGATGTGGACAGGCTGAGTACTTTCCTGTTGACCGATTTAATCAACTATATTGATTGGTTTGTAGTAGTGAGATTGTCTAAGTCTAATCGAAACGCGAGGGATTCATGAAGCAGTCATATTCTATTTCGATGGTCAGGCCATATGAGTGGTAGGTAAAAGATTGAGAATTCTGGTGGTTTCCCCTTTAAAACAGAGGCCAAAATCACTTTAAAATGTTTATTCAACCACACAGAAAAACGTAAACAACTACCACATTGCACGAGTTTTCGTAGAGCCTTCAGGCTAGAGTACGAATTACTATTCCATGTTAAAAAGATCTTAATACACAAATTTAGATGTTCTACTTGACGATGAGACACCTGGTAACAGAGTGTTAAAACAATCGAACAGCACACAAATCTTCGATTCTGACCTCATGCACGACGGTTTTGTCAGAATTCGCGTAGGAAGACAGATTGAAATGTAAACTTCACGACGAACCAAACAGATTCAGGAACGAGACAGAAAATGAAATGCGCGCTGTTACAATGGTATAAAAATAAATACAATAATAAAATAATATAAATATAAATACAATACTCTGTTACTTTGTCTTCAATGTAGAGTGAGAGAAGGACGTAATAGGAAATGAGTTCCATATATGCTCAAGGAGGGATTTCGATGTAAAACGTTGGTCTCCAGACAGGTGCGCGCGAAGCTGATTCGTGGAATAAAATAAGAAATAGTAAAAGGGCTTTTAAAAAAAATTCGAAAAATAAAAGTAGCTTCTCTCAGAATATTATAGTTTTGGTAGCTGATAAAAGTTAATGAAGAGATTAAAAGTTTTAGATTAAAGTTTCGAATAAGATAATTATTAAGATACGCGTTTTAAGTTTATACTAATTTAACTAAAAATAAATAATAGAGATTATTAAAAAATAGAGAAATAATGAAAATGTCGGAAATTTAGAATAATTGAAATGAATATTGCAAAGTAAAATTTTTATGTAACATATATGTATTTTAAATTTTCAATTTTTAATGCTTCTGTGAGCCATCATTGAAGGTGAAGATTATTTATTTTGGGAGGAAATGTTTTTTGTTTGACGTTCAAAATGAGTAAAAACATACTCTATTGAAATAATTTCTCGAATGGTGCATTACCTAAAGGTTCAGCTATTCCTTCGGGTCTGTGTAAAAAGATTGTAGTTAAAATTGTTAATTATTTTTCAATGAAATAAGACAATTAGACATTAGAGCAGTGGTTCTCAACGTGGGCCGTACGCCCAACTGGAAAGCAATTCCAAATTTGTTACTTACCCATTCGCTATCAATTTTTTCTTTGAAAAGTAATGTTGCAGACTAATAATAAATTATTTAAAAGCAAAATTTAACAAATCGTTTATTTATTGAATTTAAAAAAGCTTTAAATAAAAAGTTTAAGATGGGATAAACACCAGAAAAATTATATAAATAATCTTTAAAATTATTTTGATATTATTTTTGTGGTATTAAAAATGTCTATAATTTTTCTGGTTATTGTTGTATTTTATAATTTTTCGCAGTGCTTTTGATTATGTATGTGTATCAAATGAGCTTTCTACTTCTATTCGCTCTGCTATATGCCACAGGAAGAATCTTTTACAAGTGAAACTAATTAAAAGTATGCATAAATCTAACTTTCTTGAACATATTTAACCTGAACAATCTATGAAATATCTGTACATGGTACTACCAACTATATGAAATTTATAAATCCTAAACAGCATTAGAAAATGAAATTAATAGATAGGAAATATCTATGGCTCCAGTGCAGGCACCCTACATAATAAATAAATTTACATGATGGCATATACATTTTAAATTTCAAAATTAGATATTACATGGAAGACAAGTGATGATTTTGGGAAAGGGAAAGCAGGGAAAAGGGAAAGGGAAAGCAGGGGGTGTTGTGGTGGCGAATAATGGCTACTCAAAATTGATAAAGATGAAAATCTTGAAATGCTTCTTGTGCATTATGTTATCCATAGAAAAAAAAATTAGTATCCAAAGCTTTTCTACCAACTCTTAATAAATTACCAAGGTTAATTATAAAACGTGTGATTGTAATCAATTTTAACGCTAAATGTAAATCTCTCTTCAAAATATTTTGTAAAGATAAAAATGCAGACCATATTAAACTTTTCATTTTGGGGTAAGTTAAAAAGAAAATACAAAACTCTTTTTGGCACAAAGGCGAAGATGTATTTACAGTAGCTCATTGTATTTACAGTATTATATCAAAAACACGTTTGTAATAGAAGATTCCCCTCTTTGATACGTTAAAAAATGTGAAAAGAACAGTCATTTTTAAGGCTCTATTACGCTTTCATCCTGTGAATAGAGTTCACTTTTTAAATAAAAAGAGACATAATTTACAAGGGACCCCAGTAAAAATAATCTTAAGATTATCTGAAGAAATCTCCACTTTCTCCAGAAATTCTACAGAAATCTGTAGAACTTTGAAGATTTAGCTTTACCTTAAAAATATCTGCAGAATTTTTAAAGATATTCTTAAAAATATCGCCAGAAATGGGCCAATTACCTACAGATTTTCTACAGATTTTTTTTAGTAGGGGAAGAGGGGAGGAGGGGGGTGCATCCTGACTTTATAGATATTTTGTTGGGGCGTAGCCAATAAAAGGTTGGGAACCACTGCAATAGAGGGTATAATAATAAAATAGAGCATTGATATATTAGCAAACAAATATACTTCGTTCCGTAATCGCATTTGTTATCATATATATTATGTTTGTTATCAACATCCCTTTTTCTCAAAAGATATGCTGCGTACAACGATGAATGGGGTATCATTTGATAGTATTCCTTTCCTACAATCGACACTGTATATTGCATTTTTATTAAAAATTGTTTAATTACGAATCTTAATCATTTGGGAATCAGACATAATTCTCACCGTGGAGAAACTGCTCAAACGAGGAGACCAGGTCTATAGAGCGTAGATATCCCTCCCGGTATCTTTTATTCAGGTCTTGAAACAAATACTAAAAAAAATCGAAATTTCTGCTGGAGCTGAACCCACCAATAAAGACTACAGCAGCCAGGGTGGAAAATAATAATGTGATCAGACATAGAGTTTTTTATCGGGGATTTCTTCAGTTCGTAAGATATTTAGAGCCTGTACATGAGAATTGCCAAGCATTACAGAACGGTTTAGGCTCAAATGATGACACATACAGCCTCATCCTTTGGAACATGAACAAAGAAATCATATTTAAAAGCTAATAATAACAAACTCGAAACTTTTTTTCTGCGCTAAGTTGGAAGTAACTATTTAAAGTCTTTAGATAGACAATTTAATCTAAAACGGTTGGTTTGATTGTTCATATCGGAAATAACAAATGATTTATCGTTTTCCCACCACATTCTTCAGGGTTTAATTCATTACCAAGCCATGACTGTACATGATAATAAACTCGATTTTTTTTCCTTGCTGCATTGAAATTGGTGGTAAATCATTTAAACTCACGGCCGCACAGTGGGGTAGGAAGCGCCTAAAAAGTTTTCAATAAATAAAATTTACTTTGAACAAAAAAAGCACATCACACATTCTTTTGTAGACTTTACATAGTAAAACTTAAAAATTTTACATAATCTATCGAGCAATTTATTAATTAATTAACAAAACTTTTTAAAACATTTTCTGTGCAAACATAAGTTAAAAACAAGAAATTAAGATAATTTTATGCAAGTTAAATATTTATAAATCATCCATAATATCGCATTAAAAATGCAAAAAAACTGGTGTTGCGAACACAATTAATAACTTTAATGATTCTAAAGCACACCTTAAAGTGAATATCAGTGACTCGTTTTGAAGGAGTGAATTCCCTTTCTCAGGTAAAATGTATGTACTATTATCAAGACAGCAGAAGCAAAACTGTTTCTGCTGTCTTACTAGTAGCACACACTTTTTGTCTGATGAAGAAGCGTTTGTTCTTTCGAAAAACGTCGTTAGTATTAATTTTATAGTGTGTTTTAAAATCTATGGAACATTTAATTCATACTATCAACTGAGTCATCATCACTGTCACTATCCTGATCACCAGATATATTTAGAAATGAAGTTTTTAACAAATGTAAGGCTTCTTGTGGAAGATGTTCTAACTTTTTTTTTCTTTTCATTTGTTTGCTAGTGATCACTGGATCCGAACTTAGAAGTAAAAAATTGAAAATATCTCTGTTAGTTTTTCCTCGGCTGCACTTTCTCGAGCAATACTCTCTGTATCTTTAAAAGTCTTTATTCCTGGCTTCTTGTGCTTCCTCAGTCATCAGTCCTATGGGCAACAGAGCCGAACTTATAATTTCTGGTCCGTGAATCAAATACTTGTGTAATGTCGGGGGCATGTTGTACCATAGATACTTCAAGACATAATATCTGGCTGTATCATGTGCAAATATACGATAATTTTCTACATGTATCTCATATGTACTGGATATTACTATCAAGATAATATGTAGTTTTTTTTTATAAAATCTGCATCAATTCCTGTGATCTGAGCATAAAGTTCAGAATTCAGAAAAAATCCCTTGGTAGTGTTGCCATCGTTTGAGTTACAGAACACTGATTTAGGTTGTCTACAATTAAACCATAACGGCTTTTAATTCTTTTTGGATTCGAATTTTATTTTAGCTACGATTTCTTTTTCTCTTTTTCCGCGAACTTACCATTTTTTAATGGGTAGCTTATAAGACATGTGCAAAAGACATTAGAATAGTATACGTTTCCATCCATGGAGCATTGATAGGCCGAATTCTAAATTCTCAGTTTTTATATCTCTGGATATCATTTTGTCAATTTTGTTAAAATGTTTCGACGTTGAGCCACATATGAAGCATGTCATAGTTGAACTTGTTTTTGCAGTTTGCCCTAATCTGGAGCTCTTTTACCGAAAAATAATATTGCTTTTCAAAAGTTTTTTTTTTTCTTCGAACATTTCGTGATATCCAGAAGTTCTCTTATGGTAAGATATAATGCATTTAAATTCGTCCATAAAAAATACAATATGTAATCAGGTTCATGTATCTACACTAACAAAAATTTGAGGATGATTAACTATAATAAAGGATCAAGTGGGAGTACTTCTTGCTCTCAGAGTGTTCCTTACAATAAATATATGAATTATTAACCATATTATTAAAAAAATCTTTGCTAAAAGAATAATAAGACTTTGTAAAAAACTATACAACGTAGGGTTGGGTATAGCTGTTTATACTAGGAAAGTATGAAAGGGTATACCATAAAAGTTCAAAGATATAAGAAGCCAAAATATCTCAAATATTGCTATTCTGTATAACTGTTTTTTAAATCTTATCCAAATCTGTTTTTGTGAACTTTATTCGGTACTGAAAATAAAAATATTGCATATTTAAATTTCATTTATCATTTTCAAAACTAAATTCAGCGCAGTAATAATCTTTTCTTTTTCCAGTGTAGCTAAAACAAAACCCTTGTTTAAAGTTTAAACTTGTCATTGCGCTAAGCGCGTTTCGAAAGGAGGTCGCAAAGATGCAACACCTCCTTGGTCCGTGCCGCATTTTTCCAGATATGTTTTTAATTAACTTTTAAAGACACAGGAAACGTATAGAGATATCCGCTCAGTTCAAACGAATCGCGAATCCCAAAGTATTTGTGTGATTACTTCTAATTAAATTAATCTGTTTTTAACAAATTGACGTTTATTGCTTTTATACTACTACAGTGTATTTCATTACCTTAATATATCATTAAAATTTGTTATCTAAGCTTTAAAAGCCGATGGTACGTAGAATGCGCCCCCTATCATTCTGTATGCCTAAACCGTTCGTGTCTTTGTTCTGTTAATATCTCGGCTAATTACCGACGATTTTTGTTCAAAAATCCTTATCAACAATTCTTTTATACTTCTGCTACGATAAATACCTCCAGTACTCCTCAACACTTTTGCTGAATGCCCGCAAATTGAAGTTTGTGTGTAATTGAAAAATGCGCTTTTCTCAAAAACTATGTGACCAATAGTAATCGCTATAATTTTCCTGCAAGGTTTAACTTAACGTCTACTACCTCTAATTTTTTCATAATTTTAGTTTGATTAGATTCGAAAACAGATGTGGTGGAACATATTTTTGCACTATATTTTCGACGATTTCTCTGAAAATATAATAAACGTTCCACTGTGCGCCTGAAATCTCTGAAAATATGATAAACGTTCCACTGTAATGAAATGTTCCATTGTGCGCCGCACAGTGGAACGTTTTGACGATCTAAGTGGACAAAATTATTTCGTTGAAGTTTATTTAGTTTATTTAGTTCGAATATATCTCCAATAAAATGCTCAAATAGTGAGAAACAATTGGTTTATTTAACAATAATGTTTCAAAATAAAATGTAATGAATTACAAAGAATAGGTTACTTACCTATTAAGTAAAAAATAATTTAATTCACACATGTAAGTTAACATTCATTTCTTATTTTATTTTTGTCTACTCAGATTATGCCGTAATCCTGAAAAATATATTTTTTAAATAAAATCATATTAAAAAATAACTTTAATGTTTTGTGTTACCCGGTAAAACGTATAATGCTACCTTAATTATTTTCGGTTAAAAAAATGTTTTGTGTGAATAAATAACCTATATAAATTTTATTCAATTTAAAATAAAATTTCTTTATATAGACAGTAATGTATCTGAATTTCTTATATGTCCCTGTAAAAGAAATGCAACTGCTATTCACTTTGTTTTCAATTTAAAAAATGCTAATGCTATTGTGTATGTCAGTAACCTATTGTAATTTTGTTGAAATTTAATTAAAATTTCTCCTTTTTATCAACAATCTTTCCGCGATTTTTGTGTGGCCCAGTAAAAAATGCATAGTTTCTACGTTCATTAAATTATAATTTAATAGAATTGTCATTGCAAAAACACATGTAGGCAAAGTTTCAGATAAATCAGATAGTTGAAAGTGGTTTAAAATTGCCATATATAAAAGCGTAACTGCTACGTTGCATAAATTATAATAATATTGCATTGTCATCAAAACTACATATCCTGGGCAAAGTTTCAGTTCAATCAGATTATTGAAATTGGTTTAAAATTAACTTGCAATTTTTAATCCAAATTTTTGTGAAGCCCTGTAGAAATAGTATTCTAAACAAACTTCTGCGTTCTTTAAATTATAATAATATTGTATTGTCATTCAAATTACACATGTATTCATTGTTTCGACTTAATCGAATAATTAAATGTAGTTTAAATTTTGCTTGCAAGATTTGAAATAAATATAGATACATGCACTGCAAGTTAATATGATGCTTGTTTATTAATAAAAAATTAATGATTAGCAAACATTTGCAGGAGTTTTTGTTTAGTTTCCAATACTTTAGGAATGGCAATTTGATTTTAAAAAATGCTTATTGCTGAATAAAATGCTAAAAGTGAAGATAAAGATTCGTAAACAATATCAAGGATCATCCAGAACTACAACCTTTAAAAAAAGCGGAAAAGCGGGTTTAATATCGCTAATTTTCAAACAAAAATGGGTTAAATCGGATCTTCACAAACCTGTGACATATGTTCAGCAAATTCGTGCTTTCGAATAAAACAGAATAGTCAGGACGTGCTTTCAAACTTAGAGGAAACTGGTGAAAATTTTGAAACTCCCTCAAACCAACTGCGCAAATACCTTCTATACGGTCATAATTAATCGACACCTCGGATATTTTCGAAAATCTCGTACGGATCTCGAAAAATGAGACATTCTGCTACCAGTATACGCGGTTTTGTCAAATTCTGAGAAAATCGGAAAAATGAATTTTGTTCACCTAGATCATCAAAACGTCCCACTGTACGCCGTATTCGTTTTCACGTAGAAATATACAGGCTGCAATATGTTATCCATCGCCGACCTTTCATTTCTCAATCGTTGGTCGTAGACATATAGTTCCAATTACAAATGTTTCGAATGAGGTAAATATTCATGTTGTGGCATTATTAAAAGTAAAAAATCAATTTTATAAATATTACGAAATCTAACTTTTTATACGGTCCCCCAGTCCCTATAGTTATATTTAGTAAAAGTTCACACATATGATAACAGATATAACACAAAACGTTTGAAATCTGTACTACAAAAAATGACACAGTTATTAAATTTCAAAGTTTGAGATTTTTGCACAGGATTTTGTCTTTCATTGAGGGATCAGTTAAAAGAGGAATTAAAGTAATTCGAGATCAAAATCAGGGTACAATGTCCTTTTTACGGAGAAACCACCTTTAGTCGGCATCGCCAAATCGGGGAACCACCGAAGAGGGTTATTTCATCTAAAAAATTGAGCAAACTTTTATGGGTCGAACAACATTCAAACGCCAAAGTTGGTAGAATCGACAACCAGAAAATAAAACATACTCACTAAGGACTAGATAAATATCAGCGTAATGCAAACGACTAGCCGAGCTATAACGAGCATGAAAATTAGGATTATGCAAATTACAATAGTATTGCAGCGCCACACGTTCGGGATAAAACACGAGCCCCCTATCAGTGGACATGCTAGTCAGCACTGAGATCATGATGGTAAGCTACGCATACATGCATTATGCCGAAATGATACTTATTTAGGGTGGATGTCACAGATAGGCTGCGAGTGTTTATTCAGAACGTTTTGCTAAGGATCTACATCCAGCGCATGAAACTATAACTAATGATTGACCATCAGTTGCACCGGCTCTGTTTACCACGACCCAGAACAAGTAGACGGGCAAGGTGTAATGTTCGAGTGAAACCGGAGGCAGTGCTGGCATTCGCCCTTCCAATTCTACAACTGAGCATGGCGGAAATAAGCGAAGTATTTGGTCATCATGTCTGGCATTTGTTAGATGCACATGATGCGCATCCATACCATCCGATACTGGTGTAAGTATTGATGCTGGGTGACCAAGCACGACGATTTGATTATTATAATTTCCCGCTCAACACCTTAGAGGAAAATCCGTCGTTCCTTTGGGACATTCTGTGGACAGGTGGGTCAATGTTTACACTGGGTAGCAGTGTGAGCGTGCACAATGAGCATTACTGGTCTCTGGAAAACCTCCACATCGCCCGCACAGTACGACATGTGTGGTGCGGTTAATGGGGAACCCAGATTGTTTGACCTATCTTCTACTATGGGATCTTAGCGGGCAATCGCTACCTGTATGTGCTGCAAAACTTGGTACGTGACTGGTAGGAAGAGCTACCTCTGCGACATACATGCCCGGTGTAGTTTCAACACGATGGGGTCCTCTCCGTATAAAACATCAAACGTCCGGGCGTATCTCGCCACCGAATTCGGTCAACAGATCCTTGGATATGGTGGTACGATATAATGGCTACAAAGTTCGCCGGACTTGAATCCCATGGACTTCTACCTCCGGGGTTACATCAAGGCATAGGTTTATGTGACTGATACCACTTCTCTGGTTTATCTGAAGCAGCGCATCATTCTTGATTGTCTCACAGTTTGCACACCTGCTATGCTATAATGTGTCCAGACTCAGTACTGTCACGCATTCAGTTGTGCATTGCCACCAATGGAGAATACTTTGAGCAGTACCTCTAGTAGATACCGGCGTTTGATGTATTCATGTTTTATTGTAGACCGTTTTCTGCTATTATAATAAATTCATATTTATTTTTCTGTTTAATTTCAATATTTCATTCTTCGCTTTGTATACGACCCCTAAAAGTCAGCTCAAATTTTTAGATGAAATAAACTTCTTTGGGGATACCCCGATTTGGCGATACCGGCTAAAGGTGATTTCGCCGTAAAAAAAGACATTGCACCCTGATTTTGATCTCGAATTACTTTAAACCATCTTTTAACTGATCCCTCAATGAAAGATAAAATCATGTGTAAAAATCTCAAACTTTGAAATTTAGTAACTGTGTCAATTTTTGTAGTATAGAGTGAAACTTTTTGTGTTATATCTGTTATGATATGTGTGAACTTTTACTAAATATAACTATAGGGACTGGGGGACGGTATAAAAAGTTAGATTTCGTAATATTTATAAAATTGATTTATTACTTTTAATAATGCCACAACATGAATATTTATCTCATTGGAAACGTTTTTGTAATTGAAAATATATGTCTACGATCCGCGGTTGAGAAATTAAAGGTCGGCGGTATGTAACATATTGCACCCTGTGTGTAATCGTTTCTTTCGAGGAAGAACCATAACGTCCAGAAAAAAAAAATACTTAATGACATTTTCAGCTATTTGTGCTTGAAACACATTTTTGTTCATGAAAATTTGCATGACATCTTGTAATTCTCGAAGTTTTTCTCATAATTTCATGGCTGCTGATTTTCCTTTCTGAAAAAAAGAGTATGTCCCATCACAAGTAAAAACAGCTTGCAGGAATAGAATGTACTCATTATTTTTTCAATCCAAATTCGTAGAAGAGTAAATCTTCTGCTCCATGTTGTCTGTTCCTGACTTGAAGAGTGGGGATTCCAAGTTGGGTGGAATTCGAGCTCTCAGCATTGCTAATACACCCGTACCCTTACCAACAATAACAGTAGCATTTTTATTAATTTTCACAGACATGCACTCTTTCAAAGATAAGGACTTCGCCATCATCCTTGGTTGCTTGACACATATGTTGATCATTTTAAAGTTTTCAAAGAGCAAAGAAATCAATCAAGTTACATTTTTTTATATTGGCGAAAAATATTTTTTGGCTCACCGCTTCAGTCTTGTTTTCATTGAAAAAAATATCTGTGTCATGCTGCTTTGAAACACTGCGAAGTTTATCCATGGCCTTGACACCCTTATGAGAATTAGAATAACTATGAAATATAATGACAATATTTTAACAGTAGTTTCATTTTGACATGCTTCACATGCTTGTCACAAATCACCTGAAAGAATCGTTTGCCGTAGCAGGCGATGAACAAAATGCTCTTCATAAACAACGCAGTTTGAGCTGCCATAATCAGGATGAACATATATGGGAATGAAACTGTTAAATAAGGATGAGTTTTTTGTTTTTCTCATTCCAACTTTATCGTAAAGTAGACTTGGTAAAGAGCTAGTTCAGCTTTCATACATTCAGTTAGATCATCATTCATTTCATTACACAAAATTCTTTGAAACAATGGCAAGGAATCGACAGGCAATATAACATTATGAACTGTCACATGCCTTTTCACTATTTGGAGAGAAATAATTCTATCAATACGTGAATATTTTATACCATGGAAATTATTACTGTCCTTTTTACCCATGTTAGCTCCTTCAGTGTCCAGTGAACATAGCAATTTACCTTTTCTACATCACTTGTACCCTGTTGCAATGGACATTATCACTTGTATATTTAAGAAATTGTTGTTGGCAAAGTACTCTGGTACATTTCTAAAGTCTTCTTAGGCCTGATTTATTTGACATTCCCGTACGTCTAGGTGATGTTCTGTAGTTCCCAAAAAAAACTTACAAATCTTTTTAAGCCCTTCCAAAACGTTCTTTGAAGATAACAAACTTCATTAAAACACTGTGTTGTACCTTTTCCATACACAAAGCCTGCTTAATTCTTCGAAGAATTCATGCGTGACTGTTCTATCAGCATATCAATTGAAGTACCCCAAAATTATTGGTCGGATCTCTTAATTGATAAAAAAATTCTGTAAACTTTTGAAGATATTTGTATCATTTGAACTTCCTAATTTTTGCGTGTCTTGAATAAACAAATAGGCATGTTTAGATTGCAAAAAATGACCTGCAGCATGAAAATAATGAATCATCCTCTTTATTTCAGAAATATATAAACAGTAATTCCGTATTCTCTCTGCTCAATTGTCTAATAAACTCTTTCAGAATTAGCACCATATCCAATATTTGAAATAATACCCATAATTTTGAAGTTGGCCCTCTCTCTTTTAGTTCAGAACACTTATCTTGAAATTTAGCTTTCGCACCACTTCGGGTCTTTAATCCTTCTACCTCGGAAATAGAAGGAGTCGTTTCATGAATATCTTTAAGAGAAGGGCGTCTATGAATTCTTGTTTTTAATTGATCAAATTCATTTCACTAAAAATTATTTTAGACAGAGCTATTGTCATAGAGTTACTTTCAAAGCTTTTGTATTTTTAGACCCTAATTGACAGGGCCATTCAGAAAATTTAAAACTACGATTAATTACGGGTTTTTTTTTGGAGGGGATATAAGTGTCTTATTCCCCCAATGTAAAAGTTGTATATTTCATTATTAGTGACATATAATAACTCTTTTTTTCTATATATTAAACCCTTATGTCAAAATATTTTTATTTTATCACTTTGGAACTGTTTTTATTCGATTCAGCGAAAATAATATACGGTAAATGACACCATACTTGCCTATAAAGCTAAATTATAATTTTTAGCCTTTCTCAAATGGAGGCTAAAAAATGGAATGCAGAGGCAAATGGCAGAGGGCAAATGGAGGCTCTTTTTTTCCATGAAAAAAAAAAAAGAGAAAGAAACGTACAGTAGAACGTTGGTGGCTTTTGAGGTACCATTTAGAATGATATAACAAAGCTCTCAGTGAAAGTAAGCCTTGGGTGAAAATTATTCCGAAGAACAATCCTTTCCGGCTAAAGTTACATGACTATTAATAATAAATAGGTAAATTCAGCATTTGTGCTGCTTTATTCTTTTCATGGAAAAGAGATCGCGAGGCTGAGATATCTTTCGCGCCGATGAATGGAGACCTTTCCTTGCAATAAAGCATTGTTGTAATTATTTTCATATAGTCATTTGTAAAAACGTTTTACAGAAAAATAATACTAAAAATTTTTATAAACTCTTTAATTTTAAACTGACTCATTTGAAATAAGTAATACATGAAACTGATTTACAAAATGTATATTGTAAAACAAAAACATGTCTGTGTGCAATGCTGGCATCATATCACCGGTGGCAATGATCTAATAAATCCATTTCCCTCTTTTCGCAAATTTAACAGCTTCTAAGCATAGAATAATTTCAATTTTTGTACCGTCAACTACGGATACAGGTGTATTATAAAACACATTTGTTTGAAAACTGAATCTACTCTATTTTATTGATTTTTTATGGGGGGGGGGGGGGGGGGGTTAAAGAATTTTCAAGCAGGATTTCTTAAAATTTATGTCTTTATCGCGTGCAGCTCGATTACGTAACATAATTCCACTTACAATAATATAAACATTTCAGTGTTTATGTCAGCTAATATTCCATACCGTAATAAACACTTTATCCATAAATAAATAAATAAAATTTAGCAGATATGTAATCGAACTACGTGTTTAAGCACTGAAATAATCGGAATAAAAAAATCCGCTGTAAATACCAACCTATTTCTGGATTTCTTCGACTATATACCACTGCCATGGGATTAATACGAAAATATCTCTTTTAATAGATTTCAAAACTCTATTTGAATACATAATTAATATTTTCATGTAAAAAATGCTTTTTGGGGTTTTTAAAGAATAATATAAAAAGATATATATTAAATGTAAAAAATTTGTTAAGAATTTCAATTTAAAAAATAATTACATACTTCCCCTTATGTTTTGTACAGCGATCATTGAATCCTGTAATCCGGCTAGTTTGGGTTGTCCACTGGACAATTTAACCCCTTGAGGGGCGGTGGGATATATTTTATCCACCTACGATTAATGAAGTTTTGCACCAGAAAAATGTTATTAAATTTTACTTTTCTAACTTTGGAAGAAAAAATGGCTTAAAATTCCTTTTCCTTATTTAGAAACATAATTTTTCGAATTTTTCGGTGTGAATTCAACATTATACAAACACGATTGCTTGCCCCTCAAGTTGTTATAAGGAAAATGTGAGAAGTAAACATGTTACTGTTAAACGAAATAGACTGTTTAAACGTAAAAGGAAATATTTTTATAATATAATTATTTTCATCTCTTTAAAGTTTTTTCATGTAAATTTTGCGTTTTATCACATATTTCTTTACAACAACCCAATTTTCTATCATTAAATTTCTAAAGAAAACGCCTATATTGTGAATTATTTATACGATAAAATTTACAACCTAAAATATGTTTATGAAACTACTTTTATTTAAATTCTAAAAATATTGAAAATATCTCTGATATAATTTTTATCTAAAAATTAATTCTCGCATATAATCTCACCTAATCAATGTCTGAATTTGGGATTATAATTTAATCCTTACGAAAGTCTAGAATGCAGCATATTTTGCAGACAGCAACAAGCAGTCGATTTAAGCACGACTAAAACTGAAATCAGAAGGGATTTTCTTTAATTATAAATTCAAAGTATGTTAAATCTTTTCGCTATAGAAAAAATAATTAAGGGCTAAACTATTATTTATAATCTTATCAGTTATATTTTTTGAAAATTTAAGTCCTTTTTACTGAACTTTCATTTTGAAATTCAATTAAATGAAAAAAGAAATGTTTATTTTTTATATAATTAGATAGCATTTTTTAGTAAAAGTTTTAATGACGTTTAATTATATAAAAATCATGAATGGACAGTGTTTGTTAGTCAATTAGGAAAAAACATTTTCTAATTAATTACATTGCAACCGTCTCAGAATAGTGTGGGATATTTTCGGAAAATAAATTTTATTAAATAAATTCTTTGAACTTTAATACAAGCGTTTTATTTTTATTAATTACATTTTTTATTTTTTTTTCTACTGTTTAGCGTTTAAACTATTTCATCCATCCATTTTTGCACACAGTTGGCTTTTTTTAAGGAGCGTGGTTTAATAACTCCATTTGTAGTGCACCAGAAACTCACTTATAACCGAAGTTCTACTTTTTCGAATGTAAATTATTAAAATGCGAGCGCAAAAGCGACATCCATCCTTCCTTTTACTTTAGTTTTCTGAAATATGTTTATAACTCTCGGAATCTGCGGTTAGTGGTTTTCGCTATAGTTTTATCTAAATTTGGGTATGATGGTCAATCTGGTGAGTAAAAAGCAGGATTGAAAGTTCGTATCGGCGGATCTTGTGTCGAGTCCTACCTTCTGAACACTTGTCAAACCAGTAGACTGTTTTTGGAATTAAAGCACCCCAAATGCACTACAAATAAAAGCGTCTTAAATTCAGACACATATGTGACTGAAAAAGTAATTCGCACATTTAAATGTCTGAATAGGAAATTTCAGACATCACAGGTGTCTGAAATTAAGACACTTAAGTGTCTTATTATGATCATAGTATAAACACAGTAAACTGAAATATCTGAAATTCAGACACATAAGTGTCTTAGAATGGAGTGTTCAATTTTCAGACATTTTAAAATGTCTTAATTTTTAAGACACTTCTATGCGTTTGAATTTAAGAAAATTCAAACATCTGAATCGCACTCATGTTTGATCCATTGTCGGCAATAGGCAGCCATTTTACACCATTTTTTGTAAGCATTACACACTGTAAATATAAATATTTATATGCATATATATATGTGTGTGTGCGTGTGTGTTCGTTAAAATATGGAAATTGTACTGCAAATCAAAACGCCAGTACTATTTATGTATTTTAATAAGAATTATTTTCCGTAAATTCCAGAAAAATTTCCCATTTTTGGATATTTTTGTATTTAAAAATTTCCATTTAAGAGATAAAATATAATCTTTCAATTACAAACCCACATACTTCAATCACCACTCTAACTCACGTATATTAGACATGGTTTATTTATTTATATTCAAACCAGTGGCGTATCCAAGGGGTGGGCAGATGCGAATACAGCCCCCTCCGAAATTTATTGAAAATGTCAAGTTTAATTACGGGAGTTTAGCAAAAGACAGGTTTTAATCTTAGAAATGGAGTTATTTCGCAGAAACTATGAAATTTTTCATTTTAGGAAAGCTTCCGTTGTACAGAGGTTATACGTTCCGTTATACCGTCTTCAGTTTTATTTACTGTTTATTGAGATACATTTAGCAGCTAATTTTCAGTAGTCCGTTTAAAAAAATGTGGTATTACCATGAAATAATACTTCTTAAGGCTAAAACCTGCTAAAAATGTAATTTTGCACACCCCATCATAACAAGTTTGATTGCATAATGGGTGCATTACCTACTACTATAAAAACCTGTTTAAAGAGGAAGTTTTCGGTTTCTTGTGTTCCATGTTAGAAAAATTTACTGTATATCAGTCCCCTTCAAAATGATAAGTCTAGATACGCCACTGATTTAAACTGTTGTTGATCGCTTATAACTCTATAAGTAATTTATTTATGAAAAAAGAAAAACTCTTTTCAGTCGGATAGTGTCTGATTCGAATAATATCATCTGCCAATTTCATGCGTTTAAGAACAAAAATGAATCAAAATTTCTGCATATACGTAGTTTTCCCAAACATCTTTCTATATTTCTTTGGATTTGAAAATAATTATATACCTTTAAGAATTAAGAATGGGCGCCATCTGGTCAAAAATAGTTTAGCCAATGAGTCGAATTTATTTCATATTCTTTGGAATTATATACAATAGCTTTGAAATTATACAACTATATATACTGACTTTTTAGCTAATGATTGAGTATCGGTTTAATTCAGGTATGATCGGATTTCACCGTGAAAAAAATTAGTAGTTTGAAAAAAAAAATGCTACTTATTTCGATCGAAAAAAAAAGAAAAAATATATATGCGTAAAACAATGATTTTTTTAACTAAATATCAATATTTTCGCAGAAAAAATATACACAATATTTATAACTGAGAAATTTGGTTCAGAATAAACACCATATAGGAAGGAATTAAAGTGTCCAATTTCAAAAATTTTGCCATATATTCAATCCATCAAAAGAAAAAAAAAATGAAACATTAAACAAAGAAAACAGAACTCATTATCAATACATTCACATTAAAATTATACACAGGCTTTGGACTATACATTGTGTCCACGTATAACCTGACCGACCTTTATTTTGGCAACCGTTGGTCCTAGATGCATACTTCCAATTACAAAAATGGTTTAAATAAGGTAAAGAATTATTTTTAAAGCGCTTTGGGTCAAGAGAAACATTTATTAAAAAATTACGAAATTTAAATTTTTATACGGTCCCCAGGTCCTATAAGTGATATTTAATAAAAATTTACTGTGACTCTAACAAGTAAGACAAGAAAAGTCTCATTCAACTAACAATAAAATTGACCGAGTTATGAAACTTTGAAATGCATGACTTATACTACTTTTTTGCAGCTCAAAACAGATTATTTCTGCCAGGGGTCGTATATAAAGTACTTAAACTTATTTCAAGTTATCTTCGCTTTGAAAGAAATCGTACAAATATTACGATTAACTTTTATTAGTTAAGTTTCAGATTAGTTACAATAATTGTATTTTAACATATGTTGTATTTTGTAAGGATTTGAGGCAATGATTTTCTTTTAACAAAAATTATGTTATTTTCATAAGGTTTTATTTAACTTGCAACGATCATCTTTCCAGTTTAAATTTTATACTCAAACATTAACTCACTTTCAAATGTCCTATCGAAGCTAAATTTTACATATTAACTTA
The DNA here is from genome assembly GCA_963932465.1 of Maratus speciosus. Classification (NCBI taxonomy): domain Eukaryota; kingdom Metazoa; phylum Arthropoda; class Arachnida; order Araneae; family Salticidae; genus Maratus; species Maratus speciosus. Next base: position 351,638,603 of record OZ010788.1, on the reverse strand, counting down.
AATCCGATGACAATGCTATATTAATATGATTTTCGACACTTACCATCTTATACATCCTTATATTAGAGGATAACACAAAAAAATTCGGATAGATTACCGTCAACAAGTTTAAGAAAGAGTTTTAGATTAGATAACATAAACCTGCTATGGTTGTGTTTTTTAACTTTTATAATTACGTTTTATGTATTTTTAATGCTGAATAAAAATATTACCTTCACTTTTAACCATCATGTCATGATTTTTCGCAAATCGTAAATTTCAAGGTTACAAAGTAGCGAAAAATCTAATACTATAAAATAGATATGACTTTTTAATTCAGTTTAATTTTATTTAATTCAATAATTTATTCAATTTTTTGGCGGGGTATCATTTTTAACTTTAAGCTTTTAAACTTTGAAATTTGAGATTTGAGAAAAATCCTTACGTGATGGTTTAAAATGAACCTCATTTTGGGATTCAGCGCTAAAAAATACATGAGAATCAATTTTCAAAAGCTAAAAAACATGCCACAACCCAAAATTTGAAAGACAGTGTAATCTAACAGCATTTTAAAAATATGTATCATTTTGTAAAGAACTGAGACTGTTGTTTTTTATGCTTTTATTTAACAAAAATTCTGTTTTTTTTTTCTTATTATATGTTTAATACAAATTGTATATTTTGCAGTAATATTTAAGAATGATTAAAGATTTCAAATTTATATTGCATTGTCAATTTTACTCTCAACTATTTTTGTAATATATCTGACGGAATTATATTCCTACTAAATTTGTGAATGACCCCTAATTTACATCAAACAGTATGCTCCAACTTTAAACAGTTATTACTCGGTCATTTTTAATCGCAGAATAACGGGACTTTTTTTGTCTTACTTGTCAGTGTCACAGGAATATTTTACTAAATATAACTTATAGGGCCGGGGGATCGTATAAAAATTTAAATTTCGTATTTTTTTAATAAATGTTTTTCTTGACCCAAATCGCTTTAAAACTAATTCTTTACCTTATTTACCCATTTTTTAATTGGAAGTATGCATCCAGGACCAACGGTTGCGAAAATAAAGGTCGGTCAGGTTATACGTGGACACACTGTATAAGAAATGCATTTCTTTAATGAAAAATATATTTATTTATTAAACGGCGTTGAATTACAACCCCCCTACCCCCCAACTGCATATTTAGTATATCTATATAAGCACACTTTAAACCATCTTAAATATTTTGATATTTCAAAAATAACTTGTCCTCTGTATAAAACAGTAATATTTGAGGGCTCCAGAAGCCAAGGGATCTGGGGTGACGAAATCGAAAAAACTGAGCTAAGTGCACAGATTACCTGGAAATAAGGTTATTTGTTTGGAGGTAAAAAAATATATATAAGTTATTTTCTAATTATGTGCTAGACATTCTAGACGTCGACTAATTAAGATCTTTAAACTACTTACTCTTAACCTCTTTAATCTCTACTTAAAATTTAAAAAACAAAATTGTTGCTCACTTTTCTTTTACATTTGCTCAAATAAGAGTTCAAAAATCGTTATGAAATAAGCAACAGTTTCATATTTTAAATCAGTCAATTACTATTGATGTTCAACTTAGAACTCAATTTACTGCAAACGTAAATTTTGCACTTGCATCCCTTGGCTTTGGTTTCTGCGGGGAGGGGGAGTGTGTGTGAGGGGGGGGGGGTTCATTTGTACTCTAAAAAAGAAAGCTGAAATTAAAATGCCAAATATTCAAATTTCTAGAAAGAAAATGTATGTGTAAAATGTTCCGAATGATACTAGATTGGAAAAAATCTACTACTATCCAAAACGCATTTCTTCTGCTTCATAAATAAGTAACAATATTTCAAGTCCCAGGTCGTGAAACCGTGGGTGAATGGTTAAGACAGTTTGCTCCTGTACAACAGGTCCCTGGTTCGATACCGTCTAGGGGTAAGTGTAGTAGGTAGTTACTATGGGTAGTTTGGGGTAGCCAGGGGTAGTTTGTTTGAATTGAATGAATAAATCATGTCTAATGTCATGTCCGCCACTCAAAGTGGTGGTTGAAACGTAGGGGTAAGCCCTTGATAAGATTACATTTCATCTTTTAAATAGATATTTTTAAATACAGAAATATGCAAAAAAATGGAAATTTTTTCTGGAGTTTACATTAGAAAATTACCATTAAAATACATAGTTAGTACTGGCATCTGGAGTAGCAATACAATTTCCATATTTTAAGGGACATTTTTTACAGTGTATAATGCTTATAAAAGACGAAAAGTGAAAAAATGGTTGTCGAAGTGGTCAAACATGGATGAGATTCAGACGTTTGGAATGTCTTAAATTCAGACGTATAAGTGTTTTAAAAATTAAGACATTTTAAAATGTCTGAAAATTGACCACACCGTTTAAGACATTTATGTGTCTGAATTTCAGATATTTCAGTTTACAGTGTGATCTGAGGGATCGAGAAGTGTAGAGCTTAGCTAAGAAAAAGTTGCCAGTTTTCGAAATAGAGAAATGTCATCCTCATTCAATAAAGCTGATCGTCAATCACGGGTAGCCAATTTTAATGACATTTGCATAGTTTGTGAGTTTTTTAGATAATACCTATTTGCAGAGATAGTCGTGCTTGATCTAAAAGCTCTTAGTGATTATCGTTTTAACTATTTCCTATACGTCACCCTGTAAGACTTGAAGACTTTTGGAAGACATGAAAACTTTAGGTGGTTTCCCACAATTAATAGGTTCATATTTGTTTGAAAAACATATTTAAAAAATACCCGATATCAGGTTCTGCCAAGGAAGGATCCACGCAATTCTGTTGGTGCAGGCTCGGCTTTAAATCGCACAAAAAAGGAAAATGTTTTCTTTAGAATCACCTACACAATTGTGTAGGTCAGATCTTAAAGGGGTAAATGAGTTTTGAATTAGTAATCTTGCACTTATTGTATTATTGAGTTTGAGATCTAACGATTAAATTACTATTTAGCACAGTATAGTATAGGCTAAATTAAGAATCTCCAACGGAACGATTCGCAATTTTATTTAAATAAATAGTCTTTAAAATCTGAACTTTGACTTTGTCTCAAATTCATTCAGGTGGCCCTGATGGGTATGTTGTTGTAGTAGCTCGTATATAATTATAATCATAAACAATATTTGACGATTTAAAACCTGCAACTGGACAACAGAGAAAGCCTTGAAATGTATTTAATAATTTAAAATTAAGTTCTAAAAAATTTTAAATGATGTATTGTCATCGAAAACAGATAATATTTGTAATTATTTTAGCAAAGACGTGAGAGGAAATCGCTTAAAAAATTCCATCTTTATATACACCAACCAAGTTAAATTAAATAAAAGAATTGAAAATCAATTTATCCTCTCTTTTAACAGAGACATTTTATTAAACACAATATAGCAATAGAAATTTCATACGTGATTTGGACGAAGTGCTGACATAGTAATACTTTATTGTTATCTAAATTCATTTTAAATCCCATTGTTTGCGTTATATCGTTTATTTCGAAGCTCAACAGACGATCAGACGGTCATATAATACAATTTTTTTAACACCTAACGAAATATATACCTTAATGCAGGTGTATTAAATTCGTGTTTAAAAATTGAATTTACAATTTTACACTTGTTTTGATGGGATTTTTTTTTCTAAGAACAGAAAAAGGATGTAAAAACCGTTTTTCTGTTTGAGGAAACTGTTTTGAGTCTGATAGTTGATTCATAAATTGATGAATTGATCCATCAACAGATTAAACTAACAATGCAGTAAATGTGTATTTTGTTCATGCAGCGTATATATATATATATACATATATATAACTGAATAAATGTTAAAAAATTCAAGATTTATTGATAAATGAAAGACAATGTTCTAACCAGAAAAAATTACTAGAATTATATAAATAGTATAAGTGAATCAACACTGAGCCCTTTTAGTATTAATACGTATCTGACATTAAAAATGACCACATTTTAAAGTAGGCTATTTTATTTTCTATGAAACAGGATCTTAAATTAAGATAATTTTTCCAGGGCAGTACCGTGCAAAGAGAAAACTGCAACCGGGACAAAGTTTTAATTTGGTGCCCCCCCCCCCACACACACACACAGACACACACGCTTTTCCTTTGTGACATATGTCGCAAAACTGAAAAGTGCAGATATAGAAATAAATAATTCAATACATATTTCGCGTTTATTTTGGAACTTTATGTTTAATTTTAATTCAGAAACTCCAAACAACTAAATAACATAAGAAGAAATTGCACCTATATTTTGCCAAAGAGAATCTGGGAAATGGGTGTAGAAAATATGTAACAGTAGTGTATAACAGTTTGCAACTCTTTTGTATTCCCAGAAAGAGACCCCATGTTATTTTGAGAGTATATGTTTTTGTCACAAGCGCAGAAATAAAATTATAGACTCAGAAAAGAGAAGGTTAGCGAATGAGACTAAGAAAAAGACAAAAAAAAAAGAAGTTTTGAAAAGAAAGAAGGCCTTATTCATAAATTTGTATTTGGATGTATGATAAGTAACCATGCAATAACTTTGAAACGAAAAATTAACTTACTTTCATTGGAAAAAAAATTCCCAATCTGTAAATATATATATATATATATATTTTACAAAAACAGAAGGCTTGTAGTATAAATTTGGCGCCCCCTCAATTTCCGCGCCCGGGTCGACCGCCTCCTTCGCCTTCCGCTTTGTTTGGCCCTGTTCCAGGGAACGATGTTTTGTGGCGATTTCAGCAAACTTTGAATAATGTCGCTATTTTCACGAACATTACTTAATATTTTAGTCTATTTTTTTCATAAATGTTGTATTTCATATTTTTATAAAGATTGAAATACGTTAGACGAAGTCAATATTTTTCTAGCTTGTATTTGCCAAGATATCATGTCCATAAATTGGAAGAGATAAGATAATCTAAAAAAGTTTCATTTCAACATAAAAATAGCGATACTGTCTTCAAGTACATTTCATATACAACTTGGATTTAATAGAATTAGAATGCAATAGAATGAACTCTCTTTCAGAGGAAAATTGATTTTTTCTCGACTGATTGTAGTTAGGTAGTTTTATACGAAAAACAAAATTAGAGGTAAGTAATAAAATGCTGTCGACATAGTACATAATAATGCCTACCAAATACAATAAGTAATTTATGCAAACTTTAATAATAAAGCTGGGAACACTTAACCAATGATTCCTTGGGAATACACCAATTCGTATTATACAGCTGTATTCGTATTTCACTTAAGGCAATATATTCTTACTGCTTGCGTATGTTAGAATCTATTTTATTTTAGGCTATTTCATACAATTTATTCAATGAAACTCAAAAGTATTGTCCTCAATTTTTTAGGTATTTATCACATTGTGATACCTAGACACACAATGTCGTACTCATAAAAAAACCTTTGGTTGCTATTTGAACCATCTGTGAAAGCATTTCCTGACTTCATCGTTAATTTGAAACCGTTGTTCCTTCAGTGCTTTTGAACTCACCGAAGATGTTGAAACCACATGGGGACAGGCTTGATGAGCTCATCCATTTTCGCAACATGCTGGGCTGGTAGCCCTCCCGTGCTCTGCTCTACGCGTCATCCCCAAATGACATGCGTCCTTCGCAAAAGCGCTTACTCTGCTCCTTAACCCTAGACAGCTTGATACAGTGTTCCCCATAAAACTTTTCCATTCATCGATGGATTTCACGACATCCTACAGCTTCCGCTGTCAAAAAGCTGACAACATCTCTCTACTCTTCTTTGGGTGAATACATTACACTTCGCTTTTAGAAACGGAATGAATGAACTTGTCATCTGCTTGGTTGTCATCCTTTTATCATCATTTGCTGACACGTACTGTCATCTAGCGAGTGAAAAGCGCGAATCCTTTTCCTCACACCAGCAACCCGTCTCAATTTTCTAAATATTACACTACCTTTTAATGGCCTCTGCCTCGTTATTTATTGACTTATTTAATAGAAACGCAGTAAGAATATTTTCTTTCGTGCAGTTTTTCTCAAAGAGAAATTTTATTTTAATCTCTTATGTTGTGTGTGTTCTATCTCCGGTTAAACAGTGTTGTTGTGCGGCATAAAAAGTTTGTGCTGAGAACGTTATATTTTCCCCCATTGGTACATATCTTATAAATATTTTACGATTCGATATATCCTTTAATTTGGGGAAGTTTAGAATCATTTGTCACGCTGTGTTTATGAGTTACTTCATATTTATTTTCTGCATTGTATCGGTTTCATGAGTTTTGAAAACTGAAATTGGAACAGATAAATTAAAATAACTTAAAACGTTTTCTTCTTTTAGGAGAAAAGAAAAAATACCATCCTTGCTACCAGTGCCTCTATAGCAGTATAGGGGTAAGAGTTATGAATCAATTAATTAATTAATCAGAGAGAAATAATTAGGTATGCGTTGTGTTTTGAATAAATTTTAAAAAATTATAAATATATTAAGAAAAATACATTTAAAACACTGGATTAAGAAAAGTCTTAATTGATTGCAAGAATTCTAGATTATTTATTATGGATAAATTCAATTATATTTATATCAAAATGAGCAAACACATAAATTCAATTATATTTATATCAAAATGAGCAAACACATAAATTGAATTATATTTATATCAAAATGAGCAAACACATAAAACAAAAAAAACCGTGATTAAATCAAGAATTATATATATGACTGATTTGTCATTCTTCATTGTGAAGTATAGAAAAAGAGAGGCATAAATCACAGGTGCTAATTTCTTTTTAGCACTTACTAAGATCTATTTTAATCTTCTTTCATCATGTCGTCACATTTTATGATCAACATTTTCTTATTATCATCATGACGTGAGATCATTATATTTTTAATTATAGATGATATTTCTTTTTGAACGTCAACACATTTTCACATAAAAGAAGCACATAGGCACGATGGAAAAAAAAAAGACAAATGGGATTTTAAAACGTAGATATAAGTGCAGGCTCACTTTTCAAAAAACAATTCTTCGATATTGCACAAATGGATGTTAATTTTTATCACACTTCTACATTGGCTCACGATGAAGCATGGATCGGTTAGGCTTATCCATACCGAACTTATTCTGGATGAACACCTCACCTAGAGACATCTCAAGCACACCGCAATTCACTTTACTTATACATCTTGTATAAATTCGTAGAAAACTTTTTTTTAAATCTTTAATTCAGGATCCATTCTTTGCCACAAACATATCTTCTGTTAAAACAAGAAAAAAAAAACGTGAGAAGCTGCAACGAAAGCCGCACTCAGGAAGCTATAGAAGGAGAAATTTCTCTTATGGCATCTTCCAAGCAAACTTAACCGTAACGCATAAATGACCGCATCGCGGCGCTGCACACAGTACCTGCATTACTTTAACACTGTTTTCAATAGGAATGCGTTAATATTTCCTTTATAAATTAATATTTTTACATTATAATTTGATATGGTGCGGAAATGTTTTGTGTATGAATGTGACAGGGTTATGTGAAAGCCAAAAATCGGAATAAAGAGCTGGGAAATAAACGCATTAAATAAATAACTTCCTTATAGGAGCCCAGATAGCATTTTTTGCTTTTTAAAGCCTTTTTACAACCATGCTACGTAAATGTTTGAATGCTTTTTAAAGGCTTTGCATGAAAAGTTTGTAAATGTTTTGTAAAGGATTGAAAAAGGTTGCTAGTTGACGCTATCTGAGGGAGTTTGTAAGTGTTTCATGATAAGCATGTGAAAAGGAAGAAACGAAAGGGTAGTTAGAGGAGTTACAATCAAAGATTGATGAAAGGCTTTTATTACAAGCGTGTATAAAAAAATGAAAATGAGGTTTTTATAAATCATAAAATCTTATTTGATAGAAAAATGAGATAAATAACTCAACTTAGAATTTTTCTGAGCTGAGCATATTTTTTTGGTTGTTGTTTGTTTGTTCCTGTGGAAAATTAAATTTTAGTCAAATATTATCTATACATTGAAAAAAACTGGTTTTTATTAATCCACATGTTTATCAAATTGCTTATTTTAATTAATATGTTCATTTTTTACCTTGAAAGAAATTCTTACATCCCTGTCCTTTACTATGTATGTATAAAATATATGTTTAATTTTTATCAATTCGCTACATTATTAGATCCTATTTTAATAATAAAAAAAGCTTAATAATGTTAAGAGGATACTTCACTCGCACAGAAACACCTGATTGCTAATGTTAATCCGCTGAAAGATTTTTTTTTAATATCTCGCTTGCTTTTTTTTTTTTTTTTTTTTTTTTTTTTTTGCATTGCATACCTGCAGTTTTGATACAAAGGCCATTTTTCGACTTTGTTTTACAAGGTTTTTTTGCTTATTAGGATATATTCAGAACTGCTTTCAAAAGCGAAAATACTCTAGTAAAAAAAAAAAACACATTGCAAACAAAACTGAAAACTTAAAAAAAAAAAAAAAAAAAAACGTGTTTGTACAGATTGACAAGTAACAAATAATAAAATTTACAATATTGAAATGCAAACGAGATATTTAGAAAAATTCTCCCATAGGATTAACATTAGCATGCAAGTGTCTACGCATGAGGGATGTGTAATCCCATTAAAAAAAATTTCTTAAGGAAAAACACTTTCATTTGAATAAAAACCATTCCAAGTAAAATTTTAATTAATTATCAGCAGTGAAATTACTGAAGATTAAATACGTGAAATTTTTTACATTGCTAACTCGGCGCAAATCAACAGTGCATTGGAGCACTATTTCAAAGATCCGGGTTCAACATTTTTCACTCTGTTTATTTACGCTTAGTTAGCAACTTGAAAAATTTCACGTATTTAATATTAAAAAATCATTCTTATACACATAGGCATAGAGTCTTGAAAATTATTGGTAACTTAAAATTAAAAAAAGCAAAGGGATTTTTTTTTGTCATTTATCCTTTAACAAAAGAAAAAGGAGAAATTCAATAAAATAAAAAAACTAAAAGCTTTTTTTATATTAGAGGGTAAGAAAAAGTATTTAAAATGTTACAGGGACTTGAGAACATACAACTCTATGTCTATGCTTATACATAGTAAATTTAATTATACTTTCAGTTACTTACCTTTTGAATCCAGTTCACTATTCAGGATCAGATAATTTTTTATTGTATACATATATAATGAAATCTTGTGTTTACCTACAATAAATAGCACATCAAATATGTGGAATTCCAATATAATGTACATTTAATGACTGTAGAAGATTGTATATTTTTTATATTACTACTTCATTAATTTTTTAATTCTTTCATTTATTAAACTTATTTCTTAGAATTTTCAATTATTATTTAGAGAATATTGTCAGATTTATAAAATAAATCCTCCATAGGATTCTGATTGATGACCACAGGAATATATTTAGTCTTTTCTCTGAAAATAGTTTAATGATGCAACATACAAAAGAATTTTTTTACAAATTCATTGATCTTTCCAGCATTTTTACATAAAAATAGTAATTTCTTGTTTGTTTAACAATGTAAATTACATATTACAGTAAGACAAATTTTAAAAATCATCTGCCTTCCTCCCTTCTCCAATGTTTTTCTTTTACCAGAGAAATATTATCCTATGTACAACAGAGCAAATACTAAACTAACATTATTTTTTTTTTAGTTTTTTAAAGTATAATTTAACTCACTTAAATTGTTCTTTTTCTGATTGTAATTATTTTTAATAACTTAAGACTGAAGCAATGAAAAATATTTCTCAGTATCAAGGAAATAGTCTCGAAAACAAATGAAACATCATTCAGTTTATAAAATTCTATTTATTTACATATAAAGAATTAATATAGTAATTTATTTACATATAAAGAATTGATATAATTAACAGGTACTTCATTAAATTTTTCTTCTTGATTCATTCTTTTCTCTCTAGAAAAAAATAAAATTATAAACACACAAATTACATACGTATAGTAAAAGTAAATAAAGTACAGTGTGACCTCGAAAATCCAGCATCAAAGTCATCTCGCCGCTTTTTTTTTTTTTACACTTCCACCTTATAGGAGAAAGAATAATAATAAATCGTTAAACAATTAAAAATTTTGAGATTGAAAGCAATGGATTGGCTGACTGTGAGATCGCAGATGCTATGCTAAATTGAATCCCTTCTGAGTACAGAAGAAAAGGTATCAGTGGAAAAATGCTTAAATTTGACTGGAAAACTAACATCTGCTTTAGATAAATAAGACTATATTTTCAATATTCTACATTTGTGTAAAATTAAAACTTGTTAAAAAGCTGTTCAAATAATTGAAGCAAATAAAATTGACATCGATGTTTAGGAAATTACACGAGAAGAAATGATATATACTAGATTTTTTTTTTTTGTAACATAGAAAATATGAATAGAAACTTTTAATTTTAATATTTTTTAAAATATTTAATTTTCTATTTTTCTCACATAACTATTACTTGGGTATGAATTAAATTACGAATAACGGCACCATTAAGACTATTATTAAAAGTATATTTGAAGTCAGAAATTCGGCATCGTCATGGTCCTGACAATGCCGGATTTTCGAGGTTATACTGTACACAATAGAGAGTAGAGAGTGACACAGACAGAATCTTCATCTGGGATTGTTACTCATAAAATGGACGTTTTGATTTTGTGATACAAAAAAAAAAAAAAAATCCCTACATAATGAAAAGCACAAATAACCATAATAAATCTAGCCTTTATGTGTTTAAAGGTTTCATAAAAGAGCATTTTCTTATATCTTCAGATGATGGGGGAAAAAAACAAGAAGATTATATTCTATCAGCAGAGGGAGTACTGAAGAGTGTATAGTGTACACTAAAGAGTAAACACTATAGCTACAAACAGGATGGTTCAGTGATATATATAAATAGATACATATCCGATATTTATTTTCAAAATATCATGAAGTTTGATATTTATTTTCAAAATATTGTGTATATTTTCAGTCGAGCAAGAGTAAATGGATTTTTCGACTTTGTCGTTCTGTAGATAAAGAACTTTTGCTCTGGCAATATGACAATTTCAGCCCCCCCCCCCCCAAAAAAAAAAAAAAATCCCAGTAAAGTACCAATTATATGTCTTTCAGGAAATCTTTCTAAAACGATGCATAACTGAGAAAGGTGTATAATAGAAATTTTAGTCGGCTAAGGTGCAAAATCTTTGACTGTAGAAATACAATGCTGCAATCGCACAAATTGAATTTTGATACCATTTTTCATTGTTTTAAATACATTATATATTGAAAAAAAGTTAGCCCTTTGCACTCGAGGACTCCGGAGCGGAGCCATTTAAAATTTGTCTTCAAACTTGAGGGCTCCACTACGGAGGCAATAAAAATAATTTTGTGATATCTGTCTAGAAAAGCCAAGATTACATATTGGCAATTGCTTCAAGAGGTATCACACTTTACGATTACAAAATGTAATAATTTTATAATTTTTAGTTTTTTTTTTTTATATATCATAAATTTGTATTCGTATTCATAAAGAATTAAAAAAATAATAAGATATAACTAAAATCACTTTGAGTTGCTGGTAATACAAATGAAAAAAACCTTTGAGTGCAAAGGGTTAAAATATTAAAAAAAATAATTAAATAATTTCTAAAATTGAAAAATAAAAGTTAGAATTATCAAACCTTTCATTTCAGTTGCATACCTTGTTAATTAAACTAATTTTTAATCATCGTTTGACAAGCCGATTTACTTTAAAGACTTAAGCAAAGCATTATTTCAAGAATCAGAAGTAAATTTGCTTCATATACTTTTTATGCTTTCTGTATATTAGTAAAATATAGTAGTATAGGCTTGTTTACGCGTAGATGTAATAGTTTTTCTATTTATTGAACATCATACTGTATATTATTCATAATTTAAACTAGACTAAAAGTAGAACTTTTGTTTATACAAGAAGTTTAACATAAAAGAAGGTAGAGGGAGGAATGGGACATGTTTAATTCTTTCTTTTTAATAAGATGAATGTAAACTGCTAATATGCAAATATTTTTAGAAGGTAATATATTAATTATAACATTATAAATATATTCATTTACTTCAAAACATAAATAAATTGAACTGATGATTTTTTTAATGCTATCTCTGATTGACAATCCTGAATTTTCCTTCCAGTGATGAAGTTACTGAAATTTGATATTGTAGCACAGACATCAACCTACAATCTTTGTTAGACTGTATATATAGCCAACAATAGACTATTTGCCCCTTATCATACATTGTTTTATAGCTGTCCCATACCTCCCTGTTAGTGGGAAGGTATGGGACACATTTTGAAATTTATAATTTCTTTATAAAATTGTTTCTGCAAATTATGTTTCTATATTGTTCAAGGACATTAGAGAGTGTTTCATTTTGTATTCTATATATCAAAATTTTGTTTATGTGTCAAATAAAGTTGATTTTCTTATTTTTGTAAAAAGCATCACATTCCTCCCCACTCTCCCCTCAAGGTCAAGTAAATAATAATTAATGTATAATTAAATATGCATAATAAAGATGAGATACATTTTCCAGGAATTATTCAATGGAACTTTCCTCATAAAGGTATCATATTAATTCACATCAAAGTCGTAAAGTAAGGAAGTTTTATTTCAGGTTTAGCCAGTCTTAATAATAATAAAAGCTTGATTAATACATAAATATATTTGATAAAAAGATTGTGATTACCAATTATCAGCAATATCTTGATTTTTTTCAGAAATAAATTTAGACGACAATTTGGTTGGATTTAGACAAAAATTACTTTCTTCACGAAAAAACAATGAGTTCAGTCATATATCGAGAATTATATACAGTAGACTCCCTCAAATCCGCACAGCTTGGGACCAGTGGTTGTGCGGAATTTAGAATTTTGCACATTTCTGATCATTACTTTGTTTACATTTTTTAAACAGTAATTTGAATGTAATAATGCATTCAAAATTATACATAATGCTTGCAATATGGTAAAATATTAAAATAATTAAGTAAGGTAATAAACTACAATGATAAAAAGTAAGATAATTTTGAAAATGATTAAAATATTGAAAGTAAAGGTCAAGTAAATGATCAATAATGTATAATTAAATATGCATAATAAAGGTAAGATACATTTTCCTTGAATTATTCAATGAAATTTTACTCATAAAGGTAACCTATTGATTCAAATCAAAATCATAAAGTAAAAAAGTTTTAATTAAAATCTTAAAGTAAAAAGTTTTCAAAAAATGGGTTGCTCATGGAGGGAGTTCAAATGGGATGGTCTCTGAATGGAGGTAAAATTAGTATTGAGCCTATGGGAATAAATTTCGTTCCATGAAAAAATGATCGGTCAAGGAGGTGGTCGCACAGGGAGGTTTCACTATATATATGTGTGTGTGTGTAAATATATGTATATATTTAACACTGGCGTACAGTTACAGAAAAATACAAACTTTCATAGGAAAAAGAAAACATTATTTGTACCATTGAGCATGAACTCACAAAAACAAATTTTGTTAAAATATATAATAACCAACCTGTTAAATTAGAAACAACTGTCTGTTCCTCTTCTTGCTGGGCAATTTTAGATTTTGTACCCTCTGTTAGGACTTTGTTCCAACATCATCTGTAATTTTCTCAACATGCTAGCAACCATGACTTCAGCATCTTTACCAGATGATGTCATTAGTTCTTGAAACTAAAAAATAAAACATAAAATAATAACAATGAAGAAAAAACTTTTAAACCCTTCATGACAAGCCTCCCTTGTACCACTATTTTCAAATAGTGACTTTTTCCTTATTTAATAAATTTATATTAAATAAGGTAAAAATGGTACTTTTTAGTTAGCCGGTCGCCAGTGTTATGTATACAAGTATATATATATGTATGTATATCTAACACTGGCGCCCGGCTAACCGAAAAGTACCGTAAAAATTACCATTCCGATATAGTAATAGTTACAAGGACTGTGTACACACTTTATATCACACATATGTTGTCACGAAGGGCTTAACATTACAATACATTTTGTAATGTATTTTTGTACCAATTTATATTTATTATTTATTATCAACTACACCGGTAGCAGAAAGTTAGAGATGGGAGTCGCAGATTTTCTTTTTTCGTTTGCAGGTTATTTTTCTATTGAACCCTTATTTCGCTTTATATTATGTTTGGCTCTTTCTTACTTAATACAAAAACTTAAGATTATTATTAGTAAAATTAATAAAATGCATAATAACATTTTTAAAAAAAGGTGATCGTTTGATTAACACTTCGATTGTAAAACTTGCAACCTGTCAAACCTGTTTTACCTGCAGATTATTTTCTGCCTCTGAAGTATCTGTTGCAAACACTTGGAGGATTTTCTGCTATTGGGTCAACTACTAAAAGTACACTTATTAAAAGTATGTACTAACTTTATTTGGTGAAATTGGTTGTCGGGATAATCAGGTATTACCAAAAGAAGTAGTAGTATGAATTTCCTGCCCTGTCAGTTTTCACACTGATCACACTGCCAGTACAGATAAAATTATGGGGGGAAGGGACAAGAAGGGTAAGGTAATTTCATATTTATTAATTAAACAACAATAATAATAAACCAAGTTTTAATTTGTATGAATTTACAAAACATTTAATTTTTAAATAATTCTTATTTTGATTTCATTTTTTCCAATTTACTATTAATAACTAAAAGTATTGATGGGCAATTTTAAAATTAACAAGCTAACTGATAAGCATTTAAGGCTCACGATTTTATAGGCTGTGCTTAATATAACGGTATCACTTCAGGGAGGTGGAGTTTGGCACTTGATATCTTAAGATATCTCTAGGGTGAGGGAGAAGATTCATTTTCGATATTGTTACCATTTTTGATCCAGCCAAAATATTCATTTTTCTATTTGTAACTGTTTCTTTACATCAAAATATTCAGTTATCTATTTTTATGAAAATACTAAGTTATTATTAAAATCATTAAATGATTATATATACAATTATTTCATTCTGAAATGTGGAATACCTCAACGTTTGGCTTTCCTATTTTTTTTTAATATATATTTGCATATAATCCGCTGTTGGAGAAACCAGATAGTACGTTTGAAGTGATACTTGTGCTTATTAGTAAAATAAAGAGGAAGAATGTTGTCTATCTGTTTTGTTGATAAGAGCGGCAAGAAACAATATATCTGTTGAATACATTATGTAACAAAGAGCTATTTTTAAATACTTTTAAAAAATTTTATTGATATAAACTTATTTTATATTTAATATAGTGATATTTTACATACTCTTTCTTCTTTATTAGAAAATTTTATAAATAACAGATATATAACAATATGTTTCATATAACTGAAAATATGTAAAAATAAAATGAAAGGAAAAAAAAAAAGAATTTTGAGACACTGATAACAATATGATTAGTGATGGAAGGGTGGGACATAATCCAGGAATGATAATGTAAGATATTGTAAAGGCCGGAAAGATTACAAAATTACTATAAAGTTGGTAACGTTATATATGTACAGCCTCTTAATATTAAAAGCTTTGCCGATTCTCAATCAGCTGGCAAAATGACATACGAAAATTAATTTCTACTGTAAATATATGTTTATTTTTAATAAATTTTTTTATTTTTCACTACACATAGCAAATTTATTTTTTGAGATGTATACATGCACATGATTTAGTGGGGGTTTTTTGCAGAAAAACTTTTAAATAATTACTTGTGTTTGAAGACAGTTTTTAAATTTTACATATAGCAGCTACTATAAATATAGGAATAGCGAAAAGGGTGTTTGTGCAATATGGATAAGATATTCTCAAATAAATTTAATGAAGGACATTAAAATTATACAATTATTGGCACAGATGTCATATTCGCATATAATTGAAAAAAAAAAAGATTTCTGTTTGGATGTTATTTTAAAATTACAACAGAAAATCATCTGTAAATATATATATAGACGCTAAAAGGGATAACAAACAATATACCTACATTTTGATAAATACATTTAAATGAAATGATCTACGTGTTTTATACGCTATGCACAGCATATAGGGTAGATGTGTCAGTAATGGACACCCTTCCAGTAATGGACACCCCTTGATGTTTTTGGTTCATAAAAAAATAACTAATAAATATTTAGCTTTAATTATTTTTTTTATAATTCCCCCTTGTATGTTTTATAAAACTGGGTTATTGTTGACACTTTTAATCAAACCAATCAGGAAGCAGAAAATAATGTTTCAAAGTTTTGCTGTTTTTCTGTGAAAATCTTAATGAAGAGGCTAAGAGTTAGCTTCGCTTAATTAATTTATATATTTTTTATTTTCTTACAAAATTTGAATGTTTTTGTTTGAGTAGCAATCGAAAACTTTGAATTTTATATACCAATGGCCATTTACAAAATTTCATTTATTTTTAAGATTTTAAGAGGGGTGTCCATTACTGGGATGGTTAATTAGTCATTTTCCAGTAATGGACACCCCATGTAGACATTGCTAAAAATGCAATTTTAGTGATGTTTATAGTACATAAAATACTTTGGCTTAACTGCAAACCTAAATAATCAAATTTAATTTTTAAATTATACTTACCAAAATGTAATAACACCAAAACTTTTATAAATAGCTGCTTTTAAGTTATTTTATGAGATTTCAATATTTTATTTTATTTATTATTATTTTTTTTTATGTAGTACATATACCTTGCATATTTTATAATCCGGCAATCAAACCAGCCAGGAAGCAAAAAATATTGTTTACGAGCACAGTCAAAGAGGGGTTCATAGGGCTTAATCCCTCTCCGTTTAAATAAAAGCAATTAAGTTACAGAAGCTATTAAAAATCTATTTTCTGTCTTAAATGTTTCCTTATTTTTTAAAAAAATGTAATACTATTAATGAAAGTTACAGGTAATATTCATGAAACTATAGTAAATCTGCAGATCATTGGCCTCAAACATCAGTACTACAGTTTTATTTTGAAATTAATTTAAATACTAAATAAATTTTTATTTAGTATTTAAAATATTCAACTCACAATATCACTTCTTTCATATTTGTAATATTAATTATTATAAATGATATATCAAGTAGAGTCTGGAAGATTGTTAAAAATAGGGACACAAAACTAAACATTTAAAAATAGTGGCACAAAACTAAACATTAATATTCCAAAACTTTTTTTTTAATTACCCTTTAAATCCACCACTGTTACAATAATTTGATAGCTGTAATTGCCTGATATTTAGTATTTTAATCTATCCATCTAAAATAATTAAAACTATCGATCTTCTGATAATTTCAATAATTGATACAAACAATAAATGATTATCACAAATACTTTATTAATTACTGGTATCCTAAATGTTAAATTTATTTGAAAATAACTATTTTGTTTCATTAGTATGTATTCATTAAATTCTGGCTCTAAATAGTCATAAAAACAATTATATTTATTACTTTTTAGGGGGTGTCCATTACTGGAACAGAGGGTGTCCACTACTGGGCCAGAGGGTGTCCATTACTGGGCTTTTGGGTGTTTTGATATATTTCTGTTATTTAAAATTAAATTTCTATTCATATTGGGAAATGAGGCTATAAGAATGGTTATTGTCGATAGATTAATATAATATTGAAAAAACTGGAATATAATAATTTTAACTATTAATAAAAAAATATTTTTTAAAGAAATTCCTTAAGGGTGTCCATTACTGGCACATCTACCCTATATTTTCAAATGAATATGTAATTTGTTGAAGGTCAAAGTCTGTTTTGATTTGTAAATCAGTCCACAGCAAGGGGGTGGTGGTGATTTTAAAACTTTAAGTATACATTCCTTATTTTTTGAAGACTTTAAGAAAAAAAGATAAAATTTATTTTTACAAGTTTAAAATAATTAAACATAAAAACAAAATTGTGTTTAAGACTTAAGTGTTTTTAATTATAAAAACACTAGTTAGCCTCGATCATAATTAAAAATGTTTTATTATAATAAAATATGTTCCTAATCACTTACTCCTACAAAAAACTCCTTACACTTTCTCGATTTCGTATTTTATGGTTACATTACCATTACGTCAATCCTATGTGTTAAAAGTATATATAACGGAACTGCAGTTATGTTATCAAAATACATTTGAAAATTCGCGATGGTTACGAAACGTGAAACGATACGTTATAACATGTTTTAAGTAAATCATGTTTATAGAAGTTTAATTTAAAGTTTAATTTAAAGATGTAGCATGCTGTATAACATAATTAAACAAAATAGCGTTGAATCAAATATCAGCTTTTCCTCATGGGTAACTTACACAGAAATCTTAAATATAAGACAGTACAGAAGAAAAAAAGACTACAGTAAGAACGATTTAAACAATAATGATATATACTAATAAGTAAAAGTAATGGCAAACTTACCGCATTTTCTGTAAATGTTAGAAACTTGACACAACGAAAGCTTTCAAAACAGACGCCATTGGGAGACGCTACGCCTACGCTGGTCGGGAAAAGAAATAAGTTGCGCATGCGCAAAAATCGTACGGATCATAATGATTTCCGAACATGGGTTGGCTACACGATTATCACGAAAACCTTTGCAGGATAGTTAGAAAGTAAAGCAAAAACGACCCTTTCCGGAAACCTTACATGCTATCTGGGAGACGTCTTGTATATGACAATGAATTTTCTATCGGAATTTCTGTAAATAAAAGATTAATATATATACATTACAACTAGTATTTAGTGAAATTTAAACTCCAATTTTGTAAATAAAATATTTTATTCTGTTATATATTGAATAAATATTTAACAATATGAATTTTTTTAAGCATCAATTGGAATCTTGCTAGAGCTGCCATCTATCGTATTATTTCGTAAATAAAGACAATGTATATTTTCTTATGTAATCTTTATCAATGCAAAAACCCTTGACGGGTTAAAAGTTTCTGACGCAGCACTTTATCTTATGCTCTAAGAATTTTAAATATGGAACTTAAAAATACTGATATCAAATTTTGAGTGACGTTATGCTATTTCTTAAAAAATATATTTGTATTTATTTCATCATTTTATTTTTGTTTTATTTATAATCGCATGTGCAAAAGTTATGTTCAACATGAAAAGCTGCATAAAATTTTATTCGCTGTTGCTTTATCATTTACATCTCTCATAAATTCAAAATATGAGTTTTAAAAGATATGATATAAAATTTAAGTGACGCCTTGATGTGACTTTAAAAGGTTTGTTTTAAAATTCAATTTAAATTATTTTTGACTTGGTTAAAATGATTTTTTACATCTACACAATACTTTTAATTTTCCAATTCACTGTTAAATATATCACTTTCATTGAATCTATACTATGCATTGAAATGTATTTATTTCAATAAATTGATTTATCTTTTGTGTCACGCTATTCAAAATTGTGAGTAAGATTTATGTAAATGGTTTATTTGCGTCATTGTGTCCAAACTACATGAAATGTATGAAAAAGGATAGTTTGACGCAAATAAACCATTTACATAAATCTTACTCACAATTTTGAATAGCGTGACACAAAAGATAAATCAATTTATTGAAATAAATACATTTCAATGCATAGTATAGATTCAATGAAAGTGATATATTTAACAGTGAATTGGAAAATTAAAAGTATTGTGTAGATGTAAAAAATCATTTTAACCAAGTCAAAAATAATTTAAATTGAATTTTAAAACAAACCTTTTAAAGTCACATCAAGGCGTCACTTAAATTTTATATCATATCTTTTAAAACTCATATTTTGAATTTATGAGAGATGTAAATGATAAAGCAACAGCGAATAAAATTTTATGCAGCTTTTCATGTTGAACATAACTTTTGCACATGCGATTATAAATAAAACAAAAATAAAATGATGAAATAAATACAAATATATTTTTTAAGAAATAGCATAACGTCACTCAAAATTTGATATCAGTATTTTTAAGTTCCATATTTAAAATTCTTAGAGCATAAGATAAAGTGCTGCGTCAGAAACTTTTAACCCGTCAAGGGTTTTTGCATTGATATCATTACTTTTTTGAGGTTAGTGATAAAATGATTTAAAAAAAAGATACTTATGGAATTTAATGCAGATTTAATTTTTACTATTTTATTACAATTTTCCTTACAGCAGTTTGTATATAAAAACAACTGGGTAAGTATAATCGCAGATCGCACAGAGGGTTTCATTTGATATTCCTTTAAAAACACTTTATCCTTAAATTAATAAATCCAAAATGTTAATTTATAATTATTAAATCCTTACATAGATGGTGTTTCATAGATGGATAGTTACATAGATGGATAGACGTTTTTAATCAAACATTTCTCTATAATACTACGCAATTGCGTCAAAAGATGGCGACACCAGAAGTCTGATATGCTTATTATGTAAACTGTAATCAAACTTCATTGATATTTATAAATAAAACATTTCAACTAAATTATTTATTATAAAAGAATTATTACATCACAATAGCTTTTATGCAAGGAAAATAATAATTATAATAATAATAATATTATGGATGTCAGTGATTATATATTGATTGACCGTCATAATAATAAAAAATGATATTATAAAAAGAAGAGCTGAAATGAATTGTTTTTTGCGTTTCTGATCGTGTGATTTATATTCAAATAATAATTATTAATGTATATTTTTTGTAAAGTGATTGAAATTAAATATATTTATAAAATTTATGGTAATATTTTTATTGTTGAAAAATTGCCAAGAAATAATCATCATCAAATTGGCGTCATTATAATTGTAATTTTATTTAACTTAATAGCAATTAAAAAAAATTACAAAGGAACTGAGAATAATGGTCAACTAGCAGACTTTAAGAAAAAAAAAAAAAAACACTCACATGTGAAAACACGTATCAGAGCACTACCCCCTACATACTACATGCCTCTCGCATTTGACTCAAAAATGGAAGTCAGCAAGGTTGATAGATGGCGCTACTGTTTGGGGTATGTTATTGCTGTATTTACATGGATCGCCTCATAGATAGGATAGCCTTTGAAAGCTATTATTATTTTTTTATTTTTTGCAGTAATTTGTGATTTTTTTAAACAGAATGTTTACTTTTAATGAAGTTAATATATTCTCTATAAATTGCCATATTGCTGTGTGCCTTACTGCTGTTCATCCAGCAAAATAAAGGAAAATATTTCTTTTCACCATTCCTGTAGAAGACAGTCAACGAGTCTTTTTAACTTTTTTTCATCGTATTTTTAAAAATACAAATAGATATTTTTACTAGTATTATTTGCATGTTTCTAATAACATTCCGTTGTATAATAATAAATTAAATTAATGTACAGTTGCTATTAAGATGTATTTTTATTAATTTACAATGTCTTAAAAGGAAAAGAGTACCTTAATCTGAAAGAATCTGAAATAATATTGTTATTATTAATAATAAAAATGATAGATCAAAGTATTTCTTTTTATCAAATAATTATGCTAAGCCTTTTCTGTATGAAAATGAAAATACAACAACATTCAAAATTATTTAAATTTCTTCCAGCAAAATTATAATGATAATAATAATAAATGATACACGATGAAATCGAATACGAATTAGTAATGTGATCAAAATAAATATGTATTCATAGCATTGTGTTTTCAATAATTTCATTCCTGAAAGTACTTGATTATTACTCGTAATAATTAATAATACAAATATAAAAGAAATGAAACAAAATTAAATGTTAAAAAAAAAAAAAACTGCAGAATTGACGTTTTGAGGCCTTGACCGGAAGACTTGCTAGTTTTATTATCATAATAAATGTAAATAATATATATAGTATTATTATCACAATATCAATAAATTAATTATTTTACATAGAAAATATAAAATAGGGAATTAAAAAAATACTATTATCAATTTATTGAGGCAACGTGTGTGTGTATCGGGCGGGGGATAGTAAAAAAGATGAAAAAAGTGTCTTAGAACATCAGTGCACAGAATCGTATTTCCAACTTATTAAATTTCTTAAAAGTACTTGATCTATTACTCGTAATAATTAATAATGCAAATATGAAAGAAATGAAACTGAGTTGACTGTTTTAAACACTGCAAGGAAAAAAAAGAAAAAAGAGAGAGAGAGAGAGTTCCAATTTATTAAATTTCCTGATAGTATTTGATATATTACTGGTAATAATTAATAATGCAAATATGAAAGAGATGAAACTGTGAGTTGACTGTTTTAAACGCTGCAAAAAAGAGAGAGAGAGAGAGAGCAGAATTGATGTTTGAGGTCCTGACCCGAAAAAAAGATGTGTAGTAAAAAAAATGAAAAAAGTGTCTTGGAACATCAGTGCATAGAATCGTATTTCCAATTTATTAAATTTCCTGAAAGTACTTCATATATTTATTACTCGTAATAATTAATAATGCAAATAAAAATGAAACTGTGAGATGACTGTTTTAAACACTGCAAAAAAAAAAAAAAAAAAAAAAAAAAGAGAGAGAGAGAGAGAACGAGAAAGAAAAAAAAGCTGCAGAATTGTTTGAGGTCCTGACCCGAAGACTTGCTAATTTCATTATTACAATAAATGTCACTAATATTTATAATATTATTATCACAATATCAATAATTTAATTATTTTAGATAGAAAATATTAAATAGGGAATTTCAGAAAAACATTGTAATAAATTTATTCAGGCAACATGCGTGTGTATGTGTGTGTGTGGCAGGGCCAAAACTAAGGGGGGGGGAGCAGAGGGGGCATGTGCCCCGGGCGCCAGAATGAAGGGGCGCCAAACGAAGGATTTTACCTTTAGAATGGATCATTTTATTCTGACGAACTGGTGGCTTCCATTATTTTGGAACAGCGATTATAAATGAAGTGTTAGGTGAAGATGAAAGAGCAGTCGTAAAAAGTTAGAACTCTGATTTTCTGGTTAAAATGGGGAAAAAATGGCAAAAAAAATTATGCCCATTTTTTCCCCATTCTGACCAGAAAATCAGAGTTCTCGAAAAAAAAATGGCCATAATTTTTTTTTCAAAAAAAATTTTGCCCATATTTTTCCCATTATGACCATAAAAGTTCTAACTTTTTACGACTGCTCTTTCATCTTCACCTAACACTTCATTTATAATAGCTGTCTTATAATAATGGAAGCCATCAGTCCATCAGAATAAAATAACTCGGTGAAAGCGGAAACTCGGTTAGGCAAGACTCGGATAATCGGGACTCTACTGTATATTTCATTTTAAAAATGATCTTTAGAATATTTTTGCTGGTGTTGAGAGGGACCTCCCCCTTGGATCCGCCACTGTAGATTACGTAGTTCAGTATTACATATTTTAAATTTTGAAATAAGTCGTCTATTATAAAATTAGTAAAATTCTCTTTGTAAATATACTTTGTGGAAGAGGGGGGGGGGGGTGCCAAAATCCATGTTTGCCCCGGGTGCAAAAAAGGCTAGTTTCTGCCCTGGTGTGTGTGGGGCGGGGTAGTCAAAAAGATGGAAAAAAAAGTGTCTTGAAGCATCATTGAACAGAATCATATTTCCAACTATTTAAATTTCCTGAAAGTACTTGATGATTACTTATAATAATTAATAATTCAAATATAAAAGAAATGAAACTGTGAGTTAAATGTTTTTTAAACACTTAAAAAAAAGACTTGCTAGTTCCATTATTATGATAAAGGTAATTAATATTTATAGTATTATTATCACAATATCAATGATTTAATTATTTCAGATAGAAAATATTAAATAGGGAAGTTCAGAAAAATATTGCATTCTATTTATTGAGGCAACTGTATGGTACTAGTACTGGAGTGTCAAGTAATTATGTTATTATTAGAATTAAATTTTAATTCACAATGGGAAGTACAACTATGAAGTTAGTTAAACATTGTTGATAGATTAATATAATGTAAAAAAAAAAACAGGAATATAATAATTATATTTATTAATTAAAAATTATTTTTAAAGCAATTCCTTAAGATTGTCCTTCACTGACACATTCACCCCACATTAACTTTGTTTATTATTATTATTTTGCCTGAAAGAAATACATGTCTTACTATTTAGTAAATTTTAATTTAATCAAATACTTTTATGTTTTGCAATAACCTTTTTAAACTTGCTCATAATTTTTGATCCATTGATTAAAATTCATGTACCATTTTATAGTGTTAATAAATATTTTCACTTCATAAACCTTGTTTATTTTATTTTTGATGGAAATCTATTTACAAGTAAATGTAAGTGCTATTAATTTATATATTATAATTAATTTTAAAAAAGAACATATAATTTAAAATTCATATAATAAAATAAATTATGTGCGTTATTTTATCATTCATCATTTGAAATTGAAGAGAAATTATGAAATAATTTCTCTTTTCAAATATTTTATAGAAAAAATATCATTTAATACAACAATTAAAATAAATACGAAAAGAGAAAAAAAAAATTGAAATTCTAGGAATAAATAACAAAAAATTTTTAACAAATTTTGCTTTTTAAGCTAATTTA
This sequence comes from Maratus speciosus, assembly GCA_963932465.1. NCBI lineage: Eukaryota > Metazoa > Arthropoda > Arachnida > Araneae > Salticidae > Maratus > Maratus speciosus. Next base: position 351,614,048 of record OZ010788.1, on the reverse strand, counting down.
TTTTAAAATTTTTTATTTAAATATTCTCAAAACAACTTTTGTTTACGTTATTTATCTATAGGTTTTTAAAAATCATGTGAATTGTCACCGATAGATGGCAGAGCATTTTGGGGCTAAGCTGACTTCCAGTTCTTATATGGGGAAAACAGTGAATGCGAGAGGCATTTAGTATGTAGGGGGTAGTGATCAGAGAGTATCGAACTGCCTATCGTATGATCAGTAAACGATGGCCCTTAGCCACTCAGCCAGTGGGAAGACAAAATTTTTCTCCCCAAAAGTGGTTAAAAAGAAAGCATGCGTATGAATACAGTGTCATCCATTTTCGGTGAAATTTCCATAGAATGGCGAAGAAATATAGTCCGATTTTTCATGCGCATTATAAAAGGAACAAGAGTCTTGCTGGAAACAAGTAAATTGTTATTTGGTTCATCTGAAACATATTTATTTGATTTTTAAAAAATCGCCCGTGTCATTTTCGAGAGAAAAAAAAATCGAATTATTTAACGAACGAGAGTTTTCCCAGAAAAAAGAAAAGTGTTATTCACCTCGCCTTAATCACATTTATATTATGTATCAATTTAAAAATAATCGTTAGAACCGTTTTCGAGATTTTCAAATTAGGAACTTCCTCGATATGATACCAACGTTTTCACTTTAAAAATGGCTATTTAGATCTCAAAATATACTGCACGTAGAAATGTAAAAATTTCAGTATACGATTAGACTGCAGATATAAGACTGTTCTAGAAAATTCAGAACAATAAGACATATATCTGCTGAGTTATTAAAAGGCGGCTTTTCGCGTTTTCTTTGATGTCGAGTTAGCTGTATATATGAGTTCCGCCATCTACGAATTCTATGATACGATACGATACGATTTTAACGATACGATACAATACGATTTTAGGCTTAAGGCTGCGTCACTCGGAATACTACCGTCTTCCAGGATTTAAATGTACACAGCTTTAATTTATCGAAATACCTTTATTAAATGCAATATAAAAACATCAGCTAGTTTTTTTATTTGGAAAAAAATGTCAATAAATTGACTTTATCCTAATTTGATTACACGAAATGATTCATACATAGTTGCTTGCTAACATCTTACCCTTTTTTGTATCATAAAAATTCTACAGTAAATTTTACCTTTTTTAATTTAAGATTAAATAAGGCAAAAATTTCTCTTAAATTTTTGTGTAAAAAAAAAAGCGGAAGAATTGACAGCTATGTTCATACTATAAATTTGCATTAATTTTGAAAAACAGTTAATTTCATTAGTATGTATTTATATTGCATTTAATATAAGAATAAAAGTACAATAATTCAACAATATATAACACATTTTCTCTTCCTTCCAAGGTGAGGTATTTATTGAGTAAAATTTGAGCATTTTCAATCTGTTAAATTATATATTTATACTACTACTGACTCTACACAGCATTAACATGATACTGTCTAAATTATTTTTAAAAAATCCGAGTACAGTAAAATTGAAAAAAAAAAATGTCTAGGACTTGTTTTGAATAGCAATTATTTTCTATCCATTTTGTGCTCTTTTTAAATAATACACCTGTAGGGGGGAAAAAAGGTTTTTACTTATTTGTTTGTCAAATTTATTATGAAATTCACAAACTGAATTCTTGTTTTCGTGAGGTTTTAATAAAATAAAATGCAAATAAAACATTGCAGCATTTATTTTAGTTTTTTTTAAAAAGAAGTTAGTATTTGCAGTTTGTCAAATCTATTATGAATAATTAAGAAACTGTATTCTTGTTTTCATCGTTTTTACATAAAAAAAAAATACAAATTAAACATTGCGGTAATTATTTATTTATTTATTTTTAAAAGTTAATCTATAAAATATTTGCAAAAATTACATGCCAAATCTAGGACACAATTTTTATGTAGATACACCATTGATTACTTCGAATAGCTACAATAAAATTTAAAAGAAAAAAATGTATTCTAGATTTGTCTTCCACAAGAATTGATGTTTGTTCATTTTAAATACAACTGAAAAAAAAAAAAAAAAAGTTTTTAGCTATTTGCAGTTTGTCAAATTTATTATGAATATTAAGTAAGTTAACTTACTTAGATTACTTAATTCAGATTATGAATTCATAATCTGAATTCTTGTTTTCATGGTTTTTTAATAAAATAATAAATTAAACAAAAACATTGCAGCATTTATTTTAATTTTAAAAAAATCTACAAAAAATTTATGAAAATTACATGCCAAATTCAGGATAATTTTATATAGATACTCTCGATTAAAATAATCTGAATGCAGTAAAATTTAAAAGGGAAAAAAATGTATTCTAGACTTGTCTTGAACAAAAATTAATTTTTTTTTGTTCCATGTAAATAATACAGCTGAGAAAAAGGGAGTTATTTTCAGTTTTTAAAATGTATTATGAATAATTTACAAATTTTAAAATATTTTGTTTTATGATTTTTATAATAATAATATAAAAAAATTGTAATATTAGAAAAAAGAAAGCGCTACATTATTTTTTAAAAAAAGTTCTCGTTTTTAACTTCAAATGGTGATAATAGATGGCGCTCCGGCCAGTACCTGCATCATCGAACTTTTCTCTTGTGGTTAATTCTCACACACAGCGTTCCCCTACCTTCTATTCTAATACCATGGCCGCACTCTTCGAAAATCCCTCTCCGATGCTACTACCAAAGAAGTTCCATGGCTACTACCAACGTGTTGCCAAAAAAAACGGTAGTGGAAAGTAGAAAAAGTCATTCTTCCTTTGCGGTTGACTGGCAAAGGAGGGGTGAATGCAGTTGTAACAGCTGCGAAACTCACAGGGCATTTCAATGCGAGGCAACGCTGATTCTATGTTTATTTGAAGGATGCTCGTTACCTGACTTTGTTGCTGGCTGTATTTTTAGAGAATATTATATAATGCTCGTTACACTTTATTCACAGTACTTAAGAGTGTATTATGTAGAGAATCTTTTCTCTACAAGCAGCAAAAGATGTTAGCTAGTTTGAAGTTAGTTAGGCTCAAGAATAAACAGATTTTTTCAATAAAATTTGAAACAAACATTAGTAAAATTGTTAAGGAATGTAAAGAGGAAAACTAAATAATGGTCTCAATGAAATTTTAAAATATGCACCTCTCAGAATAGATGAAATAAGTGCATTTGGGAAATAATAGAATAGCTTATATAAATGCGAGAGTAAAAATCCGATGCATTAAAAATGTAAAAAAATCTCTCCTACCGAATTATGAAAGAAAAATGAAAATTTCTTTTTTTTCAGACTGACAAGAGAAAATTTTGCAAACGAGTTTCTTCAACACATTTTTTTTTCTACAAATTGTGTACTACAAGTGTAAAATACTACAAGTTTTGAAACTGATTTAATACAAATATTTGAACATAATCAACTTGATTTACTAACGTTTTGATATTTTAGGATGGAAAATAATTAAACTATGATTTAAAAGCTTGACAGCAGCAATTAACAAACATAATGTGAGGGCTGCCTCTTGTGACTAATTTATATTATTTAGTGCAACGTTACTTAAAAATAGCAATATTTGTAGTAGATTTCAACTAACCGTAGATATAGATTATCTCAGTTTAGAAATAATGGTTTGCAAAATACGGCAGGGGAAGCCCTCTAATGTATAAAAGGGAAAATAAATAAGATTTATAAATCAATATCAGAATGTATCCCAAAACGTCCAAAGCAGCATTACAATAATTCTCATTCCTATCAAAAAATATGGGCCCTAAACAGTCGGGAAATAAATATATAATCTAGGACGAAAGAAAAAGAATACTATTTCTTATCAAAATTTTGGCAATATAAACTAAAAGAAAAGTGCCACTATAAAAGTCAAATATGTACAAGCATTAAAAATATTACGTGTTTATTTATTTAAAAAGTAGATATTTTCACTATGCACAATATAATAATAAGTAAACTTGAATTTGATAATAAATAATTCTTATTCGCACAAAACCTCCCCAAAATTTTCGGTTTGGGGTGAAATTGGAATTGTTTTCTTAGCGACAAACGTTCAACTCCATAATCAAAAGGTGTGTATGACATTTTATTAAATAAATTTAGTTATATGCATCATTACAAATAAAGAATTCCTTTTTAAGAAAGTTTTTGTTGAACCTGAAAGCATTTTTAAAATTTCTTTATTTTCTGTTTCTTGCTACGCACATTAATTATAAATATAACAGACAAGCTAATCTGCCCGGCGTTGCCCGGGTTATACCGGGAACAGAAAAAATTTGAAAAATCGCTAAAATTCAAAAATCGTAAAAAGGGAAATTTACTATATTAGGCTAAAAGTTTGAAACCAAATTCCTTTTTCGAATGTCAAAAAATCACTGTGGGGATCGAAAAAAGGCTAAATATTGCAATGAAAAATGCATTGAAAATCGCATTGAAAAATGTATTAAAAATCGCTAAATATTAAAAAATCGCAGAAGTCAAAACTTACTCTAATGTGTAAAACACTGTGATCGGAAATCTTTCGTGGACGATAAAAAATCGACGCGGCAAGTAAAAAATCGCAAAAAATTGTATTCAAAATCGCATTAAAAATCTCTAAAATTCAAAATCGTAATTGGAGACATTTTTTAGATTAGGTTAAAAGTTTGAAACAAAATTTTATTTCCGAATGTCAAACAATCGCAATAGAATTCTAAAAAACGCTAAAAATCGCATTGAAAAATGCATTAAAAATCGCTAACTATTAAAAAATCGCAGGAGTCATTATTTACTCTAATGAGGTAAAACATTGTAATCAGAAATATTTCAAGAATGACAAAGAATCAACGCTGAAAGCAAAAAATCTCGAAAAATCGCTAAAATTCGCATTAAAAATCGCATTGTAAACCGCATTAAAAATAGTTGAACTTCAAAAATCGTAGCAGACAAAATTTAGTTCATTAGGCTAAACGTTTAAAACAATATTCCTTTTACCAATATCAAAAAATAGTTGCAAAAGGCGACAAAACACTAAAAATCGCACTAAAACAATTCGCTAAAAATTCAAAAATTGCTGTACGAATTCCAAATAAACTTTTTTGAAAAGAGGATAAAATTTTCTATATTGAGTTAAAAGAATGGAACTGTATTCCTTTCACTAATGTGAAAAAATCGCATTGAAACATAAAAAAAACGCTAAAAATCGCATAAAAAATTAAATTAAAAAAATCTAATCAAAAAATCGAAAATCGGGCTTCAAGTTGCAAAAATTCATATATAGGTACCTTCACCCTCCGAATTTTGTAGCTCTACGTGTAGCTGTCTCTTCAGAACACCGTCGACACACACACAAACTTCTTTCTTTATTATTATAGAAGATAATTCAATACATAATATCACTACATCATGGAATTTTACATTATATCTGTATCATGGCAGATATAAAAGAATACATGTATTGGAAATGTTCCATGTGCTTGTATATAACATCTTTATTTTTTTTAAAGGCTAAAAAAAAATAAATAGTTTTATAATGCTTAGGAATTGTCCAATGTTAAGTGCAAAAGGGTTATATATGAATAATTTTATTTTCACATTAACTGATGTTGAATCTATAAAAAATTATTTTCATTTTTCCAAAAAATGTATAGAATTGAAAGACAAATTCATCGCTAAACCGCAAAAATTTGCTTTGGGGATATTTTCGATAAACAAAAACGTATTCATTTATAATTTGCGCTTTTTTATATATTTATATTTATCTGTAAACTTTATTTTAATCTCGAAGTTATGCATGATGTATTCTTTCTATTCTCAGAAATAATTAAAAAAATGGAAAGAAAAAATAGATGTTTCGTTAACTTCCATCCATCCTAATGTAGTTTTAATTCGCCTTCTAGCAATTGAAAGAGTTAAAGTTTTAATTTATATCTTTTGAAAAACTTGGAAATAATTTTTATGGAAAAAAAATCATATTGTGCGTTGACTGTAATTCATTGTAGTTACATTTGTAGATATTAGTTATGGACATTGCCGGAGAAAAACTCTTTTTTCTTGTCGTATCTGTGTTAAAAAAGAGTCTTCAAAAAGAGGGTTACTCTTTCGTTCATTTAACGAAACCTTATTAGTTTCCTCCTCTGTCTGTCCATCACAGTGTTCATTCTCAGAAACTATATAAGTTAGAGATTTGAAAATTTTCGCGCAAATCGCTGAATATCTCGGTTCACGCGACAAATCATAAAATTTCGAAAAGTCTTGTAATATTTGAATTAAATTAAATGATATGCCGACTAGTTTTGTTATTTATAAACAGAATTTAAAACAGAACAGCAATTTCAGTCTTTTTTCGCATGCTTTATAGATCCGTGGTAAAGCACTTGCCTGTTAATCAAACGGTTACCAATTTGAGGCTCGGTGTCGGAGCTTGAAGTTTTTTCAAAGGAATAGATTTCAGAATTTTTAATTTTTTTCGCAATTTTAAAGCCAAAAGTTGTTATTTTATCAATTATTATTTTTATTCAAAAATTCTTTTTTTTTTTTTTTTGAGAATTTCGAAATTTTAAATTGATTACATTTCATTGCTCCATAAATTTAATTAAAAAACTTTCGTATTTTTTTTTTTACCATTTTAAGAGTTTTTTTTTGTTTTGTTTTTTTACCTGAAATTGTATCATGCAATTAATATGCTTTTCAGATATACAAACATATGCTATTACAAACGTTTGAAAAATAGTTCTTGAATATTTTCAATTTGATTAAAACAATATCTCTCAAATGCAAATATTTAAAAATTAAATTTAAGGTTGCTGCCATCTGTGTTCTTATTGAAAAATGTTAGGGATTTAATAATTACAAATTAACGATTTGGATTTATTAATTAAAGTATGAAGTAGTTTGAAAGCTATATTAAGCAAAACCCTTTGTGCGATCTCTTCGATCACTATTACCACTTGTTTTCATCACTATATGTAAATTGAAATTTTCATAGATTTTTTAAAATCTAAATTGACATATCACACATTTAAATAAAAAGAAAAGTTCCCAGTTAAACTGATGGCATTCAACTCACAGGCTATTCACACTAATTGCATATTATACTCTTATTTCAAACAATAATGTCCCTCGAAAAATAAATTAAGGGGTATTCTCTCTTTTCCCTTCTTTATACTTAACCAATGAGTCTCCAAATCTCATCAGGGAAGTCCTTATCAGAATAAACCGGTATACGAATTTTGATACAAATCGGACAGAAAAATTCAGTTATCTAAATTAAGGGGGTATTAGCGTCCCGTGCCCCCCTTTATACTTAGACAATGAACCACCAAATGTAATCAGAGAAGCGCTTTTTCAGAATTAATCGGTATATCAAATTTGAAGAAACTCTGATAATTCTGCACGAAAAACCCATTTATCTAAGTTAAGGGGGGATTAGCCCCCCCGTTCCCCTTTATACTTAACCAATGAACCCCCACAATTAATCAGGGAAGCTCCTTATCAGAGTAAACCTAAAAAAAATTTTAAGCAAATGGGATATTTTTATCAAGAGATATCACGTTACGTACATGCATACGGACATACATTACATACAGAACCTGCGGGCACATTAGCTCTCATAGTCCATAGCCGACAGCACAAAAACCTATGTTATTAAGCACAAGATAAAAACCTTCATTATATGGAAGCGTATAAGTAGGGAAATCTAATGATCCATGACCCATGTCTGCCGGAAGTGAAGTGGTGTTGTACGGCAAACACAATGATAAATCTACGAGTCAACCACTGGAGGTATTAATTTTTGGCTTATGCACCACTTCACTTCCGGCAGACATGGATCATTAGATTCGCCTACTTATACTTTTCCATATGATAAAGGTTTTTTTCTTGTGCTTGATAACTTAGGTTTTTGTGCTGTCGGCTCTTGGACTATCTGGCTTTGCTAGCCTGTGAGCTAAACAAGGTGATTTTTCTTATGCGAAAAATTTCTTTCAAGTTCACCATAGCAATGACAAAATAGGTGTTTTCCCACATTATAATATTACAATGAGCACATCCCACAAGATATTAAACAAGACAGAAAAATCATACGTCCCGCATAGATTACGAAACACTTTCCAACACTCCCGAAATAATGAAATGATATGTCACTATTTAATAAGGTGAAAGAAGGTATCGAAATGCAAATTTTGAAACGCATAACACAATTGAATGCAAAATTTCAGTAATTAGCGTCCATAGTGGATAAGATATTTGAATTTTTTTGAGCAGCTTTGTATATGATCTATCAATTTGAATACATTGCTAAAATTTATCACTTTTGCTAAAATTTAATTTAGCTCCAAAACGCTTAACACACTTCAAATTTTATTTTCAGCACTTACCGCCCACAGAAGTTAACTTCAATTTTTTGGGCAGATGTGTTTATAATCAACAGATTTCTATACACACCACATATGCAGCTAAAACGTCATTCAGCCAGGAAATGCTAGGACACTATTAAAATAACAAGTCCAGCCGTTACCATCGGCAATTAAGACGGCAATATATTCAATTTTTTACGAGCCCTGTATACGAATTTATTAATATTTGAAAACATATTTTAGCATACTGAATATAGTTAATCTGCAAATTGATAATGTAATTAAATAATACAAACCACAGCTAAACACGCCTTTTAGCAATAATTACGCATAGTGCGTACTGTAACCAAATTCTCTTTTGTGTGTCTCTAGAAATGAACGACAAATTCATACATTCCATAATCTAAAGAAATGCTATTGTAATGGAACTTAGAGATGAATATCAATTTACTTATGTTTCAAGTAGTGTAACATGATTGAAATACTCTGCTAACATTTTTTCCTTAGATATTTGAAAGTAATGGAATATTTTGTGCGTCCCTGTAGTGCAACTTTCCGCATACTCTATAGAAAACTTGTTGTAATTCAGGTTAGTGATATAATTCAATTTCATTGTGTTTTGATGTGTCTTAATATCATTAAAATGCACCACAAATGATATTTCTTCATACACCGTAATGTAAATCTTTTCTTTTGTGTTTCCCTGTAAACCAATTATATCAGGTACATACTCCATATTCACTAAGAAACGTGCTATAATAAACCTTAATAACATATATAAATTGCGTGTAAATCCAAATATATTTCGTTGAGTTAGAACGCGGACAGACAAACGGCTATACAAACCAAAATCATAAACACTTTTCAACTACTATATTGTACAGTTAAAAAAGGGGGTCATACGGTTAAGTTATGTGAGTACTATACTGCGTGCAATAAAAAAATGGCCGCCATTTCTGACTTAAAAGTAATATTTATAAGAATCATATGAAGTTTCGTAAAAGTGGATGTAATAGTTTTAATATACTGACTATATTTAATCATTCGCTAATTTATGATATTTTGAAGGAACTAGACCCTTTAAATTCAGTATTTTTAGAAATTACAATATTTACCTACAGTAGTTTCTACTCTTTTCTTTCTTGTAGACTTATTTAACGTATATGTTAAATGAAAAAAGGGCATTTAAACACCGAGTAGTTTAGATCATATTCCCAATAAGAACGATACCGTCCCCCAGTAGGCGTTGGAGCCTTCCAGGGGGCGAAATTCTAAAATGGAGGTCCAAAATCACAGTCAGATAAAATACAGCCACCTCATTGATCGTGTTGTCGCGTGGTTTTAAGGGAGATAAGAGTGAGGATCACCAACTTGTTTCTCCATTTGAATTTTGAAAGGAGTGCGGGGAAAAGTAATTTTAAAGCAATTGTTACCTTATTTACATTTATGCATCATTGCCTTATTATTTTGTTCGCTTTTATTTATAATAAACAATCGAAATTAACTTAGTTAAGATATTTTGATAACATTTTATACAACGAGAGTGAATAATTTAGATTATAAGTTGTAACAATTTTTAAATGATATGACATGACAAATATTCTTTAATAAAAATTTAGTTTTCATTGAAAAATCTTATAATGTCTTTTAAAAATTGTCTATAAATTCCGTATGGTAAAAATCTCAATAAATTTTCTCCTATAACCCCTCCCCCCCCCCAACACACACACACACACACCATCACCACCACCACCATTTAAATCCATAAAATCACAAAAAAAATAATATTATTCTAGAAAAAGTCAACAACTATAAAAAAAGGTCCTTTTTCTAGACTTTAAATTGGAAAATTCAAATTAACAAAATTACATAAAAAAATTACACAAATAATTTTAAAAAAGCAGAATTTAATATTTTAGCATTAAATGAAAAAAAAAAACCTTAAAAATAAATCCAAGAAAATTGTTTTAAGCCTCTCCAAGTTCTCTGCCCATAAAATAAACATGAAGGTAAAAACGTTTTTCAGTTTTTAATCCTTTATGCCCGACGGTAAATTAAAATGCCATTAAAATAACTTGTTATAAAGCTAATTTAATACATCGATTAGTAGTTATACCGTTTCGAATGAATTGTAGATATTTTACTTTATCTTATTCCAAAAAAACATTGGTTGCACAAAAAAAAAAAAAAAAAAAAAAAAAAAAAAAAAAAATATTTTGCCTTTGCGCTTTTTTCAGCTTTCTTGTTGATAGATTGGAGGGGGGTTGGAGGAGAAAGTTTCTGTTCGGAAATATTGCTATTGCAAGAAATTATATTTATATATTTTGTAATTCTACTAAATACTAAAAAAAAAAAAAAAAAAAAAAAAAAAAATTAAATAAAAGATTTGAGGGGAGTTACAAATATTGCACAAAATCCCTATAAATCCAATTTAATTAATTAATTTTGGCAAAATCCTTCTAAAATGTATTAAATGATTGTGTAAATCTTCTAATATATTTTCAAAATTTCACAAAATATGCTTTAGAAGATGAATTTTTCATAAATTCATAATTTGGAACATAAAAGGTAAGAGTCAATACATTTCAAGTGGTCCATCACTGGTTGCTCGACCATTTTTAAAAAATCTGAAATTTTTTGTACAACAACCCTAACATGATGGAAGTTCAAAATGACTATTATTTTAATTTTATTAATTTTTATTTGTGCATGGCGGAAATCTTTGTTTGATCGTCTGCAGCAATTTTTTCACAAGAAAGGTTTACGGAATTGTAAATAATTCATCGTTTATTTATCTAATTCAAGTGCGGATTAAAGCAAATTGTACAAAATACATTGTGCTAAAAATCTGGTAATGGAGTAGTTTCCGAAACTAACTGCTTATTGGTAAAATTTAAGCATAAAGTTTCAGTTTTTATTCCAAAATTTGTCCGTTTACAAGAGGAAATTTTTCTAATAAGTAATACTGTCAACAGGACATATTTTTTTTTTACAAATAGGCCGAAAGTACTTGTACTCACACGCCGAGTTTCAGATCTGGGACTTGCTTTCTCTTCGCTAAAAAAAATCCCAAATTTTTCAAAAATGACAAAAATCGCACTTTTCAGGCTTTGATATCTCTGGTGGGGCACGAGATAAAAATCTGAAATTTTTTTATATAAGAGTATTGTATGGTAGTGTTATGCACAAGAAATTTCAGGATAGAGATTTGACTAGAGGCTGAGATAAGGCAAGGGCAACATGTCAAAACAATACTGCCAAACTATTGTTTTGTTCTAGTCACAGCTAAGTATTTATCTCAGAGTATCATTTAAATTTATTTTTTAGATTATCTTTAAATAATAGTAACAGAAAATAAAGCCTTTTGCAATTAATTAAAAAAATAATTATGCCTAAGGCCTACATTTTGCATGGTTTCAGTAATTTTTTGTTGTAATTTTAGTAACTAAAAGAAACCTCAGCACTTTTACATATATATATATATATATATATATATATATATATATATAACAGAATAGGGCAAGAGAAAAGCTGTTAATGTTGGCATACTTGTCAAAACACATTCCTGCTTGTTGGTTTAAAAACCACAATTTTAATGCTGCTTGCCAGTATCTGAAGCTTGTTCCTACCATAAGTATGTTCCTGTAAATGAAACATTATGCGATATTACTATGCATCAGCCTCAAGTAATTTTCAGTAAGTAAAGATACCCAAAGCCTTTTCAAAATTTATACTGCAGAAAAATCGCATTTTTGCATAAGAAGTAATCTAGGAATTATTAATGAATTGAGACTTGCACATAGTGATTTCAAAGTATTTTTCTATGAGCCAGCAGGGCTAAGATCTTCAATGAGTTATCAAGAGATGACAAGACTTGGTTCCTACAAATAAAATTTTGAGAAAGATCAAAATTGTGGTTTTTGAACCAACAAGCAAAAATGTGTTTTGACACGTTTGATCATGTCTCAACAAGTATGACAACATTAATAGCTTTACTTTTCCCTATGTTATTTTTGTCTCAGGTCTTGTATAAAAATATTTTTTTTCTTTATGTAAAAGTGCTGAGGTTTCTTTTAGTTACTAAAATTACTTACAACAAAATTTACTGAAACCATACAAAATGTATGGCCTTAGGCATAATTATTTTTGTAATTAATTGCTAAGCTTTGCAAAGGGCTTTATTTTCTGTTACTATTATTTAAAGATAATCAAAAACATAAATTTAAATGACACTCTGAGATAAATACTTAGCTGTGACTACAACAAAACAATAGTTTGGCAGTATTGTTTTGACATGTTGTCCTTGCCATATCTCAGCTTGTAGTCAAATCTCCATCCTGAAATGTCTTGTGAATAACACTACCATAAAATATTCTTATAAAAAAAAATTTCAAATTTTTATCTCGTGCCCCACCAGAGATATCAAAGCCTGAAAAGTGCGATTTTTGACATTTTTGAAAAATTTGGGATTTTTTTTAGCGAAGAGAAAGCAAGTCCCAGATCTGGAACTCGGCTTGTGAGTACAAGTACTTTCGGCCTATTTGTAAACAAAATTATGTCATGTTGACAGTATTACTTGCTAGAAACATTTCCTCTTGTAAACGGACAAATTTTGGGAAAAAACTGAAACTTTATGCTTAAATTTTACCAATAAGCAGTTAGTTTCGGAAACTACTCCATTACCAGATTTTTAGCCCAATGTATTTTGTACAAATTGCTTTAATCCGCAGTTGAATTGGATAAATAAACGATGAATTATTTACAATTCCGTAAATCCTTCTTGTGAGAAAATTGCTGTAGACGATGAAACAAAGATGGCCGCCATGCACAAACAAAAATTAATAAAATTAAAATAATAGTCATTTTGAACTTCCATCATGTTAGGGTTGTACAAAAAATTTCAGATTTTTTAAAAATGGTCAAGCAACGAATTGATGATTTTCTGGACCACTTGAAATGGATTGACCCGTAAATATTCTTTTACAGACATTCAATATTTATCTTAAAAATCAACCCTAGTTTCATGACTGCTATTCAAGTCCGCTACAATACGTTAATTTACGTTTAACTTATGATTAGAAAAGCATGAACTTGTGCATTTATTTTAAAAACCACAATTTTCTCTTTTTTTTTTTCTTTTTTTTTTTTTTAAACATATGCGAAAGGAAAAAAAGCATAGTTTAAATAACCTTTCAAGATTTTTAAAATGTTTTTTGAAACATAAAATCATAAATTAATTAATTAATTAATGATAAAAATTTATTTAAAAATATATATGACATTCTTTTTATTTTATTTATATTTTATTTTTTACATTTTAATACTAAAAATATTTCATTGTTGCAGTTTCACAGCTAATTAGCATATTTTAGCGTGCATGATTTAGCACATAATTAATTCCATTCTTCTTGTAACTCTTATACAATTGTAAACATTAACAATATTTAGCAATTTATCACCTGGACCCTTCTTAGAGAAACATATTATTAATTTATAATTAAATTCTCTAAATATTAAAAGGTATATTGTCATCGAAAACACATCTGCTTTCATAATTTTTATAACCTTAGCTTACCAGAAAGTGAGTGAAAAATCGATTTAAAAATCTCAGATTTAAATACATAAACGAGGAAACAACGTACAACTTATTGTACATACTATTACAAAATTGCTCATGGAATAATTTTTGTTCTGTTTATTCTTAATGATTAAAATCGGTTAAAAAACTGACATTATTTTTAAAAATTATTTTCCATTAGGCAAAATTTTTTGAAAGGTTTTAGTATTCTAAGTTAGTTATTAAAATTTTCTATAGAAAAGTACGAATATTTCTTTTAGTATGGATTTTAACAGTAACATAAGGGGAAAAAATGCAAGTTTCATTTTTAATTTTCATTGACTAAAAAAGCACTTGGCATATTATTTAAAATTTTTTACAGCTTAAAATCGAAATATTTCATTCACATTTTGTAAAAAGTCATCAAACTACAGTGGAACCCGGTTAAGACGCTCACGGTTAATACGCGATTCCGCTTAATACGCGGATTTTTTTCCGATTCTTGAACTTCGCCCATAAGAATAATGTGAAAAAATCACGTTTAATACGCGAACGGTTATGACGCGATCCCGCTTAATACGCGATAAATATTCGGTTCTTTGAGGAAAAAAATCACGCTTAAGACACGAATTCATTGATCAAGATGCGAATTCCTTCTCTCTTCTCGAGTGCTACCCATTTAAAGGAATTTTATTTTTCAAATAAAAAACAATGTTTCCGAATAGTATTTAATTTATTTAACAACAGATTAATTAAGGAGAAATTACTAATCGGAAATAGTGGTAGATGTTTGAATTTAAAAAAAAAACCCCACTAAATTAGCAAAACTGCAATTCTTCTTTGATCCCACTCCTAACATTCTTTGTCTTTCGCTTCGTGTATGTTTTTACTGTAGTAGAGATAACGTCATAAAAATGATTATATTAGAGTTGTTCATATGTGTTGTTAGAAATGTTTAAAATGTACGTTATTACAAGTACTAAATATGATTTTAAAAACTGGGTTGTGCTTCAAAGATTTAATATTATTTTCCTTTCTGTTAAAAAAAATGAGTCTAGTAAGAAAATTATTTTTGGTTGCAACGCATTAATCGACAATAAAGTTATGTTGGAATCTATATTTATTTTCCGTTGTTATTCCAGTTTGTCCTATAAAAAGAAACAACGTGGATTCAACAAAGTGAAATACAATTACATTTCAATCTGAATATATGTCAAAGATACAATTTTCGACCGTAAACATATAAATGGAGTTCATTTAGGTGATTAAATGTGTAAATAAGCCCAATTTGATGCAACATTATAGAAATCACGTTTATTACGCGATCCCGCTTAATACGCGACTTTTGACCACTCCCTTGAAACGCGTCTTAACCGGGTTCCACTGTATCTTGAGTTAGTTTCGATGACTTATTTTAAATGAAACAGAAAAAATTCCCTTCAAAATTGCCGACATGATTTTTTCTTGGAAAAGTGAGTATTCGACGTTTCCGCTAGCGCTAGAGATTGCTCTCTGAAAAGGACGCTACTGAATGACCAATGTGGTGTTTAGATTTCACCTGACTGTGATTTTAGCCCTCCATTTTAGAATTTTTCGCTTCCAGGGTATGAAGACGTTTTTGCTAGTAAAGAGATGGCCGTTTTGCGTTGACAATGTTGCGAAAATTAAACACCAGGTCCTATAAAAAAAACTCCAATTCGGGCAAACGAAGCCTCAGTTTTATTTCATGATGAAAGTCCAAGGGAGAGGTACAGGGGGAAAGGAACAAGGAGCCTCTTTTAACACGTCATCACGAGGCTAGAGAGAGAGAGCAGGAATGTCTTGAATACACAGTTACAACTCTCTTGCTTGGCGGACTACAATATCGGCAATCTAAAAGTATTTTTGCGCCATGCACAAGAGGCTAAGAGAAACATCGGCTGGTATGTTCGCCAAAAACATATGGTAGGCTTCTACCATATTAATTGTGTAGGGGGGGGGCAGATTGTGGGCTGCATACATTCCTGAGTCATGATAGACGCAGACTAATCTGTACATTGATACAGCTGCGGTTAAATGTAAAAAAAATAATAGTGTTTCTGGAAAAGCCAAGTAACAGATCGAAATCGTTAGGCGAAAAGGCATGAGAATGTATTTTTCTAGAGCAGATGTTAGATCAAAGATGAACCGCTTTACCACAAAAATGCAGAATTGCCATACATCTGGACAAAAGGGTGTGAAGCGAAGATAATTCTAATAAATAGATTGCATGTAAAGTGATTTTAAATGATGAGTTATATTCATGCCCAAATAAGGAAATGACCGAAGTTAAAATGCTCTTGAAACTAACAGTCAGCGGTAACGAATTTTCTACACGGTTAAATCGTATGTGTGAAAAAACCATAAAGTAAAAATGGAGAGTGATTCACTGATTTTATTTTATTGAAGAGATGAGAAACTAGAATAATTTAACTTAAATGTGCAGGGCCAATAATACAATCGATTTAGTTTTTAACTGTTGAATTTAATTTAGGGGCTGCACTGTTTGACTATAGCACACTAAAATAAATAAATTCTTAAACAGAATTTTAATTAAAACTGCGGGGGGGGGGGGGAATGGAATGTAAACATATATAACGAGATAATCGTTATACAGGGGGGCGGAAGCGGCAGCTGGTCCAGAGATAAATGGGGGGCGTTAAGACAGTCAAGGGGGCAGTCATGACGTACCTGCCTTTTTCAAAACTGATTTCATTTCCCTTAACAAATATTTGTAACTTAAATAAAGTGTAAATTTGCAATGTAAAATAAAGTGGGTCAAGCCTCCCATATGTGGGGAACCTCGACCCATTATTTTCTCATGATTAAAATCAATAATTTTTCAAGTTTCTTGTATCACTTATGTCGTAATTTTATTTTGGTAACTGATTATATAATGAATAAAATCATATATGAAACTTTTTTCTTTTCAATATTTAAAAAATAAAAAATCATTTTGTAAAAAGTGGATCAACCTTCCCCAGTCTCCCCTACTTAATGTCTTTAAAATAAAAAAAAGTAGATAAACAGGAGACAGACAAATATGTTATTGTTATAGCCTGGTGATATTAAAACTGGACTACGTACAGACTAAGACCTTCCAAACAAATTTAAAATCGTAACATCTATTCAACATTTATGCGTAGTCATACGTAATATATATATATATATATATATATATATATATATACAAGCCAATTGTACATTTTTCTTCATTGGAAGTTGGTTAAAAATGAGAATTTCTATCTGTAAAATTTTATTGTGGACTGAAACCAATCAATAAAGAAAGGATAGGCAAAATAATTTGAAATAAATATTTTAACTTAATTCCATAAAATTAATCTCTAGCCTATTAAAGTACGGTTTTTTATTTATTTAATCTTTAGTTGAAGAATAATGCCATATCGCACTTATCTTGAAATTGATCAGATGAACACATCTACATTAAAAACCATTCTGACATTTTAATTTCAGAATAAAATCTTGCTCTGTTAATCACATAATACATCAGTTGAACCCTTATACACTAAAATGCTTTCTGATAACGCACGTTTATCATTTGCTCTTAATGGATAAAAGAAGTCGAATTGCTCATTAAACACCATTAAACCGGAACCAATCTCATTGATCCACTGATCTCGACCAGTGATTTTTCAAGTAGAAAATTATTTTCATTGCACTTGTGTACTTCTTAACTATTTCGAAATTTTAATTTTTTTAATGTAATTTTCGAAATAGAAAATTATGTTTCTACGGTTTATGACTCAAATTGTTCCTGAATTAATTCTCCATGACAAAAAAGCATTGCGTATAGTAATCTCTTTTATATAATCACAAAATTTTTATTTAGCTAAATAATAATTATTTGTCGCCCTTGGTCACCAGTTTAGTCTCCCTTAAAATTTATGTTTGGGAAAGCATACTAAACATTGTATCATGTTTCTTTTATTCATAATTTAATTTATTTGGATTCCCTTAAATACATTTAATATAATCCCTTAAGCTAATATTAGTTTTTGTTGCATTAAAATATCGCAATTTGTTGATTTTCTGAAAACAGGTAAACCCTATTGGTTTGCAATGGAAGTCTAAATTTTGTAATTTGGCGGAATATTAGAGATATCGCCAAGTTGGCAACAACCTTGGCGGCATATGGCGACAGAACAGGGTTCCCCTTATGGTAACCCCCTTACAGGTATGGATCTGCATTAAATGCTGTTCAATAACCAATGAGATGCGTTTCATTCGGGCGTTGCCATTAAACAATTAACAAATAATCGCGATTTCTATGCCTCGTATGATAGCGTAATATATATATGTATATATATATATGTGTGTGTGTGTGTGTAGTTTCTTTGTAGGTGGAAGTCAACGTTGAACTATTTTTCCAACAGAGTGAAAAGTAAGTCTGGCAGAATTCTAACCTACGCAAATGCTCTACCACTGAGCTACTGAAATGATATCCAGCATGATACAGTTTACTGGCATGGTGGTATCGTCAGACCTGTAATTCGGAAGATTAACCGATGAAAAGAGTTTACACAAAGAATTAGTATAAGAGTGGTTCATGTTGAAATCGCATATACAGGATGTTCCATAAATACTCGGATAGCTTTAAGAAGAAGTAAGGCACATCAAAATAATTGAAAATTGCATAGCAACCCATGACCGGAAACGTCAACTTATACCACTAAGTGGTGCTGTTCTAGAGAGCACTGGATAGAAAATATCTGCTTTATCGTAGTCATTCGAGCAGTGCTTTGAAAAGAACATGCAACATGTTACGGAGAGGGAGCTGGTTGACATTCGCTTCGTGTACGAATTGACTGATGGCAATGCAGGAGAATCTCAAGGAGTGTATCGAGAACGGTTTCCACAAACAGATGTACCGGATTTCCGAAATTTTTCAAATGTGCATCACAATTTGTGTCGTGAAAGAACAAGAAACAAATGTATCTAGAAATAAATACGTAAATCAGCCACGACATAAAATCGATCTCAGTTTTTTATTAAGTAAATTCCAGATTCTTGAGTTATTGCAAAGAATCAAGCCATTCTTACAAACACGAGTAAGATGCAATCTCAAAAACTGCAACTGCTAAAATTATGTAATGAAATAATTTCCATAAAAAATGTAGGTGGCATTATTTTAAAAAATACCAATTATACAAATATTAAAATCCTATTTTGTTTCTTTGTTATAATATGACAAACTATACTGGGACACATATAACACACTGGGACATACAGGGACATATATAAATGACAAAAAAAAATACCTTTTTTGTAAACTTGTCGCTATTTGGCAAAGTAGCCTAGCAGATCGATTAAGTGATAACATTACTTTTATGTCCTGAAATTTAAAGCAATTTTGGAAAATTCATTAAGAAATGTGATAAAAACTATTTAAATTAAATTATTGCTCATTTAATAACCCCTTAACCGACAGCCTTAATTTCACAGGTGACGGGCTATGTACCAGGCTATACGAGGTAAATTACTACAGAACTTCGACCAGTACCCTGTTATATCAGTTCAGGGTTCGTACGAGTCCTGGAATTTCCAGACTAAGAAATTCTTCCTTACCAGAATCTTCTTAATGAAAATATATCCTTGAATAAGGCGAAACTTTACGAGTATTAAAGTAGATTTATTTTTACCCGACTGCCAAGAAGGGTTATGTGTTTCACGCGTATCTGGGTATGTGGATTTCTTTATACCCTCGAAACATCCCAACAGCTGGATGGATTTTAATGAATGAGATCACTATCAATTCGTCTTAACCGTCCGATGGTTATAGGCTAGGGTTTTTTTTATAAATTCAGAATGGCGGCCGTAAAATACAAAATGGTGGTAGAGATGAAAAAAATTATGCACCCTATTGAGTGGTATATCATTGGATACCACCTGTTATATCAGTTCAGGGTTCGTACGAGTCCTGGAATTTCCAGACTAAGAAATTCCTCCTTACCAGAATCTTAATGAAAATATATCCTTGAATAAGGCGAAACTTTGCGAGTATTAAAGTAGATTTATTTTTACCCGACTGCCAAGAAGGGTTATGTGTTTCACGCGTATCTGGGTATGTGGATTTCTTTATACCCTCGAAACATCCCAACAGCTGGATGGATTTTAATGAATGAGGTCACTATCAATTCGTCTTAACCGTCCGATGGTTATAAGCTAGGGGTTTTTTTATAAATTCAGAATGGCGGCCGTAAAATACAAAATGGTGGTAGAGATGAAAAAAATTATGCACCCTATTGAGTGGTATATCATTGGATAGATCTTTCAAAATGAAGACGATGTTTCATTGACTATTTTACAGTCAGAAGCTCCGTTTAAATATTACACAACCCGGAAGTTGTGTAGGTAGGATCTCTAGCTTTACTGCATTTCTAACCTACATAGACATCTATAGGCCTCATCAAAACAGTGTTTATAGATAGGAACTAAGAATTAAACACAACTTAAAAGTCATCAATACAAGTAAATAAAAAAAATAGGTAAGTAATATAAAAAATAGTTTCACATTGATGAGAAATAATTAATTAGTTCACTTTTTACGCAGTTGGATTTTTTGATTTTTTAAATTTAATTCTATAAAACAAATACTGATATTTGGCCTTGAAAATAACGGTATCCGTACGAACCCTGCAGTTGCATATCACAGACCAATCTGGTTCAAATTGCAACCATTACTGTGTAGTGAACAACATACGGTGCGTTTACCATGGTCATTGGTTACTGAAATGAGAGAACCTGTGCAACGTACGTCCTGGCAGTCCAGGGGTTAAAGTATATATGTGTATTTTGTATTTATGTTTTGGTTTACATTTTTAAAAAATGGGTACTTGACAGATGATGGGTGGAAGTACTACGGAAAAAGGAGCAAAGCAGCGGTAAACACGATAATTCCTCGTCGATTCTCTAGAAGAATGTAACAAAAAAAAATTAAAATAGTACAAAAGCAACTGAAATGCATAGATTTGTATTACAAAATGTAGATTTTTTTTTTAATTTCATTTCAAAGTCAAACGTAAACTTTCAATAAAACATTGCGTTACTTAAAGTTACATAGAAAAGAGAGATATGAATGTATATGTATATATATATATATATACATGGATATATATATGTATATGGATATATATGTATACATACAAAATGCTATTTAATTTACACAAAAAAGTGATTAATATTCCAAATGATCGTTTAGGGTGCATTTGTTGAGCTACAGTGTCCACGATTTTAGAAAAGCTGTTTCGTATAAAAAAAATATAAAAAAAAAACTCATATATATATATAGAGAGCGAGAGAGAGAGCGAGAGAGATATAGATAGATAGATAGATAGATAGATACATATATATAGAGAGAGAGATACATGGATATATATATATATATATATATATGTGTATGTATATATATGTATATATACAAAATGCTATTTAATTTACACAAAAAATATGATTAATATTCCAAATGATCGTTTAGGGTGTATTTGTTGAGCTACAGTGTCCACGATTTTAGAAAATCTGTTTTGTATAAAAAAACATATAAAACAAACTCGCTTAAAGCTTTTTCTATAGCTCCAAGTACTTATGATTTCGAATCGCAAATAATAAAATTAAAAAATCGTGTATATGAAGATTACTTTGAGTGAAACCTTTAAGTTAAGTAAAAAAAAAAAAAAAAATCAATTTTTTAACTATGAAAGCCGGGTTATAAAATATTATACCATTTATAAAAACAACTACTGGAATATGACTTCAAATTAATAGTTCAAACACATTTATTTTATAAGAATAAATTTATTTCAATAAATTTTTATAATGTTTCTTTATTCCTATTAGTTTCATCGAATGAACTCGAGATTAAAATGTTGAATATGGCCTTAAAGCAGAAACCATCATGTGCTAGTGAACAAAAGAAGAATAAATCTGGTGGGGGATTTGAAGATCAAATGCTAATCAACGAAATATGTGAAGCTGAAAATGTACACTATAGTCACCCTCGTTCTCAAACAACTTTAAGTAACAGGAAATAATCTGTTGCAGTTGAGAATGAATACAAAACAAAGGGGAAACAGGTCGCACTACCCGATGATGCAGTTTTAAGTAATATAAGAAGTTTTCGGAAAATGTTACCGTGAAAAAAGATGAAAATCGTATTCCTAAGAAAAGTGAAAAACATTCTAATGACGGAATGTCTGGAGACTTTGTAGAAAACGAATTTGATGGTAAAAGCAAAAAAACTGAAGAATTCTCTTTTGAACATACAGATCTACATGACTCACAAGACTTCTCGTCAGGAAAAAAAGTATTGGTGTCTGAACGTATTCAAATATTTAAGCCTGATCCATCTGAAAAACCCATAGCAAATAATGATTTACACCAAAGCACAGATGATGAAAAAAATGTTTCAAAACACGAAAATCAATCAGACATTCTTGCCACAGATATAGCTAATCATAATATACATATGTTCAAGAACAGGATGATATAGTAACCTCCAAAACAGAAAAATATTTAAACGGAATTCACAAAGAAAATACATCAGGCGCATACACATCCAAATGGATCTTCAGTAAAATGATTAATTGGTCTTTGGAGGATATATTTTACACCGGAGTCATGCAAAGTGGAAGTTTCATTAGTAAACTTTCAAAAGATCTAACTGGATAAAAAACAGAGAAAACATTTAGTAGCTCAATAGTATAAAAAAGAAGCAGTTTTAAAAGATCATTTATCGGCGATACTAATTTAATTGACACATTTAAAAAAATTAGATTTTTTTCTTTTTTTCAATAGCTTCATTAATTCATTTTTATAGATCTTTATAAATGTTCGAGATTATTTATTATGTTTAATGAAAGAAAAATGTTTTTTTCACTTCAATTATAACAATAACTGACATATATTTTAACATATTACTATAACATAACGTAGAAATAGCATGCAGTTTTTAAATTTATAGTATCAGAAATTTTAAAGCAAGTTTCGCGATGAAAAAGCTCATTGAATTTTCAATCATTTAAAATAATTTACTTTAGTTGCACCATACAAAAAAAGTAATTAATCCTGGGAAAAAATCTTAATAATTTATAAAAAATAATTATTATTAATTATTTTCGTTCTATGCCGTTGGGGGGAGGGATATAATTCAGGTTCTAAAAAAATTTGCTTAGGCTTCATTTTGAAGGGTGGAAAGCTCACTAGTATATATTCGAAGTACTTACTTGGGAGGCAAATATTGTTTGGTTAGGGTCCCTTTATTAAAATCATTTTCCCCTTTTTCTTCTTAAGTTCCGTCACATGATGCTTGGAGGCAGTGTGGGAAAGTATTCAAAATTGCAATTGGGCAAAATTACTTTTTGAAAAGTAAGTACTGGACTTTAGTTTTTTTATATGTTATCTTCAAGCTGGATGTCAAGCGCATTCTTTTTGAATCAGAATTCAAAAACTTAAAATGAATAAAATAAATGGTAGAATGTTTAGATAAGATTTTAACACTTACAAAATATAAACTACAGTGCAATAAATTAGGTATACAGCTTTTTGAATGACATACAAATATTAGAATAAAATTTAGATTAGTTCAAAATATTAGAATATTTTATTTTACGCAACGATATTACCTTATGAATATGCAGTAAATGGTAGTTAATATTTTGTATCATCCCCTTTAGCTTTCATAACAGCGTGCAATCGATCTTGCATACTATATACAAGGTGTTTACAAACATTTTTATCAATATTAGCCCAAATAGACTTTTTACGTTCCACTAATACAGTTTTACTTGAAGGAGGATTTTCTTGGAGTTTTTTCTTCATTATACACCGCAAGTTTTCAATGGGATTAAGGTCTGGCGATTTTAGTGGCCAAGGAAGTACCTTAATTTTGCGTTGGCGGAACCAATTCTTAGTTGAGACCAAGGTATGCGGTGACGCTGAGAGATGAAATCATCTTTAAATAAATCTTCTGATGATGGTATCATGTAATATTCCAAAATTTCTTGATATATCTGAGAGTTAACCTTTTCGTAGACGATGCATAACTTTCCAGGTCCTTTTGCACTCATGCAACCCCAAACCATGACACTAGCAGCAAATTTTACGGAAAGTTTAAGGCATTCTTTATCAAAAGCTTCTTGCTTCATTCTCCAAACTCGAATACCTTGATTACCATATGAAGCACAAAACATTACATACTTTCATAACTAAACAATAAATTTTTCTAATCTTCTTCGCTCCATAAACGTCTTGATTTACACCAATTCAATCTTATACGCTTTTTTTTCACTTATGAGAGGTTTCGTTTTTGGTACACTAGTTTCAAACTAAAATTTATGGAGACGTCTTAATGTTGTCAATGTAGAAACTTCAACTCCTTCTTCTTTCCATCTTTCATTTTTGGTTTTCAGCCGCCATTTCGGCGATTATTTTGAAATTTTCCATTTTTTAATAATGTGTTAGTATTTTACTAACGCTTGATTGCGAACAATGTAAATAATTAGTTATGTAACATTGATTTTTACCGTGCCGATACAAATCAACCATACGAAGTTTAATAGATTGAGGAATATCACTCACACGACCCATTTTAAGACGAAAAAGCAAACAAACTACAAAAAGAATACTGATTTTACATAAAATCGTATGAATTTAATTAATGATGCCACTAATTATGAATTGGTGATAATTAAAGGAGAGTTAGTGTGAAATGGTCTAATATTTTGAACCACTTGAATAAATATTCTAATATTTTGACTTTTAAAAATATTTTTTTTTCAATAAATTTTTACAAAGATGATATTAATTTTAAGATAATAAATACGCTTAATCAACAATAAGTTGTTAATACAAATATCGTTTGCATCTTTGCATTAAAAAACATTAAACTACCAAATGATATTTTCAATTTGTAAAAAAAGCTGATTATTCTAATATTTTGAATATGAGTTGTATTTTTTCTTGATTTATGCAATTTCCCATTTTTACATAAGCTATGAGAAAGACACCATTTTTTATAAAATTGAAATAATCGTTAATTTAAATCTTATACATTAAATAAAATTGCTTATAACCATTTAAAAAATTTAGATTGTTGTATTTATTTTTATGTAACAAATAAAGAATTTGTTATATTACATGCAAATTTTATAAACTAAAAATCAGAATAAACATTATATTTAAAAGATTGGAGTTCAAAAATAGAACTGAGCTATGTATAAATATAGAAATAAATGATGTAATTTTGCAGTATCACTTAGACTTATTTTGCAACATTCTTTCTTTGTGCAATTTTAAATTTTTATTAGTTTGAATAAGCAACATTGAGAACATTCTAATATACATTTCAATTTTCCTATTTTACTGCAACTCCAAGCATAGTAATAAAACAAAACATCAGTATATTAGAAGATCTTCGTAATTTAGTATCTAAAACAGTATTGTCTTTGTATCTCAAAATAGGTGGCTACCCCCCCTCCTTCCCTCTCCCGCAGAAAACAAAAAAAAAAGATTGTTAAATATCTTAAGGGTAAATTATCTTCATTTTGGTAAAGGTTTATGAAAATTTACAATTTTTATATTTTCCAGAGCACCCATCACTAAAGTCAAAGACTCTCCTTGCATCAGGAAATCTCTCTTTTACAAATTATATCACTTCCTTCTGTGTTAAACACATAAGAGTGACATCATGTTGCATATCATAAGATAAAATGTGTATATTGCTTGCTATTATTCTAATACTGAGAGATAGAGTGTACATAACAGTTGGATGAAGAGTGCACCTTCCTTGGTCCAATGGTAACTTTAAACCTCTTCTTGAATAAGAAAAGTAAAATTTTTGCTGAAATTCAACAAAACAATAGCTTTTTGAGGGCCAAAGTTTGCTTTAGTTTCCTTTAGTAAATTAGATTTAGCTTTCGTTATAAAATTGTGGAATAACATTTTCCAAATATTTTATTAAGCTTGTCACAAATTTATTTAAAATAACAGTGCTGGTAATTCTGGATTGAATACTTAGAGTTATAACCGTCAAATGTTTAAATTCCTCTTTAAAAAGAGAATACAACCCATGTAGATATACCCAATATCAATCACTTTTGTACATAGTACATTCTTAGCAATACTAACTATATTTTTTTCCAGCTATGATTCTTCAATATTCATTACATTTATAAAAATTTTTCAATTAGTTCAATTGTTTTTGGACATGTGGCTGTGACTTTACCTTTTCTTATTTCTGCCATTGACAAGATTCACTTTTTTCTCAGAAGTTGTCATGACTGTCCTACAGCATAATCAGTTACTTCAAATTCATTTAATATTTTCTTTTGCAGCACAAGGAAAATTAGATCACTCTTCTATTATGAGAAACAGCAAACTAATAATAATTTGATTAGCAGATTCGGAAACACCTGCCTTTACAAAAAAATTATCCTGTTTTTGTCAGAATGTGTTTATACAAGGCAGGTGTAGAAAGATGTTTCCTCCTGTAGAAATAAACTTAGCTTTGTTTAATATAGGTATTTAAACTATAAAAAACATATTTAAACTTATTAAAATTATTCAAGATAATAAAATAGAAAGCTTTCAAAAAAATTATACAAATAAATTATTTTAATTCAAGCACACACACAGAGAGAGAAAAAAACATATATATCGAAAATGTGATTAATAAAAAGTCATTCTTTTAATTTTTTTATATTCTATACCAACAAAAGATTTTCTGTTTACAGTTATATTCTAAAAACAAAATTAAGAGATTGTTTAAATTTTAAAAATGCTTGTTTAAATTTAAAAAAATGCTTATAATAAAAGAAATTACATGAATGAATGAATAAATAAATGAAGCATAAGGATTATGCACAAAATTTAATGGAGAGAGGATAGACTGCGGTCATAGACAATTGTTTTCCCCCTTTTACTCAGAAGAAAAAAAAAACAAATCAAAAGCTTTACTTTGCAAAAAAAAAAAAGGAAAAAAAAGAAAGTGATAATATTCAACAAGTCAAGAACCACAGTAATTTTTTTGGTACCACAGATAAAATTAGGCAAAGATTTTTTTTTTTTTTTTTTTTGATTGATGCAGTTTCCTAAAACAGGGCAAAATTTTTGCATAAACCATGCGAACCAATGCGAAAGACACCGTTTATATTTCATAACTAGAAATCCCAATGTAGAAACTGTTATTTAAAACAAAAAGAAATTGGAAATTTTATTTGCCTTTTTGTGTAGAGCCTTTTTCATAAAGTGACAAAAATTTGGAAAAATAACCACAACTTTCAACATTGGTTTAATTTTTTAGCCCTAAATATTTAAAATTAATTTTTTAAATATTTTTTAAATTAAAATCTGCATCTTTTGATGTACTTACAGTGATATTTTAAAGATTATTCACATGTTAGATCCAGAGAAAGAAGTTTTTGAATATGGAACTACATTCTAAAAATACAGACTCAGAAATGTGCGATTTGTGAAAAATCCAAAAATTGACCCCCCCCCCCCCCCCCCTCCACACCTCACAAACTATGAGGTTTTGGAAGGAAAAATTTCTGATGGATTCATATCAGGACAGAATTAGCATGCACACAAAGTTTCACCCAAATCCCTGTTGGTCGGGTTACAAACCATAAAAAAATTGGTTGAATTGACATGGAATGACCCATATTTAATGATTAAGAATATATATATATTTATCTAACTTTAATTGGAATACCCAACACTAGGCGCTGTTTTCCAGTTCTTCTTTTAATCACGATCAATGGGACACCATTCTAAATTCGAAGAAATGCACTATTCTCTATATTCATAATCATTGATTCTATTATAAGTCTACACAGGATGTCCACTCTCAACGATGTCCAATGGTTAATTCCTAAACCGTTAGTCATAGACATATTGTTCCAATTACAAAAATATTTTAAATGGGGTAAAGAAATATTTTTAAGTGATTTGGGTCGAGAAAAAATTGTCTTAAAAAAGTACGAAATTTAAATCTTTATTCTGTCCTCCTGTATTATATAATGTCTTGTTTAATAAAAATTTCGAATTACACTAACAAGTAACACAAACAAAGTCCCATTCATCTAACGCTAAAACTGACACAGTTATGAAACTTTCAATTTCATGACTTATCTGCGACTGAACACATTGAGTTGGGCCAAGTTTAGAGGGATCGTACACAAAGTGCTTAAAGTATTAGAAGGATTTATTTCACGTATACATTTTTACATTGCAGCTGAAGGAGTTACTTCGAGTAAGTTTTAAAATTAATTTTGTTTTTATTAATTAAGTTTTAGATTAGATAATATAATAGCATTTTGAAATATGTATCATTTTATAAATAATTGCGACTCCTTTTCATCATTTCATTTAACAAAAATTATGTTACTTTTAATTTATATTTTTAATACAAGTTGTCTATTTTTCTTCAATATGTAACAATGAAATTAGATTTAAAATATATATTGAAAGGTTAATTTTTCTCTTAACTATTATTTCTTTTAACACCTGACGATTATTTATGTTTCTAGTAAATTTGTGAATGACCCCTATTTCGCAGAGAAAAAGAGGCTTCTACGTTAAACAGCTATTACTCAGTCAATTTTAATCGTAGAAAAATGGGACTTTTTGCGTTACTTGTTAGTGTAATATAATATTTTAACTGAATACCACGGGGACCGTATAAAAATTTTAATTTCGTAATTTTTTAATAAATGTTTTCCTTGACCCATATCGCTTTAAAAACACTCCTTTACCTCATTTAAAACGCTTTTGTAATTGGAACTATATGTCTATCGCTAACGGTTTAGAAATTAGCCATTGAACATCGTTGAGAGTGAACAACCTATATATTAGAATGCTATAGAAAAAAAATTTGTAATGGATACATCATAAACTGGTTTTTCTTGGAGAGAAATTATATTAACGCATTTCACTCACAAAATTTATACTAACAAATACAATGTAAAAATTTACTTACAATCTAATATAATGATCTTTCTGATTCGAAAGAAACGTTTATAAAAATTCTGTATAATCCCATAATCATCCATGGTTTTGGCAGCTTTCCTTTTTTGTTCCAATTTTTTTAGGAGAAGAACCAATCAGGAACTTCAAAAATCTATAGATTTACTATTGTTTTTTCACCAAATGCTCCTAGTGACCAAAAGAATCATTTCCTCATTTCTGCGTAATAATAAAGTTATACTGAATTTTCGTAAACGTTTATTAAACATTTTAAAGGGCCATTTTTTGTAGTCATTTATGCTGTCGTTTCAAATATCTTACAATGCTATTTGCAAATAACCTGGGTTTATGGAGCAGGTATGCGATTATACTTTTTTTAAAGACAGGGATATTTAGCAGCAAAAATAACAAATTTTAACGATGACGAGAATAAAATAATAGTAATAATGAAGTGGAAGCTTTAAAAAACTTCGTAACTAATTTGAAAATTTTCCCTTTTGTTACTAGAATTATAAGAATACAACAGCATTATTGTTACATTCCTTAAGACTTCTAAAGATCGCTTAAAGTTTTGCCTTTTGATAACATTTTTACACTCTGTTTTTTACTACATTAGTATTATCATGGAAAGATAAATAAAAACCAATAGAAAAAGGATAAATAAATCTTTCGATAACTTTTTTATTGTTCGCTATGTTACAATCATAAAAAAAGCAAACCGTTGCAATGAACACAGTGCAATTTCTACTTTTATGGTCTGTTCACTAAAGTCTGTTGTAAAAGTTTCGTTGTTATCACAATTTTTTTAGCTTAATCCCTCACATGTATTCAGGAAAATAAAACATTTAGGATCTCAAATCTTATCTGTTATTAGATGTTATTCGGACCTTTATCTAAAGTGGAGGTTTTATTTTTTCACAGAACTTGTAGTAATATATTCGGAATGTTATTTATGATAAAAATTTTGTTGAAATTTTATTTCTTTTTTATAAGCATGCTTCACTATGTTCACGTTTTGTTATTTCTATTAAATAATTGTTGATTTTGTGTGCGTATGTGTGTGTTTGCGATTATGCGTGTAAATTTTTGTGTTGTGTGGAAAATAATGCGATGTCGGGGGAAAATTCAAAAATAAATCAATATTCTTTCCCAGAAGTTAAATAAAAACTTTTTGACAAGGGGCGCTAGGGATTTTTTTTATTATTTACGACCATTATATCATAACGTGCAGTTTTTTTTAAAGTTGAATTCTTAAAATTATTTTATTCAAATAACATTGATTATGAATAGAAGTGAATATATGTTCATAATGAAGAATAAATGTAAAAATCTTAATATAAAGGATTTGATAAACTTTACATTATATATGTCCAGAAAGTTATATTCTTAAATCCCCGGTTTACTTTAGCATTTCCCACAACCTGGGATACAATTAGAAATCAAATGATTTTTAAATCTGTGTTTTTCATTCCAATATTTTCTCCTTAAGCTAATTTCACTTTATGGTGTAGTAAATTATCAATCTGAAATGGAGAGTTTCTGTACCAAGCCATGAAAATCGTAAATGTCTGATATAGTCGCACATTTGCGTTAAGTACCGCAAAGGTTCCAATCCTGAAATGAGAAAATGCTGAAAATCAAATACTCAATAATTACAGTTCGACTCCATGGAAACACTTTATTTGATGAGTAAGATGAGGTGGCCTCCCGCCAGCATTGCTACGTATAACCTCTCAGATGCAAGACTAGAGGAATAGAGACCTTACAAAGCCCAAAAACATTTTCCAAATCGAGTCATGGTGCGCCAACTAAAATTTACGTTACGAAGAAATGCATTGTAAAATTTAAAACAAAAACTGCCAAGGGTCAACCAGAATTGGCGCCGTCATCTTTAACCAACATATTGGGCAGTGACAGGAAGCCCTAAATTAAATCAGTTGAAATCATCGCAGATATGTCATAATAACTTTATTTATTGCTTTTGTTGTTATGATAACCTCAGTACGTTATGCAGACATTATAAGTGAAACTGAAGGTAATATAGAAAGTAATTTTCTTTTATGATTGCAAAACTCATAAATCTATCAAATTGATTTTCCAAAATGAGTTAAATTAACACATCTGCCTGAAAGAATGACCTTTTAAACTGGGATAAAATAGAGTAAAATATATTGGATTATGACAAAGAAAAAGAGAGTTTTCGTTTAAAATAAAAAGACTGGAGGAATAAACATTAAAAGAGAGGGGAATTAATTACCTTCTAATACATTTAAATTAAAAAATTAGGCCTAATATATGATTACATCTTACACTTCTATGCATGTTGCTGAAGTGTTATTACTTTCTCTTTCTAGTGAAGCCAAATGTAGAAATTAGTGAACCTAAATATAAGAATCGAGGCTAAAATGTATCCGAAACAAGAAAGCTTTTAATAATTGTCTCTAAGTATATTGCTATTTTCATGACAGAATAATGATAAATAATTATACTTAATTATTACAAATAATTATAGTGATCTCTCATTTATAGGACTTTCATTTAAATGGCCCTAGTATATATGCCGATTTCTTTACTTCATATATGACAGTTTTTCTCCTATTTGTTCGGCAGTCAGCTTTTTATGGCAACCTATATGAAAACTTCAGCCAAATATCGCGAAAACTCAGAACGATGCGGGCGATATAGTGAGTTGTTTACTAAAAGTAGTTAAATAATAAAGAATTTTCCACCAGACTCGCTGTATCTTTGATACATTTATGAGATTTCACGATACAGTAGAACCTCTTTTATCCGAAACTCTCTGTTAGCCGAAATCCATTTTTAAAGCTTTTTTTATTATTATCACATTCCTTATGTGCAAAATCCATTTCGAAAGCTTTTTTTTTTAAACTATCATATTCATTTTGTGCAAGCTGTCCTTTCTGAACTACGAGTGCATATAAATATTTTCGATTCCCTTTCTTGGAGTTCCTTTGAATTTAACTTGAGCTCCACTAACCTGCGGAATGGAACGAAGAATACAAACAAATTAGCAATTCTGAAGTTTTCGAATATTTTTCAAAAGGTTTGGCATGGATGGAGCAACAGAAAGACTGTGATACTGGTGAACTAATAATAAACTCCGTGATAGAGCTTCAAAGCAAAAGCAATCAAAACTGCGACAAGAAAAACATTTTTTCAAACCCTTGTGATATATGTAAAAGGTACTTAATTTCAAAATTAATATTCAGGTAATTTATTCTTGTGTCTGCTATATTTTTACTAAGCACTTGTTACCATAATGAGAAATATTGCATACTTGTCTCCATAATCTCAAAATTAAAGTATTCTCGATTTTCTAAAAAATGGTCGGCCCCATTTACTTCGGATAATCGAGGTTCTGCTGTATTTGAATGGACTTTTTATATAAATTGCACTAAATGGCTAATTACTAAATAAATTATGAAATAAAAATTGTGGAATCTTTCAAGCATGCGAAGTTATCTTTTATACAAATGCCCGTATCTCATCAAATATTCAATATATTCATGTTTTAATTGCAGTATACTTTCTCTACTATCCTTTTTCCCTTTTTCAGAAAGTGGTGTTAAATTTGGTTGATTCTGTATGGTAAAAACGAAAAACATTTGAATTTTTCACAGAAAAGTTAATACGTTCAAGAACATGCGTGATATCATTACACAAAAGTGCACAAAGAATAAACAGTACCCACATAGTCATTTGCTACAGTAACAGATCATTTTAAGCATTTTTTGTTGCATGGGTGATCGCAAACATTATTTAATTATTAAATTTATTGTTGGCCCCTTAATTATCCGTGCGAATAAATCTTCACATAAAAATAGGAAGTCAAACAAGTGCTTTACAGCCTCGCAATTCACGGACAATTAGTCAAGAATTTCAGGATATATCCGGCAAACCGTGTACAATCGAAAGCGTTCGGCCACAGCCCTTTAATGTTTGGACATCAGTGTGTATATACGTGTATAAACAGTGTGCATCTAGAATGATCGCACAAATTTGGTAGGGAAGTTGAAAATAGCAAAAGTAGATAATTTCACGTAGGAAAGTACGGGCGGAAACAAATGCATGACGTTGTAGAGCGCGATGTGTATTCACAATTTCTGCTTAGGCGCAAAGCTGTCTGACAAGTCCAGCCAGAAGTTATTCGACAAGGTGACTTTGCAGAAGTAATATGAGTCATTTTATATAAATAAATATACAAATGTGCATCTAATTTACGTTGAGATAGGTGAAAGTAGTCGGAGAGCTGCGCAAATGTATGCAGAATGCTACTCCATGTACTGAGAAATGTACTAAGAAATAATACTAAGAAATATACTAAGAAAATAATACTAAGAAATATACTAAGAAATAATACTAAGATAATATACTAATATAAATAATATACTAATATAGATAATATAAATAATATATATATAATATATAATATATATATATAATATTATATAATATATGATAATATATGATATATATGATAATAATATGATAATAATCATAATAATCATAATAATAATAATGATCATAATAATAATCATAATAATAATAATAATAATATCATAATTATATCAATGTACATGATATATGACGATGATGATCAATATCAGATCAATATCTATATAGATCAATATCAATATCAATATCAGATCAATAGAAATATCAATATCAGATCAGATCAATATCAGATGATGATGATCAATATCAATGATATCATAATAATATCAATGATATCATAATAATATCAATAATATCAATAATGATATCATAATCAAAATAATGATAATCATAATAATAATGATAATGATAATAATGATAATAATGATAATAATAAATAATAATGATAATAATGATAAGGATAATAATAATGATAATAATATGATAATAATGATAATAATATAATAATATAGATAATATATAGATAATATAGATAATATAGATATAATATAGATAATATACTAATATAAATAATACTAAGATAATATACTAATATAAAATAATACTAAGAAATAATAAGAAATACTAAGAAATACTAAGAAATACTAAGAAATTGTGGATACTAAGAAATTCTTTTTCGTACTAAACAGGTAAGTCATCTTTCCCTCCCGGTACATGCTCAAAGATTCTTTTCAATTTGTGCTATTTAAATAATTATTTTTCTAATAGCGTTATTATTTTAAAATTTTGATATTTTATTGAATATTTAATAAATTTGCATACATTTTTTTAATTTGAAGTAAACTTGAAGAAAACTGTAAGTTATTGTTAATTATAATAATATTATATTGTGGTATTGAAATAGTCTTTTTTGCTCTCTTGTAATGTTGTACTCGTATTTACCGCAAAATACATGTTTTATAAAAATAAATAAATAAAACACAATCAAGATAAATTACTTCTGCATTTACAATCTCTAATAGTTAGTAGCAGTAATTTAAAATTAAATTATGTCTGTTTATATAAACATGTACTTATATACATTACTTTCTGCTACTCACCCGGTATTAAATCTTGTTTACCACTGAAAGCATATTTAGTCCAGTCAAATTAGGAAAGTTTGCCGAAATAAATGCTACAGCGATAAAAATTGGTACAGTTGTTCATTTATACCTACTAATCACTAGATAAAAAGTCCTGATGGATAAGAAGTGAACGGGGGGAAAGAGGGGCAAAATTTTGCCCTCTCCCCCACTTTTTTTAGATTTTTTTAAAAATATCTCAGAAACTGTGGGTTTTCATGAAAAATTTGCTCTAGCATAAGTTAAAGAGCATAAATTCTCTACAAATGACAGGTATACAAACTGAAACCTCGGTTATCCGTCATTCATGGGACCAGAACCTTGAGGGATTTTGTCCAGTCAAATTAGCAAAGTTTGCCATAATGAATGCTACATTAATGAAATTTGGTACAGTTGTTCACAGATAGCTACTAATCACTAGATAAAAAGTCCTGATGGATAGGAAGTGATCGGGGGATGGAGGGGCAAAAATAAGTTTTGTTCCCCTTCCTTCCACTTTTTCTAGTTTTTTGAAATTTCTCAGAAACTGTGGGTTTTCAAGAAAAAATTGCTCTGGCATAAATTAAAGAGCATAAATTCTCTACAAATGACAAGTATAGAAAGTGGAACCTTGGTTATCCGTCATTCACGGGACCGGAAGCTTGACGGAATTTTCACAAAAAAGTTCTTTCTTTTCAAATTTATTTAATTTCTATTCAAATTTATTAAATATTGTCACAAAAAATAAATAAAATAAAACAGAAAACATTCCAATACTGCACGAAATAATGGCAGGTTATTAGTTAATGAAAGATAAATATTCACCATTAAGGAAGTGTTTATTAATGTGAAACCTTATAACTGCGAGTATAATATATGGAGAAAACTAAAAGTAGATACATAGTAATTTATAATTAAGTAGATATTATGTAATTATGAATTAGATAAATCTTTAAAAGGAGTCTTTATCATTCTGGTTTGTTTTTTCCTTCAATATCATCATCAGTGGAAGTGCATGGATCGTTAGGATCCATAATCACCACCTCATCTTCTTCCTTGTCCTGTTCTCGATAGTTTTAATATATCCTGTAGATATAAGTGACATGATTTGGCATAAGAGAAATGGTCACAAGCGTGGAAAAACGGCACCATTTTCTGAACACATTTGAGATGGCCATTCCAATTGCCTGATCGTTCAGCTGAGATCTATTCTTTCATCAACGTGACCATGTTGAAGTATTGTATCCAAAAGATTGCAGTCGTCCAGTTCCCTTTAACTCCATCAGCTTGTTACCCCCTCTAATAGCAACAGCTTGTAGATTAGTGTTTTGATTTATTGAGTCTAACAAAGGAGGATCAAATGCAAATACTTCAATGATTTCATTGATAGCTGGCAGCTCTTTATCCCTAGTCTCAACTTCCTGCAATACTATTTTCGCTAAAGCTGTTTAGACTAACACATGAGCTCGGACTGTCCTAGAGTACGCATGTCCCTGCAACATCTTCTCAATTGAAAGTAGAGCGTATACTCGTCTCCAACAGCTCATTCAAACCACTTCCATTCATAATGAAACCTATACATACTAAATATGACATCAGAAGGTGAAAGACACCAAGTCTCATGACACATTTTGACAACATGGAATCTGCTGGAGATGCTGCAACTATTTCTCTACATTTTAGATAGTCAAACGTTATGAGCAACAGCCTCTGATCAATTTTGACACATACATCAACTGCATACTGTAATGCTGTATAAAAAGTGTCATAATTAGATGGTGGTACGTTGATGAAAGGAAGCGGTATTACCTTTGTCTTTTCATAATTTTCATGTTTTGTTATTGATTGCATAACTACTTTCCATTCAGGAACTCCAGGCAGATTTGTGGGCTTTGCATACATCCACAAAGTGCCGCAGATGTTGGGCTGAGGTATATCCTCTGTTAATACTCCCAGATCCTCTATTTTCACATTTTTAAAAGCTGTGCCTGTGAATTCAAGCGGATTCAATAGAATAACCCCCAACTGCCCAACAGCCTCAGCAACAGGCATTTTAGTTAATTTCATGATTGGCGATCCGCTTTCAATATGTACTGGTGTTACACACTTTATGCTAACCATGGAGTGAAATGTGTTGAGCCCATCCAGCGTGGAAATATTAAAATCATCGTAAACAAACTGGCAAAACATTCCTCGTAAATCTGGTTGACCATGTTGAATGGCAAACATTTAAAGATTCATAATAGGACGAGCAAAATTCGAAATTAGATGGACTAAGTTCTTGTGGCCATACTTTCTGTACAAGAGCACACCAAGGCCGGTCACTATCGGGGAAACAAAACACAGTGGACGTACTGCTGATATAATGGCATGGCCTATTGTAATGCATTTTCTTTGTCGAGCAACATCGTTCTGCTGACTTTTCTTCTTTATGAGCACATGCTGCAGAAAACAGCTGAGAGATTTAGGAACATCACTCTTGGCATCCTTGAAAAAGTCATTACATGGAGGATAGCTCGTAGAATCATATATTTCTGACTGTATATTCTCTCTAATGATTGCTGCTGTAGTTTGCAGAATTCTTAGTCGTTCATCATCACATTTTTTTTTTCTTTTTGTACCATGCATCTGATAGCACTTTCATTCCTGTGTCAATAAAACAAACGGAAGAAATCTTTCTTGGATTTTTAGCTATGATGATTCTCTCTCCATATCTCTTTTTTAGTTTAGCTTTCACTGTCCGTTCATCTGGGACACGCCCAGTTACTACGGAAAGCAAATCAGATAAGGCATGTTGGCAATCATCATTATTTTCAGGAAATGAGCAAATTTCTTCCATGGCTATAGTAATATAATCTGTTTCTGGCCGCCCTAGTTCACCTTTTCTTGACATGAGATAAAATTTCTGTAAACAATCATGATAGCAAATTCAGTCTGCAGCAATTAAATCAACTACATTACTAAGGCGAATTTTAACTTCTTCTTCCTACTGATCATTTCTCATTTCTGCGGCTTCAAGGACTCTTTGTGTCATGGTTGGATCGCTTGTTTTTAAGACTCGCACCTCATAAAATATTCTTCGGAAAGGAATTGGTTTCTTTTTTTTTCTTTTTCTTTGAACTGTTTATCAATTAAATCAGTACAAAGGAAGCATCTGTTTTTGAATTGGAACTTGGGTACTGATGACCGCAGAGTAGCCGGTTGTCCACTGATTGATTGTGTAGGCTCATTCCTGAGAGTTTTTAATGCTGAATTAATGCTACCAGGTCTGGTGTAATTCTTACGGCATGCAGTGTGTACTTTCAGAAACGTAATATTTTCCAACTGCTGAAATTTTTGGTCCTGTCTTTGAATACTTGCTTTTTTAAACTTTCCATCACTTTTTAATCCACTCGTACTACACCACCATTTGACTCATAAACATCTGTATCACAAATGAAACACTTATCCGTTGACATGATGAGGGCAAAAGGTGTTAAGTACTATAAATGTGAACTACTATGAACACACATCCACGTCTTCGCACTGGATTATAGAAACTAACTCAATGAACGAAAGTATACCAGATACAAAAGCAAAGGGTGTGGAATTTGAATTCCCATTTCCTCGGAAACGCCACCTGCAATACAAAAATCACGTGCTATTATTTACATAAGTTTCTCTTCCCGCTGATCGTAAACATTGACTCCCGCGAGAATATTTACCACTAATCAGTCGATTTAGCATGTTTGTAAGTACTCAGAAGTTAAGTTGTTTTCTGTTTTCTTTTTTAGTAACAATATTTAATAAATTTCGCTAGACATTGAATAAATAAATTTGAAAAGAAAATGATTTTTTAGCGGAAACGGGCCTAAAACGGGCTTATTTGATTGGGCTAATTGGCGTAAAGGGCAATTAGTGACCATTTGGGACAACGTACTCACTATCTCCTAACGTTATTTAGTGATAACCTTTTGTAATCAGGGAAAGTCTTTGTACTCATTCTCTTGACAGTCTCTCTGACAGTCTTTTTTAAATATCCTATATTACATTTGTGTTTGCGTTCTTTTTTCCTACTTTTATTTCTTTCTTCTATGGTGTTTACAAAGTAGAGTTACAGAAAATGACCCCAACCAGATTACCAAAAATTACCCATAAACCTCAATGCATTGATTTTCTTTTTTGTAGGTATTTTTGGCTCATATATATGCATTTTAAATAGATTATAATATTTTTACTGTATTTTTATTATATGTATGTGTATGAGTAATAGCTTCCTCAGACTTTACAGTAATTTCAATGGGGGAAATTTCTTATTTAATCTCCTTTTATTATTTTTTCACCTGTCACATTTCACAGGGTCTGACCTAATATTTATAAAAATTCTTTAATTTTAGAGTGTATTATATTATATATCCATTTCTTTCCCAACTTAAATTATCATAACTTTTGTGAAACACGTATTTTTTCTATTAATGCACAAAATGAATGTCACTGAAATATGATATATTCGAATTTCTTTATTTTTGTGGTAAAATAAATCTATTCTGGGAATATAAAAAAAGAGATTGCATGTATGCGCATTCCAAAGTTCTTTAAAAATCATTAAGACCAACCCATTAATCTTGCAAAAATGAAATTTTCATAAGATTTGTAATATGAGAAAAAGACGAGATAATATAAATTTCTTTCACCGTAAGACATTATAGTTCTAAATAAGAAACGTAAAATGATATGTATTGTATAACGTATGTTTTTCGTATATCTTATTGTGACATAGGAAATTAATGCATCTAGATTTAGAGTTTTTCGGATATTTTAAGAGAAAAGCAGACAATGCTACGAAAAATTTATTTAAACACATAGAATGAATTATGTTCGGAAACATACAGCCTTATTTAAATATATTTTGATTTATTGCAAGGATATTCATCAATAAAAAGAAAGAAACAAAAAAAATCAGTTATATATGTTTTTCAAAATGCAATTTTCTTTGAATATTACAATGGGTATTGGTAATATTATGAAATAAAAACTGTATGTAAAAAAATTATGTTATGGATCATCTTTTGTGAGACATAATCCGACTGCTAAAACCTGCAATTTTATGAAGTAAAAAAAGGGAGAATAATAGCATGTAGAAACAAACAAATGTAGTTTGGAAGTAAGAGCAATTTACAGTTCTTCAATGACTTTTGCTTTTGTACTGTTGTGATAAATTCAATATATATATCGTAAAAAATGTACTTTCACTTCCGTAATATACTTTTTTTCTTTCTGAAATAAATTTTTATAATTCCAATAATCGAGTTTCACTATATTTTGATTTTATTCAATATTAAATTACATTTCTACAACTTTAAATTACTGAATTTGGAATACAATGCATGATTAAAGTTTAGTGGTATTTTTATGATGTTCACAGTTTTAAAACTCAAATATTTAAAAATATTAAATTAATTTAGACAAATATCACTTACTATATCTCTAACTCTACAATTATATTCACCATTTTAAATTTAATTCTTAAAATATCACACTGATTATCAAGAAGGCTTTTTTAAATAAATAGTTATATTAATAAAACGAGGTGAAAACCACCAAAATTCGGCGAGATAAAATGTATAAAAGAACTTCTTAGATTGAATTTATAATAAACCTACAAGAATAACTGCAATACTGTTAAAACAAATTATCTTTAAATTTTGAAATTATTGAAAAATTAAACTTTGTTCGTATAAGCAATCAGCAGCATCAAATCAAGATAAGTAATTAGAGTGATGTTATCAATTGAGGGTCTGATCTTTGGTATTACGTAATGAAAAATTAACAAAATTACGTCATTTTTACACAATCATAGTACTTTTATTTATTTATTTTTTAATCTGAACATAATGTTATTTTCACTGTTGGAAAGTTTACGTACAGTCGTGTGGGAAAAAAATAAACACCCCCTACTAACTTCTCAACAAATTATCTTAGAAAAAAGGTACTGGTACCGAACGATTGGCAATAAGGTCTACTTTGAAATGATGTATATAAAACTTGCTTAGAGGGCATCTACATATTAAAACAAACCATAACTTTGTTTTTTAAATAGCAATACACAATTCTGACAGCATAAATGAACTCTACACCCTTCAATTAGTCTAAAAACAAATTTTTATGCAATTCGTACGATAAGTTTCCGAGAAATTAATTATTTTAAAACGAGCGTATTTTAGGAGCTGTATCCAAATTGAAGTTCGGTACTCCATTGTTAACCAAGATAGCCCCGCTCTTGATCAAGACACCTTAAGCACCACTCAAGTAGTCAATGAAGCCTGTTAGATTACAGGACAGCAGAAGAAATTTCAAAATATCTACATACTTCAACCGTAGATGGCCCCTTAAACCATCATTTTGCCGTTTTTAAGTATAATTTGAAAACCATTTGGAAGAAAAATGTGAAATTTTGGATTTTCATAAAGAAGGACTTAATAAATCTAAATCCATCAAAAAAATTGTAGGTTGCAATTCATAATTTTTTCGAATATTAATTTATCAGAAAAATATAAAAATTCCAAATTCAGCGTATTTATGTTTGGACATAGTAGTATTATTGCTACACAAAAAATTAGCACATTAGGAGCATAATTTCAGGAGATATAAATAAAAATATGAAAATGTAATTTAACATTAGAAGCAGTAAATTTTGAATGTTTATAATTCAAAAACTTATCATTCAAATGACTTGAAATTTGGTGTCTAGGCATAGTTTGAACCGAAGATTTCAAATAGCTCATTAAAATTGGGTATTGTCATTGAACAAAATGAGGTTTGGGTTCATTTTAATATGTAGATAGCCTCCTAGGCAAATTTTATATACATTATTTAAAAGTAGACTCATTTCCAATCGTTCGGTACCAGTAACTTCCGTCTACGATAATTTGTTGAGGAGTTAGTAGGAGGTGTTTACTTTTTTTCCCAGGACTTTACGTATTTCTCATATTCCTATTCACCATTTTAAAAAATGTCAACGCGCTAAAGTTATCAAGCAGGACGGTCGTCCTGCCAAGCCAAGTTATAAAAAAATATATTAACTCCGCCAAACAAACAAACGTCAAGAACACAAACATAGACCGCTTAACTGCTTAAGGTCACAACTTCTCAATGTTAAATCGACCAAACATGTCAGCGTAAAATTTTAGATATCAAAGGACGCATGCATCTCAGAAAAATAGAACGACAACTTGAAGAATCTAACAAAGAAATTCTTCAATTTGAGACCAAACTCGTCGTCACAAATTATTTATAAATCAACTAGCCGCCCTTGGCGACCAGTTTGGTCTCCTTCATCAGGGTTGCCACAGGCGAATATTTTTTAATCATGTTTCGCACCACTTTTTCAAAACAAAAATCTTTTACATACACTTTGATAGAACTTGTGAGAGAAATGTACTATAAAATGATTTTTTTTTTAAATAGTGGTGCGAACAGAATACTGGTCAGGCTGAAATGTCAGAGCATGGAGACGCGTAAACTTAAAAGATATTATTTTTTAAAAATGTTCTATTTTCTAGATTACTGTTTAATAGTATAAAAGTAAGTTTGAAATAACAATCGTCGATACTTCATTTTAAAGTGTTTAATTGAGGCGTCACACTCTCAGAAATAAAACTCTCAATTTTGACGATTCAGCAGTCCTCGAGCTATATTTCGTTGTTTTTGACAATCATTTCGTATCAAAATCACGTGACTTTTAACGACACGTAAACTCTCAAATATTTGACGAAGGTGTTTCTTCACTCACGGCCAGACTCAATGCATTTTAAGGAAACCGTACTTCCTCAAATCCTGCGACTTTAGCAAGCACATATTTGCTTGTTTATGTTATTCCTGTCATAATTTATTTAAAAAATTTATGTTATTCCTGTCATAATTTATTTAAAAAATTGCACTTTTTAGCGCTTTTCAGAAAATGCTGAAACACAGGTAGTTATTGTTTCTGCATTAGTTATTTTTTTAGCTGTTAAAGTTTTTAAGAATGTTTATTATTATTTTATTATTATTATTATTATTATTATTATTTTACTTTGCTCGCCATGGTTTAATTCGAAAAGAATAAATTTCTTGTGTTTTACAAAATCGTTCAAAAAGAAAATTTGGTCAATAAAGTTTCAAAATTCCAAGATCTCTTTTTCATTTAAGAAATATATTCATATAACTATCAAATTAAATATGCATAATTGATCCCTCTCCCTTCTCTTCTGTAAACAGTAAAGTGTTAAAATCTTAACCAACTACTCAAATTGATAAAATCTCCCCCATATG
Organism: Maratus speciosus; assembly: GCA_963932465.1. Classification (NCBI taxonomy): domain Eukaryota; kingdom Metazoa; phylum Arthropoda; class Arachnida; order Araneae; family Salticidae; genus Maratus; species Maratus speciosus. The sequence continues at coordinate 351,571,361 of OZ010788.1, read as the reverse complement.
TACTTTAAAATTCTTTATTTCTGAGCAACAAATTAACCAGACCATATTTTAATCATTCATCGAGCAAAGAAAATTTTCCTAATAAATTATATTAATCAAGCCATATTATAATTGTTTATATTATAATTATTCATATTAACCATAGGAAATAATAATAATAAATTAGTCTTACTAATTCAAACTTGCAAGAATTATAAGTATAACACCATCGATAAAATTACAACCAACCTTATAAAAATATAAATATACAGTTGAATCCATTACATGCATGTAAATCGTATCTGTTCGAGGACTCAATAGCTTAATAGCTAGAGTGACCGTCTCCCACACCGGAGGTCGTGAGTTCGAATCAACCCGAAGGCCGAAGCTATTATTTTTTCTCCTGTCGATACAAGAGCTTCCAAACTGTTCAATAGGTGGCACCACCAGCCCTCTGATTGCACTTTTCAAATAAGCACTTTTGACGAAATTGTTATCCTCAAACAAGCGAAGAAAGTAATTTTCTCAATATGACGAAATATTCGCTCGGAGCATATCCCAGGAAATGGTTTCGTCAAAAATGAAGAAAATTTCGTGAAATCTGAGTATCCATTTCTGAGAGTGCAGTTGCCTCGGGTAATACACAAATGCTAATCTGTCAGCAAGTGCTCCCATACTTATAATTTGGTAAAGCCTGTCCTTAACGAAATTCGCTTCCATTAGAGCTTCCTCTAAATGACAAACTACAGTAAAAGTGACATAAGTTTTTTTATGTGACAACACCTTTAGATGAATGTCCCCAGCAGTTTTTGAGAAAGTTAAACTCTGGGATTTGTGTATGGTGGCAAGGTATGCAACAGTTAAAGGTAACTAACTTCGTGAGAATTATTTACAAATAGGTTTGATAAAAAAAATTCTTCCAGTTAGAAATGGCCTATAATACTCAACAAAATGAACTATGCCTGTGACAAGCCTCAAAGTTGAAATCGTGGGTCATAGGGAATATCTTTTATCGTACTTGGTGCACCGTTTACCAATCCCCACTCCGTCCAGATATTGGTATGTAGCATAATACATAACCATGCGTCCAGCTGCTGAGGAAAGTCCAGCCTGAAATCCAGACGCGTGATCATCTACAGTCCATCTTGCTGTTTAATCATTGGATCTGCTAAAATTCATGTCATTGGCCCCCGCTTTGATTTAAGAAGTACTTCTTGGTTATATTCTTTAGCTTGCATAATTTTAAGAAAAAGATATATGGCATCTTCAAATTATTCAAGTTAGCCGAAAGCAGTATATCTTTGCGTCGTTGCATAAGGGGTGAACGGTAGTCTAAAACTTGACTCACCCAAAGTGAGTTAAGAGTCGTTCGGAACTATTTCTACTCATCGTCGTTTTGTCTCAATGAGTTTGTTAATGTGAAACATTTTTTAAAAGCTCTAAGCATTTTTTGTCCGCGAAGAACCAAAATGACTTTTATGCAATGTCTCTTATGTAGAGGGATGTCTTTTCCGCGATGTAACAACCTAATACGTCCAAGGATTTAAACAAATAAGCCTCTAAAAGGCTCAATGCTATCTATTTTACCTTCGCGATATCTTTGTTCAAAGTCAGCCATAAGACGACATCCTATCATTGAAAATTCGCCAATAATGAGAAATAACACTGGATCCATGCTGAGCTGTAGATTTATTGCTGACTTTTTAAATTAGCGACCTTTTTTAAAACACGTTGGTTCTTTAAGCGCTTAGTGAATTGCCTTGTCTTTGACATTAAATGCAGCAGTTCCTGCTAGGGCCAAAAGAATGATAGCTTCAGATCCTAACCGCTCTATGATTGTTTTACTAATTTCTTTGATTATCGTACATTTTCCAGCTCTTTCTTTTCCAATAATAAAAGTTGACTTGGGGAAAGTTGTAACTTTTGTTTGCAAAGACAAAAGCTGTTCAGTGCATAACTGAAGTATCTTCTGCTGCTCATCTGTAAATCTGATGTCAGAATTATCAAAATTTTCATGCAGCGTAATTTGTTGTTCGTTAGAATAATTCAGAAATGTTAAAAGTAAAGAGAAACCATTGAATAAGAGAATCTACGGTAAAGATAAAGAATTTCCACCGGATGTATTTGAGCGATTGTTATTTGTTTAATGTAGCTCTGATCTTTGAGACAATCAAAAATTGGAACTTGATCCATCAAGTTAGCGGCAGAAAACTTCAAATCTCCTTCAAAGACTTGTTTGTCTGGCACAGCCCAAACTTATTTAATATGGTAACAGTTAAAGGCTTGTAACACGTATGTAACACACAAACACATAGGTAGTCTGCTATACTTTTCTATCAAACTTGGTACCTTTATTCATCTGAGTTGTTGTTATATCGATATTCTGCAAATACTCGGAACGCATCTGGGTTATTCTTATGCGACTTTTCCACATAGAATTATACTGAATAAATCTTTACATTTGAATTGCTTTTTTTAACCGGCATTTTCGAAACTTCTGTGTATAACGTTACACATATAAAAATAAGTATATTTCTTAAAATGTACACTAAATCTAGGCAACAGATAAAAAAAATATCAGGGATTGAGTTTATGACTTTTAGTGAATATGATATCTGACGAATTATCTTTCATTGCTGTATCCATTTTCCCGATAATAAGCATAAAACTATATAGTCATATACATTAACGCCGAATTTCTCGCTAAACTTCGCGACAATTGGGGAAATGTCGCCAAATTTGGCGAACAAAAATATGTCGCCATAAATTAAGCCAATTTGGCTGTAGCTGACTAATTTGGGGAAATTTCCATTGAAACTCAGTTCTGATGATTCTTTTCTAATCGAGTTCTTCGCATTTTAGCCTCGTGTTCTCCAGTAAAATTAGCTAAAATCTTAAAACCAAGAAATAGAGAAGCTACATTTTCCAACCCGTACAGAAATTTTTAATTTTGTAATCTATATTTTCCGTTTTCTAGTGTCCATAATGACAAAAAATGCTTATCTCATTCACTTCAGAATGTTCACTTGCATTTCAGTTGCAACACATTCACTTACCATGAATTAAACAAAAATTGAGTAATCTTCAGTAACTGGGACCGCTACCAAATTGTTTAATTTGCGCATAAAACAACTCCCAGTAAATTATGAAATTGTCTACAAACCCGATTACGAAAATTTCCTAATAGAAACATAAATTCGTCTGAATGCAAACATACATACATAAGAATACATACATGTAAGTAATACATACATGACATTATATTTTGTGCGATTTCATGGAGAGATTCTCGTAGCCGTTCGGCTAATTCCCAAAATCATATTTTCCGTATTCGATTTATTTTCATTCAAAAGGATTGCGATTTGGAAGCTTAAAGAGAATTAAAGAAAAAAAAATAGTGGTCGTCACGTACGTAGAAAGTATAACTTCTGAAAGGGGTGTCGGGGGGGGGGGGGGTTAATCTGTATCTCAGGTCACCAATGTATCAACATCGACTTCAACATTCGACTCCATAATGATCCGCATAAGGTTAAAGTGCATAATTTACAACAATGGAGCTAATGTTTTAAATAATAACGGGACGAATTTCGACGAAAGAAATTGTTTAAAAACAAACTCAGTATAATTAGTATTTAGTAATTTAGTATTTAGTCTCTTAAAACAAATATTATTTTTAACTTAAAATTACCAAAATACTAATTCTATACACTTCGATTGTTCAAAGTATTAAAAAATTAAACTGTATTATTATACCTAATCAAGATAAGTAATTTTGATGAAATTGCCCATTGAGGTTGTTACGTTTAAAATTACCGATTGAAAATCAGAAAAAATTATTTCACCTTAAGTCAATCATGGGATTATTTTTCACGTTAAATCTAAACTTAACGTTATTTTGATCGTCTCAAAATTATCACATAGGCCGGGATCCGGCGGCACAGACAATCACCTCTTCGAGTTCACGGATGACATTTTAGCATTGGTTAAATCTTGATTCACATATTAAAACGCAATCGATCTGCCAAGTCATATCTTGGTCGAAATCACCTGAGAACACGATTTTAGCGGCTGACTCGTAGGTTTACAATTGGGTTTTCCTCCACCTAAAGGTATGAAAACATGGTGGACTGGGAGCAGGAAAACACAATGGTAAACCTACGAGTCAGCCACTAAAATTGGGTTTTCAAGTATTTTCCAACAAGGTATGACTTGCAGACCGATTGCGTTTTAATATGCGAATCAAGATTGAACTAATCCTAGAATTTCATCCGTGAACTCGATGAGGTGATTGTGTGTGCTGCCGGCACCCGGTCAAATACACATCTCTCACATTTACATTCCGCATTTCAAAAATATTGCAATGCGCGATATGTGATTAATAGATATATATAAAAACTTGAAATCAAGTTTGTCAACTACGACTTTGCATGTGAACATTCGCACTCTTGACTTGTGATTCTAATCTCCGTATCGGCGAGTAAAATTCCAGAAAGTTTTACTTTTATCAGAGATAATGGTCGTTTTCATTTGAATATGATGTCATTTTGCCTCATTGAAGCATTTCACCTAGCATCTCAAACTCAATGAATGTAAAAGAATTGAATTATAACAGCTTTTTTGAGCGGAAAACATGTGTATTTTTTTAAAGCATGACGTCATTTTCTGTTCAGTTTTTCTCAAAAAGTTTATTTTGAATTTTATGAGAAAATGGCATCAATAAAGATAAGCAAGAGCAATGGGAGTAATCCAATTGCTACCATTTTGAAACAAATTCATAGAAATTTTTTAAATTTTAAATTTAAGTATAAAAATGGGAATATTTAAAAAAATAGCTAGTGCGGGCAAATCTACAAAGAAACAGCTCTAATTAAAAAAAAAAGAATTATTAAAATTAGTTCAGATAAAAGCTCAAGGTAGTTGACTAAAAAAAAGAAAGCCTTATCTTTCAAATATATAGAATTAAACTCGCAATGTTATCTCTATCGGAAATTTTTGAGCCGATATTTCAGACTGTTAGGGTTGACGAATATTTATGATTTTCAATACGCTCCGAAATTTTGACACTACCGACGTCCAGCGCATTTTTTGTGTCGATGCGACAAATATTTTGGACGCTATCGTCTTAACAAAAGTGTAATTTTTGCAGGGAATTCGGAGCTGTGCTCCGAGAAAAATATTTTGGACGCTATCGTGTTAACAAAAGTGTAATTTTTGCAGGGAATTCGGAGCTGTGCTCCGACAATAAAAATAGTCATCTGTGGCAGCCTTGTATCGTGTTACTTATATTCATAATTTAATTTACTTGGTCAATCCTTCGACAAATCGGAAGGTTCTGTTACAGAAACCAAGAACTCGATATATTTATGTTAGCCGGACGCAGGTGATAAATCGCCTAACATTGTCCGTGTCGCATTTTTTCGTATTTTATTAATTTTATTAATATAATTCTTTCACTCATTTTATTTAAAATACACAACGTTAAATTAAAACTGAAACATTTAAAATTCATGACTCTTACTTATTTCTTAAAAAAAAAAAAAAAAAGAAAAGAAAAAAGAAAAGAAAAGAAAAATAATAAATGATATCATAAACCATGACATTTAATTTAAACATCAAAGCACTACGGAATTGAAACATGTCAACAGTCAAATAAAACTATTTTACTGTTTTTAAAGTTTTAATCTTACACCTTTTTAGCGATTAGAAATAAAATAACGTATCAAAGCATTGTTTTAGTTTACCACGCGAGAAATAAAAAATGCTAACTGGCGAGTTAAAAAATGCTATTGTCGAGATTTAATCGGCTAACATAAAAGTACTAAAAATCCTTTGTGATCACGGCTACTTTTATGATAGTTTTATTTAAAAAAAATAATTTTGGTTGAAAATGGCTGCACATATGAAAAGCATAATTGTTTATGACAGTCACATGATTTGAACTATTATAACATAGATGAAATGTTGGCGATTGAACAATATTTGGCGATTAATCACCTGCGTCAAGTACCGAAATGGCCGCCTAGCATATAAAAAGTGAAGTGGTCAGCCTGGAACTGTTGATGACAGTCACATGACTTAGGCTATTATTATAGAGATTAATACATACCAGGATAAACAAATAAGGGCTTAGAAGTTAATAAATTTGCGAAAACTGTGAAAAAGATTTGTCAAGTCGTTGCCACAATCGATATGATGCCCACGTTACTCACGGACATGATTTTACTTTATAATATACATTTCGTCTCAAATACAGTGCGATTCAAAATGGTTTCCATGATTACAATGTCACCAACTAAATAGGTGAATTTTATGAAAAAGAGTTTTAAGAGTCTTTCCTTTCTTTTTCTTAATTTAAATTGTTGGATGAAAAAAGTTTTATGCATAAATATGTCTTTATGAGAAAAGAAACATATAAACATTATGAAACTATTTCTTTCAAAGTTGAAGTTTTTGGTGCGCCAAAGAAAAAAGCAGCAGCACCAAAATATGGTTCACTTGATGGTTGAAAACTTCGGTTTATGCTGAAACTTCAACAATCATTCAACTTTTCACCATCCATTGGCAATATGTAACAGGCAATCAAAACAAATAGTTTTATGAATGCTCGATATAGGGTAGATGCTGTAAGAGGCCCTACTATCCAGTTTTACCAGATTGGGGACTTTTTTAATTCAGATTATTTGACTGTCACCACTTTTTTAAAATAGTATAATTCGCCTTTTTTTCAGATTTTTTAATCTATACACAAATATGCCGAAAATATTTCTAAAAAAACCGGTGACAATCAACAATCTGGGGACAAAAAAGTCCCCAATCTGGCAACACTGCTACTATCATACACAACTTTTGTGATTTCGCAAAAACAATGTATCTTTAACAAAAGGCAAACTGAAGTCAGAATTTTTAGCTTTGTTTGAAGATATTAAAATGAAGAAACTTGTCACGGGAACTTCAATATATATCAAGTTTGGGAAATTTTCTCAAATTTTATAATTAGCATTGTTCTTAACATTTTTAAATTTTTGAAATCAACTTTCTGAAACTAGATAAATGCCTTTTCTTTCAGCGATTTAGAAAAATGTAGTTTTCAACATTTACAAAATTTTAATTCTGAAATAAACAATTCTGAAAAGACTTTCTGTATATCTTTGGTTTGAATGAGCTTCGATATGCTTTACTCGCACAAATTCCAGTTCCAATTACTGCTTAAGTAATTAAAAGTTACTTCTCAAACACAATTAAATTGTTCTTTCTTCGAGGTAAATAACTTAAAATGCAATTGTAATCAGATTTTGTATCTCCGTTTATTGTAAATCCCTTCATAAAATGTGCTAATATATTGTATTTCGCCAAAACATAAGATTTTAATTTACTGCAAGTTTTAAATTTTTTCAACAGATTTTAAAGTAATTGAATTATTTGTATAATAAGATTTAAACTATTTGTATTTTAAAGAGGTTCAATTTCTTTAAAATTCATAACGATTATAAGGAAAAGGTTGAATTTCTTATAATTTAATGTCTTCAAATAAAAGCTTTATACATTAACAGAATATAAGTTCACAAATAAATGAAAGGTAAGATGCCTTTTTATTATATAACTTTAATTCAAAGAAATTGTAACTCAAGTGAAAGTACAAATGTGCGAAATAACATTATGGCAATCCTGTCATAATTTTCAAACTATTTATTATACAAGGCGCAACTTCTAAGTTGCATCATCCGTATATCCCCAGCCATATTTATGACGACTCGCTGCCTCACCGGAAGAGTCTGGAGGTCAGTAACAGTTCCATATTTCGCAGTCTTTGCTATAAAAGCGCTCTGATCACCTTCAGACCGGCATTTCTGGTAGAAAAGAGTTATCCTCTCAGAGGTTTGGGGAATATGTCAAAATCATCCAGGTTCATACATCGCCACCTAAAATAGACTGTACATTATATGGCAGTGGTTCAGATCAGGGGATCGCTGTATATCAAATGGATCAATCACTTCAATCTTTGGAGGTTATTAGTCAATAGTTAACTCGCAACAGCCGGCATTGTCATGCATCAGAACAATCGAATATGGGCAATCTGATATGGAAGTTCTTTATTGTCATACGCTTCCTGCTGTTCCATATGACATTTTCTCTCAGTTTTGTTATAAGTCATGTTAATCCTACATCATGTAAATGGCTCTATTCTCGAAAACATAGTTTTAAAGTGGTCTACGTTCACGACACAGCTTATGCTTCATCTGAAAATAAGCACAGCTTGAGGATACTGAGGGCAATGAATAACTCACCACACACCACGATGTCAATATTACATGTTAGGCGATTAACCAAAAATGACTTCCTTCAGCATGTTCCGTGATTAGTCAATGTTCAAGTTTGAGGATTGGCCAAAACACGACACAAAAAACTTTTTCTCAGAAACGTGTCACGATTAGCTAGTATTACCAGTTTGACGACAATATTGCCACGAAATTTTCTCTAACCCTTATATATAAAACATTTATTTTTTAGAATTCTATTCCTAAGTAGTTCTAATCCTTTTGACTTTCGTATACTATTGCAAAAGTTAAATATAGATGAAAATGAATTTTCTGATAAGCATATTCTCAGTGATGAAACAGCATTATTGTCATTATCAAAATTAAGAAAAGCAACATGCGAATTTGAAGAATAGAAAATACCCATCTATACAGAGTATTTTCATAATTATTAAACGGCCAGTATTATATGTGGTCTCAAAATCTCAAGTTTTCTATTCCGTCCCTATTAGAGGAAAAGTGTTGGATTAAACCAACTGTTAGTACTACAATAGCTGCAATCATTAGATCGGAAAACATTGCTACAATATTTGAGGCTCCGGTTGAATCATAAGCTTATGTGCGTTTAAGCATTAACTGCTAAATTGTTGAACAATAAACGCGTAAAATGTTTAGTCATAATGTCGCAGTATTTATTATTTGCTAAGAATGACGAATCAGACAGGGACCTCAGTTTAAATTGGAAACATTATCAATGACCAGTCATGAATCAAGAATCAAGTTTGACTTTTTTCAACTCTTTGTTTAATATTGTATATTTTTCCTAAATTTTTCCAGAAAAAATATTATCAGTATGTACTTAATACTGTCTTATTTTTCGCTTTTTTATTCAGAAATGATTTCAAAAGAACGTATTTTTCAAACTTAAAGTTTTTTAAAGACTTTAGGATGGTTTCTTTAAAAACAGAACAGTTTGTTTTCTGTTTAGTTATTATTTTAAAAACATAAGCCTCTAGAACGTTTAAAATACCTTTAAAAGTTTTTGTAATTGATTCATCATTGTTGCATTACCGAAAAAGCTGTCCAATACTTTTTCAAAGGAATATTTATACAAAATGTTATAGTAAATTACACAAGTTAAACTATCACAAATGAAATTTTAAAATCACTACATTGGAAGCAATTTTAGGGATTTTTGTTTCAAGTTGAAAAATAAAAGTTTATAACAACTGTCAAAGCAAATCGAATCTTTTACTAAATCTAGTTTTCAGCGAGTCATTTTTAAGTAAAATAAAGAAAAAAAAACAGTTTCTTTGGGTATTTCCAAGAAAGAACGTAAAGTCCAGAAATTAATATAAAGTACACTTTCCTGTAATTTTTACTTTTATCTACAAGAATTAATCCCCATTTTTACTTTCTTCTATCTTTACAAGAAGAAAGTATTGGATTCGTGAAAAATTTCTACTTCCGGTTTTCGACGGATTTATACGTTTTAGAATGCCCAGAACACGGTTTGATGGTTTTTAGAAAATGTCTGTCTGTGAGTCTGTCTGTCATTCTGTCACTCTGTCACTCTGTCACTCTGTCTGTGAGTTTGTATGTGACAAAAATTTTGTGGGCGCTCAATCTCAAGAACTAATGCACGGAATTTCACAAAACTTCATATTTAGTTAGACCTTGATATAAATTGGACTTGATTAGTTTTTGGTGAAAATCGCCCAGCAGGTGGCGCTGCTATGCGGCATTTTTCACGATTTCTGCAATAGCTATATCTCAAGAACTACTGCACGGATTTTCATAAAACTTCAGATTAAGTTTGTCCAAGATATCGTTTGGTGCTGATTACTTTTTTGTGAAAATCGCCCAACAAATGGCGCTGGTATGCTACATTGTACATGATTATCGCAATAGCTCTAACTCAAGAAAAAATGCACGAAATTTCCTCAAATTTCAGATTCAGTTAGTCCCTGATATAAATTAGTGCTGTTTAATTTTTGGTGTAAATCGCCCAACAGGTGGCGCTGCTGTGCAGCATTTTTCACGATTTCCACAAGAGCTGTATCTCAAGAACTATTGCACGGATTTTCATCAAACTTCAGATTTAGTTAGTCCTTGACATGAATTGACGTATAAATTAGTACTGTTTAATTTTTGGTGTAAATCGCTCAACAGGTGGCGCTGCTATGCTGTATTTTTTGAGATTTCCGCAATAGCTTTATCTCAAGAACTAATGGTTGGATTTTCAACAAACTTCAGATTCAGGTATACCTTCATATCGTTTAGTGCTGTTTACTTTTGGTGTAAATCGCTCAACAGGTGGCGCGGCTATGTTACATTTTTTCAGAATTTCCGCTACAGCTCTGTCTCAAGAACTAATGCACGAATTTTCATCCAACTTCAAATTCAGATATACTTTGATATTAATTAGTGCTAAATCATTGTTATTTCTTGTACTATTTAAAGGATTTAATTGACGGGATTTATATAGAAGAAAGTTTTGTGATGGCCACAACATACTAGTTATTTCAGTAAATAAAATTATAAACTTTATGTCATTTTTTTAAGCTTCTATAGGTCAAGAACAAATATATAAAACTAAAGTATGACGTATAAGTACTATGAAAAACAAAACCTTAAAATCTTAATGTCCTTTAACTCCCCTCTCCCAGCATAATATGAAGCTTTTCACTGTCAAAGAAAAGATTATTTTTCCAAGTGAAGTTTTGAAGGATTCTTTTAGCGTTTAATTAAAATTGTATTTTTCACAAAAAATATATTACCAAACACAGTTTGTTTTTAAAAAAAAGCAAACATTCAAAATTTACAATAAATATATTCATTTTAAAAACTTAAATATAATAATATATAAATTATATGTAACATTTTTAATACGTGAATTTTTGAAAAGTACTTATATCTATTATAAATTAATGTACTATTCAATCGTATCTTTTCTAAATTTAAGAGTATTAAGTTCCTTAATACTGAGGACATGAAATTAAAATAAAGTATTAAATTTTTACGAAAAATTAGTTTTGCCTTACAAAAATGCTCCAATTGAACAATTATTTGCAAATGTTTTCAGGTAACTTTTAATTTTCATTATCAGGCATTTACAAATGAGGCGTTGACCATCCTCGCCAGCTGTGTTTTCTAGAAAAATGCTTTCCAAAATTTCTAAAAAAAATGTTAACACCCACTTAGGTCCGTTCTGTCAGTGCCAGAGGAGACTAGGCTTCTTCAGCAAGCATTTGGTGATTAAATTATCAATTAAAGAGTGGACCAAGCCACTTGATCCACTTTTACACTGGAAACTTGATATCCAAGTTATGTTATACCATTTGTTAAACTTGCACTATCACTTGAATAGATTCGAAATTAATAAAATTCATCCTGAAACCATCCTGAATGCCTTACACACTCAAATTCATTTGTCATAAAAATGCTCTATAGCACAATCTAGCGCTCAGTGCCTCCAATATGTTTCCATCATCGTAATTAAAAAAATAAAATATATATGTTCCCTATTTTTTATCAATTTATCAATACAATACAGCATAAAAATTATATTTAATGCTTTGATAAATTTATTTCTGTAAAATTTTGTTTAGCTATGAAAAAAACCACTCTTTTTACTGCACCAAATATTTAGTGGGTTACATATAGTATATATATATATATATATATATACGTAATATATTATATATATATATACATTATATTATATATTATGAAGAAGTAAAGTTTGTTTATTTGTAGGAGGTAATCACTGGAACTACCAAACTGATTTCAAAAGTAATGGTATCACAATGATGGTGTTAGTCCCTGTTCCAACATAGGCTATATCTTATGTCCATCCCAGTAACCTAAACTGGGTGCAGGAGGAAACAATGTTCTAATAATGCGATTTTTGTGTTACTGGAAGGCCTAGAAACAGGAAATGTGGCAGTAGATCATTTATATCTTATAGTAGTTACTTATAAGTTATAAATGATGTCTCTTAAAAAATTTGAAATTTAAAAGGGGTGAAAATGCGCGAAATTCGTTGTGATTTCTACGCAGTCTCAGGAAGTACAGAACCTATTTCACAAATAATGGTGTGAAAATGATGGTGACAGCCCTTGCTTCACGATAGGCTATGTTTTATGTCAGTGCCAATATCCCAAGGGGTGTGAAAGAGCAAAAAACGTTCTAAAAATGCAATTTTTGTGTTACTGAAGGGCCTAGATACATGACATTCGGCATGGTAGTTACTTATTAGATATAAATGATCTCTAAAAACATTTCTTAAAAAATTCGAAATTTAAAAGGGGTGAAAATGTGCAAAAAGCGTTCTAAAAAACGTTCTAAATGGCGATTTCTACGCAATCTCAGAAAGTATCAAACCGATTTCAAAAGTAATGGTAGGAAATTGATGATGACAGCCTTTGCTCTAACATAGGCTCTATTTTATGTCGGTCTCACAAGCATCTGGAGGTTGCAGGTGCAAAAAACTTGCGATTTGTGTGATACTGCAGGGGCTAGCAAATTGAAATTAGGCATGGTAGTTACTTATAAGATATAAATGATCTCTAAGAATCTTTTCTAAAAAATTCGAAATTTAAAAGCTTCAAAATGGACGAAAAGCGGTCGATAAACGTTCTAAATTGCGATTTCTACGCAATCTCAGGAAATACCAAATCTATTTCAAAAGTAACGGTTGGAAATTGATGATGACAGCCCTGTGTTGAATTCCGACACTTTTCTCCGAGAGGGATTTATGTGGCTCCGGGGGGGGGGGGGGAATTGCCCGTTTTTGACCATTGAAAACACAAAATCTCAAATCTTCCGGGGGGGGATTGTCCCCCCGGGCCACCCCCTGAATTCAACACTGTACAGCCCTTGGTCCAACATAGGCTCTATTACATGTCGGTGTCACTACCAAAGAACGTTTTGGTCACTGTCACCTGGGGGTTGCAGGAGGAAAAAACGTTCTAAACTGTGATTTTTGTAATACTGCGTGGGCTAGCAGCTTGAAATTTAGCATGTTAATTACTTATACAATGTGAATGCTCTTTAAGAACGGTTTCTAAAAAATTTGAAATTCAAAAGGGCTGAAAATGTGCGGAAAGCGTTCTAAAAATGATCTAAATTGCAATTTCTACGCAATCTCAAGAATTATCAAACCGATTTCAAAAGTAATGGTTGCAATATGATGATGATAGTCCCTGCTGCAACATAGGCTATATTTTATGTTGTTATCACTCCCACCTAGGGGGTTGCAGGATCAAAAATTGTTCTAAATTGCGTTTTTTGTGAGAAACTTGAAATATGGCATGGTTGATACTGATAAAATATAAATGCCCTCTAAGAACAGCCAAAAATAAATTCGAAATTTAAAAGGGGTGAAACGAAGGGAAAGAGCGAAAAGCATTCTAAAAAGTCCTAAACTACGATTTCTATGCAGTCTTAGGAAATCGAATCAACGGTGACAGTCTCTGATCATATTCATAAAAGATTTCCGATTAAAGTTGTTTTACCGTATTATAATAAATTTTGACTTCTATGATTTTTGAATATTTAGCGATTTTTAATGCGATTTTTAGAGATTGTATGAATACCGTGGTGATTTTTCGACATTGGTAAAAGGAATTCAGATTCATTATTTTAGCTTAATACCGTAGATTTTGAACTCTACGAATTTTTAATTTTAGCGATTTTTAATGCGATTTTTAGCGATTGTATTAACACCGTGGCGATTTTTCGACATTGGTAAAAGGAATTCAGATTCATTATTTTAGCTTAATATCGTAGATTTTGAACTCTACGAATTTTTTATTTTAGCGATTTTTAATGCGATATTTAGCGATTTTTAGAGGATTTTTGCGCATTGCGTCGATTTTGTTATTTATGAATTCAGGTTACACTATTTTACTCCATTAATGTAAATTTTGTCCCCTGCTAATTTTAAATTTTAAGCGATTTTTAATACATTTTTCAATGCGACTTTTAGAGGGTTTTTTAGTCTCATGGCGATTTTTTCGCATTCGGAAAAGAATTTTTGTTTCAAAATTTTAGCCTAATGTAGTAATTTTTTTCCATCAACGATTTTGGATTTTTAGCAATTTTTAATGCATTTTTTAGCGTTTTTTCGAGATGTTTTACGTTCAACATCGTTTGTTTTGTTTTTTGTCATTCTTCAAAGATATCCGATTACAATGTTCTGACTTATTTTTTTTCTTTTTAATAAAAGAATTCAAATTGCAATATTTTCCCCCCATTTTAGTAAATTTTGTCTGCTGCTATTTTTGAATATTCAGCGACTTTTAATGAATTTTTCAATGCCATTTTCAGCATTTTTCGAGTCCCACGGCGATTTTTTGACATTCGAAAAAGGAATTTGGTATCAAACTTTTATGCTACTATAGTAAATTTTGTCTTCCGTGATTTTTGAACTTTAGTGATTTTTAATGTGATTTTTCGAGTTCCGCGGTAATTTTTTAACATTGGTAAAAGGATTTCGGTTTCTAATTTTTAGCCTAATGTAACAAATTTTCTCCTGTGCGATTGACTTTTGTGATTTTTGACATTTTTGCGATTTTTAATGCGATTTTTACGTTTCTTCCCGATCCACTGCGAATATTTGATATTCAATTTTTGACCTAATACAGTAATTTCTGCCTTCTTTTCAGTAAAGTTCATTCGGATTTCGTACCGCAATTTTCGAGTTTTTCGTGAATTTTTTATGTGATTCTTAGTGTGTTTTCGCGATTGGCTACGATTTTTACACATTAGTATTTTACACACAGTAAAAGAAATCCAGTTTCAATCTTCTAAACCAATATATTTTCTCTTTCCGATTATGCTTATTCGAAATTCTCGCACGGGTTTTTTAATTTTCCGCAATGTTTATAGTGATTTTCAGAGCTTTTTCGCAATCCGTGCTGTTTTTTGGCGGACTCGGGCAACGCCGGGCAGGTTAGCTAGTTATACTAATAATATAGTTGTTTAATCCATCCATAGTTTTGTCAGTCTATAGAATTGGTGTACTCAATCTATATGTATAAATGTAAATACAGAAAATGGCATTTTTAATTATTGTAGATTTAGCTAATTTTATTCAGTAAATAAAAGTTTTTCATACTGAAAAGTGAGGAGTCAATTCTTTCTTCTAGTTTGATTAAATGGAATATTTTAAAGTAGTCCTCGGGGTTGCCAGTTTGGCCTCCACTTTTATCCCGAAATTTCGACTTCAGACCGGAACTTTTCAAGAAGAATTTTTACTTTAAGTAATCAGAAAAGTCTGACATTAAACAAATCGGAAAATACTTTTTGCATTTTCTGGTGTGAATCAGATTTTTTTAAGTAAAAGTGGAGGCCAAACAGGCAACCCTGGTAACCCTAGTGGGCAGAGGAATGAGCAAAGTAAGTATTATAGGCGGTCATTTATAATAGCTAGTCAGAAGTAAAATAACAGCACTCACTAAATTATTAAATCCCATTTAATTATGTTTTCCAACACCGATCTCTGAACTTGATTTAATACTTTAAAAGGTATGATAGAGTAATAGAAAATTGTATAAGAACACAAGAGTATTTTCTTATGCTTTCCTTTTAGCTTTACCTTAGTCAGCTTAAAATAAATATTTCTTTTTTTATTTAACACGATCTCTGATGCGTTTATATTCAAATTCCTACATCATAAATCCTAATAAGAAAATCTTCTCAATAAAAAATGACAATATTCTCGAGAAAATTAAAGCAAGCAGAAAATTGGATTTTCGTTCATTAAATGGGATATTTCATTCAACAGTACCAAAATAGTCAATCAATTTTTACACCATTGATTTAGTCCTTATCTTTTATAGAGAAATTTTTAATTACAAATTTTATTAAGTAGCTTTATTTCAGTATTTTGCTCTTTTTTCTTTTTTTTTTTTTTTTGCCACTTTTAAAAGCTAAATACAAATTTAATATTACTTTAAAAGTACAATGGCTTCCAAAGCTTAAAATATAACCTGTTTTTTATGTCTTATTTAAAATACATAATATTAGTATATACACGGTATTAGTATATAAACTTTAAATGTGCTTTAAACAATAAATTACAATATGCAATTATCGATTGCATTATAAATTTTCAGTTGTTTGTAATTTACAAATTAATATTTACATTTTTTCACAAATTTCCATTGTTGATAGAACAAAATAAAAACTATAAAATAGTTTTACATAATAAATAATACAAATTTGCTTAGACATTTCGGATAAAATGGGTTATATATTAACTTTCCAAAAACCAATATAATTAAAGTATTTAGAAAACGAAATGGGTTATTCTTACATCGTTCATAATAATGGATTCCAACTAGTAATTTTAAAGGAAAAACTAGGAAGACTTTTAAAACTTTAAACTTTAAACTACTAGTACTTTCATTACCAATCTTTTATTTATTTTTTGCAGACCATTTGTGTATTTTAGCGAGAATGTTTTGGCATAACGGAGAGTTTTAGAGATAACTGTTTATTGTAATCCCCATTGGCATTACCCAGCATCGCACAGGTTTTAAGCGAAATAGACGAGCCTATATTATAAAAGTGGTGCATGTTTGTAAAACAAAATATGCAAGAAACAATTTTAATTGTTTCTTGCATATTTTGTTTTGCAAAGTGTAATGTTTAAACCGCAAAGTAATTCTTACAATCTAAACAAAATATTCAAATATAGTGCCGATTAGCTAATTTTTGCGAATGTTAGAGCCTAGAACGATTAATAAAAACAGAGCAATATATACCACTTTTGTATCCTGATGAAAAGTATATAAAAACACAATGCAAGCTAATTAGACTAGAAGGCTGCACAAACCATCATCTCATTCAACTGACCACCGAAATTTCAGGATTAGTTAAAACTCGATTAGCATATTAAAATGCAACTGGTCGGCCAAGGCATATTTTGTGGAAAACACCTGCAAACCCGATTTTAATGACTGACAGGTAGGTTTAATATTGTGTTTTTTTTTTCTCCCAGTCTTCCATGTTTTCATAACTTTGGTTGCAGGGAAATACAATGATAAACCTATCCCACATAGCATTTTTCGTTTGCAGAAAATTTGCAGCAGTCTTGCTTTGAAAACCTGAAAACTTTGCAGCAAGCTCAACATGACAAGACCGAAAGTTCATAACAAGACTGCAGTAAGATAACGCAAACGCCGAAGTCACCACACTTTGAACTTGAAGCAAACTTGTCGTACAAGTTAAATTCATGCTGAATCAAATTTATTGCAAATTAACGGCAAACAAGTAACAAAAATACTGCAAAATAGTAATTTTTCTATGCCACACTCCTGTTTACTAGTGTTATACTATAAGTTTAACACCTTCTAAGGGGTCCATAGACCTACCTGATCAGGTCCATTGATGCGAACGCACCGTCAGAAGGCGTATGAATCGTTTTTATCACCAGAAACAAGTTAAGGTAATATTTGTACTTTTCAGTTCAAGCCTTTTTCTGGTATTTGATAAGTATAGCATTTAGAAAAAGCGGTGCCAACCGAATAAAATTTCTGCAATTTCTGCGTATGTGCTGATTGTCTATTCTCTCAACAGAGAGATTTTTTGCTTTCGCCACTTTCGCGAATTAAAGACAGTCTTTCCGTCAGTTTCACAACAAACTACTCATGCAAGTTGGTGATGGTATACATAGAGGGATATTTGCTGCGAATTTCTCAATTCAAATTTGTCACAGCAAGATAATATCAGAAAAAATCAAGCTTGTTGTTAATGTCCATGCTATTTGAGATAAAATCGGGTGTGCAGGTGGTTCCCTCTAAGATATGACATGGCAGACCAGTTGCATTTTAATATGCTAATCGTGTTCTGTCCAATCTGGAATTTCAGCCGTCAACTCGATGAGGTGATAGTCTGCTCAGCTGCCTCGTGGTCTAAATTATTTTTAGCAAAATAATAATTATCAAAATTGGAGCATACATTCAAAGATTAAGCCTCTTAATGTATCATAAAATATACAAAAATATTGTCTAGTCCCCTTTATTTGAAGTCTCTAAAAACACGGTTACCATTTACCCCCCCCCCCACCCTAAAATAAGGCAATATGCAATATAAAATAAATTTACAAGAAATGGTAAAAATTCTGCAACAAAAAAGTATCTAGAAAAAGTATACGATTGTTCTTGTAAGAGGTTCTGTTCAGTAAAATATTATTGGAGATTCAGTGCTTGTTAGGCAAGAAATAAATTGCATTCCTTCAAATAGAGAACACCTATTTGACTACTGTTCTCCATCCAATAAATAACTTCTAGAAAGTCGAGAGAAATAACTTTGTTTTCCTCTATCAATAACTTTATCTCTAAAACATAATGAAAGCTTCGATCTTCTTTACAACATAGGAATGCAAACAAACAGAAGTTTATTGTTAGCATAAAGATATACATTTGTTGTTATTTAATAATACTTCAAGATGGAGTATCTCAGGTATTGGGAAATATCTAAACGAATATACGAAGATCTCAACATATCTGAATATAGTGTCTGCAAATTGTACGTAAAAAAGGGATCTACTGTTCTTTTAAAAAAAGGAGAAGTGATGCTGATATCAGATGCAGTAAAAAAATAAGAAATAAAGCATTGTTTAGAAATAATTATAAGTTTTTTCCCTATTTAAAGAAAATAATCGTGAAAATATTTCAAGCTAAATTTAAAAAAAGATTCCGCAGCATTGTTGCTCATTTATCGGATATTTTTTTCAAAAACCTACCACAAATTCTCCATTTTGGCTGTGTCAGTTCATCGAGTTACAGAATAAAATTATGACATGCTATAAATACCAATTATTATAATACAAATATTTCAGTATACTTCGTGTTGAAACTTGATAACGTGATATAGTACATTTAAAACAACAAATTGGCACCCTTCCTCTCAGCTGATATCAAACCAAGATATCCCGAAGATATCTTGGTATCCCCCGAAGATCGAGTATCCCCAAGATATCATGAACTATTTATAATACAAAAACCAATATCTTTATCATGTTAAATTTTCATGCCGAAACTCAATGACGTGATAGTACTCGTAAGATATCGAAATTGCGCCACCTTCTGCACATATCGTACCAAGATATCAAGAGTAAGACAGAAATATTTGTATTGTACTAATCGATATCTATAACATGTTAAAATTTCAAACTCGATGATGAGTTACTGCAGCCAAAATGATGATTCGGTGCCCCTTTCTTCTGATATTGTTATAAGACAAGCCAAGGCAAGCCAATGACTATTTCACTTAATAATAATTTCAGTTAATAGTCTGCTACTGCATAATTATTTCACCTTAAAACTCACTGACGAAGTAATGTATGGAGCAATAGGTAATATATAATGTTTGAAGAGTTTCAACAGTACAATATGGTGACTTTTTCTCTGCCATAAATTTCAGTCTGCCGGAGGGACCTACCAAGATATGCAATGGCAGAACAAAATATTTTAAATATAGATTATTTAAGTATTAATTTGACACAAATTTAATCTCGAAACTCGATGACTAGTACAGCGAAAATGACGAATCGGTGTCCCCTTGCTCCTCAAATCGTACTAAAGTATGCCAAGGCAAACCAATCATTCTTTTAATTACTATTAATATCACTGGTCAACAAATTTGAACTTTTGTTCTGTCCTAAAACAGAAATTAGTTATATTTTATGCGGTTTTTTGTGCTGATTCCGAATCTAGTTTTATATTTACTCCAGCACGTCAAGTTTGAGAGATATTTATGCATATTTCAATTTATGCAAATTTAGTAAATTTTATACAATCATTTGCAAATTTAAGGTATAAAGCAATATCAGACAGAGTTTTTTGTTTTATGTTATGATTACTACCTAATTTACTTCACAAAAACATTGTTTCTGAGATTGTACTGACATGTGACTGTGAAATATTGTACCTAGTTTGCATATTTTTCATGTTTTTCTAATAATGTTTCTTGACGTTCAAATATTTCTGCCGCACGAGTACGCTATTATGTTTCTAAGCCAGTTTTTTAAGCTGATTTCATACCTTGTATTTGTTTTCTTCTATCACGTCTAGTTTTTGAAAAAAAGTGAAGTTTTATTTTTTGGTCAAAAAAGCCAGAAATAGCTTTTTATGATACTTTGTATGATAAACTTCAACTAGTTAGGATAAATTCTACTACTTATTTTTTTTCGATTATATAAATTTTTATGTCGCTGATATGAATCTGACCCTGTTCACCTTCTTGTCAATGAATTACACACCCCTAAAAAGCATCTTATATCAAACCTGTGTTAATGCCGTGCAAAAGTAGAAATTCATCTTACTCAAAAACTAGACATGACATAAGAAAACAGACTGCAGATTTAAAATCAGCATAAAAATCTAATCTAGTAAAAGATTTCGTCAATTCTGGGGCAACTATTTTAAAGTTGATAGTGATGTAATCATTACACCATTGAAAAATATGCAAATTAGGCTTAATAACTGATAAATAAATGTTAAGAATATGCAAATCGTGACATTTATCTGAAACAAATAGTCAAGTAGTCATTATCTAGAAAACGTAATTAGATGTGACATATATTGTATCTAAAATTTGCATTAAATAGCACAAAAAAGCTTAAATTTGCATAAATTTAAATATGCAAATTTCTCAAAACCTGGACCACCTAGAGATAAACGGAAAGCATATTCGGAATCAGCGCCAAAAATTGATCTAGAATCAACTAATTTTAGTTCTAGGACAAAAACACTGCTGTCCAGTGTATCTTTCGCACGTCATAATTTTATTTCGAAATTCGATGACATAGTCATTTATGCCGACTCTGCTAGCTTTCAATTTCTCAAATCTAATCAGTTTTTTCGTGAATGTATGCAGGATTAACAGCATCAATGTTGCAAATAGCTTTTTGTTTCTTAACGAAATTTCCAACCTCTCAAATATCTTCAAATTCTTCAAACTTAGCCAGTTGTATTCAAAAAACGAGGCGAACCTCTCTGGTGTGGAGCGAGAACATCTGAAAAATTTTAAGAAGTATTTTGAACAATTTAACATTTATCAGTTCATTCTTTAGCCTTTATTTTTCAAAAACACCTTATTTTATTTCATTTATATCTTTCCGACATTCCCAGATTTCACTCGCAATAAGTTGAATAAACGTAGACATTGGTATAAAATGTTATCCATTTCATTGTTTACTGAAAATATTGGTTCTGAAATAGTCATGTTCTATACATACAGTTTTATATTCCCAACGCCTTCACTTTTTACTTATAGTTCTACTCTCCTAAACTAACTGAAGCAGCATTCGGCTAACATTTATTTTCTAAGGTACGATTTAATACGTATTATTATATACCGTATATTCAAGCGTACAATCTTCTATTACGCATAATGCGCACCTACGATTTGAGACTGTATTTTTCTACTTTTAGTTACATTAACCGTATTATGCGCACCCCCTCCCTTGCAAAGAAGCCTTCGTGGAATATGTAGCCTGTAAATACAATAAATAGAAGAATAAAGAAAATAATCAAACGTAAAGTGGGGACATATACTATTGTCAAGTCTATCTGCTTCAATCCCCACAAATCATTTGGAATTGTACTCGCGTTAATTCAAATGATCACATCTCCTTCTTTTGCTCAGTAATAAAGAAATCTCAATTCTTGTGCTTCCATTTTTAAGCTTTCATTTCTATACTTGGCATAAAATGCACTCCTTTAATATTTAACCAATTTTTTATTTCAAATGTGTTCGTTATATGCCGGAATATACAGTCTCTATATGTTTTGTTAAAGCTTATATTTATACTTTAACATTTATTTTACTTAAAATTAAATAAGACTTCTTACTCTAACTGAATGTTTTTCATGCTTACAATTTTGAATATAATACTTGATACTTCGAAAACACTTTATCTTGAAATTATCTCTTTTCTCCTGATGTTTTAAATATTGAGGTTGGAGTACACAGAGGGCTACAAAAGTCATGTTCAATAGAACTGAGATCGAACTTCAAAACGATGACAGTTATAGTCATAAATTTATGGTGTCTAAATGTAGTGCAGTGGGCTATGCGCTGTGTGATGAGACGATTTTCAGCACCACCTAGCAGCTGACTGCGGATTTAGTGTTCCCTTCCGTTTATCACCATACTATCTTTCCCACCCGTTCTCCTGTAATGCCTTTAAATATTGATACTTGGAAACAGTTTATCAGAAAACTGTCACTTTTCGACTGATATTCTAGAACAGACTATATGTACATAATAGGTAAAGTACATAGCCACGATACTATACTCGGTTTCGTGTTGTCTGGGTATAACAAAGTGGCTATGCGCTAAATGAATGTTGAGATCGTTTTCAGCGGCAAACTGTCGGGAACTGTTCTATCCTAGCGTTTCTATCCTTATATCTCTTCTATACTGCCATTAAATCTTGATACACTGAAAACACATAATCTGGTGGCTCTGTATAAGAAACTACCAAAAGTCGCTGCTTTGCTCGCGTGATAGTTGAAATATGTTAAGTACTATTTGTGTGCCTATTTTCGTTATTGGAAATTATACTGCTATGAATAATTCAGAAATGACTAATTAAGCCAAGATTTGATCAAAATTCATTCAAAATCAAACATGAGAATTAAATTAAAGAGAAAAACTAAAATTAATTCCCAATAAATGATAATTTAGACAGTTTTTGGATATTGCGCTAATTTCATTTTTCATTTATAGTTTCAAATATTTTCAGAAATGGTTATCGGAAAGCATCTATATCTTAAAAGTCACCATCGCGTCAAAATCCAAGTTTCGAGTTATGCAAGGTTCTGTAACAATTAAATTATAGAAATCGCAATTTTGAAAATGGTTTTTGTTCCTGCACACTATAAAATTTCTAATTTTCTTAATGTTTTGTGAGTATATTTAAGTCTTTAAAGTGACAGTCATGTAAAATTTAAGTTTCTAGTTCTAAGAATTTCAGATAAAATATAGTTTAAAAGGTTTTCCTTCTCCAAGGCGAAAGTTTCCCCCTCATTTCACTCATTTTAAATTCTGGTAAAAAGAAAAAATATTCTTAGCGAGCACTTAAGTCTTAAAAATAACCACAATGTCAAATTTTAAGTTTCTAGCTCAGAAACATCAGAAAAATCGCAATTTTAGAATTTTATTGATTTTGCATTTTTTAATTTTTAATTTGTTAAAAACTGCAACTAACAGTTCTAAATAAACCGTATTTTAGAACATTTTCCACGCATTTCGTACTTTATAATTTCGAATTTCTTAGACACTGTTCTTAAAGAGCATTTACATCTTGTAAATAACTACCATGCCAAATTTCAAATTACTGGGCCCTTCAGTATCACAATATTTGCAATTTTAGAAAGATTATCGTTCCTGCAATCCCCTTTGTGCTAGTCGCACTGATATAAAACATAGCTTACGTTGGAGCAGGAACACTCACAATCAATTTTCAACCATTACTTTTGAAATCAGTTTAATCGGTTTGGTATTTCCTGAGATTCCATAGAAATCGTAATTTAGAAAGTTTTTAGAGCGCTTTTCGCGCATTTTCACCCCCTTTAAATTTGGAATTTATTAAAAAACATTTTAGAGCGATTTTGTATCTTATAAATATGTACCACGACAAAACTTAAGTACCTATGTTTAACAATCGCATAGAAATGGCAATTTAGAACGTTTTTAGAACACTTTCCGTGAATTTTCACCCCTTTTAAATTTCGAATTTTTAGTAAGTATTCTTAGAGAGCATTTATATCTCATATGTAACTACCATGCCAAATTTCAAGTTTCTAGGCCCTTCAGTAACACAAAAATCGCATTTTTCGAACCTTTTGGCTCCTGCAACCTCCAAGTGGTAGTAGCACCGTCATAAAATATCGCCTACGTTGGAACATGGACTACCACCATCAATTTTCTACCATTACTTTTCAAATCGGTTCTGTATATCCTGATGCTGCGTAGAAATCGTAATTTAGAACTTTTTAGAATGCTTTTCGTGCATTTTCAACCTTTTAAATTTCGATTTTCTTTAAAAGTGTTCTTAGAGAGCAATTTCTATCTTATAGGTAAGTACCATGCCAAATTTCAAGTTTCTAGGTCCTTCAGTAACACAAAAAAGCGCACTTTTAGAACGTTTTGGCTCCTGCAACCTCCAAGTGTTAGTAGCACCGGCATAAAATATCGTCTATGTTGGAACAGGAACTACCACCATCAATTTTCTATCATTACTTTTCAAATGGGTTCTATATATCCTGATGCTGCATAGAAATCGTAATTTAGAACTTTTTAGAATGCTTTTCGTGCATTTTCACCCCTTTAAATTTCGATTTTCTTTAAAAGTGTTCTTAGAGAGCAATTTATATCTTATAGGGAAGTACCATGCCAAATTTCAAGTTTCTAGGTCCTTCAGTAACACAAAAAGCGCATTTTTAGAACGTTTTTTCACGTGCACCCCCTTAGGAGTTGTGTCACTGACATAAAATATAGTCTATGTTGGAACAGGGACTACCACCATCAATTTTCTACCATTACTTTTCAAATCGGTTCTGTATATCCTGATGCTGCATAGAAATCGTAATTTAGAACTTTTTAGAATGCTTTTCGTGCATTTTCACCCCTTTAAATTTCGATTTTCTTTAAAAGTGTTCTTAAAGAGCAATTTACATCTTATAGGTAAGTACCATGCCAAATTTCAAGTTTCTAGGTCCTTCAGTAACACAAAAAGCGCATTTTTAGAACGTTTTTTCACGTGCACCCCCTTAGGAGTTGTGTCACTGACATAAAATATAGTCTATGTTGGAACAGGGACTATCACCATCAATTTGTTGCTATTAGGGGAGACCGGGGCTAGTTGGCTACAGGGGTAAGTCCACATAAATCGCCTGTTTGTGAATAGATTAAGCAACCAGTCACAGAGTACCTTTCTTATTGCTTTTTAGAATCCTCATTGTAGTTTTGCATCGTTACTTACGTGCAGTGGACATTTATTACGATTTTTCTGTTTTTTGCACTCATAAGTAATTTTTTGTTGCTTCATTCTTTTTCTAATACTTATCTTAATAATTGGGATTTAACTTGTGCAGTTTTTCTTAGTGTATGATTAACTGTACCTACCCCATATGTGATTTACTTGGATTATTTATGCTTAGAGGATTACGTGTCCCTTTTGTGAAGAAGTTTAATATGGGGCAAGTAGGCGCATTGAACACGGGGCAAGTTAGCTTGATGTTTGGTGTGTGTTGGTAGCTTGAAAAACAGCAAACAACGAGAAAAGTGGTTGCAATGGAAGATAGATTTTAGGCACACGAGGCTTGCCAAAACAGAGACACTCGATTTTTTATTTGTGACAACTGTAACTCTGATGATGATATAGAGTAGGATAGATGTTACTCAATGTTAATGTTTTAGTCATTATTTTTATGTGTATAATTTAGAATTTACATTGTACGGCTATAACGCCTTTGTCTAAACTTACTGGTAATAATGAAATTGATTTTGCTTAACTGCGTGTCTTATTTGAGCTTCATTTAAATTTTTATAAGGCGTGTGCCAACTTACCCCACAGGTATAGGCAACTTGCCCCGTGACGGGGTAGGTTGACGCACCATTTTCCTTTTACTTTAGGCTTCCTCTAAACAAAATTACAAAAGCTACAAACTCAAAACACCGGGTATTTACAGCCAAATGCCTGTTCTTTAAAAGTGCAGTTAAAGCTTGTTAAAAAACTTAAATAAAAAAATTATAAAAATCAAAAACTAAAAACAGCGCCTACTAGCCCCGATCTCCCCGACTTTTGAAATCGGTTCGGTTATTCCTGATATTGCATAGAAATCGTAATTTAGAACATTTGCAGAACGCTTTTCGTGAATTTTCACGCCTTTTAAAATTCGATTATTTTAGAAAGTGTTCTTAAAGAGCATTTATGTCTTATAAGAAATTACCATGCCAAATTTCAAGATTTTAGGCCCTACAGTAACACAAAAATTGCATTTTTAGAACTGTTTTGCTCCAGCACCTCTTTAGTGGTTGTGCCACCGACTATAATATAGCCTATGTTGAAACAGGGACTGTCACCATCAATTTGCTACCAGTACTTTTGAAACCGGTTCCAGCGATTACACCCTACAAATAAACAAACACACAACGTTATTTCTCTTTCATATTAATACAGATTTAAATTCCAAATGTTTCTTATAAAGTTATTTTTACATGTAAGACATCATTTCATACATAATTGAGGACGATCGACAAATTTGTAATTTTTTTTATATCACGTATTGTTTTTGATACAAGAGCTCCAATTCCTCTGTTTGTAGATAGGTGGCACTGTAAAGCTCACATAGTCACTTTACTGCACAGTGACAAGACGTTTAAGACATTATCTATCGACATTTTAAAGTTGAATGGGTTGGACAGGACTTTAGTGGACACCTCGTGTGTTTTGTCACATATCATGGGTTATACATATTAGCAGTTCAACAGAAAATAAATACATCGAATATATTTTATACGTCACTATCCTAGTGACATTTTAATTTGATTCTTTGTGCATAGGAGGGACGCAAGCAAATTTTGGTAACTCAGAAGAGACACAATAACAAAACTTTAGAAAACCCTTGAGCTAAGCTAAAAATAAAAGGAAATTTTTCAGTGAAAGCTAAAACACGAAACCTCTCCAATCTAAACTGCTTATTTTCCCTCAAAACTCCGTAATATTACGTCAAATATTTCATTTTGACGATGTATCAAAGACTTCCTTTTTGGACTTTTTTATAAGGTGTGTAGTATGTAATGTCTTACAATCTTTACATTAAAGTACTCAATTTTCAATTATCCAAACTTTTAAAATGTGTAATGACACCTATAAAATCTATGTTGCTGCTTTAAAATCAACTTTTAGTTTCGGAATTTATAAAATGCATCATAAACTATTAATAGATATGCAGTTTAAGATAAAGATACAGGGTATTTATAAGTCATGTAACCCATATTTCTTTCGTCCGTTAACTGCTCAAAAAATTCCCCAAAAACGCCTATGTAAACATTGGAGTTCACAGCGCTCTCGAAGAAAATGGGACCGATTATTCTGCTCCGTGAAATCGCACGCTAAACACCAATTTTTAGGGAATGCAATGGCTCTTCGAGCAGTACCCGTTTCTCTGAATTTCTTGACTAAACGAAGTAGCGTCGATTTATTCGCACATTTCGTGTTTCAAAATGTTTACGAACCGCTGAACAAAAACTTTTCGTAAGAATTATTCTTCGCATAAGACTCTACAGGCTATTTCCATGCGAACTTGTCATGTCTGTCACATACTACAACTTTTGGCTACCAGTATTTTAGAATGTAAAATGCGACTTATTTTATCGGAGATATCTCATCAATTGAATAAGGCGAAGCAAACTTTTCGAAAATAACGGTGACCAACAAGCATTGCGATTTTTATCTGTGTGACAGACATGACAAGTTCGCATGGAAATAGCCTACAATAAATACATGCTCCGGGTCGCTGAGTGCCATTTTCAAATTATGTGAACTGATGTTGTGCTAGCAGCGCCATCTGTCGTGCATCATATGATGTATCAATAGTACGAAATTCAAGAATTTATAATTATATTTTTGACAAATAATCGCTGAGATGTTTGTTGCGCGACTTTAGAAACACCCTGTATTTCAAGAAATAAGATAAAGCTAAGCAGATG
The DNA here is from genome assembly GCA_963932465.1 of Maratus speciosus. NCBI lineage: Eukaryota > Metazoa > Arthropoda > Arachnida > Araneae > Salticidae > Maratus > Maratus speciosus. The sequence goes on along the minus strand of OZ010788.1, from coordinate 351,543,390 downwards.
TTATTATACATATCGCCATGAAATGAGTCGACATTGATCGCATCAGTTTGAGTATTTAACGCGATTCAATTTAATTTTCTAATTGTATTTTTATCTCAGTATTTGGGGTTTTTTTATTATTAACCCTTTGCACTCGAAGTTTTTTTTTCATTCGTATTACCAGCAACTCGAAGCGATTTTAGTTATATCTTATTATTTTTTTAATTCTTTATGAATACAAATGTTAAGATATATTTAAAAAAACAAAAAAATTATAAAATTATTACATTTGTAATCGTCCAAAGTGTGATACCTCTCGAAGTATTTGCGAATATGTAATCTTGGCTTGCATTGTCTCCGTAGCGGAGCCCTAGAGTTTGAAGACAAATTTTAAATGGCTCAGCTGCGGAGCCTCGAGTGCAAAGGATTAAAGAATCATCAGAGAATCAGGATGTACAATACAATATTTCTCTAAATAACTTGTATGTACCTTTACTTACTTCTACCCTTACTGTACTTGTATGTAACTTTACCTAATAGTATCAGACATTTTGTTCATTTAACAGTTTTGCCGTGTTACTTTTCTGAAATTAATATTAAAAAAAATACCTTATTCAGATGAATTTCGTATTAAAATTAATTTTAAAAAAGATAATGTCATTTTTATTAAATTGAAAAATAAACATTTTATAGGTCTTTTACATAGTACGTGCATTTTTGCTTCAATTTACGAAATCAATTTTTCTAATTGAGTGATAAAAGGCCCAAGCCGGGGATTCGAACCCAGAACATTTGACTTACATTGTCAATGCTCTACCGTTTAGGGTAACTGAACTTACAACCGGAGGACATATTTTGCTCAGAAAACCGTACTGGTAGTAACATCTGGTCTGAAATGTAGGCAGTATAACAGTTATTCTGTTATATATATTATCTTTGAAGCCCCCCCCCCCCAGGCACATTCACTTTAAAATTGAATTTAATACTTTGTTTATCTTAAAGTAGCACGCTCCCCAGTGCGGTTGCTTAATTAAATGTATGTAGGAAATATTAATCGTTACTTTCACAGTATTCATTTATTTCTGTCTTGTTTTACTCGTCTATGACTGTAACAGCATTCTTATTGTTTCATTTTCATTGTTACTTTATATTCTTTGGCAACGGAAAAAGAGAGAAAACGTCATGTGACGTAACAGTTGTGTAGTGGTAGTGGAGTTTGTTCTAGGCAACGGGAATCTGCGAGTGTTATCATGAGATCTTGGTTGTATTTTAATTGTGTTTTATGTGTAATTAAATGTTGTGTTCGTCATTTAAAATGACTGAGAATTTATTCAACCCCTAGACATCCCGACCCACAGAAAATTAGGGGATCGGCCGGGTTTTATAATGAAACTTGTGCCAACGGAATAATTTTCCCGCCCAACCGTTATTGTGAACCATCCGAGTTCTAAAGAATTTTGGAGTCGCCCTGACTCTGGGAAAGAAAAGAGTGAAAACCTCATGGTTTTATGTCGAGAAAGAATCAACCTGATTCTCTATTTCGGATCATCCTGTATCCGTTTGTGAAATAATAAAATAAGAAAAGCCATCGGGCTTTCTCCACAAGTAACATTGTGAAAGAATCCGTGAATATAAAAAAAAGAAACACTCTAGTTTCTTTTGTGAGCTAAATATTGTGAAAGTGAAAGAATCAAGATCCCGATTCAAGTGTTCGACGCAGTTGTCAGTTATAAATTTTGTGAAACAACCATCCCGGTATATTTAAATTTGTGAAATATTTAGTGCGATCGTTAAATTTGTGAAATATTTAGCGCGGCAACAAGCCGTGTGTTTTTTGTTTCATTTAAAAGCTTTGTGAGTCGATTCCATCAGTGCGACACAAGAAAGCAAGTGTTTTTCACCAGGAAAAAAAAAAGAAGAGACCAAGTTATATTTTTTTTGTTGGTCTCAGATTCTACTTTTTAATAGATAACAGATAAGCAATGTGGATCCTTTTTTTTAAATTTGTATAAGTGATTTATTTACTGTGGTTAAAAGGAAAAGACTTTGTTTATGAAATACAAATTTTATTTGATTAAGTATTTGAAATACAAGTATATTTTTATTTATTTTTCCTTTCTTATACAAATATGTGATATCAAAGAGAATGTTTATTAGTTTCATTTTTGCTAATGTATTTATGTTTCAGCAACGATTTGAGTTCGGTAAGTTCTGTTCTTTTTCACTGATTTAAAAACTGAAATGCATGCAGTGTCAGTTTCTGCTTTTTATCATTTGTTTATTTCTCATTTAACTGTTGAATCAGGGTTGAGTGCACTCAAAAAAAGGTTATTCTAGTTCTGATTTTTATCATGATATTTGATTATTTGTGATTTTATTTTGACTATGCAATTTGACTTTTACTTTGATTATGCTTATATGATATAGCCTGCTCATTTTGATTTATTTACCTAATTTAATCTCAGAATTTGTTTGTTTTATTTCGCTTCTGGTATTTAACTGACGATACTTATATTTATTTATTTTTATTTGCATTTTTTTTTTTGTAATTTGAAGTAAGATTTAAGATCTGATCGTTCACGTATGTGTTTTAAATCCCGAATCATGTTCCTTAACTCTAATTTGTAATTTTATAAGAACTAAATTTTTTAGTGGTGATAATTTTATAAAAACTAAATTTTGGTTTCTTAATAAGCAAATTTTAATTTTGGGGGCTTGAAGGATAGTTACATAAAACTGTGTTTGAGAAAATGGCCTTCCTCAGAAAAGGTATTAAACAAGATTTGCAGCACGTCGCGATGGAATTGGGAGTTCCAGACGTAGAAAATTTAAAGGTTCCTGAATTAAAAGACGCTATTATAGCAGCTGCTACGTATGAGGAGGAATTTGTAAAGGGCTATTTAGATACTGTTATCGAGGAAAGGAAAAGGAATAAAGAAGAGGAATTGCAAAAACAACAAATGGAATTTGAATTAGAAAAAATACGCCTTGAAAATGAAAGAATCGTCAAAACCAGTAACCAAAACGGGAGTCAACCCGAAAGTAACGGAAAACCGCGTATTAAACTGAATAATATTATTCAAAAGTTCGATCCCCAAACATGCGATATAAGTCTTTATTTAATTCTTTTTGAACGCCAGGCGAAAAGGGCGGAAATTAAAAAGGAATTTTGCGTTACACACCTCATTGGACTTTTGCCCCAAGAAATTACGGAGATAATCGCTAGGGAGAGCGAAGAAGTAACCGATGATAACGAAAAGGTTAAAGAAGTACTACTAAGGAGATATAAATTTACGCCTGAAATATTTCCACAATTGTTTGTCAAGCATGTTAAAAGAGCAGACACAACGTGGCGAGATTTCGCATACTAATTGAAGAACTATTTTAGCGAATGGGTTCGAGGTTTAGAGCTTACAACCTTTGATGAGTTATGCGATTTAATGATTACTGATCAGATAAAACGAAAAGTGCCTCATGAGGTAAAAGAACACTTCTTCGACAAATGGTCGATGTTTAAATTATCAGATGTTATTTCAGAAAAACTAGATGATTATGAAAACATTAAAATGACGTTTAATAGAAAACCGAAAGAATCTCAGTACAAAGAAAGCAGAAATATTCCTTTTGGGAGGCCACATTTTGTCAATAACGGCAAAGAAGATAGAACGTTTGCGAGATCTTACCCAGAGCAGAGGAATTTTGACCGGGGAATAACTACAAATCCACAAACTGAAAAGTCTGAAAGACAAAAATCATTCAAATGTTATGAATGTGGAGAAACCGGCCACGTCAGATCGTATTGTCCCGAACTCTTAAGAAAAAACGGAAGTAAAATCAATGAAGAGAAGATTTCTGATGCACATGTAGCAAGAAACTGTAACGTCATCGCATTTAAAAAAGTTAAAACAAAAGAAGTTACCATTAACAATCAAACTATTCCTGTACTCATCGACACAGGCTGTTAAGTGTGCCTTCTACGCGAAGACTTATACCGACAAATTTCTGATCGTCCAAAGCTGTCCAACAACTCTTTAGTATTATCGGGAATAGGGTCATCTAAAGTTTATACAAAGGGATCGATTGAGCAATAAATAGGATTAGATGGAAGTAAATACTCCCTAACATGGCATATAGTGCCAACATCACTGATGGATTACCAAGCAGTTATTGGTATGGACATTTTAGATCAAGCAAGATTAAATTTTGACAAAAATGGCGTCGAATTTTGTAAGTACGAGACGACAAATGCATTATTCATGCAGGCATCCCAGTTAAGCAATAAAGATGAAGTTGAGCTGAACCACGTTCATGATACGCAAATAAGGGCAGACCTAAAGGAAGTTACTTCTGCATGTAAATCGGAGAAGAACGAATCGGTTGATGTCCCTATGAAAGTCGTGTTGACAGACGACACTCCAATAGAATCTGAAAAATCTTATTTAAGCCCATATTTACGAAACAGAAAGCTAGATGTAAAGGATGAAAAATCAGCTACAAAGCAAAATGTTTTGCGAAAGTTAACATTTAGAAGAAATAGAAATGCTCCAGATATACCGGATTTAAAGTCTAATGTGTTTTGGTGGAGCGGTGTTGGAAAGGAGCAAGGTTGTAAACTTGGAGACATACCAGAAATAAGAGAACGAATTCAAAAAGCAAAAAATATCCGGCCTTTGTATAGAGTTCTATTTTTCCAATGACTCACTAATAGTCGAGATATAGTTGGAGACATTCTTAAGTTTAATGGTTTCCAATTTGATAAATCTTCTTATCAATATAGTAAACGTCAGAGCTTTATGAAAATCATGCTTGATAAAACCATATACCACATATGTGAACTCCTGGATATTGGAAAAGACGATAAACTGTCATGTATCAAGAATATTCTTGACTTTTTATTGAACACATCTGCAAAAATTGACCCATCTACAGATCCTAGGTGGCAGTCAGCTGTTCCTCTGGAGAGAATAAAAATTGATGATGCATCTTTTCGTCAGTCATCAAGTAATGTTCAACTAAGAAAAGGTAAATGTTTTAGTATTTCCAAAAATCCAAAGGAGAAGGATGTTAAAAGCAATTTGGTTACCCCTACAAGATCAACACTGAGTTCTGATTCTGTCAACCATTATATTTTTAATGCAGCTTCACACTATGACAGAAATGATCATGTAATCCGTTTGAATAACCATGAAATAAATTTAAGAAACAAAGATTGCGATGCATTTAGGTCACATTCTTTCGATCAAATTCAAGCTGAAAATAAAAGGACTTATGGCAGAAAAAAAAAGAGCGTTTAAATACAAAATTGGTGATCTGGTGGCCATTCAACGAACTCAGTTTAGCACAGGGTTAAAATCAAGATTTAAATATTTTGGCCCATATAAAATAACTAAAATAAATCCCAGAGATAGTTATGAAGTGGAAAAAGTTGGTGACTATCCAGGCCCCAATAAAACTACTACATCTGCTGATATGATGAAGTATTTCTCAAATATGTAATAAACTTGTATAGGATTATTGTAATTCCATGTTTAAATTTTTCGTTGATGCTACAACTGTACAGTATTATTATTTTTAGAAATTTGTATTGAAGTATTTAATCATTTTATTCATATTCAGTAGTATATGCATTTTGTGTATTATGTCTTTTATATATTGTAAAGTTCTGTATTGTAAAACGTCCCTGAGGCCAGTGACATGCAGGATGGCCGATCTCTGTAGGAAATATTAATCGTTACTTTCACAGTATTCATTTATTTCTGTCTTGTATTACTCGTCTATGACTGTAACCGCATTCTTATTGTTTCATTTTGATTGTTACTTTATATTCTTTGGCAACGGAAAAAGAGAGAAAACGTCATGTGACGTAACAGTTGTGTAGTGGTGGTGGAGTTTGTTCTAGACAGCGGGAAGCTGCGAGTGTTATAATGAGATCTTGGTTGTATTTTAATTGTGTTTTATGTGTAATTAAATGTTGTGTTCGTCATTTAAAATGACTGAGAATTTATTCAACCCCTAGACATCACGACCCACATGTATAATTAAAAAAATTTTTGCTCGTACAAATCACCCACTCACATTTATTTAAATTTACTTTTTCTAATCACTCATTAGCTTTAATAAAATAAAATCTTATTTAAATTTACTTTTTCTAATCACTCATTAGCTTTCATAAAATAAAATCAGTAATTCGGTCTTCCCATTCAACTTTGAGATCCTTTTCTGACATGCATTCATACTTTAGAAAAGGTTACAGCTTTCGGTTAATACAAAAACATTTTAATTTCCCAGATGCACATATTGCGCATTATTACTTCATCGCCCATTACCAAATTATTTAACTTGTATTTTATTCATGCCTCTGTGTCGCGCTATACTCTAAAATTCAGACCGTTAAATGCATATGTATTATAAGACTACATATTAATTTTCTGGCAGCTGCAATCTCTCTCCTTTTCACTACGAACTTTATGAGTTCACATTTTTGTCGGCTACCGCAATAACATACACTATCTTATGCATGCTATGTCTAACAGCTGCAATCTCAGTTCCCAGCCTTTGTCTGTAGACAGGAGAGTTCAGTTAAAACTTATAACGCTCTTATACAAAGTGCAGATGTTCTTCAACATTTCCCATGCCACAAGAATGTATTAACCTCAAAATATACACCTACATGTTCAAAATGTACAAGCAATTCACCGCATATGTTTTGCTAATCTTTTCTCAGCCAATGTTTTGTCTACCCTTATGCAGGCGCAAAAATACTTGTATATTGGCGATATTGTGTCACGCCAAACACGTGAAATCTAACTGCGAAGATATTCACTTTGCTCTTCTCTCTGCTACTAATCTGTCTGCTCGAAGAGGCACAGACCTTTTTTTTCGTTGTGTACCTCTCCCCTCTTTAAGTATTCTTTATGTTTAAATAAAAGTAACTTTGGATGTTATATTGGAGTTTTTTGGACATCTTTTACGGCCCATTATTATTATACATTTTTGCTATCGATCACGTACATGGGGGAATCTCCTCCACAGACAGCTCGGGAGAATAAGCCGCTTTTCGAAAACCGAAAACTCCATTTAAATGGTGCCGAAAACTCCGTTTAAATGATGGCTGCGTAGATACACTATTGTTTTAAGCTCCATAATACTGATTGGTTGTCAGCTCAGGTAGCTCAAACGGTATAGCATTTACCATGTAAGTCAAAGGTTTTGGGTTCGATTCCCGGCTTGGGCATTTTTCGGTCAGTTGGAAAAATTGAATGAGTATGATAACGCTACCAATTAGTATGATTGTGTTAAAAATAATAGTGTATCTGTACCCATCATTTAAATGGAGTTCCATTCCCTGCAGCGTACATGGCAGACCAGATGTTAACGCCAATAAGGTTATCTTAGCCAAATATGCACTCCGGGCACAGGTTGCTCAAACGGTAGAGCATTCACAAAGAAAACGTTCCTGGATTCGAGTCCCAGCTTGGGTATTGTTTTGCAATTCTTTGGGAAATTGATTTTGTAGAATAGATTAATTAGGTTATGGAGGTTTTTTTTTTTTTTTTTTTTTTACATGACGTAGTCAAAATCAGGTATTTAGATATTATTTGACTATTTCGACTAACAAAGATCTCTTAATACTAATTGAAAATAATAAATATCTCTTCAATTACCTTATACCAGGGTTGGCGAACCTATGGCACGCGTGCCACTTTCGGCACGCCAAAGAATAATTTTGGCACGGCGCGGCGTTGATTATGTCTCTAAATGAGAATACGGCGATTTTACACAAAATACACGAACTTAGATGATCTGATTAGATTCTAAATTCGATTAATTGCAAATTGAAGAATTTTAATCTTATTCACTATGGTTTCGAAAATTTATTAAACAAAGAAAATATTTGAAAACTATCAAAAAGGAAAAATTATTACCGATAGTAAATTATGGCAACTTGAAAAATAATTTCAGAACTATTTAAATAAACTGCCCTTTTTTCAATTTTAATAATTTTTTCTACTGTTTATATATGTCATTTTCGCAAATTTAGAATATAAAAATTAACTGAGAGTGGTTGCCATATAAATTCATTTAGTTTGCATTCTGTTGAAATTAACTGAACATGAATATATTTTTCATCTCGGATTTAACCAACATCAACCAACAATTAATCGCATTTCATCCAACAATTAATCGCATTATGTTTTTAATTTCTAAAATATAATTGTTTCTATGATTATTGCAGTGTAATACTTACATGTATGTTACTCATTTTAGAAAATATCCTAATAAGTAATTTTCAAGTAGTTTTGATTCCTTATATTTTAATCCACTAAATTTGTTTTTTAGTTGGCACGTCAAAGTCAAGTAAAATATTTTTTGGAAAAAAAATTGGCACGCAACTATAAAAAGGTTCGCCAACCCTGCCTTATACTATGATCAGATCCAATTATAACGCCAAAATATCGATCGAATATATTGCATTCAAACAAAATACTTGTAATATTTTTTTCCGCCCTCCGAACGCAATCGGAACCACTAAGGAATCGAACTGTTAAACAATTTGCATTCATGACAGATTTTCAATTAAATAACATAGAAAAATATAATTTACAAATCATAATTAGAGTTACACCATGCTAAATATTTTATGACTAAAAAACTAATATTTATTATTAAAAATATGATGTTCAAAATTATTGTCCATATTTAAAGAAACAAAAAAGAAAAATTATACGATGCCCGAAATTCTAGCAACGAAATTATCGCTTTGTCTCGCGAGAACTCTATATATTTTTTTATAACTGTCCATTTAATTTGAAGCTATAAACATTATGACTCATAAAACTGCATTTTAACAAAGGCTGGTGTAATTTGCAGGTCATATATTTAAACTGCACTTTTTCTGGGAATGTGTTTAGAGAATTTAAGTTCATAAATAACTATTTTTATATATATATTTTTTCTTAAAAATTTTGAATCTATCTTGCAATTCAATGGATAAGATGCAATACCTCAATGCAATAAGACTGATTTAAAATAAAATATTTCCTTTATGTGTTATAACTTTTAATTACCATTAAAAATTGTTAACACACTAATTTTTAAATATTTATCAGGAATTATAAATCTAAATAATTAAAATGGTTTCATTGTATATGTTTAAAAATACTGGAACTTCTAATAAAATATATATTTTGAATAAAATAAGAAATTTTAATTAATTAAAACTTATTTTCAGTATAATGCAAAAACGAAATTTTCGGATCTTAATGCAAAGTAGATTTCTAAATTATATACATTCGGATATGTTCACAAATATTGTAGCAATTTCCGTTTGCTGCTTACGAACTTCCTTTAAATTGAAAAAAAAAGTATATTCGCCGGAAAATGAAATTTCTATTTAGGCAATTTTGATTTTGTAAACACAATATTTCATGCTTTACAAGCAAAAGGATTAGTATGCTTTATATAATTAAATTTCCAGAAATAATAGAGTTTCAATTATACAAAATATACATAAATTAATTTCTCTTTCAATGTTTTATTTTTAAAGTATTCATACATTGTTGTAACAAAAGGAGAAATGTGATTTCCTAGTTCCGAATTCAACCCCCCTAACCACTGGGATATAAAGCAGTTAAGCTAAAGCATCATCCATTTATTTAACCCTATCCAAAGACACTTATTTCTGTTTGATAAAACGTTAAAATGACTGATTGTCAGCAGAATTTAAAAATAAATAAATTTGAAAGTAATTAAATTCGTTTCGTCACTTAAAATATAAAAGCAAATGTTAATTCGAATTTACTTCTTGTACAAATTTTGTATTTTGGGATTAAAATTAAGTGTCATAATTTTTTTCTATTGCCTTAACCCTTTCAGGGCCAAGTGATTGTGTTTTTGTAATGTCGAATTCACACCGTAATCTTTCAAAAATTTTATTGCAAAATAAGGAACATCAATTATACTACTTTTTTCCACAAAATTTAGAACAGTAAAATTTAATAAAATTTTTCTGGTGCTAATCTTCATTAATCGTAGGTCCTCAAGGGCTTAAAAAGAGTCTGGCAGGATGCCTGGCTACTCATTTATAAAGATACTCTGGTGGACGAGAAAGTTATTGCGATTTTGCGTCCGAACATGTTGTTTAGCTTTTTTAAAAAATAAAAAATATTGTTCAGTGTTTCCTTATGTGTACTGCTAAAGTTCAACAGTTTGTTTTGATTATTCAAAAATTTTAATTCTGCGTTTTCAATCTGAGCTTGTACTCTTTTTCTAGATATTAATATTTTTAAAAAGATAAAAGGTGAAAAATGTTGCTCAAAAGTTCAAAAAATGTTCTTCAAATACAAATATTTATTCAAAATTTATAAAAACATCCTTCATTAGAAAAAAGTCTTGAAAAAGCAAAAAATAAATAAATAATAAATCCTTAAATGTGGAACTTCTTAGGCTATGGTAATGAGTTACAAAATTAATAAGTTATTGTAACCTGTTATCAAGCTGATGGTGTAACGATGGATTATTTTTGTCTTTGAAAAAGTAATATTGTAGGCTAAAAATAAAAGATATACATGCAAATTTCAAAAACAAAATTTAAAATATAAGTTTAATTAATTTTTAAAAAGTTACTTTTCAGAAGTTGAAAATAAACAATTAAAAAACCATACCAAAGATCATAAACTACATAATATGAAATTTTAAAAGTTCACCGTTTACTCAAAAGGTGACAAATAATAATAATACAGATGTTACAAGTTTTAAAGTATACATTTTCATTTAAATTTCCGAGTACTTTTGTTCTGCAATCCCGCAGCCATCGTCAGGGAATATTTTCATTAATTGATGTTCCATTCATACATATACTCGCTTCGTTTGAAATGGGAGAGTTTCACAAGTTTAATCCAAAGAACTACTACTTGCACTTCCAGCTACCTTAAGAATTATAGACTCTCCCATTTCAAACGAAGTGACGTATCTGAATGAATGGAACAGCAATTAATGAAAATATTCCCTGGCGATGGCTGCGAGATTGCAGACCGAAAGTACTCAGAAATTTAGATCAAAAAGTATATTTTTAAACTTGTATTATTATTTGTCATTTTTTAAGTTAACGGTGTACTTTTTAAAGTTCATACTATGTAGTTCATGATTGAATCAAGGTTGAATATAAGATTTCGTCTTGTAATTTATTTACATATGAAATATTTTAAAGATTTTTAGGAACTTTACTATTTTTAAAATTATAATTATTAATAATGTTTTCAGTGACAATTGTATTTGAATATTTGTTAATTTTTTTTTTCATTTTTTATTGCATTTATTACTTTATCGAATTATTATTTCGTTATTTTGATGTTCGCTCTGCAGTATGCCACATAAAGAAACGTTTACACTGAAAACTACTTAAATAAGTATCTAAAGCTGTCTTTTTCTTTAAAAATATTGGAAGTATTTAAACGGGTACTAAAAAACTTTTAAAATTGTTAAATGGCCAAATGAAATCAAAGGAAGTGGGTCAATAGTAAATTTCTTATGACTCCAGTGCAGTTCTTTATACAAATATCTAAACTCTCATTATTACAGTTACATTTTAAAATTTAAAGTCAGATTTTTCAAAACGGCCAACTGGAAATAATAAGAAAAAAGCCCATTAACAGAACATCTGCTATGATAGGAAAATAAAAAAATTCCTGCCGGTCCGGCCTACAGGCGGAGGTAGATTTCGAAATTAAGTATACTAATTTCACAAACAAAAACCAAATCATGATTAGAGATAAACCCACTTTAACAATTTTATCTGGCCGCTTTTGATGAGTTTTTATTTCATTTTTATATAATAACTGGTTTTATCAGAATCATGTTAGGGCGGTATTCAAAAAAATACTTTTCCATGCTCAACAACCCGAAATTTTCTGGCATAACTCATTTTTAGTAGGAAAAATATGAAACTTATTGACGTGATTTTTGAAGAGATTTATAAGCGACCAGTGTTTTTAATTTTCATACAATTAATTAAAACTTGATATATAAACAATTATTTTCTCAGTAAGACAATATTTTTCGTTTCTAACACAATTGCTTCGAGAAATTCCGTTCAAAATGCCCACTTTGACAGCATTTTTTTAAATATATTCTGCCTCTGTCAAAAACTCGATCATTACGGTACATTATATAGTTTTTGAATAAGAGAATCTACCAATTGGATGCGTTTGGGAGCAAAAATGAATTTAAAAATGAGTAAGAAAATAAGCAGTTTGGATTTCAATACACCCTTAATGAGATGATTTTTTTTCAACCGCTATGTATTTTTAATTTGTTTTTGTTGTAAGAATTGGTCCTATCCAAAACTTGTCTATATAGATGTTATAGACAATATTAAGAAGATATATGATAAATTCATGGGGATTTTATATCTTTTGAATTGACGAAGTTATGGATTTTTTTTCTTCAAACGCCCTTTTTGTTTTCGTTTTTAATTTTTTTTTTTTTTTTTTTTTTTTTGCGGTACGAATTGGTCCTATCAAAAACTTGTGAGTATAAAAGTTGTAGATAATGTTAAGGAGATTCATGATAAAATTAATTGGATTTGATATCTTGAGAATTGACGAAGTTATGAATTTTTTTCTCCCAAAAACCCTATTTTTTGCGCCCCTTGAGCCCATTTTTAACTTTATCAAAAATCTGTGATACATAAATTTTTGACCCTATTTTTAGAAGTGATAAAAACTTTAAACTGATTTGATATGTACAAAAATTAAGAAGTTATGGGGGGTTTTCGGTTTCTACAAAAACCCTCCCTATTTCCATCCCCTTGATCCAATTTTGCCCATTAACGAACTTGGCCGAGATTTTATGCCCCTTGATTTTATGTATCAGTTTGGAAGAAATTGGTGCAGAATTGTGGAAGTTATCGTGTCCAGAAGAAAGTAATATATATACATAGATAGATACATACATAGATAGATAGATATAGAGATAGATAGATAGATATAAAGTTTTTCACTGAGGGTGGTTTTGGGCTCTAGGGGTCATGATCGGTGTAGATCTGCAAAAAATTTTCAGAAATTCCAACATAGGAACGACGCCAATAGGTAGTATTTCATACGAAATCTACCTAATGGTTACTTAAAATTAATAAAGATGGGGATCCGGAAATCCTGCTGGTGCATTGTGTTTATTATAGAGTCATTTTAGTGTCCAAAAATTGTCACCTGAAGGGGACCATTTAGGGAGCATTTTTGGCTTGGTAAATTATCGTTTTTTTTTTTTTTTTTTCAAATAAGAACGAGTTAAAAATATCTGGGTCTGCACAAAAAACGCATTTTGAAGTTTCAAAAACCCTATTTTTATTAATTTTTTAAATACGCTTCTTCTTAGAGTTGCATGCTTTGTAGTGTCTTTATTTATTAGAAATTTCTTTGTGCGGTTTCATCTAAAACAAATGAAATATACAGCACATTAACATTATATTATAAAACAAAAACTTCAGCAACGCTGACTTTATTTTGACAGCAATAACACCTGACCAATAAATTTCGCTTTAACTTCTAAATATCGCACAGCGCAAATTTTTAAATTGTCGATTAAAGGAAAAAATTTTCGTACAAACGCAGTTTGCTTGAAAACTGCATCTCGTACTACTGATTTTTTATGGATTTAAAAATAATTTTCAATCATTACTTGTTATGTATTTCTATTTCGTACAGGTCGATTGCAAAAATCCACTCGTTTGCACTTAAAGCAATAAAAATAGTACTGCGCATTTGTTTCCGGCTAATATCCAGTAACTGCACAAATAAATTAATAAAATTAGGAATAATATAAGTAAAAAACGAATTTAATGCACGTATAATCGAACTATGATCTGATATTTTTATTTGAAATATTTTTCATATAAAACGCTTTTTGGTATGGTTGCTAATCTAAAATAAACCGTCAAGTGCGAGTATTACTCGCGCTCAGAGGGTTTCGTTCAATAACTGTACGTATTATTAACTGTATTATTAAACAAAATTGTTACTAAAAGCAAAATAAGACTTTGTAAAAAACTATACAACGTAGGGTTTGGTATAGCTGTATATATACTAGAAAAGTATGAATGGGTATACAGTAAAACTTCAAAGAGATATGAAGCCTAAATATTATCAAATATTGCTATTCTGTATAACTCTTATTTAAATCTTATCCTAATCTGTTCATGGTGAATTTAATTCGGCACTGACAAGAAAAGTAGTCCATATTTAAACTTCATTTGGCGTTTCATAAAACTAAATTCAGCGTCGTAATATTTTTTTCTCCTTACAGTGTAGCTAAAACAAAACCCTTCTACAAATTTTAAACTTGGAATTTTGCTAAGTGCGCTTCGAAAGGAGGTCGCAAAGTAGCAACGCCGCCTTGGTCCGTACCGCGTTTTTTCAGATAGGTTTTTAATGTAGTTTTAAAGACACGGGAGGCGTATTGAGAGATCTACTCAATCCAAACTAGTCGCGAATCCCACAGTATTTGTGTGAATAATTCTAATTAAATTAATCTGCTTTTGACAATTTGACGTTTATTGCTTTTATACTGCTACTGGATATTGTATTACACAAATGTATCATTAATAGTTGTTATCTAAGCTTTAAAAGCCGATAGTAGATAGAATACGCCGCCATTGTCATTATACATGTCCAAACCGTCCGTGTCTTTAAGGGTTAATATCTCAGCTAATTACTGACGATTTTTTTCAAAAATCATTATCAACAATGCTTTTATACTTCTGGTACGATAGGTACCTCCAGCGCTCCTCAACATCTTTGCTGAATGCCCGCAAATTGAAATTTGTGTGTAACGGAAAAATGCGCTTTTCACAAAAACTATGTGACCTAGAGTAATCGCTATAATTTTCCTGCACGGTTTAAATTAACCTCTACTACCTCTGAAGTTTTCCTAATTTTAGTTTCAGAAGATTCGGAAATAGATGGGGGGGGGGGACATATTTTTGCTGTACATTTTCGGCGATATCTCTGAAAATATAATACCTAAAATTAAATAAAATGTAATTTTGAGTTCAGCGTTACGAAAGCTTTCACACAATATACCAAAAAAAAAAAAAAAAAAAAAAAAAAAATTCAAGTAACTTAATTAGCCCCTCTACATTTTTCCTAAAAATATTTGTGAATGTTTAATAATCTGTAAATATGTGGGTTAATAACCTTTATTACTTCCCCAGTTTGAACTTTCCACGTTCCATTAGTTTACGAGTAAAATGGCTGTGACAGACGGACAGACAGACACAGGAGTGATCTTATAATAGTTCCGTTTTTACTTATTAAGTACGAAACCATAAAAATATATTTTAAATGTGAAGATTTTATTAATTTTGAAAAACAGTTTTCACCCTATTATCTGCAACCCAGACAGCCCGGTATGGATCCCGTATTAAACATAACGTATTTGTCTAGTCTTCGACCGACGAATTTTTTAATTTTTTTTTTTCATTTTAACAAAATACTAGGTTGTCAAATTTAATGCATCAAATTTCAACAAAGATTCTTACTTTATTTTGTTTATAAAAAGCGAACGAATTAATAAAAAAATCTGTCAAGAACTACGGAAACATGTGAACTTTCACTTTCATTCCTCAAATGAAATCTCTTCATTTGTTTCCGAAATATTTCTGGTGTTGACTTTCAGACCTTAAAAATATATTTTCCTAGAGTGTCGTGTTTGAAGATTTCTAATAATTACCGCTTGCTCGTAAACTGCGTGACAAGAATCCCGATAATTTCCATATGTGCTTAAAATTTTATAAATGTCTTCCAGAAAACATTTATAACACGTTGAGTGCCATGTCAATCACCGGTGACCTACACTGAACTTCCCGTTTAGGCCATGTCAGTCATCGGTGACTGATACTTATAGATTGTGTAACGGGAATCTTATTTTGTGGCCCAAACAGAAAGACAAACAAAACAGATATGGCATTTAACGTGTTAAAAGTCATTCTTTTAGAATTTGAGAAAAAATAACATTTTTCTTTTTCCAATTTTTCATGTCACTTCATGAGGTATTAAAATCAATTATAAAATGTATCGATGCTATCAAAGTTAATGTCAAATGTGAAAGTTTCTTTAAGAAATTTTATAAGTGTAAAAATGCAAGCCATATAACACCTTCGTTTCACATTGAGAGAAATTTGTAAGCTTAATAAAACTTTTATATGTGTATAAAGGCGAAGGTGTAATGGCTTTGTTTCCTTTATAGAGTTATATTAACATATTTGGGGCATTTTAACTGTTTGATAAGTTAAAACGTCAAGTAACTTGTCTTTATTAATATATTTTTTAGTCTTCTCCCATCTTAATGAGAGTTCACTTTTTTAAATAATAAGAAAGGGGCGGGGTATCATAATGGTAGAGATGTTTAGATGGAGAGCGGCTAAAAAAAGATTGAAAACCATTGTACTAGATAATTTTAAAATGTTATAACATTCATAATAATATCTTGACTTTTTGAAAATTTTACACAGATTTGTTAATTTACACTCTCACACATACACTATTTCTTACATTAAATGGTCTTTCTTGTTGAATGCATTTTTGCTTCTCTTATGGAGATTCTCAAACTAATTCGATTACATTGTCATCTATGGGCAGTGATTACTTTTATCATTCTTTATCAGTGCTCTACTGTTTTGAACATACTTGATATATGTTGTTAATGCGTACGAAAAAACTTCCCGTATAGAAAAAGTTGCACTCAACATTTAAAATTCTTTTATAGGGTAGCAAGCACAAAGTACAGTTCACAATTTATTATCACTCAAATGTCAAGATAGCATCTATACAAAAATATTAGAAAATACTAGTTCATAGTAGAACTTCTGAATAGTAATTTTCGCTTTATTTAATCACGGAATTACTGTCCTTAAATAAAGCAAAAACTAATATTTGGAATATCTGATTTAAAAAATCTGCAGAATTGAAAACACTGGCGCGCTGATGGTAGCATGTATGCTGCCATGATCATTAGATGATTAAAGGATTTTTTTTTAAGTAGGCATGAAAGTTTTACTCAGAGATTGCCTCTTAATTTTACCCTTTGGACTCCGGCGTCTCTTACATAAATTTTATTCGGCCGGCACCACTTTTTTAAAAGAAGTTTCCTTCAAGTACACAATTTAAAAAATGCTCTGATTATATAAGACAAATTTTATTTTAATTTATTGCTGGTTCCGAAAACAAATTTTGCAAAGAAAGATGATATCGCCGCATCGGCGACAACGAAGTGCAGTGAGTTAAAAATAATATTGTGTTTCTGCGTATCTAATGAACATGTTTTCCAAAAAAATTTAGGTTGTAAAGAAGTAGGGCAAGCAATATACACGAAATGTTTATCACTAATATATGAAACCACGCATTCTTTCATTAAGTCAGAGCATACAGCAAACTGATTTAGGGATGAAATTTTACGAATAGTAAATGGAATAAGTGAAATAACTGCACTCTAGTGTGCTATCAAATGCACTGCAATTACTCATTTCTGCATCGTCTATCAAAATAATAAGAATAAAATAATAGTTCTTATCTTAAACAAAATTAGCGTAACTAAATTATAAGTAGGGATTAAATACTAAAAGGAATTAGAAATAATTATTCTTTTAACTGTAATTTAAAGAGTTTAGAGAATAGTTATTGAAATAACTTAACAGTGTAAAAATTATTATAAAATACTTTTTAGTTATTTTAGATTCTGTTTATATAAGTGAACCCAGTTAAAAGTAAATAACAAGCAAGTAGTAGGCATTGACCTTCCCAAAAGTATGTGTACTTCCTATTGAATGCAACTTGAAAGGACCCGCTAGTCTTCAAGTTGCTGGAATCGGACTAAAATATCAATTTTCCAATTTTTGGCTTAATATAGAGGGTGTCCATAAAAAGAATGTTCCAGTTATTTTAATAGTGTCAACAGTAAGCGTTGTAGAACGTTTGTTCAAGGTCAAAAATAAAATGCAACTCAAGCCCATCGTTTATATAGAGTTCATTTACCTGCGGTTTATTCTGTTAAGCTGTATACATGACAGACCAGGTGTTAATACCAATAAGGTTATCTGAGCGAAATATGCTCGACGGTTGTCAGCCCAGTTAGTTTAAACGATAGAGCACTAGCCCCGTAAGCAAAGGATTTGGGTTCGATTCCCGGGCTAGGCATTTTTTCGCTCAGTTGGAAATATTCAATTCGTATGATAACTTTACCAATCAGTTTCATTGTGTTAAAATAATAGTTTATATTAGTACCCATCATTTATATGGAGTTCCTTTACCTGCGGTTTATTCTGGTGAGCTGTCTACGTGGAAGACCAGATGTTATTACCAATAAGGTTATCTGAGCGAAATATGCTCGACGGTTGTCAGCCCAGTTAGTTTAAACGATAGAGCACTGGCCCCGTACGCCAAGGATCTGGCTTCGATTCCCGGGTTGGGCATTTTTTCGCTCATTTGGAAATATTCAGTTCGTATGATAACTTTACCAATCAGTTTGATTGTGTTAAAATAATAGTTTAATTCAAACAGTTTTAGATTAACGTGTGCGCTAGTACTGCTTTGTTATTTACTCCCTTGCAAGTGTCACAACGCAAAATGGCGACTGCTGAGCGTAAATCGTTTTGTGTTCTGTAATTTTCTAAGAGTGAAACTGTAATTTCAGTTCAACGTGTGTTTCGTTTAAAGTTTAATTGTGATCCTAATGATCCGTTACCTAATGATTTGCCAGAGTTTAGAAACAGAATTAAAAAGGCTATTGCTTTCATTACTCCGTACTTGTTAACCGAAGTGTGGGAAGAATTAGACTTTAGGTTGCGTTCTCGTATTACTAAATGTGCACATATTGAACATTTGTAAGTAAAACTAGGTTAGTTTGCCTTCAGTTTGATCTATGATTTGCTGTAAATAGTCTAAATTAAACTGTTATAATACACCATTGAAACTGAGACATTCTTTAATAGAGATCCTGTATAGTTAAACATCTCCGGTATATTCTGGCGAAGTTACATAAAGATCCAATGTTGGGAAAAAGCTTTTTAATGTATAAGTTTTCCTTTAAATATATCAGAGTTGCAATTTTTAATTTCATTTTTCTCTGTCTGTTTTTTTTTTCTTTTCACTATATCTCTATGATCAAAATACTAAAATTTGAACATATACTTTTCAGTTAACTCTGTAGGCCAGTCACGTCAATGCCGGTGTTTCAAGGGAACAGACGCTAAAAGGGAATTCCCTATGACCTCCATCGAAAGTGGAAAGAAACATGAAGATGAATTTCATTAAATAAATCACGGCCAAATAAAAATTAATAATCTGCAAATTCTGGGGAACCACAAGCATTTCAGAGTTAGCAGAGCTCCGGAGCTTAAATATAACCTCAATGGTGTCACAATGACTATCTAATCGGGATTTATTAATCTTCACTTGGTTGACAAACTAATGTAGGTCGTGGCAGACAGTAACAATGGAATAGGAAGTGTGGTACCTAAGGGCATACAAAACGCTCTAAGGATAACATAAATCCTCATAAGCATAAAAACAAAGGGGGCTAGCTACATATAAGGATTAAGTGATTGTAAAGTCTAGCATATTGTGTTAGAGGGAAAATTCATTATGATCCGGAGAATAGAACGTGTTTTGTCTTCCCTCTCATTGTATCCACCACCCATAGTACTTCTCTTGACGAACGTAGGAAAGCAACAATGCTTCTCAAAGAACAACTAATTTTTTTGAACTATCATTTTGCTGCATTTCTTAAAATTAGGAAGCGAATTTTAATAATAGAAATAGTTCTTTTAAATAATAATAATAATAACTTAATAGTCAACTTTGCAGAATTTTCTATGTATGTAATAACATTTTATTTATTTTTTCTTAAACTACTTTACTTTTTGGAAGTCTCTTTCCTAGCGTAATAGAACGCAAATGGAAAAAAAAACATACAAACAAATTTTCACAAAATCAAAATTGTTGAAGCACAGTGTTTTTGTGTAATAATTGCGTTGTCCCGAAAGCTTAAGTACATTAATAAAATGTCGATTTTTAAGGAATAATAAAAAGTTAGAATAAATAACATTTTTAATTTGCGGATTTCGCAAATTTATTTAATTAAGAGCCATTATTTCGAAAATCAGACAAGTGCGATTGTTGTATTTTTTGTTTTGCTTGATATTTTTTTATGTTGAAGTAGATCGCATTTAATGAATAATGTGCAATTTTGAAGCCCTGAAAAAATTTTCCCTTCCCTGTAGAAAATGTCAAAGTTCAAGGTTGTGACCGTCATTTTTCATGAAAAGTGAAATGCGAGTATTTTTGCAGTGCTAAAGCTTGGGAGAGCAACGACATCCCAAAATTCTTTTGTGATGAAATATTAGTATAACACTACCTGCTTAGTAAACTGTATTCGTTTCCATGGGCATTGTTATTTTACATTGTTATGTTGCCTCAAAATGCAATGAAAATGACGTTTTTGTCCGTTTTCCGCTCGTATTTTAATATTTAAGCGATAGTACCACAAACTTTTTCTTATAGAATATCGAAGTGTAGTACTAGGACAATCTAAATCATATAATACTTTACCGGCATATTGCTGTTGTTAGCAAAAATAGTCTGTTAAATATTCAAAAATATCAAAATCGGCAACATTTCAATTTGTCTTTTCTCAAAGCAGCATCACGGTTCAATAAAACAAAATATATCACGTAGTAGTTGGAAGTATGTACAAACACATGGAAAAGAAAAAAAAGTGAGGCCTCGTCATATTTTTAGAAAAAAAATAACAAAATTTACAAAAATTCACAGTCAAAATATCCCGTTTAAATTTCCCTTTTTTCCATTTAGAACAAGGAAAGGGAAAGAAAAAGGAATATTTCATTTTCTCATAGGGAAAAAACATAGCTAGCGGAAAGAGAAACGGGATGTTTCGTTTTCTGATAGGGAAAAAGGTATGATAAATGACAGTCTTTTTTGTGACGTTTGACATTTTTTTTTTCTAAAAGTATGACGAGACACCACTTTTTTTTCTTTTCCATGTGTTTGTACATACTTCCAACTACTACGTGATATATTTTGTTTTATTGAACCGTGATGCTGTTTTGAGAAAAGACTAATTGAAATGCTGCCTATTTTGAAATTTTTGAATATTTAACAGACTATTCCTGTTAACAGCAGCAATATTCCGGTAAAGTTTTATATTATTTAGCTTGTCCTAGTAGTACACTTTGATATTCTATAAGAAAAAGTTTGGGGTACTATTGCTTAAATAAGAAAATACGTGCGGAAAACGGACAAAAACGTCATTTTCATTGCATTTTGAGGCAACATAACAATGTAAAATAACAATGCCCCATGGAAACGAATACAGTTTACTAAGCAGGTAGTATTATACTAACATATCACCACAAAAGAATTTTGGGATGCCGTTGCTTTCCCAAGCTCTAGCACTGCAAACATACTCGCATTTCACTTTTCATGAAAAATGGCGGACACAACCTTGAACTTTGACAATTTTTACAGTGAAGGGAAAATTTTTTCAGGGCTTCAAAATTGCACATTATTCATTAAATGTGATCTACTTCCACATAAAAAAACATCAAGCAAAGCAAAAAATACAACTATCGCACTTGTCTGATTTTCAAAATAATGGCTCTTAAATGATATCAAAAGTAGAAAAAAATAAATTGAATAATTGTAAAAAATATTATTTAAAATATGTTCAATCAAAATTGTCTCAAAAGTTCCTGCACAATGGCAAATACAACTAAATTTACATTTTTTACAAAACTGTTACATACAAATTATTTTTCCGTGAGTTCGGATTAGTTCAAATAAATGTGCGTCCATTGAAATTATTAGTTTTTGTAGGGGTTTTGGTTGCAAAGAGTACCATGCTTTCTCAATGGCCTCTTGGAGTTCTTGAAGAGAATCGTACTGCTTTCCATTACTGTAAACCTGACGGATTAAAATGCCCCAGACATTCTCACTCGGGTCTATGACTGGACTTAAAACTGGCCAGTCCAGAATTTTAATATTACTCTGTGAAAGCCACAGTTATGTAGAATGTGATATGTGTATTGAGGCATTATCTTGTTGAAAAATCCATTCAGGACAACCCAAAATAGGACAGGATGAAAGCAAATGTTGGTTCCACGTCTCTTGATATTTTTGGGGATTTTGTTTTCATTTTAGAAGGGCGAGAGAAGTTTGTCCGTTGAAGTCGAATGCCCCCCCCCCCCCAAACGATAACAGACTTACGGACTTGCTGCCTGCTGTAAAAAGTCCTTCGTTCCTTTGGTATGTCATGCCAATACGTGTTCCACCAAACAGGGCCATCTGACTTTCATTTTTTCTCATCACTGAATAAAAGAGTAGGTCACTTGTCCCTACAGGACATGTGTTTTTCAGCCAAGTTCATATTTGCGTGTTTGTGGTGTAGTTTGAGAGACGGTTTGCGAGCCATTTTCTTTAGTATGATGTAAACACATTATTTAATACATCTAATGTACAATGTCTTTGTACACCTGTACACCGAGACTATTTTTAATTTGCCGTATGGACATATTTTGTCTAGACACCAATCTCCATATTCTCCGATCTGTCTAAACAATCGTCATACTTGGTTGTCGATATCTTTCTTTCAGGTTGAAATTATCATTTCTAGAGCGTACTTGATACATACTTCGCTTCGATCGATTTATAATTTTTGCAATTTCAGAAAAAGATTTATTTTGTTATTTCAATTTAAAAACTTTTATAATCTCACCTGTTGTAAATTCTTTGTCCTTCGGCAATTTCAAAACGAGTGGAAATGATTTCTTCCACTTTCATACATCTATAAAATTGGAATACGACACCATACAACGTTATGCACCATACACCATACCCGTCCAATCCCGTGTTTCTAAAAAAAAAGTGAATAAAGTTATTCTTTTGAGACTTTCTTCAAGAAAAAAAGTACATTAACCTTTAACTGATGTCACAGAAATTGTTACGTAACTAGTGTGAAGCGGTCTGTAAGACCGCTGCAGCGAAAGATGAATAAAAGCCGCAATTAACTCATAGATGTTGTTTTTGCACTAAACTTTTTGTATAGGAGTGTTATAATTAAAATTCACCTATTCAAAAGTCTCTGGTGTTAGATTTTAAGTTCCAAACGAAACAAAATTTCAGTAGTGTTTGTAGATAAACTGAAATTTGCAATTTAAACTGCGAAAATAGAAAAAAGCACCGGTCTGTGAGACCGGTAACATCAGTTAAAGGTTAAATAAAAATTAATGCAATTTTTATTTTAACCAATAAAAATTGCTTATTTTACTTAATTTTGATTAAATCTCGAGAATTTATTGTAAATTGGCTTTATATATTTTCATCTTCAAATTTTTTAACCAGATACGCACAGCCATTAAACTGTTGAGACGGACTATATAAGATATAGCGCAGCGAGTTTCTGTTTTGTTTTAGTTCAAGTTTTGTCATGGAATGAGCATAATCTATATATTTGATATTAAATATTAAAATATTACATTCGAAAATATTACTCTTGCCTGCTTACGGAGATTATATTAGTAGTTTAAACGCCTTTCATAATTTTTTTTTTTTTTTAGATAAGTGTTGTTAAAGAACGCAAACTTCATTATTAATGCTTATGGTTCTCTATCGGAATGCCGAAAAGGCTCGTAATACATTATGTTTCAATAAAATAAAGCTGTGGAACCTGATTTATTTTATTTAAAGCTTATAAATTCACGAAACCCTTTGTGAATTTTATTTTTATGTGAATCTGATATTAATAAACTATAATATTAATCACTCTTGAAATTGATTGATTATTATTTGAACTATGCATCATGTTTTTTAATAGGGTTTTAAATTTACTTAATTTGGAAAATAATTTTTCTGAAATTACCACAAGAATAGAATTAATTCTTTATTAAATCATTTTCCTTCATAATTTTTTTTTTAAATAATAGTCAAAAATATATTATAAATAAAAAATAATGTTCAAAAGGTAGCAAATCAACATAAATGAAGATATCGACATTTCAAGCTGTTTAGAATAAAGGAATTATAAAATAAAATTCAGTTGATTAATATCGTTTTAAAAGCATTCAGTTTTCTTATAAAAAAGTTCATTGAAATTCGTCTAAATTATAACTCTCACTTTTGAGTTTAAATACAATTACGATCGTAAAAGAGTGTGTAATTGCTTAGCGTCAGAAAAGATTGATACAAATACTATGACACTTAATATGTTCCTTTAACCTTTGTTATAAATAGTCAAATAATATATAGTTAATTAAAGATTTGTCAGAACAGTTATTCCTCTGAACTTAGTATAAAGAAATAATAATAGAATTTCTATACAAATACTGAAGAGCTAATATGATTCATTTAAGAATTTTTTATTTGTAAGTCTTTGTATTATCATTACAATTTTATTCTGAATATTCTTTCGTTAGTTAATAAACGAAGATTTTCTGGAGATCTGATTTAATCATTTTCAACCTTTGTTTATTTGCAAGTTTTTTTTTTTTTTTCAAGTGAAATTGAAAATTAACTACTCTTTTAAATAATAAATAGTTCCATTTGTTAAAAGGGAATATTCTATCTGCATTGAAATTGAAAATTAACTTTTCTTTAAAACAATTAATAGCATTATTAATCAAATGGAGATTGTGTATCTAAAGAAATTCCAAACAGATAATGAGATAATAAACAAAGCTAAGACAATTACAGTTAATTGTAGAGGATATTTCTTTCGTTTTTATATTTTTCAGTGATTAGAAATTATTTTCAAGTGTTATTAATGGGCAGCACTCAAGCATTATTTTATATATTTCTTCTCATACAGCATAATTTACACTAGTAATGAAAAATGTATTTTGCATAATTAACACTTTGAGATCTGAGCTATTTCAACCGCATATTTTCCTCTGGACTGAGGGTATTTGTTGCTTTTCACGATTTTTTCTTTTTAAACATGGAAGATATGTATTTTAATAATTTTATTTTATTATAAACTTCAAACTATTCTTATTCATAATCAAGGAACTATTTAAATGGAATAAAAATTATTATTTAATGAGAAAATTTTCAAAAAGGCATGTTTTATATATATTTTTTTTAAGTTCCGCATAAGAAAACATCCTTTTTATGTGCGTTCGTAATTATACAAATAAGTAGCACCTATAGTCGTCGTTCGGTCCGTCCGCATATAAAAGAGTAAAAACTACCCAACCGAATGGTCTGAAATTTTAAATAAATGATTAATACAAAATTTTGCAGAAATAACTTCAGATTTTATGAAAATTGGATGCATAATTTAATTGCATGGACAGTCAAAAGTTTTGCGTTACATCACGGCCAATGGGAAAAAAATATTGCAAGTGCATTTTAATGATGTTACAGCCTTCCGAATGGTCTGAAATTTTAAATATATAATTGTTGCAAAATTTTGTCTAGTCATTTCAAATTTTATGAAAATCGGATGTATTGTTTAATGACAGGGGCAGTTAAAAGTTTTCCGTTGCATTACGGTCAATGGGAAAAAATTATTCCAAGTGCATTTTAATGATGTTACAGCCTTTTGAACAGAATGAAATTGATATGCACTTATGAAGGGCACTAAAATATACATTCAGTACAATATTCGGAGCAAAAAATATTTATAAAACTAGTTATAGTACGAATACACCTCATTTGCCAAGTTAGCCATGTAATTTCCAACTTGTTTAAAATAAAATTTTACATTGACTTGAATAAAAACTTACCCAAATGTTGCACAAATATCTGAAAATAGATTTTATTTGTATATAAACATTATTTAGTCAATTTTGGTTTTGTCTGGTACACTTCAAAGCACGGATTTGCACAAAGAGCAACACCACAAGGTTCACAATAACTTTGAATTAAGCTCTAATTCTAGATATTTTCACATACTTACTTCTCTTTAGTGCTACAAATTGTATTTTTTTTTTCAAAACAAAAGGTTCGTAGAACAGCAAGATGAAATGACCGCGATGTGAAAAGAGCGCGAGCGTATATAATAGGTAGTTTTATAGCAGTTAAAAGTTAATCCCGAGATAGTCTCGGGCTTAGTTCGCTTCACCGAAAACGACAATCTGAGTGATACTCGGCCTTCCTCAAAGAGTTAAGGAAGTCTAATATGTTTTTACATAAAGTATTTGGAAAATTTTAGTCAAGAAAAATTTGGTAAAATTTCATTCACTAAAAAATAATATTATTGATATAATGCGGTATTACCTTGAAAATTCCGCATTAAAGTCATCTTCTTCAATTTTCAAAGTTACCCTCGTATCAATTCAAAATAAAATTGCTGTTCTCTTTTATAGACATAGAATAGAGCATGTATATTTTTTAATCGAAAAATCTGTAATTGAAAGCTGCGCGTTCCCTGCCCTCCGAAAAAAAGAGTATCATAATATTTAATATAATATTTTCATAAGGTGTAAAACCCATCCAATTTTATTGAAATAAAGAACTCTATGGTCAGTTAAATTAAAATCTCTTTCAAAAACTCAAGAATGATTTTAAATTACTTTTTAAATTATAAGGAGAAACTGTGCAAAAAATTTGTGTTTCGCAACGGAAGTCTCAATAATCAAAGTTAGTGTCTTTTTTAAAAAACGTACAAATTATTTTTTAATATTGATTAAATAAAACATTTTCATTAATTTAACGAAAAAAGAATATAAATTTCTGTTTTATTTTTAATATTATATTCGATTAAGTAATTTAGCTATCAGTATATAAAAGCGAGTACGATAATATGTTAATGGGAATTTATTTTTTATCTTAGAATATTATATAATTTAGTTGAATATAAAGGATACACCTTTTACATGTTAGAGGAAATGTCTTTTTTTTTGACGGATTCATATACATGGGCTTCGAATTAGTTATACTTATTAAGTTAAAATTAGAGTGGCTAATGCTTGGATTTAAAGTCAGTTTTTATGACGTCTTGGAATTAAAAATAACCATTCATTATAATCATACGAGAATTTCTTAATTTTGGTTCATGTCAGGAAATATTCATTCATTTCCGCTCTGTTTTTAAAATCTTCCGTTTTATACGTTTCTTGAAAATACTTAGAGAAAATTATTATGTAACTTGCTCTTTGAGAATGCTTTTAGAAATTCTCTTTCCTAAAATACAGCAAAAGCACATGCTGTTTATTCATTAATTCTGTATACGACTTATTATATTTGAAACAAATTGTTTCTGTAGCACGCTTATTATTACAAAAATATATTACTTTAATAAATATTTAAAAAACATGTAATCATGCAATTCTTATACTGATTCTAAAATAATGTTATCTTAAATCTTCAATTATTCATTTTACATTATTAAGTGCATTCGTAATTATATAAATACGTAGCACCTGTAATCGTCCCTTAGTTTGTCCGTCCGTCCATCTGTCCACCTATAACAGCGCAAAAATTACCCAACCGAATGGTTTGAAATTTAATATTTCTAATCGTTGCAGAATTTAGTCGAATCAGTTCAAATTTTATAAAAATCGCATGTATAGTTCAATTACAGGGAAAATAAAAAGGATTCGGTTACATTAAGGCCAATGAGAAAAATTGCTTCTAGTGCATTTTAATGACTAATAATTGATATTAATTTATGAAGTGCACTACAATATGCATTCTGTAGAATATGTGGTCCAAACAGCGTATATTATTCATTTACAGGGCCACACAAAAGAATTCCGTTACATAGTGGTATAGGGGGTAACATTGTTTGCGGCGTATTTTAATTATGTTAAACTATTTCACATATGATAAAATTAATATACGTTGCTGAAGTTTACAAGAAGATACTTCCTGTATAATGGAAAGTTAATAATATTTCCAGGGACACACAAAAGATTTCGGATACTATACTGTATTCTAAGTATTGTATATTAGCGATGATTCCTGTAAGTGCATTTTTAGTTGTGACATGAATTTTTAAGTTTAAATGAATTTTTCCATATTACATTGTGTGTATAAATGCTATAGATCATATACAGGATCACACAAAAGAATTCATAAGGATTACTGAGTATGAAAGAAAATAGCTTAAAAGCGGTTTTTAAATGAGACATGCATTTTTACGCTGAACTACAATGAGTATATTAAGATATGTTTGTAGAATATAGATAAAATGATATACAGGGCCACGCCACGAATTGAAAACATGGCCGTCTATGGATGATAATCTCTGGAAGTGTGATTTCAGTAGTTTTAAGTGCGTTTTAGTCTTAATTAAATTTTAACTAAATAATGGCGTGTATACAAAGATAGTAGGTAAAATATTGGGCGGTAAAAAAGTATTCAAGTATGCTTCCGTCTGTTGGTATAAATTGCTGAAAGTGAAATTTCAATCTATTATGCGTTTTTAATACTTTCCAACATAGTTCAAAAGTGTTTATGAATTCGGTTTGTTTGTCCGTCTGTCTCTCTGTCTGTCATTGCGAACTCTAACTTGCTTTAATATAGTTGGATCGCTCTGTAACTAATATATGTTAGTGAATTTTACAATGCCATGTTCGGTATTGAAAATAAAATCTGTAGCTTTCATGGTTCATTTACAGGGGCACTCAAAAGTATGCCATTTCATTATGGTCTATGGGGAAATGTCGTAAATATATAAATACAAAGCACCTATAGTCGTCGTCTGGACGGTCCATCTGTCTGTCTGCCAGCATATAACAGCGAAAAAACTACCCAACGGAATGGTTTGAAATTTAATATGTATAACCGTTGCAGAATTTTGTCGAGTCATTTCAAATTTTATGAAACAGCCAAACAATTAAACCTTAAAAAAATATTAATAAAAGTTTTCTTCGTTGCATTAAATTCTATCAGACGTAATTAATTCAATGATATCCCATGATAGGTAATGATTCTAGATTGCCACGGTGATTACATTTTATTTAAGATGGAGTCATATTATTTCCGTGTTACTGAATTTAATATATATAATCGTAATAAATTATGTATTTATGCATTTTTGCATAAGAGTGCAAGAGCTATTGCACCAAAATCTGAATATTTATAAAACTAGTTATAGTACGAACGCATCTCATTTGCCACGCTTGACGTACTATTTTCGACTTGTTCTTTAGGCTGTTAAAATATATTTAACTCTTGAAAAACTTATGCACATTTTGTAAAAACATTATTTTTCTCCGAGAGCCACATCTGTCAAATAAGTGCTATTGTTCGCGAAGTATCACACATGTCCAAAAAAGTTTAAGACTTATAATTTATTTATTTATTTATAAATAATTAAAATCAATTGTCTTTCTTAGAATTTGCTTATAACAATTTTTCCTATGTTTCCTTATTTCCCTATTTATAATGAAAGTATTAGATTCCTGAAAATTTTCCACTTGATGGATTTTGCTTGTTTATGGATAATATAGAATCCAACCCGGCCTACCCGTGTTACAGAATATATGTTAAACCTGTTGTTTTTTTTTTTATTGAAAACTCGAATAACTTTTTTTACATTTGTTTATTCCTATTTATTTATTTATTTGCCCACTAACAATTTTTATATTAAAAATATCGGTAAGGTATCCAAATAAAGTTTAGAAATTTATTAAAAGCAATACCTTGGTATTGGTCTCGTACCTAGAGTTAGTAGCCAAAGAAATCGCGAAAAATCGTTATTAACAGCAGCAAATGTATTTCGGATAATTTTAATTATTTAAGCGCGTAGTTAAATTACATGTCTTAAATATAAATTTCATTTCTTTTTCATTATTTTATTTATTTGTTAGATGAAATTGTAATTTCGTTATGGAATATAAGCTGAAAACAAATGCCAAACTATTTATATTATTTTAAAAGCACATTTATATTTTGTAGACGCACGGATTTATATTTTGAGATCGTCTGCACGCGAGAGAGAATTTAAAAAACATCCATGCTTAAAAAATTATTTTAAAACCCATAAAATATCAGTAAATTTCGATACAGTTTTCAAATAAATTTTTATACAGTTTTCAAACGAATTACATTTGAAAGTACATTTTTCCCTATTCGATGGTGTACAAATTGAAAATGTGCGAGGTTTAGAAGTTAAAAAAATTCCAGTAAAGGCGAAATTTAATCGTCTGCTATTGCCTACGTGAAATGACGTCAACGTTACGCAAGGACACATTTGTCCTTTATAATATAGATACTAAAACAATTTGTCCATTTTTGGAAAATGTCTGTTTGTCTCCTACGTGTTGCACAAATTTTCTAGGCGCTGTAACTCAAGAACTGTTACACGGAATTACATAAAATTTCATATTGATTTATACCATGACATAAATTCAGGTTGATTTCATATTCTTACTTATTTAATTGAGAGTATAAGACTTGTTTTCTTGACAATGCATCTCTTTAATAGGTAAAAAGTTATAATTATTTATTTATTAAAGAACTGATATCATGAATTGATGATGCAAATAACTTACTATGAACTAATAAACCACGAGTTAACAGTTAAAGCTGTACATTGAAGCATTTTCAAGGGCAAAATATAACGCAAGCATTTTTAACTGAATCATACTATAGGTAAAGTTATCATACGAATTGAATATCATACATATAGATTTTTCCAACTGAGCCAAAAATTCTCAAACCGGGATACGAACGCAGAACCTTTTACTTGCATTGTCAATGCTTTACCATTTGAACTACCTAGGCTAACTAACAACCGACAGGCATATTTTGCTCAGATAACTTGTTGGTAAACAGCTGAACAGATTAAACCGCAGGTAATGGAACTCCATTTAAACGATGGGTACGTAGGTAGACTATTATTTTTAACTCAACCATACAATTGGTAAATTTATCGTAGGAATTGAATTTTTTCAACTGAGCAAAAAAATGACTATGTCGGGGTTTAACATAGGGGAGGATGGTACACAGTGAGACGAAAATTATTATTACTTAACGAATGGCAACGATTTTTATTCTTTTGAAAAAAAAAATTGCTACAACTTTAAGCTACACAAATACGCTACGCATTAATGTATAAATGATTTTTAAAAAATTATATTTAAAAGCACAGAAGCAGCATAACGGAATATAGCAAATTGTCTCACTGTGTACCCTAAGGGGTACACAGGGGGACAATGTGTATATTTTCATAAATCATACATTTTTACACTATATCAATAATTTTCTGCAGTTTATGATTTCTAATTAATATTTCTAGATTTTCAAAATATTAAAAATATGAGCCTGGGATGTACAATGGCAGACCTTGGGCTACATTCATGTAAATTTTCAGTCCCTTACGTTTAGTAGATTTCCCTAGCCATCGCACGCCCACACACACACAGAAAGAGAGAGAGGGAGGAAAACCTTCTTTTATTAATAAATAACTTTTTTTAACATCAGAACCACATAGTAGATACACAATGAGACACGTCTCACTGTATACCACAACTGTGTGTTTCACTGTGTACTTTCGCTACGTTGTAATAAAATGGATGACACATCTGCTACATCAATTTCATCGCTTTAAAAAGTTTATGTCGTTTTGTCGAAATAGTCTATTATAAGATATAGATAGGTTTGATTAAATAAATATATGTCATATTGAAGGAAAAAAAACTCTAAAATAGACGTTTATGTAACTTTAACCACTATAAAATAAAGAATTATTTACTATTTTGTGAGGTGAGTAACTGAAATGCCGAAACTACACCCACTTGTTGCATAAGATGAGGTCGTTATGTGTGTGTGCCAGCTTGGAGAAAAAGTTACAACTATATGTCAAAGTGGCTGCTGTCTCACTGTGTCCTACTCTCCCCTATATACCAAGTATTTTTAATTCGTATTTCTAAAACGTCATTACGTTTATTGAAACTTCTGAAATTTTGTTATAGTTCAGTTTTTAAAAATTATCGTAATAAGGATGGCATAGAAAATTTTAAAAAGACAACATGATAGATGAATGTCAATAAAATAATTCCATATGCATAATTTAAACATTTCACTTCAACACAAAATTATTAACTGTTCGTTACTTTATTTCGGAAACTATATCAAAAGTCATTTTATAATCGAAAAGCATTATGTAACGTTGACTCATAGTTTGTATTTCTCAAAATATAATGAGTTTTGAAGTAATAAAATATGTGCGTTTTGTCTTTCTACTATTTCAGCAAGTTTTACTGAATATTTTATTACGCTGCTCATGTTAAATTTTTCATAAGATATTTTACATTATAGCAGGGTATATTTTATACTTATATCCTGAGAAGAAATCACTGGGAGTAATCGTTTTCTTTTAGTTTTATTTATGCGAAATTTTAATATGAAAAATTAAATTCACTTAATTTACAAAAACGAAATTATTTCCACCAGATAAAAAGAACATATTTTTCATCAAAATGTTACATTATAAGAAGAAAATCTCTTTCCAAATCATTGTGCTGTATTTCAGATTTCAAACAGATATAAAAGGTTTTTTGACAAATTGAAATGGTAATTGATCTCAGTGAAAATACATGATACATCCAGACAACAAACGACATTTCTTCAAAGGACATTTTTTATACGTGCAACAAAAAATATGGTAAATTCCACGTATTACAGCATTTCAAACTAATTTTATATTTTTTTAAGTTGTTCATTACAACGTGTCCATTAATATTGTTCAAGATGATAGACGATACCAACCTGAACTGCAAACGTATTCAGTTACTAGAAAAGTGAATGTGGACCTGCACAAAATTCAAATTCAGCGGCTCCATAAAATAATCATTTAATTCCATCAAGCAGGCATTGATATGAGTTGTAAATTTCCAAGTGGGTGAAAAATGTTCGGGCCAGGATTCGAACCAGAGATCCATTGGTTGAAGCCGCCCGTGCTCTGCCAACCATTGGCGGCTTCAGCCGCCGGTTTTTTTTTTAACAAAGATTTCTTTCTAAGAAATGGTTCAATGTCATTCTTATCTTTTTTACAAGGACTCAAAGATTCCAAGTGTGTTACTATTAATCCATGCTTGTCATTACATAAAGTATGATCGTGATTTGTCTTTTAGATACTTTTAACACAAAAAATGTATCTTTTTTTTTGGGGGGGGGGGGGGGGGAGTTTTTGATTTTTTTTTCTCTCTTAGTTAAACTGACAACAAATCAATTAGACTTGAAAAACTTTAAAGCCTACTTTGATATGCCTGTTCCTCTAACCACCGAAATTGAACGCATAGCAAGGACAATCTTCTGACATTTCTGTTTAATATCTCCAATGAATATTATTTTTCTGTTTTCTGTTTTTATATTTGTATATATTTTTTTATTATCTTTTTCGGTATAAAAGTTTTCTTAGCTTTCATTATCAATCATATGAATTTCTTTAATTAACAATGAACAAAGATAAAAGCTTAATTTAAAAAATATATTATACACTTTATCTTATATGTGTATGTTATTTTCTATTTTTAGTGTATATAATATTTCATTGATGCAGTTCATACACCATTTGGCATATTTTAGAGACTATGGTTAGGGGTAGAATGAACTCCATTGTTGTTGTAACTCATACACAGTTGTACGAGTACATTATACACATAAAGGATGTTTGACAAATTATCACCTGCGGCCAGATAACGGAAAAATGCCTTAAAACTAATTTATAAGTTTACAATTGAGTTCTATATATATTTTTGAAAAATTTGTAATGGGAAACATACCTTTGTACATGATTTTTATAGTTCTAGAATATCAGGAAGTAAATGAAAAATTGCTTATCTTTACATACATGAGCTAAATTAAATAAAAGAGTGTGAAAAAATAGATCCAAATTTACAAATTACTGCGTTGTTATGATAATTCAATTTCTAAGGCGTTTGAAAGTTTAAAATAGAAACAGCAACAACGGGCAGTTCACTGTGAAACATGGTGAAAATTTTCAAAATAAATGAGAAAACGCAGACGATATTGTAAAAAAGTGTTTTACATAAAGGTTTTTTCTTGTTTATTATATAGTTATATATATTAATTATGTAAGCTTGCTATTTTCTTAAGGAGGCATTTTACTTTAAATTGACTAGGTGAGAATCGGTGATAACACATTCGTTGAGTGGCCTGTAGCCTGCCATGATAAAGTTTTGGTGGAGTGACATAACATATTTGCAATACAATATTAACATATAATGAAAAGGCATGTTTACAAACATGTACTCCCGTCAACCCCCCTCCCCTTTCCTACCTTTTCCACCAATCTGACAAATTCGTAATCACCAAGTCAAGTTAACATTTCAACTTCAGAGCATTTACAGTTGGTCGTAATCCCTGCTTAACTTTCAACGAAATATTTCAGAACATAAAGATGAAGTTTATTAAACATCTACATCTGAACGAATGTAAAGTTAAAAAGAAAACCTACCGGAGCAGATTGTCAGTTGAGAGTTGGAAGACGTGTCAATGAGTGATGAAGTGTTTTCTCATTGGTCCTACACACACACACAAGATTCGTCACGTGAATGTTGATGACTATATAGTCATCAACATGTCAGGTTGTCAGGACACGTAAGGAAAAAAATAAAAGCAATTTAACAAATTACAACGACCATTTGGAAAATGATTTTTTCGAAGACTAAAATTTAAGACATAAAAAAATCACAAGGGGCTGATCATACATTACGTACGCCATGAATTAAACATTAATAGTGTTATTACACGTAAAAATTGCAAGCGACAAAAATCGCCTGCGACCCGTCAGATTTCTTAAAACTTATGTATTATCCACCTGAAACTTACGTATTATCCAAGCATTTCATTGGCTGTTCGGAAAAAGGCATTTCCATCGTCCAAGAAATCTGACGACCATTTTTAAATTAAATTTCATTCTTAAACTTCTAAGCATCCCACAATATTATTTTTTACACCGTCGTATAGAGAAAAAAAATGTACTTTTAAATGCTATTTATTTGAAAGCTGTATCTCAATTTGTTTCTGAGTTATTAATTTTTTTTTGTAGTGTTTAATACTTTTTTGTCATAGTGGCAACAGAAGTATCCATATCCATCTCTGTTAAAAGTAAAGGGAAATACAGATTACTGTATAGACCAATCAGAAAACGAATAAAATGTCGATTAAACCAATAAAAAGCTTCAGATATGCTTTTGATTTCCTATCCTGACGAGGACAATAACCATTTTTCCAAATGGTTAATAAAGCGAAAAGACATAGGACGAAAAAAGCCCTTTTCTATTGCACAAAGTATTACATTTTAAATTACAAAATTTTCTTATCAATTACCAAATTTACTGAATAACTATTTAAAATATTTATAAATATTCTTACCAATTTAAAAAGTTAAATCACATTTCTTCTCTCACTTTTTGTGAGAACTATGAAAAAACATCCATAAAAGCACAAAGTGTTCAGACCAATATCTTGGTGCACTATCATTTTTGCAAACAAATTTTTAAAATAGCCAACCTTCTCTGCCTTTCATTCACAAATTTCCCATTTTTTTTCAGCACTAGACACTTTCATGCCTGTGTTTGTTTTTTACCTCTTTTAATAAAACAAAAAATACTCTCCTGAATAAAGTCAAGGAATATTACCACTCCTTGCTATATTTGTGTCATACATGCAAAGGTAAACTGTTGATATATCCTTACCAGCTGAATTGGATATATTGATCGGATAGGGGAACCTAGAGGGGTAAAACTTCACACCCCTCTAAAACTAAATCTTTTGTGTTACTGATGTGGCCCTCGACAATCTAGACATTTTTGTAAGTGGCCCTTCTCTAAAAAAGGTTGTGCACCCGTAATCTATACTAATAAAAGAAGATTTCGATCTGTCTGCCTGTGTGTGTGTCCGCGATGGCTAGCTAAATCTACCGTATGTGCAAGGCTGAAAATTTCTGTAACAGTAGTCCAAGGCTTCTCTTAATGCACCTGAGAATCAGAATTTTAAAATTTTGTTAAAATTATAATCGAGATACTAATTAAAAACGGCAATGAACTTTCATGTTGCGATTTCGAAGGAGCGCTCGCCCATGCACACAAACCCATTTACGCATCGGGAGAAAGAGAACAATTGGCGAAGAACCGACTTCAATATTCTTTGCGTTTTTCATAGTTTTGATATAATCTTTATGGACCAAACCACTCGGTGCAGTCGAAATTGGAATACATATTCCAAAGGATCGGACTCTTACGTTTCAAATGCCGCAATCAATTCGAAAAAAATCACAGTTAACCCTTTGAATAAAGAATTTCAAAAAGGTTCTTTTTCCGAAAAACGTTTTTCTCCTTTATAGCAACGTCCCTCAAGAACGCAATTTTAGAGGTACCGACAAACCAAATATATACTCTTAAACGGGAAACCTTTTCCTAATGGATGGTGTAATTTGTTTTCAAAAATATGAATTTTCAAATATATCGCCAAACGCACGTCACTTCGAGCTTCATGGGGACAATATTTTTCTATGCTAAAAGTAACTAAATGTCCATATTTTAACACAATCTTTTCATATCATCTCAATAGACCAAATTTACATCACCTACAAAAAATTCTAAATGTTCGGATGGGTAGAAATATTTTTTACAAAATTGAATGTGTGAAAATTTCGACGAAATCAGTAAAAACCTGAGTCTTTCGTCGCAGTTTCGAAACCTTTCTCCTCAAGTTTTTCCCTACTGAATACTCTTTTTTTCACGAAATTTTAAAGAGCGTTCGGACATAGTTATATTTATAACCTAATAAAATTTCCGAAAATGCGGAATGTAAGAACTACTTAATTTTTATGCTAACCGGAACGATGCGAAAAGAAAAAAAGAGAAGAAAACGCATTTTTTTCAACTAGATATCAATATTTTTCCACGAATTTTTATCATGAGGCGCAAAACCGTCCTGTTTATAATCCCTGAAAATATCAAAGAATTTGAACAAATATATATATATATATATATATATATTATCACTGAAATAGACCACGTGAAAAAAAAGTCTTCTTACCTGTTTTTTTACCACTAAATATCAATATTGTTTCACGATTTTTTCACCTAGGCTACGAAAATATGTTTTTAATTCATAAAAATTTCAACAGAGTTTTGACGATAACGACAATATTTTTAAGGATATAAAATACCGGAAGACGCCCGCCCCTCCCTCTCTTTTCCAGCATATTTCAAAATTAAACATAGACTCCAAAAATCAAATTACGCAGAAAAGAAAATACCAGATAGCATATATACTTTCAATTCAATATTTTTTGCGATTTTTTCATTTAAAAAAATAAATTCCTACAAAATGGTGCTAAAGATATAAAGTCACAAATTTGAGTGTCATTTAAGGTAATTATTGCGGTCCCGAGCAACGCTGGACCGGTCAGCTAGTTTATGTATAAATTCTATTGTTTAAAATAAACTTTTCAAAGACAAGAATTTGAAAAAAATCAACAATTAAAATAATCTCACGTCAATCTACAAATTATTTAATAAAAATTCTAAAACCAATGTAGCTCTTTACTTTGAAATGCATCATAACTTTCCAATTTCCCTTATAACTTCAGCAAATTATTTATTCCTTTTTTATTCATACGTTTACTATTTCGGGTTTTGCTCAAAATAAAATTTCAAAAGCACAACGAAAACTCTTCAAATAAAACAATTCATATATTTCCAAAAATTATTTCAAAAATTCCCTTTGGTTTTTTCCTTAGTACATCAGTAGCTCTTAAAGAAATTGACTTTAGTGTTTGTATGTATTACCTTAATAACTTTAAAAGACACTGACATCAAATGTGAAAGTCAAGGTGCGTTTGACTGATTTTATCTTTGCACTCGTGCTAACTTTTATATGCAAATATTGAAGTAGAAAGAAAAGTTATATATGTATTGTATAGGAAAGCATTGCAAACCTAATTACAATGCATTGTGTGTGTAAGTAAGAATGAATACGATAGCTTCCAAACGGTGCTTGTGATTGAGCTCCCATTTGGTGAACATATTGCCATCAGGAATTCGATCACGTATTTCAAGAATTATGCAGGTTTAAATTTTGGAGATCCTATTGTTAAAATCGTTTTAATTTACCGAGCGTATAATGTAAGGAAATCATTGTAAGCCTAATTACAATGTATGTGTGTATGAGTAAGAATGAACACAATAGCTTCCAAACGGTACTTCTGATTGAGCTCCCATTCGACGAATATATCGTAGACGACTCTCGCAAGAACTGTTTAGATTTTCGTACAAACCGGCCAGCTGATTAATTGATAACACCATTTTTAAACTTCTACTAAACCAGTACAGATCGTTTCTATAGGGAAAATCAACATGGAAGTCTGATGGAGTACAAGCGATAAAACTTGCGGCGATGTACTCAAGCATTAATAGGTCACAGAATAGTCCTCTTCATTTAAAAAAAAGGAGGTCCAGTGTACGAATCCAACTGATTCTTTTGTGTCAGAATTGTATCTAAATCCACAGTATTCAATAAAATATTCATAAAGTCGACTGAAGCTACTTCAGATTTTTTATAATTGTAAAACAAACTAAAATGCGTGTAGTTTTTTAATTATAACTCAAAGGCGACTTGGCACGGGATCTGTGGTAGTTTGGATTAGCTTCCAAAAACAGATCTCTGTTAAATTTTTTATAGAATGGAATACATATATTTTTCAAATATTAATATTAAATATTATCTATTTTTTAATTCATATTTTAAAAAATAAATTTTAACATATAAAAATTTTAACAGAAATTTGTTTTTAGAATCTTCAAACATGAGAACCCAAAATTATAACTTATTCCGCTACATAATATTTCATTCATGCTTTCAAAATGCACAAACTGCAGTTTAAAAAAAATGATTCAAAAGTTAGAATTCATTCCTCAAAATAGGTTTGAAATAATCTTAAAAACTACCCGCACTCTAGTTTGTTTTAAACTATTAAAAATGAAATGAATATCAGGAGTTCGAACTTTGAATCCGAAAATTTCCTAAACCATTTTCAAAAATCTCTTACCGTTTGGTATCGAAGAATAAAATTTCCCTAGGAAACCAAATACGATGTCGAAATTAGGTGTTCGTATTGAAAAGTGAGTTTTTTACAATGTCTCTATCAAGCCCAATCCCTAGGCCTTTGTTTTAAGAATAAATTTAAATAAAACATAATTTTATATCAAATATGACCATTTTCGTTTCCTTTCTGTAGCAATTTGGAGATTTTGGTCTTTGTTTTGCATGTGTTGTCTACGGCATAATGTAAAGAACCGCCAAAAAGTAAAAAACGAACTAGGGCTCCAATTCTAATTTGTGGGGGAAGGGGGGGGGGGCACAGTTCTCATTTGTATAAAGGTTTGTTTTTTTTTTCATTGTATTAGGAGGGCTCCGCCAAAATGCTCGCTACGCTCACCAACTCCCCGCGTAAACGCTTCGCGATTCCGTTCGGTATCGCGAAGTAAACCTTATTTTCCAGCCAACCCCAGAAGAAATTGTTTCGCTTTCCATTCTGGATCGCATCGCGATTCCTCATTTTCTATGCATTCAATTTTTGGATTCCACTTTGTATAAACGAGCTTCTCCCCAACTCCTGACAATTTTATTTCCTTTTCTCCATGCAGGTAATCATTAGAGGTTACAGAGTTTCATAATTAAAAGAATTATTAAATATGAAATCGTTAAAAAAAGGTAAAATTTATAATTTATTTGAATAATTACAAATTAAATAAATTTCTATATATAGTGTTACGAATATTGTAAATAGTTAGTGTTTGTGCTTAAAAATAATGTAAATAGTTCAATTAAGCTCTATTCATAAGCTAATATTAGTTTTTGTTGCACTGAAATATCTCAATTTGTTGATTTTCTGCAAGCAAGTAAACCCTATTGGATTTCAATGGAAATCTATGGAAATTTGGTGAAATACTGGAAATAGCGCAAAGTTGGCATC
The DNA here is from genome assembly GCA_963932465.1 of Maratus speciosus. Classification (NCBI taxonomy): domain Eukaryota; kingdom Metazoa; phylum Arthropoda; class Arachnida; order Araneae; family Salticidae; genus Maratus; species Maratus speciosus. The sequence continues at coordinate 351,503,448 of OZ010788.1, read as the reverse complement.
ACTTTTGGTGACTAATTTTGGTCGCCAAATTTGGCGGTATATCACCAAGTTGGCGACAAACTTGGTAACGTTTGGCGACAGACCCGGACCCCTCCCTTGGTAACCCCCTTATAGCGTCAGAAAGCTCTGACCAATCAGATGCGTTTCATGGTATCTACGCAGATTTTCATTCGTCCATTTCTAAAGCTTTACTTTTTTTTATATATAGAAGGATGTGGTAGAGGTCATCTAGATATTAAAAAAATGAGCCTAGTTTGAAAACGCACCACTGCAATTTTATTATACATTACAGCTCAAAGTTACAAAAAGGTGAAAATAATTTTTTTATGAATTTTGAATGGTTAGTTAGTGAGTTATAAATATACAAAGAAAGAACCAATCAGTATTTAAAAAAAAAAACATAGTTCATTCAGACATAAAACTAACTGCATTAATATATTTCATTACATTTTTTATATAAAACTTTGTAAAAGTCCAAGTATAAATCATAAAATACATATTTCATATTGAACGATTTTTGAAATATTAATTATTAATTTTTTTATTAGGTTAAAGTGGGATTAAAGGATCCATTTTATCTGTAATGAGATTGGTCTTGCAAAAATCTCGTTACATTCCACCACTTCAATAAAGAATAAGCTTTTTCTTTTAATTTTAAAGCTAATTATTGGTGCTTGAAAAATCTCTTCAATCTTTTAGGTATGTTATTAAGAAAATCTCATTTTCAGAAATCTGTCTCCTATTACCGCTTGAGATGTGGTAATATGAGACGGACTTCTATCATTCACTAACCCTTTATGTGCTGAATTATGAACTCATGAAAATTTTATCTTGTAATGCATTTTTCGTGAATTTTGAAACTACATTAGACGATTTACGTAATCATTTAATAAGTTTTAGAAAGATTTTAGAAGGATTGGAGGGTTGGGTTGGGTTGACTTTTGACGGCCAATTATCTACTCGAGGGATATAAGCTCAAGGGGAAGTGCCCTCCATGGGAGTCTTTTTAAGGGAACGTGACCCGTATTTATGCAAGTATTCCCAAGGTTCGAAGAAAACAACGAAAACTCCGAACGGTTAGGCCGACAGGCGCGATTGGGTTCGAGCCCAGTACCTCCCGTCTACCAGCTTCGAGAGCAGAATTTCTCAGCCACTGGTGGGGCTAGAAGGATTGAAGCATTTAGAAGGATTAATTAAATTTGAATTTATAGGGAATTTGTGCAATATTTATAACCGCACTCAAATCTTTTATTTTAAATATTTTTCTTAGTATTTTGCAGAATTAGGAAATGTACAAATATAATGTTCTTACAATAGAAATATAGACATATTTCTGAATTGAACCCCCTTCCCACTCCCAATGCTAAGAAAGCTGAAAAGATGCAAAGGCATCAGAAATCATCTTTTTAAAAATATTCTTGTTTTGTGTAACCAATAATGCTTTTGTAACAAGATAAAGTAATGCATGTATAACTCATTCCAAACTGTATTACACTGCTAATCGATGTATTAAATGAATTTTATAACAAGTTTTTTTAATGATACTTATAAGTACCGTCAGTAGATAAAGGGTTAAAAGGCAGTGTTTAAATGAATGGGAGTTAACCTCAAAAAGATCTTTACAGTTTGCCAGATTGAAAAAAAGAATCAGTTATGAAAAGCTAAAAAATAGATTTCTTAACTTATACCTCATGTCTCTTATTACTGCAATACATTTTTATTATAATTTATAATTTATTGTAAAATAGTCTTGAATTATTTTGAGTAAAATAAAGTTGAGGCACATTAAAGGCCAAAAGAGTATATTTTTGCAAAACATGAAAAATTAGTCTTTAAAACGCAGAAAAAAAATATAGTGTTTATCAAAAGAAGGCAGTGAAATCTATTCTATTCTATTATATTATTCTATTAAAATTCCTTAAATCTCTATTCACACATATGCATGTTTAATTATGTTCACGAAGACTTGTTTCAGCATTCCAGATTATTGTAGTATTATTACAAAATCGCTGCATTATTCTTTTAACTGTTGAGTAAGATATTGTTTATCAGGTTTATCCAGAAACATAGTCCTCTAACTCATTTAAATGATTTCTTGATAGAAAGATCAATTTCAATAACATAACGGTACACTTCTGGGGAAAACACCGTACTGACGAAAACACGCGTGCATGGTTCTCGACATTACACTGAACTCCGTTCGCTACGTAAATTGAGCTGCTAACTTAAAAGACCCCAGTGTTGCACCAGCTTGTTTCAAAAGAAAATTTGATACATCATCCTCTTTTTTATTTATAGAATTTAATAATCTACTTAATTCCGCAGATGCTCCAACAAAGTTGGATGCATTGTCACAAGAGATTGTACTACTGCCTTCGCGAGCAAAAAATCTTTTAAGGGTTCCAATTAATGAATTAGAAGTTAAGTCAGAAAGTAGTTCTAAATGCACTGTTTTAGTAACCATGCATATGAAAATGGCTACATAAACTTTATTAAATATTCCCTTTCTCTGGTTGCGATATTTAATAAAAAATGGACCGCATAGGTCAAGACCTGCATTGGAAAACGGTGGCCCTTGTATTACTCTCTCAGGGGGTAAATTACCCATTATTTGACTTACAATTGTAGGTTTTATTTTGAAACATTGAACACACTCGTGTACAACTTAACGAGCAATGTTTCTTCCATTAATAGGCCAAAATATCTGTCTTACACTATTTAATAGCCCTGGAGGACCAACATGTATGTCTCTTTTATGATAGTAAAGAAAGATAATTTTAGTCAATTTACTACTTGGGGGTAAAATGATTAGGTGAGATCGGTCATAGCTTAAATTTGAGTTGGCCAAACGACCATCCACTCTTAATAGATCCTCTTTATCTAGGAAGGCATCTAAAAATTTCAACTTACTTTTTACAGGGACAGACATGCCCTTTTTCAATGCCGAAATTTCTGATGAAAAATGCTCACCTTGAGCTCTCTTAATTAAGAAGTTTGTAGCAACCCTTAGTTCCTCTAAAGTTAAGGAACCTTTAAGTTTGACCGTATTTTTACAGTTGTGAACAAACCTGAAAATAAATGCTAACACTCTCATTAATTTAATATAACTATTTGAAATATTAAGAAAAGAGTTCATAGAGTCAGAAATTATAACTGAAGTGAGAACCGGAACTGACTTTAGTTCCTTTAAAAGTTGTTCGTCTTTCGTATGAGAGTCCTTTTGTGGACAAAAATTTACAATGACTTGTTTCAGGAAATTGGGTCCTTCCCCCCAGAGTTTATTTGTAGCAAGCGATTTTGGATCCTGACCTCGGGATAACACATCCGCCGGATTTAGTTTTGACGGCGCATATCTCCACTCGTAGGTTTTGGTAAGTTCTTGAATCTTAGACACTCTGTTCCCGACAAAGGGCTTAAGAAGATGTGGCGATATGTCTATCCATGCTAGGGAAATAGTGGAGTCCGACCAAAGTATGACTTTGTCGATTTGAAGTTTCATAGCTCTAATTACCTTTTGAGCAAGTTGGCACAACAATAGACAGGCTGAAAGTTCAAGCCTTGGTATGCTGACAGTTTTAATAGGGGCAACTTTACTTTTGCTGCAAATGAGGTGGCAAACAGGTGAATTTGAGTCAGAGTTCGTTTGAAGATAAGGGGAAGCTCCGAAAGCTTTCTCACTTGCGTCAGCAAAACCCTGTAAGAGGATAGTTGATGCATCTTTAATAAGAATAATCTTGGAATTTTGAATGTTTCTATAAGAACTAGTGAATTGAGGAACTTGTCCCACTCTTGAGCAACATGAAGTGGAATTTTATCATTCCAGTCGCACTTTAGCAACCATAGTTGTTGCATGAAGATATTTGAACGGCAAATTACAGGACCGAGCAAGCCAAGGGGGTCAAAGAGTCTTGCAATTTGACTTAGAATTTCGCGTATTGTATAGTCAGAACTTCTGTTGACAATAACTTTAAGGTTAAATGTATCACTAGTGCAGTCCCACAGTACTCCGAGAGTTTTTGTTGAAACCTCTTCGGCATTTTGATTAAAGGGAAAATTTATTTATTTATTCAATATTATTGATTTATTGATTTATTGAAGTTTGATCACTTAATCAAACTTCGGGAGCGCACAAACAGTAATATTGTCTTCTTGCACTTCGCCTTTGCACGGGGTTAAACAGAACTTCTTGTAAACAAAACAGGCGGACAACATTCTTCCCTATCTTTTACTAGCAAAAATAACAAGAATAATTTTGAATATGGTTTCTCTAAGAACGAATTATATACGCATATGGCAGGAGATTATTAATGGCGAACGTTGGGTTATTCCCTATTTTGGAATGAAATCTTTTATAATCATTCAATAGTTTAATAATAACTTTGCATTTTCATAAAAAGAAGAAAACAGACTTAAAAAAATTAAGATAACAGATGTAAAGAAAAAGATACCAAAAAGTGAATTTTGTTTTAATCAAAAATGATAACGATATCAAATGACAAACCCCCCTTCCCCTACAGATATCTTCCGATGTCAAGTGCCAGACCCCCACACAAACGCACATTTCCCCTAAAGTGATACGTTATATATGTACACTGTACAGCCCCCTAGCCTTCTTCTATATGAAAATCATCGTAGGCAAATGTTGCAATTTTGTTTGTCAGTTCTTGATATTATTATGCGAGAAGGATGCGCGTCAAAATAACAGAATGTTTACGAACACGAAACAAACCGATAGGGAAGTGGTATGTATGGCGCACTGCGCATCCTGCCTGAGTAGAAATGTCACGAATCGACCAATGTATTGGTAGTGGCGATTTCTGCAAATGCAAAGAGGAAAGTGACGAATATTTTAGCAAGTTGCTAACATTTTTTTTTATAACTCAAAAAGCGCATCTGCGATTATAATGAATTTTTTTTTCTTAAAAGTACATACTTTAAGCATTATTTTGTATTTTTTTGGTTGGTGTAAATATAAAATTACTACATTAATAATTTAAAAAATACATATTTTTGTTTATTTTTCTATGTTAAAATTTTTGTAAAAATGTGAAAAAAATATATAAAGTGAACTAATATATTCTTCAATAATTGGCGTTGGTTTCATTTTATTAAATTTTGTGCTTTTTGAGAAAAACGCATTTGAAAAATAGTAGCGCCGGCGCATACTTCCCCGATTATCTCAAGCACAGTTCAAGGTCAGAGACTAAAAATACTCTAAATTGTATTCTCATGGTGAGCCTTATTACCACACATATTACTTCCAACATCAGCAGTGGGGGCCATTTCGCTATGCTTATCCGGCTAGACCCTTTCATGGGTTATATCTGTTATGATATGTGTAAACTTTTACTAAATATAACTACAGGGACTGGGGGACCGTATAAAAAGTTGGTTTTCGTAATTTTTATCATATGGATTTTTTATGTTAAATAAAGCCACAACATGAATATTTACCTCATTTGAAACGTTTTTGTTATTGGAACTACATGTCTAGGACCAACGGTTGAGAAATTAAAGGTCGGCGATAGGTAACATATTGCACCCCGTGTATACATATGTGTGTGTGTGTTGCGTGTGAGAGGGTTATCCATTAGTTTTATTGATATCTGCATAATTCCTGGAACGAAGATGAATTTCCAAAAATGTATTCTCGTTGAAGAAAGTCAGATTTAGCACATCAATTTTATTGTCAAAGCCCATTTCATAGTTGATAGAAAATTCTTCCACTAACTGATGAACACAGTTTAATGATAGGATTTCAATAACAAATAATAGGGGAACAAGCTCTTAAGAAATGAATAAGTAGAACCATTATCTTGGTAAAATTCTATAAAGAAAGTCAAAATAACATTCTCGAGCATCAAGCAGGTTCGTAAGCAAATGAAATACAAGCAACCAGAAAACAAGAATTCTGCTTTTTCAGAATGTAGTCCTGCCCCCGATGGAAAAAAAATGTATATATAAATAGTACAAAACATATTTCAATTTTAAGACTTAAAGCACACACTTTTATTTTATGTAAAATGACGTCATTCGCATCCACTTAAGAATTCCACATTTACGATCAACTCTTAAACATGTGCAGTAAAGCATGCATAGGATCTCACTATCGCAAAATAATACACAAATGCAGCAAAAAGATGCCGTCACTAAAGGAACTTGACAAAAAAAAAAAAAAAAAACCGGCTATCGAATGATTCATAGGCCTTCATTTGTTTGTAATATTAATATAGACGATTTCAGTCGTGACGTCAGTCACGACGTTTTGGTTGGAAATTGAGTCCAAACAAACGGTTTCTACGTTGTATTTTCTATTTTGTTTGTGTGTTGCATCTATATCTTATGTCTCACATCTAAGTGTTTTAATACTTGATATGTACTGGTAACATTTTCCACGATTTATATTTAAAAAGAAATGACGCATAGCAACCGTTTGTTTGGAGTCAGTTTCCAACCAAAATGTCATGACTGACGTCACACTGAAAGCGTCTATTGATACTTAAAATTAAATATAGTTTATAATAGCTCCATGTTTGAACAGAAATTATTCATTTGTATTTTTCAAAATAGCACGTATTTTAATTACATTTTCTTTCGGTTGTTATGAGAAAATGGCAACAAAAAGATATAATTGCTATTTTTCAACTATTTTCCCTTTATTTTCTACATAAATGGAGTACTAGAGTTGCAAAAATTAAACAAATGGTGCTAAAAACTACAAAACATTTAATATTTCAAAAATAAATGGAGATACAGTTTTCAAACAAATTGTATTTAAAAATACTTTTTTTTCCAACGGGCGGTGCTTAGAAGTTTAAAAAATTGCTATAGAGTATTTAATCATACTGCCTTTTTTTAGAACTGGCTTCTGTAAGGTAACGTTATTTTTTGGAGTTGACGCAAAATAAGCTGGGAGAAAGAAATAGCATACCGTACCGGGGGCTAAAAAGTAGCATCTCAGTTCTTTCAGTCGACTATGCTGGTCGCAGAGTAGTAGCTCAAGATTTCCAAAAAGCGCATTGCACCTAGAGCTCCGAATCATTCAGAGAGCGCGCTAGAACTCTGTACTCGTGTACAGTACGCAAGAAACTAATACAATACGGCACTATTTTTGGCCGGAAAACTTCGAACGCGTCCTTTCTCAGAATTAAAAATATTCTTATTGCTCAAATAGAATAATATAAAATGGGACGAAGTTTGATACGGGGAACAAAAGTTTCTAGGCGCAGAAATAATGGAAATTTGAGATAGGGAAAAAAAAGAAAAGTATTTTAAGTTAGAAACAACTAAATAAAATGGGGAAATTTTTAGAATATTAAAATATGCTATATGACTGGTATATGAATATATAATAAATAAACAAAACTGTACTGAAAGTACTGACACTCATGATTACAGTTTGCGTCACTCTGACATAGGTTAGTTTGTTTAACTTTTTTCAGCAACATATTTAGGCTTGTATTAAAAAAAACTACAAAAATTTATCTAATATACAGGGTGGTCATAAACAAACTTCCCCGAAATATCTACCCCTAGCGACCAGACCGCTCAACCAATCGAAAGGAAATTTCAGATTTAGTTATTTGAAGATATGCGCTCGAGATCGTGATGATTTAAAACAATAGATCTCTCACGATTACGGTTACAGTAAAAAAAATTCGAAATTTTCGAATGGCAACACACTTTTTTTCAGCGCGAATTCATCAGTGCATTGAAAAACCATAAATGGCGTTGGAACGATACACGTATGACTGAAATTGCCGGTATAATATCGTGGCTTTCAATGCTAATCAGTTCCTATGTAACGTAATATTCAATACTCTAAAACAAATTTTTACATTTTTATTTTCACTATGTGCACACAAACACAACTCAAAAACACATTGTAAAACAAATCTTACCACATTACTCAGTTCACATGTAAAAAAAAAAAAAAAAAAATCGGCTACTGAAAAACATGTCTTGTAGCCACTTCTTCGTTCCTCTCAATGGTCTTTTTTGCAAATGCTTTACGCCGGCAATTTTCATGGTATGTGTATTATTCCAACGCCATTTATGTTTTTTTAATGCGCTGATGAATTTGCGCATGAAAAAAATGGGTGTTGTATTCGAAATTTTCGAAAATTTTTCACCGTAACCGTAACCGTGAGAGCTCTATTGTTTTAAATCATCACGATCTCGAGCCCATACCTTCAAATAGGTATATCTAAAATTTCTTTTCGATTGGTTGAGAGTTTAGGCCACTAAGGGTTGATATATCGGGGAAGTTTTTTTATGACCAACCTGTAGATTAAACAAAATATTATAGACTACTTGTGTTAGCCTATGTAAAACTAAATTCCAATCGCCTGAATTAGGTTAAAAGCACTTTGCCTCATTTTATTAAAAATATTCTTTTCCGTTTTCGATATGCAGAGCATACTTTTATTAGCTACTCACTAGTAGCATGAAGAGCCGAACTTTCCACTTTCACAAAGTTTTCAAGTTATTAAAATGATTTTCAAATTATATTGTTCAGCACCACAAATTGCACAAACCTGAAAAAGAACAGAATTTTTACAAAGGTGGTATTACGCCAGAAGAAAAGAAAAACGGGGTAGAAAGAGACATGGTTACAAATACACACAATGCATTAGTTATACCTAAATTTTTAAAACATTTAACGCTACATTTTTGTGAAAAAGTGTTTAATTAGTATGAGTAGTTCAAAATGAAGATATTTTTCCCAAATAAAAATGCCATATGTTTCTCGGAGCAATTTCGTTGAAATCCCATTTGAAATTTCGAATAAAATATTGTAATACATTTTAAATTTTAATCTGAGAATTTTAAACAAAACCGCTTACTCTGCAACCTTTGAGACCATAAATTTAATTGCAATATTTATAAAATTGATGACGATGTATGAGCAAAATTACTGTAAAATACTTTAAAAAAGTGGAGAAGATCAAATAAAAAAAAAACTATTAAAGCATCGTTTACTTTTTTTCAACCTTCTGGAAATATTAGTTTTGAAATATTCTATTATTATTCTACAGAAAGATTTCTATTCCACAGAATGCTTATACAGATTACAATCTTCATTGGGGAATTATTTTGGGTACGTAAATTGCTGTAGGGATGAAGTTTCATTTATTTGGTTAAAAGCAATCTTAATAAACTATGCATTTTCAGTTTTAAAATTAAAACGAAACAAAAATTAAACATTGATAACACATCATATTTTTTTGTATTTCCATGTGCTTCATGTCATTAGCAACCCAAGCATTTTAGAATTAAATAGCTTTTCAAAAAACTCTCATTTCTATTTTTTCCCAGGTGATTTGAATTTTCGAGGTTAAACTGTAATTATATTCGATATAATTTTAATTTTAATGCTGTTAAATAAGTTTATAAAATATGTAATTATTTTAATTCTGAACAATCAAATTAAAATATCTTTTTTAAGTACCTACGCTTTAATCTCCAGTGCAGACGAGTACTATGCGAGTACTGTACAGGGGATATCTTAACCGCTAAAATATCATACTACAAGGATTATACGAGGGTGAATCAATTATAGTCATGATATTGATAATAACTTATTTAACAGTCTTAAAAATTCGTTTGCATTGTTTTATTCTTCCTATGCTCATTTTTTTAGGCAGTAGGAATATGAATATACATAAAGTACCTACTGCGGTTGTGATTTCTTCATGAATGATATACATATAACGCAGTATAGTGCAAATCATCAGGGAAGATAAAAGCATCGGTCTTAACCCTTTTAAAGGCGGTGGCTTGAAGATTGTACTGCGTAATTTTATTCTCTAACTACCAAAGTTGCACCAGCTAAAGAACTAGACAGGAAAGAAGAAACATTGGAAAAATCTGGGAGAGACCTACATCCAGCAGTGGATTGAAAACGGTTGATGATGATGATGATATCTCATTATGTCACATATGCCAAGAGATAACAAAAAAGTATGATATATCTGAAAGTGTACCTGAAGATATCTGAAAATGTAATATAACCTGAAGATATCTGAAAGCGTAATATAACCTGAAGACATTTTTTTAAAAATAAGAAGAAAGATAGAAGTAAATGTCTTACATTTGTCCCCAGAACATTGTTTAAATGCATGTTCAAACTTTTTAAAGGAAAATTAAAAACACAGACTCTCATTTATTTAATCAGAAAATTATTATAAAGTAGAAATAAACAGTAAAAATTACAAATAAGTACAAATAAACAGTAAAAATTACAAGTAAAAATTATTTAAAAGTATTAACTGGTACAACTTACTTTTTTTCAGGCAGTGGGGAGGTCATGAATAAAAAGGCTACATCTGAATAAACAATGTAATGCAAATAAGAAAAATCATAAGTGAGGCTAGTTTTCATGTTGAAATGGTTATGAGTCGCCCCACAATAAATGCCTATGATAGTAGTAACGTGAGAACACAAACTAAATGTTAAACCAATGGCAGTGTTCTTTTCAAAATTCTTATCTGCATTTCGAAACTTTGAATGTTTTTTTTTCGGCCTACGTTACCTGAGGCTAATGTCTAATCAAATATCTTTACTTTTTTTATGTGCAGTTTTTTTTTTTTCTCTGAGGGCACTTTTAATTTTAGAACAGGATCTGAAACTGAAATTTTCCTCTGAAAAACTGTACCTGAAATAAAGAGGAAAAAGATACCAAATTAGACCTTTGGATTTTTTACTTATATTTATTGGCATTTTAATTATACATTTCATTTTTTTGTGTAAAAAATAAATATTATGGGTGTGCGATTGCAGATGCGCACCATAGACATCCATTTGGGCGACCATTTTTCTCAGGTCACAAGCATCTCAAAGAAATTTTGTCACTATATTATGCAAGGACATTAAACTTTCTGAAGCTAAAATGATCTAGTGGTTTAAAAAGTTGATTTTCGACAATGGCGATCATTTGAACAAAATAGGTCACTCTTTCGCCTTTTTTTTTAATTTTTGCGACCTCTAAAAAATACTTAATCAATCAAAACTATACTTTTCGGTAGAATAAGCTCCATAAGAAAAGATTAGCTCTCTTTTGAATAAAAATTGCAGGAAATCGCGTCTATAGTTCTCGAGAACAATGGCCCCCAGTTCGAAAAACAGGATTCCGAGAAAAACAAGTTTAAAATTTTATAATAGCACTTACGTTCAACGACTGGTGTTACATTCAATGGGCAAAACATAATGTAAGGAATTCGAATATCACGAAACCGCTTTAAACCCGTACGTCCCGACGGTACAATAAAGTACCATTCAAAAAAATTGTTATAAAATTAATTGAGTGCATCGATTTATTAGCAATAATACAATTTACAATGAGTTGTAATTGCTTTACTTTATCTTGCTCCAAAAACTTTATTTTTTGCACAAAACAAAAATGTTTTTAAAAGGATGATTTATCTTTCATATGCATCTGTTTCGCTTTCTTGATGTCGAAAGTTTGCGGGGTTTTAGTTCTTAAATATTTCTATATTTCTATTGTAAGGGTTGTATATTTGTAAATTTCCTAATTCCATAAAATACTTTTAAAAGTATTTTATATAAAAAATTTGAGTGGAGTTATAAATATTCAATAAAATCGCAATAAATAAATATTACGTTCATTAATTTCAATAGGTAATATCATTCGAAAATTTATTAATTGATTGTGTAAATCTTCTAATGAATTTTCAAAAGTTGAGTAAAAATACGGTACAGCCCCGATTATCAGCGGAATTGGGCGGCAAGGGCACCGCGGATAATAAAAATCGCGGATAACCCGAAATAGACTGAAAATGGGGTGCAAACACGAAAAAAAAAAAGAAAATTCAACATAAAAACTATGTTTTACCGTACAAAAAACATAATAAAACGTTTAAAATACATACATATGCACAATACATCAGAAACCTTTGCTTTACGTCTAAATCACTTATAAAGAACAGTAAATAAGAAACAGTGCCATACATACTGTGCAAAAAGGGCCGAGTTACACCTTTTTAAAAAAATCAGACACTTGTTTTTGCTTCTTCCTTTGGAAACACCTTTTCTTTATTCTAAATTGTAAACTATTGGGTTTTTTTTAGTATGGAACAATTTTTATCTCGAAAATGAAGTTATTTTTGACATGCTCTCCTGTAATTTATCATAATAGTCTTATTTAATTGTTAAATATTTAAATTGCTGTGTTTGCGTTTGGTTAATAAAATCAAGACAAGACATCAAGACTTTATATATGATATTTCAAACATGGCAACCGAATCGAGAAATATTCTTCTATTACTCTCAAATACATGAATTTTTCTGTTTATATTTATTAGTTGGGCTTATTGTATTTACATTGCTGTTGACTTGATTTAAAAATTCGCTTCGCGGATAAACCGCACCGCGGATCATCCGCTCGCGGATAGTCGAGGCTTTTCTGTGCTTTAAAAAACGAAATTTTCATTATTTTCTAATTTGTAGCAAAAAGGGTTAAGGCAACAATCTACAAGTTTGGAAAATGCAAAAAAAAAAGTAGAAAATTTTTTTAAAAAAATTAACCAAGATGTACAACCTCCCCTTTATATCTTTAGGAAAACATCCAGATTATAACAAACAAATTCACATTAAAATCTGAAAATCACCTAAATAACTCTCACTTTTGAGTTTAAATCTAATTACAATCCTGAAAGAAAACTATAATTGCTTGACGTCGCAAGAGATTGTAACAAAACATAAGACACTTAATTTAAGCCTTTAACATTTGCTGTAAATAATTAACTAGCATATGGCAGTTAAATAAAGCTTTGTCTCAAAACAATGGTACTGATTTAAGTATAAAGGAAGACTAGTAGAATTTAAGCATGAATACTGAAAAGCTAATATGATTTCATTTAAGAATCTTTTTTGCGAATAGATTGTAAAATCATTAAGTTCTCATTCCTTGAATTCATTCACAAGGTAATAGAAAATATTTTCTGAAAATCTGACTATATTTCAGAGTTTGTCTCTTTGTATGTAATTTTTTCTGTTAAGTTAAATTGAAAATTAACTCTCCTTTCAATTAATTAATAGCAATCTAAAAAATATTTTTCTAAAGTAATTCAGTTGGTATTAGAAGCTGAACTAAAACACTTGCAATTAATAGTAGATAATATTTTATCTCTTTTTTTAGGGATTTTAAATAAAAATTAAAAACCTTTTCCAAAACCATATCTTGGAACTCAATTACAGGGACATCTCATTTATATGTGTTTGAAGTTATCGATTTAAAATCATGCATAACAAGGGGTCTTTATATTCTAGTTCTTTATAAACATTATACAGAGTGTCCCAGTATCCCAGTTATAAATTTTAATAGTAACTGTAAGCGTTGTAGAGTAATGTTTCACGGTCAAAAATAAAGAGTAACTCGAACAGTTTTAGATAAGCGGATACGCGAGTGGGACCCATTTTTGAGCAAAAGAATCGGAGTCGCTAAAAAACAAGCCGACTCCGACACCGACTCCAGACTTTTTGTTAGACATTTTAAAGTGGAATTAAACTAATTATATGTAATTTTAAATCTATAAAATAAATTAATATTGTTATTTATGAACTATATCAAGCTACTCAAGTTAAAGATGACCAGTTTACTGCGGTGTACAAATTAGATATAGGGGTAGGTACTGGGTGCTACCCATATACAGAGTAAATTAAAACTGTTTTAATTCATAACAATAGTAGATATTTTACATTTAGTATATAAGTGCTTCCCCTCGTATTTTTGAAGTTCGCGGATAGAACCCGAGGTACAAAGGTTTGGAAGGACCCAAGGCTCGGAAAATGAAGGCAATTTTTCAAACAGGTCGTATAAGCAGAAAGAAGTGTGATAGTTTAAGGAAGTGGCTATCGACATGGAGTTTCAAAGACTATTTATGTAAGTTGAAGTTTGGACATTTCTTAGTTATTGGAATAGTAATTTATCTTTCTTATTCGCCTCATAGATTTGGCTAAATCTGAAAGGCTCTCTATCATCCCCTTTCCCAATTTAGTTTTAAATAAAGGTGTTTTAAAACTCATATCTGAATATGACTGAGTTACTACGTACTGTTCTTTCCGGGGTCGTTACAGTATTATACAGTAGAGGACAAAACTTAAGTTGATTAAAATTACTTCAGTTTCAAAATTAAGGTCCGATTCTTAGCAGTGTCAATTCGATTTAGGTTTTGTTAGTATCGGAAATAACAGGAAAAAGGTAGTGTTGCCATGGAAACTATGACTTATTCGATATCGCAATGTATGTATAACGACAGCGTTTTTAATAAGGTCGTTACTTTTAAAATACACGAAAAACTCATTCAACCGACGAATCTGTGTAAAATTAAATAAACTAATTGATCGTTTTTGTTCCAAGTCATTAAGTATTGCGCATTTTTAACACTCATTTAGCAACCAATATCCAAATGCATTAAAGTAGCTTGTATTTGGGAGGAAAATGCGCTGTTTGAAAAATCACGTGGTTGGATGATAAATAATAAAAAAATGCAATTTTTTTATTATTTCATTAGAATCCACAGGATCCGAATTATTTCCAAAATAATAAAATTTTCATCTTTATTTTTCCTCCTTTCCATATAAGTTTTTAGAGTCTGGAGGAGCAAAATAACAACTAAATTGTAACGATTTCACCTTTTCTTCTCAGTCCGCAGATCCAAAATAGTAAAATTTCAATTTTTTGTTCTTTAGACACAATTTTTTTGTGTTCTTTCTTGCTGATTTTTCGTGTTTGCGAGAGTGAAATTGTAAAATTAATAAAGCGAAAATTATAATTTTTTTCTGTTTTATTTTTGAAGCCCTAAAAAGATAATCAATGCCGAAATACTGAGATTTTAGCTTTATTTTTATTATATTCTATCATTATTTTAACCAACAGGCCACACCAGTACCGCAGCCCGAGTACAGTAAACATCCTCTAGTCCGGCACGTTCCGGACTTGAAGCATGCCGGATTACGAAATTTTCCGGATTACAGTGTCGGGAAGAAAGTGTAGAAGTTCGAATTAAACAGAAAAGCACAGTAAAACGTTTTTTATTCTTTAAACGGCTTAAATAGAATAAAAAAATACTCAATAATGTAAAGTACAACATGAACATATGTACATATCTATAAAATGAAAATGTGCATTATAGGTCTACACAGTAGACCTATATGTAGAAGTCATTTTAAACAAATCTCGAATATCAGGTTGTTTTGTTGTAGTCTTCTCTCTTCTTTTTTTAGGAAGTCATGTCGCGTGATGTGGAGTAACAGGTGGTGACCCTACACACATGCCGATATATTATGCCCGGCACGATGTCTATCAATCGCGCTTACCGATTGTTTGTATGTCTTGATCGATGGAAATTTGTATGTACTCTAAAAATTCATCAAAATTATTTTGTTTATTTTTCGCAGGAAAAAAAAATAACATTTGAATCTAATGATCCACATTCATTATTTACTATTTGATGACTGATATCAATTTCCGTTTCCAGTTGGGCAATCTTTCCTGAAATGGAAAAAGTATTTAATTCTGATGATAATTTTTTTTTTCATTTCAACAGTTTCGCAAATTATCCACAGAAATGTTTTTTTTCACACCCCAGTTCTGCCAGATTCTTGTAAACACCAGGTGTGATTGAATAAGAAATACTATTTTTTTTTCGAAAGTCATGCTGGATAACGTACCGGACCATAGGATGCCGGATTAGAGGAGGTTTACTGTACTAGTGTTGTCAGCCCGGAGTCGAGTCGGAGTCGGAGTCGGCCATTTTTCCCACCGACTCCGCAGCCCTGGTGCCACATACGCAAAATGGCGACTCCTGAGTGTAAAGCTTTATTGCTGGGTGAGTATTTAAAATCCGTTAGAGCTATACGATTTTTTCCTTTGTGGCTTTGTAAAAGATCGGGTCTACGTTGCGCCGCTACGTATCAAATCATTTGCCATAGTTGAGACACAGAATTGAAGAGGCTATTGCTTCCATTACTCTGGACTTGTTAACCGAAGTGTGGGAAGGTGCATTTATTGAACATTTGTAAGAAAAACTAGGCGAGTTTATCTTCAATTTGATGCATGGTTTGTTGTAAATAGCCTAAATTAAACTATTATAATATACCATTGAAACTGGAACATTCTTTTATGGACATCCTGTATACAAAAATATTAATATATTATGATAATAACATTTTATTTTATAAGTTAAAAATGTGTAACATTATATTTAAAAAAAATCTTACATTTTAAGTATACAATTTAAATTCACTTTTAATTAAAAAAAAATACAATGAACATATAAATTCAATTTACATAGAAGAAACATTAGTTATACAGTTGGACCTCGTTATCCCGACACCCGGTTTTCACGTCACTCCGCTTATCACGTCGGTTTTTCAAAGTCCCGATTTTCTGTATATGATTTTAATGTAAATGAACTCCGGATCTTACGTCGTTGAATAATTTTCGACTCCGGATATCCCGACAGTTTAGGAAAATTGTCCATTTTTCATAATCCATCTTATAGGAACAGAAATGAAGCAGTAAGAAATGTCTTAGCCAAACTTTCCATAAAAGTGTCTAAAATACCCATTGAGATAAATGCGAAATTTTACTTCAATCCTTTATCTGAATGAATAAACCCACACACTATGAACGACGCATTTATGTACCAGATAGACGTATCAGTCTCTTCGCGGTCTTTATGCTCTGGTCAGGCGGTGTTTTTTTTTTTGGGGGGGGGGAGGGGGGGTTGGGGGGGGTTACACAGCGTTTTTCATCCGACTAAAATCGAAGCATTGCATTACATTGAAACGATCAGAAATTATCTAACATCCATTTCTCAAACAACGAATATTGATTACAATTCATTGTATAATATCGAAAAAAAGAATTGTAGGTAGCACATCTAGGGATAAGCAAACCTTAATTCATCAATATTTCATGTAATAATAGAAAAAAAAAATGTCATCATAAATCTGATTTTTATTATTTTCAATTTTGTTTTTGTGTTTATTTTGTTTAATAATAATGTTTTATTGCTTAAAAGTGCAAAAATAGTCATGAATTTTAAAATTGTCTTAAATTAATTGAAAATACAGCTTTTTACAAATATATTTTTCTCCAACTCCGGTTACCGCGACACCCCGCTTATGACGACACTTTTTTCTGGTCCTTAGAGTGTCGGGACAACGAGGTTCGACTGTACTTACATAATAAAGTGCGAATTTAGTCCTTTATTAAAAAGTCGCCAATGCTAGTCCACTTTTTCTTAAGCCTTATTTATAGAACAACCTTTCCTATATCAATAAAATATGTTACAGTCGTTAATGTTTGTAGAACTTTCTAAAGCAGTAGCGTATGATAAGAAGAGAGTTAAAATATATATCAACATCATAATCATGTTCTTTTCTTCTTCATCTGTACCGTCATCATAAATAGTCTTTGACGCATAACTAATCCGTTAAGTCTGAGACAGCATGAAAAGTTTTCGCGCATAACTGACAAGGAGGGTCTCTATCACATCAAACTCTGAAAAAAATTACGGAATATTTTTCTCATGAGGATATATTTGTTTATAAAAATAATTCCTGCGGAATCTGTATGTATTGTTCGTAAAACAAATAACGAACATTTTCTTGGCGATTTATCGCCGGTTTGCAACACAATGAAATTTCCAAACGTACGCTTTTATGCTAAATACGCTTTATTGCAAAACTTTTTTTTATCTTCGTACTAAACTAGTTTAAGAATGATTAATTTAAATAAATAAGTTTATATAATTACAGATTTTCCATAGACATTTGTATGTATATTTAATGAAAGTTAACGATTGTATTGTAATGGACTAGCAACCCGATTATAAAGAGTCTCTAGTATTTTGAGCGTGAGTGCATCAAACATTTAACCAGTGTGGCGCAACAGAGACATCTCTATTCTGTTTCTTTTTTAAAGGTATGTTTTGATTTCCTGGAGTCTACGGTTACTTGTTTTTCCTGTTATTTTATGCAAATTAGGCTCGTCGCTCAATCTAAAGAGTATATAAGACGAAGCGAAAATGTGTGTCTTCGAATTTGGGTCCTGCTCTTGGGGTGATCTAGACCTTGCGTCGAAAGATTTATAGTAGGTGTATCCGCCACGTGCCATAGAACTGAAGCCTTGTTAGCATCGTTGGCCTTTGGTAACAAGGTTTTCGCACTACCGTTTAATTAATAAAGATTTTATCGACAAACGAGGGTTCTCCATGTTGTTAAATTGAAAACTGTGTAACGTTTAACTTTGCAGCCGAAAGAAGTGTGATAGTTTAAGGAAGTGGCTATCGACATGGAGTTTCAAAAACTATTTATGTAAGTTGAAGTTTGGACATTTCTTAGTTATTGGAATAGTAATTTATCTTTCTTATTCGCCGCATAGTTTTGGCTAAATCTGAAAAGCACTCTATCATCCCCTTTCCCAATTTAGTTTTAAATAAAGGTGTATAAACTCATATCTGAATATGACTGAGTTACTATGTACTGTTCTTTCCGGGGTCGTTACAGTATTATACCGTAGAAGACAAAATTCAAGTTGATTAAACTTACTTCAGTTTCAAAATTAAGGTCCGATACTTAGCAGTGTCAATTCGATTTAGGTTTTGTTAGTATCGGATATAACAGGAAAAAGGTATTGTTGCCATGGAAACTATGACTTCTTCGATATCGTAATGTACATATAACGACAGCGTTTTTAATAAAGTCGTTACTTTTAAAATACACGTAAAATTTATTCAACCGGTGAAACTGTATAAATTTAAATAAACTATTTGATCGTTTTGGTTTCAAGTCATTAAGTATTGCGCATTTTATCACTCATTTAACAACCAATTTCCAAATGCATTAAAGTAGCTTGCATTTGGTAAAATAATGCGCTGTTTGCAAAATCGCGTGGCACGTTTGTCGTTTCGCGCCAAATACTCGAAAGTATTTTCTATTTTCTATTGGGATTCTGCAGCTTAATTTGACTGATCCTTTATTAACCCTTAAATACCTGAGTTTTCAAAAATCATTTAAAAAATGTTTTTCGGCTTTCTTTTTTTTAATAAATCATGGGAAAAATACTTAAAAAAATCATATTTTGTTTTAAGTATGGTTTACGACTAAAAAACTGTTTGTTACTAATCGGCAATACTGGTGTTTATTTGAAAAAATAATTTTCCTTGATAAAATTCTATAATATTAAACACACAAGAATTTTGAGAACTATGATAAGAAATATATTTTACTTGCTCACTGAAGAACAAAATAGAGTATTTCGCAAGCTTCCAAACAAAACAAAAAGAACATGTATCAAGAATTGAAAAAATAATTCTGTCTTTATTCTTAAACAGCACAAGTGTTGCTATCTAAATGTTGAAAATCGATTTAATAATATTTTCAGAATGTATATTATTGGCAACATTAGGCATTATAGTTTCAATATTATTCTAATTGTATTTATAGGCCTAAATTGAGTATGTTGCCGAAAGGCAACACCCGGCATTTAAGGGTTAAATACATGCGTAGTGCCATTAGCAGTTTTTCAGAAGGTTTTGAGTGTGCACTTTAACCCTAGATCTACCGGGAATTTTATTCAAGTTTTAATAAAACGTTCTACACCAGAATTTTTATTTAAAACTATTTAACTTATTTATTTACCTTATTTTTGTCTGGTTTATATACTTAGTTTATTTTAAAGAAATTTCTGGTTTGAATGAATATTTTGTATGTACCTGTCGGGTCCAATGGACCCGTCTGGTAGACGGAGGGTTAAAGACGATTCAAAGTGGCGCTTTTAAGTGAGAGACAGGCCTACAGCGTTATTTCCATACTCCGTGTGGGGCGACAATTTAGGGTGGTCACAAGCAACATGAAGAAAAAATTTTTTAACGTTTTCTTCGGAGGGACCCTCCTAAAAGTTGCCAATTAGTTAGAAAATGAGATTGGCAAAGTTTCAGCTCAAATAAATAACATTAACCCGTGCCTCATCGAGGTTGAATTCTTGAAAATTTGCAATTTTTGGAAAAAAAATTGTCGTTTTTCTTTCTTTACGTGAAAACTATTTGTCTTAGAAACCTGATTCTTGTTTTATTTCATAGAAATTGTTGTTGCCTTGAACTTTTACTCTCATGAAAACTTATATTTAATGAGCATTTAGTATTTTTCAGGACAGCTAGTGAACCATACCCTCAAACTCTGTATTTTTGAAACATAGGTAAAAAATGACAAATTAAAAATTTTATTACTTTTGATAATTTTTCTGTATTATTTTTATTAATAGGCAAAAATAAGTGATCAATTTTTGTAACTTTAAAAATATTTCACGAATTATAATTGATTATTAGTTATCTAGTTCTGTGTCTAGTAAGAAAGAGCTTCTCGATTTGTATTGCAGTTGAATCTCTGAATTTCTCTTTTTATTACAAGGCTGTTTTTGTTATCTGTTATAGTTATTTATTTTTAGAATTGACGAAACATTCTGTAAAACCCCTTCCCCCTCTTGATATGATGGCAGAAATGCAAGATGTTTTAAATTGGCCACATGTCTCATCAAATCATCGACAGTAAGCAGCCAAGTAATTGTTAAGTTTTATGTATTTTATTTTACAATATTCGCAAAATGAACTGAACGCCAGAAAAGCTGCTAGACTTAGAATACATCCACTAGCTAACCACAGACATCGACTCTGCAAATAACTGTTTCGTAAACAAAAAACTGAGCTCATCAAAAACAGATTTTAAAGTTCCCGTTTAGAGAGAACTGTTGTTCACTGGGGTGGAAAACTGCTTCACCATTTTTTGAATAAAGAAAATGTAGAGTGGATAAAAGTTTTAATTAGTTGTGGGGATGAAGAACAGTTACTACGAGTTCCTCAACTTGAAAATAGTATCGGAATAATTCAGGCGAAAGCTGTATTTTCAGCAGTTGAAGAGTGGGAAGAAGTTGGTAAAATCCAGGCAATATTTTTTGATACAACTGCAGTAAACACAGGTCGCCTAAGAGGAACCTGCATTTTTCTATAGCAATTGGTAAAGGAAAAGTCTTCTGTATTTACCATGCCGCCACCATAATTTAGAAATTTTCCTAAAAGCTGTTCTTGATTGTAAAATGGGCGTAATCACTGCCCCTCAGCCAGATATTAAAAAAAACAATTCTGATTGGGTGGTCAAAATTAAACCAGAGTAAGTATACAAATGCTATTGAAGATGAAATACTAGGTATAAATAGTTAATTCAGAAGAAATTTCAAATTTTCTTACTGGAACTTTTAAAAATTAACAGCTCAGGGATGATTATAAAGAGTTTATCCAACTTTGTTTAATTTTTATAGAACTCCTTCCTGCAAGAGACTTTTTTCAGAGCTCCTGGTGCTTTTAATCATGTCAGATGGATGGCGGCACAGGCCATTCATTCTTTCAAAATATATTGTTTCAGGGATTATTTTTCAATAACAAATTTAGAAAAAGAAGGTACCAGAGATCTTTTCTTATTTCTAATCAATATTTATGTAAAAGCCTGCTTCAATACTTCCACTGCCGCTTTAGCCCCCAATTCAAGACCTGAAAATAATAAAATCACTTGTTCACTACAGAAAATTTGATAAATAGGTTACAGACAAAGCACTTGCTAAAATGGCAACCGCCTTTGGTAGCTTAACTCGGATCAAGTTGCATTTTCATTTTTAGATAATACTTTGGTAAAAAAAAGTCAGCATAAGCCACCTTATCTAAACCATTACCACTTAAATCCTTTCCGGCGCAGTGTCCCACGCCGGGACCACCTAATTTTAATTCCAAACTTACAAACGGCACAAAGAATATTTTAATAAAATTTTGCTTTTTCAATGAAAGGTTAAAGTAATGTGTTTTTAATTTCTAAAAAAGTCGTTTGTAAATTCCGGGGTAGACAATCATTTCATCCTTTTACGAACAGAATTTTTCTGTGCCGGAAAGGGTTAACGTGACATTTGTAAGGGAAAATAATTTATTTTCTTTATTATGCCTTCTTTCTTGTAACACAACTTTAATAATAAAATGCAATTGAGCATTATTTGCTCTCATTTCTATACTTCCTTTGCCCTCCCTTTTTTTAAAATTCTTTCAGTTTAAAATTCGATTTTTTTTCCTTTTCTTTGGAATTTTTTTTAATCAAACACTTTATTGGACTTCACAAGACGAAAAAAAGAAAAACAAAAGGTGAAAAGCAGATGAAATGGAATTTTACAAATTTTTTTTCGCTTTTTCATAAAAAGTCAATTTTTAGGATTCAGGTGAAGTCTGGACCTGAAAAATGCGCATATTTTTAAATCTATACATTTTTAGAAAGAAATTGTGTGTGGTTCTTCAAAGCAAAACTTTTTTTTATAAAATGAGACCTGCATTATGTTTCTAGGTTCAATTGTATTCGTTTCATGAAGGAAAAACAGCATTTTTTTGCGAAAAATGACGTTTTTTTTCAAATTTAAACCTCAATGAGGCACGGGTTAATATTATCCAAATGAGCTGAAACTTTGCCAATCTCATTTTCTAGTCAATTGGCAACTTTTTGGGGGGTCCCTCCAAGAAAATTCAAAAATTTATTTCTTGTGACCACCCTAGGCGACATAATGAAATTTGCCTATAACTGAGAAACGCGTATAACCGGATGCGTATAGGATGAATAAGTGAGAGATCACTGAACTTTTAAACAAAAGACAAAAATCATGCGTCGAACATACATTAGCAAACATTTTCCAACACATTCAGAATACTGTAAAAAAAATCTCTGTTTAGTAAGGTTATAGTACCTAGACGATATTATGTGGCAATCGACTAAACAAAAATTGCTAAAAACATGAATCCCATAAAAATTGAACGCTGCTGAACAATAAATGGCGATCGCAGCAACATCTGTTTGTTCAAACGTAAACTCTGTATAAGGATTCAATTGAGAAAGCGTTTAGGTCGGTGAAGAGTCAGATGTCATTCAGATGTCTCTGCGACCGACATTTGTCATTCAGCATCGTTCAAAATGTATGGGATTCCATTTTTGGCACTTTTTAAAGCATTACAGGAATAGCCGGTTGACACTCTATATCTTCTTCTAAACACTGTACTAAGAA
The DNA here is from genome assembly GCA_963932465.1 of Maratus speciosus. Classification (NCBI taxonomy): domain Eukaryota; kingdom Metazoa; phylum Arthropoda; class Arachnida; order Araneae; family Salticidae; genus Maratus; species Maratus speciosus. The sequence continues at coordinate 351,480,335 of OZ010788.1, read as the reverse complement.
GAAATAAGTATCTAAGAAAAAAATTTGAAAAACGCATAACACACTTGAGAACCCAATTTCAGAAATTACCATCAACAGTCAAAAAAGTATTAGAATTGTATAATCGGGAAAGTATTAAAATTCTTTTGTGAAGCGTGTATATGTCCTGTCCCATAGGTTTATATATATACTACATAGTATGCTAAAATTTACTTCAGTTTGGAAATCCATGATGCAGTTGAAAAATCTTCTTCAGCAATTTCCTTCAATAAAAAAATTGATACTTTTTGCCAACCCTGTATATGATCTATATAATTTATACACAACAAATAATAAACAAAACGTTATTTAAACTTAAAACGTATGCCACAGCAGAAAACGGGCTTCCAGCTGAATTCTTTTATGTGTACCCATAAATAAACACAAATTCACACACCACACTCTACCAAAAGCATTTCGTATTATAATCTTTGATGATATATATCAATTTCAAGATGTTTGAAATAGTGTAACAGTATCAAAGTACGTTGCAAACTGTTTTTCTTAATGGACCATAATACAACGGATTTTTATTCTGTGTCGCTGTAAACGAACTACAAGAATTACTACACACTTAATTGAACCATCTGCACTAAAGTTACTGACGCTTAGTCTGCAGCGATACCTTTTCCTTTGTTTATGGTTGGAATTACTAAATAAATATTTTAAAGAAAACCAATTGGGGGAGAATTGAATAGAAGAAGTCACGTAAGTAAACAATCTTAAGTCGTTATCATTATTTATTTTCATGAATTACAATAAGGGGCGGGTATGTGTTTTGTATGTTGTATATATTTCATTGTCCGGTGTCATTCGTCTTGATCGATGATAAATTTTTACCATAATGCTTTTTCTCTAATGAAACCCAAACATGTCAAGTAGTTTATTTGTTACCCGACTGCCAAGAAGGATTACGGATTTCAAGCGTATCTGGGTATGTTAATTTCTTTACACCCTCGAAACATCCCAACGGCTGGATGGATTTTAATGAATGAGGTTTCTATGGATTCGTCTTAACCGTCCGATGATTATAGGCTAGGTTTTGTTTTTATAAATTCAAAATGGCGGTAGAGACGAAAAAATTTCACGCATCCTGTTGAGTGGCATATCATTGGATAGCTTTTTGAAATGAAGACAATGTTTCATTGACAATTTTACAGTCAGAAGCTCCGTTTAAATATTACGTAACCTGGAAGTTATGTAGGTAGGATCTCTAGCTTTACTGCAACTCTAATCATCACAGACATCTATAGGTCTCATCAAAACAGTGTTTATAGATAGGAACTATCAATTAAACACAACTTAAAAGTCATCAGTACAAGTAAATAAAAAAAATAGGTAAGTAATATAGAAAAATAGTTTCACATTGATGAGATATAATTAATTAGTTCAGGGTTTTTTGATTTTTTAAATTTAATTAATTATTTATATTTGTACTTTGTGTGACAACTTACTTAAGTAAAAGAAAGTTTTCGTGAGTTTATATATTTTCAACTATGTTTGAAAGTGTTAAAAATTATTTATAAGTGACATTCAGTAAAGTGATTTTATGTTCAAGACGTCTTTATGTTCAAAGTTAATTTAATTATTTTGTAAATCTTCAACTATCTTTCTTTTTTTTTTTGCTATTGATCAAAAAATTAATATAGATTGTTGTTTCATTACTGACTTGTAGTAACTTGGATACCATTATCTAACAGAGAACAAAATAATACGTTTTAGAAATAATCTATTTTTTAATCCTTAATTATATACAATTTACAAGGATACAAAAGGAAGTACCTTTTATATGTTAAGGGAAATCTTTTTTCTCACGCATGCACATATATGAATTTCGAATTATACTTATTAAGCTGCCATTATTATGGGTAATGCCTGGATTTAAAGTTTACTTATAACTTAAAATGATTATGCCTAATATTTATAGAAATGTCTTAATTTTGGTTCGCATAAAATGTCCATTCATTTCCTGTCTGAGACTAAAATCTCTCTTTTCATAAGCTTTTTAAAAATGTTTGTGTAACAAAATTTCTAATGCAACTCACTTTTGACAATGGGTTAATTTCTGATACATAATTTAACTATTCTAAAAATGCTTGGGCGTATTCTATTTCGTGTTTTATAACGTGATCAAATATTTAGTCATTTCCTCTATATACTGTTATTAAAGAACAATTTTCTTTTGCAATTTTTCATAACAAAAAATATTATTTTAATAACCCTTTATGAAACACAAAACTTCCATTCTTGAAACACCGTTATTGAATATTTCTATGATAACATGTTTGTTCTATAAAATTCTTTAATGTATTGAAATATCTTTAAGGGGTCTCAGGGATCTTAAAATTGGGAAAAAAGAAAAAAAAAGACTAATTTCAACATTTAATATCTTAAAATGTATTTAATTTTAAGACACAATTTTATATTGGGATGAAAGATATAAATATATTTTTTTCATTTCATGTATTTAAAAAATTGTTAGATGCAAAATTAGCATTCAGAGGGGGCTCCAAAATGTTAGACATTTGACGAGGAGAAAATCGGCATAACAGATTACGCGCACGATTACAAAGTAAATTTTGCAACTAGAAGGAAAGTTGTGGTGCCTACTTATACTTCAGATTTTAATAACTACCCAGAACCTAAATAAATTTGTATTTAAACCATTTTTATATTTTTAATACAAAGTTGTATTTAGCTAATGCAAAATTTAGAAAATTTCAACAGTATAATCAGATGAAAAAAAAATTTTTGAACAATGAAAAGGAAATTATAGGTTCAATTTTTTATAGAGTAATATGAAACATGTGTTTTGAAAATTTCATTGAAAAAAAAATATTCAGAAGTGTTTGGGATATCGTGCGCGTTATGCCCAGAAACATCGTTTAGAGAAAAATGATTTCAAAAATTCGGAAACGCCGTTTGAGCTATTGAGCGGGTATAATTCTAAATACCATAATTTCTGTTCTAATGGGAATTTCAAGGAAACAATTATATCAAAATGTTTAGAAAAGATAGAAGTTTGACACCTAATAAAATTAAAATTTCAAAAAATTTAAAGCTTTTAGAGTCCTGAAACCCCTTATCTGTTGAAAAATTTTGTTTGAATTTTACAAATATATTTTTAAAAATTTTAGGTGCGTTTGTAATTAAGGTGCCAGTGATTTTAATCAGTTGATTTAAATCAGCGATTTAAATCATGATTTTAATCAACTGATTTTTTTTTTAAATCATTGATTAAAATCAAAAATTTTCTAAATGTTTAAAAGGTCAAAAAAAGTATTAAAATCTAAGATCAACATAATTTGAAAGTTTCTACAGGTATTTTGACTCATGAATAAACAAAAAAAGAGCTTTAAATAATTGTTTCTAAGCTTAATTACTGAGTATTGTAAAAACATAAAAACAGTTAAGTTTGTAAAAAACATTGTTTTTATCCAACACAAAACAGTTTCATTTAAAAATGATATTTAATGTAATTTGCACTGTCATAATTTCCTTTGGGTAATCAATTTATGCATTATTTTATATAAAATAATAATAAACGTAGCACATGTAACAAATTTCTGCAAGTAAAAGAATAAATAGTCAGTGCCTTAGTTTCTTGTTCTGCTATTGAAATAATAAATTAATAGCAATCTCGAGTCAAAGAAGAATGAAAGAGTAACATCTGCTCAACAGCTAAATTGTAAATGAATGCATAAGAGAAAAAGAACTAATTGGTATAAAAATGTTAAGCACAGCAAGAGTTTCTTCGGTATAGGTTGAATAAATGTTTTTTTTTTCTTTTTTTTTTTTTTTTTTTTTACTTTGTAACGCATATATGCTAAATAAAGAAACTAATTAGGGGTTGAAAAGGCAGCAAAACTTTTCTTTAAAAAAAATTAACCATTGAAAACTAATTATCCCCACTGAGAGGTAATAATGCTGTTATATAAATATTTTCAGGATTTCAGATATAACTGGCTCGCCTTACATTTATTATGTATGTGTGTATGAATGGCTTTAACTCATTTTCATAAATTTTTTGGTTAGCATACACATACATGTGTGTAAGTTTAGATTTTGGCGATTAACAATAATTTTTCTAAGTGCAAATTCAACACTGCTTGAAAATGATGTTTGTTAGTTTTGTTATTTGTGCTACTAACTAATGAAATTACTTATTTGCAGTTTATATTAATTATGTAATTTCTTACTGTTTTTCCTAGGCCATTTTTTAAGGGTGCCGCAATCTGGTCCTTTTGAAATTGGCAAAATGCACCCTGCCTTTTTAAAAAATAGTGAAATTTACCTGTAGTTGTAAACAGAGATTTCTTGTAAAAAACTTCCTCATTCAACAGTATTTCTCAACTCATGTGCCCAAGATCTTGCAAAAATAATAAAACTTTATTTCTTTAGAAAAAACAGGATACTATTAAAACATGATGTTATTGTATTTTTATATTTGTGATTCATAAAATTATTAAACATTAAGGACAATTTATTTATTATACTAAACATTATTCTTTTTTTTCTTTTCTTATATCATTACTCTCATGAAATAGTGCCCTTTTTTGGAACTAGCATCCTGCCACCTTTTTCTTTCTAAAATGAATACTACATTATTAATTATCATTTTAATAATTAAAGCTTAAAAATACACTATGACGCAAAAGTTTAGACAATGAAGAAATTCTTACATACTTTGAAAAATATTTATACAATTTTCAAATCACTGCTTGAAATTAATGTGCTGTACATATAAACAATATTTATAACAAAGAAAAGTGGAATTGTGCATATTGCAATAAATTAAATGGTAACAAAAATAAACTGCTGTCTCAAAAGTTTAGACACAAATCAAATAAAATCGAAATAAACAATTTTTAAAACCTGGTTGCGCATCCATGCTTATGTATTACGTCATATACACGAGATTGCATGGAAGAAACTAAATCTTGCATAGTTTGTGGATCGATATCGTACCATGCATTCTCAATAGATGTCTTAAGTTCATTTTCAGAAGAGTATTGTCTAGCGTTGCTATAAACTTTGCGACACATGATGCTCCAAAGGTTTTCTATAGGGTTAAGATCTGGGCTACATGCTGGCCAGTCGAGAACTCTTATATTATGGGAATTAAACCAAGATTTTGAATGTTTTGCAGTGTGAATTGAAGCATTGTCTTGCTGAAATTCCCACTGAGGACCCCTAGAAGCTCAGCAAATGGCAGTAGGTTTTCTTCTAATGTCTGTGTATAATGCTGTGAAGTTTGACGACCACTGGTGAAGGTCAGATATACTTGTCCATTATAGCAAAAGGCTGCCCAAACCATCACCGAGCCCCCTCCTTGTCTGCGACTAAAAAAACGTCGAGGTTCCTTCCGCAAGTCATGCCAATACGATAAACAACCATCTGGACCATCCAGATTCCACTTTTTTTCATCGCTAAATATGACTGACTGCCATTTCTCTCCATATGACATATGCTTTCGAGACCACATAAGTCTTTGTAACTTATGATGTGGTTTCAGAGCTGGTTTCTTCTGCATTTTGCTATAAACGATTGTTCCTTTTTCCAAAATTCGTCTACGAATCGTATCCTTTGACACAGAGAGTCCCGATGAGCTTTGAACTCCACGTACGCTCATTTGTTGAGTACTCGCTAGTCTTTGTATCAGGCGATCCTCTCGTACATTTGTCACACGTGGCCTCCCAGACCGACATTTTGCTTTATATTCGGAACCACTCGATAAAACTCGATAAATAGATTTTTTTGACCTATTAATAATAGCAGAAATTTCAGAAACGCTCTTCCCTTCACCTTTCAACTGCCAAATCCTTGAAACCTCATTCACTTGAGTTTCTTTAGCTCTCGGCATGTCGACTATGAAGCGCAATCGTTTGCAGAACTTAAGTACTCCAAATTTGTGACATCATCGATTCTAAATTTGCATATGCCAGCGAATATTCAAAGAAATTTAGAATAGTGTCTAAACTTTTGCGACAAGCACATTTGAATTTTTATGAAAAAAATTAGTATTTAGCAAATAAACCGACTGTCTTTTGTACATAGCATTTTAAATCAGTTTTTGAATATATTTACAGATTTTGTAATTCTGACGTCATAATTCTACATTTTAAAGCTGAATGACGTCATTGTCTAAACTTTTGCGTCATAGTTTATATAATATGTTCCTAATTACAGAGTTAATTGTTCAATAATTATTAATTTAAAGTAGTTTTAACTATTTAATATTGAATGCAGTTAGTAATTATAATGAATATTAAATATCACTAGTATTTAATAAAGTTTTACATAATTATTACAATATTAATGTATATAGCATTATTGTATAATACTAACTAATGAAATTACTAATTTGGAGATTTATAATTTCTGTAATTACAAACTAATAATTATAATTTTATTAATTAAAGTGTAAAAACATAGATTATATTTAGCAGTTGGTGGTTTAATTGTTTTGGAAACCTAAAACTCTTGGTAGCTATTCAGTATTTGAACGCTGGGAAAAAAATCATAAAAATCCGATTTAAATCAAGAAAATCTGATTTAAATCAAAAAAATCATGATTTTTTTACACCTTATTTGTAATTGTATAAATACGTAGCACCTATAGTCGTCGTCTGATCCGACAATCAAAATATCCTTATTACACTAAGAAATAAGACAAAAAAAAGTCTCATTCTTCTACGATTAAAACTGACCAAGAAATAGTTGTTTAAAGTTGAAGCATCTTTTTTTTTTTTTTTTTTTTTTTTTTTTCAACTAAATAGGGGTTAATCCCAAATTTACTTGAATTATAAATAATCGTCGGATATAAAAAAAAAAATAATAGTTCAGAGTGAAATTAACAAAACCATATGAATTTGAAATATATTTTCATTCTGACATATTAAAGCAAAATTTCTGTATATAACTTGTACAGAAAACATAAGTGAAAAAAATAACAAAATTTTTAAATCTATATAATACTTGGAAATGTTTCTGTAGAAAAGTTCTCATACCTTGTATTCAAAAATATTTCAAATTTTAATTGCTTAATAGGCGTACAGCCAACAGAGTAAAAAGTGTCCAAGTCGGGACTCCAACTTGTCATCGGTATAGCGCACCGATGTCTTCCCGGGTTCGAGTCCCGGCTTGGACACTTTTTCACACTGTTAGCTGTACACCTTTTAAGCAATTAAAATTTGAAATATTTTTAATACAAGGCGTGAGAAATTTTCTACAGAAAAATTTCCAAGTATTATACAGATTTATTCTATTCCATCGATGCTGGATTCTCTTTAGTTTTATGTTTGCCTCAGAGTCGGTGGCTCACGGAAAAATATTCCATCTTGTACTGCGGTTCTAGTGTTACCAACATATGATAGTGAGAAGTGTCAGGCTAGGTATCGTTCCAAGTGCTTCAGTTGGTAGAACGTCGGTGCACTATACTGATGACCCGGCTTCGACACCTTTTCACTCTTGGCTGTACGCCTTTTAAGCAATGAAAATTTGTAATATCAATAAAATGTTTGTTAAATGAAATGATGAAAAGCAAAAGTCTCGATTCTTAACAAAATAAAGCATATGCTAAAATTCAATTACTTTAACGAATCTGAAACTTACTTAATAAAAATTATCAGTATTAGGATATTTGTACGATGTGACTAGATCAGCGTAGATAGACGCGAAATAAATTCTTCTAACACTTTAATCACTTTGCGTACGGTCCCTGGAAGCCTGGTCCAACATATCTGTGTTCAGATACAGAAAATTTATGTAAGTCATGCAATTCAAAGTTTCATAAATCGGTCAATTTTAGTGTTAGATGAATGGGACTTTTTTTGTCTTACTTGTTAGTGAGATAAGAATTTTACTAAATATCACTTATAGGAACGTGGGACCGTATAAAAAATGAATTTCATAACTTTTTAAGATGTGTTTTAATTGATCCAAACGACTTAAAAAATAATTTTTTACCTAATATTTTTATAATTGAAACTATATGTCTATACGACTACAGTTAATTTTCAAACACCTTTAATTTAAAAAATGTGATTCAAACCACATGAAATCTAAAATTTATCCTTAAAATTGTGCATAATGTGAACAGACAGAAACTGCTAACTTTTATTTTTAATATCATCCAAAAACAAGTTAGTTTATTGATATAATTTTTTTATTAAATTTATTACTTTCATCCAAAGATTTTGGAAATTCGTGTTGAAACCAGTTATCAAATATTTTCATAAACAACTTGTGCAGTAGTATAAATTCCAAACAACAACATTTATTTTTATGGGGTCTCGAGACTCTTAAAATTTGGAAAAATGGAAAAAAAAACAGACCATTTTTAATGTTTAATATCTTAAAATGTATATGATTTTAAAACATAATTTTTAGGGAGATGGAATATATAAGTATGTTTTTTCGTTTCATGTATTTAAAAAATTAGAAAATGTAGAATTAATATTTATAGGGAGCTTCAATCTGTCAGACACTTGTAAAGCAGAAAATTGGTATGACTGATTACGCGCACGGTTACAAAATAAATTTTCCAACAAGAATGAAACTTTTGGTGCCTAATTATACGTCCTATTCTAATAATTAACCTGAACCTAAATATAGTTGTATTTAAAGAATATTTATAATTTTAATACAAAGTCGAATTTAGCTAATACAAAATTTTGAAATTTTCAACAGTATAATCACATAAAAAAATAATTTTTTTAACAATAAAAACGAAACTTTAGCTTCAATTTCTACAGACTAGCATAAAACATCTATTTCGAAAATTTAATGAAAAAATATTGCGAAGTTTTTGAGATATCTTGCGCGTTATGCCCAAAAATGTCATTTTCAGTAAAAGGACTTCAAAGTTCCGGAAAAGCCGCTTCAGCTATTTGGCGGGTGCAATTCTAAAAGTCATAACTTCTGTTCTAATGGGAATTTCGAGGGAACAGTTATATCAAAATGTTCAGAAAATATAGGAGTTTAAAATAAAAAATAATTTCGAAAATTTTGAAACTGTAAGAGTGCTGAGACCCCTTAAAACGTATTAGAATTAAGGTAAATTCCCGTTGAAAGGCCGAATCAAAAGTTATCAAAAGTTTCTGGATATATAAAGTAAAACCGTGTAAATGATAAGACACGATAAATAAAAAGACAAGATTAATATTTTTTCGTGCACTGTACCTGGACCATAAAAGCAAATAGTTACTTACTTGGTAATGTATAAATTGTTGATGAAAGGATTTCTGATTTTTTCCAGAAATCGTTTGCCGGTTATAACTGTAATATACATCTCCTAATGACATATGAGAGCCCACAAAAATAAAATATTTAAGATCTCAAATCTTCGTCATTATGGATTATTACTTTCCTAATCCTCCCCTCGGTTTATAGATTTATCGATCTGTGTACTTATATGTCTGAACTACTTTTTGTATCATATAATATTTTTAAACCTTTTACTTAATTTCTGCTTTACTGAGATTTTCCAGCAACTTATTACATTTTATGTTGTATGTATCGGAAAAGAAGAATGAAATATTGTTGTTAAACGTAATTTAGACATAAATATTTTTAAAATAGTCTTTAAGTAGAAATGGTGTTGTTTATGTTTTTTGTGAATATAATCACATCTTTTGTGGAAATACAGCTAATAGTTATTTAAAAATTATAATAATAAAACCTTCTGGAAGAAATTAATACCTTTAGTGTGCGTCTTTAAAATATTCTGAGATTTTGTTTAATCAAACTTATAAACCATTTTGTTTACGCCATGTAGTTAATATAAATTTATACTTATAAACTAGATATTTGTAGATATTTTATACAAAACACTAACGTTTTTAAGGTATGTTGAAAATAATACACTTTTCCTACTTAACAGGAAATACAATGCTGAATTTTTAAAAATCGATAAGATTTTATAGATTTTAATTTTCTATAAATCATTTGCAGTTAAATTACGAGTGTAGCCCGTCATGAGTTTTTTGTGGATAACAATAAAATAACGAGCTACACTCATCACCCAGACCAAAGTTACTGAAAAAAACTTTTATCCCAAAATTTGTATGGTTATTAATTAAAATAAATTGCAATTTCAACAGAATAATTATTTTTAATTAATAAAATGAATAAATTATAAAATGAATTTTCTTTAACGAAAAAAATCTCATTCCAGGCACAATTATTTAAGATTAAATACACACAAAAAAAAAGTTAATATATTATTTTTAATAAGTCGATTGTATTCCAGTTGTTTCTTTCTCTGTTTTCTTTTCTTTCATTTTTTCCTTTTTTTCAGCCTTAATTATATATGTACGTCTTTTAGTTTGTGGGTTACTAAAAGATTATTTTCCAAAAAGCCATAAATATGATTAACAATTTTTTTTAACAAAGTTATAAACTTTCATTCGAATAACCTGCATTCGAACCTGCATTTAATCTCTATGTTATGTAACGTAGTTTAACGTTGAGAGTTTGAAAGTATCTCCTTTAATTATTATTTTAATTATTTTCAAAGCTTTAATTTGCAAATGAAATTTAATTAGAGTAAAAACTGGTTTCAGTCTCATTGTATTGTTATAATTACATTTCTGAAAAATTAATTAAGTTTCCCTAATTGTGTTTTATAAATTGAGATTGAAGACACAGTGGATATGTTTTCATTAAGAATATTCATTTATAATTGCATTTTTCTATTAAAGGGATTTTGATAGATCTAATTAAATGAGAACTTTCTATGATTATTATTTCTCTGATTATTTACTTAACACTTCAAAATAAAGAAAAGTTCCTATGGTAAAATTTTGAAAACAAATTTCACAGTTATTTTTACAGTTTTCTAGTATAATACATAAGTTGGAAAATTTATTTTAGTCATATTATTTTTTAATTAGGAATTATGCTGACAATTAAACTAATAAACTGGGTCTGTTTTACGCAAACACTACTTTTGAAACAAAATATATTTAAAGGAACTATCAAAGAAAGACCTAGCATTTTAACGGATATCTAAGTTAAATGATCGCTACATATTGAATTTTTACGTGTTGCAATTTGTATTATTTCTCTTATAGTGAATGACTAGTATAAATCAGGTAGAGCTCAGGGGCGTAGTGATCAGAGCATGTGACTTCCACGCCCATTTCATATACTCATAAATAATTTTCAAGTTGAATTGTGTCAATTTTAATGCAAATGACATCATTTAATTCCAATAGAAGTTTCGCTATTAAACTTACCAGTTGGTGGCAACCCGATGTGTTGCTTTTGAATTGCATGAGATCATTCGATAGTTTTGGTGGAAATGACTTTAGTGTAAATTTAGAAGACAATCACAGTATTAATTTTATTAAATACAATATTTCAAATAATAAACTACATTAATTTAACTCAAAAGCTTTCCCAATAAAAATGCACATATTCTATAACTTTATTAGCCAAAACCTTTTCGTTCTTCCATGATTTGGCTTCTAATTTTGGAGTTGTTAGAAATGACGTCATTTGGGTGGACTTACACAAAAATCATTTTGTTTTGGCGAATTTATTCAAAAGCTTTTTTTTATTTATAAATTAAAATAAATACTTCGAGAAATATAATTTTTTTCGTTAAAACATTTTGTTTTCAACGTCCTTGTGAAAAGTTTTAATCGCCATCTTAATATTTCCTTTTTACTTTCTTCTATCTTTACAAGAAGAAAGTATTGGATTCATGAAAATTTTCGAATTCCGGTTTTCGACGGATTTACACGTTTTAGGGGTCAGAGAACCCGAAAAACATGTTTTTACAAAATGTCTGTCTGTGAGTCTGTCTGTTTGTCTGTCTGTCGGTCTGTCTGTCCGTCTGTCTGTGTGTCTGTGTGTGACACAAATTTAGTGGGCGCTCTATCTCAAGAACTAATGCACGGAATTTAATAAAAATTCATAACCAGTTAGTCCCTGATACAAATTGATGCTGATTAGTTTTTGGTGCAAATCACTCAACAGGTGGCGCTGCTGTGCTGCATTTTTTACGATTTACGTAATGGCTCTATCTCAAGAACTAATGCACGGATTTTCACGAAACTCCAGATTAAGATATTCCTTGATATTACTTCATGCTGATTACGTGTTGGTGTAAATCGCTCAACAGATGGCGCTGCTATGTGTCATTTTTTACGATTTTCGCAATGACTCTATCTTAAGAACTAATGCACGGATTTTCATGAAACTTCAGATTCAGTTAGTCCTTGATATGACTTGATGCTGATTACGTGTTGGTGTAAATCGCTCAACAGGTGGCGTTTCTGTGCTGCATTTTGAACAATTCCCACAATAGCTCTATCTCAAAAAATAATGCACGAATTTTCATCTAACTTCAGATTTAGTTAGATGTTAACACAAGTTGTTTCTGATTAGGTTTCAGTGTTAATCGTCCAATAGGTGGCGCTGCTATGCTGGAATTTTCATAATTTTCGCAATAACTCTATCTCCAAAACTCATATACGGATTTTCCCCAAATTTCAGATTCAGTTAGACTTTGACATAAGTGGTTGCTAGGTGATTTTTGGTGTAAGGCACCCAGTAGATGGCGCTGCTATGCTGAATTTTGCTGAATTTACACGATTTCAGAGATAGCCATATCTCAAGACCTAATGCACGGAATTTCATATCTTTTGAATCCTCATGATTGGTATAGATTGCCGTTTAATTTTGGCAGTGTGAGAGCGAATTTTCCAGTATTAACATGTATGAGATAGAAGAAAGTTTTGGGATTGGTACATCCGACTAGTTTACTTTCTTCTATCTTTACAGGAAGAAAGTATTGGTTTCATGAAAATTTTCGAATTCCAGTTTTCGACGAATTTACACATTTTATGGGTCAGAGATTCTAAAAAACATGTTTTTACAAAATGTCTGTCTGTGAGTCTGTCTGTCCGTCTGTCTGTCTGTCTGTATGTGACACAAATGTTGTGGGCGCTCTATCTCAAGAACTAATGCACGGAATTTAATAAAAATTTATATTCAGGTAGTCCTGATATAGATTGGTGCTGATTAGTTTTTGGTGTAAATCGCCCTGCAGGTGGCGCTGCTATGTAGCATTTTGCAAGATTTCCGCAAAAGCTCTATCTCAAGAACTAATCCACGGATATTTATAAAACTTCAGATTCAGTTAGTCTTGACATGAATGGATGCTGTTTACGTTTTTGTGTAAATCGCCCAACAGGTGGTGCTGCTATGCTGCCTTTTGCAGAATTTACACTATTTTCGCAGTAGCTCTATCTCAAGATCTAATGCACACATTTTCATCAAACTTCGGATTTAGTTAGTCCTTCATATGAAATGATGCTGACTACGTGTTGGTGTAAATCGCCCAATATGTGGCGCTGCTGTGCTGCATTTTGAACTATTTCCTCAATAGCTGTATCTCAAGACCTAATGCACGAATTTTCATCTAACTTCAGATTTAAGTATAACTTGATTAATATTGCTGCTGATTATGTGTTGTTGCAAATCGCTCAACAGGTGGCGCTTCTATGCTGCATTTATCCTGATTTGCGCAATATCTCTATCTCAAGAACTAATGCACGAATTTTCCTCAAACTTCATATTCAGTTAGACGTTGACATAAGCTGGTGATAATTAGGTTCTGGTGTAAATAACCCAATAGGTTGCTTAATTTTTCTGGATTTACACGATTTCAGTGACAGTCATACCTCGAGAACTAATGCACGGAATTTCATATTTTTAGAATTCTCATGATGAACTCAGATTGCCATTTAATTTGGCCTTGAGATAGTGAATTTTGAAGTATTGACATGTATGAGATAGAAGAGAGTTTTGTGATGGCCAAAACATACTAGTTTACTTTAAATTAAATTTGAAAAGCTACGACGGATTTTTTTTCTTACGTCAGTGGAGTTTATCTCAGTGTTAAAGTCGACAGACGATTTTTTGATTTCTGAAATAAACTGATTCCTCAAGCTTAAATATGTAAAAATCGTATAAAGAAGATTTGTCCTCTAGGCCGTGGCAGATCGTAAAAAAACAATAGGTGCAATGACCCGCTAGATGCGAAATGTCAACAAAAAAAAACTCCAATATGATGTACGAAGATTGACTTTATTGAGTCATGATAAACACCGAGGAGAGGTACAAGCCGGGAACAACAGCAGACGCCTCTTTTTAGAGCAGCATCCAGAGAGAGCGTCAGAGCAGAAGTGTGTTGACTACGCAGCAAAAATTCACGTGCTTGGCGTGATATAATATCGCCAATATACAAGTATTTTGCGCCATGCACAAGGGAAACAAAAACATTCTCTGGTGAAAGATTGGCCAAATGCATACCGTGAACTTATATGTATTTGAATTGCGTAGGGATACCATATTTGAGGTTACCAAATTCTTGTGGTATGGGAATTGTAGAGACACTGTACTTTGAAACAAATGTGGTTAAGTAAAAACGGACAATGTGTCTGGATATAGACAAACGGGGGAGAAAATCACAGAATTGTTAGGTGAAAGGGCATGTGAAATGCAGTTGCTGAAAGAGATGTGAGTGCAAAGCTCAGTCCGTATGCAGACTGCAGCTGTTACAAAAATATGCCGCATTATAATACATATGAATATAACGGTCCGGATTTTAAGGTGCAGTGCGAAAATAAATCTAATGAATAGACTACATGTTAAGTGATTTTTAATGATGTGCTAGAAGCATGACCAAATAAGGATAGGAGAGAAATTAAAATGTTTTTGTATGAACTGATAGCAGTAACGTTTTTCTACAAGATTAAATCTTATGTGAGAAAGTATCTCAGAATAGAAATGGAAGATTGAATCACTGGTTTTATTTAAATTTATGAACCGCAGTGGCTGAAAATAATACCTTAAAATAAATAAAGTATTAAATTGAATCTTGAAGTGAAACTGTGGTTGGGGGGGGGGGGGGGAGTAGAACGAAAACATATATAACAGGATAGTCGTAATAAATGGGTTTCGATTTCTTGAAATTATCTTAAAAAATACAATTCAACCACAATAATATTTTCACTATCAATTCAAATAAAAGTTAATTTACATTTGAAAATGATGTCAAACAAAAAAATCGAAAATCCCTATCGTTTTTCTTTTTCTTATTTTTATCCGCAAAATTGGAACAATTTATTTGTCATTACAGAAATGTCATTAAAAATTATGAAAAAATAATATCTCGAAAAGTAATTCAAATTTTTAAATTCTAAGTCCACTTTTGGCATCCTCGGATATATGCGGATAAATAGCATAAATTTGATCACGCAGAATTCGATACTCTATGATTAATAGCTGTGAAATACAAACGGACAGTCACTTTTTAATACAACAGATTCTTGAAGTTTTAATTTCGTTATCAAAAATTAGCCAGACACAAATACTGAACTATTTATTTTGATTTAAGTGTAAATCAGCTATTTCGTAATGGATCCTGCACGCAATGGAGATAGATGAAAAAAAAATCATGCTTAAAAATTATTTCAAAAGCCAAATCAGTCAATTAAGATACAGTTTTCAAACAAATTACATTCGAAAGTAGATTTTTCTTTGTCTTTTTTTTTTTCTATATGACGGTGGAAAAATTGAAAATGTGCGATGTTTAGAAAATTAAAAAATTACAGAAGCGAAAATAGCAAAATCGAAAATTCGTCGTCATATGTTGCCATTCGCAAAATGACTTCAGCGTTACTCACGCATATGTTTGTCCTTTGTAATATAGACATTAAAACGTTTAAGGCTGTATTTTAATTTCTCAAAAAAAGCTTGGAAAATATTAAAAATTGTATTTTTTTTTTTTTTTTTTTTTTTTTTGCGAATGAAATAAAAAAAAATTTAAATTAGTTTGCAAAAAACAAACTTTAAAAAGTTCGGGACTTAAAACAACGTTTATTTCTTTTTCATTCAAATTCAACCTCAAAACCTACAGGGTTTGAAAGTGTATTTGAATTTTGTCTATTCCGTTGACCTAGAATCTTGAAGTTCGACACGAAGGAAAGAAAGTCTTATTGGGTATGTAAATGAAAAACTAGAAAACAGGAATTCTGCTTTTTCAGAATTTAGTATCGAACCCTATAAAAAAAAATGTATATGTGTATATAAATATAGATAATGCAAAACATATTTCAGTTTTAAGACTTAAAACACACGCTTTTATTTTATATAAAATAACGTCATTCGCATCCTCTGAAGAATTTTTCATTTACGATCCAGTCTTAAACAACATCTACATAAAAGTATTCATATGACGTCACTATCGCTGAATAATACACAAATACAAAAAAAGTGATGTCACTCAAGAAACCCGACAAAAAAAAAAAGAAAATCGGCTATCTAATGATTCATATGCCTTCATTTGTTTGTAATATTAATATAGTAGATAAAATTAAATATACTTTATAATAGCTCCATGTTTTATCAGAAATCATTCATTTATATTTTTCCAAAATAGCAGGTATTTTAATTCTTTTTTTTTCAGTAGTTATGAGAAAATGGCGATAAAAAGATAATTACTATTTTCTAACTATTTTTTTCTTTACTTTCTGCAAAAATGAAGTACTTGAGTTGCCAAAATTAAACAAATGGCGCTAAAAACTACAGAAAAATTAATATCTCCAAAATAAATTGAGATGCAGTTTTCAAATAAATTGCATTAAAAAGTACTCCCCCCTCCCCAATACAGCGGTATAAAAAAATCGAAAATGTGCGATGCTTAGAAGTTTAAAAAATTACAGTAGAGTATTTAACAATAGAATGATACATCTGCTTTGTTTTACGGCTGAAGTTTATTTTCCTGTTTGATGGAGTTATTATCAAGACACGTATATCATATTGTAACGACACAAGTATTGCATATTTTATGTTCATTCTGACAGTGTTCAGTTGGTTATTTTTATTAGCAGACAATTGTTATACTGTAATTGTCTATAAAAGTTTGTTATAATTTAGTTTAACTGACAGACAGACATTTGTTAAATTGTGAATTGCTTTTAACAGTTGTTATCAAGATCTTTTTATGTTTATTTATTTTTGGTGCTGGGGCACATTTGTTTTGTATTTCTTATCTTAGTTAAATTAGGACCTGTTTCTTTTCCGGGCCGGTTGCCTTAGTTTGTGTTTCATTGGTTAGTAGTGGGGAACTTCCACCGGGGAGTTAACACCTATGCCAAATTTTGGTGGGTACCCCGGTGGGTGATCTTGTCCTCTTGTTTTACGGCTGGCTTATACAACGGAACGTTATTTTTTTTATACGAAACTTTATTTGCTGGGAGAAGGAAATAGCATATCGAGGGCTAATAAAAAAATCATTAATTTCCAATTCAATGTCGCTTTATTACATGACAAACTCATCTGATCGTATGTCTGTCAAGACCGATTTTTTGCATTTAAAAATTAAAAGCATAAATTTGAAATAATATCAAGTCATAATTTGCTAAAGATTTCGAGTTTCTAACTTAATGCGTTAAAAAGTTCTAAAATGTTGACTTCCCACCGAAAATTAAAAAAAAAAAATATTTCAAAATAAGGAAAAACAATTTTCCATCTGCCGGTTCGAAAACTGTTTGCTTTTTCACCAAAGTTATTAAAGTAAAGCATTATAAAAAGTTTCTGGTGCAAATTTTAATTAAAATTAGGTGGTGTAAAGTCTCCAAGTAATTAGCAATAATTAGTCATTAAATTAACAGAACAGTGCCTGAATTTACACTTTACAACGGACGACAGTATCCCACGGGGAGAGAACAATGCATCTTGTATGGACAATGAGCAGGCATCGCAAAGTATTTTTTTTTCTATGCCTCTTTACACTAAAAATTCGTCACGGTAAAACCTTTATAGATGTTTTTCTCCTCTGGTTGACCCTCTTTGGTCAAACTTTCAGTCGCGCAGTAGACTTCCGGTGACATCACTGGCATCTGAAAGACAACAAAGAACTCCAATCAACACTAAGGCACCTCGCAGCGATTGGAAGTGCCATAATAGTGGACGCCGCCCGCTCCCTTTTTTCTCCGGAGAGAGAGGATGCAGAGAAAAGACGGGGGAAGAGAGAAGAGAGATTGCGTCAGAGAAATGAGGTGGATTTTGCAGAGAGTGGCACGCTGGCGATTTCCATTCCTGGTAGAGACATCCTGTCTCTTGAATAAGTTTAGAACTTCGTAGTTCACTGGGCATATTTGGTGTAATTGGACCTTCCAATTAAAATCGACGACGAATCCAGCTTTTCTAAATTTGTATATAATATTACCTAGAATAGAGTTAATCAAGTAAATAAATTTGTTTATTACATAAATTAGATAATTTCTTTTCCCAAAGCTACCAACTTTTATTAACAAAGAACGTAAATTACTACAGTGGGATGTAATATATCCCACTGCCCCTCAAGGGGTTAACGAGAGAAAATACTTTAGGATACTTACAGTTATAGACAATGCTTTTCTAACTTTGAGATACAATGTGGCCGAGTTGAATTAAGGAATTTTTTTTCTCGGGAAAGATTTTTGCAACTCCGAGTGGGATTGTGCGGAGTTTCAAGAAAAGGGAGTAGAATTTACACTTTTAGACCATTAACACAAAGTATCAAATCTTTCAGGGAGGCGACATTTTGAATTTCCAGGGGGAAATCAATTCACGGACCATATCAATTCACGGACCATCACTGCAATATATTGTAACCCATTATTTCTTCAATCCTCACAAAAAAATCTGGTTAAGATTTAATAAATCTATATAGTAAATAAAAATGTAAATGTTCGTTTGTACAAAATCTCAAATCTTCGAAAGTTATTCACCGATTGCTTTGAAATTCATGGATTGCGTTTCATTCGAATACGCGAGTGTTTTTATATACCTATTATGAACATTGCTTTCTCCCTCCCTCAATTTACCCTACACCCACTGGGGGGGGGGGGGCACTTTTTAATTTTTTTTTACACCCTCCATGTAATATACCATTTGAAAGCCCTTTGAACACACTTTCATACTATGCTTTCCCCCGGGGGCACATTTCTATATAAATAAAAATGTAAATGTCGTTTCTACAAAATTTTAAATCTCCGAATGTTGTTCACCAATTGCATTGCATTCGAATACGCGAGTGCTTTTATATACCTATCATGAACTTCGCTTCCCTCTCCCCCCCAATTTCCCACCAGGGGCGGAGCACTTTTAAATTTTTTTTCCTACACCCATTATGTGGTACATCATTAAAAAGCCCTTTGATCACCCTTTCACCTCCTGCCCCCCATCCCCTCACTTTGCCCCCCTGGGAAGGCACACTACTGAAATATTTCGCTAGTATTTTTTATGTTTTTGGTTTTTTTCTTTGTTTTATAGTTCGTGGTTTGCCCTTTTTTAATTTTTTTGCAATTTTATATGCTTTTCTTATAACATTCTTTCTTCTTTTTCAGTGCAATCGATCTGCTTCATCCAAATAATGCCTCGCAGATGATCAAACTTATGTCGTCGTACTCCCGAAGCGGAAGAAGTGCGGCGAGTAATTTCAAATCTAACTGACGAAGAACGGGCATCAGCGAGCGAGCAAAACAGACAAAGAATACTCAAATACGTGCCGAGGAAGCAAAAGAGCGACGTGCAGCCAGGCTTCAGGATGCACGGTGACTAGTACTGCGAACGCGTTCGGCAGATTCAGATCTGCTTCATTCTCAACAGAATTAATGCGACAGGCTGAGAGTGGCTGAATGACGTCAACGAAAAACAGCAGATAAACGTCAAACACGACTTCGTGCTCAGCAATCACGCGATTACAATATCCTTGCTTTCCGGTAGAACCCAGCTGATGATTATAGTTTGACCCGGCATGTTCTCATCGGCACTATGACTGAAGTGTAACCATATGGCTCTGAAATTTAATGGAGAAACGATCGGAATGTGTCGCGCCGCCGGCAAAATTAAACTGCCTCAACTTGGAGAACCGCCCGAGCCAATAAAAAATTTGCTTGCCGGATATACTACCGAATCAAAGATTTTCCTGCCTAACATCAGGAAATACAATGCATGCTTCCAAATGACTTTGTTCGGCGCAGAAATCGTAACAGCTCAATTCATGGCAACTTTCAAAGTGAAAGGACAAATTTACTATAAAGACGGCTCCCTGCTTCCGTTTCCAGATGGTCAACATAAATTCCTACAAATGCATTTCATCGGTGACGGCGATCATGAATTGAATGCACGCTGGAAACGATGGATATCCTTCTATATATAAAAAAAAGTTTTGATTTGGAAATGGACCAATGAAAGTCTGCGTAGATATTCCGGGTAGAACTCATCCAATTTAAATGCTTAAGCCAAGGCCTCCTTATCGAAATAACAGGCCTCGCAATCGCTAAGTTTCCTTTGTCCGCTGTACACGTGGTTAGAAAACACATAGTTTTCCGTGACTAGTATATAAAAAAAAAAGTTTAGATTTTGAAATGGACCAATGAAAATCTGCGTAGGTATTCCGGGTAGATCGGCATCCAATTTGAATGCTTAAGCATGGCCTTTCATCGTTAATATTAAAAAAACTGTTGCATACAAAAATATGAAAATCGGTGTATTATAGAGAAATGTTTGATAAATACGCTGATGCAGACAGTTTTCAAATCAAAGAATTATTTTAAGAAATATTTAATGCTAAAGTTGGACAAAATCGTTCCATTAAAAAAGTTTTATTGGAGCAAAAACTATACATGAGAATTTAATCATTTTTAGATCATTTTATACGTTATAAGTTCCCGATGTGCATTTTGCATTTATTTTTCTTATTTGACTCATTTTTTATGGTTTTATTTTATTTTTAAATTCAAATTTTCAGCATTTCGAGAGATATTTTTTACAAATTTTAGAAAATGTTATTAATTTAAACTGTTGCCAGTTGCATAAACAGCGCAAACAATAATTTTTACTTCAAATTAAAAAATTATTTACACGTGACTATTACAAACGGAAAAAAAACTTTAAAATTAGAATTAAATGATTACATGTTAAAAGCAGGAAAATTACGTCATAAGAACCATAGGCACAGATGTCATATACGCCCCATATTGGCGCAATTTTTTTCCGACGCCAATTTGGCGAAAACATCAATAGCATAAACAACAACATCTGGGTTACCATATCAAGCAAAATAACGACACTTTAGCACCAGTTAAGTAGCCATTGCGTATATGAAATTGGCGTCAGAAAAAAATTGCGCCAATATGGGGCGTATATGACATCTGTGCCGAACCATCTTTACACTTGAATTTTAAAAGTCCTTACGGCCAGTGCCGGGAGGAAGAGGTAGCTTTCATAATCCTTATTTTAAAAAAGCCAACTTATATCATGCAAACACACGAAGCTCAATTTAGTGGAAACCGAATATAGGAGATTCAATACTAATTTTTATCAATATAATGAATGAGAATTTCGCGAAATTAGTCAGCTTTATCCAAGCTGCTTTTCTTTAAAGTAACTTATATTTCGCTGCCAAATTCAGCAATTTCTTAAAGAGCCTGTCATTTTAAGACAACATGGTGGATGAGGCTAAGCAGTGAACTTGGTCGAGACCTTAGTAATTGCTGTGCACATGCTCACTCACATCGGAATTGGTTAATATATAGGAGTGCTGTCGCATGCAAAAAATCAGATTTTTCAAAATGTCACCCACAATAGAAATTGAAACTGCTATATCTGAGCCATTTTTTAAGGTAAAGACAAACAAAAAATGCTCCTGAATCCTTATATCAAGATCAAATACTTAAGAAAGAAACCTTTTTCAATTTCTAATTTTTTTGCACCTCACTTTAAATATATATATATTTTTTAATTTAATGGCCGCCAATTTGAAATAGATGGCTGATGAATCTGGCCAGCGAACTTGGTCGAGGTGTTGATGTATACTATCCACATGCCTTCTTACATCGAAATAGGCGAATACGTGTGTTATCGCGTGACAAATACAAGATCGTTTCAAAATGTTAGCCATGCTAGAAATTCAAAGTGCTATAAATCAACCATTTTTTAAGATATCAACAAAAGAACAAATTTTCAGAAACAAAAACTGCTCCGGAATCTTTGTATCAAGGCCAAACACATAAAAAAAATCTTTTTCATTTTCCAATTTTTTAATACCTCATTTTGAATTTTAAATTTAATTTTTTTTAATGGCAACCCTTTTGAAACAAGATGGCGAATGAAGCTGGCCAACGAACTCGGTCGAGACATTGGTATGTACTATGTACAGACCAAGTTACATCCAAATAGGTTCATAAATACACCTGTTATCGCGTGACAAAAATCAGGTCGTTTTAAAATGTCAGCCACAAGAGAAATTCAAAATGCTATTACTCAGCCATTTTTTTTTAGATATAGACGAAAGAAAAACTGTTCCGGAATCTTTGTATTAAGGTCAAACACATACAAAAAAACCTTTTTCATTTTTCAAATTTTTGGCATCTCATTTATTTTTTTTTATTTTTTTATTTTTTTAAATGGCCGCCATTTTGCAACAAGATGGCGGATGAAGCTGGCCAACGAACTCGGTCGAGACATTTGTATGTACTATGTAAACACCAAGGTACATCCAAGTCGGTTCATAAATACGCCTGTTATTACGTGAGAAAAATCAGGACGTTTCAAAATGTCAGCCACGCTAGAAATTCAAAATGCTATAACTCAGCCATTTCTTAAGATATAGACGAAACAAAAACTTCTCCCGAATCTTTTTATCAAGGTCAAACACATAAGAAGAAAATATTTTTTCAATTTTCAATTTTTGGTACCACATTTCAAATTTAAATTTTTCTTAAAAATTTAAATGGCCGCCATTTTTAAACAAGATGGCGGGTGAAGCTGGCTAAGGAACCCGGTCGAGTCATTGGTATGTACTATGTATAAACGAAGTTACATCCAAATCGGTTCATAAATACGCCTTTTATCGCGTGACAAAATTAAGGACGTTTCAAAATGTCAGCCACGCTAGAAATTCAAAATGCTATAACTCAGCCATTTTTAAGATATAGACAAAACAAAAACTGCTCCAAAATCTTTGTATAAAGGTCAAATACATAAGAAAAGAATATTTTTCCATTTTCAATTTTTTGGCACCACATTTCAAATTTTAAATTTTTAAAAAAAATTTTAAATGGCCGCCATTTTGAAACAAAATGGCGGATGAAGCTGGCCAACGAACTCGGTCGAGAGATTGGTATGTACTATGTACACACCGAATTACATCCAAATCTATTCATAAATACGCCTTTTATCGCGTGACAAAATTCAGGACGTTTCAAAATGTCAGCCACGCTAGAAATTCAAAATGCTATAACTCAGCCATCTTTTAAGATATAGACGAAACAAAAACTGCTCCGGAATCTTTGTATAAAGGTCAAATACATAAGAAAAGAATATTTTTCCATTTTTAATTTTTTGGTACCACATTTCAAGTTTTAAATTTTTTTGTAAAATTTTAAATGGCCGCCATTTTGAAACAAAACGGCGGATGAAGCTGGCCAACGAACTCGGTCGAGACATTGGTATGTACTATGTACACACCGAATTACATCGAAATCGGTTCATAATTACGGGAGTTACAGTGTGACATATGTCAGATATATATATATATATAGATAGATAGATAGATAGATAGATATACAGGGTGATTCAGCTCGTCGGTGACAAACTTTAAGGATCGATAGAGCACACCTAGACGAACATTTTTGAATAGGGAATGTAGGGTCCCTGACGCGATGGTAAGGCGCTAGGCGCTTTCGAAAATTTGGGTGCCGAAATTCGAAACGTCATAAAAACTAGGGAAATCGTTAGATTTTCTTGCTTGTTGCGTCGAAATGATTCTGTTTGTTTAGACTTTCTTCAGTACCAATTTGATAAGCGTATCTCTTAAAACATGGATAGGGGGCGCTGCAGACTTTGGAGAGCTAGACAACAACTTTAAGCCCGTTATTTTGATAATTTAACACATGCTCGCCAAAGTTTATACTCTAACTTAAAGTTTGAACCCAAAAGTAGAGCCCTGCAAAAAGCGTAAGAGCCGGAATAAAATGTCAAAGTACAGGGTGGTCGAAACTCGAAGGCTCCTAGGAGATAAACAAACAGATTTCTTGACTTATGGCATGCATTTTCATGATTCTGTTTGCTGGGGCTCTCTGAAACTCAGTTGAACGGTACAAAAAGAAACATCGATAGGGGGCGCTTTGGGCAAAAAACATAATTCGTTGACATTTCGGACGCTAACTGGAAACGGGGCGCTACGATCAGTTAGAAACAAAACAAGAGAGTAATTTACTTATCATAAGAAGCTATTAAAACTGCAGTTTGTTTGTTTTTTTTAACAAACATAGCTGGTTTAAATCATGCACAATGCGCGCAATAAAATTTACATAAGGTGCTTTTTGCTGATTTATGCAAAAGATATCGTACCATATCGATATGCAAAAGATACGTAATGCGTAGACGACAACGCGAGATGACGTAGTTGTATGCGCAGACACGTCTTTTGAACGTGCGGTACCTACTTAAGCTTCGGGTTACTTGTCTGCAGATCGGTAGTAGGATGGAACGGTACACAAACTCTGAATTGGCTGACATGCATTTGGCGTATGGCGCTGCTGGTTGTAATGGACGAGCCGCTCAGCGGTTGTACGCCGAGCGTTACCCCAACAGGCAAATCCCCTGCCATGCCTTCTTCGCTCGAGTACACCAGAGGTTGTCCACAACGGGATCTTTCGACGGAGGCAGGCCTGAACGGGAGCGATCAGTGAGCACCCCCGACAACGAAGAGGCTGTGCTTAACCTGGTTGAGGACAACCCAGGTCTTAGCACGAGAGATATCGCCAGACATGTTGGCATTTCGCAAGCAACTGCGTGGCGCATCTTACGTTCCCGGAATCTGCACCCCTACCACATCCAGCGGGTGCAGTTGCTCAGAGAGCAGGATTTTGGCCCTCGAGTGGAATTCTCAAGATGGTACTTGGCGATGAGATCCAGGGATCCCCGTTTTGTAAACAGCATTTTGTTTACGGACGAGTCCACCTTCAGCCGGGAGGGAATGTGGAACGCCCACAACAGTCATGTGTGGTGTGATGAAAATCCACATGAAACCAGAAGCCGAGCAGCCCAGGAGCGTTTCTCAGTAAATGTGTGGGCCGGCATTCTGGGGGATTGCCTCATTGGCCCTTATTTGTTACCTGAACGGCTGACAGGTGGAAATTACCTGATTTTCCTGCATCAAGTGCTGCCGCAGCTTCTGGATGAGGCGCACGTACCCGAAGGTTCGCGTCGCCAGATGTGGTTCCAGCACGATGGAGCTCCGGCCCATTACACGAACGACGTGCGTCTCCATCTAAACGCAAGGTATGGCCAGCGGTGGATCGGGCGTGGGGGTCCAGTTCACTGGCCTGCCCGATCACCAGACCTCACCTGCTTGGATTTCTTCCTTTGGGGTTACCTGAAGGCCGAGGTATACCATACACCTGTCAGCAGTGCTGAAGAACTTGTGGCGCGCATTGTGGCAGCTGCAGGGCAGATCAGAGATACTCCTGGCATTGTTGGAAACACACACTCCTCAATGCGACGGAGGTGCGAAGCCTGCATCATGGCCCAAGGTCGAAATTTCGAGCATCTTCTGTAGTGTTATTTTTTGTAAATAAATTTCCAGTATCATTGATGTTTTTGGTCTAAATTTATTCAGAAGTGTTGAGCAGAGGTAGAAAATGTGTTTTCATTATTACTAACTGATCGTAGCGCCCCGTTTCCAGTTAGCGTCCGAAATGTCAACGAATTATGTTTTTTGCCCAAAGCGCCCCCTATCGATGTTTCTTTTTGTACCGTTCAACTGAGTTTCAGAGAGCCCCAGCAAACAGAATCATGAAAATGCATGCCATAAGTCAAGAAATCTGTTTGTTTATCTCTTAGGAGCCTTCGAGTTTCGACCACCCTGTACTTTGACATTTTATTCCGGCTCTTACGCTTTTTGCAGGGCTCTACTTTTGGGTTCAAACTTTAAGTTAGAGTATAAACTTTGGCGAGCATGTGTTAAATTATCAAAATAACGGGCTTAAAGTTGTTGTCTAGCTCTCCAAAGTCTGCAGCGCCCCCTATCCATGTTTTAAGAGATACGCTTATCAAATTGGTACTGAAGAAAGTCTAAACAAACAGAATCATTTCGACGCAACAAGCAAGAAAATCTAACCATTTCCCTAGTTTTTATGACGTTTCGAATTTCGGCACCCAAATTTTCGAAAGCGCCTAGCGCCTTACCATCGCGTCAGGGACCCTACATTCCCTATTCAAAAATGTTCGTCTAGGTGTGCTCTATCGATCCTTAAAGTTTGTCACCGACGAGCTGAATCACCCTGTATATATATATATATATATATGTTGGTTCAGTATATATGTTGGTATGCACGGCCTGTTGGTTCAGTTCCGTGGTTTCGAATTTTTGGTTTGGTTTTGGATATATATATATATATATATATATCAATTTTGAACGGAGGGTGGTTTCGGGGTCTGGGGGTCATGATCGATGAAAATATACCAAAATTTTTTGAAATCGCTTTCCTCCGAACGGCTGCAATAGGTAGCTTTTAGGTAGCTTTCTTTACAAAAAGCTACCTATTGCAGCCGTTCGGAGGAAAGCGATTTCAAAAAATTTTGGTATATTTTCATCGATCATGACCCCCAGACCCCGAAACCACCCTCCGTTCAAAATTGATATATATATATATACTAGAAAGGTAGCCCGTCAAAAATGACGGAAATTTAGATATAAAGATATATACAACTCATGTGCAAGAATATGAGTTTTCTCGCTTGTTCCGCAGTGATAGATGAAAATAACACATTTTAAGAACGAAACACATTTATGAAAAACTGTGTACGGTAGAAGACCACTAATCTGCACAGTTTGGTTCCAAGTGTTATGCAGATTTGAGTTTTTTTGCGGTCATGTCTATTCAATCTTTGTTTACATTTTTTTTAATTCATATATTGGACAATTTAGATTGTTGAGCCTTAAAAATAAATAAATAACACACTTGAAGTAAGGTTAAAAACTATTAAATTATCGTATACGATTTCATGAAATGGTATTATATGGTATTATATGTGTGTGCTTCACGATCTTGGTTACGACGTTGGCGAAATTGGCTGCAACTTGTCAAAATCCTAATAGTGTGGGCCGCTATAACAAAAATATAACCAGTTTTTAGTAAAATTTCTGATATAAAGAAGCTTTCAAAAACTGTGTAAAATTGCAGGCCGTTCTCGTCTTATGTCAGTCCTAGGAATAATATTTCTAACACTGAAGATTTTCCATGTATATATGGAATTTAGAAAAGCTTCTCCAAAAGAAAGGTCCTGAAATGACATTGTAATTCCTCTAACTTCAAAGTTTAATCGGGCCCTGATGTTGAGTACTGAAATCTAATAAATACAGTTATTTTAAACATTACAACAGAATTAAACAGTTAAACTTATTTAACTGAAACCCGCTGTTACTTCAAGATGTTATTTTTTAGTATTAAGAAAGAAAATTATTTAAAATTTTCAAATCATGCATTTATGATGTTTTTCTGTCTTTAATAACTAAATAATGAAAAAATAGGCTTTTGTTCTGAGCTCATAAATATGACAATAAAATAATGTAACTAAGAGACATTGCAAAATTAAATCTTTGTGATTACAAACCATAAACAATGATACCGCCACCATTTTACCTACAATGACGTCATTAGAATATTGCCCATTGATTGTTGGAGAACTTACTTTGTGAATGATTACCTCAATGATTTAATATTTTTGACGTTTCACGATGAATGAATCACTTGTGTTTGTTTAGGTTTATGGAATGAGATATTAAGCTGCGAAACTAATTTCAATTGAAGTTATCCAAGGATATATGTATTTTTAATCGAAATTAAAAACAATGCTTTGATCTCGAAATAAAAAGTTTTAGTTTGTACAATTTGTCATTTTTGTTAATTATTTATTTAAGTACTTTTCCATTATAGCGCATTTTTAAAAAAAGCTTGGAGCGATTCGGGCATCAGAAAGTGAGATATGTTGCGAAAATATATGAACAGCTATGAAAACAAATCTAATGAACTTTTATCTTTGTTTATATATGCACTTATATGCATAAAAAATCGTGGCACAGATGTCATATTCGGCCCACATTGGCGCGATTTTTTCCTGACGCCAATGTCATATACGCAACGGGTAATTAACTGGCGCCAAAGTGTCGTTATTTTGCTTGACGGGGTAACTCGGCTTAAGTTATGGCACAGATGTCATATACGCCCCATATTGGCGCGATTTTTTTCCGATGCCAATTTGGCGAAAATATCAACAGCATAAACAGCAACATCCGGGGTACCATATCAAGCAAAATAACGACACTTTGGCGGCAGTTAAATACCCGTTGCGTATATGACATTGGCGTCAGAAAAAAATCGCGCCAATATGACATCTGTACCTAGGCGTATATGACATCTGTACCTATGTTGTTTGACTCGGATTAAGGGTACAGATGTCATATTCGCCCCATATTGGCGCGATTTTTTTCTGTCGCCAATATCATATAGGCAACAGCTACTTAACTTGCGCCAAAGTGTTGTTATTTTGCTTGATGTGGTAACCCGGATTATGTTGTTCATGCTGTTGATGTTTTCGCCAAATTGGCAACTGAAAAAAATCACGCCAATATGGGGCGAATATGACATCTGTTCCGGATTAAGTTATGGCACAGATATCATATTCGCCCCATATTGGCGCGATTTTTTTTCGGTTGCCAATTTGGCGAAAACATCAACAGCATAAACAACATAATCCGGGTTACCACATCAAGCAAAATAACAACACTTTGGCGCCAATTAAGTACCTGTTGCGTATATGACATTGGCGTCAGAAAAAAATCGCGCCGATATGGGGCGAATATGACATCTGTGCCATAATTTTTTTTTTATATACAAATTACGGCACTGATTTCAGATATGAACCGGGATACCTAACTGGCGCCAAAATGGTGTTATTTTGCCTACTATGGTAACCCGGCTATTGTTTTTTATTTATTAATAAATTGTTTATTTGCTTTTATTTTCTGTTTTTTAATTATATAAACTGCTTTGTTCTATAGTTATTATTCAAACTTTTATTTATTTATAGTTATTTCCTTTTCAAAATGATAGCAAATAATTGAAAAATATATAAGTAACTGGTATTCGAAAGCGAGATTTCTGCCAAATTGGCGTCATATAAAAATCACGCCAACCCCCATGCGTATATGACATCTGTGCAAAAATTACTTCTGTTTCTTTATAAAAATGGGTAAATAGCTTTTTTTATATTAAATTGTCGGCGCAAATGTCATATACGCCCATATTGGCGCGATTTTCATTTTTTCACGCCGATGTCATATACGCACCGGGTACTTAACTGGCACCAAAGTGTCGTTATTTTGCTTGTAATGGTAACCCGAATTTTGTTTATGCTGTTGATGTTTTCGTCAAATTGGCGTCGGAAAAAAATCGCGCCAATATATGACATCTGTGCCAAATTGTATACATATGGAAAAAATTGCTTGTGAGTATGAAGCAGTAAATAGGTTGCCAGAAAATACTTTGGCAAACTACTTTCTCGCCAAGAAACTTTTCTCCGAAGTATTGTACATAAACAATGATTGCTAGAAATGCATTTTTAATTATGATATGCGCTTTTATGTTTCACTATATTTATGCGTACTATACTGTGTGTATAAATGCTACAGTTCATATGCAGGGCTACACAAAAGAATTCGTAAGGGTTACTGAGTATGAGAGTAAATTGCTTAAAGGTGGTTTTTAACGGAGTTATGCGTTTTTACGCTGAACTGCATTTAGTTTCCTAAGAAATGTTGGTACAGATGTCATATTCGCCCCATATTGGCGCGATTTTTTTCGGTTGCCAATTTGGCGAAAACATCAACAGCATAAACAACATAATCCGGGTTACCACATCAAGCAAAATAACGACACTTTGGCGCCAGTTAAGTACCTGTTGCCTATATGATATTGGCGAGAGAAAAAAATCGCGCCAATATGGGGCGAATATGACATCTGTGCCGAAATGTTTGTGGCATATAGATAAAATGATATACATGGTCACGCAAAGAATTGGATACATAACCGTCTATGGATGATAATATCTGGAAATGTGATTTCAGTAGTTTTAAGAGTAGTTTAAATTAAATTTTAGCTAAATGGTGGCATGTAATAACGGTACTATTGGCAATGGATGGTAACTGCTGAAATCAATTTTTAAATTTTTTTATACGTTTTCTAAAATGTTTACTTAGTTATCTTGGTACGTCTAAGTTATCTCGTCGACCAAATTAATGTCGCCAAATTGTAAGATTAATTGCCAATAATGGTTGCCATTAATTAATTAATTAAATGCCAATAATGGCCAATAAAAACCATTAATTCGACGTTTTATTTGTATTTTTATTAATGTTTTACTAATTTATTTGTTCTTTCGTTATTTAAAATAAAAATTATGTCAATGTGTATAATTTGGCGAGTGATTTGGCGATTTATATAATTTGGCGAAATTGGTCGACGGGATATCTAAGAAGTAACGTTATCTTATTTACCTTATTTCCCTAAATAACGAAGTTTTGTTAAAGCATTCAGGATGTGTTGGAAAGTGTTTCATATTATATGCTTAACGCATGATTTTTCTTTCTTCTTTAGTCTTATTTTGCATTTATTTTATTCTTAATTTTTTAGTCTTATACTGCTTTATAGAAACTTTGGCACAGTTGTCATATACGTTATCATATATTGGCGCGATTTTTTCCGCGCCAATTTGGCGAAAACATCAACAGCATAAACAACAACATTCGGATTACCATATGAAGAAAAATTACGACACTTTGGTGCCAGTTAAGTACCCGTTGTGTATATGACATTGGCGTCAGAAAAAAATCGCGCCAATATGGGGCGTATATGACATCTGTGCCGAAACTTTAATATTTAATGTTTAAACTCTTCGCTCCACTCCCCTTGCATATAGTACAGACTACAACACGGATATTGCAAAATAATAGACAGTTTGGTACTTTTCCACTGCAGGGGCTTTGGCATTTTTTTTTTAAAACTTGGTGTAATTTGGGCATCAGAAAGTGAGATTTGGGTGCTTTGCCGTTATGCGGACACCATTGTCGCCAAGCGTAATAGTTGGCGCAAAATCGTGAATTGAAGCATTTGAAAAATAAAAGAAAAACCATTGTCGATAATAAAGTGAGCATTTAAAAAATATAACATTTGAAAATTCCAGACTTTTACGAACTATTTCATCAAATCACAAATATATACTTAAAATAAGTGAACAAATAACTGCTATAAAATAAAGCAATAAAATAAAACTCATATTAAACTGCTGGCATAAAATTACAAATATCTTTTAGCATTTTGAAATAACTGGCGCATTAGCATACATTTTGGCATGGTGTCCGTATAACGGAAAAATATCGAGATTTGTTGTCAAATCATATAAACAGCTATGAAAACAAATTTGATGAGCGTTTTTGCTTGTTTATATGTATATTATTGATGTTTTTATGTACAAATTACATCTGTTTCTGTATAAAATTAGAGAAACGGCTTTTTTATGTTAAATAAATCGTATAAATATCGAAAAAAATGCGTGTGTATATAAAATGAAACAGTGAATAGGTTCCTGGAAAATATGTTACCAAATTTCCTTTTTCGCCAAGGCACCTATACTGGAAAAGTACCTAAAGCACATTAAAATCGCGCAGTTAGGAGCTCACACAGTACAGCGTCGTCTATTGGCGGTTATTTTATTAGTAGCACCGGGAGGAAGATGTAAAGATGTACTTTAAATTCTCACCCATAGATTTCGAAAAAATATCTTAAAAGAGTGGAGTTTAAATTAAATTTCGGTGACCTCCATTATGAAAGATTAATGGTTTTAAATGGGAATTTCGCCAAATTAGCCAGCTATCGCCAAGTTGGCCAACATTTGGCGCTACTGTGGTAACCCTGCATTAATATTTTTCAACAATTACTCATTTCAATGAGGCGGTCCTACCGGAATAGTGAGGGACACACAGAGACTTGGAGTTTATATAAATAGATATATATATATATCAATATATATATATATATATATATATCTGACATATGTCACACTGTAACTCTCGTATTTATGAACCGATTTGGATGTAATTCGGTGTGTACATAGTACATACCAATGTCTCGACCGAGTTCGTTGGCCAGCTTCATCCGCCGCTTTGTTTCAAAATGGCGGCCATTTAAAAATTTAAAAAAAATTTAAAATTTGAAATGTGGTACCAAAAAATTGAAAATGGAAAAATATTTTTTTCTTATGCATTTGACCTTTATACAAAGACTCCGTAGCAGTTTTTGTTTCGTCTATATCTTACAAAATGGCTGAGTTATAGTATTTTGAATTTCTACAGAAGCTGACATTTTGAATTGTCCTGAATTTTGTCACGAGATAAAAGGCGTATTTATGAACCGATTTGGATGTAACTCCGTTTATACATAGTATAGACAAATGTCTCGACCGAGTTCGTTGGCCAGCTTTATCCGCCATTTTGTTTAAAAATGGCAGCCATTTAAAATTTTAAGAAAAATTTAAATTTGAAATGTGGTACCAAAAAATTGAAAATTGAAAAAATATTTTATTCTTATGTGTTTGACCTCGACAAAAAGATTCGGGAGCAGTTTTTGTTTCGTCTATATCTGAAAAAATGGCTGAGTTATAGCATTTTGAATTTCTAGTGTGGCTGACATTTTGAAACGCCCTGATTTTTGCCACGTGATAACAGACGTATTTATGAACCGATTTGGATGTACCTTGGTGTGTACATAGTAGATACAAATAACTCAACCGAGTTCGTTGGCCAGCTTCATCCGCCATCTTGTTTCAAAATGGCGGCCATTTAAAAAAATAAAAAATAAATAAATTTAAAATGAGATACCAAAAATTTAGAAAATGAAAAAGAGTTTTTTCGTATGTGTTTGACCTTAATACAAAGATTCCGGAACAGGTTTTGTTTCGTCTATATCTAAAAAAATGGCTGAGTTATAACATTTTGAATTTCTATTGTGGCTGACATTTTAAAACGACCTGATTTTTGTCACGCGATAACAGGCGTATTTATGAACCGATTTGAATGTAACTTGGTCTGTACATAGTGCACACCAATGTCTCGACCGAGTTCGTTGGCCAGCTTCATTCGCCATCTTGTTTCAAAAGGGTTGCCATTTTTTTAAAAAAATGTAATTTAAAATTTAAAATGAGGTATTAAAAATTTGGAAAATGAAAAAGATTTTTTTTATGTGTTTGGCCTTGATACAAAGATTCTGGAGCATTTTTTCTTTCTGAAAATTTGTTCTTTTGTTTATATCTTAAAAAGTGGTTGAATTATAGCACTTTGAATTTCTATCATGGTTAACACTTTGAAACGATCTTGTATTTGTCTCGCGATACCACACGTATTCGCCTATTTCGATGGAAGAAGGCATGTGGATAGTATACATCAATATCTCGACCAAGTTCGCTGGCCAGCTTCATCAGCCATCTTGTTTCAAAATGGCGGCCATTAAATTAAAAAATATATATATTTAAAGTGAGGTGCAAAAAAATTAGAAATTGGAAAAGGTTTCTTTCTTAAGTATTTGACCTTGATATAAGGATTCAGGAGCATTTTTTGTTTGTCTTTATCTTATAAAATGGCTCAGATATGGCAGTTTCAATTTCTAACGTGGGTGACATTTTGAAAAATCTGATTTTTTGCCTGCGACAGCACTCGTATATATCAACCGATTCCGATGTGAGGGAGGATGTGCACAGCAATTAATAAGGTCTCGACCAAGTTCACTGGTTAGCCTCATCCACCATGTTGTCTTAAAATGGCAGGCACTTTAAGAAATCGCCGAATTTGGCAGCCAAATATAAGTTACTTTAAATAAAAGCAGCTTGGATAAAGCTGACTAATTTCGCGAAATTCTCATTCATAATGATTTAGTATTGATAAAAATTACTATTGAATCTCCTCCATTCGGTTTCCACTTAATTGAGCTTCGTGTGTTTGAATAATATAAGTTGGCTTTTTTAAAATAAGGAATATGAAAGCTACCTCTTCCTCCCGGCACTGGCCGGAAGGACTTTTTTGTAAAGAAAGCTACCTAAAAGAGAAACAAAATCTTAAAATAAAAAAAATATTATTATTATGCGTTAAAACTTGTAATTTGAGGAAATTACGTCATATTTAAAATGGCAAAAAATATAGCAAAACAATTTAAATTGAAAAATATATTTGCGCGAAATATTTTGAGATAATCTTTTCAACTATTATCGCGAATTCGAAGACAGCGCAAATAATATTTCCTTCTAACAACAAAAGTATTTTCACGTGAATATTAATAAGAGAAATAAAACTTTGGTATAAATTACGTCAGATTTGAAACGATACATTTAAAATGAATTATTCAAAAGAACTATCTTATAGCGCTTTTTAAAAAATACAGGGAGACAATGACACTGTTTACTTAATTCATTTTACATTAGCTTATTTTCAAATGTTTAACTAATTTTTTTAATTAAATACGAAAACAGCCATTGTATCTCTTAACAGCAGCAGATTTGGCCTTAAAAATCCCCAATCCAAGGAAGACGAATAGAAACCCGTTTACAGAGAGATCGCTACTGTTTTTTTTCCTTTAAATTTTAATTCAATATTTTTAAAGCCGATCAAATTAGCGTGCTTTTTGGATTTTGGTGTGCCTGAACGGGGGTTGGCGAGCGTAGCTCGTAGGGGGCAGAGCCCCCTAGTCCTTTATATATACAGAAAAAGATCGGCAGAACATGGCGGTAAATTAACAACCATACAAATGTGAAACGGTGACATCGAAGTAGGTAACCGGTGGGTTATTTCATATTCGCCTTTGCTATCAAAAACATACATAGCGCATGTAAACGTGGAATGCTGTAAATCCGTTAAAGCGATCAAATACATTTGTAAGTACGTGCATAAAGGCAGCGACATGGCAGTTTTTAGCTTGTAACCAGAAAGAAGTGATACGAATGCAGTCATACATATCGATGAAATGGAAGATACATAAGCAGCAATGAAGCTGCATGGCGATTCTTTCATTTCCTATACATGAACCAGCTGTTGTTCGTTTGTTTCACTGAAGTCCAGCTGTTGTTCACTTAGCAGTGCATCTAGAAAATGGACAACGCGTTTATTTACAGCTGCAAGTGTGCAATAAATAGCCCTCTATCCACCGGCTACAATGTTAACTGTTTTCTTCACGTTATTCCAAAATGACGCGTTTGCAAAAACACTGCTATACTCGGAAGTGAGTACGTATTACACATCGAATGCGAGTCATTTGAAGATCATTTGAATCCTTTAAACTACGCAAACGAGGAGAGGACAACCTGGCATATTCAAAGAAACTACGATAGATAGACTGTACACCTTGAATTCCAGTCCAGATGAATGCTTCTTTCTTCGCATGCTGTTGGTAAGTGTGCCCGGTCCAACATCTTTCCAGCAATTCAGAATTGTCAACGGGCACTTTCGGCAGCGCATGTCAATCTTTGAGATTATTGGTAAACGACTGACACTTGATGTATGCATTAATCACTCGTGCATTGTTTGCAAACATATTGACCACCTTCTCTCCTTCGCCTTCAACAAAGTTATGGGAGAAATATAAATCGCACATGGCTGAAGATATTTTTCGTCAAAATTCAATATGAGCATGAATTTCACAGCAGAAATCTATAACGAAGCGTTAATAAGGATTGGAGATTTATGATAGAAATCGCGAACAAAGTTCTCATTCAATTGGGAATCCTATCACCGAATCGATCTGCGGCTGCTTCGTTCGATGTAGAATCGCATCGTGAACAAAATTACAACACATCTGATCTTTAGTCGTATGTGCAATCAAATATTCTTAAGCGAACGCTTAAGTAAAAAGGCATTTACGATCAATTAAAGCAAACTGTCAATAACGGGGTTAAATAAATATTCTTCTTAGATGCACCGAAAGGTACAGGTAAAAAGTTCATAATTAGACTGATTTTGGCAGCAATTCGATCCCAAAATAACAGAGCCTTAACTCTTGCGTCGACTGGAATAGCTGCGATATTGCTACCAGGTCGAAGAACTGCTCATTCCGCTTTGAAATTGCCATTAAATATGCAATTCATTAAAACTCTCACGTGCAACACTTCCAAAGCCTCCGGCACGGGAAAAGTATATAGCATAAATCCAAACTTATTGTTTGGGATGCAGACACAATGGTGCACAAAAAACCGCTTGAGACTCTAGATTGACCATTGGAAGATTTGCGTGCAAACATCAGACTATTTGGGAACGAATTAATATTCCTTGCAGGAAATTTCAGGCAAACATTACCTGTAATTCCTCGGTCGACACCAGCGGACGAAGTAAATGCTTGCATGAAATACGCTACTTTGTGACCGCACGTACATACTTTAAAAATAACTACAAATATTCGCGAGTCCAGCTTCAAAACGATCAGTCAGCTGAGATATTCTCACATCAATTGCTGGAATTTCGGAACGGTTGTACCGGTTGATCTGATTTCAGGACGAATTTCCTTGCCTCATAACGTCTCCAAATTAGTGACGTCAAAAGAAGAACTGGTTGAAAAAGTATTTCCCAATATTCAAACCATTTATAAAAAACACGATTGGCTGAATGCACAAGCTATTCTTGCGGCCAAGAACAAAGACGTCTACGAATTTAACAACATTATTCAGTCTAACATTAAAAGTAAGGCAGTCACATACAAGTCCGTCGACACTGTTGTGGAAACAGATGAACCGGTTAATTATCCAA
The DNA here is from genome assembly GCA_963932465.1 of Maratus speciosus. Classification (NCBI taxonomy): domain Eukaryota; kingdom Metazoa; phylum Arthropoda; class Arachnida; order Araneae; family Salticidae; genus Maratus; species Maratus speciosus. The sequence goes on along the minus strand of OZ010788.1, from coordinate 351,443,407 downwards.
CAGAATATTTCAATTCACTCTATGTGCCAGAGATGCCACCGCACGCACTGCAATTGAAAATCGGCGTGCCAATTTTCATGTTGTGAAATATGCACCATCTAAAGCTTTGCAACAGCAACCGTCTTGAAATAAAAAAAACGTCGTAGAAGCAACAATATTGACAGGAACTTTCAGAGGTGAAGATTTCCTTATTCCTCCGTGTCCTTATTCCTTATTCCTATGATTCTAACGGATATGCCACTTCGATTTCAGAAATTACAATTCCCAAATTAATTAGCGTTTGGAATCACCATCAACAAAGCTCAGAGCCAATCTTTAGAACTATGCGGTTTAGATCTAGAAACGGATTGCTTCTCACATGGACAATTATATGTTGCGTGTTCTAGAGATGGCAAACCAGACAATCTCTATATCTGCACAGACAATGGAACAACAAAAAATATGGAATACCCCACAAGCACTGTGAAATTAAGCATGTTAGAAACGTGCGTTTTCTCTTTTCTTTCTTTTGTATTTAACCAGACTGAGCCACAGCAACTGCAACAATTACAAGAAGTATCTCGGTATAAATAGGTAGTTTTTATTTTTGTATAATTGTAAAGAAACTAGATATTTAATAAGCTTTGCGGTAATATGACATAAAGGTATATTACATAGCCCTCAAGGGTCTAGTCTTACACGCACTTGTCTTGTTTTTATTTTATACACTGATCAGGCTAACACAATGCTAAATTCAAAGAAATGCATATGGAATACAAATATAATATACTTCAAATTCATATTTTTGTGTGTAACTGTTCTATTTAAAATAAGATATTCGAATTTCATGGAAAAAGGTTTTGGGATGAACGTAGCACAATAGTTTATATATATACATATCTATTCTATACTACTTACTACTTAATATTATAAAGAGGTAAAAATTGTTTATTTGTAGGAGGTAAGCTCTGGAACTACCGAACCGATTCCAAAAAAGATGGTATCAATAATGATGGTGGTATTCCAACTTAGAACATAGACTACATATTATGTCCGTGCCACTGGCCAAAAAGGGGGGTGCAGGAGCAAAAAAAGTTCTAAAAATGCGATTTTTGTGTTACTGGAGGGCCTAGAAACACGAAATTTGGAATGGTAGTTACTTATAAGATACTAATGAACTCTAAGGACATTTCTTTAAAAAAATTGAAATTAAAAAAGGGTGAAAATGCGCGAAAAGCATTCTAAAAAACGTTCTAAATGCCGATTTTTATGAAATTTCAGGAAGTACCAAACTGATTTCAAAAGTAATGGTGTCAAAATGATGGTGACAGCCCATACTCCACCATAGACTACATTTGATGTTGGTGCCACTACCCCTAAAGGGGGTGAAGGAGCAAAAAAACGTTCGAAATTGCGAAATTTTGTGTTACTGAAGGTCCCAGATACATGGAATTTGGCATGGTAGTTACTTATTTGATATAAATGATCTCTAAGAACATTTCTTAAAAAATTCGAAATTTAAAATGGGTGAAAATGCACAAAAAGCGTTCTAAAAAACGTTCTGAATTGCGATTTTTACGCAATCGCAAGAAGTACCAAACCAATTTCAAAAATAATGGTGTCAAAATGATGGTGACAACCCTTGCTCAAACATAGGCTGCCTTTTATGTCGGTGCCATTACACCCAAAGTGTGTGCAGGAGCAAAAAAACGTTATAAAATGCAATTTTTGTGTTACTGAAGGGCCTAGAAATATGAAATTTGGAATGGTAGTTATAAGATATAAATGATCTCTAAGAACATTTCTTAAAAAATTCGAAATTTAAAAGGGGTGAAAATGCGCGAAAAGGGTTCTAAAAAACGTTCTAAATGGCGATTTCTACGCAATCTCAGAAAGTTCGTACCCAACCGATTTCAAAAGTAATGGTTGGAAATTGATGATGACAGTCCCCGCTCCAACATAGCCTATGTTTTACGTTTTTGTCAGTACCACCTGGGGGTAACAGGAGCAAAAAATATTCTAAATTGCGTTTTTGGTTTTAAAGAGGGGGTCTAACATTTTAAATTTGGAATGGTAATTACTTCAAAGATGCAAATGCTTTCTAAGAATTGTCGAAAGAAAATTCCAAATGTAAAAGGATGAAGTGAGCGAAAAGCGTTCTATAAGGGTTCTAAATTACGATTTTTATGTAGTCGTATGAAATACGAAACGATTTCAAACATAATGGTTGTAAATTGATGGTGATAGAACCTGCTCAAACATAATGTATATTTTATGTTGGTGTCACAGTCTAGAGGGTTGCAAGAGCAAAACACTTTCTAAATTGCCATTTCTGAGGTACTGAAGAGGTTAGAAACTTTAAATATAACACGGTAGTTACTTATAAAATATAAATGTCCTCTAAGAACAGTCGAAAATAAATTTGAAATTAAAAAGGGGTGAAGTGAAGGGAAGGAGCGAAAAGCATTCTAAAAGAGTTCACAATTACGATTTCTATGGAATCTCAGGAAATAATAAACCGATTACAGATGTTATTGGTTGCGAATCAAGGGGGATAGGCCCTGATCCTATACGGGCTATATTTTATGCCGGTGTCACTACCACCTGGTTGGCAGGAACAACAAGAAAGCCTTTAAAAACATCTAAATTTCGTTTTCTATAGAATATTAGGAAATAACAACCGCTTTCAAGGTTAATGTTTTTGGCAAATTAATGGTGACAGTCTCTGTTTCAACATTTTTCGAGACATTCTATTTCAACTCTGTTTCGGCATTTTATGTTGGTGCCACTAACACCAGATAGGTGGTTACTGTTAGACAAGAAGCTTGGGATTTAACATGATGGTTAATTTTAAGATGTAAATATGTTAAGATAGTTTCTAAAAAATTCAAAACTTCGAAGAAATACTGAAATGAGCGTATGAAATGAGCATAACAGTCTCAAAATACTTTCTAATTTATCATTTATTTGGAATTAGTTTTAGTTCTTCTTATGAATTAAAATCTCATTTCTGTCTATTGCACTTTTATAATGAAGTTTAGTCAAACTGAGTCTTCATTTGTATTTTTTGAATTATTCCAAACACTGTTCTTCTAATAAAAAATAGTCATGCATATATCACTTGCCATATTTCAACTATTACGCGAGCAAAGCAGTGGGGTTTGCTAGTATATCTACCCTATATATATAAAATCCTAATGAAACGAATTTATGAAACTAATAAATGAAACGCCTGAAATGTATCGATTCTTTGAATCGACTGATTAAACAACTGATTTTGTTTCACGGCGATTTCTCCTAAAAAATGGAATACTTTGCGATGAAATTAACACCAAAAATCCGTGTTGATCCACAGATCTCAAAACTGGTATTAGAATTTTTAAATTCGAATTAGTTTTCGAAATATTAATTTTTTTCTAATTTTAAATACATTTTTTCTAATGATTGCAACTCAAATTTTAATCATAACAGAATTTTTTTTTCATAATTCAGAAAAGGTTACTATTTTAAATTAATTTGGTGACAGTTGGGCCTCCTTTAAATCTATGCTAAGAACAATGCTTTTTTTGTATTTCGTTATCATTTTATTAAATACAAAACTTTCATTTAAAAATGAAACATTTAAATTGATGGCTTTCACTTCTTTAAAAAAAAAAAAAAAAAAAAAAAAATTTTAGACACAGATGTCATATACGCACCGGGGTACCAAATTGGCGCACAAATGGCATTATTTTGATAGACATGGTAACCCGGCTATTGTTGTTTATTTAATAATAAATGTATATTTATTTTAACTCTTTTTTAAATTTATATAAATTATTTTGTTCTATAGTAATTAATTATTTTTTTGCGATTTCCTTTTGAAAATAATAGAAAATAATTAAAAAAATACGGTACAATGTAGTAGTTATTCCGTCACCGAATTTCGCAAATTATATAAATCGCCAAACCACTCGCCAAATTGTACAGATTCACAAAATTTTTATTTTAAATAAAGAAAGAACAAATAAATTAGTATAAAATAAATAAATATAAAAATAAAACGTCGAAATAAAAATCACTTGGTGACGTAAACACGTGTAACTTGCTAAAAATCAAGTGAATGTGACATTTACGATCAAGCATTATTGACATTTAATCTTACAGTTCGCGATAGATTTTTTGTCGACGGGATAACTAAGTAGTACCAAAAATACATATGTAACTGGTATTCGAAAACGATGCTTTCGCCAAATTTTCGTTAAAAAAAAAAAAAAAAAAAAAAAAAAAACATGCCAAACATGTGGTGCGTATATGACATCTGGCGAAATATTAAATTATGTAACAAACCATGGCATTTAATTTCAACTTCAAATCAATGTTTTAATTTACCACTCGAACAATAAAAAAATGCTAACTGGCGAGTTGAAAAAAAGATATTGGAGAGAATTGCACCCGGCTTTTTTTTCTTTCGGCACATATGTCATATACGGCCCCATATTGGCGCGATTTTTTTCTGACGCCAATGTCATATACGCAACGCAACGGGTACTTAACTGGCGCCAAAGTATCGTTATTTTGCTTGATATGGTAAGCCGGATGTTGTTATTTATGCTGTTGATGCGTTCCGCAAATTGGCGTTGGAAAAAAATCGCGCCAATATGGGGGCGTATATGACATTTGTTCCAAACTTTCATATGAAAGGCGAAGGGATCAGATCGTATTTGTTTATGTCATTTGATGACTTGAACTATTATAATATAGATGAAATGATGGGGATAGAATAATATTTGGCGACTTATCACCTGTGCCTGGCTAACATTAAAGTACCAAAATGGCACCTAGAGTATAAAAAGCGTAGTGGTCATCCTGGAACTGTTGATGATAGTCACATGACTTAGGCTATTGTTATAGAGATTGTTTTAGAATACCGGGAGACAAAGACTCTGTATACTTCATTTATTTTATTTTAGCTTCTTTTCAAATGTTTGACTGATCCTCTTTAATCATAAACGAAAACAACCATTCGATGTCTTAACAGCAACTGATTCGCCGTTACATTTTTCAATCAATGGGAATTGAATGGAAACCCGTTTACAGGGAGATCTGCACAGCTTTTTTAGTATAATTTTAGATTTTTAGATTTTCAGATTCTGCGGTGTCTGAACGGGGGTTGGCGAGCCTAGCTTGCAGGGGGCAGAGCCCCCTAGTATATATATATTGTCATTTCATTCACAATATTGCGGTTTTTGATGATGGTCGGTAATATTTAATTAATGGTTATATACAGGGTGTCCGGTCTCAACGGTGTCCAATGGCTAATTCCTAAACCGTTAGTCGTAGACATATAGTTCCAATTACAAAAATGTTTTAAATCAGATAAAGAAACATTTTAAAAGCTATTTGGGTCAATAAAAACATTTCTTAAAAAAATACAAAATTTAAATTTTTATACGGTCCCCCGGTCCTATAAGTTATATTTAGTATTTTTTTCCTATTACACTGACAAGTAAGACAAAATAAGTCCCATTCATATAACGCTAAAATTGAGCGAGTTATGAAACTTTAAAAATGCATGACTTATGCCACTTTTCTACTCTGAAAACAAATGAGTTCGGCTTGGCTTTGAGGAATCATATACCAAGTATTTAAAGTATTCGAAGATCTTATTTCATGTGTATCTGCACTTTGAAAAAAAAATCCTACAAGTATTATGATAAAGTCTCAAATTGGCTAAAATAAGATATGTTTTATTTGTCAGGATTTGAGACTGTTTCTCTTGTGATTTCTTTTAACAAAAATTATGTTTTTTTATAAGTTTTTATGTTACTTCAACAATCGTATGTATGTTTTTCCAGTTCAAAATTCGCACTCGAACTTTAACCCACATTTAAATATCCAATCGAGATTGCATTTTACATACTGGCGCAAATCTGATAACAAGCTAATATTATTAAGATTTTTGGTGGTTACCATTCAAACTTATTTTACAGGATAACACAAAACATTTCGGATAGATTTCTGCCAAGGAGTTTAAGAAAATGTTTTACATTAGATAATACAAGACTGCGATTGTTGGGTTTTTTAACTTTTATGTATTTTTTAGCACCGAATCAGAAAATTACCTTAATTTTTAACCATCATGTCAGGATATTTCGCAAATCATAAATTTTCAAATTTAAAGAATAACAAAAATCGAATACTATAAAGTAGAGGAGATGGTTGTGTTTTTTAACTTTTGCTAATTGATTTTTACACACTTTTTAGCACTGAATCTGAAAATGACCTTCATTTTTAACCATCACGTTAGAATTTTTTTGCAAATCGCAAATGTGTAAGTTAAAATATAGCGAAAATCTCATACTATAAAACATATGTAAAACATTTTTTATTTTATTTGGTTAAAAAAATTATTCGATATTTTTGCTTATCCTGTGATTCTTACAGCTAATCAGCTGAGTGATCCGATGAGATGGGGGTGGAAATTCAATTTTAACGATGAACTTCTTAACTTTGAAATTTGCAATTTGCGAAAAATTCTGATATGATAGTTAAAAATGAAGGTCAATTTCGGATTCAGCGGTACAGAATATATAAGAATCAAATATCAAAAGCTAAAAAACATGACATAACCCAACTTTTGCAGGCTTGTGCAATCTAATAATATTTTAAAATACGTATCATTTTGTAAAGAATTGAGGCTGTTAATTTAGAATTATTTTATTTAACAAAAATTCTGTTTTTTCTTTCTTCTTAAATGTTTATTACAAATTGTATGTTTTCCATTAATATGCCAGAATGATTAAAGATTTCAAATTTATATTGCAATGTTAATTTTACTCCCAAACATTTTTTATATCTGACGAAATTATATTTCGACTAAATTTGTGAATGACCCCCAATTTGCAGCAAAAATTTTGCTCAAACTTTAAACAGCTATTACTCGGTCAATTTTAATCGTAGAATAACGGGACTTTTTTTGTATTACTTGTCAGTGTAAAAGGAAAATTTCACTAAATATAACTTATAGGACTGGGGGACCGTATAAAAATTTAAATTTCGTAATTTTTTAAGAAATGTTTTCATTGACCCAAATCGCTTTTAAAATATTTATTTACCTGATTTAAAACATTTTTGTAATTGGAACTATATGTCTATGACTAACGGTTTAGGAATTAGCCATTGGACACCGTTGAGACCGGACACCCTGTATATATGTATAACACACACATATATATACAGTGTGTCCACGTATAACCTGACCGACCTTTATTTTCGCAACCGTTGGTCCTAGATGCATACTTCCAGTTACAAAAGTGGTCAAAATTAGGTGCAGAGTTAAGATTAAAAAAGTTTGAAGCGAAAAAACAGTTTAGTGACGAATTACAGAATCTAAATTTTTAGACGACCCCCCCCCCCCCCGGTCCTATAAATTATATTTAGTAAAATTTTCCGGTTACATTGACAAGTAAGGCAAAAAAAGTCCCATTTTTCTACGATTAAAATTGACCGAGTAATAGCTGTTTAAAGTTGGAGTATATTTTTTGCTGCAAATTAGGGGTCATTCACAAATTAAACTGAATAAAAAAGCCTTACATCTATATTTATAGTATCAGATTTTTCGCTATTTTTTTACTTTGAAATTTACGATTTGCGAAAAATCCTGACATGATGGTTAAAAGTGAAGGTAGTTTTTTTATTCAGCGTTAAAAAATACATAAATCGTAATTATAAAAGTTAAAAAACTCAACCATCGCAGGTTTACGTTATCTAATCTAAAATTCTTTCTTAAACTTGTTGACGGTAATCTTTGACGGTAATTTTTTTGTGTGTTATCCTCTAATATAAGTATGTATAAGATGGTAAGCATCGAAAATCATAATAATATTACATTGTCATCGGATTTAAGTCAGTATGTAAAATTTAACTTCGATCGGACATTTGGAAGTGAGTTAAAGTTTGAGTACAAATTTTAAACTGGAAAGACGATCGTTCCAAGTTAAATAAAACCTTATGAAAATAACATAATTTTTGTTAAAAGAAATCATAGCATCAAATCCTTACAAAATAAAACATATTTTAAATACAATTATTTTTACTAATCTGAAACTTAACTAATAAAATTTAACTCAATCGTAATTAGTTGTACGGATCCTTTCAAAGCGCAGATACCTTGAAATAATTTTAAGTACTTTATATACGACACCTGAAAGCATTGCCGAAATCATCTGTTTTGAGATGCAAAAAAGTGGTATAAGCCATGCATTTCAAAGTTTCATAACTCTGTCAATTTTAATATTAGATGAATGGGGCTTTTTCTGTCTTACTTGTTAGTGTCACAGTAAATTTTTACTAAATATAACTTATAGGACCGGGGGACCGTATAAAAATTTAAATTTCGTAATTTTTAAATAAATGTTTTTCTTGACCCAAATAGCTTTAAAAATAATTCTTTACCTTATTTAAACCATTTTTACTTTCTTCTATCTTTACAAGAAGAAAGTATATGATTCATGAAAATTTTCGAATTCCGGTTTTCGACGGATTTACACGTTTTAGGGGTCAGAGAGCCCGAAAAACATGTTTTTACAAAATGTCTGTCTGTGAGTCTGTCTGTCTATGTGTCTGTATGTGACACAAATTTTGTGATGGCTCTATCTCAAGAACTAATGCACGAAATTTAGTAAAAATTTATATCCAGTTAGTCCCTGATACAAATTGATGCTGATTAGTTTTTGGTGCAAATCGCTCAACAAGTGGCGCTGCTATGCTGCCTTAATTACGATTTCCGCAATGGCTCTATCTGAGGAACTAATGCACGGATTCTCATAAAACTTCATATTAAGTTAGTCCTTGATATGACTTGATGCTGATTGCGTGTTGGTGTAAATCACTCAACAGGTGGCGCTGCTATGCTGCATTTTTTTTAAGATTTCTGCAATGGCTCTATCTCAGGAACTAATGCACGGATTCTCATGAAACTTCAGATTAAGTTAGTCCTTGATATGACTTGATGTTGATTACGTGTTGGTGTAAATCGCTCAACAGGTGGCGCTGCTATACTGCATTTTTTACAATTTCCGCAATGGCTCTATCTCAAGACCTAATGCACGGATTCTCATGAAACTTCAGATTCAGTTAGTCCTGTATATTACTTGATGCTGATTACGTGTTGGTGTAAATCGCTCAACAGGTGGCGCTGCTGTGCTGCATTTTGCACGATTCCCGCAATAGCTCTATCTCAAAAACTAATGGACGAATTTTCATCTAACTTCAGATTTCGTTAGATGTTAACACAAGTTGTTGCTAATTAGGTTTTGGTGTTAACCGTCCACTAGGTGGCGCTGCTATGCTAGAATTTTCATGATTTTCGCAAAAACTCTATCTCAAAAACTAATGTACGGATTTTCCTCAAACTTCAGATTCAGTTAGACTTTTACATAAGTGGTTGCTTGGTGGTATTGATGTAACATAGGTTTTGGTGCAAAGCACCCAATAGGTGGCGCAGATAGGCTGAATTTTGCTGGATTTACACGATTTCAGAGATAGCCATATCTCAAGAACTAATGCACGGAATTTCATATCTTTAGAATCCTCATGATGGGCATAGATTGCCGTTTAATTTTGGCAGTTTGACAGCGAATTTTCAAGTATTAACATTTATGAGATAGAAGAAAGTTTTGGGATTGGTACATCCGACTAGTTGTAATTGGAAGTATGTATCTAGGACCAACGGTTGCGAAAATAAAGGTCGGTCAGGTTATACGTGGACACACTGTATATAAACTCTTATCCTTTTTATCTATGTTTACATACTCAATTCTATATAATTACGTATATTTTAAATTATAGATACTTTTGAAAAGTATATTTAAACTTCATTATAAAATGTGTATTCTTTGTGACAGGGTTTACTTAGAAGTAACAGAGAATTTTTTCAATTCAAAGTTTTTTTTAAATATTTACTTAACAACTTAATTTCAATTTAATTAATTTTTCAACTACTTTTCAGCAGTGAAATTACGCTTGAAATTATTGAATATTAAAGACGTGAATTATAACTTTGCTAACTAAACTTAAACGAACAGAGTTTATGCTTAGTTAGCAAGTTGAAAAATTTTAGTAGTTGAAATTAAGTAGTTGAAAAAATTAGTAGTTGAAACATTATTTAAATTGTATATTCACCGATGCTGGGTTCATTTGCATCTCATGTTACGCCGCAAGATTGTGTGCTCATGAAGACTTTTCCATCTAATAGCTGCAGTAGCAGTCTTACCGACTTATGTGAGTGAGAGATGCCAAGCTGGGCATCGTCCTCGTGGCTTAGTGGTAGAGCACTGGAGCCCTATTCCAGAAGCCCGGGTTCGATTCCCGGCTTGTACATTATTCACTCTGTTGGTTTCCCCTTAGTTAGCAAAGTGATAATTCACATCTTTAATATTAAACTTAATTTTAATTAAAATTATTAGAAACTGAAAATTTTTATGAAATAAACATTAATACACATGCATACCTTAAAAACGAAGTTTAGTTTTAGGCACAAAATTTGAATTGAAGTTTAATAGAAGTGAAGCTTAAGGATGTCTCAGATATAAATAGTACGCGCAATATATTTTACGTTAAAATCTTTCGTTTGTACGTACGTGCAGTACAAAGAAAATCAATAACGGAAAACAAGTCATGATTTCATTTCTAAAAGTTATATAGTAAAGTTGTTTACGTGCAAGTGCAATCAATTACTAAGTACATGACTTTGTATTTTTGCGATCTTGAAGGACTTCCTACATATATGTTTGATCTTTGAACGTTGAAACTTTCAGTAACAACTCCTAATAAATAATTTCTGCTTATGTTTATTTAAAAATTGTCAAGCTCATATAATTAATTCAAAATGTGAGGTATGTATTATTTTAAATATATCCACGGAAACCATATATCTCTGTCAGGTCTACTTATTTTAAGTTAAATCGTTATGAAACAAAAATCGAAATAAAATTTTAAGACAAAGAATGTGTTTGACTCAAAGTACACATTTTGCATATTATAAGGTGAATTCCAAACTAAACACATTTATAACGAAAACAAATCTTTCCACCGAAAACATGAAGAATGAAATGAATAGAGTAATATTCCAGACCCTTTAGCCGAGTATGGTTACATGAGAAGTATGTCCCGATTTTTATCATTATGTCAAATAATGATGATCAATGTTTTCTTGCACACAAGATGTTTATTTCAGCTCAAACATTTAATAAATGTGCAATCTTTTCAATAAATACTACACGTTGAAATTTAAACAGATATCAGCTTGAATAGAGCTCATCATTTATTAGTTTTAAAATAATCATATTTTATCATGATGGATTATGGAATAGCAACTTCCAAACCCACAACAATTATTCTTACATTAGACAAATGTGAGCTTGGAGAGGTTAAGCTTTCCTAATGCATTAATTTAAAATAATGATGTCGATTCCTACATATGATAAATCTCTTTATTGATGATCACTTTTTTTATGTAATAATATAAAATTCAGTTAATTAATTTCAGTTAATTTTAGTGAAGATTTTTTCTGAAACTCAATTAACACAAAAGATAATTACTGGTAATTTAAATAGTATAGTTTTTATTTCACTGTTCGGAATAATGAGCTGAAAATCTTGTAAATCATGCCTTTAGTATACTTTGTGTATTAATCGGAATTAAATAGCAGTTAAGGGTGTAATCAAATCCAAACTGTTTATTTTCTGTCTCATTTTCAAATTCATTTTTTGTTCTGAAACCCATCAAATTGGCAGATTCTCTTATTCAGAAACTATATAATGTGCCGTGTTTGTCTATTTTTTGATAAAAGCAGAATATATGGCAAAAAAAAAAAAAAAATGCCGTCAATGTTGGCGTTTCGAACCGAATTTCCCGAAGCGAGAGAACTGGGAACAAAAAAAAGGGTCATACTGAGAAAATAATTGTTTATAAAGTCAAATTTTAATTAATTGAGCGAAAAATGAAAACACACGGCCGCATATACATCTCTCCAAAAATCATGTCAGCAAGTTTTATGTTTTCACCTTTAAAAATGAATCTGAAAATATGTCCGAAAATTTTGAATTGTTGAGTGCATGGAAATATTTTTTTGAGTACACCTTTAAGTATATGGATATAAAACAAGGAGTGAGTAAAAAATATTTGGGGTGTAATCTCACTAGGGAACATCTTCAAATGACAGTTCTGGATTTTGACGAAAGTGGTATCGTTAGAAAGTTCTTGCCACGAGGATCAAGAAATGTATAGGAAATATACTCCCGAATCCACTACTTCACGAGATATTGTCCCTTTTCTGTTTAGGAAGAAGCGAAATAAAGCAGAGAAAAATAGCGTAAGATTCCTTCATAAGGCAGGAATTTCGTCTTATAATAAATCATGATAATTTTTTTCTACGTAAAAATGTTGAAAGTACAAGTGTTTCCGAAACCAGGCACAAACACCGAAGGGTTTTATTATTTGATTTATTAGCTGTCGTGATACACTCCTGGAACTTCATACCTAGGCTCTGCGACAGCGAAATAAAATTTTAAAACAAAGAAAGTGCTGGACTTCCAGTACATATTTTGCATATTACAAGATATAGGAATTAATAGGATATAAGAAATTGTCTTATAATAAATCATGATAATGATTTTCTACGTAAAAATGTTGAAAATACAAGTGTTTCCAACACCAGGCACAAACGACGAAGGGTATAATTATGTGATTTATTAAGTGTCTTGATCCACTCCTGAAAGTCACACCTAGTTCCTGATACAACGAAATAAAATTTTAAAACAAAGAAGCGCTGGACTTCCAGTACACATTTTGCATATTACAAGATATAGGAATTACATGTAGGAATTAATAGGCTATAATAATTTGAATTATAATAAATCATGATAATGTTTTTCTACGTAAAAGTATTGCAAATACAAGTATTTCCAACGCCAGGCACAAACGGTGAAGATATTATTATTTGATTTATTAGCTGTCTTGATCCACTCCTGAAACGTCACACCTAGTTCCTGATACAACGAAATAAAATTTTAAAACAAAGAAAGTGCTGGACTTCCAGTACACATTTTGCATATTACAAGATATAGGAATTACATGTAGGAATTAATAGGATATAATAATTTGAATTATAATAAATCATGATAATGTTTTTCTACGTAAAAGTGTTGCAAATACAAGTGTTTCCAACGCCAGGCACAAACGACGAAGATAATATTATTTTTTATTTATTAGCTGCCTTGATCCATGCCTGGAATTTCACACCTAGGCCCTGCCCATGCCCTCTTTTCACCCCATAGGACCTGGCGAGGAGGTTTTAATGATGCTGTATTTGCAATTCGCATTTATTGCACCCTATTTGGTAAATCAGTTGTCAAATCTTTCTTATTTCTCTTTTCTTTTTGCTGTTTTTACTGCTAATATTCCGTCAACTATTGGATTCCGGAATATAGTTCTGATACATTTCTTAACCTCCGTGACAAGAGCTTTCGAAAGATACCACTATCGGGAAAATACAAAACTGTCAGGTGAGGATGCTCCCTAGCCAGCAAAACTCGAGGAAATTCCTGTTTTAGTGTTTTGTTTTTGAACTATTTTTACCCGATGTAGATATAGACTTATTTTTTATATTATTTTATTTAACTTTTGGTTGTTTGAATGGAAAGGTGAAATTTTGCAGTCGACTTTTCAACTTAAATTTATAGATTAATTGCAGAGCACTTTTTAGTTAGATGGCTGCAGGTGATAAATCACCGAATAATCTTTATGGTGACAAATGTTTAAAAGTTGCATAAACAATGGTGTTAATTTTGCGCCTAACCACTCTCAAAAAAATATTCCAACTGGCTGTAAAACAGCAACAACGGTATAGTTTAAACACTAAAATGTGGAAAATATAAATAAAAAATAAACAGCAATATATTTTTAATACATTCTTTAATCATTTAATACAGTTTAATATTTATTAACTTATGTTTATGAATTCAGAAAACACCTTAGAAACCTTGAATTGATAATTTAAATAACGATTTTTTTCTTTTCTGTTGCCATAAATTTAAAAACACACAGAGCAAAAATTATATATATGTTTAATAAATTCACTAGTTCGCGCTTTTTATCAAGCAAACGCTGTAAAAAAATACAAATGCTTCAAGATTTACGAAAATATAACATAACACCGTACGAAAATATACAATAACCTTTTCTGACTTACCCTCGATTTCGAAAAGCGTTCTTTATAATTAGAAACCTCGGAAACTGATATATTTTCGAGATTTAAAGAAGCACTTATAAGAAATAAAGTTTCTTTTGCTGCTACTGAATTTTAGGAAACGTTTCCGAGTATTTATAATGTTTTGATTAATGTTACAAAGCAAATTATTCCACCAATTCTCAATTAAACCTTTTCAGCATGGTAACTGAATTTATACACGCAAGCGTAACAAAATAATATTAATTTTAATTTTAATGCTGCTACTTTATCATGTGTGTCAGTAAAACATATTTGTTGAACAGTAAAATGTTAACTTGAGAATTTATATCAAACAAAAATCGTATATTCCAAGTTGGGAAAACTGATAACAAATGCACTAAGAAAAATACTCGGAAACGTTTCCGAAAATCAGTTTCAGGAAAGGAAACTTTGTTTTTATAAATGCTTCTTTAAATCTGGAACAATATTTAGTTTCTGAGGTTTCTGAAAATAAAGAACGCTTTTTGGAGCCGTGGGTAACAGGGAAGAGGTTATTTCATATTTTTGTCCGTGGTTATATTATATTTTCCTAGATTAACCCTTTTATTTTTTTAGATAAGCGTTCAATGCTTATAAAAAGTGTTTAAAAAAATAATTTTACTTTTTTTAATTTTCTGTACCCTAACTATCGAAGATGGCAAACCTATGGAACGCACAACAATTTCTCTGGTACGCTAAAAATTTAAATTTGAAAATCATTATGGGTCATTCTCCCAAAAGTGTACATTTTCAAAAAAAATTTCCCGTAAAAAAATTTTATTTTTCAAGACAAATGTTATCATATTCAGAAACTTATCACTTACTACAAGTAAAAATGAGCAATGGCCCAGCTACATTATATTTATTTTTTTCAGAAACACAGTTTTTTTATTAGCATCATTCAGGGAGGTGAACTTTATCTACAGTTGAGGAGCAAACATTCAAACCGTGTATTCGTTTTCTTTTCTACTTAATCTAAACATTCATTTCAAATCAAAACTAGCATCTAGGTGGTTCAGTGTAACTTATTTCTACGAATAATCAACATTCTTTAAGGCACAAAACAAACATTTAATTACAAAACGGAACATAAAAATATATGAAGTTACATTCGACACATCACATCTAAAGAATTCTAACATCAACAAAAAGATTAATTCGTTTCAGTTAAAAAGTAGACAGTTCTAATAGAGCATGCGCTGGCTAATTAGCTGTTTTTAGAATTAGCCGGAACATCCCGCCCGGCGTTGGACGGTTGTCCAACATCATCATAAAATGGCAAAGGTACTACTCTGGTGATATTTCGATGTAACATACCTGTGGAGGTCTTGAGATCAATTGCACGGACATATCCATCATCACCTTTATAAGTTTTCACTATTCCAGCTAGTTTCCAGCCTACTTGTCATTGCCTTCCTTCAATAACACAAGCTGTCCAACTTTAATATTTGGCGAGGACTTTTTCCATTTACTGCGGACTTGCAGCTCATTTAAATATTCTCGGCTCCAGCGGTTCCAGAAGTGCATTTTTAATCTTTGAACTGGTGTCCACCTAGAAGAAAAAGGTAAAGAGTCTAAAATGGCATTATTTTCAGGAACATTCAAAAGAGGACCTCCAATGAGGAAATGACCAGGTGTTAGTGGTTGTAGATCATTAACATATCTGCAGACAAGGTGGTCAACGGACGTGAATTAATAACTGCCTCAATGTACGTCACAAGTGTTGACAGCTCTTCAAAATTTAAGATAGAGGATTTAGTTATCTTCAAGAGGATTCGCTTCATGGTTTTTATGTTTGATTCCCATAATCCGCCGAAATGTGGGGATGCAGGGGGTATGAAACTCCATTGAATTCGTTCTTCAGCACTAACTCGCTGAATTTCTTCCGAAGAACAGATTTGAAAGAACGATTTCAAAAGAGCACAAGTACCCTTAAAATTTGTGGCGTTATCTCTCCATATGACACAGGGTTTAGATCTTCGAACAATGAATGTTCTCAAACAGGCTAAAAATGCTTCTGTGGTCAAGTCCGAAACAACTTCTAGATGAACGGCTTTGGTAGAAAAACAAATGAATATAGCAATATATGATTTTAGGGTTATCTTTGAACGTTTTAAATTAGGTTTGTTATAATAGGACCTGCTAGATCAACGCATGTTTTCTCAAACGGCCTAGATGGTACAATTCTATCACGGGGCAAGTCACCCATCAATTGTTGAAGAGTTTGGTGTTTTGTTCGAAGACAAGTCACACACCTATTTATAATTTTCGTTACTTGACTTTGACCAGATGGTATCCAATAAAATTGTCTCAATAAAGATAGAGTTGTCTGAGTACCTGAATGTAGGAATTTTTTATGGTAATAATCAATTAAAAGTTCAGTAAAATAGTACGACTTTGGTAAAAGTATTTGATGTTTCTGCGATTCTGATAAATTAGAAAATTTCAGTCTTCCACCGACTCTTAACAGCCCACCTGCATCTAGAAATACATTTAAGTTCAAAATCTTACTATTATTTGGGAGTGGACGTTTTTCCTTTAAACATCGAATTTCAGTTTGGAATGCGGAATTTTGAACAATCTTTATCAGCTTCTTGGTCGCATTCTGTAGCTCAGAAGTATCTAAATAATCATATTTTCTAATTCCTGAGTTCAATTTACAGTTTTTCAGAAATCTTAAACACAATGCAGCAATTCTTATTAACTTCATAAAAGAAGAATATCGATTAATCAAATCAATGTTTAACTGATTTTCATTTACAATAGTTGATTTTACAACAGTGTTTTTCTTTAGTTCTAACTGATCTTTAACTTCAGAAATATCTAATTTATCGAATGTGTTATCCAAATTTGGCCAAAGAGATCTGTCTTGCTTTAACCACTGGGGACCTTCCCACCAAAGATGGTTATTTTTTAACTCTGAAACTTTCAAACCTCTAGTAACTAGATCGTCAGGGTTATCTTTTCCAGGACAGTGGAACCAATTTAATGGATCGCTAAGCTTTCTGATTTCCTTTAACCGGTTTCTGACAAACATTTTAAATCTTTCTAGCTCACCTCTAATCCAAAAGAAAGTAATAGTAGAGTCGGTCCAAAAGTAGTAAGTTGCAGGAAAAGCTAATTCTTTAGCAATTTTATTACAAAGTCTAGCAGACAAAAGGGCTCCTAAAAGTTCCAGACGATGTATAGAGGCAGTTTTTAAAGGGGCGACTCGACTTTTTGCTGCCACAAAACTAGTAACAATGTTCTTATTCTTTAACACTGCTCTAAGGTACACTACCGTGCCATATGCCTTCTTTGAAGCATCTGAAGAACTATGTAACTCAAAATAATCAACTTCATCAAGGGCAATATCAGCCAAATAATATCTGGGAATGCTAATACAATTTAGTTCTTTTATTTCTTCAAACCATTCATTCCATAAATTGTCTAGATGTTTGGGTAGGTTTTCATCCCAATCAAGTCCTAAACACCAAATTTCTTGACTTAAACATTTAATTCTAATAGTATAAGGACTTATAAATCCAATTGGGTCAGAAATTCGGCCAACAGTTTGCAATAAATAACGTTTAGTACTAAGTTTATTCGAAAGGAAATTTTCTAGATTTTTAGTCGTAAATGTAAGCATGTCACTATTTGGGTCCCAAGCAACTCCTAAAACCTTGGAAGGTATCAAATTCTAATTAGTGAGATTTAAGTTATCAGAAATTTCATCAATATGTAAACCATATCCTTTCCATTTCTCACGCAGTTCATGCGAGTTGGTTTTCCATTTTCTAAAAATCATACTAGCTTCTTGAAATATTTCATAGGCTTCCTTACTAATTTTAAATGCGTAATCACGATTCGGTTGACTTGTTATAAAATCATCAACATACAACGATGAATTTAAAATTTCAAAAGATTCAGGAAATGTTTCTACATACCTTTGTAGATGATGCTTGATGGTAGCAGCCAGAGGAAAGGGACTCGATTTCACACCGAAAAGCACTCTCTTTAGTCTGAATATTTTAAATTCCTTACCTGGATCATCAATCCATGGTTCATCGTCCCAATAAAATCTGGTGAAGTCCCTATCTGGTTCATCAATCTCGATCTGCAAAAAAGCTGCTTTAATGTCCGCAGTAATTGCTATGGGGAAGTTTCTGAATTTGATTAAAAGGTTGAACAATTCGGGAATGAGATTTAATCCCGTATGTAAACAATCATTTAGTGACAGTTCACCCTTAGCATGGACACTTCCGTCAAAGACAATGCGAACTTTAGTGGTGGACTTATCTTCACGAATTACTGCTCTATGTGGTAAGTAAAATGAGTTTACATCAGATGTATTGTCAACAGGTTCGATAATATTGTCTGCTAAATAACTATCTAAAATAGCCTTATATTCTGAGAATAACAAAGGGTCATTTCTAAAGGTTATTCTCAATTTCAAAAATCTTCTGTATGCGATTTCGCGATTGTTATTAAGAGACATTTTCAAATTTGCCTTCCATGGAAATTTTACTTTATACCGGTTATCCTTAAAAACAATATTAGACTGAAAATCAGCCATAATTTCATTGTCCACATTACTAACATTTTGAGTTTCGGATTCAATTCCTAGATTTTCCAACTGCCAAAAATTTCTGATTTGATCGGATATATCCTTTTCTTCAACAATAATTTTCATACTGAACAATTCATTGGCTGACCCCGTATAACCCTGTAAGCACCAGCCAAAAAGGGTTTCGGTAGCTACGAGATTATTCTTTAGTCTTTTGATTCTGCCAGTTGCAGTATTATAATAATTATCAGTGCCGATTAAAACTGCAATTTGTTTAATAGTACATTCATAACTATCAGCAAGTTGTAAACCTTTTAATTTATTATACGTTTTCCTAATGTATTTATCAGGAGTGGGTAAGCAAGCATCGGAAATTTTATCTGTTTCCAGAGCTTCAACTACAATGTGTAAAGAGGGATGTTCTCTATTTACAAGTTTTACCTTTACTGCATTATAAGTTTTCTCAGTTGCCCTTTCGGCTCCAAAAGCATAAACAGATAAAGTTTCTTTTCTGATAACCGGCAATTGTAATTTTTGAGAAATATCGCGAATTATAAATGTTCTCATGCTACCATTATCTAATAAGACACGAACTGGTTCATTATTATCATTTTTAGGATCTTTTATTATAACAGAACAAGTCTGCAAAAATATGTTCCAATGCGTGTTTTCATTCTGTACATTAATAGTGGAATTGTTACCACAATGGTAAATAGATACGGCACTTTTATCAACGTTTATTTTGGAATCATTTCCAAATTGAAAACAAATAGCCCTATTATGTTTCTTACCGCAAATATTGCACATTTTGGTATTTTCACAGTCTTTAATTCTGGGTTTGCACTGTAAACATAAAAAGCATCTTCCCTGCTTTTTTAGTAATTCTTTCTTCTGATCAATGGTTAAATACTTACACATTTTACTATTATGATCAACACTATTATAAAACAAACACGAATTCTTATTTACTGAAGCCATTAATTCAGTAGCTGGAACACTATTTTGTTTATATCCTTTAGTATTAAATTGATATCGCGGCTTACATTTCAATTGTTTATCTGTAAATTTTGGTCTATATTCAAATTTATTATCATTAGAAAATGATTTCTTACCATCTAAGTCATAGATAGTTGATACCCGTTCTCTACTTTCAACTTCATTTTTTAGAAAACTCATAAGTTTATCTATATCCCACATTTCTCCGTCTTTTAGATTTCTATTAAATTCCAAGGTCAAATCTGGGGGTATTAACTTCAGTAAAATTGGGCAAAGTAACCCACTGTATGTATCAGGTTTTACACCTAACGACTCTAAGTTTCGGATTTGCACTAGACATTTATCGTATAAATTTCTTAATCCACCAGTGTCAGAAGAACTTTTCAAACCTTTCATATTTAATAAATTGTTTAAGTGAGCATGTACGAGCATGTCATGTCTACCATACCTTTGCTTCAAAAGCGATACGGCCGCTACATAATTATTTTCAGTTAATCCAAAACCATTAATCGTATTTGCAGCCGCTCCTGCAACCAAACTTTTCAAATACGTAAATTTTTTGATTTCTGTTAGATTTGTGTTTTTATCTATCGCTAACTCAAACTGGTTCCAAAATTCTAAAAATTTGTCTTGTTCACCAAAAAATCGGTTTATTTGTAGCTTTGGTAATTTTACTCTTTTTAGTTCAGTAGCAGCATGACATGTTCGCACTGAATCAATGTTATTACTATGTGTTATATCTGCATTGGAAGATAAACTTTTAATTTTAAAGTTTAATTTATTTCTGTAAGTTATTATTTTCTGGTCATATTCATCAATATTCAATATTTCATTTTCGACATTTTTCGCATTTATTAGGCTTAAAATGTTGTTATCATGATCTTTAATAGTCTTACATTTAACGTTTAACTTATCGACTAATTCTTCTAAATTTTCTAACGAATATTCATTACTAGCTAAATACTGCCCAATTTCTTCAAATAGTTTATTTAATAGCGTTCGATGCATATCACGCATCTTTCGTTCTTTATTTTCGTTCATTTTCAAAAAATAAAATATAATAACAAAAATCAGCACTCACCAGTTCCAAATCGAAACAAAACAAAAATATTACGCAGTAATCTTTCCACATCTAGACTTGACGGCGCGATGCACCACAAATAATCATTTTCTATTCTACTTAATCTAAACATTCATTTCAAATCAAAACTAGCATCTAGGTGATTCAGTGTAACTTATTTCTACGAATAACCAACATTCTTTAAGGCACAAAACAAACATTTAATTACAAAACGGAACATAAAAATATATGAAGTTACATTCTACACATCACATCCAGACCTGCTAACCTTTGAAAATGAGAAATCGTAGCACACAAAATTTAAATTAATCTGGGGGTTGGTTGGTTGGGTTTTCGTGTTACACAGCCATCTTTTGACATACATAAAAGGAATAAGGTTTCAGTCTTTCAACTCAATATAGTAAATTTTTTCCTTTGAAAATTTTTATACGATTTTTAGAGTTTCTTTACGTTTCGCAGCGTTTATTTTTTCTTTTTTACAAATGTAAAAGGAGCCTGGTTCCAATTTTTCAGCCCATTGCAGTAAATTTTGAAGAAATTCGGGATTTTTTCCTGCGATCATTTCAGGATATTCACAATTTTTCCGCAATCGTAATTCACATTTTTCTATCACGATTCTTTGTTGAAATCCGCACTTTTTACCATGAAGTTTTGACGAAAGTCGCATTTTTTACCACGATCCTTTGTCGAATTTTGCGTTTTTTTTTCTGCGATAATTTTGACGAAATTAGTGTTTTCTTTCTGCGATCTTTCGGTGAAAATTTGCGTTTTCTTACTGATCTTTCCATGAAATTTGCATTTTCTTACTGATCTTTTGACGAAATTCACGTTTTCTTTCTGCGATGTTTTGGCAAAATTCACACCATTGAAACACAAAATCTCAAATCTTCCGGGGGGTACATTCCCTCCCCCCGAGACACCCCCTGAAATCAATACTACGTTTTTACCACGATCCTACGACGAAATTTATTTTCTTCTGCGAACAATTGACGAATTTGATTTTTTTATACGGTCATTTGTCGAAATTCGCGGTAGTTTATCGCAAATCGTGCGATTTCGCATACTATTTCAAACCTTGCTCTCAAAGCCCCCTCCCCCCCCCCCCCTTCCTCCTTTCCAGAAATTCTTAAAATGGCTCCTTGTTTCTAAGGCAGCGAATTCCTGTATAAATATTTACAGAAACACGATATTCACTCGTGGTTAATATACATAAAGAGAGTGTTTTATGTTACGAAGTTTGTTTTGCAGCCCAGATTTTTTTTTCCATGAGCATTTTTTAATGTCCGAATTTTCGGACTAATGGCCATTTTTTTAAAACTTTCGGAAATGAATACTTTGAAATTTTGGAAATTTTGCAACAGAATCACTCCTGAAAAATATGCTGTGCGGGATAAAAATCGCAACAAGAAACAAAAAATGCGTTTGTGTTTTTTGCAAAAAATCGTAGTTTAAGACAGAATTTCGTAGCATCGTAGTTTATAGGTTCAAATCGAAGCAACTACGATTTTTTCGTAGCAGTTGGCAGGTCTGCACATCTAAAGAATTCTAACATCAACAAAAAGATTAATTCGTTTCAGTTCAAAAGTAGACAGTTCTAATAGAGCATGCGCTGGCTAATTAG
The DNA here is from genome assembly GCA_963932465.1 of Maratus speciosus. Lineage (NCBI taxonomy): Eukaryota > Metazoa > Arthropoda > Arachnida > Araneae > Salticidae > Maratus > Maratus speciosus. The sequence continues at coordinate 351,420,932 of OZ010788.1, read as the reverse complement.
CTGTTTTGAGAATTAGCCGTAACACCGTGTTTTCTCACAAAAAAATAAAAAATGAGTTATTGTTAGTTTTATGAGCTCTGTGTTAAATTGCACAGAAATAAGCGGTTGTTTTAACAAAAAAAAAATTTTGTTCCTATTATAAACCAAATTTTAAAACTTGGCGTTTCAATCAAAGAGTGTTGCCTCCAAAGCCTGCATTCAGTGAAACAGTGATTTCTCCGAGAAAAAAATAAGAGAACTGTTAAGGTTTAAAGGATTCCAGAATTATATATTCCAAGATCTAAGTGAAGAATCTGGTGTATATCTTCTTAAAACGAGAATTACTGTTGCCCGTGTTCAAAGGGTTGTTTTAGAATCCCTTCCTCTCAGCCACGCCATATCAGTTGAAAAGAAAAAAGATGTTGACAAGCTTTTGAAGGTAATGTATGGTGAACAGTAGCAAAATCAACCTGATGATGTCTTCAAATGGTACGACCACATTATCCATGATTTACTAGCCTGTAATGAAAAAGAGGGGAAGTGTGTGACTGTCTAGATGAAGATATTGGTTTTAATATTTGAAGTGGATTTTCTTGCAAACGAGTATTTATTTAGTAAATATTTAATGAATATTACTAGGTACCATATTCTATCATTATATTTTATCAATAATCAAGTGAAGTTCAGTATTTGCTCAAATAAAATAATGCTTTTGTATTATTTGTAAGTCAGTATTTATTTCATTCAAAAAGCTTTTTATCCACTTGTCAAACAATCAAAACATGTTTCCTTCTATGAATTCGGTCAAAACGTGATTTCTCCAAATATTAAATGCATTTTATTAATTTGTTTTAGGTTTAATATCTTATGTATGCTTGCAATTCTTTCTAATAATCAGTAATAAAAATACACAATAAAAAATTAGAATTAAATACAAGTTATTTTCTAATTTATCAGCTTTTTGTGTTTTGGGAAGATTTGTATCTCAAGGAAAAAGCATGGTTTGAATGTTTGCTCCACAGTTGTGTTTGTGTAGTGAAACAAAACATAAAAAACTATTTATTCTATTGATATAACTAAGGAGCAATTCTATATAAGAATGCATAATTAATTTATTTGCAATGAATATAAAAAAAACCCACAAAACATTCATCTTACATCTGGAACTTCTTTTCATCACCCACCTTTTATATGTTATTCAATTCTTCTCTTTTAAAGTTTTGAAACTATCTTTTACTTACCCATTATACGTAATATAGGGTAAGTCTTGTAATCTTTTTTAAAAATCGAAAAAAAATTGACGAATTTACACGTTTCAGACACTGGAGATTCCGAAAAACATATTTTTAGAAAATAAATTTTGCCGTCCGTCTGGGTGTGTGTGTGTGTGTGTATCTGTAAACGCACTATCTCCCGAATAAATTGAGATAGAGACTTGAAATTCGATGTATACTTAGGAAGTAACAATGGGAAGAAACCTATTAAATATCAGTAACCTCGATTATCCGGAACTATTTCTTTCGTACTCTCGAAATATTCGTTCTGATAAAAGGTATACAAAAATTTTCGAAGTTGGTTATTTAAAGGAGTGAGTATAAAAGACAATAAAAAAATATAAATTTTGCATCATGAACGAACTTGATCGGATACTTAGTTGCCGAGATATTTGTAATCCTATTTTTCACACTCTTCGATTTTTTATAACCCTGTATTTCATTCATATTTCAATTCAAAGATATATTTTAATTGGAGATGAGACGCTTAATTCGACGCAGTAAACTATTAGTTTATATGATTATAATTTTTCGAGTTACAAGGATGTTTCTTTTACGCAATTCGGTACTACTCGATTATCCCGCCGACCAAAAAACTATCGCCAAACTATAAGATTAAATGCCAATAATGGCTTATCATAAATGTCACGCATTTAATGCATCTCCATGCCTATAAGGGGGGTTCCCATAGGAGGGATCCTGTTCTGTCACCAAATGCCGAAAGTTTAACGCCAACTTGGCGATATATCGCCAAAAGTGACGCCAAATGGGCGGTATCTCTAATATTTCGCCAAATTCCCATAGACTTCCATTGTAAACCAATAGTGTTTATTTGCTTACAGAAAATCAACAAACTGAGATATTTTAATGCAACAAAAAGTAATATTAGCTTAAGGGATTATATTAATTACATTTAAGGGAGTCCAAGTAAAATAAATTATGAATAAAAGTAACAGGGATGGGATGACAGGGATGACCGCCCCGGGAACCCAGCTTTCGCTTTAGAGTATAAGTGCAATCCCGGGGGGGGGGGGGGGGGGAGATGAATAAAAGTAACATGATACAATGCTTAGCATGTATCACATGTTTTATTTTCATATTTTATATTATGTATATCCATGATGGGTAAGTATTACGGTGGCCCCCAACGACTAGTTTTGATTTACAGTCATTGTAAATTCTTTTTAAGCATTTTTCTCTGATATATACATTTTCAAAATTGAGATATTCACGGAAGTGAATATTACGAAGGTGAGGAACATGCTCTAAATATCAATCTACATATTTACTTTTTTGAGAAAAATTATTTTTGTTCTGTAAATCAACATCTGTTGATATAATTACATAAGCAATATATAAGCATATTATCTTAGTGTTCATTTAGTCACTTTGTTACAGTTCACGGATGTGAGAATCTCCAATACCCATGGTTGCCTTTTTATAACAAAATCTAACGCCTGAATATAAAAACAAATTTCTGACTTATAATTTAACAACAACAAACATACTGGATAACTTCTGCATCATGGGAAACAAAATCTGATGATAATTTTGCCATCTATTAGCATGAAAATGCAACTTAATGTTATGTCCATGGAGGTAAGAATTTATTGTGTGACATACCTTTCCGTACTCAGAAAACAAACAATAACACAAAGAAAGTAATTAACTATGTTAAATTACTTTGCTCTTGAGATAGTTGTAGCTAGAATAATAATTATTTAACTATTTTATTTTTAGTTAAATAAGTAATCAAACATTTTCCTTAGTAACACTGGGTGTGTGACATGACACGGAGGTCAGATCTCAAATACTGTGTCCTAAGGGGGAAAAATATAAAGTAACTATAAAAAATGCATGCACACAACACAGTTAGTCGCCTTTCACTTTCAATAGAAAACATAAATTAATTCAAAAATATTGTTAAGAGTTCTAAAGAGGCTTAGCTTAAAATGTAATACTAACCTTCTGATATTCTTCTTGCGAGTTGCATCTACACGATGCTGAGCGTTAATGAATTAGAAACCGGGTTCAAACTCATACAAAGAGCCATTTATAGTATAAAATAATCATTTAATTCCGACAATAAAAACATATTTCATTTTACTTCAAGAGAGTTCAACAGTTTACATACATTCATGGAATACTCCTATAAACCCACATCATCAAAATTTACATTACAATATCACGCACAGCGCGTGCCACTAGTTCCATTTCGCTTCAATTCCTAACATCCTCTCCCCTTTGAAACTTGGTGAGAGTTTCAAATACATAACAATTGTTATTAAAAAGATCTAATTTCTTCGGAGCTCTTACACATCTTCCAGAAGAGGTATATTTCTTAATTATGACATTATCAGGAGAAGATACATTTTTATCATTAATACACTCACTAGAACTAGATTTCTCATCAATGTGTGAGCATAGTTCTATATATTTCTCTCTATATTCTTCTGCACTTTCAAAGTCTTCCGTGAACAATTTTTCGTCTTTCTCTTGCAATAACATTTCCGAAATTTGACTTTGACATGTGTCTAACCTCTGAAACTTGTCCATGAGTTGAGTTTTTAAAACTGAGAAATCTTTGAAATCATTTATTTTTTTAGATAATTCAGCCTCAGTTTTATTAATTGTGACATTAAAAGTAGTTCTTAGTCCTTTTCTTTGCGTTTTTAAATTATTCAAATTCATCTCTTTATTCAAATAAATTCGAAATTCAAAAATGCCGGTCCTGCCGAGGGTACCAATATGTTAAGAGTTCTAAAGAGGCTTAGCTTAAAATGTAATACTAACCTTCTGATATTCTTCTTGCGAGTTGCATCTACACGATGCTGGGCGTTAATGAATTAGAATCCGGGTTCAAACTCATACAAAGAGCCATTTATAGTATAAAATAATCATTTAATTCCGACAATAAAAACATATTTCATTTTACTTCAAGAGAGTTCAACAGTTTACATACATTCATGGAATACTCCTATAAACCCACATCATCAAACTTTACATTACAATATCACGCACAGTGCGTGCCACTAGTTTCATTTCACTTCAATTCCTAACAAATATATTCATGTCAAATACTGAAAAGGCTTTATGACTGGAATGGTGCAGTTTTGGGAAAATGACCCTTATATGATAAAATTATTTTTATTATGATAACCTTACTTAAAACATTGCGTACAGACTATGAGTATCACAAATAATGCAATTATTTTTTGCACGAATTAGTACATTAGATTTTTTTTTACTCCCTACAATAACATAACAAGTGTACCCAATTTTGCCAATTACTTTACAAAAAATAGCAAAATATAAGCCAGCTATGAGATACTCTCCTTCAAACTTACAGTAGTAAAAGTCCAGTTATTAAGTTATTCATACATTTGTAATGAAACTTTGATAATTTTAATTTAGATGCTGCATTAACTATTCTAAAAGTTACTAAAATAAAATTTCCTATATTTCCTGTATTACAGTACATGCAACTTAAACGAAACATATTTCAAGATCCAAATTCATAAAATTTTGACTGATTACAATATACAGATCAATCGAATTTTGAGTTTTGTTTTTGATTATTTAATACATGAAAGCGACTGATTCGATTAACCAGTGTTTCGGCTAAGCAGCATATGCCACAAATTCTCTTTATGTAAATGTATGGCACGGTACAATTTCGATATATATTGTTTAAAATTTTTTTGCACGCGAACATAAAAAGGTTTGCCATCCCTGGATTATGCAAATGATATTAGTGGCATTTTCAGTAGTCCAAAACGTTCCAGTCTTTAAACAAATGTTCATAATGATAGTTGCCAATAAACTGAAATTGAAAGTTAAGAAATCGCATAACATTTTAAATATTAACATTTTTAAACCATGTTTTAACTGGTATAACTTTTGAAATAACCACTTACACTAGTTGTTTAGAGAATTAGCTTTGTTCTTAAAGCAACTGAAAAGACAAAATCACGAAAAACAAAATTGCGAAATAATATAGTTCCTTTCTATACACGAAACCAAACTTGTATATTTTTTAAAAATATTTATTAAACAAATATCGTTAGATCGCCATGTGATTGGATTAATGTGAAATCCCATTTCATTAACTAAAATTGTCTCATATTCTTATGCGAATCTTTGCCTTTTGCCAAAATTTCTTTTCAAAACTACGGATGCGTAAAATATGCGGAGAATAAATTATATTATTAAATACGGTAATGTAGTAATTTATACAGAAATAGTAATATATACCAAGAATTAACTTTATATCCAAAATACTCGTCTGATATTTGCAAAAGATAAAATTTTCGTTTATTACATACTCATAAGCAAAAATTAGTTAGTCATAAAAACTTGATCATTCTCTATCAAAAAATATAGTAATACAATGCATCTTACTTTGAAATTACCCACATGTAAATAATATTTAATATATCAACAGTCAATAGAGAATATTTATTATTATTATTCTGCATTTTATAATTGCAGGTATGTCATAGGATTGCTGAAACGTTTTTATTTTAATACTAGCAGAACTACCCGGCTTCGCCAGTGTCAATTATAAGAAGCTTTTCAAGTAAAAAAAAATTAAAACAAAATAATACGGCAATCACAATACCTGAAATTCGTGCATTCCCATCCACAAATCGTTATAAAGACAATCAAAGAACATGGCGTTATAGTCTTGCAACCATAGTAAAATCCCTGAGCTTTAATAACAGAATGCACGTTTTCTTTGGCGGGTGTAAGAGAAAAATATGTGATTTTCCTTACAATACGGAAAAAAAAATTCCTCCAAATCGCGCAGCACTTAGTGAAATTCTCGTTTGTATGGTATTATCTACATTATAATGTAAAAACACTAGTGCCCATAAAATGTGCCCCATAAATTGTAACCCATAAAATGTGCCTTTACTGCAATTTTTCTAACTTTTAAACATCACACAATTTCATTTTTTACATTGTCAAATAGAAAAAAGTTCTCTCAAATGAAATTTGTTTGAAAAATGTACCTCAGTTTTCTGATTTTAATGGATTTTAAAGTAATTTTTAAGCATGGATATTTTTAAAGTTGAGTGCAACCCGATTACGAAAGATGAACCTGTTTACACTTAATGCAATAGTATAAAGAAAAGACATGTTTATGAGTAACGCTGGTATCATATTTTCGGTGGCAACAACCTAACACAACAAATTTCCCTTTTACTGCAGTTTAACGTCTAAACATTGTACATTCGATTGTTCCAACGTATTGTAGAAAACAAAAGTACTTTCAGTGATATTTGTTTGTAATGTTTATCTCAATTTACGAAATTTTTATGAGTTTTAAAATACTTTTTAAGCATGCATATTTTTTAAATATGCTTGCAACCCAAATACAAAAGATTAACGCAATTGTTCAAAAACATTGTAAATAATTCAGAATTTGTTAGCTTTCGCGTAATATTCAATAACTAAATTGGCAAACGAAATTAAAACGCCAAAAATAAAATAAAATAAAACATTAACAGATATCAAATCAAACTACTCAAAATAACCTGATAAGTATGTAAAATTCGAATGGGAATTTCGTTCCGCGTGCATATAACTTGAATTCTTCAGAACGGATTTCCATGCAACTTGCACTATTACTTTTTTTAGGGAAGATTTTAGTGCGTAACATATTGTTTTCCGTTGCTTAATCATAGAATTATAGTGGAAAGTTATATAATCATGTGAACCCAAATATGAAGGATTAGTCTTATTAGCTGAATGAAAAATGCAGAACTATTTTTATATCTAAGTATATTGACGGGTTTATCTTCGGTAATGGGGCTGTGCGCTAGGGTATTCTTATTTTAATGAGGGTGCCTGACACCTATTATGGCATGCACCTTTCTTTAAAACAATATAGAATGACTTATGTTTTAAGCGACTATCTGGCATGCAACTTGATTACAAAATACTAACCTGCAAATGCTTAAGGTACTTCTCCAGTTCCCTGCTCAACAACGCGAAACTTTCTGACACATTTTCTGACTCTTTAAACGTAAAGGCTTAAAATTTGTAGGCCTGACTATTAAAGCGATTTGGAATTGAAATGAGTTTTTCCTTTTTTCATAAATAAATTACTTATCGAGTTATGAGCAATTGTGGTTGCGTGACGGCCGGTTTTTATCCTTTATTGCACTGTTGCGTCCGAAATTCAGTTCAAAACACCAAGTGAAAGATCTTATACCTTTACCAACAAATGGAAACTATCTTTCGATTACATAGTTTCTAAATAAGAACTCCTGTCAATTGCATGTGTTTCCGAACAAAAATTAATTAAACAATATGTCAGAAAATAGCTCCTTTGGATTTGAGAACAGCCTTAACTTGAAGTTTATGAAAAAACTCACATTTTTAGTTTTAATTTTGGAACTCGCGAAATTTAAATTCAGAAAAAGGATGTTCTTTTGACACATTGTGGTAATTTTTTTAAACTTTAAAAATTAAAATACATGTTTTCTTTGGCGCGCGTAACAGAAGTATACAATATTTTCACAATATGGGGGAAAATGCAAAAAAAAATACATCCAAATGAGATAGTAGTTACTAAAATTTTATTTGGAAAATTTGAAATTTTATTGAAATTAAATCTACAATGATTAGATGAAATGATGTCATTTTCCATAAATTTTAAATCAAGACATCTATCAAGATTTTTTTTGAAAGTGTAAATAACCGCTCTCTTTTTGCTATAAATCACAGAAAATGTTAGCACTTAATCTAAACCAATACAACACTTAGCGATAACGTATAGCTATAAGATATGACTGTAGTATACAATCAAAGTAGTAAGGAAAATTTAGGAGCCGTATGTTTACAATGACTTTGATTGCGCGTTGAAAAGATTTGATAAAATGTGACGTCATATCTAGCCTTTTTTTTCTTTTTCTTAAATTGTTTTCATGAAATTTGACTGTTTGTATTAAAATAGATGTTTTAATTTAAAAAAAAAATCAAATTGAGGTGCTACGTTATTTTTCCGCTCTTATAGTTAAAGTTTTTATTTTATATAAAAAAATGTAAATTTTCTGTTTAGAATGACGTCAATATCAAACACGCAAAAATATAGCAAGAAAATCTGAATTTTTATTGGCAAATAGAAACAAAATACACGCGTTATCCTTATTTTTTTTCACATTATTGTGTCATTTTTTAGGGTTTGGCAACAGGAAAGAAACGTTTGAATTTAAAAAGATTTAAAAAGGGATATTTCTATAATGTTAAATTATGGAAGTGGTAGAAAAAATGGATAAATAGTGGTCTGATAATTTTTTTAAGTAGACAGGGATCTTTTCCACGTTCTAAAACGTATGTACATCGAGTTTCATGCAAATCGGTCAAAAATTAAAGATTTGTATAAAGGACATACACACAGAGAACGGCTTTTGTATAGTATATAGATTTCGACTGAGGTATTTCCTTTTCTTCAAAGCCAGAAATTTTTTCAGTATATTTTGGATGTATCATCCGTTAAACTATTATACTAGTTTATATAATAAATTTGTCTATAGTTTACGGCTTAAACAGGCATTTAGATGTAGAAATTTGAATTCAAAGATCGTTCAGCATACTATTGCAATTGACCATTTTCCAGATTTTAATAAAGCTTTTGTGATCCGCTCCTGCTGCAACAATTACGCAGGGAGAGTGTTTTTAGAGGCCTGGCATACAAAAACCAAGGATTTAGCTATTAACGAAGCTGCATCTGTGCCGGTCGAATATTCTATTTTATTTTAACTGTAACCTGAAATTGATGACTTTCTGCTGTGTTTTTCTTGTAACTGTTGATAGTATTGACTCAACGTTTATAATTGGCTAAGGAGGGATCGTGATGATCCGGAACGTCCCAATTTTTAATGTGATTTTAGTGTTTTTATGTAATAATTTTAATTGTTTAATGTATTGTCTGTGATTTTAATGTAAATATTTTAAAGATGGAATTCAGACGTAACATTTTTGCTTATATAATAGTTTATAACAATTTCAAAAATGTTTTAAGTTTACTTTTATATTATATCATGAATTAAGTATAAAGGATAAGGTGTAAATATGGGCACCCCTCCTCAAGTGGCTATGGGAGATTCTGAAGACTGGCGGAAGGATTATACATGGCGCTACTTATTGATATGAGATATCAGAGAGCAGTTGGAACCATTCTTTCAAATAGTGTGAATGCAGCGTGAGTTATTGTGCGATTTGGCGTTTGTTCAAGGCTTCAAAGTTTTGACAGGCATCTGAAATCGTTTTGTTTTCATGTTCTTATGGTTAATTTAAAATAATTTCACAGAGATATCTGGAAAGTGGAGATTCTAAGCTACTTCCAAAGCACGCCTTTTAGGTTACATGTTAAAGTGGCCATCTTTCTTAGGTGGGATTGGTGTATATATGGACACCCTTTCGTGGTGTAAATATGGTCTCTCTCTTCTTCGAGTTATCCTGATATATAAACACATTAGGCTCTAGCTATGCCAATTGACGAGGCTGCTGAAACACCGCAATGTTCTCCGGGGATTTCAAATGCAGTTTCTCCATTCGACAGATCTCCTGTCCCCAACATTAAGAAGAGAACCACTAATCGTGGGCGCAAAGCAGCAAGATCCAACCTCATCACTGGATCACCATACAATGATGAGTTGACCAAGTCGCTTGACAAAAGTGCTCTCAAGACTACATCGTAGGAGTTTTCTCGGGGTAAGAGACCGGCCAAGGGGCAGGGGTGGTAATATCAAAGGCCTTCAAAAAGAGAAAATTCGACCCACGAAACGATACGATTCATCAGCGAACTCATCAGACTGCTGTGACCTTCCCCTTGTGGACAGCGATGATGATATCAACCTGAATACCAACGATGGGAATAAACCGGACTCGTGGGATATAACTTGCATCTTTTGTAAAGGAAAATTCTCTGAAGACGCTCGCAAGGAAGTGTGGGTTAAATGTGTTATCTGCCAAATGTGGGAACACTTAGATTGTGCCGGTGCAGAAAGAGCCAGTTATGGTTGCAATTTCTAAAAATATATTTTTTTTTTTTTTTTTTTTTGCGTAATAAATAAATTCTCTACCATTTTGTATTGTTTTATCCTGTTTTAAAATATTTTTAACTATTTTTTGTGACTTTTTTGGAGAGCAATATTTGCAATATTTGCAATATTTGCAACCCATTTTTTCTGGTGCTTTTTTAAAAAGTTTTTTCTAAATTTTCCTTTTCGAATTAAAATAATTTGTATTAATAATTGTTTTGTCTCCTCTCATTTAATAAACTTATTATAGTTGTTAATGAAGGTCAAAAATCCAGAATCTTTCAAAATGAAAGTCACTTTAAGTCAAAAACAAAAGAGGGTGCCCATATTTACACCTTTTCCTCTATTGAAAAGGAGTACCTCAAAATACCTTAATTATTTTTTTATCGCAAAAGATTATAGCAATTCCTCATTTTTCTCTCTGCTAATATTAAATTAACTTTTTTTATCACTTAAAAGCAAAAAGTAAATAAATAAAAATTTTCTTTAGTAAAAATTGCTAACTCAAGAAACAAAACAAAAAAAAAAAATCCCTGCCGGCCCGGCCTACAGGCAGAGGTAGATTTCGAAGTTAAGTATACTAATTTCACAAACAAAAACTAAATCATGATTAGATATAAATCCACTTTAATAGTTTTATCTGTCTGCTTTTGACGAGTTTTTATTTCCTTTTTATAAAATAGCTGGTTTTATGAGAATCATGTTAAGGCGATATTAAAAAAAAAAATTCCATACTCAACAACTCGAAATTTTCTGGCACATTTTCAGATTAATTTTTAATATAAAAAAAATATGAAACATGCTGACGAGATTTTTTAAAAGATTTATAAGCGACCTGTGTTTTTATTTTTCTTTCAATTAATTAAAAGTTGATTAATAAACAATTATTTTCTCAGTAGGGCAATATTTTTCGTTTCTAACACAATCGCTTCGGGAAATTCTGTTCAAAATGCCCACTTTGACATCATTTTTTGAAATATATTCTGCCTCTATCAAAAATCGATCATTACTGTACATTATATAGTTTCTGAATATGAGAATCTAGCAATTGGATGCGTTTGAGAGCAAAAATGAATTTAAAAATGAGTAAGAAAATAGACAGTTTGGATTTGAATGCACCCTTAATAAGATGATTTTTTCGTCAACCGCTATGTATTTTTAATTTGTTTTTGCTTTAAGAAATGGCCCTATCAAAAACTTGTCTATATAAATGTTGAAGATAATATTAATAAGATATATGATAAATTCATGGAGATTTTATATCTTGTGAATTGACGGAGTTATGAAAATTTTTCTTCTTCAAACCCCCTTTTTTGTTTTCGTTTTTTTTTTGTTTTTTTTTTTTTTTTTTTTTTTTTTTTTGCAGTACGAATTGATCCTATCAAAAACTTGTGAATATAAAAGTTGTAGATATTATTAAGGAGATGTATAATAAAATTAATTGGATTTGATATATTGAGAACTGACGAAGTTAGGAATTTTTTTCTCAACAAAAACCCTATTTTTTGCGCCCGTTGAGTTTTTAATTTTATCAAAAATCTGTGATACATAAATTTTTGGTCCTATTTTTAGAAGTAATAAAAACTTTAAACTGATTTGATATGTACAAAAATTAAGAAGTTATGTGGTTTTTTCGGTTTTCACAAAACCCCTCCCTATTTCCATCCCCTTTGTCCGCTTTTGCCCATTAACGAACTTGACCGAGATTTTATGTCCCTTGATTTTATGTATCAGTTTGGAAGAGATTTGTGCAGAATTGCGGAAGTTATCGTGTCCAGAAGAAAGTGATAACACAATTGCTTCGGGAAATTCCGTTCAAAATGCCCACTTTGACATAATTTTTTGAAATATATTCTGCCTCTATCAAAAAATCGATCATTGCGGTACATTATATAGTTTCTGAATAAGCGAATATACCAATTAAATGCGTTTGAGAGCAAAAATGAATTTAAAAATGAGTCAGAAAATAAGCAGTTTGGATTTGAGTGCATCCTTAATGCAATGATTTTTCCAACACAATCCGCTTCGAGAAATTCGGTTCAAAATGCCCAATTTAACAGCATTTTTTAAAGTATATTCTGCCTCTATCAAAAAATCGACCATTACGGTACATTATATAGTTTCTGAGTAAGAAAACGTACCAATTGGAAGCCTTTGAGAGCAAAAATGAATTGTAAAATGAGTCAGAAAATACGCAGTTTGAATTTGAATACACCCTTACTTAGATGATTTTTTCCTTCAACCGCTATGTATTTTTAATTTGTTTTTGCTGTAAGAATTGGTCCTATCCAAAACTTATCTATATAGATGTTGTAGACAATATTAAGAAGATATATGATGAATTCATGGGGATTTTATATCTTTTGAATTGACGGAGTTATGGATTTTTTACTTCTTCAAACCCCCTTTTTGTTTTCGTTTTTAATTTTTTTTTTGCGGTACGAATTTGTCCTATCAAAAACTTGTGAATATGAAAGTTGTAGATAATATTAAGGAGATTTATAATAAAATTAATTGGAATTGATATCTTGAGAATTGACGAAGTTATGAATTTTTTTCTCCCAAAAACCCTATTTTTTGCGCCTTTTGAGCCCATTTTTAACTTTATCAAAAATCTGTGATGCATAAAATTTTGGCCCTATTTTTAGAAGTAATAAAATCTTTAAACTGATTTGATATGTACAAAAATTAAGAAGTTATGGGGGGTTTTCGGTTTTCACAAAACCCCTCCCTATTTCCATCCCCTTGGTCCGATTTTGCCCATTAACGAACTTGACCGAGATTTTATGCCCTTTGATTTTATGTATCAGTTTGGAAGAGATTGGTGCAGAATTACGAAAGTTATCGTGTCCAGAAGAAAGTGATATATATAGATAGATAGATAGATAGATACATAGATAGATACATAGATAGATAGATAGATAGATATATAAAGTTTTTTACTGAGGGTGGTTTTGGGTTCTAGGAGTCATGATCGGTGTAGATCTGCAAAAATTTTTCAGAAATTCCAACATAGGAACGATCCCAATAGGTAGTATTTCATACGAAATCTACCTAAAAACTACTAGAAATAATAAATGTATTTGGTGGCGTGATTCCACCATTTTTACTTTCTTCTATCTTCAATAGAAGAAAGTATTGTAATCGAATTTTTTTTCGACTTCCGGTTTTCGACGGATTTACATGTTTTAGGGGTCAGAGATCCCAAAAAACATGTTTATAGAAAATGTCTGTCTGTCCGTCTGTCTGTCGCCATTGTACCATCAAAAAGTGTATGAAGTTATGCATAGAATTGAACCAAATTTTTATTTTAAGTTTTTGGCTATGGCAAGCAGATCCTCCCTGAATTTGAAAAAAATTCGCCGGTAGGGGGCGCTGTAACAGCGATTTTTGTGCGATTTTGAATATTGTACCATCCAAAAGTATATGAAGTTATGCATAGGATTGAACCAAATTTTTATTTTAAGTTTTTAGATATGGCAGGTAGGTCCTCTCTGAATTTGGAAAAAATTCGCCGGTAGGGGGCGCTGTAACAGCGATTTTTGTGCGATTTTGAATATTGTACCATCCAAAAATGTATGAAGTTATGCATAGAATTGAAGCAAATTTTTATTTTAAGTTTATGGCTATGACAAGCAGGTCCTCCCTGAATTTGAAAAAAATTCGCCGCTAGGGGGCGCAGTAATAGCGATTTTGCATATTATACCATCGAAAAGTGTATGAAGTTATGCATAGAATTAAACCAAATTTTTATTTTAAGTTCTTGTCTATGGCAAGCAGGTCCTTCATTAATTTGGAAAAAATTCGCCGGTAGGGGGAACTGTAATAGCGATTTTTGTGCCATTTTGAATATTGTACCATCGAAAAGTGTATGAAGTTATGCAGAGAATTGAGCCAAATTTTTTGTGTTTCTTTTTGGTCATGGCATGAAGGTCCTCCCTGAATTTGGAAAAATTCCTCTGGAAGGGGGCGCTATAATTACGATGTCTGTACCATTTTCTTTATTGTACAATCCAAAAGTGTATAAAATTATGCATACAATTGAACCAAATTTTTTGTGCATGTTTTTGGCTTTCGCCAACAGGTCCTCCTTGAATTTAGAAATATCGCGCGGTAAAGGAGCTCTGTGATAGCGATTTTTGTATACTTTTCTTGATGTTTCGTAGTTCTATTGTCCATCGGTGGCTCGTGCAAAGGCGGGAACTCACTTCCTGCTAAGCCGGCTATTCACAAACATCTGATAACAACAGAATAAGGAAAAACTATTAATTTTAACAAATATCATGATATAGGTTAACTCGTTTATAGTTCATTTAATTGACTGAAGCAGACATTTAAGATGAAAATCAAAGATGGTATAGTAATGAACTAATAATATTGAAGTATTAACATGTGTAACTATTTTTTGAAGTATTAAGATGTATAAGATAGAAGAAAGTTTTGGGGTTGGCACATCCAACTAGTTTATTTTTATTTAATTATTGGTTTGTAGACTCAGTGGAATTACGAAAGTTTAAGGGTACTTTTGTTTATTTACAAGGATTGTATGTATATTTATTAATATTATTTAATATTGTATTATTACTATTCAGTTTTATTATGTATATATGCATTTACTAAGTATCATTTTAAAGCATGTTTGCGACAGAAAATCTCCAACTGAGCAGATCAATAAACTGAGGTTTTTATGACCATGTAGTTTATGGGGCCAAGAGTCAAGCTTTATATGAGGTCTGCAGTCATAGAGAAGTGGTCACGTTATTACCAAAAGAAGGCTTATCACAAGGATGCATGAGACTATTGGCTCGGTGTATAGAGTAGCTATCTGTCGACTGATACTTATTCGAAGCGTGCCTGAATTCTTCATGAGTGCTCGGGGCCTAATTATGTGGCACATGTTAATTCGGGCAGATCACAAACGGAGTTTCTATGCAAATTTTGGAAAATAATATGGAGATATGCTGGCTGTGTGGGAAGAGAAGGATTTTAGAGGATTCTTCTACTCTTCTTCACTGAGCGTAGACGTGGAAGTCGTATATTGCCACTTTAGGCTAAAATAACGTAGAAGACAGCTGATGCCAGTTTTGGCTAAATATAAGTAAGCATCGATTTTTGTGAAGTTCCGTCGCTCATGCTCAAAATAAAATAGTGGAGCCTAGGCTCAAATAAAATCATTGAGAATGAAGTGATGTCAGCAACTATGACTCAGACAAGGAGGTATGAGTATCATTTTGATGTTCAAGGTATGAATCTGTATTATTACTATGTGTACCATTTTGTTATTAAGATTTTATGTTTGTGTCCTGAATCCCATAGGAGAACTCGGGTCACTTTTAAGTTGGAATCACTAATTAATTTAATAGAATTAAAGGATTTTAACATCCATTTGTCAGTAATGTTTTCACTTCGTTTATTTTTTGCGTATTTCTTTATGTATTTTTATTTATAAATAATTGTAAATAAATTCTTGTTAGTGTTAAATATCTGGGTTTTTTTTCTTTAGTTTAGAATGACTCTTTTATTGCATGACTTATTTCAGACATTTGAGGAAAAAAAAAGGTTAATAAATCGGTATTGTCCAGATTGAATTGTAGAAACACGTTTTCTTCCACTTCAGTCAAATCAAAGGCCAGTGGATAGATAAGCAGCAAACAATTAACTCCGCACAATTGTACTTATATTTCTTAAAATAATAGTCTTCATATCTAATAACTGGTGGCTACCTCTTGTCAATATAGATTTTTTTTAATGATCACTTAAACTTCTGTAACCAGAAACCCTGGATTATTCGGTTAGTTCATTGTTGGTAACCAACGGTATGTATATGTCTCAAACGTACCAGCAGTATTCATGCACCATATGAAGTATCGTTTCTTTATCCTACTCGCTTATAAATACAGTCTATGAAAACTTTTGTAACAAAGCAAACAAAATTCCTTCAAATTGCTGTAACTAAAAATTCAGATTATCAATATTATTTATTTCAGTCATTGATGTCCTTACTTTGGCAAAAGTTCAAAAATGTATTTTAAAAAACACACATTGATTTAACTAAAATTGAATTTGGGTATTCTTTAGCACATAAATTGAAGCTTTTCACAATGCGAAGGAAACATGAAATTGAATAACAGTAAAGATAAACTCTACAAGTAATCAATAATTTAAAAAAAAATTATCCTTTCCACGCAATTTAACAGGTTAAATATTGTCTTGACATCTTCATAATAAACTTTCTTACCGGTATCTATTATGAGCAAACAACTTAAAAATTGTCTATTTATCTAAATCAATCTAATCGATTGACTTGAAATTCCTACAATAACAATTATTTTAAAAGACTCAAATTTAAGTTCTCCAGCAAATAAAGATTAAAGCCTTTTCTTTACACTTAATTTTGTTGAACTTCAGTAATCATTACTGAAAGCTGTTTCCATTTATTTTAAAGTGAAAGGAATCAAAGTAACTAATCACAAAGAGAGTTCAACTGCTTTATCTTCGGAGAAAAACAGTAATTAAAAGTACATGTCACCAAATTAGGCTATCGTTCCAGACTCATTTAAGTAGTAATGATTGATGCTTCAAAAAAGAGCAAAGTTTTCTGTTTAAGTACGTTCAAAAAAATGATTTTCTCATTTTCCAAAAAATTGAATGTATAAGATTTTAAGAGAATATTATATGTACACAATATATCCATATACACAGTAAAAAACAAATCTGTAATTTTTACAGAAAAAAACGGTTTTAAAGAAAAACAGTTTTTCTGTAAAACAAAGTAGATTTTGCAACTTTTACAGAAGAAATCTGTATGTTTTACAGAATAAAACTGTTTTAATGAAAAATAACAGATATTTTCTGTAAATTAAACTGTTTTCCACTGACGCCAAAATTGACAGATTTTTTCTGTCAATTTGAGAGATTTTTTTTTTTTTTTTTACAGTGTAGAAACATAAAATATATAATATTCTCTTAAAATCATATATGTTTTATGTTTCTACCTCATTCAGATACAAAATAGTTTTCTTAATAGATGAAGGCATTTCTGAGAGTATATATCTTGAGTAATTATCCACCGCTACAATTAACAAAAAAAAGGTCTATATTATTACTATCGTGGTTTTATGAAACGCATCAACATTTTATTTAATTTTGAAAACGAAAAATTAAGATATCGTCAGATATTTCAAAGAATTATATCCGCTATTAGCAAGATCCGGAACCAAAACATGACTAAACTTTAAACACCATGCTAAAATTTGCTCTTGACATTGGAAATTGCATTAACACACACCAAAAACACTTGCCTAATCATATTTTTGAGAAAGAAATGTTATATTATAGATTTTGTTTTACTCTTATTCAATTAGTGCTTGACTCCTTGGCTATCACAATGTAAAATTCTAAAGATTCAGAATTTGTTTATTTTGAATGTATTCCATTATTATTTACATACAGGTTAGTCCATAAACAACTCAAAAAAAGTTTTTCTTTATACCATTTTAACTAGTAACTTTATATTTACAAAATTTATATTCAGTTGAATCGTATTGTACTTCATGAACTACGTCCAGACACTATGGCTCCAACGGAAAAAATTATATCTTAGCATATTACTGTTCTGTAGTAAACATAATAAAAATAAAATACACTAATACATAATTTTTTGATTAATATAAAATTTTATATATACATATTGTTCTTCATTCTTGATAACCTATCAAAATTTATTTAGTTCTCTCTATCATGTGTGCAAAGTTATTAATTAAAGAAAGTCATACTTCGTTAAAATCTCGTTCTCGAACTTAGATTCGGATAGAAAATTTAAAAGTCTATTTTCTGTTCATCACACGTGTTTTATTTATTTATTTATTTATTTATTTATTGGTATCTGAAATTTTGAGCAGATTTCTTTTTAGCTTCGGTTAAAAAAGATAAGTCACAAGAATGATAAAATCGTCTACATTATTTTGAAGATTTTTATTGAAGACTTGTATAATGTATATATATGCAATAATTCGCTTTGATTTCATTTTCATTTATTTTCCTACAGCATTAGATATAATTTTAAAAACTATCCACAATTATGGAAAATGGCTCCATCCCTATCGAATACTGAACCTTTATCGAAATGAACTATTCTTTGTGCCATTAATGTTCTTATGAATATAGTGAGAAGGCATTCAGAAGGCACACTAGGGCTACAATGCTACATTAGACTGTAATAAATGTCTTGTTAGCCAAGTTTCAGACCATTGGGAATGTATCAAGTACGCATGTCGAAAGTGCTGGAACCAACAACTGTATTAGAACTTAAGAAAATATTCAGAAAGCTAAAAAGAACCATCAGTGTCTCAGACGAAGCCATTCGCAGGAACTAAAACTATCCAAAATAAATACTCATAGTATTTCATATTAAAGATACACAATTTAAAAAAAAATCTATTAACTAAACAAATACTCATTATAAGATTTGTATTTATGTGTGTGCATATTTTGCATATTTTGAATTTAATTTTTATTTAAATTTTATAAATTTAAAAACATTGGTTAGAAAGGTATTAAGAAAAATCTTTCTAAATTAATATGCACCACCCTGTAATGTTGTGTATGAATATTTCATTCGTAAAAACAACTGTAACCGGTATTAAATGAGAAAAAATTACAAATTTATTTTTAAAATTATAGTTGGTTAAATTGCCGCTGTTACTGTATTTATTTTCTGTAAATGTTTAAGATTTTAGAAGTAACAAACCTGAAATTAATAATTATTTTATCAATTATCTTTACGATATTAAATCAAAATGGAATCTCTTAGACAATGAATAATAAATTTTCAGAAAATTTCAATTGATAAAATGGTAATACAATAATTATGAATAGAAAAACTATGTTTATATCATAGTTTTACACAAACGCACTATTCCAAGGATTTCGTTAATGTGAAAAGCATATGGGACTATCTGTAATGTGTAGCAGAAAATAATTGCAAACTGTAAATTTATAGAATATGCCAGATAACATAATGCAGTAGAAACAAGAAAATACAATATAGGGAAATTAAATGTATCTGATAAATTATATTAGGTTGAGCAAAAAGTTCTGGGAAACTTATCTAATAGTTACCAGAATTTTTATTGCATGTAGGAGTACTAGTGGTATATCTATAAGAGTTCAGGAATTTCGACTCCAAAATGCCTATTGAACAGCATGATTTTCGTGTGTTGATCCGGCATTATTGGAGAAAAGGTCTAACGATTCTGAAAGCTTTCTATTAGAATCCTTTAATGAAGTTGAAGAAGCATGTCAAGAGTTTTTCGATTTCAAGGAGTCGCCATGGTACTTCCAGCAACTCGAAATCTGGCAGAACGATGGCAGAAAGACGTGGACTATGATGATCTCTACTTTGAAGAATTATCCTTGTTGCTTTTGTTGTTAATTTGCGCATAACAACGCAACTTTTACAAATTTCCCAGGACTTTTTGCTCAACCTAGTACTTTCTATACTTTTCTGCTAGTTGCATCTCACCTTGTCTTTTGACTCGCCTATAAAGAATACTACGAAAATCTGAATATCCGATTAAACGAAGTTCTTTACTAAAAAAATACCACAAAAATCTCTCTCTTTTGAAATTCTTTTGTAGATTGATTAACCATTCTTATTTACGATTTTTTAACCGGAAGAACTCGCTGCATGAGATTTTCTCTCACAGTCGTACTTTTTTAAGACTCTTATTTAAATCATTTTTCATTTTAATTAAAATTTCAAAGTGTTTTACAATTATTTTACCTATTTTGTGAATAAAAGTACTAAGCCAACCAAAAAAAGTTGATATTATATTAATGTAAAGTAAAAGAAAAGCAACTGGGTATTCTCACTAGCGAGTTCTCCCTGGTTAAAGAAAAGTGTATTTCTTTACTGAATGGGTTAGTTATTAGTATCCAGGTCTAAATGTTTA
The DNA here is from genome assembly GCA_963932465.1 of Maratus speciosus. Taxonomy (NCBI): domain Eukaryota; kingdom Metazoa; phylum Arthropoda; class Arachnida; order Araneae; family Salticidae; genus Maratus; species Maratus speciosus. The sequence continues at coordinate 351,400,673 of OZ010788.1, read as the reverse complement.
CTTATAGTTTATAACAGGTGTTTCTTGTTTGGATTCAATCATACGTTTCTCTAGGTCTACCCGATTCATTGTTTATTGGTAATATTAGATATTCTGAACTGCCAAATTTTCAGTTTTTTTTTCAAGGGAAATATGCATATTTTATACCATAAAATTTACTTATTGACTAGAAACGAATAAGTACCACGTAGAAAGAAAATGCATTTTATATTTTATTAAATACATTTTCTGCTTCATAACATGTTTACTTGACTTAAAGAAAATCAAAAGACTCGGGCAGCTTTTCATATTTCAAATTCATCGTTAAATAATTTCAAGATATATTGTCGTTTTATGATTTTATTTAGCAAACAATTTTGTGTTCAGAAATGTCCTTACATTATAATATAATTATAAAGAAATATCCGCAGTGGTTATGCTATAAATCATGTGAGTTTTTTTTGCGTTTGATTTCAACCTTGGCTAATTAAACGAGTTATAAATATGTTTTTGAGATGTAGTAAAACGAGGAAAATGATAAATGATATTTGCATCGATCGAAAAAACAATTAGCACTTTACTTTTATCAAATGTATCAATTGAAAAAATACTTACAAAAAAAAATTTAATTGTAGGAAAAATTGCTATCATAAAAGAAACTATTACGAAAGTTGTTATCTTAAAATCAGTTATCAAAAGCAATAAATCATAATGACAGTAAATCAATACATTTAACAGTTTTCTATTAAAAAATCGTGTAAAGAAGATACAAATTACTTCATAGTTAAAGTGCAATCGAAAAATCCCTTTTCAAAAACAAATTGGAGAAACAAATAAACTCTGTATTTTTCAGTTAGCTTTATTGTATGCGTGAGAAGAAAGTTATTGAACTATTGTTAAAAGTTTAAAAGCTCATAAATCATTCAGCAATCAACATGTCTGCTGCATACGTTTTTAACACTAAAGTTTTCAAGCGGATTTACTTAACAATATTAAATTACATAGTTTTTGTTGCTATTTAGGGATAATTTAAAACTATTTTTGTTCGCTTCAATTGTTTTATACAAAATTTTCATATTTAAAATTTGGTTTGTATAAATAGTGAAAACGAAAATTGTTAAAATTTTAATATCAGAGATTAATTGTTAAAATTTTACTTATTGATATTCTTTATATTTAAAAAATAGAGTTTTATGAACTCTTTGAGAACACATTTTCAGCTGTTCCCATCTACAATTGGTAAATTATCCGAATTCTTTGATCAGTCCTGTATATTATATTGTATTGCCCTATTGTATAGTAATCATCTTCTAGGGAAATTCGGTGATTTATATCAGTTTCAATACATTTGAGATAGCGTAATGTCATTAAAGTACACTGCAAACGTTTTTTCCCCATTGATTATAATGTAATGAAATTCTTTTGAGAGCCCCTGTAAATGAACTATTAATCCCACATACTTCATATACAATACCAAACATGCCTTGGTGACCCTAAATAACGTTTATCAGCTGCATGAAAATCCGAGTATATTTACAGGATTTAGAGCGTGGACAGGCGGACAGACAAAGCGAATGCATAAACATTTTTCAACTTTATTGGAAAGTGTTAAAAAGTAAATAAACGCCAAAGTTTCCATTTGCCTAGGAAAAAAGTAAAAAATCATACCCAACAAAGATCTGCTCTCCACTTATTATATCTGAATTTGCATCTCAGATTGTAGAAGAAAATCCACTCCCCTAAAAAACTATAGCAAAATCTTTAAACATCTCTATAAGAACTATTAAAAAATTGTAAAATCTTATTTAAAGCTAAAGAAAACAAAACTAAAGAACGCGATATTCACCATGTGTACATCTAAATCTACTGCTGTATTTAAACTTTAAAAAAAATTTTAAACCGGAATTCAGGTTATTCCATATAAATAGATCCATTCAAGCCCTCCGATGTGTCTCCTATGGATTATTGTGCAGCTGTACGTTTAAAACAAGTACTTTATAAGCGGCATCTCAGATCAATGAACGGACCTTGGAATATTATGTTCGAAGCGTGGAACAAAATCAACCTTGTATTTTTAAGAAAAACTCTTTTATCCTATAAATGAAGAAGTGATATGATAATTCAACAAAAGGGCTATTTGAATGTATCAGAAAATAAAATTCTTATATTTGTTTCTATATTTCTTTTACAAAATAGTTACAAAAATGTGTGAACACGCGCTGTATTACATACTGGTTTTGACAGCATTCAACTCAATTTGTACAGATTATTGGTAAGTTTAATTCTACTGAAGCGGTATATGCAATAGTTGGTGAATATTTAGGTGTTCTAAACTTTTGTTTATAAACTACTAGGGGGGCACCGCACCCCCCCCGCTCGCTACGCCCACCAACCCCCCCCCCCCCACGTAATCGCTTAGCGATTCTATTCGGTATCGCGAAGCAATTCCTATTTTCTAGCCAACCACAGATTATTGTTTGTGCTTAAAAATAATGTAAATAGTTCAATTAAGCTCTATTCATAAGCTAATATTAGTTTTTGTTGCATTGAAATATCTCAATTTGTTCATTTCCTGCAGGCAAGTAAACCCTATTGTATTTCAATGGGTGTCTATGGAAATTTGGCGAAATACTGGAAATAGCGCAAAGTTGGCGTCACTTTTGGCGACTAATTTTGGTCGCCAAATTTGGCGATATATCGCTAAGTTGACGGCAAAATTGGCGACGTTTGGCGACAGAGCCGGGTCCCCCATTGATAACCTCTCTTATAGCGTCATAAAGCTCTGACCAATCAAATGCATTTCACGGTATCTACGCAGATTTTCATTGGTCCATTTCCAAAGCATTAGTTTTTACTTTCTTCTATCTTCAATAGAAGAAAGTATTGTAATCGAAATTTTTTTCGACTTCCGGTTTTCGACGGATTTGCATGTTTTAGGGGTCAGAGATTCCAAAAAACATGTTTATAGAAAATGTCTGTCTGTCTGTGTGTCCGTCTGTCCGTCTGTCCGTCCGTCCGTCTGTCCGTCTGTCCGTCCGTCCGTCCGTCCGTCTGTCCGTCTGTCTGTCGCCATTGTACCATCAAAAAGTGTATGAAGTTATGTATAGAATTAAACCAAAATTTTATTATAAGTTTTTGGCTATGGCAAGCAGGTCCTCTCGGAATTTGGAAAAAATTCGCCGGTAGGGGGCGCTGATATAACAATTTTTGTGCGATTTTGAATATTGTACCATCCAAAAGTGTATGGAGTTATGCATAGAATTGAACCAAATTTTTAGTTTAAGTTTTTGGATATGACAAGCAGGTCCTCCCTGAACTTGGAAAAAATTCGCCGGTAGGGGGCGCTGTAAATGCGTTTTTTGTGCGATTTTGAATATTTTACCATCGAAAAGTGTATGAAGTTATGCATGGAATTGAACCAAATTTTTATTTTAAGTTTTTGGCTATGGCAAGCAGGTCCTCCCTGAATTTGGAAAAAATTCGCCGGTAGGGGGCGTTGTAATAGCGATTTTTGTGCGATTTTGAATATTGTACCGTCCAAAAGTGTATGAAGTTATGCATAGAATTAAACCAAATTTTTATTTTAAGTTTTTGGCTATGGCAAGCAGTTCCTCCTTGAATTTGGAAAAAATTCGCCGGTAGGGAGCGCTGTAATAGCGATTTTTGTGCGATTTTGAATATTGTACCGTCCAAAAGTGTATGAAGTTATACATAGAATTAAACCAAATTTTTATTTTAAGTTTTTGGCTATGGCAAGCAGTTCCTCCCTGAATTTGGAAAAAATTCGCCGGTAGGGGGCGCTGTAATAGCGATTTTTGTGCGATTTTGAATATTGTACCGTCCAAAAGTGTATGGAGTTATGCATAGAATTAAACCAAATTTTTATTTTAAGTTTTTGGATATGGCAAGCAGGTCCTCCATGAATTTGCAAAAAATTCGCCGTTAGGGGGCGCTGTAATAGCGATTTTTGTGCGATTTTGAATATTGCACCATCGAAAAGTGTATGAAGTTATGCATAGAATTGAACCAAAAAAAAATTTTAAGTTCTTGGCTATGGCAAGGAGGTCCTCCCTTAATTTGTAAAAAAATCGCTCGTAGAGGGCGCTGTAATAGCGATTTTTGTACAATTTTTGTGCCATTTTGAATATTGTACCGCCGAAAAGTGTATGAAGTTATGCATAGAATTGAACCAAATTTTATGTGTCTATTTTTGGTCATGTCACGAAGGTCCTCCCTGAATTTGGAAAAATTCTGCCGGAAGGGGGCACTATAATTGCGATGTCTGTACCATTTTCATTATTGTACCATCGAAAAGTGTATGAAGTTATCCATATAATTGAACCAAATTTTTTGTGCATGTTTCTTTATATGGCAAACAAGTCCTCCCTGAACTTGAAAAAAATCCGAAAGAAGGGGGCGCTATAATTCCGATCTCTGTGCCATTTTCATTATTGTACCATCGAACAGCGTATAAAATTATGCATACAATTGAACCAAAATGTTTGTGCTTGTTTTTGGCTTTGGCCAACAGGTTCTCCTTGAATTTGGAAATATTGCGCGGTAAAGGGGCTCCGTGCTAGCGATTTTTGTATACTTTTCTTGATTTTTCGTAGTTCTATTGTGCATCGGCGGCTCAGGCAGCGGCGGAAACTCACTTCCTGCTATTCCGGCTATTCGCAAACAGCTGATAACGACAGAATAAGGAAAAATTAATAATTTTAACAAATATCATGATATAGATTAACTCGTTTTTAGTCCGTTTAATTGACTTGAGCAGAAATTTAAGATGAAAATCAAAGTTGGTATAGTATTGAACTAATAATATTGAAGTATTAACATGTGTAACTAGGTTTTGAAATATTAAGATGTATAAGATAGAAGAAAGTTTTGGGATTGGCACATCCAACTAGTTTACTTTCTTCTATCTTCAATAGAAGAAAGTATTGTAATCGAAATTTTTTTCGACTTCCGGTTTTCGACGGATTTACATGTTTTAGGGGTCAAAGGTTCCAAAAAACATGTTTATAGAAAATGTCTGTCTGTCTGTGTGTCCGTCTGTCCGTCCGTCCGTCCGTCTGTCCGTCTGTCCGTCTGTCTGTCACCATTGTACCATCAAAAAGTGTATGAAGTTATGCATAGAATTAAACCAAAATTTTATTTTAAGTTTTTGGCTATAGCAAGCAGGTCCTCCTGGAATTTGGAAAAAATTCGCCGGTAGGGGGCGCTGATATAGCAAGTTTTGTGCGATTTTGAATATTGTACCATCCAAAAGTGTATGGAGTTATGCATGGAATTGAACCAAATTTTTATTTTAAGTTTTTGGATATGGCAAGCAGGTCCTTTCTGAACTTGGAAAAAATTCGCCGGTAGGGGGCGCTGTAAATGCGATTTTTGTGCGATTTTGAATATTGTACCATCCAAAAGTGTATGAAGTTATGCATAGAATTAAACCAAATTTTTATTTTAAGTTTTTGGCTATAGCAAGCAGGTCCTTCTGGAATTTGGAAAAAATTCGCCGGTAGGGGGCGCTGATATAGCAAGTTTTGTGCGATTTTGAATATTGTACCATCCAAAAGTGTATGGAGTTATGCATGGAATTGAACCAAATTTTTATTTTAAGTTTTTGGATATGGCAAGCAGGTCCTTTCTGAACTTGGAAAAAAATCGCCGGTAGGGGGCGCTGTAAATGCGATTTTTGTGCGATTTTGAATATTGTACCATCCAAAAGTGTATGAAGTTATGCATAGAATTAAACCAAATTTTTATTTTAAGTTTTTGGATATGGCAAGCAGGTCCTCCCTGAATTTGTAAAAAAATCGCCGTTAGGGGGCGCTGTAATAGCGATTTTTGTGCGATTTTGAATATTATACCGTCGAAAAGTGTATGAAGTTATGCATGGAATTGAACCAAAAATTTTTTTTAAGTTCTTGACTATGGAAAGGAGGTCCTCCCTTAATTTTTAAAAAAATCGCCCACAGAGGGCGCTGTAATAGCCATTTTTGTGCCATTTTTGCGCCATTTTGAATATTGTACCGTCAAAAAGTGTATGAAGTTTTGCATAGAATTGAACCAAATTTTATGTGTTTGTTTTTGGTTATGTCACGAAGATCCTCCCTGAATTTGGAAAAATTCTGCCGGTAGGGGGCACTATAATTGCGATGTCTGTACCATTTTCATTATTGTACCATCGAAAAGTGTATGAAGTTATCCATATAATTGAACCAAATTTTTTGTGCATGTTTCTGGCTATGGCAAACAAGTCCTCCCTGAACTTGAAAAAATTCCACCAGAAGGGGGCGCTATAATTCCGATCTCTGTGCCATTTTCATTATTGTACCATCGAACAACGTATAAAATTATGCATACAATTGAACCAAAATTTTTGTGCTTGTTTTTGGCTTTGGCCAACAGGTCCTCCTTGAATTTGGAAATATTGCGCGGTAAAGGGTCTCTGTGCTAGCGATTTTTGTATACTTTTCTTGATTTTTCGTAGTTCTATTGTGCATCGCCGGCTCATGCAGCGGCGGGAACTCGCTACCTGCTAAGCCGGTTATTCGCAAACAGCTGATAATAACAAAATAAGGAAAAATTAATAATTTTAACAAATATCATGGTATAGATTAACTCGTTTTTAGTCCGTTTAATTGACTTGAGCAGAAATTTAAGATGAAAATCAAAGTTGGTATAGTATTGAACTAATAATATTGAACATGTTAACTAGGTTTTGAAATATTAAGATGTATAAGATAGAAGAAAGTTTTGGGATTGGCACATCCAACTAGTTATATATAGAAGGATTGGCCAATAATGACCGGTCACTTGCGATTTTAGACGCTTTTTTTTTTTTAATATTTAAAAACTTACATGAGGAATTATGCTGAAACTCCAGGTGTGTAAACAGAATAGTATGTCATATATTTCCAGAAAGATTTTTTTCGCAACACCCCATAGGGGACCGTCAACAAATTGAAAAAGAACAAATATCTTTTGGGTAATCCTGTGAAAACTAATGTAGTAAAAGCATTCAAACTGTAGAACATGATTAAGATGCTTATTGTAATAAACTATGCTCATTTTTATGTATACTCGTAGATAAATTACGGTTTTTATAAAAACAGTCCCAAATTTCGCCAAGTTTTTTGCTTATAATTTGCAGAGTTCTTAATATAAAAAAATGTTCTTTTCCGAAACCATGACAAAGAACATTATACACAATACCCTACAATCAGAATTAAAAAATACTAAAAATTGGTTGAAAAATGAGCCGATCTACTAAATAATGTTTCACTGCGCACGCGCGAATGCAATCAAAATATAATGTGCATAATGTATTAGTTAAATATATAGAGCAACTTTTGTGAAAGTCTTAAAAATATACTTTCAAAATTCTTAAAATGATTGTCGATAGAATAAGCTTGAAATTTGCTATTTCCAAAAGTAGGCAAAAATATGAGGGGCTGTATCTAAATGTAGTATATGTTACACACTATTGCCAGTACACAATATTGCACGTACTGCTATATTTGGGCACAGCCCCTCATCTTTTTGCTTCGTTTTGGGAACAACGGATTTCGAGCTTATTCTATCAACGATAATTTTCAGAATTTTTAAGCTATATTTTTTACTGTATTTATGAAAACCGTAATTTCTCTACAATTATACATGCTATCCTCATACAAATGAACACAGTTTATGACAAGAAGCCTCTGAATCATTTTCTACAGTTTGAACGCTTTTGCAACATTAGTTTTTACAGGGTTATCCAAAAGATATTCGTTATTTTTCAGTTTGTTGATGGTCCCCTATGGGATTTCAGGGGAAAATCTTCGCGGAAATATATGACATATACTATTTTGTTTACACACCAGGAGTTTCAGGATAATTCCTCAAGTATTTTTCTAGATATTTAACAAAACGTCTAAAATCGCAAGTGACAGATCATCATTGGCTGTATAGTGCATATTCACTACTATGACAGTTAGTTTAATCTTGTTTCATATTATTAAAAAAAGTATAAGTATTTTTTTCTCTGAAATGTGATTAAATGACTCAATATGGAGGGAAAAGTTTCAACCAGGAAGATTGTTTTCTCCGATGGCAAGTGATGTAACGTAGAATGCATGACATCAGAAATGACTTCTCATTAGAAATTTTGATGGATGAAGTTAATCCAGTCTAGTCTATTCATGGTTTTTCATTCGAAGTTTGTTTTATGTCTAGAAATATATAACCTAATCTGATTTTTATTTTTTATGGATTCGTCATATTAATTACGTCTGTGAAGTTATGTAGTGTATACAGCATTCTTATTTATGAAAGCCACATTGTTTATTAAGCCTGGAAATATTCTTCGATTTTTTTTCCTTCTGTTTTTGTTGCCAGTAAAGAATGGGTTTTTTCTTATCCAGTCCTAATTATTTATGCTTGTCTGTTTAACTTTTTGGGATCTGGGTTGATTAATCGTCCATAAAATTCCTAAATATTGTTTTTGTAAAATTCAATACTCAATTAAATTTTAAATCCTGGTGTTTGTGTGTAAAAATACTTAGTCATAGTTTATTCCAAATTAATTCAGTTTGTTCTTAATTACTCTCTTAAATTCACTATTCTTTCTGAACAGTATTACTTTAAGAGTAAACACAAACCTATGGGTTTATAAGTCCGCAATTTAACCTAACATGATCTAATTTAATTTTAGTAATGTCATAGTTGCTACAGGCGTGTTTGACATTCGGCAAATTAAACCTAAATTCTTAGCTATATGGTTCCATACAAACTCATTAATAAACATAAAAGAAATCTAATATGTCGATGTCAATGCACAGAAACTGGTCTGACGTTTGATACAGTACATAGGATTATAGCAAACTGGAACTGCCTCTCAGTGAAGCACATTCCACGCTATTTATCTGCAGATCAAAAGTAACATTAAAACAAAATCGTCTTAGAAAAAAGTGATAGCTGGGAAATTTATTATTTCCATAGTGCTTTTATTTTTTTGCACCGTGACATTTAACAATGCACAAACATTTAACAGTGCATATTTAACCTGAGTTTATTTTTTTTTAATCGACTACAAACTCGAATTTGAAATCTCTATGATAGAAACATTTATTGATAAATTAGATTATCTTCGTAAATCGGTTCAATAGTTTTGATAAAACATTGTACCGCCAAACACAATCAAAGAGATAGATACAGGAAGATACTGTGTCACCTAACATGATCATCAGAATGTTTCATTTTAAAATCAGCGTCTTTATTTTAATTCTGCAACAATTTTCCTTTGACTCGAAGTCGTCGAATAAAAATTTTGCACATCAAAAAAGTATATAAATATGGTAATTATGGAGAGAAGGTAATTTTTCTACAAGGAAACATCAAAAGCGCGCTATTCCTATTCTTGCAACGACAATAACACTGAACTTACACATCTTTTCCGATGTGACAACAGTGATTTCCAATTAATTGGCTCAGGGTGTGATGAAGAATGAAAAATACTTGAGGTGACTCGATATAATTTTGGGCGATATATGTATATTTTTTTAAACAACGAGACTATCTGAAAATATTGGAAAAAATCATACGGGATATTTATGCCATCCTTCGATTAGTAACGAAAAAAAATTATAGAATATTTAAATATTTAAACTCGTATATATAAAAGAGCACTTTACTTAATTTTCTGGCTATTGTGCAACATTTTCTTTTTTTTCGTTTTTTTATGTTACAAACGCTAATGAGACCCTTTTAACCAACAAAAGGTAAATTTCTCTATATCTTGAAGATTATGGATTAGCCGAAAATACACGTAGTTATGTTTTGAAATATGCGGATTCTTTTTATGAAAAAAAAAATTAATGTGGGTATTAATTTATCGTTTGAATATACAAAAATATGTTTTTGAATTTTAAAATTGTTTAGATTATATCTCGGCCCAATTTATGTATCTCCTTAAAAAAAAAATTTCAATCGGATTGTTTTCTTGAAAAGATATACATAGTTACATGAATTTATCATTAATGTTGGTGCCAACCTTGGCGTCTACTATCACTTGGCGAACATGCATTACCAGTTGTTTGCCGTTCACTTCGCGCAGTAGTCTCCATCGGGAGCTCCGTAAAAAATCTTTGTTAATAAAAATTTGTTATAGTTAAAATTTAATTAAGTCTATAATGCTTTTGTTAATAAAAATTTGTTATAGTTAAAACTTAATTAAGTCTATAATGCTTCTTGCCAATAAACATCTGGTTCGTCGGAGTGAAAATTTGCGACCATTGGAATTGTTTTGTGTTGTTAGCAAAAAAAAACCTGTTGGCATGAAAGTAAAGGTTTTAAACCGCAGAAGGGACAATATAAAAGCCCAGATAACTAAATTATCAAGTTTCACAGCTGATGAGGCAGAAGTACCGGATTCAATAGATATTTCGAATAAAACTGAAAATCTAAATAAATCAGAAAACAAGCTCGATGAGCTAAACGTGGAATACTATAAAATTTTGAAAGACGAAGATGTTGATAAATGTGAAGCTGAATTCGAAGAAATCGACCAAGAGCTCCAAAAGCTTAAGGTAAGCTTAAAACGTTTTCTAGATCCTAAGAAAAATTAAAATGTTGAAGTAGTAAATGGAAACAATGTTGTGTTAAAATGTGTGTAATGCAAAAATTTAAAAGTAAAATTATAAATAAAACCTGTTTTCTAAAATCTAACCAATGTGTTGTTTGCAAGCAATCACACCATTTGCATTTTTGCCCAGCTTTCTTAAAAATGACTCGAATTCAATGATTTGATTAAATTAAAAAAATAAACTGTGTATCAACTGTTTTTCTCATTTGCATCAACTTTCTAAATGTAGTTCTAAATATAACTTCCAAATTTGTAATTAGAAACATAACATATTACTATATTAATATTTGGAAATTTTTTCAGAGAGAAACATTCGCCTTGCATACAATATTTCAAATGAAAATCAAATTTCAAATTATTTTTGCTTAAAAGGCGCAAAGGTCAACCTAGTGACTAGGTTGGCCTTTGCGCCTTTTAAGCAAAAATAATTTGAAATTTGATTTATTTGAAATAAAATATTACTCCATCCCGAACAAAATAACCCTTTCCAATCTGTTAATAAAATTCCATTAAAAAAGTCGGAATCCGCCAGCCCGTCGAGCCAGTAATGAAGACAGGTGCGTTTTTGATTATTCTAATAAACAAAATGTTTTTGAAACATTGCATAGCTTTTCTACTCATAGCAAAGAAAATAAAAAAGCTGTTTTTTTTTTTGTCTACTGATTTTTTTATTTATAGCCGGAAACATAAGAATTTCGTTCAATCTTGTGCATTATTAAATAGCGCTTCTCAAGCTATATTACTTCTGAGTCTATTCTGCTTCTCTTACTCAATTATATTACTTCTGAGATGGGTTTTGATTTGGGTTTGAAAAAAGAAAAACCTAAGTGGAAATTCATTTAATGTGAAATCGAAAGTTAGTAGCATATTTCGTAATAAGAATTCTTCATTTTCGTCAATCAGTGATTTCTTCGTAGTTCCAAAAATTACTGATTGTGTACCTTTTAGAAACATTAAAATTGATAAGAAAATTTTGCCTAATCGTTCGTTGTTAGCAGATCCTACTTTGTCAAACCAGGAAGATTCCATTTAATAGTTGGAGCTGAAAATTTTTATAAGATAATAAAGGAAGGAAAAAATCATATTTCACCAAATATAAGGTTTCGAAATTCGGTATTTGGACTGATTGCTACTGGTACTTTTCAATAAACAATTCTAATTCATTTTGCGGGTTGACATTTAACACGGACTATGAGACTATTGAAACTGTTCTTCAAGATTTGTGGGAAATAGAAAATATTTCATCCGATCGTCTTCTAAGAAAAGAAGAAGAGTTTCGTGAAATTCATTTTCAAAATACGCATAAACGGGATGAAACAGGCAATTTTATTGTAGAAATTCCTATTAAAATAGAACAATTGGATTCATTGGGAGGTTCTAGAACATTAGCAGAAAAACGTTTACGCCAAACTGTAAAAAGATTAGAAAACAATTTTGCTATGAAACAACTTTATTGCGAATTTTTAAATGAATATGAAAACTTAAATCACGTGGAGAGAATACTAGTAGAAGGCTCTCCCTCAGTAGTTTATTGCAGGCCTCATCATGGCATTTTTAAACCTATAAGTACTCTACTAAATTAAAGGTGGTATTTAACGCCTCCGCTCCTACCACAACTGGAAAAAGTCTGAATGACATATTGCTTTCCGGTGAAGTTAAGGAAGATCTTTTTTGATATTTTGATAAGATTTCGAAAACACAAAGTCGCTTTGACTGCCGATATTACAAAAATGTTTCATCAGATATTAATAGGTCCTTCGCAAAAGGATCTTTCACGTATTCTCTGGAAAGATTATGAAAATAATTCAACAATTGCTTTCAGAATGAATACCGTTATCTGTGAAACAAAATGCGCTCCGTTTTTAGCCATAAGATTTATAAAACAATTAGCCTTAGATGAAAAGGATAGATTTCCATTAGCGGAAAAGACTATTTTATCTAATAGTTATATGGATGATATAGTTACTGGATCCCCTGATTATGAATCAGCTATCGAATTAAAAAACTAGTTAATTAACATACTTAGTTCTTGTGGAATGATCTAGCACAAGTGGAATTCAAATTTAAATGAGCTTCTAAAATGTAACCAAAGTGAAGATGTTTTCTTTTGCTCTAAAGCTGAAACTTCAGTTAAAACTTTTGGTATGGTTTGGCGATCGAATAAAGATAAATTCGCGTTTCGAGTTTCGGTGGACAAACAAGAATCATATACCAAAAGACCCGATTATTTGCAAGACCTAGTGCCTTCAAAAATTGTGGCTTTCTAAAATTGGATGGGACGAGAACATTCCAGGACCTCTTGCTACTGATTGGTGTAACTTCGTCAATCAACTAAAGGATATCGGGAATATAAAAATTAGTAGATATATTTTAATACCTGCCACTGAAGCAATAATTTTTCTTGGATTCACCGACGCTTCTATAACAGCCTTTGGTGCTGCTATCTTTTGTACATATTCATCCAATTCACCCTCATCGAACCTTGTAGCAAATAAATCAAGAGTTGCACCGCTAAAGACCATTTCAGTTCCTAGACAGGAATTATGTTTCTATTCGCTTTTGTCACAACTTGTGTTCGAAGTTCTAATTAGACATTCAAGGAGTAATTTTGTGTTCTGATTCAGCCATAACCTTGGCGTGGATAAAAACACCAGCTCATCTATTAAAACTTTTTATTGGAAATCGAGTATCAGAAAGTCAATCTTAAGTGGAGACATATTTCGCCAAGTAATAATCCTGCTGATATTATGTCACGAAGAAAAAACCCTCAGGAACTTATAGATTTGGAGCTCTGGTGGCATGGTACATTAATGCCTATTAATCTCACTGACTCACCAGAAATTAAAAAAATCTGATCTGCAAAATGATGATGTATATTTAAATGAACTGAAATCTGTTTCGAACATTAATTTATTTATTGTACATAATGAATTTCTTAGCAAATTTTGTAATTTAAGTAATAGTTATTCTAAATTAATTTGTGTCCTAAGTTATACTTCCAGATTTTTTAACAATTGTAAAAGTAAAGAAAAAAATTATAGGTCCTTTTTCAAAAAAAGAATTTGATCATGCAAGAATCAAATTAATTAAATTAGTTCAGGTAATGCATTTTTCTATGGAAATGAAGGCACTCAAGGAAGGGGTGAGCAACCAAAGAAAGTCGTGTAAGTAATTTAAACACTTTTCTTGATAGTAATGACCTTTTAAGAGTCGGTGGTCGTTTAGACAAATCAAACTTAAAAGATCACAGGCTTACCCTTTTAAAATTTCAGTATTTTCACCTAAATAATTTACATGTCGATTCTCAAACTCTGCTTCACTTTGTGAGACAAAACTTCTGACCTTTAAATGGCAGAAATGTAGATAGAAAAATATTTCATCATTGTATAGTTTGTTACATAAATAAGCCTAAAATTGTAGAACAAATAATGGCTTTGTTATCTCAAGAAAGGTAAATACCCCATTTACAAATTCAGGTGTTGATCTATGTGGCCCATTCTTCATAAAATATAAACACCAACGTAAAGGCGTTTTTAACAAAATTTATGTCGCAATTAATTTTCGTCTGTTTTGCTACTCGTGCAGTTCACTTGGAAGTAATAACGCATTTAAATTCTGAAGCCTTAATAGCTACCTTAAAAAGGTTTGTAGCTAGGCGCGTAATTTGCTCGACAATCTTTTCTGATAATGCCCCTAATTTTGGTGGTGCAAATTTAGAATTGAAAAAATTACATAATATTGTTAAAAATCAATTCGATGAATCGACTGCTTACTTATTAGCTAACTCAGTTTCTTGGAAATTCCTACCTCCTAGATCCCCTAATTTTGGTGGCTTGTGGGAGGCAGGAGTTAAGTACTTTAAGCACCATTTAAAAAGAACAGTTGGAGATTTAAAACTAACTTTTGAGGAATTTTTTAACCGTTGTTAATCAGGTAGAATGTATTTTAAACAGTAGGCCGCTAATACCTTTATCTTCGGATACTAGCGATTATGAAACTTTAACCTCAGGGCATTTTTTAATTGGCCGTGCTATAAATAACTTTTGTGAACAAAGTTTAACTGATCTTCCAGACAATAAACTGAGCCAATGGCAGCGAATTACAAAAACTAATCAATTACTTTGGGGAAAATGGAATAGAAACCATCTAAATAATCTACAGCAACACCGTAAATGGTTAAGAAAAAAACGTTGAAATTGGTTCCATGGTTTTATTAAAAGATAGTAATTTACCCATGTGTACATGGTCAAGGTCAGCCAACGGGTGTTTTCAAACGGGGCATATCAAACATCTGTATTTAATCTTTATTATAATGTAAATATTTATTTTTCTTGTATTTTCTTGTGCATTTATATTTGGAAATTTTTTATTAATTGTGTATCTTAATATTGTTGATTACTGAAATGAATTTAGTTTCATATTTATATTTTATATTCTTGATTTGAATTGAAACTTATATTTAGCATTGAAGATTTAATGTTAAAATTTAATTGTTTATAACTGAGAACATTGTGCAAGATATGTTGCTGAAATAAATATTTCAGAGGTGACCGGTATGTTGCCGCCAACCTTGTCGTCTACTATCGCTTGGCGAAAATGTAACGCCAGTTGTTTGTCGTCGTTTACTTCGTGCGGTTGTCTCCATCGGGAGCTCCGTAAAAAATCTTTGTTAATAAAAATTTGTTACAGTTAAAAATTAATTAGTCGAATTGGTTTTTAAAAAATTATACAGTCTATAATGATCTTGCCAATAAACAATTAGCATTTTCAAATTGTTATCTCTTCTTCCTATCTGTATTTTCGGGCTGATCTTATCTCAATAAAGTGTGAAATAAATTAGTGTTACTGTTTGAAAAATTAAAGTTGATACAATTTTTAATATCCGCATTTCAAAAATTCCATGCCTATTCAAAAAGAAGACACAATTGCCAGTAGATATCTCGCCTAATCGTTAATCAAATAATGTAGGTTTTTTAGTTCATTTTGGTTTTTTGTTTTAACAAAGAACATATGCTTTGAAAAATGAAGAATTTTCTGGCGGTATATCATCAAATATTTTCTTAATTGAAAAAATGTAATTGTTCGACGATGATAGAGAGCCCGATACTTCCCAGAGAGAAGGAAGGTGCGAAGGACCTTGGACCGAAAACACTTGGGAAACACTGCTTTACAACATTTAAATATAACTAATTTACTTCTGCAATGATCAGCTAACGAGAAAGATCTTATCTTTTAAGAACCTTCATTCTTATTACTAAGAAACTGCTGAAATTCGAAAAAAATTCTAAATATTTTAAAGATTCATTAATGCCCTTTTTAGGTGCGTTCGTAATTATATAAATATGTAGCACCTATAGTCGTCGTTCAGTCCGTCCGTCCGTCCGTCTGTCTGTCTGTCTGTCCGCATATAACAGAGCAAAAACTACCCAACCGAATGGTCTGAAATTTTTAATGTATAATTGTTGCAAAATTTTGTCGAGCCATTTCAAATTTTATGAAAATCGGATGCATAGTTTAATTACAGGGACAGTCAAAAGTTTTTCTTTACATTACGACCAATGGGAAAAATTATTGCAAATGCATTTTAATGATGTTACAGCCTTCCAAATGGTCTGAAATTTTAAATATATAATTGTTTCAAAATTTTGTCGAGCCATTTGAAATTTTAGGAAAATCGGATGTATAGTTTAATGACAGGGACAGTCAAAAGTTTTCCGTTACATTACGGCCAATGGGAAAAAAATATTGCAAGTGCGTTTTAATGATGTTACAGCCTTCCGAATGGTCTGAAAATTTAAATATATAATTGTTGCAAAATTTTATCGAGCCATTTTAAATTTTATGAAAATCGGATGTATAGTTTAATTACAGGGACAGTCAAAAGTTTTCCGTTACATTACGGGGAATGGGAAAAAAATTATTGCAAGTGCATTTTAATGATGTTATAGACTATGCACTTATGAAATTAAAATATATACATTGAGTACAATATGGGGTACAAAAAATAATTATAAAACTAGTTATAATACGAACGCACCTCATTTGCCACGTTTGACGAGCAATTTCCGACTTGTTTATTATTATGATTGTTAATACGTGATTAAAATTTTGATAGGCTTCTTTCCCAAAATAATATTAATATTTTATTTAAAATGTTACATCTAAAATTTGATAAATGTTGTAACTAAAATATAGTTAAAGAAGTTTCTGATACATAGCTCAAAAAATTATTTAAATATAATAATTTTGAGATCAAACAAATGCCTTTGTCGAAAATTTAAAAAAAGATTGAATTGCGATTTACATTATCTATTTTTATCATATTGAGTTTCGAAAATGATATGCTAATTCAAAGAACTTTAGCTTTATGGGCAAAAATACAGTTTTGTTACTCATGGGAGAAATAATTCAATTCTATTATTGAAATTTTCTGCATTAATTCCGGCTTATTCCTAATGTTCAACTTTTGTTCCATTAACATATGTAAATGACATCATTCCATTCATTTTTGATATCATTACATTTTTATTTAAAATGTCAAGCATTTATTTAAGGATAATAAGATTATTTTCGTAAATCAAATATCTATGTAAAAGTTTTCTCTTAATATGATTATTTTAACAGACCAGGTTAAACAAATTCCAAAAGAAAAAAAAAAAAATTATGTAAACAAAATTTAAATAACTTAAATGTGTGTCATACGAATAAACGAAATTAATAGCTCTAGAACAATGTCTGCATTATAAGATTCTATAATTTACATCTTCTCGTTCAAAGTAAATGCGCTCATATATCACATATTTCAGAGTATAACGAGCATTTTTCATACAAGAAAGTTGATCGAAATGTACAGGTGTGCTTTATACAACGATAACAAAAATGAATGATTACATATTAAAGAAAAATAAGAGTATTAGGGAATAAATAAAAGGTGGTCCATCTGTTGTTTTTTTTTTTTTTTTTTTGAATTATGAATATTTCACAGTTTATTTGTATCAAATGTCATGTGTCATGCATGTATTAACTGTCAAATGCATGCCATTTGTAATTATGGACTCGTTGACAACACAACAACGGTACACACTGCTCACCAAACCATCAACTTACTGAACGAGAAATTTCCAGATCGCGTAATTTCAAGAATTCTGATGTGAATTGACCGCCAAGATCGTGTGAATTAAATTCAATGGATTATTCAATTCCTACTATTAGTCCACACTCTCCCTATATTTATTTATTTATTTATATACATATATATATGTACATATATATCTTGTTCAAATTTTCAATCGTTAATAAAATACTTATTATTCATCCTATCAAGTTGAAATAAATTTTTTTAAACTTGTACTGGGTGACAATTGATGTTAATGTAGTTTTTCAAATATTAATTCATTAATTAAATTTTAATTAATTAATTTTAGTTTTACATGGGAGACAAAATGGCGGCCATTGGTTATTGAAGCATTTAATGCATCTTCATATCTATGAGGGAGGGGTTACCATAGGGGGACCCTGTTCTGTCGCCAAATACCGCCAAGTTTTTTACCAACTTGGCGAGATATCGCCAAATTTGGCGGCCAAAATAAGTCGCCAAAAGTGACGCCAACTTGACGATATCTCTAATATTTCGCCGAATTCCCATAGACTTCCATTGTAAGTCTACTTGCTTATAGAAAATCAACAAATTGAGATATTTTAAAGCAACAAAAACTAATATTAGCTTAAAGGATTGTATTAAATTTTTCTTTGATGACCTAAGTAGGAATTGACTTTAAAAACAACATTTTTATATTACTTGTTTTCTTTCGGGGTTTAAGGAAAAGTAAAATGTACGCCAATGCCCCCCGCACAATCCAAGACCTCAAACGTAACATACGTGCTGCAATTTTGGCCATGGATCCACTCATTCTGCGAAAAGTCATCGCAAATTTTGATGTTCGGATGATGACACGCAAGCGGAGCCGCGGTGGCAAAATGTGCGATACTGTATTCCATGCATAAATGGCATAGATTCACCTTCCATGATCAATGAAGAATTTTGATTTTCACTCATAAAAAATGCGATTTCTTTCATAATAAATAAAGAACCAACAGATGGACCACCTTATATTTTTTTTATTTAATGAACGTTCTATTTATATTTACGAACAATAATTTTTTATATCAAATTACATGAAAAGTTATGGTAATAATCTGTAACCAGCAGGGAAGACCGACCTACGCTCGCTTAAAATTCGCTCTGTGTTCAACTCGGTAAATTTTC
Source organism: Maratus speciosus (assembly GCA_963932465.1). NCBI lineage: Eukaryota > Metazoa > Arthropoda > Arachnida > Araneae > Salticidae > Maratus > Maratus speciosus. The sequence continues at coordinate 351,381,801 of OZ010788.1, read as the reverse complement.
GCTGTATTATTGCTATAAAGCATTTTATTATGCAACACTATTATTTACAGAAACAATCAATATTAAAACTATATACATATTTCTAAATTTTACATTACTTGCATATTTATATTGAAAGGGCATCCTTCCAAACTACATTTTTAGTTCGGCTCTGATTGGTTGAATCATATATCACGGCTCCTATTGAGAATTTCTAGAAAATTTCTTCAGATTCTGAAAGCCAATTTTTCTCTAAATATTGCCAAACTGGGAAGAGGTCCATATCCTGTTTTTTTTTATCCCCGGTACGGTATGCTATTTCTTTTTCCCAGCTTATTTTGTGCCGTCTCCAAAAAATAACGTTACCTTACAGAAGCCAGCCGTAAAACAAAGCAGTACGATTAAATACTATATTGCAATTTTTTAAACTTCTAAGCATCGCACAATTTCAATTTTTATACCGTCGTATTGGAAAAACAAAAGTACTTTTAAATGCAATTTGTTTGAAAACTGCATCTCCATTTATTTTTGAAATATTAATTTTTTTGTAGTTTTTGGAGCCATTTGCTTAATATTGGCAACGGAAGTACTCCATTTCTGTAGAAAGTAAAGGAAAAATAGTTGTAAAATAGTAATTATATATTTTTGATGCTATTTTTTCATAACAGCCGAAAGAAAATGTAGACAGCCGGGTATTTTTGGTCGAGTTTCTTTAATGAAAGAATCTTTTTGCTGCATTTGTGTAATATTTCGCGATAGTGACGTCCTATGCCTACTTTACTGTAGATGTTTAAGAGTGGATTGTAAATGTGGAATTCTTAAGCGGATGCGAATGACGTAATTTTACATAAAATAAAAACGTGTGCTCTAAGTCTTAAAATTGAAATATGTTTTGTACTATTTACATATACATATATTTTTTTTCATCTGGGGGCGACACTAAACTCTGAAAAAGCAGAATTTCTGTTTTCTTGTTTTTTAACCGTTTGGAAAACTGGTTATCGTCCTCGGTCAGGGTAGGAAATCAAAAACATATCTGAAGTGTTTTATTAGTTAAATGCCGCATTTTATTCGTTTTCTGATTGGTCTATACAGTAATCTGTATTTTCCCTTTACTTCTGTGTCCACTATGACAAAAAAGTAATAAAAACTACAAAAAAAAATTAATAACTCAGAAACAAATTGAGATACAGCTTTCAAACAAATTGCATTTAAAAGTACATTTTTTCTCTATACGACAGTGTAAAAAGTAATATTGTGGGATGTTTAGAAGTTTAAGAATGAAATTTCATTTAAAATTGCTCCAGGAATATTAATGTTTAATCCATGGCGTACGTAATGTATGACCATCTCCGTAGAAGTTTAAAAATTTACAGTTCCGAAAAATGTTTCAACTCCGTGCGATTTTTTATGTCTTAAATTTTAGTCTTTCAAAAAAATCATTTTCCAAATGGTCGTTTCAATTTGTTAAATTGCATTTTTTTTTTTTTTTGGGGCGATAAATGTTTCAATGTGGTTCTTGCAATATTCAGCAATTGGGGGTTGCTTTTTTTCTTACTTGAATGCTACTGGTGGATAAGGGATAATTTCCCATGCATATTTTTTATAATTATTTTTTTTCTAATTTATAACTTTCCGGTGTTTTTTAAACGATATTTTTCTGTAGATGTAATATATAAATATATTTTTTGTATGTTTTTATCTACTAAAAAACAACTTTTCAAAAGTAAAAAAAAAAGGCCAAGCAAAAAAAAAAAAAAAAAAAAAAGATGAAACTTGTGGCTAAAAAATGGTGTCATATTTCCAAGCTTATATTATGGTACTTTTTTAACATTTTCCATTAAAACATTTACCATTTGTAAGTCGAGTGACTTCGTATATGTTGATAGAAATCCTCTTCTCCTGTACTAAATACATCATAACGTGTTTCTGAAAATTCAAATATTTTAAAATTATGCATCATGGGCTTGGCGGCCATCTTTCCATATTTTACACAAATTTCTAAGCACCCAAGTTTGTAAAGGGTAATAAGTTTGCATTAATAACAATTTAGAACTTCTGATTTTAACTACGGACAAATAAATTTAAAAAGACTTTTATTTTGAGAAAAAAAGTTCATTGTTACTGCTGTTAAATGCTTAATTTAAAAAAGTAATCATAAAAGGAATAGCGAAGATATGTCACCACTACCTTAACGCACAAATTTCTAAGCACACAACTCCGTGAAGGAAAGGCATAAAATGTGTGCAGTGGTAACAATGTCGAACTTTGGTTTTCAACTTCAAACATCCGATAAATTGAAAAAGACTAATATTTTGAGAAAAGAAATATATTTTTATTGCCTTTAAATGATTAATTACTTTATGAAATAAATCACTAGATGAATCCTTTAGATAAGTCACTATTATTTTAACCCGGGAGAACTCACTAGTGAGAATGCCCAATTGCTTTTCTTTTACTTTACATTAGTATAATATCAACTTTTTTTCGTTGGCTTTGTACTTTTATTCACAAAAGAGGTAAAATAATTGTAAAACATTTTGAAATTTTAATTAAATTAATCTCATGCAGCGAGTTCTCCCGGGTTAAGACACAAAGTTCTCCGAATACAAGTCCGTAACGGAAAAGCTTAAAATGTCTGCTTAAGTAACAATTTTGAATTTCGGATTTTAACTATGGATTAGGGTACATAGAAATTTGTGTAAAATATGGAAAGATGGCCGCCAAGCCCATGATGCATAATTTTAAAATATTTGAATTTTCAGAAACACGTTATGATGTATTTAGTACAGGAGAAGAGGATTTCTATCAACATATACGAAGTCACTCGACTTACAAATGGTAAATGTTTTAGTGGAAAATGTTAAAAAAGTACCATAATATAAGCTTGGAAATATGATATCACACCATTTTTTAGCCACAAGTTTCATCTTTTTTTTTTTTTTTTTTAGCTTGGCTTTTTTTTTTTTTTACTTTTGAAAAGTTGTTTTTTAGTAGATATCATTTCTTTTTTTTAAAACAAATTATATATAATTTAAATAATCTACTCACTTAAATTAAAATGAGTTTTATTAGAACCTTTGTAAGTAGAAAGGAAACCCAATATGTGTACATTTTGTTTACATATCATTCATTTCTTAGAGTAATTAAGGATTTAAAAGCAATGAAAGCCAACTTCTTTTCTCAAAGTATCAATCTTCTTCAATTTATATGGTATTTTAATTTTTATGAAGAATGAAAATTTTGTAAAAAAAAAAATGATAGAGTCGAAATAACATATAGACATAATAGTTGGTCTTTTAGTTAGATATTTGTTTATTGTTAGATATTTAGTCAGATATTTGTTTAAAGATAACTTTTTATTTTATATTTTGCAAAATTGTTTTATCTTTGCAAATATCTACGGCTAATCCTAGATCCTCGCTGTGTAAGTAATTCTTCGCGATGAGCGTCTTTTACAAAATTTTTAATCGTTTATCACAGGCTCTTTAAAGCAGAAATTTTTGACTATCGTAATCGGGGAAAATGTTCTGATTAAATCAGACAAAGTTTTATTTAAAAGATAACTAGTGGGAATAACCAAATAGTATTAATTTGACGGGAAAATGCATGCCCGAGCATAGCTCAGGCTGCGGATCGAGAGGGTTAACGAGCGCTTATATCTTAAAATTAACAGCTTGTGAAAATTCAGGTTTCAATCTTTAAGGATATCAAGATAAACCCAATTTTAGAGCTTTTTTGCTCCTGCGCCGTTAAAAATTTCGATTTTTTTAGGAACTGTTCATGGTGAATATTTACGTCTTAAACGTTACAACTATGTCAAATTTTGATTTCCTTAAGGCTAAGAATTCCAAATAAATCATAATTTAGAACATTTTTAGAAAGCTTTTTTACTCGTTTCACCCTTTTAAATTTCGATTTTTTTTAGAAATAGAATTTAGCGAGCACTTACATCTTAAAAGTAATCACCATATCAAATTTTAAGTTTCTCCCCTCAACAGTTTCATAGAAATCTTAATTTATGAATGACTTTTGCTCTTGCAACCTCTTAAATTTTGAATTTTTTAGAAATTGCTTAGGACGAGCATTTTCGTTTTAGTAGCCGTAATCATGTTAAATTTCAAGTTCATGCTCTAGCAATTCCATTCAAACCAAAATTTAGAAAGTTTTTAAAAAGCTTTCCACTCATTTCAACCTTTTAAAATTCGATTTATTTTGAAACAGTTTTTAATGAGCATTTACATCTTGTAAGTGACCACCATGCCAGGTTCAAGAATTCTATCCCGAACAGTATCACAGATTCAAAAATACAAGAATTTTTTTGCTCTTGTACACTTATAAATTTCTAATGTATTAGGAAACGCAAAGCATTTACGGCTTAGAAAATGACATATGTGTCAAATTTTATGTTCCTAGCCCAAACAATCTCATTAAAATTATAATGCAAACCGTTCTTAAAACGTTTTCCACTCGGTTCACCTCTTAAGATTTCGATTTTTTACTAACAGTTCTTAGCGCGCATTTACATGTTTAAACAAATCGCCATGCCGAAATTCAGACCACTATCCCGAACGATATTACAGAAATCGCAATTTTAGAACTTTTTTTTCCGCCTGCATCCATTCAAATTTCGAATATTTTAGGAACTTTTCTGTGAGATCATTTACGCCTTATAAGTAAAAAGCACGTCAAATTTCATGTTTCTAACAATTTGCATATTCAGTAATTGTTGCAGACTAACAATTGCAAATAAATCATAATTTAGAACGTTTATAGAACGCTTTTATGTCGTTTCGAACTTTTAATTTCTACCTTTTTTAGAAATTATTCTTATCGAGTATTTAAAATAACCACTATGTGCCAAATTGTCGGTTTCTATTCCGAACGGTATCACAGAAATTTCAATTTTATTAAATTCTTTTCTTTTCTATTCTTTTCAATTTCGAATTTAATAGATTATTTTCGCCTCTGTCTAGCAATTTGATCCCCGTTAAATGTATGCTAAGCATTACATCATGTTACTTTTATTCATAATTTAATTAACTATCTCAATCCTTCGCCAAGTATGAAGATTCAGATAGAGAAATCATGAACTCGTTACTTTTATGCTAGCGGGCGCAGGTGTTAAATCGCCTATTATTGTTTCCTTCTCGTGCATTCGTATTGCCTTAATTTTACTTAAACTTTAATCCTTTCACTTATTTTATATAAAATAACTTTAATTTAAAATACAAACGTTTAAGATACTTGCCTTTCATTATTTAATTTTTAAAAAAAGGAAAAGAAAAGAAAAAAACTAGAGAACAGGAATTCTGCTTTTTCAGAATTTAGTGTCGCCCCCGGCATTTCCATTACTGCATTTTCTTCTGACGGACTGATGGCTTCTATTATTATGAAACAGCCATTATAAATGAAGTGTTAGATGAAGATGAAAGAGCAGCCGTAAAAAGTTAGAACTCTGATTTTCTGGTCAGAATGGGGGGGGGGGGGGGATGGTCATAATTTTTTTACGGCTGCTCTTTCATCTTCACCTAACACTTCATTTATAATGGCTGTTTCATAATAATAGAAGCCACCAGTCCATCAGAAGAAAATAACTCGGTTAAGCGGGTCTCTACTGCAGTACAAAACAAATTTCAATTTTAAGACTTAAAGCACACGTTTTATTTTATGTAAAATGACGTCATTCGCATCCGCTTAAGAATTCCACTTTTACGATCTACTCTTAAACATCTACAGTAAAGCATGCATAGCACATCACTATCGCGAAATAATGCACAAATGCAGCAAAAAGATTCCGTCATTTAAGAAAATCGAAAAAAAAAACCGGCTTTCTAATGATTCATAGATACTTACAATTAAATATAGTATATAATAGCTTCATTGTTTTAACAGAAATCATTCGTTTATATTTTTTTCAAAATAGCACGTATTTTAATTACATTTTCTTTTGGTTGTTACGAGAAAATGGCAACAAAAATATATAATTGCGATTTTAAAACTACTTTTCCTTTACTTTCTACAGAAATGAAGTACTTCCGTTGCCAATATTCCGTTGCGACCATTGGTACCATTTTTTGCATAAGTACCATTTTTTCTGACGCCAATTTGGCGAAAACATTAACAGCATAAACAACAACATCCGGGTTACCATATCAAGAAAAATAATGACACTTTGGCGCCAATTGAGTTCCCGTTGCGTACATGACATTGGCGTCAGAAAAAGATCGCGCCATTATGGGGCGTATATGACATCTGTGCCAAAACTTTTATTAGAAACACACACAAATTATTTTATTATAAAATGCACAAAGTTTGATTTAATGTAAAACACACGCAATCTCTTCTATTGGATTGTCATATGAAGGATAATATCATCAAAATTCTGGGTTGCTATGGAATAAAATTGCCATTTTGGCACTAAAAGGATACCCCAATGCGTCTGAGACATCGTCTTTGCCTCCGTTTGCTCATATGTTGAAATGAGTTCAATAATAGGGAGATTTGGCACAGATGTCATATACACACCATATTGTCGCAATTTTTCCCAACGCCAATTTGGCGAAAACATCAACATAATAAACAACAACATCCGGGTTACCATATCAAGCAAAATAACGACACTTTGGCGCCATTTAAGTACCCGTTGCGTATATGACATTGGCGTCAGAAACAAATCGCGCCAATATGCGTATATGACCTTTGTGTTTGTTTGTTTTTTTACCTGAAAACCTTTTCATATTCAACTCAATTCATTTTCAAAAGTTTTGTTTACATTAGGAATGAAACCTAAAATGCCGTTAACTTTGAATGCATACTTCTTAAAATTTACCATTTCTCTATAAAATCATTTTTATTTTAAAAATCTTTCTAAAAATTAACTTTTATGCAGTTTTATTCAAAAAAAATAATCTTGATGGAAAATATTCATCTACCAGATTGAAGTTGAAGTGGATTTGTGCTATTATAATGAGGATAGTACGCGCTCGTTGGCGGGTTTATCACTGTTTGGCACAATTTGATAATTTTAGAATGAATTAACAGTTTTTTGCATATTAAGGATAGAAATTTTATTTTTTTTTTAAACTAAATTTTATAAAAGCACGTAGATCGAGTAATTACCAGTCCGAAAATGCATTCCATACTTTTTTCTGTCCATTATTTAAGTCTGTAGCTTAATTGAATTAATATATGTTTGACGAAGGATTTTTTGATCATTTTCAGTATCTCGACGTTTTTTAAAAAATCCTGTATCTCTGTTTATAATTATTTTATAGAGACGAGTTTGGTGTCAAATTGAAGCTTTTCTTCAGTAGATTCTTCTAGTCTTAATTTTATTTCTCTGCAATACTTGCTTTCTTAAATATCTGAAATTTTAAAATGCCACGTTTGGTCGATTTAACATGGACAAGTTGTCTTCAGTATAATAAGCAGTTACGCTGTTCTAGCTTTTGTTTCTTGGCGTTTGTTTGTTTGGTGGGGTTAGCATTTTTTTATAGCTTGGCTTGGCAGAACGACCGTCCTGCTGGATATGTTTTAAGACGTATATAACATTAATGTTTATAATATAATGTTATGTTTTAATTTCACATACATAATAAATATTTAAAATGTGAAGTATAGGAAATTATAAAAATATATGTAAGTATATAGTTTTTATTCATATGCGTATATAATATGTATTTATATATGTATATCTGTCTATATAATTACATATATAATGTATATAAAATAATACATATACAACATTTATAATATAAAAATATATGTTTATAAAAATTTAAAAACCATGTTTTACGGCTTCTTGAAAAGTTTGAAAAGATACTAAAACGGCCTTTGGCGCAATTTTGGATTCCTTCGCCAATCGCATCAACCAGAACTGGATATGGAACTCTTCTATGTACTATGAACTTAGTGTCGCATGTGATTTGGCATTGGTAATCTTGAAAATCGATTTTCCCGCCAAATCTCGCAATGTCGTTAATATTTCTCCAAATATCGCCAAATTTGGCGACATACTGTCAACTTTGATAGTTCTTTTACTACGAAATGTTCAACAAGTTAGTAACTGTTCCAACCTTCATACCTATTGAAATGCCGTAAGTAGTGACACCAAAATGAAATAAAACTTTCACTAAATTTAACTGTGAAATAATCTGCAATCCTTTGATATAAACAACGACTTTTCCAAAGGAAATAAACTGCTTTGATTGAACTTCTGTAGTTTAAAGATTCCAATATAAAAGGATTCTGTATAGATTAAGAATGATAAACCTTAAGAAGGGGGGTCTTGGTTTAGATCAACAAAGATGTTTAAACACCCGTTGCCAATCAGCACAAATAATTTTGACAAATGAGAGTCAAAAGTGAATAACTCACCACACAGCAGTATTTATTGCAACAGCAACAATAATAATAATTAGCAAAGTGAAACACAATATCTGAAGATTTCACAAAACATTACATTTCAATATTCAATGCTTTAAAGATTATTTTTATTTTAAAATACATTATTTTTATAAATTAATCTCAAAAATGAATGGCTTACCAAAACGCATTCAGTTTGTTTACACTGATTCTGAAAAAAGTGTGCAAAACATAAAAGTTGTTGTAAAAGTAAAAACAGAAATGTTGATATACATGTTTCATACGAACATATGCTGAACTGAGGTATAAGAAACTATCATTCAGTTGTCATATGTTAGTTTATATTTTCCATTAAGCATTACATAGCGTCTAGCTACGGTCGAGTCGTAGCTCCGACTCGGTTCGCCCGGAATGGTTACCTACACTTTCCTACACTTGGATTTTATATAAGTAGATGACTTATTTTTTTATATGAATCGTATAAATGTTCCTTTGAAAATGTGTGCGTTATATGTTGAATACACATAAAAAATAAAAATGAAGTCAGAAATCATGGGGCCGCGTTATACGCCAGAATCCAGTCAATTGTAAAAATATTTCAATTGTTGTTCTCCATTAATTGTAAATGAAAAGACATTTACATTAAAATAGTTACTTTTGTAAAAGTTACGAAATAAAGAAATTTTAAGGCCTGTGAATCGTATAAGTTATAAGTTCACAGAAAGCCGGTGAAAAAAATTAGTTGAATATTTGATAAGCAAAGCAAAGCAAATATACAGTGTGTCCACGTATAACCTGACCGACCTTTATTTCCCCAACCGTTGGTCCTAGATGCATACTTCCAATTACAAAAATGGTCAAAATTAGGTGCAGTGTTAAGATAAAAAAGTTTGAAGCAAAAAAACAATTTAGTGAAGAATTACAGAATCTAAATTTTTATACGGTCCCCTGGTTCTATAAGTTATATTTAGTAAAATTTCCCTCTTACACTGGCAAATAAGACAAAAAAGTCCCGTTATTCTACGATTAAAATTGACCGAGTAATAGCTGTTTAAAGTCGGAGTATACTTTTTGCTGCATATTAGGGGTGATTCACAAATTTAGGAGAAATATAATTTCGTCAGATATATTAAAGAAATGGTTGAGAGTAAAATTAGCATTGCAGTATAAATTTGAAATCATTAATCATTCTGACATATTACTGCAAAATGCACAATTTTTAATGAACATCATAAGAGAATAAAAATAGCAGATTTTTGTTAAATAAAAGGATGAAAAACAACAGCCTCAATTCTTTACAAAATGATATACATTTTAAAATGCTGTTAGATTACACTGTCTTTCAAATTTTGAGTTGTGGCATGTTTTTTAGCTTTTGAAAATTGATTCTTATGTAATTTTTAGCACTGAATCCGAAAATGACCTTCATTTTAAACCATCACGTCAGGAATTTTCTAAAATCGCAAATTTCAAAGTTAAAAAGCTAAGAGTTAAAATTGATCCCCCCCCCCTCCCCTCCCGACCTCATCGGATCCCCGAGTTGTTTACCTGTAAGAAACCCAGTATAAGCCAAAAAATCTAATAAATTATTGAATTTAATAAAATTAAACCGAATAAAAAAAAAGTCTTACATCTATTTTATAGTATCAGATTTTTCTCTATCTTTTAACCTTGAAATTTACGATTTGCGAAAGATCCTGACATGATGGTTAAAAGTGAAGGTAATTTTTTTATTCAGCGTTAAAAAATACATAAAATGTAATTATAAAATTTAAAAAACACAACCATCGCAGGTTTATGTTATCTAATCTAAAACTCTTTCTTAAACTTCTTGACGGTAATCTATCCGAATTTTCTTGTGTTATCCTCTAATATAAGTAAAGTATGTATAAGATAGTAAGAGTCAAAAATCATATTAATATTGCATTGTCAACGGATTTAAGTCAGTATGTAAAATTTAACTTCGATCGGACATTTGAAAGTAAGTTCAAGATCTAGTACAAATTTTAAACTGGAAAGACGATCATTGCAAGTTAAATAAAACCTTACGAAAATAACGCAATTTTAGTTAAAAGAAATCATAGCCTCAAATCCTTACAAAATAAAACATATGTTAAAATTCAATTATTTTAACTAATCTGAAATTTAACTAATAAAAGTTAATCGTAATATTTGTACGATTTCTTTCAAAGCGCAGATACCTTGAAATAAGTTTAAGTACTTTAAATACGATCCCTGAAAGCATGGCAGAAATCATCTGTTTTGAGATGCATAAAAGTGGTTTAAGTCGTGCATTTCAAAGTTTGATAACTCGGTCAATTTTAATGTTAGATGAATGGGACTATTTTTGTCTTACTTGTTAGTGTCACTGTAAAGTTTTACGAAATATCACTTATAGGACCGTGGGACCGTATAAAAATTTTAATTTCATAATTTTTTAATAAATTTTTTTCTTGACCCAAATCGCTTTAAAAATAATTCTTTACCTTATTTAAACCAGTTTTGTAATTGGAAGTATGCATCTAGGACCAACGGTTGCGAAAATAATGGTCGGTCAGGTTATACGTGGACACACTGTATAATATCATATTTAACTCTCAAAAGTATGAAATTAGAATAGATTTGCAAGTAAAAATGTCTTATTCTCAGTGAAATAAAATATGAAAAGGAATTACTTTGTTAGTTTATGTTCTTGTTAATTTAAAATTAGGTAATTTTCACAATCCTGAATCAATTTAATAAATATCCTTTAAAATTGAGAAATCGGGGCTATGATTTTGATAACAACATTTTTACAACAAATGAAAATAATAGCTACCCTGCCGCAAAAAATTCATGAATGCCTTATAATGCAATTAACACCATTAATTCAGTGCATAAAATAATTATTCTTAAAATGAATTTCATCAAAAAATTGCTTATTCTGTTACGTATGCAATTTTTTATTGGAAAAAGAATTACAGAAATAATGTCTGTGTTGTTAAAAATATTACTATTTAACTGAAGAATTTATAACACAAAATAATATACATTGCTTACAGCCATCAGTTTTATTTCTCTTGGAGCAAAGAGAATTCAAATATTTTGTAATGATCTAATTCAGGTCTCTAAAGAATGAAATGGAATCAAATTTGTTGTAAGTACAAACTTCAGAATTTGAGTGAAGTAAAACATTAAAAAAAATAATAATTACTTTGTTCATTTACATTCCTGTTAATTTAAAATTAGCCATTTTTAAAACTAATGGTGCGTTATCATTGAATTACAGGAAGAACAATGGATTGGTTCAAACTAATTGCACTTTTTGAAAATGTTTCTGAAGGCGCTAAAGACTGGCAAGGGAATATTTTCTGAAGTTGAAAAGGTCATTTCTCACGTGTTAAATTACCCGAAAAGAGTAAAATTTCCAAACAAAATGTTTACCTTTGAAATTTTTCCTTTTGTAGTAGAAAATTACTTCTTTGTTTAAGCTAGCAACAAAATATTTTAATTTTGAATAATTTGAATTTGTCAAAAAATAAAAAATATTCAATTTCTGTAAGTAAAACAAATTTTCATGGCTTTTTTTTTTTTAGATTTGTCATATTCTGATTAAAATTTCAGTTATTTATTAGTGCAAAGCAAAATCTTGGATAAAAAAAATACCAAGTTCAGATTTTATTTAATAACTAGCTCATTTGCGCTGCATGACATACACTGCTCAAAACAATTAAGGAGTCTCAGGACTTTTAAAATTAGAAAAAATAAAAAATAATTTAATATCTTGAAATGTCTGTGATTTTAAAACACAATTTTAATTGGCAGGAAAGATATAAGTATGTTCTTTGATTTCATGTATTTAAAAAATTTCAAGATGCAGAATTAGTATTTATAGTTGGCTCCAAACTGTCAGGCATTTGTCGAGCAGAAAATTGGTATAACAGCTTAGGCGCAGGATTACAAAGTAAATTTTGCAACTAGAATGACATTTTTGTGCCTAATGATACTTCAGATTGTGATAATTACCCTGAACCTAAATGAATTTGCATTTAAAGCATTTTTATATTTTTAATACAAAGTTGTATTTAGTGGAAAAATAACTTAAAAGCAGCCTATTTTTTTTTTTTTCAAAAATAAAAAGGAAATGTTAGGTTTAGTTTACACAAACTAACATGAACTATGTGTTTTAAAAATTTCATGAAATAAAATTCAGAAGTTTTTGAGATATCCTGCGCGTTATGTCCAAAAAACATCATTTGGAGAAAAATGACTTCAAAGTTTCGGAAACGCCGCTTCATCTACTAAGCGGGTATAATTCTAAAAGTCATAGCTTCTGTTCTAGTGGGAATTTGAAGAAAATAATTATATCAAAATATTCAGACAAAAATGGAGTTTAAAATCTAAAAAAATTAAAATTTCGAAAACTTTGAAGCTTTAAGAGTCTTGAGACCCCTTAAAGGATATTGAGTTTGTGGATGGATCTTGCGGCTGGGGAATTATTTAGATTATTGATACGTGATCGACAGACGTATTAGTGTATATGAGAAAAAAAATTACATATGTTTGGCAGAAAAAAAATGCATTGTATTGAGCATTTGGGTACAAAAAGGGAAAAAAACACAATTTGTGGGTATGAGAAAAAAGAAAAGTTCTTTCTTCAAAGAAAATGATTTTAGTAGGGCATATGACTTCCCAGGACGGTTAGCAACATTGAACACCCCTGAGGCATGGAGTCAATGAGGCTATTAATGAGGAGCTGGAGTATTCAGTAGCACTCCTCCACAAGAGCTCTTTCCAGTTCTTGGGGAGTTTGTGGGGGTAGTAGGCGTCTAGAAATTCGTCTGCCTAGAATGTCCCAAACATGCTCTATTGGGTTCATGTCCGAAGAACACACTGGCCATTCCAGTCGTATGATTCCTTCATCGAAAGGGAAATAATCCACGAAGTGAGCACGATGTGGCTGGCAATTATCGTCCATTAACATGAAGTCATCTTCAATTGCTGCGGAATAAAAGACTAAATAGGCCTGAGGATCTCATCCCTATATTGTTGAACGGTCAGAGCTCCCAATGTCAAATCTGAAAATTCCTTGCACGAACGCAGGATACTTTCTAGTGCCACGTCCCCTTCAGTTGAAAATACGCCTATTATCAGGATGAATAGAAAAACGGGACTCGTGAGAGAAAATAATATTGCGCCATTCATTTCTCCTCCAGTCCACATGCTCTTGCTCTGTTGCCCACTCCCTGCGGGCGCCGGGGTGCCTTCCTGTTAACGTAACACATACCATTGGTCAGCGAGCATACTGACCTAAAGCATGGAGCCGGTTTCAGACAGTTTGAGTTGAAACTGTGGTGCCGGCTAGCCGAGCGAAGGTGTTGTTGAAGAAGAGTGGCATTCATATTTCGGTGTCTCCGAGCCGTTAACGTTAATAACAATATAGATCTTCATTACGACCTTGCCCTGGTCTTCTAAACTAATTTCTAATGGATTAGTTTCCTGCTTCAAATTTCAAATGGATCTCGCGCAAAGATATTCTAGAAAAAAATTAATTCCATAGTTTCGGAAATTACCCCTACAAACAAACTTTTGTTTATAATATTAGTACATTTCGTGAATATGACTTAAAATGCACTTAAAGCAAGAACAAATCAAAAATGCTAGTATTTCTGCTGTATTTAAATGCTGCATTGGTTGGAATATATTGTTGCTTTCCCAATTATATTTATATTATTGGCTATTCGTTGCGGATACGGCAAAATCCATACCACCTGTTTTAAGGGATTAAAGACGAAAATTATCTGCTTTAAGGTTATTCTGGTTACAAAACCTATTTATTTATCTAATTTCATCGTTCTATGATTATTAGAAGCACCTGAGCGTGTTTAATGTTCACCAGTAAGTGATTGATTAGTGAAAAGTCTCTTTTCCGATATATTTAGATTCATAAATGTAGAGACATGAGAGCGAGAAACCCAGTTCAGTTTAGTTATATTAATATATGAAAAAGAAAAAGTAAAACACTGCAACTCTCTTCAATACGAAGTTATAAGGGTGTAAAAGGTATGCCGAAATGGTTCAGGAAACTGTAGTATAAAAGTAGTATATAGTATAAAAGGGCCGTAAGAACCTTGTGGACGCACAGCAGTGCGACCAGATACTTGAACAATCAAATCTATCGCAATTTTAAAATATTTCCTAAACGAATAAAAAATTAGATTAAAATACATGTTCTTAAAAAAAATACTAGAATACTTGAAATTCAATATGATAATTTCTAATAATCTACAGCTTTTCATTAAATTATTTTCTGAAAAAACTTTCAATCTGTAAAAAATAACAAAAGTTGAATTTATGAAGCGATATTGACAATTTCAGATCTGTTCCGATTGATCAGAGCTGCCAGATTTTTATTTGAAGCATCTAAACTTCATTTCTTCAAACGCACTTCGTTTCAAATTTAGACTTACATAGCAAAGAGGCTAACAGTGTTATCTCTTATATTTAAATCTGCCTGTCTCTTTGTATTTCGCTGCTACTCCTCCAAAAATATAGAACGTTGGGCGATCAAATTAGCACTTGCTACCCGCATGGATCCGAGGATGTCACATACGGTCTCAGAATTGTTTAATTTGGTTTAATTTTCAAGAATTTTTTTAATGTAAATTTTAATGACACTTCTGCAATGATGACAAATGAATTACTCCATTTTTGCGGAAAAAAGAGAGAAAGGGAAACCGATAGGGATTTTGAAATTTTGTTTATATTCAAATTCAAATTATTTTTTATTGGAATAGATGGCATAAACAATATTTTTATTAGATTACATATTTAAAGAAAAACTTATTTTTCGCATATTTAGGCTTCATGGATGAATTTGTTCTACAGAAACAATAATCGTCTGTCGGAGATATGAACGTTTAGAAATTACCATAGATTTTTTTTTCCAGCTTTAAATTGAACCAAGGAAAAAGATTTAAATTCCTTACATTTAGGTGGGCATTTATCGACTGAATTCAATTTCTTTAAATACATTATAAAGAAAAAGCATATAATTTTCAATTAAAAAATTTTGAAAGATGGCTATTAAAACATTTCACAAAGGCGCTAAAAGCAGAATGGTTTATCGGTTAAAAATAATCTTACTTTTCTTTTTATTAAAACTTTCTAGTATAGTTAAAACTTGTTTATGAATTCGGTTTGCTTGTCCATCTGTCTGTCCGTGCTCTAACGCGCGTAAATATAGTCTGATTGTCATGAAATAGATATATGTTATTGGGGTTTACTAGGCTATGTTAGGTATGGAAAATTAAGTGTGTCGCATTTAAGATCCATTTACAGGGACACTCAAAAGAATTCCGTTACATTACGGTTTATGGGGAAAAATCGTTTGCAATGTATTTTAATGATATTGCACTGTTATAAACATATTGAAATCGATATATATCACTGAAGTGTACGACAAGGCTCTTACAACAGAATGTGTTACGCATAGAATTTATCGTTCATTTACAGGACACACAAAATAATTTAGCTACAGAAGAAAATGAACAATAAATGAACTATTGAAGCCTACGAACAATAAGTGCTGGAAGTGCGTTTTCAGTTGTGCTATGCATTTTTAAATTTAATTTACTTTTTTAATTACTTGTGTATAAAATCTATAGATCATATACAAGGGCAGTAAAAAAGTTCCCAACAACATCCGTTTATTGGCGAAATTGCTGAATGGAAATTTTCAACTGTGAAATGCGTTTAACTGAACTAACTTTTAACATACTATATAATGTACAGGTACATTCGTATCTATAGCTCCAAGTCAAAAAATTTGAATAATAGGAAAAAAAAGAGAATTATGAAAAAGTGTTTTTTTATGTATCGCTTATACAAAACGTATTTAGCATCACCTTTACATTTTCTAACAGCACGAACTCGCTTTGCCAAGCTTACAAGTGGTTCATAATGTTTTCTGTCCAGATATGACCATCTCGACTTTATACTGGAAAGAAGCTCAACTTTGTTTTTTGGCGCAATATTTTGCAGTCTTTTCTTCATTATTCCCCACAAATTCTCTGTTTGATTTAAATCCGGCGAATTAGCCGGCCAGGGAATTTCGTAATACTTAAAAGCTCGTCGCTATTTTAATATTTAGTGATAATAATTAAAAAGCTACCCAGAATACTCTGAAATTAAGCGTATTTATTTTAGCATGCGTTACGGCAAACGTGCTAGGACGCTGTTATGTACAAGACTATATTGAGCTGAGTTGCAGTCTGCTGACTACAATTAATAATTACAGGATGAAGGAAAAACAATATGTGAATATATCACACTTTTACAAGCATATCAGGAGAATCTCAAGATGATGTGGCAAGTGGGATCTTAGAAACTCAAGTCCAGATTAAGGGTGAAACATCGAAAAGGGTTTTAGAATCACCTGCGATAAAGCCACTACATCTAGATGGCGCAAAACTAATATTGAGTGTAGGGTAAAATGAAAAGCAAATACTAATATCAACCTAGGACACAATTATGAAAGCAGCAGATGAAAATGTGCTTTGGATAAGAAGATTGGTCCCCCTTGTCGGTGCAAAAATAAGGTTAGAAAGAAGTTGCGTGGAAAGGAAGCTGATATTTTTAATACATTCTGGGATTCGGGTACCTACAAAGAGCAAAATACTTATCTGTTTGAATCTATAAAATCCCTATGTTTAAAAAAAAAAAAATAAAAAAATAAAAAAATAAAAAAAAAAAAAAAAAAAAAGATGATACAAAAAGAATACAAAGATGCAGGAATCATCCAGGAAAGTAACATAAATACTTCATTAAACCAAATGGAGTTGACATACAGTTATGTAAGCAGGACTGTTTATCAATACATGGATTGCAAACATCCTCTAAACGAATTCGACTTACTCGCGCTCAAATATCAGAAGGAAGAAGTGTTCCAAAAAGTGATGAACATGGTAAACACCACAATCATCCCAATAAAATACCCTTGGACCTTGCAACTTGTTCATGACCACATCAATGCATTCCGGAAATATATAAGCCACTATAGCAGGAAGAAAATCCCAACAGACTATATTTAATCATGACACAACTATTTCTGGACAGTACAAAATTTTTTACCTCTACTGTTGCAAAGAGAAAAACATTAAACCAGTTAGGAAGATAAATATAGAAGAATATTTTTCAACGAGTACAACGTAGGTTTTAAGTTACCAAAGAGTGACACCTTTCGTATATGCGACTCCTTGAATATTTTGTTTCAAGCAGCAATCAATAATAACTAGTCGGGTGTGCCAATCCCAAAACTTTTTTCTATCTCATACAGGTTAATAACTCAAAATTCGCTATCACAGTGCCAAAATTAAATGACAATCTAGGCCCATCATGAGGATTGTAAAGGTAATTAGATAAATTTAACAGGTAGAGTAAGTATCGCATTGTTTCAAACGGATCATTGAATTTCGGGACCCTTCCTCTTAGATGTTCGCAACCAAAATTGACAACCGAAAGAGTATCAAACCAACACCTGTTATTCAGCATACACCTAAGTCTCTAAAGGATCTATTTAAGTGAAAATGTATCAGAATATTAAGTTTATTAAATTGCGTGCATTACTTTTTGAGATATAGTTTTTGCGAAAATCGGGTAAAATTCAGCATAGCAGTGACACATTTTGTGTGATTTACACCAAAACCTAATCAGTAACAGCTTACGTCAACGTCTATCTGAATCTGAAATTTGCTGAAAATCCGTGCATTAGTTCTTGAGATAAAGCTATTGCAGAAATCGTACAAAATGCAACACAGCAGAGCCACCTGTTAGGTGCCAAAAATTATCAGTACCAGTTTATATCAGGGTCTAACTGAATCTAACGTCTGATCAAATTCTGTACATTAGTTCTTGAGATAGAGTTATTGATGAAATCATGAAAAATGAAGCATAGCAGCGCCACCTGTTGGGCGATACACACCAAAACCTAATAAGCAACAACTTAAGTCAACTTGTAACTGAATCTAAAATTTGATGAAAATCCGTTCTTTAGTTCTTGAGATAGAGCTATTTCGAAAATCGAGAAAAATGCAACATAGCAGCGCCACCTGTTGGGTGGTATACACCAGAAACTAATCAGCACCAGTTTATATCAAGGTCTAACTGAATCTAAAGTTTTGTGAAATTCCGTGCATTAGTTCTTGAGATAGAGCACCCATAAAATTTTTGTCACGTAACAGACAGACAGACTCACAGACAAGTGACAGATAGACATTTTTTTAAAACCATCAAATCGTGTGCAGGGCCTTCTAAAACATATAAATCCATCGCCCTCATCAATGTCTAACGATGATGGCACTGATGACGGTACGCGGAATATTAATGAAACTTGACTACAAAAAGTTAAAAAGTTCTGTGCTAAAAACATTGTTTAAACTGCGATATCGGTACGCGGAATATTAATGAAACTTGACTACAAAAAGTTAAAAAGTTCTGTGCTAAAAACATTGTTTAAACTGCGATATCGGTACGCGGAATATTAATGAAACTTGACTACAAAAAGATAAAAAGTTCTGTGCTAAAAACATTGTTTAAACTGCGATATCGGTACGCGGAATATTAATGAAACTTGACTACAAAAAGTTAAAAAGTTCTGTGCTAAGAACATTGTTTAAACTACGGTGACTTCGGTAGGGTGAATACTACTGAAACTTGTCTGCAACAAGTTGAAAATTCTGTTGCTAAAAACGTTATTTTCTCTGTTTATATTTGACGTGTTGTATATAGATTTATGAAGGTGAGGTGACGTCAAAATTTTTTATATATCATCGTATACTGTGCGATATTGGCAACATTGGGATTTACAAAGAATATGGATAAGCATAAAGGGTTACCAAAAAACCACTATGTTGTACAAAACTATTCTCATTAAAATACGCTCATAGGATTTCTGTAAGTAAATATACGTTCAACAATGTAAAAATAACAATCTCTTAAAGTTGGTTTTATTTTACTTTTGTTTTGTTTTTTTAGTTACTTGTTTTAAGATTTAATCCTTATCATGTTAGAAATGTGACTTAGTTATTAAAAATGTATTAATGTCACTTCATTGCTTAACGCAAATATTTATTACACTGTAAAAAAAAATCTGTAGTTCTACAGATGTAAAGTTACATGCTTACTACACTTTCACCTGTAACTGTACGAAAAAAGCTGCAAATCTACAAAACTAGTTTTTGTAAAGCTACAAAAATCTGTAACTTTACAAATGAATCTGCTAAAATTTCAGTAATCTTACTAAACTTTTATTTGTAACCCTGGCTGCAGTTACATGAAAAGTTCTCGGAATCCCAGTTTCCAAAAAAATTCTTAGTAACCTTACAGATTTTTTGATTTTCGGCGCAAAAGTGTGTCTGTTACATGAAATTTTGTTGTTGCCGTTACATGAAAAGTTCTAGGAATCCAAGTTTCCTAGAAAAACTTTAGTAACTTCACAGATTTTTTTTTACAGTGTACTCCAAACCTCTGTAAAAATTTATCATTATGAAATATATTCATTACGTTCAAAGATTTTAATTCAAACTCATTTTAAAAATAGTAAATATAATTTTTCTATAAGTATTGAACAACTTTTAATTTGAAATGCTTAAAAAATCTCATTTTGCAAACCACTACATATTTCAAGTATGTTTATTAATTATTCCGCAAAGAAAAATTGTTTAGAAAAGTATTGAAAAATTATAAATCATCAAAAATCTATCGTAGCACTTTAAATTTGTATTTCATGATATATTTTTCTAAATCACTTTATATCGTTACATATATTTGTACGAAAGTTTATCGCCGTCTCAAGTAATAGATAAGGTAGATTTAGTAATCATTGAGCTTTTGATTAAAAATAATGTTAGTATTGATTTCATTTTTTTTAAACCAATAGACATTATTTAATATTAATTAACAATAACTTTTCTGATAAAATAAATTGATGTTATGAATTCAATATTCACTCTTCCTTACTTTAGCTAAAACTTAAATAGAATTTTCTTTATTGAATTTTACTGAACATTTTTCTAGAATTTAATGCAGTGTAATCACGCTTTTTCGTTTCCGTAATTCATGTTTTCACTGCAATTCATACTTTTTTTTACCTCCCTTGAGATGCGTAAACGGGGCTGTAATATCGTCTGACATCAAATATATATTGGTCTTTATAGGTTAGTTGATATTATTCCAATATAGTTAAAATTAATATTAACTCTCTAGAAAAACCCGAGCCGTTCTATTTCTTTTCGTGAAGCTAAATGTTAAATCAATCTATTTCCAACTTATGTATTTCTTTAATGTTCCCAGATAACTCACTCCATTCTTTTCTCTAAGAAAAGAAAATAATAAAAATAATGTTATTCGCAGCCACTTTATTGAAAAGATCCTTTTCGCGTTGCATCTGCTCATAAATTTTATCTTATTCAGAATTTTTAATTCGAAGTTTTGGTAAAAGATAGTCAAAACTTTGGTTAAATCAGCGGTTATAAAATAATATTCAGAAGTACTTTTAAACATCTGTCGTCATTAATTTCTCTCTAGTCGGTAATTATCGTGTATTATTCTTTTTCATCTAAATTTAAACTTCCTCATGTATTCTTATTCTTTTTCCTCTAAATTTAAACTTCCTCATGTATTCTTATTCTTTTTCATCTAAATTTAAATTTCCTCATCTATTCTAATGCAACGGTCATCCGTTGGCAAGATCTGTGTCTTACAAGGGAACCACTTTTGGTGTTGCTCGCTCCTAGCATCGAGACCTGGTGCGTTTCGTAGCCCTATACATAAAAGTTAGAGAACAGAAAAAATTTATCTGTTAAAATAATATTTTATATACTTTTTTATACTTTTATTTTTTTATTATTACATATTTATTTGTTTATTTCACGCCAAAAGTGAGTTAAGTCGCAAAATATGGCGCTACAATTTTTCCACCCGGTTTATCCAAAGAGAAAATGTACAGAACATATTACTAGAATTATATCAGATTGCGATTTTTTTTTATAATTGATAGTATTAGAAACAAATATTAGATTTTTATTTATTTTTTCCTATGCAGACGATAAATATATAAGTAGTAAATATAATTCTATAAAAGCTTCGAAAATCATTGAAAACTATTTTTTAGTGAAATACAAAATAAGCAAACTATTATTTTCTTTTGAAATCGAATGAAATAAAGTTTCGAATGTTTAAAATGAAATGTTACTGTATTAAATGGTCCTTCGGTAAAAGTAATCATAAAGTAAATTAATATTTTTACACAATTTAGAAAAATTACTGTGGCGATGTAGGTCGGACATTGCAATTTCTAGCTATTACAAATTCAGCTATGATATTTGGGTAGGGTTGCCGGAAAGCTCTACTTTTGAAAATAAACGCCAACTGTTTCCCCGCCAAAAATATGAATATAAAGTTGCAATTTTTCAAAATCAAATTCGTGGGTTTTTGTAGGAATTTTCAAACTTTTTTCAATATTTTATACTTATTATTAGCTAATTTTTATTTTTAAATGCTTTTCTTTAAAAAAAAATTCAATATTAATAGTCCGATAAGTGGTCTCAAAATTGCATTTTCAGAAAGTTATGCTGCTGTAAAATCAAGAAATATTATTTTAACAGAAAAATTTTATCGATTCTCAAACTTCATTATACAGGGTGTCCGGTCTCAACGGTGTCCAATGGCTAACTCCTAAACCGTTAGTCATAGACATATAGTTCCAATTTCAAAAATGTTTTAAATGAGGTAAAGAAGTATTTTTAAAGCAATTTGGGTCAAGAAAAACATTTATTAAAAAATTACGAAATTTAAATTTTTATACGGTCCCCAGGTCCTATAAGTGATATTTAGTAAAAATATCCTATTGCACTGACAATTAAGACAAAAAAAGTCCCATTCCTATGCGATTAAAACTGACCAAGTAATAGATGTTTAAAGTTGGAGTATCTTTTTTGCTGCAAAATAGGGGTCAGTCACAAATTTACTAGAAATAAAAATAATCGTCAGATATAAAATTTAACATTAAACGTTGAGAGTAAATTAATATTACAATTATATTTTGAGATTTTTGTTCATTCTGACATATTAAAACAAAATATACAACTTGTACTAAAAATACAAGTAAAAAAAAAAGTAACAGAAATTTCGTTAAATGATTATAAAAGCAACAGTCACAACTCTTTAGAAAATGATACATATTTGGATTTTTTTTTATCCAATCAATCAATTCAAAATATTAACTTGCGTTATTTGAACTTTTAATGTGTAAATATCGCCTCCACCCTCGAACAAAAAAAGATAATCTGTATCATCTACAGCTGAAGGGGGGGGGGGGGAGAGAAATGTTCTCCGACGAGCTATCTTAAAATAATACTTCCATGGGATTAACAATAGCGAACGGGTGTTTTCGCGTGAGTTGGGGGAAGAGAGAGTAGAATTTTTAGGGGGGTTGATGTGGTAGGTTGGTTAGTTATTTCTTGCACAATAAAATAAAATATAGGGGAAAATATACAATTTTAGACAGTATTGTATTGGCCGAGCAAAAGTTAGGGGGGTGTATAAATTTCAGGTAGGATTGAGATGATTAGTAACGTACTGTAACTATAAAGTAACGGCTAACTACAAAGACTAAGTAGAAAATTTTCCAAATATTTTAATAAGGTTATTAATTTTAATAATTTTAAATTTAATATACTTTTTTACATTTTTTTTAATTTAGCAGTATATTGTATATATTTTTTTTAATTTAATAAGTAATTTATACTTAAATAAAATTATAATTGAAATCTATAATTGCTTATATAAATTATAAATTTTAATCTTTTTGAATGATTTTAAATTTAATATTTTTTTTAATTATTACCTCTTTATGCTCTAATAATTAACTGTTATAATTAAGACAATAGGAAATAAAATTTTTAACGGGAGTGGGGTTTTAGAAGATGCATTATTTAATTAGACAAATAGAGTAGGATAGTAAATATATATATATATATAAACCTCTATATATTTTTAATTTGGCGTGCAGGTGAAGCCAAAAGTGGGGAAGAAGAAATTTAAGGGGTGATGAATTTAGGTGAAGTCTTCAGAAAAAGCGAAAATCTGCTGATGAGCAAAGGATTATCTCGCTGTAACACTTGGGAAAAAAAGGTCCGTTTTCTTTACTGCAATAATTAATAAGTAATCCATAATCTAAATTCCACCTGAAATTGCAATTTAAACTTTTCCCTCACTGTCTTTCATACACACAAAGTTTATAATCCTGAAAACTACATTTTTTTTATGCAGCAATATTTGGTGTAGTAACTAAACAGTCGTATCAATTCCCCTTGAAATCTCCGCTCCAAATTTTGTTACATCCCACCCACCCTCCTTCCCTTCCCAAGCACAGACGCATGAAAGCTCAATTTGTAAGTAATTTGTTTGTACCATCTTAATGTTTTTTTTTGTTGTTGTTGTTGTTTTTGTATGCGTATATTGTATACATAACTTTTGAATGGCTGCTCTGAATATGTTAATGAAATTAATATCTCCCTTTTTGAAAATGATTATCGTATCACTTTTATTTTCTTTTACAGTAAACATCAATTATTTGAATTATATGATTCTACCTGTGTGATTACTTCAATGATTTAAATAAACATAACAAAATTATTAAAATATTTTAATATTTTGTTCTAATAGAGCACAGATTAATCCATTAAAGGTCGGACATCATATAACCGCCCACATTCTCTCTTTTTAATTAACTTTTTTTTTTTAAGATTTTGTTCAATTTGTCAGTTTATTATAATGATAAAAAATAATAATTATTATTATTTTTACATTACCCCTTCTGAAAATTCCACTGTCTCTCCCCTCAGCAAATATTCATTAGAGCAGCTATTTCTTTTTAATTATTTTTTAATTAAAAATTAGGGGGAAAATATTGTTAAATCAAAACATATATTAAATTATTAAATTTTAACATTTAACAATTTATATATATATATATATATATATATATATATATATATATATATATATATATATATATATATATATATATTGCCGTACTTGTCGCTAAGCAAGTTTCAAAAGTATATAAATCACTTTTGTCATTAAACACTTGCCTCTGCACTTGCCAAGCACGAATACCGCCAAGATGAGTCACTTTAACGCCGAAACCTTTGGCCAATCAGATTACAAATTGGCAAAATATGGCTATACGAACGTCGTAAGTTAAAAGCTTATAAAAAATAATACAACTTTTAAAAATAAAATCATCAAAAGAAACACACTCATTTCCTTACAAAAAAAAAATTAAATAAAAAAATTAAATTAAATTAAAAAAATGTCAAAATACAATTGAGGACGTCAGTTTCAAAACTCGCCTTATCCGAAATTTAAAAAGTCGTGTTTCTCTATCAATCTATTCTATTGGTATAACTGTACCAATCAAACACTACAATCTCCAAATTTTCAATGAATACCAATGGACCCATTTAAAGGTTTTACGCGATTTCCCAAAATTTGATTTTCTCGATAAGGCGAGTTTTGAAGCTCACTTCTTCAATTAGTTTAATCAATCTGAATGTTAATTACTAAAAATTAACATTACCGTAATATTTATACGAGGGCAGCACCTTCAGTTAAATCGCTTTAAAAATACTTCTTTACATTATTTAAAACCTTTTTGTAATTGGAACTATACGTCTTTGACTAACGGTTTAGGAATTAGCCATTGAATATCGTTTGGAGTGGACGCCCTTTATAATACTTTAAGCACTTCGTGTACGACCCCTGAAAGCATGGTCCAATTCATCTGTTTTCAGTTACAGAAAAGTGGTTTAAGTCATAAAATTGAAAATGTCATAACTCGGTCAATTTTAGTTTTAGATGAATGGGACTTTTTTTGCCGTACTTGTTAGAGAAATGGGAAAAGCTTACTAAATATCACTTATAAGACCAGGGGACCGTATAAAAAGTTAACTTTCGTAATTTTTACATAAATGTTTTTCTTGACCTAAATCGCTTTAAAAATACTTCTTTACCTCATTTAAAACATTTTTTGTAATTGGAACTATATGTCTATGACTAACGGTTTAGGAATTAGCCATCGGACACTGTTGAGACCGGACACCCTGTATAGGGCTTTAAAATGCACCAAGTCGCAGTGCTAGGTGCAAGCATCACCAAAGGTGGTTCCTTGTTAGTTAACATCGATCTCTCGCCAAACACTTCACGAATGAAAAATGTTAAATCATTTACTCTTGGCCTGTACTTACTCATGTAAAAATAAAAAATTTATTTTTGTATGTCCGTAGGTTCACTCCCACGACACCCGTGTGTCATCTTTTTCTGCATTAAAATCTACATTTTGAGTTACAAGTATTTTTATCATCTGAATTCTGAGTTATTGTGTAGTATACGCATTTGTACATTATCACGGAAATCTATAGTTTTATTTTTAAATGCAAAAAGCATTTTTCATCTGTCTATTTACACGAACTTCTAAAAAAACATTATTACAAGAATCCAGATTACCAGGGCCAGATTACCATAAGGACAAACTTACACCTGTTATTTAGTATAGAAATTTTCGCCCTGTTTAAACACAGAATTTTCTAATTTTAATTACGGCGAAAGTTTCTCATAGAAATCTAGTAGACGTTTTCTCTGAGATATAAAAGCCTGGTTCTACTGTAATTTCACGTAATTTTTATTTTTTCTGTTACCTCCTTAAAAAGTGTGAAAAGGGGTTCTACTGTAATTCAAAATTCCGTGAGATTAAATTGCTTTGCGTTTTAAGTACTTTTTATGAAGAGCAGGTTTTCAAATAAGTGTAATGATAATGAACCGGAACACAACTTTATATAAACGTTAATGTGTTCTTGATTTCATAGCATATACAAAAGAAAAAATACACCATATTTACTTATAAAAGGATTCATTACACTGTATTTAATTGAATAAACTATGACTACGGCCAATCACAGCATGTAATATATTTTAAAGTTCATAATTAAAATCACGTGAAATACAATTATATTCCTACAGTTTCGGACAATAAAAACTTGTCCATCCTCAAGGATAACAATAAGGAGAAACCAACACGGTAGAATATCTACATTACTAATTTCAAAACAAAAACTGACTTTTTCTAGGGGGTGAGGGTGGAGAGGTTCCCAAGGTCAATTTCTAAAAACGGTAATGGTACCATCTATTGTATAAAATTCGATTTAATGTTTATTGGAACGTAATTACAGTTTTGAGAA
The DNA here is from genome assembly GCA_963932465.1 of Maratus speciosus. Taxonomy (NCBI): domain Eukaryota; kingdom Metazoa; phylum Arthropoda; class Arachnida; order Araneae; family Salticidae; genus Maratus; species Maratus speciosus. The sequence goes on along the minus strand of OZ010788.1, from coordinate 351,355,177 downwards.
ATTCTATCCAAGCTCTTGGCATAACATAAAATGCACCACCGTTTTTAGAAATTGACCATGGGAAACTCCCCCTAGAAGATACTAGTTTTTGTTTTGAAATTGATGTAGATAATGTAGATATTGTAACGTATTGGTTTCTCCTTAATCCTATCCCTGAGGATGGACAAGTTTTTTAGTGTCCGAAACTATAGGAATATAATTATATTTTATTTTTAATATTGTAAGTAGTGTATGTGATTTTAATTATGAACTTTAAAATATATTACATAGACTGATTGACCGTATTCATAACTATCAAGACAACATAACGATTAAGACAGCTTATTGATATTTATCACGATAACATCACGATCAAGAGAATTCATTTATAAACTAATGTGGACTACAAATGTTTTTTTACAGACTTCCCATAAAGAAAGTTGTATAATTCGTTTTCTATATTTCTTTTGTATGTATGTCTACGTCTAAGTTACGATTCTAATTCTTTTGTTGTGTTGTTGCTTTTGATTGCGATGGTGGTGGAAAAGGCTTGTTCTGGTTGTAGTTTCGAAAAGATTTCATTAGGATCCAAAAACGGTGGGTTTGACTTTCTGTCTGCTTTCTTGGACACCTTTTTTTTTTAGCTTGTTCTGTCTTTTTTAACATTCTATCTTTGTCTTTTTTAGACACTATTTCTGTCAAAAATTAACCACTCGTCACGTAATTTTCATTTGTTGTTAAGGTGACCGTTACTCCTTTATTTTTTAATAGTCGTCATATATGCATAGTTTACAAGAACATGTCAAAAAATTTTAATATATGAGGGCACAACCATGGTAGACAAGTCCATCTTGAAAAAAAAAAATTTTCCTTTTAGAAGGTGTATAAAATCTGTTTTATCCATTTCCACAATAAACCAAGTATATTTTCCCATGTATGTCATCTGTTTACAGGCCTGGTTTACTGTGGGAGTGGATGAAACAGATTTTGTGCACCCTCTCAACGGACTATCTCATTTATTTTCAAAATGGGTTGGGTTGATTTTTGACGGTCGATTATCTACTCGTGGGATATAGATCCTAGGGGGAGTGGCCTCCGTGGGGGGTCTTTTTAAGGGAACCTAAACCGTATTTAAGCATGGAAATCCAAGGTTCGAAAAAAAACACGAAAGCTCCGAACGGTTAGGCTGACGGGAGCGATTGGGTTCGAACCCAGCACCTCCCGTCTACCAGTTTCGAGAGCAGAACCTCTCAGCCACTGGTGAGGCTTATTTTTAAAATGGAATTGGTCTACTTTGGTTTTGAGCCCCTCATATGATCTTTTACCGCTTGTCAAAATGGGCGAAATTGGCAACAAGGGAATTAAAAATTTCTGTAAATAATAATAAAGCGTTGTCACAAAACAATCTATTGTGCCAAATCATTCTCAATAAAATACAATAACTGGCATGCAATAAGTAAATAACAGTGCATAAGGTAAAAACAATCCCTTGAAATCGGCTATATTTTCTTCTTAAAAAATACTTCTTTATTTATTCTTCTTTTTCCGCCATGATTACATACCCAAAAACAAGCGCATTCAGTTAAAAGTAAAATCTCACTTTTTTTAAACTAAAATTTCTCAATATAGTTTGAAATAATTTTTCGTTAAGACACACGAATCGTTTCAGCTCTCATAATGTCTATATTTACATACTTCATTCTAAAATGTGCTACTAAAATTTAGCAAAGTTTGATGGATTTTAATGCATTTTATTAGATATCTTTGATTAGAAAATATAAAAAACAAATTCAAAATATTTAAAAAAGAAAGATTTAGAACTGTCCATTAAAATTCAACTGTCTTTTTATTTTCTTCTATCTTTACAAGAAGAAAATATTGGATTCGTGAAAATTTTCGACTTTTGGTTTTCGACGGATTTACACGTTTTAGGGGTCAGAGATTCCAAAAAACATGTTTTTCAAAATGTCTGTCTGTGAGTCTGTCTGCCTGTATGTATGTGACACAAATTTTGTGGGCGCTCTATCTCAAGAACTAATGCGCGGAATTTAATAAAAATTTATATTCAGTTAGTCCCTGATATAAATTGGTTCTGATTAGTTTTTGGTATAAATCGCTCCAGAGGTGGCGCTGTTATGCAACATTTTTCATGATTTCCACAATAGTTCAATCTCCAGAACTAATGCACGGATTTTCATCAAACTTCATATTTAGTTAGTCCTTGACATGAATTGATGTTCTATACATTTTGGTATAAATCGCTCTACAGGTGGCGCTGCTATGCTGTATCTTTTGTACTTTCCTCGATAGCTCTACCTCAAGAACTAATGCTTTGATTTTCAACAAACTTCAGATTCAGGTATACCTGGATATGAATTAGTGCTGTTTAGTTTTTGGTGTAAATCGCTCAACAGGTGGCGATGCTATGCAGCATTTTTCACGATTTCCGCAATAGCTTACCAAAACTAATGCACGGATTTTCATCAAACTTCAGATTCAGGTAGTCCTTGACATGAATTGACGTTTTATAGATTTTGGTGTAAATCGCTCAACAGGTGGCGCTGCTATGCTGCATTTTTTGCAATTTCCGCAATAGCTCTATTTCAAGAACTAATGCATGGATTTTCAACAAACTTCAGATTTGGGTATACCTTGATATGAATTAGTACTGTTATGTTTTGGTATAAATAGTTCAACAGGTGGCGCTGCTATGCTACATTTTTCAGAATCTCTGCTATAGCTCTATCTCAAGAACTAATGCACAAATTTTCATCAAACGTCAAATTCATATATATTTTGATATGATTTTGTACTAAATTAATGTAATTTTTTGTACTATTTAAATGATTTAATTGATGTGATTTACATAGAAGAAAGTTTTGTGATGGCCACAACATACTAGTTTTAAGTAAATGTCTTGTTTAGAACAATTTGTGAATCGCAAGATAAAAATTGATTTTTAACAGATAATGAACCTAAAGTACAAAAAACTGGGTATCTTTAAGTCATAAGTGAACCTTTTATCTAAAAAGTGGAAATTTAGAAATAGTTTTTAGAGTTTCTTCAGAAATTTATTTCTCTTAAAAGAGAAGAAATATTGTTTAAAGTATTACCAATATTTCGTTCTGTCAATTAAGTGAAGAAAAAATATCGTTTCAAATAAAATTTTGTTCATTTACTAGATTTATTTATTAGATTAATTTAAAAGAAAATGAGAGAAAACTTTCTAAAAGTTGTAAGAATGTTTCAAATTAAGTGATCAGATAAAAAAATGTAGGCGTAGTTTAACTTTTTTTTTTAATGTACAGCAATAAATCTCTTAATAGCTTTATCAAAATATTTACTTTAAGATTTTTATTTCATTTCAACATTCACTGTGAAATTTGTTAAAGATAATTGTTTCTTTTAATAATTTCTTTATCCCAAATCAACTTCAATAAATAAACTCACTGACTCTATTCCAAACCAAAGTCAATTGAAAATTATGTGCATGTTAAAAAGGAAAGAAACAAAAATCTGAGGAGGGGTGGGGGGGGGGATTTAAAATTCTACAAAGAAACATTTATATATTTGCGAATACACGTGCTGTTCTTACGAAAATGCGTATAAACTTTGCACATAACAAGCGAAAGCAGTTGTGAATGTTACAGACCCAGGGATGCAAGCTCTGCGCCACAAATGGCGGATTGATACCACTAAATGCTTATAGTATTCCTCACCTTATTTAATGGCAGCATTTCTGACAAGGAGAGGGCCAACCTTGTTAATCACAGATTTTGATTATTTTAATATATGTTGTATGGTAGAGACCCCTTAGTGTCAGGTTCAACGGATTTTATTCAACGCTCCTTAGTTCTTGAAAAACCAGGGGGGTCTAGTAATAGTACACAACTTAAATACTTGCTTTGCAACAGCAATGATAGGTTGGTCGTAGCTTAGTTGGTATGGCGTTTGCCAGGGGATCCGCGGGTCCGGGTTCGATACCTGAATGCGCTACATTTGTTTTTCTCATTTTTTGTTTTATAAATATACTTGTAAGTATAATTAATAATCTCATTATCAATTAAAATTTATAATATTGTATATCAATTATAATTTTAACCTATTTAATTTTTTATTTTTAACTAAATAATTGTATAAAACATCATAAAACTGTTAATTTTTTTAAAAATCACTTTTAAAATGTATTTCATATATTCTTTATCGATGCAATGATATTGAGCAATTGTGTCAATTCGTAATTTTAAAGAAACATCATTTACGCATTACTTTAACAAAGGAAGTCAATGCGATAATACTATTATTCTGTTTTTAAAGTAACAAGCATAATTATATTAAAAATTAGCATCAGAATTAAATTACAACCGATTTTTTGCATATTAAAGATTTTTTAATTTGTAATACGTATGCTTGCGCTTTCAATTATTTTGCTTTCACCTTTATCTTCTTTCTGCTTTTATTTTTATTTTATTTGAATATTCTTTTATTTTATCATAACTAGATGGCACCACGACAGATTTTATTACGATTTTAGAATTTTTATCATTCAATAATAGATCCAATTCCTTTTTAAACCTCTTTAAAGGATGAGAAATAATAGTTGAAAAATAAAAATGATAAATTTAAGTTTGTTAACATTATAATTAATATATGATATTAAAATTTGTAATTGAAATTATTAAATTATGATTACAAGTATATTTATAAAACAAAAAAATGAGAAAAACAAATGTAGCGCGTTCGGGTACCGAACCCGGGCCCTCAGATCAGCCAGCGAACGCCGTACCAACTGAGCTATGACCAACCTTTCATTGCGGTTGCAATGTGAGTATTTAAGTTGTGTAGTATTATTAGAACCCTCTGGTTTCACAAGAACTAAGGAGCGTTGGATAAAATCCGTTGAACCTGACACTAAGGGGTCTCTACCCTACAACATATACTAAATTAATCAAAATCTGTGATTAACAAGGTTGGCCCTCTCCTTGTGAGAATTAATAAGGCGAAGAATACAAATAAAATTTAGTGGTGAAAATCAGCCATTTGTTGCGTAACGCTTGCATCCCTGCAGACCATTTCGATCTTTTCTGTTACAGGGTGATAGTAAGTAGAGTCGAACTCTGTTTTAAGGTATCTATCTGCCTTACGTTCAGGGCGTTTTTTTTTTTGTTTTTGTTTTTTTACTCTCTTCTACCTTTACAAGAAGAAGGTATTGGATTCGTGTAATTTTTCGACTTCCGATTTTCGACGGATTTACGCACGTTAGGGGCCAGAGATCCCGAAAAACATGTTTTTTACAAAATGTCTATCTGTGACTCTGTGTGTATGTCTGTATGTGACAGAAATTTTGTGGGCTCTCTGTCGCAAGATTTAATGCACGAATTTAATAGAAATTTATATTCAGATAGGCCCTAATATTAATTGGTGCTGATTAGTTTTTGTTGTAAATCGCCCAAGAGGTGGCGCTGCTACGCTGCATTTTTCGCGATTTCTGCAATAGCTCTATCTCAAGAGCTAATGCACGGATTTTCATCAAACTTCAGATTCAGTTAGTCCTTGATAGGAATTGTTGCTGATTAAGTTTTCGTGTAAATCGCACTCCAGATGGCGCTGCTATGTCGCATTTTGTAGGATTTACACGATTTCCGCAATAGCTCTATCTCAAGAACTAATGCAAGTATTTATATCAAACTTCAGATTCAGTTAGTCCTTGATATGAATTGATGCTGATTACGTGTTGGGGTAAATCACCCAACAGGTGGCGCGGCTGTGCTGCCTTTTTCACGATTCCCGCAATAGCTCTATCCCAAGAACTAATGCACGAATTTTCATCTAACTTTAGATTTAGTCAGATATTGACACAAGTTGCTGCTGATAAGGTTTTGTTGTTAATCACTCAATAGGTGGCACTGCTATGTTGGAATTTTCACGATTTTCGCAATAGCACAATCTCAAAAACTATCACGCGAATTTTCCCCAAACTACAGATTTAGTTAAACGTTGGCATAAGCTGTTGCTTATTAGGTTTTGGTGTAAATCCTTTAATAGGTGGCGCTGTTAGGCTTCATTTTGCACGGTTTACACGATTTTAGCGACAGTCATATCTCAAGAACTATGCACGGAATTTTATATCGTTAGAATCCTCATGAAGGGCATAGATTGCCGTTTAATTTTGACTGTGCAGTAGCAAAATTTGAAGTATTAACATGTATGAGATAGAAGAAAGTTTTGGGATAGGTACATCCGACTAGTTTTTTAATGTACAATGTTGAACAAATACACCTATTTTTAGTTCAATTGTAATACAGAATGAAATCCTAGCTATATCTTCATAACATGTTAAACTTGTCAGATGTGGCAATTCCAAAACTTTCTACTATCTCATACATGTTACTACTTCATGACGAATGCAGCATATCAGCGCCGCCGGTTAGATGATTTACACCAAAATCTAATCTTCAACAACTTATGTCAACTTGTAATTGAATCTGAAGTTTGATGAAAATCCGTGCTTTAGTTTTTGAGATTGAGCTATTGCGGAAATTGTAAGAAATTTTACATAGCAGCACCACCTGTTGGGCGATTTACACCAAAAACTAATTCGGACCAATTTATACCAGGGACTAACTGAATCTGAAGCTTGATAAAAATTCATGCATCAATTCTTGAGATACACCTATTGCGGAAATCTTGAAAAATACAGCATAGCAGCGCTACCTGTTGGGCGATTTACATCAAAAATTAAACAGCACTAATTTATATCAGGGACCAATTGAATTTGAAGTTTGATGAAAATTCGTGCATTTGTTCTTGAGATACACCTATTGCGATAATCATGAATAATTCAGCATAGCAGCGCCACCTGTTAGGCGATTTTTACCAAAAAGTAATCAGCACCAAATTATATCATGGACTAACTGAATCTGAAATTTTATTAGAATCCATTCAGTAGTTCTTGAGATATAGCTTTTGCATAAATCGTGAAAATACAGCATAGCAGTGCCACCTGTTAGGCGATTTACACCAAAAAGTAATCAGCACCAGTTTATATCAAGGTCTAACTGAATCTAAAATTTTGTAAAATTCCGTGCGTTAGTTCTTGAGATAGTGCGCCCACAAAATTTTCGTAACATACAGACTTACAGAGTGACCGAGTGACAGACAGACATTTTCTAAAAAACATCAAATCGTGTTCAGGGCATTCCAAAACGTATAAATCCATCGAAAACCGGAAGTCGAAATTTTTCAGGAATCCAATACTTTCTTCTTGTAAAGTTAGAAGAAAGTAAAAATTGGGGTTTTGCCATTTTTTTTAGTAAAATTCCATGCTTACGCCAGACAGCGTACACTCAATTCAAATAAATATATTTAAATTCTTTTTATACTACATATTATAGTTACACTTAACTTTGCATTAAACTACGAGATTTACAATATCTTCAAAATTAACTGGAATATTTCAAAACATGTCAAAAAGTGCATATATTTGATAAAAATTACCATTTTTTTAAATTTTGAATATAAAATATAAATTTAAATTTTGAAAATAAATACATTTAAATTCTTTTTATACTACATATTATAGTTACACTTAACTGTGTATTGAACTAGGAGATTTACAATATCTTTAAAATTAACTGGAATATTTCAAAACATGTCAAAAAGTGCATATATTTGATAAAAATTACCATTTTTTTTAATTTTGAAAAACCATAAAATAATTACATAATCACATATAGAGCTTAGATTCATAGTTTCATTCTAATATGGAAAGCATTCTCAGAAAATTTCACTGAAATATGTTTAAAACATTTTATGCAGTGAAGTGTATCGAACATGGAGGTAACGGAAAAATTTATTTTCCAGAAATCTCATTGAAAGATTTCTTTTATATCTTTTAGACACATAGAAAATTAATGTAGAACTGTCAATTACGACTTATTAGAGTTTGTTTTTATGTAAAAAAAAAAGTAAGAAGAGGATGCATTGAAACATTGTTTACATTTCTTCTGGCTTTTCTATGCCCACTTCCAGTATTTGACTCATTACTTCCCGTTTATTAAAATGACTGTAACGTCTCATCTAATATTCATAAATGATTGATCTTTTAAATAAAACAGTTAAACAAATTTCGAAATTTTCCACAAAAACGGCCATTTTAATGAAGGCGATACTTTTAATATCCGTGGATGTAATAAAAACCTTAAGAATACAAACTTTTAAACAAATTGCAGTAAACATCCTCTAATCCGGCATCCTAAGGTTCGGCATGCTGGATAATCCGGCACGACTTTCGGAAACACAACTAAATCGAAAAGAAATAAAAAAGTGGATTGAAGCAGATTTTGATGAGCCAACAGAGGAAATTTTGACTAATGAGGCCATCATTCAGAATGTTATCAACCTAACAGTCCCCAAAGACGTTGGCTCTGATGAAGATGATGTAAGGAGTCAAATAACATCAGTTGGAATCAAGCAGCTGATGCCTTGAATACATTTATCAAGTTTTCTGAACGCAGCAGTTCTTTCAACAGTGCGGAAATTATGAAAGTTCACATCATAAGAAATAGCGTCTTAAAAAGGAAGAAAAAAAGACTACTAAAAAGCAAACTACTATTCGAGATTTGTTTAAGATGGTTTCTACGAGTAGGCCTACAGTGCACGTTTTCATTTTACAGTCATCTTTACATTATTGAATATTTTTTTTAATTCTATTCAAGCTGTTTAAAGAATAAAAAACATGCTTCACAGTTATTTTTTGTTTAATTCTAATTTCTACACATTTTTCCCGACATTTATCCTGTAATCCGAGAAATTTCTTTATCCGGCATGCTTCAATTCCCGAAGGTGCCAGATTAGAGAATTTTTACTGTACCACTAATAATTGCCCCTACTATCTTAATGCTAAAATTGACTTAATATCACAGAGTTAACATAAAATATTGAGTCTACCTCTGTAAATGTCGTTTTCTTTACACAAAATCTTGATTGGACCATGAAGGTTGAAATTATGTCCGTAAAACTGATAAATTACTACTAGTCCGGGAGCCTGTGACATTAAAAGTCCCGTCATAGGGGGAATTGAATTTTTTTTATGTAAATCAATAGCAAAAAGTCATACGAACAAAATGAGCTAGGTATGACTAGGTTTGACAAGCCAAAAATACGTTTAATTAAATTAGTTATTATTAAAAATCTGTAATGATTTACTGTTTTCGCAGAAAACCGATGCTTGGCCAACGTCTAGACGCGAAATAAAGTAGCCACCGGTAAAAATTCAAAGCAAAATAAATGTGAAATTTTATCACCGTCCCTCTTCAAAGCGTTATAAGTAAGTGAACAAACTTAATGCTGGAATCAGGCATAAATTAATACAGTTGTGGACGGAGTGATAATTCACATACGAGGGCTTTTAGTGTGGCGCGTATTTTCTAAATCTCTAGTCACTCATGGAAATGAATTTTGTTTGCCACATTTATTGCACAATAATGGCGTAGCGAGGGGGGCATCCAGATTTACTTGACACCACGAAATTTTCTTTGACTTAAAGCACTTCAGTTATTAATCAACATGAAAAAAACTTTATAATTTTAGTGGTGTCAGTAAGAAAACAGTTAGGTATCTACCTGTAGTTCACACTCCATCCGCTACGTGGCGCATGACCTTGATTGATGTGACCTCGCTTTTAATCTTGCGGCTACTTCTTCCATTTAAGATAGGACGCTTACTTATATCGCTTTGTCCCTCTCCTTACAATTGGTGTGACAGACTTTTAAGTCAGAATAAAGTTTGTCATACAATTTTTTTCTGAAAGAGCACAAAATTTTCTATAAAATGCACTAACAATGGTCAATATCCGCGATAACGGTAAAACATTATAGCTTTTTAGTTCACAGGCTATCAAAGCCTGAGAGCTAATGTGCCCGCCGGTTCTGTATGTATGTATGTACACGGCCTCCTTCAGAAGTAAGCCGTGGTATGTACGTAACGCGATAACTCTTGATAGAAACATCCGATTTGTTTCAAAATTTTTTTCTAGGTTCATTCTGATAAGACGCTTCCCTGATTAGTTTTCAGGGTTCATTGGTTAAACATAAAGGAGGAAAAGGATGGCTAGTCTCCCCTTTCCCTTAATTTAGATAAAAGGGTTTTTCACGCAGAATTATTCGATTTGCTCCAAATTTAGTATACCGGTTTATTTTGTTATGGTGTTTCCCTGACTAAATTTGGAGGTTCATTAGTTAAGTATAAAGGGGAAAAGGGGGGCTAGCACCCTACCCTTAATTCAGATAAATGGGTTTTTCAAGCAGAATTATTCGATTTGCTCCAAATTCGGTTTACCGGTTTATTAATAGTAATTAATTTAATTTAACATACTTTCGGTTTGTCAGACCAAGTCATACCCAGCTCATTTTGTTCACATGACTTTTTACTATCGATTTACATGAACCCTTTTCAATTCCCGCGATGACGGAGCTTTCGGTGTCACCGTCTCCCGAACTATACGTTTTGTCAGACAGAATTGTAATGTAGAAATATCGCTGAGAGAGGACATTTTTCAAACAATTTTTGATAAGAAAGGCATTTCCTTCCTAATCTTACTTAACTTTTCGCCGAAAATCACAATTAAACTATTAACTGATAAAAGCGTATTTTTTAAATATACAGGGTGTTTATAAAGTCCCGGACCCATTTTGATGTTTAATAACTCACAAAATAATGAAGATATAAACAAACTTCTGGCATTTATTGATGGAATAACTCATATATTTTCCTTTTCAGGTTTGAATATCTTTACTTTTGTAAATATCGTCTGCGCGTGTGGTTAATTTCAAATAATTTCATTTTACAGTCTAATAAATATCTGTACTTTTCTAAATATCGTCTGCATCAATATGCATGCCTAACTATCGTCTGCATCAGTCGTATACTTATACATGTTCGAAAACTTCGTATTTCCACAACTAGAAGAGCTTCAGCCACATGTCATTTTGCAACAAGATGGTGCACCACCTCATTGGGGTACCATCGTTCGTACTTCTTTGAATGACCATTTTCCAGGAAGATGGATTGGGCGAGGAGGTCCAATTCCATGGCCACCCAGATCAACTGATATAACGCCGCTGAACTTTTTTCTTTGGGGATTTGTAAAGGACAATGTTTACAGGAGGAGAGTGTCGAACATTGATGACTTAAAAGCCAGAATTACAACCGCAATAGCCTCTGTGGATGCCGACATGCTTGCCGCTACCTGGCGTGAAATTGACTATCGACTTGATATTCTCCATGCGACGAAGGGGGCATACGTGGAAGTTCATTGACAAGGGTCATGAAACTTTTTGAGTCTATCTAACTATTTATGTTATTAATTTTAATCTATCTTTATTATTTTATGAGTTATTAAACATCAAAATGGGTCCGGGACTTTATAAACACCCTGTACAATATTACACTCTTTACTTCTTTATATATTTCTTATTTTGTACTTTTTACTGTTTAAAATATTTCATTTTTGCAGTTTCCCAGACAGTTGGCATATTTAAGAGAGAATGATTTGACGCATACATTAACAGCATTGTTGTTGTAACTCGTATACAGTTGTAACCATGAAGAATATTTGTCGATTTATCTCCTATGACCGGCTAATGGAAAAATGCCTTAAAATATTAATTTATAATTAAGTTCTAAAAATATTAAAATGTTGTTTTGCCACCTGAAACACACGTGTGTACATACTATAATTTTCATAATTCTAGCATATCAGGAAGTGAGAGAAAAACCGATTACAAAATTACATCTTTACATACATCAACTAAGTTAAATTAACCAGAAGAGTGTAACAAATGAATTGGGATCCGGATTTCCTGTACAAAAATTGTTTATCGTGGTTATACTCTGCCACTTCTTAAAGTTTATCCAATCTTTTTTTAATCGCCCTGTAGAATCTACTTCCCAAAATGTATGTATATAATTTTCAACAATTATTTAGCAGTGTCTTATTTTGTTTCCTTTTTCCTCTTTTTGTGCTGTATGACTTATTTTACATTTAAGAAAAACGAATAATGAAATAGGCAAAGCACCAATCGAATAAGAATGCATTAATATTAATAATTTATAGCCCATTCCCTCAAAACTAAATCCATTCTCCTGTGGAAATTTTCGTTGAATGATTCTAATTTAAACAAATATAATGCGTTAGACTGAAAACAAATCGTTTACTTTCATTACAACAACAAATTTTAAACGTATCAGAAATTTTGCAAACAATTTTAAGTGTATCAGAAATTTCGCAAACAGAAAAAGAAAATCAAGATAAATTGAATAGTGAATCTTTTCTTGTGATTGTACGATTATTCGATAGAAAGGAAATCTACTAAATCCTTTTTTCCCATACAAACATGGATCTTTTTGTCAGAATATATTGTTCCATATTCGATAAATGATCTGAAAAAGGCGAGAAAAATTACCTCGATTTCCAATATCAACGTCTTTATCCCCAGGATAATGATTCGACATTTCTTACAAGCTAAAAATATAAATAAGACATATTTAGTCTGAACAATATATTATATTTCCTTTTCTATAGCATTTCTTTGAAATTCTCATTTAGAAAGGAAAATGGCAAAAAAGTATAATATATACGTGAGCATTTTGAGCTTCTAAATGTCTTTACTCTGATTTTTGAATCATGCAGATAATTTATTACATATTTCTAAAGCATACACGTACTTGCTTTCTGTACTTGCGTACTTTCTTGCTTCAAGTTTCAAATTTAGAAATTTTGAACTAAAGTTTAATTTTTAATTGTAAATCCAGGAAAATAGAATGAAATGCTCAGATTTTATACAATTGTATCTTGGTTCTAAGACACAACTCGTTCGACAAAAGTGCTCAAGAAGTTCGAGAATCGAATACAATTTCCTTATAGTCCAAGAGCCGACAGCACAAAAACCTATGTTATCAAACACAAAAAAACCTTTATTTTATGGAAGAGTAGAAATAGGAAAATCTAATGATCCATATCTGCCGGAAGTGAAATGGTACATAAGCAAAAAATTAATACCACCAGTGGTTGACTCTTAGGTTTATCAGTGTGTTTGTCCTACAACTATCCTCCATGTTTTCATACCTTTGTTTGTAGAACAAACACAATGATAAACCTACGAGTCAACCACTGATAGTATTAATGTTTGGCTTATGCACCACTTCACTTCCAGCAGCATAGATCATTAGATTTCCCTACTTATACGCTCCCATAAAATAAACATTTTTTTCTTGTGCTTGATAACATAGGTTTTTGTGCTGTAGGCTCTTGGACTATTATAAAATACTTTGATGAAAATGTCAGTCATTGGTTTTCACCAAGCCTTGAAAAGCCCTGAAAAAGAAGGACTTATCAAATTTTATACTTCCCGGTTTAGGAATCTCAAAATGCATGTAATGCATTAGGACTAGGAAGACTATATTTTATCTAAGTGAGGTCTCATGAAAACAAAAAGTAAAGTAAAGAAAAAAAAATTGTGGATTCAGCAGCCATTTTAAACAGCATGCATTTCGTTGATGCTGCGACCACTACGCTTATATATGTACTGTTTGCAATCACAGAAATAAAAGAAATGCGAAAAAATATATAAATTCCGTCGGTTTTGTTACCTTTTTTCGTTCGATAAATTGTGGGACAATATCCTGATTAACACCTCGCAGTACTAAGATCAAAATATTGCTTAAATGCCTAAAATTTAAAAAGGGCTGACACTACAGGTAATTTAGGCCCCCAAAATTAATTATAATGTTCGTACGTTGCAACGATTCATTTCATTGCATAGCGAAATTTACACACAACTGAACACAAGAACAAAGAAATAATGAAATGAGGGAGGGACCTGGACTAGCTTGCATGGTAATGCTATACCCACACCGAACTACATTTGACAGGATGTCAAAAATTATATTTATTTCCCTTGAAATGTGATAAATGATAGAAAGCTTTCATTTATTCCCTGATTGCCTAAGATGGGGTCCATGTGGCCCCATTCGCAATTTCTACAAATAAACAATAAAATTTAACTGCGCGTATCTTACTAAGTATATAAAATCATGAAAGAGACCTTTATAGAATAATTCCAAGATAATAATTTTATCACACACATTCTAAATGAGAAAAAAAAAAAACACCAAAATGTCTAGATGGGGTCAAATCGACTCCATCTTAGTACTACGAGGGTTAAGAAACAATTTTTTGATCGAGAGCTGAATCAAATTTTACCCAAATTTCTTGTTAGACAACCAACATTTTATTTACATAGAACAATTAATAACGGTTTATTCTCTAGAAAAATGTGTGCTAGTCATATATTTGCAACCTTTGCTTTAATGCTACTAAATGCTGGTAGCATATTTTTCAAAGCTGATTCTAGTTAGTTTTGTGCGGATCATTTATGGTCCGCAGAAAGATGACCGTAATGCTGTCAGCTTTCGCATGTTATAGTACACTCTAATCAAGATAATCTAATTACTTTTTTTTAGGTAGAGGGGGGTAGGTAAAAGATAGTTGGTAAAAATGGCGTTTTAGAAGAATAGAAATGGATGATAGAACACAAAATATGAAATTTTGTATTTTAAAAGTAAAGTATAAATTGAATTCCAGCACAATACTTCCCATGTTAATTTCCCGAAGAAAACACTATATGTAACATTTCAAAAGAAATGAAAAGTGAATTAAGTTTTATAAAGTTATTTATAGGTCCGCATATTTCTTCTCACTGTGTAGTATGATTGCTTTTTCCATAGAGTATATGAATTGTATTTATACTTTAAAAGTAAATAACAACAATAAATTTTAAAGATTTTAGTGTAAGGAATATCACACACATTACGTCAATGGTTCTTAAACTATAATCGTGGATCCACCCATCCCATTGGCTAACATGCTGGGCAGAAGATGAACATTTCACGGCTTCGAAATCAAATTGTTCTGGTAAAGTAGTCTGCTAAAGTTTTTCTGATATTTTTTTGGTCGATAACCATAATTCGGGTCATTTTCCCTTCAAAAGTTGAAGGCATCTTTTCGATAGTTAGATCACCAAAATCTGTCCGATGCTTAACAAAAAAGTCTCCCTTAAGGGGGCTGGTTTCTTAAGTGCTTTAAGCTTAAGTGCTTTAAGTGCTTTCTTAAGTGCTTTTTCTCCCGAAATTAAAATGATATTGTGACTATTTTTTTTAAATGTACATAATTTTATCAAAACAAACTGTAACAAAAATATTTTGCAATAAATCTGGTAAACAAGATTCATCTTCCATAAGTGAGTAAAGATTCAGAAGAGATGCGCAGATAGTAGATATTTTGTCATATATGTCGTCATACTTAAAACCCGTCTATTTGCATTATCAACCCCGTCCACAAGGTGGCGCAGCTGTGTCAATTTATGCCAGATTCCAGCATTAACAATGAAAGCTTAATATGTATGCAGTTTTGGTGTGTGAGTGGGGAGGTGACTTGAAAGGTAATATATATATATATAATGGTATAACTGTTATATATACTAGCTTAAATGAACCTTAAATTTGTATGATTTTATATCTGCTGCCAACAACACGATGCAAAATCTTGTGAAAAAAAGAGTTTCGAACTAAACAAACCTCAAAGCAGGTCTCCGCTGCCTACGGCACCGTAAAATGAACCTTTAACTGGGTCCCCGCTGCCCACGGCACCGTATAGCAGGCGGGCTGCGCACGCATTGCAAAATCTTGCAAAAAAACCCATCTCGAATCTTTTAGTTCCACATTCCACCACAAGAGAACAACCTCTATTCTTAACAAAATTTTTTCTGAACGAAACTCTGTTAAGCAACCTATCCGTAGATATATTTGTCAAGGAGGTGGCGGACTTAAGCAAGAATTTAAGATATTTGCTGAAATTACTGTTCAAAAATAGTAGTAAGTAAACTTTTGAAATTTTTACATTAAATAAGTAATATTTATCCCAGGGCTCCTTTAAAAAACCACATCTAAAACAGTAGAAAACGGTACGGTTTTAAATATTTGATCCCTTCCCATCCCTCGAAATATGATGCGTCCTACTTTTTAAAATCTTTATTATGTGTTATAAACTATCTGAAAGTTCCAAATCGATCGGTTCGTCAGTTGTGTTAATTTAACAAATTCGCCTTTCAACAAAGCATTTCTTTTCCTTTAAATCGAATTTTTTTATAAAACTAAAACTTGCGGATCGAATTTTATAAAATTTATATATTATTAAAGAGCGTTTAAAGATAGGGCTAGATGCGTAATTTTAAAATCTCTAAATGGTGTATTTAAAAATATATATATACTGCGTTCCAAAGAATCGTAGTATAAAAGTCATTTGTGATTTTGGGAGATTAGCTTTTTAACGGGCTGCTAGGCAAATTAAGCCTAGAAGGCACAACTACTTACAGCAGAGTTTCACGGATCAGAGTATACATACTTGCAGAAATAAGTTAAAGTATAATAGACAATTAACTTTATTAAAAACAATTAAAAACATCATTAAATATATTAAATGTAACAAAAATAAAACCATAACATCGGCCAACAAAATAATTCGCTCATTTAACGAGCCTTTACTTAAAACAAGCACATGCCTGAAAGTATAACATGTAAAGAGAGCCATACCAACACCCCCTATAGTCTATAGGGGGTGCCATACGCCAACATCCCTAATTTGCCCTCCGTTTGGCATGAATGATATCAGTAAAATTTAGAAAAGTGCCCCCGGGAGTGCAAATTTGGGGGGGGGGAAGAGCTCCTGAGGTGCATAGCATAAATAAGTGGTCACAGGCCTTTCCAACAATATGTCACATGTGGGGGTCAGTCGGCAAAAGTTAGAAAAATGACCCTCTTCGGGTCAACTATCGCACCTCCTGGAATGCATCCTCCCCCCTCTCTTTGAAATACCGTTAGCAGATATGTGTTACAGTGCACAGTGACTATATAGAAAAGGACTAATACAATGTAGCAATTTCGAAAATTTCACTCAATTATTTCTATGTGAGGGCAAAAACTTATTGATGCACCCTCGTAGGTAAATTTCGGGGGCTTGTTAATTCTTCCCCCTTGCCGCTAGTGATGCTAGTACTGTTGCCATTACAGATTTTGCCGTAAATGTCCCATCTTGTATGTTAATCTATGGAAAGGAATCATACAATTAATGAAATAATAATTAATATCTAAGGTTGTAATTGAGCGACCGTGAAGAAATTTACATATCTGAAATCTGTGCAAAATTCTACATCTGGACGCATAAAAATTTAATATTCTAAAAATTTTATATTCGTTCGAAAATATCCGATATTGAAAGTCGTCGGTTGTCTGGATTGAACACCTGGCATTCATGGGAGAGATTTTGAACCTTTCTTTCTAAGGAAATAAAAAGATTTTTTATAAATCGATTTTTCGTGAATTTTTGGACTTCTTGTAACTACACCGGAATATTTTTTTGTTTTATTCGAGTTTTCGAAGAAATTTTCTGCGGCTTGATAAAAATCCATCCTTTTGTTGAATTATGAATACTTTTCCATTCTTTTAATTTGGGGTTTTTAATTAATTTCTCAACTGATTATTAGAAATTTCAAATTCTGAAACTCAGGTGCACCAGGAGAGGACTTCGACTATCCTCACAAACATTTTGAGCCTCGTACGCGACGTAGATTTTGCTAGTCATTGCGAACAGACAGACACACACACGCACAGAGCGGAACTTTCTTTTATTAGTATAGATATTCAAGATTAATTTAAAAGAAATCCCCAGTATACAGCTGAAACCAGCTAATATTTGTTGCTAACACTAGCCTTAATATCTTACAATTTCTGCATAATTTTTATTTATTTCAATTCCTTCATTTTTTAACACTTTCCAACAAAGTTGAAAAGTGCTTATGACTTCGGTTTGTCTGTCCGTCTGTACTCATTCTAACTCCCGTAAATATACTCGGATCGTTCTGTTTTTTTGGATGTTAGTGACATCTACCATAGCACGAACCCTATTTTAAATGAAGTATGTAGCATGTTTAGTTCATTTATAGGGACATTCAAAAGTTTTCCGTTACATTACGGCCTATGGGAAAAAAATCTTTTAAAATGATTTTTAAAGATGTTACATGCTTTCAAACATAATAAAATTGATATGCTACGAAAACATTATTGCCTGTTGCTCTGAAAATAAAATGACATTGCTACTATTTTTTAAATACACATATTTTTATCAAAACAAGCTGTAACAAAAATATTTTGCGATAAGATTCATCTTCTGTAAGTAAGTAACGATTTGAATTCATGATTGAGTTTTCAACAGGGATTCTCTAAATGGCTTTGTCTGTTTCAAAAAAAAAAAAAAAAAAAATCTATAATCTCGCGATTTTAGGAAAATTATTGAAGCTATTGTCTAGAATTACAAAATATTTAAACAAATAAATGGCTTGCAAATATTTGCTCGTTTAATAGTACAACATTTAATGAATGCATTTTAAATTAAAGTGTTTCCGAATATAAAATAAAATGAGTTTTAAATTAAATAATGAAAGAAATATTTGTAAGTTAAATGTCAAGAGAATACTGGAAACTTATCGTCTG
The DNA here is from genome assembly GCA_963932465.1 of Maratus speciosus. Taxonomy (NCBI): domain Eukaryota; kingdom Metazoa; phylum Arthropoda; class Arachnida; order Araneae; family Salticidae; genus Maratus; species Maratus speciosus. The sequence continues at coordinate 351,336,592 of OZ010788.1, read as the reverse complement.
CGCTGGATAAACGGAAAAAAGGACTTAAAATTGAATATTTTATTTGTAATTGAATTCTATACATATTACAGACACTCATAAACGTTGTATTCTCATCGAGAATACAACCACGTATGTCATTTTTTATAACTTTATCACATCAAGAATTAAGTTAAAAGCGAGACTACAAAATTCTACCTTTACATATTAACTACTTACTAAATGTTATGCGACATTTTCATTACATTAATAAAACATAATTAAAATCGAACGTATTTAAATCGGCAACATTTGTATTATAAATTAAATAAGATTTTATCTTTTTTTATAAATTAAAATAAAAACACTAAACTAACTTATTTTACTCTTTGAAAAAGGAAAGAGATGAATCCTACCAAGAAAAGAATTTTTTTTTACAATTTCGAAAACTACAGGTATTCGATGGCCAACATTTTGCCAGTTTAACAAATAATATTAGTTCTAAAAAGAACTGTTTTTATTTAAATAATTAACGACAATAAATAAATTAAACAATCACGAATAAAAATTAATAGAATATTCCATGCTGTCAGAATGTAAATACTGCAAACAAATGAAAACACGACATTTAAGCTTGCGAAGTTATTTCATATATGGGCAATTCCACATAACATGGGAACTATACTGTAGACCCTTAAAGGGGCGGGGTAATATACCTTATCCCACCTAATTTTAATCAAGATTTGCACCAGAAACATTTAATTGAAATTTATCTTTCTAACTTTGGTAGAAAAAAATAAAAGAATTGCTTTTCCATATTTTGAAACAAAATTTTTCTATTATTCCGGTGTGAGTTCAACATTACAGAAACGCAATTGCTTTCGCCTGAAAGAATTAATGGCTAAAAAGGAAAATGTAATGTGAGTCACAATACCATGTAACGTGAGTCACACTCAAAATATTGATTGATATAATTAATTACTATTAAAACAATATTATTTTTGAGTATATCACTAGGGGGCTCTGCCCCCTGCGAGCTAAGCTCGTCAACCCCCCGTTCAGACACCGCAGACTCTAACAGCACGCTAATTTGATCGGCTTTAAAAAGATTTTGGAAGATGGAATTATAATTTGAATCTGACAATTATAATCTGACGTAATTTTCACCAAACTTTTCTTTCTCTTTTTAATATTCACGTAAAAATACTTTTATTAGAAATGAAATATTATGATCATCTTAAAATATCAAATAAATGTCTCACGCAATTTTTAAATTTAAACTGTTTTGCAATATTATTTTTTGTTCATTTTACGTAATAAGTGTAATGTGACGTAAATGTGACATAAATTCTCCTATTTAAGACTTCTAACGCATGTTAATGAATTTATTATTTTACAATATTCTTTCTCTTTTAAAATTCACGTGTAATTATAGTTTTATGACGTAATTTTCAATGAGTTCCTGCTTTTTATATTTTCAGTTTATAACAGTTACGTGTAAAATAAATTTTTAATTTGAAGCAAACATTATTGTTTGCGCTGTTTATACAGCTGGCAACAGTTTAAATTAATACAATTTTCTAAAATATCTAAAAAATATCTCTCGAAATGCTGAAAATTTGAATTTAAAATACAAATAAAACCTCAAAAAATGAGTCAAATTAAAAAACTAAATGCAATCTGCACACCGGGAATTCTGACGCATAAAATGATCTAAAAATGATTAAATTCCTATGTACAGTTTTTGCTCCTATAAAACTTTTTTTAATGGAACGATTTTGTTCAACTTTGGCATTAAATATCTCTTAAAATAATTCTTCGATTTGAAAACTATCTGTATCAGCGTATTTATCAAACATTTCTCTATAATACTACCGATTTTCATATTTTTGTATGCAACAGTTTTTTTAATATTAACGAAGAAAGACCACGCTTAAGCATTCAAATTGGATGCCGATCTTCCGGGAATATCTACGCAGATTTTCATTGGCCCATTTCCAAATCAAAACTTTTTATATATATAGAAGGATAAGTTGAAAGTGTGTTGTACTCTATGAAATACTTCTTTTTTACTGTGTTGTGATAAATGAGGAGAAATTCTAGGTCTTCATTAATCCATAAAACTTGACATCCTTTTTTTTTTTTGTAATGTGAGTCACAGTACCAAATTAGGGTCTGCATACCACCTGTTAATTTAAAAATTTATTACACTAGGGGGCGCTGCCCCCTACGAGCTACGCTCGTCAACCCCCGTTCAGACACCGCAGATTCTAAAAACACGCTAATTTGATCGGCTTAAAAAATATTTCAGAAGATTGAATTATAAATTTAAAAACAGTGGTGATCTCCCTATAAACGGGTTTCTATTCATTTCTCTTTGATTGGGGAATTTTAAAGCCAAATCAGCGGCTGTTAAATGATACAATGGCTGTTCCCGTCTTTGATTAAATAAAATCAGTTGACATTTCAAAATAAACTAATATAAAATGAATTAAATAAACAGAGTCTTTGCCTCCCGGTATTTTTTAGCAAAGCGAAAAGAAAGATTTTTTTAATGACACTTTAAATGTATCGTTTTTAATCTGACGTAATTTTCACTAAACTTTTCTTTCTCCTTTTACTATTCACGTGAAAATAATTTTATTAGAAATGAAATATTATTTGCGCTATCTTAATAAAAATAGTTGAAAATATCATCTTAAAATATTGCATAAATGTCTTGCGCAATTTTAAAACTTAAATTGTTTTGCAATATTATTTTTTGTTCATTTTACGTAATGTGTAATGTGACGTAATTTCTCCTATTTAAGATTTCTAACGCATGTTAATGAATTTATTATTTTACAACATTCTTTCACTTTTAAAATTCACGTGTAATATGGTTTTTATGATAATTCTCAATGAGTTCCTGCTTTTTATATTTTCTTATTTATAATAATCACGGCAAAATAAATTTTTAATTTGAAACAAACATTATTGTTTCCGTTGTTTATACAGTTGGCAACAGGTTAAATTAGTACAATTTTCTAAAATAAGTAAAAAATATCTCTCGAAATGCTGAAAATTTGAATTTAAAATAGAAATGAAACCTCAAAAAATGAGTCAAATTAATAAACTGAGTGCAATCTGCACACCGGGAAATTCTGACGCATAAAATGATCTAAAAATGATTAAATTCCGATGTACAGTTTTTGCTCCTATAAAACTTTTTTAATAGAACGATTTTGTCCAACTTTAGCATTAAATATCTCTTAAAATAATTCTTCGATTTGAAAACTGTCTGCATCAGCGTGTTTATCAAACTTTTCTGTATAATACTACCGATTTTCATATTTTTGTATGCATTACTTTTCTTAATATTAACAAAGAAAGACCTCCGGTCACAAAAAATTAAAAACCGGCGGCGGCGGTGACAGCGGTAGTTACTTTTTTTTAGAATAGAGAGATTGTTATTCTTAGTTTCTTATTGTACCCCAGATATCTATGAAGAACTTTTTTTTAAAGCAAATGTGATATTTCTTCGATGTATATAGAATTTACTTTTGGAAAAATGTGTCAAATGGTAACGTGAGTCATGTGGAATTGCCCATATGTACAATTAATAGATTATCCATAAAGAAGAAAACAGTGAAGTATATTCCTGTAGTTCAAACCCGTCCGCTACATGGCATGTGACCTTGCCTTTAATCTTGCCTTGCGGTTACCTCTCTCATTTCATAGATTAAGGACCAAGATGGGACATTTACGGCAAAATCTGTAATGGCAACAGTACTAGCGTCACTCATGGAGGAATGAGATAGATGGAGTTGCAGTATGCCGTTAAAAAGGTTTGCAATATGAAACCATTTATCGCTCATATTTAAACGTCCAAGAAAGCCCAAACAACACAAGCACGTGGGAGGGATTTTGTATTAATAAGACGAATTCAAAGAGGTGAATTACAGCTGAAGTATATTTTAGGAAAAAATGGTACATTTTTTAAAGGGTCTTTGTTGTGTTGTTATTTATTAAAATAAATGTTTGCTTTTAAAATAATTGGAATTGGAAAATTAACAATATTAAAATGTCAAAATAAGATTAAATAAAATATTGAAAACATTTGATAAGAACTAAAAATTGTATTATTGAAAGTTTTCTTTCTTTAACCCTTTCCAACATAGATGAAAAATGTTTGTCTTCGGTTTGTACGGCCTTCTGGCCGAGCTCTAACTTTTGTAAATATACTGGGATCACCCTGCATTTTTTATATGTTATTGACGTTTACTATAGCGTGATCGCTATTGAAAAAACAAATGTGTGGCACTTATAGTTCATTTGCATGGGCGGTAAAAAGTATTCTATTACATTACGGTCAATGGGAAAAATCGTTTCAAGTGCATTTTAATGATGCTAGACAATTTAAAACATAAAGAAATTGATATTCATTTATAAAGTGCAGTAAAACATGCATTTTGTAGAATATGGGGTTTGCAAAGCATTTATTATTCATTTACAGGGCCACACAAAAGAATTCCGTTACATAATGATATAGTGGGGGAGGGACTGTTTACAGCGATATTATGTTACTGAAATATAACGGAATAGACATAAATTACTCAGATTTACTACAACGTACTTGCTGTGAAATATGATGTGCATAGTATTTATCGTTCATTTACAAGGACACACAAAAGATTCGGATACAGTACTGTATCTAAAGTACTTGTCAGTATGTGACACAAATTTTGTGGGCGCTCTATCACAAGAACTAATGCACGGAATTTAATAAAAATTTATATTCATGTAGTCCCTAATATAAATTTGTGATGATTAGTTTTTGGTGTAAATCGCCCAACAGGTGGCGCTGCTATGCTGCATTTTTCGCGATTTCAGCAATAGCTGTATCTCAAGAACTAATACACGGATTTTTATTAAACTTCAGGTTCAGTTGGTCCTTCATATGAGTTGGTGCTTATTACGTTTTGGTGTAAATCGCCCAACAGGTGGCGCTGCCATGCTGCATTTTGTAGGTTTTACACGATTTCCGCATAGCTCTATTTCAAGAACTGATGCACGGATTTTCATCAAACTTCAAATTCAGTTAGTCCTTGATATGACTTGGTGCTGATTGCGTGTTGGCGTAAATCGCCCATCAGTTGGCGTTGCTCTGCTGCATTTTTCGCGATTTCCGCAATAGTTCTATCAAGAACTAATGCACGAATTTTCATCTAACTTCAGAGTTAGATGTTAACACAAGTTGTTGCTGATAGATTTTGGTGTTAATCGCCCAATAGGTGGCGATGCTACGCTAGAATTTTCATGATTTTCGCAATAGCTCTATCTCAAAAACTAATGCACGGATTCTCCCCAAACTTCAGATTCAGTTTGACGTTGACATATGTTGTTGTTTGGTGGTTTTTGTGCACCAAATAGGTGGTGCTGCTAGGCTGCAGTTTGCTGGATCTACACGATTTCAGCGATAGCCATATCTCAAGAACTAATGCACGGAATTTCATATCTTTAGAATCCTCATGATGGGTATAGATTGCCATTTAATTTTGGCAGTGTGATAGCGAATTTTGAAGTATTAACATGTATGATACAGAAGAAAGTTTTGGGAATGGTATAGATGGAAGTTTTGTTTTTCTTTTGGTATCAATTTTCTGAAAAGAAAAAGTTATCCTTGAGAAATGCATAACAACTTTGTGAAAAATAAAACTTTGTATCGAAAGGTCAAGTCCAATTACTCAAATGCGAGCCAAGCATTTATTGATAATAATTTCATTCTTACAGCTAAAATTTTCCTGTCAGGGAACTTATTTTTTTTGCAAATAATAATATGTTTCAAAACTCAAGTAATTCAAACTGATTAATGGAGTTTCTTAATGGAATGAAATTTTGTGATTGCGCTTCAAATAGGACCCCATTTTTGACTGTATCAATCGCTACTAATTTAGATAAATGTCTTTTGTTTTTAACAGCATATTAATAATTGCATGTAAACTGATAAAATATAATGATGAAAGCATTCTTTTAAAATTATGTATGAAAAGTTAAATTGCAAATATTAATCGAAAATCCAGATTTTCAAGTGCAAACGATTTTCGGACAATAACGAAAGAATGTTAACCTTTCAAGTAAAATCTTAAATGACGCTTCTGATATTTATATTTAAAATACATATGATTAAATAATCAAATAATTCTGTGAAGTGATATATTAGTATCTTCGATACATTCTGATCTAGTACTACACCCTATAACAGCGCATAAGTCATCTTTTATCGACATTTTAACCATATCTTGAATAACAATTTCCGGCGGTAAAAAATGAAAGCAAAGAAATACAGGTTTAAACCGGTTTGAACTGATAGGCGTGTCAAAGCACGTGGTTTTGTTTGGGCTTTCTGTAGCGGATTTTAGGGTTACTTTTTTGGCGTCACCCCCAACCATCTTACAGCAACCCATCTATCTCTTTCCTCCATAAGCGTCACTACCGACAATGGGGAAGAATTAACAAGCCTCCGAAATTTACCTATGTTGAAGAAATATGTTTACGCTCTATGCTTTGAATATCTATTCTTTCCTAAAACGAAGCAGATGTCAGACGATAGTCTATTCATGCTTGCTTTATTTATTTAGCTGTTTTTTGTTTGTTTTTTTTACCGTACTTGTATTGTTTACTTTTAAGTTACAAAATGATAATTAGAGTAATAATACAAAAGAAAAACCCTAGAAAATTCTGTTAATAACGTAAATATGTAAGTTTATGAGATTAAATTGTAAAAAAATCAAATTCAGGTATTGTGTTAATTTATTCATATCGAATAAAACTTTATTGAGCGTAATGTCAGTACCTCTATTTATTTTTAACTGTTAGATTTATATACAGTAAACCCTCGATTTAACGGACCTCGGTTCAACGGACTTCGGATTCAACGGACTAATTTTAAAAAAAAATTAAAATTAAAAATTAAACAAAAATTAAAGTAAAACAAGTGGGTAAGTGTGATCGCAGATCGCACAGAGGGTTTCGTTTAATATCCCTTTTAAAACACTTTATCCTTAAATTAACAAATCAAAATCGTTAATTTAAAATTATTTCCCTCTCCCTAACCTGAAATTCAACGCCCGTATTTCAAATTTTTATATTTGACAAATGTCAAATATTTATTTATCACTATTATTTACTGGAAGCCTCCATGATAAAACAGCTTCTAAAACGATGAAACACGCTTCGAAAAAAAAAAGTATTACTGCCCCCTTCCCCCTCCCCTACTTGAGAATCAACACGCAACCCTCTTTTGAGCTTTTATATGCAAAAAAATCAAGCAATGAACAACGACAAAGCATTTCTTTTTACTATTTTTAAAAAGCGATTTCTCGGTAAAATAAAAAAATATTTATTATATCTGTGGCGGCACAATGTCTCGTGATCAAATGAACGAAACCTTAAAAAAAGGGAAAGAACACAAAACGCCGAAAGCGCGCGCTTTGATTCTCACTGCAGCGTGGTTTTCGTTCTAAGCATGGGCAATGGTGCTGGCGACCTATGCGGCCATGTGATATGCTTTTCGTTCTATGCATGCGCTAGCGTACCCAAGATCCATTTCTGCTTCAGTTCACAAGTGTATTTTGCTACTAGTGCCTTTTTGAAATGGCTTGTAATATTAAACGGAAACGCGTTAATTTGTCTATAAAACGGAAACTTGAGTTGATAGAGAAGTTGGAGAGTGGTGTGTCGGTCGCACGTGTTTGCGAACTATACGGAGTTAAAAAAAACAAACCGTTTCAGACATTCGCAAGAATAAGGAAAAACTGGTCCATTTTCCCCTTAAATACAGCGTGGGTGATTCAAAAAGTGGTTTCTCAGTGGCGGACAGGAAACATGTAAAAGTGGCTCAAAATAAAAACCTGGAGGAGGCAGTATACAAATGGTTTGTACAACAGCGGTCAAGTGGCGGCGTCGTCCGTAGTGTTGAGTTGCGGGCAGCCGCAGAAAAATTGGCGAAACATATGGGTTTAGTGACATTTCGTGCAAGTGATGGTTGGTTTTGGCGCTTTCGTAAACGCCATGGTTTCACTAACAGGAAAACATGCGGTGAATCTTTAAGCGCCGACATCGAACAGGTGGAACCTTTTCGAAAAAAAAATAAAGAAACTGATAGAATCCGAGGGCCTACTTCTGTGTCAGTTATACAATGCTGACGAGACAGGACTCTATTTTCGTTCTGTGCCGGAAAATACCTTGGCGTACAAACATGATGCCCAGACGCCTGGCCGCAAGCTAAACAAGGAGCACACTCCTTTGTGCTAATTCTGATGGTAGTCATCGTCTTAAACCAATGGTAAGGCCAGGAAACCGCGTGCTCTAAAAAATATTAGTATGCAACAACTGCCAGTCATCTATTCTATTTCAAAGAATGCTTGGTTCACAGGCGATATTTTTTCTGATTGGTTTTTTAACCAGTTTGTTCCTGCCGTGCGTCACTATCAAGAAGAAGTTATGAAAATACCTTCCCACGAAGTAAAAGCTCTGTTACTCCTTGATAATGCTCCCTGCCACCCTAACGCGGAAAAGTTAGTTAGTAGGGATGCACGAACAAATGTGATTTCCTTCCTCCAAACACAACTTCATTAATTCAACCGATGGACCAAGGAGTCATTGTTGCCTGCAAGAGGATTTATAAGAAGAAATTCCTTGAAGAAGTAATGGTAGTGTTGGAAAATGAAAATGATGCAGTAGAAGATTTGAGAGGAGCCAGAACGCTGCAAAATTTGCGCACCTACAATTTAAAATCAGCTATCTTTAACTTTGCTGCTGCGTGGAGGGAGATGAAGGTATCCACACTGGCTAACGGTTGGTCAAAACTACTCAACGACGCAGATCCTGAATACGATTTTACAGGGTTTGAGATTTCGGATTTTAGGAGTACAATAATGGAGGATGGTGATGATATCCCTGAGAAAGATATAGAACAGTGGCTCGAGAATGACGAAGCAGATCCAGGCTACCAGATTCTAAATGAGGAGGAGATCGCAGAAAGTATTCTGCATGATGATAATGAATATGAGGTCGAGGGCGACAAGAAAAAAAAATTAAGCGAATTTCGACCGAAATTATCTACAGTACGAGATCATATGGATGACGTCATTACTTACATAGGGGCATCTTCAGATCCCGAAGTGTTTGCGTATTATGAACACTTTAGACAATTTCGAGCTCTTATAATAAAAAAACAGCATTCAAGTGGGAAACAACTAAAACTAGACGCCTTTTTTCAATCCAGCAGTATGGAGCAACCTTAATGTGATGTAAATAACATAAAATGATGACTGTTGTTTTGTGGGCATTGTAATTTTTTTTCCATTTGTTTATTTCTTGTTTATTAATTATTATTTCTGTGTAAAAAGTGTTTCATTCCCATAAAAGTTGCATATGTGTTAATTCGTTTGTATTTCATTACCAATATTGTATTATTAAAAGTAATGTATTGTGTTTATATATATATATATATATATATACAGTAGTATATATGTATATACAATATATATTTATGTATATACATATATTGTATATATATATTATATATATATATGTAATTTGCACTGTAATAATATATGTAATTACAAGTACGTAATAATATATATATGTACTATAATTATAACAAAATAATATTATAAATAGTACTTTGCGATTTAACGGACACATCTTAGTCCCAATTAGCCCGTTAAATCGAGGGTTTACTGTATTTCTAAAAAAATGTCGAAAGGAGTTTTTCCCCATCTGTAATTTTATTATTAGCTTCCGGTACGGTATACTATTTCTTTCTCCCAGCTTATTTTGTTTCCAAAAAATAACGTTACCTTACAGAAGCTAACGGTAAAACAAAGCATTACGATTAAATACTCTTTAGCAATTTTTTAAACTTCTAAGCATCGCACATTTTCAATTTTTATACCGCCGTATTGAAAAAAAAAAAAAAAAAAAGTTCTTTTAAATGCATTTTGTTTGAAAACTTTATCTCCATTTATTTTTGAAATATAAATTTGTTTGTAGTTTTTAGAGCCATTTGCTTAATATTCGCAACTGAAGTACTCCATTTCTGTAGAAAGTAAAGGAAAAATAGTTTTAAAATAGTAATTATATATTTTTGTTGCCATTTTCTCGTAACAACCGAAAGAAAATGTAATTAAAATACGTGCTATTTTGAAAAAAATATATAAACGAATGATTTTTGTTAAAACAATGGAGCTATTATATACTATATTTAATTGTAAGTATCTATGAAACATTAGATAGCCGGGTTTTTTTTTCGATTTTCTTAAATGACGGAATCTTTTTGCTACATTTGTGCCTTATTTCACGATAGTGATGTGCTATGCATGCTTTACTGTAGATGTTTAAGAGTAGATCGTAAATGTGGAATTCTTAAGCGGATGCGAATGACGTCATTTTACATAAAATAAGACGTGTGCTTTAAGTCTTAAAATTGAAATATGTTTTGTACTGCTTTAGAGTCCCGCTTAAACGAGTTATTTTCTAATGATGGACTGGTGGCTTCTATTATTATGAAACAGCCATTATAAATGAAGTGTTAGGTGAAGATGAAAGAGCAGCCTAACGCTTCATTTATAATGGCTGTTTCATAATAATAGAAGCCATCAGTCCATCAGAAGAAAATGAAGTAATGGAAATCCCGAGGGGCGACACTAAATTCTGAAAAAGCAGAATTCCTGTTCTCTAGTTATTTCTTATATGTTAATATTATAAATATTATTGAATTGATTGTACGTTATTTACATTAAAAACAATATTTTTATTTTATCTGTAAGAAAGTGAAAATGCGTAAATTTTAAAGGAGTATTGTAACGATTGTTTAATACGTTAAACTTCATAAATTAATAAAACATCGGCTATAAAAATTTTCCTACCGAATGCGAATATTTATGAAATTTTCTGGGATTTGTAGAGTGCAATACTTCTTATATTTTTATATTACACCATTACTTTATATAGCTTTAAATCAAATTATATCATATTTACTTCATATATAGCATTCAAGACGAAATTTTTACCCTGTTTTTCGTTGCACTTAAATCGTTCACTCATCATGTAAAAAAAAAAAAAAAAAAAAAAAAAAAAAAAAAAAAAAAGATATATTCGGGCATGAACATAGAATAGATATTAGTTATATAAAATAGAATATCTATTCTATGTTTAATGCAGCATGAAAAAAGAAAGATCACAATGAGGTAGATAGTCAATAATAAAATTTTTACAAGGATGGGGAGTTTCTTCCCCGTTATCACTAAAGGCGCTACGGTCGCAATCGCATTACCATTACGCTCTACGGAAATGTCCCATCTTGTATGTTAATCTATGTCCCATTTGAGATAGGACGCTTACTTTGTAAACTGCTTTGTCCCACACACACAAGTTTAAAACAATTAAAATACTTATAATTATTATTTTCAGGGTTTACTTCTCTCACGCTTGTTGTAAAATTAAATTTATTACATAAATCTCAAGCAAATTTAACACCTTTAATATTCCCCACTTAAAAAAAGTGAATCATTAATTCAATCTACTGTTTCATTTATTAAATTCATGTTCCCACAGACTTTTGACTTAACCGTTAAGAAACTTTCTGGAAAAATGAAAATAAGATAGAAAAAAAAAAAAAAAGCAATTTAACAAATTACAACGACCATTTGGAGAATGATTTTTTCAAAGACTAAAATTTAAGACATAAAAAATAACACGGAGGTGATCATGCATTACGTACGCCATGAATTAAACATTAATAGTGTTATTACACGTAAAAATTGCAAGCGACAGAAATCGCTTAAACTTCATAAATTATAAAACATCGGCTATAAAAATGTTCCTACACTCTCAGAAATAGAATTCTCACTTTTGACGATTTAGCAATCCTCAAGCTGTATTTCGTCGTTTTTGACGATCATTTCCTATCATCATCACGTGACTTTTAAGGAAAGGTAAACTCTCAGATATTTGACGAAAGTTTTTCCTCAATCACGGTCAGATTCAATGCATTTTAAGGAAACCGTTGCTGTACCTCCTCAAATCCTGCGATTTTAGCAAGCAGATATTTGCTTGTTTTTATTAGTCCCGTAATAATTTATTTTTAAACAGCACTTTTTAGTGCTTTTCAGAAAATACTGAAATATAGGTACTAGTTATTTTTTTAGCTGTTAAAATTTTTAGGAATGCTTATTATTATTATTATTACTTATGTTGTTCGTTATGTTTTAATTCGAAAAGAATATATTTCCTGTGTTCAAAAACACCCAAAAAGAAAATTTAATCAATAAAATTTCAAAGATCTGGGATATCTTTTTTTTAAAATTTATTTAAGAAGTATATTCTGTTTTCAATCAGATTAAAAATAAACATAATTCATCCCTCTCCCTTTTATAAACAGTAAAGTGTTAAAATCTTACCCACCTACTCAAAGTGATAAAATCTCACGCAATATGCACTTCACAATTCGATATTTGTGTGCAACAAATTAACCAGACCATATTCTAACCATTCATTGAGCAAAGAAAATTTCACTAATAAATGATTTAATCAAGCCATATTATAATTATTCATTGACCATGAGAAAAACATAATAAATTAGCCTTCCTTAAAACTTTCAGCACCGATAAAATTACAATCTATCTTATAAAAAATATAATCACGCGGCAGCTTTCATTACATCAGTCTAAAAGCACATTCATACAAGTTCCCAACAGCCTGGTCGGTAGAGCAAGGGTCTCCCACCCCAAAGCCCGCGGGTTCAAATCACGCCGAGGAAAACGGGAAGTGAATTTTTTCTTCCCTTGGTACAGGTGCTTCCAAACTGTTCAATAGATGGCACCACCAGCCCTTTGACGAAACTTTTGAGGAAATTTATATCGTCAAAAGGTGAAGAAAGTAATTTCATCAATTTGACGAAATATTCGCTCGGAGCATATTCCAGGAAACCGTTTCGTCAAAAACAAAGAAAATTTCGTGAAATCTGAGTATTCATTTCTGAGTGTGTACCGAATGCGAATATTTATGAAATTTTCAGGGATTTGTAGAGTGCAATAATTCGTATATTTTTAAATTACACCATTACTTTATGTAGCTTTAAATCAAATTATATCATATTTACTTCATATATAGCATTCAAGAAGAAATTTTTACCCTGTTTTTCATTGCACTTAAATCGTTCACTCATCATGTAAGGAAAAAAAAAAGCATATATTCGGGCATGAACATAGAATAGATATTAGTTATATAAAATAGAATATCTATTCTATGTTCATGTATCGGTGTAAGATTCTTATGAAAACGTAAACATGCAGCATGAAAAAAGAAAGATCACAATAAGGTAGATACTCAATAATAAAAATTTTACAAGGATGGGGAGTTTCTTCCCCATTGTCACTAAAGGCGCTACGGTCGCAATCGCATTACCATTACGCTCTATGGAAATGTCTCATCTTGTATGTTAATCACATAGCATAACACACAGGCCTATGGTTACCAACTAACGGAATTCTTGTGGTAATCTGGGGAGTGTTCTGATAAAGGTATATATATATATGTTACAAAATTAGTCAAAATATCCTGGCTTAGAGAATTAGCAGCTGGTGAACTTAAGCAAACACAGTCGTGACTAGAAATGTGTGGGAGCGCGGTCGGAAATTCACATCGCATTTTCGGAAATACGGCGGGGGGAGGGGGGAGCTTTGCCGTTTTTCCGCGATCTTCTGACGAAATTGCGCTATTTTTTGACGACATTTGCTGTTTTTTCGCGATTTTTTGACGAAATTTGTCGTTTTTTCGTAATCTTCTGACGAAATTTCACTATTTTTTGACGAAATTATCAGTTTTTTTCACGACCTTTTGACAAGAATTGCGGTTTTTTCGCGATCCTTTACGAAATTTGCGTTTTTTCCACGCTTCTTTAACGAAATTAGCTTTTTTTCGCGATCCTCTGACAAAATTCCCCCCCCCCCCGATCCTTTGACGAAATTGCCGATTTTTCTTCGAACGATTGACGAAATTGATCTTTTTCGGCGATCATTTGTCGAAATTCGCGATATATTTTATGTCCGAATTTTCGGACGATTTTTTAATTTTCGGAAATGACTGCCTTAATTTTTCGGAAAAATCAGAACAGAATCACCCCTGATATGTATGTTAAATGTGGCCAGCTGTAAAGGGAATGCATATTTCATTTATTAACCATTTCGAAAAATGGTTATTGTTCTCGTCAGGGTAGGAAGTCAAAAGCATATCTGAAGGTTTTTATTGGTTTAATCCACATTTTATTCGTTTTTTGATTGGTCTATACAGTAATATGTATTTCCCTTTACTTTCAACAGAGATGGACAACAGAGTGTTGCCACTATGACAAAAAAGTAATAAAAACTACAAAAATAATTAATAACTCAGAAACAAATTGAGATACAGCTTTCAAACAAATTGCATTTTAAAAGTAAGTTTTTTTTCTCAATACGACGATATAAAAAGTAATATTGTGGGATGTTTAGAAGTTTAAGAAATAAATTTAATTTAAAATTGGCCGTCAGATTTCTTGGAAATTTGACGATGGAAAAGCCTTCTCCCGAACAGCCAATGAAATGCTTGGATAATACGTAAGTTTCAGGTGGATAATACGTACGAGTCGCAGGCGATTTCAGTCGCTTGCAATTTTTACGTGTAATAACACTATTAATGTTTAATTCATGGCGTACATAATGTATGATCACCTCCGTGTTACTTTTTATGTCTTAAATTTTAGTCTTTGAAAAAATCATTTTCCAAATGGTCGTTGTAATTTGTTAAATTGCTTTTTTTTTTAATCTTATTTTCATTTTTCCAGAAAGTTTCTTAGCGGTTAAGTCAAAAGTCTGTGGGAACATGAATTTAATAAATGAAACAGTAGATTGAATTAATGATTCACTTTTTTTAAGTGGGGAATATTAAAGGTGTTAAATTAGCTTGAGATTTATGTAATAAATTTAATTTTACAACAGGCGTGAGAGAAGTAAACCCTGAAAATAATAATTATAAGTATTTTAATTGTTTTAAACTTGTGTGTGTGGGACAAAGCAGTTTACAAAGTAAGCGTCCTATCTCAAATGGGACATAGATTAACATACAAGATGGGACATTTCCATAGAGCGTAATGGTAATGCGATTGCGACCGCAGCACCTTTAGTGATAACGGGGAAGAAACTCCCCATCCTTGTAAAATTTTTATTATTCACTATCTACCTTATTGTGATCTTTCTTTTTTCATGCTGCATTAAACATAGAATAGATATTCTATTTTATATAACTAATATCTATTCTATGTTCATGCCCGAATATATGTTTTTCTTTTTTTTTTTTTTTTTTTTTTTTTTTTTTTACATGATGAGTGAACGATTTAAGTGCAACGAAAAACAGGGTAAACATTTCGTCTTGAATGCTATATATGAAGTAAATATGATATAATTTGATTTAAAGCTACATAAAGTAATGGTGTAATATAAAAATATAAGAAGTATTGCACTCTACAAATCCCAGAAAATTTCATAAATGTTCGCATTCGGTAGGAAAATTTTTATAGCCGATGTTTTATTAATTTATGAAGTTTAACGTATTAAACAATCGTTACAATAATCCTTTAAAATTTACGCATTTTCACTTTCTTACAGATAAAATAAAAATATTGTTTTTAAGGTAAATAACGTACAATCAATTCAATAATATTTATAATATTAACATATAAGAAATAATAATAAAATTACAGATGGGGAAAAACTCCTTTCGACTTTTTTTAGAATTATAGAGGTACTGACATGTGACATTACACTCAATGAAGTTTTATTCGATATGAATAAATTAACACAATCCCTGAATTTGATTTTTTACAATTTAATCTCATAAACTTACATATTTACGTTATTAACAGAATTTTCTAGGGTTTTTCTTTTGTAGTAATACTTTAATTATCATTTTGTAACTTAAAGGTGAACAATACAAGTACGGTAAAAAAAAGAAAAGAAAAGCAGCTAAATAAATATAGCAAGCATGAATAGAATATCGTCTGACACCTGCTTCGTTTTAGGAAAGAATGAATAGATATTCAAAGCATAGAGTGTAAACATATTTCTTCAACATTGGTAAATTTCGGAGGCTTGTTAATTCTTCCCCATTGTCAGTAGTGACGCTAGAACTGTGGCCATTATAGATTTTGCCGTAAATGTCCCATCTTGGTCCTTAATCTATGGTGTGTACCACAGGCTTGCGGTCAATCAAGGATTTTAATTGCTCACTAAATTCTTTGTCTATCTGAGTGCATTCTCGCCAAATCTTTGTGTGTTGCAAGTGTTGCTCCGCCAACTAGCGCGGTGTTGTTATTTTACTTAAATCACTTCGCTCTTCACTCTCCTGCTGTACTGTGCACATAAAAGGCCCCTGGCCTCTTTACTACAATTCCTTGATAGCATTTCTTCTCTGAGTTGATTTCCATGATGACCCATGTTTACCTAGACCCAAATAAATTTGACTCTTGTAAAGTTGTCGGAGTTTTTTCAATTTGCTCTCAACATCGTACCTGGGAATCTAACAATCATTTTTACTATGGCATCAAATCTTCGGCACAACATATATAAAAGCCATTAAGAATTGAATATACAAATTATAAATAAAGTTTTGCAAATTAAAAATGAAATATTATCCTACATATCATCATATCAAGCGAAGCAAGAAATGAAAATTCAGTAAGCATAGAAAAAATGGAATTACTTGTGGAACCAAGGCAGATTCTTTAGGCCCAAATTACCTTATGTTCCACAAATAACATGTACGGTTTCATTCTTCCATAAGCCATAGCAAGCTAAAACATGCAAAATTTAGTCTACCGTAACTTTAAATCCAGAAAAAAAAGCCAAAAATTACAATAGATAAATAAAATAATATGGACTAAAGAAAGCATTTACCAATTGAAGAACCAAGGATGCCAGTAATAACTCGACTAGTATAAAAAATGCTAAGAAATGATTTGCACTTGTTGCCAGAAATATAAGTGATACTACTAATACAACCATGGAATTAGGAATAACAATGTAAAAATGTTGAAATAGATTAAATACAGTATTTCCACCATAATTTTAGTGCTGCCCTCTATCATTAGATAATACATTTATAACTTATAGTGTTTATTTAGGAGAGAGAAAAAATGTATAAATATTAATAGTAATAACCTTTAAATGTGGACTAAACTTTAAAAAGTAAGTTTATTAATTTGATATAAATGATGAATTTTAAAGAAAAATAAATAAATATTTGATATGGATAAATTATTCAATAATGATTCAATTATAGTTAAATGTGTTATTTATTTTTAACATTTTTAGTTAAAATAATGATAATTATTTTACTATAAACATAACTTCTTTAAATACACACAAAACATTTATTTAGACAAACACATCACAGCAACTACAAAAACACATATTCAAACCATAATCACTCATCGTCGAACATCTCGCGTTTTTCGTCTGAACAAAAATAAATTAAATAAATGGAGTAAAGAAAAAAATGTCTATTGTCCAAGAGTTCATCTTCTGAAAAAAAAAAATAATTTAAATATTGTCATGCGACTTTACTTACAAATACCTCCTTTCGCATGTCAATAATCCTCAGCAATTCCTAGACTTGTAATATGTTTTTTCATGACATCATAACTCAAATTCTTAGTCATTATATCTGCCTCCAGTTCAGACGAGTTTACATATTTTGTTTCAGTTTCTCCTTTCGTTCTTTCATCTTTTACAAAATGATATTTTCTACCTATATGTTTGTTGCGATTATTCACTCATGGGTTTTTAATCCAATCAATTACAGATTGACTATCAGTACTGATTTCTATTGGACGCTTCACCATTTCTTCTTGGTTTAACTCTTCCAAGAGACCCATTAACCATTTTCCTTCACAAACTGCATCACATAAACTTAAAAGTTCAGATTCCATTGTAGAAAGCGCAACCAGTTTCTGTTTATTACTTTTTCATTCAATTAGTGATTCTCCTATCTTTACGATATATCCACCAAATGATTTTGAATCTCGTGTAGTACACCAGCTAGCATCAGAACAAAGTGATAATTGGCCCTTTTTATTTTTTATTCGAAGTTTGTAGTTTTTAGTGCCTTGAATGTACCGCAAAACTCTCTTCACTGCTTGTAAATAAATTTCTCTAGGATCTTTTGCATATTGAGACAAATTACTTAAAGTGAAAGCTAAATCTGGCCTTGTTCCTCTTACTAGATATCCTATACTTCCAAGCATTTCTAGATATAATGTTTCATCAATTTTATTTTCACTTTCATATTCATCCAATTTTATTCCAGAAACACCAGGGGTTTTCACACTTTTACAATTTTCCATATCAAATCTTTCTAAGATCTTTTCTGCATACTTAGCTTGCCCTAGCAAAAATTCTCCATTATTTTCTTCAATATCAATACCAAGGAATTTAATGTTTTTCTTCAGCTCTTTAATTTTTGCTTCTTTATTCAATTTTTGTATCAATTTATTTATTAATTCTTCGGATTCACTAACGATTATTCCATCATCGACATATATTCCAACTGTAATAAATTTATTATCAGTTTTATTAAAAAACACACATGGATCTGCTTTGCATGGCTGTAACCCAATTTTATCAAATATATTAACTAATTTTTCATACCAGCATCTTCCTGCTTCTGGCAACCCATATAAATTTCCTGTTACCAATAATATTTTCCCTCCTTCAATTTGTAGACCTTCAGGTGGATTCATATAGACAGCAGTTTCTAGATCTGCATTCAGATATGCTGTTTCTACGTCGAAAAATCTAGTTTTGTAACCTTTCATCGCTGCGACTGCCAATAAAGTTCTAAATGATTCAGTTTTCATTACAGGACTATACGATTCTTGATAATTTGTTCCAAATTTAAGTCTTGATCCGTCGGCTACTAATCTTGCTTTATATTTTACATCTTCGCCGTTTTCTTTTACAGTAAAAATCCATTTGCTTCTCAGTGCCTTCACATCTTTTGATTTTTCAACAACTTTCCACATTTTGTGTTCTTCTAACGAGTGTAATTTTTGATTGCTTCTATCCATTTATCCTTATCTTTAGAATTTAATACATCTTTGTAATTCTTTGGAACTTCCTCGTGCACTAGATTTGCTAAATACTTTGGATTCGGTTTTCTAATTCGTGATGATCTTCTAGGTTCTTCAAATAGCTTATTCTCATTAGTTTCTTTTCTTTCTGTTCCTCATTTTCATTAATTATATCATTTACTTCATATTCTTCTGTCACAGAATCATTCACATCATTTGACAACGCAATTGTTTCCTTTTTCTGATTTAATTCTTCTTCATTTTCATCGGAATTATTCTCTTCTTGTTCATCTATTACATTTTTATTATTGGTAATGTTGATGTATTCAAATTCATCAGTCATTTCTTCCTTGTTACCCGTAAGGCATGGTGACGTCACTGCGACGTCGTTGTGAAGTCACACTGTGATTTTGTGACCGTCGATGTGACGTTACGTGACGTCATAGTGAAAAGAATGCGAGGTCGTTATGGCCGTTTTAGAGGTCGTTTGTGACGTCACATTGTGACCACTCTGTGAAGTCACGGTGTGACAAATTTGTGAAAAGTGTGTCATTTGTGACTATTTTGGCATTAACTTTGTGACGAACCTGTGACGACAGCGACAATGCTTTGACGTCACACTGTGACTAATTTGTGAAATATGTGTCATTTGTGACGAACTTGTCATAAACAATGTGATGATTTCAAATGAAAATCAAATTTCAAATTAATTGCTTAAAAGGGCAAAGGCCAACATAGAGAAAAAGATTCCAAGCCGGGACTCGAATCCGGGCCATCAGTGTAGCGCACTGACATTCTACCGACTAAACCACGTGGAACGAG
Organism: Maratus speciosus; assembly: GCA_963932465.1. Lineage (NCBI taxonomy): Eukaryota > Metazoa > Arthropoda > Arachnida > Araneae > Salticidae > Maratus > Maratus speciosus. The sequence goes on along the minus strand of OZ010788.1, from coordinate 351,316,665 downwards.
ACCCAGCCTGGAAAATTTGTTACTAGTACATGTTTGCAAGGCTACAAACGCAGCACAAGATGGAATATTTATCGTGAGCCGCCAACATCGGGTAAACACGAAACTTAATTAAATCCCGCATCGATTCAAACTATATAAATACTTGGAAATTTTTTCACAGAGAACCATTCGCCTTGCATACAATATTTCAAATGAAAATCAAATTTCAAATTAATTGCTTAAAATGCAATTTTAATTTGAAATTTGATTTTCATTAGAAATATGCAAGGCGAATGTTTCTCTCTGGAAAAATTTCCAAGTATTTATATAGTTTGAATCGCTGGTGGATTTAATTAAGTTTCGTGTTTGCCCCATGTCGGTGGCTCATGATAAATATTCCATCTTGTGCTGAGTTTGTAGCCTTGCCAACATGTAATAGTAAGAAATTTTCCAGGCTGGGTCTCGTTCCATGTGGTTTAGTCGGTAGAATGTCAGTGCGCTATACTGATGGCCCGGATTCAAGTACCGTTATGGAATTTTTTTCACTATGTTGGCTTTTGCGCCTTTTAAGCAATCAATTTGAAATTTGATTTCCATTTGAAATATTGTTTGCAAGGCGAATGTTTCTCTCTGGAAACATTTCCAAGCATTAATACTGTGATGATTCTTGTTATAAACACTGTGATGAATTTTAAAATAAAGTTTTTGTTTGAAATATACAATATTATCTTGTTACCGTACTTTTTAGCAAAGTATCGCTATTTTGGAGTCCTATTCTTCTAAAATACTTTTAATTTTTACACTGAAAAAAACAATGCTTATCAACTGGCATCCTTTTTTGTTAAGTTCTAAGCTTGATCTTGAGTTCAAGCTTTATATTAAGAATGTGTAAGTTTTTATGTGTTGAGATTTGTTATTATTTTATTAAATACGAACATGGAGTCTAACGGATATTAATATATTTCCTATTTAAAGAAGAATAAGATAAGCCATATTTATTTAAATTTTTTATTCCCGTGTATATTGTATTTTGTTAATATGAGCTAAATAGATTTGGTATGATTTATAGGAAATGACTGATCTGGGAAATAGAAAAATCATGCGTTAAGCATAGATTATAAAGCACTTTCCAACGCTTCCTGAATGCTTTACATCGTAATTTAAGGCAATAACGTAAATAAGATAACTAAGTAAATATTTTAGAAAACGCATAAAACATTTGAAAAACTGATTTCAGCAGTTACCGTCCATAGCCAAATATGTTTTCCAATTCTTTTGAATAGCTCTGTATTTAATCTGTAGGTTGATATATACTAGTATATAATGTGAAAATTTAGTTTAGCAAGAAAACGCATAACAGGTTGAAATTATCATTCAGCAATTTATACTAATACTAGCAAACCCCGCGGCTTTGCTCGCGCAATATTTAAAATATGCCAAGTTATATTTATATATCTAATTTTTATTAAAAGGTACTAACTAAATTTTTATTTTATTAAAAGGTAATATTTTATTTTATTAAAAGGTACTTATTACTTTTAGGAATACAAAAATTACTATTTAAAACACAGTTTGATTAAACATCATTATTACACTGCATTTGGCAGAAATGAGACTTAAATTAATAAAATAAAACTAAATAAATGATAATTGTCTGAGCGAAGCGAAGGCTAATACTCAGCGAAATATTACTGTCCGGATACATTACTACTACGATGGATATTAACGCCATGTCCTACTAAAAAAAAAGCTTAATAAATACCTTTCGTCAAGCATAACTCAAAAAATATTTGTCGGATTTCGTTTCTGATTGCACCAGAAGGTACCTATGAGGGTCGCCTACTGAATGCACCTACTATGAAAAATAAGTTCCAAACCGTTTAAAAATTATATAGAAAAAACTGATAAAAAAGCACAATTTATCTGCATACGTCACAGAAATTTGGTGTGCGTCACTTTCACCGGTTGATGTTTTCGTAGACAACTGGTTTGAACACATGGAGCAAATAATAATAATAAAAAAAAAACGAACGCATTAATATTGAATAGATCAGTTTCAACCACGTGATCACAAACCTTGGAACAACCCGTGGCAACCAGTTTTGGTGGGCAAACAAATAATAATACAGTACTCCGTACCACGTTTTTAGCCTGTTGTATGGCATACAATTGTGGATGATTAAAACAAAAGACATGAGTGTTTATTGCTCCGGGAGGTTATCTTTCTGTGGATGTCTGTCTGTCTATCATACAGCATGCAATTTTCTTTTAAAGGATGATATTATTATGCAGTAAAACCTCAATAACGGACACACCCGATTAGTGGACACCTCTATTTAGGGGGCATTTTTTCGATTACTAACCCTTAAATAACTGTACATTTTGTACTCTCAGTAGCGGACACCTCCAAATAGAGGACAAATTCTGCCCTCCCGAGGTGTTCGCTATTCAGAGGTTTTACTGATAAAACCTCCATAGCGGACACACCCGATTAGCGGATACCTCTATTTAGCGGACATTTTTTCGATTACCAACTCTTAAATGACTGTACATGTTTTACTCTCAGTAGCGGTCACCTCTAAATAGAGGACAAATTCTGCATTCTCGGGGTGTCCGCTATTCAGAGGTTTTACTGTATATAATATTGATAGTTATTTTACAGGGCCACACAAAAGAATAAGAATATATGAAATGAATATAAACTAAATTCGGGATTGCTAGATCGCTGATGGTAATGTAATTTTAGGATGTTGTTACAGTCATCCGCAGCATGTTTTTAGAGTTTTGTTCATCTAACGAAACCCTACCTGTCTAACTCCTTTGTCTGTCTGTCTGACCGTCTGTCACAGAGCCTGTTCTCAGAAACTATACATGTCGGAGACTTGAAAATTTGCATACTTATAGCTGAACACCACATATCAAACGGCAAATAATAAAATTTTGAAAAAGTCTAATATTTAACCCTCTGGGCTCTAACTTGTGTATTTTAAGCAATTTTTCTAACTCAGCCCCTAATTTAATTAAGTTGGAGACATGCAATTTTGCATACTTATAGCTGAACATCTCACATCAAAACGACAAATAATAAAATTTTGAAAAAGGTTTAATATTTAACCCTCTGCGCTCTAACTTGTGTATTTAAAGCAATTTTTCTAATTCAGCCCCTAATTAAGTTGGAGACATGAAATTTTGCGTACTTATAGCTGAAATCCTCACATCAAACGACAAATAATAAAATTTTGAAAAAGGTCTAATATTTAACCCACTGGGCTCTAACTTGTGTATTTTAAGCAATTTTTCTAACTCAGCCACTAATTAAGTTGGAGGCATGAAAGTTTGCATACTTATAGCTGAACACTTGCGATAACATGATAAATCATAAAATTTTGAAAAAGTCATATTTAACCCTCTGGGCTCTAACTTGTGTAATTTAAGCAATTTTTCTAACTCAGCCCCTAATTAAGTTGGAGACATGAAATTTTGCATACTTATAGCTGAACTCCTCACATCGAACGGCAAATAATAAAATTTTGAAAAAGTCTAACATTTAACCCTCTGGGCTCTAACTTGTGTATTTTAAGCAATTTTTCTAAGACAGCCCCTAATTTAATTAAGTTGGAGACATGAAATTTTGCATACTTATAGCTGAACATCTCACATCAAACAACAAATAATAAAATTTTTAAAAAGGTTTAATATTTAACCCTCTGCGCTCTAACTTGTGTATTTAAAGCAATTTTTCTAACTCAGCCCCTAATTAAGTTGGAGACATGAAATTTTGCATACTTATAGCTGAAATCCTCACATCAAACGACAAATAATAAAATTTTGAAAAAGATCTAATATTTAACCCTCTGGTCTCTAACTTGTGTATTTTAAGCAATTTTTCTAACTCAGCCACTAATTAAGTTGGAGACATGAAAGTTTGCATACTTATAGCAGAACACTTGCGATAACACGATAAATCATAAAATTTTGAAAAAGTTATATTTAATCCTCCGGTCTCTAACTTGTGTATTTTAAGCAATTTTTCTAACTCAGCCACTAGTTAAGTTGGAGACATGAAAGTTTGCATACTTATAGCTGAACACTTGCGATAACACGATAAATCATAAAATTTTGAAAAAGTCATATTTAACCCTCTGGGCTCTAACTTGTGTATTTTAAGCAATTTTTCTAACTCAGCCCCTAATTAAGTTGCAGACATGAAATTTTGCATACTTATAGCTGAACTCCTAACATGAAACGGCAAATAATAAAATGTTGAAAAAGTCTAATATTTAACCCTCTGGGATCTAACATGTGTATTTTAAGCAATTTTTCTAACTCAGCCCCTAATTATTTTGGAGACATGAAATTTTGCATACCTATAGCTGAACACCTCACATCAAACGACAAATAATGAAATTTTGAACAAATCTAATATTTAACCTCTAATATTTTGTCTCGCGCAATTTTTAAATATAAACTGTTTTGAAATACGATTTTTTGTTCATTTTGCATAATAAGTGTAATGTGACGCAATTTCTTCTATTTCAGACTTCTAACGCATGTTAATGAATTTATTTTACCTTACTTTTATCCTTTCTCTTTCAAAATTCACACGTAAATATAGTTTTAATGGCGTAATTTCCAATAAGTGCCTGCTTTTTATACCTAATTATTTAATTCTAATTTGAAGGTTTTTTTCTGTTTATAATAGTAACGTGTAAATATATATATATATATATATATATATATATATATATATTTTTGAAGCAAACATTATTGTTTGCGCTGTTTATACAGTTGGCAACATTTTAAATTAATACCATTTTCTAAAATATGTAAAAAATATCAGTCAAGATGCTGAATATTTGAATTTAAAATAGAAATAAAACCTCAAAAAATGAGTCAAATTAAAAAAAATTAATGAAATCTGCTCACCGGGATTTTCTATTGAATAAAATGATCTAAAAATGATTAAATTCACATGTATAGCTTTTGCTCCTATAATTTTTTTTTTAATGGAACGATTTTGTCCATCTTTAGCATTAAATATCTCTTAAAATAATTCTTCGATTTGAAAACTGTATGCATTAGCATGTTGATCAAACAGTTCGCTATAATACCACCGATTTTCATATTTTTTGTATGCAATAGTTTTCTTAATATTAACGAAGAAAGACCTCCGGTCACAAAAAATTCAAAACCGGCGGCGGCGGCAGTGACAGCGTTAGTTACTTTTTTTAGAATAGAGAGATATATAAAAATGAAAACTTGTCTATCTGTCTGTTTGTAATTCTATAAAAATACACAATTTGGAAGCCAAAATTGTGAAAAGATACATACATGTGTATTAAAACATGGCCAAGGCAACTAAAGTAATCCGGAATCGAAATAATTTATAGTTAATTTTTAATTAATAAAAAACCACCAATTTAACAGCAATTTCTTATCAAATTTAAACATTTTTCGTTATAGCAGTTGCCAACAATTAAAAAACACAATAAAATTATTACTACAACAATTAATTTTCTACTGCAAGATTTCCACGTGAAAAATGAAAATGAAATAAATAGTTTGAAGAATTTTTAAAAAAAGGTGAATATTACGTCATAACTTTTCTATTGCAAGATATTCACGTGAAATATGAAAATGAAATAATTGCAGTCCACTGTTGATGTATTTGGTACTTTCATACTATATCAGAATTTCAGGAGAGAATTCGTTAAATGTTATCCACAACCTCATTGCATCTGTGGAAAACATATTTTGTACAATATTAACTATTCCGGGGGAGCACACACCATATAAAGTACAGTCCATTCTTTTTAAACATCATATATTTGTCATTTAAAGTTACTCAAATTGGTGCGGAGCGTCTGATTATGCTCTTGACATCACTTAATACAGTTAAAATTCCGATATAAGTAATTTAGTGTTTCATTTTCTATTTTACTTTTAATATATTGCGTACTTTCAATTTTATATTTATGCATGGCTGTCTTGAATGGTTTGATTTCCCATTTTTTTAAACAGTGTATACGAATTTATATAAAAGATTTTGTAATTCTACGATTCGTTTATTTTCATCATTTCAGTTTATCGCAGTATATGGACAATTAAAGATAACATCTCTTTTTCTTTGCTTCCAGCATGTTATTATTAAATCTATGTTCTCAGTAATATCGCTCAGACTAATCCCTCTGAGGGAAGTCCTAGTTTAGAAAATATTTTGAAACTTTTATGCTCAACTAATACGCTCATTTCAGTATTCATTTGAAGTTTTGAATTTTTTAGAAACCATCTTCTTACATCTTAAAATTAACTAACATGTCAAATTCCAAGTCCTACCACCTCTCTCAACATAAAGGGATATGTTGAAATAGGAACTGTCACAATTAATTTGCCAACATTAATTTTGTAATCGGTTTGTTATTTCCTAATATTCCACAGAAACGTAATTTAGAAAGCTTTTAAAGGCCTTTTTTAGAACGTTTGCTGTTCCTGTGAACACCAGGTGGTAGAATCATCGGCATAAAATATAGCCTGGGTAGGATCAGAGACTGTTACCATTGATTCCCAACTGTTACGTTTATAATCGGTTTATATTCCCTGAAATTGCATAGAAATCGTAATTTAGGAATTTTTTAGAATGCTTTTCGCACCTCCCCTTCGCATCACCCCTTTTTAATTCGAATTTATTTTCGACAGCACTTCGAGAGCATTTATATTTAATAAGTAACAACCATGCAATATTTAAAGTTTCTAGCCTTTTCAGTATCACAGAAATCGAAATTTAGAAAGTTTTTAGCTCCTGGAACCTTCTGGTGGTAGTGGCACAGACATAAAATATAGCTTATGTTTGAGCAAGTTCTATCACCAAAAAATATGTATCATCATTATTTTTTTAATCGGTTTGGTATTTGATAAGATTGCATAAAAATTATAATTTATAACGCTTTTCGCTCACTTCATCTTTTTAAATTTGGAATTTTCTTTCGACTGTTCTTAGAAAGCAGTTGCGCCTTGTAAGTAAATACCATGCCATACTTCAAAGTGTTAGATCACTCAGTTGTGCAAAAAACGCAAATTAGAACATGTTTTGCTTTTGCAGCCCTCAGATGGTAGTGACAGCAACATAAAATATAACCTATGTTATAGCAGGGACTATCACCATTGATTTGCAACCATTACTTTTGAAATACCTTTGGTATTTCCTGAGATTCAGTAGAAATCGCAATTCAGAACGTTTTTAGAACGCTTTTCGCCCATTTTCACCCCTTTTCAAATTTCCAATTTTCTCGGAACTGTTCTTAAAAATCATTTATATCTAATAAATATGTCCCTTGCCCAATTTTAAGTTGCTAGCCCCTACCGATCACAAAAATCGAAAGTTAGAACGCTTTTTTGCTCCTGCAACGTCTAGGAGGTAGTGATACCGACATAAAATAGCGTCTATGTTAGAGCAGAGGCTGTCAGCATCAATTTCCTACCATTACTTTTGAAATCAGTTTGATTCTTCCTGCGATATTGCTGACAAATCGGCATTTAGAACGTTTTTAGAAAGCTTTTTGCGCATTTTGCTCCTGCATCTCATCTGGGGTAGTGGAAACAGATATAAAATATAGCTTATCTTGGAGCAAGATGTGTCACAATTATTTTTACACCATTATATTTGAAATCGGTTCAGTATTTCCTGAGAATGCATAGAAATCGCAATTTAGAACGTTTTTTAGAACGCTTTTCATGCATTTTCATCTTTTTTAAATTTCGAATTGTTTAAGAACAGTTCTTAGAAATCCTCTATATCTAATAAGTAGCTAATATTTCAAATTTCATATTTCTAGTCCCTTCAGTAACGTAAAAATCGCATTTTTAGAACGTTTTTTGCTCCTGCACCCCCTTTCGGGTAGTGGCACCGACAAAAAACATAGCCTATGTTGGAGCAAGGGTTATCACCGTCATTTTGACACCCTTATTTTTTTTAATCGGTTTGGTATTTCCTGAGATTGTGTAGAACTCACCATTTATAACGTTTTTTAGAACGCTTTTCGCGCATTTTCACCCTTTTTAAATTTCGAATTGTTTAAGAACTGTTCTTAGACATCATTTATATCTTATAAGTAATTAATATTCAAAATTTCATATTTCTAGGCCCTTCAGTAACGCAAAAATCGCATTTTTAGAACGTTTTTTGCTCCTGCACCCCCTTTTTGGTAGTGGTACCGACATAAACATAGCCTATGTTGGAGCAAGGGTTATCACCGTCATTTTGACAGCATTATTTTTTTTAATCGGTTTGGTATTTCCTGAGATTATGTAGAACTCACCATGTAGAACGTTTTTTAGAACGCTTTTCGCGCATTTTCACCCTTTTTAAATTTGGAATTGTTTAAGAACTGTTGTTAGAAATCCTTTATATCTAATAAGCATCTAATATTTCAAATTTCACATTTCTACGCCCTTCAGTAACACATAAATCGCATTTTTAGAACTTTTTTGCTTGTGCACCCCCTTTGGGGTAGTGGCACCGACATAAAATATAGCCTATCTTAGAGCAAGCGTTGTCACCTTCATTTTAATACCAATATTTTTTGAATCGGTTGGGTATTTCCTGAGATTATGTAGAAACTACCATTTAGAACGTTTTTTAGAACACTTTTTGTGCATTTTCACCCCTTTTAAATTTCGAATTGTTTAAGAACTGTTCTTAGACATCATTATCTTATAAGTAATTAATATTCCAAATTTCATATTTCTAGGCCCTTCAGTAACGCAAAAATCGCATTTTTAGAACGTTTTTTGCTCCTACACCCCCTTTTTGGTAGTGGCACCGACATAAAATATAGCCTATGTTCTAAGTTGGACTAACACCATTATTTTGATACCATTACTTTTGGAATCGTTTCGGTAGTTCCAGAGCTCCTGCAACCCTCTGGTGGTAGTGGCACAGACATAAAATATAGCTTATGTTTGAGCAAGTTCTATCACCAAAAAATATGTATCATCATTATTTTTTTAATCGGTTTGGTATTTGATAAGATTGCATAAAAATTATAATTTATAACGCTTTTCGCTCACTTCATCTTTTTAAATTTGGAATTTTCTTTCGACTGTTCTTAGAAAGCAGTTGCGCCTTGTAAGTAAATACCATGCCATACTTCAAAGTGTTAGATCACTCAGTTGTGCAAAAAACGCAAATTAGAACATGTTTTGCTTGTGCAGCCCTCAGATGGTAGTGACAGCAACATAAAATATAACCTATGTTATAGCAGGGACTATCACCATTGATTTGCAACCATTACTTTTGAAATACCTTTGGTATTTCCTGAGATTCAGTAGAAATCGCAATTCAGAACGTTTTTAGAACGCTTTTCGCCCATTTTCACCCCTTTTCAAATTTCCAATTTTCTCGGAACTGTTCTTAAAAATCATTTATATCTAATAAATATGTCCCTTGCCCAATTTTAAGTTGCTAGCCCCTACCGATCACAAAAATCGAAAGTTAGAACGCTTTTTTGCTCCTGCAACGTCTAGGAGGTAGTGATACCGACATAAAATAGCGTCTATGTTAGAGCAGAGGCTGTCAGCATCAATTTCCTACCATTACTTTTGAAATCAGTTTGATTCTTCCTGCGATATTGCTGACAAATCGGCATTTAGAACGTTTTTAGAAAGCTTTTTGCGCATTTTGCTCCTGCATCTCATCTGGGGTAGTGGAAACAGATATAAAATATAGCTTATCTTGGAGCAAGATGTGTCACAATTATTTTTACACCATTATATTTGAAATCGGTTCAGTATTTCCTGAGAATGCATAGAAATCGCAATTTAGAACGTTTTTTAGAACGCTTTTCATGCATTTTCATCTTTTTTAAATTTCGAATTGTTTAAGAACAGTTCTTAGAAATCCTCTATATCTAATAAGTAGCTAATATTTCAAATTTCATATTTCTAGTCCCTTCAGTAACGTAAAAATCGCATTTTTAGAACGTTTTTTGCTCCTGCACCCCCTTTCGGGTAGTGGCACCGACAAAAAACATAGCCTATGTTGGAGCAAGGGTTATCACCGTCATTTTGACACCCTTATTTTTTTTAATCGGTTTGGTATTTCCTGAGATTGTGTAGAACTCACCATTTATAACGTTTTTTAGAACGCTTTTCGCGCATTTTCACCCTTTTTAAATTTCGAATTGTTTAAGAACTGTTCTTAGACATCATTTATATCTTATAAGTAATTAATATTCAAAATTTCATATTTCTAGGCCCTTCAGTAACGCAAAAATCGCATTTTTAGAACGTTTTTTGCTCCTGCACCCCCTTTTTGGTAGTGGTACCGACATAAACATAGCCTATGTTGGAGCAAGGGTTATCACCGTCATTTTGACAGCATTATTTTTTTTAATCGGTTTGGTATTTCCTGAGATTATGTAGAACTCACCATGTAGAACGTTTTTTAGAACGCTTTTCGCGCATTTTCACCCTTTTTAAATTTGGAATTGTTTAAGAACTGTTGTTAGAAATCCTTTATATCTAATAAGCATCTAATATTTCAAATTTCACATTTCTACGCCCTTCAGTAACACATAAATCGCATTTTTAGAACTTTTTTGCTTGTGCACCCCCTTTGGGGTAGTGGCACCGACATAAAATATAGCCTATCTTAGAGCAAGCGTTGTCACCTTCATTTTAATACCAATATTTTTTGAATCGGTTGGGTATTTCCTGAGATTATGTAGAAACTACCATTTAGAACGTTTTTTAGAACACTTTTTGTGCATTTTCACCCCTTTTAAATTTCGAATTGTTTAAGAACTGTTCTTAGACATCATTATCTTATAAGTAATTAATATTCCAAATTTCATATTTCTAGGCCCTTCAGTAACGCAAAAATCGCATTTTTAGAACGTTTTTTGCTCCTACACCCCCTTTTTGGTAGTGGCACCGACATAAAATATAGCCTATGTTCTAAGTTGGACTAACACCATTATTTTGATACCATTACTTTTGGAATCGTTTCGGTAGTTCCAGAGCTCCTGCAACCCTCTGGTGGTAGTGGAACAGACATAAAATGTAGCTTATGTTTGAGCAGGTTCTATCACCAACAATTTGTCATCATTATTTTTCTAATCGGTTTGGTAATTTATAAGTTTGCTTAAAAATTGTAATTTATAACGCTTTTCACTCACTTCATCATTTTAAATTTGGAATTTTTTTCGACTGTTCTTAGAAAGCAGTTGCAGCTTGTAAGTAAATACCATGCCATACTTCAAAGTGTTAGACCCCTCAGTTGTGCCAAAAACGCAAATTAGAACATGTTTTGCTTTTGCAACCCTCAGATGGTAGTGACAGCAACATAAAATATAACCTATGTTATAGCAGGGACTGTCACCATTGATTTGCAACCATTACGTTTGAAATAGCTTTGGTATTTCCTTAGATTGAGTAGAAATCGCAATTTAGAACGTTTTTAGGACGCTTTTCGCGCATTTTCACCCCTTTTTAAATTTCCAATTTTTTCGAAACTGTTCTTAAAGATCATTTATATCTAATAAATATGTACCTTCCCTAATTTTAAGTTGCTAACCCCTACCGATCACAAAAATCGAAATTTAGAACGCTTTTTTGCTCCTGCAACGTCTAGGTGATAGTGATACCGACATAAAATAGCATCTATGTTAGAGCAGAGACTGTCAGCATCAATTTCCTACCATTACGTTTGAAATCAGGTTCATTCTTCCTGAGATATTGCCGACAAATCGGCATTTAGAACGTTTTAAGAACGTTTTTCGCGCATTTTGCTCCTGCATTTCCTCTGGGGTAGTGGAAACAGATATAAAATATAGTCTATCTTAGAGCAAGATCTGTCACTATCATTTTTACACCATTATATTTGAAATCGGTTCAGTACTTCCTAAGATTGCATAGAAATCGCAATTTAGAACGTTTTTTACAACGCTTTTCGCGCATTTTGATCCCCTTTTAAATTTCGATTTTTTTAGGAAATGTCCTTAGAGTTCATTGATATCTTATAACAAACTACCATTCCAAATTTCATGATTCTAGGCCCTTCTGTAACGCAAAAGAAGCAATTCAGAAGGTTTTTCTCCTGCAGCCCCTTTGGGGTAGTGGCACCGACATAAAACAATAGCCTATGTTTGAGCAAGGGTTGTCACTATCATTTTGACGCCATTATTTTTTAGATCGGTTTCGTATTTCCTGAGATTGTGTAGAAACCATTAGAACGTTTTTTAGAACCCTTTTCGCGCATTTTCACCCCTTTTAAATTTCGAATTGTTTAAGAACTGTTAATATAATCCTTTATATCTAATAAGTAGCTAATATTTCAAATTTCATATTTCTAGGCCCTTCGGTAACGCAAAAATCGCATTTTTAGAACGTTTTTTGCTCCTGCACCCCCTTTCGGGTAGTGGCACCGACATAAAACATAGCTTATCTTGGAGCAAGGGTTGTCACCATCATTTTGACACCCTTATTTTGACACCATTATTTTCTAAATCGGTTTGGTATTTCCAGAGATTGTGTAGAAACCACCATTTACAACGTTTTTTAGAACGATTTTCGCGCATTCTCACCCCTTTCAAAAGTCGAATTGTTTAAGAACTGTTCTTAGAAATCCTTTATATCTAATAAGTAGCTAATATTTCAAATTTCATATTTCTAGGCATTCAGTAACACATAAATCGCATTTTTAGAACGTTTTTTGTTCTTGCACCCCCTTTGGGGTAGTGTCACCGACATAAAACATAGCCTATCTTGGAGCAAACGTTATCGCCATTATTTTGACACCAATATGTTTTAAATCGGTTTGGTATTTCCTGATATTGTGTAGAAACTACCATTTAGAACGTTTTTTAGAACGCTTTTTGTGCATTTTCACACCTTTCAAATTTCGAATTGTTTAAGAACTGTTCTTAGAAATCCTTTTTATCTAATAAGTAGCTAATATTTCAAATTTCACATTTCTAGGCATTCAGTAACACATGAATTGCATTTTTAGAACGTTTTTTGCTCCTGCACCCCCTTTGGGGTAGTGTCACCGACATAAAACATAGCCTATCTTGGAGCAAACGTTATCGCCATCATTTTGACAACAATATGTTTTAAATCGGTTTGGTATTTCCTGAGATTGTGTAGAACTACCATTTAGAACGTTTTATAGAACGGTTTTTGTGCATTTTCACACCTTTCAAATTTCGAATTTTTTAAGAACTGTTCTTAGACATCATTTATATCTTATAAGTAACTAATATTCAAAATTTCATATTTCTAGGCCTTTCAGTAACGCTAAAATCGCATTTTTAGAACGTTTTTTGCTCCTGCATCTCATCTGGGGTAGTGGAAACAGATATAAAATATAGCTTATCTTAGAGCAAGGGTTGTCACTATCATTTTGACGCCGTTATTTTTTAGATCGGTTTGGTATTTCCTGAGATTGTGTAGAAACCATTAGAACGTTTTTTAGAACCCTTTTCGCGCATTTTCACCCCTTTTAAATTTCGAATTGTTTAAGAACAGTTAATATAATCCTTTATATCTAATAAGTAGCTAATGTTTCAAATTTCATATTTCTAGACCCTTCGGTAACGCAAAAATCGCCTTTTTAGAACGTTTTTTGCTCCTGCACCCCCTTTCGGGTAGTGGCACCGACATAAAACATAGCTTATCTTGGAGCAAGGGTTGTCACCGTCATTTTGACACCATTATTTTCTAAATCGGTTTGGTATTTCCTGAGATTGTGTAGAAACCACCATTTACAACGTTTTTTAGAACGATTTTCGCGCATTTTCACCTCTTTCAAAAGTCGAATGGTTTAAGAACTGTTCTTAGAAATCCTTTATATCTAATAAGTAGCTAATATTTCAAATTTCATATTTCTAGGCATTCAGTAACACATAAATCGCATTTTTAGAACGTTTTTTGTTCTTGCACCCCCTTTGGGGTAGTGTCACCGACATAAAACATAGCCTATCTTGGAGCAAACGTTATCGCCATCATTTTGACACCAATATGTTTTAAATCGGTTTGGTATTTCCTGATATTGTGTAGAAACTACCATTTAGAACGTTTTTTAGAACGCTTTTTGTGCATTTTCACACCTTTCAAATTTCGAATTGTTTAAGAACTGTTCTTAGAAATCTTTTTTATCTAATAAGTAGCTAATATTTCAAATTTCATATTTCTAGGCCCTTCAGTAACGCTAAAATCGCATTTTTAGAAAGTTTTTCGCTCCTACACCCCCTTCGGGGTATTGGCACCGACATAAGATATAGCCTATGTTCTAAGTTGGACTAACACCATCATTTTGATACCATTACTTTTGGAATCGGTTCGGTAGTTCTAGAGCTTACCTCCTACAAATAAACAATTTTTTCCTCTTTATAATAGGAGTATAGATTACTAGCAAAACCCGCGGCTTCGCTCGCGTAATATTTGAAATATGCCAAGTGATATTTATATGTCTAATTTTTTTAAAAGGTACTAACTAAATTTTTATTTTTATTAAAAGGTAATATTTTATTTTATTAAAGGGTTTTTTTTTTTTTATTAAAAGGTACTTATTACTTTTAGGAATATTTTAAAAATTACTATTTAAAACACAGTTTGATTAAATATCATTATTACACTGCATTAGGCAGAAATGAGACTTAAATTAATAAAACGAAATAAAACTAAATAAATGATAATTTGGAAAATATTTTGAAACTTTTATGCTCAATTAATACGCTCATTTCAGTATTCATTTGAAGTTTTGAATTTTTTAGAAACCATCTTCTTACATCTTAAAATTAACCATCATGTCAAATTCCAAGTCCTAGCATCTATCTCAACATAAAGGGCTATGTTGAAATAGGAAATGTCACAATTAATTTGCCAACATTAATTTTGAAATAGGTTTGTTATTTCCTAATATTCCACAGAAACGTATTTTAGAAAACTTTTAAAGGCCTTTTTTAGAACGTTTGTTGTTCCTGTGAACCCCGGTTGGTAGAATCATTGGCATAAAATATAGCCTGTGTAGGATCAGAGACTGTTACCATTGATTCGCAACTATTACTTTTATAATCGGTTTATATTCCCTGAAATTGCATAGAAAAAGTAATTTAGGACTTTTTTAGAATGCTTTTCGCACCTCCCCTTCGTTTCACCCCTTTTTAATTCGAATTTATTTTCGACAGTCCTTGAGGTCATTTATATTTTATAAGTAACTACCATGCCATATTTAAAGTTTCTAGACTTTTCAGTATCACAGAAATCGCAATTTAGAAAGTTTTTAGCTCCTGCAACCCTCTGGTGGTAGTGGCACGGACAAATATAGCTTATGTTTGAGCATATAAAGCATATTATGTTTAAGCATAATATATAGCTTATGTTTGAGCAGGTTCTATCACCAACAATTTGTCATCATTATTTTTTAATGGGTTGGTATTTTATAAGTTTGCTTAAAAATTGTAATTTATAACGCTTTTCGCTCACTTCATCTTTTTAAATTTGGAATTTTCTTTCGAATGTTCTTAGAAAGAAGTTGAATCTTGTAAGTAAATACCATGCCATACTTCAAAGTATTAGACCCCACAGTTGTGCAAAAAACGCAAATTGCAACATGTTTTGCTTTTGCAACCCTCAGATGGTAGTGACAGCAACATAAAATATAACCTATGTTATAGCAGGGACTTTCATCATTGATTTGAAACCATTACTTTTGAAATAGTTTTGGTATTTCCTAAGATTGAGTAGAAATCGCAATTTAGAACGTTTTTAGAACGCTTTTCGTGCATTTTCACCCCTTTTTAATTTCCAATTTTTCGAAACTGTTCTTAAAGATAATTTATATGCAATAAATATGTACCCTGCCTAATTTATAGATGCTAGCCCCTGCCGATCGCAAAAATCGAAATTTAGAACGCTTTTTTGCTCCTAAAACGTCTAGGTGATAGTGTCACCGACATAAAATAGCGTCTATGTTAGAGCAGATGTTGTAAGCATCAATTTCCCACCATTAACGTTTGAAATGAGTTTGATTCTTCCTGAGATATTGCTGACAACTCGGCATTTAGAACGTTTTTAGAATGCTTTTCGCGCATTTTGCTTCTGCATCTCCTCTGGGGTAGTGGAAACAGATATAAAATATAGCCTATCTTGGAGCAAGATCTGTCACCATCATTTTAACACCATTATATTTGAAATCGGTTCAGTATTTCCAGAGATTGCATAGAAATTGCAATTTAGAACGTTTTTTACAACGCTTTTTGCGCATTTTGACCTCCTTTTAAATTTCGATTTTTTTTTTAGAAAATGTTCTTAGAGATCATTGATATCTTATAACTAACTACCATTCCAAATTTCACGATTCTAGGCCCTTCCGAAACGCAAAAACCGCAATTTAGAACGTTTTTCTCTCCCCCCCCCTTTGGGGTAGTGGCACCGACATAAAACAATAGCCTATGTTTGAGCAAGGGTTATCACCATCATTTTGTCGCCATTATTTTTTAGATCGGTTTGGTATTTCCTGAGATTGTGTAGAAACCACCATGTAGAAAGTTTTTAGAACGCTTTTCGCGCATTTTCACCCCTTTTAAATTTCGAATTGTTTAAGAATTGTTCTTAGAAATCCTTTATATCTAATAAGTAGTTAATATTTCAAATTTCATATTTCTAGGCCCTTCAGTAACACATAAATCGCATTTTTAGAACGTCTTTTGCTCCTGCACGCCCTTTGGGTTAGTGGCACCGACATAAAACAAAACATAGCCTATCTTAGAGCAAGTGTTATCACCATCATTTTGACACCAATATTTTTTAAATCGGTTTGATATTTCCTGAGATTGTGTAGAAACTACCATGTAGAACGGTTTTTAGAACGCTTTTCGTGCATTTTCACCCCTTTTAAATTTCGAATTGTTTAAGAACTGTTCTTAGAATTCCTTTATATCTAATAAGTAGTTAATATTTCAAATTTCATATTTCTAGGCCCTTCAGTAACACATAAATCGCATTTTTAGAACGTGTTTTGCTCCTGCACCCCCTTTGGGGTAGTGGCACCGACATAAAACATAGCCTATCTTAGAGCAAGGGTTATCACCATCATTTTGACACCAATATTTTTTAAATCGGTTTGGTATTTCCTGAGACTGTGTAGAAACTACCATTTACAACGTTTTTAGAAAGCTTTTTGTGCATTTTCACCCTTATTAAATTTTGAATTGTTTAAGAACTGTTCTTAGAAATCCTTTATATCTTATAAGTAAGTAATATTCCAAATTTTATATTTCTAGGCCCTTCAGTAACGTAAAAATCGCATTTTTAGAACGTTTTTTGCTCCTGCACCCCCTTTGGCGTAGTGGCACCGATATAAAATATAGCCTATGTTCTAAGTTGGACTAACACCATCATTTTGATACCATTACTTTTGGAATCGGTTCGGTAGTTCCAGAGCTTACCTCCTACAAATAAACAATTTTTACCTCTTTATAATATTAAGTATAGATTAGTATAGATTATTATTACTAGCAAACCCCGTGGCTTTGCTCGCGTAATATTTGAAATATGCCAAGTGACATTTATATGTTTAATTTTCATTAAAAGGTACTAACGAAATTTTTATTTTATTAAAAGGTACTTATTACTTTTAGAAATAATTAAAAAAATTACTATTTAAAACACAGTTTGATTAAACATCATTGTTACACTGCATAAGGCAGAAATGAGACTTAAATTAATAAAACGAAATAAAACTAAATAAATAATAATTTAGAAAATATTTTGAAACTTTTATGCTCAATTAATACGCTCATTTCAGTATTCATTTGAAGTTTTGATTTTTTTTTTAGAAACCATCTTCTTACATCTTAAAATTAACCATCATGTCAAATTCCAAGTCCTAGCATCTATCTCAACATAAAGGGCTATGTTGAAATAGGAACTGTCACCATTAGTTTGCCAACATTAATTTTGAAATTGGTTTGTTTTTTCCTAATATTCCACAGAAACGTAATTTAGAAAGCTTTTAAAGGACTTTTTTAGAGCATTTGTGTTTCCTGTGAATCCCAGGTAGTAGAATTATCGGCCTATAATATAGCCTGTGTAGGATCAGAGACTGTTACCATTGATTCGCAACTATTACATTTATATTTGGTTTATATTCCCTGAAATTGCGTAGAAATCGTAATTTAGGACTTTTTTAGAATGCTTTTCGCACCTCCCCTTCACTTCACCCCTTTTTAATTCGAATTTATTTTCGACCGTCCTTCGAGGGCATTTATATTTTATAAGTAACTACCATGCCATATTTAAGGTTTCTAGCCTTTTTCAGTATCACAAAAATCGCAATTTAGAAAGTTTTTAGCTACTGCAACCGTCTGGTGGTAGTGGCACAGACATAAAATATAGCTTATGTTTGAGCAGGTTCTATCACCAACAATTTGTTATCATTATTTTTTTAATCGGTTTAGTATTTGATAAGATTACATAAAAATTGTAATTTATAACGCTTTTCGCTCACTTCATCTTTTTAAATTTGAAATTTTCTTTCGACAGTTCATAGAAAGCAGTTGCATCTTGTAAGTAAATAACATGCCATACTTCAAAGTGTTAGACCCCTCAGTTATGCAAAAAACGCAAATTAGAACATGTTTTGCTTTTGCTACCCTCAGATGGTAGTGACAGCAACATAAAATATAACCTATGTTATAGCAGGGACTGTCACCATTGACTTGCAACCATTACTTTTGAAATAGCTTTGGAATTTCCTGAGATTGAGTAGAAATCGCAATTTAGAACGTTTTTAGAACGCTTTTAGCGCATTTCACCCCTTTTTAAATTTCCAATTTTTTCGAAACTGTTCTTAAAGATCATTTATATGTAATAAATATGTACCTTGCCTAATTTTAAGTTGCTAGCCCCTACCGATCACAAAAATCGAAATTTGGAACGCTTTTTTGCTCCTGCAACGTCTAGATGATAGTGATACCAACTTAAAATAGCGTTTATGTTAGAGCAGATCAATTGTCAGCATCAATTTCTTACCATTACTTTTGAAATCGGTTTGATTCTTTCTGAGATATTGGTGACAAATCGGCATTTAGAACGTTTTTAGAGCGCTTTTCGCTCATTCTGCTCCTGCATCTCCTCTGGGGTAGTGGAAACAGATGTAAAATATAGCCTATCTTGGAGCAAGATCTGTCACCATCATTTTAACACCATTATATTTGAAATCGTTTCAGTATTTCCTGAGATTGCACAGAAATTGCAATTTAGAACGTTTTTTACAACGCTTTTTGCGCATTTTGACCCCCCTTTTAAATTTCGATTTTTTAGGAAATGTCCTTAGTGATCATTGATATCTTATAACTAACTACCATTCTAAATTTCACGACTCAAGGCCCTTCCCTCACGCAGAAACCGCAATTTAGAACGTTTTTCTCCTGCAGCCCCTTTGGGGTAGTGGCACCGACATAAAACATAGCCTATGTTGGAGCAAGGATTTTCACCATCATTTTGACGCCATTATTTTTTAAATCGGTTTATTATTTCCTGAGATTGTGTAGAAATCACCACTTAGAACATTTTATTAGAACGCTATTCTCGCATTTTCACCCCTTTTAAATTTCGAATTGTTTAAGAACTGTTCTTAGAAAATCCTTTATATCTAATAAATAGCTGATACTTCAAATTTCATATTTCTAGGCCCTTCAGTAACACATAAATCGCATTTTTAGAACGTGTTTTGCTCCTGCACCCCCTTCGGGGTAGTGGCGCCGACATAAAACATAGCCTATCTTAGAGCAAGCGTTATCACCATCTTTTTGACACCAATATTTTTTAAATCGGTTTGGTATTTCCTGAGATTATGTAGAAACTATCATTTAGAACGTTTTTTAGAACGCTTTTTGTGCATTTACACTCCTTTTTAATTTCGAATTGTTTAAGAACTGTTCTTAGACATCATTTATATCTTATAAGTAACTAATATTCCAAATTTCATATTTCTAGGCTCTTCAGTAACGCAAAAATCGCATTTTTAGAACTTTTTTTGTTCCTGCACCTCCTTTGGGGTAGTGGCACCGACATAAAATATAGCGTATGTTCTAAGTTGGACTAACACCATCATTTTGATACCATTACTTTTGAAATCGGTTTGGTATTTCCTGAGATTATGTAGAAACTACCATTTAGAACGTTTTTTAGAACGCTTTTTGTGCATTTACACCCCTTTTAAATTTCGAATTGTTTAAGAACTGTTCTTAGACATAATTTATATCTTATAAGTAACTAATATTCCAAATTGCATATTTCTAGGCCCTTCAGTAACGCAAAAATCGCATTTTTAGAACGTTTTTTGCTCCTGCACCCCCTTTGGGGTAGTGGCACCGACATAAAATATAGCCTATGTTCTAAGTTGGACTAACACCATCATTTTGATACCATTACTTTTGAAATCGGTTTGGTATTTCCTGAGATTATGTAGAAACTACCATTTAGAACGTTTTTTAGAACGCTTTTTGTGCATTTCATAGGCGTAACCAGGGGGGTGCCCTGGGTGCCCGGGCACCCCCCCCCCCCTCTTGCGCAGACTCAAGCACAATTATTTTAAAAAATCGAAATTTACAAAAGAAAAAAGAAGCGAAAGCAAAGTTCAATTAGTTTAGCAAATTAGTTTAGTTCAGAAAACTAACAGTATAAGTTTTGAACTGTGATAAAAAAAAAAGAATTCCACGTTCTTTTTAATTTCTTATATCTTCAGTAGAAGAAAGTACTGTAATCGAAATTATTTTTCGACTGCCAGTTTTCGACGGATTTACACGTTTTAGGAGTCAGAGATCGCGAAAAACATGTTTATAGAAAATGTCTATCTGTCCGTCTGTCTGTCGCCATTGTACGATCAAAATATGTATGAAGTTACGCATAGAATTGAACCAATTTTTTTTAAAGTTTTTGGCTATGGCAAGCAGGTTCTTCATTAATTTGGAAAAATTCGCCGATAGGGGGCGCTGTAATAGCAATTTTTGTGCCATTTTGAATATTGTACCATCGAAAATTGTATGAAGTTATGCATAGAATTGAACCAAATTTTCTGTGTATGTTTTTGATCATGGCACGAAGGTCCTCCCTGAATTTGGAAAAATTCCACCGGAAGGGGCACAATAATTGCAATGTCTGTACCATTTTCATTATTGTACCATCGAAAAGTGTATGAAGTTATGCATAGAATTGAACCAAATTTTTTGTGTATGTTTCTGGCTTAGGCGAGCAAGTCCTCCCTGAATTTGAACAAAAGCTGCCGGAAGGGGGGCGCTATAATTGCGATGTCTGTGCCATTTTCATTATTGAACCAAATTTTTTGTGCATGTTTTTGGCTTTGGCCAACAGGTCCTCCTTGAATTTGGAAATATTGCGCGGTAAAGGGGCTCTGTGATAGCGATTTTTATATACGTTTCTTGATTTTTCGTAGTTCTATTGTCCATCGGCGGCTCGTGCAGCAACTGGAACTCGCTTCCTGCTAAGCCGTCTATTCGTAAACAGCTGATAACAACAGAATAAGGAAAAACTATTAATTTTAACAACTATCATGATATAGATTAACTCGTTTTCATTCCGTTTAATTGACTGAAGCAGAAATTTAAGACGAAAATCAAAGTTGGTATAGTATTGAACTAATAATATTGAAGTATTAACATGTGTAACTACTTTTTGAAACATTAAGATGTATAAGATAGAAGAAAGTTTTGGGATTGGCACATCCAACTAGTTTTTAAATTATGTTCTTTATCTTTCAGACGAACGTCTTTTTGCACGCTTTTTTCCCTACGTATCATCCCTACACAATGCTAGTGGCATTGTATAGGGATGATATGCATGTAGGGAAAAAAGCGTGCAAAAAGACGTTCGTCTGACATTAGCCTTAAAACTAGAATATTTACAAGAATCTCTATTAGTCATAGTAAGTCAAAAAGGAGGTTTTATAATCCCATTTTGACGTCTTTTTTTTTGTGGGAGATTTTTTTAACACCACTCTTTCTATTGCATGTTTCTGCAATTTCATGAGAAATTAACGCAAGTTTTTGACAAGGATAGAAACAGAAATTATTTGTCTCTTTGATTTCACATTCTAAAGTCTAGAAAGCAGCAGAAAAATTTGAAAGGGAATACAGATGTGAAACAGTAATTGCAAAATGCGATTAGCTGGAGAAATGTGGGGGTGCACATACCCTGCCTCCTTTGAAAATGAGGAATAATAGCACAGAAAATTAAAATTAATCTGAAGTTGGTTGGTTGGTTGAATTTCGTGTTTCACGGCCATATTTTGACATTCGTAAAAGGAATATGGTTGCAGTCTTTCAAGCCAATATAGTAATTTTTTTCCTCTGACAATTTTTATGCGATTTTTGGAGTTTCTTCTCGTTTTGCGGAGTCCTTTTGAAACTAGGAAAAGGACCCGGTTTCAATCGTTTAGCCCAGTGCACTAAATTTTGACGAAACTCGCGATTTTATTCTGCGATCATTTCATGATATTTACAATTTTTCCCAAAATCATTTGACAAATTCACGTCTTTCTACGCGATTTTTTCCCGAAATCCGCACTTTTCTCCACTAACCTTTGACAAAATTCGTGTTTTTGACTGCGATCCTTTGATTAAATTCGCATTTTTTACTGCGATATTTTGACGAAATTGGGATTTCTTTAGCACGATCCTTTGACGAAATTCGCATTTTTTACCGCGATATTTTGACGAAATTGGGATTTCTTTAGCACGATCCTTCGATGAAATTCGTGTTTTCTTTACACGATCTTTTGACGAAATTCGCATTTTCTTTCCGCGATCTTTTGATGAAATTCGCATTATCTTTCTGCGATCCTTTGACGAAATTCTCGTTTTCACCCGGATCCTTTGACGAAATGTTTTTTTTTTTTTTTTTGGCGACCTATTCACGAAACTGATTTTTTTACAGGGATCATTTGTCGAAATTCGTGATAGTTTTGCACGACCAATCGGGAAAATTCTCGATATCTTTCCGCACCAATTATCAAAATCCTCTACTCTTTTCCGCGACTTTTTGACGAAATTTGCAACATTTTCTCGTCAATCATTTATCGAATTTCGCGATTTCTTTCTGCACTCTTTTATCGAAATTCGCGTTATTTTTCACGATCGTTTGAAGAAATTCTCAAATTTTTCCGTGACCGAGTCACGAATTGATTTTGAGAAGTTCCACAAAAGAAATAAATATCGCGGACTTCAGATCACTGAAGAATCATAGATCTGTGAAAGAATTTTTAGGGCGGAAATATTGCACAGCATTTTTTATTATGCGGGATTTTCCTTTTCTGTGCACAAATTGCGCGATCCCGCACGTTATTTCAAACCCTGCCCCTTAAAGAAAACTTCGTTACTAGGTGAGTTTCGCTGGGTTTTTTTTTTTTTTTTTGTTAACGAACATAGAATTAAAGAAATATAGGATTTGGGGGGGGGGGGGGTGCTGCCTTCGACTACGTACCCCCGACCAAGCTACGTCAACTTCTGTCTCGAAGCAAACGAATCCTGAATTATCGCAATTTTTTTTATTTCGAGCCAAATTAAATTTTCAGCTTTCTTATAAGAACTGATTTGACAATCTTCCATTTCGAATTTAATCACGGCAATTGCAAAAATTGATGGAGAGTTTTTTCTGTTTCAAAAAAAGTAAAAAAATCGCCTCAAAGTGCCCCCCCCCCCTAAAAATCGCATTAAAAATTCGGAAAAGATTAAAAAAAAACAGCAGGAAACGAAATTAACTAATTGGGTAAAATATTTAAACCGGATTCTTTTTAGGTACGCGAAAAAAAACCTCTAAAATAACATTGAAAAATTGTTACAAATTGAAAAATCGCTGTAAGAATCTTGAAAAAACTTTATTGAAAAGAAGACAAAGTTTACTGGATAAAATATATAAATCGGATTCTTTTTTTACTAATTTGAAAAAATTCGCATAAAAAATTAATTGATAAATTCTACAAATTGTCTTCGATATGCACGACTTCAGGCAAACAGGTACTTTCCTGTCAAATCTTGCGGTTGTGAGGACTGTATTGTTTTTTCAGAGTTCAGCGCGCATGCGTACATACCCACACCCAGAGACAGACAAGTGCCTATCTTTATTATTACAGTCGCATCATGATAATATAATTTTTATCATCTTGACAAAATTTAGTGTATATATTATCATGACCTGCTTTACCTAATACATTGGACACATTCTGAGGAAAAAACATGAATTATTAATGAATATTGTAATTATTTATAATAATAATTATTATTTATATGCCTTTTCCTCCAAAATTTCTTGTGTCCTCCCCAGTGATCCCTAAGAAGTCATGGAGTCACATTCTGAAAAACTTTCGTGGGTATGTACTAGTGCACATCATGTATTATCTGAGATTTATCATCCGGCAAAATTTCATCTACAATACTTTGACATAGATAATGTTACGTCTCATGCAATGCCCTTGTGCCTATAGAAGTTTCCAGCATGATTAAAGGCCTTTTTTAATCTTTATAAGAAGTTACGGTGCCAAAAGGTTTTACACTTGTGACCACACTTAGTCACTGTCTTATTTCACTGCTGCAAGAAGATTTACATATCTTTTTTTTTTTACCTTTAGATTTAGTTTTGATGTTTGTATTTAACCCCTTCTCACACCCCCCTCACGCAAACAAAAATCGCGTTTGAGCCCTTTTTAAAAGAAATACCACACAATTATGAATTCTAACAGGAAAACCTATCTAAAACGGAAATTCGGCCGGTTTCATGGAGTTCTGTTTTAGCAGGTTTTACTATATGAAATATTGTTTGTATCCAACATATTCAGGGTAAAAAGTCTGGGCACCCCCCCCCCCCCTTCAAAAGGCTGGTTACGCCTATGCATTTTCACACCTTTTAAATTTCGAATTGTTTAAGAACTGTTCTTAGACATCATTTATATCTTATAAGTAACTAATATTCCAAATTTCATATTTCTAGGCCCTTCAGTAACGCAAAAATCGCATTTTTAGAACGTTTTTTTGCTCCTGCACCCCCTTTGGGGTAGTGGCACCGACATAAAATATAGCCTATGTTCTAAGTTGGACTAACACCATCATTTTGATACCATTACTTTTGAAATCGGTTTGGTATTTCCTGAGATTATGCAGAAACTACCATTTAGAACGTTTTTTAGAATGCTTTTTGTGCATTTTCACCCCTTTTAAATTTCGAATTGTTTAAGAACTGTTCTTAGACATCATTTATATTTTATAAGTAACTAATATTCCAAAATTCATATTTCTAGGCCCTTTAGTAACGCAAAAATCGCATTTTTAGAACGTTTTTGCTCCTGTACCACCTTTGGGGTAGTGGTACCGACATAAGATATAGCCTATGTTCTAAGTTGGGCGAACACCATCATTTTGATACCATTACTTTTGGAATCGGTTCGGTAGTTCCAGAGCTTATCTCCGACAAATAAACAATTTTTTCCTCTTCATAATATGAAAGTAAAGTATAGATATGAAAACATACTTGAATATTTTTGCACAACCCTGTAGTTTACCTAGAATCTTTATTACACGCCACTATTTAGTTAAAATTTAATTCAAATTAAAACACTCTTAAAACTGCTGAAATCACATTTCCAGAAATTATAATTTATAGACGGCCATATATCCATTTCCTTGCGTGACCCTGTGTATCATTTTATCCATATTCTACAAACATTTTTTAGTAAATTAAATGCAGTTCAACATAAAAATCCATAACTCATCTAAAAAACACCTTTAAGCAATTTGTGCCCATACCCCTCAACTCTTACATATACTTTTGTGTAGCCCTATGTATGAATTATAGCTTTTATATACACCATATACTATGCATAAATATAGAGAATCATAAAAGCGCATATTATAATTAAAAATGCATTTCCAGCAATTATCGCTAATGACCAGTACAATATCAACTTTTATAAATATCATAAATTATAAATATTTTTTTATAAATATTATAAATATCAAATTTTAAAAAGTATAATAAAGCAGTTTAATATATAAACTTGTTATCAGGCATAAAAAACACTTTATTTCAATGCTTAAATGTCATATTTTATTTCTTAATGCAAAGTATCTAACATGTATCGAAAACGTAGAAAATGAGTTTACAATCGAAGAAAATTTAATAACTGATTCTGAATGTCTACAATTAAATGTTTGATTCAAATCACGAACAGTAAAAACGTGCTTACATACAATTTAAAAAAATAAATATACCAATTTGAAAAACACTAATAAACACTATAATTAGTATTTATAATTGTATATTAAACAACAACAAAGTACAATAGATGAATTAAATGTATTATTAGATTTAACAATTTCTCAAAAATTTCTCCATATGTTACAAGGAATTCCTATTATTTTATAATTTTGGCAAATGTTAAATCTGAAAACATTGATATGAAGATTTAGGATTTTAAATAATAATTTAAAATATTATTAGCAATGAAAAAAAGTCTTTCAAAAGTTTCACTACTATAGTATGTAAAACGACATTTCCCATTCAGTATAATGTTAATTTCTAATCTGAAAAACAATTCCAGATCAGTCTCTTTCTATAGGTATAATATAAAACTATTTAACTCATCTCAGCAAATATACAAAACAGGAATAAACAATTTAAATTAAATAAGACCTACTTTTTAAGCTCCATAAAGTAATTATTAATATCCGTGTGTATCCGAAAATGGCGACGTCTTTTTCTTCCAGTAAAAAAAGCACATGCAAAAGCTTACATTTTAGACTAGTAACTTACCACATCTGTTAGAACAAAAAGTTCTCTGTTTACCCTGCAGTATCGTGGCAGACGATTTGGGGCAGGTGTTAGTTTATTTGCTTTTATATAAACAGATTTGGAACTTACATGTGCAATCATTTTATGAGACTGTCTGTATTTAAATTTTTGTATTTGAAGAATTTTCCAATCTATTTTACCTTTTCTTTTTATCAGTTTTAACACACCCCCCCCTTCCTTTTTCTAAGTAAAGATTGTTTCACACATAATAAATACAAAATATCTTCCTAAAAAATAATAAGATATAAATAAATATCGAGGGAAAAAAAATGTTCTTTGTCAATCGACATTCTTTTCATGTTAATTTCCAGTAGAATAAAACAATTCGTAAAACAATTTTTTTTAGAGTCATATCTCTAAAACACAAATTTGAAATACGAATAATAAATTATATCATGGGATTTGCTTAAATTTTGTATTTTTTTTTTTTATTCGGAAAATGCTAATTTTATTTTAAAAGTCTGAAAGAAGTAGAATTTTTTTAAAAAATAGTTACTTAAAATAGGTACACTAACAGGAAAAAATATGACTTGAATGCAAATTATAAAGCAAGAAATGTATGTATGACTAAACTCTGAAGACTCTTTCTACGTGCTCATTAAAAGCTGCAGACATAACTATAATAGAAATTTTTTAGTTTGAAGCCACAAAAGTGTTTCGAATGCCAGTGGTCGGTAAAAATAAATTAAAAATTTTCCTTCCTACAAACTAAATATGTAAAGTGTATATATTTAATATTCCTAATTCTAAATATGTTATCCAAATTGCTCCAGCATGTACCATTTTTCCGAGAAACACTTTTATAATAATAAGAATAAGAGAAGGATTATTATATTAAATTGCAATACTAGATAAAATTGAAATCAGGAAAAAAGTATACTTTCACTCTCTTAGATATCAAATTGATAAAATATAGCATGAAAATCTAGTTTGTTGATACTTGCACCGTGCATTTTCCTTTATATGCCCCCCCCCCCCCCCCACCATCTTTTCGTGTCTGAATTTACTATTTGCTATCCACTAATATATTTTCATTCCTTATGCCGCTGTAACTCAGGACTTTTTAAAACATTTCTCTTCATTTTCAAAGATTTTTGAAGTTCATATTTTTCTCACACTGTGACTTACAATATGGGGGGATTTTTTTTGTGAGTGTGACGTGACCTACGTTACATGCAGTGACATAACAATTCTTTTTTATTGCCAGAAAAATAAAATTTTACAGTAACAACATGTTTTGAAGAATTTTTGTAATTTTTGAAAGTTTTCTAAGAAGTTCACATCTCAGTCACAATGTGACATCACTGAGTGGTGGCATTTTGGTCACAGATGTGACGTGACCACAGTGACGTCACAACGATGTCACTGTGACCATGCATGCTATGAGGGTAGCTATATCTTCATATCCCATTTTTTCTTCTATAAATACTACATCTCTGCTTTCACGTAGTCTCTTTTCCTTTAAATCGTTCAATCTGTATGCTCGCCGATCTCTTGAATATCCGATAAACACTGCTGGTTTTGCTCTTACATCAAATTTCTTTTTATTGATATCATCGTTGCGATAAAAAGCTTTACATCCAAATATTCCATATGCTTTACTGTTGGTTTATTATTTGACCATATATCTAACGCCGTTTTCTTTCTCGTAGCTGTTGGAGTAACATTATGTATATAAGCAGCTGTTGATACTGCTTCGGCCCAAAAGGATAAAGGTAGTTTTGCTTCTATCAGCAATGTTCTTGCAGTATTAATAACAGTTCGATTAGCTCTTTCTGCAATCCCGTTACTTTGTGGACTATGAATTGTGGTTCTTTCATTCTTTATACCCTTCCTTTTATAATAATTCACGAGCTCTTCATTAGTAAATTCACCACCATTATCTGATCTAACCGCTTTTACTTTCTTGCCGGTTTCATTTTCTCTTCTCTCTATTATATTTATAATTCTTTCTTTTGCTTCATCTTTACTTCTTAAAAAATCTACAAAATATCTTCTACTATATTCATCTACTACCGTTAGCATGTATTTACTCCCTCCCAATGAGTGTACTTTCATTGGTCCACATAAATCAACATGTAATCTTTCTAAAATGCGTGTTGTTCCTTCTATCACGTGATTAAATGGTGTTCTTGTCAATTTCCCTTGAATACATATTTCGCATTTTGTTTCTTTACCATTCATCTTTTCTAATCCCTTTACAATATTTTCTCTTGACATTCTTTGTAAGTATACATAATTTATATGCCCAAGTCTTCTATGCCACAGTTCTTTCTTTGATTCATTTGTCTGTAAACAAGATTCATTTCTGTCTTCATCTGTTTCTCGCACAGCAAAGTTTATTTTAAATGTATTATCTTCGAATGTTCCTTTAGCCATTAATTTGCCTGTATTCTTTTCATAAATGGCTGCTCCTTCATTATCAAATATCACATATTTTCCTTTTCTGACTAAACTTGGAACTGACATAAAATTTTCTCTTAAATTAGGTACGCAAAGAACCTCTGTAAGCTTTATTTTTGTTTCGCCAAATTCCTGATCATAAGCCGTAACATGAACATTTTTTACGATATTTCGCTTGTATTGATCGCTCGCTGTCAGCAGTTGCAATTTCTGTATCTTCAGGCTTTCTTTCTACAACAATATCTTCTTTATGCGTCATATGCGAAGTGCATGCTGAATCTAACATCCAGGTTATTTTCCTATTATTTTCAGATTCTTTACACTCATTTCTAGTGAATTCATTTGACTGCAATGCATGTTCATTTGTAAAACATGTATATTCTTTTGCCTTCTTGTTTGAAACATTATTATTCTTATTATAATTCTTATTGTTGCGTGAGTATTCTCTTACATCTTAAACTTTATTACTATAATAATTTTGAAAATTTTTCTTAGGCGAATATTCCCTATTGTTTCGCGAATGTGCCATATCCGATTTACTATAACAATTCCGCGCTGTATGATTTGGCTTTCCGCAAGCAAAACATAAAACCTTTTTCTTTTCATTAGCCCTAAATGCTTTAGACTCGTTTTCTCGAAATTTATCATATTTTCTTTCACATCTCAACAAAGTTTCTCGCATTAATTCATAAGTTATATTTGGGTTTGATGATATCGCAGTTGTTACTTCGCTATATTTCTTTGGGAGCCCTTCTATAATAAATCCTATTAATTCGCATTCATCAATTTCTGTACTCAATTCTAATATTTCATTAGCTATCCCTTGAGCTCTTATCAAATATTCTTCTATTGTTTCTCTTTCATTTTTCTCTATTCTCGCAAGATTAATTTTTAATTGAATTCTTCTCTGATTTTCAATTCCCGCATAACGCTTTTTCAGTAATTGCCATAAATCCTTAGCTTTTTTAATCCCTCTAACAGCCATCATTTGTTCTGCTGACAACATTAATATAATTATACAGTAAACTTCACCATTCTTTTCTAACCATGTTTTATGCGCTTTTAAACTATCGGGATCACCTTCATTTTTTACCGGTTCATCATTTTCGATAACATCAAATAAATGTTTTGATTTAATCAAAGCTTCAACTCGCATACTCCATAATGTATAATTTTTACTTGTTAATGGTTCTATTCTAGGAATTCCAAACATATTGGATTCACACATAGTTAAGATACTATCTTCCAAATTATTTTTAAATGCATATAAAATTCTTACCTCTTAAATTTTTCCTATTGGCGGTTAGTCCAATGGAACAAATTCTTAACTTGTATTAGGCCTAGTTCATACAATTCATATTTATTTACTCTTCTTACTTGTACACTCAAAATATAAAATTTGCTTTAAAACCACGCTCTGCTACCAAATTGTTATTTATTTTTAACATTTTTAGTTAAAATAATGATAATTATTTTACTATAAACATAACTTCTTTAAATACACACAAAACATTTATTTAGACAAACACATCACAGCAACTACAAAAACACATATTCAAACCATAATCACAACATAAAAACTCATCGTCGAACATCTCGCGCTTTTCATCTGAACAAAAATAAATTAAATACATGGAGTAAAGAAAAAAATGTCTATTGGCCAAGAGTTCATCATCTGAAAAAAATAATTTAAATATTGTCATGCGACTTTACTTACAAATTGTATAAATAAATGTACTATAAAATAGCAGAATAATAAATTTAAATGTAGAAATAAGTAATTATATTTTCCATAACAGTGCATAATCATTTAAAAAAATAAAAAATAAATAGGTCACTTTGTACCTTGTGGAGACTTTTTTTATACAGTAAAAGGGCCTAAAAAGTTCATATTTTGACACAATCTTTTCAGATCGTCTCTGCAGACCGGATTTACATCACCTACTACATTTTCGAAACATTCAGACAAGCAGAAGTATATTTTACAAAATAAAATGTGTGAAAATTTCGACAAAAACAATAAAAACAGAGGGGGTTTCGGCACGGTTTTGCTTGACTTCAGGTAAGTTTCACTCCTAAATATGCATATTTTTTTCAAGAAATTTTATAGGTTTGGATACAGTTATATTTATAATCTATTAAAATATTAGAGAAACTGAATGATAAGAACTATATTTTCTTTGTTATGCTAATGGAATGGAGCCGAAAACAAGAAAAAAAGAGAGAAGAAAATTTATTTATTTTTCAACTATATATATTTTTTTCACAATTTTTTCTCACGAGGTGCATAACCATCATATTTATGACAGCTGAAAATCTCAGAGTTCAGATAACAAGGACTATTATTTTTAACTACTGAGAAATAGACCAAAAAAAAAAAAAAAAATACGAGCCATTTTCCCACTAAATATCAATACTTTTCTGGATTGTTTCACACAGGCAATGACAATATTACGTATTTAACCGATAAAAATTTCAGAGTTTGGATGATACCAACTATTTTTGGTAAAACATTTAAAATACTGGGCAACTCGCATACCCTACTCCTCCTTTTTTCCGATATATTTCAAAATTACTCATCAACACCAAAAAACAGAAAATACACTTTCAACTTTCTTTGCAGCATTGCAAAACATTTCAAAAAATGCAAAAATTAAAACTTAGAAAAAAATTCATTACCCGAAGTCACTTTTCATTTTTTCTGCACATTTTACCAAAGGATTAACCATACGCATATTTTGATTTTGAAAAAATACAGTTAATTTTTTACAACAGCTCTGAAATTTCAATACTATGAGGATAGGCTGATAAGTAATGCACACATACTTGTAGAACGTGAACGAAAAGAAATTCAGAAGCGCGCCCAGTGGCATGCAGAAGTAACATTCCCCCTCTATACACATGTGCTGATTAGAAGTCGCTGAATTCAACCAGTGTGTTTTGAGAAGTTGAAGTATGGAGACGTGTTCTAGTGCTATGTCAATGCGAGTTAACCAGCGTGCTGTTATCGAAATTTTAACTGCTAAAAAAGTGACTGAGGTTGAGATTAATCGTTGTTGAAGTTTGAACCGATTCCACACCCTCCTTACTTCCCAATCTTGCACTTTGGGATTTTTATTTTTTTCCTCTACACAAGGGAGACCTCAAGGGTAATCATTACACCTTGGGCCATGAAGTGAAAGCAACTGTAAAGTACTGGATTCGAGAAAAGTCGGAAAAAATTTTCAGTAATGGAGTAAAAAAAAACTTGTTACACATTGGGTGAAATTTGTTAGCCTTAACAGTGACTATGTTGAAAAATAAATATATGAATTTGAAGCTTAAGAACTTTAATGTACTTTTTATCTGATCTTGCTATTTGTTTTTATTCGTGCTTTACAAGCATGCATGCATTTCTTTTCAGCCTACCCACATATATACTAACTTTTTAGCTAATGATCATCAATTTGTTTGGCCATAGTCTGATTTAAAGGTGAAATAATCAGATTGAAAATCAAAACACTTCACTCAGGATTTTGACGTGAAAGAAAAAAAAAAAATAGTTATGCATAAACCAGTGATTTTTACATATAATTATCAATATTTTAGCACAAAAATTAAGCAGTCATTAGAAATATATCCCCCCACTCCACCCATTTCTGGTTGCAGTTATTTCGAGCCTTTTTACCGCTAATTTTTTTTAGCCCCCAGTACGGTATGCTATTTCCTTCTCCCAGCTTATTTTGTGTCGTCTTCAAAAAATAATGTTACCTTACAGAAGCCAGCCGTAAAACAAAGCAGTACGATTATGTTATGTTGTAAAAGCTATACATAACATTCCTCACTTAAAATTTACATAAATTTAAATTTGTTAATTTTAATAAACTACTTCAAATGACCATCTTTCAATTTGACAGCAAATTTTATTAAGTTTAAATATTAAATTCTAAATCTTTATCCTTAATTATTTTAATTTGAAATTAAATTTATTGTATTTTATTATTTTTTCATATTCCTCTGGTAAAGTTTCAGAATAATTGCTAAAATAGTTTACCAGAGAAACGAGCTTATATTTACTACACTTCTCCTCATTTTAATGACTTTCTATTCACTCCGTGTCTCAAAAAAGCAATCTTTTTAGCTCAGAAAATGCTCTTATCTCGGTACACACCGGATATTCCATTTGATCTCACAAGAACTCCCAAGACGTCAACATTCCTTCTTTCCCGCCCGTTAGAGTGTTGCCATTCCATGGTGATTATTCCACCGCTAAAACATTTTCCATTGATTAATTATCGATATTCCAGCCTTTGGAGTTTTCTGATTGGCTATTCTGCCAAGAGCATCCTCCCGATTTCGGCAGGTGTTTCAAAAAGAGGGGCAGTTCGTTTTTTTTATCGGAAGACTCCAGACCGATTTGGAATCAGTAGTTTTCTTATTTCTTTTTCGCCGTTGGGCAGAAGCCCCGGTGAACGCACCATGGGAGGAGACTTGAATATTGCAAAGTAAAGATCTGTATGAAACATTAATTATCAACTACCACCATAATCAAGTAAATATTACCACTCAAAATATTGAATGAAAAGAAGATGGATTTTTTTTTCCTGTTCTCATTATCAAGCTGCCACCGTCTTCTGTTGGATGCTAGAGTGTCTCAGAACCAGAGTCGCATCAAGCATTCAACGAATTCCAAATATGTATATACGTTTCTGTTTGCATCCTCCATCATCAACATACGTTTCCTTTTGCATCCTCCGTCATCAATACACGTTTCTGTTTGCATCCTCCGTCATTAATTAGAATTCTATTCCATTTATGTTGCATCTTTATGCATCTAAACTCAACCATCATCGTAGTATCATAATGTTATTATATCATGCAAACAACACTTCTATTATCTACAGAACCTTTTACCATCCAGTTATTCTGAATTTGTCTTATAAACTTTCACAAATTGTATTCCGTTTAAGAACTGTTTTCATTTACAAAAATCAATATTTATATAAAGAAGACTGTTCCAAAACATTATTCAATATAATACGAAATAACGTTTATCCTTTTACAATAATTTAATATTTTATTCTCAACATAAAGTGTAAACATACTCCGGATCCGGATAGTTTTTAATGTGTCTCCTATTTTACAATAAACATTTGATTATGTAATTGATTTCATTCATTTTAATTACGAGTGTGTTTTATATCTGATATTCAACATGGGGTGAGTAATTACCATTTCTTATTTATTTATTTAAAAGTTTATTATCTTCTAGTTAATTTAATTTAATTACGACGCATAATAATTTGCCACTATACCTTACGGCCGTAGTGTGGTTCTGGGAGGTGTGAATTGCATTTATTTTAGTTCAATTTGAATTTTTCAATTGAATATTCACTCCAATTTACATATCCCAGAGTCACATTACAGATTAAATACTCTATAGCAATTTTTTTTAACTTCAAAGCATCGCACATTTTCAATTTTTATACTGTCGTATTGGGAAAAAAAAGTATTTTTAAAAGCAATCTGTTTGAAAACTGCATCTCTATTTATTTTTGAAATATTAATTTTTTTGTAATTTTTGGAGCCATTTGTTTAATATTGGCAACGGAAGTGCTCCATTTCTGTAGAAAGTAAAGGAAAATTTGTTCTAAAATAGTAATTATATATTTTTGTTCCCATTTTTTCATAACAACCGAAAGAAAATGTAATTAAAATACGTGCTATTTTGAAAAAAATATAAACGAATGATTACTGTTAAAACATGGTGCTATTATAAACTATATTTAATTTTAAGTATCTCTATTAATGTTACAAACAAATGAAGGCCTATGAATCATTAGACAGTCGATTTTTTCTGTTGAGTTTCTTTAATGACATCTTTTTGCTGCATTTGTGTATTATTTCGCGATAGTGACGTCCTATGCATATTTTACTACTGTAGATACTGTACTTTACTACTGTAGGCTCCTATAAAACATTATAGGAGACTTAACTGTAGATGTTTTAGAGTGGATCGTAAATGTGGAATTCTTAAGCGATGCAAATGACGTCATTTTACATAAAATAAAAGAGTGTGCTGTAAGTCAAAATTGAAATATGTTTTGTACTATTTATACATACATATATATTTTTTTTTCATCGGGGCGACACTAAATTCTTAAAAAGCAGAATTCCTGTTTTCTAGTTTGTTTTTTTTACTGATTTTTCACACAGCCAATAGGCATGTATTTCAGAAAAAAATGAGTTATAGATATAAAGCCACACAAATTTAAGGTCCATTTAAGAATATTGGCCCGGGGAAACACCAGGAAGGTCAGGTAGTATGTAATAAATTACTAAAATTTGGATTTAAGTAATTTTTGGTCTGTGTTATTTGGATCCAAGCTATTTTTTCATAACATAAACCATTTAAAAGTGAAGGGCTGAAGCCAAATCTTGAAATAACATAAGCAGAGTCATTTTAATTATAAGAATGCTTATTTTCAAGCTTACGTCAGAAATACATCATAAATTGTGTGATGCTAAATGAGATATTTTAGCTTCCCTTTATACCTTGCTAACTCTAACTGTTGAAATAAGACAAAACAATACATGATAAAGTTACTTTACATTGGAGAGGGAAACGATCATCAGTGTCAGTAGAGTAATTTTCTTTTTTAAATTACACCACTTATACTCTAAAATAGCCATAGACTTACATTGAAAAAAAAAAAAAAAAAGGGGTAATCTGTCTCTCCAAGACTACAATTTCTCCTGACAAATACAGCATTTAAACATTCTCTTAGATGTTCAATCATAAAATATGCATACTTTCTGCTTCCAAGAGAACTTTTGTAATTTTGGAAGATTTGTTGGTTTCAGATCTGCACATAAATTCATGGGAATACTAGTGAACAGATATGAATGTAGCTATAATGACAACAAATTCATATAATTTAACAGGGTTCATACTCATTTTCCAAGGAAAAATCCCCTAATGTATTTTCCGGTATCCATAATTTTTCCATGTCAACAATTAACAACATTTTTTAAACCAGTATCATGACCCTCCGCCTTTTCAAAATAAAATTCAACTAAGGTAATCTAAAAAATAAACTTTATACTTGTACCATATAACAGTAACATATGTACAGTACCATATAAACAATATGAACAGTAGGTTGGGCTGAAAAAAAAAAAACAATTTTTAGATTTTTGATGATGGATAGTGCGGAAAAGTTGCCACTGGTGTGGCACTAAGTTCACACAAAAAATTTGAGATTTTTCAGACAATTCCTTCATTTGCCGCAAATGGCTTGAAGTTTTGCTCAAATGCTGATTTTTGAACATTTTTAGCAAAAATTTAAAGAATGTTAAATTTAAATTATTTTAGCTGAATTTACTTGAAATGTCATGTTTAGTGTACGAAATGTTTAAATAAGCACTGATTATGTGTTATTTAATAGTTATGTGAATTTTGAATTATGTTACTTTTTTATAGCCTTTTCGCATATAAGTGAGCAAAAATTGCAGGAATTGTGACAACAAGGAATAAGGATCTCTTCATCGATAAGGACTTGGTCAGGAGGCAGAAAAAGAAACTTGGAAAGAAGATACAGGAGGAGGAAGAAAAATTACAAGCATCTTTTTTGACAGTAGAAAAAATAAAACGGTCTTCATAGAAGAAAAGGGGACTAGCAGCACTGTCGACAGAAAGATGAAACAAATATCACCATGTTGTCTGAACATGGTTCGTAATATTTGGGTCACTTGACACCTCCTTCTGGTCCTTGCGAAGAAATAGCAAAATCATTATATAATTTTCTAAGCTAGAATAAAGTCTGCTTCAGAAAAAATCAAAAAAAGAACTGCAACATTTGATGTGCATTCTTCATACGAATGAGCTTCCACTCTGACAGCAACATCAACAGTCTAAACTAGATGGTATAACCACTGCAGGGTGTCTACAGAAATTGTAAAAAAAGTTCCCTGATTTTTCTATGATTTCCCTGACTATCTTTATCAGACTTCTCGATTTCCATTATTAACAATACACGTACAGTATTTTTTTCGTGTATGCCGATTCCGACTTATCCAGCTTGCTAATATCTCATTCGGGAGAAAAAACAAGAGAAAAACATAAAAATTGCCTAATGTTCATTAATTATTGGTTGACAGTTTTATAAATCCGAATCCGAACTCAAAATTTAGTCCAAGAACTTCACATAGTGTCCAATGGATATAGGGTGACCAGAAAATTTCCTTATCTTCCGAAAAATATTCAATTCTAAGATTTATCTACATCTGACGGAATAACTAATTGGATTAAGCTGGCCAGCTGCTCAGGTTATCAGGGGTCTGTCCAGACTTTTCTCACAGGGTCCTGTTTTTGTGAAATTGTGAAGTTTTTTTTTATTTTTGTGAAAATTCTAGTCATAATTTTGTGAATTTTAAATTATCGATGTCTTCATGTTCTATCCTTCATATATAAAAAGCTAAGTAATATGCTCTTTGGTGAGTTCCAACTGCTTACTTACAGGCCAGATTTTATTTTTAAATGACTAAATTTGTGAAAAGTTCAATTTGAAGGTGAAAAAATTCTGTGAAAGGTCTTATTCAAGAGTCAAATAATTTTGTGAAGGGTCCTGTTTTGGGATAAAATGTTTTGTGAAGGGTCCTTTAAAGGACCTAAAATTTTCCTAAACATATCCCTGGTTATGCTAATGTGTCATTTAAAATTTTTAAAAATGGGTAAATTGTGTTCAATATAAGTGCTATCTACATAAAATGAGGACATCTGATCACCTTAATTTGAGTTAAATATCAAAATTCATACCATGTGAATATCTTTCTAAATATTGGGAAAGACTATTCATCATGCGGAAAAATATGGTATATAACATAGACGAATCAGTCTCGTTGGCAAGATGAAAATGCAAATATTTTTGCATATAGACAAATTTCCCTGATTTTCAAGTATTTTTACAAAGTTCCCTGCGTTTTCCCTGATTTTACCAGATTGATAAACCTCCCTGATTTTTCCATGATTCCCTGATTTCCAGATTCTATAGACACCCTGCACTTGGCCTAAGACCATTACCAACTGAAAAGGGGAGATTAATAGAGTACTCAAATTTTCAACTTTTTGCATTTCTGATGTCCATGAAACAGGAATAGGCTCATAGAAATGGACACGTACATTTTTGCATGCCATTAGTGATATGTGATTATCGTATTTCTCTCGACGGTGCCGCTTGTTCCCTTTTTTCTATGAAGATCATGTTATTATTTGTACCATCAAAAAATATGGTTGTAATTTTTCATCTTCCAAGATATTCCTCCTCCTGTATCTTCTTTTCAGGTTTCTT
This sequence comes from Maratus speciosus, assembly GCA_963932465.1. NCBI lineage: Eukaryota > Metazoa > Arthropoda > Arachnida > Araneae > Salticidae > Maratus > Maratus speciosus. The sequence continues at coordinate 351,278,092 of OZ010788.1, read as the reverse complement.
TTTCTGTCTCCAGACTAAGTCTTTATCGATGACAAGATTCTTATTCCTGGTTGTCATAATTCCTGCATCCTGAAGCACAGATGAAGCTCTTAACGCAATTTACTTATATGATATACCAGTTCTAAGTCCGGCGAACGCTATTTGAGAAAGGGACATGCGTTTGGGAGTGTCTGCTTTTGAAGGCCCTGGTTCAAATTCTGATTCAGACGACTGCCTGCTTCAATTTCCCATTTTTTGAATCTTCTGACAATAGCTGTATTTTAGAGCAGAAAAATAATTCCATCTCGCAGTTACTCCCATCTCCTATTGCTTCCATCATCCTCATGATGACTGGTTGCGTTTTCATTGGTTTCTACTCCACATTCTCCTGTCCTTCCAGAATTGCTGTCAAGACATGCTGTGGTCCGGCATTCAAGTATGCGACTCTGAACGCATCGAAAAACCGAAGGAAGAGTGAGGAACATAATAAAGACAAAAGTGTGAAACCGACGAACGAACCAAACGATACTTACAATTTTTGCTCAGTTATACGCAAAAAGGCTATAAAAATCGCCTAATTCAAAATACACATAGCTAATAAATAATAGATAATTAGAGCTTATTTAAACATTTCATACTCTAAACATGACATTTCAAGTAAAGTCAGCAAAAACAAATTTAACATTTTTAAAATCTTTGCTAAAAAAGTTCAGAAATTAGCATTTGAGCGAAACTTCAAGCCATTTGAGGCAAAATGAAGGAATTGTCCGAAAAATCTCAAATATTTTGTGTAAACTTAGTGCCACCAGTGGCAACTTTTTCGAACTACCCATCATAGAAAATCAAAAACAAGTTTTTTTCGGCCCACCCTAATGACCAGAGCTTTAAAGATTAATTTATGTACAACAGAGATGAAGTCTGCACACCTTGTGGGGCTCTTCTTAAAAACTTCGTAGATTATTGTAAGAATTTACTTTAATTTACACTTTGCTATTTCATTACCTCTTTGAAAAGTATTATGAATAATATATGAAGGCTACAAGTGCCAATATCAATTTTAAAATGTACTTTATTTTTAAGTTCCTCTTTAACAGTTTTCAAACCTCAAGATGTTAGAAAGCGCGTCTAGATATTAGAAGGTGCCCAGATTAAATATAACATACGTTATATTTAACCTGTAAGGAGTGGCTAGTTTTGAATTCTATATATTACGATGTTAGAAGGAAGGCCTAAGTTTGATTTCATTATGACTTCACAAGGTATGTGAATACCCACAATTTCCCAGAGTAGCCGATCATTTTGTAAGATTTTCCCAGGTTCGGAGAATTTTTTACATTATCCCCTGATTTTTTAGGACCAAAATTTATCCCCTGAATCCCGTGATGAGTATGAAGCCTGTTTTAAACTTATTTTAATGAGGTTTGGTCAGTGAGATCTCAAATTCTCCTCATTAATGTTAAACCTATGAGAGCAAAGTGCATTCTTATTTTTAAAATATCTCCTTAGGAAATTTATACTTTTTTAACTTATTGTATCTGTGTACTCTTAAAAGATGTCTCTTTCTTTTACAGTTAACCCCCTCACTGACAAGCCCGTGTTAATACATTCACTAAGCTCCAGGTTTCACTGCAATACAAGCAATATTTAAAGTAATATAATTCTATTGATTTAATGTATTTTTAATACTTTGAATAATGATTAATACTTCCAAGGATTGCATTCATATTCGTTAGTAAGTTTTTTTTATAAAATGTTCAAAGAATCATTTTTTTTAGCATTTTTAAAAAAATGCAGAGAAAACAACATTACAATTTTGCCCTTTTCCAAGACAGTCGGAGGGTTAAGAAAATATTTTTTTAAATGTACGCTAATTTAATATTTTATGTGGAAAAATCACAGAGAAGCTGATGAGCTGTGGGCAGGGTTGTAAAAAACTCGGGTTTTTTATAAAAAACCCAGCCCGGGTGGGTAGCCAGGCAGCTACCCACTATAACCCTTAAGGTTGTAAAAAACCCAGCCCGGGTGGGTAGCTGGGCAGCTACCCACTACAACCCTGGCTGTGGGTAAGATTTAAACACTTCAAACAAAATTTATACTTTAGATATATTTTGATAGCTAAAAAAGACATCCTTTAAAAAGAGTACACAGAAAAAAGAAGTTACAACTATTAATTTCTTAGGAAATATTTTAAAAATAAGAATACATTCTACACTCATCATGGGTTTAGCATTAGCGAGACGAAGTTAAGAACTCAATGACCAACATCTTTAATGAATACTTACATAAAAGAAGTGTCCTACACACTAATTGGCTTAATAATATTCAGAACTTTTATTTCATTTGAGAATAGATTTTTCTTTTCTCTTATAGGAAAACAATTTCCAATCTGAATACTTCTGCATCAATGAGACTTTCCCCCTGCATCTTGACTGCAGTGAAACTATCCAAATGTGTTTAGATAGAAATGGGCCAAAATATTTTATACCACAATAACTTTTTGGAAATTCTCCTTCCTTTTAAGATGTTCTTTTTTTAATCTCTGCTTTGTTATCACATGATTCCAGATGCTCCTAACAAACTAATTGTGCTGTTAGAATATGGGTAAAACACATCAATACTTTCAAAACAGTAGATCCAGGGTTTTTTTTAATATTATTATTCAAATTCAAGTAACTTTACTGTATTTTAAAATAGTCACCAATCCCATTTATGCAGTGTGTTAAACAGAGTTCATACCAACCAGGCATGAAAGCTGGAAACACAAAAAAAGAGGTGAAAAATTTCTACCATCTATTCGTTGAATGAAAAAAGATAATAGAAGGTAGTTTGCTAGAAGTGTAAATTCAAATATATCTGACGAATTTAAGTGAGGTACAGTGATTAATTTTTCAAAACAAATATTATTCTAGGTGGCCTGGTTGCTTAAGATTTTCCATCTTTTTCTCCTAAGGAAAAAAAAAAATCCCCATTCTAAATACATGCACATCAAAAGTGATCTTTGCTTGAGAAATACATCACTACAACTACCCAAAAGTTTTGCATAAATGTGTCACAATATTATATTTCAAGTCTAAAAAAATTTCACTCTGGGAAAGACACTTTAAAAAACTTCATTTAGATGATTTTCAAAAGTTCACAGTATAAGCTAGCCATTGATTTGATAGCTCTTCTGCACCACAGTTAAAAAATTCCAAGGGTTTAAGTAGATAAAATATCACAGGATTATATTTATCCCCGCACTTTATTATGCTTTCAATATTTTCATCAATTCAGAGAATGCCTGAAATTGTATTAAAAAAAGTGAAATTTTTCTTTTAGTAGGAACTCTTTCATGCCTGGTTCACACAAGATTTGAGAAGAAAAATTCTAAGGAGTCAAAGAATGTTAAATCACTCGCCATATTTTTTTACGTAGGCCATGCTCTGATGTAATAGCACTCACACTAATTTTTAATACCTCATTTGAAAAAAAAAAAAAAAAAAAGATTTTATTGTATTAAAATCTAATAATTAATGCTAATATTACACAAAATTCCCAATGTATTGCTTAACGGCTTTATAAATTTGAATATGAAATTGCTAGTCAACTATTTTATGCTATGACCAATAGTCATATATATATAGAGGCTAGTCAAATCTCAAATACCTATCATGTGCACCAACATTTTAAAGACTAAGCTTTGAAAAGAAAAAAAAAAAACACACAGCATATACAAAAAAAGATACAGTACCTCAACTTCTACACCCCCCCCCCCCCCCTACTGCCCGAATAACAGCACAATTTAAAACTTGAACTTTTCTTTTATAAACAAGAGAAGATTTTTATTTTACTTCCTTTAATCTCTTTCGTGCCATGCATACTTAAGATGATTACATAAGCAGTGTTTTTTATCGTGTTGTAAGATACAAGTTTTCATTTTTACTGTTGTACTTCAATTCAAATATTCCTCAATGATAAATTTTGCTTAGACATAATTTAAGGAGTATCTTTAGTGTTCCCATTTGATGTTTTACAAAGGGCATTGCACCCTGTCCTTTTTGTTTAAACTGCTGATGTGCCCTGCCTTGTTTCCCAGTAGCTTCTTTGTGCCCTCTTTTTTCAAAATATTTGGCTTTTTCCTCTGCTCTGCCCCCTTCCTCCCTGACTTTTGAAAACAGAAACATGCAGCAGCTGCATACTGTATTGGGATTCAAATTATAATGCATTTTCCATTTCAAAATCATCCCAGAACGGCACGTTTCCATAGGTGGAATATTCGAAAATTGGGAGTTATTTTAATTAGATTATATGATGATATTCTTTAAAATACAGCATGATTTCAGTTTACCTTGATAATATATGCCAGTGAATCCAGAGTGTGCATCCTCCCCTCACCCCTTCTCAAAATACTTTCAGGAAATTTAGGACTTGGAATATCAAGTCCAGTCATGATTTGATATTCCTTGGATTTATGATATAGGACTTGGAATATCATGTCAGGAAATTAGGATACTAATTAAAGGTTTAGAGCTGAAATTCCTACTCCTCAGAACTGACAAATGATAATCCAATGAGAGTGTCCTTTCACTCAACAAAATGTGCCCCTTTACTCGATATAAGTGCCCTTTTTAAAAGAAATGTGAACACTAGTATTTTGTTTATTTAAAAAGTTCTAAGCACACTTTAGAAACTTTTTCATTTCTAAGGAATTTCCAAGGAGTCTAAATAAACCATTGTTAAAATAGTGTACAAAATCAACAATATCTTTACTACTGAAATTTTGTTGATAGCAATCAACAATTTTCAGAAAAAGCATAACCTTCTTTTAATGTGTGATTTTTCAAAATGAAATAATATCATTAGATAACAAACATGTACCGAAATTTAAGAATACATCAATTCCCTGAATTATCAAAATTTTTATTTTAAAATAGTAATAGAAAAGGTAAGAAAATGTACGAGCACTGCAAGCCCTATATTTCATTAACATAATTTTGTTTTTTACCTTATTTTGAACACTATAGCAATGTGATCTTTTTATATCTAAAAGGAAAAAAAATAAAATACATCAACCTTTTGGACACAATATACACAAATATGTCAACCAAACAAATTCTGTATCCAACCTCAGCAAGCCCCCTCCCCCCACAAACACACTTTTTTATTAATGGAAATCAGAAGATTGGCTTCTTTAAATTAAGTTTACAAGCCTCAGTAACTGCCAAACAGGGATGAGACTCAGAAAAAAGCAAAAAAGAGGAAATGACACGTGAGGTAAAAATCAAGCAAAAAGTTAAATAACGTGCGAAGTAAAAATCGAACAAAAAGTTAAACAACACGCAAGGTAAAAATCAAGCAAAAATGTGAAAATAAAATTTGTGTCATTATTTGAATTGAAAATGAAACATATATATGAATACAAAAATACATTAAAATGAAATATGAACACTAGAAAATATAATAAGAATGGAATTCAAAATTTTATTCAATAATTTACTGTAAATGACAAGTATTAATATGAAAATTCCTCAGAAATGTAAAACTATTGTTTAAAATTTGTATAAGTAAACACATTTAAAAATCTGCATTCAAAATAACTTGTCATGAATCCTTTCAAAAATTTATTTTAAAATTAATGAAATTGCAAATATATTATAAATAATAAAAAAAATAAATAAAAAATTATTTTTTAGCTTTTGCTCTTTAACAACAAAAGTATTCACTAAAAATTAATTTTTAACATAATAGGTAATGCAAAAGAGTAAATGATCATTAGAAATACATTCAATGCAAAACTCTGCCATGTGCAAATATTTAGAATTTATTGGACATTTTATCGACAATCGTGGTTACTTTTTACTTTGTGCATATTTCTTAATATAGCCTACCTGGGAAAATTTTATTAAATAGGACTGCTGCCTGGCCTGAAACATTTAATAGCAACTATGATCCAGTAAAAGTCATAAAAAGATATTTCCCTTATTTTCTTTTTTGATTAAATTCATCAACATTTAATTAAATTTTTTTTTAATGTATTATAGATTATCCATAAATTTTGAGCTTTACTGTATCTCCTGGCTAATTGTCAATTCAAAACAAGATGCTGTGAATTCAGCATGTAAACCAATTTCTTTCATTCACGATACTATAGTATTTTTAAAATCTCAAAACGATAGGTGAAAAGACGACGCATATTTTTTTTTTCTTTCAGAACAATAATTAATTACAAATCGATAAGCAAACGACGAATTTAAACACTTAATCCATCATTTTAGAGAGTTTCTGCTCGCTAACAAGTACACAAACAAACGTGGCTTACCTATCTACTTAAAACCACAGCACTTTGCACTCATTCGTCAGATGGATCGTGATGTCAAACCTAATCACCAATCACAGACAAGAAAAGTAGAAGAGAGAGAGAGTTCTTCAAATTGGTTGACTGGTTTCGTTTTACGCATTAACGGGAAACGAAAATGACAGAATTATCAAATGTAAGAGAAGAGTGAAATTTCAGAAATATCGGGAGGCTTGGGAAGTCTGATTTCATGATTCTGTTTTGATTTAACCGAAAAAAACTAAAGTTAAAAAAAAAATACATATATAAAATCTTTAAAAATGTCAAAATTTTAAGCAGAAAACCGCGGTTTTTCAAAATAAGCAAAAACGCAGAAATCCTCATTTCCGCAGGAAAGTAGCATGCCTGTGCCAAAGTATTAGCAACATTAACATTTCATCAGATTTGAGTATTTTGTATCTATATCTACATTTTAGATCTTATGCATGGATTCTTGGTCAAAAATCATTTGTTTGAAGGAGAAACACAAATGTAGCTAAAAAAATTTATTTGATCTTGAAAGAAGATACAAAAGTGATGTGAATATTAGTTGAATGTAACATTATTACAGTTAGAAACAAACAAAAATTCAAAATATAATGCTGCATTTGTTGAAGCTTGATGCAAGTATATCATGAAACATCAGATCACAGAGTTCATCATAAGTCACAGACTTTTTATAAAGAATATCTCTGAAATGTTCATATTAAATAATTTAGAATGGCCGACCTCTACCCCTGCCAGGTAAACCAGAAGGTGCATCTACATTGGACTTCGGATTTTTAATAGTTTCATCTAGAGATACGATAAGGCAGGCTGCTTCAGTAGCAGCTGTTAAAGCATTCAGTTTCACAACAGCTGGTTCCCAAACACAAGCTTCAAAATTATCAGCAATGTCCTCATTGTGAATATCAACTCCATACCATATACCACCTATAAAAGAAGAGATGCAAAATGAATACTTTCAATTTACAATTCAATAAGAATAACACATCATTTGTCTGTTTCATAAATCATTTAATTAAAATAAAAAAATAAATGCAATCACTTCTATAGAAAAGAAAAGTTCTTGGATTTCTTGAGATTTTAATAAAAAATTAAGGGATAACAAATACGGTAAAACATATTAAAATGAAATCTGTTTAAAACTAAATTTGCGTTAAACAAAAACATTTCATGGTCCTAGCAAAAATAGTATAGTCTCGATACGGAAACAGAATCCAAATTAGCTCACATTTTGTTCAAATAATCTATTGAAATGTAAAACAAACAATGAAAGAAAAAATGCTTAAAAGCCCAGTTACAATTTCTAAAATACATGAATTTTTAAAATTTTCATGGAGTATAAAAATACAGAAGACTGCTGAAATTGGTGAAATACAGACTTACAATTATCCAAAAAGACTTCAAAATTAAACATAATCCTACTAAGCTGAATTTTTAATATCGGTGAAGAAGAAATTGAATGGAAATTACAATTTTATAAATGAATACAAACATTTCAAAAAATTAATATATTTATTATTTCCAATATTGATCTGAATATTCAATGATGTAGATAATTAAAAGTTTCATTGTACATCTCATATTTATTATTAAATTTCCCTAACACGATTTGTTAAATACTAAGTATACATTCTGTGAAAAGAGGTTTGTTTCAAATTTCTACATCTGTGTATTTCATGTGTTTGTTATTAATTTTGAAAAGTTAGCGGTCTAAGGTTATGATTTAACATTTTTTTCCCAATGCAAGTATTAAGTGCTAATAGCAATCATCGCGCCAAAAGAATACAAAGTTAGGGTAATCGTATCTTCTAAGACAATTCATAACTGTTTCAAACATGCTGGTTTCATAGAAAATAATCCAAGTTCTTGTTTAAAGTTGTTAGATCACAAAATATATATAAACGGGGGATGTCCAAATGTATATCGATTTTGATAAGGATGTCACCACATCAACGATTTCTGAAATTGTACAGATAAAAGAGAAAAAGACAGAAATTTCTGAGGGAGAAAGTGATATGGAGCTGGAACAAAACAAGTCTCTGACTAAAACTGAAGCACTGCATTGCATTGAAAAGATCAGGAATTACCTAACATCCATTTATGAAACAATGAATACTGATTACAATTTATTGTATAATATTGAAAAAAGAATTGTAGGAAGTACATCTAGGGATAAGTAAACCTTAATTCATCAATATTTCATGTAACAATAAAAAGGTAAGTCATCAGAAATCAGATTTTAATCTTTTCAATTTTGTTTTTGTATTTATTTTGTTTAATAATAACATTTTATTGCTTAAAAATTCAAGAACATTTATAAATTTAAAACTTCTTAAATTAATTGAAAATACAGCTTTTTATAAACATTTCTCTCCAACTCCAGTTATCGTGACACTCCGCTTATGACAACATATTTTTCTTGTCATGACTTTCAGTATAACGAGGTTTGACTGTATTTCTTTTTCTTAAGAAAAAGTATTATACAGGTCCAATAACATTAGTATTTTTTAAAATAAAGCCCATGCATTATTTCTCAATATAACCCCAGAATGTTATAACTGTATTAAATTAATTATACGTGTATACATATATATTTTTGATTTGAAAATATATATTCGAAATGAATCAACAAATATGAATGATATATGAAATGATATATAAAGTGCAGTAAAACCTCATTAACTGGGACCGGAGCCAGTCTGGGTTAACCGGAGATAGTGTAAAAAAGAAATTAAAATACTAACACAAAGTCAACTTTATTGTACAAATCGTTGCATAGTTGCATATTGCCACATTCAAACATTGTTTTACAGGCTTGTAAAACATCCAGTCTGAATTAGAGATGTAAATTTTCCAGAAAAATTGAAGTGGAAGAAAAAAAAAAGTTTTTTTTCTGGATTTTTTCGAAAAAATTTGGAAAGTTGGAAAAATTGATTTTTCACAAATGTTTCTCCCAAATAAATTATATTTTCTTATAGTCCAGGCAATAGGGGATTTTACCTGGCAAAATTAATGGTAGTTCTGGAAATTGGCTTACTTTATGTTTTCTGGGTCACTGAATCCGAATTTGTAACTTCCCACCAAAATTTCCTCCAGTAACCCCTCCAAATTTTGGTAAAATACCCCACAAAAACGGTTTTTATTAAAAAAATCAATTTTTTTTTATTATTTTAGGGAAAAAGTATCTAGAAATTCAGAAAGTAGACAAAATTTACAACAAATAAGATATATGACATTTTGACATAGGATGAATGGGGAGGTGGGATCTGCCTCGGAACATGCGCAGCGGTGCTGCGTGGACAATTCCACTTAACCACTCACATCGTTTACATTTGTCCTCCGGTCTCCCCTCTGAACTTTCCCTATAAGGTTTTAAGTTTTTTGGGTCGCCGAATCCAAATTTTTAACTTCCCACCAAAATTCCCCTCCCCACAACCCCCCAAAATAGTTGTTTTTAAATTAATTTTTTTATTGGTTTAGGGGAAAAGTATGTAGAAATTCAGAAAGTAGGCAAAATTTGCAACAAATAGGATATATGATATTATCACGTAGGATAAACGGGGAGAGGGGGGCTGCCTCGGAAATTTCCCTGCGCGCTGTTCTCAAAAACCAAATTTTTTGGGGGGGTTGCCGGGTGAAATTTTGGTGGGAAGTTACAAATTCAGATTCAGCAACCCAAAAAACATAAAGTGAGTTGAAATCCAGAACTAGCATTAATTTTGCCAGGTAAAAATCCCCTATTGCCTGGACTTGGATGACTTAGTGCATGTAGCGCCGCAGTGCATGTTCAGAGGCAGCCCTCCCCCTCCCCATTCATCCTACATCATAATGTCATATATCCTATTTGTTGCAAATTTTGTCTTTTTGAATTTCTACATACTTTTCCCCTAAAATAATAAAAAATTTAAATTAAAAACAACTACTTTGGAGGGTTGCGGAAGGAATTTTGGGGGGAAGTTAAAAATTCGGATTTGGCGACCCCAAAAACTTAAAGTAAACCTTATAGGGAAAGTTCAGAGGGGAGACAGGAGAGCAAATGTAAACGATGTGAGTGGTTAAGTGGAATTGTGCAACTTAGTTCACCCAGCAACGCGGTACATGTTCCGAGGCAGATCGCCCCTCCCTGTTCATCCTGCGTCATCATGTCATGTATCCTATTTGTTGCAAATTTTGTCTACTTTCTGAATTTCTGGATACTTTTCCCTAAAACAATAAAAAAATAATTTTTTTTAATAAAAACCTTTTTTGTGGGGCATTTTACCAAAATTTGGAGGGGTTGCCGGGGGAAATTTTGGTGGGAAGTTACAAATTCAGATTCATTTTTTATTATATCAAGTCTCTGTTGAAATGATTTTTCAGTTAAATTTTTTTACTTACCAATTGAAGTAATGTAAAAACCGCAGCCAATATCTCTGCAGTTTGAAATCAAATATGTTATACTTCCCATTTACACAGTATTGATTTTTAAGCATATAAATGATGCTAGTTTAAAGAGACAAATTGCTGCAGTTCTGTCATTATTATAAATATCAGTATTCAAATCTTCAATTGCTTAAAAAATGTATATTTTTACAATATTACATTTTTCTTTCTACAGTTATAATTTTCATTTCCCATAAAAAATATATTTAGTTTTGGTATAGCTTTCCAGTCTAAACTCAAACCAGTATAAAAAGTTTTGATTTAGTTTTATAGTCTAAATCTAAGAAGGACAGGAAACCATCACATCAAGTTTTCCTGCAAAAATGATGCTTTTAATTTAATTAAGCATAAAATTTCTCTTTTTAGCATCTGTTATCCTATTCTTGAGTAACAACCATATCCAATAAATGTTTCCATATGCTAATTTCATATTTCTAACTAAGATTGACACTCAAGAGATATAAACTACAAAAAACAGTACTACAAATAGAAAATGCGAGGAATTTGAGGAACGAACAGAAGCAGTTACACGCAAACATAAGCTGCTACTATGATTCATACAACTACTGAAATGCAGAATGTAGTCAAGAGGGAAAATATTTGGAACATAGTTGCTTGTAATAAAATACTGATCTTTTTTCATTGCAGTTGTGCTTTTCTAATGTAAACTCCCCATGTTTTGCAACTCAGAGTCTTACCAGCCAAAGATTTATTTTACCCGCCAGCAAAATGCAATGTACAGTTGGAAATTGTTATAATAAAATTTACATGATTGCAAAAATAGTTGATTACTATTTCTACAATACATTTTCACATATATATTCCCCTGTTAAATTAAGAAATATACACAAGAGAGAAAAGTTTAATAAAGAATAGAACTTTGTACAGAGTTTACATCGCAGTAATTTGGAAAGTTGTAAAACATAGCTAACTAGTAAAAAAAAAAAAAGTTTTAGGCATATCTTTTGGCATGGAGTTTTTTAAAGACTGCCTACAAATTCACTCACCCCATCAGAAAATCCACTTGCCAGTGGCGACTAAAATGATGTATTTCCCCACCCTTGACAATACTGTATGTGATGGAGGGAAATGGAGGTCATTTTTTGATTCAGTGCTCTAAAAAAAACACACAATTGACCAAATATCCATCCCATGCAGCTGAAAAAAATTATTTCTCTGCAGACCTGTGTCATAAAACTAAACCAAAACTTTTTATATATACTTTCCACACATTTAGTTCAGACTTCAGACAGACAGTGTTAGCAGTGCAGAATCAGCTAATTCAGATTCTGACTCAGAATGAATACTTTAATAAAATGAACTATAAATTTTGTAATAAGTTTGAAAAAATGAAAACTAAAAAATTTGTTTCGCTTCTCTTTAATATGAAAGTAATAAAACATTTTTTTTTTTAGGTAACGTTATAAAAACAGATGGTATTTTTAAATATAAAAAGTTCCTTCAACACAATTTTGTAAAGGAAGTTGTTTACATTTTCTTTGAAAAGTTTATTTATCTACATTTAAGGAAAAGAACTTGAAAAGAGTAATTAATGCCAAATGCATGCTGTTATTATTTTTTTAATTAATTAAATATTTTTTTAATTACCGATTACATTATTAACAGCAGCGATGGCATTAAAAATAAATGCATGTTTCAAATTTTGTTAAATTTTCAATTTTGCTATTTCCATTAATCTGCATATTATTGAAATAATGCTGCACATGAATTCATTTTTAACAAAAGAAGTTGCATTTAATTATCTTACCAGGCATAAATCTAGATTATATTTTTTCCATGTAATTCTGTTTTTGTGAATTAGAAATTATCGTTATAAGGTTCCTATTTAGACATTTTTTAATAAAGTTCTTCATATATATATATATACATACAACTTGATAAGATTCAGCTGTTATATGACATGATATTTTTTTTCTTCAATCATTACATTTGTGAAAGATTCAATTTGGAGATAAAATTTTTTTTTGAAATGCTATTTTTAAGAGAAATTTTGTGAAGGGTCTTGTGTTTCGAAGTAGAATAAAATGTGAAGGATCCTTTAAAGGATCTTTTCAAGTCTTCTTACAGATCAGATTTCTCACATTAATGTTTTCATGTGAGACACTTAACATAAAAATAAATAAAATAAAAAGTATCAGAATGTAGCTATTAGAAATATTTGAATACATTATTTTATAAATGAAATTTCAATTTTTTCGGTTTGGAAAAATTAAAAAATAAGCCTTCGGAAAAAAACTGAAAAAAAAAAATTTTCCCAACTTTTCCGGGGGGTTTCCGAGCATTCCCATCTCTAGTCTGAATTTTTAAAAATCGGGAGTTTCAGCTTTGTAGTTTTGAATATCAGTTGTGAGTGGTATGATCATGCAACCATTACACAAGACAAGATCCATTACAAGAAGACTATTATGAGAAAATCATTGGATGTTGTATCGATTTGTCGCTCAAAATAGACCATCAATTGATCTAGCTGTGTTGCTGCCTCAGCATGGATCATAGTAGTAGAATTATCATCATCAGACTGACTTCATCTGTACAATCAGTTTCAGGTTCATTAGATGAGCAGGAGGTAATTATCTCTTCATCAGTCAGTGCGGCGTAACCTCTGTCATTATCAACTTGCAACCAATTGCTAAAGTCACTGACATCAATTTCAGATCATCAGTGCAGAATTCAATTTTTTGAAACATGCCCACATAATCTTCAGGACTTATTTCATTCATTTCATTATTCTTACTAACTTCACCACCTTTTTCTACGGCAAGTCACACACTGAAGGCCATAATTTTTTCCAGGACTTTCTAATAGTGCTCATAGCAAACAGATTCCAAGATTCAGCCCCCATATAAATCACAATTTTAACATTTATTGATTTTAAAATCTCCACAGCTCCAAGTTCTGCTTTATCTTCTGCAAGTTTGCTTAGCATTTGTCATCTGTAAACTTTTTTGATATTCGCAAGAACCCTTTGGTCTAGAGTCCTGCATCAGGTCGGGTTACCCGCTTTTACATGAACCCGACCTGCAGGTCGGGTTGGTGCTATATTTTTCCGTTGCGGGTCGGGTTGACCTTAATTTTTTTAGGTGCGGTTCGGGTTCTGGTCGGGTTGGCTTTCATTGTTTCGGGTTCAGATTGACCCGCTTTTTTAAAAGAATATGGAAAATATTTTTTCCCGTTAAAAGCCTATATAAACCGCAGATCAAAGTTTCACAAAAGCAAAATGTGTGCCTGCCTGTTTTGTCTTTAGTCATCCTTTCACACCAATCTTCGAAATAACAAACTGCATTATATTTTTATGGTATTTTAAAAATACAATACGCAGCAAAACTCTAAATGTTCCTTCCTGTCTAATGTATCAAGTGAATAATTTAACTGTGGTGATACGCGATGCACTATGTAAGACGGGAAATCTTTCAAAATAATAACTGCTGATAAACTAAAGGCAGATGGCCACTTGTGTAAAACAAGGTGTATCGTAGTAAAGGTGCATCGTATCAAGTAGAACTTTTGAAACCCAGGGTTCATACTCATTTTCCAAGAAAAAATCCCCTGAGAATCCCCTGATGTATTTTCAGGGGTGCATAATTTTTCCATGTCAACAATTAATGACATTTTTTAAACCAGTATCACGACCCCCTTGCCCCCCCCCCCCTCCCCACTCCTTTAAAAAAATACAAACGGGATAATCTCAAAAATACAGTTTATATATCACCTATATAAACAATATGAACAGAACTTTAAAGGAAAAACATTAATTTGTGTACCAACAGAGATGAAGTCTGCAAGACTTGTGGGGCTCTCCTTAAAAAACTTGGTAGATTGCTGTAAGAATTTAATTTTCACTTAGGGATTTTATTACCTCTTTGAAAAGCATTATGAATAATATGAAGGCTCAAGTGTCAATATAAAATTTAAAATGTCCTTTATTTTTATTAAGTTCTTCTTTAACAGTTTTCAAACCTCACAATGTTAGAAGTAATGTCTAGTGACTGAATGGATGTCGCCAGACGCTAGAAGTAGTACAGATTAAATATAACATATGTTTTCTAATCTGTAAGAGGGAGTGGTTAATTTCCAATTCTATGTATCACGATGTTAGAAGAAAGGTCTTAGTTTGATTTCATTAAGACCACACGAAACACTCAAACAGCAGCGATTGCCCTCAATTTCCCAGAGTAACCAATCATTTTGCCTGGTTTTTCCAGGTTTGGGGAATTTTTTGCACTATCCCCTGAGATTCCCCTGATTTTTTAGGGCCAAAATTTATCCCCTGATTATCCCAGGAATCCCATAATCCCCTGATGAGTATGAACCCTGAAACCGCAACTATTGTTAAAGCATATTTTTAAAGATTAGATTTTTTGTTTTATACCATTAGTCCTGCATGGGGTCGGGTCAGAGGTTTTACTATAGTTGAATATTAAAGAATATAGATTTGCTCATTCTTCTATGCAAAACATAAAAATGGCATTAGAGAACTAGAGGTCTGCACAGGCCGGAATTTCCAGGTCCGCCTTGCCCCGTCCCGTGTAAAACTTAAAAGTTCGGCCCTAGCCCGGCACGGCCTGTTTATAATTTTATCGGCTTCGTCTAAATGTTTATATCGGGCCGGTTGACTGGCTGAATAGTAGTTATCGGCCGGGCCTGACAGGGCCGTTCAATTTTTTTGCCAGACCGGCCCATTTATTTTGTTTATCAGCCCGGCCCGTTGAAAAAACTGTCCTAATAAAGCGGCCTGGCTAGTTTGAAATTTTGCCGCCCTGCCGCGGAACGGTCCGGTACTGACCTCTATTAGAGATACAATTGTAGATTATTTTTCATAATGGTGTTAAAACATGATTTGCTTTCCTTACATTGCGGGTTCGGGTCGGATTGCGGGTTGAAATATTGCAGGTTCGGGTTGATATACTTCGGGTTCGGGTCGGGTTGCCTGAAATTATTTTTGTGGGTTCGGGTCGGGTTGCGGTTTGCCGTGAATTATTTTTGCGGGTTCAGGTCGGGTTGCGGTTTGCCGTGAATTATTCTTGCGGGTTCGGGTCGGGTTGACTTTAAATTGAATTTGCGGGTTCGGGTCGGGTAGAACCCGACCCGTGCAGGACTCTACTTTGGTCCATTGCCTGGACCAATACTGTCACATTAGATGATAAAGACATTACAGTAATGTCACCTTTTCTCAATTTGTCAGCTACAGGGTGCATCGTCTATTAGTAGGGCTGCTTTAATGGGTAAGATGCATGATTTTAAATATTTCGTCACACCATAAACGAAATATTGAAAGAACCATTCTATGAAAAGTTTGCTACTCATCAAAGCATTCTTCTATGCACGATATATTACTAGGAACAAATTGTGATTTACATTTTGCAGAGCTTGTGGATTTTTGGATTTTCTTATTAAAAGAGGAAATTTTTGCTTCCCAGAAGCATTGTTGCAAGTCATTATTGTGAGGCCGAGGCAATCCTCTTCCTTTTGATATTCTTTTGCTGAATCTTCTAATTTTGAGGCTAAACTTTTACTGGGCAACATGCTGTAGAACAAACCGCATTGTAGATATGATCAATCTTAGATCTTCTTAATGTACGCTTGAAACTCCCTTTGAAAGTTTTCTGTTGCGTTACTGTCGCCTGACGATGCATAATATTTTTTTTTTTTCCACCTGTCTAATAGACCGGGAGGCGCCTGCACAAACCCTCACCTCATCGAGTTGACAGCTGAAATTCCAAGATTAGTTAAATATTGATTCACATATTAAAATGCAACTGATCTCCCAAGTCATATCTGTTACACTATACTAAGGTATAAATATAAGAGGTTATGCATCTAAAAAAGGAATTCAGGTTGATGCATAATTAAAACGAGCAGAGACTGTCAAAAACAGTATGCAGTTGAAAGAGCTTAAGGCTAAAAGTAGTGTAGCAGTTAAAAGTAAAAGTGAATCTGGAATGTTGACCTGAAAAATAATATCATGTCTATTAACTAAATAAAATTAAAGTTGTTTGAAAATAAAACTGACAAAGTTTTAAAAACAAAAACAAACTTTATTAAAATAAAATAAAATAAAAAATTAACAAAGGAAAAACAAATATTCATCTTTAACATAATGGAGTATCTAAGTCCAGGTGTAATACAACTTGCTGGAGAAAAACCCACAGCGGAATATATTTATTCAAACCTTATTCAAATGAACTTCCATTACATAGCTATATGCCTTTTAATTTAAACCAATCGAACTGGAACATATGGCAAAAGTTAAAAGTTAAATTGATTGATATATCTTACAGGATTTACTTTAGGTAAACAGTTAAACTTAACTTCAAATTAACAGTAATATATTTAAGTTTAATTGATCATATCTCAAAACAGCTTTAAATAAAGATAATCCATATTTAAAAAGAAATCCCAGCATATCAAACGAAAATAGAAAAAGATTTAATTCATACATAAATTAACCATACTGCCGTGAAATAGTAAAAAGTAAAAACATTAGCCCGGCACTCAATGAAAAGGTCGTCTTGTCTTTCAATATAAAAACATGACCATTATGATATCTTAAACTTGTATAAATACAACCACACATAATTACACAGTTTCCAGGTATCAATATATATATATCCACTGGTCCACTGTAGTAAACGATGTATCACGAGCCATGATTTAGAAATGAAATACTCCAAACTTATAACGAAATCGCTGAATATCAACAAAGTTACAAAACAACTATTTCATATTATGAACTTCAATAAAGGCCTTCAGCTTCATGAAAATATATATATACTACTTATGGAAATAACATTTATTGTAAGTGTACTTTAAACTTTAACTTAAACAAAAATGCTTACAAAGTATTTCGCTGAAGCGAAAACTCAACTTAAAACATTACTGAAAATTAAAACTAACGAAGCTGCACTAGCCTCGCCGCAGACAGTATTTATATGTTTCTGTCAAGATAAAAACAAACACACCACGCAACTCGCCCACGTACCTTCCGATCTTCCAGAAATCTCTGATGACTTAATCGATGCCGATTCGTCAAAGCGGAAAAATGTATGCAAAGATGGAGCAAATTGAAGTAACTATGGCCAGAACGATCGCGGGAAAGACGAATGTCATTTGCAGGGAGATGTAAATGAAGAAGTTACCGGCGAAATGAAATTATAGAATTACTAACACCAAGTAAAGCCTGAATGAAGGTAAGTCCATTACATATTAAAAGTAATAAAGTATATTAAAAGATATTTAAGTGTATTTTTGAACAGAAATAAAAGTAATTTAAATCCAGAAATAGTAAACAAAATGTAGATAGAAGTGATATGGAAATAAAGGTAATAGAAGCAATAAGAAATAGCTTAAAATTCCTAATAATATCTTGGTAGAAAACACCTGCAAACCCAATTTTAGTAGTTGACTGGTAGGTTTGCAATTGTGTTTTCTTGCTCCCAGTCCTCCATGGGTTCAAGAAAACATAATGATAAACCTACCGATCAACCACTAAAATTGGGTCTGCAGGTGGTTTCCACCAAGACATGGCTTGGCAGACAAGCTGAATTTTAATATGCTAATCAAGATCTGTCTAATACTGGAATTTCAGACGCCAACTTGATCAGACGAGTCTGTGCAGCTGCCTCCCGGTCTATAAGCTTCCTTGGCTTGCAGTAATATTGGCATTGCTTTGAGGTCTGTCTAAATTCAGGGCTTTCATTGAATGATTGGCACTACAAATGATAGGTCACGTTCTCTTTCAGCACAAAACCAAAGAAATAAACCTTTGTCCAGCATTTTAAATTTAGACTTTTTAGCTTTTTTTTCAGTCACCAAACTGTCATTTGAAATCAACTTGAAGCAAAAAAAAAAATTTTTTTTTTTTTTTTTTTTCAGTCAGACACTGAAAAAAAATATAAATTCTATCCAACACTGCCAAGTCTTTTGCATAGCCACAACAATATTTTCTTATTTAGTCGCCATTACTAACTCAGTTCACTGACATTTTCCAATAAGTGAACTTCAATCTCTATCTATTGAACTCTCGACACATGCAACCTCTGCTCTTTCACGAATTGAGACGGGTAAGGGGATAAGGAGAGTTATGATATTGCTCGACTTTGGCTAGAAGAGAGAAAAGCAATCGTGTGTGGTATTTCTGCTGATCAGAGAAGCATTTCCTGTTAAGAAGCTCTGAATACCAATTGTCACCGGTGACAAGAAATGTACCACAGGTGTTTTTGCGTTTTTCACAAACACACATACTACTGGTTCTTACAATTAAGCAAAATGCAGAGGACTGTAGATGCGATTTATTTCACAATAAAACAGAAGCGAGCCATCACACGGCTTATTACATTGCACCATTTTTTCACATTGCAAAAAAGAATCAAACTGAAAAACACAGAAAGTTGCCAAAATGCAGAAAGTAAAAAAAAAAAAAAAACTTATATGGATTTGGAGCACATGAAACCAAGAAACATGCATAGGATGACCACAGAATTATAATTTTCAATTTCCCTGATATATTTAAACTTTTCCCTGATATATCTCGATGTTAAAGTTAGTTTCAAAAGAATGATCCAATTGATTAAAATAATCGGAAGTTAAATAGATTTTTATATTTTATTTTATGGAAATATTTGTTCACTCATACTTGGCCATGAGTACTTTATATGACTAAGTTTATTTCAAAAATTATAAAAATATGTAATTAGTAAAA
Source organism: Maratus speciosus (assembly GCA_963932465.1). Classification (NCBI taxonomy): domain Eukaryota; kingdom Metazoa; phylum Arthropoda; class Arachnida; order Araneae; family Salticidae; genus Maratus; species Maratus speciosus. The sequence goes on along the minus strand of OZ010788.1, from coordinate 351,258,653 downwards.
AAAGTATGTCTTTGAAAAGACATGAAACATCAGTGAGAGGAAAGGCAGGATGGTTTACCGCCTTAGCAAATAAATCAATGATTTTGTTTTTAAAATGATCTAATAGCAATTGGCAAAAAGGTTTAATTTATAATATTTTAAAAACATAATGCATAACATTCACTGATGTAAATTTAAACATACAATTTATCTTTAACATTTATTACAAAAGAAAAATTAATAAAATACTTACAAAGCCAAAAAGATATTTCTTCTTTCTAAATTTCAAAAATGGAGTCCTATTTCAATTTATGTACAATGGTTTTAAAAAGTTTCAAGTCACAAATAAGATTCAAATTAAAAACTAAAGTCTTAGTTCTTGAGAAAAAAAATTTCAAATTATAAATAAGATTCAAATAAAAAAAATTTAGTTCTAGTCTCCTTGAGAAAAGTTTCAAGTTTATAAATAATATTTAAAAAACTAGACTTCTGGCTCTTGAAGTTAAGTAAGTTACGAAAGTTTCAAGTAAGATTCAAAAATTAAAATACTTGTTCTAGTTTTTTTTTTTTTTTTTTTTCAAAACAGCTCCAAAACGTTTTAGTCTAATAAAATTATGTACAAATATTAATGTTTTAAATATTTCCTTCTTTCAGTGACTTTATTTTTTCTGTAAGTAAATTTACTTCTTTAGTTGCAATTTCTTTTATTTCAGAAATCTTCTTTTCTAACTGCTTTGCTGCTACTGCCAATTTTCTTTTTTTAGTTTCCTCAGTCTCCTTTTCACTTTCCTCCCGTTTTCTTTTTTCTGTGGCTTCTGTTAACCGCGCTCTAGCATTTTTGTAGTACTTACTGCATCAGAGACCTTGTTACTTCATATTTTCCAATATCATCACAGTCATGAAAATTATATATAGTTCGCTGTGCCAATAATGTTTCTTCAGCTAAATTCTCAATTAGACATTCCTTGTTTACCGTGAATCACCGCTCAACATTTGCATTTCCGTGAGACATGATCATTGCAATTTTAAAAATTTCCCAAATGCATTTGGAGTCTTCAAATTTATTAAAAATATTCCTCCAAAATGATCCACTCGTTCAGTAGGTCGACAAAATTTTTAAAATTTTTCTTTCACTTCTGACTGTGAACATATAGCATTAAATTCACGATCAGCTTTGTCCGCTGTTGTTGAATTTATCCACCGACTTTCATCCAAAACTGTCAACAAATTTCTTAGCCTCACCTTCCTAGCATTTTCATCTGCAGTGACTGCTGGATCAAAGCATGTCAATGCTTTAGTGAGTGGAAAAGAAAGTGGTGACCTCGCTATAAGCTTGGAAGTGAAAGTCTTAAATCATTAAAGACATTCACATCGAAACTATACAACAGCACCATCTGAAACTTTGCTTACTTTATTACATTTTAGTAGAGCACTGCGTGTTCCATAACCCAAATCAATTTCAGCTACTGTCAAAATATTATTTGCATCTTTTAAATCGATTTGTGTCACTGATTTTGCTTTTTTTAAAACATCTTTTTTGACAAATCTACACATTACTGATGTTACTATGGTTAATAGTGATGTATATAAAAATGGTACTAGTGGCTTATCAGTTTGATATTTCTTTTAAAAACGGTTTAATTTCAAAAGTCAATGATATAAAAAAAGCCAGTTTTGTAGTTAGTAGCGGGTCTTCTAAGTGTGACTGAACTATTCAGAAACTTGAGCACTGTGGTGGATTTTTCTCAGCTTTCATGGAACCCACAAATATTTTAACATTTGGCAAAATATCTATTTGCTCGCTGAGCAATGTCACCATTTTCCAGTCAGCGTACGGCACAAAATTTCTTGGGAAAACAATTCGATCTGGATAATTCAGTATAAATTGCCCGACGTGCAGGCACATCCTTAAATAAATTAAATAATACTCTCAAAAATTCTACAATAGACCAATTTGTTGATCGCATGGCAGCTGTAAAGGCACCATGCATTACATGGAGACCACAGGTACCAATATTTAAAATCTCTGGACCATGTTCACTTTCAAACTGTGCTTTCAAATCTTTAGAAAATTTATGGTTCACATTTGGGCCATCCATTGAAATTTGTAAAATGGATTAGAGGAGAGAGAGCTTCCTTAAAAGCTTCTCTTATTTTGTCAGAAGTGGCACGACCCAAAAATGAAGAAGTGAATAATTTTGTGCTTACCTCAGAATCATCTTTATTACAAAATCTGACATTCACATCCATTTGGGTCTTCTGAGAAACTTTATTCAACGATTCGTCAAATCCAATGATATAATATTTACACCGAGCCAATTTTGTTAATAAAATAACTTTTAAATAAGGGGCTATACCATAAAGGATGGAATATGCAATCTTTGTTCTTTGCAATTGCATTTTTTGTGCCACTTCGCTATCGGAAAACATAGCTCAAAAAAGCCACATCTTTACTCACTGATCACATGGATTTGTGTGTCATTATAGTTTGAATGCACCAAAGAATTTCTGCTTTTGTTACTTGGTCATTAATGAAAAATTTCTGTAAAGTTTTAGATGGAAGAGCTAATTTGTTATCGGATGAGGAACTCGATGACTCAGAACAAAGCGACGTATTTGCAGAAGTAGGGCCAGGTTTTGATTCTTCTTCTACTACTTTCAAACTCTCCTCATTTGCAATTTTTTTGGAAAACAACGAATGTATTATACTTGGCTGTGAAGCAGCTTTCATCCTTTTTTCTGTTCAGATCCCTTTGCACGACTCGTAAGTGCTCTCAGACCCATATTACTTAGAGTAAATGAACAGTGACATTTTATGCATTTTGCTCTGTGCACATCATTAAGCACTTCTCTAATCCAATCCTTAAACTCTGGATTAGTAAGCCAATCGACTTGAAACTGTGTCGCCATAAATAACTAGAGTTTCTATCCGAATCCAAGTAAGAGAAAATATGACTGTCCACACGTCCGATCCGAAATAACACAACATGAACATGCAGTACACGGATGCGATTTCGTTTTGTAATGTTGAGGTGTATGACTGCATGAACAGTTATTGAAAAATGATTATTCCGTATTCAGGTGCGAAGTAACACCATTTAGCGACATGATCGCATTTTCAATACGATATAAACAAGGCATCGCAAGATAGCGGGATCGAGTTGAGGTGGAGCAGAGGATGAGTTGCCCAAAGGAGTGGCTTCATGACGTCACCACCAATCAGATAAGAGCATTTTCTCCTTCACCGCTCCAAGTTAAATTGACAAGCAGACGTGTTTCGAATGGAAAGTGCGTAATGAAAGACTGTTCGCGCTATTACAGAAAAAGAAAAATGACAACACATTTTCCCTGATTTTAAGCAGAATTCCCTGATATTTCCCGAAATCTTACATTCCCTGACATTTCCCTGTTTTCCAGGTCTGTGGTCACCCTGATGCAGCTTTAGCTCTCTGCAGACGATACTTATATAAACAAATGGTTTGTGGCTGTTTCGAGGAATACTCTTGGAAAGTATATGAAACATATTATATCTATTTCTTTTTACTCACAGTCATAGTTATTAGAATGTTTTAGGATAGAAAATATCTTTTCAAAATAGAATGTGAATGAGTGAATAAATGCTGTTTCGGAAATCCGAAACTTGAGCAGACTTAGTCCGGGTTATCTGGAGATCCGAATCAGTGAAGTTACATTGTATGTATACATTATAAATTAACAATTTAAAAAAAAAAATTTTTTTTTAAATGTATAGTTAAAAAAAATGAATTTAATTATGTAAAGAATCTAGAAATGATACATAAAATAAAGTATATTCTAAATCAGACGAAAACTAAAAAAAACAAAAAAAAAACATGCACATAAAATTCTTGAAAAGTAACAAAAGTTTTTAACTTACCAGTAGCATGTTTTTGGCGTAACATATTTAATATGTTTGTCGAGTCAAATCCAGCATTGTCACAAAGTTGTCTAGGTATCACTTCAAGTGCTTTAGCCATTGCGCCAATAATCAGCTGTTCTTTTCCCTTCACAGTTCTAGAATAATCTCGTAAATACTTAGATAGTTCCATTTCAATAGCACCTCCACCTAAATTATACATTAATTAGCTATTTTTCATACTAGTATAATTTCAATAAAATGTTGAGCAAGCATGAAATTATTTGAAATGTTATTGAATGTAAGGCATGAGTAATTTTCTACAAAGAAATTTCCAAGAATTATATACGAGGGGTGTTTTTTTAAGTAAGGGCCATTTGAAAATAAAACCAAACGAAAGAAAATTTTCAAAAACCAAATTTATTTTCAGATTCTACATACATTTCTCTATTTTTCAGCATAGCTGCCAAGTTTGTTAACACTTATCATACCTCACAACTTGATTTTGAATAACCACTTCAGAGAAACTTGCCACCTGGTCTGATAACCAAGAGGTCACAGCCATTTTCATGTCTTCACCGTAAGGGTTGCCGCCGAGATGATGTTTGAAATAGCAAAAAAGATGGAAATCACTCAGGCCAAAGTCAGGGCTGTAGGGGGGGTGGTCCAGAACTTCCCAGCCAAAAGAATCCAACAAAGCTCGAGTCTGAGCTGCGGTGTGAGGCCTTGCATTGTCATGGAGTAACAAAATTCCCTCTATCAGTATGCCACGTCTTTTGTTTTGAATCGCTCCGCGACAAATAATGTATCACTGACCGTACCTAACACAGGGCAGGCAATTCGATAATCTTGAACATTTTAAACCTCCGACTGTCTTGGAAAAGGGCAAAATTGTAATGTTGTTTTCTCTGCATTTTGTTTTAAATGCTAAAAAAAAATGATTCTTTGAACATTTTATAAAAAAACTTACGAATATGAATGCAATCCATGGAAGTATTTATCATTGTTCAAAGTATTAAAAATACATTAAATCAATAGAATTATATTACTTTAAATATTGCTTGTATTGCAGTGAAACCTGGAGCTTAGTGAACATATTAACACGGGCTTGTCAGTGAGGGGGTTAAAGAACAGAACAGACCGTACAGGCTACATACACAACTGCAACTGAACACAGTTGTTCCCAAAGAACGCCGGAACACAGCACAAACACTCGTTGCGGGGCGTGTGCCACCTGTAAGTGTATACAACAAAACGGCCCTTACTTAAAAAACATCCCTCATAGATTTATGAAATGATCTTTTATTAATCTTTAAACTATGCAGGACAGTCAAATTAAAAAGGGAAAAAATCTCTAATTATTATTACTTAGTTATTTTTTTTGTTTATTTATGTACACAATAAATGCAATTTAAACCGAATCTAAAAAGAAACATTTTCTTTGTGTCTTTTTTTCATTCATACATTAACTAATACTTTAGATCCATTTTCTGAATATCTAGCTTAAAATTTTGGTTAGGATCTGAAAACTTCATGTTTTCCTTCTAGCTTGAACCCCGATTTATCTAATTTAATTCTAATGAAATATATTTGATAAATGAACAAAAAGCTTGAACCCCAATTTGTCTAATTTAATTGTAATGACAAACACATAAACATTTGATAAATAAAAAGTACATAAGGATTCAGTAATTTTACAACTCCTCTTTAAGATATTTTTGGGAGGTTAAACACTTCCCAATAAAAAAAAGGAAGCAGAGAGAGTAAGGTTATTTTGTACTATCATCACACCCCTTTCTTTTTTTGTATCCATTTAAGAGAATTATATACACACTATTAAAAATTACCATGCTGAATATTCAACATTTTAAAATTGGAAGACTATTTCTACTGCATCATATCATTCGCACCAACAGATATAACAACAAAATAATACAAATAAATCAAATGTTTTCATTTCAATACTCAATTTTATTAGCACAGGCCTTCACCGGCCAGTTTCTTGAATAACACTTTTTCCAAACAACAATCTTTGCGATAGGTTTCTATTGCAATTGCAATAGAAATACACCATGTAGATTTTTATTAGGAAAATAGATGATCTGCACAGCATTACTTGGGCCCATGATAATAATCTTAAATATACCTAAAATCCAAAATATGTTAGTTGCAACTTCCATAGTCAGGACCCTCGAAGCTGGTAGATGGGAGGTGCTGGGTTCGATCCCAATCGCGCCTGTCGGCCTAACCGTTCGGAGTTTTCGTGGTTTTCTTCGAACCTTGGTTCTCCAAGCGTTAATACGGGTTAGGTTCCCTTAGAAAGACCTCCACGGAAGGCACTTCCCCCCCCCCCCCCTTAGGGCTTATATCCCACGTGCTGATAATTGGCCAACATAAATATAACCAACCAATCCATAGTCAGGAGGCACACTCTGTTCTAAACAAACCTTTATCCAAATGAAGCTCTGTTATTCAACCTATCTGGAGATACATTAGTTGAGAGAGTGGAAACTCAAATAAGAGAAAAGTCCCCTGGGGACGGAAGGGAAGAAAGTTGCAAGCACTCTTCAATAAATGACTAAGACTTCTGCAGTACTTCGTCAAAAATTGGGACTGGCAGATGAGACAGGAACATAATTTAAGATTTTGTTGAAATTACTATTCAAAAATAATGGTAACTACTACTCATAAATTAATTGTAAGACTGTGGTGATAATTAAGGTATTTATGGAATTTGGAATTAGTTTTGAAGAGATATGAGTAATAGAAGTTAAAATAGGGCTCAAATAACTGTATAAAAATCAGATTTATAATAAGGATATTTTGTGAAAATTCTAAGATTTAAATAATTTGTGAATTAAATTTAGTTTACACTTCTTTTTTTGTATAAAAATCGTTCTTTTTTTTTTCTTCCAAATTTATGAAATAGAATGTTATTTTGTGTATTTATTCCAATTTTCAAATCCCCACCTGAAATAGTTTGAAAAATTTCAACATACTTAAAATTTCTAACTGTGGCTTTTATCAACTATAACACAATCAAAGCAGACTTAATGTCGGGACATGAATAAAAAGTACTTGATTTAATTAATGGTTTTTAATTAATCATTCTGGAAATTCGAGACTGATTTTCTTGATTTTCCAAATTTCTGAAATAGAATATTGTGCATCTGTGCACAAATTTTCAAATCCTTACCTTAAATAGTTTTTAAAATTTCAATATGCATTAAAATGCCCCATTGTGGTTTTTAATCTGGTAACCCTTTTCTGATTCTGAATCTAAGCACAGCTGCTAGACATATTGTCTGGGCAATGCTGATAAATAGAAAATAAATTATTTTTGTTAATGAGTTTATTAATTAATATTACAAGTTCTGGACAGATTTTTTTAATTTTTGGAATTTATGAAATAGAATATTATTTTGCCTGTGTGCAAATTTTCAAACCCCTACCTGAATTAGTTTTAAAAATATCAATGTATACGAAAATCTATACTATCCTATCTTTCTTGAAAATGCACATTTTTCTGGCAACCCTCTTCCACTCTGAGCGATTGAAACAGGTGTTGGATGTGTTTCTTTGTGGTTTTGCTCTCTTATGCGAAAAGTAATAAATTCTCGCATCTTTAATTAAGAGTTTTTAATTAATATCTTAACTAATTATGAAAATTTTTTATTTCTGAGTCACAGGTGCATCAGTTCATTCATTAGACTGCCCTCATCTAAATTTTCAGACTTGTACGCGCAGTAGATTTCTCCAACACCATTGCTGACAAATAGACAGTGCAAAACTTTCTTTTATTAGTATCAATACTGGTTGGACCCCTATAATAAACAGGTTTGCAATCTAAACGATTTTAAGGAAGCGCCACTTCGCATATGAGTTTATAAATTAACTGCTTCTAACAGGGTAGCCGGTATGGTGATTTTTTTTCTTTTAGCCCCCCAATATGCTATTTATTTTCGGCCAGCAAATAAAGAGTCTCTAAAAAATAACATTCCGTTGCATAAACCAGCTGTAAAACAAAACAGATGTATCATTGTACGGTTAAATACACAACGTTAATTTTTAACTTCTAAGCACTGCACATTTTCAATTTTTTTACTGGCATACTGGGAAATAAAAAGTACTTTTAAATGCAATTTGTTTGAAAACTGTATCAATTTATTTTTTAGATATTAATGTTTTTGCAGTTTTTAGCCCATTTGTTTACTGTTGGCAACTCAAGAACTTCATTTCTGCAAAAAGTAAAGGAAAAATAGTTGGAAAATAGTAATTACGAGGGTTGCCTTTTAAGTTTCTACAAAAAGCAGGAAGAAAAAGAATTTTTTGGGAACAAACTGTTTTATTGCTTTTCAAAATATTCGTCTTTAAGATTTATACACTTTTCCATCTTTTCAAACCAGTTCTTGAAACAGTTTTTCCATTCTGAAGTTGATATCTCAGAAATATAGTTTTGGAAGGCATCAACAGCTTCTTGAGGTAATGAAAATCACTGCCCATGCATTTTTTGTGAGACATAAGGGAATAAGAAAAAGTCGTTAGGCGCATGGGTGCAAGAAGACCATCCAATCCAAGACTGAAAAATTTTCTGAGTATTATGAATAACCAAATAAAAATGGACTAGAAGATTTCTATATCTTGCATAATAGCTAAAAATTGCTCTCTTACAATAAAAGAAAGAGATTAAAAGTTCTCGATAGTAAAATTGCTATTTTTTAAGCATATAAAACAGAACTTACTATTAATCAAATATCTCTCCAAGACTGAAATCAGTCCTGAGACTGAAGACTTGCACCCATGGTTAGGTGTACCGGTACTGCAGAATATTGGGGATCCGGTACTTTTTTTGTTAGAAATTAAGCCCTGCCTCTAAAGGAGTGGTTGCGATATGTCTTGTAAGGCCGAAGAAACAAGCAATCATTTTCTTGGAAATGCTTCATGAACGAACAACCTTCATAGGATTCAGTTCATCTGGAAACACCCAAACAGTGGATTTTTGTTTAGTTTCCGGCTCATACGAATATATTCAAATTTCATTACCTGTAACAATGTTGTATACGGATTTTGCAGTTCCAAATTTGAATTTTTATAGCATTTCCTTTACACCAATTTGCACGAGCCTCTTTTTGAGTTTCTGTCAAATTGTGCAGAATCCATCTAGAACAAATATTTTTAACAGCTAATTGTTCGTGCAAAATCGAATGTATTGCAGTCTGTGATATGCAAAGGGATGCTTCTATCTCACAATATGTGACATGCCGATTTTCTTCAATCATCTTAGACAGCATGGATGTTGTTTGGAATCACTACCGATTTCGGTCATCCATCATGAGATTCATCACTGACGGATGCATGACCACGACAAAATTCTGCAAACCAATTGTAAACAGTCTTTTCTGATGGTGCTTCATTACCAAAAGTTTCACGAAGCGATTACTAAGCATTCTTGACAAGTGAAGCCTTTCATAAAAAATCATCCAACAGAAACCTTCACGAGTTATTTAAATTTTTTTCACTCACTTGTTTCTTTAGAACACTCACTTTAAACAAAATACACAGACAATTTCTAAGATGCCACTGATTCCAAGATAAAAAATGTGAATTTTACGAATATCCGGAAGACAAATTTCAGTAGCACCTTCTATTGGTCATTTGTATAAACATAAAAGGCAACCTTTGTATATCTTTTTGTTGCCATTTTCCCTAACAGCTGAAATAAAAGAAATGTAATTAAAATATGTGCTATTTTGAAAAAATATAAATGAATAATTTCTGATAAAACATGGAGCTATTATAAACTATATTTAATTTTAAGTATCTATATTAATATTATAAACAAATGAAGGCATGTATTTCCATTTTTTTTTAAATAAAAAAATTACCTATTGGGTTTATAAGCGATTATGATCACGTGAAAAAGACGTTATTTCACCCTTTTTTGACTGGTTATTCTTCTTTCGCACAGAAATTCGGTTCAAAACACCCACTTTGACACTATTTTCTGAAAGATATTTTGAGTTTGCAAAAAATGGAAAAAACAGTTCGATTACATATTTTCTGAACAACAACACCTTCTAATTTCATGCTTTTCTGAAAAAAAAAAAAAAAAATTAAAACTTATGTCATAAAGTTGCTCTTTTGGATTTGAGAACAGCCTTAACACTGGATCGTATATGTGGAATTCCTCAGCTGCGCAGTTCAATGCGAATAACATCATTATATTACCGGGTGTCCCAAAAAGGACTGGCTGATTTTAAAATTCAATAACTTCCAAACGGTGACAGATATTAAAAAAATTCTTGCAGGAGGGTTATGCATAAAGTCAAAAGTTTTTTTTACAGTGATTTTCGATTTTAGTTCGAATTACAAACAATAGAGGGCACTGCGATCAATAGAGGCTAAATTCAGGCTCAATTTTTGGTACTTCATGGCCCAGATAATACATTTCCATCTCCTTTTTCTGCATGGAACAACAGAAAGGACCAAAAATCGAGCCTGTATTTAGTGACTATTGCTTACAGCGCCATCTATTGTTTGTAATTTGAACTAAAATCGAAAATCACTGTAATAAAACTTTTGACTTTATGCATAACCCTCCTGCAAGAATTTTTTAATATCTGTCACCGTTTGGAAGTTATTGAATTTTAAAATCAGTCAGTCCTTTTTGGGACACCCAGTATATAAAATCCAAACGGAAATTTCATTCTGAACATCTAGATTTCGAGTTCTACTGCATGGATTTCGACGAAACTTACACTGTTAGATATCGTTTCAGGGAAGGTTTTAAGCTATAACACATTGTTCTACATTGATTAGTTATAGAATTATGATGAAAAGTTCTGTTATTTTGGACGAAAAGGTTGCCATTGGCATATGATTTTCATCTTGACATATTAAGCAATCTTTTTGAAATGAACGTCTATATGTTTTAGAAATTAAAATATACAAACAGCCCGAAAAAAACTATTACTGATTTTATTAAAAATACAAAGAAATACAGTTTTAAGGAGAAATAATAGTATAAAAAGAAAATATTTAATTTAAATATGAAAGAAATGTGTTTGTACGGCTTAAAAGAAGATTCATTTTCAAAGTCGATCGATGGAAACTATACTTGGCAATTTATCATCTTTGTAGTTTATATTTGGCACCCGGATAGTGGGTTTTTTTTCATTTTTTTAAGTTTGTCAGGGTTTATTTCAAAAGTACAGGATGCATTTTGTTTATCATTTACACCATTGGATAAATTTTCAGAATCATTTGTATGCATGATTTACCTATATAACTATTATTATTATTATTATTATTATTCAATTAAAATTTGGTGTTTCTCTTTTTTTTTTTTAGGGGGCAAAGGTTGCTGTTGGTCATTGTTTCTCATCTTGGCAACGATATATTATGCTATTATTGAGGAATTGAAACGGCTACATTATTTATAAAAAAATACGAAAAGCATGGGAAAACTGTTTGTAATTTTATTTGAAATATATGATTTAAAAAAAAAAAAAACGAATTTAAGGGAACTTAGAATTATTCTTACGGAGATTTGTGCAATTATGCATTATTTAAAAAAATTTCATGGTGAAATATATATGTATATATATATTTTTTTTGCTTCATTACTTTTTAGTATAACTGCGTATACATTCTCATTTTTCTGATAGGTGATTACAGGATTTTTGAAAAACCTTCCGTAATTGAGCACCCTACCCAAATGGCGTATAAATTATGTTACTGGAAGCATTTTTCATGCTTGAAGAGAATGCTTCAGGATGAATCCTATTACAAAAGATGAACCGATTTCACAATTAGTGATTATTTAGAAATTTGTGGTTTTTCACTTAATCAATTTTCACATTGGCACACTCAATGCAGTAATGAACAATCTGGCTGAGAATGAAAAAGTGAGAACCATTTTTTTAAGTGCTGATGCACCCTGCCTTTTTCAGACATAGAAGAAGTGCTCCACACCTCTTTCCAGTATCTTCTTTGCCTTTTTTTTGTTGTTGTTTGTTTGTTCAAAATATTTTGCCTTTTTTCTTTTTCCCATTAAAAGCACCTGGACTTTGGAAAACAGAAGTTCTGTTGGTGTGTATGACTAACATGTAAAGTGCTACATATGCAAAAAACAGGTGCAGCAACTGCATTGCATTTTCTATTTGAAAATGGCCCCAGTGTTTTCTAAATTCATCTGAATTTTTTTAAGATTATGCCTTTATTACAACACAAGTGTAACACTCTAAAGGAAGATGTTAATGAAAAAATAAGCATTATCGTTTAAAAAAAAAGAATATGTTTAAAATAAATACTCTTTTTCTTCAGTTTTTTTTTTTTTTTTTTTTTTTTTTGTAATGTTTGAAAAATTTTCTGCAGGGTTTCTTTCTGCATAACGAAACATTATCAATGAAAAGCTTGAGCAAATTCAGAATACTTTTGGATCAGTCATATTTTTTTATGCTTTTGCTAATTTTGTTCCAGATTATATGATTAGTAAATAAAAGCATATAAAACAATTTCCTGACATTTACATATTTTCAGGTCAACAAAATTTTCTGATATTTCCATTTTCCAGATCTGTGACCATCCCTTTTCCTCTGATAACTTATGAAAAATAACAAAATCAGGAAGAAAAATGCAGCTTACTTGTACATTAGCAGGCATAATCAAAATTCTTAAAATTGATAAATATCTAAGAAGGCATTTAATGTGCTACTGATTTGCAATTGTTTTATTAAAAATAATCACACTGTTAAAACAATCATAAATAGAAATCTTAAAATGTGTCAATCATTTGACACTGGTTAAAATAGTGTTAAATCTTTCAGGGGTGATTCTGAATATAAAAAAAAATTTCTGAAATTCACAGCAAATTTTCTGAAAGGTTACAGCAGAGGGGGAGGCGGGAGGGATATCCTCCCGGCACTAATTATGCGTTTTTCCTATGGCCCTTTGGCAAAATTTGCATTATTTGGCGAAATTAGAGTTTTTTTATGCGATCTTTTGATGAAATTTGCATTTTTTTTCTGCAATCCTTTCACAAAATTTGCATTTTTTCACAATCCATAGACAAAATTCATGTTTTTTTATTTATTTATTTAATTTTTTTTTGGTGATCTTTTGACGAAATTAGTGGTTTTTCCATGATCCTTTGACAAAATTGGCAATTTTTTTTCTGTGAACGATTGACAAAATTCATGATTTTCTTTTGGGGACGATCATTTGACGAACTTTGTGATTTTTCTTAAGCCCAAATTTTCAAAGAGAACCGAATGCTTTAAATTTTCGGAACAGAATCACTCCTGAAATCTTTTTAAATAAAAAAACAAGACTTTCTTTCCTCCACCGTCTCTCCGAAAACAAAGTGAACACAAATAGAAAATTAGTAAAACAATATTATTTACCTGCAACAACACTATCATTTTTTAAAGCACGGCGGACAATCATTATAGCATCATGTAACGAACGCTCAGTTTCCTCAATGAACTGTTCAGCACCACCTCTAAGTATTATAGTGACAGTTTTTGTGTTTGAACACCCTGTAAAAAGGTTATACCTATGAAAGAAAAGATAACTTTCATATCAGCTGTTATGAGCAAGATTTAAAAAAATTACTTTGATCAAATACAATTATCTTGCAAAAGTTACAAAATTCTAGGTATACATTAGCCCAAAACAAAACACAAGATGTTATTTACAGATTTTTAATGTCTTCAAGCACTATGTAGAGAAAATGGGATGTTGAATGAAAATAATGTACAACATGCATAAGAAAAATTGCTGTATCAACAAAAACTTCAAATGAGGCAGATTTTTAATATTTTCCTAACATTTTTCCTAACTAGCATCATGTAGATAAGAAGGGTTGCTAAGGAAAATAATTATAAAAATTATATAGAAAATTTCAGAAATATCGAAATCTGCAGTTAAAGCAGATCTTTAATGTTTTTTCCAGCATTACATAGAGAAGATGGATGAGCAAATGAAAATCACTGTAAAAAATAAGTATGAAAATTTCTGTAGATGAGACACGACTTTTTTGTGTTTTCTCAGTGTTAAATACAGAAGATGGGTTGCTCATGAAAATATTTTTGAAGAATACATAAGAAAAATTGCTGTATCAATGAAATCTGCAGATGAGGCTGATTTTAATGTTTTCTCAACACTATGTAGAGAGGATGGGTTGCTAATGAAAATAATTTTTACTGAATAAAAATTATGAAACATATATACAAAAAATTGATGTATCAATAAAATTTACAGATGAGGCAAATTTTAACATTTTCCCCAGCATTATGTAGAGATGATTTGCAAAAAAAAAAAAAAAAAAGAAAAGAAAAGAAAAAGAAAGAAAGAAAAGAAAGAAAGAAAATTGCATCATTGACAGAATTGATTTATGCAACCAGCTGAGAATAAAGGTTAATTATCATATTTTTTAAAGTAAAATTTGCCTTCTCCTCGTAAAGATTGAAAAAAAAAAATCTGCAGGCAGAATGTAAGCCCTCTCCCCTCCTTCCCCCTTGCATTACATAGAAATAATATATTGCTGAAGGTGTAATCAGGTACATTGCAAAGTTTTTTTTTTTTTTTTTTTAAGTGTGCTACAGATTTAAAATGACATTAAAGTATACTAATCTCAGATCATCAGAAGCATAAATCATACCTGCCAATATAACAGTTTTCGTGGATACTTGCTGATACTAAATGTAAAGCTGAAAAAACAATAAAAAATTACCTGATCTGTAAATTTTATTGATGCAGAAATTTTTTATAATTTTTTTAAATTATATTCACTACGCTACCCACTTGTAAAGACAGCAAAACATTAAAATTCTGCTTCATCAGCTTCTGTTCTTTATTGATACAGTATATTTTCTTATATATGTTTTATAATAATCTTGATTAACCAACCTGTTTTGTCTACAGAAAACTGAAAACATTGTAATCTGCCTCATAGCTAGATTTTATTGATATAGCAATTTCCTTATATATATTTTATAAATATTTTTTGCTTAGTAACCACTGGCCGGTAGGTTTATTTTTTTTAGTAGCCAGTTACTGGCTAGTGAGAATAATTTCTTTAGTAGCCAGTAAGTACATTTATGTCAATGAATATTTAATTTTTAAAAAATATAATGCGTTTACAGTAAACAAGTAATTTATGTACTTAATAAAAATATATTAATTTATTACAGGGTGTCTATTCCACATCAGCAACAAATTTCCCTGACTTTTCCAGGTATTGAGATTTTGTGATGTTACACACAAAAGCTCTTAAAAGTTGTTAATTTGAGAGGGGAACTTTCACAACTGATGCTGAAATAACAACTACAGAACTGTTAAACAAATTCTTGCAAAATTTCCAAACTGTTGAACATTTTATATGCTAAACATTTCGCAAATACACACTGTTTAGCATCAGGTTCTATCCGTTTTGTGCAATCAGGATGAAATTCTTTATCACATCCGTCACAATTAAATACATTTTGCTTCAACATATTTTAATACGAATATTAAATTTTCAATAAATTAAGCTAATAAATGTCCAGTTCCAAAACAAAGATAAGTGAACAGACTGAAACCCCTAACCAATCCTACAACATTCAGTACAAAGATTCAGTGAAGCTGGAGTCGAAAATATGAGAGTTACAAGGAAGGATTGAAAAGGGGTAGACAAAATTATTCGCAAAACATGGAAATACTCTTTACAGTACTTATAGAGAGCAAAATTTCATTTTCCTGATGCTGCAATTTTAAATCCTTAGTTTTTATAATAAGAAATTTTTCTTGGAAGTTTCAAATTTTTAAACTCTTTCTCGGAGTTTTCAAATTTTCCTGACTCGCAGAGTTTTCAAATTTCCCTGACTTTTCCTCAAGAATGGTATATTTCCCTGACTTTTCCAGGTTATCTAGGTGGCTAGACACCCTGTTTATACTGTTTTGAATAAGCTTGATATACTAATTTCCAATCTATTTTAAGTTTTAAAATAAGTTAACAGCAAAGTTACACACAACATGCTTATGTAGCTAACTACGTAAGTCCCACAAAATTTAGGTACTCCTACATTAGTATACTACATAAGTAGAATTAGCTTTTTTTAAAAAATTATTTGTTTAGAATTAAGATCTGACAATAATAAAATAGGTATGTTTATCAACTGACTTGCAGATGTGAGAATGAAAAGATTGTCGAATTGCCAGTTCAGTGGGAAATTGGAAACGTCAAAATGTAGGGAAAAAAAGAATAGAGAAACAAAAAGAACGGAAAATCCTGCATCTTAACCGTTCTTTCCATATTTTTAATCACCAGTTTTTCAAATTTAATCGCTGAGTGGCGACTGGGGAGTGCTTACTTTCATCTTTATCCGAAAACCTTTTTCACTATGTAGCAGAGGAAAAACATTAAAATTCATCTGCAGATTTCATTATTTCAGAATATTTCTTATAATTATTTTTATTCGCAACCAATCTGTTCAATGCTGGAAAACATTAAAAATCTACCTCCAGGGGTCGATGCAGGTTTTTATTCTTGGGGCCCATTTTGTGAAAAGTAGAAGTTATTTTTGTGAATTTTATTATATTTTTGTGAAAAATAACATTTTGTAACGAAAGTTGAAATCCAGTTACTCAAATTCGAACCCAGAATTTATGAACAAAAACATTTTTTAAATCCTCTAGCTAAAGTTTTTGTTTTTCGTGATCTAGTTTCATTTACAAATTACACATTTTAAAACAGTTTTTATAAAAAAGAATGTTACGTAGAGGCAAATTTTATTAAAAGGAATTTTGTGAAGGGGCCTGTTTTATTAAGTTCATTTTTGTGAAAGGGCCCATTTTATTAAATTTATTTTTGTGAAGGGGCCTATTTTATTAAATAGATTTTTGTGAAAGGGCCCTAAATAGCCCCCAAATTTTGCCTGGATCAGCCCCTGACCTCATGTGTAAATTTCATTATTGTAGAAATTTTCTTATTAGACCCTCAGTCACATTAATGGAATCTGTCAAAACCCTCCTTTTTTAAAATACATTTTTATGAGTATTTTAAGTTCCTGCTCCTTTTTTTTTTAACTAAAAGTATGTTACACATACAGTATATTAAAATTTTCAAACTTTTTTTGCGAGTTATGAAAGTAGGATCACGACTAATATGAGCAAAACATGAGCATTTCAATGTGATTTTCATCAAAAAGCAAGAAATCCCTCTCTTGTCAAACACTGTTCTTTCTCAGCGATATTTCTACATTGCAACTGTCTGCTAAAATGTAGTAATTTACCAGTTTTGCCAGACAGAATTTCAACCTTTAAAAAGACCACACACACACCAAAGAAATGCAAAGGAATGTCCTGAGGTCTTGAAAGAATGAAAGTAGGGATAAGGTCATTTCAAATACTGTCCTTATGTAAGATTGACAACTGAGTCGTGGAACAGGAGAAGCATTGAAGAAAACCCTTATTTGTTTTCTTCTTTACATCTGGACTCTGGCTATTAAGCAGAATTTTTATCTTTCTTATTGCAATATTAAAATGAAAAAGATATGTGAAATCAATGGCTCAAAAACTGCAGTGATTACTTGCACTGTTAGCTGAGTTATCCTGGAAAACATTGTGATATTCAATAATTTTAGATTAGAGAAAATTACAACAATTAACAGTAACAATTAGTTTAATGATATGCATGTTTTTAAGATTTTTTATACATTCATGGGTGTTACGAGTAACATGTAATACAAGGGCTGTTAAACTCCTTGCTTCTCGTATTAATTGAGTTCAACTGCATAAAAGTTTGTTTCTGCATGGCAACAGCCTTAAGCTTATTTTACTCAAATAATTTTAGAAGACTGAATTCTTAGTCAAACTGTACAAAAGTACAGTTTAGCATAGAGATGCAACAGTACAGTTAGCATACAGATGCAACAGTATAGTTAGCATACAGATGCAACAGTACAGCTAGCATACAGGTGCAAAAATGCATCTCTGTATGCTAATTTGGTGGTGATATAATTGGGAATTCCCCCCCCCCCCCCTATTCTGTACAGCAGAGAGATTTTTTATCACTAATTTTTCAACAGGGAAAATTATCAGTAACAGAAAGAATTGTATAACTGATTAATTGCTAAGATTAGTTGAAGTTATATTTTTTCTAACTACTGAATTTAACAAAGGATGGATTATTAGACATCAGAGAAATGATGCTTTTTATAGTTGGGAAGAAGAAGCTTCTGCATCCTAGTCTGTTAAACTGAACATGTGTCTTGTGTGGAAACTTTTTTGAAGCTAGAGCACCTCTAAATATAAGCTGCATTGTGAAAATTGTGCTTAATACACTCATGGCTCAAGAGAATTAATGTTACATAGTATTAGGTTTCAGGATGAACAGCATTACAGTATATTTTTCTAGTAAATATGTTGTAAAAATGACCATATTTTTTGAAAGACCTGTATCAGACAAACTAGCTTTAACAAAATAAAAATACTTTTAAAAAAGCTATTTTCAGCATAGATTATACATATACTATAATGTATAAACAAAAGTAATGTTTTAAGCTTAAATTATTTTACAATTTAAACATGAAATCATAATACATAACATGTATTTAAGCATATTTTACTAAAAGTTAAAATTTCACATAATAAAATATGTTTATTCATTTATGAATAATTATAACTAAAGTTTCATATACCTTTCACCACCAATCTGGACTTCTTCAAATTTTTCACAAGTACCAAGAGAACTTTCAGTTATATCATAACAAGTAGATAGGACTGCACCACCACAAGCTTTCATTGTTCGTTTCAAATCATCTTCTGGAACTCTGCCAGCACAGAACATGTCTCTATACAAACATAATCCAAATAAAACATCTTAAAAGGCTTATAACAATTATGTACCAATTTGATTTTAATTGAAATAACTATACAGTATTGCCCAGAACATTACATATAAATTAAATATGGCACATTACAACAAACAATTTTTATACAAGAAACTAGGGTTTCGATCATTTATTCAGCGGAAAATACAGGACATCTCACTCTAATGCAAATTTCTGCAAATAACTTTAACAACAGTATTAACCACTTCAACGGCAGCACTGAGATAAGTCAGGGGTAACAAGATTGTTTCCTTATCTATACTGCAAGTGAAATGGTTAAAGATTTAGCAATAATAAAATTTTTAACAGACTTCTTTTGCTTTGTGTGAAATGCAATGACATTACAAAAATTGCTGAAAGAATACAGTAATTCAATCCGTGAAACTAGATGTAATGAGAACTACATTTCAAAACATGGCACATCTAGTTCAGTGTTTTTTGGATACAGATAGCCGCTACTATCAGTTCTTATGATGTCATTAAATTTTACACAAAAAAAGTAAATCTGCTGCAAAATTTCATCAAAATATTTCAATCACTGTTACAGTTATGAACAAAAATACAGGTGCCGACTGGTGTGAGATTTAGCTCCATATACAAATTATACAACAATTGCTTCAACTTGCGATATGTAACTAGCAGATGAACTTGTAACAAACCTTTTTCTGAATATGTTTTAACAATACAGTCAACCCTCTGAAATCTGCACACTTAGAGGTTTTTGTGGATTATAGATCATCCTCTTTGTTTACATCTTATTTTTTAAAATCTGGCTATAAATTAGGAACAACAGCACAAAAATTACAATTAGAATGGAAAAGAATAACATAATGCAACACTGATTTAATATATTTAATAACAAAGTGAATATAAAGAAAAATTATCTACAATACTTATTTTACTGATTATTCATTATTTTAAACATTGACACAACAAAATGGTAGTTTCAGTTTTGGTTTGTTGTCAATAATTTTTTCCTGTAGTCTAAACATTCATTACTTCTTGCTCTGAGATAAAATTTTGTTACTCAAAGAAATTTAAATATTTATTCAGTGGAAAATTGATAACAGAAAAAAAATATATACCAAATTTAATTTTATAAGTTTAACTGTTAATGACAATTTTCATTGTTTACATTCCAATGTGTAGTGCAGATAATAGATGTTTGTGCATTATACACGGCGGATTTCACAGAGTTGACTGCATTTGTTTCTGAAAAAACAAGTTGGAAATTGCTCGTCAAATGTGGCAAATGAGGTGCGTTCGTATTATAAATACTTTTTGCACCGCATATTATACTGAATGCATATTTTAGAGCACTTCATAAGTGCATATCCATTTCATTCTGCTCGAAAGGCTGTAACATCAGTAAAATGCACTTGCAATAATTTTTTCCGATTGGCCGTAATGCAACGGAAAACTTTTAACTGCCCCTGTCATTAAACAATACATCCGATTTTCATAAAATTTGAAATGACTAGACAAAATTTTGCAACAATTATATATTTCGAATTTCAGACCATTCGGAAGGCTGTAACATCATCAAAATGCACTTGCAATAATTTTTTTCCCATTGGCCGTAATGTAATGGAAAACTTTTGACTGTCCCTGTAATTAAACTATAAATCCGATTTTCATAAAATTTGAAATGACTCGACAAAATTTTGCAACAATTATATATTTAAAATTTCAGACCATTAGGTTGGGTAGCTTTTGCTCTGTTATATGCAGACAGACACACGGACTGAAAAACGACTATATGTGCTACGTATTTATATAATTACGAACGCACCTAAAAAAGAGCAAACCAGTACCACGAAATTTAAAAAATAATTGCAACAATAAAAACGTTAGATAGAAAATAAATAAAACTTGCTGTCACAGCATTAGTTTACTGTTTTTTTACTTTTCTTTCTTTTTTTTAAATAATTTGCTTTCTTATTTTTCCTTGAAGTTTCGGTTTTCAATATAAAATTTTATGAAAATTTAGCAGGATAACCTTAACATGTAGCAAAAATATTATAAGTAGTATTTATGTAGTTTTAGAAAAATTGGAACTTCAGAATTGGCTTAAAAATCACATTTATGTACACAATTTTTCACAAGAAGAACAACTCTTAAAGCGTACTTTATTCTTCTCATTACTTCAAATGCTTCTTTTTAAGGTATACATATTTTTTTCTTACGTAGAATTAATTTATTTTACACTCATAGAAATAAATATCTGAGATATTTCATTGCAAAGTGCTCGGTAATGTTGTAGCTGAGTCCAGTGATTGTAGTTAGTTCCAATGGAGTTACTTTCCAAAGCATGTTACTTACTGGTACCCAAACTGTATCACTTTTGGACAGTTGAAAAGATGTTTCTGGTCTATATGGGTAAAAAAAGTGAATAAACAGGTAATTGTTTTCTTCCCTTAGCTCAAGAATTTTTTCCAACTCACCACTTTTTATTATAAATGCACGCAATATAATCATTTACCTTGAATGATAGTAAGCTTTTCCAAATTTTAAAAATATTTTGATCATACATTGTTCCCATATAGATGTTACAAAGCATCTGATAACACTTTCACTTAATGCAGACCTGCCAACCTTTGAAAATGAGAAATCGTAGCACACAAAATTTAAATTAATCTGGAGGTAGGTTAGTTGGTTTTTCATGATCTTGTGACATTCGTAAAAGGAAAATAAGGTTTCCGTCTTTCAACTCAATACAGTAAATTTTTTCCTCTGAAAATTTTTAGAGTTTATTTTCATTTCGCAGTGTTTTTTTTACATTTGTAAAAGGAGACTGGTTTCAATTTTTTAGCCTAGTGCAGTAAATTTTGACGGAATTCGAGATTTTTTCCTGCCATCATTTCAGGATATTCACACTTTTTTCCCACAATCGTAATTAAAATTTTCCTATCACGATTCTTTATTGATATCTGCACTTTTTACCATGAACTTTTGGCGAAATTAGCATTTTTTACGCGATCCTTTGACGAATTTTGCATTATTTTACTACGATCCTTTGACTAAATTAGTGTTTTCTTTCTGCAATCTTTCGGTGATATTTGCATTTTCTTACTAATCTTTCGATGAAATTTGCATTTTCTTACTAATCTTTCGATGAAATTTGCATTATCTTACTGATCTTTTGATGAAATTCGCGTTTTCTTTCTGCGATATTTTGACAAAATTCACGTTTTTACTATGATCTTTTAACGAAATTAATTTTCTTCTGCGACCAATTGACGAAATTGATTTTTTTTTTTACACAGTCATTTGTCGAAATTCACGCTAGTTTATCACAAATCATGCGATTTTACACACTATTTCAAGCCTCGCCCCTCAAGGAACCCCCTCCAGAATTCTTAAAATGGCACCCTTGTTTCTAAGGAACGGAATTCCTGTATAAATATTTACAAAAACACGATTAGAGTATTTTATGTTAAGAAGGTTTTTTTTTTTTTGCAGCCCAGAATTTTTTTTTTTGTCACGAGCATTTTTTAATGTCCGAATTTTCGGACTCTAATGGTTAATTTTTTAAACTTTTGGAAATGAATACTTGGAAATTTCAGAACAGAATCACTCCTGAAAAATATGCTGCGCGGAATAAAAATTGCAACTAGAAACAAAAAATGCTTTTGTGTTTTTTGCAAAAAATCGTAGTTTAAGACCGATTTTCGTAGCATCGTAGTTCATAGGTCCAAATCATAGCAACTACGATTTTTTCGTAGCAGTTGGCAGGTTTGCTTAATGGTATACATTGGTGACATGCATGTGTACCAGGAATCCTTTGGCAGAACTGGAATCTATTTTCTAATTTTTTCTCATTTTCTTTGATTTCTTCTCTTCAAATATATAGTTAAGTAACTCCAGAAATGTTTTGAGAGCAGCAGTCAAACATATCTTTTGGTGTTAAAATTTGATTTGTCAGGCATGAAAGCGGGAAATAGGAAAAAAGGTGGAAAATCTTTTCCATCTATAAAATGGCGCTAACTTTTATAATTTAGACATATTTTAACAGTTATTTATAGGATAAAATGAAATATAACTGTATGTATGGTTTTTATTTTTTAAATAACTTATAAAATATTAAAAACAAATTTAAACTTTTTAATCAAAAGTATTGTATAAATAGGACAAAATATTCTATTCCAAAAAAAAACCTTATGAAAACTTCCTTAAAGTCTAAAAAGACTTTCGAAAGATACTTTAAACAACTTTATTTACATGACTTTCATATGCTTAAAATATAAGCTTCCCTTTGATTTGATAGCTCTTTTGTACAGCAATTCAGAAAAAAATTCTAAGGATTTGAATAGACAAATGCCCGTGTTAGGAAGAAGAAAAAAAAAATAAGAAAATAAAGGGAAAAGATAAAATGATTTTAGATTAATTAAAATTAGGAGTAATAAATATATTATGTGATTTTAATATGAATTAGAAAGGAGAAAGTTTACTATTAAATATGGGCAAATGATCGTTAGTGGATAGGATAAACATTGCATGTGAGAGATGTAAATAAATATAACTTGGTAACTTCATGGTAAAATATGAATAATAAACTTTAGACTCACCTGAACTAAGAAAATATTTCATCTTGCCTGAAATCGTGATAGTGTATAGATATACAAAATAAATTTAACTTTGTGCCAATTATTAATTTTTATATTTTGTTAAATACTTTATATTTTTTATTCTTCTATGTATTTCAAATAAATCATCAAGATTATTCCCATATTGTGAATATAAATTATTTCATTTAATTATATATTATCTATAATATTGAAGATAAGTATGTATTTAAAGGATTTATTACTAATAATAAATTTGGCACAATAATAATCAAATTATAAGATAGACATAAAACAAAACGAGAAATAAGTACGAACAAACAGCTTTATTACATTTCAAAACACATTAAAGGAGGGGAAGGGGATGGAGAAAGTGCACTTACCCATACTATATGTAAAAACATTGCCACATTCATTATTATTAAAATAATCAAACATTATTATTGTATAGCACATATCTTCACACAGAGACATTCTTCAGTAATGTAAGTTAATCTCTTTTTACACTACACAATATCATAGTATTAGTTTGACCGTAACTCCCTGAATTGACGCTACATCGTCCAGATACTCAAAATTAATGTTCAGAGAAAGTTTCCATTTAAAATCCATGTTTTTGGATCGTAGGATGTCATCTTTCATACACTTCTGAAGTTTAATAACGGAATATACAATGTAGATCAATAGAGGGAACACATCGTCGCATGTGTGTTATTTACTTCTATCCAAATTCTGCTAAAAATAACAGAAATTCTCATCAGTGGAGCACTACTCATAAAGCAGTATAAACCTATCGATGTTTGATGACTTCTCGGGTGATACCACTTATAAAAATGCTTGATGCTTTCCAACTGAAGAAAAGACGTACTCTGAGTACTAAGGAAAATCAATCTGTTGGTTTCCATCATCGAGTTGTTGCTTTCATTAAAGTTGTATATTTTCATATTTCCTTTTTAATACAGGATTGTTAAGCAACAGTACAAATTCTTTACAGAGTTCTTTCTAAATAAACGGAATCCAATTCCGTTGAAATTAATTTTCGTCAATGGATGAAAGTCCCAGGAGGGACCGAGAGGTACGTGTTTACATCTTGGAGTCGTTTCGCAAGAGAAGCCACGCTATCTCCAAGGACGCTCCCAAAGAACCGTCGTTAGGCACAAACGATGCCGATTGGTTGATTTTTTAAAAAAACGATGCCACACAGAGTAATAGAAGTGTTTGAATAAAATAACGTTAAATGATGAATTTTAGATTTGAAAATTATTATAAAAATATTCTATTACGGTAGAATGCATTAATTTTAAGATTTATTATTTTATTATTGATAATTTTTTACGATCTTTTATGGCGATTAAATTAAAATTGTTTTTAAGTGAAATTTAACTGAAAAACGAACTTAGCGAAAATTAATGAATATTTAAAGGTAGAATTTAAATTTTGAATGTAAAGAAGTTTTTTGATTTAATTTAAATATTTTAAAATAGTTTTTTAAATTAATTTTAATTGGAAAGGATGTTATTACATAACAGTCCGATTATTAAATTTTTGAGATGCACCTCCTCCACCTTATATGCTTCCAATATTTTCTTTGCATTTTTGCATCAATCCAGAGAATGACCAAAATTGTTTTAAAAAAGGTGGAATTCCTCCTTTAGGAGGAACTCTTTCATGCCTGGTTTGTGTATGGTCACTGTAAGAAAATTCTTGTTATCTCTCTCTTTGTCATTCTACCCATACCATCACAGGCATTTTTTCCATGGGAAGAGGCAAAGAAATTCCATTCTGATTTTATCCGAAAATCCTTGAAAAGATGGCATACATTCACAAAATTCTTTTTGTTTTTATACTGGCTTCTTGAATCCATCAGTGGAATAAATAACTTTTTATGCACTGGCACATTAAAAATAAATAGGACAGGATATGAAAACTTGTACTCAGTCATAGAATTTAACAGAAGTTTACAAATTAAGACATAATATGATTTGTAAGTTTGTTCTTAATTATAAAATTAATACTTACATTCAATTAATGCTAGCTTAAAATTAAATGAAACATTAAATTTGTGAGCATAAGTTTTAATATTATTTTCATGTAAAAAAGTTATTTATAATTTAAAAAGAGGAATTTGAAGAAATGAGTAGAATATATTACGCATTATGAGTTCTTCATGGTATGAAAATATAATGTAAACAAGTGGAATTTCAAGCCAATTTCGAGGCTTCATATTTTTAAAACCACATACATATCACTCATAATATTTTTGCTACATATTTATATTTATAACAAGGTTATTCTGCTAAATTTCCATAAAATTTTACCCAGACTTTTTCTAGGTACTGAACTTCAAATTTACCATTTTGACACTGAGATGCCAAGTTTGACTAATTATACAAAAAGAAGGAGTATCTCAAAATGTTTCATATTTCTTCTGTGAATAGTTCAATAAGGTATAATATATACAGAAAAAAAAAATGTAAAGGTGAGTTTTACTTTCTTCCATTAAAATTTTATGTCAAAAATTCAATTTTTTGCTGTTAAAATGATATATTTAATCTTATTTTATGCAATTTTTTTAATCATTATCATAAAAATACTTATCAAAATTTAGTTCATTCTTTACTCAATTTAATGGTTTTTAAATCATTTTGATATGTTTAGAAATAAAAAGTTATAAGAGTTTCCGTAAAGTACTATTTTTATGAGAAACCACTTGTGACATTGCAAAAAATGGATGACAAAAAAAAATCGAAAGGTTTAAAATTTTTTTTATCCCCGTTTTGTACACAGAATGATTTCCTAATTATACAAATTTCATCTGATAAAAAAATGTTTTAGGCATACATATTTATCTTTTATAATGATTTTTGTAAATGATCATCTGTAATACTATAACTTTCTCAAAGAGTACTGGAAACATTTCTGCAATTGCAAAGTCCGCAGCTTTTAATGAGCACGTGAAAAGTGTCAGCAAAGTTTAGTCATATGTGAATTGTTTGCTTTATAATTTGCACTCGCGTCTCAAGTCAGTCATGGCTGATAATTATAAACAGTGAAGTTCATAGCAATAAATGAAGAGTGTCTTATTTTAGCCGATACAGCTCAAATCAATGAGTAATGCTGAAAATTTCCAAAGGAATAAACAAGATTTTTTGGAATATAGATAGTTTTGGTGAGGCTGAATTTTCAGCAGCATCTTCGGCGAAACTGAAATTCTGGGCCGAAAACGAATTTTCGGTCAACTAATTATGCATATATTTTTTTTAACACACCTTAATATATGCTACATATTTGGCATAGAAACACTTTTTAAACATTAAGTACTAAATTTTAAGAGGGGAATTTTTCAGTAATTCTTGACCTCGAATTTAAGATAATCCTTCCTTAGCAAGTATTTAAAATACTATTTTAAACATATTTTTTTCGAACAGCCAAAATAAAAATTACCTAAAGCTATGAAAAGTCAAGGGTCTCAGAAATCAAGGATACGCTTTTTTTTAAACAAATATACTTAAATCGGCTTCTGTAGAATGTACCCTAATCAAATGGTCTAATTTTAAAAAATAAAAAATTACATACCTGTCAGCAAAATACTGGGTAGCAACATCACCAATTGGTAGCTTTGAGAGAACAACTTTAGCTCCACTTTCTACTATTTTTTCTAATTTTCTATACAGGATTTCCCATTCAGCATCAACAACATTTTGGTATTCCTAAACAAAGAAAATTTTCCAGTAATTAATCATATCTTTTATAAAAGACTTCTTTACAAAACAAAAACTTTGTCATAGAAAACATGCTTATTGCCATACACAGTAAGAAAATGTGGTACTTCAGTATAAAAAGAGACCAATTTGCACCAAATAAGGCTATTTAAAAATCTATCATGCAGCATCTTTTCTCTAAAGATCATCATATAAATAAAAAAATTCACCTTTTGGAGAAATATTTAATATATTATTAAAGTATATAACATATTACACAAATTTGGTTTTTGTAACAACGAGATATTTTCCTTAAGTTTTCAGGGACACAAAATTTTTTATTGCAGATAAAACTGATTCAAAAAACCATCATTTTTCCTTGTTCCTTCTTTAATTGACATCTAATCACATTTTGTACCATTTTTACAAATTTACTCTTGTAGTAGAATTCTGTACGGGAAGGGGGGGGGGGGGACATCCATCATCTTCTTTGGAGGGATGATCCTAAATTTTCAATTTTAGCTAAAGAGAAGAACTTGCACAAAATCTACAAATTCAGATTAATGATGATGCTATGTTAAAACAAATAAATAAATAAAAATCATGTGTCAAGCACAGAAACACTTAACACTGCATAGAAATTTCATTGTAGGGTGAAAGACATCTAAGCAAACAACTTAGAAAATGAATAACTCATTTGAAAACCAGATTTCAGTGCACATCTATGCTAATATTATCAAAAAGTAAAGTTTGTTTATTTGTAGGAGGTAATCTCTGGAACTACCGAACCAATTTCAAAAGTAATGGCATCAAAATGATGATGTTAGTCCACGTTCGAACATAGGCTATATCGTAAGTTGATGGCACTAACCCAAAGGGGGTGCAGGAGCAAAAAACATTTAAAAAATGAGATTTTTGTGTTACTGAAAGGCCTAAAAACATGAAATTTTGGTATGTTAGTTATAAGATATAAATGATCTCTAAGAACATTTTTTTTAAAATTCGAAATTTAAAAGGGGGGTGAAAATGCACGAAAAACATACTGAATGGTGATTTCTATACAATCTCAGATAGTACTGAACTGATTCAAAAAACAATGGTGCCAACATGATGGTGACAGCCCTTGCTCCAGCGGCTATATTTTATATCAGAGTCACAACCAACTGGGGGTTGCAGCAGCAAAAAACGTTCTAAATTGCGATTTTTGTGTTACTGAAGGGCCTAGAAACATGAAAATTGGCATGGCTAGTTCCTTATATAAAATAAATGATCTCAAAGAATATTTCCTTTAAAAAATCGAAATTTAAAAGGGGTGAAAATGTGCAAAGTGTTCTAAAAAATGTTCTAAATGGCGATTTCTATGCAATCTCAGGTAGTACCGAACCTATTTAAAAAATAATGGTGCTAACATGATGGTGACAGCACTTGCTCCATCAAAAAACGTTCTAGATTGCGATTTTTGTGTTACTGAAGGGCCTAGAAACATGAAAATTGGCATGGAACCGATTTCAAAAATAATGTTGTGAAAATGATGGTGACAACTCTTGCTCAAAAATATATTTATGTTGGTGCCACTATCCCAAAGGGGATGCAGGAGCAAAAAACATTCTAAAATTGCAGTTTTTGTGTTACTGAAGGGTCTAGGTAGATGAAATTTGGCATGTTAGTTACTTACAGGGTGTAAAAAAATCATGATTTAAAAAAAAAAATAAAATAAAAAAAATCGGATTTTTTTTTTTATTTAAATCGGATTTTTTTTATTTTAATTTTTTTTTTTATTTGATTTTTGTAAAATTTTAATTATGTAATTATAGAAATTTTTAAAAAAAACTGCAAATTAAAAATTTCTTTAGTAACATATAACATTATGTGCACTAATATTTTGTAATAATTATATATAAACCAATATTAAATACTGCTTATATTTTAAAGTTATTGATAAATTGCATTTAATTTTAAATTGATGATACAGATTAAATTGTGTGATTATTAAACAATTAACTGTTTAATTAAGAACACAATCTACATTTTTGAAAAAGTGGTTGAAAAAAAAAAGGTGATAAATAATCATTTGATAAATTCATAAAGCGGCCAACGATTTTACACAGGTTCTAAAGCATATGTAGATCAAATTGATCAAAAATTGTAGCAATGTATACAGCAAATTCGCACATAATTTATAAATAGATTACAAAAATTGTATTTTGAAATTTAAATCAGATTGTTTCCCCACAACATTAAAATATTTGAATAGCTACTAAATATTATAATGTTTTGAAGTTATTTAACATTTAGTTAGATGTTTTTTAAATGTATAATACTTCTCTTTACACAGTTTAATATTGTTATAATTAACAATAATAAATATTATATTTTTTATAAGTGATTTAGTGATAATTTTCATTAGTGATTATAGTGTTTTTTCACACTATTTAAAAAAATCAGAAAATATGTGATTTTATCATCTAATTTAAATCAGTTGATTAAAATCATTGACACTCTATTGCTATGTTTATTGTATATAAAAGAATTAAACAAAAACCTAATTTGCAGAACAAATTAAAAAAACAAAATTTATTTCCTAAATTGTTAAAGCCCGAGAAGGGGCAGATATTAAGATATTTCATTCAATTTGTTCTACATTTAATGTTAAATTTTTGTAACAAATAAGTTAAATCAATTGAACATTAAAAAATAAAAATGAAATTCATACAATATAATACTTTAAACACCTATATACTTAGATTTCGTTCAAATGAAATCAAAATAAATCTTAGACTTTTTTTTTAAAGTTTTGTATTTTGCATGTACCTTATCATATTATGTACAATCGTCATAAACATAATGCAAAATCTGCAGTACACATATTTACAACTTAAAAATGGAAAAAGTCTAAGATTTATTTCGATTTAATTTGAACGAAATCTAAGTATATAGGTGTTTAAAGTATTATATTGTATGAATTTCATTTTTATTTTTTAATGTTCAATTGATTTAACTTAGTTGTTACAAAAATTTAACATTAAATGTAGAACGAATTGAATGAAATATCTTAATATCTGCCCCTTCTCGGGCTTAAACAATTTAGGAAATAAATTTCTTGGCGGTATTTGGCGACAGAACAGGGTCTCCCTATGGTAACCCCTTACTGAAAATACTTTCATTCATCTTCAATAACCCATGGCCGCCCTTTTGTTTCCCATGCAAAACTAAAATTAATTAATTAAAATTTATTTAATGAATTAATATTTGAAAAACTGTATTAACATCAATTGTCATCCAGTACAAGTTAAAAAAAAATTATTTCAACTTGATAGGATGAATAACGAGTATTTTATTAACGATTGAAAATTTGAACAAGATAAATATATAAATAAATATAGGGAGAGTGTGAGCTAATAGTAGGAATTGAAAAAAATCTGCTTGAAAATGCTATTTTTATTTCCACTATGACGCCATATTCATCATCTTTTTAATTCTTAAAAAAAAAAAAAAAAAAACTATTTCAGTTTCTTCAGTTTCATGTTTCACGTGAAAATCATTCAAATTATTATTAGGCAAATTATTATTACGGCTTTTGAATTATTTACAACAATGAAGGAAAAAAAGTTAAATTTTATTAGAAAATGTCTGTTGATTCTGAATGAAAAAAGTGAAATTTGGAATTATTAAGAAAAATATTTGAATAATGTAAATAAAAATTAGCCCATGTTACTCTCTAGATTATAATCCACCTATATGCAAAGGCATTTTATGATCCGTTTTCACCCTGACGCCAAGCAAATGTTTTTACACTTTAAATTTATAATATTATTAGAATTAGCAAAGAATTAAAAATGAGTGGCATCAGGGACAAAAAGATGGGAAGAAAAAATGAAAAAGTTATCATCTCCATAGGCTTTTCTATGTTAAATTAACATTGAGAAGTGACACTGGAAATAAATAAGTATTGCGCTGCCGCGCAATACTTAAATGAATAACTTGATTATTAAAAAAGAAATTATGACATTGTAAGTTATATTAGATTTAAGTATCATTTTTAAATTAAATGCTTTTTATGTTTGTTAAATAAAAACCATGCTTTTTACAAACTTAATGTACTTAAATTTTTCACAATACTCAGGAATTACGCTTAGAAACAATTATTTAAAGCTTTGTTTTGTGTATTCATAAGTCACAATACCTGTAGAAACTTTCCAAATTATGTTCATCTTAGATTTGAATACTTTTTTATGTCATTTTAATCATTTAGAAAATTTTTGATTTTAATCAATGATTTTTTTAAAAAAATCACTTGATTAAAATCATCATGATTTAAATCAACTGATTTAAATTGTTTACACCCTGGTTACTTATTAGATATAAATGATTTCTAAGAACATTTTTTTTTTAAATTCGAAATTTAAAAGCACTGAAAATGCCCAAAAAGCGTTCTAAAAAAAGTTCTAAATGGCGATTTGTACGTAATCTCAGGAAGTATCCAAACAGACTTCAAAAGTAATTGTTTGAAATTGACGATGACAACCCTTGGCTGTATTGGCAGCCACAGGTTCTATTTTATGTCGGTGTCACTACCACCTGGGGGTTGCAGCATACTTGCCAACTAAATTTCAGTAAAACTCAGAAGATTTTAGGCAAAAAATAAGAGGAAATCAGAAGATTTTGGCGAAAAATCAGAAGAAATCAGAAGATTTTTTAAGTTTTATAACACTTTCAGTAGGGATTAAAAAACAGCTGAATCCTTATAAACAAATTTCAAAGAAAAACTAATAAAATATTCACTAATTTGCAATTACACAATATATATTATGACAAAAAAGAATAACTTGAATATATTAAAAATTACATTTTTTTTTTTTTTTTTTTTAAATAGATATTCTACCTTTCACATTAAAAGACACTTAAAACTTCTGACTCCTAAATTTTTTTTTCTTTTTTTTTGAGGGTGATTCTGAGAAAGAAAAAAAAATATCTGAAATTCACAGCAAATTTTCTGAAAAGTTACAGGGGGGGGGGAATCCACTTCTGACACTAGCTATGCGTTTTTTTCCGCGGTCCTTTGACGAAATTCGCGATCTTTAGCCGATATTTGTGTTTTTTTTTTTTTTGGCGATCTTTTGACGAAATTTGACGTTTTTTCGCGATCTGTTGGCAAAATTTGCCGTTTTTTCGCGATCTTTTGGCGAAATTTGACGCTTTTTTTCACGATCTTTTGACGAAATTTGCCGTTTTTCGCGATCCTTTGTGACGAAATTTGCTGTTTTCAACGTGATCCTTTGACGAAATTGACGATTTTTCTGCAAACGATTGACAAAATTAACTTTTTTCGGCGAAGATGTCGAAATTCGCAATATTTTTATGTCCAAATTTTCGAAATGGTGGCCGATTTTTTTAAATTTTCGGAAATGAATGCCTTAAATTTTCAGAAAATTCGGACCAAATTCACCCCTACGCGTCGTTTACGCAATCTTTTGACGAAATTCGCGTCTTTCCTGCGATCGTTTGGTGAAATTTGGGATTTTTCCGCGATCCATCGGTGAAATTTGGGATTTTCCCGCAATCTTTTCACGAAACGCCCGTTTTTTCCGCGATCCTTTAACGGAATTCGCGTTTTCACGCGATCTTTTCACAGAAATAGCGTTTTTACGTCATCTTTTGACGGCGCTTTTTTTACCCGATCTTTTGATGAAAATCGCATTTTTTCGTGATCTTTTCACGGAATTCGGGTTTTTACGCGCTCTTTTGGGGGAATTCTCGTTTTTTACGAGATCTTTCGACAAAATTTGCGTCTTTCCCGCGAACCTTCGGCGAAATTTCGGGTTTTCCCGCAATCCTTTGACAAAACTCGCATAAAAAGCGTAAGAAAAGGCCGAAAATCGGAAGAAAATGACGAAAAGCGGAAGAAAACGCATTACGCGCGTAAAATCGGAAAACATGCTGATTTTTCGGAAGAATTCTGAAAAAATCGGAAGGGTTGCAGCTATGGGTTGCAGGAGCAAAAAACATTCTAAATTTGATTTTTGTGATACAGCAGGGGCTAGCAACTTGAAATTAGGCATGGTAGTTACATATAAGGTGTAAATGTTCTTTAAAAGAATTTCCTAAAAAATTCAAAATTTAAAAGGGGTGAAAATTCGCGAAAAGAGTTCTAAAAACGTTCTAAATTGTGATTTCTATGCAATCTTAGGAAGTACTAAACCAATCTCAAAAGTAATGGTTGGAAATTGGTGCTGACAGCCCTTGCGACAACATAGGCTCTATTTCATATTGGTGTCATTATTATCTGGGGGTTGCAGGAGCAACAAACGTTCTAAATTGTGATTTTTGTGATACTGCAGAGGCAAGGAACTTGAAATTTGGCATGGTAATTACTTATAAGATATAAATGCTCTTTACGAACAGTTTCTAAAAAATTCGAAATTTAAAAGGAATGAAAATACACAAAAAGCGTTCTAAATTGCGATTTCTATGCAATCTCAGAAAATATCAAACCGATTTCAAAAGTAATGGTCTCTGTTTCAACATAGGCATTTTATGTTAGCACCATTACCAGGAGAGAGCTGGTAGACCGTTAGACTAGAAGCTTGGAATTTGACAATATGGTTAATTTTAAGATGTAAATGCGTACTATGATCTTATTAAATGAGATTAATATCATAGAATTCCAAGAAGGTCAGGTAGAAAATGCAATTTTTCTGCGTTTGATTTGACATGGAATGGACCCAGACCATTAAAATGAGATACGCAGAGCAACTGAAAATTTATCAACGGATCCTTTTAATACTTAAGTAGTGAAAACTTTTTCAGGAAAATTTTCTGTAAGAAAATATGGATGCATAGAACAAAAATTGAGCAAAAGTGTTTTCATTTTTAACTAGCACAATGAATAAACATAAAAACCCAATTATCCTTGAAACTACATCCATTTAGTCTTAAAATTAATATTAACACTGTTGACTATGTAAAATAAAATAATAACAGCCATCCATGAAAATGCTCAGATGTCTTTAAAAAGGTTATTAAAATAGCAAATGCTGCATGAAAAGAAAAGTGATTAAATAATGACAATAAAGAAAAAATAAATCCAAAGATAAATTTTTAGATAGTGGAACTCATAATGAAGTTCCATTACCTGAGGTTTATTCTTTTGAGTTGTTTCATACAACAGACTAGATGCTATAGTTAAAAGTGTTCAGCGATATATTTAAATGGATATACAGTGAAATACGTTTAACACGAAACTGAGTGGACGGAATTTTTTTTTCAGGTTAAAAGATTCTTAAAAAAGGACTAAACTCAAATATTTTCGGCATCATCAAATTTTATTTCGATTTCCTGTTAAACTACTAGTAAGTTGCAATCATTAGGATAAAAAGCAAGTAAGTAAAATATTGTTTATTGGGGAAAAAATCAGATATCTTTTTTTGAAGTTGGTTTTTCAACATTCTGAGATCTAGCTTGTTTGAACCAAATAAGTTAATCTGTCTCTAAATCTTCGTGCTTAGCAGTTCTCATACATTTCCTCTCAGGCTTAAACATACTGCGCTCAAACATTAACATAATGGGATCCCTGTTTTTTATTATTGTTTATAATGTAGAATTGGCAATGGAAAACTTTTCGCAGATTTTTGTTTCCGTCCTTCTTTTTCAACAACTGCATTAAGCAGCTAGCTTCATCTTCATTTGAAGTGAAATAGCAGTTTGTTTTTGCACTGATTTCTCAGCCATTGTATTCATAAAACATAAGCTAACTTACAAAGAACACGAAATTCTCTGATTTTCACTAAAAATTCAGTGGTTTTAACACAAAATTCACCAATTTCAACTTAAACTAACTAGCTCGAAAGCGAATTTTTTTCGTGTTATGTTTTTTGTTTCGTGTTAAAAGAACAAAAATGTATTAAATTGCATCGTATACTGTCCGGACCGCTATATCATTTCGTGTTAACCGATCTTTCGTGTTAAGCGTATTTCACTGTATATCGGATAGTTATTTTCAATATATCATGAAGTTTGATATTTTCATATATTTTACAGTTAATTTTCAAAATATTGAGTGTGATATTTTTGATAGTTTCAATCAAAACAAGTGTAAGTGAATTTTTTATCTTCTACTGACTGACTGTGTAGCTCTGTAGATAGAGAACTTTTGCTTCATTGTGACTAAGTGCTTTTTTTAGCCCACCACCACAAAAAAGAAAGGAAAAAAAAAATCCAATCTTTACACTTGAAGCTGAATTTTTACATGTAGAACCAATAATTATGTGGGACAGTATTTATTTAGCACAGCTATTGAAAGACAAACTTTCCAATTGTGATAAGTTATTTATGGCTTCATTAATAAGATTTTTTCTGGTTTTGGTTTTGTTCAATTTAAACTGCACAACAAGTTAGGGAATGAAAAAGCAGACGAGCTTACATTTATATTAAATTTTTATTAAAACAAATTATTTTGTATTTAAAATTTTCTTGTATAAAAAGTAAAATTTTCTTTAACCTTTATACTAAATCCTAGTGTAAAAAGCAAATCTGTTTAATTACTTGATCTTCAATTTTGTCATGCAAGTGACAAAAAAAAAAAAAAAAAAAAAAAAAAAAAAAAATACAAAAAAAGACATACCGAATATTGTTTTATTTTTTCATGCTAAGTGCAATAAGTTTCAGTTTCTAATTTATATTAAATCTGAAAAATTTATAATTATCAATAAGTTGATTATTTTGAAAATATATGCTATATCTCGTATAATAAAACACAGTGTAACGAATCCGAGGCGAACCCATCAATCTTACCAGTCTTTGATAAGATGGAGCCATGTTAGGCTTAATTTCGATTTGAGATATGTATGAGAAAACTTATCTGCCTAAATACAAATCTTTTCTACCTGAAATCCCTTCTGTTCAACATAATTTTTTATAAAAGATCCAAAACTAACAAAATTTCAATGATTTGCCCAGCCATTTCAGAAATCGAGTTGAAAACAAACGTAGTGTACTCCGTGCGTAAAACATAAATAAGAAGCTGTGGTAGAGAGTCGTTCCTTTTGTGATTCAATGAAAAAAAAATTAAACCATCGAGCTATGAAGATTAAAGGAGACGACATAAATGACAACACTTGAAGCTGTGCAACACCTGCTTATTCATGTGATGTCAGCCGCAGGTAAACAGAAGAAAAACCCCAATAGGCATGAAGCAAAGGGGGGTTCTTCCTAAGATACGTTTGCAAATTAGTTTCTGCTGAAATGTGACGCAAAGATCGTACAGAGAAAAAAACATGCTTGGGAAATAACGCTGCCTGCACCCCCACAATTTGAATAAACAAGGTCCAGCGGGGTTGCGAAAGATACTTTGGCAGTTATTTTCAAAGTTCAAATGGCATTCGTTGTTCGTTCAAAGTTAGCGTCGTTTGTGAAAGAAAGGATAAAGGATTATTTTTGTTTGATATATTAAAACATTAAGTACAAAAGTTTTGTACAGCTATTAAAAATGTGTATTAACTACGTTTGATTCTTCTTTGTATTACAATAATTTAAAAACTAAATAGATATATAAAAAAAAAATTAAGGCTACAAAACACTATTCTGATACTTGAATGAAAATAGCTTTCGTCCTTTGCTTACAAGTTTTATTGACAAAATTGATTTAAAACACACTGAGACTGTTTTATTTCTTTAAAATTTATACTATTTATTAATCAATATACATTTTTTTGAGGGGGGGAGGGGGGTAAACAATAAAAATACAATTTTAAAGTGTTAAAAAAATTAGTATTATTTCAATAGTTGCAGCATACATTTTTAATTATGCAGTTTTATTGCATATTTGTTAAATTTTTGGGTACTTTTCCGTTATACGGACACCATTGTTGCCAAGCATAATAGTTGGCACAAAATGAAAATCACGTGAAGTGAAACATTTGAAAAATAAAAGAAAAAACGGTACTTTTCGGTTAGCCGGGTGCCAATGTTATATATACATATACATGTATACATATATGTATGTATATATGTGTGTATATATACAATATATCTATATAATATACACATATATATGTACATTTATATGTATATATAACACTGGCGTCCAGCTAACCGAAAAGACATTGTTGATAGCAAAGTGAGCATTTTTAAATTACAAGTAAATCACTAATGTAAGCAAAATATTAAAAATATAAACAAAAATATAAGCAAAAATAAGTTTAAAAATATAAGCAAATCACAATGTTTCGCAAGGTTTACAATAAAAATCCTTTTCACGATCAGGGTTGAAATAATTGGCACATTAGCACACATTTTGGCATGGTGTCCGTATAATGGAAAAGTGCCAATTTTTGTTTTATTAAGAATTCTTAATTTTGTTATGGTATATTAGCCAGAAAGCCTGGTTTAACCAGAAGTATTGTAAATGTTAATCGTGTGTTTATTAGAACATAAACTAGACGAACTTTGCTCATCTAAAAGCTTTCATATTCTCAATTATTTGTACCAATTTTTTTAATTTTAAGTGAAAAACACGATTTTTACCCACCGTCTTAGGACAGGCATTTATACTAGTATAAAAAATAAAGGATATGTATCAAAACATCGTATTTTTGATACATTTATTAATCCAGGGAGAACTATGTTGGTTGGTTGTTGGTCTAGATAGCTCAATAGGCAGAGCATTGGCAATTATAGCCAAAAGTTGCAGGGTCTGACTCCAGGTCTGGACACTTTAATTCAGTTGTGAAAATGCCAATTTGTCTGATATCTTTACCAATCAGTATGATCGAGTTGAGTTAAAAAGGATATTTATATGTATGCCAATTGTTCTACTCCCTACTATAGGTATATATAAAATACTGGTAGGTTTAATGCTTAATAAATATCTAATACGAAAAAAAAAAAAAAATTATTTATAGATGTGAAATTTTGCAAGAATGGCACAACGTACCTGAACTGATTCCACTCTAATTTCAGCATTTTCTTTTTCAGACTTTAATTCAAGTTCTACATTCAAAAGAACTATTTTTGGATTATCATATTTTTTTGGCTGCATCTCAAATCCTGCATAAGAGAAAGTCTTTTTGAAGGCAACACCAGAAACCAACATTGATTCCTAAATAACAATAGAAAAGAAAATACAGAATTAGTAAGCTTTACCTTTGTGGGATTATCTGCAAATAATGAGAAAACATTGCCCATTTTTGAAATAAATAAAAACTTCTACCTTTTAAGTTCAACTGTGAATTATTTAGAAGATTTAATGAAATCAGGTGTAATAGTCTCAAATCAGCACATTACAATTTTGTTTTTGGATTAAAATCCTAATTCTGAGCTGTTCCAGAAATATTAGTTAAAATATTCAATTTAAACTTTATGTTTAGAATTAAAAGTTTATTTTATCAAACTTCCCCAGAACTACCTAAGCAAAAAGTAGTTGAGTCATTTTTTTAAACACTAGCGGTTACATGGTCTTTTCACTAACATTGCTATTTGATAAGGAAAGGAGGAGGGGACTATTAGAATGAAATGTATGATATCTGAAAGTCACAAAATCTCAAAATAATTGGTCAAATGAGAGTTTTACTAGCATGCAAAAGGTTCCATACAACAAAAACCTTGTACAAAATTTAAACTTGGCATTGCGCCAAGCATGCTTTGAAAGTAAGTCGCAATTTTGCCATGCCGCCCAGGTCCATGCTGCTGTTTTCCAGGCAGATTTTTAATTAATATCTTGGCTAATTACCAACAATTTTTTTCAAAAATCATTATCAACAATACTTAGATGATTCCACATCGATAGGTACCTTGAGTACACAACTCTACCAGTGGGTGCCCATCAAGTAAAGTTTGTGTACAATGGAAAATTTCATTTTTTCAACCAAGGAGATCGACCAAGGAGAAAAATAATAAAATCCGTCGATTGACCAAGAAAAAAAAAAAAATCAAGAAATTTGTTGATCACCCACAAAAAAGTACTTTAAATGAGTGAGACAACATAATATTTTTGGTGGATAAACAAATTTCTGCAAGGTGCCTTCCTAGCTGCTTTTAAGATGATGCAAAACCATCGACAAATCATGACCTAACAACTAAGTAGAGATGCACCAAGCAGTGATTTTGACTAAATACTCCTATATTCCGGTATTTAAAGATATTAAAAAGTCAAATTTTAAAACAATTTTACATAATATTTAACAGAAATACTTCCATTTTGATTAACAAGGCCTTTTCAAAAGTAAACTTTATGCTAGAAAAATCTAGGTTTTGTGTTGTTATTTTAAAAAAGGATAATCTTAAATCTTAAATTAATAAAATTTTAAATTTCATGGATGAATTAAAATAAAGAATAAAATTTTCTGATATACTAAAACAATTACTTTAAAATCAAAGAGAAATTTTGAAGGAATTAGAAGAAAAATTTTAGTCATACAGTATTTATTTGTCAGAGGAAATACAGTATGGACCCATTTATCTGGAAACCAGTTATCCAGAATGATATTTACAATCAGGGTTGGAAAAAAACCGGGTTTTTTTGTAAAAAACCGGGTTTTTTTGTAAAAAACCAAAAAAACCGGTTTATTTGGTTTAAACCAGGTTTTTTTGGTTTAAACCGGGTTTTTTTTAAATATAATTTCCTATTGCATACAGATGCATATCTGTTGATAAAATAAACATTTCTGGATATTATATAAGTAATATAACTTTTGAAAATATTTAAATTAAATAATTACAGTTAATTATATAGAAAATTGAAATCATTTCCAATTTAAACATTATTAGTAACAGCTATGTCTTATGTTCAAAGTAAACTACTCTACACAGTGAAACATTGATACCTTGAAAATCATATGAAGAATCCTTTGATTTATAATACAATAATCAATCAATAAACATTTAATGCAGTTTCATGAATATAATATATTATTCTGTGGTTGTTATTATTTTTTTAATATCCACATACTTCTGGTTATTTTGTTTTCTGAGTGATAACTCCAAGTGTCCAAGTCAACATTTTTGGCCATTAGATTCAGCAACAGGAAAGACTGATTGGTATTATTGAAATGCTATAACTAGCACTCAATTTTTGCAAACTGTGTTATTCAATTTGATATCTTAAGTTACTCTTTTAAATTCTTTAAGGATAATCTTCCCGAATCCCAATCCAGAAAATTTTCTTTTACAACTTAACCAAAATCTTATAAAGATCATTGTATTTTGTTATTAACTGCTGTAAATAATATGAATTTTTTAAATGAAAATATTTTATGCTAAACATTGAATAGTATTTATCTATTTTATCTTTTCTAATTTCACATGTTTTAAGAAAAATCTTTAGGTACCAGATATGTTCATCAGCACATGTGAATTTTCATTCTACATGCATAGATACATGACCTAGGCTCATTATGTCTCATGTTGTCTACTGAGATGAAGTGTTAAAAGTAGAAATGACTTCTATCAATAATTTAAAACAATTAAATTACAAAAAAGAGAAAATATTATATTAGGTTTTTTCTAAAAAAACCAAATGGTTTTTTTGACAAAAAAACCAATTGGTTTAAACCATGGTTAAAACCACTTGGTTTAAACCGTGCCAACCCTGTTTACAATTGACTTATTTCAGAAAAATGAGCCATACAGTGCCAATTTGATATGTATATTGCTTTAAACACTACAGCATGCACGAAATAACTTGATTCCTACAATTAAGATTTGATATGGAAGCATATTTAGTTATATATTGAGCATTTTTATTTTGTGCAGAGGAAACAGGGAAGTTTTTGTTTCCAAGGTATTTCTATAAACTAGGGGGCTCAGCACCCTGCTCGCTAACACTCGCCAACCCCTGTGAATAGTACGCAATTTACATTGGGATCGCAGTGATCCCAGGTCGCTTCGCTCGCTCACCACTATTTGTGTCAACTCTAAGCCAGAATGAGTGCTATCATAAATCATTATAATGTATTAAATTTACAAATATTTTTAATATATAAAAAAGTCATGGAAAACTTTGTTAAAAAAGTAAATAAAAATGTATTAAAAAACCTTGGAAACAGAATTAATTTAAAACCATAGTGAAAACAGAATAAAAAATATTTTTAGTTGGGCTGCTATGCGATCCGAGCAAGCAACATATGAAATTTACAAATATTTTTAATGTATACAGTCATGAAAAACTGTCGAAAATGTAAGTGAAAATGCATTTAGGTGGTGCTGCCAATGGGTATAAAACATTTTAACATTATGAAATTTACAAATTTTTGAAATGAAAAATAATTCATAAAAAGGTAATTGAATTTTTTGTTGAAAATGTAAATAAAAATGCATTTATCAAAAGTTTGGCTCTGTGACTTGTTGATCATCATTGAGAAAGCTAAGCGAACTGGAAATTGACGCCGTTAAAATATAAATGGCGTGTTAGTGTTGGGGTCCTTCTCCTTTCATTTTGCTTATAGTATTGAAAATCCCAGCTTAAATTCATTTAAAACTATAATAAGATGAAAAGATGCTACGTATCATGCTAACGAACTGTAAACAAAACATTTTCGCCTGTGTCTAAATACAATCTTGGATCAAAAAGCTGATTCGCTGAATTCCTCGTGGTACCGTAAAACAGACCAATCACAATTATCATTCATGCATCGCTCAAACAGTGCGTGTTAAAAAGAGTTTCTGTCTGGATTTTGATTTGCTGAGTTGGTTGGGACATGTGACCATAACTTAACCACTGAGAATCGTCGTTGTGGCTGTTGCCAAATAGCAAGCTACAAATAAAGCCCTTTTTTTCACGCTACGTAAGAGAAATATATATATATATAGATTGCCTTTTTAAAACTTTGATTAATGTCTGATATTGTTTGGAACCGATTCTTTTTGAGCGGTCTAATAATTAATTTGAGATCAAAACACTGTCAGAGCCACATATATTCTATAAATCTGATCAAATAGATGTTGCTTTAATGCCCAACCAGTTATCCAGAATACATGTGACCTCAACGATTATAGATAAATGGATCTGTACTGTAAATAAATAATACAATCTATTCAAATGATGGAAACTCAGCACAGATAACTTTCCTGCTTCTTTTGATTTTGCACGAAAGTTTTTAAATGCACCCACGAGCAAGCAATGTCTGGAATAGGAGAGAAATTTCAGCGGTTGTAAACATACATGGTGTTCCTAAAATATCCAAACAAACTTTCAGGTGAGATAATGTGGTAGGTCAAGAAAAACATTTTTTGTACAGGAATCTAGCATCGCAATCCACTTATTCCATCAAAAATGCAATACATTCAATTAAAAAAACAGGGTGTGTCACTACAAGCTGAAACCTAATTTTTGTTCACAACTTCGAAAATAATGAAGAGATTTTCATCATATTAACTTTGCTTGTATAAAATGTGATGACATCATTTAATTTTTGTTCACAACTTCAACAATAATGAAGAGGTTTTAAAGAGATTTTCATCATATTAACTTTGCTTGTATAAAATGAGATAACATCATTGGAAGCAGGGCTCTCGCTGCCACTCGTCATTGCGCCAAAAGGCTCCATTTGGTGAGTAAACGAACAATCAGAATCGCCAAATTGCGAGTGCTCAAGTTCTGCTCTATCTTGTGTGTGTGTGTATATATGGGCCAGTACAGTCCGGAATCTTATCAGCATTACTGACTGATTGATGTCGCTTTTCATGTTCAATTCCATCCTTCCATTACATTATTTACAAAGATACTGAGTCAACACCAATTCAGTTTAGCAACAACCAAACACACAGAAAGGATTTTGCAATAGGTATTTCTCTATTGTCAGTTGATCACTATTTATGCACCAGCGTCGTGCCAGTAAAAACACAAACAAAATTACTCGCATCAAGCCCCAGATAGAAAAAAAGTGTTGCTGGAATATGGCATTGAAATTAGCCATTTACCATACTATTTATTATTTGTATGCAAAGTATCATTTGCCGATCAATCTTTTCTATCTGTTAGAGTCAAAATCTTATAGCATTTTTTAGTGTATATTTCCACAATGGTAAATCAAAGATCGGTGTTTTGTATTTTTATTTAGACTGCTAAAAGAATTTCTGAAGCATCTACACATTTAGGAAACATTTATAATCTACTTATTT
The DNA here is from genome assembly GCA_963932465.1 of Maratus speciosus. Lineage (NCBI taxonomy): Eukaryota > Metazoa > Arthropoda > Arachnida > Araneae > Salticidae > Maratus > Maratus speciosus. The sequence goes on along the minus strand of OZ010788.1, from coordinate 351,215,548 downwards.
TTAATAGTTTCTGTAGCGGATAGTTGAATTTCTATTTTATAAGCAATTACAAAAAATTATGTTACTTTGGAACATATTGAAAAACAGGGGATACAATAAGAGGTTAAAGATAGATTTTTCAGTGCTTCACACTGAATCCATTTTGCTAACATTTTTTTTTTTCCCATTTGGCTACTTTTTTTATTTCTTATTCGCCAAATTGCTAAAGTTGGACAAAAGGCAGCGAGAACCCTGATTGGAAGTGACTGACAAGTGGTAAAATACAAAACTGAAGATTTCAAAAGAGAATTCAAACTTCAAGCCAAATTTATATGAGAAATGATCATTGATTTGTAGATGATTAATAAACAGTCCCTTTTGAATTATTTTATGCAAAACATAATCAAACTCTCATAAATATACTCAGACTGTCATGGAAATTTTATATCATTTAAGCAAAAAACTGAAGAAGGGATGCATAAAAAAAAAATTATGATAGGTTTTTCATAACACATAATTTTTTCCTTGAAAGAAGGTAAGAGAGGAATATTTTGCAGAGTTTCCCCCAGGTTTAAAAAAAGGCAGGGTGCTTCGTGTAGGAAAAGGGCACTTTTAGATTTCGAAGGGCATCTTTAGGATTCTTAAGGGCACTTTTTTTTAATTTTTAAAGGCACTTTTGATTTTTAAAACTACTTTTAATATTTAATAGACAGGACACTATTTTAAAGACATCAATGAGTCAATTTTTAGTATGCAAGTAATTTTTTTAATAAATAAAGGAGTAAATGCATTTTTTTTTTAGCTGGGGGCAACAAGGGTACTAATGTTTTTCATCAGGGGCAAGAGGGGTGCTATTTTGTAAACCTAAGGGCAGGCAGGGTGCAGCACCCTCCTGAAACTGTCTAGGGGAAACTCTGATTTTGTATTAAATACATTGAAGTTTTTTTTTTTATTTCTAAAAGAAGGACCCACTTTAGTAAAACAAAAAAAAATGACACAGATTTTTGGAAGTGTGTGTTCCAGGGATCCAGAATTTCAAAAGCCTAGTGACATCACTATTGCAGTTTAATATAGAACGCTCAGTATTGAAAATGAAGCAAAAGTGTAGGATTTATTGTTCATTTACAGAGACAAAAAATAATTCTGTTGCATTACAGTCTGTGGGAGAAAAATCATTTGCAGGGCATTTTATTGATGTTATGATATTTCAACCTTAATGAGATTGATATGCATCACTGAGGTGCACTACAACATGCTTTCTCAAAAGAATAGAATAAACAGCATTTATAGTTTATTTACAGGGGCACACAAAAGAATTTTATTAGATTATGATTTATGGGGGGAAGTTATTTCTGGAGCACTTTAATGATGTATTATACTTCAAGCATAATGCACTGAAGAGCACTACATGTTTTTTTATAAATTATACACTGCCTAACATTTATCATTTCATTTGCAGAGACATACAAAAAAATTCGATTATAGGACTCACTATGATTAATAATTACTAGAAGTGCCTTTTTACCTATGGTATTCATTTTAAACTTTTCTAATTTTTAGTGTATTATATGGGGTGTGTATAAATTCTGTAAATTATATACGGGGTTGCATGAAAGATTCGCATACATTACCGGATATGGAGAGCAATTGCTGAAAATATATTTTTACTGAGTTAGTTACGTATTTATTTTGGGATGCAAATTTGGATGCATCTGGTTGATTTTTCCTTCTAGATTGTTTAAATGTGCTATACAACATTAGAAAAAGAGATTTATTTAGCAAATTTTAATTACTTCAATTATATAAATTTGACTTTTGCTTTTGATATAAACAAAGTACTTAGAGCACAATCATACTTTTATACAAATATTAACATGTGAAAAATACAGTAAACTGATTCATAAAAACTAGGATGGTTTTATAACAGAATGGCTACAGAAACTGAGAAGAAATATACACCATTTTTTCACTGACTTTTTTTATCAAGTATTCCTGAATTTTATCACTAAAGACTAGGGTTGAATGTTTGTTGCGGCATGAATTTCTGGTAATTTAATAAATTCGATTAAAAAGGGATTATGTTTTAGCTACATGAAAAAGATATTGTATTTCAAATAATATCTATGGTTGAGCAAGGAAATTAACATACAGTAATGCATTGATGATTAAGTGTTACATATTAATACCTAGCTATAATAATTTACATTAATTCCAGCAACACAGATAATAACATTTACTTAATTCTGCACATTTTGATAGTGTAATTGTTCAGTTGCTTTTTCTTTAGTTGCATTTTAGTTTTACCATATTTAACAATCCTTCTTGTTTAAACTTTTGATTAATAAAGAAGCTGTAGGCAAAAATTTAACATAAGAAAACACCATGTTCAATGATGATTGTTTATTATTGTTGAGATTTATTTAAAGCAATAATCTTTCATACAAATTTAGGTACATCTTTTAATGACTAACCATTCTTGAGCAGTTTTAAAGTTATTTTGAGCCAGTAACTTAAGAGAATGGCAACTATGTTTCTGGCATGGATAATACATAAGAATTGAAAAAAAAAAAAAAAAACTATTCAAACATGAGTAATTAACTGCAAATTGTAGTAACTCTGCCACTTTCTTTTTAGTTTTGTCTACTGGTTTATATTACTGAAAACATTGCTTTACAACAACAAAAATCATAAATCCACAGCATATTTTTTTTTTTTTTTTATGATTATGGTATACGTAGTAGGATTCAAAAGTTCCTGGCTTTAGCCTATAACTGGAATTTTTTTTGCAGTAGTGCGATTACGAGAACGATTTTGTGTTACTACGTTCTCCCCCTTTTCTAAAAGTCATTTGTCCCAAATCACATGGTCGAAAGCTCGCGACGACAGCATATTTTGATGGCAGGTGCATTTAGTAACAGACAATTGAAGGAAATGGCAGTTGTTGAAGAGAATTAATATCAAATTTTGTGTTCGCTTGGGAAAGAGTGCTACAGAGACTTACGAAATGTTGAAGCATGGCAATGAAACATTATTGCGAACGCAAGCTTTTGAGTGGCATCGACATTTCAGAGAAGTCAGTGTAACTGCCGAAGACTATGAATGCTGCGGCCGTCCAAAGACTTCCCACATGGATGAAAACATCGAAAAGGTTTCTGCGGCGGTACGTAAGAACAGGCAGCATACAATATTGCAAATAGCAGAATCAATTGGGATATCAGAGGACATATGTCAGCGGATTCTGACTAAGGATTCCCTACTAGGCAGAATTATTACTGGAGACGAGAAATAGTGTTTTATATACGACCCAGAATCCAAGAGAGATCGGCAACGTAGAAATCACCACAATCACCTCGGAAGCAGAAATTCTGTCAAGATCGCTCAAAAGGGAATATCATGCTAGAGGTATTCTTCGATATCCGGGACACTGTGCATCTGGAATTTTTCCCTGAAGGATGCAGTCAACAAAGAACTCTATGTAGACATCCTGCATTGTTTGCGTGAGTCGGTCCGGTAGAAGAGGCCAAATTGTGGGCTGAGCAGTCACGCGTGCTTTTTCATGACAGCGCTCCTGCACACCGATCCCCGACTTTCTTCCGAAAATGAAAACAACTGTTTTGTCACATTCTCCTTACTCCCCTGATCTCTCACCCTGTTTCCTGAACTGGCACGTCGCTTGCAATCTTCAGATCAAGTTAGAAGTGCATCACAGGCTGAATTAAAGGACATGGCTGAAAATGGATTCCAGAAGTGCTTCGATGACCTTTACAGCCGATGGCAAAAGTGTGTTGTTGCGCAAGGACCTTATTTCGAAGGCGGGTGTGTTTCAGCAATGTTATTGGTAATATTTTTACAGTTATATAGTCAGTCCGGGAACTTTTGAATCCTACCTGATATAATAGATTCTTATGTAATGAAGGATTTTTGTCTCCCACAGACGTAAAACTTTAACAGTATAAATTATGTTTCATAACCCTCTGCAGTTGGAGCACTCTTCCGTGGCTAGTGTCCTACTTGGATTACGAACAGGCCATTTTGCAATTGTTATTAGTTGCACTTAATGGACAAATGTTCGTTATTGGGGCAGATTTTTAAAAAATTAGGATTTAAAATTACTTAACATATAAAAAACAATAAATTGAACTACACTTTTCTATCAAATTGCACTTAAAAGCAAAAAGTACTTTTTTTTCCTATACCCCTGTGTACAGATGTGCATATAGATTTTTTTTAGATTTTTTTATTTATTTACTGCTGAACTTTTAGTGCTGTTATGGAATATTAGACAAAAACAAATGCTGAATTACTAATATTAAGAGCAAACAGAACCTTCTGTAACCAGATTAAAAACTTTCTATCAACAGTGATACTGCAAGGTTTTTGAAATCCAGGGTCCCAGGGACCAATACACTTCCAAAATAGTACGTTTTAATTTTAGAAATAATAAAGATTCAATGTATTTAATACAAAATACGGCACTTTTGCAATCTTTCAAGGGAAAGATTATGCAGCCTCAAGGATCTACCAAAATGTTTTATGTAACCCTTCTCTAATTTTTTCTTAGATGGTGTGCTACAGTGCATATCCCACATCACTGAATTATGTTTGAAAATTATTTTTAAATCCATATAGAATTAGTTAATTGAGATTGAGATACAGTTTTCAAACAAATTGCATTTGAAAGTACTTTGTTTTCTCTTATTAGACAGTCTAAAAAGTAAAATTGTGCTATGTCTGAAACAAATTACTGTATAAGAGAAATTTATTGGTCACTTTGTTGCCACAGTCAAACTGACATCGGAGTTTCTCATAGACACGTTTTTTCCTTTATAATGCATACACTGCTATAAAATCCTTCAGGGTAAATTAGAAGCTACAGGTGATAGTTCAAGAACAAAAACAAATGTTTAAAAAAGTAAGGTGAAGCAGCGGTCGATCCAGGTTTTTTTTTTGTCTTAGGGCCCATTTTGTGAAAAGTTTTTTTTTTTTTAATTTATTATATTTTTATGAAAAATAACATTTTGTAACGAAAAGTGAAATTCTGTTAATCAAATCTGAACCAAGCATTTATTAATAATAACTTTTTAAAATCTTCCTGCTAAAGTTTTCCTTTTAGGTGAACTTGTTTTTGTTGCAAATTACACCTTTAAAACATAACAAAATAAAAATACTTAATAAAGAGCATATTTATACGGAATGGAATTTTGCGAAGGGGCCTGTCTTATGGAAAGGAATTTTGCGAAGGGGCCTGTTTTATGAAAAGGAATTTTGTGAAGGGGCCCTAAAGGCCCCAAATTTTGCTTGGATTGACCCTTGTGAAGGGTAAACATAGTTCACAAGAACTAATATATTCATTACTTAATAGACACAAACAAAAGTAAATATGTTTCACAGCATTTTTTTTAAATCTTCAAATTACATAGTAAAACAGAAAAATACCTCTAATGCTCCACCCTGAACTTTCTTTATACCAATCATATTAAGTGGAAGAAGTTCATCCAACTGCATCACAGCATCAACAACAATTTTAGCAAAGAATTCTTTCTGTGCAGATATCAATTTAGAACTCAGAGTAGTCATTGCACACTTTTCTAAAAGAGCTCTCTGCTCCCTGTGTAAGAGAAGGGATATACATAAATATAAAAATACAATAAATTTTTCACAAGCAATACAGTAGAAAATTGACACGATTGATTAATACAGACTGACAAAAATGTCAATAAAAGCAAAATAGAAGTCTTTAAAATGCTAAACAGTTATGCATTACACCACTGTCGACAAAAGTTAATCAGATGCTAACAGGGTTGTTTGGTTTAAACCAAATGGTATAGGTGTAAATTAGCGGTCGCCACTCGCCACGTGGCGATTAATGTTGTAAAAGTGGCAATTAAAATATCGGCCATCGATCGCCACTATAGTCGCCACTCACCAAGTGGCGATAAAAAAATCTGTTACCGATCACCAACTGAAATACAACTTTTTTCATGGAAATATGCATCTCTACTTTGATTACATCTAATTAGCAAACTGATTAATTCTTTTTCCTACCGGATGCAAGAAGATTGCAGCGATTTAGCTGTATTTTCAATATTTCAGTTTTTCGCCATGCTCGCTCTTCAGTTGGATTATTTTTTAAAGAAATATAGTTTTATGCAAAATATATTCATCAGCTTTGATTCCACATGTATTTCAAATAATTTATTCCTTTTTTTCTTTTTTCACTGGATGCAAATGCAAGTGGATTTTAACCCTTTCGGGTCTGGTTTACTACTAATAGTACATGTCTTTTCATCAAGTATTATTTTGTCTTAAAAATTACTTTTGTTACTATCTACACATAGTAATGATAGTATATGGCTATGCTTTTCTTATTATGAGTTCATTTATGTTTGGACATTTAGTAATTTATTTTATACATATATTTCACTCTTTAAATTTAAAATATAGGTTACTTTTCTGAACATCGTGTGGTAAAACACAAAAAACATAAAGTTGTAATATCTGTTAAACCCTCTTGTAATACGAGATTTTCCAAACGTCTCCAAAAACTCTTAACCTATTATCATATCAGTAAATCTATTTGGATAGCTACGATTAAGATTATTAAAATAAAAGTAATTTTGTTCTCAAAATTGAAAAAAAAAATTGGACCCTAAAGGGTAAGGACATTACAATATCTTCAATGTGTTTGATCAGTTAGGCTTATTTTTCTGCAAGAGATACTGTTTAATCCTGCGAAATACACTCACCAGCTTAGATTTCCACTGTATGTAATGTATATGGTATGTTAACACGTTTAATTATTAACTAAAATCGAAATAGTATTTTATTGTGTTTTGATTTTTTTTTTTTTTTGTATACACCTAGTTGTTGGAATTTAGATTTAATTACTAACTTTTTATGTAAAGAAAGTAACAGTAATCTGATTGCTAATTGTGTTTATGAACATTTACAAATAATCCAAAAATATGTTCTAAAAAAATTAATATAACAATTTTGTAGTTTTAAAGTAATTTTCTTGAATTTCAACTATGTCCCTATTCTTATCATGAATAGTTGGCTGGTATAAAACTCTGATTTATAGAAAATATGTATATATACAACGATTATAGTTTATCTAGGTGCCAAGAAAGTTTGAAACATTATAGTGGCCACTAACTTTTAAAAGTGGCCACTAATGAAACTGAGTCTACCGGCCACTGGCTACTAACTCAATTTCCCAGTTTTCACCTATACCAAATGGTTAAAAAAAAAAAAAAAACATGCTGGCTTCTCTTTTCCCCTAATGTTTGAATTTATTTTACACATTATTGAAAAATGCAAAATCCAAGTTATGCAGAAGCTACAAGCAAAGCTTTAGAAAAATGATGAATTAATAAATTTGTAAAGTGACAAACATTTTTAATTGAACTTTACTTATAAGAATAAGCTTTAAATCTAGATGGTAAACTAACTATTTTTTCTAAAATTAGCTGGGAAGAAAAAAACAAGTAGTTAGTTTTCTTTCTTCTTCTTTTTTTTAAGCCTTATTTTTTAAAAATAGCCAAAATGGCAGGTTTGAGCTAAAAATACATTTTTACTACTTAGATTGCTTGATTAGTTAGATTTACTAAGGATTGCATTATGCCTCAATGAGGACATAATCATTAGTAATTCTCACCATTGGTTACTCTTTATTTTGTATGCTAATGAATGATTGGCTGTGAGTTTTCTTTGCTGTATGGCTATTGGGTTTAGTAAGCCTTTCTTTTTCTTGTATTTCTACATTGGGATTGGGGTTTTGCATTATGATTTTATTCTGTGACCATCAGGGTTGTCACGGTTTAAATCAATTAGTTAACCAACTGTTTTTTTAGAAAAATTCTAATATAATATTTTTTCATTTTTGTAATTTAAGTTTTTGAAATTATTGGATATAAATAATTTCTACTTTTAACAGTCTTATCCCAGCAGTCACAGTGAGACATAATGAGTCTAGGTTATATTTGTATGCATGTAGAATGCAAATTGCATGTGTTGATGAACATATTTGAAGCTCTAAAGAGAAAATTTAAAACAGGTGAATTTAGCAAAGATAAAATAGATTAAAAATATTCAATATTTTGAATAAAATATTTTCCTTTGAGAAATGTAGATTATTTATAATTAATAACATAAAATGACCTTTAAGATTTCAGTCAAGCTGTAAAAGAAAATTCTTGATTGGGGATCTTTTAGGGCTTATGGCTGTTCTCAACTGTTCTTCTCAACAAGCACTAAACGCTTTGACAGATGTACAAATTCATTTTTTAACAGAAAGGTATAAAATTAGAAGGCCTGACTATGGAAGCTATTTGGAATCAAACTGTGTTTTCCATTTTTGATAAATTAATTACCTATTGAGTTGTAAGCAATTTTGATCCCGTGACAAAGATGTTTTTAAACTTCCTTGAGTGGTTATTCTTCTTTCGTGCGGAAATTCAGTTCAAAATACCCACTTTGACAACATTTTCTGAAAAATCTATTGCGTTTGCCAAAAAAGAAAAAAAAAGGAAAACACCGTTTGATTACATAGTTTCTGAACAACAGCATCTGCTAATTTCATGCATTTCCGAACAAAAATAAATTAAAACTTATGTCATAAAGTTGCCCTTTCGGATTTGAGAACAGCCTTTAAAAAAAAAACTCAAGATATGAAGTTGAATAAGAAGACACTGTTGTGACAAAATTGGGTGCTAGCAAAGCACCTGTTTACTTTAACTAACACATGCAACAAGATATATTTAAATCCTCTATTGCATAATCGAATCCACTATTTAGATCTGACAAAAAAATGGGGGAAAATCGAGATTAAGGTTTGCTTGAGACATAACAGAAAAAAGTCTCATAAAAATGCCTAATATTAATTGCTAAATATTATTAATTTTTAGTTTAGACATTTAAGAGTAATATGTATTATAACATAGCTCAGAAAAAAGCCTGTGTATTAAGTCTGATGGCTGTTGAAATGTTTTAGTGGATGAAAACTTTTATAAATATACTTTCCATTTTAAGATATGTTTTCAGTAGTCTAAAAAGCTGATAAATAGGTATTTCTGTTTATTTTACTCTCACCTTTTCTTTTTTTTTACCTGGCAGTTTCAGAAGAGAAGTGTCAAATGACAATACACAACAGGGCTTGAATTTCAGGGCGGGATGGCGGGATTCGCGCCCAAAATTTTGAAATCCTGCCCAAAAGAATGTCGTGGGCGGGAGGCTCCCGTCCAAAAAGATCTCACCATTTTCCTGAAAATTTTGCATTTTGAAATTACGATCAACTCTCGCGAATTTCCCGATATTTTTGCGTGACTGATTGACATATTTTGCGGGGGGTTTTTTTACCACGAAAGATTGTTGAAATTCACGAATTTTTCACGCGACCCATAGACAAATTTCATTTTTTTTTCTCGAGATCGGTTGACAAGTTTCTGTGACCGATCGGTGAATTCAAGGGTGATTCTGTTCCAAAAATTTAAGGCATTAGGTTCCAAAAATTATGAAAAATCGGTCATCAGCTCAACAGAAAAATATCGCGAATTTCGACAAATGATCGCCGAAAAAATCAATTTCGTCAATCGTTCGAGGAAAAAATTAACAATTTCGTCACAAAGGATTGCGAATAAAACACAAATTTTGTCAAAGGATCGCGGAAAAACGTAAATTTTGTCAGATCGCGAAAAAAAAAAAACAACAACTTGAAATTCATCAAAGGATCGCAAAAAAACACAAATTACATCAAAGGATAACAAAAAAAAATCGTAAATTTCGGCAAAGGAACGCGGAAAAAACGCGAGTTTCGGCAAATGATCGCGAAAAAAAGCGAATTTTGGCAAAGGATCGCGGAAAAATGCAAATTTTTTCAAAGGATCGCAGAATAAACACGAATTTAGTCAAAGGGCCGTTTGAAAATCCGCAAATTTCCTCAAAGAATCTAAAAAAAAAATGTGAATTTAATCAAAGAATCTCGAAAAAATGCGAATTTTGTCAAAGGATCGCGGAAGAAACGAGCGTTTCGTCAAAAGATTGAGGGAAAATGCAAATTTCGACAAAAGATCGCATAAAAAAGCACATTTCGTGAAAGGATTGCGAAAAAATGCGAATTTTCTCAAAATATCACGCCAAAAAAAAGTGACATTCCTCAAAAGATCGCGAAAAAATGCGAATATCGTCAAAAGATCGAAAAAAAAAAAAACCCACACACGCAAATTTCGTCAAAAGATTGCGGATAAAACGCATATTTCGTCAAAGGGCTGCAGAATAAAAAAAGTTAATTTACATTTCTCGTGCAGCGGAAGAAATGAATCAGTATCCATTTCAAACTTTTGACTTTGATTGAACAAGCATTCAAATTTTAAATAAAGAAAATACCAGGAGGTCAGGTTTTGACTATAATTCCATTAAGGATATAATAAAACAACTTTCTTCAGGAATGGATATTAATGATTCCATCACTGGATATACATTGTTCATGGAAGTAGTTAAAAATAAAGGCATGTCGGATATTGCAAAGTTTTCTGAATTTTTTTTAAGTGAGCATAACCATACGTTTCCGATAACTTCCAAAGTTATAAATGTTGTGCTTGTGCTGTATGTCACAAGTTTAGCTTGTGAAAGAAGATTCAGGGCCCAAAATGGAATAAAATCTAAATTCAGAAATTCATTTAACAACCCCATTGTTAATGACTCATGATATCTGGTTGAAAGTTGAAAAATAGACTATATAAAAGCTTTAACTCACTCACTTTTTAAATAAAAAAACATTTTGCATAATTATTCTGAGTTGTGGATTTAAATTGCCTCAATGGTATTTTGTCATGTCTGTATTAATACAGGCATGACAAAGTAATTAATGTAAATCTTTAAATAGCACTTAAAATAACAGTGGGTTTGAGATTTTTTTTTCTCCCTTCTAAATAACTCAACTCCCCTCCATTTCTAAATGTTGGTAGGGAGACTCCCCTCCTAGGAAAAATTGAATTTCAAGCCCTGCACAATAACTTCTTGGAACGTGTTAAGACTCTACTGCTAAATTCAAATTATTCCAGGAACTCTTTATAAAAAGCTTTACTGTCAATAAAAGATAATAATTGTCCTGTAGTGTTCGCACAGAAAAATCAGATATCTCAGATTGCAAATATTTCAAAGAAATTATTTTGAATAGCCATGGGAAAGTACATTATATTTATGAAACTACATCATATATTTATTTATAGTACTACTAGTAATTAAAAGATTGTTTATTAAGATTTTCAAGGTATCAATGTTTCTCTATGTAGAGCATTTTATTCATGGAACATAAGACAACTTTTGCTAAAAAATGTTTAAATATTAAATGATTTCAATTTTCTACATAATTGATTGTAATTATTTAATTTAAATTATTTTTAAATGAAGTTATATTACTTATATATCCAACAATGTTTATTTTTATCAATAAATATGAATGTATATGTAATAGGAAAACTTATTCAAAAAACCGCGGTTTAAACAAAAAAAAACCTGGTTTAAACCAAAAAACCCGGTTTTTTGGGTTTTTTACTAACCCTGGATTGGATTTTACTTTTAGAGTTACAAGCCTGAAAAAATCCTCTTGTATAAAATTTGATGTATGTTTGTTATACATCAAATTTTATACAACAGGATTTTTTCAGGCTTGTAACTCTAAAAGTAACAATTTGACTTACATTAACTTTTATATCTTGCTTAATGCAAAATGATTAATTTTTCAGCAGATACACTTTTTTGACTAAATAGGCACCGGCTGGGGGGGGGGGACTGGTCTTATTGACTGGATTCTATTAAAAAGACCAGTCTTTACTGACTTTTTTTAATTGCGCATCTTACCACTTACATATATTTATTCATTTTACTAATAGCCATTTTTTTTTTATATAAAATAGAATTAAAATCCTGTTGTAATGCATTATTATATTATAGAATTACCTACAGCCAATTAATATATGTGAAAACACTCATAAAATGACAAATAGCCAATACATAATAACAATCTATGCACCACCAAGAAACTGCCATCTGATAAGTAAAAAACCATTAAAAAACAACACAAAATATTAATTGCCGGTATAATGGCATCTCCAAGACTTATTGTTAGGTTATTGTTGATGTTTAGGTTTTAAGAATAACAAGGCAATCTAAACTAGGTTAAAGATGCTTGATATACTGCCCAGTATACAAAATGTAGATGAAAATCATTTTTAATTGAAAACTAAAACATTTCTAGCATTTAGTATATTTTCTTAGATTGCCTATTGACTGCACCAAAAAGCCTGTTTGGTATTTTTGTATTGGCTGATGGCCAGTGATTAATCAGGAAAGATTTTTGTATTTATGGCAACCTTTTTTATTTTAATTGTTTCAGTGCTAAGTATGTAGTTTGAATACATATCTGAAAAATGTTTTATTTATTTCTGAAGTTTTAATTTTGCTTGGCAATTTAGTTATGGAATATTTGTTACATGGAAACAAGTAAATGCAGAATTATTTACATTATACTGAGTGCAAATGAGTTAATCTTCTGCAATGAAGTTGCATGTTCCCAAAAAAAAAAAAAAAAAAAAAAAAAAAAATCATGCTAGTAAAATATTTTTAAAACCATAAAAAATTATAAATTGAGAGGCAATTTCCAAAGAAATTACTTTTGAAAGAACATTTTATTTTTTGTGATGCTTAGAAGTTAAAAAATTTGCGATAAAATAAAATTGATTGTTCAGTTAGTCTGTGAAATCATCATTAGTCATCAACATGATTTTGCTTTGTAATATAGATAGTAAAATAATTAGCAAAATAAAACCTACTAAAAGCAATTGCACTTGAATTGAATTGCAATTTAATTGTTCCTGCACACACCAGATATACTTCCAAACTTTTTTTTTTTTTTTTCAAAACAGGGATGCCACTCAAAAAAGAGAAAATTATGTGTGAAAGTAAAATTGACAACATTCTTCCCAACATTTATGCATATATTTTGTAAATTATACTGTATTGAATATAAAATAAATACATTGACAAATTTCTTATGTTAAAATATTTTATAGCATTCACTGTAATAAATTTACTGCATTTTCAAAGTTCAGTTGAAGAAAAGGACTACCTGTCAATTTGTACAATTTTATATTACACTAGAGGGCTCTGCCACCTGCTCGCTAAAGCTTGCTAACCCACGCAAATTGCGACACAATTCACATTGGGACTGCTATGCGTCCCCAGCTCGCTTCGCTTGCTTGACCCTTTTTACAGCAACTCTACTCATAATGAGTGCTATCATAAATCCTTTTAACTTATAAAATTTTCAAAAATTAAAGTAAAAAAAATAAAAATAAAATAAAAAAACTAGAGAACAGGAATTCTGCTTTTTCACAATTTAGTGTCACCCCCGGCATTTCCATTACTTCATTTTCTTCTGATGGACTGATGGCTTCTATTATTATGAAACAGCCATTATAAATGAAGTGTTAAGTGAAGATGAAAAAGCAGCCATAAAAAGTTAGAATTCTGATTTTCTGGTCAGAATGGGGGGGAAAAATGGCCATAATTTTTTTTTTTTTTTTTTTACGGCTGCTCTTTCATCTTCACGTAACACTTAATTTATAATGGCTGTTTCATAATAATAGAAGCCACCAGTCCATCAGAAGAAAATAACTCGGTTAAGCGGGACTCTACTGCAGTACAAAACATATTTCAATTTTAAGACTTAAAGCACACGTTTTGTTTTATATAAAATGACGTCATTCGCATCCGCTTAAGAATTCCACACATTTACGATCTACTCTTAAACATTACAGTAAAGCCTGCATAGCACATCACAATTGTGAAATAATGCACAAATGCAGCAAAAAGATTCCATCATTCAAGAAAATCGAAATAAAAGCGGCTATCTATCAATTAAATATAGTATATAATAGCTCCACTGTTTTAACAGAAATCGTTTGTTTATATTTTTTTCAAAATAGCACGTATTTTAATTATTTTTTTTTTTTTTTGAGTTTTTATGGGAAAATTGCAACAAAAAGATATAACTGCTATTTTTCTTTCACTTTCTACAGAAATAGAGTTCTTCCATTGCTAATATTAAGCAAATGGCTCTAAAAACTACAAAAAAAAAATTAATATTTCAAAAATAAATGGATATGCAGTTTTTAAACAAATTGCATTGAGAAAGTACTCTTTTTTCCAATATGACGGTATAAAAATTGAAAATGTGTGATGCTTGGAAGTTTAAAAAATTGCTAAAGAGAATTTAATCGTAATGCTTTGTTTTACGGCTAGCTTCTGTAAGGTAACATTAATTTTTGTACACAAAATAAGCTGGGAGAAAGAAATAGCATACCGTACCGGAGGCTAAAAAAACAGTAATTAAAAACTTTGTTGAAATCACGATTAAAAATGCATTTAGTTGGCACTACCAATAGGCATAAATTATTTTAACATTATGAAATTTGCCAATTTTTGAAATGCAAAATAATTAACTGAAAAAAAAATTACCTTGGAACACAATTAAAAACTTATTGTGCATAATATTTGTGCAGAATGGCTTAAATTTATTTCGAAAAACTTTGTAAAACATTACTTGATACCAAGATAGTTCAATATAAATCAACAAACACTATCTTAAGTTTGTTCAACGTGAAAAATACAATATCCCTCAGACACTTGACAAGTTAACAAAAAACACGTTTTCTGATGTGTCTAAAAGATACTTGTGTTCAAGTTCAAAGAGCTGATTTTCTGAATGCATCACGTGACCGTTAAAAGAACCAATGGCCATTGCTATTCTTACATCTGCCAAAAGATCGTATTGTGCTTAAAAAGAGCTCCTGCTCTGAATTTTAATTTGCTGAATTAGATGTAAAGGCCAGTGCATATGACGTCATATTGACAAAATTATACTAAAATATTTCAGTTTTATATAGACTCTAAAGCTCATGAGGTCATTGGCAGTTCCTGATAAACTATTCCTGTGCATTTCCTGGAGGTAACTCCTTCACACTATGGAAAACTTTCCCAGAAATTGGTTGTTTGTTTGAAACAATTCTAGTGTGTGCCATAATACTTTTGGAGTCCATATGAGAATGAATCCTTTCTTAAAAATATAACATCACTTTCACTACCAGAACCATTCATCCCTTCCATGATTAAAGCGTAATTTAATCAATTGTTTTAAAATTCCTGAGTTTTATTAAATATTCATTTTAATTCATTGGAAATTATGTAATTTTCAGAAATATTTTATTTTGTGTATACTAAGGATTTTTAAATAAATAGCAAGAGTCCAGTCTATGTACGTGTGGGACTAAGGATCAGGAATATGACGTCATCACTGACACAGTTAAAGTAAAATATTTTAATTTATGGATGAAAACATCTTTTGTTTTCCGAATGATGTCATTATTTTCATCAGAAACATTTCCTTTTCCATACTGCATACTATGAAAGATTATTCAATGTCATTTTATTTACAAAGATTACTTAATATTATTTCTCAATAAATAATTTGTGTTCTGCTCTTACGGGATTAGTGCATAATTAAAAGGAATCATTTTAGTATGTTTACATTTTATGAAAACCATAGAAATTTTTCTTTTAAATATGATGCGAGTTTAAGTGGTGAAATCACTCTTCTGATTGGTGCAGGGTTGTAGTGGGTAGCTGCCCGGGTACCCACCCAGCTACCCATCCGGCTGTTTTTTTTTTTTTATATAAAAAACCTGGTTTTTTACAACTATAAGGGTTGTAGTGGATAGCTGCCCGGGCTGGTTTTTTTTTATAAAAAACCCGGGTTTTTTATAACCCTGGATTGGTGGAATGTAATAAGGCAAATAAATTAATTGTGTTACTGTGGTTGCTGCAAACGGCAAGCTACAAATTCAGCCCTTAGCGCCACGCAAGAGAAATATATATATATAGATTAACATTCTTTCGTCCAAGTGTAGTGTTTGGTTTCCATGTAAACTAATCAGAAGTAAATAATGTAAGAATATTAAATAGTTAACTATCAGTTTTATATGTAAAGAAAACCATAACATTGATTCAATTCAATAGTAACTTTTTTTTAAATTTTTTTACTAACAATATGATATTACTAGAATATAGCCCGTCAGAATGACGTGTTTGCATTAAAAAAAAATTATATAGCATTGCATTATAAAAAAAATTGTGAAGTAATAAATTTTGTCTTGTCTGACTTATAGGGTCAGGTGGGGTAAAGTAAAAACAGCCCATTTTTCATTGAAATTTAATTGGCAAGAAAATTATTAATTGAATTGGTAAAATACTGATATAAAGTATGCAAATGAACTTCACTCACAAAATTTGAAGAAATATTTCACAAAAACATTCAAATTAGTATTAATAATGCTATTTTAAAACATATTGTCAATTAACTATTTTATCTGGTGGTATGGAGTAAAATAAAAGACAATTCCAACAGAAAGTTTATTTGTTTTTATTAATTGGCAAAATATTAATTATATAACTTAAATTTTAAAAAGTTGAACAGAGAAAATCCCGATTTTTTTTAAACATGCATAAAAGAAATCTGTAATAAATTTTGCATTGATATATACACATATATATATGCAGGGGTCGATTTAGAAAAAGAAAGTTGCATAGCAGTAACTGCTATACAAAGTCAGTTTTGAATATCAGTTAGACACTTTTGTATAGCAAGTAAAAAATAGCTAATGTAGCTTTTAAATCTTGAAACAAATTAAGTATTGCTCATAAAAATGTCAAAAAGATGTAGAAAACAACAAAATTGATAAAAAGTATGCGAAAAAGTTTGAAAAAATGCTTCTAATATTAAGAAAAGTGCAGGACTCATTACTTGCGTGCATTGAAAGTGTGATGTGGTAGCAGCCGAAAGTGGATCGGTGAGTTGGCTCTCCGTATTATTGTAGATCTCAGTGCGTAACAGTGAGTGTTCATTTTAGAACTACTACAACACGCACGTCAAACTTCTATGAGCAAACGCCGTGATTAGCGAGTAACAGTGATTCAGTAATCAATCACAGCGTCAGAGCGGGAACAAATCATGTGTTTACTGGGAAAACTGCGCCCAGCAATGGCGTCTCGCTGTACTTCCATTGTAAATAAACACTTGGGGAGGGTGAAAACATAATGTATGTCGTGTAAAAACACCTTTAAATTTTAACTTTAAGTGTACATGACATAACAAAGGGTGTGGGAAATATGCATCGCAATGATTGCAATTTAATGCATTTCTTGGATCGCATTTTAGTTAAATTTGAATCGCAAATTGCGATGCGATACCGCTTAAATCGAACCCTGTATATATGTAATTTGTGTACATAATAACATAACATGCAATATGTGGCATTACATATTTCTGATATTCTAATTTCATTTTATAAGAAATATTCATTTTCCCCCCAATGTCTTCAGAATTCAAAAAACATTTTAAATAGAAAATTTCTTTTTTTTTTTAACTACCGACACATGGCGCAACAGAGCATATAAACGTTTGTTTTAATATTTTAAAAGTTTAAGACGAATGAATCAATTGTTTGCTTACTTTCATATAGGGATAGATAAAGCTACCAATCTAATTTTAACTGAAGTTATCGCAGCAGAATATTAGATAATTACGGTATTGAAACACACTATTTGAAATTTTATGCTTATGTTTCATGTTTAATTGAGTTTTAGATACTTTCAGGAACAATTATAGCTTATGCATATAAGTATGCATAAGTATAGCTTATACATCTAGTATGTAATGATAGATTAGTAATTTGTTCAAAATAATTGTATTTTACGCATGCATGTGCCTGTATTGATGCTGCATCAAGTGACAAAATGGAAAATCAAATTTGCAAGCGCATTACTTTTACGCCATGCGATTCCCACTGTAACATCACATGAATATTGTCCATAAGAAAATTGTTTTAATATATGATGTAATTTTCATCATTAAATGGATTTTACGTGCAAATAATTTTATTACTTTTTTAATATCCACATGTAAACATATTTTTTTCCATTTCCTGCTATAACATGTGATCATTTAATTTATTTTAAAGTTTTCTCTCTGTTTTCAATAGTCATGTGCAAATAAATCTTTTTATTGAAATTAAATATTATACTTTGCTCTGTTTTACAATTTAGCAACAATTTAATCAAATATGTTTGTCTAAATATGAAATAAATCTATATTGAAATAATGAAAAATTGAATAACAAATTGAAAAAAAAAACTCAAAAAAATTAGCCAAATAAAGAAAATAATTGCACCCTGCTAGCTTGTATTATACGTGGAAAAAAAGTATTAAATTCCTATGTACATTTTTGTTCCTATAAAACTTTTTAACAAAACTATTTTGACAGACTCCAACATTAAATAACTCTTAAAATAATTCTTTGGTTTTAAAACTGCTTCATCATATTAAATAAACATTTCTCTGTAATACTACCAATTAGCATATTTTTATATGCAGTAGTTTTCTTAATATTATGGAAGAAATACCCCGAATGACAAAAAATTTATTTACAGCAGCGGTGATGACAGTGCCACCTTTTTTTAGAATAGAGATATATATTAATTATTTAAACATATCAAAATCTATATAAATATAACTTATGACTAAGATTCTGTGTCATACCTGAATCTACAATGAAACACTATTATATACATAAAACAACAACATACTTAAAACAACTTAAAAAAGCATATCTCTATTCTAATAAAAAGTAACTAACGCTATCACAGTGCTGCCCATGGGTGCAAGTTTGAAATTTGGCCAAGCCTGAAAATATTTTTAATCCTCCCCTCCCCCTCCCCCCACTGAATGAGCACATACGCACATGCCGACGCACCACCTACACAAAACCCAATGAGTTAAATATTATATGCAATAAAATTCAATTATGTTGAAAGGAATTTTTTTAAAAAGTGCAAATCACAGGGGTGATTCTGAGTCAAAAAAAATTCCTGAAATTTGCAGCAAATTTTCTGAAAAGTTACAGCAGACGGGAGGGGGAGGGAATCCACTCCTGGCACTAACTATGCGTTATGTCTGCGATATTTTGGCGAAATTTGTAGGTTTTTTTCGCGATCCTTTGACAAAGTTTGCGGTTTTTCGCAATCTTTTGACGGAAGTTGCGAGGATTTTTGCGATCTTTTGACGAAGTTTGCGGCTTTTCGCGATCTATTGACGAAATTTTCGTTTTTTTCGCAATCTTTTGATGTAATTAGCGGTTCTTTCCGTGATTTTTAACGTAATTTGCTGATTTTTCGCGATCTTTTGACATAATTTGCAGTTTTTTCGCAATCTTTTGACAAATTTTGTGGTTTTTTGCAATTTTTGTACAAAATTTGAGGGGTTTTTTTTCCCGAGATTCTTTGACGAAATTTGTGTTTTTCCGGCGACCATTTGTCGAAATTCGCGATATTTTTTATGTCCGAATTTTCGAATTGATGACCGATTTTTTTAAATTTTCGGAACAGAATCACTCCTATGCAAATGCATATAATGTAAAACATTCATATTCATGTAAACAGTATTTGAAAAGTTTAATTCATACAGGCTACAGCTAAAAACAATAAAATTGACACGCTATGACACATAAAATTATGAAATACTCAAGAATGTGCATGGGTACACTTATATACAATGTTTTTATAATTTTAAAAATATCTTCCCATAAATGACATTAAAAAAGTACATTAAAAGAAAGTTTAAAAAAACTCAAAGACTACTAAAATACCAATTACACTGATGATAGAAGTATAAATTACAAATGAAATTATTCCAGTTTTATCATATTTTCATTTTATTTCTGCGAGCATTAACAATTTTTTTTGTATGTGGAATTACCATCAATTTAACAAAATTCACCAGATTTATAAAAGAATTAAATCAATTTATATCTTCTTTCTATAAAAGTAGGAAACATTCATTTGTGTTTTTCCATGACCAATTAACGAAAATCGCACTTTTCTGCGATCCTTTTAATGAAATTTGCGTTTTTCACCTTGATTCTTTGACAAAATTCGCGTTTTTTCACGATCATTTTAATGAAACTCGCATTTTTCTCGCTATCCTTCAATGAAATTCGCGTTTTTACCTCAGTCCTTTGACGAAATTCGCGTTTTTTTCACGATCTTCAGACGAAATTCGCATTTTTTCCACGATCTTTAGACTAAATTTACGTTTTTTTCACAATTTTTAGACGAATTTTGCTGGGGTTTTTTTTTTACGATCTTTAGGCGAAATTTGCGTTTTTTCCACGATTTTCCAATGAAATTCACGTATTTTATACGCCCTTTCCACGAAATCTGCGTATTTTACACGACCTTTACACGAAATTCGCATTTTCCGCCATGTTTTGAGGAAATTCGCGTTTTTTCCGAGAGCATTTGATGAGAATCACGTTTTTTCTGAAATCTTTTGACGAAAATCATTTTTTTTTTTGGATCGTTTAACGAAAACCACGTCTATTTCGCGATTCTTTGGCGGAGATTGCGTCATTTTTGTGATCCTCTGATGGAGACCGCGTCATTTTCGCGATTGTCTGACAGAGACCGCGTGTTTTTCACGATCTTTTGGCGGAAATCACGTTTTTTCCGCAATCCTTTGACGGAAATAGCGTCTTTTCTGAGATTCTTTGACAGAAATAGCGTTTTTTCTGCGATTGCGATTATTTGACAAAAATCACGTTTTTTCCACAATCTTTTGACGGAAATAACGTTTTTACGCAATCATTTGACGAAAATCACGTTTTTCTGCAATTCTTTGGCGAAAATAGTGGTTTTTTGCGATCCTGTAACGAAAATCGCGTCTTTTTCGCGATCCTTTGACAGAAAGCGTTTTTTTCCGTGATCCTTTAACAAAAATCGCGTTTTTCCCGCAATATTTTGACAGAAATCGCATATTTTTCGCGATCCTTTGACAGAAATAGCGATTTTTTCGCGATCATTTGACGAAAATCACGATTTTTCCACAATCCTTCGGCAAAAATCTTTTTTTTTTTTTTTTTGGATCCTTTGATGAAAATTGCGTCTTTTTCACGATCCTTGGGCGGAGATCACGTCATTTTCGCGACCCTTTGACGGAGTTCGCGTCTTTTTCGCGATCCTTTGACAAAAAGCACTTTTTCTGCGATCCTTAGATAGAAATCGCATTGTTACCACGGAAAAGGAAGATTGTCTAAAGAAAAATATAAGCTGGGATTTTAAGATTCTAACAAAATTTTAAACGGGATGGACAAAAAGTGGAGTTATTTTAAGACCGATTTTTAAACATTTTGCGCAAATCTTGAGAAATCTAAAAACGGATTTTTTTTTTTTTTTTTTTTTCGTCCACGGAGATTTTTCCGGCCCGCTTCCGTCCTCAGGAATTTTCAAAAGCCGGAATTCCGGCCCGTGGCCGGAAAACTTGCACCCATGGTGCTGCCTTATATGATTTTTTTGTGACGAGAGATCTTTGTTCACTAATAACAAGGGTGATTCTGAATTTAAAAAAAATTCTGAAATTCACTTTTTTCCACGATCTTTTGGTGAAATTTGGATATTTTTGTGCAATCCTTTGACGAAATTTGAGTTTTTTTTTTACGATCATTTTGAGGAAATGAGTTTTTTTCACGATCTTTTTGACGAAATTTGCTTCTTTTTTTTTTTTTTTTTGTTTTTTTTTTGTGTGTGTGTGATCCTTTGACAATTTTTTTTTTCCATGATGCTTTGATGAAATTTGCAGTTTTTCGCAATCTTTTAATGAAGTGTTATTATTATTATTATTTTTTTTTTTCTGAGATTCTTTGACGAAATTCAAGTTTTTCCCATGATCTTTTGCAATCCTTTAATGAAATTCACCTTTTTCAAGCGATCCTTTGACGAAATTAACGTTTTCCCCATGATCCTTTGACGAAATTGGTGACATTTTCCGGTGATATTTTTTATGTCCAAATTTTCGGATTCATGAGCGTTTTTTTTTTCTTTTCTTTTCTTTTTCTTTTTTTTTTTTTTTTTTGACTGGCGGGTCGATTTCAGTCTAAGTGTAGATTCCTGCAAGTTAGGTTCCGGTTAACAAGATTTTTGAAAAATTGGTTTAGTACATTGTTTCAGATTAAAAACTATTACCTATAATAATAAACATAGATGTTTGTATGTGTGCTGTTTTCTAAAGAGACTGCTGTATTTTTTCCACAGCTCTTTGATAAAATTGGCATTTTTTTTAGCAATCTTATGATGAAATAAACTTGCATTTTTTCCGTGATTCTCTGGTGAAATTTGCGAGATTTGTTTTGAGATTCTTTTACAAAATTCACATTTTTTCTGCAATACTTTGGTGAAATTCTCTTTTTTTTTTTTTTTTTCACAATCCTCTGATGAAATTTGCAGGGAGGGGTCTTTTTTTGCGATTCTTTTACTTAATTTGTGTTTTTGTTTCAAAGATCTTTTGACGAAATTAGCTTTTTTTTCTCCTGATCCTTCGATGAAATTTGCATTTTTTTGCTTTGAATAATTGACAAAATTAATTTTTTTTTTGTGAAAATTTGTTAAAATTCGCAATAACTTTTTTTTATGTCCACATTTTAGGGCTGATGACTGATTTTTTAAAATTTTCGGAACCAAATGCCTTACATTTTCAGAAAATTTGGAACAGAATCACTCCTGGCCTGTACATTTTTTTAATTGAAGAGAAATACTTACACAGCATCACTCTTCTCTACTTTCACAGCAATTTCATTTATTTTTGCTTTAGCCTGTAAAAATAAATAACTAAATTACTTTTCATAATCTTCATTCGTTCTACCAATTTATTTACAGACATTAAAACACACTAAGATATTGCAGTTTAACATACACCAAAAAATAGTGTACATGTCAAAAGTTTAAAACACATATATACTCTAAAACATACATTCAAAATTGTTTAAAAATATTTCCACCTCTTTCTTACTGAGACATCTTCAGTTACTGATGTTTTCGTCTCTCTCTCTCGCCAATGATTGCTTTCTAAAGTTTTCCTGTCATTTATCCCTATTTTTAAAATGTGTCGCCATCTACTGTCAATAGTTGTGTGCAGTACATCATTACAGGTTTCAGATTTCGATGAGATTATTTCAATGGCTTCTCTTATTAATGTATAATTTAAACTATTGTATTTTGCTAATTTTTCGACATTTTTAAAATCTATTGTGATGAAGATCTTGCTTCTGCAGTAGAGGATTTATTAAGTTGTATATCTCGTTTTTGTTCTTTTATTCTGTCCTCCAGTTTCCTTTTTGTCATTCCTATATATGACATATATTTTCCTTCATTGTTTTTTAAATTGATTTTGCCTATTCCAGATATGTGTAGGTATGAAATTTTCTCGATGTCTGTTCTGAACTGATTAATTTAAAGATTGGCAGGTCAGGTAAAAACTAAATTACTTTTCTTTTATTTGAAAGTATATCAAATACACAAACTTTTAAATTAAAGTCTAGTCTTCATACAAATTTAAAAAGAAAAAAAAATAATGGCCCAAAAGATTTTACTAAGGAATTAAATTAAAATTATTATGCACTAATTTAAATTATTATGTGCTACAAGCTTATATACCATGGTTTAATAACTAAAATAACCCTAGTTTTAGATTAGAAACTTTAACAATAAGACATTGAACAACTGGTATGATACACAAATAAAGACAAAAAATGGAGCTATTAAGAAGTTTTCGTTTTTCGGATGGGAGTGGGGGGGGGGGGGGGGGGGGGGGGGGAGAAGGACTAACAAAGCTTGAAATTATTTATTTAAAATTGAAAGATTTTTTTTTAATAGTACTTTTCTCGAAATCAGCATAAAAAATATGCAGAGTATCAATTATTTTGGCTATTTCTAGCAAAAAGGAGGGTGTAAAATACATCAAAATGGCAAAACACTATCAGCTTCCTTTCTCTAAAAATATTCTAGCAGAGGGTTGGAGTGTACTTTATGAACTTATGACAAAAATAGTAATCTTTAATGTATAAAACGTCACGAAATATGGAAAAGAAAAAGTACTTACAGTAATACATGTTGTGGTAAGTAGACATTGGAAAACAAGTGTAAAGACTAATTCCTTTAATACAGGTTCCGGAATACAAGAGCAGAGATGACTTTTCTCTCAAACTAATAAACATACAATTTTACAGTTGCTGGCCACGTAAACTCCAGTAGATAACGCAATTTCTAACATAATTCACTTCAAGACGTTGCATTGACGAATTTCAAAAGAACAAGAAAAAAATTGCACCAGCCACGATAACATCAGCGCCGTTGCGAAGCAGGGGGCAGTCGCCCCGGGCGCGGAACTTGAGGGGGCACCAAATTTATACTACTAACCTCGTCTTTTTCTTCTTTTTTGTAAAAAAAAAAAAAAAAAAAAAAAAAAAAAAATGTATACTTACATATTGATAATTTTTTTTTTCTCAGTGAAAGTACGAACATTTTTCGTTTCAAAGTTATTGCACTCTCCTTTACCTCACATCGGAATACAAATTTATGAATAAGGACTTCTTTCTTTTCCGAACTTGTTCCAGGTTTTTGTCTTTGTCTCTTTTGTTAACTTTCTCTGTTCTGAGTCTGTGCTTGTGACGAAAACATATACTATCAAAATAACATGGGGTTTCTTTCTTGGAATATAAAAGGGTTCCGAACTGTTATACTGTATATAATATTTTTTTTTTTTTTTATTTTTTTTTTTTTACACTCATTTTCTAGATCTCCTTTTCCAAAATATAAATGCAATTTTCTTTTATGTTACTTAAGTTTTTTGAAATTTCTGAATTAAAATTAAACCTAAAGTTTCAAAATAAACGTGACATATGTATTCAATAGACTTTTTTTTTTTTTTCTGTTTCTGCACTTTTCAATTTTGTGACACCTGTCACAAAGAAAAATTGGGAAGGGGGGCGCCAAATTGAAACCTTGCCCCGGACGCACTTTTCTCTTTGCACGCTGCTGGATAACATAATCATTTCTCAAACTACAATAAAATAGCATTCCTTTACTCTAGAAGCATTGAGGAGATCGGCATATCACAATAACCAAAGCTCATCCATCGAAAGACACACATATCAGCGAAATCACCAGCCCTTTAAATGAAAGCGGCATGGTGATAGCCAACGGGAGACAAGCATGCAATTAGCATACTCACGATGCTTCTTGAAAAATAACCTAAAGAATTAATTTACTTGAAAAAATATTAAATATTAAAATTACAAAAGATGACAATAATTAAATTTAGACTTATATTAAAATGAAAAAGTAATTTTGAAATAAGAAAAAATGATGAGAATGCAATTGCGATTGCAGCCCACAAAAATGGCTGAATGCCGACCAGCTGAAGCACCTCGTGGACAACACCTCCACTAGAACGTGGAACGAAGCGGCAAAAATGTAAAAAGAAGATGGCCGTGAGGAAAACGCAAGTAAATAAAAGAAAACCTTAACTGGAGTTCATGTTTACATCTAAATAAATAAAAATGAGCTTGAAAGGGGTGGAGGAAAATGTAGCCAAATGCTACAAAATATTTATGCTGATTTCAATAAAAGTACTTAACTAGGGAAAATTTATTATTAAAAATTTCTAAAAGCCTGATTGTGTAAAGAAAATGTAACAAAACACAACCAAAGATTCCATTTATATGATATAATGCAATTATTTCAATATTTAGAACCGTACAATTTCATGTAGAGTTATTTTTAATTTTTTTCTTTCATTTGTTTATTATTTATTAACACTTTATTATGACTGACAAAGAATAATTGTTAAATTTTTATATCTTCAGAGTCGCCCCCCCCCCCCCTCCTTGACAGTTTCACGAGGGTGCTAAATCCTGACCTGTTAGAAAATATCTGTTTATGAATTTGGTTTGTTTGTCTGCCTGGCCATGCTCTCACTCTCGTAAATATACTCTGATTGCCATGTAATAGTTATAAGGGTGATTGTAACTCACAGTGAAAAATCCTGAAAATTATTGATACAAAGTGAAAAATCCTGAAAATTATCGATGCAAAATACAAATATCAACTTACATCACAACTGATGCTGTAACTGCATGACAATCTACATAAGAAAGAAAAGTATAATTCCTGTTATTGTTTGAAATGTACAATTGTAAGAAAAGGAAAATGTAATTTGATAAACTTACATAAATTTAATTAAAAGCTGAATGGCTTCAAAGTGCAAAGTCTTGCTAAATATGAAAGTTCAAATTCCATAACCAGTAAATAAATTTATTATGCATGAAAAAAGTACAAATTATGTGCTAAGGGCTCTTACTTGATTTAATGCAAATCATATATATGACACCTAATTATATGAAAACAGTCGCAAAAAATCAAAACAATTTTACTTCTAAGTGGTTCATTACAAGTACTTATAAGTGGATTTTTCAGGGAAGGTTTTAGCATATTGCCTTTTTGTTCTATGTTGCTTAGTAATAGAATTATGGTGGATAGTTCTATATTAGGAGGAAAGAAAAAATAATCCAAATTCTAAGTATTGTCAATAAAAAAAAAAAAAAAAAAAAAAAAAAAAAAAGGAATTTTTTTTTTTTTTTTTTTTTTTTTGCTTTACTCTTGTTCATTTTCTTGCTTTTTTCCTGGAAATTATTACATATTAAATATGTCATTAACATTTCTATATGCAATTCTGGACATTTTAGTACCGACATAGATGACAAGACACCAACATTGTAAAGATTGTAATAGGAATAAACTAGTTAAATTATGCAAATTATAGTTTTTTGTTAGTGTTGACTCAAAGCCGCTTTAGCAGGATGCAGTGCCCAGCAACCCTTTTTATTTATTTTTTGCGCCCGGCAGCTCTTTCAAACCCTTCCGATGCACCCAGCTGCCCATTTTAACACTTCCTATGAACCCTGTGGCAATTCAATTGATCCTGGGAAAATATCACAAATTTTAAGGACTCTAAACAAACCAGTTCAAAATATTTTTTGCGAACAAGGTACAAGTGTGCCCCTTTTTTAGAATAGTGTTTGTCCCCTTTTTGAAAAATTCCCGCCCAGCAGCCCTTTTGTTCTTGAATCAACACTATTTGTTCCAGCTGCTTATAATTTGAGTTCGGTTGGTGGATTTTGATAGGACTTTCATTGTTTGTTAGATAATTTTCCAGGGAAGGTTTTAGTCTATTGCATATTATTCTATGTTGCTTAATAATAGAATTATGAAGCAAAAAGGATAGTTCTATAACTGGGCGAACCCGACTATTAAATATTAATCTTTTAAAAAAGTTCTACTGGGCGGATTTTAAAGTAACTTTCATTATTGTTAGTTATCTAATTTTTCAGGAATGGTTTTAGTATATTGCATAACGTGCTTTATCAAATCCTACTGTAATTTATTAACTAAAGGTGTTCTTTCTTAACAAGCTAAATTTTGTATGACATTCCAGGTAAAGATACATGTTGCTTTAAAACTCAAGGTCTAATTTACAGATATATTTTGTTTGATTCAAGGTTTATTCAGATAAATCAACCATTGTAGTGGACGAAGTCAGCTAGTATATAATATACTACAAAACATTAGCAAAAAGGTGGTGTTGGTTTTAGCTCTCTTACATTAGCTAGCAAGATAATACCTCATAATATCCCCATTGCAATACATATTTTTCTTTTTATCTCAAAATTATGTTGAAGTACACAGCCTAAACATAAAATGTGTTCATTATTATGGGGTAACATGCCTAAAATTTCAGTACAGGTCCTCATTAGGGGCCACTTTGCCATGTTTATAATGTTATGTACTTTGAGAAAATAGCTAACATTCTTTAGGATCTATTTAGATGAAAGGGTGGTAGAGATTTAGATGAAAATTTTAAAACAGCAGAAACCTCCACAGAACAAAGATCATTGATACAGTTTGACTATTTTTATGAGGAACATAGAAAATTGTAACATAACTTTAGGGTCATCCAAAAATTTTGGGTGTAAATAAGAATCCTGCTAATTTATTAAGATTTTAAATAAAATTTAACACCAAAATAAAATACCATATTAAGAGCAGTCCTCAGGCTTCTCATGATGATTTGTGGATGAATACCATCTTCAATAAGAGGCTTACACTGTTTTAAATTTTCAGCAGCTAGAAGTGTAACTGTAGTTGTACCATCACCAACCTAGAAAAATATTAAACATTAAAATTTCACAAAACATTATAACGAAAAACATGAAACTAAGAAGTGGATTTAAATGACTCAATAAACATTAAAATGAAAAGCATGAAAATTAAGTGGATTTGAATTACTCAATAAAAGTTAAAGTGCAATTTCATTCATTGACACGCCCTTTACACTAGAATTAAAGATTACAAGCTCTTGAAATCTCACAGCTATCCGATGCTGGAAGAAACTAAAAGGCATAATTAGTGCCAGTCACAAGAAATCCATCTAAGTCAAGACCAAAAATGTTTCTGAGTATTAGGTATAACTAAAGGAGATAGGCAAAAAGATTTCAGTTTTATTGCATTATAGCTAAAATTTATCTTTTACAATAAAAGAAAGTATAATTCAGGTGTGATTCAGAGTAGAAAATTTTTTTCTGAAATTCACTGCAAATTTTCTGAAAGGTTACAGCAGAGGGGGAAGAACCCCTCCCGGCACTAACTATGTGTTTTTTCCCCGTAATGAACCGTTAATGAAATTTGTGTTTTATTCGCAATCTAATTCACTAATAAAAACATGGTTTGTTTAATATTTTAATCTTATTTTCTACTTTAAAAAGGTCTTTAATACATTTCATAATTAATTAGAATTATTGTGTAATTAAAAAATACTCAGGAAGGTGAAGAAACACTTCCAAGTTTTGGTCAATTGCCAATTGTGGTAACACTGCTATTTTATCCTTAGTTTCACATATTTATTTATATTACTGTAAATGTTACTTTACATTAACGTAGCAAACAAATGTTTATTAATGAGTCACATGGTAATAGATCTATAAATATTATTTGAAAAGTCAACTGTGTCAAGATAATAATCAATATTTAGTTAAAATTAATCTATTAATTGATAAGTTCTGAAAATATTAAAATATTGCCACTATTGTCAAAACATACAGTTATGCATAATTTCATGATTCTAGCAGATAAAGTGACTGAAAAATATATTACCAAATTCCATCGTTACAAACATGAAACAAGTTAATAAATAAAAAGAAAGTAAAAAGTATTAAATAAACCGAGAAAAAAAAAAAAAATCTAAAACAATTTTTTAAAAATGATGACACATACTCAAATTAGGAAAGTAAATAGACTGCAAATTCTGTGAGCATAGAAAAGATCAAAATATTTTTTATATATTAGTCAAAGTTATCCATTTCAAATAGATATGACAATTTAGAAATACAAAAAGATGAAGCAACTCATATCATTCAACCTTGCAAAGAAAAAATATACAGTCGAATTCTGTTAATACGCGAATCAAGGGACCAGCAAAAATTTGCATATTAACCGAAGTTCGTGAGTTTTCGTCCAGTGGTCCATATAATAACAACCTACACGGATAAACTACATCTTTATGACATTTTTTAATGTTTTTAAGACATAAAATGATAGTTTATTTGTTTTTATCATTATATGTTTATTGAGCAGCAACGTTCGAAATCTAGATATTCAAATAAAAGCTCATCTTAAGTAAAAATCCAATGTCTGATTTCCCTATGACCAGTAGCTTTAACTTTCCCCATCCATCAGATTTGGCATCGAGTAGAAGAATAAGACTGTCTTTGCTTAGTTTACCCCCAGGGCATGCTTCTTCTTTTATAGCCATTGTTTTGTTGGATGTCATTTTGTAAAGAAAACCCAAATCCATCCACATTGTAAACATCGCAACTTGAGTAGTTTTTTACCAGCTGCGGAAGCACATTTGTTTTCCAACAAGCAATGTCTTCGTTGTTGACAGCAGCTGATTCATTGCACACTTTCTGGAATTTTATTCCGGGGCGAGCTTTAAACCGATCCAGCCATTCACTTGAGGCATTGAAATCTAACATCACCATTTTTGCTGTCCCTCAGAAGCTTTTTCTTGAATTAGCATGCCGCTTATTGGGATATTTGTAGAGCACGACTGAAAAAAAAAAAAAAAACCACTCATGGAGGCCCTTTTCCATGTCCTTAAACTTGGTGGTTTTATTTTCTTATTCCTTGTTAAAGCAACAACAGCTTATTTAACAATGACATCCAGATGACTTCAACAGTCCTTAAAGTTGATTGTGTTTTCTTTGGGGAATGCTGACTTATTCGTGATAGCCAAGCCTAGACATTGTACTAATTTATAATTTGTAACTTCTCAGTGATAGAGAGAACCTTTCTTTTAATTCTTCTCTTTAAAAGAATACGTGGACATCGTAGACTAAATTCTACTGGGTGCGCAAGCGACCTTCTTCCTTTGTAAAGCAAGCCGCACACTGAGGCGAGCGACAGGAGGAAGATGAAGTGGGACTTAGGAGGGGAAACAGGTCGAAACAAAGAATAAAGCTGTTTCAAACCCGTTTTCCCCCCAAAGTCAAGCAATATTTTGCATGAGTCACTTCAGTGTGCAGCCTGTCTTAGATATCACAACACTGATCAAGCAGCAAATCGACACTGCTCTAAGTTAAATTATTGTTAAATCATTTCTTCATCATAGGGGAAAAGTTCGCATTTCACTTTTTTATCGGATAAGTCCTTTACTGGCTCTTTCTGATCAGGGGCAAACCACATTTTTGCTTATTTATTGTGCACTTGTTAGGAGTAAAAAATTTTATTCTCTCTTGCTGGCCTGTTTGACTATACTAAGTAATTTGTGTGGGAAAGATTTCTTGTTTAAGAAAGCAGAGGTACAAACTGATATTCTTAGCAAAGCTATTTATGGCTGCATTGCATTTGGACAGAAAAAAAAAAGTTCCCAGTTTAAAGAATTGTCGTAAGTAATGTTTGGGACATTATTCACTCTAAAACTTCCCCTGTTTCAAAATAATGCTCATTCGCGTATTAAACATGGGGTTTTCATGCCATAGGACTGATAAAATTTCGCGTCTTAAGTGGTTTTTTTTTTAATGCATAAGACAAGCGTTTTTCAAGGGAAATTCGCATATTAAGCGGTTTTGCGTATTAAGCAGGCACGTATTAACAGGGTTCGACTGTATATCTACCCTATGTGTATAAAATCCTAATGAAACAAATTTATGAAACGACTTATTATATTTCACGACAATTTTTCCTAAAATATGGAATACTATGCGGTAAAATTAACACCAAAAATCCGTATTGATCGCGCAGATCTCAAAACTGGTAATAGAATTTTAAAATTTGAATTAGTTTTTGAAATATTAATTTTTTTCTAATTTTAGTTACATTTCTGTATTGAAAATCTGTAATGGCAAGAAAATTAGACCATTTTTTTGGAAAAAAGAGGACAACAAGACAAACTATAGGGATTATTATAGATTTCTTCTTTTTCGTCAATTTTAAATTGATAATTGAAATTACCTTTTATTTCAACCGATAGTGAAACAATATTATGATTAAATTATGTTTTTCAGGTAAATTTAAAAAAATAAAAATCAGATTTTTTTTTTTTTTTTTTTTTTTTTTTTTTTTTTTTTGTGTGTGAAAAGGGAAATTATTAAAACCAGAAAGAAATTATAAAATAAGAATTAAATGATCACGTGTCAAAAGTAGAAAATAAGGAAAATTATGTCAAAATATTTACACGTAAGTAGTATTAAAAATGTACGAATATTCCCTTCAGTCCGAGGCTATAAAAGTCATCATTTTACCAACAGACGCTTTCAGTGTGACGTCAGTCATGACGTTTTGGTTGGAAACTGACTCCAAACAAACGTTTGCTATGTGTCATTCCTTTTTAAGTATAAATCATAGGAAATGTTATACTACACATCAAGTATTAAAACACTTAGATGTGAGACATAGATATAAGTTATAGCTATAATACAAAATAGAAAAAAACAACATAGCAACCATTTGTTTGGAGTCAGTTTCAACCAAAACGTCATGACTGAAATTGTCTATTGTGATGTCACAAGAATACTGTCAATTATTACGCGAGTAAAACTTTTAATGTTGAATATTAGATTATATTTGAAAAGCTTAAGTAATCATATTCCCAAACACTTTTAAATTAAATATATGTGCCCATGAATCTTAAAAGCGAAAAAAAGTTTAAAAGAAATAAATTTTTACATGAGCAATGCATTTAATAGTGAAAATTGCGTTACATATTAAAACGATTTTCGTTCCGAAGAATTTTAATGTGACATCAGATGGTATAAAGCAGCGTAAATACAAGTGTGCAAAATACTTTCGTTTTATTTTGTATGAATTACTATTCAATAAATACATTTTAGAAAATCCAGATATTCATATTCTGAACAACGGAACCAGGAATTCTGAACTGAAGGCGATTAAATTTGAGTTATAGATTAAAAGTTAGCAAAGCAAAAATACACAATGGAAACTTAGCTGTTAATCCCTAAGTGTAAAAGTTTATGAAGTAATATGGTGATGAAATAATTACAAGAAAGTTTAAAAACAAACTGAAGTTTATTAAAAACCAAAAGGCAGAAATATATAGCTTAACTGTAGCATTATACAATATCCAAACTTTATATATAAACATATTAAACTATTGAAACAGATTTAACAAAAGTAAAATAACACAAACCCTCATGACATATGAAAAACAGGATCATCGAGTGGCCATACGATCTCGGAGCTTTCATGAAAAATATACATTCTTGTCAATACATCAAACATTACCAACTTCCATCTAAATGACATCTGATTAAAGAGCAGCACGGAAAACATTTAGATATCTGGAGACAAAGATTTATTTTCATAACATCTGCCGACACGTTTCATGATGAATCACAATCCTTCGTTTCAGAAAGCACTTAAGCAAAGTTTATCAGCAATTCCAGAGCTCATGATAAAACAATATGGCTCACTTAAAATGAATACGTGATCGGTGACAAAACGTTAAATGAAGAAATGTAGAAAACAGCTTTTATATGAAGATATATAAAATGAACTTAAATGTCAACATCAGACGCCATAATAACACACTGTAAAATTCCTCCAACGAAACACTGTTGAGGTGAGAGGAAAAGGAAGAAGAGGTGGAGGTGAAGGGAAAGATATTACACCTTAACTTATATGAACCAGGTGAATGGAAAAACCAATCACGGAGCAGTAGAAGAAGATTCTCGAAGGACATCGTGACGAAACGTCGTACGAACGATGTGCAGTGGTTTCAAACGAGCGACGCCATCTAGTGGCGGCTTTGAAACACTCGTCATTCGAAATGAATGCTATGCTCCTGATTGCCTGGAACGTGGATGGCTGAAAACGTAAGTCGGAAAATACCTACGATAAATAAACAACTTAAGAAGGATTTAAAGATAAGATGGCAGGAATATATGAACGGTAAGTGAAATAAAGAATAACCTTATTGTATTAATTAAAGATATTTTATATAGATAAATAAAGAAAGATAGAATGAATGTATTACTTGATAAAGATAGAATGTGAAGTGTATAGCAGAGTAAAAGTGAAATGTAGAGGAGATTCACGAGCAGTGTCAAGACATGTAATAGGGTTTTACATATATCATGAACAACGGCCGCACAAAAGTCACAAGAAAAAATTTTTTAAACTGTTTTTAAACTGTGCACAATTTCATATTTATTTGCAAACCAAAATCTGAACCAGATCAAACAAAGTTTACTTAATATGTCAACAAAATGTTACTTAATCTCTCGAACACTTAATCCTTTTCCAAAACTAGACATTGAAAATGAAGACAATAATGAAGGGGAAAATTTAGATAATATTATTGGAACAGCAAGCATAACCAACACAAATGCCAGTAAGTTTGTGCATCTGGACAAAGATTCGGCAGTTACTTCTACATTTGATTCATACAGCAAATGATGGAAGATAGGACAGAGGAAGAGAAAAGTGATGTGGAAGGGGGGATATGGAAGAGATCACAGAATGACGGAAAATTTCTAGTATTAACACATATACCGAATTTTTTATGAACCTACGTGAAATCAAAAATTTTGCATTAAATCATAATGATGATGATTTGTACAGCAAAACAACTCATACTATTATTTCTTTAGAGAAAGATATTTGCAGAAAAAAAGTAACTGCAAATCACTGATTTTTTTTAATGTATTAAAACAATGAGGAGTAATTACAGGGATGAGAATTGCAAAAAAGCAAAAAGACTGAAACCACGCGCAAACAAAAAATCGTACCACATTTTATCCGTGAAAGATACTTTAAGAAATAAAACCAGGGTCTGATTTCCGGGCAAATGGAGACAAGCACACAAACCTGTATACTACATTACAGGAATGAAAATAGCCAAATTACACACAGCTCTTAAAACATTGAGTGTAGGTCATATGAAATGCTAGACTTATCAGAATCATGACCGCTCCTGAAAATGAAATAATTTAATTAAGAATAGAGTTTTTGTGTGTCATAATTTGAATAAATTTTTTAGCAAAAAATATGAAAAACTTAGTGAAAATCACAATGGTTAGTTATTTTTGGTCACACGGGCTAATTAAAGCAGGACCTACAGCCAGCTTAATGTTAATTCTGAATCAGGAGCGATTCTGAGTAAAAAAGATAAAAAAAAAAAAATTTAAATTCACAGCAAATTTTCTGAAAGGTTACAAAAAAGGGGGGAAAGGGAGGATACACTAAAAGCACTAAATACATGTATTTTTTCGCGCCATTTTGACTAAATTTGCAGCTTTTTCGCGATCTTTTGACGAAATGTGCCGCTTTTTCGCGATCTTTTGACGAAATGTGCCGCTTTTTCGCGATCTATTGACGAAATTTACCGTTTTTTCGCGAACTTTGCCGTTTATTCGCGATCTTCTGACAAATTTTGCTGCTTTCTCGCGATCTTTTGACAAAATTTTCTGCTTTTTCGCGATCTTTTGACGAAAGTTTCTGCTTTTTCGCGATCTTTTGACAAAATTTGTTGCTTTTTCGCGATCTTTTGACGAAATTTGACATTTTTATCACGATCTTTGGACGAAATTTGCGATCGTTTGGTGACATTTACCGCTTTAAGGCGATATTTTGACAAAATTTGTCGCCTTTTTCGCGATTTTTTGACAAAATTTACCGTTTTTTCATCATTTTTGAATGTTCTTTCGAAATCGGAAGAAAAGCAGAATCGATAGGAAAGTGAAAATAACAAAATTTTGCAGGAGAAAAAATACGGAATCCTCGGGAAAAAAGGCGGAATTTCGAGAAAAAAAAAGCGGAAATTCCTTGAAATAACAAAAAAACGGAAATCCGTCAAAAGACGGAAAATTCTCATCCCTGTAATTAAAATGACTGTGTATTTTCTATTTAAATTTATATAATTATGATTTTTTTAAAATAAAACTTCTGAATACTGTAAAAGCCCTTATTTTCGCGAGCCGTAATTTTCGCGAAAATGAAGATATCGGTGGTTTCATGAGTTGAAAATTTCGCGAGTTTTATATGAACAGATACGACATTTGAAAAATCCTGAAACTACCTAAATAGAACCCCTTTTGCACAAGGCACTTTAAGAAACTTCCTTTTGCCTGACACAATGATTCGATATATCGAGAAAATTCTTGTACCTTATTACGACAAGCAGAGAGAGCTTCTTGGGCTGGTTCTAGAACAACCTGATGTAGTATTGTTTGTCGTTTTTAAGGCACACCAAGATCCTCTTTTTCTGCCTGAACTAGAGAAGAGGAATATTATTCCAGTTTTTGTACTCGCTTCCTGTACAAAAGAGTTCCAGCCTTTGGACTTAACTGTAAACAGCGAGTTCAAGCGTTTGCTCAAGAATGAGTTTATTGAGTGCATACCTGCCAACATGTCCAAATTTTTATGACGTATTCTTACGTGCTTAAAAATGCATAACATATGCACATGCAATGAAAAAAGTGATTTCTCATAACATTTTCTATGCTATATTCATGTATAGTCTTTTTTTTTTCCAAAATAAAAACGTGAGATTTCATAAGAAAATTTTTTTGCATGGGAAATTCTAAGTAAAAAATAAAAAAAAAAATTCTGAAATTCACAGCAAATTTTCTGAAAGGCTACAGCCAAGGGGTTGGGAGGAAGGGGGGATTCCCTGCCGGTGCTAATTATGAGTTTTTTCTAGTGCTTTTGACGAAATTTGCGTTTTTTTTCACGATCCCTTGACGAAATTTGCATTTTTTCGTGATCTTTTGACGAAATTTGCGTTTTTTTTTTCGCGATCTTTTGACGAAATTTGCGGGGGGTTTTTCACGATCTTTTGACGAAATTTGCGGGGGTTTTTTTTGCGATCTTTTGACGAAATTTGAGTTTTTTTTTCGCGATTTTTTGACGACATTTGAGGGTTTTTTCGCAATCTTTTGACGAAATTTGCGTTTTTTTTGCGATCTTTTGACGAAATTTGCATTTTTTTGCAATCTTTTGACGAAATTTGCGTTTTTTTCGCGATCTTTTGAGAAAATTAGCGTTTTTCCTGTGATCTTTGACAAAATTCGCGTTTTTTTTTTTTTTTACTCAATCATTGACAAATTTCGCGTTACTTCCCGCAATCTTTGACGATATTCGCGTTTTTTCGCGTATTCTGGTGAAATTCTCGTTCTTTTCACGATTCTTTGCCGAAATTAGCGTTTCTCCTGCGATTTTTGATAAAATTCGCGTTCTTTTCATGATGCTTCGACAAAAATAGTGGTTTTCTGTGCGATTTTTAACGAAATGTGCGTTTTTTTCGTGATCCTTTGACAAAATTTGCTTTTTTTCAAATATCTTTGATAAAATTCGTGTTTTTCCCCGCGAACTTTGATGAAATTCGCATTCATTTCACCATCCTTTGAACAAATTCGCATTTTATCCCCAAGATTTTTGACGAAATTCGCGTACTTTTCACAATCCCTTGACAAAATTAGTGTTTTTTCCCGCGATCTTTGACGAGAATCGCAGTTTTTTTTCAAAAATTTGGGCTTTTTTCGAGATCCTGTGACAAAGTTAGTGTTTTTTTCGCGATCCTTTGAAGAAATTAGCGTTTTTTTTTGCGATCTTTGGCGAAATTCGCATTTTTCCGCGATCGTTTTCCCCGCGCGCAAAACCGTACAATCGTACTGTTCATCAGTACAACCGTACACTTAGAACAAAATCCATACACATACCAATCCGTACAAGTTGGCAACTATGTGAGTGGTATCCTAATGAGCTAAAATTTCTAGAGGAAAAAGAATCTGTGGACCTGCGAATATCATGACTAAAACCGATTCACATGCTTTTTGGTTTGTGCGCACATTTAACGGTGTTGAAGCCAAGCATGAGATAATTTTGAATGGCTTCAAAGAAGCTGGTATAAAAATTAAGCGAATGAGCTACATTCTATTGGTTGTATTTTTTTTTTTTTTATTCAAGAAATAGTTGTACAGTATTCAAGAAATAGTTGTACAGTATTCAAGAAATAGTTGTACAGTATTCAAGAAATAGTTGTACAGTATTCAAGAAATGTTTGTACTTTTTTCTTATTTAAGTAACTGTAATCATTAAATTTTAGATAAGTGAGACATTTCTGATTTTTTATTATTATTTAAAGCGAAAAAAAAATATTTCGCGAGGCTTAAATTTTTGCGATTACGACGGGCTCGTGAAAATCGCGAAAATAAGTGCTTTTACAGTAATACACACCTCTGAATAACGGTCACTTTTCATCGGTCCCACCGGTAACCGTTATTCAGAGGTTACACTGTACATTGTAAAATATACATGATGGTGTATTAAAATAAAGAAAGAATTTATGAATAAGCTACATCTGTTCCTGAAAATATCTAAAACTTGATCAAAACATTATAAGGTTAAAAATTTAAAAGTACAATGCTTTCATATACCGTAGTTCTGAAAGATACTCCCAAGCAGAAGGAGTTTTTTAACTTCGAAACTAAAAGGAGGATATTGTCCACAGTGTTGTTATAAAAGGCCGAAAGATAATGACATTTTTAACCTAACCATTTTTGCCATCAGTTCTTACGACAGCGATGGGTGAGGTCATTGTAATAGAAAAATACCCCATTCAAACAGAAAAGAATGGCAACTCGATTACAGAAGATAGCCACCGCTATATTAATATCATTCAATCTTCCGTAATCTGGTAATATTTATTAAATAGGGCTCAATACCATGTTTTTGGAGTCTCTGAAGCCTGAAGAGGGGTTGGCAGGCGTAGCTCGCAGGGGACAGAGCCCCCTAGTATATATATATATATATATAAAGACAGATTTTGATAAATTTAAAAGAGTTAATGGCATAATTATAATATGAAAGTAATGTAATAAAAAGCATAATGTGATTAGGGTTTAATGTTTGTTATGATATGAATTTCCTTGGTGATTTCAATGAATGTATACTTTTTTTTTCCCATTTTCACAAAGTTTGAAAATATTACAATTTCTACAAAAACAATTTAACATTCTTAGTTTTAGAAAAATTAAGAATGATTAGAATTTAAGTTTAGAAAGTCTGTGGGATTGTAAACTACCTAAAACATTCATTTAAAAGATTTCAAAAACATATGAGATTTTTTATAAGTAAAAGTAATTAAAATTTATTCTTCTTACATGGGAAAATAAATCAATTAACTATTAAAATAACTGTAAAAAATATAATATACAAACCTCAGCATCTTGTGATTTAGCTATATCTACTAAAGTCTTAGCTGCAGGATGTACAACTTCCAATTCTTTTAATATTGTAGCACCATCATTGGATATTATAGTTTTACCTGCATAAATTATTAAAAGAATGCTTCATATATTTTTAATTTATGACTTATAACAAATAAATGATACGATAATTGTACATAGATATTAGTTTTTAAACACTTAAGAGAAACTTAGATATTAGAGGACATATTTGCGTCAATTGAAAGAAAAGAAAAAAAATGGCAATCATGGCAGTTTTATTCTGCAAAATATATTCAGCAGCTTTGATTCCATATGCATTTCAAATAATTTACTCCCTTTTTTTCACCGGATGCAAGCGGATTTTAAAGGACATTGCAGTATTTCGACTCCTGCCACATGCTCATCGGTTAGAAAATTTTTCTTCAAGAGATACGGTTTAATCCTGTGAAATACGCTCACCAGCTTAGATTTCAACTGTATACTGTATGTAATGTGTGTAGTATGTTAAATAACACATTTACTTATTAAATAAAATCCAAATAACATTTATATATATATATATATATATATATATATATATATATTCACCTAGCTGTTGGAATTTTGATTTAGTTATTTTTTACATAAAGAAAGTAATAGTAATTTGATTAAAAATTGTGTTTATGAACATATACAAATAATTCAAAAATATATTCTAAAAAAATTAATATGACAGATTTTGTGGTTTTAAAGTAATTTTCTTGAATTTTAACTGCTTCCCTATTCTTATCATGAATAGTTGGCTGGTATAAAACTCTGATTTATAGAAAAATGTGTATATATATATACAACGATTATAGTTTATTTAGATGTCAAGAAAGGAGCCTACCTGCCACTGTCTACTAACTCATTTTCCCAGTTTTCACCTATATTGTGTTATATAAATAATTTTTATTTACTTATATTGCAATAAAATTATAAATCACAATTCAAATTATTTGTCAACTGCTAGGAAAAATGGTTAAAAATACTGAAACTACTTTTAAATTCATTTTTCAAAGTGCAGTCAGACCTCTATTTAACGAAGTCGCTAAATCGCGAAAAAAAGTTCGTTATATGGAAAATTCATTAAATAGAGTCACATTTTAAAATACTTTAAACTACGTAAAACACATTTTAAGTCCATAAACAATAAATATAATAAAAAAAAAGTAATTAGTCACAGTTTTTTTATAAATTATATCTATTTGTTTTACTTATTTTACCCATCAAAAAGAAATCTGCAAGGGAAATAAGAATGAAACAAAACGTTGTCTGGAAATACATTGTATTTTCAGTTAAAAAAATAATTTTACATTAAAATCACGATTTTTTATTATGGTTGATAAGCTGTTTGGGAGAATACCAAATTTTAAAGCAGTATTCTTTTCCTTCATGCCTTTATCCACCTCATCAAGAATATATTTTTTTTTCTTTGAGACTCAAGCATTTTCGCTTTGACATTTTCGAGCTACAAGAACTGAAATTACCAACACGATTGATCATGATCAACAATCTAGAAAACGGGAAACTATAGTTTAAAGACACGGGGCAGCTCCATTGAGGGTTAAAAGGGGATATTGAAAGTTTGCTCTTCTTGGATGGAAAGCAAAGAATCACAGCGGTTTTACTGCTCTCGGTGAGTTAGGTGCCTGGTAAGACCTGTTCATGGTCATTGATCATCATAAAATGTGTTAAAAGAAAGAATAAGTTTGAAATGTCCAGTAATATTTTAAGAAATAGAGAGAAAAAAAATTTAGATCCCAAGGAAAAGTTCGCAAAATAGAGAATACACTTCGCTATTTGGAGGTTATTTTACGAAGAAATTTGCAAAATGTTCTTGGTTCCAAGTAAAAGTTCGCAAAATAGAGGTTCATTAAATAGGTCCGACTGTATTATATATATCTTTATTACTATTAAGTGTTCAGTTTATTATTTAAAAAAAATTTAGCTATCTAATTTATGCAAAAAAAAAAAAAAAATAAAAGAAGAAGAAAAAGAAAGCTTGTGTAAATCTAAAGTGGCCACTATTCAATGACTGATCATAAGTTACCCAGATTTTTAATGATGCTAAATGTTTGTTTTGGTACATCAACATTAGATAAACCACAATTGCAACACAAATGTCCTCTGAATAAATGATTCAGAGTTTCCCCCCAGACAGTTTCAGGAGGGTGCTGCACCCTACCTGCCCTTAGGTTTACAAAATAGCACCTCTCTTGCCCCTCATTAAAAAATTTAGCTCCCTCGTCCCCCCCCCCCCCGAAAAAACTGCCTTTACTCCTTTGTTTATTAAAAAAATTACTTGCATAGTAAAAATTGACTCATTGCTGTCTTTAAAATAGTGTTCTGTCTATTAAATATTAAAAAATAGTTTTAAAAATCAAAAGAATGCCTTTAAAATTTTCAAGAAATGCCCTTAAGAATCCAAAAGTGGCCTTTTCCCACAAGCAGCACTATGCCCTTTTTTAAACCTGGGGGAAACTCTGAATGATTTATAATATGAAATCAATATAATTAAACATTCTTTAAATCAATAACTTAAAAGACGATGGTTTGTTATTTTCAATATTTACACATACATAATACATCTTCATTTTATTATGCTAGTTTCAGTTTAATTATTTAGAACAATTTGTTTATGTTAATTTTTTTTTTTTATATGCCATAAAATAGTCCCCCCTCCCTTTTTTTTTAGCATATTATTTCAAGTTTGTAAAGGATGAACAGAGAGAAGCAGCTCGAACATGACTGCTTGAAATAAAACCAAATTTTCTAAGATTTGTCATTGCTTTTGAAGCTGAATCTCTACCATACCCTAAGAATTTCTTCTCAGCTCAATGATGATTTTTTGAGCAGCTAAATGATATTTTTTTTAAACCCTATATAGGATAGATGTGCCAGTAATGGATACCCCTTCAACGTTTTTGATTGATAAAAAAATAACCAATAAAAATTTAGCTTTTATTATTTTTTCATAATTCCCCCTTGCATAATTTATAATTTTGTATTATTGTTGACACTCTTAAACCAACCAGGAAGCAGAAAATAAAGTTTCAAAGTTCCACTGTTTTTCAGTGAAAATCTTAATGAACATGCTAAGCTTCATTTAAGAAATTTATATATTCTTTATTTTCTTGCAAATTTGCAGCTTTTTGTTTTGGTAGTAATAGAAAACTTTAAATTTTATATGCAGTAAAGTCCCGATTATCCGCGAGTCTAAATTTCTTCCTTTCTTTTTTTTTTTTATGGACCACGACATAATCGCTTCAAGTAAGAAAAAATACAGATCGAAATTACTGGCAAAAAGAATTGAAGAGGGAGATTATCTTAAAAGCTTCTTCAAAGATTACACGATTCTCGATAGTATTTACGATGTAAACAGTGCTTGGGAATCGGTTCAGAAATCAACATTAGTCAAGTCCTGGTGGAAGATTTTGCCAAGTGTAGAAAAACCTTTAGTAGAATCTGAAAAGGAAGAAATTTCCGTTCATTATTTAGCAAATTTTGCAAAAATCTGTTGCTGGTGGAGAAAATGTCGATGAAGATAATATCATTGAATGGATTCATTGTGACACTAACGATCCAGGCTTCAAGCATGTAACTGATGAACAAATTGTAGAAGCGTTAGGTATGAATTTGGAAGAGAGTGATGAAGAAGAATGGTAAGGTACAAAAGAAGGTTTGGAAGAGAGTGATGAAGAAGAATGGTGAGGTACAAAAGAAGGTGAGCCACGATGCAGCTTTAGCTCACCTTGAAGACCTTATTCAGTTCTGGAGGAAGAAGATGACGCGTCACTTTGTGATAAAATTGTGCTAAAACAATTCAATCCCAAATAAAGAAGTGTTTCAATACAAAAACTTTTGACTGATTTTCTGAAGAAGTAAATCTACAAGTTTGTAAGTTAAGTAGGTGTAAAAAAATCATGAATTTTTTTTAAATCAAAAAAATTGAATTTTTTTTATTTAAATCAAATGTTTTTTAATTTAAATCGGATTTTTATGATTTTTTTCCTCAGCATTCAAATACTAAATAGCTACCAAGATTTTTAGGTTTCCAAAACAATTAAAACACTAATTGCTAACATAATCTATGTTCTTATACTTTAATTAACAAAATTATAATTATTAGTTAGTAATTACAGAAATTATAAAAACTGCAAATTAGTAGTTTCATTAGCTAGTATCATACAATAATGTTATATACATTAATATTGTAATAATTATGTAAAACTTTATTAAAATACTAGTGATATTTAACATTTATTAATAACTGCATTTAATATTAAATAGTTAACAGTACTTCAAAATAGAAATTA
Organism: Maratus speciosus; assembly: GCA_963932465.1. Lineage (NCBI taxonomy): Eukaryota > Metazoa > Arthropoda > Arachnida > Araneae > Salticidae > Maratus > Maratus speciosus. The sequence continues at coordinate 351,172,491 of OZ010788.1, read as the reverse complement.
TTAAATTAAACAATTAACTCTCTAATTAAGAACATATTATACATTTTTAAGCTTGATACATTATTATTAAAATGATATAAAATTATTTACTATATTATTATTAAAATGATAATTAATATGTAGTATTCATTTTAGAAAGAAAAAGGGGCAGGATGCTAGTTCCAAAAGAGGGCACTAGTTCACAAGGAAATATATTAGTATGTGTTTAATAATGATACAAGAAAAAAAAAAAAGAATAATTTTAGAATGATAAATAAAGTGTCCTTAATTTTTAATAATTTTATGAATCACAAATTGAAAAATACAATTAAATAACAAGTTTTAATAATATCCTGTTTTTTCTAAAGAAATAAAATTCTATTATTTTTGCAAGACCTTGGGCACATGAATTTAGAAATACTGTTGAATGTGTAAGTTTCTACAAGAAATCTTTGGGGAAATCTACAGGGGAATGTGCTTTTTTTTTTTTTTTTTTTTTTTTTTTTTTTAAGCAGGTGCATTTTGTAAATTTTAAAAGGGGTAGGGTGCGGAAATCTTAAAAAAATGGCCTAGAAGAAACAGTAAGTAATTACAGATTCAATAAAAACTGCAAATATGTAATTTCATTAGTTAGTAGCACAAATAACAAAACTAAAAAATATTATTTGCAGCTCGTTTTGCATTTGTACTTAAAAAATTACTGTTCATCACCAAAATCTAAACTTACACACATGTGTATTAGGGTGGAACTTAAGTATAGGGTAAAAAAAAAACTTTTTTATTTTAATGTGTAATAGTGAAAACTTTTTTTCCTTTTTGGATGTCTAAACTTTTGGCTGAAAAAGTTTTTTTAAATTAAGTTGTTTCTGGTTCCTCAAGGAGGTCAAAGTTTTGAAATTTCAGTATAAAGTAACTTAAAGTAAACAACGTAGCTGTTAGCTCATATCTACTTTTATTTAGCAAATACTATCCAGAAGTTACCACGAGGAGGTGGTTAAATATAGACTTCCACCCTCCTTACCTCCCTTTGTTATGAATTAATTAAATTGGCTATTCAACCTACTGTTTTTTTTAGGCAAACTTTGTCATTACATTGTGGGAATTCATCTTTCCCAAGATTAAGCCAAGCCATCTTTTGCTTAATAATTAAAGACGGTTGATGCAGCTTGCGGGACAATTTTGACACACGTTTCCACTGTTTGAGTATGACAAGGAAAATCTAAAATTCAGGTGTATCCCCTGTTTGTACTTTTTTTAAGTTCTTCATCCGATCAGACCGTCAAGATAGGATCAATGTTTTTATAGTCTATAATTTCAATATGTTCGCATTTTTTCAAGTTGCTTTCCTACTGGTCCAGAAAATCCTTTTGTACCCGTAGTTTTTCCAGCAAGATGTTGAAATAAGTATCTAAGAAAAAAGTTCATTTGCATGTAATAATCAAATTATCCATTATAAAGTTTTTAGGTATTGCTTCTGATGTTTTAACAACTCCAGATTTGCATCCTGCATTAAAGGCGTTTCTGTTTCACCTAATAACTCTCAAACTTGAAATGTCTGTATAATTATTTTGAAAATACACCAAAATTGCAGTGGCTATATTAATATAAGAAGAAGATGTCAATGAAATATGACCAATATATTTTTATCCTGGTTTTTGAACTGAGACCAGATGTTCGTCTTTAATGATTCTTTGTACTTTTTTCCCTCTGCTTCAGTTATCATAGCGTTATCCTTTCTGCCATCAAAATACTAACCTTCTAAAATTAACTCATTTCGTCTTTCCTGTTCTTTCAAATTCTTCCTTTTCTTTTCTCTTTGTCGTCTTCAAGTCCTTCTTTCAGTTACCTTTTCTTTATTATCATCAGAAATACCCATATCTTCTAAGGTGCCATTTGCAATAATATTTGCAGTTCTGTCTAATACTGATCTTTCACCATGTTGATCATCAAATTCAGGTTTAGAAAAACAACCGATTGAGCTATTTCCTTCCAAACTGTTTTTTACACTTGACGATCATTCAATCAAAACATCGTTTTTTTTTTTGTTTTGTTTTGTTTTAAAATAACTTTTTCCCTTGATATTTCCATTTCCAGTCTTGCTACACATTTTTTGTAGTTTTTATATCTATTAATCCTATTGTTATCACCCCATCTCTCTTTGGTCTTTGAGAAAGTGACGTTCTTGTTCTGATACATGATAATATTTAGTGCTTTTACATAAAGAAATGTTTTTTACAGGATTACCTAACATTTTGCAATTTTATATTGGATGTAGGATTATTCTTTCTAATCTTAATATTTTTCTTCAAATTTTGACATTTCTTGCACTAGTGTCTAATCATTTTTTATGATTTGTGTATCAGAAACCGTTGGAATTGAAGGTCTCAGCAATACACTTTTAATTGTATCATCAACAGCTTTAGATATTTTAGAAATAGTGTGTACCAGATTCCAGCTGTCAGATTTTAAGTTAAATTGAACCCAAAAATAATGTTTCATAACTTCTTCATATGTTCGTCAAAGATGACAGTCTAATGTTAATTGTTTTGGTTCACGAAATACAGGACACTTCAACAATTATCTAGATTTAGGTACGTTAACAGACTTTGTCACTTTTGACACCGAATGTTTATCGAAAAATAATTAAAGAAACTGTTAACACCCGTTAAATTGGACTAACTTGTTATGTGTCGCAGCCAAATAAATCAGAGACAATGAAAGCTGACGCCCACGACGCTGGCTTCTACAAAAGTCAAATAAAGTGGGGCTAACTTTTCTAAGGCACTCAAACTAAATTATTCTCTTTATTACAGGACATTAACACTTAATTAATTTAATTTTGCAAATATAAATTTAACAATAAGCTTAAAAAACTTTTCATGCAATTATTGTCTTTTTTTCGTTTTTTATGGAAAATCAGGCGCTTTGAGGAACCGGAAAATATCATTTTAAAATTAAAAGAAAAATATTTTCTTTTTATGGAGTTAAAAAGGAAAAAAATAATCACTATTAGAATATAAAATTTGAAACTTCGTTTTTTAGTTCCACCCTAATGTGTATGCTAACCAAAAGAATTATAAAATAAATTAAACCCATTCATACACACATACGGAATAAATATAAGGATAGCCAGTTATATGTGGAATCCTCAAAATATTTATATAACAGCATTATTACCTCTTGCTGTGCTTAACATTTTGATACCAATTAGTTCTTTTTCTCTTATGCATTCATTTACAATTTAGCGGTTGAGCAGATGTCACTCCTTCATTCTTTTTTGACTCGAGATTGCTATTAATTTATTATTACAAAAGTAGAATTAAAAACTAAGACACTCACTATTTATTCTTTTACTTGCAGAAATTTATTACACTTGCTATGTTTATTTTATGTAAAATAATTCATAAATTGATTACTTAAGGCCTGACATAACAAATTATATTAGATTTAAATATCATTTTTAAATGAAACTAATTATGTTGGATAAAAATAATGCTTTTTACAAACTTAACTGTTTTTAATTTTTTACAATACTCATGAATTAAGCTTAGAAACAATTATTTAAAGCCCTTTTTTTGTTTATTCATAAGTCAAAATACCTGTAGAAACTTTCAAATTATGTTCATTTTAGAATTTAATACTTTTTTTGACATTTTAAGCATTTAGAAATTTTTTGATTTAAATCAATGATTTTTTTTTTTTAAATTGGTTGATTAAAATCACGATTTAATCGCTGATTTAAATCAACTGATTAAAATCGTTGACACCCTATTTATATGTAATGAATAATTTTATTATTCCTCAAGTAATAAGCGTGTTTATGTTACCCATTGTGCATATAAGTTGTTCAAATGTATGTTTATGTTACCTATTAGGTGTATAAATTGCTCAAGTGCATATTTGTGTTCATTTGTTCCCTTTTTTAAAAATGTTGTGGATTATCCACGAAATCAGCTTATTTGCGATAGTCGCACCACTCAATTCTGCAGATAATCAGGAGTTTACTGTACTAACACCCATTTATAAAATTTCCTTTATTTTTTAATGTTTTAAGAGGGGTGTCCTTTACTGGGATGCTTAATTAGTAATTTTCCAGTAACGGACACCCCATGTAAACATTGCTAAATATGCAATTTCAGTTAATATTTATAGTGCATAAAATATTTTGAATTAACTGAAAACCTAAATAATCAAATTTAATTTTTAAATTACACTTACCGAAATATAATAGCACCAAAACTTTTATAAATAGTAGCTGCTTTTAAATTATTTTATGTGGTTAATAGAATTTTCAATATTTTACTTTTTTTTTATTTTTTTTTTTAATATATATAATTCTGCCTAGCATATTTTATAATTTGACAATCAAACCAGTCAGAAGAAAATATTGTTTAAGGGCACAGTCAAAGAGGGGTGCATAGGGCTTAATCCCTTCCCATTTAAATAAAAACAATTAAGTTACAGAAGTTATTAAAAATCTATTTTCTGTCTTAAAAGTTTGCTTATTCATCTTTGACAAAAAAAAAAAAAAAAGAGTAACATTAATGACAGTTGTAGTAATCTTGAAACTAGTAAATCTGTAGACCAGTAGTCTCAAACATCAATTCTACAGTTTTATTTTGAAATTTTTTAATTTTGTATTTAAAATATCCAACTCACAGTATCATTTCTTTCATATTTGTAATATTAATTATATCAAGTAGTCTCTGGAAGTTTAATTGTAATAGTGAGACGAAACACTATACACTAATACTCCAATTTTTTATTATTATCTTTTAAATTCCTCACCTATTCAATAATTTGATAGCTGTAATTGCCCGATATTTAGTATTTTACACTATCCATCTAAAATAATTAAAATATCGATCTCCTGATAATTACAATAATTGATGCAAACAGTGAATGATTATCACAAATATTTCATTAATTACTGGTATCCTAATTGTTAAATTTATTTGAAATTGACTATTTTGTTTCATTAGTATGCTTTCATTAAATTAGGTATGGTTCTAAATACAGACATAAAAACAATTATATTTATTACTTTTTATGGGGTGTACATTACAGGCATTTTAGCTGTTTTGATAAATTTCTGTTATTTACAATTAAATTTTCATTCATATTGGGAAATGAGACTATTAGAATGGTTAAATATTGTTGATAGATTAATACAATATTTTAAAAAATTGAATATAATAATTATAAATATTAATTAAAAAACAAGTTTTAAAGAATTTCCGGTACTTGTTAGTTATCCCGTCGACCAATTTCGCCAAATTATATAAATTGCCAAACCACTCGCCAAATTATACATATTGACATAATTTTTTATTTTAAATGACGAAAGAACAAATAAATTAATAAAACATTAATAAAAATACAAATAAAACGTCGAATTAATGGTTTTATTGGCCATTATTGGCATTTAATCTTAAAATTAATTAATTAATGGCAACCATTATTGGCATTTAATCTTACAATTTGGCGACAATAATTTGGTCGACGGGATAACTAACAAGTACCGAATTTCCTTAAGGGCACTGTCCATTACTGCCACATCTACCCCTACATATAAATTATTTTACATTGTTATCATGATTTTATCAATATCATTCAGCACTACTATGACTAAATGTAAATGTTCCACCAGATTAACTGCATTAATGGTATTAAAACAGAATAAAACACCCAAAATTTGATGTATAACTCGTAGGGTGTCAACGATTTTAATCAGTTGATTTAAATCATCGATTAAAATCATGATTTAATCAACTGATTTTTTTAAAAAAATCATTGATTTAAATCATCGATTAAAATCGTGATTTTAATCAACCGATTTTTTTAAAAAAATCATTGATTTAAATCAAAAATTTTCTAAATGTTTAAAATGTCAAAAAAAATATTAAAATCTAACATAAACATAATTTGAAAGTTTCTATAGGTATTTTGACTTATGAATAAACAAAAAAAGAACTTTAAATAATTGTTTCTAAGCTTAATTCATGAGTATTGTAAAAAATTAAAAACAGTTGAGTTTATAAAAAGCATTGTTTTTAAGTTTTTATCCAAATTAAAGCAGTTTCATTTAAAAATGATATTTAAATCTAATATAATTTGCAATGTTATAAATTCTTTTAGGTAATCAATTTATGCATTATTTTATATAAAATTACACATAGCAAGTGTAATACAATTCTACAAGTAAAAGAATAAATAGCAATTAATAGCAATCTCAAGTTAAAGAAGAATGAAAGAATGACATCTTTTCAAAGCTAAATTTAAATGAATGCATAAGAGAAAAAGAAATAATTGGTATAAAAATGCTAAGCTCAGCAAGAGCTTCTTCGGTATAGGTTGAATAAATGTTTTTAACTTTGTAACTCATATATACTAAATAAAAAATAATAATTAGGGATTGAAAAGGCAGCAAAATGCTAATTAATAATTCACTCTGAGAGGTAATAGTGCTGTTATTTAAATATTTTGAGGATTTCAGATATAAGTGGCTAACTTATATTTATCCTATATGAATGGGTTTAACTCATTTTCATAATTCTTTTGGTTATCATATACATACATGTGTGTAAGTTTAGATTTTGGTGGTTTACAGTAATTTTCCTAAATACAAATGCAAAATGAGCTGCAAATAATATTTTTTAGTTTTGTTATATGTGTTACTAACTAATGAAATTCCTTATTTGCAGTTTTTATTAATCCTGTAATTATACTTTTTCTTCTAGGATTTTTCTTTTAATGGTGCTGCACCATGCTCCTTTTGAAATTGGCAAAATGCATCGTGCCTTTAAAAAAAAAAGTTGAAATTCACCTGTAGTTATAGCCAGAGATTTCTTGTAAAAAAACTTCCCCATTCAACAATATTTCTAAATTCATGTGGCCAAGATCTTGCAAAAATATGGAACTTTATTTCTTTAGAAAATACAGGATATTATTAAAATATGTTATTTAATTGTATTTTTCAATTTGTTATACATAAAATTATTAAAAATTAGGGACACTTTATTTATAATACTAAAAATTATTTTTTTTTTCTCCTTATATCATTACTAAACACATTAGACATTACTAGCATATTTCCTCATGAAATAGTACCCTTTTTTGGAACTAGCATCCTGTCCCTTTTTCTTTCTAAAATGAATACTACATTATTATTATTTTAATAATTAAGGCTTAAAAATGTATAATATGTTCCTAATTAGAGAGTTAATTGTTTAATAATTATTAATTTGAAGTAGTGTTAACTATTTAACATAAAATGCAGTTAATAATTTTAATAAATATTAAATATCACTAGTATTTATAAAGTTTTACATAATTATTACAATAATAATGTATATGCCATTATTATATGATACTACCTAATGAAACTACTAATTTGCAGTTTTTATAATTTCTGTAATTACTAGCTAACTAATAATTATAATTTTATTAATTAAAGTGTAAAAACATAGATTATGTTAGCAATTAGTGGTTTAATTGTTTTGGAAACCTAAAACTCTTGGTAGCTACTCAGTATTTGAACGCTGGGAAAAAAATCATAAAAATCCGATTTAAATCAAAAAAATCTGATTTAAATTTTAAAAAATCCGATTTTTTTTTTTTTTTTTTTACACCCTAAAACTCGGCATGCAAATCATAAGTGCAAAAACAAAATGTCTCACAAAAATATATTCACATAAAATATGTTTTATGAAATTTTTAACAAATCTGAAGAGAAAATTCAAATGCCTTACCTTTACCATCAACAATCAATTTATCCATTCCACGGGGACCTAAGGTGGTTCTAACAGCATCAGCAACAGCCTGACAGGCATTTATATTGCTAATTATTTGTGGTTTACCTTGTTGATTTTCTGTGCCTTCTTTAAGAAGGATAATTGGACCATTCTAAATTAAAAGAAAATAACACTTTGTAAAAGTACATATTTACAAATTAAAATTACATGATGCAATATAGTAGAGTCTAAGGCAGAATTGATTGAGGCCGAAAAAACTGCTCGCCTTAGACAAACTTTACCCTGTTTATGCATTCGCTAAGACTTTAAAACCTTTTCATATTAGACAGATTTCTGTCTTACACTGAATTGTTAAAAATCTATAATTTTCTGCTTTAATTGTTTGATTATTCATCTCTGACAAAACAACTCTGTACATAAAACAAACTATAATATTAATTAAATTTACATTTATAGTGGTAATGAAACTACTAAATCTGCAGATCAAGGACCTCAAAAGTTAGTTATGAAGCTTTACTTTGAAATAATTTTACTTAGTATTTAAAAAATTCCACCCACAGTTTGCTAGATACACTTTAACTAGCTTTCTGCCTTATCAACTCCTAAACAATTACATAATTTTCTCCAAACCAGACCAAATGTAGAACCTTCGATTGATGCAGAGGAAGCTGGTGCTGAATGTAAAGAAAAGAAAAAATGATAAAATCTAAGAATAAACATCTTTTTCACTTTTTTTCTGCTATAATCTGTCACCTTTTTTTCGTTGAAAATTCCTGTATTAACTGCAAGTGCTGTGATAGCCCCCCCCCAATCAGCGGAACTGCAAGTGCACCCTTGTAAACAGTCACTTTTGAAAGGGAAAATGCAAAAATCACGTTTTTTGTACACAAAACTGAACTGATGCTCAAAATCGCTCAAATTTGTTATCTTCATCACCACAATGTTAAAATATCAATGAAAATATAAATATGTATATCCGAAATTTGACAAAAAATATAGTTAAATGTACATATTGATATGATACCTTTTGTATTTGAAAACATTCCTATTCCATATGTTTATACAGTAGAACCTCTTATCTGAAACTCTTTTAACTGAAGTTCTCGGTTAACCGAAATCCATTTCTAAAACTTATTTTTTTTTTACTATCACTTTCCTTGTGTGCAAGCAGTCCATCTCGAACCACGAGTACAGATAAATATTTCTGATCCCGTTTCTTAGAATTTCTTTGAATTTAACTTGAGCACCCGTAAACTGTGGAGTGAACTAGAACACAGTAAGAGGAAGGACAACGAGAATGTGTGACTGTAGTCTAGCAGGCGAAGAAAACAAACAAATTAGCAATTCTGAAGCTTTTGAATGTTTCATAATAGGTTTAGCATAGCTGGAGCAGCAGAAAGACTGTGATACTGTTGAAGCAATAGTATTAAAAAAAAATTCGTGATAGAGCTGAAAATCGACAAACAAAACTTTGTGAAATATGCAAAAAGTAATTAATTTAAAATTCAGGAAATTTATTCTTGTATTAAGCACTTGTTATCATAATAAGAAAGACCGCATTATATTTGTTCTTGATCTTAAAATTGAAGCACTCTCGATTATCCGAAAATTTTAATTTTCCGAAAGATCGTCGGTCCCGGATAATCGAGGTTCTACTGTAATTGGAGAATCAGTAAATCAGCTTTGACAACATTGTTTCTTTTTATTTGAATGAACTTTTGTTTTTCTGACAATTCTTATCCTTAATAATAGCCTGTATAGTTTAATATTTTCATAGGTTATTTTGGGTATTGACTAGAGATGTAAATTTTCCGAAAAAGTTGAAGTGGCGGAAAAAAAACGGTTTTTTTCCAGTTTTTTTCTGGAAAAATAGGAAAAGTTGGAAAAATTGATTTTTCACAAATGTTTCTCCCAAATAAATTATATTTCTTAAGAGAACAGGGGTCGATTTAGAAAAAGAAAGTTGCATAGCAGTAACTGCTATACAAAGTCAGTTTTGAATAGCAGTTAGACACTTTTGTATAGCAAGTAAAAAATAGCTAACGTAGCTTTTAAATCTTGAAACAAATTAAGTATTGCTCATAAAAATGTCAAAAAGATGTAGAAAACAACAAAATTGATAAAAAGTATGCGAAAAAGTTTGAAAAAATGCTTCTAATATTAAGAAAAGTGCAGGACTCATTACTTGCATGCATTGGAAGTGTGATGTGGTAGCGGCCGAAAGTGGATCGGTGAGTTGGCTCTCCGTATTATTGTAGAGCTCAGTGCGTAACAGTGAGTGTTCATTTTAGAACTACTACAACACGCACGTCAAACTTCTATGAGCAAACGCCATGATTAGCGAGTAACAGTGATTCAGAAATCAATCACAGCGTCAGAGCGGGAACAAATCATGTGTTTACTGGGAAAACTGCGCCCAGCAATGGCATCTCGCTGTACTTCCATTGTAAATAAACATTTGGGGAGGGTGAAAACATAATGTATGTCGTGTAAAAACACCTTTAAATTTTAACTTTAAGTGTACATGACATAACAAAGGGTGTGGGAAGTATGCATCGCAATGATTGCGATTTAATGCATTTCTTGGATCGCATTTTAGTTAAATTTGAATCGCAAATTGCGATGCGATACCGCTTAAGTCGAACCCTGTAAGAGAATATTAAATAATAAAAAATTGTTTAATTTATCAACACTAAAATCAAATTATTTTCACTTTATATTATTATATTGCAAAAAAAAAAAAAAAAAAAGGCAAGGCCTGCTTTTAAAAGTTGTTTTTCAGTCTCACACCTTTCACAGTGGCATCCAAACTTTATTTAACACTATTGTTTATTATATCATGTCTGTGTTGAAAGGAATTTTCAGTTTTATTTGTTTATTTACCAATAGAGCTAATAAAAAAAACAAATAAAAAACCTCATAAGTTTCAGCCAATATCTCTACAGTTTGAAAACAAATACGTATTATACATCCCATCTACATTATGTTGATTTTTAAGTATATAAATGATGCCACTTTAAAAGAAACAGCAGTTCTGTCATCATCATACATATCATAATTCAAATTTTCCTTTGTTTAAAAAATGGTATATTTTTACAGTATTGCATCTTCCTTTCTTACTGTTATAATTTTCATTTCCTGTAAAGAATATATTTAGTTTCGGTATAGTTTATCTATCTAAACTAAAACTAAGTATAAAAAGTTTTGGCAAAGTAAAGCAACAACTCTCAAGTTACCGAGTAAAACAAGATGGAATGGAGTTGTAATCATGTTTGGGAGTCTGGAAAATGGAAATCAGTCTCTTCAAGAAATTGCTATAATGAAAGACGTAAATATGGATAAAGAAATCCGGCGGTTAATATCAGATAATTATGTGTTCTGGGTACTGTTGCAAAACTCGTTAAAGATTTTAAAGCCTATAGCTCTAGCTATAACAAAATCGGAGTCAAATCATGCTTTGCTGTCTGATGTTTCTCAACTTTGGTCGAGTACAGCAGATGCAATAAGTAGTAATTTAACTACTTCACCCTTAAATTCTCAGGAAGAAAAAAATGTCATGGAAATTTCAGAAAGAAGGAAACTAATTTCCTGCCAAGAAATCCATGCTGCAGCAAATTTATTAGATCCACGTTATAAGGGGCAGTGTCTGTCAGATGATGACATTTGTAGTGCTTTTGATTACACCACAAAAAAAGCAGATGATCTTGGATTAGATATCGGAAAAGTTATGTCCAATGTGGCAGAATACAGAAGTTCGTCTGTTTTTTGGAGCAGAAAATCAGTATGAGAATCAGCCAGACACATTAGTCCTACTACTTTGTGGTCTGGACTTTGCACTGCACAACCACTCAACCCACTTGTTTCCCGGTTACTACAAGTTCCACCAAAATCAGCAGCATGTGAAAGGAATTGGTCAGCATTTGATAGCATACACACAAAGTTGAGGAACAGGTTGACTACAGCAAATGTTGAAAAACTGTAACTATCCGCTGGAATTTAGATCTATTCAATGAGGAACCCATTATGCAAACAGAGTAGTCATCTACCAGCAGTGCAGAATCAGAAATTCAGATTCTGACTCAGAGTGAAGAATTTAATAAACATAACTATACGTTAATAAGTTCGTGAGTTTGGATGGAAACTAAAAAAGTTAGTTTTTTCTCTCTTTAATATGAAACTTATAAAAACAAGTGTATTTTTAATAAAATTAAAAATTGCTTTCAAAAAAATTTTGCACTGGAAATTGCTTAATTTTTTTTTTATAAGTTTATTTATATATATATATATATATATATATATATATATATAAATATGCACAGTTAAATAAGTCTGAAAATCTATATTTAAGGAAAAGAAAGAAAGGAAAAAAAGAGTAAGTAATTTCAAATGCATGTTGTTATTAAAAATATTTTTTTTTCTAATTAGTTAAATATTTTTATCTTACCATCTGATTACATGATTAATAGCAGCTATGACGTTAAAAATAAATGCACGTTTCAGATTTTATGTTAAATTTTCAACTTTACCATTTCCATTAATTATTATTGAAATAATTTTGGCACATGAATTTTCATTCTTAACAACAGAAGTTGCATTTAATTATCTTACCAGGAATCTGTTTAGATTTTTTTTTTCATGCAATCCTGTTTTTGTTAGATTGTGAACTTTTGTATATACAGTACAGGACCTATTATCCGGAATCCTCGGGACCGAAGGCTTTCCGGATTTCAGGTCCTCCCGAATTCCGTCAAAAAATCGCGGGAAAAACACAAACTTTGTCAAAGAATCGCGAAAAAAACACAAATTTCTTCCAAGGATCGAAAAAGAGGATACTTGCTAGATTACTTGACTACACATCTTTTGACGCATTTTCATCAAAAGATCGCGAAAAAAAAAATCCGGAAATTTCGTCATAAGACTGTGAAAAAACCCGCAAATGCCGTCAAAAAATTACGAAAAAACCCGCAAATTTCATCAAAAAATCGTAAAAGGATCATGAAAAACACGCAAACTGAGTCAAAGGATCGCGGGGGAAAAATGCAAATTTCGTCAAAATTTCGAGAAAAAAAAAACCTTTAAAGGATCACAAAAAACACTCTTAATTTCATCAAAAGATTGCGTAAAAATGCGAATTTCGCTAAAGGATCCAGGGAAAAACGCATAATTAGTGTCGAGGTGTCCCCCCTCCCTCTTCTGTAAACTTTCAAAAAATTGGCTGTGAATTTCAGATTTTTTTTTTTTTTTTTGTTACTCAGAATCACCCCTGATCGAAGTAACACAATTGTGTAGCCATAATATAATATTTTGTCAAAGTGAAATATCTGACGATTAAAAAAAACAAACAAATCGTAATATAAATTAATTTTAAACTAAAATTTGACAGAAAAATGACTTTTTTCTAATTTCAGGGGGGGGGGGGGGGCACTGTGTTCCCCTATCGCTGATGTAACATATTTTAGTGGTTACACATTGCAACACGATAAAAAAAAAATTAGGAGTCTGTAAAATTTTCAAGAATTGCAAAATTTTAGTAAAAATTTACATATTTTTCACATTTTTTTTTTCTTCTGGATTTTGGGTCCTTCCGGATTTTGGAATTCCGGATAATGGGTCCTGTACTGTACCTGTAAAAATGCCATCTGAATTTGGTTAATTAGAAAGTATCGTTATATTTAGGTTCCTATTTTAGTTAATAAAGTCTTTCATACATATATACAACTAGATAAGTTTCATCGGTAATGTGGTCTGTTATACGTTGATTTTTTTCCCTTGAATCATTTGTGAAAGGTTCAGTTTGGAGATTGAAAAATTTTCTGAAATGTCTATTTTTAAGAAAAAACATTTTGTGAAGTGTCTTGTGTTTTAAGGTGAAAAAGTTGTGAAGATTCCTTTAAAGGACTTGAGTTTTCTCAAACAGATTTTTGCTTAGAGATCAGATCTTCCACATTAATGTTTTCATGTGGGACAATTAACATAAAAATAAAAAGTATAAAAATATAATAAAAAGTATCAGAATGTAGTTATTACAAAATTTTGAATATATTATTTTGTAAATAAAATTTCAATTTTTCCAATTTGGAAAAATTGAAAAATAGCCCTTTGGAAAAAAACCGGTTTTTTTCCCAACTTTTCCGGGTTTTTTCCGAGCATTCCCATCTCTAGTATTGACTAGTGATAAAATAATAAAAAATAAGTGATGGGTTAATGAATTTGTGAGTGGAAAGAAGCCATTAAATTTTTTTGTGTAATTAGATTTAAGAATAAAATGTAATTGAATTAAATTATTAAGAATTTAATGTTAATTAAACTTTATTAAAAAAGCTAATATATGCAAAAATGTGTATTAAAAAATTTTAAGTATTCGGTTGCCGAATACCGAATATTCGGTGTACACTTTGACCGAAGCTTCGGTATTCGGTAAAATTGCTGCTTCGGTCAATCCCTAGCTAAAAGCATTAATTTCGTCAAAAGGTAGGGTAAAAAGTGCGAATTTCGGCAAAGGATCGTGAAACAAACGCAAATTTCAACAAAGAATCGTGAAATAAACGGAAATTTTGTCAAGGGATCATGGAACAAACGCGAATTTCTTCATAGGATTGTGGAAAAAACGCGAATATTGTCAAAAGATCGCAAAAGAAACCACTGCAAATTTCGTCCAAAAATTGCGGGAAAAACACGGAATTTGTCCAAAAGCCATGGAAAAAAACGTGAATTTCACCGAAGAATTTAAAAAATAATAATTTCCTCAAAAGGATGCAGAAAAGAAAAATTCGAATTTTGTACAAAAATTGCGGTAAAAATGAGAAATTCGTCAAAAAGCCATGGGAAAAATGTGAATATCACCAAAGAATTACAAAAAAATAATTTCCTCAAAAGGCCGCAGAAAAAAAAAAATGCGAATTTTGTCAAGGGATCGCGGAAAAAACGCGAATTTCATCAGAAGTGTGCAAAAAAACACGAATTTTGTCAAAGGATTGAAAAAGAAAAAAAACTATTCAAGGGTTTTAGAAAAAACTCAGTGCTTTTTTGCGCTTGAGGCCTCTGAAGCTTCCAAAGGTTTTTTAAAAGCATTGTTATTGCCTATGTGTGGTTCTGCTTATCCTCCACACTTTAGAAATTCTACAAGAAGTTAGATGATGAAAAGTTATAAGCAAAATTAATGAGAATGAACCATGCTTACCATGTTTTAAATAGAATGATAAATTCCTTGTTTAATTTATTATTTATTCATTAAAATGACATGTAAAATTTGCAGACAGATTATGAAATTTTAAAAGCTTGTCGCAGACAGCTACAAAACTTTCTGCCACTGGGTACATTTAAAAAAAATAAAAAAAAAGAATAAAATATTGAAATTTTATTAATCACATAAAATAACTTAAAAGCTGCTATTTATAAAAGTTCTGGTGTTATTACATTTTGGTAAGTATAATTTAAAAATTAAATTTGATTATTTAGATTTGCAGTTAAGCCAAAATATTTTATGCACTGTAAACATTACGGAACAACTTGCGAATACGCCCGGAGTCCGCCATCTTGTTTCTTTGTTGAACATCGCCGATTTTAAATTTCTTTATTTGGATTTATTTCTTTATTTTTGTTGTTATTTATTTTTGTTGTTGTTTATGTTGTTCCCAGGAGCAGAATTTTTTTCTGCAGTCTGCAACACAAGTAGAAACTTTAAAAACAGTCTGCAGAACTTAAGGATAACCGCCCTCTTTCGAATCCCTCATGCACTCCCCCCCCCCCCCCCTCTAGTATTTGTGATTAACATAAAAGGATAGTACTTCTTAAAATAATTTACCTTTGTCCTCAAAATTTTTATCACCACTATCTGAAAATCTTTCATGAAATTTGTCAAAACTTCTGTGAAGTTAGTAAACAGAATAACAGTAAAAATAACATATGAACACCAATTTCTAAAATTTTTGAAAAGATTGATACAATGTGATAATATCAAAAATTATATATAGTGATGAATCAATGATAGTGACGATCAATGTGATAATACAGGGATGAAAGCACACTAAAGCCACTTTGAAGCAGCAAAAATCTAATTTTGTAGCAGTAAAATCCATTTTTGTAGCAGCAAAAATCTAAATTTTTAGCAATAAAAGCTGTTATTGGAACAGATTGAAATTCTTAGAAAATCAAATTTGAGTAATTCATGGAAATACTAAGTAATTCTAATACAATGTTTTATTTAGCAATCTTAGCTAGTTGTGCAATTCAAAATTTAACATACTTTCACTCAAAATCTGCCACTCAGCTGTAAAAAAAAATCAAGTGAAAACATCAATGTTGCAGCAAATTTTTTCCGCGATTCTTTGACGGAATTCACCTTTTTTTCCCTCGACCCTTTGACGAAATGCACGTTTTTTCGCGATCTTTCGACGATGTTCGCGACTTTTTGACGATATCGACCTTTTTATCGCGATCCTTTGACGATATCATTGTTTTTTCAGCGATCCTTTGATGAAATTTACGTTTTCCTGCTATCCTTTGACGAAGTTCGTGTTTTTTCCGCGATCACTTGACAGAAGCCGCATTTTTCCGACAGCCTTTTACGAAAGTTGCTATTTTTTCGCAGCCTTATGACGAAATTGACGTTTTCTTCTTGATCTTACGAGAAAATTTCGTTTTTTCTTCGCGATCTTTTGACGAAATTCACTTTTTTTTCGCGATCCTTTGACGAAATTGGCTATTTTAACTGCAAACGATTGACGAAATTGTTTTTTCGGCGAACATTTGTCGAAATTCGTGATATTTACGTTCGAATTTTCGGACTAATGAACGATTTTTTTTAATTTCGGAAGAAATCACCCCTACGAGGATCGACTCATTAACTAGACTCGCGGCGTTTCACGATCGCGAGTCTAGAGTTTTCTCCGTGAATTATTTATATTTTAAAGGGAATCGGAGCTTCGTCAATCGCATATGGCGTGGATCATATTATTATGGCACATGGAAAATAATTTCTAACAAACTTTTTTCCTCTAAATTTTAACAGCTGAAAAATAGTCTGCAGACCTTCTCAAGAGTCTGCGACGTGCGTCGCAGCGTTGCGCCGATTCTGCGCCCGGGATGTTGTTAAATTAAGCATAAAGTGGTTATAAATGACCAACAAAGAAACAAGATGGCGGACTCCGCGCGTATTCGCAAGTTGTTCCAACATTACTGAAAATGCATTTTTAGCAATGACTACATGGGGTGTCCATTACTGGAAAATGACTAATTACCCATCCCAGTAATGGACACCCCCTCTTAAAACCTTAAAAATAAATGAAATTTTGTAAATGGTCGTTAGTACATAAAATTCTAAGTTTTCTATTGCTACTCAAACAAAAACATTCAAATTTTGCAGGAAAATAAATAATATATAAATCAATTAAACGAAGCCAGCTCTTAAGCGTCGTTTACACGGAGCGAGTTTACTAGCTACAAGCCGGCGAATTCACTAGCTGCTAGTAAACTTGCCCCGTGTAAACACGTTCGCTAGCGAACTATCTGGCAGCTCAGCGAGTGGGAAAAAAGTTGAAAGCTCGGCTACTTTTCTCGCTACTCGCTGGCGTGTTAGCTACCTGGCTAGTAAACTAGCTGTGTGTAAACGGTGTTGCTAGTGAAATCGCTGCGAGTATTCAGTGGTTTCGTAGTTCTGCATATGTAAACAATGTCGACTGCAGTAGTTCGTGCCGGCATGAATGAAACAAAATAGATTTTTTTCGAACAAAATTAACAAATAGGATACCAATAAATAAAATATTTTAGAGAATTATTCACTGTTTGAAATAACTACCATAATTATCACAAGGTGAATGTTATAATTATTTTAGGTAGATATTTTAAAATACTAATGTCGGGGAATTGCAGTTATCAAATTATTGAGACTGTACAGGGTATTTAAGGGGCAATAATTGGAAGAAAAAAAATCTGAAAAAAAAGTTTTGTATCAGTGCGTAGATTCGTATATTTTCCACTATTTTTCACAGTTAATATTCCAATAAGTGCAATTTAAAAATTAAATGTGATTAATTAGATTTTCAGTTGAAAGATTTTATGCCCTATTAAACATCATTGAAATTGCATTTTTACTTTCTTCTATCTTTACAAGAAGAAAGTATTGGATTCGTAAAAATTTTAGACCGATTTACACGTTTTAGAGGTCAGGGATTCCGAAAAACATGTTTTTACAAAATGTCTGTCTGTATGTGACACAAATTTTGTGGGCGCTCTATCTCAAGAACTAATGCACGGAATTTAATAGAAATTTATATTCAAGTAGTCCCTAATATAAATTGGGGCTGATTAGTTTTTGGTGTAAATTGCACAACAGGTGGCGCTGCTATGCTGCATTTTTCAGAATTTCCCCAACAAGTAATCCCCTCAAGAAGTAATGCACGAATTTTCATCAAACTTCAAATTCAGATATGAAATGGTGCTAAATTGATGTAATTTCTTGTACTATTTAAATGATTTAATTGACATGATTTATATAGAAGAAAGTTTTGTGATGGCCACAACAAACTAGTTAACAGTGATTTCATGGGGTGTCCATTACTGAAAATAGACAAATGAAGCGTTACAATAATGGACACGGGTCTTAAAACCTTAAAAATTAATGAAATTTTATAAATGAGCATTAGAATATAAAATTCAAATTTCATCTTTTAATTTCGTATTGCAGTAATCTGTGTGTTTTATGTTCCATAACACAGTGTACTCTTGATATACATTTAAAAAATCAGCAAGATCATTTGCGTTCCACTTCATTTTTCCACGAACACACACACAAAAGAAAAAAAAAGCAGGAAAACTCTGCACTTAATATAAAAACAAACACTTTACAGAAAAAAACATAAAAGAAAGCTTTAGAACGCAGCAAGTGATGCAATAGCGAGTTGGCTACTGAGCGAGTAAACAAGTTCGTGTGTAAACGAGCACGATAGCCGACTCGCTCGCTTCTTTTCTCGCCGGCTTGTAGCTAGTAAACTAGCTCCGTGTAAACGAGCCTTTAGCCTCTTCATTAAGATTTTCACAGAAAAACAGAGAAACTCTGAAACATTCTTTTCTGCTTCCTGATTGGTTTGTTTAAAAGTGTCAACAATAACACAGCTTTATAAAACATGCAAGGGGGAATTATAAAAAAAAATAATTAAAGCTAAATATTTATTAGTTATTTTTTTATAAACCAAAAACATCAAGGGGTGTCCATTACTGGCACATCTACCCTATTTAAATTACCATTTATCTTTATTATTATTAGTTAAACATAAGCTTCAGATGAAATAATTGTTAAAATGTTTAATTTTATATTTCGGTTTTTCCTGTTTCTTTTTAATTTTTGCATTCTCATACCTTAGATTAAATAATGTTACAGTTGTGAAAACACAAGAAAATTTGAAAAATACCTGGGTAAACCTTGATCTAATATTAACTGAAGTAGATGAAACAAACTTGCCATATGACATTGCAGGAAATATATTTTACCAATACAAAAAACGATAACAGTAATTTGTATGTGTATAAAAAGCTATATTTCTTGCTATTATGTCAAAATACAAAAATTTTGTCTTTTCTCAAATTCAGGGGTAATTGTGAATTCATGAAAAAACATGAACATATAATTTATTGCAAGGAGGTCCAATTCTCTTATTATGGAAAATATTAATTTTAATTATGTTTAGCAATCATACAAAATTAATATTTTAGTTTAAGGAATTCAATTACCAGAAATTCCGGCATTGAAAATGAAAGAAATACCAATTCAAGTACATTACCTGAACACAATCACCCCAGCAAATTTCAGCAGAGGGTGAGATTTCATTTACATTTTTTCCCCTAGTGCGGGCCCTCAATCAGGTTTGTTATAAATATGCTTTCCCATTAACTTTCATGATTCTGTTTATGGTACAATTTTCTTTTATCATACAGCAAACAAAAAAATAATTTAAATAATAGTAACAGAGTGGAAATATTCAACCATATAGCCAAGTGTAACTAACAGTGTTAAATCTTCTTGCAACACTGGATATTTTATAGAAGTAGACTTCCGGAAAAACCTAAACAAATGTGTAGTCTGCTTGAGCAAATTTACTTTTAATAAGTGAAAAATAACGCTGATTTCATTACATTATAAGACAGTCGGTATAACAAATTGTGAAATTTTCTGTCTTTACAATTAGGATTTTTAATTAAAAACATGTTAAACTGACAATATACTTGAGTTTTATATAAATTTATACTTAAATTAAGCAATTGCAGCATAAAATTGATGTATCCGAAAATCATTTTAAATATAAATAAATAAAAAGGTAAACAGACGGTAATATAGACATTAGCCGGTGCTTATGAGACAGCATTAATGAATATAAGAAGAAATAAAAGAAATTATAAATGAATTATTCGGTGACAAGTACAATGTATTTCAAAATCTAATTATTTTGACAGATAATTAAAAGATTGAGATAGATTTCATACCATTGTCATTTTTTATGATTTTTGTTTATAAAGTTTTCGGCCGTACCAAAATAAAATTAGCCTGCCTGAAAAGAGTTTAGAAATCACAGAGTAGAAGATAGGCATCAGAAATAACACTGGCGATGTCGGAACTTCCTTTGGGTTCAAGGCTGTACAAATTCGTCTGCTTGGGAAGCGTTAATGGCGATTTAAGCGTCATCTGATGGAGAAAGATATAACAACTCGCTTAAGGAAAATCAAATGCAAGCACATTGCTTTAGAAGTATTTCTAATTTGTTCAGAATTATTATTTTTTTGTACCATTTCAGATTTCATGTGATATTTGTGTTCTGTGTTATATGACAATATTAAATGGAGGATATTCCATCTGCGTTTTGATCACGTGGTCAAGGTAAAAACTTCTAGCGTAAAGAAGGGAAGGCTCGATAGACGTGTAATGTGAATCCCCGCTAGCCAATGAAAGAGTTCATGAGGCAAAGCAGTAGTATCTTTCCTTCTTACCAGTTAGAAGTTCCTTGGGTAAATTACCGGTATCACGTGACTTTTTTCAGCCTCGAACCCATATTTGGAATAACCATTTATCCTAATGGACCACATTCTCCCCTTGGGTTTGAGGCTACAAAAATTCGTCTGCTTGGGAATAATATTCATAACCGCGCTATTTATGCTTTTATTTTATTATATGGACTTTACCCATGTGACGTCAGCCGCGGGTAAGCAAAAGAAAATCTCCAATAGGCGTGAAGAACATTTTAACACTGCTCCCCCTTCGTCCAATAAACAGTCTTTTTCGGAGGGTTTTTCCCCGCAGATGCGTGGCTGTTGCCATTCGTGGGTAAAGTCCATACGGAGTTTTAGACCTTTTCAGGAGCAGGTATGGGTTGTACATGAATGCATATTTTTCATTTTATTTGTATAATAAAAATTTTACATTTTAGTACCTATATATGGATTTTAATTAATATGTATTTGATAATAAACAAGAAATTGATCTAAAATAATTCGTACAAAATAAATCAGCAGTATTTTACGCATGCATTTACCTGTATTTCTGCTGCATCATATGACGCTGAGGTTAACAAACGCGCTAGTCGCTATTTTTACACCATGCGATTCCCACTGTGACGTCACGAGAATACTGTCCATTGGAATGGAGGATATTCCATCTACGATATGATCACGTGGTCAAGGTAAAAACTTCTAGTGTAAAGAATGGAAGACACCGTAGACGTAATGTAAATCCCCGTTAGCCAGTGAAACAGTTCATGCGAAAAGCAATAGTAGTATAACCCCTAGAATATATTGCGTGGAAATCGGCTATCCCTGTAATACTTAAAAAAGCGCAAAAGTATTGGCGATTCAAGCACTCGAATTCGCCATCTGGTGGAAAAAACATAACTTCTCGCTTCAGGATACTGCCGTGCAAGCACATTGCACTATGTGTATTTTTAATTTGTTCAGAATGATTATTCTTTTGCACAATTTCAGATTTCATGTGATATTTGTATTCTGTCTTATAACACAAAGTAAAATTTATCGGAATTTGAATATCTAAAACTTTCAAATGCATTTACAATAAAGAACTATTTCCATGGCACTTTAGCATTAGTTAAAGGGACAATTTTTCTGTACCGAGGGCTGCGAGCAGCGCCTCTATAGGCCGTTTTGATTCCCAATTGTATCCCTTAAATGTGCTGTTGACGATGCTGCTGAAATATGAAGATCGCAGCGACATCTGCAGGATATTTTCTACAACCGCAAGATATTGCTAGTCTATACCTTAGAAAAGGAAATGAATAGAGAGCGAATCCCTTTGTTCTCTCCGTCGAACCCTGATACACTCATGTTGGAGATCTCATCGCCAAAAGGGTGTCGTTTTTTGGCGGTGATCCCTTTCTTGGCAATTTTCTGTTTTCATTCTCGTGATTAAAGAAACGCTCCAAATCGAACGCAGTCGAAATAGGTCTTGGTGGGATGCGGGAAAAACCGGTTTGGCGCACATTATCCCCACCATCACGTAATGGTGGGAAGCATGATATGTGCTTCAAAAAAAGGTTAACATTTCTGCGTCCAGTTACATTAGAAGTCTATGGTCTATGCAGTGTAATACGAAAATCCCGCAGATGTCGCTGCGATCGACACTTGGGAATTTAGCAGTATCGTCTCACATTTAAGAGATACTAATTTTTAGCACTGTTTGGATAGCATATTTCTACACTGGGAATTCTAGACGCTGTAGTAGTAGCCTCCCATCATAACAGTTAGATATTTTTGGGGTAAATTACCGGTATCACGTGACTTTTTTCAGCCTCGAACCAAGATTTGGAATATAGTCCATATCTACGCATTTACAATATAGCAGTTCACATCACGTGACTTTTATCGGAGAACGATGAAGAAAGCTGTAGGACGCAAAAAGCATTGATAAAAGGTAGCGACAGCTGTCTTACATCAGTAGCAAAAACCTGTTCGTGACGTCACCTTGCACAGCTCTATAAAGAATGATTTCAATGGCACTTTAGCTATAGCGCATAGAATATATAGCGTTGAAATTGGCTGTAATACTTTTAAAAAGTGCTAAAATATTGCATCCCTTAAATGTGCAACGATGCTGCTGAAATATACAGATCGCAGCGACATCTGCGAGATATTTTCAACTTTTAGCAGCATCGTCGCAAATTTAAGGGATACAAATTTTTAGTATTGTTCAGATATCATATTTCCACACTAGGCATTCTAGATGCTGTACTTTAGCATTAGGTAAAGGGACAAGTTTCCTGTACCGAAGGCTGCGATCAGCACCTCTATAGGCCATTTTAAGTCCCATTTTAAACTTTTAGACCTTTAGAAGAACAGGTATGGGTTGTAAATAACTTTTTTCTCTATTTTAATGCAATTTCATACATGGTATACACTTTGTTTATAAAATAATATGCAGCTGATTTACAAAATAACGCTGAAAGAGTATTTAATAAATGAATTTCTCCCATTGGTTTCGATGCTACAATTTCGGAAATGTTTCCGCAAAGCACGTGACTCACGTCACAAGAAAATGCTCCGTTACTGATCTATGACTATGATATACAGCTTTATGTTGCGAAAGGAATCGTTGCAGAGTTAAGGTCTACGATATCAGAACTGATTCCCCCCAAAGAATGTGAGACGTCACAAGAATGGTATCCAGAAACGGTATCTGGTATCAGGACATGTCAGAACATTTTAATTTGTTCATAATAATTATTTTTTGCACAATTTCAGATTTTATGTGACATTAATGTTCTGTATTAAGTGACGAGGTAAAAACTATTCGATTTTGGATATCTTAGGCTAATGTCAGACGGATGTCTTTTTGCACGCTTTTTCACTTCGTATTATCCGTACACAATGCCGCTAGCATTGTGAAGGGATAATACGTAAGTAAAAAAGCGTGCAAAAAGACGTCCGTCTGACATTAGCCTAAAACTTTCAAACGCGTTACCTGACCGACAGATGCGATTAGCACTCTCTTTAGGCCTTTTTAAGACTAATGTCAGGCGGACGTCTTTTTGCACGCTTTTTTACTTACGTATTATCCCTACACAATGCTGTTAGCATTGTCTAGGGATAATACGTAAGTAAAAAAGCGTGAAAAAAGACGTTCGTCTGACATTAGCCTAAATCCCTTAAATCTCTTAAAATAAAACTTAATGGAGGATATTCCATCTACATTATGATCACGTGGTCCAGGCAAAAACGTTTAGCGTAAAGAAGGGAAGGCTCCGTAGACGTTATGTAAATCCCCACTAGCCAATGAAACAGTTTATGAGGGAAAGCGGCAACATCTTCCCTTCTTATTAGTTAGAAGTTATTTGGGTAAATTACCGGTACCACGTGACTTTTTTCAGCCTTGAACTCATATTTTGAATATAGTCCATTAAAGCAATTTGCAGATTAAATGAATGTCATTCAAGCTTGTATCGAGGCTACAGAAATTTGTCTGCTTGGGAATAAGAAAAGAACCGCTGACGTCACTGTCGTAAAGCTAGAAATAAGCTATCCAAACAGCACTAAAAGGGGCCTTCGTGGCCGAGTGATTAAGACACCATGCTGCTAATCGCTTTAGAGCGTAGGAGGCTTGTCGGGTTCGACTCCCGCTGGTTCCATTGCACACTCTTTGTGGAGCACCCGGATGTAAAAATTCTCTGTGTTGTAAATTTCATTGTGCTATCTCGTCCCTGTATATTGACGATGACTTATAAGCGAGCCTTGTTGTCAAGCACACAAGTCTGATGTATGTGTCCAATAAAACAAACAAACAAACAAATAAACAGCACTAAAAAATTGTATCCGTTAAATGTGCAATGATGTTGAAATACAATGAGCCGATCGCAGCGACATCTGCGTTATATTTTCAAATTTTAATGTAAACACTGTATTATAACAGCGTCTAAACCAAATTGGCCTGGAGTATTAGAAAATATCCTGCAGATGTCGCTGCGATCGACTCTTTGGATTTCAGCATCGTTTGACATTTAAGGCATACAATATTTCAGCACTTTTTTAAGTACTACTGGAATAGCTTGATTTCCACACTGTAAGGAAAGAGCATGTTTACAAACAAACCCTTCCGTCAACCAATCTGTCAACTACATTTTTGTCATAACGATCATTGTAGGAATAATCTTGGCGACGTAGACCAACCATATCAGAGACCTGTTAAACGTAGAGCAATCAAATTTCCCTAGCTCATGTAGGAGTCATAAAGAACGGACAGGTTTTTCTTGCTGATCCACAGTAATTCGACCAACAGTGACGTTAGCTGTCCTTTCCTTATATATCATAGATGCTATACCTCAGAAGAAAGATATGAGTAGAGGCCAAACCCCACTGTTCTTTCAGCCAAATTTTGAATACAACATGTTTTCGCTCTTTCATCCGCAAAAGGATATATTTTTTGGCAGTGATCCCTTTATTGGCAACTTTCGGATTTCATTCTCGCATTCTCGGTCAACTCAAGGTCATAGAATTATACAAGAACGAGAAGGAACACAAGGAACCGGATTACCTCTGAAGCGCGCAGGGGCTGACGGGATTTTACGAAGACTAACTGCTTGCAACCCCCCTGACGCTAAGCGATAACTTCACCTTACTATCCAATAAGCTTTGTTACTATCATCCCTTTTCTCGCAAGTGCTCATGGGGATTAACGAAGGAGAAAATATCCGGTGGCAAACAGCAGGCAGGGAAGATGCAATGCAAAGATATGCTTGCCTTCCTTCTCGTTCTTTGTAATTCTATGCTCAAGGTTCCGGAGAGAGATTCGAAGAAGCTTTTGCCGGGAGTAAAACCGGTTTGGCGCGTATCTCTGCCCTCTATCACGTGACGGAGGGCACAGATGTAGGCTTCAAGAAACGGTTACCAAATTGGAGTCTACTTATATGAGAAATACCTGTCCGTCTTTATGCGTGACCAATGAAATACAAGGCCAGTTCATGACTTTTATAATGTCAAACGGACTGGATCCCCTTTACTCAGCCTCTCCGTAGTAAAGCATTAAGAAAGTGCATAACGGCTTTACAAAATTATTTTAAGGATTTAGTGAATTTTTTATTAGTTAAATTTATTAATACTTTTTTGATCTGCCATCTTTGTGTAAGAGCTTGATATGTGTGTTTAAGCCTAATTGCTGTATAGTTTCATGTTTTCAGGACGAAATTTGTTTCATTGCTTGTCTTATATATTCTATTTATTTTATAGATCGAATTCGCTGTTTATAGTTTATTTTCCCTTTCATAGAATTAAAAGTTTAATACTATTGTTATTCTATTAAATGTTATATTTTGTACTTTTATTTAGCATGCAGCTCATGCTTACTTTTAATTTTCTCCCAAAAACATTTTTACAGGGCAATCTAACGAAGTAAAATTAATTTCTAAACATATTTCTAATTTCTCATTTTGATAAGATTTAATGGTTTTTGTTGCTCTATTTTGGCTTTCTATTAGTTTTTTAAATTGAATTTAAAAACTTAAGATAACTAAATTAGGGTTCTTCAGATGACTATTTTAATAGAACTGAGATATACATATTCTGTATTTAAAAAGGTATGAAATACATGCATATTTATTTATTTCTCAATATGCAAATCCTATTTCATTTAAGTTGATGTAAAATAGATTTTCACAATCCTTCACAAAAAATACACGTTAAAAAAGGATTTTGGATTTTTTTAAACTTTTTATAAACATACAATACTGAATTTTACTAAAATAATTGTATGCAAACACAAAACACAGCTGCTAACATCCCCATTTCTTCCTAATCAAATAAACATATATGAACCAGAAATTTTACTTAAATGAAAGTTAAATAAAAACAATACACATTTTACAATTTTTCTGTGTTTAAGTTTATAAACTATGTGCAAAATAAAATCTAGTTTGTGTGTGTTTATAAACAGGGGTGTAAAAATCTAGGCGCCAGTGGGCAGTCTCTCACCACTAAATTTTATTAGTTTTCTTCGCTTACATTTTATCAGCATTCTTACAAAAATTTTAGACGAAAAATAACGAATACCATTTAGTGAAACAGCACCGAAAACTGGCGATTTGAAGCAATTAAAATAATAAAACTTTGTAAAAAATCACCATAAAATAAAACAATATACAGGACGCGTTTCGAACTAAAAACAAAACAGCTCGTCATCAGCTACAGCTAACACGTGTGCGCAAGCGAACAAGGTCAAAAATGAACTGAAGGTAAATAATGTTGCAAAGAATGCGACAGATGGCGCTAGCTGAAAGAGGAACAGGCAGAAGAGAAAGGTGTTGCCATAAAGATAGAAGAGAAATTGATAGGAAAAAAAATGGAAATAAAAGAAATAAACAAAATTAAAATAAAATAAAAGAAGTAAATTTAAAATAATAATAATAATAATAAATAAAGAAATATAAAAGAATAAAACAAGAAAAAAATAAAAGATCCCTTTTTTTTAACAAAATAAAAATAAAAGAGAAAAGAATTACAAAAGTAATTTCCACGCTGGAGATAGGAAAGGAGATGATGGGAGATCATTGACAAGATTAGCAGAATTTTTAGAAATAAAATATGCTTCATGAAAATCCAAGTGAGAGGGAGAGGCAGGGGAAGAAATAATTTTGGCCATGGAGAAATTGAAACAATGACTGGAAGACCAACAGTGAGAAGCAATCGAAGATTTAGAGATTTCTTGATTTGCAATGTACCTCTGATGTCGCCTAATCTGAATTTTAAAGCTCTCTTTGTTTGACCAATATAACCTAAATTGCAAGAGCAAGGAATAAAATAAACACCCTACCGGTTCTCAGTAGGAACAGGATATTTTAGAGAAGATAATTTAATTTTATTCATAGGATTGAAGATAACTTTAAAATTAAAACGAGAAAGGATTTTAGCAATTTTGAAACAGAGAAGAGAATAAAAGGACAGAACTATTATAGAATTAAAATTAGGAGGTTATTTGAATAAAAAAAAACGACTTAGTGGTGAGAGACTGAACGCTGGCGCTCACATTTTTACACACTGTTTATAAATAATTCCTTAGAACGTAGTAAAACTCTTTCATCTTAAATCTAGATCTAAAATGTGTCTGTTGAGTTCAAACATTTATGTTTTCTCTTCAGCATCTTAACTACAGTAAGAAACCACGATCCATCGTTTTCCAAGGGGTGCATGAAAAAAACGATGAATGCGGGAAAACAATGAATGATGGTTAAAGGTACACACGAAAAAAAAAACAATTTTATGCAATACATACAAAGTATACAGTATACTAATAAATATTAATTTGTTGCTTATCAAACTGTAAAAGAAATAAATCGAAGTTGTAGAAAATTGATATTTATTTTAAAAAATCAGTAATTTTATATTGAGTTTTTCGTTCATTTTTTATTTTCAAGATGTACATTTTTCTGGTCATCATCTATAATTTCAAGTGCAGATTGTAAAGTCCATACAGTTTCAAATGCCGTAATTGCATCAGACAGACTGGGCACTGGTGTGGGCTCGGCTTCATCAGCGTCAACATTATCCTCTGCTTCTTCGCCATTATTTTCATTTTTTGCATCATCACACATTTCTTCTATGCTTGAGGCACACATGTCGCAACATCTTGATCAATAGAAATATGTCTCTCTTAAATAATCTCTAAATTTCATACATGTCACAATATCAGCGATAATCCCTGTTTTTCTCCCCTAAAACAGCACAAATCAGGGTACTTTAGGATAAAAGAAGTAATTCTAGTTTGTATGTCATATGGAAACGTTTGACCTTCAACTTCATTTCAGTGAGGAGAAGAATTTTACAACGATGAATGCGGGAAAACGACTTTTTGAAGAAAGATGCATGCGGGTTGCGTTAACATTATTTAAAAATAATTTGTGAAGGGACCATAGAAATAAAACGAACAATGCAGGAAAACGATAGATCGGGGTTTCACCGTATATGATCTTTACAACTCGGTGAGAATGGTCTTCACATCAATCTGTCATGAACCTGTCTTCACATGATCCTTTTGTGGCCCAAAAAGTGTCACAGAGTCCATGTTGAGTATTTTTAACATCATATTCCTCAGTGACATGTCTCTGGCCAAATTTTCTGCATAAAACTGCTTTTAAGTGTTTGAGCTCTGTCTTGGTTCTGACTTAACCAGTTCTTCATGATTACGTGACTAGCACCTCAGGTATGTTTTAAATATTAATATATTTGTCATTTCTCATCAGATAGATTAAATTAGATTTGCTTGCATTCTAATAAGATTTTTATTAAAATTTATTATATCTAACAATATATTTGTATTATAAAAAGGCAGAATTAAAAAAAAAAGTTATTTTTAAAAATTTTATTGAGATCTTAGAGTATAAAGTAAACAACTATTGGTACTTTTATGTATTTCGTTTGTTGCGCTCCGACCGATTGATCTCACGGTCGTGACGTCATTACCTTGACGTCACAACTTGTACTGCGAGGCTAACGAAAAAGACAGGCTACCGCGGTGCATCCCAAGTGTCTTTTTTACTGACCGCTTAGTGTGACGTGATGCATTTTTCGTACACCTGCATTGGTGCATTCGAGCATTACGTGACTCCAGCGGTCTGTAAAAAAGGTACGTGGAATGCACCGCGGTAGCACGTCTTTTTCGTTAGCCTCGATGGACTGGCTTTGTACTTCAATGGTCACGCTTTATGACTCTTACTGTACGCAAGACTTCAGGCGATCTGGTTGTTCGGCGATTAACATGTCTGTGACACGATTTGACTACGTTGCCATGACGATTACTGCAATGATCGCAAAGGCAAAAATCTAGTAGATAGATTTGTTTGTTTTATTGGACACATACATCAGACTTATGTGCTTGAAAACAAAGCCAGCTTATAAGTTATCGTCGATATACAGGGGCGAGATAGCACATTGAAATTACAACACAGAGAATTTTTAGAGGAGCTCCACAAAGAGTGTGCACTGGAGCCAGCGGGAGTCGAACCCGACAAGCCTCCTACGCTCTAAGGCGGTTAGAAGCGTGGTGTCTTAACCACTCGGCTACGGAGGCCCCAGTAGATAGATTTCTTGACGGAACTGTTTGTTTGTAAACATGTCCTTCTCTCAGAACAACGTCGTTCAAATGGTCGCCCAGTGGCGTGGTCGGTAGCGACAGCTACTGCCACGGCGGGGGCCCGGGTTCGAATCCTCGGGTAAGACATGGATGTAATTGTGAATGTCCCATTGTTGTAATATAATATATGTAATGGACAAATAAAAATTGTTGTGAATTGTTGTTGTTTCTGTATAATAAGGATCATTCGAGGCGACAGCCATAGTAGCTATAGGCCCCAAAGCATTCCACTTCGGTGGACTTCAAATGTCAAACGTCGTTCAAAGGCATTGTGTTTAGAAAATTTATTTTTTATTTTATCTTTATATCGATTTTTAGACCTTTTCAGAAACAGATATGGGTTATACATGATTTCTTTTCTCTATTATAATGCAATGTCATGCATATTTCTTAATTATAAAATAACGTTGAAAAATTATGTAATCAACGGCTAGTGACCACATGATGTAATTTAAAGTTCGGTCCAAAATATTAATTTTGGTGAACATTCGTTTACGGTGAACTGACAAATATTCGACCGAGACCGAAACTATCTGTATTCCTAAAATTTAATTTCTTCCTTCAGGAATTTTCAGATTTATGTGAGCTGGAAGAAGACCAAAGTCGGGTCCCTTGTGGACACCGTGACGGTCCCTTCTGGTCCAACTGTGCGATAGTCAGTATTGGCTGCGGGCACGTATCAGTAGTTGTATTCGTCGATTTGAGCTGTATTGGCTCAAATGACCCTGTTTATTAATTACTATGAACTTCACTGTTTATAATTATCAGTTATCACTGACTCCAGACGTGAGTGGAAATGGAGCAATCCATATATCACTAAAATCTGAAACTGCTTCCCACGTGAACATTAATTTTTTAATTAATTTCAGTTTAAATCAAATTAATTTTTAATTAATAATTATGTACTTTTATTGTTTCTGTGCAACATATTATTCAGATAACACGAAAATATAACTCTATGTTTGGTTTTTGAGCTATAGAAGTAAAGTATAAGCAATTTTGCACATCAATTTACACTGAGATTTTTCATCTAGCAGCTTACTTTAATTTTACATCGAATGTTTTCTTGAGAGGCTAGGCAGATAATAGCGTTTAAGTAGTTTATATCAAATAATTTAAGTACAAAATATTTAAAAACTGAAAATCTGTGTACAGTTAAAAATTAAATATTCACTAGATGGAACCAGTAATTTTTTTTTCTGTCAAGCTTTGACAGAAAAAAATTATAATAACAATGTCAGCAAAATAAGCTTCTTTATTGCTTAAAAGGGGCAGAGGCAGGGAAGAGTACGAAACTGTGTTTCAAAAATTTAATTTTAAAAGTTTTCTCCCCAGTGAAATACATTGCTATTTTCGATGTAAACTCGAAACAAACAATCCGTAAATAACTGTTTAATGCAAATCAATTTAACATTACTAGCCCAGTGGTAGGGGAGCAAAAAAAGGCCGAATTCGTAATTAATTAGGGGAAAGCCGGAAATTGTTTTAATCCCTTCAGTTTAGGTCTGGAATGAATATGCTATCTTTTCCCCCTCGTACTAGGTGAGCATTGGGAAATATGTATAGATTTACAGTAAAAAAAAACACGTTTTTTTACATAGAAGAAAAGGTCCAAATACCGGCTACCACTTTTGTTTTCAATCTAGATCGTACAATTTTCAAAATTAATAAAATAAAAAGTGACAGCAGGGTACCTTGACACGTCTTACACCTGTTTAGAGAAAAAAAAATAAGTTTAAGAGGTGTTTTCTGTGTATAAGAAGCAAAATTCCGAAAGTCTTCAAATTTTCAGTTTTAAAATGGGGTCTAAATACCGGCTACCTAAGTTTTTTTCCAAAAGATCACACAAATAGAGCTCATGACAATTATTAAGCAATAAGAATATTATTTTAATAAATTGTATTGATTAATAACATTTCTTATGCGCAGAAAAAATACGCAATTTTTAATAAATATGTATTTTTGTCAAATTTCTAAAATTCTTTTCGACTATCTCTCACAGTCTTCTTCCCATTATGTTTCTAATTTTATTTTTTAACGTGTAAAACAAAAAAAAAAGCTTTCTGATTAAAATAAGAATTATTTTATATGAAAAAATCAAAAGCATAATATCACTCTCTGCGTCGGTATAGTCCCTATCAACCCACATATCGCATTCTTAACATTGAACCCAGAATTCCCTCCCTAATCCTTGTCCACAGAGAAAGCACCCATGCAGAAGACACAAATTTATCATCTTCCTCTGTTGGATATTTTCCTTTTTCACTTTTTTAGCCCTGTCGCTGCGTAATTGTTTTATCAAAATGGTGTAAAAAATTGCGTATTTAACCCCTTCGCGACGAGCGTCTTTTAAGAATTTTTATTCTTTTGTCACTGGTTTTTCAAAACAAAAGTTTTTGTCTAATTTAACTTGGAAAATGCTCCGATTAAATAAGGCATAATTTACAATAAAAAATAACTGGTGGGAATAATCAAATAGGGTTAATTAGAGGGAAAAAATGCATCCCCGAGGAAATCTCGGATTTTGCACAAATTTTGCTACTTTTACGATGCCCAAGGATATCTCGGGTTGCGCAGCGAGAGGGTTAAAATCAAATTTCTGCCTCTTTCGCCTGGTTTACTCCGTCATTTTTTTTCTTTCTCTTCACATTTACTACAGGCAATTTTGTAATGTCCAACAGCTCTTTTTTGGAAAGTGATCCGGTAACCAGTGTCGATCCTGAAGAATTACGGCCATGGTTGCTTTTTTCATATTGCGAAATGAGACGGGGACTACTTCTGAACAATTTAAATTAATTTATTAATTATGGAACTAATTAAATTAATTTATTTTCCTCCGCTTCAAACAGAGCAACCGAGAGAGGTCCGAATACAGGCTAGCCGGTATTTAGACTACTCTAGGTAGCCGGTATTCGGACCACTGCTATGTTTAATTTAAAACCGGTATTACTCATTCATATAATAAAATACCAATACTGTGCACGTGGCAATTGAGAACTAAATATGTCTAGAAAATAACTTAATCAACAATTTAAGCCAATATACGATCAGTATATTAAAAAAAAATGAGAAACACATATCTGAAAAACTTTTGATGTACCAGATTACGTAGATTCGACACTTTTGCATTTACTATTTGTAAATGACACAGACTTCAGCAACATACTTTTCGTAACTTTCTTCTCTCAATTAAAATTACAAACTCTGCCTATCACCGCTAGGCTGCGCTTCGCTCAGTTCTCAGAACATCTATTAGCCGGCATTTGGACCCTAGCCGGTATTTGGACCTTCTCCTCTACCATAGATGTATCTCCAAACAGCTAACTCTGTCAAAAACATTGTCAATACATATGTGTAGAGCTTAAAATTCTGAGTAAAATGAGTACCTACACTTAAGATTTTTGTTGAACATTAAAGTCACAATTCCACTTTAAAGTTTTAGACCCGTGGCCAGGGGGTTGAACTCAGAATTAATCAGGAGAAAACTGGAAATTCTTTTAATCCCTTCAGTTTAGGTCTAACATGAACGTACTATGTTTTCTTCCTCGTACTTGGGTGAATGTTAGAAAATATGTACATATTTATTTTCGAAAAACACGACCTTATTTTTATACACGAAATTTGCGACCTTAATGTTGAACAAAAATATTAATGATGGTACTCATTTTATTCAAAATTTTATGCTCTACAACATTTGTATTAACAATGTTTTTTATAGAGTTAGCTGTTTTAAGATATTGTTAAGGTAATTAAAAAAAACGTGTTTTTCGAAAATAAATATGTACATATTTTCTAACATTCACCCAAGTACGAGGAAGAAAACCTATCACGTTCATTTTAGACTAGGCTCGGACTGGCCCGCCGGCCCATCGGCCCGAGGGCCGG
Source organism: Maratus speciosus (assembly GCA_963932465.1). Classification (NCBI taxonomy): domain Eukaryota; kingdom Metazoa; phylum Arthropoda; class Arachnida; order Araneae; family Salticidae; genus Maratus; species Maratus speciosus. The sequence goes on along the minus strand of OZ010788.1, from coordinate 351,138,765 downwards.
TGCGCCCTCAATGGAAAACTTCGCGCCCCTAAATGTCTAAGCCGCTCCAATACTTTTTCACTCGCATTCTGATTAGTGTACTAAATTTCAAGAATTCGTTTAGGGACAATCATTAGTTAATAGACAGACAACACAAGAGAGGTATTTTTTATTATCACGAAAAAATTAAAGATACATCAAAGCATTTTTCAGGATCGGAAACCAAAGGGGACATCTTTGCCTGCGATTAAAAGATAAATCGTTCACCCAACGAGAGCGTTAGTAGCTATGGCGCCCTGGACGAAATTCTTTTATCGCTTCTTTGAATATCTTTTATAGATTTTAACCAAATATTTTGCATATTGTCAGTCCTTTTGCTTTTAGCACCTTGCCCCCTCCCTCCCCTTATAGCCATCCCTGAGTGCGCCTATAATCGGGCTTTTTTTAAAGCAACTTTCGGTGGGGGGGGGGGGGGGGGAGAAATATCAGAAGGCAAAAACCTTTTTGTATGGATTTTGTTGTTGAATGGAAAACATGATCTTACTTTTCGGAGAATACAAAGTTGATGATACTTTTTTATTGCAATCTTGCAAGCTGTGGGATCTTGCAGACAGCGTTTTCTCATTCACAAAATCTACCATCATTTTCAGACAATAATGTTCGCTTTATTTAATGGCAGATTTTCCGGGGTTAAATAACTCTATAAAGAGTAAGTATGTATAAGTATGTATTGTAAAAAAAAAAAAAAAAAAAAAAAAAGTTTAATTTAATCATTTGAAAAATTTATCATTAAATAAAGCAGTGACTACCACTATTTAGACATTGTAATAGGTTTTTTGAATAAAATAAACTTAAAAAGAAAAAAAAATGACTTAAATGAAGCATTTTTAAAATGTTTATATACTTATTTATTTCGATTTGTGTTGAATTTCTAAAAAAAAGTACGGAACTAATTTTGATGAAAAATATATGGGACCAATTAGAGAGTCTCTCAATTACTCTTTCAATTAAAAAAAAAAATTCACATGAATCGGTCGCGTAGTTTCCGAGTAATCGATGAACATACATAAAAAGAGTACATATGCATCCAAATTAGAACCTTCCCTTTTTTTGAAGTCCGTTAAAAAACACTGGATACGGGATCCCTCAGTTTGCATGCCCGCAGTTTCCTTAGGGCACTTCACAAGCAAGTATTATTTTCACATTCAAATAGCCTTTTACTTAAGTATTTCAATACCCTATAAGACTATAAATTTTATGTAAAGTATAAGTTTTAAAAAAATATATAAATCTTGTATAATTTTACTTGTGACTAATTGAGAATTTTCGGTACGTTTCTTCTATGATCTTCAATTTATTTTCCGAAATTAAGGGATAAACCCCTAACACATTTTGTTTTATAACTTTATTAAGATTTAAGAAAAGCATATAAACTATATCTCTTTCCTGGCTAGCAAGGAACTCAAATAAAGTGTCTAAGTGGATGTTACCATTGGAAAAATCAGCGTTCGTGTATTTTTTAATATGCAGACAGCCTCCAAAGCAAAATTTAAGAAAATCATTTAATAGTAAATATTATTCCAAATCAATTGGTACCTATATCTTTGTTATACGGTCATTTTCAGGAAAATTGGTCATTAACATTACTTAGTGGCTTTGCGAGTGTGTTAAACCTTGTGAAGCCCAGATACAACACAAGCAAGTAAAATTGACTTGAGTTCGTTAAAATTTTTGCGCCCTCTAAAAATCTAAGGTCTGCGCCCTTTACACTGATCCAGTCCGACCCTGTTTTAGACCTAAACTGAAGGGATTAAAACAATTTCCAGTTTTCTCCTAATTAATTCTGAGTTCAACCCCCTGACCACGGGTCTAAAACTTTAAAGTGGAATTGTGACCTTAATGTTCAGCAAAAATATTAAGTGTAGGTACTCATTTTACTCAGAAATTTAAGTTCTACAACATTTGTATTGACAATGTTTTTGACAGAGTTAGCTGTTTAGAGATACTGTTATGGTATGTAAAAAAACGTGCTTTTTTACTGTAAATCTATACATATTTCCTAACGCTCACCTAGTACGAGGGGGAAAACATAGCATATTCATTCTAGACCTAAACCGAAGGGATTAAAACAATTTCCTGCTTTCCCCTAATTAATTCCGAATTCAACCCCCTAACCACTGGGCTATATCGCCATATTCAGAATTACAAGAAAGAAAATTTCGTGGACCTATGAAATATCATATAAATAGGAAGTATATTCCTACGTCCATATCATTTTCAGCAAACCAGCGGGGAAGACAAAGCTACGTTCTGTTACAATTAGCCTTGTTTTCAACTCAACATATAATAAAAATAAATTTTCGCTCTATCATTGCTATAAAGTATTTTATTTTATAACAGTATTACTTACAGAAACAATCAGTATTAAAACTATGTACAGTCGTGGAAAAAAAAAGTAAACACCCTCCACTAACTCCTCAACAAATCACCGTAGAAGAAAGTTACTGATACCGAACGATTGGAAATAAAGTCTACTTTTAAATGATGCATATAAAATTTGCTTAGGGGGCCATCTACTTATTAAAACGAACCATAACTTTGTTTTTTTCAATAGCAGCACACAATTGAGACCGCACAAATAAATTCTACACCCTTTAATTAGCCTAAAAACAATTTTTTATGAAATTCGTACCATAAGTTTCTGAGAAATTAATTATTTTAAAACAAGCGTATTATAAGGGCTGTATCCAAATTGAAGTTCCGTACTCCATTGTTAACCGAGAGAGCCCCCTTCTTGATCAAGGCATTTTAAGCATCACTCAAGCAATCAATGAAATCTGCCAGATAACAGGACAGAATAAGAATTTTCAAAATATCTAGTCAATTCTATCATAGACGGCCCCTTAAACCATCCTTTTGCTGTTTTTTAAGCATAATTTGAAAACTACTCGGAAGAAAAATGGGAATTTTGGATTTCCATAACGCAGGACTTAATAAATCAAAATCCATAAAAAAAAATTGCAGGTTGCAATTAATATTTTTTTCGAATATTAATTTCATAAATCATATCATAAAATTATAAAAATTGCAAATTCAACGTATTTATGTTTGGGTATATTAGTATTAATGCTACACAAAAAATTAGCACATTAGGAGCATAATTTCAGGAGCTATAAATAAAAATAAGGAAATGTAATTTAACATTAGAAGCACTAAAATTTGAATGTTTATAATTCAAAAACTTATTATTCAAATGACTTGAAATTTGGCGTCTAGGCACAGTTTGAACCGAAAATTTGAAATATCTCGTTAAAATTGGTATTGCCATAGAAAAAAATGGAGTTTGGATTCATTTTAATATGTAGGTGGCCCCCTGAGAAAATTTTATACACATCATTTGAAAGTAGACTTTATTTCCAATCGTTCGGTACTAGTCACTTTCGTCTACGATAATTTGTTCAGGAGTTAGTAGGGGGTGTTTACTTTTTTTTTTTTTTTTTTCCACGACTGTGCGTATTTCTAAATTTTACATTACTTACATTTTTACAAAGAAAGGCCATCCTTCCAAACTATATTTTTACTTCGTTGCACACTTTCTTTTTAGCAGGACTTTTAGGCCTTAACGCCTTTTTACATGTGAGAAAACAAAGAAAAGCTTTCTGTGCATAAAGACGGAGATCCTTAAATCCACACCTACGAAGTAGAATGTTTGTCCCTGAGCCTTGTGGATGGTGATGGTGAACGCCCACAAGGAAAATTAATAGAGATGCATAGTGCAACACAGCTGGCCCTTTCTGAGTCCAGTTTTATCGACGAATGGACCTTATGCACGCGACCCGAGGTCGAGGCTAAAATTCGTCTGCTGGCGGTATTTACTGGCGGTGTTTAGCATAGCAGTCTATGGAGTGTGAGTTATTAATGCTTGTTTGTTAAAAATACAGCAAAAGAATTCTTTGATGCAGCAGCATATACTTAATATATTGTAATCTAAATTCAAAATGTTGTTCTGTATGCGAGAAAATTCCCTAAGTTTGCAAATTTTCAGTTAAAATGTATGCACTCAACCTGGGTCAAGGCTAAAGTCGTCTGCTAGCGGTGTTTACGCCTGCGCATACTGGTATTTTGCCGGTGCAGTAACTAGAATAATAGATCATCATACCACCAGCTCTGGCGTCTGACGTCACCCGAATAAAGTCCATTCAGTGTGACGTCAGTCATGACGCTTTGCTTGGAAACTGACTCCAAACAAACAGTTGCTACGTTGTATTTTTTATTTCATTTGTATATGATAGCTAAAATTTATAGCTGTACCTCACAACTAACTGTTTTAATACTTTATAAGCAGTGGTAACATTTTCTACGATTTATATTAAATAAGAAATGTAGCATAGCAACCGTTTGTTTGGAGTCAGTTTCCAAGCAAAACATCCATGACTGACGTCACCACTGGAAGCATCGATTCTGGGTATTTGAACCATGCAACCGAAGTGCTCGCCGGTAATTATTTTTGCCTTGATGATGTTATTGCAAAGATCCGTCACAATGAGACGTGTACCGTTGAATATCCTTTCTGATACGTTTAGGTTCCGCAGCAACACGATTACGGTGTCAGTTTTGAGTTTCAGTTCTTGCGGCGTCAGATCCGCGATGCCTACGATATTAAGAAATTCCGGGGTCGACTCTAATGTGCTCTCCGGTCGATCATTTACTGAATAAAAGCTGTTGTAAACTATAGATTCCCCCTGAAGTCTTTCAATGATCTCCGAATTTATTTTACTTACGTCTGCAATCAGAGGTGAGAGGATGACTCTGTCTTTCATAGCTTCGTAGTTTTGAGCAACTATGCAGTTTCCGAATACCTCTTCTTAGAGATCTGCACGGGCGGGGCTCGGGCCGATTTTCATTCACGGCACTCGGGCCGTGCCGGGCTCGAGCTCCACTCTTCTCGGGCCAGTCCCCACTCTTCTCGGGCCAGTCCCCACTCTTCTCGGGCCGGGCCGTACATTATTTCTGAAGGCTCGGGCCGGGCCATACTTTATTTCTAAGGCTCGGGCCGGGACGGACCTAACTTATCTTTTCTGTACAGAGTCGGGATTGGTTTCATTCCTAGTCTTCACGGCCCAAGCTTTTCAGTCCTAGTTTTGACTCAGCCCGTATGAAAATTATTGTATCAGCTTGGCCAGATCCATTCAAAGATCAGTCAAATTAGGCCTGGCCCAAAATTTTTGGCAAAAAATGCATGCATTTTTAAATAGCCATTATTTTACATTTATACATTAAATTTTTTTCTTTTTAAAGAGTAGTATATTTCTACGCTTATTAAAATATAGCTAAATTAAAATATAGTAAAATGTGTGAAAAGGAACCTGCCTATGACGGAACCCTGTTTTAAACTGAAAAACGTGTTGATCCATGCAAAATTAATATACTAATACGTAAGAAAATAATATATGATACATTTACACTTGCTAAGAATGGAACTTGTCTATAATGCATTTTTTTTTCTTTTCTACGCAATTCCGTCTTAGAAGATTTTACTGTATAGAATTTTTCAGATTTGTGGCATACATGGAATACATGCATATTAATGCACGGAATACGGATTAACAATATTAATGATAACCTAAACATTTACATACAAGAAATAGAGATTCGTTATAAAAATAAATATCGCAGCCTGTGTCACTTCTTTAAAAATGAAGATTATAAACATGAGAAAAAAAAGTTAAGATAAATATTTTTGGTCAGAGATATCTCGTACGAGACAAATTTTTAACCAAATCGACCTAAAAATCAATGTTTTGTAAAAAATTCCCTCGGGCCGAGATTTTAGCTTTTTTCCGGGCCGGACCGGGCTCGAGCCGATATTTTAACTTTTTTCCGGGCCGGGCCGGGCTCGGGCCGAACTTTTAAGATTTTTAGCGGGCGGGCCGGGCCAATAATACTTTTTCTACGGGCCGGGCCGGGCTCGGGCCGAACTTTTAATTTTTTTATCGGACCGGGCCCGGGTCTGGAAATTTCGGCCCGTGCAGACCTCTACCTCTTCTATTAGATTTCCATTTGAAAGGATATCTCCGGGGAATTCGATTTCGTCCACTGAATTCGTAGGCAGTTTTCCGTTCCCTAGCTGCAAGAGGTATTCCGCGAATTAAAAAAAATGTTTATACGAAATTTAAAATAGTGAAATTTCTGAAGAATTTAGTAGATGTTCAAGCAAAGTTTAAAATTTCTTATTTTCTCAAAATAAAACAAATTATTAGCCTTCTGCGCACGCTCTGCAAAATTTGTTAGTTCTCATTGGGTAAGGGGCTATGCATATATAACGTTATCATTATAGGGGGAGGGGGGGGGGGGTCTGGCACATGATATCTTAAGATATCTCTAGGGGGAGGGGGGTTTGTGTTTTGATATCATTATCATTTTTGATCCAACCAAAATTTTCTCTTCTTATTTGTAACTTGGTGTTTACATCAAAATAGTATGTTATCTCTTTTCCTGAAAATACAAAAGTTATTATTTAAATCCTTAAATGATTATAAAATTATTCAGCTCCAAAATATGGAATACCCCCAACGTGCATTCATATATAATTCGCTGTTCAACAAAGTATAATGCGAAGTATGTTTGAAATTATACTTGTATTTAACAAGTAAATAAAAGAGAATGTTGTCCGCCTGTTTTGTTGATAAGAAGTTCTTTCTGCCCCACCCCGTGAGGGGCAAGTTCAAAAAGACATTATTACTGTTGAATGCATTATGAAACGAAAAGCTATTATTAAATACTTTTAAACAGTCTGTTTCTTTTAAGTGTTATTTGAGATAAAGTTGTTTCAAATATAAACTGATATTTTATTGACTTTTCTTCATTTGAATCAATAAAGTATAAAAAAATAAATGTAACATATTTGTATTTCACTCCAAGCAAAAGAAAAAAATTCCAAAAATCTAAAGAATGTTTATACATTTTTATTATTTATTATTATGATAACGATATCATTATTGGGGGGGGGGGGGGTTGAGGGATGATAACATTTGATATCGTAAGGGGTGGGGAGGGGGTCCAGAAATACCAAAAAGTTGATAACGTTACATATGCACAGCCCCTAATAACCAAAGGTAAGAAAATGACCTCTGGGGGGGGGGGGGGGGGAGCGGATGGTGGCGGAAGGAGTGGACAAGACTGGAAATTTAATTAGCTAAACATGGATACCCAACTGAAAGGGACAAAGGAAGGAAATAAAGAATTGAAGATTTTTAAGATTTTATAAATTAGGCGCCTACAAGCGACAAAAAGATGAAGCTAAAGAAAAAAGTAGAGTAGAGTGAGACAAGTTAAGACAATTTTTTCCTGATTTTTTTGGACAAATTGAAGACGTTGAAATTTATAATTTAAAACCTTAAAGCGCCCTCTAGTGGTAGAAAATTAAATAAGAGGTGGGAGAGTAGGGGAAATGAAATGTGGTGGCGAAAAGCTTTGCAATGATATGTCACATGATAATATTTTTGCCCCCCCCCCATGAGATGAACGCACCCTAATTGTCTGAAGTCAAAATAGAGGGCACCAAAAGTACATCCGCAATGAGGTTACCTTTGGTCAAGCTTTCCAATGGGGTCTTTTCTGGCTGTGCGTTAATTAGAAGCGGAGATAATTAACTTTGAGTGATTACAAAAGTTAGAGCCCGGTGAAGTATTAAAAGTTTAAGAATTAAGCAGGTATGAATTTAGTGTGATGCCTGCTGCTAATATTAAAGTGTGTCAAAGTGCTTTTTAATAATACGTCACATGAGGGGTTCAGGAAAAATTTAGAAAATTGTTCCCTCCGTGGGCCCCCTGTCGCCCTTAAATAGCGGGCGAAGCCCGATAGTCACTATCATAACATATTTTTAATAATTTTATATAGCCTATAAAAAATAGGACTTAAAATAATGATAATTAGGGGTGAAACCATAAGATGTAAATGATGTGCCGTAGGAAAGCATTTGTTTTTCTTTTACAAAATTGATGTTTTGATAAAATAAAAAGTTATAAATTGATTTTTTCGAAAATTATGTATCCGGAATCGTACGTTCGGAAAAAGTACGCACATATGCATAAATTTCAAATCTATGTATGCCGTATTTGTAAAAATTTTATAGCTCGCAAAACAATCGCACTATAAAAATGACGTGCGGTTTTTATTCTCGGCCAGGTGCCTGGTTTGAAATTGACCTGTTCAAAATAATCATGTTTCTGGAATCCAATTAATGAAATAATAATTAATTCTTACGCTTGTAATTGACGGATTTTAACGAAAATTTCATATTCGGAATCAGCGCAAAATGTATGCATAGATGCATAAATTTCAAATCTATAAACGCAATATTTGTAAAAAATTGATAGCCCGTGAAAGCAGCCTACTATCACCGGCGACAGCTGTCTCGCTGGAAAGATTACTCAAACACCTGCGGTATACCCGTTGTCTTCGAAAGGAGATACAATTTAATTTATTAAATCGATTTTTAATGGATATTTCAACATCTAGTTGGAATTTCTGAAATTTTTTTTTTTGAAATTTTGAAAGAGAAATTTGTTTTGAGTATTGGTACCAATATTCGCATTTTTAGGTGGAATAGTTCCTGAGATAGGAGTGTCTTTGAAGACTTCCAGTCTTTTATCGCCGTGGTAGCCGGCGAATTGTGGCAACCCCCACCCCTCTTTTACCGTTTCTGAAAGAAAATCTCTGGGGTCTGGTTAAAATCAATGTTTTCGTTGAATTATAAATATTTTCCGTTCTTTTAATTAAAAAAAAATAATAACGTGCGTTAATGAATAATTTTTCATAATTTTATGATATGAAGTGAGATCGGAGGTATTCAGCTATAAGTATGCAAAATTTCAAGTCTCTAACGTATACAGTTTCTGAGAATGCGCTTTGTGACGGACAGACAGAGCAGTGAGACAAATAGGGTTTCGTCAGGTGAACGAAACCCTGAAAAGGAAAAGCCTATCGTTTAAACAGTATGAAATGTGATTTCATACATATAAATAATTGAATAAAATTAAATATTTTCTTCCAACAAGGAAGGTCTCCTTACTAGGCATACTCAGAATATTTTGAAAAAAAAATACTAATTAAAGTGCTTATGTATGTAATAAAGGATCAATCAAATTTAGTGGCGGAATTACAATAGAAAATCTGTAAAAAAATAAAATACTTTCGAGTATTTGGCGCGAAAAGACGAAAGCGTCACGCGATTTGACGAGCAGCACTTTACCTCGCCAGAAGCAAACGATTTTAATGCATCAGAAAATTGCTTCTTAATTGATATTTAGAGTGCGTGTAAATAGTATTTAATGAATTTAAACTTAAACAATGAGAGAGTTTAATGCATATATATCTAGACACACAGCAGTGTGTCAGCCAAGTTCCTCTGACATACTCGTGTGTTATATTACACGAACCATTTCGAGCTGTTTTCATCAAATTTCGACACTCTACTATTGAAAATCTATCTGACCTAATTACTTGTTATACGAAATACGTAGTAAGACCACCCTAGAATCCAAAATTTTATAAATAACGCATAATTAGTTTCCGAGGTAATGACATTTGAAAATGTCTGATAATCGATAATTTTAACACTGACTGACTGACTGACTCACTCACTCATCAAAAAGATCTCATATATCTACTGCAACTACAGACTTCAAACTTGGTGCGAAGTTCATTTACACTACAAAACTAAGAAATAAAAAAAAAAATTGTGAAAATCGATTAATTATCCACTTGGGGTGTCCATTTGTATTTTAACGTTACACCTATTAGGCGAAATTTAATTTGCCATAGGCGAAGGGAACGCTACTCTGTCGCCAATTACCGCCAATTTGTCGCCAACAATTTGGTGACCAAAATTAGTCGCCTAAAGTGACGCCACATTGGTGATATCTCTAAAATTTCGCGAAATTCCCATAGACTTCGATTGTAAACCAATAGGGTTTAATTGCTTACAGAAAATCAACAAATTGAGATATTTTAATAATTTTTTAATATTAGCTTAAGGTATTATTTTGTTGTTTCAGATATTTACTGCAGCTACATACTTCCAATTTGGTGCGAAGTTCGTTTACACTATAAAACTAAGGAATAAAAAAAAATGTGAAAATCGATTAATTACCCACTTGGTGGGGGGGGGGGGGGGGGGTGTCCGCTTTTCTTTTAACATTACGTCTATTAGGCGAAATTTTAATTTGCCATAGGTGGGGACGCTGTTCTGTCGCCAAATACCGCCAAGTTTATCGTCAACTTGGCGATATATCGCCAAATTTGGCGACCAAAATTAGTCGCCAGAAGTGACGACCTCTTTGGCGATATTTCTAATATTTCGCGAAATTCCCACAGACTTCCATTGAAAACCAATAGGGTTTACTGGCTTACAGAAAATCATCAACTTGAGATATTTTAATAATTTTGTAATATTAGCTTAAGGTATTATATTGTTGTTTCAGATATCTACTGCAGCTACATACTTCCAATTTGGTGCGAAATTCGTTTACACTATAAAACTAAGGAATAAAAAAACCCGTGAAAATCGATTAATTACCCACTTGGGGGTGTCCGTTTTTCTTTTAACATTACGTCTATTAGGCGTAATTTTAATTTGCCATAGAGGGGAACGCTGTTCTGTCGCCAAATAACGCTAAGTTTGTCACCAACTTGGCGATATATCGCCGAATTTGGCGACCAAAATTAGCCGCCAAAAGTGACGCCACCTTGGTGATATCTCTATTTCCCAAAATTCCCATAGACTTCCATTGTAAACCAATAGGGTTTACCTGCTTACAGCAAATCAACAAATTGAGATATTTTAATAATTTTCTAATATTAGCTTAAGGGATTATATTGTTGGTTCAGAAACAATAAAAATTTCGAATCAATACATTTCGTTTCAAAACATGCATTCAATACAGCAGTATTAAGATATAGATTTCTGAAATTGACAGCCAAATACTTATCTACTGCACCTAAAACCTTCAAATTTGGTGCGAAGTTCGTTTACACTCTAAAACTAAGGAATAAAAATAAAAATGTGAAGATCGATTAATTACCCACCTGGTGGTGTCCATTTTTACTTTAACATTACGTTTATTGGGCGAAATTTTAATTTGCCAAAAAAAGCGCCAAATGTTGAATCCGAGCTAAACATGCCGCAACTGATTGTTTCCCAAACTGATTGTTCACAAAAATCATGTTTTCAGAAAGCGCATTTAAGTTTTTATTTCGTAAAATTTATTAGAAATATTCAACTTCCTCAAAAATATCTAGATTGATACGTTTTACCTTCCATAATTTCAATATTGAAAGACATTATCTTTTTTTAGGTTATCTACACTTATTTTTCCCTTTTTAAACTAAAAACTTCTTGTTTTAGAACTGAAATAAAAAAAACAGTCATAACTTCACTTCCAATAATCGTACAAAGAATACAAAAACAGTTTTGGATAGCTAAATGCGCAGTCTTTCATATGAAACAATAAAAATAATATGTTACATTTGCTGAGAATTGGTTATTTAAACGTACTGGGATACTTTAAGCTGGCAGGGAACGTTGAAAATAAGCAAATTTGCTCGAATTAATGAAAAATAACTCTAAAAATCCTTTTATCCAGAATATTCCTTTAATGAATAAGGCCTGACACATTTAAAACTAGTCTGATCTGAAGCCGATTAACATTGAGTAACTACTTTCTTCCTTTAATATTCACCTATTATGAAATACCTAAAGCACTTAACGTCAAGTTTTTTTTCTCCGAACTTAATCAAATTTTCAATGAACAGTTGCGGTCTTATTTTTCAAAAACCCGTGTGTTCATTTCGAAAGCAGGAAATTTTATAAAAATTAGAGCTCTCAAATGCGATAGTACGGTACAAACTTGAGAAAAATCCTGTTTGCAAACGAAATATCTAGTTATTCTAGTAAAAAATTTCGGCTATAAAAAAAAATTTTTAGTTCCTTTTCTCCTCAGTGTTTTATTTAGGAATTGTTGTTTCAGAAACAATAAAAATTTCGAATCAATACATTTCGTTTCAAAACATGCATTCAATACAGCAGTATTAAAATATAGATTTCTGCCGCAAATTAACAGCCAAATAATTTGTTGTAGGCAATTTAAATTAAAATTGAATGTTGCTTGGTAAATAAAATAGTCACATCTAAACACATTAAAAAGCATTAAGTAAAGTGTCTAAATATATTGTAACTTTATAAAAAGTAATGATATCTAACAAAAACATAACTGTGAAAAAAGGGAGTCAAGTTCTGTAAAGACAATGGCAAGAAATAAAGTGATATCTAAGTGGGTGCCAAGTTCAAATAAAATTCACTCAAGCTTACCTACATTATGGCATTTTTTAAATTGTTTAAAAATAAAAATTATTGATGGAATATTAATAATAAATCTAGAACTTGGCAAGTTTTTGATAAATGTTATACCTATCAATTTCATGTCTTAATAAAATGATGATGTTAATATTAATAACAATGTCATTATAAAAAAAATAATATAGTTATTATTATAAACAAATGACTCATGTTAAAGATTTGATAACCCAATAAACACACAGATACGCTCCCGCTCGTCTTTGGTTATCACTGTAGCACACACCCTCTGGAAACCTCAATGGAAACAGACTGAAAGGCCTGCCAAAGAGACAGATACACTTATGCTTGTTCTTGGTCATCACTCTAGAGACTGCCACTGCACCCCTTTAACCCTTTCCGGGACAAAGAACTTTTATCCGTAAAATGCTGAAATGATTGAATCACACCGGAATTTAAAAACAAATTTATTTCAAAATGGGTAAAAGCTTCTTTTCACGTATTTAATAAAATTAAACTTTTTAGTACTGAATTCTGGTGTCAATGTGGCATTTTGAAGTTAAAATTAAGTGGTATATATTTTATCCCACCGCCCTTCAAGGGGAAGGAGCTCACTCAAATTAAGGTTTCCAAACATGAAATAACAAGTTTTGATATAATAATGTCATTAATAAAAATAAATGACTCATAGGTAAAAACTTGCCAAGTTCTAGATTTATTATTAATATGCTATCAATAATTTTTATTTTAAAACAATTTAAAAAATGCTATAATACTTCAGCAGGTAAGTTTGAGTGAATTTTATTTGAACTTGGCACCCACTTAGATATCACTTCTTTTCTTGCCATTGTCTTTACAGAACTTGGCTCCCTTTTTTCACAGTTATATTTTTGTTATATTTTTGTTTTACATATTTATGTTGCTTGTTGCTGCAGTTATCTTATACTATAATGCGAGTAAAAATTGTGTATGTATGTGTGTATGTAAATTTTATCTTAAAAACGGCTCTAACGATTTTGACGAAATTTTGTATTTTACCATTTTCGAGCATGATAAGACCATTGGGCTAGGTCACGTGTTCGAGAAAATTCGATTAGTGGGTCATTTTGGGTCATAATGGGTCAAGCTCAAGCTAATTATATCTAAAAAACGGCTCAATCGATTTTGACCAAATTTTATATCCAACCATTTTTCGGCACGAGAAAACTATTGGGCTAGATCAAATGTTCGAGAAACTTCGATTAGTGGGTCATTTTGGGGTCCCTTTGGGTCAAACCAATTTTATCTAAAAAACGGCTCTAACGATTTTGACTAAATTTTGTATTCTGTCGTTTTGGATTACGAGAAGACCAATGGGCTAAGTCACATATTAGAGAAAATTCGATTAGTGGGTCATTTTTGGGTCACTGTGGGTCAAGCAAAGTTTATCTATAAAATGGCTCTAACGGTTTTGACAAAATTTTGTATTTTACCATTTTCGGGCACGAGAACACCATTAGGCTAGGTCACGTATTCAAGAAAATTCGATTAGTGGGTCATTTTGGGTCATAATGGGTCAAGGTCAAGATAATTATATCTAAAAAACGACTCAATCGATTTCGACTAAATTCTACATCCAATCGTTTTTCGGCATGAGAAGAATATTGGGCTAGGTTACATAGTCGAGAAATTTCGATTAGTGGGTCACTATGGGTCAAGCCAATTTTATCTAAAAAACGGCTCTAACGATTTTGACTAAATTTTGTATTCTGTCGTTTTGGATTACGAGAAGACCAATGGGCTAAGTCACATATTAGAGAAAATTCGATTAGTGGGTCATTTTTGGGTCGCTGTGGGTCAAGCAAAGTTTATCTATAAAATGGCTCTAACGGTTTTGACAAAATTTTGTATTTTACCATTTTCGGGCACGAGAACACCATTAGGCTAGGTCACGTATTCAAGAAAATTCGATTAGTGGGTCATTTTGGGTCATAATGGGTCGAGGTAAAGCTAATTATACCTAAAAAATGGCTCAATCGATTTTGACTAAATTTTATATCCAGCCGTTTTTAGGCACGAGAAAACTATTGGGATAGTTCACATGTTCGAGAAATTTTGATTACTGGGTTATTTTTGGGTCCCTTTGGGTCAAGCCAATTTTGTTTAAAAACGGCTCGAACGATTTTGACTAAATTTTGTATTCTGTCGTTTCGGATTTCGATAAGACCATTGGGCTAAGTCACATATTAGAGAAAGTTCAATTAGTGGGTCATTTTTGGGTCACTGTGGGTCAAGCAAATTTTAACGAGAAAACGGCTTTAACGATTTTGACGAAATTTTGTATTTTATCGTTTTCAGGCGCGAGAATACCATTGGGTTTGGTCGCATGTTCATGAAAATTTGATTAGTGGGCCATTTTGGGTCACAATGGGTCAGGGTTAAGCTAATTGAATCTAAAAAACGCCCCAAACCTTTTGAAAAAATTCTGTAATGCATCGTTTTCGGGCACGAATTGACCATTGGGCTAAGTCACAAGTTCGAGAAATATTTATTAGTGGGTCATTTTTGGGTCACTGTTGGACAAGCTATTTGTATCTAAAAAACGAGTCAAACCATTTTGTCAAAATTTTGTATTATACAGTTTCTGGGCATGACGGTATAACTTGACGCGTTGTTCAAACGTAGACCAATGCTTAGAAGAAATGACTCTTGAACTTGGTGATGATTGTCCACATCGTATAACTATACACAGATGGTACAGAGAATCCCAAAGGGAAAATTTCTCCCCGGAGGACGCTGAAAGAGGGGGAAGGCCCCAAACGTCAACTACGGACGAAATTATTACTGCTGTGGGGAAAATGCTTGACGGAGACAGACAAATAACTTACAAGCATATAGAGGATACCTTAGGCATAAATGCACCTGCAATTCATTCAATTCTGCACGATCATTTGCACATGAAGAAACTGTGTTGTCTCTGGGTGCCACATAGACTGACTGAGGAGAAGATGACACGACTTGTGACTTGGTGCCGGGAGATGCTAAAAATGTTTGGTAAGGTACAATTTCGGTATGTGAACAGCATCGTGACAGGTGACAAAACCTGGCTATACTGTTAAGATGTGCCGACTAAGTCTCAAAACAAATATGGGTCTTTGATGATGAGGACACACCGGTAGCTGTCAGAAATCCCGATCTGTCAAGAAGAAAATTTTAGCTGTATTTTTCAAATCGATTGGAATTGTTGAGTGTATCGTTTTGAACACACAGAAGACAGTTACTGCTAAGTGGTGCAATGAACAGTGCCTATCTAAAGTCATAGAATCTTGGAGAACCTGTGACCAAAGTCACGAATGAACACCTGGTTCCTCCATCATGACAAAATTCCAACTCACCGGGCCAAAGCCTGAACTGAATATTTGGCCACTACAGGATCGAAACTTCTTGAACACCCTCCTTACAGTCCAGATCTTGTCCTTGTGACTTCGCATTGTTTCCGCAAGTGAAAATGAAGCTGAAAGGGATTCGGTTTTTCAGAGATGAGGCACTTCTGAGGGCTTGGGGGAATAAGTGTGCCTTACTCAATAGTGAAACTTGGCAGAGCTAGTTTAAGGACTGGTTTCGGAGGATGGAGAACTTTATTGCTTGTAACCCCAGAAGCAGAATTTTCTGCGTCAGTCTGCAGCAAACAAAAATTTATCTGCGACCCAATGAACCTACTATCATAAGAAATAACAGAAACACTTAAAGTAAGCAAAATTTCTATTTATAAAGAAAATATATAATATAAGGATACAACAAATACCATAAATCTAGAGACTTAAAGCAAATTTCAGCTATTTTTTAAGCCCAGCATTTATTTTTAAGTTGGTGGATTAATCTGCAAGGTTTAAAATAATCTGCAGCGCCCGCTTCCATGCTGCACTGTTTCTGCTACTCGGCTTGTAACGAAAATTACTTTGCAAAGGTTTCATAAATAAATCCGTATTGCAAAACTTTCCTAGTACCCTTTGTATATGTCGTAGGCTAATTGAGAAATCCCATTTTTTTGCAAAGAGCCTAGGCTGTTTGAAGAGAACCGGACTAAATGGAAAATCTTCTTCCTTTTCCCAATCAGCCTGATTTTCTTTCTCTCTAATTGCAAAAAGCCTAGACAGCTTTAGGCTAATTGAAAAATAACCACTTATTTTTCAATCAGCCTGATTTTTTTTCAGGCCTAATGCTATGAGTCGATGCAATTTCAGGTTTTATGTAGATGATGTTTTCGTTATCTGGGAAGGAGGAACACAGTCAATTGAAATTTTTTTTTTATGATTTTAACTGGATTGATAATAATGTTAAGTTTACGATGGAGTTGGAGAATAATAATATACTTCCGTTTCTTTTTGTTTCTCTTATTGAAGAAGACAACTGTTTGAAACGTAATATTTATCGGAAATCCATCAAATTAGACAGTGTAATCCTAGTCACAGCGGCAGCCCCTTGGAATTACAAAATGGCAGCCTTTTGATCGCTTATTCGACGTGCCTTTTTAGTTTATTCTGAAGAATTCTTAGATAAAGAACTTAAATACGAGGGTTGTTTTTTAAGTAAGGGCCGTTTGAAAATAAAAACCAAACGAAAGAAAAATTTCAAAAACCAAATTTATTTTCAGATTCTACGTACATTTTTCTCTAGTTTTCAACATAGCTTCCAAGTTTGCTTAAACACTTATCAGACCGTACAACTAGATTTTGAAAACCCTGTTCATAGAAACATGCCGCCTGCTCTGATAACCAAGAGATCACGGCCGTTTCCACGTCTTTGTCATCGTTGTAGTGGTTGCCGCCGAGATGATGTTTGAGGTAGCGCAAAAGATGGAAATCGCTCGGCGCAAGGTCGGGGTTGTGGTGGAAGGGGGTCCAAAACTTCTCAGCCAAAAGACTCCAATAAAGCTAGGATCTGCGCTGCGGTGGGAGTCCTTGAATTGTCATGGAGTAGCAAAGCTCCCTCAGTCAGCATGCCGCATCTTTTGTTTTGAAATGCTCTGCGTAGCTTTCGCAGGGTGTACTCCTGGGTGTACACTGGCCATACCTGGCACGGGGGCGGGCGATTCGATAATATTGAACATTTTAAAGACACAGAACAGACCGTAGATGTTACCTACACAGCTGCAACTGAGCAGAGTTGTTCCCAAGGGATGCCGGAACACGACGCAAGACGTTGAGGCGCGCGCGCCCCCTATTAGTGTTTACAACAAAACGGCCCTTACTTAAAAAACATCCCTCGTACATTGTTAATATTGGTATGAGACATGGTTATAAACCACAATTTATTCTTAAATTAATCGATAAATTCAAGGTTACCGATAATTATTCCCCTAAAATGTGCCGAGTTTACAAAACCGTTCCATATGTCCCAATCGTCCCAATTCTCTTTGAAATGTTTAAAAAGATTTTCAAGAAATACAATATTCAACTTGTGACATCGAATTCAAGGACTTTGTTTAAGGGGGCTGGTCACTCAGCTTCCGATTTCGCCTCACTAATGTAAAGTCTATGGGCATTTGATGCATTCATATATTTAAAATATCTCCTCGGGAAATTAATATTTTTAACTTCTATTTTTTGCGTATACTTCCTAAAAGATGTCTCTTTTTTTCTTAGTTCTCAACATATTCTAAAGTATAGACTTAATTTTATATGAAGTGTTAAAATTTCACTCACAGTCCGCCCGCGTTTAACCCATAAAATATTAAATTCAGCCAAAATTTTAGAAATATTTTGAAAACTAAGAAAAAAAAAAGAGACATCCTTTAAGAAGAGAACAAAAAAAAAAAAAAAAAAAAAAAAAAAAAAGATGTTAAAAATATGAATTTCCTGAGGAGATATTTTAGATATACGAATGCATGAAAAGCCCATAGACTTAACATTACGGAGGAGAATTCCAAAGTTCAGTGACCAGCCCCCTTAATATTATGTGTTGAAAAATTGATCCTGTTCCATTTACATTTTTCTCTAGAGTTTATGAAATATCCTTTAAACTTACTGACTGTACAGATTCTTCATATATTGGGATGACAAAGTGTCGCTTCTTTGAAATGTTGAAATATCATAAAAACGATTTCAAATACAATAAACTTTCCACTGCATTGTCAAAAACCTTCCTTAAAAGAAGTATTTCGTTTATTGACTTTGGCAATATCAGGATTCTTTCAAAACAAGTCTTTCCGTTTAAAGCAATTTTTAGAGAATCTTTAGAGATTTGTTTAAGAAGTCAAGGAATATGTTATGATAATGTTTCATGTTCTATTCCAGAAGTTTGGGTCAGTTTAGTGAAAGGATGGTTGGTTGTGTTTATGACGGTCAATTATCAACACGAAGGATATAGGCCCTAAAAGGGAGGGAGTGCCCTCCGTAGGGGGGGGGGTCTTTCTAAGTGAACCTGACCCGTATTAACGCATGGAAATCCATGGTTCGAAGAAAACAACGAAAACTCCGGACGATTAGGCCGACGGGCGCGATTAGGTTCGGACCCAGCAGTTCTACCAGCTTCGAGAGCAGAACCTCTCGGCCACTGGTGGGGCGTATATTGAAAGGACTTTAGTTTTTGCATAATATTTCCAGTAATTTTGTTTTAATTCATTTTTGAATAAGTGATGGCGCCACTGAGGTTATTTTAAATATTTTTATGAAATTTCTGTTATTTCTTTCAGTTTGAATATGTCTTTGATTATTTAAACATGTAAATAATTTTTTGCCGTTTTGTATTTTAGAAATTTAACTCCTGAGGATGGTTTTAAAGATAAACCGAAACGTCGGATATAATTTTTATTTTTGTGATTTTAATTTTTACACCTTTGCTGAAATCTGAAAATAAAGCGTACGTTGGATAGCAACTTATGGTTTTTGTTCTCATATTTGAGTATACAATGTAAAGTCCCTATTTATTATATTCTTTAATATTCAAATATAGTAAAATCTCTGAATAGCGGACACCTCTGCATCGGGTCGGGCTTTTCTTTCTTTCTGGTCAGGGTGAGTATAATTTTTTTTTCTGTGCATCCGGTTCACACTAGAACGCTTCTTGCCAGTCAGATTTACGTCTTTGCAAGTCGGGATGTTGGGATTTTCACAAACAAATTAATGAAAATAAGCAGAACTATGTTTCGGATGAATTGAGTTTTTTGTATTATGTTTTTAAAAGTTTATATTTAAAGTTTTAATTTTATTCGTACTTATTAGTAGATACTTTTTAATTATTAAAGAATATATTTTCCAACTTTAAACAAGAGACTAAGTGGATCTCCTGAAACATTAATCTAATGATAATTATGTAGTAAATCTTTTAAAAAAGTTTCCTTTAATAATATTTAAACGAACTATTAGTTTCATTTCATTTCGGGATGCGGTTTGAGTCGAGTTGAGTATGGATGAAAATTATTTAGTTGAATTCGCGCCGGATGCCAGTTGACTTCAAATGGATTTTTTCGGGTTGGCGCTAAATTTTTTCGCTTCGCGTTGCGTTAACTTATACTATAGACGTTACATTCCTGGCATCACTTCATATGGCGCCCAAATATAAGGCGAATGTGGTGCTCTCCATTTGACTTATTAGACTTATTTGCACTATAATAATAAAAATGAGAAAGATCTAAATTAAACAGAAAGATAACACGAGCTTTTAAAGGCAAACGGGGAGTTCTGGCGTTCCGTGTGTGTTCCAGATGCAATAGTATCAGTCGTTGCTTATAGCAACGTGACGTCAGTGCAAGCCGTCTTATTTTCCAAGGGTCGGATGAATTTCATTATTTCGAAGTCGGTTCGGTTTCGGGTTAGGTTTTGATTCTTTCGAATCGGATCCGGGTTAACCCGATTTTTCAAAACAAAAGCCCAAGTATTTTTTCAGGTCAAAAATATTTAGAATAAAATCTTCATAACGGATATTTCGCAATAGAGGATATTTTAGTTGACAACTTTTCAATTTATAACACTTATATATTTGTATAAGCTTTTATCTCTGTATAATGGAAACCTCCGAACAGAAAACTGATTAAAGAGTAGAATCATTCGCGGATGGAGTTGTATCCGACACGAAACAGAAAAATACATTTTGAAGCGAATCGTAACCTAACGTCAAGCCGACAAAATAATTTTTGTCAACCTGGAACGATACCTAAATCCAACACACTTACAATTGAACGCTAAGTGAAACAAAAGTAATAGTTGGTTTAAATATTATTAAAGAAAACTTTAAAAAAAAAAATACTAAATTAGTAGCACTAGATTAATGCTTCAGGAGATTCCCTTAAAAATTCGTTAAAAATTGAAAAACATATTTTTTTTATAATTAAAAAGTATCTACTAATACATACGAATAAAATTAAAACGTTAAATATAGCAACATTTCATCAGAAACATAGTTTTGCTTTTTTTCATTAATTTATGAAAATCCCAACATCACGTCTTGCAGAAACCTAAATCTGACTCGCAAGGAGCATTCTTGAGAGCACCTGACGCACAGAAAAAAAGAAAAAAAAAAAAAAAAAAAAAACCACACTATTACAGTCCCAGTATTAATTTCCTTTTAATTTAGTTTTAGGATGCAGCATTTCGGGTTCGAGTTGAAATATGTCAGGTTCGAGTCGGGTTGCGTGTCGACGGATTTTATTTTGTGGGTTTCGGATTAGGTTGCGGTTCCATAGAATTTTTCAATTAAGCTCGGGTCGGATTGCTGGTTGACTTGAAATGGAATTTTCAGATTCGAGTAGGCGGAAATTATTTTGTTGTCTTTGGATCGGGTGGTAGTTCGATAGAATTTTTTTATGGAGTTCGATTCTGGTTGCGGACTTACTTCAAATGGAGTTTTCAGGTTCGAGTAGGGTTATGTGTGAAGGAAATTATTTTGTCTTGTTCCTATCGGGTTGCGGTTCGATGGATATTTCTTTCCTCAGGTCTAAAAGGTTCTGGTCGGGTTGCAGGTTGATTTCAAGCGGAATTTTCAGGTTCCGTTTTGGTTCAACACGATACTTGGATAAATATCTGGACATTATTGGACACACAAACACTATTCATCTTATTTCTACCGGAATTAGACAATTTAAAATTTTTATTCATTTAATATTGTATGTTGCCAGTTTGGATTAAAAAACAAAATCTAAAATAGTACCAGTTAAATATTTAACTTCATTATTAGACTATTATGAATGATCCTTCAGTTAAAAAAAAAAAATACTATTTTCTTCAACATAAGAATGACATGTCCCGTTTCCCAGCTATAGTATAATATGAAATTCCTTTTGTATTTGCCATTACAGAGTTAGAGCTGGTAAATGAAAAAGGAATTTATATAAAAGCAAAGAAAATTTGAGAAATAAATTAAATACCTGCTAAATTTAACAAATTAAATATGATTAAAAAAATATATGAAAATTCTTTCAAACATAAACTAGAAGAAATAAATAATTCGCTTCATAAGACATTGATGGATTAATACAGATTATCTGGTGTCGCCCTCTATAATCAGAAATTTAAACTAATAGTTCATTTTTTAAAAATTTGTTAGTGTATCATTATCATTTGAATTTTTTTCTAATGAATTATTTTCAATATATGATCCAAGTTCAAACACAAAAATCTTTAAGACATTTTTAACCTTTTTCATAAAGTTATAATGCAAAAAATATGAATGATTAAATGTACTGTCTATTCAAGCATTTTCTTTAGTTTAAAATACATTTTTTTTTTTTTTTAAAGAGAGCCGATGTATTTTTCAAAATATTATATGAATGATTACATTAATACATTTTTTAATATAAAAAAATAAAAAGCATTGCATTTTAAACTGTAAAAAAGAATGTTAAAGGACATATGATAATTTATAAGGAATGATCGAGCAAATGCAGTGTTACAGATTGGGAAATTTTTTTAAAATTCAGAATATCCTTCACTTTTTTCTAGTAATGTGCGCTTTATAAAATCCTGCAGTGCCTGTCATTAAATAAAATGAAAAGCATTACTTTAAAATAGTGGTATATATTGTGTGAATAAAAGAAATACCCATCTACCAAATGAACACCAGGGCACATGTATGCAAACCTAGAAATTATAGTAATCAAGATGGTGTATATGTCTGAAACTGAATTTTTTTTGCTGACAATCTGAAGCCCTGGACATTTTTTAGATCCTTATCTTATTATTATCTTTAATTTCTGCTGGTGACACTTACGTGTCTAGCAGATTAAAGACATTTTCCTATAAAAATGTACCTGTATTTATATTTATTGAAGTTCAGAATTATTATTATTATTATTATTATTATTATTATTATTATTATTTTTAAAAAATTGTGTATTAAATGTATGATTATTAATTTGATTATGGTTATGTATATATATATATGTAATGGATTCAAGTTGTTTACGAGTGAAGGCGAAACAAGTGGCGTTTATCTTTATGAAGCATCTTTGGGTCGTCGCCACGGAGGCGACCATCTAACAATGCCTTGACAATAATCTCAGGAATAAATTTATTAGTGTATTTACGACTGGTCATAAAAGTGGACCACACACTTTCAGTAGTCACGTGCTCATTTCCTAGAGCCCCTCAAAAGGGCGGTGCCGTGTGGAATCCACACGGCCTCAAGTTATCGAATGAGATACTTTGAAGGAAGTTCGTTGTAAGGGGGTCGGTTGGTTGATTTTTGACGTCCGATCATCTACACTAGGGATATAGGCCCGAGGGGGCCTATATCCCTAGTGTAGATGATCCCCCTTCGTGGGGGTCTTTCTAAGGGAACCTAACCCGTATTTACGCATGGAAATCCATGGCTCGAAGAAAACCACGAAAACTCCGAACGATTAGGCCGACGGGCGCGATTGGGATCGAACCCAGCACCTCCC
Organism: Maratus speciosus; assembly: GCA_963932465.1. Taxonomy (NCBI): domain Eukaryota; kingdom Metazoa; phylum Arthropoda; class Arachnida; order Araneae; family Salticidae; genus Maratus; species Maratus speciosus. Next base: position 351,115,573 of record OZ010788.1, on the reverse strand, counting down.
GTCTACCAGCTTCGAGAGCATGTAAGGGGGTCGGATGTGCCGTTCGCTGATTGAACGGAGAGAGTTCAAGCCCCATCCCCTATTGTCCAGAAGAATAGTATTACATAAGAGTATGGGGTAAGGCAGATATAGTAAGTTGTCAGTATTATTCAAAAAGGGCTCTCCAGATGATGTAGTCTCATATAGTTCTCTCTGAGTGCTTCTCAAGAGGAGAAGTTGTTTTCCTCAAAATATTCGCAAGATGTGATAATTACTCTCAGCCTGTACCGAAATGAAGAAGTTACAGTATCTCCATGGCATAAGTAGTGTAAAACAACAACAACAACAACTGGAATCTATATATCTTTAATTTCAAGGAAAAAATAGATTTTAAATGCAGGGATATTTATTTCCAAGCTTTTTCATATTCCTTCAGTTAAAATCCAGCTTAAAAGGTCATCGTTTTGACAATCTGGAAAACTTGCAGAAAAACGTAACGCGTGTTTTGAACAGCATTCCAGTTGAAGACTTCCACGCGGGCATAAATGGGTGGCAGAGTGATTGGCAAAGGTGTATTAATGCAGGAGGAGGCTATTTTGAAGAATCCGCTTCACCGGTTGCCCCGAGATAACTCGGGGTTAAAAGCACTGTTTCACCATACCTGTCGCCGGTGAAGTGGTTAAGTGTCTGTAAAATTATCTTCAAATAAACGAATTTTATGGAATCAGTCTCATTACTTACTAGACAAACACTGTAGTTTAAACTTGGGATTAAAACAGTTTTTTTTTTTTGTAAACTCTTATCATAATTGCGTTCAATTTAAAATAAAGATATCTTAGAAGTGATTACCTTTCTTTTAAAGCGAAATACGCTTATTTTTTAAAGTAAGGTTATTTTTGGGTAGAACTTATGTTATTTTTACTCCAGAAAAATCATATTAAGGCTTATTTTCTACGTAGGTCATATTTTTGGTGAAATACAGTACATAAAGAAATTAATACATTTGTGATATTAAACAACGAATCGTTGCTTCAGACATTTTGTGTGCATTTCACACTCATATGCTATTTTCTTAAAAATAATGTACAGTCAAAATTTTGATATGTTGTTAATCTGAAAGCAGTATTTTTCTTTTTAAAAATGGCCATTATATCGTGCATTACAAAATATTTATATAAGGGGGAGTGTATTAAATTCGAATATATTGTCAGTAGTAGTCTGCAGCGAAATTGGCTATTCGTTGCGACATTCGGCTATATTTTGAGTTAGACAAGAATATGATGATTGATATGATGAAACAATGAGAGTGAACGCCACTTGAATCCAACCCGCAAAGACAAACATTATAACCGACCCAAACCAATATCTACTTATATTAAACAAGTACACTTGATATTGTGTCAAGTAGGTGTTGCTTAAACCCGTTGTTCGCCGGTACGGCGCTAAATGTTTTTGTTGCAGGTCGGGTTGAATTTAATTGTTTCGGGTTCATGTCGGTTTTGGGCTAGATTTTAAATTTTGCTGATCGCGCTTGGTAATCATTTTTACAAGAGAAAGCCTCGAATATTGTTTTAGATGGAAAAGCTATATATAAATGGGTATATATATGTTCATTTTTCTATACATAAAAGATAAAATTGATGTTAACTGGTTGGTTGTGTTTATGACGGCCAATTATCAGCACGAGGGTTATAGACCCTAAGGGGGGGAGTGCCCTTCGTGGGGGTCTTTCTAAGGGAACCTAACCCGTATTTACGCTTGGAAAACCAAGGTTAAAAAAAAACCCACGAAAACTTCAAACGATTAGGCTGACGGGCGCGATTGGGATCGAACCCAGCACCTCCCATCTACCAGCTTCGAGAGCAGAACCTCTCGGCCACTGGTGGGGAAAAATTGATGTTAGAGATATAATTAAGGACCATTGTTTCACAATTGCATCAAAATATGGATTAATTTTCTTTCATTTCGGGTCGATTTTGATTGTTGGTTGTATTTTATGACGGCCAATTATCAGCACGAGGGATATGGGCCCAAAAGGGGGGGGGGGGAGTGCCCTCCGTTGCGGTCTTTCTAAGGGAACCTAACCCGTATTTACGCTTGGAAAACCAAGGTTCGAAGAAAACCCCGAAACCTCCGAACGATTAGGCCGACGGGCGCGATTGGGATCGAACCCAGCACCTCCCGTCTACCAGCCTCGAGAGCAGAACCTCTCGGCCACTGGTTGGGCGGTCGATTTTGAAGTGTGGGATTCGGATCGGGTATAATCTAATTGTGTAGAGCCCCACATTGTTGAAAACTGTCCAGTCATTCGACTGTATTTTTAAACTGTAGCTTCGACATTAGCTTCGACAGTAGATTTTTAACAGTGTAATGAATGGAACAAAAAGCGTTTTTCAAGAAAAAATAATGCTTATATGCAAAGGTAAGAAACGATCTATTGAAGTTGGTTTTATTTTTTAAATTACTTGTCTTCTGAAACCATATTGTTGAATATTTGTTTTAGAATCTCAACATAAAATAAGTATAAATGTAAAAAAATAAATAAATAAATAAATAATAAAAAAATAAACATGCTTTCATTAAAATTCACAAAAATGTAGAAAAAATTATTATTTTTTTAAATACACTAAAAGTAGAAGTGGGAATTTTGACCAAATTAACCAGTTATCGCCAAGTTGGCTTCCTATATGACAACCTAGTTTTGTCACCAAATCTGGCGATATTGCGCCAAGTTGGCCAAAATATGGAGCTATTTTGGTAGCCCTGCCATTAGTGCTTTTTTAAAAATACTCATTGTGGAAGCTGATGCAGTTTTTTCCATAGGAAATCAATCTTTGTCCCTCGTTTCCTCCTTAGGGATCGGATTTTAAAAAATCAATGTCTAATTCATGCATTGCCCTCAGGAATACATATATATTCCAAATTTCAAAACTCTGTGTCAAGATGATGCGTGTGAAAAATGAGTAGCAAGATTTGACTACCACATACAAACAAAAAGAACTGTAAGTTTAAAAAAGCATGTAAAAAAAGATATTCAATGGATTAAAAAATATATCTTCTGATTTCGATAAAACATAAAGATAAATAAAATAAAATAATTCCTAATAAAATGTCTGTATTATTTCAAATAAAGGAGCCTGGAAGACTGTTACGCCACCAGTGTTATCACATTTATTCGTGTTTATTTTCTATAAAAAAAAAAAAATGCTTTCTTAAGTGAGTATTATGCAGCAGCTCTTAAAAATTTCTTATTCTGTATATTTGTTATACAATCAGTTCATTCTTTCAAATTTGTTACGCTAAAAATTAGCATGGATCGATGACGGAAAAAATAAAAAATTAAACAATCTAAACTCCTTAAATTCCAATCATATCTATTGAGAAAAAAATAACTTCTAAGAACATTTTTTCTTCGGTACCTTTTTCATGCTTTTGAAACATTATGTTTACAGTCTCCGTAATTACTTTTTCTTTTATGTATGATGGTAACTATTTTCTCCTGCAAATACATTGTTGGAGATTTGTTTTAGAATCTTAACTTAAAAAAAGAAGATATTCAGTAGATTAAAAAAATATATTCTCTCTTTTAGAAAAAGCATAAAGAGGAATAAAACAATTCCTAAATGAAACGGCTCTTTTATTTAAAATAAACGAGCCTCAAAGACTTTTAAAGGAAATTTTCTTTTTGCAGAATTAAGTTTTACGCAACAAAATCAGAGTGCTTTGATTTTTTTTTAAGTATGTGTAAAGATTTGTCGAGTTTTAGAATTTTTTAAAGCATTTTTCAGAATTATTTGTGTGACATTATTCCACAGGAGAAGTTAAAAGGTTTGAGCTTCTGGCTTTTTTTTTCTTTTTTTTAATTTGAATATTATCGATTTTATTTGTTTTGTCTCATTAACCACGTAGTCCTTTGTTTGTTCGGCGATTTTACAACTTTATTCTTAAATGAAAGCAGAACAACAAAAAAGCATTTTCTAATTTTATTTTTCAGATTTCTTTTTTACTCTAATCTTCTACATTTCAAACTTGAAAAATTTTCTAATAGTGATGGAACATAAAATTGTCTAAATTTATACGAAATTTAAATATTATACTAAAAATAATTATATGATATTACACGATGCTGAAAATTGTTATTGCAAGAGAAGATCTTTATAACTTATATCCTTTAAGAGGAGCACACAGAAAACAGAAATAAAAAACATTAATATCCCGAGGAGATATTTTAAATATAAGATTGCATCAAATATCCATAAACTTAACATTACCGAGGGGAATTCGGAAACTGAGTGACGAGCAGCCTTAAGAAGCACCTAGATTCCCCCTCCCCCCTATAAAAAATTGCGACTCTCTATAGGACTAAATCTGATACATTAGAGTAGATTAATTTTAATACAATTCTTTTAATTGGTAAAAAAATTTCCCTTAATTCAGAGCTTTTTAAAGAAAACACTGCTATAATTACAATAATTTTTTTAGAAAATTAATAATATAATTAATGATATTTTCCAGGCAAATTTTTACCACGTTTATAAAATAAATTTAACAATGAAATCCGCACAACTTTTGTCTAACAATTTGCACAACTTCTGTCCCAAGGAAAGCAATAAAAATATACTCTACTGTATTTGATATGTTTAAGATATATTTGACCATGTTTACAATATAAGTTTAATGATGTGTGAAATGTGATCTATGTAACGTAAAATTCTATATAACATGCACTATCGCGTTTTTAGGTTTGCCGTTCACAGATCCTCTATTGTGTAAACAGCATTTTATCCATTATAGGGCCACTCCATATCACGTGTGGGACAGCTTTTCTACACATTACTGCCTTTATAACAGTGCTATTGCATCCTCAAATTCAGCTATGCTAATATGAAAATATACGGTTTTTTGTTATTTTTAAGGCATCGTTTAAATTTTAACATTTTATAAGTTAATAGATAGAAGTGTTTATGCAAGTGTCACGCGCATAGCATTTTTTGCGGTTTTTCATGGAATTGCACTGAAAGCGGGCAGATTACTTAGATCTAGGATTTAAAATTTGGAGATTTTTAAAATCATTAAAAACGGGCAGGTTACTTAGGTCTAAAGTAAAAACGTGGAGATTTTTAAACCTATTAAAGTGCCATTCCATATCACGTATTGGTCAGCTTTTCTACATACTACTTTTGTTTTAACAATGCTGTTGTATCCTGAAACTGAAACAACTCTACTAATATGAAAATCTACGGTTTGTTGTTATTTTTATTGTATAGTTTGATTGCCTAAGATGCCGTGTGGTGACTGGCATTAAAGAATAGTCCCACTGTAACTCGTGCATGTCGTAAGAGGCGACTAAAAAGGGTTAGGCGAAAGGCTGACAACCTTTCCCTGTAAAAAGAAGCCTCGTTGCGAAGCCCTCAAATACAGATGTTAAACGGACTGATCTCATGGTAAAACAGACTGGAACTGGAAAACGGCTTATGAATTTTAGAATTGGAACTTTGAATGTTTTAAGTTAGTTCAGAACTGGTGCAGTGAAGCAACTACAGAGTCAGATGGATAGCTATAGACTGGGTATATTGGCCTTACAGGAAAAAAGATGGAAGGATGGTGGGATAAGAGATATTGGTGATTTTACAATTTTTAATAGTGCAAGCACACGCATGGTACTGGATTTATGATAAGAAAATGCCTTAGAGAAAATATTATTGATTTTCACAACGTAAATGAAAGGATGTGTATATTGAGATTGAGAGCAAAGTTTTTTAACATTTTAGTATTATGTATCCATGTACCAACGGAAGATACCAAGGATGAACAAAAAGATACTTTTTATGAAACACTACAGATTGAATTTGATAAGATACTTCTTGGAAACTTTTTGGGAAATCGGTGGAAGAAAAAGAAACGTTTTTATAAATAATTCTTTAAATCTCCAAAATATATTGATATCTGAGGTTTGTAATGATAGAGAGCACTTTTTGAAATCATTCGTAGCTCGGAAAAGATTATTGTATATTTCCCTTCTTGGTTATATTATATGCATTTTTGGGTCACTATGGGTCAAGCTAATTTTATCTAAAAACGGCTGTAACGATTTTGACTAAATTTTGTGTCCTACCATTTTAGATTACGATAAGACCATTTTGCTAAGTCACATGTTTGAGAAAATTCAATTAGTAGGTAATTTTGGGGACATTATGGGTCAAACTACTATTATGTAAAAACGGCTCTAACTATTTTGACTAAATTTTGTATCTTACCGTTTTGGATTACGAGAAAACCGTTCTCGTAACTGCGATCGGAACGCAAGCCGTAAAAAGCTAGAGACTGAAACATGCTGTGGTACAAAATGTGGAGAAGGAAGACAGATGATGGAGAAGGAAGATAGACAGTGATGGAATGAAAGGAAACCGATAATATGAAGAAAAACATTTTATTCAACAAAATGAAAATAAACAACACATACGTCCTCCATCACAGAAACTGCTCAAAATTGCGGTCGCCAACAGTAACGTAGGCTTCACACGCGTGGATGGAGTGACAGCCGTACATTGGCGGAAACACCAGGCATCTCTCGTATGGCGTCAGCAGCTACGGATATCCGGGCAACAAGGTCTTCAACGGAATCTATGGCACCATCATCGTATATGAGGTTCTTCACTTGACACCAGAAGAAAAATTCCAGACATGACACATCGGGTGAGCGGGCTGGCCAGTTGATTGGTACAACCTTTGGCTTCCCTTGCATTGCCGCCTGCCGCTCTGTACATGTAATGCATATCGGCCTTCTCCTGATTAGTGTACGCATCCATCTCATCGATGATCCACAGAACGAATGAAGACAGCTGCGGTGAACAGCCTTTTTACAGCGGTCGCTGGGAGGCGCACTCTAGCGCTTTACGGCTTGCATTCCGACCATGGATTGTATGGTGATTTGTACTTGCCTAGTTGTGTTCTATCACCATCTAACGTATGTACCATGAGTTTAAGGACACCCTGTATTTACGCGAGTTAGAGCACGGGCAGATAGACTGACAGACAGACGGACAGAGAAACCGAATTCATAAATACTTTTCAACTATTCTGGAAAGTGTTAAAAAAGAAATTGTAATTTTTGTGCAGTGTTTGAGGTCCTATAATTTATATTTAGCAAATTTCTCTGTCATCTAACAAATAAAACAGTAAAATCATCATTTTTCTACGACAAAAATTCACAGAATTATGATATTTTGATCTTTGTGAATTTTCAGCATTAATATGACATTTCGTGTAATGTTAAGCATAATAATCAACACAACATATAGCTTTAGTTACTTTTTTCTAAAGATATTTTAATAATCACCACAATTTCTGGAGCATTTTGTTATATAATATATAAATTATTTGAGAAATTAATACTTTATCATTTTAATGTTCTTCAGATAATCAAAATGAATTATCCATAAAATCATAAGACGAAATGGAATATTCCACCTGGATCCAATCATAAACTACATAATATTTACTGCACTTTAAATAGTTCACCGTTTACTTAAAAGGTGACAAATAATAATAATACAGATGTTACAAGATTAAAAATATACATTTTATTTAAACTTTTGAGTACTTTCAGTCTTCAACTACGCAGCCATCGTCAGGGAATATTTTCATTAATTGCCGTTCCATTCCTTCAAATACGCCATTTCGTTTGAAATGAGAGAATCTACAATTCCCTTAAATATCTCCCTCTACACAAGTTTAATCAGAAGCACTATTGCTTCTACTTCCAGCTACCTTAAGGATTATAGGTTCTCCCATTTCAAAAGAAGTGACGTATTTGAATAAATGGAACGTCAATTGATGAAAATATACCCTGATGATTGCTTCGGGATTGCAGACCGGAAATACTCGGAAATTTAAATGAAATGTATATTTTTAATCTTTTAATATCTGTATTATTATTATTTGTTACCTGCTAAATAAACTGTGAATTTTAAAGTTCATATTATGTAGTTTATGAATTATCTATTTTCATAAAATTAGTCTTATTTATTCTTTTTGACATTCTACATGGTGATTAAAATGAATATTTTAACTTTACAGGGCTATTAAAAAAAAGTACAACCCTCTTGTTCATGGGAAATAAAAAATAACAGTTGAAAGTTTAAATGCAACACAGTTATAAGTGTTCAATGTGAGCCTCTCCAGAAACACGAACGATATCGAGGCGGTACGATAACTCATCCCACACTTTTCTCAGAATAATTTCTTTTGTGGGGTCTCATCAAAGGTCGGGTGTTTGTTCAATCGCTACCAACTGATGCAGAAAAACTTAAGAGACACATATCTGCAGCCATTCAAAGAGTCACACAGGACATGCTGAAAGGGGGGGGGGGAGAAATGAGTTATCGTACCACCTCGATATCGTTCGTGTTTCTGGAGGGTCTCACACTGAATACTTATAATTGTGCTGAATTTAAACTTTCTTGAAACGTGTCTGAAAATAAGAGTAATTGTTTTAAATAAAAATGCATTGAAAATATAAATCAAAGTTTTAGATAATTAAGAATAGAAATTATGGAACTAATTGCCAGTTAATTAAATATCACGTAAGAAGTGATGCAAAGCTTACGCATGAACTTCTTTCGTTCATTTCTTATTCCAGCGCACTTAACATGAACATGGAACCATATTTGGCAGCTTGAACACTGAATCATTTCTGCTATTTCATTTTTCTAACAAATTAAGGGGTCTCAGGACTCTTAAAATTGGAAAAACCGAAAAAAAAAGACCATTTTCAACATATAATATCTTAAAATGTAATTGATTTTAAGACAAAATTTTATATTGGGATGAAAGATATAAGTATGTTCTGTCATTTCATGTATTTGAAAAATTACAAGATGCAGAATTAGAATTTACAGTGGGCTCCAAAACGTCAGACATTTGACGAGCGGAAAATCGGCATAACAGATTGTGCGCACGATTACAAAATAAATTTTGCAAGTAGAAGGAAAATTTTGGGTCCTACTTATGCTTCAAATTGTAGTGATTACTCTGAACCTAAATAAATTTGTATTTAAAGCATAATTCTATTTTTAATACAAAGTTGTATTTAGTTAATGCAAAATTTAGAAATTTTCAACAGTATAATCACCTATAAAGAATATATTTCTGAACAATAAGAAGGAAATTTTAGGTTCAGTTTATACACACTAACGTGAAACATATGTTTTGAAAATTTCATGAAAAAAAAATCAGAAGTTTTTGAGATATCGTGCGCGTTATGCCCAAAAACGTCATTCGGAGAAAATTGACTTTAAAGTTTCTGAAACGCCGCTTCAGCTATTGAGCGTGTATAATTCTAAAAGCCATAACTTCTGTTCTAATAGGAATTTCAAGGAAACATTTATACCAAAATGTTCAGAAAAAATAGTAGTTTAATATATAAAAAAAATTAAAATTTAGAAAAGTTTAAAGCTTTAAGAGTCCTGAGACCCCCTTAAGCAAAGGCAATCATGACTGTCTTGATTTTTATTTTTAAATTCTGAATTATTAGACATATTTTTGCAACAGAATATTATTTACCTTATGTCTGTAGTTATTCCCTTCCATAATTTTCTTTCCAATTGAATTACGCCTATTTTTTTAAACTTGATGTTCCAGTTGCTTAGCTTCTTTTTTGTCGATTTCTGTTTTTTCGTTATATAAGGTTTACCTTATATAGCGAAGACGTTAACGCAGGCGTTTTTTGGCTCCCACTGTATTTTGACTTAACTGATTTGGCAAGGGAGATAACATTTCAAGTGATTTTTTGGATTTTGGGTTTTTTTATAGCTGCAGCCTTCTCGAAATTCATTACTTATATTTCAAATTTATGATCGTAAAACCGGTCCAATTTAAGCAACTCAAATTGGTCCAATTAAGGCAACTGCGCCATTTTTTAAAACAGATAATCTCAAGACTAAGGAAAAAAAAAACTACAGCAAACAAACCGGCGATCAAAATAGCTAATTTTTTAAAAAAAATTGTTTGAAAACGGCACGTGGAAGGCGGATGCTTTTTCTAATCATAAAAGACGCCTTTCTGATGAGTAGGATTTCATCTGTAGATGGCATCTCTTTTTGTGATTAACAGCAGAATTGCAGCGGTCCGTTTAAAGCGGCGGTCCAAATGGCTACTCTCCCCTATAAAGTATTCCTAGCTGCTTGACTTTGACAATAATAATATATGTTTTTCCTACTATATATAAGCCTAAAAATGGCAATGCCCTCTGAAACGAAACTGATTTGATTTAACCTAATTACAGTTAGATCGAAGAAAACTGAAATTCAACCGAAAATATCCAATAATCTAGAGAATATTGATTTTAAAAATGAAAGTGACTTATACATGTGAAACGTTATTTTATTAAGAGACTTTGTTATTTATCCACCACTTTTTGTAATCGCTTTTCCATGTAATGTTATAAAATCTTCCTGAACTAAATTTTTGCTTTTATTGTTTTTTCAGTTTGTCCTGCACTTGATAAAATAAAAATCCTCCAAAAGATTTATAACTTTCAAAAGTTTGTGGCTTTATTGGAATTTATTGTCCAAGAGTCTATTCCAAAGCGCATTCTTCTCTGTGAGAAAAACTTGTAAAGAAATTAATCATGCCGAATTCTCGAAAAAATCCCATTTTGTGGATATTTTGAAATTCTGACGCCTTCAAATGTGGTAAAATGGTTTTAGAGTGAATTCTATTCAACATTCCTTTCAATATCTAAATGGTTTGTATTTTAGAAATTTTTTTTGACAAATCGACAAAAAATTGTATCACGACAGATATTTCTAAACTGAAATAAGTTTACGGAGAATCCATGCAGTTTCTATTTTTTATGATATTTCAGTTGTCAAACTAATTATAAAGCACATGCGGAAGAAGATATATAATATATAGGTACCTAAAAAAAATATGAGCACAAGCGTTTTGGAGTGATAATGAACGCTAAGACAAACAGTTTTCTGTATAGGAAACTAAAGTCACAATCCAATTATTCAGTCAAAAATACAGGGCGTCTCATTCCACCTGAAATCTATATTTCAATTCACAATTTTAAAATTAATGAAGATATTTTAGCAAAGGTTCTAACAGGCTAATTTTTAACACTGTACAACATAATTGAAAGTGTTAATGTATTCGGTTTGTCTGTTCGTCTGCCCGTCTTTCTTTCCACGATCTAACTCACGTAAATGTACTCGGATTTTCATGGGGCTGTTATATGTTAACGATGTTTACAGTGGCATGTTCGGTACTGAATATGAAGTGTGTAGCATTGATAGTTCATTTACAGGGATGCTCAAAATAATTCCGTTACGTTATGGTCAATGGGAAAACATCGTTCGCAGTGCATTTTAATGAGATTATGTATTTAAAATGTATTGAAATTGATATAAACCACTGAATTTTACTACAAGATGATTACTATAGCATTCATAGAATTTATCGTTTATTTATAGAGACACGCTAAATCGCTTACAGTACTGTTACTGAGGAATAATTGCTGGACATACGTTTTCAATTTCTGTATGAGCTTTTAAATTTAACTAATATCTGCATCTTACTCGTTGCGTATAAATTCTATACTCCGTATACAGGCTTGCACAAAAGAATTCACGTACCATTCTCCTTATTAGCGAAAATTGCTGAAGGGGAAGTTTCAAATGTGGTGTCTATTACCTAACTGAACTAAATTTTTGCAGGCATTAAGTTTATAGATTCAGATCTATATATCATATACAGGGGTGTTAAAAGAATTCGGATAATTTTCCTACTGTAGATGGGAATTGCCGAAATTGAGTATTCAAATGTGTGTTATGCGTTTCGAAATGGTTCAATTAGACATCGTATTTCAACTTATTAAGCGGTGGAAGTTTTGTTCCATTATTCTGAATGTGTTGGAAAGCGTTTCATAATCTAAGCTTGAAGCATGATTTTTGCGTCATGCATAGATTATGAAACCCTTTCCATCACATTCAGAATAATGTAACAAAAATGCACCGTTTAATAAGTTCAAATATCATGTCTAATTCAACCACATGGAAAAGTATAACACATTTGAAAATCCAATTTCATCTGTTTATATCTACAATCTGAAAATGGTCAGAATTCTTTGAGCAGCCCAGTATATGAGATTTGTATCTATTAACGACATGCATTCAAAAATTTAATTCAGTTAAGAAATACGCTCCTCAGTTGAAAATTCCCTTTCAGCAATTTCGGCTAATACGGAGAATTCATTTGTGCAGTCTTGTATACGAGGTATAGAATTTATATACAACGAGTAACATACACAAAATTAGTTAAGTTTAAAAGCGCATACCGAATTTAAAAACTCACTTCCAGCAGTTATTGCTCAAAGACAGTACTGTAACCGATTTCTTTTGTATGTCTCTGTAAATGGAGGACAAATGCTATGAATGCCCTATTCTATAGTAATGATCTTGTAGTGAAATTAAGTGATTTATATCAGTTTAAATACATTTGAAATAGCGTAATGTCATTAAAATACTCTGCAAATGATTTTTTTCCACATACCATAATGTAATGGTATTCTTTTGAGTGCCCCTGTATATGAACTAAACACTTCATATACAATACCGAACATGCCATGGTAAGCATCATTAAAATTTTTCAATTCCATGAAAATTCGAGTATATTCAAGTGAGTTAGAGCGTGGACAGACGAACAGACAAACCGAATGCATAAACACGTTTCCACTTTATTGGAAAGTGTTAAAAAGTATATATTACTATTGAAATGTCAGCTTTAGCAGTTTACATCCAAAAAATTTCAAATAAAAATAAAAGTTCAACTGGGACTGAGCGTATGAAGTTTGAATTAAATTTCTTTTAATTGTTGCCGTAGCGAAGAGGTTCGACAATGTTTCTCGAGGACTTTTGTGTTTTGGTACACTGTGTTGATTGGTTGTGTTCAAGAGCTTCACTTGCACATACACACATAATGTATATGGGACATTCTCACAATCTTTTGACTTTCATGGCCCTGAATAATAATTTTTTATTTAATATACTTTTTTGTGTTTTTTTGTTTTGTTTCATACACTGGGGAACATCCCATTGCATGATTGCATAACAATATTAACGAGATAAATAAGTTTTGGACGATGTTGGGGGTCCAAATACCAGGAAAACTCATCTACCGTCCCGTGTCCCTGATGCTGATTTTTAAGTTTGGAGATGTCTGGATAAAATTGTTTCAATAAAAATAATTCGATGTAATTTTTTTTCTAAAACTGGAACTATTGTTTTATATAAATATGTAGCTAAAAATTAACCTGCACACATTTTTAGGGTTGTTATTATTTTTTAAACTCTGTCCCTGGGTTTTAGATTCCTTAACCCCTTCGCGACGAGAGCCTTTTATGAAATGTTTATTACTTTGCTACCGGTTTAAAAAAACAGAAGTTTGTGCCTATTCAAATCGGGAAAATGCTCGGATTAAATAAGGCAAATTTTACAGTAAAATTTTACTGGTGAGGATAAACGAGGATTCTTAGGCCTATTTCCGGCACGTATACGTGTCGCTCGTCCCCAAGGGGTTAACATCCCTCTTCTAAAATTATACAGAAAATCATTTCAGATGCAGCCACAGAATTTTTTTCAAGTTTTTTCTCATGCAGAAGTATGCTACAGAAATAGTGTCTAAAATTCTTTGGCAGGAAATTTACTGTAGAATTTAAATCAGCATTTAAATATCAATTTCAAGCATCGTGGCTTTATTGGTAGTCCCACCATCCCCAAGATTTATTCATGCACTTTCCGAAATAAATAAATAAATAATAAATAATAATATAATCCAACGTTAACAACTGTTTCTAAAAATCAATGAACATTGTGGCTATCACTTAGTCTTAACATGATTTCCCCAAAAATAGGTGGTAATTTTCCTTACCGTTCCATCCTTACCGTCCGTTTTTTTACCATTTCGTTCCTTTTTTCCAATACCATCCCACTTTTTTTTTACCTTACCGTCCCTTCTTTAACACTCCTTTAAGACAATGTTACACAAAAATTCTGTATTAAAAGTACTACATTGTTATTATTTCTTATTTGAATGTCCTGTGGGCACTATGCAAATTCATTATAAGTAAAAATTTAGAAGAAAGTAAAAAGTTATAGGGTTAAAATGGTAAGGAAAATTAAACTCGCAAGTTTAACTTAAACCTCAGTTAAATAAAAAAATTTTTCGCTGCTGACCATTTTTTCTTTATTTTGAATCATTAAGGCATTCGTCTATCAGATTAAAATGTTATTTTAGCAAGATTAATTTTGTCAGATTTTTCCCCCTAAAAGTCAAAAGATTGCGAGAATGCCTCATATGCACTGTAAAAAAAAACTTTCTTAATATAAGTTTTATCTTTCTTAACCCATTTATGCCTGAATTTTTGTTTTCTCGAATTTGTTGGTAAAATCGCTTTCAAATGTTGCAAAATTAATTGAAAAACACTTAAAAAATTACGCTAAAATATTTTTGTATTAACTTGATAAAGTGTAAACGTACTAAATATGGGAATATCCGTATTTGGAAAAATGCATAATTATATGTTTTGTACAAATTTATATTAATTAAGTTTTTTAATTGCATATTATATACTATAAGTAGTATTTTTATAAACTATTAAAAAATATATTTATTTCTTTACAGAGACTAATAACATTATATGTATTATTAATAATAAATTATGAATGGCCGTATTTGAGGCTAAAAAACAATTTGTTTCGAAATCATTCGGAAAAAGACTTTACACAAATAATTGCCCCCTAAATGGCTAATAGGAATATGTACCCATTTACGCCTAGTGCCCTGTATTTTGTACATTACAAACATGCTTAAAAAATAGGCTGGAACATATAATTTCTCTATTAAAAAAATACGTATTTCAAAGAAGTCTACAAGGTAAGATAATGAGTTATTTATTTGGATCCTTGATGCAAAAAATACAAATAAACTTACTTTTTTACATTTCGCTATCTTGAAAAAGGAAAAATCTATAAACACCGATAAAAGGCCTTCATTAAAGCAAATAAATATCAATCTTATGCTGTTATCTCTCGGTTACAGACAGTTACTTCATGCAATTTTTATGTTGTAAAGAAGAAGAAAATTACAAAATTTATTAAAATTCGGAACGTCCCAAAAATGGGGCGCTAGGCATAAATGAGTTAAGGTTTACGAAAATAAAATATAATTTCTCTTGAATTTCTAAGAATTCGAGAAGCGTCCTTTTATTTTGTGAAACGACAGAAATAGCAGATTTCTGAGATAAGAATTTCTAAAAACAAAAGTTCCCTTTGCTGACCGTAATTTTCAGAAACTTTCCCGAATTGTTTCTACACTGCATTAATTAATTTTATCAATACAAATATCGTTTTTTAGGATGCTATCAATTTACAAGTGAACATTTTCATGTTCAGCAAACATACTAAATTAATAGCATTAACATTAACATTAAAATCCATAACATTAACATGAAAATTAAAATTTACATTATTTTGTTACTTTTTTACACATTCTGTTACGTAGCTGAAGAATTGATTGAATTAGTGATTTATCAGAGATTTGATTGCATTCAAAAAGACTACAACCAAAATCTAATTTTACATTATATCATCAAAGGAAAAAGTCATTGAACGAACAGTTCTTTACACATAATATAAGCAAATTGTTTGACGTCCTTAGCTGGGAGTCAGTTAACAATTTTAAAATGTAGCGTGAAAAATGTTGAAATAGAGTATGTTTAGTACCAAACTTGTGATGCAGCACACTACAACGAACCGTAAAATGAGATAACATCACGAAAAGTACTGAAACTGTGTAGTAATTCGATCAGTAACAGACTAAGTAATGTCAACTACATTCCAAAATATGAAGCGTTTAGTTCAGTATTATTTGGATGGGGATGATGGTAAATTCCACCACTTGTTTTGATATTGTAAGATTTCATAGAAAGAAAATTAGGAAACTCGCTTAAGAAACACTTCCATATCGTTTTTAATAAAAGAACTTCTTAAATTTGATATTGCCAAGCATTGTTGGGATTCCGTGCGTAGTTTTAAGTTTCAGAATGCTAAAATTGTCTTTAATGTCAATAGCATCCCTGAATTTGACTTTCTCGATAATTTAGCTATTTTTATAAATCATGATGCTATGATTAATGAAAAAATCTGATCCATTATGCTCTCTGCAGTTTGGAAAAACTTGTCCTGTTCAACCATATAGTCTTTTTTTGTAGTCAATTTTTATATACAGGGTGTTTCACGAAGGACCCTAACTTTAAAAATCAATAACTCGGAAACGGTGATAGATAGAAACATGAAACCAGTGGTATGTTTATTATAAGAATCGTAAGAATCTTATACATGAATATCAAAATTTAGTTAAAAATAGCGCCAATAGATGGCGCTGCGATCAATAGGCTGTATCACATTAAAAGTGATTCAAAATGTGCACCTTTTACACAACAGACATGTCTCAAAACGCAGAATGAAATTGTCAGCGACTCTCTGTAGTGTGTCACCAGAAATCGACGAACAAGCTTGACAAATATCCTTTTCGAGCTCGCCGAGTTTTAAAGGATTGTTCCGGTAAACAATGTCCTTTTGTGCGCCCCACAAAAAATAATCGCAGGGGAAGTGAGGTGAGGTGAATACGGAAGTCACTCCATGCATTTTCCCTTCACTGTCGAATAGTTCAACGCAATAACTCTATCGTTGAAGTATTCGTCCAGAAAGTCAAAAATGTCTTGTGTACGATGCGGACGAGCGCCATCTTGCATGGACCACACGGTGCCTGGTCGATCGTATAATGCTTGTCGAGTGGCCACAAATTGTTTCAAAAGTGCAATATACCGCTCAGTTGTCTCTATTTCTCGCAAGAAAAAGGGACCAATAATGCCTTTGCGACAGATTGCAGCCCAAACTGTAAGTTTTTGGCTATAGAGTGGTCATGCGTGAGTCAAATGTGGATTTTCTGTAGCCCAAATCACCAATTGTGTCTGTTAACGACACCATCCTGATAAAAATAGGCCTCATCCGTAAACCATATTTGACCGACATCGAAACAAGTGAAGAATTTCAAGTTATTCCACAATTAAATCACAGTTCACGAAATTGTTATAGGGAGAGCATTAGTATAAGAAGTCAAGATTCCATTTAAATCATATTAAAGTCATCATATTTCACAAATAAAGGTTTTTACTTTTGTGTTTATCATTGGTAAATAATCATCATCACTAGAACCTTTTGTAGATTATTATTTACAATTCGAATATATACATAATGTACATTATTTACAGATGAAACATATTTAGTTGCTTTGCTCCTTCTAGAAGTCATGATTCTAAATACAATTAAATTTCCAGCAACTATTTTCTTCTATTAAGAAGCCATAAAGAACAATAGCATGATTTTATGCTCGAGATAAATTTTCCTTTTAAAATTAAAACAACATTTCTTCTAATTTTAGAAGACCAAGAGAAAAAATGCAGTCTACTTACTGCGTTCATATTTTACATTCACAAAACCAACTAAACAAGGAACAAGAAAGAAAAAATGTTTTTAAATATCAATTCTCTCGAAGGCCACGTGATCTGGTTTCACTGGCGCCTAAGCAGGTCTAGCTGATTGCTCGAGAGATGAAGGGGTTTGCGAAATTCCACAAACTCCCCCCCGATGAACAAGGGTTCATCAAAATGGGGATTCAAATAATTAAAGTAGAAATAAAAATTATTCTAAAAAATTATCAGTTACACTATACATAAATACAATACAAAATCAAAATATATACTTACATACTGGGCTTCAATAAAAATAATAAAACAATTAAAAATATTTGGTTGGCAGGTTTCTGCTACTAAAAATAGAAAGAACAATTTAAATCTATACAAATTCTAGAATATTCATCACAAAAAAAAATTAAACTAAAAATTAGAAATATTATCAAACAAGAAACTTTTTTTTTTTTAAGTGAAAAAAAAAAATATATTTTTTTTTTTTAAGTCAATAAACAAGAGAGTTCTTGAGTCTCTAATAATATCAGAGTTTTTTTTTTTTTTTTTTTTTTTTTTTTTTTTTTTTCAGTTCTATTAATAAAAAAGTTTAAAGTTTTTTCAGTTCTAAATGATACACAAAATCAATAGGTCTTTTAATGATGGAATTATTTGCATTCAGTTTATAGGACCTCATTTTTTTTTTTTTTATCTCTGCCCACAAATACTCAACTTCCAGAAAGTACTTGATACATGTTCATATGCATAAGAATCACATCATATATTTCAAAGTCAGAAGTTTTATTCTGGTCCGTGTAGTGAGCAGATTGTAAGTTGAGAAGATACTCATTTTTCAAGCGCTTCCAAAAATGATTCAGAAGAGTCTCGCGCAAACGGAAGCGTTTCACTAAGGATTCCTTGGTTGCAGGTAAAATCAAATCGTTCACTTTTATGGTAGGTAAACACAAGATATGTTTTAGAGGTGCTCTAACTTGTTCACCAGGGCGTGCGTTAAAGTTCTTGGAGATTGCACATTTGTTTAGGACTGATTTTATGCATTGTCTGGATCTTAAAATCCAAATTTTTTCACGAGTTGATACTAATGTTCTGGGCACTTCTGAACGAAAAACTTTTTCATGTGCATCTTTCACGATTAATTCAGTCAATTTATGTTTTGCAGGAATCACATCAGGATGTTTTTCATAAAATGAGGAATCAGACTTTTGTAACCGTCCTCGTAGCAACAGCAAAACATCATCTGACAACATAGGATTTAACTGTAGAAGATTCGATTCACTAGGGATACTTTTGTTACATTTCAAGTATTTTGTAACTTCAGGGAAACTTTTTTCCTGCACCAGCTTTAACCAAAAATTTTCAGCATGTAACATTTCCTCAGCTGATAATTCTGAAAATTTTCTTTTTTCTACCTTTAATTTTACATTAGAAATAAATCTAAATATCCATGCAGTTACTCGATACAATTTCTTTAGGGAGCTATATTTTTCAAGATTAAAAATAGGAATTTCATCAGCTTTATTTGTTTGAACAACACAAGAAATGGTTGCTGATTTTCGAGACTTCTCTTTAGAAACATCAGGTAATTGTGTAGCGACAATTTTAACGCTAGGCCACTGATCTTCGGGCAAGGAAAGAAATTCAGGAACATACACATTAGGGTTAGCACCAGGAAAAATATGTAATTGGAGATGCTCCTTTTCCATGATCGGGTTTCTAAAATACTGCCAGGGAATTTTCAAGTGTGCGAGATACGGGATTTCTGAAAGCCAATTTTGCCAATTATTTTCTAGTTCACCACAAAAACTTTCATCCCATGATATTCCCATTATCCACAATTGCTGCAAAAGGCATTTGACACGAATAACAAAAGGGGCAATAAATCCGGCTGGATCAAACAACGTAGCTGCAATTTTCAAAACGTTCCGTTTTGTACAAGAATCATTGCTTAAATTTTCTAACAATGGTCGTAATTCTAGTCCTAATTTATCTTCTGTATTGTTCCAGATCAATCCTAAAATTTTCAAGGAAGTATTTGGGGGTTCGGGACTAGAAACAGGAATGTTTTCGTCAACCCATTTTTTCCTAAGTTCCTGAGAATTGCTTTCAAATTTTCTTAACTTCATCCCCCCTTCTTTCAAAATATCAACAGCTTCTTTAGTTAAATTAAAGGCTTTTAGAACATCGTTTTCTCCTGAAAACAAATCATCAACATAAAAAGAAGAATTTAGGATTTCAAATGTTTTATTATGAGAACTTTTATATTTATTAATATGGTGCTTAATGGTACAAGCAAGGATAAAGGGACTGCAGGTGACACCAAAAGTAGCTCTGGTCATTCTATAGGGTACTATGTTTTTATTCTTATCAAAATCTTCATAATATAAGAATCTAAGATAATCGCGATCTTCCTCGGTTACAGATATTTGCAGAAAAGCCTTTTCAATATCAGCCGAAAAGGCAATTTTATGTAAACGGAATTTCAAAATTATGTCTAAAACATTAGGATTTAAGTTAGGGCCGTGATTCAAACATTCGTTTAATGATAGAGAATCACCATATTTGGAAGAAGCATCATAGACTATGCGCATTTTTGTTGTAGTTTTATCGTCACGGATAACAGGTCTGTGTGGCATGTAATAGGAATTATTAGAATCTTTCTCGGTGCACAATTCTATTACACCCTCATTAAACTGCTCTAGTAAAATGGAGTTATATTCCTTAAATAAAGAATCGTTTTTCAAGAATTTATTTTCTAAACTAGAAAACCGCTTCTTTGCTACTTCAAGATTATTTCTAAGTAATTCGCGAGAATCTTTCCACAATAATTTTGCTTCATAACGCCCATTTACGAATTTTAGATTTTCTTTAAATTCTTTTATTACCTCATGATCGGTAATGTTCTTTTCATTGCTTTCAGCAATGCCAATTGATTCAAGATCCCAAAATGCTTTCAGTTGGGTATTTATATTTTCAACTGAAACACGCAAACAAGCTACTTCTTTTTTATTAGACTCTATTTGCCCTTGCACCGTATGACCGAAAATAGTTTCTGCAACGTATAATTCTTTTGTCAATTTTCCCTCGATTCCCTTTAATATTTTCCACAAAAAGTCAGACCCTAGCAAAATATTTATTTCCTGTTCAAGACCTGTATCAGCAGGCTTAAAGCCTCTTGTTCTCATTATGTCTAGAAGTTCTGGTTCTAGTGTTTTCACAGAAGCCCCAGTTATATTATCAACCACAAGAGCTTCGATATTTATCGAGTTAATAGGTTGCACAACACTGGATAATTCTAGAGCAACTACTTCATAACAAGATTCATAAGGGCGTCTCCGCCCAAAAGGATAAACTAATAAATTTTCTCTTCGCAATGGCTTCAATTTTAATTTTTGTACTAGAGATCTCTTCACGAAGCATTTTTCTGAACCACTGTCACATAAAACGCGAGCCAACAAGCATTCCTTACCAGCAGACACAGAAACTGTACAAGTCTGCAATAATGTAGATTTATTTTGTTTATATTTTTGTTCCGACATCATAGATACAATTGCACCTTTCATTTCTTTTTCAGGATTTTCTTTTGCTGTTTCTTTAAAACAAAATAAAGTACTATGGGTAGTGTTACCACATTTGGAACAAGGGTTAATTTTTGTTCTACAATTAATTGATAAATGGGACTTGTAAAAGCATTTGTAACAGCGACCTTCTTTCTTTAATTTATATCGTTTCTGTTCATCAGTGAATTCTGAACAATTTAGTCCTACATGATCAGAAGACTTACAAAATATGCAAAACTGTTTTGTAGATGTATTTAAAGCAGCAGCTGAAGGTATATTTTTCTTTTGCGGAAAATTTTGATATTTACTTGAAGGATTTTCATATTTAGTTTTAGAATTTTCATAAGTCTTGGTTTGGGAATTGTTTACTAAATTAGTAGCTTCACGACATCTTAATTCCGTTTTAATAAAATTTATTAAATCGGTGACTTCACAGTCCTTATCGGGGTCACGTTTTCGATGGAAATCTAGTATCAAATTTTCTGGTAATAACCTTAATAAAATTGGTAGTAATAAATGGCCGTAAGAGCCTGATGTTACTCCTAACGCATCAAGATTTCTCATAGAAGTTTCGATATTATCATACAGCTTCCTTAAAGAAATAACATTGTTAGAGGATTTCACTGGTTCAAGATTTAGAATTTTATTCATGTAACAGTTTATGATATTTTCCCGCTTACCATACCTCTCTTCTAACAATTTTAAACAAGTAGAATAATTTTGATCTGTCAGTTCAAAACCAGATACAATATTATATGCAGGACCAGACAACAAGGATTTGAGATATTGGAATTTTTCAATTTTTGATAACGATTCGTTTGAATCTATCGCACTAGTAAATAAATTAAAAAATTCTAAGAACTGGCTTGCATCACCAGAAAATTTTTCTATATTAAGTTTAGGAAGCTTCACTGCCGAAACTGGTTTACTTCCGATTTTTGAACCGTTACTTGATTCTAGTACAACTTTTGGTTCAGTTTCGATTTTACATTTTTTAAGCCTCATCTTAATTTTAAATTTCAAACTGGATATTTTTTCAGAATATTCTTCTACCGATTTTAGTTCTTTTTCATATTCAGTTTTTTCCTGAATTAGCTCATCCATTTCGGAATCTAATTCCTTTAGTTGAGCTTCCTTTTCATTTACGAGCTCTAATGATTCCATTAATGAGTCGCAATCAGTTTTATCAATATCAACAGATAATAATGTATCACATTTTGTGATTAATTTCGTAATGGCTGCACGAACAGCAGCTCTTTTACTTTTGAGTTTATCAGGCTTATCCATGTTTAAATTTAAATTCAATGTTCAAAATAAATGATCATGAAAAATGTATATTTTCAAAAAATCAACAGTCATGCAGAATAATAAAGGTATTTCTTACCTTTTTTCCCGGTTGTTGAGGCACCAAAAAACTTGAAGAATTTCAAGTTATTCCACAATTAAATCACAGTTCACGAAATTGTTATAGGGAGAGCATTAGTATAAGAAGTCAAGATTCCATTTAAATCATATTAAAGTCATCATATTTCACAAATAAAGGTTTTTACTTTTGTGTTTATCATTGGTAAATAATCATCATCACTAGAACCTTTTGTAGATTATTATTTACAATTCGAATATATACATAATGTACATTATTTACAGATGAAACATATTTAGTTGCTTTGCTCCTTCTAGAAGTCATGATTCTAAATACAATTAAATTTCCAGCAATTATTTTCTTCTATTAAGAAGCCATAAAGAACAATAGCATGATTTTATGCTCGAGATAAATTTTCCTTTTAAAATTAAAACAACATTTCTTCTAATTTTAGAAGACCAAGAGAAAAAATGCAGTCTACTTACTGCGTTCATATTTTACATTCACAAAACCAACTAAACAAGGAACAAGAAAGAAAAAATGTTTTTAAATATCAATTCTCTCGAAGGCCACGTGATCTGGTTTCACTGGCGCCTAAGCAGGTCTAGCTGATTGCTCGAGAGATGAAGGGGTTTGCGAAATTCCACAACAAGAACATCAATCTTGTCGAGCATCTCGTTAGCAAAATTCTCTGGTTGTCGTTCAGCTCGAACTGGTATAGCGTTTCGGCATTGAATCTTGTAAGGAAACATGTGTAATATTTTCCGCAGGATTCTGTACATGCTGGATGACTTGATTTCGGATTCAGCTGCAAGTCTGCTCACAGATTTATTCGGATTACGCTCAATAACTGCAACAAGTATCGTTGAATTTTCAAGGAGTAACGACGGAGTGGGCCCGACCCACATTTCTGACTAACGCATCGGCCACGTTGACTATCTGTTGAAAATTTTTTAAAAACTCACAAATTGCTTTCCCATCTGGGCCTTTTGCGACTTGAAATCGCGTTTGAAAACTTTTCCTTGAGGCAGTAAGACTCTGATTTAATCGGTGATCCTCCAACACAATAAACACATGTTCCTCCACGGTATATATCACTTTGGGAATTATTTTCATTATACGCTAATAGAGGTCAGATTTCAACGGCGAAATCTTCGACAGCTAGTCGTTCTATGCTTTTGAACTCTCTTTAGAAGGATTCTTAACGCTCTCCGTGCCATCTATCGGTGCTATTTTTAACTAATTTTTGAGATTTACGTATAAGATTCTTAAGATTTTTTTAAATAAACATTCCACTGGTTTCATGTTTCTATCTATCACCGTTTCCAAGTTATTGATTTTTAAAGTTAGGGGTCCTTTGTGAAACACCCTGTATTTATATATAATTAATTTTTTAATATTTCATTTATCTAACCTCTCTTTATTATTATTATTATTATTATTATTATTATTATAATTTTAATTATATATTATTTCTCAGAATTTCCCGTCCCTTTCTGACTTTATCTATTCAATTTGCTTCATATTGATCATTGTAATGTTACTTCTTCTGATTGCCTAGTTATCGCTTTGCCAATGACTGATGCCTCCTGTTTTTTTGTTGGTTATTTTACTTATCCTGTCCTTTTCTCTCCCATTTTACCGTAGTCGTGCTCCTGCTAAGTGGTAGCATGCCTTCTTTGCGCCTGGCAAACAAAGACATTTTTTAAAGACCTTGCGCATCTTTTAATTTCATAGTGTAATTAAGATTCTGTTATTAAGAAAGTTTCATTAAAATATGTTCTTCATCGTTACAATTACGAACAAAAATCTAACAAAGGAACCACTTTTGGTGTTGCTCGCACGTAGCGTCGAGACCTGGTGCGTTTTGTAGCCCTATACCTAAAAGTTAGAGAACCGATAAAATTTCTCTGTTAAAATCATATTTTATATACTTTTTTATACTTTTAATTTTTTATTATTACATATTTATTTGTTTATTTCACGCCAAAAGTGAGTTAAGTCGCCAAATATGGCGCTACAATTTTTCAGCCCGCTTTATCAAAGAGTAAATACGTATTACTAGAATTACATCAGATTGCGATTTTTCTTTTATAATTGATAGCATAAGAAACAAATATTAGGTTTTTATTTTTTTTTCTATGCAGACGATAAATAATATAAGTAATAAATATAATTCTATAAAAGCTTCAAAAATCATTGAAAACTATTTTTTAGTGAAATACAAAATAATCAAATTATTTTCTTTTGAAATCGAATGAAATAAAGTTTCGAATGTTTAAAACGAAATGTTGCTGTATTAAATGGTCCTTCGGTAAAAGTAATTATAAAGCAAATTAATATTTTTACACTTTAGAAAAATTACTGTGGCGAAATTGGTCGAACATTGCAATTGCTAGCTATTACAAATTCAGCTATGACATTTGGCTAGGGTTGCCGGAAAACTCTATTTTTGAAAATAAACGCCAACTGTTTCCGCGCCAAAAATATGAATATAATGTTGCATTTATTCAAAATCAAATTCGTGGGTTTTTGAAGGAATTTTTAAACTTTTTTCAATATTTTATACTTATTATTAACTAATTTTTATTTTTAAATGCTTTTCTTAAAACAAATTCAATGCTATTAGTCCGATAAGTGGTCTTGAAAATTGCATTTTCAGAAAGTTATGTTGCTGTATAATCAAGAAATATTATTTTAACAGAAAAATTTTATCGATTCTTAAACTTCATAATATAGGGCTTTAAAATGCACCAGGTCTCAATGCTAGGTGCGAGCAACACCAAAAGTGGTTCCCTTGTAAGTTTGAAATGGAGTAAGTTATCTTGTATTTTTAAATAAACAAATTCAGCGCGACAGTGGTCTGTCATGTAACATTATTTGTTGTAATGTGCTCTATGTTTTCTTAGAATTTGTAACTAAAACACACCATTTAAAAGGAACAATATTATTTTTCATTACTATTATTGTGCTTAATCTTGTGAGTGTTCTTCACTAAGTCACTAAGTCATTACTAAGTCATCACTAAGTCATTACTTAGTCACTAAGTCACACTTCTTCACTAAGTCATTTTATAGAGAAAATAAAACGGTTATATTTATTCCATATATTTTATTTTGAAGACTAAAATTTCCTTCAGGAAATGAACTATTCTCATAACTATAACCATGTTATTTAAAAATGTAATCAAGTTAACGTGTTAACGTTCAGAAAAATCTTCAAAATTTATGGGAATTCACAACTTGGGAAAAAAAACTCATATCTGAAGTTCATTTTCTAAATTAACCTCTTTAGAGTATTTCAGCAAAGTTTTATAAGATTGCATAGATAACTATTTCAACTGAATTAAAATGTTAAAACTGAGATTTTGAGAGAAAGCTAAACTTACAACTCAACTCCAATATTTTATCTAATAAATTACTAATATTCACATAGTTGTAATTAAATTTATAAGAAAGATAGAAAAAAAAGAAAACATTTTTAACTAACTCTGTTATAAATTATCGTATAAAAATATTGAATGTACTAATCTATTAGTAATAACGTCTAATAATTAATGCTACACTTAAATTTCGCTTAGAGGATCGTATACATATAGAAATTGTACAATGCTACACTTAAATTTCGCTTAGAGGATCGTATACATATAGAAATTGTACTTTAAAATTTTGCTTAATAACGCTCATTTTTAATATCATATTTAGATTCTTTGGTAAGTTTTACATTCAGATACCACAAAACGAATTAGTTAGTCAATTAATTTAAGAATTATGAAGGTTTAGAGAGACTGGATTGGCGCCGGTGGGAATTGAACCAGGGATCTCATGTTCAGTTGGCGAGAACGTGAGCGTCAAGTAAAAAGTCAAGCCAGTTACTCCAAGCTAGTAACTCGCTTTATATTGATCAGGTGAGATGAGATCACTACACATTCCATACCCAGAGAGGAAGACATCTTGTTATTGTTGACGCCTGACGAGCGACATACATTCTTGAGTGAACCTGTCATACACATGTGTGATGCGTAAGACAGGCTTTATGCTGTGAGCATTTCACAGAGTTTGCTTACTGGAGATTATTTATTTAGTGCTGCCATCTGTTGGTTATGAGATGAGATGATGGTTGTTGAAAGTGGTGTGTCACCAATTTAGAGAGATTGGATTGACGCTTGTGGAAATTGAACCAGGGATCTCATTATCAATAGGCGAGAACGTTAGCATCGCGCAAAAGGTCAAGCCAGTTACTTTTAGTTAGTAACTCGCTTTATATTGATCAAGTAAGATGAGATCGCTACAAAAGTTTAAAGTTTGAAACTCCAAATGTTAAATTCATTTTAAATCGATGCTAAACAGATTGAAATGCGGGTAATTTATTTTAAGAGTACCTCAAAAACTACTTATCGGAATGAATTATAATTTTGGACTCGCATACTTGAAAATTCTGGAAATCAATTTTTATTAAAATATTGGTAGGTTACAAATCATATTTATTTGGAAGATTAATTACAAAAAAAATATATATCTTCGAAATTAATTTTCGAAAAAAGTGTGAAATGAAAAAAAAACAAAACAAAAAAAAAACAAAACAAAAAAAAAACAACAAAAACAACAACAAAAAAAAAACATAAATTTCTTTAACAGAAATCGATTTCTAGAAGCTTCAAATAAACAAATCCAAAATTATAGTTCATTTTTCTTGGTAGTTTTTGAGTTATTCTTTATCAACTACCCGTATTTCAATATAAATTGAAACGATTAAAAATGAATTTAACATTTGGAGTTTCAAACTTTATAGTTTCACAATTATTAAATTGTTTGATAATTTATATTTGTTAATTTAATATAGGGTAGGTAGGAGCAAGACATGCACAAGGAAAAATCACGCACCGGCTGATTTAATGTGAACGCAACGTTTTTTCAATATTAAACGGTAGTCGACAGTTAGACTTCAATCGTACCATTCGCATGTTGATAACATTTGAAGAAAGTTGCATTCCTTGCAGGAGAAAACAGGTCAGTTTCAATTTTTCATTTTTTATGTACTATTTAAAAATTTATGTGATTGTTGAGATGATAATACTGCAATTGTCTGCACATCCAAAAATTCAGTGACGAACGGAAACTGTTCAACTTCTAAAGGCCGCGTACTTTTGCTCGATCGCATTTCTGTAAACTTTCACTTGGCCGATTAAACAATTCGGATTTCGTCCCTTTACTGCGGGCTTTTATGCCAATCAATGGGGAAAAGACACACAGAGCAATGTTTTTTTTTTAAAACTGCATTTTCTTGTGACATTATAATTTTACAGAATCTAGGCTGATGGGGATTCTGAGTGAGGTTCTAATATTACATTTTATTCAGCAATCAAACAAATTTAGACCTTAATGTGTTCATTCAAAATAAACAAGTTGGAAATTGCATGTCAAACGTGGCAAATGAGGTGTGTTCGTACTATAGCTAGTTTTTTAATAGCTGAAGGTTTTTTGCTTTAAAACAAACCAATAAATGGCAAAGTCTATGCTGATTTCCTCATAAAATAGATGTTATTTTCATCTGCGTTTGCAAAAAGCCTTCAAGAGGGTGTGACCAAGAAATTGAGAAATTTTCATACTTATTTAACTTAAATCCTTTACAATAAAATGTTTTGAGGATTTGTATATCGTTCACTTGATTAAAGGCCTTAAATTTGTGATTGTGCAAATTTGGGTTAGTGATAATTAAGTTGATATTTTAACGGAATTTGTCATTTTAGATCCCTATTTGTAAACCTAAATTACTAGTTCGCTAAAGCATCAATTTCTGAAAAGTTCTTTTTTCTGTCATCTATGATGTCATTTTGTTTGTTTAAAACCAATGAATGAGTATTTGTAGTATTATTTTAGCTTTGGGTACGAAGAGGTTAAAATGCACTTGAAATAATTTTCCCCATTGGCCGTAATGTAACAGAAAACTTTTGACTGTCCCTGTAATTAAACTATACATCCGATTTTGATAAAATTACAAATAACTCGACAAAATATTGCAACAATTATATATTTAAAATCTCAGACCGTTCGGTTGGGTAGTTTTTGCTCTGTTATACGCGGAAGGACAGACGGACGGACTGAACGACGACTATAGGTGCTACGTATTTGTATAATTATGAACGCACCAAAAAATTATGGAAATTGCGTGTAGTTACACTTCTACCCTACTCGTTAATTATACTTGTTATTAGGATGAGCGAAGCGATTCCTCTACTAGGCTACACAAATTACATTTTGTCGTACACTTTACAAAAAAAAAAAAAAAAAAAAAAAAAAAAAATCTATTCAGTATTTTGACTTGAAATTAAACATAAAAATTAATTATAATCCATAGATTTGCACAATATTATTTTTTTTTTACAGAAAAACTTTTAAAACTTTATTATTTTAATTAATTTATTTTACATGTTTTCCCATTACGGACGCATTTTTGCAAATAAAAAATGAAACACGTATATTTTCTATATTTTCAGAAGAAAAAATAAATCATGGAGTTGCAATTTCTTTTATGAAATTTTTAAAATACCTTTTCTTCATGAAAATTATAGCATATTTTTAATGAATTAAAATTTGTGAAAATTCAATTATTTACATTCAATTATAAAAGTATTTTTCAGTGTTAAGAATTCAAATACACAATTTATTATTATTATGTGAAATCATATACGCAGACGATACTTATGCATTTTAAAAGAATCATATTATTATTATTTTTTTTTGTAAAGTGGCAACAAAATAATTGTAAACAAATAAAATTAATTGTTAAATTCGTTATATAAATTTTTTGCAAAATTTTGCTTCGAAAATATTTTTATTTATGCCAATTTTATATCATAAATAAAAAATTCCGAGGAAATTCTTAGTTATTTGGCTGAATTTACATTTCTAAAATTAAAATGAGCCAAAACAAAATAACGCTTTTGCTTAATAAAGATACAAGAATAATATAGAATAATATAAAAAAATTGTTACTTTCAAATATTTATCTTATTAAATAATGCTTCGGGAATCCAAACAAAGCATGGTTTTTGCTAGTTATATTATACTTGTTAAAAATACTTACTAAAATACTTACCATTTCGTATTCGAAGTTAACATATACCAAGTAATCCAAACATGGTGTCAACGATAGGTGTTAATACTGAAATGTTTGAAGTTTGATTTCTATATGTAGATCACCCCTAAACAAAATTTATCTATAACACAATTAGTAGGCTTTATTAATAAACCATTGGTACCAATCACATTTTTATGCGACCAATTTCGACAGAGTTAATAGGAAGTGTTCCCTCTCTCTCTCTTTTTTTTTTCAAACGACCGTAGGGGAGGTAGGGGAGGTATGATACACTTTTTTTTTTCTAATTTTATACTACCCTTAGAAACTTATTTTTAAACAAATTTTTCATGTTTTCTTATAAAGTGACCTTTTATCCATTTACTAAAAATATTGTGAATTTAAAAAATAATCGTTCAAAAAAATATATCACAGTTGTATCAAATCTCCCCTACTGTATCAAATCTCCCCTACTGTATCAAATCTCCCATTACTGGGGAGGATTGATACACTAGCAAGGGAGATTTGATACATTGTTATGTAAATTGAAAAAAAAAAATGCAGACAATTCAATTTATGTGTCATACAATTTTTTATGATAAATTTTGAAATATTTAAGTAAAATTTAAAAAAGAAATGACATTGACATAGTTTTGCTTTAGAAATGTAATGATTTTTACAAAAATATTTAAACAATTGCTATTATTTAAAGAATTCTATTAACACACTTTTTAGAAAATAAATAATGAAAAAAAAAAAAACGCAAGGGATCTTGCTGCAAGGAAAAATGAAGTGAACATTGCTGATTTGCAAACAATTTAACATAAATTTAGCACATTTAAGATTTCTTTAACCCTTTCAGGGCAAAGCATTTTCATTGCTAAAGTGTCGAATAAATGAATGGCACCGGAATTTACCAACTAATTTAATTGGTGTTGTGTTTTGGAGGTAGGAGGTGATAGAATAATATTGTAAAGTTATTTTGGATACTGAAATTTCCAAGTCATTTTTTTAGGATCGATCGTATAGTGTATTTAACGTTTTGTTGCGGCCACAAAAGACCACATTGACATAACAGTCATTAATTAAAGAAAATCTGAATTTACTTATCATACATTTGGAAATTAAGAACAAAAAAAAAAAAAAATAAAAGGTAAAAGCATTACCTGCATTGACCCGAAAGAACAGAAAAATGATGGAGACATTTGCAGAAAGAAAATAAATAGATGAGAAATCTTCCTTGCAAATTTTTTTTATTTATGAAGCAATTTTTTTTTGAAGAACATAGCGCATTATCATAGAGTACATATCTTATTCTTTTAGATGTACTTTTTTTATGATCGACACATACATCTACGTTCTTACTAAGGAAAACAAAATATTTCTTTCCTTTGGGGAGTATGGAGGCACAGGCATTTAGATGATTTTTATAGCATCATAATTCTACGACTCGAAATAAAAGCAACACTTGAATAAAAAATAATAATAATGCCGTCAACAGAATTTTTTTCCACATCCTATTGAAGAATCAGAAGTAACTGATCAAAGAATCTCGCCACAAAAAAAAAAAAAAGACGACACTATGCAGCCGATTACACAATCAAAGAAATATTCTCGCACTTTTAATATTTCTTACTGTAGATACGAAAATCCATTTATTATTTTCTTTGTAGAAGGGAAAGAGGCATCCACCCATTCTCTGCGTTCGTTGATAGAACACTCATGCAGGCCAAAGCCGCCTCAAGACTACAAGCCAAACACAAGGTTTCGTGACGTCACGACGCGGGGCTTGGATCAGCCGTAGAGAGCACATGCGTTATTAAAACATATTAATTCTTTCCTCTATATTTCAACTTATTATCACAGCATATGGGAAAAAAAATAAAAACTTATAGTTTAAAGACGCTAATTAAGTGCTTTTTAGTCAATTTCGATCACTTGAAACAATAAAAATAACGATAACACAAAAACAATATTTATGAAATAATATCACTGTGTCAATGAAAATGTGCATCAGAATTAAAGTTACATTAAAGAAAATTCGTTCGTTAATGAAAAAAAACTCCCAAGTATTAAATTTATTTTAGTAGACAGTTTTTATTATTTATTCTACTTTGAAATTTAGAAACAATATCAATTATCTATTTGGTATATATTCAAAAACAAGACATTATACATTATTACATACATATATATATATATATATATATAAATTTGTAGTTTAAATACATAAATTGAATTATTTTGCTTTCAGTTATTTCAAAATAAATAAATAACAATAAGTGTGCCAATCAAAACCCACATTTAAAAATTAAATTAAAGTGGAAGAAAAGTGAATGTTAAATGAAAACAAATTCAAGTTGTGTTCTATTTTTATTTTTAATCGGGCTTGAAATTATACAGTAAATATCCTATTAAATATTAAGTGATTTGAAACCTGCATATAATAAATAGTAAAATTAAAGTATACATGAAATTAAGTATTCTTATAAATAAATTTTCGTACTGTAAACTTTACTTATCAGAAATGGGTAATTTTCACATAAAATCCATTAAATTAAAAAACACAAAACTGTCATAATACTAAAACAACACAAGTTCATGAAACAGAAAATTATTATTTAGTTTTGTATTAGTTTGATATATTATGTAAGGTACAAGCAATAGATTTTTTTAAAATTGTATTAACATATGAAGAGAAAAATAAAAGAAAGAAAAAAAAAGAGTTTCATCAATTGGAATTTCCTAATTTATGTTCATTTTCCTCGAATGTTTAGGTAATAGCTGATTAAAAAAAAAAAAAAAAAAAAAAAAAAAAAAACATCGAAAAACACAAAAACTTTCCACGAAAATATTTCATTTCCAAAATAATGCTGTGTGGGTTCTTAAATGTTTGTTCACATCTTTTAAGCTTAAAAGCTTAAAATAATCAATTTTTATGAGATGAAAAGTATTTCCTGACTAGATCTAAAAGTAAATTTATAATTATAGAATAATAATTTTATTTATTGTTACTTTTAATTAAACATTAAAATGTATATGAAAACACATAGGATTTTTGCGAAGAAGGTGTGTGTGTGTGTGTGTGGGGGGGGGGGGCAACTACTGTTTTGCATAAGGGTACTAACAACCCTTCCTCTAGTCTTGTAAATAAATTGTTTACAGTTATGGCAAAAATAGAGAGATTCAAAAACATTATCCCCATAGCTCTATTTACGCAGTACATAAGCATTTATAATTTAACAAAAAATTATAAAAAGAATTTTTATTAAGATAGCAAACGTTTAAGATTAAAAAACAACAATAAATTGATACATGTGTATCGATCGGGGTTTGCTTTAAAAGAAGTAAACAAGATAAAAATGCTATGTATTCACAGCGACTTTTATGAAAATTTCTGAACAAATTAGAAAGAGAGGATGGTGTGACAAAATACAAATTAAATGATATAAGTCTTGACGCGATTTAGGGATTTTGCCATTTTAAATTATTGCTCTATGTGGAACGAAACAGAACTACAATAATATAGTTTCGTTTTGAGATACGGTATTATTGATAGAATCGTACTAGGATTTGCTAGTTAATTTATTTCAAAGAAATTAAAAATAAAAGATTTTGAACACAAGAAATAATGTGCTGATAGCATATAAATATAATTTGAAAATAAAACTTACCTTGAAAAGAATGTGTTATCAGGCTGAGTAAAACACACGTGCGCGTAAAATAGCAACATACAAAATTCAAATGTTCGGGGCTGGCGCGTTGGCAGTTAGCCAGCCCCGGGCTGTGACGTCACACGTGGGGAGATGAAGGGCGTGTCTGGCTTGTAGTCTTGAGGCGGCTTTGTGCAGGCGCAGACATAATTTCTTTGCAGAACGGCAAAAAAGGCAGCCATTCTGCATTGAAATCCCAACTCCACTGCACTGAATGCGCACGAGCTCTCCGAGAAGAGGAGTAAAAAGGGGTTACTATAATCCTTGAAACACGTCAACTTTGGCTGAACGAACATACAGGCGCCTTGCATTGGCATAAATGTAATGATAAAGAATATAAAAAACTGCTTTAAAAAAGGAAATTTGATAGATTTCACTGAGATAAGATGCCAAACAGTAGTAAAGAGTTAGAAATTTTGAAATTACGAATTAAACTGATTTAAATATTATTGGCTAAGGGGTGGAGCTACAAAAGGATATGACTTCACAAATAGAAAGATATGGAATTTTCCAGATAATTCTTTTACCGGAAGTACAGATTTCAAAACGACGTTTATGATTTTAAAATGAATGAAATGCTATGCCAGAAAGAAAAACTTACAGGGGAAAGTTGAAAAAAAAAGGGAATTAAAATAATTTTGGAATGCGAATATTAAAATTAAATGAATACAAGATTAATAAAAATATTTTCTAAATGAAATTAAATAAAATATGGCAGTGGTTCTAAGTAACCACAACAATTGGAAATAAGAAAAGGGCTATACTTCACTTTCATATTAAATGGAAAATATTTTACGATAATGCTGGTGCCAATGTGGCGTTTGGGAATTAAAATTAAGTGGTTTCATAAACATACCACCACCCCTGAAATGGTTAAGAGAAACACTAATAACTCTATCATTTTGATAAGTAAAATCGGGTAGATTTAATGTTTTTTCAATTTGCCCTTCGTCAATTATATAAACATTTTTCCTTTCAGGCCATTTAAACTTTTTCTTTCTACATGACGAGCAAAGCGAATTAACCATCTATCATCGCACTTCTTTTCTATGTAAACTGCATAATGTCTATGAATAGTATCTTTGTTCTTCCTTACCAATTTCAGTATCTCTTGCTGTAAAACAATAATGAATATTACAGTCCTATATTAATTTACAACTTAAAAAACTATTAAATTTCAAATATACAAGTGTATCATTTCTCCCCAGCACTAATGTATCATTTTTCCCTATCATTCCTTACTGGAATTTCAATCACTTTGTATAAATGCAGTTGCAAAATGCCAATCTGCTTTCTGGTAAAATTCACCCTAACAATATGCTTTACAAATAAAAAAAAATACACGATGTTATCTTCACAATAATAAGAGTTATGTAAGAAAATCAGTATTTAAAAAAAATTACATTGACATTCCAAAAGTCTTCAAAATTAAAAGAAAAGAAACGTTGTCAGTTCTTCACTTTTAAGTCCAGCTAATGATGGCCTCTGCTAATAAAAGAAGACTTTACATCTGTTACAATGGCTGTTAATGCCATTTGTTGAGAAAAATTGTCAATGTTTCAACCCTCCCTATATATCAAACATCCCCTACCTCCCCTACAGTATGATACAACTAGAATTATATGGGTCATTCTCCTAAAAGTGTACATTTTCAATAAAAATGTTTCCCGTAGAAAAATTTTATTTTTCTTGACAGATGTTATCATTTTTATAAATTTACCACTTGTTCAAGTAAAAATCATCAATGCCCTAACTACATTATATTTATTTTTTTTTCAGAAAAACAGTTTTTTATTAACATCATTCAGGAAGGTGAGCTTTATGCTGCACTTTCGTTTGTGTAGTGAGACAAAGCATAAAAATCTATTTATTCTATTAGCTATATAACTAAGGAGCAATTCTCTATAAGAATGCAATAATGAATTAATTTGGAATGAATACAAAAATCCCAAAAAATTCCTCCTCCATCTGGAGCATCTTTTCATCACCCATCTTACACATGTTATTCAATTCTTCTCTTCTAAAGTTTTGAAACTATCTTTTTTGATTTACAGCCATTGCAGATTCTTGTTAAGCAATTTTCACTGAAATATAAATTTTCAAAATTGAGAGATTCACGGAGGTAATATCACAGAGGTGAGGAACATGCTCTAAGTATTAACATGCATAGTTATTTTTTTGAGAATTTTTTTTGTCCATTAAATCAATATCTGTTGATATAATTACATAATCAATATATATGCATATATCTTAGTGTTAATTTAGACACCTTGAATTACAGTTCACGGATGTGAGAATCTCCTATAAACATGGTTGTTTCTTTATAAAAAAATCTAACACCTGAATATAAAAACAAATTTCTGACTTATAATTTAACAACAGTAAACATAAAGGGTAACTTTAGCATCACGGGAAACAAAACGTGATGATAATTTTGCTATCTCTTAACATGAAATTGCAACTTAATGTTTGGTTCACAGAGATAAGAATTTATTGTATGACACAACTTTCCGCACTCATAAAACAAACAAAAATACAAAGAAAGTAATTAACAATACTAAGTTACTTTGCTCTTGAGATAGTAGCAGCTAGAACAATAATTATTTACCTGCTTTTTTTTAAAAAATTAAATAAGTAATCAAATATTTCCCTTAGTAACATTGGGTTTGTGACATGACACGGAGGTGAGATCTCACATATTGTGTACTGAGAAATAAAAAATATAAAGTAACTATAAAAAATGTATGCACACATTTTGTCTTCTTTCATTTTCAATAGAAAATATAAATTAATTTAAAAATATTCATGTGAAATACTGAAAAAGGCTTTGTGACTGGTATTGTACACTTTTGCGACAATGACCCATTATGAAAATTATTGAGATTTTAAATCAATGTGTATTTAAACAAAATGAAAAAAAAAATTATAAAAGATGAAATGCAAAATTATCTTTTTTTTAATCATTTCAGTAAAAAAAAAAAAAAAAAAAAAAACCTTTTTGAAAGATTATTTGCAAAGGCAAGGGAAAAAAATTGCAAAGACAAACCGCAAAAATTATTGAATTCTCAGAGAAAAACTTAAACGTAGCAGTTGGATGTGATTAATGGCTTTCTGTTTCGTTATTTTTTGAAATCAGAATGAAGTGAGTTTCTTTTTTTTTTTCTTTTCAAAAGGCATTTTATTTTTTATTTTTATCATTTTTAGCTGAGACTTATTTCATGATATATATAAATTTTTGAAAATGACACTTTCTGGAAAATGGAGTTTCTTCTGCATGAAAAAATGATGATTTTGCCATATGCAAAATTTATTTTTAGAAAAAGCGTTAGAAGTATCTGGAATATTTCGTATCTAACATTCCTTCTTTCAAATTAATAGAGGAAGCGTATAAAATATAAAATTTAAGGACTTGCTGGTGTATTTGAACTACATTTTTAGATTTTTAGCTATGATATTTTAAAGCACAAGTACTTAGAATTTTATTAACATAAGCTTTATTTAAATAGATTTTCAATCTATTTACATTTTAAAAAATGAGATGTATTTTCAATGAGATACATTAAAAAAAATAAAACTAGAAAAAATAAATTTATTATTTCTGTTTGTATAAATCTCAGAAATTTGATGAAATTCTTAATCAGTAGAATGAGTAATTTTCAAAGTATTATTTTTCCACTGAATTACTTTTAACCTTTAACTGATGTTACCGGTCTGACAGAACGCTGCTTTTTTCGAATTTTATAGTTTAACTACAAACACTGCTGAAATTTTGTTTCATTTGGAACTTTAGTACTATCACAAGAGGCTTTTGAATAGGCGAATTTTAATTATAACAGACCAGTACAAAATGTTTAGTACCAAAACGCCATCCTATGAGTTAATCTCGCCTTTCATTCATCTTTCGATGGAGCTGTCTCACAGACCGTTTCACAGTAGTTGTGTGATA
This sequence comes from Maratus speciosus, assembly GCA_963932465.1. Classification (NCBI taxonomy): domain Eukaryota; kingdom Metazoa; phylum Arthropoda; class Arachnida; order Araneae; family Salticidae; genus Maratus; species Maratus speciosus. The sequence goes on along the minus strand of OZ010788.1, from coordinate 351,078,390 downwards.
ATTTCTGTGACATCAGTTAAAGGTTAACATGCAGAGAGTTCACTGAGCAGTTCTCAAATACAAACTTGATACTTCCTGACACATTCCGGAATTCATTTTTATTCGAAAACGCACGAAATTGGCATTGCTCTTATTATAAAAATAATAAATTCGAATAACATTTTCATTTTTTGATGAAAGTAAGGGGTAGAGTGCAGAAAATACAGTCAAAGTTCGTATTTTAAATCGAATTTCTGGCCACGACATCTCGATAAAGGTCGTCATGAGACAATAATAACGTATACCTGAAGATATAATAGATTTGAGGACGTGAGTTTGAAAATTCGCTTTATCCAGAAATCAAATTTTGGGAAATCGTGAAAAACGTTTAACTGCGTCCTTTGGTTTTCATTAAAAACCAAGATTTTAAATTGCCATAAATACAGGATAAAACTAGTTTTTTTTTCGCAGATTCCAAATTTCGGGAGTAGTCGTGCTTGCTAGTTTCATGCCTTTATACTAAAAAAGTGGTCTTGAATGTGTCAAAAAGTTACACGTTGTTGACCGGAGAATTGTGTTTTTGGAAACAGCCTTAACGACTTTCAATGTAAAAGTGAAAACCCTCAATAAATAGAGACAGATGTTGTTAAATAGAATCTGGAGAACAATTTAAATGAAAAGCAAATATACCGTAAAACCAACATTAATAAACTGTAAAATAAGCAGAAATATATGGTACATTACTGCTAGTATATTCATAAGACGGTATACTACTGCTTATTTACGGTTTATTATGGTTAATTTTACGGTATAATACTGGCACACCAACTGCCAGTGTTAATCAACATTTTTTATTTATTTATTTTTTTGCAGGTAGTATGCTGTGGTCATCAGCAAATTTTCTTCGGTATAAATAAAACCATCTGCAACCAAAACTGAATGGCAATCGATTAGTTCTTAGGATATAGTAGCTATCAAGGAAATCGTGAAAACAGACCATAGCTGCGACATCTGTTGGGCGATATGCGCTCTAAATTATTAAGGATCTATTATGTCAAACTGTAATAGATCATTAAATTTGATGAAATTCCGTGCCTTAGATCTTGAGACATAGATATCGTAGAAATCGGGAAAAATGCAGTGTAGCATTGCAATTTCAGGCGATTGCTGTTGGGCGATTTACACCAAAACCTAATCAGAACCAATTTACGCGAAGATCTAACTGAATATGAAGTTTGATTAAATTTTATGCATTAGTTCTTGAGATAGAGCAGCCACAAAAATTGTGTCACATAGTGACAGACAGACTCACGGATAAAATTTTTCCAAAAACAGCCAAATCGTATTCGGGACATTCTAAAACGTATAAATCGGTCGAAAATCGGAAGTTGAAAAATATCACGAATCCAATACTTTCTTCTTGTAAAGATAGAAGAAAGTAAAAAGATTTCTCTTCACAAAGCTTAAGCCTACCAATGCATTTTGTACATGCAGAATTCCATGTGTTGGCATGTTTAAAAACTCAACCCCACACGTGTTTTTGATTTAATAAAATATTGATCAAATAAAGCAAACCAAGAACAGTTTATAGTAAATTCAAACAAATTATACGGTATATTTTAAAATAAAAACTAACCCATGCATAACATTTAATAATATACATTGCTATCAATCTAGTGATCTGAGTACCTTTTTTCTACTATGATTTTCCGCAGATCTAGTGGGGGAAAGGGGTATGTAATTGTGAAGGTAATTTTTTTTCTACGACTCTACATATTAATACTTAAAACCCCTTATAAATATAACAAGATTTTAAAAATCTTTGGAAGAAATTAGACCAATTTGTGAAATTATTCCACAGAAAAAAATTATAAAGGAAGAAAATTACGGAGAAAATCGACAATTTTTTACTTACATATTCTAAAAGGAAAAGTTAGGAAAATCATAAAAAAAAGAAAATTGAAAGAAAACAGATATTGAAATGCATATAAAGGAAGTTAGAATTGTTATTTTCTAATGAAGTTAAAAATGTAAACTTTCAAAACTAGAAAAGAAGATTAAAAGGATGAAACAAGATAAGTGATCACGTGGATATTGAAAATAAGAATATAAGTCTTAGTAATATTTCTGATATTTGTGAGATTTAATAAAAATAAGAGTTAAAATATGAAATGAGTGTTATAAGAAGTGAGACGAGCTGGTCGGATGTTTACTTTGATAAAGAGAATTGTTTGACATTGACATTTAAGGGCACTGATGACATCACGACGTTGTGAGTGAAACCTATTCAGTATGATGTTTACAATCATGTAATCTATACTAATATTATAAAGAAGTAAAGTTTGTTTGTTTATTTGTAGGAGGTAATCTCTGGAACTACCGAACCGATTCCAAAAGTAATGGTATCAAAATGATGGTGTTAGTCCCACTTAGAACATATAGGCTATATCTTAAATCGATGTCACTACACCAAAGGGGGTGTAGGAGCAAAAAAGTTCTAAAAATGCGATTTTTGTGTTACCGAAGGGTCTAGAAATATGAAATTTGGAATATTAGTTACTTATAATATATAAATGATCTCTACGAACATTTCCTAAACAATTTGAAATTTAAAAGGGATGAAAAGGCGCAAAAAACGTTCTAAAAAACGTTCTAAATGGTGGTTTCTACGCAATATCTGGAACTACCGAACCGATTTCAAAAGTAATGGTATCAAAAGGATCGTGTTAGCCCAAGTTTGAACATAGGCTATATCTTAAATCGATGCCACTACTCCAAAGGGAGGATAGGAGCAAAAAACGTAAAAAAATGAGATTTTTGTGTTACCGAAGGGCCTAGAAATGTGAAATTTGGAATATTAGTTATTTATAGATATAAAGGTATAAGCGGCATAATGCTAAGAATGCTGCTTAAAAAATTAGAAATTTAAAAGGGGTGATAATGCGCGAAGAGCGTTCTAAAAAACGTTCTAAATGGCGATTTCTACGCAGTTTTAGGAAGTATCAAATCGATTTCAAAAGTAATGTATAAAAATTATTGTGTTAGTCCACGTTCGAACATAGGCTATATCTTAAATCGATGCCACTACCTCAAAGGTTGTGTAGGAGCAAAAAACGTTCTAAAAATGCGATTTGTGTGTCACTGAAGGGCCTAGAAAATTGAAATTTGGAATATTAGTTACTTATTAGACATAAAGGATTTCTAAGAACGCTTCTTAAAAAATTCGAAATTTAAAAGGGGTGATAATGCGCGAATAGCGTTCTAAAAAACTTTCTAAATGGCGATTTCTACGCAATTTTAGGAGGTATCAAATCGATTTCAAAAGTAATGGTTGAAAATAGATGGTGACAGTCCTTGCTCTAATATAGACTTTATTTTATGTTTGTATCACTACCACTTGGGGGTTGCAGGAGCAAAAAACGCTCTAAATTGCGGTTTTTGTGATATGGAATGGCTTAGAATCATGAAAGTTGAAATGGTAGCTACTCATAAGATATCAATGGTCTCTAAGAACATTTCCTAAAAAAATCGAAATTTAAACGGGGTGAAAATGTACGAAAAGCGTTGTAAAAAATGTTCTAAATTGCTATTTCTATGCAATCTCAGGAAGTACTGAACCGATTTCAAACATGATGGTGTAAAAATAATGGTGACAGCACTTGCTCTAAGATAGGCTATATTTTATGTCTGTTTCCACTTCCTCAAAGTGGGTGCAGGAGCAAAAAAAAAAGTTCTAAAAATGCAATTTTTGTGTTATGGAAGGACCTAGATTCATGAAATTTGCCATAATATATAGTTATTAGATATAAATGATCTCTAAAAACATTTCTTTAAAAATTTGAAATTTCAAAGGGTTGAAAATGCACGAAAAGTGTTCTAAAAATGTTCCAAATGCCGATTCGTGAGCAATCTCAGGAAGAATCAAACTGTTTTTAAAAGTAATGGTAGGAAATTGATACTGACAGCTTCTGATCTAACATAGACGCTATTTCATGCCGGCGCCATTACCAACAGGGGGTTGCAGGAGCAGGCATGGTACATATTTATCAGATATAAATGATCTTTAAGAACAGTCTCGAAAAAAAAAAATGGAAATTTAAAAGGGGTGATAATGCGCAAAAAGCGTTCTAAATTGTGATTTCTACACAATCTCAGGAAATATCAAACCGATTTCAAAAGTAATGGTTGCAAATTGACGGTGTTAGTATGCTCCAACATAGGCTAAATTTTATGTTGCTGTCACTACCATCTAGGGGTTGCAAGAGAAAAACATGTTCTAATTTGCGTTTTTTTGCACAATGGTGGGGGTCTAACATTTTGAAATTTGGCATGCTAATTACTCACAAAACGCAAATTCTTTCTGAGAACCGTCGAAAGAAAATTCCAAATTCAAAAGAATGATGTGAGCGAAAAACGTTCGAAAAACGTTTTAAATTACTATTTTTATGCAATCTTATCAAATACCAAATCGATTAAAAAAATAATGGTTTCAAACTGGTGGTGATAAAACCTGCTCAAACATAAGCTATATTTTATGTTGGTGCCACTACCACCAGAGGGTTTCAGGAGCAAAAAAATTCTAAATTGCTATTTATGTGATACTAAAGAGGCTAGATACATTAAACATGGCATGGTAATTATTTATCTATTACATATATATAATCCAAACGGAAATTTCGTTCCGAACGCCGAGATTTCGAGTTCTACCGCATGGATTTTTACGGAACTTATACCGTTAGATAGGTATCGTTCCAGGGAAGGTTTTAAGCTATAACACATCATTCTACCTAGATTAGTTACGAATTATTACGGAAAATTCTATTATTTTGGACTTTGTTACTTCATATTTCCTTAAATATCTGGGCTCCTATTGGTCGTAGAGCTTAGATCTCACGCCAAAAGTAGCTCCGAAGCACCCAAGCAAACTTTTCCCCGCGATTATTTTGCCGTCTTCCGATTTCCTCTAACTCTATTAGATGCCCGCGTAGAAGCCCCTTTAAAATATTTTTCGTAGTAATTTCAGCAATTATCTTAAATTATTGGTTAAGACCGCCACCCTCCCGATTCATGTATCTACGGAAAGATTGCATGAAGGAGTTTCGTTCAGATACGCTTTCGTTAAGAATAGAGTGCGCTCCCTGGTGGTGGAATGTGGAACTAACATAACGCGATATTGTTAAATTTAGGAAATCTAACAATGCGATCTGTTTTAAACTTTGAGATAGTTCATAACACATAATCTATTATCTATTCTATTATATATATATATAATCTATTATCTATTATCTATTATATATATAAAATCCAAACGGAAATTTCGTTCCGAACGCCTAGATTTCGAGTTCTACTGCATGGATTTTTACGGAACCTATACCGTTAGATAGGTATTGTTTCAGGGAAGATTTTAATCTATAACACATTATTCTACCTATATTAGTTTTAGAATTATGACGGAAAATTCTGTTATTTTGGGCGATAAGGTTACCATTTTATTTCTTGGCGAAATTCATCGTTGATAAAAAAAAAATTGAAACAGATATTAAACCTCGAAAAATAAAAGAAAAACTGTTACTAATTTTATTTAAATGAAAAAAAGAGAAAAAAAAGAAGAAGAAAATCCGTTTTAATGAGTGATAATATTAAAAAACGGAAACATTTAATCAAAACCTGAAAGAAATATTTGTAATGCTTAAAAATTAATTTAATAAGAAATATTACACTTGATACGCAATATTTCGCTCTTTATCGCTTGCGTTAGATATGGAAACGAATCTGAAAATTTGATTAGATGAAATTTTAAAGACATTTTCTTTCTGTTCTGTTCTTTTCTTTTTTTTATATCTAATTGTCCCATCACGTGACTTATAGAAGAAACAAGCAGATGTAATTGTGAGTCACATGTGTAATTACTATTTGTTTCTTTACAATTTTTTATTTTTCTTTTGCCGCCAAACAATGTGATTTTAAGCCAAAAATGCATAAGCGTGACATTAGCTTGAGGATGTTCTCACAAATGGTGTTTTTTTAGGTGAAAGTGATCATTTTTTGAGTACATTTTCATATTCAATTGTAACTTATATAGATATCAGTTAATATTTTAAAAATGGAATCGAATACTTAAATTTCAGTGTGAATTTCTGCCACACATACATATTGTAAAATAATTTCATACTTTTTAAAATGTTTTTCGCCGTAATTCCGAAAGCATGTGATATTTATAAACTCGAACTCAGATCAACGAATATTGCCCATTTTATTTAAGCAAATATTATCTGTTTTCTCAAGTCATATCGCCAATTTCATTTATAGGAAAATTCACAGATTCGAAATCTAGGAAATAAAGATATTTTTTAAGGAATTTTATGTTTTAATACGTTATTACTATGGAAAAATTCAACATTTTGAAAAAAAAAATTACAAGTGTTTTGTAATTCGTCATTTCTTCTTCGTCTTTCTTCGTACTTTCTCCTCTGTTATGTAATATTTCAAATGATATTGGAATAATTTTCGATCATCGATTCACCGCAAAATCGCATATCTAATATAGTATATAAAATAAAGTCTGGATTAGGGGACTAATTAACGCACAGCGCAAACTACTGAACCTAAAATCTTGAAAATCGTGGTAAAAATACTTCTTATGACATAAACTTCTGCTAAGAAAGGATTTTCTAAAGTTTTCACAGGCGGTCCGGGGACACGGCACTTGCCTCTTGTGCTCTCTTCGGCGTGTCAGGCGGGTCGTTCTGAAGTCTTCTTTCCCGGAGACTGGGGTTCTGGGCTTGTTTCCGCAGGTAGTAAAACTTTTCCCTGCCCTGGGGTTGGGGGTTACACCTAACCATAAGCCAAAAGCGGGTTCCCAGGGTGGGTGCTTACTTACTTACTTACCCCTAATGGTTTTTGCACGGGGAGCGGAAAAAAAATCGAATATCAAAATTATGCGTCAAATGATAGCATATTTTAATGTAGTTTTGTATGCTGAATCGAATGCTACCAAATAAATTTTTATAAGTCCAACAGTTCATGACACATTTCATATTTTTCTAATTTGGCGGTGTTTTTGGCATCTAAACCTCAAAATATTTATCATTACATCCGTTATTCTAGCAACGGAAAAAATTCAAATCAACCCTTTTGGCTAAAAAATAAAAACGGCTCTATGAGTTTGAAATAAAAATGCAAGCATCTTAATTTTTTTAAAAAATAGTGATTTTATGTAAAATAAAAGGGAAAAAATTACTGAGAATTTAGCGTTATAAAACAAAAATGGAAAAGGTACTACTTAGATATTCCGTCGACCAAAAATCTATCGTCAAACTATAAGATTAAATGCCAATAATGGTTGATCGTAAATATCAAATTCACTTGAATTTAAACAAACTACACGTGTTTACGTCATCAAGTGATTTTAATTTCGACGTTTTATTTGTATTTTTATTAATTTTATACTAATTTATTTGTTATTTCGTTATTTAAAATAAAGATTATGTCAATTTATATAATTTGGCGAATGGTTTGGCGATTTATATAATTTGGCGAAATCGGTCGACGGGATAACAAGTAGTACCAATGAAAATATTTAAGTATGAAAGCAATGTTTGTAACGACTTAAAAATTATTTTGATATATATTAACTCGGTTTATGGCGTCAGATGCCGTCATCCGAAGAATCTACAAGAGTCTTTTTCCATTTTCTCCGGTCATAGGTTCCTCAATGAAAGAAATTGGATTTGGAATAATTTTGTGCGATTTATAAATTGCTCCTCGATAAGAAGAAAAAATGGGTACATTTATAACAACCGTGCGCACATCTCGCTGATAGCATTTTTAAAATTCCCAGTAGCAGTAGTTACATTTAGCGTATGTAAATTAAAAATATTTTTTTGCTTTTAATTATGGCAGTATTTTTTGTTATTGTTTATCTTTTCAGTTTTTTAAATGAAATTAGTATAAGGCATGCATTTTAAATTAAATGAGTGAAAGGTTTGTGTTTTAAATGAAAAGAATAAAATAAGAATATGCTATGAAAGCAATCTTTATTTATTTATTACCTGCGCCCGGCTGACATAAAAGTATCACAAAAGCCACATATTCACTTTTCTTTGAGTAGTTGCTCATGAGAATTCAAGTTAACCTTCCGTAATCGGATACTTCACATATTGGTGTATTAGCTTTAATGTTGAAAGCATCGTTTATGTTTGAAGCTAAAACTTTACTATGAATTCTATTACACAAAATCGCATCATCATCATCTACTATATATTTACAATGGAAATTTGTATTTCATTCCGATTGTTTATAATACTTTCGTAGGATGTACCTCAATTAGTTAGGTAATCATTTTGGAAAGGCTTTAGTGAATACATATTGTTCAAGGGTACTTAGTTATAGAGCAACAGTAAAAGTTCAAAAATTAAGTGAACCTGATTATGAAAGTTTAGCCTTTTTAAAAAAATCTACAGAACATATTTTGTTACAAGTGGCCCTGTTGCATGACTTTTAGGAATGGTGTTAGTATATACGATTTCATTATATGTTGATTAGTTACAGAGGTATTAATTCCTGTTGTCATAACGGTCTCATTACCCGACCATAAGTGCGCTGTTTATAATCAACTAAAACAATTACTTCTTAATTGCTAAATTTTGTCCAACGCTTAAGATAACATTATATCGCAATGGCGTTCGCATTGTTTTCAGTAATGAGCAAGGTCAAGCTGAAGATCCATATTGTTTAAAATACAAGTTCAAATTCACCATTTAGTTTAATCCAAGGTTCATTTGGAAATATTGACCAGCGCAGCGGGCATAGCCTGCTAGTAACATATAAATTCCCTCTAAGAACAATTGAAAGTAAATTCAAATAAAAAGGGGTGAAGCGAAGGGGAGGAGCGAAAAGCATTCTAAAAAAGTCCTAAATTACGATTTCTATGCAATCTCAGGAAATATAACCCGATTATAAAAGTAATAACTACGAATCAATTGTGACAGTCTCTGATCATGCACAGGCTATATTTTATGCCGGTGTCTGTACCACCTGGGGTTAGCAGGAACAACAAATGTTCTAAAAAAGGCCTTTAGAAGCTTTCTAAATTACGTTTCTGTGGAATATTAGGAATTACCAAACCGATTTCATAATTAATATTGGCAAATTAATAGTGTCAGTCCCTATTTCAACATATAGCATTTTATGTTGAGAGAGATGGTAGGCCGTTAGACGAGAAGCTTGGATTTTGACATGACGGTTAATTTTAAGATGTAAGAAGATGGTTTCAAAAAATTCAAAACTTCAAATGAATACTGAAATGAGCGTATTAATCGAGCATAAAAGTTTTAAAATATTTTCTAAATTATAATTTACTTAGTTTTAGTCCTTTTTATTAAGTCTTATTTCTGCCTAATGCAGTGTAATAATGAAGTTTAGTCAAACTGTGTTTTAAATAGTAATTTTTGAATTATTCCTAAAAGTATAATTTCTTTTAATAAAAATTAGACATACGAATATCACTTGGCATATTTCAACTATTATGCGAGCAAAGCCGCGGAGTTTGCTAGTTTACTTATAAATCTATAAACAAGGACTATTGTTGTCTCTTAAAACAGATATAATTTAGTATATATCATAAAAGATACTTGATATATACAGTCTGTTTTGTGAAAGAAGAAAAATAAAAGGCACCATTCCATGCTATTTCATTACGAAATGTCGCAAATAGATACAAGTTGTACTATTTGACTGATAATTGTTTTTACTTTATGAATATGAATGCATTTTTGAAATAGGAGTCACATACACAATAAAAATTGAACTAAGTTTGAATTTTCGAATGGTAGCACACGCAGGTAACGGGTATAGTTTATAGACTCTTTCTTAAATCTTCATATAGTTGGAAGAGTTCAAAATTTGAGAATAGTAATAGAGTCATTCCATGCTTTTAGTAAAGCTGACCATGTAAGAAATATAAAACTTATTTTAATAAGAAATTCAAGTTAAATATGCTTAATGTGTCCATAATCGACAGTAATAGACGGGCACTAACATGCATTTACAAACATAGCTGTCGTCGGTAGACAGATTGAGCATATTTAACTCGAATTTCTTTTTTAAATAAATTGTACCTTGCTTACATGTATTAATTTTATTAGAAAAAATGCACCTGTCTAATGCTGCCACATTTATGCAAGCATAAGCGATTACTGATATATTTATGACTGTGATTGGTTATCGGAAAATTAATAATTCAGTGCTTTTAATCAAGTTATTTGTACATGTAAGACGTTATTTTGTAGTAAATTGAGGATACTTTACACTTTTGTAATAGGCATTTTTTACAAGCTTTCATATTTTTAGGGATCGAAGGCTGCCGCCAGCGGCAACCCGCTGGCCACCGCGCACGAGCGCGCCAGTCAAAGACTGCGCACTGCCCAGCGCACGTCACGCAGCTTATCTCCCAAGAAAGCGACGAACTGGCTAAAAACGACTACCCTCACCACCCAGAACCATCAGACAAGTGGTCTCCTCACTTGATGTCCTACTCGGTTCACCCCAACCGATCCACAGGAATCGAACACCTACAAATGAGCCGAGCCCATGAGCCAAATCCAAGGATTCCCGAGCAGGAGTTGCTTTACGGAGGTCTCTCAAGATCAGATACCGTTTTCGGGCAGAGACATTTTTGAGCGATAGCCGATAGGAGGGGGAAATGCCCCTAGCCGGAAACCCCGGAGGGGCGAGGAAAACCCCTCTTGGCACCACAGACGACACCTCGCTCAGGGGATCACGAAGGTGCCTCTTGCGGACCTCGGAGAGACAAGGAAACTGCTCTCCTGATGGCAAAGACATCGTCTCGCTATGGGTTTTCGTCCGATCTCTCCGCTACCATAGGCGGAACCCATCGCGAATCATCGCCAAGAGACATGAGAGATCAGACTAGGTGCCGTTAACGACCGCAGGAAGGTACGGAGAGTTCCTCCTAGACGGGATAGGCCCCGCTTCGCTAGGGAGTTGGATTGTCTGGAGTGCCGCCGGTCTTCCACAACTCGATCGCCCCCCCCCCCCCGTAGACGGAGTAGCCGTGGGAGACCGACGAAAGCTCAGCTTTCACTACCTTACCTCACGGCGACCGCTACCGTTAGCGTTCGTAAGTTAGGTTAAGACACCGCTAGATCCTCACCACTGGAAGCGAAAAGCTCCAGTCGCTAAAAGACACTCGGGATCTGGGTCGCACCGAGAGCTCGTCTGAGATTCGAAGCACCATTGCATTAATCGTTGAGCCTTCGTCCCGGTTCCCTGCGGGGTGAATTCCGGAGGTAAAGGCACCCGTCGGGCAACCAGTGCCACACTTGCCTCTCTCCACGACCGCCCTCTTGCCCACGGGGGTACCTCCGTTCACCACACACCTTAGGGTCGGCTCACAACTTCCCCAGTTACTGGAATCTTCGCGGAATGAGCCACCTTCCACACTTCAACTTATGGACATTGTGATCAATAAAAGCCCCTTTCGTATGATAGCGCATAGCAGTTTTACTATAGGTAGAAACTTCTTCCACATTTATGGCTTTATCCCTTGAAGGGATACTTGAGTGTAATCGGGCTTAAATTAGCACTTGAATATTAGTAATCAAATCTCACGCTAATTAGGTGTTTTGAACATTGCATTTTTATCTTACACGAAAGTGTACCAAAATATAAGAAAAGTTTGCTTGCCAATTAAGGTGTGTTTTTTCTAGTGGTACTAATGGTATGAAATTAGTAGTGCCTCTTTTGAGATATGGACTTCAGAAAATGAGGTTGAATTTATAAATTTAATTTTTGAGAGGATTTCAGAGATGAATAAATTAATAAATATTTAGGCGATGTGGTAACGACTTCAATAGTTCTATGTCGAGCCTATAGAAAATTTAATTGGTAGAGTAGCAAACTTTTAAAGTAATGTGTTTAGTAGTTACAGTTTTTATGGCGTTATGGCGTAGGTAGAGGTCAAGTGGCGTTGGTAAAGGTATTCCAAGGTAAAATTTATCTAAGAATCCAAATATGATGCCAAAACATGTGATCATATTGGAAATGTCAAAGTTTGATACAAATCCACCATGAAGCGGGTCCCTAAACTTATTATTTTAACATAGATTTAAAGAAGGCATAATTATCAATTATCATTTTATTTATCATTCAATTATAAATGATAATATCACATTAATAATTTAATTTAGTCGTTTAATTAACTTATATTTATGAGGGATTTTTAATTATTTATTACTAATTTATTTTATCAGTTACTTGAATGTTATTATTTTATTTGTATCTACATGCAACATTTTGGTAGCAATTGTACAAAATATAAAAATAACAACAAATTGTTAATCAAAAACTATTCCAAGCCGCTGCATCCTCCCCTAATTAAAAAAACATTTATTTGCATCGTATATTTCTGAAGCTGAGAATCACGTCTCTAGATACAATTAAATTTTCTTAGCCTCTCTCCCTCGTTCCTCAAAAAATTGTTCAAAATTTCGATGGAACAATCTAGCCATTTTATGAGCTTTCCAGTTGCAATGCAATTTCATGTCCAGGAGAAATGTAAGCGTCTCGAAGGAAACGTTAGGAAACTATTGAAAATAAAAGGTCTAACACTATTCAATAACTACAATGTTGGGACCTCCGTGTCCAGTGATTAAGGCACCATGCCGCTAATCGCTTGAGAGCGTAGGAGGTTTGTGGGTTCGACACCCGCTGGCTCCGTTGCACACTCCTTCTGGAGTTCCCGCCTGTAATTCTCTGGTGTTGTTAATATCCTTGTGCTATCTTGTCTTGTATGACGGACTTGTTATGCCTGATTTGTGTAATTATTTCTGTGTATAAAATAAAGGATCATTCGAGGCGACAGCCATTGTAGCTATAGGCCTCAAAGCAATCCCCACTTCGGTGGCCTCAAAATGTCAAATTACAATGTTCAGTATTTACAACAAACTGCCCAGTTATTCGATCGATTTTTGAAAAAAAATGTATATAAGCGTAATTTAACTCTATTCTGACAGTAATATGGGCAATAATTTCCTTATAATAGAGTTAAATTACGGTTATTTAACCGCTTTTTATAAAAACGGTTGAATGACTGCACTGTTAAACATTTGCAGCAAACTGTCCAGTCATTCGACAGTTTTTATAAAAAAACGGTTACATAACCGTATTTTAACTTTATTCTGAACATATTATGGTCCATAATACTGCCAGATATGCTTAATAGTTTGGTCAAGTAACCATTTCCCTTAAAAACAGTCGAATGACTATACAGTTTGCTGCACATTTTTAACAATGTGGACAGTTTGCTGCAAAGTTTTAACAGTGCACAAATGAAAAATAAAAATCTTTTAAATTTGGCATTTTAAATATTTTATAACAAATAAAAATTAAACTAACAAGGCAGCAAACTTCGTGCGCCACGCTTAGATTATGAAACGCTTTCCAACACCAGAAATGTTGTTGCGAAACGTCACCTTTTCATAGAATGAAAGGAAATATCTAAAGAGAAAACTTAGAAAACGCATGACACAGATAAAAACCTATTTTAAGTAATTACAGCCCATAGAAAGTAATGTACTCGATAGCTCTTGTGCAGTAAATGTTCCTTATATTTTTAGATATACCACATAGTATATATTAAAATTATATTTAACTGACATACGCATATTACAAACGTAAACGCACTTCCGATTATAACTATCTATTGACGCAAGCTATCCAGGATCTTCCGTGCAGCACTGAACATGAATCTGTTTATACAAAACAAGCCTGACATATTTTATCAAAGATTAGTTGAAATGAAAAATTCGTAATAAACTCAACAAATCAAATTCATAGACGGAAATATATTCGACTATTTTTGTAGCCATATATGTGATATATAGAATTTATATATATCACATATTAGAAAGAAATTTAGTTAAGTTTGAAAACGGATAACATATCTGGAAACGCCCTTCTAACCATCATCGTTCATAGATACTAATGCATCTGAATTCGTTTGTATAGCCTTGTAAAAAGAACGTTATATTTCCATTAAAGAAAATTTTATTCTGCACTTCAATACGGTAGAAATTTTATTATATTAGAAGTAGTATTGCACTGATAAAATATACTTATATAACCACAGCCTACTTACAGTTTGTAATCAATTTCTTTTGTGTGTCCCTGTAAATGAATTATAAATGCAAAGAGTACCATTTTTTATAGGAAACATGTGCATATAAATTTAGTAATGTTTGAAGCAATGTAATATCATTAAACTTCACTTCTAACAATTATTGCCCATAGATAATAATATATCCGAATTCTTTTGAATTTCCCCAGTTTTGACATAATATAACATCATTAAAATACTTCAAACAATTATCACTTATAGATCAGATTCTTTTGAGTGCCATTGTAAACTAACTATAATAGCTTACACATTCCATTTTCAACAGGGAACATACTATAGTTATCTTCAATAACATGTGTGAATTACGTGGTAATCCGAGCGTATTTATGGAAAGTAGAAAGGGAATGACAGACGAACCGAAGTCATAAATAATTTTCAACTTTATTGCAAAATGTTAAAAACAAAAGTTTAATATTTAAAGTAGAAAAAAAGGAAAGAAAAGTCATGCGTCAAGCATAGATTATAAACACTTTCCAACAATTCCAGAATACTGTCTAATAAGGTGAAAGATGATGTCTGTGTAAACAATTTGTAAAAGATCTATAGCTCTGTATGTATTCTACATGGTATGCTAAAATTTAGTTTAGTTGGAAAACGCATAACGCAATCGAAAATTCCCTTTTACAGTTTCTACCTATAGACGGAAATGTACTTGTACTTGAATTCTTCTGTACAACAATGTATATTACCTACATATTTTTATACACGCCACATACTAAGATCAAACTTAATTCAGGTAAAAACACATTTAACTAGTCGGACGTGGCAATCCCAAAACTTTCATCTATATCATACATGTTAATAGTTCCTGAAAAATGCAGTATATCAGCACTACTGGTTAGATGATTTACGCCGAGATCTAATTATCAACAACTTTGACAACTTCTAACTGAATCTTTGTTTGATGAAAATTCGTGACAACTTCTAACTGAATCTTTGTTTGATGAAAATTCGTGCATTAGTTTTTGAGATACAGCTATTGCGAAAATTGTAAAAAATTCTACATAGCAGAGCCACATGTTGGGCGATTTACACCAAAAACTAATTAGGACCAATTTGTACCAGGAAGTAACAGAATATGAAGCTTGATGAAAATTTGTGCGTTAGTTCCTGAGATACAGCTATTGCGGAAATAGTGAAAAATGCAACACAGCAACACCACCTGATAGGCGATTTACACCAAATGTTAAACAGCACTAATTTATATAAGGGAATATTTGAATCTGAAGTTTGATAAAAATTCGTGCATTTTTTCTTGAGTTATAGCTATCGCGATAATCATGAATAATGCCGCACTGCAGCGCCACCTGTAGGGCGATTTTCACCAAAAACTAATCAGCACCAAACTATATTCAGGACTAACTGAATATGAAGTTTTATGAAAACCCGTGCAGTAGTTCTTGAGATATTGCTATTGCAGAAATCGTGAAAAATTCCACATAGCAGCGCCACCTGTTGGGCGGTTTTCACCAAATACTAATCAGGGCCAGTTAATATCAAGGTCTAACTGAATCTAAAGTTTTGTGAAATTTCGTGCATTAGGTTTTGGAATAGAGCGCCCACAAAATTTTTGTCACATACAGACTCACAGAGTGACAGAGTGACAGAATGACAGATAGAGTGACAGACAGAGTGACAGACAGATATTTTCTAAAAACCATCAAATGGTGTTCAGGACATTCTAAATGTTATAAATCCATCGAAAGCCGGAAGTCGAAAATTTTGACGAATCCAATACTTTCTTCTTGTGAAGAAATTAAAAGAAATTTACTTCCTTTTATCTTCAAAAAAATTATTTCAGTATTTTTAGAATACTGAAATAATTTTTCCATGAATTACTATCCATAGGCGGACATATATCCAGTTTTTTGCATAACCCTGTATATGGTTCTATTTATGTGATATAAATATCCGTAAGTATATTAAATGAAGTTGAGCTTCAAAATGCACAACTCAAATTAAAAAACACTTTCAAGAAATTCACGCTCGTTCTCAATTATGCTTACGAATTCTTTTGTGTAGCCCTGTATATAGTCTATAGAAATTATACACACTATGTAGCGTGCACAAATTTAATTAAACTTAAAACGCATACCATAACTGAAAACGTACTTTCATCAATTATCTCTAATAGTCAGTACTTCGGATACAGTATTGTATCCGAAATCTTTTATGTGTCCCTGTAAATGAACGATAAATGCAATGCACATCATATTCTACTCAAGTATATTGTGGTAAATCTCAGTAATGTATATCAATTTCATCATGTTTCAAATAGTGCAAAAAATTAAAATATTCTGCAAACAGTTTTTCCCTATAGACCCTTATATAACCGAACCTTTTGTGTGACACTGTAAATAAATGATGCTTTGCACCATATATTCTACAAAAAAAAATATATATATATATTTTAGTGTACCATAGATATCAATATCAATTTCATTACTTTTGTAATAGAGTAACATCATTAAAACAGGCCGCAAACGATTTCTCTTCCTAGACAATTATATAACGGAACACTTTTGAGTTCCTCTGTACGCTTACTGTAAGTGTTACACATAACTTATTCTGTAGTAATAATCTTCTAGTGCACATCAATAATACATATAAATTGCATTGTGTTTAAAATTGTGTAACACTATTAAAACACACCGCAAATGATTTTTCCTCATAGTGCATAATGCAACGGAATACGTTTGAGTACCGCTACAAATAAACTGTGAATGCTACACACTATATTTTCAATGCCGAACATGCCATGACAATTCTCAATAACGCATACTAATTTCATGTCAACCTGAGTATATTTACATAAGTTAGAGCATGGACAGACAGACAAACCGAAGATATAAACACTTTTCATCTATGTTGGAAAGTGTTAACCCTTAAATGCATATGGTATCGTTTTTGATACAATAATTGTTCCCTATTTATTGGATTTTTTATTCACATATTCCGTATTTCCACCAGAAAAATAAAAAAGAAAATTTCACTTCATTTAATAACAGCCATTTCGTTATTAAATAAACCGAAATTTACCATTTATATTTTCTGGTATGAATTCCGATTCTCTGAATTATGAAATTTCGGGAACGCATTCTACCCTATGCATTTAAGGGTTAAAAAATTACTACTCTTAATTTTTAGGGTTCAGTACTTAAAAAGTAAAAACGGAACCATTATAAGATCACTCCTGTGTTTGTCTGTCCGTCTGTCACAGCCCTTTTATTCGTAAACCATGGAACGTGGAAAGTTCAAATTGGGGTAAGTAATAAAGACTATTGACCCACATATTTACAGATTAATAAATATTCATAAATATATTTAGGAAAAATGTAGAGGGGCTAATTAAGTTACATAAAAAAATAAATCTTTTCTTTGTATATCGTGTGGGGTATCGTGTGAAAGCTTTCGTAACGCTGAACTCAAAAATATGTTTCATTTAATTTTAGGTATTGTATTTTCAAAGTTATGGTCTAAAATGTAGCTCAAAAATGTGTTTTCCTTCCTATCTAATTCCGAATCTACTGAAACTAAAATTATGAACAAATTAGAGGTAGTAGACGTTAATTTAAGCCTTGCAGGAAAATTATAGCGATTACCCTAGGCCACATAGTTTTTGAGAAAATCGCATTTTTCCGTTACACACAAATTGAGATTTACGGTCATTCAGCAAAAATGTTGAGTAGCTCTGGAGGTACCTATCGTACCAGAAGTATAAAAGCATTGCTGATAATGAATTTCGGAAAAAAATCTTCGATAATTAGCCGAGATATTAATCCTTAAAGACAAGGACGGTTTAGACTACGGGTGCGCAACCTTTTTAAGAGAAGGGCCACTTACAAAAATGTCTGCGTTGTCGAGGGCCACATCAGTAACACAGAGAAATCTATTTCGCAGAGGTGATCTGAGGTCTATAAATGGATAAACACATGGTTTAAGAGGGGGCGGGGGAGTTTTACCCCTCTAGGTTCCCCTACCCAGTCAACATATCTAATTTAGTTGGCAAGGATACACCAACAGTTTACATTTTTATATGTAACAGAGATATAGTAAGGATTATTTTCAGGTAGTTATAATATTCCTTGACTTTCTACGGCAGAGTACAAATTTTGCTTTATTAGAAGTGCTAAAATACATACATAGGCATGAAAGTGGCTAGTGTTGAAAAAAAAATGAGAACTTTATGAACGAAGGACGGAGGAGGAGCCGATCAAAGAAATTTGAGATTTTTCTGCACCCGATCAACGAAATCCGTCTTTTACGGCTCCCGATCAACGAAATACGCTATTCTCCTCGCCCGATCAACGAAATTTTCAAGTTTCCCGTGTCTTATGGCACAAAATTCAGAAATTTTTTGAAGCCGATCAACAAAATTTAAGATTTTTCCGCTCCTGATCGACAAAATTTGCAATTTGTCCGTACCCGATTGACGGAACTCGCGATTTTCCGCTCCCGATCAATGAAATTTGCGGTTTTCCTGCATCTGATCAACGAAACTCGCGATTTTCCCGCGCCCTAACAACGATATTCGCTATTAACTGACTCTGATGAAATTTGTAATTTTCCCATCGTTAATTCTTGATCGTCAACGCGATCTTTCCAAGCCCAATCGACAAAACATGCGATTTTCCCATGCCGATAGACGGAAATTACGATTTTCCATGCCTGATCGACAAAATTCGTAATTTTTTCGTACCCGATCAACGAAATTTGCGATTTTTCCACGCCCTATCAACGATATTCGCTATTAATTGACTCTGACGAAATTTGAAATTTTTCCCGCAACCGATGAACGAGATTTGTCCACGCCTGATCGACAAAATTCGTGATTTTTCCGCACCCGATCAACGAAATTCGCGATTCTTAACCCCCTGACAGCCGAACAAAAGGGCAAAATCGTAATGTTCTTTACTCAGCAATTTTTTTTAAAAAGCTAAAAAAATATGTTTCTTTTCAACATGATATAATTTTTTTAATTACGTATAGGCATGTGAGCTTTGAGAGTATTAATAGTAATTGGATTTTTTAAAACTTTGTTATATCTGTATAATTATATTAATTTAAATATTGCTTCTATTGCAGTGAAGCTTTCAGCTTAGTGAACGGAAATATCAGTTCGCGGCGGTGAGAATGTTAACTGACTGACAAAATTTACAATCTGTCGCGCGGTAAACTGACGAAATTCGCGATTTTTTTCTCTCAATAAACTGACGAAACTCACGACTTTTCCGCAGCCGATCATCAAAATTTGCAAATTTTTCACGCATCATCGACATAATTTGCGATTTTTCCGTGTCTGATCAACGAAATTTCCGATTTTCCGTACCTGATTGACAAAACTTGCGATTTTCCGTACCTGATTGACAAAACTTGCGATTTTCCATGCCAAGTAGACGAAATTTGAGATTTTTCCGCGTTTCATAGATAAAATTTGTGATTTTTCCTTGCCTGATCGACGAAATTTGTGAATTTTTTCACGCCTGATCTACAAAATTTGCGATTTTTTTTACGCCCGATAGACGAAATTTGCGTGCACGATCAAAGAAATTTGCAATTTTTTAGAACCTGACAGACAAAATTTTGTGATTTTCCCCTACCCGATCGACGAAATTCGCGATTTTTACGAAAAACAACGAAATTTGCATTTCTTAACTGACTGACAAATTTGTAATTTTTTCTGGCGGCAAATTGATGAAATTTGCGATTTTTTCTCGTGAAAAAGTGACCAAATTCACGATTTTTCCGCATCCGATCATGAAAATTTTTAATTTTCCCTCGCATCATCGGCAAAATTCGCGATTTTTTTGTGCCCAATTAACTAAATTCGCAATTTTTCATTCCTGATCGACTCAATTTGCAATTTTTCCCGCGCCTGATTGACGAAATTCGCGATTCTTCCTTGCCCGATCAACGAAATTCACAATTTTTCCGTGTCCGATTGACGAAACTCGATATCTTTCCGTACCCGATCGACGAAATATGTGATTTTTCTGTGCTTCATCGACAAAATTCATGTTTTTCAATGAAATTTGCTATTTTCCCTCGCTTGATTGACAAAATTCGCGTTTATTCTGCGCTCGATCAACAAAACTCGTGATTTTTCCGTTCTCGGACGAAGAAATTCACTATTTTTCCTTGCCTGATCGACGAAATTTGTGATTTTTTAGTGCCCGTTCAATGAAATTCGAATTATTTTTCGACTAGCGACTGAAGAAATTGGAAACTTGGGAATTTCCTTTGTCGATATCTATGGCATCGGGCCGGCCGATAAACGAAATTCGCGATTTTTAACTGAAGAAATTTGCAATTCTTTCCCGCGAAAAATCTACGAAATTCACCATATTTTCCTGCGAACTGTGGGGAAAAATTGCGATTTTTTCCAGTTATAAATTTACGAAGTTCGCGGGCCACCGGTCGTGCATCCCTAGTTTTGACATACGTAATGACAGGGATGGCGTACTCTATTCACGGTCGGCTTTTAAAGCCTAGGTAACAAATTTTAAGGATATATTTGTTGTAATGCAATACCCAGTAGCAGTATAAATGCGAAAAACGTCAAATTGTTAAAAACAGACTAATTTAATGAGAATTAATCATATAAATACTATGGGATTCGCGACTAGTTTGCATTAAGTGTCTCTCTCAATACACCTACTGTGTCTTTAAAGGTTAACTAAAAACCTATATGGAAAACGCGTCACGGACCAAAGCGGCGTTGCAACTTGCAACTTTGCAACGTTCTTTTGAAGAGCGCTTAGCACAATGCTGAGTTTAAATTTTGAACAAGGGTTTTGCTATAGGTACACAGTAAAAAGAAAAGATTATTACTATGCTGAATTTAGGTTTATGAAATGCCAAATGAAGTTTAAATATGCACTACTTTTATTAACAGCACCGAATTAAGTTCATTTTAAACAGATCAGCATAAGATAAAAAAAAGAGTTATACAGAATAGCTATATTTGATATTATTTAGGTTCCATACTTCTTTGAACTTTCATGGTATATCCATTTATATTTTTCTTGTATATACAGGTATACCCAACCCTATGTTGTACAATTTTTTCAAAATCTTAGTATTCTTTTAGCACCGTTTTTTTTAAATGATACATTTACTAATTCACATATTATTGTACGGAACCCTCTGTGCACAAGTAATATTCGCACTTGACGTTTATATTATTTTCTTTTGTTTCTTATATTACTAATTTGGGTCAAGATACTCTATAAGTATTATGACAAAGTTAGCTATGAATTATTCACCATGCTTTCAAAATATGTTCATTATTAAAGAGCGTTCTTAAGAAAAGACTGTCATATTCATTTATTTTCTTCCCTTTATGCTTAGAAATGAAACTTTCTCAATTTATTTCCCTACAACATCTCAACTTCATACCCTAAAGAATTAAAATTAATTGAGGAGCGCACTCCAAACAGTCTAATACGGGATACAGAAATTTATCATTCTTTTATCAATTATTGACTAAGTTAACGATCTTTTGTAAACATATTGGTTGTCTAGCTCATGTCTGATTTTACAGCGAAAGAAACTAATCTTCAATCATTTAGCGGAGCAAAGTGTTAAAAGCTTTCAAATATAAAGCAATGAGATTAATGCATTTATTTTGGAGAAGATAAATCGGTTATTGTAATTTTTCTCCGTTGAACAACAAAAATTAATAAAGCGGAAAATTTTCATTGGAAAATTAAAAATATTCTGTCTTTCCAAAATCATATCTCAAACATTTTTCATCGTTTATTTTATCTGAAAAAGATGATATTGATGACTCCTTCCAAGTTTATCGACATAAAAATTGAGTTTCCATCGGTTAATTTAAATCCATGGAATATTAAATAAAACAAGTTGGAAATTGCACGTCAAACGTGGCAAATGAACTACGGCAAATGTTCTACGTGGCAAATGTTCGTACTATAACTAGTTTTATAATTATTTTTTGCACCCCATATTGTACTGAATGTATAATTTTTTTGCACTTCGTAAAGTGCATAGTCTGATACATCATTCAAATGCACTTCCAATAATTTTTTCGGAACACTTTTACTGTCCCTGTAATTAAACTATGCATCCGATTTTCCTAAAATTTGAAATAGCTCAACAAAATTTTGCAACAATTATATCTTTAAAATTTCAGACCATTCGGAAGGCTGTAATATCATTAAAATGCACTTGCAATAATTTTTCCCATTGGCCGTAATGTAAAGAAAAATTTTTGACTGTCCCTGTAATTAAACTATACATCCGATTTTCCTAAAATTTGAAATGGCTCGACAAAATTTTGCAACAATTATATCTTTAAAATTTCAGATCATTCGGAAGGCTCTAATATCATTAAAATCCACTTGCAACAATTTTTCCCATTGGCCGTAATGTAAAGAAAAACTTTTGACTGTCCCTGTAATTAAACTATACATCCGATTTTCATAAAATTTGAAATGGCTCGACAAAATTTTGCAACAATCATATATTTGAAATTTCAGACCATTCGGTTGGGTAGTTTTTGCTCTGTTACATGCGGACAGACGGACGGACAGACGGACAGACGGACGGACTGAACGACGACTATAGGTGCTACGTATTTATATAATTACGAACGCACCTAAAAAAGGAATTATTAGGTTTCTTTCTTATACTTAAAAAGATTTCAAACTATCTCAAGTTCATGTTGATGTGCAGGCTATGATTAATGTATAGGTGTTTTGGAGCTTAAAGGGTAACGGGATTATTGAATCTTCAAAAAATTTGATTTTAGAAAAAATAAAGCTACTGTTAAAGTATGTCATGATCTGTAAATGTAACATTGTTCTTGAACCAAAAATCTTAACGCAATAATCCTATTTAAATGCTATG
The DNA here is from genome assembly GCA_963932465.1 of Maratus speciosus. NCBI lineage: Eukaryota > Metazoa > Arthropoda > Arachnida > Araneae > Salticidae > Maratus > Maratus speciosus. The sequence goes on along the minus strand of OZ010788.1, from coordinate 351,055,343 downwards.
TAATGCAGGGGTTTGGCCTCCATTTTTATTTCGAAATTTTAAATTCACACTGGAAATTTTCAAAGAAGAATCTTTCTTTTATATAATCACAAAATTTCTGTCATTAATTAAAGCAAAAAATACTATTTTTAATTTCTGGCGCGAATTCGGATTTTCTGAATAGAAATGGAGTACAAACTTGCAACCCTGTAATGAAACATCCGAACTTCGGGAACAAACCGTGAAACCTTTTGTTGCATTTAAAATGATTTCTTTAAAATAATTTATCATTGCAATATACATCGTTCGTTATGCCGCACCCGTATAACTGGCGAATAATCTCGAAACAGGGATCACGGTTTCGGTTTTTTAACTTTGAAGATCAAATAACCGTATCGGCGAAAGTCCTTTAAAATTTGTTTCATTTTTATAAAAGTTTGTAAAAGTGGTATGTTTTCAAATTAGAGTTGTTCTAGAGTAGTAAATTTGCAGATCAGGGTCATCAACGCCAGTTCTGTAAGTGGCATTTTTATTTTGATCTATCTTATATCTGATTTAATATATACAATCCACTAGTTAATTATTTAAGTTACACATATTTATGAACATCTGAAATTTCTCAAAGATTCAGATAATGTACATTTTAGGAACTATTAAATTGTTTTAAACATTAGACATCATTCCATGCAATAATGTTCTTGAATTGTTTATTTTTGTAAATTTTTAGAATAAAAAGTAAATTTTTAAGGGAGTTCTACACCCTGAATCTCATTTTCTTGCTAATTTTACGCTCACAATTTTTATATTTTTTTTCAATTTCTTGGTTATAGAATTTCGTAGGGTGCGATTTACTCTGTGGCTTTATTATACTAAGCATTCAGTTGCACAGTGATTTTATTTTAATACCAGTAATATTCTAAAAGAAACACTTATTTACTTGCCAATTAAGAAATATCTATTGCAGAAGTTAAATAAAATCTCATGTAACAAAAATATTTATGCAAGTGTAAACTGATCTTACTAAACCAATATATATTTTAGAAATCCATCTGATGACAAACTTAGTGATCCTTAAAATGTATACAGTGTATTGCCAAATCCGGAGAAAGTGACAGAGATGGTATGAGCATTTCGTATATTTTGTGCGGTTATGTACTGCATCTTTCCAGTATATAGCTGAATAAAACATTTCATTTCACTCACTTAGGTCAGTTGAAAGTCCCTATACCTGCCATGTTAAATTATTGAACCTTTTCTCAGAAACTACCAAAGATATTAATTTGAAATTTTTTATATACATCTATTTATATAAAATCCAAGTCTCTGTGTGTCCCTCACGATTCCGGTAGGACCGCCTCATTGAGATGAGTAATTGTGAAAATATACTAATGCAGGGTTACCACAGTAGCGCCAAATGTTAGCCAACTTTGTGACAGCTGGCTAATTTGGCAAAATTCCCATTTAAAACCATTAATCTTTCATAAAGGAGGTCTCCGAAATTTAATTTAAACTCCGCTCTTTTAAGATATTTTTTCAAAATCTATGAGTGAGAATTTAAAGTACATCTTTACATTTTCCTCCCGATGCTACTAATAAAATAACCGCCAATAGCCGACGCTGTACTGTGTGAGCTCCTAACTGTGCGATTTTAATGTGCTTTAGGTACTTTTCCAGTATAGGTGCCTTGGCGAAAAAGGAAATTCGGCAAATTATTTTCCGGGAACCTATCCACTGTTTCATTTTATATACACACGCATTTTTTTGGATATTTATGCGATTTATTTAACACAAAAAAGCAGTTTCTCTAATTTTATACAGAAAGAGATGTAATTTGTACATAAAAACATGAATAATATACCCATAAAATAAACATATAAAACAAACAAAAACGCTCATCAAGTTTGTTTTCATAGCTGTTTATATGATTTGACAACAAATCTCGACATTTAACCGTTATACGACCATGCCAAAATGTATGCTAAAGTGCCAATTATTTCAAAATGCTAAAAGATATTTGTAATTTTATGCTAGCAGTTTAATATGAGTTTTATTTTATTGCTTTATTTTATAACACTTATTTGTTCACTTAATTTAAGTATATATTTGTGATTTAATGAAATAGTTCGTAAAAGTCTGGAATTTTCAAATGTTATATTTTTTAAATGCTCACTTTAGTATCGACATGTTTTTTCTTTTATTTTTCAAATGCTTCAATTCACGTGATTTTCTTTTTGCGCCCACTATTATGCTTGGCGACAATGGTATTCGTATAACGGAAAAATACACAAATCTCACTTTCTGATGCCCAAATTACACCAAGCTTTAAAAAAAAAAAACGCCAAAGCCCCTACAGTGGAAAAGTACCAAACTGTCTATTATTTTGCGCTAGCTGTGTTATAGTTTGTACTATATGCAAATGGGTTGGAGCGAAGAGTTTAAACATTAAATATTAAAGTTTCGGCACAGATGTCATATACGCCCCATATTGGCGCGATGTTTTTCTGACGCCAATGCCATATACACAACGGGTACTTAACAGGCGCCAAAGTGTCGTTATTTTGCTTGATATGGTAACCCGGATGTTGTTGTTTATGCTGTTGATGTTTTCGCCAAATTGGCGTATATGACAACTGTGCCAAAGTTTCTATAAAGCAGTATAAGACTAAAAAAATTTAAGAATAAAATAAATTCAAAATAAGACTAAAGAAGAAAGATAAATCATGCGTTAAGCATAGAATATGAAACACTTTCCAACACATCCTGAATGCTTTAACAAAACTTCGTTATTTGAGGAAATCAGGTAAATAAGTTAACTAAGTAAACATTTTAGAAGACGCATAAAATATTTAAAAAATTGATTTCAGCAGTTACCGTCCATATCCAATAGTATCGTTATTACATGCCACTATTTAGCCAAAATTTAATTTAAACTACTCTTAAAACTACTGAAATCACATTTCCAGATATTATCATCCATAGACGGTTATGTATCCAATTCTTTGCGTGACCCTGTATATCATTTTATCTATATTCTACAAACATTTCTTAGTAAACTAAATGCAGTTCAGCGTAAAAATGCATAACTCCTTTAAAAACCACCTTTAAGCAATTTACTCTCATACTCAGTAACCCTTACAAATTCTTTTGTGTAGCCCTGCATATGAACTGTAGCATTTATACATACAGTATAGTATGCATAAATTTAGTGAAACATAAAAGCGCATATAATAATTAAAAATGCATTTCTAGCAATCATTGCTTATGTACAATACTTCGGAGAAAAGTTTCTTGGCGAGAAAGAAGTTTGCCAACGTATTTTCTGACAACCTATTTACTGCTTTATACTCACAAGCAATTTTTCCATATGTATACAATTTATTTAATATAAAAAAAAGCTATTTACCCATTTTTATAAAGAAACATTAGTAATTTTTGCAGATGTCATATACGCATCGGGGTTGGCATGTTTTTTCTCTGACGCCAATTTGGCAGAAATAACGCTTTCGCATACCAGTTACTTATATATTTTTAAATTATTTGCTATCATTTTGAAAAGGAAATAACTATAAATAAATAAAAGTTTGATTAATAATTATAGAACAAAACAGTTTATATAATTAAAAACAGAAAATAAAAGTAAATAAACAATTTATTAATAAATAATAAACAATAGCCGGATTACCATAGCAGGCAAAATAACACCATATTGGCGCCAGTTAGGTATCCCGGTTCATATCTGAAATCTGTGTGTAATTTGTATATAAAAAAAATATTATATATATTTAGAAACAATTTTTTCTATGTATATAAGTGCATATATAAACAAAAATAAAAGTTCATTAGATTTGTTTTCATAGCTGTTTATATATTTTGGCAACATATCTCACTTTCTGATGCCCGAATTGCGTCAAGCTTTTTTTAAAAATGCTCTATAATGGGAAAGTACCTAAATAAATAATTAACAGAAATAACCAGTTATACAATCTAAAACTTTTTATTTCGAGATCAAAGCATGGTTTTTAATTTCAATTAAAAATACATATATCCTTGGATAATTTCAGTTGAAATTAGGTTCACAGCTTAATATCTCATTCCATAAACCTATACAAACACAAGTGATTCATTCATCGTGAAACGTAAAAAATATTAAATCATTCAGGTAATCATACGCAAAGTAAGTTCTCCATCAATCAATGGATAATATTCTAATGACGTCATAGTAGGTAAAATGGTGACGGTATCGTTTGTTTGTGGTTTGAAATCACAAAGATTTAATTTTGCAATGTCTCTTAGTTACATTATTTTATTGTCATATTTATGAGCTCAGAACGAAAGCATATTTTTTCCTTTTTTAGTTATTAAAGACGGAAAAAAATTATAAATGCATGATTTGAAAAATTTAAATAATTTTCGGTACTTCTTAGTTATCCCGTCGACAAAATTTCTGTCGCCAAATTGCAAGATTAATTGCCAATAATGGTGTTGCCATTAATTAATTAATTGTAAGATTAAATGCCAATAATGGCCAATAAAACCATTAATTTGACGTTTTATTTGTATTTTTATTAATGTTTTGCTAATTTATTTGTTCTTTCGTTATTTAAAAAAAAAAAAAAAAAAAAAAAAAAAATATGTCAATGTGTATCATTTGGGGAGTGGTTTGGCGATTTATATAATTTGGCGAAATTGGTCGACGGGATAACTAAGAAGTACCCAATTTTCTTTCTTAAGAGTAAAAAATAACACCGGGAAGTAACAGCGGGTTTAAGTTAAATAAGTTTACCTGTTTAATTCTGTTGTAATATTCAAAATAACTGTATTTATTAGATTTCAGTAAACAACATCAAGGCCCGATTAAACTTTGAACTTACTTATTACTTATTCTAGTAATTTTTTAGTTTCAAAAATACATTTTTTCAGGGGAGGCTCTGCCCCTCTGAACCTCCCGTAGTCTTATTAAATTTAAATTCATAATTTCCTGTTGATTGGGCGAATTGTAATAATGTATCTTGAATTTCGTTTTACACTTGAATTTTCTTAGGATAAGCAACAGGATTAAGGATTTTTTGTTACCGTAATATGCCAATAGCAATATTTCTATAATATGTGTATGTAATATCTAGTCTAAATAGATGCTATAAAATTGCGCAAGAAAATCACTTAGTGACATTAAACCAAAGTTATAAAATGCTAAAAGTGGATAAAAAGTACATTTAAAGGCATATAAATACCCTGTAAGTAATAAACTGATTTCCATGTTTTGCATGCACAATCGGCGACTTTTTAAAGATAAATATTGATATAAAAAAACTATTTTCGTAGAACTTTTAAATATGCATTTGGTAAAACAAAATGACGAGACTTCAAGTATAATGAATTCATGTGTTCTAATAAAAAGGGTCATCTGTGAACATGCATTATTTTATTCTAATGTTTTTAATTTTGCAAAGTATTTCTTCTCATATTCTCAGATCTGTTTATCAAAAAATATTTTTATGCCTTTTAAGTGTACTTCTTTTCACTTTTAACATGTTAAAACTTCAGTTTAAAAACATCGTAACCTACTCGGTAGCAATAACATGCAAAAATCACCAAGAATAGGCATATTTGGAGGCTTTTAAATCTACTGGATAATCATTCATCATCGTATCCACTGCTAATTGCCTAAATCGCATCGATTTGTCGCTATAAAAAATTTATTTGTGATAGTCTTTGACTATCACAATTCCTAATAAGGTGAAATCAACTTTATAAACAGATATCCTTTAGTTATAAAAAAAATTGGAATAAAAACCACTTTTAAATAACAGAAATTTTTTAAATAAAAATATTGAACTAATGTTTGTAACAAAAATGCACATTTCGATCAAGGAAATGCCTAAAATATTCTGGCAAGATTGCAAACAATATTGTGTAAAAGTTTCTATAAAAAGGTACATCTAAGTTCAAAAAGCAACATTTTGGAAAATTGAGTTTAAGTTTATGTATGTAATGTTTATGTATGATGTAAAAAAACTGAATTAATACTAAAACTGAATTACTCCGAATTTATTTAAAAAATGAAAAACCAAAAATTCCATATATTAATATTTATAGTTTAATTTAAAAAGAAAAAAGATTTCGAATTTAAAAATGAATGACAATTACTTTTTTCATTCATTCAAAAATACTCACAATTTATTTTTTTAAAGTTGAATTAATAAACTTGTTTATAAAACAATATTCGTCTTTAAAATATATTTTTAATTAATACATTTAAAAGATACATATATATTAAACGAGTAAGCAATTTTCCTGATTACGAATGATATCGTAAACGACAGAACCAATTTTCACGAAACTTGTGTCTAAATTCGAGCACGAGGAAAAGATCTAGCTAGGTCCCAAATTCAAGAAAATTCGTTTTTACAGGGTAAAACAAGATCTTATCTGAAACTTCTGCTTGCTATAAATTGAAAAATTCTCATGCAATTTACACTAAACGTGTTTTCTATACTAAGTCGAGCCCGAGAAATACATCTAGTTAGGTTTCGAATTCGAGAAAATTAGTTTTGATCGATTAAAACAAACTCAGCACTGAAAATGTTGGTATATAGTGAAAATGGCTCTAACGATTTTTACAAAACTTGACGCCTATACTAATTCGAACTCAAGAAAACGATCTAGCTAGGTCGTTAATTCGAGATAAATCGTTCTCTGTGGTTAAAATAAGCTTTTTACTCAAAAAAGTGGTATTAACCGAAAAAAATTCTGACGATTTTTATGAAATATACTTTGAAATATACTATATGATAAAACCTTCCAACTAAGTCTCGACTTATTTTAAGCAATTTTTTTTTTACTTTTAATCATCCGTAATCGGAATCTTCGCCAACACAATGAAAGCCAATCTCGAAAGTAGCACTAAAAGATTGCCTTCTACACTTAATCGAGCTTATGTAGGCAAAAAATACGCTAAAATTTGTTTTAACCGGCTAGAACAAAAAAAAAATTGATTGATTATACCAACTGTTGATTTCGTGGATTTAAATATTTTCATAAACATTAGTGATATTTCTTGATAACTAACTGCACTTATACTTTTGCTAAGTTTAAAACCACTGCCATATTGCTACAAACATCTGTATAATTTGTTGCCATGGCGATATACCCTGGCGCAAAATTAGCAACAATTTTAAAAGCAAGATCATTTTTCTGTCAAACTTTCCATATAGCTCATTTTTGGTGCCAAACATTGACTTAGACAACGTATTTTGTTAATAATCATTTAATTATAAAACATGAAATATAGCACTCAGAGTATGCTTGATAATCGCATACATATAAAACAATTTTATTTTCACATATGACAATCCAAATTTCTGGCTATATGCAAAGTTTTCTTTTCTTTTCTTTTTTTTTACTTTAAAATACATTATTTACGTACTCGAATAAATGCTTCGGAATTAAAAATTTAAATTTTATATTTCTTCCCCCCCACTGAATAAATGACACTATATTTAAAAGAAAACAAGTATTTTTTCTCTTTAAAAGTGAAATATGTAAACTTTTGCCCATCTATGACATCATTTTCTCTGACTTTTAGTTTCTCATCGTGCTAAGACTAGGAGCCATAAATACAAACATTCGCATTTTACTTATTTTTTTTTTATAATATATACATTTAGCAACATATAAAATTCTTGGAAGATTTCGAAAATTAGAAGCATGCAAATTACACAGTGTGACAATAATGTTCTGAAATTCAGATGAATTACTTATTCTAGTAATTTTTTAGTTTCAAAAATACATTTTTTCAGGGGAGGCTCTGCCCCTCTGAACCTCCCGTAGTCTTATTAAATTTAAATTCATAATTTCCTGTTGATTGGGCGAATTGTAATAATGTATCTTGAATTTCGTTTTACACTTGAATTTTCTTAGGATAAGCAACAGGATTAAGGATTTTTTGTTACCGTAATATGCCAATAGCAATATTTCTATAATATGTGTATGTAATATCTAGTCTAAATAGATGCTATAAAATTGCGCAAGAAAATCACTTAGTGACATTAAACCAAAGTTATAAAATGCTAAAAGTGGATAAAAAGTACATTTAAAGGCATATAAATACCCTGTAAGTAATAAACTGATTTCCATGTTTTGCATGCACAATCGGCGACTTTTTAAAGATAAATATTGATATAAAAAAACTATTTTCGTAGAACTTTTAAATATGCATTTGGTAAAACAAAATGACGAGACTTCAAGTATAATGAATTCATGTGTTCTAATAAAAAGGGTCATCTGTGAACATGCATTATTTTATTCTAATGTTTTTAATTTTGCAAAGTATTTCTTCTCATATTCTCAGATCTGTTTATCAAAAAATATTTTTATGCCTTTTAAGTGTACTTCTTTTCACTTTTAACATGTTAAAACTTCAGTTTAAAAACATCGTAACCTACTCGGTAGCAATAACATGCAAAAATCACCAAGAATAGGCATATTTGGAGGCTTTTAAATCTACTGGATAATCATTCATCATCGTATCCACTGCTAATTGCCTAAATCGCATCGATTTGTCGCTATAAAAAATTTATTTGTGATAGTCTTTGACTATCACAATTCCTAATAAGGTGAAATCAACTTTATAAACAGATATCCTTTAGTTATAAAAAAAATTGGAATAAAAACCACTTTTAAATAACAGAAATTTTTTAAATAAAAATATTGAACTAATGTTTGTAACAAAAATGCACATTTCGATCAAGGAAATGCCTAAAATATTCTGGCAAGATTGCAAACAATATTGTGTAAAAGTTTCTATAAAAAGGTACATCTAAGTTCAAAAAGCAACATTTTGGAAAATTGAGTTTAAGTTTATGTATGTAATGTTTATGTATGATGTAAAAAAACTGAATTAATACTAAAACTGAATTACTCCGAATTTATTTAAAAAATGAAAAACCAAAAATTCCATATATTAATATTTATAGTTTAATTTAAAAAGAAAAAAGATTTCGAATTTAAAAATGAATGACAATTACTTTTTTCATTCATTCAAAAATACTCACAATTTATTTTTTTAAAGTTGAATTAATAAACTTGTTTATAAAACAATATTCGTCTTTAAAATATATTTTTAATTAATACATTTAAAAGATACATATATATTAAACGAGTAAGCAATTTTCCTGATTACGAATGATATCGTAAACGACAGAACCAATTTTCACGAAACTTGTGTCTAAATTCGAGCACGAGGAAAAGATCTAGCTAGGTCCCAAATTCAAGAAAATTCGTTTTTACAGGGTAAAACAAGATCTTATCTGAAACTTCTGCTTGCTATAAATTGAAAAATTCTCATGCAATTTACACTAAACGTGTTTTCTATACTAAGTCGAGCCCGAGAAATACATCTAGTTAGGTTTCGAATTCGAGAAAATTAGTTTTGATCGATTAAAACAAACTCAGCACTGAAAATGTTGGTATATAGTGAAAATGGCTCTAACGATTTTTACAAAACTTGACGCCTATACTAATTCGAACTCAAGAAAACGATCTAGCTAGGTCGTTAATTCGAGATAAATCGTTCTCTGTGGTTAAAATAAGCTTTTTACTCAAAAAAGTGGTATTAACCGAAAAAAATTCTGACGATTTTTATGAAATATACTTTGAAATATACTATATGATAAAACCTTCCAACTAAGTCTCGACTTATTTTAAGCAATTTTTTTTTTACTTTTAATCATCCGTAATCGGAATCTTCGCCAACACAATGAAAGCCAATCTCGAAAGTAGCACTAAAAGATTGCCTTCTACACTTAATCGAGCTTATGTAGGCAAAAAATACGCTAAAATTTGTTTTAACCGGCTAGAACAAAAAAAAAATTGATTGATTATACCAACTGTTGATTTCGTGGATTTAAATATTTTCATAAACATTAGTGATATTTCTTGATAACTAACTGCACTTATACTTTTGCTAAGTTTAAAACCACTGCCATATTGCTACAAACATCTGTATAATTTGTTGCCATGGCGATATACCCTGGCGCAAAATTAGCAACAATTTTAAAAGCAAGATCATTTTTCTGTCAAACTTTCCATATAGCTCATTTTTGGTGCCAAACATTGACTTAGACAACGTATTTTGTTAATAATCATTTAATTATAAAACATGAAATATAGCACTCAGAGTATGCTTGATAATCGCATACATATAAAACAATTTTATTTTCACATATGACAATCCAAATTTCTGGCTATATGCAAAGTTTTCTTTTCTTTTCTTTTTTTTTACTTTAAAATACATTATTTACGTACTCGAATAAATGCTTCGGAATTAAAAATTTAAATTTTATATTTCTTCCCCCCCACTGAATAAATGACACTATATTTAAAAGAAAACAAGTATTTTTTCTCTTTAAAAGTGAAATATGTAAACTTTTGCCCATCTATGACATCATTTTCTCTGACTTTTAGTTTCTCATCGTGCTAAGACTAGGAGCCATAAATACAAACATTCGCATTTTACTTATTTTTTTTTTATAATATATACATTTAGCAACATATAAAATTCTTGGAAGATTTCGAAAATTAGAAGCATGCAAATTACACAGTGTGACAATAATGTTCTGAAATTCAGATGAATTACTTATTCTAGTAATTTTTTAGTTTCAAAAATACATTTTTTCAGGGGAGGCTCTGCCCCTCTGAACCTCCCGTAGTCTTATTAAATTTAAATTCATAATTTCCTGTTGATTGGGCGAATTGTAATAATGTATCTTGAATTTCGTTTTACACTTGAATTTTCTTAGGATAAGCAACAGGATTAAGGATTTTTTGTTACCGTAATATGCCAATAGCAATATTTCTATAATATGTGTATGTAATATCTAGTCTAAATAGATGCTATAAAATTGCGCAAGAAAATCACTTAGTGACATTAAACCAAAGTTATAAAATGCTAAAAGTGGATAAAAAGTACATTTAAAGGCATATAAATACCCTGTAAGTAATAAACTGATTTCCATGTTTTGCATGCACAATCGGCGACTTTTTAAAGATAAATATTGATATAAAAAAACTATTTTCGTAGAACTTTTAAATATGCATTTGGTAAAACAAAATGACGAGACTTCAAGTATAATGAATTCATGTGTTCTAATAAAAAGGGTCATCTGTGAACATGCATTATTTTATTCTAATGTTTTTAATTTTGCAAAGTATTTCTTCTCATATTCTCAGATCTGTTTATCAAAAAATATTTTTATGCCTTTTAAGTGTACTTCTTTTCACTTTTAACATGTTAAAACTTCAGTTTAAAAACATCGTAACCTACTCGGTAGCAATAACATGCAAAAATCACCAAGAATAGGCATATTTGGAGGCTTTTAAATCTACTGGATAATCATTCATCATCGTATCCACTGCTAATTGCCTAAATCGCATCGATTTGTCGCTATAAAAAATTTATTTGTGATAGTCTTTGACTATCACAATTCCTAATAAGGTGAAATCAACTTTATAAACAGATATCCTTTAGTTATAAAAAAAATTGGAATAAAAACCACTTTTAAATAACAGAAATTTTTTAAATAAAAATATTGAACTAATGTTTGTAACAAAAATGCACATTTCGATCAAGGAAATGCCTAAAATATTCTGGCAAGATTGCAAACAATATTGTGTAAAAGTTTCTATAAAAAGGTACATCTAAGTTCAAAAAGCAACATTTTGGAAAATTGAGTTTAAGTTTATGTATGTAATGTTTATGTATGATGTAAAAAAACTGAATTAATACTAAAACTGAATTACTCCGAATTTATTTAAAAAATGAAAAACCAAAAATTCCATATATTAATATTTATAGTTTAATTTAAAAAGAAAAAAGATTTCGAATTTAAAAATGAATGACAATTACTTTTTTCATTCATTCAAAAATACTCACAATTTATTTTTTTAAAGTTGAATTAATAAACTTGTTTATAAAACAATATTCGTCTTTAAAATATATTTTTAATTAATACATTTAAAAGATACATATATATTAAACGAGTAAGCAATTTTCCTGATTACGAATGATATCGTAAACGACAGAACCAATTTTCACGAAACTTGTGTCTAAATTCGAGCACGAGGAAAAGATCTAGCTAGGTCCCAAATTCAAGAAAATTCGTTTTTACAGGGTAAAACAAGATCTTATCTGAAACTTCTGCTTGCTATAAATTGAAAAATTCTCATGCAATTTACACTAAACGTGTTTTCTATACTAAGTCGAGCCCGAGAAATACATCTAGTTAGGTTTCGAATTCGAGAAAATTAGTTTTGATCGATTAAAACAAACTCAGCACTGAAAATGTTGGTATATAGTGAAAATGGCTCTAACGATTTTTACAAAACTTGACGCCTATACTAATTCGAACTCAAGAAAACGATCTAGCTAGGTCGTTAATTCGAGATAAATCGTTCTCTGTGGTTAAAATAAGCTTTTTACTCAAAAAAGTGGTATTAACCGAAAAAAATTCTGACGATTTTTATGAAATATACTTTGAAATATACTATATGATAAAACCTTCCAACTAAGTCTCGACTTATTTTAAGCAATTTTTTTTTTACTTTTAATCATCCGTAATCGGAATCTTCGCCAACACAATGAAAGCCAATCTCGAAAGTAGCACTAAAAGATTGCCTTCTACACTTAATCGAGCTTATGTAGGCAAAAAATACGCTAAAATTTGTTTTAACCGGCTAGAACAAAAAAAAAATTGATTGATTATACCAACTGTTGATTTCGTGGATTTAAATATTTTCATAAACATTAGTGATATTTCTTGATAACTAACTGCACTTATACTTTTGCTAAGTTTAAAACCACTGCCATATTGCTACAAACATCTGTATAATTTGTTGCCATGGCGATATACCCTGGCGCAAAATTAGCAACAATTTTAAAAGCAAGATCATTTTTCTGTCAAACTTTCCATATAGCTCATTTTTGGTGCCAAACATTGACTTAGACAACGTATTTTGTTAATAATCATTTAATTATAAAACATGAAATATAGCACTCAGAGTATGCTTGATAATCGCATACATATAAAACAATTTTATTTTCACATATGACAATCCAAATTTCTGGCTATATGCAAAGTTTTCTTTTCTTTTCTTTTTTTTTACTTTAAAATACATTATTTACGTACTCGAATAAATGCTTCGGAATTAAAAATTTAAATTTTATATTTCTTCCCCCCCACTGAATAAATGACACTATATTTAAAAGAAAACAAGTATTTTTTCTCTTTAAAAGTGAAATATGTAAACTTTTGCCCATCTATGACATCATTTTCTCTGACTTTTAGTTTCTCATCGTGCTAAGACTAGGAGCCATAAATACAAACATTCGCATTTTACTTATTTTTTTTTTATAATATATACATTTAGCAACATATAAAATTCTTGGAAGATTTCGAAAATTAGAAGCATGCAAATTACACAGTGTGACAATAATGTTCTGAAATTCAGATGAATTACTTATTCTAGTAATTTTTTAGTTTCAAAAATACATTTTTTCAGGGGAGGCTCTGCCCCTCTGAACCTCCCGTAGTCTTATTAAATTTAAATTCATAATTTCCTGTTGATTGGGCGAATTGTAATAATGTATCTTGAATTTCGTTTTACACTTGAATTTTCTTAGGATAAGCAACAGGATTAAGGATTTTTTGTTACCGTAATATGCCAATAGCAATATTTCTATAATATGTGTATGTAATATCTAGTCTAAATAGATGCTATAAAATTGCGCAAGAAAATCACTTAGTGACATTAAACCAAAGTTATAAAATGCTAAAAGTGGATAAAAAGTACATTTAAAGGCATATAAATACCCTGTAAGTAATAAACTGATTTCCATGTTTTGCATGCACAATCGGCGACTTTTTAAAGATAAATATTGATATAAAAAAACTATTTTCGTAGAACTTTTAAATATGCATTTGGTAAAACAAAATGACGAGACTTCAAGTATAATGAATTCATGTGTTCTAATAAAAAGGGTCATCTGTGAACATGCATTATTTTATTCTAATGTTTTTAATTTTGCAAAGTATTTCTTCTCATATTCTCAGATCTGTTTATCAAAAAATATTTTTATGCCTTTTAAGTGTACTTCTTTTCACTTTTAACATGTTAAAACTTCAGTTTAAAAACATCGTAACCTACTCGGTAGCAATAACATGCAAAAATCACCAAGAATAGGCATATTTGGAGGCTTTTAAATCTACTGGATAATCATTCATCATCGTGTACAATATAGCTTTGCGCGTCCGCAAAGCTATATTGTACACTAAATTATTAAAGATTAACTAGCTTTTTATTTCCCTCAGCGAGACTTTCTGCTTAATTTTTCGTAATTGAGATTATTTAAGTAATTTTTGTTTATCTACCCTATCTATATTATAAAGGACAAACATATCTGTGCGTAACGCATACGTCATTTTGCGAATGGCAACACTTTGAAATTTGAAATAAAAATTATAAAGGACAAACATATCTGTGCGTAACGCATACGTCATTTTGCGAATGGCAACACTTTGAAATTTGAAATAAAATTTCGGCTTTGCAATTTTCTCTACTGCAAATTTTTAAACTTCTAAACATCGCACATTTTAAAATTTACACCGTCGTATAAGGAAAAAAACGCTCTTTTAAATGCAATTTGTTTGAAAACTGTATCTCAATTTATTTTTGAGATATTAATTTTTTTTGTAGTTTTTAATACCAATTTTCTTATCGTGGCAACAAAAGTACCTCATTTCATTGAAAGTCATTGAAAGTAAACGGAAAATAGTCGAAAATAGGAGATACTGTATCTTTCTGTTGCCATTTTCTCATAAAACCTACAAAAAAAAAAAAGTTGAAATTAAAATATGGGTTATGTCAAGAATATTGTCTGTTATTCTGTGATAGTGACGTCATATGCACACTTTTCTATAGACGAAATTTAAGTATGGATTGTAAAAGTGGATTGCTTTAGCGGATGCAAATGATGTCATTTTATAAAAAAGCGTGTATTTTATTTCTTAAACCTGAATTATGTTTTGTAGAAGTGCGTCATTTTCACAGCCCAGCTGCTTTGAAATTCTTCACACGTGAAAATGCTTCACATTTAAAATTAATGTAATCGAAATCACACACTGATAAAACGCAATGTTTTACAAAAATTTAGAGTATCTTTATAAAGTATATTTTTCAATCTTCTGACCATCGTTACATTTCCAATTTTCGTCGCATAGAGAAAAAATTTACTTTCAAATGCAATTTGTTTAAAAACTTTATCTTAATTGACTGATGTATTATATTTTCTAAAATAATTTTTAAGCATGATTTTTATTTAAGTTTATCTTATCACGTGCCGGTTTCAATACATAATAATAATAAACATTTTTCACATAAAGCAACAAACATTTTTCAGCATTTGTTTCTGACTATTTTTGCATAACGAAATTAATACTTCCTTTATAAACAAATAAAAGAATAATATTAAAAAAAACACCAATCTAACATATTTGTGAAAGAAAAATTAACGAAATTAATACTTCTTTTATAAACAAATAAAAGAATAATATTGAAAAAAAAACAACAAATCTAACATATTTATAATCGTACAATTTAAATTTTTAGATCACCAAATAGGATTTTTTTTAATGGAATAACTTTGCAAAGTCCATCTCAGTTTACTGATTGTCTATAGTTTTAAAAACAAATTTTAAGCATGAAATATTTTTTAATTTATCTATATCGCGCGGAGCTCGATTACGAAAGATTAATCCGTTTGCCCTTAAAACAAAATACAGACTTCATCATTTTCTTACGGCTAATATCCATAAAAAAATTCCCTATGAATAAATAAATAAAATAATATAAATAAAACACAAATTTACCAGGCATGTATAAGCTCTGAAATTATCAGAATATAAAAGGATGCCATAAGTAGCAAAATCTTGGCAAATAACTCTTAGCATGCGGCTAATAAGAAAATATCGCTTTTGATAAATTTCAAAAATTTATTTGATTGTATAATTCGTATTTTCCATATGAAAAATGCTTTTTTAATGTAAGTTGTCAATCTAAAAATATTATGGAATATAAAAAAATTATTAGTTTTCAATTTTAAAAAATGATTTCACCTATATTCTTTAACCCGGGAAGCCCGGGTACGATCCCCTAGTATATATAAAATCCTAATGAAACGGATATTATGAAACGAATTTATGTAACGATTCTATGAAACGACTGATTAAACAACTGATTACGTTTCACGGCAATTTCTCCTAAAATAAGGAATACTTTGCAATGAAATTAACACCAAAAATCCGTATTGATCTGCAGATCTCAAAACTGGTATTAGAATTTTTAAATTCGAATTAGTTTTCGAAATATTAATTTTTTTCTAATTTTATATACTTTTCTTTAATGATGGCAACTCAAATTTTAATCATAACAGATATTTTTTTTTCTTCAGATTTTAGAAAAGGTTACTATTTTAAACTAATTTGGCGAGAAGTTTGAACTCCCTTAAATGTATGATAAGAAATGTATCATGTTACTTTTATTCATAATTCAATTTGTATTTCATTATCATTTTATTTAATACAAACTGAAACATTTAAAATAAATGGTTTTCACTTCTTTATTTTTTTTTAAACGAAATGAAAAGAAAAATATTAGGCACAGATGTCATATACGCACCGGGGTACCTAATTGGCGCCAAAATGGCATTATTTTGGTTGACATGGTAACCCGGCTATTGTTGTTTATTTAATAATAAATTTTTATTTACTTTATTTTCTTTTTTTAAATTACATAAATTGCACTGTTCTATAGTTAATTATTTTTTTGGTTATATTCCTTTAAAAAAATAATAGAAAATAATTCAAAAATAAGGTACTACTTAGTTATTCCATCGACCCATTTCGTCAAATTATATAAATCGCCAAACCACTCGCCAAATTATAGAAATTGACATAATTTTTATTTTAAATAACGAAAGAACAAAGAAAATAGTATAACATTAATAAATATACAAGTAAAACGTCGAAATAAAAATCACTTGATGACATAAAGACGTATAACGTGCTTAAAGTCAAGTGAATGTGACATTTACGATCAAAACCATTATTGGCATTTAATCTTATGGTTTGGTGATAGATTTTTGGTCGTCGGGATAACTAAGTAGTAACCAAAAATACATATGTAACTGGTATTCGAAAACGAGGTTTTCGCCAAATTTTCGTAAAAAAAAATCACGCCAAACCCGGTGCGTATATGGCATTTGGCCAAATATTCAATGATGTAACAAACGATGACATTTAATTTCAACTTCAGAGCAATGTTTTAATTTACCACTCGAAAAACAAAGGCTAACTGGCGAGTTTAAAAATAGCTAATCGCGAGATTTGCACCCGGCTAGCGTAACAGTACCAAGAATTCTTTGCGACCATGGAAAATTTTATGTAGTTTTATTCGAAAAAGAAATTTGATTTTTTAATCAAAAGGGAAAACTTTCGGCACAGATGTCATATACGGACCCATATTGGCGCGATTTTTTTGTGATGCCAGTGTCATATACGCAACGGGTACTTAACTAGCGCCATAGTATCGTTATTTTGCTTGATTTGATAAGCCAGATGTTGTTATTTATGCTGTTGATGTTTTCCCCAAATTAGCGTCGGAAAAAAATCGCGCCAATATGGGGCCGTATATGATATCTGGGCCAATCTTTCATATGAAAAGCGAAGGGATCAGAGCGTATTTATTTATGGCACTTACATGACTTGGACTATTATAATATAGATGAAATGATGGCGATAGAATAATATTTGGCGACTTATCACCTGTACCTGGCTAACATTAAAGTACCAAAATGGCACCAGGAATATAATAAGAAGTGATTCGCCCGGAACTGTTGATGATAGTCATATGACTTAGGTTATTGTTATAGAAATTGTTTTAAAATACCGGAAGACAAAGACTCTGTACACTTCATTCATTTTATTTTAGCTTCTTTTCAAACGTTTAACAGATCCTCTTTAATCAAACACGAAAACAACCATTGGATGCCTTAACAGCAACTGATTCGGCCTTAAATTTTTGAAATCAAAGGAAATTGAATGGAAACCCGTTTACAGGGAGATCTGCACAGCTTTTTTCAGTATAATTCAATCTTCTATAATATTTTTAAAACCGATCAGATTAGCGTGTTTTTGGATTCTGCGGTGTCTGAACGGGGTTGGCGAGCGTAGCTTGCAGGGGGCAGACCCCCCTAGTAGGGTATAAAATGCAGTTGCTATTGGTAACTGACAAAAGAAAAACAATGAAATACGTATCACGTCAAATAAGTAAAATGATAGAACAAAACAATTTATATTATTGTAAAACATGTATAAAGTACCGGAAAAATTCATACACCTAATATAAAAAAATCCGACAAATATATTAACAAAATATCAAAATAATATAAATAATTTGAAACCCTTATTTTTTAATTTCAGTATCCATAATTTACCATTTAAATACATTAATCAAATGCGCCATTTTATTTCAACAAATAGAAATATGAAAATCGTCTGAACTGCCATAGAAAAGCCTTATTGCGCAAAATAAAATGTTCTATATATTCCGAACGAATGAACCAAATTTAACCAAGAACTATACACCTAAATCCCGGGACCTCACCAACATGCCTTCTTAATTTCAAGCTAATCGGATGCTTTTTACGGCAGTTATCGAGGGACAGACAGACTAACTAACTAACAAACAAACAGACGGAAACCAAAAATTTTCGGGTCTCCACAGTAAGCCTTTCGGCAAAAATGCCATCCATTTGCTGAAAATTTCCACAAAAAAAAAATTCGCAATTTAAATTCATGCTTTGCTTTGACTTTATTTAAGGCACATGATGATCGAACAATTAACAGCCATGGTATTTACAGCTTTGTCGCCGGCGGACAAGTTTATCATAAGATGAATATGGCAGCTCATCCAACACAAAACAATGAAGGCGAATTCGAACGGCCGCAATGTGGTCAGATGTATTTTTTATGTTCAGAAGGTGCTGTTACGAAAGACTCGAATATCCTCTCAACCATGGAATCAGACAAAATTTAAGGGATCAGAGCGTATTTATTTATGGCAGTTACATGACTTGGACTATTATAATATAGATGAAATGATGGCGATAGAATAATATTTGGCGACTTATCACCTGTACCTGGCTAACATTAAAGTACCAAAATGGCACCAGGAATATAATAAGAAGTGGTTCGCCCGGAACTGTTGATGATAGTCATATGACTTAGGCTATTGTTATAGAAATTGTTTTAAAATCCCGGAAGACAAAGACTCTGTACACTTCATTCATTTTATTTTAGCTTCTTTTCAAACGTTTAACTGATCCTCTTTAATCAAACACGAAAACAACCATTGGATGCCTTAACAGCAACTGATTCGGCCTTAAATTTTTGAAATCAAAGGAAATTGAATGGAAACCCGTTTACAGGGAGATCGGCACAGCTTTTTTCAGTATAATTCAATCTTCTATAATATTTTTAAAACCGATCAGATTAGCGTGTTTTTAGATTCTGCGGTGTCTGAACGGGGTTGGCGAGCGTAGCTTGCAGGGAGCAGACCCCCCTAGTAGAGTATAAAATGCAGTTGCTATTGGTAACTGACAAAAGAAAAACAATGAAATACGTATCACGTCAAATAAGTAAAATGATAGAACAAAACAATTTATATTATTGTAAAACATGTATAAAGTACCGGAAAAATTCATACACCTAATATAAAAAATCCGACAAATATATTAACAAAATATCAAAATAATATAAATAATTTGAAACCCTTATTTTTTAATTTCAGCATCCATAATTTACCATTTAAGTACATTAATCAAATGCGCCATTTTCTTTCAACAAATAGAAATATGAAAATCGTCTGAACTGCCATAGAAAAGCATTATTGCGCAAAATAAAATGTTCTATATATTCCGAACGAATGAACCAAATTTAACCAAGAACTATACAGCTAAATCCGGGGACCTCACCAACATGCCTTCTTAACTTCAAGCTAATCGGATGCTTTTTACGGCAGTTATCGAGGGACAGACAGACTAACTAACTAACAAACAAACAGACGGAAACCAAAAATTTTCGGGTCTCCACAGTAAGCCTTTCGGCAAAAATGCCATCCATTTGCTGAAAATTTCCACAAAAAAATTCGCAATTTAAATTCATGCTTTGCTTTGACTTTATTTAAGGCACATGATGATCGAACAATTAACAGCCATGGTATTTACAGCTTTGTCGCCGGTGGACAAGTTTATCATAAGATGAATATGGCAGCTCATCCAACACAAAACAATGAAGGCGAATTCGAACGGCCGCAATGTGGTCAGATGTATTTTTTATGTTCAGAAGGTGCTGTTACGAAAGACTCGAATATCCTCTCAACCATGAAATCAGACGAAATTTAATGGAACTTGTAGAGCATATTATTCGGTTGCAAAATATGTTTGCACAATCATTTATGATGATGCGAGAAGTTGAAGAAGAAATGAATCGTCATGCTAAAGCAGAAGGAATAAATGCTCCATATGACAAACTTCTGTTAACAATGCAAGAAAATGTTGATTACAGAAGATTCAATGTCCCTATGACCAATGATGTATGCGCCGTGCTTACACTCAACGCCGATCAAAGCTTTCCAGATAACGAAATGGTGGTACATCAACGTGAAAAAAAATTGTCAATTTGCGTAATATTGATAAACGGATAGAACCATTCACATATCCACTATTTTACCTCAAAGGAACATTTGGCTTTTATATGGATCTACAATTGCAAACACCTTATACAAGTCGTCAGCACCTTACTCGACTAGAATTAGCACAATATAGAATTGCTTTTCGACATGAACTTACTAAATACCTTCCTCCAGAATCAGCTATTATAGATGCAGATTTGCGCCAAATGCACTTCAACGCTTTGCATTTTGGGGGTCGGCTTTTCCAACAATACCTTGTTGATACATACATCAGAGTACAGCGAGATCGCATCCAATGGATCAAGGCTAATAAAAAAAAATTCTTGCTGACCAATATTCTGGAGTTACTTACATTACTAAGTCACTCGCTGAAAAGAAAAATGCCGTTGTTGGTGAAAAGATAATACTACCATCTTCATTCATTGGATCAACGAGATAATATGTTAAACAGTTGGAAGATGCGATGGCCATTACCTACAGATATGGATCGCCTGATTTCTTTATCACTGTAACATCAAATCCTGAATGGCCAGAAATTAAAGAGGCATCAAGAATTGTCTTGGAAAATGGGATAATACATGAGCAACCTGCTCAAGATAGACCTGATCGCTAGAGTTTGTAAAATTAAATTCGACGGCGTTATTGAACAAAAAACAGGTATTTGGAAATGTTACTACTTACGTTTCTGGGGCATTCTCACAATCTTTTGACTTTTGGGAAAAAAATCTGGTGAAATTAAACTTCCTAAAATAACATTTTAATCTGACAGACGAATGCCTTAATGATTCAAAACTAGTAAATCTGCAGATAAAGAGCCTCAACGTCATCTCTGCAACTTATTGTTTTTAGCAAACTTTGCGTAATATTAATCTTTCTACAAAAACAAAATTTAAATTTTTTAAATTACACAAACATTTATAAAAGGAAAAAAAATATTTCGATGGTTTCAGACATTAGAAGCGTTAAATTAAACACGTTGTTATGTAATGATATTCTGAAATTCTCACGAGCTACTTATTCTAGTAATTTTTATATAATAAAGCAAATTTATTCAGGAGGGCTCCGGTCCCTGAACCCCCCGTTGTGTAATTTATTTTGCATTTGTAATTTTCTATTGATTGAGTTAATGATTATCCTATATCTTAGATTTCTTTTTACACTGCGATTTATAAGGATAAGCAACAATTTGGTCAAGCATTTTAAGTTATCCTAATATCCATACATCAGTATTTACTTGCCTGCTAACCACAAAAACCTGTATCTAATGGATAAAGAACTTTTGGAAATGTAAACTGAGACATCTAATTTAGAAATCTAATACTTTTATAATTTTTGTTTCCAAAAAATAATTTTGATTACCATTCTGCAATATTTATATCTAAGATCTAATCTAAATATCTAAAAATGTACTCGATAGCACTAACTTACTAAAATAACCCTAAAGTATGGGGACTTCTAAACCTAACGGTTAATAATTCATCATCGTTTCCACTTCCATTTGACTAAATAGATAAACGTGATTTGGCGCCGTTAAGTATTTTTTGTGATAGCCTTTTAATAGTATCCACATTTAATTTAAAATCGTGATGTTACAAATACCGTTGAAATTTGACGCACACCTATGTTCAGGTCAAATTACGAAAGGTTAACTAACATTTTATTTCCCTTAGCCAGACATTCTGTTTCATTCTTCGTAATAGGGATTATTTTAATAATTTAATTTATTTTACACTCTACAAGCTGTTACACGGGACGTTGTTCACGTAGCATTAAAATAGAGATAAATGCATTAAATAAAACATTTCACTCCCCACCATACATGGCAAGTCTCAGGCTTTTTGCACAACACTATTATCTTAGAGCAAATGTTGTTCTTTTAAATCGCGCAGATGTTTCAATTAAATAAAGTAACTTTTTTTGTATTAAAATACTGGTATCCAGAACGCCGGAGGCTTGGCAGCTCTGCTCCTCTTAATAGAAACATATATAATTAACCAACACTTTATCACATTTTATAGGAGACAATACGGAATTTCTTATTTGTATGGCCTTACATATACCTCAGTCAAAAAAATATAAACTGTTGTGCCAATTAATATACACAATTGCGAAAAGGAAATCGCAACCAATGAGAAAAGGAAGGCCAAGTAAAATCGTGTAAATCGAGGAATCTTTCTTCGTAGTGCTGGGAAAATACTACTACAAAAATTATTTTAGGTGGTATTTGGTGTGAAATGTTTATATGTATTCATTCCTGTCCTATTTATCTCTTTTATTATTTGTAATTTGCTTATTCCATTTTCCTGTTGCACGTGAAAATCTTACAAATTAAAATTAACTCTTTGGGAGAAATTGTTATTCCTTTTTTTTTTTTTTTGGCAACAATAAAGTTTATAAAGTTTAATAGAATAATGTCAGTTTATTCTGTATGAAAATAACGAAATTTTTCATTTATAATCAAAATAGTTGAATAAATAAATAAAAATATTATTCTATATAGTATATAAATACTATTTTCATTTCTGCGTTTTAAATCAATCTATATGCAAATATCTATACAAAGGCATTCATTAATTCATTCCTTTTAACTTTGATTTGACTTTAAAAACCATACATACTTTCACATTTATGACATTTTTAGATGAGATGCAGTTGCTACGCAACGGTTAAAAGGAAAAAAAAGTGAAATATAAGTAAATTCATAAAATAAAATGTTTTATATTAATCGAACACATGTATAAAATTACATCATAAATTATACACCTAATTTAAAAGCTCTGACAAATGTTTTGACAAAATTGTGAACTAAAAGGAATAATTTAATACACTTATTTAAAAATTTCAGCATCCAAAATTTACCATTTAAATCTATTATTCATATGAGCGATTTCTTTCCACAAATGAAAATTTGAAAATCGTCTGACTTCCCATAGAAAAGCATTATGTCACAAAATAAAATCTTCTATATATTCCGAACGAATGAACCAAATTTAACCCAAAACTATACAGCTAAATCCGGGGAGCTCACGAACATACATCCTTAATTTCAAGCTAATCGGATACGGCAGTTATCGCGAGACAGACAGACTAACTAACAAACAAACAGACAGACGGAAACCAAAAACTTTTCGGGTCTCCACAATAAGCCTTCACTGACGTTTCGGCAATAAAGAAAAAATGGTCAGCAGTGAAAATGTTTTTATTTAACTGAGGTTTATGTTAAACTTATGTTATGGAAAATTAAACTTTGCGAGTTTAATTTTCCTTACTATTTTACCACTAAAACTTTTTATTTTCTTCGAAATTTTTACTTATAATGAATTTGCATAGTACCCACAGGACATTCAAATAAGAAATAATAACAATATAGTATTTTTAGTACAAAAGTTTGGTATAACATTGTCTTAAAGGGGTATTAAAGAATGGACGGTAAGGTAAAAAAGGGGACGGTATAGGAAAAAAGGGACGAAATGGGAAAAAAAGGGATGGTAAGGATGGAACGGTTAGGAAAATTGCCACCTATTTTAGGCAAATCATGTTAAGATTAAGTGATAGCCACAATGTTCCTTGATTTTTAGAAACAGTTGTTAACATTGGATTAAATTATTATTTTTTTTAATTTACCTCGAAAAGTGCAGGAATAAACCTTGGGGATGGTCAGGCTACCAATAAAGCCATGATCTTGAAATTTATATTTAAATACTGATTTAAATTCTGCAGTAAATTTCCTGTCAAAGAATTTTAGACATTCTTTCTCTAACGTACTTCTGCACGAGAAAAAACTTGAAAAAAATTCTGTGGCTGCATCCGAAGTGATTTTCTGTATAAGTTTAGCAAGAGGGACGGTAAGAATGAAAAACCCAGGGACAGAGTTCAAAAAATAATATCAACCGTAAAAATGTGTGCAGGTTAATTTTTTTCTACATATTTATATAAAACAATTGTTCCAGTTTCGTAAAAAAATTACATCGAATTACTTTTATTGAAACAATTTTATACAGACAGCTCCAAACTTAAAAATCAGCATCAGGGGCACGGGACGGTTTAGGAGTTTTCCTGGTATTTGGACCCCCAACATCGTCCAAAACTTATTTATCTCGTTAATATTGTTATGCGATCATTCAATGGGATGTTCACCAGTATATGGAATAAAAAAAAAACGCAAAAAAGTGTATTAAAATAAAAATTATTATTCAGGGACATGAAAGTCAAAAGATTGTGAGAATGCCCCTTATAGAATAGAATTCGAGAAACGTGGCCTCCCACATATGCATCTGCTACTGATTATGTATCCTGAAGATAGAATCCGTAACCCACAGGAACTTGATGACCTGATTTCAGAGGAAATTCCCATTAATAATGATCCTGAATTACGAAATCTGGTGCTTAAATGGATGATTCACAATCCGTGTGGGAGACTAAACTCAAATGTACCGTGTATGATTAATAAAAATGGATGCATAAAATGTCTCTTCAACTACCTTAAATGTTTAACGAAATCACTTCTTTAGCGGACGATGAAAAACCAAGTTATTGACGCAGATATAATCCAAAGTTGGATCAACATAGTTTAGAATTTTCGCACGAGCATGCTGTTTATCGGAAGGATATAAATGGTTGCAAAATAACAAGAGATAACCGTCAAGTAGCTCCATACAATGCTTATCTATTGAAGAGATACAAGTGTCATATAAACGTTGAATATGAAGGAAATATTCGTGCTGTAAAATATCTCTACAAATATATCTGCAAAGGGCATGATTGTGCAACAATAAAGATTGTTGAAAACCAGAGCAAACTTATGTAATGAAGTCGACACCTATATTGAAGGTCGATAAATTACTCCACCAGTTGCATGTTGGCGATTATTTGGCAACGAGATTCAAAAGAAAAGCCATTCTGTTCAACGCTTAGTTATCCATTTACCAGATCAGTATCCAGTGATGTAGCTGTACTTGAAAAATCCTGGGTCCCCAGGACCCAGGATTTCCCAAAATCTGGGTCCCTTTTTTACAAAAGCGGTCCCCATCAATAATAATTCATATTTTAAAGGAATAAATGAAACGTGTTTATTTGGAAAAAGGTAAAATAAATGCATTAATTATTGTTTTAATAATAATTAAATAATGAATTAAAACCAGTATTATTTGCACTCAGATAAAATATTTAAAAAAATATATTAAGAGAAATTTTCTTTACTTTTTTAAAAGTAAAAATGCAAGATACAATTTTAATTGTAAAATAATGCTTATTTGAGAGTAGAAGATATCAAGTTCCACTAGCAAGTATCACTAATGTTCGCATTTCTTTTAAAAAGGGGCAAGACAGGTTTATTGAAAAAGCTATTTTTGCTGAAGAAAAGAATACTTATGGGTAAAGGGGTACTTTTTGTTGAATAATAGGTGCTTTCATTGCACTTCCAATGAATTATTTGTCAGTGTAGATCTGTGTTGGAATCAGACATTTTCCTTGGAAGGGAAATTCACATCTAAATCATAAATAAGCATCAAATCATAACTCTTCAAAAGGTGGTAGACATTTCAATGCAATAAGAAGGGGGTGGGGGTTCACTGGTCCACCCCCTGAAAACATTATCAAAGTATACAGAAATCATGCTGTATTTTTAAGAATCTCATAAAAAAAGAAATTAAATCTCATTTTATGAATGTTCTACCTATAAGTTTGGTTTGCACATCTTTTTCGGTGCTTTGGATGCTTTGACTAAATTCGCGTTTTTTCCGCGATCCTTTGACGAAATTTGCTAGTTTATTCGCGAACGTTTTACGAAAATCGTGTTTTTTGATGAAATGTGATCTTTTTTTGAGAACCTTTGACGAAATTCGGCTTTATTCCGTGATCTTTTGACGAAATACGCTATTTTTTTGCGGCCCTTTTACGAAAATCGCGTTTTTCCGCGATATTTTGATGAAATTTGAGCTTTTTGTCGCGATCCTTTGAAAAAATCTTTTCGCGATTTTTTGATGAAATTCGCTATTTTGTCGCGATTCTTAGACAAAATACGCTTATTTTTTCGCGGCCCTTTTACGAAAATTGCATTCCCCCCCCCACGATATTTAGATGAAATTTGCGCTTGTTCCGCGATCCTTTGACAAAACCGGCTTTTTTTGCAATTTTTTGACGAAATTCGCTATTTTTTCGCGATCCTTAGACGAAATACGCTATTTTTTCGCGGCCCTTTTACGAAAATTGCGTTTTTTTCCCGCGATATTTAGATGAAATTTGCGCTTTTTCCGCGATCCTTTGACGAAAACGGCTTTTTTCGCGATTTCTTGACGAAATTCTCAATTTTTTCGCGATCATTTAACGAAATATGCTATTTTTTCGCGGCCCTTTTACGAAAATCGAGTTTTTCCGCGATATTTTGATGAAATTTGCGCTCCTTTGACGAAAATTGGTTTTTTTCCGCGATTTTTTGACGAAATTACGCGTCCCGCGGGGCGCGTAAGAGCTACTTTTTTGCGTCCCGGCTCCAATTTTTCGCGTAATTTACGCGCTATAACGCGTCCGCGGCATCGCTGGTATCGAATTGCAAACATTGATCTAGCACAAGAAGATTTAGCAGATACGGGTCAGAAAGATTCAACATTAGAGGCATATTTCCGGCGTAATCGAGGCCTAAAACAAAAGAAGAAAATAATCTTCTGAACGGAAATTCTCAAGAAGTTATGTATCACTACTATTGGCAAATTCCTGAATACTTCAAATGGGATGGAAAATCCAGCGAATGGATTCAGAGAAGGGTCGCCGTTTGCGCGTTATTGGTCGAATACAAAATGTAAATTTCATCTCCCAGCCAGATCCCTAACACTTACGACTGTTGCTGGTACCATGTTATTAATGTAACAAGCTTCGAAGATATGCTAACAATAGATGGCATTACGTATGCATCATATAAGCAAGTTTTTTTAGTTCGTGGACTAACTTACGATGACCAACAATGGACTGAAAGTCTGCGAGAATCTGCTATGTCGAAGATGCCTGAAGTCATGAGAACGCTGTTTATACGGATTCTCATTTTTGGACCTCCTGAAAATCCAAGGCGCCTATTATATGGGAAATGTTTAAGACAGATTTGGCTGAAAACTTCATCCGAGAAACAGGACGGATGGTTAATTCTGTCGAAGGGGTGCTTAAGCGTGCTTATCGAATTATCGCATTTAAGTTAAATACAGAAGCTACTGAAGGTAGGAATTTCCGATACTGGGTTCATCAACTTGGTATGGACGATATTGATGGATAGGAGAACGTGCTAAATGAAGAAACAATGAACACCAATGAGTATATTTCTATTGGAGAACATTTATATCAATTTCTTAAAGGGAGACAAATTGAAATTCTTGATTATATCTTACATTCAGTAAACGATTCAACCCCTCGATCAAAATGTTTCTTTATTGATGGACCTGGAGGTACTGGAAAGACTTTTGTATACAAAACTCTTTATTACATTCTTTCAGGAAAAAAGCATAAAGTAAAGTGCATGGAATTCACTGGGATTGCTTCTATTTTGCTACATGATGGATGTACTTCACACAAGACTTTTGGAATTAAAGTTCCATTGACATCGGATTTAATTTCCAACATCAAACTTAGATCTGCTAAAGCAGTCAAGTAAGCAAAGTTGATATATTTTTGATGGATGAAGCCCTATGCTGCCAAAATACGGACTGTACAACATAGATCAATTGCTGCGCTCTATTGGAAATCCAATTTTGCCATTTGGTGGAAAGATTATTGTCATAGGAGGGGACTTCCGCCAATGTCTAACCGTCTAACTACGAGAAAACAGAAGTGAAATATTGTATTTATCAATAAAAAAAGTGAGCTGTGGCATCACTTCAATTCAATTTAATTAACAGATAACATGAGCGTTGATCCGGAACAAAAAAGATTCGTCAAATATCTTTTGAAACTTGGAAATGGATAGCTACCTGAGAACGCGATGGGTGAAATCGAACTACCCGTAGATATACTTTCAAATGATCATCTCATTGATGAAGTCTTTGGGAACTGCTTAAAGAAAAGAAGTTGTGAAGAAATGAAGGATCGAGCTATCCTTGCGCCATTAAATAAAGATGTCTAAAAGATTAACGCCTAAATTATTGAGAAGCTTCCTGGAGAGTATAAAATCTAGCAGAGCTACGATACCGTCAAAGATCAACCTGAAGGAGCAGTCCAGTTTACTACGGAATTTCTCAATTCTATCGAAATAGCTGATTTGCCACCTCATGAGTTAAAGCTTAAAACTAACGCAATAATCATACTATTGCGCAATTTAGATTTCCAGAAGGTCTCTGCAATCGAACAAGGCTAACTGTTAAAGATCTTTGCAATAACATAATCAAAGCAAAAATAATCATAGGAGGATATTCAGGTATCGAAGTACATATTCCGCGAATAACTCTCCATTCAAGCAGAGGTCAACTTGGATGCACGATGAAAAGGTACCAATTTTCTGTGAGGCCAAAATTTGCAAGAAATATACATAAAGCTCAAGGCCAGACCTTCGAATTTGTTGGAGCCGACTTACGGATACCTGTTTTTATGCATGGTTTTATGCTCTATGTTGCTTTTTCCAGGGTTAAGAGGCAAACAACTTAAAGGTACTTCTACCTACAGAAAATCCTCATCAGTATCATAATGTTGTATGGAAAGAAGTATTGAGTACACCAACAACCAATCAACTTAGCATTTAAAAGACTGCAGAAATACGTAACCAAGTGGTTTACTAGAAAGTACTAAGAAAGGGATATAGATTTGTCAATAAATAAAAAGCTCAAAAAACGAATATTTAGTATGTGTTATTATTATTTTTAGAAAGTAGAAATGACATTTTCATGTAGAAATAAATACGCTTAAACAAAAATAAATAAAATTTTTTCAAAGGTATGATCTCAGAGTAAAACTAGTATGTTGTGGCCATCACAAAACTTTCTTCAATATAAATCACGTCAATTAAATCATTTAAATAGTACAAGAAATAACAACGATTTAGCACCAGTTCATATCAAAGTATATCTGAATTTGAAGTTGGATGAAAATTCGTGCCTTAGTTCTTGAGATAGAGCTGAAATTCTGAAAAATGTAGCATAGCAGCACCACCTGTTGAGCGATTTCCACCAAAAATAAATAGCACTAAATGATATCAAGGTATACCTGAATCTGAAGTTTGTTGAAAATCCGTGCAATAGTTCTTGAGATACAGCTCTTGCGGAAATCGTGAAAAATGCAGCACAGCAACGCCACCTGTTGGGTGATTTACACCAAAAATTAAACAGCACTAATTTATATCCGGGACTAACTGAATCTGAAGTTCGATGAAAATTGGTGCATTTTTCTTGAGTTAGAACTATTGCGATAATTATGTTAATGCAGCATAGCAGCGCCACCTGTTGGGAGATTTTCACAAAAAAGTAATCAGCACCAAACTATATCCTGGACTAACTAAATCTGAAGTTTTATGAAAATCTGTGTAGTAGTTCTTGAGATATAGCTGTTACAGAAATCGTGAAAAATGCCGCATAGCAGCGCCACCTGTTAGGCGATTTTCACTAAAAACTAATCAGGTCCAGTTTATATCAAGGTCTAACTAAATATAAAGTTTTGTGAAATTCCGTTTATTAGTTCTTGAGATAGAGCGCCCACAAAAGTTTTGTCACATACAGACTCACAGACAGACATTTTCTGAAAACCATCAAATAGTGTTCTGGGCATTCTGAAACGTATAAATCCGTTGAAAACCGGAAGTCGAAAATTTTCACGAATCAAACACTTTCTTCTTGTAAAGATAGAAGAAAGTAAAAATCACCGAGGGATGCTCGGTGTACCAGGTACTTTAATTATTAAAAGGAAAAAAATCGATTCTACTCAAAAAAAAAAAAAAAAATCTTATCGAATAAAAAAATAATATTCATATTTTTCATCTAGCAGTCTACTTAAAAAAATTTATAATTGACTTTTTTATCGTATACTAATGCATTAAAACCCTAGCCACAATCTCATTAAAGACGAAATCTTCCCGAAATGAACTTCAAAATTAAAAGCTTTTTAAAGAAATTAACCCATCTGAAGAAGTGTTGAACTCAGTCACTTCTCTCCGGGAGGGATTTCTGTGACTGCGGTGAGGGGGGACATTATAGAATTCCGGGGGGGGGGGTTATACTTTATGACCATTGAAAACGTAAAGTATCAAATCTTCCGGGAGGACATCTCATTGCTCCGGGGGGTGTCCCCCCCGGGCCACCCTCTGAATTCAACACTGATCTAAAGTAAATATATTTACTTCAAAGTGTTTCAATACTATGAAACTGTAGCCCAATGGTTAATGCTCTCGTCTCGTAACACTAAGATAGCTGGTCTGATTCTAGGTCAACAATTTTTATTTTTTCCCCATTTTTTTCTTCACGTATATTTTACTCCCTGTAACGGAGAATCTGAGAGTATAATTATGTACCAGGTTACACATTTGTATTTCGACTGTAACCAGTGGTGGAACAGTGGCGCAGCAATTGAGCGATTGTTACCATTAAATTTTTATAGTATTCTTCGCCTTCAGAAATCTCAGAAATTCTGTCCTGAAGTTAAATGAAGAATACTAATAAAATTTTGCGGTGCGAATTGATTCTCTGCTGCTACACTGTTCCATCACTGACTGTAACACATTTACTTAGCTGGAGACGTTTAAAATAATTCATAATCATAAATAATAATCGGGTCACTCCCAATTTACAACAACCATGATTTGGTGCTATAATGTAGTGTTTGTGACATGCTTCTATTACTAATATTCAAATTTAATTTAAACCGTATTGTTCCTAGAATCTATCATGTTTGACGCTAACATTGTCTGTTCAGGACTCACATTTGGTAGATTAACTAATCTTTTTTTTTTTTTTTACTCATCGAAATTTTCTATTTAAACTTTTGTAATCAGAATATTTTAATATATATTTTTATTTTTTACACTAATTGCTAGATAACTATAAACGAAGAAAAGAAATTATGTGCGGTGAGAAATTTATAAAAGTGACAGTTTAAAATATTTTATATGTTTGGAACAGATACAAAATAATTCCACAGAACCTTAGACAGTTAATTTCAAATGGCAGACAAATGTATTGACAAAGTTTCAAATCGATTGGATTAATTCTAAATTTTCAATGTACGCTTGAAATGGAGGACACGGATTAATTATAATGCAATGGTCCCTTGTTATATCGTATTTGATACAATCAAATAAATGAATCACACGAATAAATCATCACAAAAATTAAGAGCGATAGCATAGAGGAAAATGTTTTGTATTATTCTCTAAAATGTTACTTTAAACACATATTAGTCGTTATATAACCGACCACAGCAATTCTATATTACTTGTCTAAATTGTAAAAAAATAATAAATCTGTAAATAAAACAATTCAGTTAGAAGACACTCGGCATCGAGACATGAAAATCTAATAATGAGTATGTTATGAAATGTTTTCCGCAAAAAAATTAATTTCTTTGATTTGGATTTTGGCACTTGGATTTACCAGCAAGTGTCAATACAAAAATCCATGGAATCACACGATGCATTCATAAATGCTGCAGCTGAGTTGCTCACATTCGCGCAGAACACATTTTGCACAAAAGAAGATAATTACTATCACGTCACTAGAAGAATGACACATTTGTTCCTCTGAATTAGCGCTAAAAGTAGCTTTACTTTTTTCGCTAGAAACTAGTGATTTTTTGTATCGCGCTAACTCTCTACATTACATTTTCCAAAGTGTAGCGTGCTACAATACAAACTGCTGGCAAAAGTAGCGATACTATATATAGTTTTGCTGCTTGTATAACTCTATTTCCGATCACTGGATAGTTTAACTGCCCTCTAACCAAAATAGATTTTTTTATAAAGATGATAAATTTTGATAAATTCTGTATTAAAAAAAGTTAAATATAAAAGATTAAGAAATTCACAAAGCATTTTCGTGTTTGAATATTAATACTAAATGTGAAATTTTGACAATATTGTCAGGTGGATTTGTGTCAAAATGTTCTAATTTCAATACGATATCAAAATCTTGTCTTAACTAACGATGATTAATGTAAAAAAATCTCAATATACTTCCGCGAAATCATCAAATTTTTAACTTGGTGTTGTTGTCTTGCGATACTTTAACTGTCAATAAAACGCCAAAAACAACAATAATTTGGTTATTTAACGAAACTTTTAAATAACAAATAACGGTAATATTAGCAAACATGAAATATTCAGTTTTCTAAGTCACCCCAGAAAAAATTTCATATGTAATCTAACGACATGACTAATAAACTTAACACATGTATTTAAATTATTACTAATTTTAATAAACTACAAAATAAGATTTGATTAATTTGAGATTTTTGCATCCCGAAAATTTATTTTAAATTTAAATGACTACTTAGAATGTGCTTAAAAGTAGAAGTGATCAAATTCTGAATAATTTATAATATCTGAATACTGTACACCCACTTTATATTCAAATTCTAATTTAAAATGAATATAAAATTAGTAGTGAGTGAAAATAGACTAACCGTTAATTTCTGTATGCTGAATATTTAACCAAAATATTAGTGTATTAGGTTACAATTTGTGTTAATCACTTGATTTCGTATCATATACATTCTGAAGCATTTTGTTCACAATATTTATAAAAGGATATTTTTTTAAAGTTATAATATTCATAAAATACTCATTCTAATATTTTTTATGAATTATAAAACAGAAAAGATTAAAAAAAAATAATTGTATTAAATCAGTGCAAACAGAACAGAATATAAATTCAATCAATTAATTCTCTAATCGATAAATAGTTACTAGCAAAAGTCGCGGTTTTGCGAAAGTGCGGTTGATGAAATATAAGAAGAAATATTTGTGCGGCTATCCCAGGGTTGCCATATTCTAGTCGTAACTATGTTTTAAAAAATATATTCCTTTTGGTAGATGCCTCTTACAGTTATTATTTGGGAAGGATTAGTTTTTGAAAAAAGTGATTCCTGCTTTTTAAGAATAACAAGTAAAAATTAAATTTAAAAAATCAAAAAACCTGACTGCGCGAACTAGTTAATTATTTCTCATGAATGATAAACTATTTTTTATATTACTTAGCTATTTTTTTTATTTACTTGTATTGATGACTTTTAAGTTGTTTTTAATTGTTAATTCCTATCTATAAACACTGTTTTGATGAGGCCTATAGATGTCTATGATGGTTAGAGTTTCAGTAAAGCTAGAGATCCTACCTACAAAACTTCCAGGTTGTGTAATATTTAAACGGAGCTTCTGACTGTACTCAATATGGTGCGTAAAAATTTGTTTTCATGTCTACCACTATTTTGTATTTTATGGCCACCATTTTGAATTTATAAAAACAAAACCTAGCCTATGACCATCGGACGGTTAAGACGAATCGATATAGACCCCATTTATAAAAATCCATCCAGCTGTTGGGATGTTTCGAGGGTATAAAGAAATCCACATAGCCAGGTACGCGTGAAACACATAACGCTTCTTGGCAGTCGGGTAAAAAAAATGCCAGGTTTGCCTGTTGGCCTGTGGCAGAAAATTACATTTTCACCGGTAGTGAAAATATTACTAATAAAAAATAACAAAAATGTTCTTTAAATATGCAATTTGAATATACAGGGTGTCCCCGAATTCATGGACCAAACTGTAAGGGTTCATGTAAAGTACACATAAAGAAGCAATTTTGGTATAGCAATGTGGGGTGGGAAATGAAAAGTTTTGGCGAAAAACAAGAAACGTGGAGGAAATGAAAACAAGCGTTTTATTAACATAACAATTAAATGCTCAAATTTGCTACCACTAATATCGATACATACCTGGAAGCGTCTAGGAAAGTGATTGGCGTACCTTTTCAAAGGTTTCTGATGTCTCATCTATGAGACACTAGTTGACTCTAACATCATATTGCAAGACTTTGCAATGAAGTCCTTATCATATTAATTATCATTTAGGTTCAGCATATGATTTCAAAATGTAGTTTTGAGAGAATGTTTACAGAGTAATTTAGACAACCATTTTTATTGGTAACAACAAAGCAGTAACAGACATTACATTATATATTTTTAAATACATAGGTTTTTGAAAGTTATTTTTAATTTGAAATAGGTTAAATTTGATCAAGAAAATTGATTTTGTCATTTCAGACAGCCCATTTTCTAGGTTTATTTTCAGTAATGCTTTTTTTTAAATATAAACTTTTACTAAAAAAATATGTAAGGAATATTGTTAGAGTAACATACAAGAGTAATTCTCAACACTATATACCTTTTGGAAAACCAACATCGAATCCTTCAGGATTATTTAATTTGAAAATAAAAAATAGTCTTTTGTCGGACATGCAAAATGCCTCAAATTTGAAAATCACCCATGTACCATTAACTAAAGTGGCAGGGTTGCCAATCTGGCCTCCATTTTTATTCTGAAAATTCAAATTTGTAACAGAAATTAAAAATAGCATTTTTTGATTTATTAAATGACAGAAATTCTTTATTCGAAATTTCCGGTGTGAATTTGAAATTTTGAACTTAAAATGGAGGTGAAATTTGCAACCCTGTTAAGCCGGCTGTGTTAAAGCTCATCCCGCCACTATGAGGTGGTGTTAAGACTATGTGGGCGGAGCTTTGTTAAGATTTTTTGATATCTAGATAGCCATCATTCAACTTCACGAATCCTCTAGTCAGCACTATATTAACACACATAGCTACAAAGAATTATTCTTGTACGGAATCGAATATAAAGAAATGTTCTTTTACGAAAACGATTTTATGTTTATTAAAGAATGTATACTTTTAATCCCCTTAACGGCGCTGATCTTAGTAGTGCTAAATGCTTTTTCGAAAAAGAATGGAAAAGGTGTCACTTTTGAAATAAATCATGTATTTTAATTTGTGAACATTTTATCATGATGTTGACAAAATTACGTTAATTTACTGACGTTCCATTCCAATGTTTCATTTACCTGGTACCTGTTGTTACCAAAATGTTTTACAAATACCTTGATTGAATCAAATTACATAAATTTTCTGTTTCCGATGAAAATAAAGAAAAATTGTTAAGGATAAAGAGTTTTATAGGTGTAATTGACATCCAATTTAAAAGAAAACGTACATCCTGATTCATAAAAGATATTATCTCTGTTCGAAATTTATTTATCGTCTGCCAATGCTCAGTGCGAGCATTTTTGTGTAAGTTTAATTTCTAAAAAATGGCAACGTTCTTTTTTGTTGACATGTATTTTATTCTATTCTAAGAGCGTAAAACCAAGAGGGTTTATAATTAAACGTGTGATACAGTTCACTTTGTTATTTATTAAGTGTTGTGAGTTATTGACGAGTTTGTGTTTATTTAATTTTAATCAGCGCGCTACATAATTTTTGGTTCGTCTCCCGGAGATTTGATATTTTTTCTTTTTGTTAATCGAGTGATAGAACGAACTTAAGATGAGTTTCGTTTTCAAGAGTAATCATGTTATCGTTCCGAAGTTGTGATGTGAAAATAAAGAAGCTGCGTCATTCAAACATCTATACTATTTGGTGAGTCTTTTTTGTTAATATTATCTCATTATGACTGAATTTAAAGACATTTTAGTTAGAAAACGAGTTTTAAAAGCTACTGTCACTAAACTAGAAAATAATATTATTAGTTCGATAGATGATGCTGATTCTAGTCAGCTTGCTTTATTCGAAAATAAAATCAAAAAATTAAATGAAGAATTACATGAAATTTTTAATGCAATTTTTTCACAATGTAAAGAAGAAGATGTAGATAATTTTGTTGATGAGCAACAATCCGTACAGGATAAACTTGACAATCTTTGGTTAAGTGTTAACCGAAAAAACTCAAAATTTACTTTAAATGAATCGAATCAAAATAATAGTCTTTCTAAATCTCAAATACCAGAAGTAAAGCTCCCAAAATTGACACTTCCTACGTTTAGTGGTAATTTAGAAGAATAGATATCATTTTATGATTTATTTAAAGCTAGTGTGGATAATAATGAGAGTTTATCAGACTGTCAAAAATTGCAGTATTTGAAATCGGCATGTAAAAACAGTGCACTTAAAATTATTCAGAGTCTTCCAATATCTGATTCAAACTATAAGACAGCTTTAGAATTATTAAAGGAGCGATATTCAAATAAGCGTGAGTTAATTAATGCATTAGTTAAGAGGTTAATTGGAATGCCAATGCCTTGTATTTCGGATAATGCACAGTCTATTTTAGAGAGTGTATATGCTATAAACGAATGTGTGCGTTCGTTAAGTGTGCTTAAACAAGACGTTAGTGGATTTTCGGAAGTAATGATTGTTTATCTAATTACTGATAAGTTAGATAAAAATACGAGATATTGGTGGGAAAGAACATTAAAAAAGGAGGAGGTGGGAACTCTTGATAATTTATTATCTTTCTTGAAGGATCATGCTAGAACCCTTCAAAACAGCAAATCCTCAGTAATGGAAATAAAGAAAGGTAAACTAACGACATTGTTGTCTTCTAATAATAGTTGTTGTGTATGCAAGGAATCACATCCGTTGTATAAATGTCCTAAGTTCTTGCAGTTAACTCACTGGGTAATCTTGTAATCTGTCGCGCTTTGCTGGATAGTGGCAATGAAGCCTCTTTCATAAGTAAAAATTGTATGCGTAAATTATGTTTGCCAAGGCAATCTACTAAAGTACAGATTACATGTTTAGGTTCTTATAATGCTGAATCTAATGAAGAGGTAAATTTAAATTTTACTCCCCATTTTAATTCTGAAGTGAGATTTGCCACTAGAGCATTTGTGATAAAAATAATAACATCAAATGTGCCGTATAGTTCTATTACTTCAAATATTGTGAATAATTTCACTGATTTAGTTCTAGCAGACCCAATATTCTTTGAATCAAGACCAGTAGATATCTTATTAGGTGTTAACGTTTTCTTTACATTGCTTAAAGGGGAAGTTATAAAAAGAGAAGAAACTCTACCCTTCGCCGTATGTTCTAAACTTGGTTGGATAATTAAGGGAACTACCTCTTTTGATACAAGTCAACGTACATTTTCTGTTAATAATATTCAATTTCAACTAGATGACTTAGTTCAAAAGTTTTGGTCTTTAGATTCCATTCCTGAGCTAGTTCGAATATCTAAGGAAGAACAAGAATGTGAAGACCATTTTAAGAGCAATTATTTTCGAAATAGTTCTGGAAGATTTGTTGTGAAACTTCCATTTAAAGATTCTCCATCGCAATTAGGTGACACTACGGAATTAGCCATACAGCGATTTCGTTCTTTGGAACGTAAGCTTTCAAAACAACAGTCTATTTATAAAAACTATCGAGAGTTTATGAAGGAATATTCGGATTTGGGTCATATGGAACGGATATCCAAATCGGAAAGGGTCCCTGCATTTGTTTTTTATTTACCTCATCATGCGGTAATTCGTGAATCCAGTTCGACGACAAAATTAAGAGTTGTTTTTGATGCCTCTGCTAAATCTACCTCAGGTGTGTCCTTGAATGATATTCTAATGGTCGGACCCCGTATACAACAGGAACTTTTTCCAATTCTTTTAAGATTTAGAGCTTTGCCTATTGTTGTACGAGCAGATATAGAGAAGATGTTTAGACAAATCTTGATTAATCCAGAAGATAGAGATTTTTTAAGAATTTTTTGGAGAGAGAATTTCCAGGATCCGTTAGAGGAATATCGTTTAACAACCGTCACTTATGGTACGGCATCTGCCCCGTTTCTGTCTACAAGAGCTCTTCATCAGCTTGCCTTAGATGAGAAAACCGATTTTCCTTTAGCATCTGCAGCTGTGTTGAAAGATTTTTATGTAGATGATTTTCTCTCTGGCAGCCAGAATGAGGAAGAAGTTGTGGAACTAATTAGTCAATTGACTTTATTAATGAAACGAGGTGGCTTTAATTTACGAAAATGGATTTCAAATGTACCTGGAGTACTGAGGAATATTTCTGAAGAATGTAAGGAAAGTACAGAGTCATTGCTCTTGATTAATGATGGCGGGATAAAAATTTTAGGAATTCAATAGAATTTAACGGGTGATTTTCTTCTGTTTCACTGCTTTAGACCATGAGAAAAAGGACAGATATTCTAAAAGAGATATTTTGTCAGAAGTTGCAAAGGTGTTTGATCCGCTAGGCTTGCTTTCCCCCTGTGTTGTTTTCATGAAGGTACTGCTGCAAGACTTATGGAAGTTTTCACTTACCTGGGACGAGCCAATTAGTGAAGAACATAGTAAACGGTGGACACCTTTTCGGAATGATTTAAAGGTAATTTCTAAGTTGAAAATTCTTCGATTTGTATTAGCTGCAGATAAGATAAACCTTCAAATTCATGCCTTTTGTGATGCGTCTGAAAAAGCATATTGTGCAGCAATATATATGCGTTCAGTTTCTCAGAATGAGACAATCACCGTAAATCTTTTGACATCTAAAACTAAGGTCGCACCCATTAAGACTCAGTCAATCCCAAGGCTGGAACTTTGTTCAGCTCTTCTTTTGACAAATTTGCTAAAAGTTGTTTTGGATCGCTTAAGTCTCAAGGAGAGTGAAGTATTTGCGTGGACTGATTCTAAGGTTGCGTTGGCATGGCTTTCTGCAGAGCCTCATAGATGGCAAACCTTTGTAGCAAACCGTGTTGCTAAAATCCAAGAAACACTGCCTAATATTTCGCGGAATCATGTTCGCGGGCTTGAAAATCCAGCTGACTGCGGAACAAGAGGTATGCTACCATCGGAATTAGTGAATTGTGAGCTATGGTTTCATGGTCCTAAATGGTTAAGAGAGCCATGGGATAAACCGTCTAATGAATCATTTGATGGCAAGGATGTACAAGAAATTATCCTAAAGGAAGAAAAAAGGAATTGTGTTGTAAATATTTCTAAACTTAATGATGATCATCTGATTTTCAGACATTCTTCTTGGAATAGACTAGTAAGAATCGTCGCGTGGTGCTTAAGACTTGTCGTTATCAAAAAGTCGTTATCAAACCGAGTAAATGGTTTTTTCTCAGTCTCAGAGCTTTCAAATTCCACAACGAAAATTCTGAAAATAGTCCAAAACGAGTGTTTCCGTGATGAAATATCTGATTTAAGTAATCACAAATCTTTAAAATCTTCAAGTAAACTTTTGTATTTAAACCCATTCCTGGATCATAATTGTATTTTGCGTGTTGGTGGAAGATTGAGGCATGCTAATGTCTCAGAAGATCAGAAACACCCAAAAGACACATCACATTGCCTAAGACACATCATATAACTGCATTAATTATCAAACATTATCATATAACTTATTTACATGCTGGTCCACAGCTTCTTTTAGCTGTTCTTCGAACCAATTTCTGGATTTTAAGTGATCGAGATGCAGTAAGAAAAATAGTGAGGAGTTGCTTAAAGTGTTTTCATGCTTCATCATCGGTTGGCACTCAAACAATGGGAGATCGTCCAGCCATACGTGTTAGGCCAAGTCGTCCATTCTCAAAGATTGGAATTGATTATGCCGGCACATTTATGTGCAAGGAGAGAAATCGTAGAAATATCAAGTCGTTTAAGAGTTATATTGCTATTTTTATTTGTTTTCCAACTCGTGCTATTCATCTTGAATTGGTTTCGGATTTGACAGCTTCCACATTTTTGGCTGCTGTGAAAAGATTTGTTGCCCGTAGAGGTAAACCACCTGGTTTGGTTAGTGATTGCGCAGGAAATTTCAAGGGTGCAAGTAGGGAACTGCGTGAGTTATACAATTCCGTATCCTCCATTAGTAAGGATCAAACATTACCGAATTATGTGGCTAATGAAGGTATCATCTGGAACTTTAATCCCCCTTCTGCTCCACATTTTGGTGGGCTGTGGGAAGCTAACATGAAATCTGTGAAATATCATCTACGTAGAACAATGGGAAATTCACTATTTACAATTGAAGAATTCTCTACATTATTGTCACAAATTAAAGCCTGTTTGAACTCGAGACCTTTATGTCCTCTGTCGAACGATCCAAGTGATCTACAAGTCCTGACACCAGGTCATTTTTTGACTGGTGCTGCCTTGACGGCTATTCCAGAACTTGACGTTTCTGAAATTCCCCCTAATAGACTTCGCCGTTGGCAATTAACCCAGAGAGTATTTCAGCACTTCTGGAAGCGATGGAGTGGTGAGTATTTGTCTCAACTCCAGCAACGTCCCAAGTGGTTGTGTGCGACAGCAAATTTAAATGTTGGTGACTTGGTGCTAATTAAAAATGAACTTCTTCCGCCCCTTCAGTGGAAGTTAGGAAGAATTATTCAGACATTTCCCGGCCATGACGGTCGTGTGAGAGCCGCCATAGTAAGAACTGCTGCCGGAAATTTTAAACGAGCGGTTCATAAACTCTGTCCTTTGCCCTTTCATTAACAACAACTTTCATTAACATATATAACTCTTTTATTTGTACCCCTTGAAGATTTCAAGGCCGGGGGTGTATGTTCGAAATTTATTTATCGCCTGCCAATGCTCAGTGCGAGCATTTTTGTGTAATTTTAATTTCAAAAAAAAAGAAAAACCATCAAAAAAAAATTTAATATAATCAAGCTAATATGAGTTTTTGTTGCATTAAAATATCTCAATTTGTTGATTTTCTATAAGCAAGTAGGTTTACAATGGAACTCTATGGGAATTTGGCGAAATATTACAGATATCGCCAAGTTGGCGTCACTTTTGGCGACTCATTTTGGCCGCCAAATTTGGCGATATATCGCCAAGTTGGCGACAAACTTGGCGGTATTTGGCGACAGAACAGGGTCCCCCCTATGGTAACCCTTATTGAAAATACTTTCATTGAAATTCAATAACCAATGGCGGCCATTTTGTTTCCCATGCAAAACTAAAATTAATTAATTAAAATTTAATTAATGAATTAATATTTGAAAAAACTGTATTAACATCAATTGTCATCCAGTACAAGTTTAAAAAAATTTATTTTAACCTGATAGGATAAATAATGAGTATATTATTAACGATTGAAAATTTGTACAAGATAAATATATAAATATATAAATAAATATAGGGAGAGTGTGAGCTAATAGTAGGAATTGAAAAATGGCAACGTTCTTGTTTGTTGACATGTATTTTATTCTATTCTAAGAGTGTGAAACCAAGAGGGTTTATAATTAAACGTGTGATACAGTTCACTTTGTTATTTATTAAGTGTTGTGAATTATTGACGAGTTTGTGTTTATTTAATTTTAACCAGCGCGCTACAATCTCATTATGATTGGGTCAAAGTGATATAATTTTCGCTGACTTCAGATTCCGCCTATTCCGAGATTGAAATCAAGGAAATAAAGAAATTTTTTGTATGAAGTAAATTTAGTTCTTTTATTGTATTTATTCATATTCTTCACCAAAACACACATAAAAGCCTAAATTGCAAGCTGCGCATGAAGTTTCATTCTAGTAACAATCCTGTTAAAATCTATACAGTAGATTTTGCATGATGTTCTAAAACGCTACAGTTTTACTTAATAGTACGATAGAGAAGGAGCTCGGTATTTTTTTAGACGATTTCCATTGTACTTACAGAACTATTTTGCATAAAATATTTGTGTTTTAAATATTCAATTTGGTAACCCTTATTCCGAAGGTCCTTTTTACAACGTAATTTAAGGGGACAAGGGACCTTAAAATCCTTAAAAATAATTTTTTTTATTTTTTGTAAATTTCACCTAATTATTATTCAAGGGTACTTTATATGCATTATAGCATGCATTTATCACAAAAAAAATTAAAAAAAAAATTTATTTTTATGAAAAAAATGTAATTTTACGCTTCGTCTTAGAAATCTTCGAAATGTCGCTTGCGCATTCCATATCAATGAAAATCTCCAATATTTTTTATAAAAGTCTGTTTTATATATATAAATAAAATAGAGCATCGAATTTTATATATTTGAATTTAAAGGTAAAAAAAAAAAAATTAAAAATTTTGAAATTTTTTCGAAAAAATTTCAAAATTTTTCATTTTTTTTCTTTTTTTTTTAACCTTTAAATTAAAATATATAAAATTCGATGCTCTATTTTATTTATATATATACTAGGGGGCTCGGCCCCCTACGAGCTACGCTCGCCAACCCCCGGCCAGACACCGCAGACTCTAAATGCACGCTAATTTGATCGGCTTTAAAAAGATTTCGAAAGATTGAATTATAATTTAAAAAACAGTGGCGATCTCCCTATAAACGAATTTCTATTCATTTCTCTTTGATTGGGGAATTTTAACGCCAAATCCGCTGCGGTACTACTTGATTATCCTGTCGACCAATTTCGCCAAATTATATAAATCGCCAAACCACTTGCCAAATTATACAAATTGATATAATTTTTATTTTAAATAACGAAAGAACAAATAAATTCGTACAACATTAATAAAAACACAAATAAAACGTCGAAGTAAAAATAACTTGATGACGTATACACGTGTAACAACATTTCAAAATAAGCTAATATAAAAGGAATTAAGTAAAGAAAGTCTTTGTCTCCTGGTATTTTTTAACAAAGCGAAAAGAAAGTTCTTTTAAATGAGACATTTTAAATTAATTCTCAAAATATCAAATAAATGTCTAGCGCAATTTCTAAATTTAAACTTTTTTGCAATATTATTTTGTGTTCATTTTATGTAATAACTATAATGTGACGTAAATATGACGTAATTTCTCCTAAGACTTCTAACGCATGTTAATGAACTTATTATTTTACAATATCGTTTCTCTTTTAAAATTCACGTGTATACTTTTTATGACGTAATTTTTAATAAGTTCCTGCTTTTTATACGTAATTATTTAATTCTAATTTGAAAGTTTTTTTCCTGTTTATAATAGTCACGTGTAAATAAATTTTTAATTTGAAGCAAACATTATTGCTTGCGCTTTTTATACAGTTGGCAACAGTTTAAATTAGTACAATTTTCTGAAATCTGTTAAAAATATATCTGGAAATGCTGAAAATTTGAATTTAAAATAGAAATAAAACCTGAAAAAATGAGTCAAAATAAAAAAATTAATGCAATCTGCACTCCGGCAAATTCAAACGCATAAAATGATCTAAAAATGATTACACTGCCATGTATAGTTATTGCTGCTATAAAACTTTTTTAGTGGAACGATTTTGTCCAACTTTAGCATTAAAT
Source organism: Maratus speciosus (assembly GCA_963932465.1). NCBI lineage: Eukaryota > Metazoa > Arthropoda > Arachnida > Araneae > Salticidae > Maratus > Maratus speciosus. Next base: position 351,011,325 of record OZ010788.1, on the reverse strand, counting down.
AACTCTTAAAATAATTCTTCGATTTGAAAACTGTCTGCATCAGCGTGTTTTTCAAACATTTCTGTATAAAACCACCGATTTTCATATTTTTGTATGCATTATTTTTGTTAATATTAACGAAGAAAGGCCTCCGGTCACAAAAAATCAAAACCGGCGGCGGCGGCGGTGGCGGTGACAGCGGTAGTTACTTTTTTTTAGAATAGAGAGAAACCAAACTTTTATTAAAAATATTGGGGATTTTCATTGATATGGAACACGCAGGGGGCATTTCGAAGATTTCTAAGACGACGCGTAAAATTTCATTTTTTTCATAAAAAAAAAATTTTTATACATATTTTTTTTGTGATAAATGCATGCCATAATGCATATAATGTACCTTTGAGTAATATTTAAGATAAAATTTACAAAAAATAAAAAAAAATTGAAAACTTTTGAAATTTTTTCGAAAAAATTTCAAAATTTGTAATTCTTTTTTTTTTAACCATTAAATTCAAATATATAAAATTCGATGCTCTATTTTATTTATATATATAAATCAAATTTAAAAAAATATATTGGGGATTTTCATTGATATGGAATGCATAGGGGGCATTTCGAAGATTTCTAAGACGACGCGTAAAAATCCATTTTTTTCACAAAAATAAATTTTTTTTTAAATTTTTTTTGTGATAAATGCATGCCATAATACATATAATGTCCCCTTGAATAATATTTAAGATGAAATTTACAAAAAATAAAAAAAAATTGAAAAATTTGGAAATTTGGAAATTTTTTCGAAAATTTTTTAAAAATTTTCATTTTTTTTTTTTTTACCTTTAAATTCAAATATATAAAATTCGATGCTCTATTTTATTTATATATATAAAACAGACTTTTATAAAAAATATTGGGGATTTTCATTGATATGGAATGCGCAAGCGACATTTCGAAGATTTCTAAGACGACACGTAAAATTCCATTTTTTTCTCAAAAATAAAATTTTTTTAAAATTTTTTTTGTGATTAATGCATGTTATAATGCATATAATGTACCCTTGAATAATATTTAAGGTGAAATTTACAAAAAATAAAAAAATTTATTTTAAGGTCCCTTGTCCCCTTAAATGACAATAATACCATTTGTAGTTTTGAAAGAGGTGTTTTGGCCCATTTCTCTTGAACAGCTTTCCAAAGTCTATAAATGTTTGTTGGTCAACTTTTGGATGACGCGATTTTTAAAAATCTAAAAGCGCAAAAATCCATGGTTCATACATGAGGAGTCTTAGCAGGAATATCAGTAAAGGGCCCTGATACCCGTTTATCATTCTATTGTTCCCATGAAATTAACAGTAGATTGTGATGTGTGGCTGCTTGCTTTATTTTGATGCAGTTCCTCAGATTGATGTCACTGGGTTTAAAGAGATGGTATTTCATGTTTGAAGATTGGGTGTAAACATGTTCCTGATAGCATGTGGAGTTGATCTTAACATTTTTTCCCACTCTCATTATTAGGTACGTTCGTAATTATATAAATACAATATAGTCGTCGTTTGGTCCGTCCGTCTATCCGCATATAACAGCCCAAAAACATCCCGACCGAATGGTTTGAAATTTAATTTATATAATCGTTGCAGAATTTTGTCGAGTCATTTCAAAATTTATGAAAATTGGATGTATAGTTCAATTACAGGGACAATCAAATGTATTCCGCTATATTACGGCTAGTGTGAGAAAATAGTTTCAAGTGCATTTTAACCCATTAAGGGGTCTCAGGACTCTTAAAATTGGAAAAAACAACAAAAAAAAGAACCATTTTCAACATTTAATATCTTAAAATGTGTTTGATATTAAGACACAATTTTAAATGGGAATAAAAGATACAAGTATGTTCTTTCATTTCAAATATTTGAAAAATTGCAAGATGCAGAATTAGCATTTACAAGGGGCTCTAAACTGTCAGACATTTGACGAGCAGAAAATCGCATAACAGCTTATGCGCACGATTTTAAAATAAATTTTACAACTAGAATGAAAATTTTGATGCCTACTTATACCTCAGATTATAGTAATTGCACTGAACCTAAATAAATTTGTATTTAAAGCATTTTTATGTTTTTAATGCAAAGTTGTATTTAGCTAATGCAAAATTTAGAAAATTTCAACAATATAAACTCCAAAAAAAATATTTTCTTTTATACAATAAAAAGAAAATTTTAGGTTCAGTTTATACAGACTAACGTGAAACATATGTTTTGAAAATTTCATGAAAAAATATTGAGAAGTTTTTGAGATATCGTGCGCGTTATGCCCAAAAAGGTCATTTGGAGAAAAATGACTTCAACGTTTTGGAAACACCGCTACATCTTTTGAGCGAGTATTATTCTAAATGCCATAACTTCTGTTCTGATGGGAATTTCAAGATAACAATTATATCAAAATATTCAGAAAACGTCAAATTTTAACATCTAAAAAAATTAAAATATCGAAAATTTTAGAGCTTTAAGAGTCCTGAGACCCCTTAACAGCCAAAACTATAAGGTTGAAATATTCAACGTTTTCAGCTGAACGTCCTTTACCATCACAAACTTTGAAAGATAATTTTCGCTTTATAAGATCTTAAAATTTTATGTTTGTAAGTAAGGCCAATTTCTTAATTAAAAATTAGTAGTGGATATGTAAATAATTTATGTGTGCGCATTTATTTTGACCGTTGCGTGAACGCAACACCAGCGGGTGATGTGTTAATGACGTTACACGCTTTCGAATATAATGAAACTGATATGCATTTATGAAGTGCACTAAAATATACATTCTGTAGGATATGTGGTGTAAAGAATATTTAGTATTCATTTACAGGGCCACACAAAAGAATTCCGTTATATAATGGTGTAGAGGGAAACATTGTTCGCCGTGTATTTTAATTATGTTAAGCTATTTCACATATAATGATATTGATATATGTTGCTGAGGTTTACTACAAGTTACTCCCTGTATAATAGAAAGGGCATAGTATTTACACACGAAAGATTTCGAATACAATACTGTATCCGAACTACTGTATATTAGCGATGATTGCTGGAAGTGCATTTTTAGTTGTGATATGAGTTTTTTAGTGTAATTAAATTTTTCATCTTACGTTGTGTGTATAAATTCTGTAGATCATGCATAGTGCTACACAAAAGAATTCGTAAGGATTACTGAGTATGAACGAAAGTAGCTTAAAGGTGGTTTTTAAAGGAGTTATGTATTTTTACGCTGAGCTACATTTAGTATACTAAGATATGTTTATATAATATAAATAAACTGATATACAGGGCCACGCGAAGAATTGGATACATGGCCGTCTATGGATGATAATCTCTGGAAGTGTGATTTTAGTAGTTTTAATCATTTTAGTCTTAAATAAATTTTAGTTAAATAGTTGCGTGTATATAAAGACAGTAGGTAAAATACAGGGCTGTACAAAAGTATTCAAGTATGCTTCCGTCTATTTGTATAAGTTGCTCAAAGTGAAATTCCAACCTATTATGCGCTTTTAACACTTTCCAACATAATTGAAAAGTGTTTATGAGTTCGTTTTGTCTGTCCGAGATCTAATTTGCGTTAATGTGGTTGGATTGCTCTGTAATTGATATATGTTATTAAGATTTACTGTGCCATGTTCGGTATTAAAAATAAAGTATGCAGCGTTCATAGTTTATTTACAGAGACACTCAAAAGTATTCCATTTTATTATGGTCTATGGGGAAATGTCGCAATTATTAAAATACGTTGCACTTATATCACGTCTGGTCCGTCCGTTTGTCTGACCATCTGTCCGCATATAACAGCCCAAAAACTGCACAATCGATTTTTTTTTTAAATTTAATATATATAAAATATTGCAGAATTTTATTGCATCATTTCAAATTTTAGGAAAATCGATGCTGTGAATACTTAAAAAGATATTAATAAAAGTTTTCTTCATTCTATTAAATTCTATCATAAGTAATTAATTCAGTGATATCCCATGATAGGTAATTATTCTAGATTGCCATGGTGATTACGTCATATTTATGATGGAGTCATATTATTTCCGTATTACTGAATTTAATATATATAATCGTAATAAATTTTGTATTCATGCATTTCTGCATAAGTCTGTAACAGCTATTGCACCAAGATCTGAATATTTATAAAACTCGTTATGGTACGAACGCACCTCATTTGCCACGCTTGACTTACAATTTCGGATTTGTTTTTTATTTACTGTTATATGCAAAGCCGGGAGTAATCATAAATCCTTTGGTAAAACTTTCTTTAGATACACTAAGCCATGTGCTAAGATTTTTTGTCTCTTCTTTGATGATAAAAAATGGATCTCTTTTTAATCATTTAAATAGGCCAAGCTTCATCTATTGTCATAACATTTTTCCATTTTTCTCCGGTTAAATGTTTCTCATAAAGAATCTGCATCGTAATCTACATTCAACGCTATGTCCTGTAGAAAGACGATGGACATTTTGCTGTTTGGCCTTTTCAAGAGTTTCCAACATAATTGAAAATTCTTTATGACTTCGGTTTGTCTGTCTGCCGTTTGCCGTCTGTATGTGCGTGCTTGCAAATATATTCGGATTACCCTGAAAATTTCTATATGTTACTCATGTTTACTATAGAATATGTCCGGTATTGAAAATGTAGCGTGTAACGTTTTTGGTTATTTTACAAGGGCATATAAAAAAATTCCGTTATATTATGGTTTGTGGGAAAAAATCGTTTGCGATGCATTTTATTTTTCTTCAATATTTCAAACATAATGAAATTAATATATACCATTGGTATAAACTACAAGAGAATATTCCAAGAGTAAAGAATAAGTAGCATTTATAGTTCGTTTACATTCATAGTTAGTTTATGCTGCGTATTAATGTCAGAAGTGAAAGTGTGAGACGTGATTTATTCCGCGATGTTTCCATTTTATATAGTAGAAAATTTCATAGTACAATAATGAAAATGTATTGGGTCGAAAATTAATAGAATGTCCATTAATTAAAATTTACGTTAAAAATAAATTAAAATTAAAAACTCCATATAATACCTAACATTTTTTTGTCTTATTAGATTACAATTTCAAGCAGTCGGATGTGCCAATCCCAATACTTTGTTCCATCTCATACATCTTAATATTTCAAAAAGTAGTTACAGGGGCGCACGAAAGCAGAAAATTACATTACGATCTCTGGGGAAAAATCGTTTGCAATGCATTTTAACTATGTTATGATAATTCAAATAGAACAAAATCACTGAACTGCACAGCATGTTTTCCCATGGAGGAATGAGATAGATGGAGGTGCAGTAAGATGGTCGGGGATGACGCCAAAAAAAGTAACCCTAAAATCCGCTACAGAAAGCCCAAACAAAACCACGTGCTTTGACACGCCTATCAGTTCAAACCGGTTTAAGCCTGTATTTCTTTGCTTTCATTTTTTACCGTCGGAAATTTTTATTCAAGATATGATTAAAATTTCAATAAAAGATGACTTATGCGCTGTTATAGGATGTAGTACTAGATCAGAATGTATCAAAGATACTAATATATCACTTCACATAATTATTTGATTATTTTATCATATGTATTTTAAATATAAATAACAGAAGCGTCTTTTAAGATTTTACTTGAAAGAGTAACATTCTTTCGTTATTGTCCTAAAATCGTTTGCACTTGAAAATCTAGATTTTCGATTAATATTTGCAATTTAAGTTTTCATACATAATTTTAAAAGAATGCTTTCATCATTATATTTTATCTGTTTACATGCAATTATTAATATGCTGTTAAAAACAAATAAAGACGTTTAACTAAATTAGTAGCGATTGATACAGTCAAAAATGGGGGCCTATTTATTCGCAATCACAAAATTTCATTCCATCAAAGAAACTCCATTAATCAGTTTGAATTACTTGAGTTTTGAAACATATTATTATTTGCAAAAAAATAAGTTCCCTGACAGGAAAATTTTAGCTGCAAGAATGAAATTATTATAAATAAATGCTTGGCTCGCATTTGAGTAATTGGACTCGACCTTTCGATACAAAGTTTTATTTTTCACAAAATTGTTATGCATTTCTCAAGGATAACTTTTTTCTTTTCAGAAAATTGATACCAAAAGAAAAACAAATCTTCCATCTATACCATTACCGAAACTTTCTTCTATCTCATACATGTTAATATTTCAAAATTCGCTATCACACTGCCAAAATTAAATGGCAATCTACCCATCATGAGGATTCTAAAGATATGAAATTCCGTGCATTAGTTCTTGAGATATGGCTATCGCTGAAATCGTGTAAATCCAGCAAACTGCAGCCTAGCAGTACCACCTATTTGGTGCTTTACACCAAAACCTATGATGCACCAAAACCACCAAACAACAACATATGTCAACGTCAAACTGAATCTGAAGTTTGGGGAGAATCCATGCATTAGTTTTTGAGATAGAGCTATTGCGAAAATCATGAAAATTCTAGCGTAGCAGCGCCACCTATTGGGCGATTAACACCAAAATCTATCAGCAACAACTTGTGTTAACATCTAACTTTGAAGTTAGATGAAAATTCGTGCATTAGTTCTTGATCGAACTATTGCGGAAATCGTGAAAAATGCAGCACAGCAACGCCACCTGATAGGGAGATTTACACCAACACGCAATCAGCATCAAGTCATATCAAGGACTAACTGAATCTGAAGTTTGATGAAAATCCGTGCATCAGTTCTTGAAATAGAGCTATGCGGAAATCGTGTAAAATCTACAAAATGCAGCATGGCAGCGCCACCTGTTGGGCGATTTACACCAAAGCGTAATAAGCAGCAACTCATATTAAGGACCAACTGAACCTGAAGTTTTATGAAAATCCGTGTATTAGTTATTGAAATACAGCTATTGCTGAAATCGCGAAAAATGCTGCATAGCAGCGCCACCTGTTGGCCGATTTACACCAAAACCTAATCAGCACAAATTCATATTAGGGACTACATGAATATAAATTTTTATTAAATTCCGTGCATTAGTTCTTGTGATAGAGCGCCCACAAAATTTGTGTCACATACTGACAAGTACTTTAGATACAGTACTATATCCGAATCTTTTGTGTGTCCTGTAAATGAACGATAAATACTATGCACATCATATTTCACAGCAAGTACATTGTAGTAAATCTGAGTAATTTATGACTATTCCATTATATTTCAGTAACATAATATCGCTGTAAACAGTCCCTCCCCCCCCCCCCCTTTATCATTATGTAACGGAATTCTTTTGTGTGGCCCTGTAAATGAATAATAAATGCTTTGCAAACCCCATATTCTACAAAATGCATGTTTTACTGCACTTTATAAATGAATATCAATTTCTTTATGTTTTAAATTGTCTAGCATCATTAAAATGCACTTGAAACGATTTTTCCCATTGACCGTAATGTAACAGAATATTTTTTACCGCCCATGCAAATGAACTATAAGTTCCACACATTTTTTTTCAATAGCGATCACGCTATAGTAAACGTCAATAACATTAAAAAAAATGCAGTGTGATCCCAGTATATTTACAAGAGTTAGAGCTCGGCCAGAAGGCCATACAAACCGAAGACAAACATTTTTCATCTATGTTGGAAAGGGTTAAAGAAAGAAAACTTTCAATAATATAATTTTTAGCTCTTATCAAATGCTTTCAATATTTTATTTAATCTTATTTTGATATTTATTTATTGCTAATTTTCCAATTCCAATTATTTTAAAAGCAAACATTTATTTTAATAAAAAACAACACAACAAAGACCGTTTAAAAAATGTACCATTTTTTCTTAAAATATACTTCAGCTGTAATTCACCTCTTTCAATTCGTCTTATAAATACAAAATCCCTCCCACGTGCTTATGTTGTTTGGGCTTTCTTGGACGTTTAAATTTGAGCGATAAATGGTTTCATATTGCAAACCTTTTTAATGGCATACTGCAACTCCATCTATCTCTTTCTTCCATGTACTTCAGCTGTAATTCACCTCTTTCAATTCGTTTTATAAATACAAAATCCCTCCCACGTGCTTGTGTTGTTTGGGCTTTCTTGGACGTTTAAATTTGAGCGATAAATGGTTTCATATTGCAAACCTTTTTAACGGCATACTGCAACTCCATCTATCTCTTTCCTCCAAGAAAATCCAAACAACACAAGCACGTGGGAGGGATTTTGTATTTATAAGACGAATTGAAAGAGGTGAATTACAGCCGAAGTACATGGAGGAAAGAGATAGATGGAGTTGCAGTATGACGTTAAAAAGGTTTGCAATATGAAACCATTTATCGCTCAAATTTAAACGTCCAAGAAAGCCCAAACAACACAAGTACGTGGGAGGGATTTTGTATTTATAAGACGAATTGAAAGAGGTGAATCACAGCTGAAGTATATTTTAAGAAAAAATGGTATATTTTTTAAACGGTCATTGTTGTGTTGTTATTTATTAAAATAAATGTTTGCTTTTAAAATAATTAGAATTGGAAAATTAGCAATAAATAAATATCAAAATAAGATTAAATAAAATATTGAAAGCATTTGATAAGAACTAAAAATTATATTATTGAAAGTTTTCTTTCTTTAACCCTTTCCAACATGGATGAAAAATGTTTGTCTTCGGTTTGTATGGACTTCTGGCCGAGCTCTAACTCTTGTAAATATACTGGGATCACACTGCATTTTTTTAAATGTTATTGACGTTTACTATAGCGTGATCGCTATTGAAAAAAAATGTGTGGCACTTATAGTTCATTTGCATGGGCGGTAAAAAATATTCTGTTACATTACGGTCAATGGGAAAAATCGTTACAAGTGCATTTTAATGATGCTAGACAATTTAAAACATAAAGAAATTGATATTCATTTATAAAGTGCAGTAAAACATGCATTTTGTAGAATATGGGTTTTGCAAAGCATTTATTATTCATTTACAGGGCCTCACAAAAGAATTCCGTTACATAATGATAAAGGGGGAGGGGAGGGACTGTTTACAGCGATATTATGTTACTGAAATATAATGGAATAGACATAAATTATTCAGATTTACTACAATGTACTTGCTGTGAAATATGATGTGCATAGTATTTATCGTTCATTTACAGGACACACAAAAGATTGGGATATAGTACTGTATCTAAAGTACTTGTCAGTATGTGACACAAATTTTGTGGGCGCTCTATCACAAGAACTAATGCACGGAATTTAATAAAAATTTATATTCATGTAGTCCCTAATATGAATTTGTGCTGATTAGGTTTTGGTGTAAATCGCCCAAAAGGTGGCGCTGCTATGCAGCATTTTTCGCGATTTCAGCAATAGCTGTATTTCAATAACTAATACACGGATTTTCATCAAACTTCAGGTTCAGTTGGTCCTTAATATGAGTTGGTGCTTATTACGCTTTGGTGTAAATCGCCCAACAGGTGGCGCTGCCATGCTGCATTTTGTAGATTTTACACGATTTCCGCATAGCTCTATTTCAAGAACTGATGCACGGATTTTCATCAAACGTCAGATTCAGTTAGTCCTTGATATGACTTGATGCTGATTGCGTGTTGGTGTAAATCGCCCATCAGGTGGCGTTGCTGTGCTGCATTTTTCACGATTTCCGCAATAGTTCTATCAAGAACTAATGCACAAATTTTCATCTAACTTCAAAGTTAGATGTTAACACAAGTTGTTGCTGATAGATTTAGGTGTTAATCGCCCAATAGGTGGCGCTGCTACGCTAGAATTTTCATGATTTTCGCAATAGCTCTATCTCAAAAACTATTGCACGGATTCTCCCCAAACTTCAGATTCAGTTTGACGTTGACATATGTTGTTGTTTGGTGGTTTTGTTGCATCATAGGTTTTGGTGTAAAGCACCAAATAGGTGGTACTGCTAGGCTGCAGTTTGCTGGATTTACACGATGTCAGCGATAGCCATATCTCAAGAACTAATGCACGGAATTTCATATCTTTAGAATCCTCATGATGGGTAGATTGCCATTTAATTTTGGCAGTGTGATAGCGAATTTTGAAGTATTAACATGTATGAGATAGAAGAAAGTTTCGGGAATGGTATAGATGGAAGATTTGTTTTTCTTTTGGTATCAATTTTCTGAAAAGAAAAAAGTTATCCTTGAGAAATGCATAACAATTTTGTGAAAAATAAAACTTTGTATCGAAATGTCGAGTCCAATTACTCAAATGCGAGCCAAGCATTTATTTATAATAATTTCATTCTTGCAGCTAAAATTTTCCTGTCAGGGAACTTATTTTTTTGCAAATAATAATATGTTTCAAAACTCAAGTAATTCAAACTGATTAATGGAGTTTCTTTGATGGAATGAAATTTTGTGATTGCGAATAAATAGGCCCCCATTTTTGACTGTATCAATCGCTACTAATTTAGTTAAACGTCTTTATTTGTTTTTAACAGCATATTAATAATTGCATGTAAACAGATAAAATATAATGATGAAAGCATTCTTTTAAAATTATGTATGAAAACTTAAATTACAAATATTAATCGAAAATCTAGATTTTCAAGTGCAAACGATTTTAGGACAATAACGAAAGAATGTTACTCTTTCAAGTAAAATCTTAAAAGACGCTTCTGTTATTTATATTTAAAATACATATGATAAAATAATCAAATAATTATGTGAAGTGATATATTAGTATCTTTGATACATTCTGATCTAGTACTACATCCTATAACAGCGCATAAGTCATCTTTTATTGAAATTTTAATCATATCTTGAATAAAAATTTCCGACGGTAAAAAATGAAAGCAAAGAAATACAGGCTTAAACCGGTTTGAACTGATAGGCGTGTCAAAGCACGTGGTTTTGTTTGGGCTTTCTGTAGCGGATTTTAGGGTTACTTTTTTGGCGTCATCCCCAACCATTTTACTGCACCTCCATCTATCTCATTCCTCCATGTTTTCCCCTGATTACAGAATGCACAGCATTTATCGTTCGTTTACAAAGACACACTAAAGAACTCCTTACAAAGAACACTAAGATCTTTAATTTCTGGAAGCGCTTCGGTAGACATTTTTAAATTGATCTAATTTTGAGTGCATTAGTTTATGTGTATAAATTCCATAGCTTACGTACAGGGATATACAAAAGACTTCGCACACACACACATTACCAGATAAGGACAAATATTGCGGAAAATGGATTTTTACTGAATTGTGTGTTTTTAGAGTTACTTCTTCAGTTAACTCTTTTTATTCTATTGGAGGATTTTATTTATCATAAACGATCTTACCTTTTCAATATTGGAGGAATTCTTTTTTGTTCTTGGGCACATATCTGGAACAATTTTACCCCTTGAAGATAGCATTAACGTCGTTTCCTTAGCTTATTGACAATATTACATTACTCACTATGGCTTTAGATATAGAAAAATCATGCCTTTCACACCATTGTTTAATGACCGAATGCGAATAATACTCTTCCGAAAATGCATAAATATAGCCTACCATCCATCAGCTCTTTAAAAGAGCAATTTTGTATGTAAAAGAAAAACTTTAGTTGCCAGACGAAAATGTATATTTTTAAAAACATAGTAGTTATGAAAAATAATTTCTCCATCAGACGATTTTTTTACACCAAAACAAACTCTTCTAAGAAATGTATGAACAGCCTCTGTATATATATATATGCTTGGTTATTCGACTATTGACTATGCCTATTTATATGGCTATTTTTTTTTATTATTTTCCCTACCACTGTTATTTTCACACAAAAATAATCTCTCTGAAAATTTTAGAACTACCATAATGAATTTCTTTTTTGGAAATAATGGTGGACTAAATAATAATAAAAAAGTCGTAAGTGGCAGCCCTGAAAACTCAAAATAATTATTACTGAAAACCACCAAGTGATTCATAATAATATAATACTTATTATGAATTTTGTATGAAAATGCGTTTTGTTAAAACAAGGTTTTAACGTGATTAAACTAAAATAGTTAATATACAACATGCACACGATTTAAGATAAGCTATTACGAAAAATTTAAATTTCCTATTGTTATAATTAACTTTATTTGAAATTTAAAATAAGTAATATGATTGTAGATTTGTTTATTATTTTATGAAAAGGTTTTTTAATTTATATATTTTTAATGATATATTAAATGAATACTAAATTTTGCTTGTTTTCTATTATTTCGGAAAAGCTTCGTGGAATCCACGTGGATTATATTTTACTAGAGTGTTGTTTTACTGATGCATCATGATCTTAATAGATATGGCGATTTAATTTATGTAAGATATATACGTGAAACATATGTATATATCTGGAATGTCACATTCACCTTGGATTAAATTAATTTAAAATCAATTATTTTGCTAGAAAGGTGCATTTATTTCTGTCAGGTGTCTGACGTTAATGAAACGTATGCTTAATATAAATTACTATTTAATTAGTTCTATGTACTGTATGTATTGTATTTATCTGTATATCGTTATCTACGTACCTGAGTTATGGATTCATTTTCTTATCTATGAGAATAATAGGAGTAAATTGTATAAAAAGAGATTTCAAGAGAAGGATTACTTTTACATAGTGGAATTAAGATAGCATAATAGCCAGGTATGTGGTGATAAAAGGGAGAGTTGTGAAAAAAGATAATCTCTTGTGATGACATGTCGGTGAGAGAGCGAGCCAAAAAAAGTGTCGAGTGCCCTTGAAAATACATGTGAAAACCTCGGATTCTGCAAGAAAGAAGGGAGAGAGAAGTTGTAACTTTGAAGTGGAGGTTGAAAGTAGAGCGTTTTATTGAGAAGTGTACGTATGTGCTGAGAATTCGGGCAGACCTGTGCGGTCATATCATTGGATAATTCTAGCTGAGTGCTGTCAAATAGACGAGAATAGTGTATTTATAGGGATATAATGTAGTGCGTAGATAATATCCCAACATGTCATTTAACTTAGGGCAGAACTTGCTATATTCGGGCATATGAATGAAAATATTGTGAATATTTAGGTATATTACAAATAAGACTTCCATTGAATATTATTTGAAGCATCCTAGTGACTGATTACCAACCTTCTTACATCGTGTCCTGTATCAAGCACCTATACCGGTGGTTGCAGCATGCTAGTTAAGATGTCTACATTTACATCGTCACGTGTGGTGAATTAAAATCGGAGTGATAATTATCACAACATTGGTAGCGTCTATTACAATTTCCTTAAAAAGATATCACAATATGTAGGAAGTTATTATTACACTTAAAATCATTTAAAAAAAATAAAACTTTAATATCTCACGCCGAGTACTTTAGATCACGCTCGTGATCACCATCAAGGCTGACTTGATTCTATACTGATAGCCTTTGCTTTTCTTCGTTTTCAGTTGAATAGCAGGGAGAGGCCATTTATTCTATTGGGGAATGGGTATTTTCTTAAAAACTTCTCTTTCAATCATACACTCCTTCTGTAATGTTTAAAAGCTCTTAAACCATATCTCCGGTATGTTATATGATAGATTATTATTAACTGCTTCATTGCCTCTGATTATTAACAGACCCACTATAAAATAAAGTTTATCGTACGAAAAAAAATAAAGACAGGTTGAAAGCGCACGTAAGTGATATCCTGTTTAATAGGTCAGCCACAGCGTTAAACCAAAACCAAATCTTAACCAAAAAACCGAATTTAAATATACCTTTTAATGAAACAAGGAAAATTATACCTACGTCCCATTATTGTACATCATTAATAAAAGAATCAACAGAGATCTTAATCAAAGAAAAGAAAGCAATTAATAATAATCTGTCATAGAACATACCGGATATATGGTTTAAATTTTTAAACATTACAGAAGAAGTGTATGTCTAAAAGAGAAGTTTCCAAGAAAGTACCCACCCCTAACAGAATAAATATATTCACCCAACTACTCAACCGAAAAAAAAAGAAAAGAAAAAAATCAGTATAGAATCAAATCAGCCCTGATGATGACCATGTTTGTGATCGAAAGTACTCGGAGTGTGATATTAAAGTTTTAAGTTTTTTTTTAGATTTTATATATAATAACAACTTTTTAAATATTGAGACATCTTTTAAAGCAAATAGTTACACATTTTTAGCGAGATTATTGATTTTAAATTGATTTAATTTATTGACATAACTTTTTCCTTTTCTCAAATAAGACTTGCTTACCTGCTGCAGAAATTAAACATGATCTCAAACTGCACACACGGGTAAATGCAGGCTTAATTTTTGGGTATAAATTCGTGAAGCACACTATATATTTTTCTTTCGTCTTTATTAGTTAAAAGGAATTTGTATTTTTTATTTATTCAACTGACTAATCTAATAATTTAGAGAGTAATTACTTCGTAAGAAAGATTAATTGACTGATTTTTTTTTTTACTTTACGAAAGTTTTTTTATGTGATTTAAGTAGAAAAGGCAGCTCACATAAAATAAATTTTGAAGCATTTTGAATAAATTTTTGTTGAATACATTACTCTGGATATAATATTCAAACAACAGAGATTTCTTGAATTCCGGATTGTGAATATCATTATTTACGAATAATAATACGAACTTTATTTAATGAAAGAATTTCTTGGCTTAAATAAGGAGATTAGCAATGGAAAATAGTGATTTTTAAAACAAGTAGTTAGTAGAATGTAAATTTTTACACCTGAATCAGCATTGTGCTTATTGCTTTACAACGAAAGTTTTAAATTAAATACATTTTAATTTAATCAAATTCTTTTCATCTTAATACAGCAATGCCGATTTTTTTAAACATCATATTCATATTAAAAAAAATATGTTGCGAGTGTGACTTAGATAATTTAGGTTTACGGATGGCATACCCGTAACCACGGATTGGATATTTCCAATGATTGAGAAGAATGTTACGCAAAACAACAACAACAACAAGATAAAATTCTCAATTCTTTGTAAACTACTCATAAATACAGGGTGATCCATCTGTTGGTTCTTCTTTTACTATGAAAGAAAACGCATTTTTTATGAGTGAAAATCGAAATTCTTTATTGAACATGGAAGGTGGGTCTATGCCCTTTACGTATGGAAGACAATATCGCACATGTGGCCACCGCGGCTCCGCTTACATACCATCATCCGAACATCAAAATTTTCGATGGCTTTTCCCAGAATGAGCGGATTCATGGCCAAACTTTCAGCCCGATGTCACGTTTGATGTCTTGGATTGTGCGGGGAGCATTGTCGTACACTTTGCTTTTCAGAAATCCCCAAAGAAAATTACCCATTGGGGTTAAATCGCTGGATCTTGGCGGCCAATTCACATCAGACTTTCTTGAAATTACGCGACCTGGAAATTTCTCGTTAATAAGTTGATGGTTTGGCGAGCAGCGTGTGCCGTTGCACCGTCTTGTCATACAAATGGCATACACAATTAGAATTAGCATACATTTGACAGTTCATACATGCATGACACATGACAGTCGACACAAATAACCTGTGGAATATTCATAGTTCAAAAAAGAACCAACAGATGGACCACCCAGTATACACTGTAAAAAAATACGATCAGTTTTCCTGTAGGAATCGGAAAAATAGTTGCCCTTATCGTACCGGAAAATTTTCCGACCCAGCTCGGAATAAAATCCGTAAAAATAAGGAAAGAGTCAGTAAAATGGTATTTTACGGATTTTATTCAGAGCTGGGTTGGAAATTATTCCGGTACGATAAGGGCAACTATTTTTCCGATTCCTACAGGAAAACTGGTCGTATTTTGTTTTTTACAGTGCACTGTAAAAAATCGGAAAAATAGTTGCCCTTATCGTACCGGAATAATTTCCAACCCAGCTCGGAATAAAATCCGTAAAATACCGTTTTACTGACTCTTTCCTTATTTTTACGGATTTTATTCCGAGCTGGGTCGGAAAATTTTCCGGTACGATAAGGGCAACTATTTTCCCGATTCCTACCAGAAAACTGGCAGTATTTTTTTACAGTGTGTATGATTTCATTCTTTTATTAAAAAAAATCCTTTTAATTTTTCTATTTAAAAGAGCATTTCAAAATCATATTTATTCAATTATTCTGAAAAACGAAACTAAGCTAAAGTTGCAAATTTTATAAAGCGCTTTTAAGATACACTGAATTCGTAGAAATATTCTTTTTGAATGAAAAAAGTACAGTTTCTAAAAGATCCTTTATTTTCACAAGTTTTCTAAAAGTGGAGATACAGATCATCAATCATTCGTTGGACTTACCAGACTCCGTAATCTGTCATACATTAAATTATTTTCTTTAGAAAGGGTTTCTAGAAAGATTTTTAAACAACTTCAAATAGTTTCTTTGTTTAGTTGTGAATAAGTGATGATAAAGGCTATAATTCTATCAGGTTGTGTGTATTAAATATAATTTTCCCCTCGAGTAACTTCAATTACTTTCAAAGCTTTTTGAACAACAACAACTGTATTTAACTTTTAAATGCAGGTTTGGAAAATTTAACATCTCGGTTAATATAAAAAGAAAGGTGCGTAAAAAGATGCAAAAGACTGTAAAATTTTAATGTAGATTTTAAGAATGTTCTTTTTAAAGTTTAAAAAAAAAAAAAAAAGTGAAAAAGAAGAGGTAGTAGCTGCAGAAATTTTGATGAGGTTGTTGATACCTTTCTTTGCTAAGCAAAAATGATAAAATTTATCATTTTCAATGGTCCTAAATATCATGATATTTTCAAAAATATAACAGACTATCTAAAGTAACCCGGCGTTGCCTGTAATTTTAAGAATGTTTGTTTTGAAAAATCCATTTCAAAATTTAACATTCAACTTAAAATATACATAAAAAAAACAGTCGAAGTGTTGTACATATGAAGCAAATGAAAACCAAATATAAAAATGTATAAATTTATATAACAGACGCAAAATAATACAGCTGTAAATGAACTTATTTCCATTCATCATTGGAGCAATAATGCTAAAATACGCCAATATTTCTATAATCGAGTTTTTATCATGCTTCAATATATTTTTTCACACTTATGTGACGTTATATATTCACCGCGTCCTTTATATTTCCAATAAGACGTAATATTTAATTTTTTTAATTCGTCAAATTAATTAAATAATTATAATTTTTCACATGGAAATCATAAAACAGAAAAATTATGACGTAACATTCACTTTTGTTTTTAATTCGTCAAACTATTTATTTTATTTTCATTTTTACGTGGAAATCTTGCAGTAAAAAAGTTTTGATGTAATATTCCCTTTTTACTTTCTTCTATCTTGACAAGAAGAAAGTATTGGTTTCATGAAAATTTTCGAATTCCAGTTTTCGACGGATTTATACGTTTTAGGGGTCAGAGATTCCAAAAAACATGTTTTTACAAAATGTCTGTCTGTGAGTCTGTCTGTCTGTCTGCCTGTCTGTCTGTCTGTCTGTCCGTCTGTCTGTATGTGACACAAATTTTGTGGGCGCTCTATCTCAAGAACTAATGCACGGAATTTAATAAAAAATTATATTCAGGTAGTTCCTGATATAGATTGGTTCTGATTAGTTTTTGGTGTAAATCGCCTAGCAGGTGGCGCTGCTATGTAGCATTTTTCAGTATTTCCGGAAAAGCTCTATCTCAAGACATAATGCACGGATTTTTATAAAACTTCAGATTCCGTTAATCCTTGATATGAATTGGTGCTGGTAACGATTTGGTGCAAATCGCCCAACAGATGGCGCTGCTATGCTGCATTTTGAAGCAGTTACACGATTTTCTTAATAGCTCAATCTCAAGAAATAATGCACGGATTTTCATCAAACTTCAGATTCGGTTAGTGATTGACATTAATTGACGTTTTGCTTCTTGTGGTGTAAATCGCTCAACAGGTGGCGCTGCTATGCTGCATTTTTTTAGATTTCCGCAATAGTTCTATCTCAAGAACTAATACTTGGGTTTTCAACAAACTTCAGATTCAGGTATACCTGGATATGAATTAGTGCTGTTTATGTTTTGGTGTAAATCGCTCAACAGGTGGCGCTGCTATGCAGCATTTTTCACAATTTCCACAATAGCTCAATGTCCAGAACTAATGCACGGATTTTCATCAAACTTTAGATTCAGTTAGTCCTTGACATGAAATGATGTTTTGTACCTTTTCGTTTAAATCGCTCAACAGGTGGCGCTGCTGTGCTGCATTTTTTGTGATTTCCACAATAGCTCTAGCTCCAGAACTAATGCACCGATTTTCACCAAACTCCAGATTCCGGTATACCTTAATATGATTTAGTGCTGTTTGTGTTTTGGTGCAAATCGCCCAACAGATGGCGCTGCTATGCTGAATTTTTCAGAATTTCCCCTACAGCTCTATCTCAATAACTAATGCACGAATTTTCATCAAACTTCGAATTCAGGTATACTTTGATACGAATTGGTTCTAAATTGATTTAATTTCTTATACTATTTAAATGATTTATTTGGCGTGATTTATATAGAAGAAAGTTTTGTGATGGCCACAACATACTAGTTTTAAATTCGTCAAACCATTTATTTCATTTTTTCACATGGAAATCTTGCAGTAGAAAAGTAATTTTTGTGGTAAGAAATTTTATTGTGGATTTTAAATTGTTGGCAACAGCTATAACGAAAAATGTTTAAGTTTGATTGGAAATTGCTGTTAAATTGGCGGGTTTTTTTTATTAATTAAAAATTAACTATAAGTTATTCCGATTCCGGATTACTTTAGTTTCTTCGGTCGTGTTTTAATACATATGTACGTAACATTTCACAATTCTAGCTTCCAAACTGTGGATTTGTATAGAATTACAGACAGACAGACAAATTTCCATTTATAGGGTTCCTTACTTAAAAAGTAAAAATGGAAAAATTATAAGATCACTCCTGTGTCTGTCTGTCCGTCTGTCACAGCCATTTTACTCGTAAGCTATGGAACGTGGAAAGTTCAAAATTGGGGAAGTAATAAAAACTATTGACCAATATATTTACCGATTATTAAACATTCATAAATATGTTTAGGAAAAATGTAGAGGGGCTAATTAAGTTACTTGAAAAAAAAAAATCTTTTCTTTGTATATTGTGTGGGGTATCGCGTGAAAGCTTTCGTAACGCTGAACTCAAACATACATTTCTTTTAAATTTAGGTATTATGTGTTTGTGGTATTAGGTATGTGTGGAGATTTATATGTTTTAGCGCCAATTGAGCGATAAAGGGATGGCGTTGGCTCTATTGTTTACGAAGGGTTGCTCGCCACCTGGGCTCTCTCTCTGAACGAGTAGGTGAGTGTGGATGGAATGTTTTTAAGAACATGTTTTCGCTTTTACAGTAAATAAAAACGTATATAGTGTAATATATATGTAAATAGTCTTCCAATAAAAAAAAAGGAAGAGAGAAAATGATATCCCATGGACTTCACTGAGTAAGTGCCAATTGATTTATTTTAAGATAGCGTTAGTTAATTAAGAAATCCACTGAACCAGAACCGATTGCCACACTAGTGCAAAGGCCGCGAATATAAATTGATAACTACGCTACTAATTGCCATTTCATTAAACGGGTAATTTATTTAAAATTTCTCTTAAAATTACGATATATTGGAAGACATAATTCTTTGAATGAGAGTATATAAAGATGGGTCAAAGTGAAATTTTAAAACAAACATAGCAAAACGCGGGTCGATTAGATCCACAGTAACGAAATTGATTAAAAAAATTGATAATGAAATTAAAAAAGAAGGTGATTCCAAACCGGAAATAGTTGAGAAACCTTTAGCGGCAATACTAAAACATAAATTATCATTAGAAAAATTAGATGAGTCAATTGAATCGGAAATTGAAACCGATAATTTAGAGACAGAAATAGAAAATTCGATAGAATATAAGGAAGCTGTTGTGACTTGCAAATCAAGAGCCAGTAAATACTTGAAACATTTAAAGATAATTTCAACTATCACGGGTGAACCAAAAGCAACTACGCCCTCCATATCTGACAGCCAATTAAAGTCGAATACAAAATTACCGCGAATTTCTTTAAATAAATTTACAGGCGACATTTGCTAATTTCATGAATTTTGGCCTCAGTTAAAAGTCGCTATTCACGAAAATGAAGCTCTTCAGCAAATTAAAAAATTCACTTATTTAAAATCTTTAATTTCTGATTCAGCAGCTGCCGCTATTAGTGGACTTCCATTAACAACTGAAAATTATGTAAGGGCAATAAATATATTAAAGGATCGTTTTGGAAAAAGAGATGTTTTGATTTCCGCGCACACTGCCAAATTATTAAATTTAGAAGCAGTACGAAGATCAAATAACATACATTCTTTGAGAAAATTATATGATCAGATAGCTATACAGAAAGTCTCGAATCGCTTGATGTGAAATCAGACAAATATGGTTGCTTATTATTACCCATTATTTATAAATGCATACCGAATGATCTCGTTTTACAATTTCACAGAGAACAATACGGTAAAAAGGATGTTTGTGTAAATGATTTATTGTTGTTCCTTAAACATGAAACAGAAGCGCGAGAAAAAACTATTAATGTTACTTCTATCAATTTTGAAAATACTAAATCCCATGAACATAAATTTAGACAAAATTCTCCCCAACACTTTCACCAAGGAAAAATTAAAAATCCTTCAGCACTTACATTAAGTACAATTGCAGAAAATGTGTGCCCCTTTTGCTCTCAAAAATACGAAGCAAATTTATGTAATTTAAATTTAGAACAACGAAATGAATCTTTATTAAAACAAGCGAAATGTTTTAAATGTTACCAGAAATTCTATAAAAGGCAATATTGCAGAAATACTAACATTTGTTGCGCAATTTGTTTTTCGAAAGCTCATCAAAATTCTCTTTGTAACAAAAACAAAAAGAAAGATCATAGAACGAAAATGACCTTCTTTCCACTGAGTGTGAACTGGGGGGGAGGGGGACGGAAAAGAAGCAGTATGAAAGAATAACAGTTTCGTCACTTTGTTGTAACCCAGATGAATATATTTATTTTCAAACGTTGAAAGGAATTATGATTGGCAAGAACCAAAATATTAATGTTCGAATATTATTAGATAGCGCCTCGCAGCGAACATTTATCGGGAAGAATTTATCTAAACGTTTAAATATAGAGGTAACAGGTCAGGAATCATTAAAAATTCATACCTTTGCTGGAACAAAACCTATTGTTGATAATCATAATAGAGTAAAGATTTTCCTAAAACACAATAATTTGGACAATATAATATGTCTAGAGGCGTTAGAAACGGAGAAAATCTGTTCCGATATAATAAGCGCGCCAAGTTCAGAATTATAGAAAAAAATTAAAAATATGGGTATAGAGTTATCAGACGTTTCTAATGAATTAGGTGATGGTGAGAATGAAATAGATTTATTGATTGGTAGCGATTACTATTGGTCAATTATGACAGGAAAATATAAGCGCATTTCTCCAACTCTTGTTCTGAATGAAACTAAATTAGGTTGGACACTTCACGGCAAATTCTTAGAAGAAGTAAATGTAGATAATTTAGTGGGTGCAATGTACATATCTATTTGGGATAATAACAAGGATGATAAAATGTCAGTTCAGCTTGAAACTGCAGAAGGGTTCGGGATTCAAGAAGATAATACGAACAAAGATTTGTGTGATAAACAAATATTAGAACAATTTGAAAATTCCATTAAATTTAAGAACAACAGATATGAAGTTAAACCACCTATGAAATATGACAAG
This sequence comes from Maratus speciosus, assembly GCA_963932465.1. NCBI lineage: Eukaryota > Metazoa > Arthropoda > Arachnida > Araneae > Salticidae > Maratus > Maratus speciosus. The sequence continues at coordinate 350,989,599 of OZ010788.1, read as the reverse complement.
CTTGATCTTCCTAATAAATATGATATTGCCAAAAAGAGATTTGAAAGTTTAATTCAACGATTTGTAAATAATCTTGCATTATTTAAAGAACATAAAGATATCATTAATGAATATAAGGCTATGGGAGTAGTAGAAATTGTTGAACCCCAGGAAATAAATTCGACCAATGATAATTTGGCATACTACTTACCCCACCACCCCGTTATTGGAACGGACAAACAAACTTTAACAAATCCGATGAACCGGCGACATTGTCCCGGTAGCTCAAATCCTGCTGACCGACTTACAAGAGGGCTCTCACTTCTCGACCTCGAGAGCGATAATGTAAGGTGGTCAGGGCCTCCATGGTTAATTAAAGATTCAAATTTATAGCCCAAGGAAGACAGAGAAGTGGATGAAGATATGAAACAACTAGAAGCTAAAGGAAAAGTAACTTTCCAAAACCTTTGTTCATCAGAACAACAGAAAACACTTATAGAGATTGAGCGTTTTAGTTCTTTCTTGAAGGCAATTAGAACAGTGGCAAAAATTAAAAGATTTGTTTTCAATCTAAGAAGTCCAATTAAAGTCCAATTAGTCCAAGGTGCATTATCTGCTAATGAATTGAAAGAAGCTGAAGAATTATTGATCAAAGAAGTACAAATGAAAAATTATAAGGAAGAAATTGAGTCATTTAGAAAAGGAAATCCTGTTAAGAAAACCTGAAGAATTTATTCTCTATGTTCATATTTGGATGAAAATAAATTTTTACTAATAAGAAACAGACTTAATGGAGGCTTTAAGGCTGCTGATAAAGATCTACAACAATTTGAAAAAATCATTAAAGATCAAGAACTTCAGGATTTTATATCAAATAAAGGTGTGACATGGAATTTTATCATCGAGCGTGCCCCATGGTGGTAAGGGTTTTACGAAAGACTCGTAAAAAGTGTAAAGGAACCCCTAAGGAAAATTTTGGGAAGAGTTTTTATCACATTCGAAGAATTGGCAACAATCTTGACAGAAATAGAAGCCATAATAAATATGAAACCACTAACCTATACAACAAGTGATTTCAGCGAGCCAGAGTCACTTGTACCGGCTCGTTTCCTTCAACTAGGAAAATAAAACATTAGTTTTGCTCTTCGTTTTGCCGAATTAGGAAAGAAAATTTCTACAAAGGAACTTTGTTAAAAAGAAAACGATATCAAAGTAAGTTGTTGAAATGGCTGTGGATTAAGTGGAAAGAACAATACTTATTGAATTTAAGTTCAATTCATCAATTTAAAACTCCTGAGAGACACAAAAACTTAAAAATTGGACATGTTGTCTTAGTAGATGATACTGCTAAATCTAAACTGTTGTAGGACTTAGGAACAGTTAAGGAAGTCATTCTTGGCAGAGATAAGCATCCGTTCTTGCATAATAAAAACTGCTAAAGGACTGCTGCGAAAACCAGTACAACTTTTGTATCCTTTTGAACTAGATTGTTGAATGATAAATGATTTCAGTATTTGATTTGAAATTTATTTTTTTCTACTAGTGTTTGAATATAAAAATGCGTTTATTTTATAAATTCACAGTTGGAAATATTTTTTTTTGTGTTTTGCAATTTGTTGTTTATCCATTTAGTAAAATGTTTCATTTTATGCATAATTGTACCTTATTTCAGATTGAAAAGGTTATTGAATTAATAATGGTATTTAATTTGTTTGTATTATGTATACATATATTCAGTTAATCTTATTTAGGTTCATGTAGCTACATGTTATAAGAGTGTCATTTTTTAAAAATTGATCATGGCTTTATTATTTTATGTTTAATTCTCTATACTTCAACACCTGTAGATTGAAAATTTTCTATTTTATAATTTGAGTTGTGATTTAAGGTCATGTTTATTATAAGAATGTGTTTATGCTGATTTATCATTATGTACTCTCATGAGTCCAGGTGGGGAGTGTGTGGAGAATTATATGTTTTAACTCCAATTGAGCCATAAAGGGATGGCGTTGGCTCTATTGTTTACGTAGGGTTGCTAACCACTTTGGTCTCTCTCTCTGTACGAGTAGGTAAGTATAGATGGAATGTTTTTTAAGAACATGTTTTCGCTTTTACTGTAAATAAAAATGTATATAGTGTAATATAGATGTAAATAGTCTTCCAATAAAAAAAGGAAGAGAGAAAATGATATCGCGTGGACTTCACTGAGTAAGTGCCAATTGATTTATTTTAAGATACCGTTAGTTAATTAAGAAATCCACTGAACCAGAACCGGTTGCCATAATATGTTCAGAGATATCGTTGAAAATGTAGGCAAAAATAAGTTCCCCCACTTCTATTTCCAAAACTACTGAAATTAAAAATATGAAAAAAAATTAGTAGTAGCAGATGTTAATTTAAACCTTGCAGGAAAATTATAGTGATTACCCTACTTCACATAGTTTTTGAGAAAAGCGCATTTTCCCGTTAAACACAAATTCCTATTTCCGGGCATTCAGCAAAGGTGTTGAGAAGCGCTGGAAGTACATATCGTAGCAGAAGTATAAAAGCATTGTTGATAATAATTTTCGAACCAAATCGTCAGTAATTAGCCGAGATATTAAACCTTAAAGATATAGACTGTTTGGGCAAGGACATATATACTGACAGGGGCGGCGGTGTACTCCATATACCATGGGCTTTTAAAGCCTAGAAAGCAACTTTTAAGGATAAATTTGTGTAATGCAACACTGTAAAAAAAACGGACTAAAAAACGGAAATACTACTGGCAATCTAGACGCCAGTACTATTTCCGTTATTTTACGGGAATTTTTACCCATAAATTACAGAAAAATTTCCGTTTTTAATCAGAAAAACGGAAAATTTTCTTTAATTTATGGGTAAAAATTCCCGTAAAAAAAACGGAAATAGTACTGGCGTCTAGATTGCCAGTAGTATTTTCGTTTTTTAGTCCGTTTTTTTTACAGTGAATGCCAGATGCGGTATAAAAGCAATAAACGTCAAATTGTTAAATACAGACTAATTTAATTGGAACTAGTCATATAAATACTATGGCATTCGCGATCCCGAATCAAGTTCACCATAAAGAGATTAGGATAAGATTTAAAAAAGTGTTACACAGAATAGCAATATTTGATATTATTTAGGCTTCATATCTGTTTAAACTTTTATGGTATACCCATTCAAACTTTTCTAGTATATAGAGCTATATCCAATCTTACATTCTATAGATTTTTGGAAAGCCTTATTATTCTTTTAGCAACGATTTTTTTTACTAATGCAGTTAATAATTGATGTATTTATTGTACGGAACTCTCTGTGCGCGAATAATGCTCGCACTTGACTGTTTATTATATACTAGCAGAACTACCCGGCTTCGCCTGAGTCAATTATAAGAAACCTTCCATGTAAAATAATAAATTAAAATGAACTACTATAGTAATCACAATAACTGAGATTTGCGCATTCCCATTCACAAATCATTAAAATGACAATTAGAAAACATACGTTATTGTCTCGCCACCGTACTAAAATGTCTGAGCTTCAATATCACAATGCCCGTTTTCTTCGGCTGGTGTAACAGAAAAATTTGTAATTTTCTGACAATACGAAAAACAAATCCGCCAAATGGCATATCATATAATGAATTTCTCGTTTGTATGGCGTATATCTACATTATAAAGTAAAAATATGTCAGTGAGTAATGCTGACATCATACTGTTGATGGCAAAGAGCTAACAGACAAATTATTCCTTTACAGCAATTTTTCTTCACTTCTAAATAGCACACAATTTAATTTTTTAAGCTGTCGAATAGAACAAAAATTCCTTTCAAACGAAATTTATTTGAAAATTGTATATCAGTTATTTTTGTTTTAATGGGTATGAAAGTAATTTTTAAACATGGATATTTTTAAATGTGCGCGCAGCCCAACGAAATCATTACGAAAGATGAACCCGTTTGCTCCTAATGCAATATTATGAAGAAATGCCCGCCTGTCTTTCCGTCTATCTGCCTATAACAGCACAAAAACTACCCAACCGAATGATTTGAAATTTAATATATATAATCGTTACAGAATTTTGTCGAGTAATTTCAAATTTTATGACAATCGATTCAAAACTTAAAAAAAAAAATACTAATTAAAGGTTTCTTCATTCTATTAAATCCGATCATACATAATTAATTCAATGATATTCCAAAATAGGCAACGATTCTAGGTTGCCATGATGATTACGTCCTTTTTAATATGGAGTCATATTATTTCCGTATTACTGAATTTAATATATATAATCTTAATAAATTTTGTATTCATGCATTTTTGAATAATAGTGCAACAGCTATTGCATCAAGATCTGAATATTGATAAAAAAAGTTATAGTACAAACAGGGACCCGAAGCTGGAGCTGGAGCCCGGAGCCAGAGCACTCCGGAGCTGTGTTTTTCCTGGAGCTGGAGCCGGAGCTGGAGCTCTAAATTTCCCCCAGCTCCAGGGCTCCTTTAGTTTTTAATATTCTTTTAAATCTTTTTTTTTTTCAGTCTTTTAAATTTCTAGGCTTAATGTATTTTAATTACATAATTATTCAATATTTTAATTATATCATTTTTTAGGTTTTTATTATTATTATTAGGGAAGGAAAACTTCTCAAAAAATGGCAACACTACTTTATTTCTACTTTCTACTTGAACTAAGTGACAATACTATTTGAAAACAAATATGGCCGCCTGTTGTTTACATGTGTAGTCGTACAATTTTGGCTGTTCGAAAAGTGTAGAAGAAATTTAAGATTTTTGTGTGTAAAATTCTACCAAACTTTCTATTTTAAAAGCAAAAGCTAAAACATGTCATATTTTCTGAACAAGCATTTCAAGTTTGATGAGAAGAAAAATGCATTTTGACAGATCTTTAATGAAGATAGAAAGTATTTGTGAGCAAAAAATTAAACGTGTAAATTAAAATCTGCAACTTAAAAGCGCGAAGTCGGAGCCGCGTTGGAGCCGGAGCCGGAGCCGGAGCTGGAGCCATGGTATTTTCTCTAGGAGCGGAGCTGGAGCTGGAGCATCAAAAATTGTTCGGCTCCGGGTCACTGAGTACAAACGCACGTCGTTTGCCACGTATGACATACAATTTCCGACTTGTTTATTCCTTAACCTGTTGTGCAATTTAAACTGAACTAAACTAAAACCCCAAAAGATTATTTCTAACGAAGCTATGAATAACTGGTTAAGTAAATTGGACAGTTTATATTTCACTGGCTGTTTTAAGTTAATTTCGTTCCACATTATTATATGTTCTACATTTAAGAATTAAGTTTTGAACGTAAACTTTAGAAAAAATGCATTTGTTTCTTTTTTAGCAAAAATAGTCGCTGCCAGCTACAAAAGTTGTTTGTTTACAGAATAACAATATCAATAACAGTTGAAAAGTTTATTTACACTTGTTTTGACTAAAAATATAAAAAATATCATGATATATATCACGGTATATGTCCATTGATATATATAATCGAAGTCTGATTATTTTAGAATTATTAACTTTCATGGTTTTTGATGCAGGTAATCAATTCACTGTCGAGTATTTGATTTTTTTAAAAATAAATCCATATCAGGTCAGTTATTAATCTGCAAACCTCATGTCCCTCAGACCAGAGTATTTTAAAAATCTGATTTACATTTGCTTTAAATTTTTGAACCAACCAATATATTGCCAGTTATGTTGGGGTAATCCAAAGTCAACGATTATGAAAATTACCATTCTAAGCAAAGCAAATATTTGATGCAAAGTGCCTTTTAAACCAATTTAACTTAACTAAAATTCAACAAAACGTTGACAGATTTCAGTTTTGTGCCAAAGTGCGGTATTAATAAATCTGTTTTTTTTTTCTTTTCAATTTGTTAATCAAGTGCCAACTGCGGTTACTCCATTACTAGTTATTTTACATTATTGTAGCAGACAGACGTTGAGATAAAAAAAAATACAAGATTAAAAATTATTTAAAAAGTCACTAAACTTAGTTACAATTTTAAAGCAAATTTCATTCCAAAGTACATTTTTTTTTTTAATAATTCGGTGACGTAAAAATTTAAATTATTAGCGATATTTAGAACTGACGTATGCGCAATGCAGCATTGCCACCATCATTATAAATTTTTAATCTGCGCTAATATTATGAAGAAGAAACATTTGTTTGTATGTTTTTTTTTTTTTTTTTTGGAGTAATCTGTGGAACTACTGATTAAATACTTAATGACAAAAATGATGGTGACCGTCTTTACTTCAAAAATTTGTTATGCATTATGTCGGTATCACTACGTCCAAGAGGGTGCAGAATGAAAAAAAAAAACAGTACGATTTCTGTGATTGCGATCTAAAGTTATGATTTCCAAGAGAGCGCAAAAGAAAGAAAAAACAGTGCGATTTCTGTGATTGCGATCTAAAGATATGAATTCTGTGATTCTATTGTGGCTAGAAACCTAAAATTTGACACGTGGTTAGTTTTATGGTGTAAATGCTCCCTAAGAACTGTTTATAAAAAATTCGAAATTTAAAAGGGTTAAATGAGTGGAAACCTTCTAAATTATGATTTATGTGGAATTATTAAAGCTAGAAATTTGCGACGGCGTTTACTTTAAAGAACAGTTTCTAAAAAAATTCGAAATTTAAAATAGTCAGAAATAAAAAAATTCTAAAATTGCGAACTCTGTTAAACTGTTTGGAAAGGAAATTTAATATTTTACATGGTGGTAAGTTTTGAGATGTAAATGCCCTAAGTAAGATCTTCAAATAAAAAAATTGAAATTCATAAGGGTGATATTAGTCGAAAATGAACTAAAAATGTTCCAAATTACGATTTATTTGGAATTGTTAGGGATTGAAACTTGAAATTTAATATGGGTGTTACTTTAAAGAGGTAAATGCTCTCACAGAACAGTTTTTTGAAATTTAAAAGGGTGCAGAAGCGAACGTTCTACTGTTATATTTGCACTATTATTTATCTGAAATTTGGCACAGAAAAAACCAAATACAAATGTGCACGAACAATTTTTTAAAAACTTTTAATACGAAAAATGAAAACAGAAGATAAAACAATTATTTGTCATGTCAGTGTTAGATATAACTTTTCTGACCAAATTAATAAAATGAATATGAAGTAAATTTTGTTGGTTTATGAAACTATTTTAACAAATATGATAAGATCGTATAATTTTTGTATACTGAAACAACATCACATTGCAATAAGTTCAATAACACCAGTGTTCTGTTTCTGTCAATAGAGTAAGTCATTTAAAATAAAAAAGCAGACATCCACAATATAGTTGTTTATTAGCTGACAAGATGAACTTTTGAGATGCCCCCCCCCCCCCCCCCCCCGCAGAGAATTTTTGCGTCCGAAGTTTTTGCAAGTTATCATCCAAATTCCAGAGAAAAGTACTTTTTGAATTCCAAGATTTTGAAACCCAGACATGGTGGGTTCAAAAATCGGCAAAAACAAATTAAGTTGCGTTCACTAATGGGGTAATTTGAGTTTTTCAGATTTTCCATAAGGCGTCATTTAGTGCCATGGCAACCCTATAGACATGAAATCATTTAAATTTTTCCAGATAAAAATTATTAATAAACATATTTTTTAATAATGAACGAAAATGATAATATTTGAGTGAGATTTTTGATTATACCCAAAGCACATATGTAATTAATGACTGTGTTAGATACATGCAATATTTAGATAGAAATTGAAATCATTATCAACTCATAAAGATGAATTGTAAAGACACGCTGATGTTTATTTTAAATTACACGCATCTTAAATATAGAAAGACGGTTATTTGCAATTGAAATGAATATCAAAGTAATTTTAAGATGAGTTATAAAGACATGAATGTTTTTTTAAGAAGTGAATTACTAGAATAACAGATACCGTTAACAATTATAAATTTAATAATTTCTTTAATTTATTATTATTATTCTTACGAAATAACTTAATGAGAAACTCCATAATAATTTATAGTGATGCTTTGATTTAGATAAGAAGTAATTTATGGCCTTTTAGTAAAGAACCGGGATCGTAAATTTGGAATAAAAGAGTAGGTAACTTAGAATGAAATTTAATTTTTAAATATATGATTCTTTATCATAATGACTACTGAGACGTTTAAAAATAATGTGCTCGGGTAAGGCAGCCTCGTCGACAAAGCAAGCGCCATTGTTTATCAGCCCTACAAAATAAAATAATATAAATATCTAAAAAGTTAATGAGTAGCTAAGTAAAGTTATTCATTTTACGCCGTGATTTTTTGTTGAACTGATCTGATGCACCAAAATTTATATTATCGATTAGGAGAATTTAAAAATTATTAGTTTCGATGACGACGAATAGATGGCACCTTCTGTCCGCTACTGGCAAAATTTCAAGGAACATTTTAAAATGTGCTGTCTGCATCATAATTGGGTATAAATATTTATTCTGAATTATTCCAATCTCTTTTCGAAATAATCTTAAAAATTGTAAAGTTTCGAGATATTTAAATGAAAAATGTTTTAACTTTTGTAATTATAGCTTAAATTAATATTTACCAAAACAGTAAAACGCTTATCTTCGACATTTTAATTTTGTCCGTAGAATTAATAATGTACGAATGAGTTGGAATTAGATTTTTTTTCTACTCCAGTAGATAAGACGATATTTTGGTATAGTAGAACTCGAGTAAATTAAATTAAATATGTTTATTTAAGAAGATTATAACAAAAGAAAAAAATAATTTTAATAAACGTACGTTTTAAGTTATTCTTATTTTCCAATTTTAGGAATTTATAATTAGAAGGGAATATACCAGGGCTTGAGAATATAGATGAAAACCATTTATTTAAATGATAACTATATTAGATTTTTTACATTTAATATATTTTTTACAATACGCACTAGCGATAGTTTTGTATAGGCCTCACGCCGGGAATTAACAGCTGAAGAAATCGCCAAAGATAACTAATTAAAATCAGCGATTTTTTATTCTGAACATTTTAGTGGTTTAAGTGCATTGTTTAATCCAGGAGGGCCAACTTTTAAAAATCGCTGAATAGAATTAATAATGTACGAATGAGTTGGAATTAGATTTTTTTTCTACTCCAGTAGATAAGACGATATTTTGGTATAGTAGAACTCGAGTAAATTAAATTAAATATGTTTATTTAAGAAGATTATAACAAAAGAAAAAAATAATTTTAATAAACGTACGTTTTAAGTTATTCTTATTTTCCAATTTTAGGAATTTATAATTAGAAGGGAATATACCAGGGCTTGAGAATATAGATGAAAACCATTTATTTAAATGATAACTATATTAGATTTTTTACATTTAATATATTTTTTACAATACGCACTAGCGATAGTTTTGTATAGGCCTCACGCCGGGAATTAACAGCTGAAGAAATCGCCAAAGATAACTAATTAAAATCAGCGATTTTTTATTCTGAACATTTTAGTGGTTTAAGTGCATTGTTTAATCCAGGAGGGCCAACTTTTAAAAATCGCTGAATAGAATTAATAATGTACGAATGAGTTGGAATTAGATTTTTTTTCTACTCCAGTAGATAAGACGATATTTTGGTATAGTAGAACTCGAGTAAATTAAATTAAATATGTTTATTTAAGAAGATTATAACAAAAGAAAAAAATAATTTTAATAAACGTACGTTTTAAGTTATTCTTATTTTCCAATTTTAGGAATTTATAATTAGAAGGGAATATACCAGGGCTTGAGAATATAGATGAAAACCATTTATTTAAATGATAACTATATTAGATTTTTTACATTTAATATATTTTTTACAATACGCACTAGCGATAGTTTTGTATAGGCCTCACGCCGGGAATTAACAGCTGAAGAAATCGCCAAAGATAACTAATTAAAATCAGCGATTTTTTATTCTGAACATTTTAGTGGTTTAAGTGCATTGTTTAATCCAGGAGGGCCAACTTTTAAAAATCATTGAGTGCCCCCCCCCCCCCCCCCCACACACACACTTAGTGTATGTGTGTGGTGAGAGGGGCGGGGCGGAGCAAATGACGAAAGATGATAATTCAAAGACAAATTATAGTTTTTCTAAGTGAAATATAAAATTGCTGTAACATAATAAATAGTTGTATTAAATTCAGAGCCGTCTTTTGAGAAAGCGAGGCCGGGTGCAAAAACTTTTGCGAGGCCGCCGCCTTTCCAAATTAGTTAATCCCAACCCCATTTTCACCAACAATGCCAATTTAGCTGTTTTTTTTTCATCAACCAGAAATTTCGAAAAGTAGTTTTTGCTTTACTTAAGGATAGACATTCCGTGATTAAATAAAATGAAGGTAACTATTCGAAAATTCTGGACGAATAGGTTAGGTTATAGTTACGAATAAAAAAAATCCGCAAAATTGGCAATACTACTTCCCACTCACAGCGCAACATCTTTTGAATAACTCGCATGACATACACAATGACGCACTTATCATAACACTTTTTTTTCTTGCCATGTCATATCAGAGCGACATTTTTTTTGTAGGGGCGGGAGAGGGGGGGGGGGGGGAGGGATAAAGTACTGATATTGAACAGCCGTTAAAGAGGAGAGACAGAACATACTCATACTTTTTAATCGCCAAATTACTGCAGAGAGATGAAAAGGTACAGTTCTACTGGCAATTGAAAATAAATTTTGAATTATGAGCCTTCGACATATTTGAAATTGTATCTACTTCGAATTTTCCAATGAGAACACTCACTTTTGGCACCATTTTTTTTTTATTTCTTTGATCAAGGTAGCTCGGCCCGGAAAAAGGCATCGATTGTAATAATTTTTCTTAAATATTAGCAGAATTAGATGAATTCAATTTTGGAAGATGCTAATGTTAATTCCTGTGACAAACTTTTATTTATATAATCCCAATAAGTCATCCAATTGAATTTTTTTAATGAAATATTATGAATAGACCCAAACTTAATTCAAATATTTTATTCAATTTAAAAACAAATTTTGATTTATGAAAACTGTTAAAAAATTATGAATTATAATGTACATAAATTTTACTGTAAACAAGCCGGAATTGCAATAAATCATGGGTATGTAAGTGTGCAGCTCATTTCAATCATTAGTTTTCGAAAATAGTCAAATTTTACTTTTTGAGGTGTAACGATATCGTCTCCTTTTATCAAAGCAGCCACAAAAAAAAAAAAAAAAGAAAACTAGTGGGTAAGTGTGATCACGGGTCGCACAGAGAGTTTCGTATAATATTCTTTCAAAACACTCTATCCTTTTGCAAAATCTGTTAGTTCCACATTTCGCAACCAGGGGGAGCACTATATTCTAAACAAACCTCTATCCGAACGAAATTCTGTTTTACAACCTATCCGTAGATAGATCCGTTGAGGGAACTGGGTCCATAGCACCCGAGATAGGAAGACGCCCCCTGGCGATAAAAAGAAGAACTAAAATATGTAAGTCTATGGTGCATAATATGAAAGAGTGGTCAAAGTGATGTCGACAAAAGTTAGAAAAGTGCCCCCCCCCCGGGTGAAAAGGGGAGAGGATAAAAAACTACTTAAAATACACAAGTTAGAGTTCAGAGGGTAATTAACACGTTGAGTGCGACGATGACTGACAGTGAAGTGCTAAAAATTTATAATGTTTAAAGTAATTTTTAAGAAAGTATAATCCTGTAATAAATAAAAGGTAGGTAAATTTTATATATTTGTTCAGTAATTATTTAAAACAATGTATATTTTTTCAGTTTTGTATCATATTTTAGACGTCAGCCATCGGTGAATGACGCGTTTTAAACGGAAAGTTCGCTGTCAGCCACCAGTGGCTGACGTGGCTCTTAACGTGTTAATATAAGACTTTTTGAAAATTTTATGATTTTTTGTGTGATCGCAAGTGTTCTGCTATAGGTATGCAAAATTTCAAGTATTCAACTTAATTAGAGGCTGAGACAGAAAAATTGCTTAAAATACACAAGTTAGAGCTCGGAGGGTAAATAATATAAGGCTTTTTGAAAATTTTATGATTTTTCGTGTGATCGAAAGTGTTCTGCTATAAGTATGCAAAATTTCATGTCTCCGACTTAATTAGAGCTTGAGTTCGAAAATATGTTTAAAATACACAAGTTAGAGACCGGAGGGGTAAATATAAGACTTTTTGAAATTTTTGAGATTTTGTTCTATAAGTATGCAAAATTTCAAACTTCCAACTTAATTAGGGGACTGAATTAGAAAAATTGCTCAAATTACACTAGTTAGAGACCGGAGGGGGTAAATATAAGACTTTTTGAAATTTTTACGATTTGTCGTGTGATCGCACGTGCAAGTCTTCAACTTAATTAAGGGCTGAGTTAGAAAAAAACTTAAAATACACAAGTTAGAGCCCAGAGGGTTAAATATAACACTTTTTCGAAATTTTATGATTTGTCGTGTGATTGCAAGTGTTTAGCTATAATTTTGCCAAATTTCAAGTCTTCAACATAATTAGGGGCTCAGTTTAAAAAAAAAAAAAAAAAAAAAAAAGCTTAAAATACACAAGTTAGAACCCAGAGAGTTAAACATAACACTTTTTCGAAATTTTATGATTTGTCGTTTGATCGCAAGTGCTTAGCTGTAATTTTGAAAAATTTCAAGTCTTCAACTTAGTTAGGGGCTCAGTTAGAAAAAAAAGCTTAAAATACACACGTTAGAGCCCAGAGGGTTAAATATAAGATTTTTTCAAAATGTTATGATTTGTCGTTTGATCTGAGGTGTTCAGCTATAAGTATGCAAAATTTCAAATCTCTAACATATAGTTTCTGAGAACGGGCACTGTGACGGACAGATAGACAGACAAAGGAGCGAGACGAATAGGGTTTCGTCAGATGAACGAAACCCTAATATTAGATGGTAACCGGAGAAATTATGGAATTGCCTTACATGCAAAGTGGATTTGGTTTACATGGGCTTTTGCTGCCTCCTTTACAGCTTATTCTGCCCTAGCTTGTTGAGTGTCATTTCTGCACAAGAGCTACCTTTAAAATTTTTACATTTATTTTTAAATAAAAAAAAATATTTCACTGTTTTGTATTTAATACTTTTTTCGGTGCGAGGCCTTCCTAAGCGCGAGGCCCTGTGCGGCCGCACCTGTCGCACACCCCCTAAGGACGGCTCTGATTAAATTATATTCTTAATATCTTTCTTCTAAATACATTAATATCTATTATAAATATTATAAAAATGGAAAGTGCAAAAATCTATTTGTCAAGAGAAACACACATTTTAGTCAATTGAGTTCTGTATCGATTCAAGTCATTAAAACGGATCGCAAAATAGGCAGGAAATTTGTTTTCGAGAGAAATTTAAATATACATCTGAAGAAGAGGCTTTCAGCTCTCCTGTAAGTCTAATGGTTATCCTTACTATTTTTCAAACAAAATTTTTTGACAACGTCAGCAAAATCAAATTTTATTTCAGCGATTAAATAAATAAATAAATAGCGAAATAAATGAATGAAAATTGGGTGGGCGGAGATATCAAATTATTGAATGGGGTTCGTCCCCCATGAGCCCATATAAGTTGGCGCCACTGGTTTGATCACATGTCTTAAATTTGTATTTTATTTATATTTTATTGTTTTATTTATTGATTGATGTATGTTTTAATTTCGTTGTGTCATATAAGCTGCAAACAAATGCTGAGCTATTTATATTAATTTAAGCACAAACGGATTTATCTTACGTAATCGTCTGCACGCGATAAACACAGATTTAAAAAAAATCATGCCTTATTCGAACAAATTTCATTTGAAAGCACATTTCAATCCTATTCTACGGTGTAAAAATTAAAAATGTGCGATGTTTAGAAGTTTTCTTTAAAAAATGCAATACAAGTTAAATTTAAGCGTTTGGTGTTGACACCGTCAAAATAACGCCAGTGTTAGGCACAGGCACGTTTGTCCTTTATAATTTTAATGTCTGTATTTTGTATTAGCCTGCCTAAGGTATTTGAGATTAATTAATTTACTTTATAAATAATTAGATAATAACGAAGCTGTTACGATCAGAGCTGTATTTCCAGTTCATGCGTCTATAAGCCCAATTAAATCTGCTTCCTTCTCCCAATGGCGCAGAGAAGAAGACAGGTGGGTAAAAATTTGATCCCGAGAAGAAGGAGCCCACGCTACTAAGTTTTATATAAATTTATGCGAAAAATATTTTTTCAAAAATTGCAAAATTTAAATTCTGTTTTTGTATATAATAGACATAAAAACAAGAAACACTGCTCAAAATAGATTTTTTTTTTACTCTGTTCTTAAACAGTTTTTTTAAAAGATTTATGGTTTAGGCCTTCTAAATAATATATGTAGACATTCCCAAATAAAATTGATGTAACGCACCGTATGCAATTACCTCTGTTTAAGTTGGTATGGAAAATACCATCCAATATGTTTGTACAGTCCATAAGACCAGGGTTCTCGCTGGCTTTCGACCAACATTAGCGATTTGGCGAATAAGAAATAAAAAACAGTAGCCAAAAAAAAAAAAAAGTTAGCAAAATGGATTCGGCGTGAAACACTGAAAAATCTATCTTTAACCCCTTATTGTATCCTTTTAAAGAAATATATATTCTAAAATAATCCAATTTGTGTAACTGCTTACAAAATAGAAGTTCGAATATTCGCCATAGAAACTGTTAAAAATAAATGCATTCTAAATGTCAAAATAGAAGCTCGAATATCCGCCATAGAAACTGTTAAAAATAAATGCATTCTAAATGTCTCCTAAATATGTAAATGTTTTGGACATCCTTTTAACAGTCTAAATCAAAATTTAAAACAACTATCTTTCATTCCCCTTTGGAAAATATGCATTAAAAATTACTATGAGATTTCAGCTGTAACCGATAGAAAAAATTGACCGGTCAATGATACTTTGTATACAGCTAATAAATAGTACTTTAAATGGCTAATTTCAACCTAGCATTCCAGCAAAACCTTTCTCTATTAGGCGATTGATGCGAGTAACTTTGTGTTTTTACAGGCGCGACGCTGGTGTATAAATAGTGATTAACTGACAATAGAGAAACACCTATCACATAATTCTTTCCGTGCGCGATTGAACATGGAAAGCGGCATCAATCGTTCAGCAACGAGTAACGCGAATAAGAATCTCGACTGTATTGGCACACACACACATGCACAAAAAAAGAGCAGAAATTGAGCACTCGCGATTTGGCGAGTTTGATGTTTCGTTTACTCGCCAAATGAAATATTTTGTCGTGATTTGGCGCAATGGAGAGCGACAGCAAGAACCCTGCATAAGACAAAAGTACAGTTACGTGTGCATGATGTTATCTAAATAGTATTTTGTACAAAAACCAAAATTAGTACATATTTGAAGAGCTTAGTGGAAGAACATGTTAGACAACAAAAATTAAATTTGAAGAAATTTGAAGTGAAAATTTTTGTTGTAAATTTTAATGATTTATTTTCTGTTTGATACCATGTGTTTAAAATATTAACAGATGTGGTACTAAACTCTCTTAGAAAAACTTATTCATATTTAATTTTCAAATATTAAAAATTATTAATATTATTTACATTATTAAATATTAAATATTAAATATTATTGAATAATGTTTTAAATATTCAAGACTAAATAGAATTTTAGTATTTTTGTTTTAATAATTAATTAATTAAATTTTAGTTTTTAGTAATTAATTAATCTTACCATGTGATAAAATACCGCATAACGCCTTCATCCGAAAGATAAAAACAATTTTTAAGAAAATGTAGCATAACATGCTCTTCGACTCAGCTCTTCAATTAATAATTAAGCCTTAATTTTATTTTAACGAAATTAATGAAAAATTTACATTTTTTAAAAATTACTTCATTAAAAGTGAGTTGTCTGAAACAAATTACATAGAAATTAATAGAAATAAAGAATAATGAATTTAATAAATACCATTAATATTTTGTAAAACTTCCTCCCTTTTATGTGAATACGTATATGGGGAGATTTTAGGACATTTAATCTCCGTAGAACAATTTCTCTCTTTTCGCTTCGGCCCCAACCCACCTCTGTTATTTCTTCTAAAGCCAACAAAATTAATAGTGAAAATTAAAAATTTACGAGTCGAAACCCGTCGAATTCGACGAATGAAAATGTTTAAAAGAACTGTTTGACTGAATTTATAAAAATAATCACAAAAATAAATGGAATAATTAATCAATATTATATTGGCTAGTCTAACTCTTAAGACAAATATTATATTTAACTAAAGTTTAATTTTAACTTTCCAAATTATTCAAAAAATTGAACTTTATTCCTATACGTTAGCAGTAATATGCAATTAAGATAATGGAATTATGAAGTTTATTATCTTAATTAAATAATACTGCTTTGATCTTTGGTATTATGTAATGAAAAATCAACGAAAATTGCATCGTTATGACTCAATTATAATTTTTGTCTTCAACGAAATCTAAAAATAACATCTTTTTCACCATCGCAAAATTTACATCCGTACATTTCATATTCATATTCAGTATTTTAAAAATATTTTAACGTGCAATAGGTTATTAATAAATATATTCCCTAACTTAATGTCACGTTTTCCAGTTACAATTTTGAATGTAATACACATTTAATTTTTTCTAAGACATCCCATTGTTTCCCCTTCTCTCTTCAACAATGAAAGTAATCCGATTGCCACCAATGTGAAGAAATTTCATAAAACATTTTTTTAAATTAAAATTAAAATATAAAAGTTGGATTATTTTAGAAAATAACGAGTGCGGACACATCTACAAATAAAGTTCTTTCATTTAAAAAAATAAGCAGCAAAATCGGTTCAATAGAAAGCTCAGGCCTGATGACTTAAAAAACAACCTGGTCTTTTAAATTCAGACTTTTTCTCCAGAAAATCTTTTCGCCGCTGCGAAAGGCGTGAGTAAGCGGACTAGCCTTCTAATACATTAGCAAGAAAAAACACTCAAATCTTCCGGGCAGACATTGAGATGGGGGGATGTATCCCCCCTCATCAACTAAAATTTTAATTTATTACTATTTCAAATTGTTAGACAAGAAGATTTTATTTAGACATATAGATCAGACAGACCTACAATTTACCTTGGACAATATGGTGTGTAATTCTCCTCTTAGATCAACCTAGGTTTAAAAAAAATTCATCCATGGTTCAAAAATAGAATAAAATTTAACTACACAAGACATAATGAATGACATTATTTATTCACCATTATTCAGGTTTTGCAAATCCCCCCCCCCCACTCTATGATATGCAAATGGACATTCTGGCTCTCCTTTCTAGAGTACTTGCTAAAATTTTTTAACAGTAAAAAAGTAAGTGCCTTCCGCATAATCTATATATATATATATTACATTATCGTACATGACACAGAAATTGCGATCATTTGTTAATTGTTTAATGACAACGCCCAAATGAAAGGCATCTCATTGGTTATTGAACAGCATTTAATACATCCCCATACCTATAAGGGGGTTTACCGTAGGGGGGACCCTGTTTCCTCACCAAATGCCGCCAAGTTTGTCACCAACATGGCGATATATCGCCAAATTCGGCGACCAAAATTAGTCGCCAAAATTGACGCTAACTTGGCGATATTTCTTATATTTCGCCAAATTCCCATAGCCTTCGATTGTAAACCAATAGGTCTTACTTGCTTACAGAAAATCAACAAATTGAGATATTTTAATGCAACAGAAACAAATATTAACTTAAGGGATTATTTAAGGGAGTTCAAGTAAATTAAATTATGAATAAAAGTAACATGATACAATGCTTAGCATGCTTTCCCAAACATAAATTTTAAGAGAGACTAAACTGGTCGCCAAGGGCGGCTAATAACTTTTAAAAAATGTTATAAAATAAATAATACTTTATAATAACTGAAATAAAGAATACATTTACATTACTTACAAATTTAGGCATTACTGGTTACCAGTGAGGTAAAAGATGATTATATAGTAGGAAAATAAATGTAGACGAATATGTAAGAAAATAACTGTGATAATTAAATCATATTATCAAACCAAGTTACCATACTGCAAGGCAACACAAATTAAAAGTTATAAAACTAAATACAAAAGTATCCTGAAAATAATTAACTATTAATTTATTATGATAAATCTTTTTACACAACAGTACTAAAATTAAAATCTGCATCATCTGCATGACGAATTTGTCCTTCACCAGTATAGGAAAACATAAACACACAACAAATGTATCGTTAAATTCAGGAAAGTAGTAATTAATTCTAACGACTTTTACATAAGATCAAGAATAATTGTGCAAAAAGGTAAGAATTTTAACTGAAAAATTTTATTAAATAAGGAATTAAATTTTATTATTGTTAATTTTAATTAAGAAGATTAATTTAAAAAAGTAGCTTTACAACGCTTTCAAAAACCACGGTCCTGACGAATAAGATGCAATCACTATTAGTTCCTTTAGGGTGTTTTAGAGTTTAAAGGCATATAATTTCATGATTAATTTCATACAAGATTTTTTTAAAAATCACACATGAAAACACAATGTTATACTAGTAAGATGCTTCAGTAATTACAGACGTAGGGATATGTAAAAAGTTTATCCCTAACAGCATCTGGTTGACAACGTGATATAACACAAATAACCAAGAGCTTCCCTACAATTTTGCTTTATATAAATTAAAAATAAACAATTTAGAATAGGCCTAGAATAAATTCTATGTTAATTCAAGCAAAGATTCTTTCAGTAAAACAATTTATACACATTGTCTTTATTAAGAATATTAACAAATTTAATTAAGTTCACTTTCTAAAAATATCAATTATGGATTCAGACTTAATTATTATTAAAAACTTTCAATTTAACTTACAAAAAATTAATGAATTTTTAACGATATTTTACTTTTAAATTCACGGTAGAACATTTCCTAGTTCTAAATTTAATTATATAAGAATTATAAGAATTCGCGAGCTAGAATTAATTTAGTTTCATACTGAAAACCAACCCAATAAAGATATAAGGATGTTAAATTAAAAATCATACTAACTTTCAGGAACGAACTTTATTAAATTAAAAATATTCCAATCTTAACTTAAAAATTTTCATTTTTTAAAATGTTTAATCCATTTCACATTACTTTTAAAAATGCAAACAAGTCGGAAATTGTACGTAAAACGTGGCAAATGAAGTGCGTTCATACTATAACTAGTTTTATAAATATTTAGATCTTGGTGCAATAGCTGTTGCACTCTTTTGCAAAAATGCCTGTATACAAAATTTATTACGATTATATATATTGAATTTAGTAATACGGAAATAAGATAACCCCCTCTTAAATAGGACGTAATCACCATGGCAACCTAGAATCATTACCTATCATGAGATATCATGAAATTAATTACGTTTGATAGGATTTAATAGAATGAAGAAAACTTTTATTAATATCATTTTAAGTTTTGATTCGATTTTCATAATATTTGAAATGACTCGGCAAAATTCTGCAACGATTATGTATATTAAATTTCAAACCATTCAGTTGGGTAGTTTTTACGTTGTTATATGCGAACAGACGGGAAGACAGATAGACGGACCACACAATGATTACAGGTGCTACGTATTTATATAATTACGAACGCACCTAAAAACAGTAAAGGATTCCTTTTTTGTCAAAACTACCTAACATTTAGAACTGTTTAAATTATAAGAAGTAGCATTTCTAAACTTAAATTGTTTTTAATTAAAAAAAATTAAGTTATAGAATTCATTACTTTAGTATTAGTCCAGGCAATAGGGAATTTTACCTAGCAAAGTTAATGGTAGTTCTGGAAATCGGCTTACTTTATGTTTTTTGGGTCGCTGAATCCGAATTTGTAACTTCCCACCAAAATTTCTCCCGGCAACCCCCCAAATTTTGGTAAAAAGCCCCCCAAAAAAGGTTTTTATTAAAAAAATCAATTTTTTATTGTTTTAGGGGAAAAGTATCTAGAAATTCAAAAAGTAGACAAAATTTGCAAAAAATTAAATATATGACATTATGACTTGGATGAAGAGGAAGGGGGTATCTGCCTCGGAACATGCGCGCTGTGCTGCGTGAACTAAGTTGCGCAATTCCACTTAGCCACTCACACGTTTACATTCGCCCTCCCATCTCCCCTCCGAACTTTCCTTATAAGGTTTACTTTAAGTTTTTTGGGTCGCTGAATCCGAATTTTTAACTTCCCCCAAAAATTTTCTACCCCGAAACCCCCCAAAATAGTTGTTATTAACTTAAATTTCTTATTGTTTTAGGGGAAAAGCATTACGAAATTTAGAAACTAGATAAAATTTGCAACAAATAGGATATATGACATTATGACGTAGGATAAACGGGGAGAGAGGGGGCTGCCTCGGAACATTCCCCGCGTGCTTTTCTCAAAAACCAAATTTTTTTAAAAAATCAATTTTTTGGGGGGTTTCCGGGTGAAATTTTGGTGAGAAGTTACAAATTCGGATTCAGCGACACAAAAACATAAAGTGAGTCGAAACCCAGAACTAGTATTAATTTTTCCAGGTAAAATCCCCTATTGCCTGGACTTCATAACTTAGTGCACGTAGCGCCGCTGTGCATGTTTAGAGGCAGCCCTTCCCCTCCCCGTTCATCCTACGTCATAGTGTCATATATCCTATTTGTTGCAAATTTTGTCTAGCTTCTGAATTTCGTAATGCTTTCCCCCTAAAACAATAAGAAATTTAAGTTAAAAACAACTATTTGGGGGGGGGGATTTTGGGGGGAAGTTAAAAATTCGGATTCAGAGACCCAAAATACTTAAAGTAAACCTTATAAGGAAAGTTCGGAGGGGAGATGGGAGGGCGAATGTAAACGTGTGAGTGGCTAAGTGGAATTGCGCTACTTAGTTCACGCAGCACAGCGCGCATGTTCCGAGGCAGACACCCCCTTCCTCTTCATCCAAGTCATAATGTCATATATTTAATTTGTTGCAAATTTTGTCTACTTTCTGAATTTCTAGATACTTTTCCCCTAAAACAATAAACAAATCGATTTTTTAAATAAAAACCTTTTTAGAAGGGCATTTTACTAAAATTTGGGGAGGTTGCCGGGGAAAATTTTGGTGGGAAGTTAAAAATTCGGATTCAGCGACCCAAAAAACATATAGTAAGTCTTTTTCCAGAACTACCATGAATTTTGCTAGGTAGAGCCCCTATACGGTCTCTATTGCCTGGACTATATTCAATTTTATAAAATTCTCTAAGAGAAACTTGCAAAGTCAATCTATTAACTTTTACAATATTACTTTGATTTACCCTGTTTCTCTGAATTTATATATCCATCTTATCATATTTCATGTATAGTATGCATGTTTCATGTATAGTTCAAAAATCGCCGTTTCTTATTTTTGAATGCCGCATTGGCACACTCGTCGCTCCAATATACATAGGATTTCATTGTTTGCTAAGAATGTGGACTATTTAAGTAATTTATTTCCAGTGTCACTTCTCAATATTAATTTGATATAGTAAAGCTTATGGAGCTTATAACTTTTTAAATTTTTTCTTCCCACTGTTTTGTCCTTGAGGCAACATTTTTTTCTAATCTAATAATTCTAATAATAAATTTAAAGTGTGAAAGTGTTTGCCTGACGTCAGGGTCAACACGTATGATAAAATGTCGTTGCATATGGGTGAATTATAACTCAGAGAGTAACATGGGCTAATTTTTTTTTACATTATTCAAATATTTTTCTTAATAATGCCAAATTTCGCTTTTTTCATTGAGAATCAACGGACATTTTTCCTACAAAATTTAACATTTTTTCAATTCCTACTATTAGTTCACACTCTCCCTATATTTGTTTATTTATATATTTATTTATTTATATATTTATTTATTTATATATTTATCTTGTTCAAATTTTCAATCGTTAATAAAACTAGGGGATCGTATCTGGGCTTCCCGAGTTAAAAAATATAGGTGAAACTTTTTTTTAATTTGAAACTAATAATTTTTTTATATGCAATAAATTTTGTAGATTGCCCACTTACATTAAAAAAGCATTTTTCATATGGAAAATACGAATTATACAATCAAATAATTTTTTTAAATTTTCAATCAAAAGCGATATTTTCTTATTAGCCACATGCTAAGAGTTATTTGACCAAGATTTTGCTACTTACGGCATCCTTTTATATTCTGATAATTTCAGAGCTTATACATGTTTGTTAAATTTGTGTTTTATTTATATTATTTTTTTTATTTATTCATTGGGAAGTTTTTTTCAATGGATATTATCTGTAAAAAAAATGATCAACTCTTTATTTTGTTTTAAGGGCAAACGGATTAATCTTTCGTAATCGAGCTCCGTGCGATAAAGATAAATTAAAAAATATTTCATGCTTTAAAATAGTTTTCTAAACCATTGACAATCAGTAAACCGAGATGAACTTTGCAAACAAATTCCATTTGAAAAAAAATTCCTATTTGGTGATCTAAAAATTTAAATTGTACGATTACAAACATGTTACGTTTGTGTTTTTTTTTTTTCAATATTATTCTTTTATTTGTTTATAAAATAAGTATTAATTTCGTTAATTTGTCTTTCACAAATATGTTAGATTGGTGTTTTTTTAATAAAAGAAGTATTAATCTCGTTATGCAAAAATAGTCAGAAACAAATGCTGAAAAATGTTTGTTGCTTTATGTGCAAAATGTTCATTATTATTATGTATTGAAACCGGCACGTGATAAGATAAACTTAAAAAAAAATCAAGCTTAAAAATTATTTTAGAAAATATAATACATCAGTCAATTAAGATACAGTTTTTAAACAAATTGCATTTGAAAGTAATTTTTTTCCCGATGCGATGAAAATTGAAAATGTACGATGGCCAGAAGATTAAAAAATTGCAGTAACGAAAATTTCAAGACGAAAATTTGATCGTGAAGAGTTGCCATTCGCAAAATGACGTCAGCGTTACGCACAGATACGCTTGTTCTTAATAATACATACTTAATCAGTAAAATATAATGAAGATCAGTTATTAGGATGTGGTTATCAATTGAGGTTCTTATGCTTGGTATTCCGGAATAAAAAACAGCAATTTTCACCTTCTCAAAATTTGTATACGCACTTCTCATATCCATATTCATCATTTTTAAAAAAACTATATTTTGCTTGATCATTTAAAAATAATTTTAACTCAAAACTTGAAGTCACGATTGTCAGCAACATCTTTTATATGAACAGACACACTCTTCACTTGAGATTCTAATCTCAATTCCGGAGAGTAAAAATTTCCGTCATTTATGTTTTTTCGACGCATTTGTATTAAAATGTTCAGTTTTATCTAAGAAAATGACGTTTTCTTTTAAATATGACTTCATTTTCACCTAAATAAGCATTTCGCCTAGTGTCTGAAACTTAGTATCAGTACACATGCAAAAGGAAAAACAATATAGAAAATTTATGAGGAAAAATGCGTGTTTTCAAAAGAACTATGCCATTTTCCGTTATTATGCTCCTAATATAATATTCTGCACCTAATGGGATTTTGCAACACTAAACCCTATACAACAATTTTTATCAACAATTTTGATTTTTATCAGAAAATAGCATGAATAAAGATAAAAATACCTCATTGTATCTCTCTTTATTAAACATGGAAATTATTCCAGAGAGAAACATTCGCCTTGGATACAATATTTCAAATAAAAATCAAATTTCAAAGTAATTGCTTAAAAGGCGCAAAGGCCAACATAGTGAATAAGATTCCAAGCCGGGACTCGAACCCGGGCCATCAGTATAGCGCACTGACGTTCTACCGACTAAACCACTTGGAACGATACACAGCTCGGAAAATTTCTCACTATTATATGTTGGTAAGGCTACAAACGCAGCACAAGAAGGAATATTTATCGTGAGCCACCAACCTGGGGCTAACACGAAATATAATTAAATCCAGCATCGATAGAAACTATGTTTAATATAGTTTCTATGTTTAATATAGTTTCTATGTTTAATATAGTTTCTATGTTTAATATAGTTTCTATTAATATAGTTTAATATGTTTAATATAGTTCCATGTTTAATATAGTTTCTATCGATGCTGGATTTAATTATGTTTCGTGTTAGTCCCAGGTTGGTGGCTCACGATAAATATTCCATCTTGTGCTGCGTTTGTAGCCTTGCCAACATATAATAGTGAGAAATTTTCCGAGCTGTGTATCGTTCCAAGTGGTTTAGTCGGTAGAACGTCAGTGCGCCATACTGATGGCCCGGGTTCGAGTCCCGGCTTGGAACCTTTTTCACTATGTTGGCCTTTGCGCCTTTTAAGCAATTACTTTGAAATTTAATTTTCATTTGAAATATATCTCTCTTGTCTGTAATAATGAAAGCTATCTAATTTTCACCATTTTGAAAAAAAAATTCATAAAATGCTTTTAAAATTAAAATATAAAAGGAAGGATATTAAAAAAAAAAGAAAAGAAAAGAAAAACAGATAGTGCGATTACATCTACAAATGAGGAGCTTTCAGTTAAAAAAAAAATATTAGTAAAATTGGTTCAGCAGAAAGATGAGAGCAGATGACTAAAAAACACACTTATGTTTTAAATATATAGATTATATAAAATTAGGAAAAATAAAATTAAGCAAATTATGTTATTTTGATAATTACTCGGCGAAGCAAATCCATCCAGGACAGAATCATCAATTTCTGTAATATAAATCGCTATTATTTGCATGTCACCTCTCTTTTATAAAGACACACTAAATTTTTGTAAAACATTGCGTTTTATCAGTGTGTGATTTCGATTACATTATTTTCAAAAGTGAAGCATTTTCACCTGTGAAGAATTTCAAAGCAGCTGGGCTGTGAAAATGACGCACTTCTACAAAACAGAATTCAGGTTTAAGAATTAAAATACACGCTTTTTTATAAAATGACGTCATTCGCATCTGCTAAAGCAATCCACTTTTACAATCCAGTGTTAAACTTCGTCTATAGAAAAGTATGCATATGACGTCATTATGACGGAATAACAGGTAATATTCTTGACATAGCGCATATTTTAATTTTAACTTTTTTTTCAGGTTTTATGAGAAAATGGCAACAAAAAGATACAGTATCTCCTATTTTCGACTATTTTCCGTTTACTTTCAATGACTTTCAATAGAAATGGTGTACTTTTGTTGCCACAATAAGAAAAATGGTATTAAAAACTAGAAAAAATTAATATCTCAAAAATAAATTGAGATACAGATTTCAAACAAATTGCATTTAAAAGAGCATTTTTTTCCTTATACGACGGTGTAAAAATTTAAAATGTGCGATGTTTAGAAGTTTAAAAATTTGCATTAGAGAAAATTGCAAAACAAAAATTTTATTTCAAATTTCAAATTGTTGCCATTCGTAAAATGACGTATGCGTTACGCAAAAATATGTTTGTCCTTTATAATAGAGATAGATTGGTTCAGCAGAAAGATCAGGGCAGATGACTAAAAAACACACTTGTGTTTTAAATATATAGATTATATAAAATTGTGAAAAATTAAATTAAGCAAATTATGTTATTTTGATAAAATTATAGTAGAATGTCCTAAAGAATAGCATTATCGTTTTATTATTCGAGAGAATTTTGGACAATAGCTTCAGGAACATGATATTATTTTAAACCTCGAGTTATTTGTTTGCTTGTCTAACTCGGCGGGCGAAGCAAATCCATCCAGGCGAGAATCATCAATTTCTGTAATATAAACCGCTATTATTTGCATGTCACCTCTCTTTTATAAAGACACTCTAAATTTTTGTAAAACATTGCGTTTTATCAGTATGTGATTTCGATTACATTATCTTCAAAAGTGAAGCATTTTCACCTGTGAAGAATTTGAAAGCAGCTGGGCTGTGAAAATGACGCACTTCTACAAAGCATATTCAGTTTTAAGAATTAAAATACTCGCTGTTTTATAAAATGACGTCATTTGCTTCTGCTAAAGCAATCCACTTTTACAATCCAATCTTAAACTTCGTCTATAGAAAAGTATGCATATGACATCATTATCGCGGAATAACAGACAATATTCTTGACATAGCCCTATTTTAATTTCAACTTTTATTTTCAGGTTTTATGGAAAATGGCAACAAAAAGATACAGTAATCTCCTATTTTTGACTACTTTCCGTTTACTTTCAATAACTTTCAATAGAAATGGGATACTTTTGTTGTCACGATTGGAAAAAATGGTATTAAAAACTACAAAAAAAATAATATCTCAGAAATAAATTGAGATACAGCTTTCAAATAAATTGCATTTAAAAGAGCATTTTTTTCCTTATACGACGGTGTAAAAATTTAATATGTGCGATGTTTAGAAGTTTAAAAATTTGCAGTAGCGAAAATTGTAAAACCAAAATTTAATTTCAAATTTCAAAGTGTTGCCATTCGCAAAATGACGTATGCGTTGCGCACAGATATGTTTGTCCTTTACAATATAGATACTCATTATTCATCCTATCAAGTTGAAATAATTTTTTTTGAACTTGTACTGGATGACAATTGATGTTAATACAGTTTTTTCAAATATTAATTAATTAATTAAATTTTAATTAATTAATTTTAGTTTTGCATGGGAAACAAAATGGCGGCCATTGGTTATCGAAGGTCAATGAAAGTATTTTCAATAAGGGGTTACCATAGGGGGGGACCCTGTTCTGTCGCCAAATACCGCCAAGTTTGTCGCCAACTTGGCGATATATCGTCAAATTTGGCGTCCAAAATAAGTCGCCAAAAGTGACGCCAACTTTGCGATATTTCTAATATTTCGCCAAATTCCCATACAATTCCATTGTAAACCTACTTGCTTACAGAAAATCAACAAATTGAGATACTTTAATGCAACAAAAACTAATATATGTTTAAGGGATTATATTAAATTTTTCTTTGGCGACCTAAGTACGAATTGACTTTAAAAACAAAATTTTTATGTTACTTGTTCTTCATTGTTGCAAATAATTCAAAAGCTATAATAATAATTTGTCTATTTTCAGTTAAAAGATTTTCACGCGAAGTATAAAACTGAAATAGCTTTTTTTTTTAAGAATTAAAATCAAGATGAATATGACGTCATAGTGGAAATAATAGTGACATTTTTAAACATATTTTTCAATTCCTGCTATTAGTTCACACTCTCCCTATATTTATTTATTTATATATATATCTTGTTCAAATTTTCAATCGTTAATAAAATAATTATTATTCATCCTATCAAGTTGAAATAATTTTTTTAAAACTTGTACTTGATGACAATTGATGTTAATACAGTTTTTTCAAATATTAATTCATTAATTAAATTTTAATTAATTAATTTTAGTTTTACATGGGAGACAAAATGACAGCCATTGGTTATTGAAGCATTTAATGCAGCTTCATATCTTTAAGGGAGTTACCATAGAGAGGACCCTGTTCTGTTGCCAACTTGGCGATATATCGCCAAAATGAGTCGCCAAAAATGACGCCAACTTGGCGATATCTCTAATATTTCGCCAAATTCCCATAGACTTCCATTGTAAACCTACTTGCTTATAGAAAATAAACAAATTGAGATATTTTAATGCAACAAAAACTAATATTCGCTTAAGGGATCATATTAAATTTTTCTTTGATGACCTAAGTAGGAATTGACTTTAAATTTTTTTTTTATATTACTTGTTTACGTTTAGACTGGTGAAACATCTTGAATTGTACATAGGTAAATTGCATCACAACTTATGATGCGATACCGCATTAATCAAAGCCCGATGATGGTGCCTTCCATTAATTTTGGAATGTGAATGCAGTTGTTATTAAAAAATTTGACACATTAAACAAAAACCTTATTTGCAGAACAAAAAAAAAAAAAAAAAAAAAAAACAACAACAACAACAACAACAAAAAAAAAAAATATATATATATATATATATATATATATTTCCAACATTGTTTAAGCAGGAGAAAGGATAGATATTAAGGTATTTCATTTAATTCGTTCTACCTTTAATGTTAAATTTTTGTAACAAACAAGTTAAACCAATTGAACATTAAAAATTAAAAATAAAATTTATACAATATGATACTTTAAGCAGCCTAAAAACTTAGATTACGTTCAAATGAAATCGAAATAAATCTTAGACTTTTTTTAAAGTTTTGTATTTTGCCTATATCTTATCATTTTATGTACGAATCGTCATAAGCATAATATAAAATCTGCAATACAAATACATATTTGCAACTTAAAAATGGAAAAAAAGTCTAAGATTTATTTCGATTTCATTTGTACGGAATCTAAGGTTTTAGGGTGTTTAAAGTATTATATTGTACCGGGTGTCCTAAAAAGGACTGACTGATTTTAAAATTCAATAACTTGTAAACGGTGACAGATAATTAAAAAATTCTTGCACGAGGGTTATGCGTAAGGTCAAAAGTTTTTTTACAGTGATTTTCGATTTTAGTTCGAATTACAAACAATAGATGGCGCTGCGATCAATAGACGCTAAATTCAGGCCCGATTTTTGGTACTTCGTGGCCCGCATAATACATTTCCATCTCCTTTTTCTGCATGGAACAAGAGAAAGGACCAAAAATCGAGCCTGTATTTAGCGACTATTGCTTACAGAGCCATCTATTGTTTGTAAATCGAACTAAAATCGAAAATCACTGTAATAAAACTTTTGACATTATGCATAACCCTCCTGCAAGAATTTTTTTAATATCTGTCACCGTTTGCAAGTTATTGAATTTTAAAATCAGTCAGTCCTTTTTAGAACACCCGGTATGAATTTTATTTTTATTTTTACTTTCGTCCATCTTTACACGAAGAAAGTATTGCATTCATGAAAATTTTCGAATTCTAGTTTTCGACGGATTTAGACGTTTAAGGGGGTCAGTGAACCCAAAAAACATGTTTTTACAAAATGTCTGTGAGTCTGTCAGTCTGTCTGTATGTATGTGACAAATTTTGTGGAAACTCTATCTCAGGAACTAATGAACGAAATTTAATAAAATTTCATATTCAGTTAGTCCCTGATATAAATTGGTGCTGATTAGTTTTTGGTGTAAATCGCTCAACAGATGGCGCTGCTATGCAGCATTTTTCACGATTTCCACAATAGCTCAGTCTCCAGAACTAATGCACGGATTTTCATCAAACTTCAGATTCAGTTAGTCCTTGACACGAATTGACGTTTTATACATTTTGGTGTAAATTTCTCAACAGGTGGCGCTGCTATGCTGCAGTTTTTGCTATTTCAGCAATAGCTCTATCTCAAGAACTAATGCTTGGATTTTCAACAAATTTTAGATTCAAGTATACCTTGGTATCAATTGGTGCTGTTTATGTTTTGGTGAAATCGCTCAACAGGTAGCGCTGCTATGCTGCATTTTCCAGAATTTCCACTGTAGCTCTATCACTATAACTAATGCTCTAATTTTCATCAAACTTCAGATTCAGGTATACCTTGTTATCAATTAGAGCTGTTTATATTTTGGTGTAAATCGCTCAACAGGTGGCGCTGCTATGCTACACTTTTCAGAATTTCTGCTATAGCTCTATCTCAAGAACTAATGCACGAATTTTCATCAAACTTCAAATTCAGATATACTTTGATTTGAATTGGTGCTAAATTGATGTAATTTCTTGAGCTATTTAAATGATTCAATTGACTTGATTTATATAGAACAAAATTTTGTGATGGCTACAACATACTAATTTAATGTTCAATTGGTTTAACTTGTTTGTTACAAAAATTTAATATTAAATGTAGAACTAATTGCATGAAATATCTTTATATCTGTCACTTCTCGGGCTTAAACAATGCACGAAATAAATTTTGTTTTTTAAATTTGTTCTGCAAATAAGGTTGTTGTTTACTAGTGTTGTAATGAGTTGCCATTTTCCATTACAAATAATAAAATAATGGGGTAACTGTGCTCAAAAGTGCTTATTTTGAGACTGTGCTCAGGTGAAATATTAGGGGAATTTTTTACCAGAAGAATTAGTATTTGTTTAAAATTTTCTATTCAAGAGAATAAAAAGAAACAACCCTGCCTTAAAAAATAAGCAATAGATTTTATTTTCTGCAAAAGGAACTATTTGGATATTCTAACTTGAAGATTTTCAGAAGATTTGTGTTTTTAAAATTGACGTTTCCGATAACCAATTTCAATCTGTGCAAATTGAAAAATTCTCTTTCTTGTTCGCTAAAAAAAATACACAAAAAATAAAAATAATAACTTATTTGCAACTAGTTTCTATTGCAAAGGCAGAAAAATTAATATTTTCAGAACTTGTACTAACTTATAAAAGCAACGAAACGAAAAAAAAAAAAAAAGTTAAAATCATAAAGCGGATGAATGGCTATCAATTATGATTGCATTATTTAGGAAGTACAATTTCCATTATATTTGTCTGTTTATCATAATTTTGAATTATATATGTATAATGTTTTAACGAAATTTCAAATTTTAGAGACATGGAAACACATTTTTCTCCCGAACTGCCTTTTGTAATTGCATCGTTAATTCAAAATGTGCATAGATGTCGATCATCTGTTTTCAGATTTTCTTTAACCCTATACAATTTCTTATAAATATAATTTCAATAACTTTTATCCGAATTTTAATAAATTAATTTTAATTGCATGAATTTTTGCATTGTTAACTGGGAGTAAAATTAAGAAAGTGAAAAATATAAGAAAATAAGATATATATGTTAAACACACATAAACTTCACTAGATTAATTTTTAACACAATTATTCTAATTGGTAAATAAATCATTTTAGATGAATAACACATAACACATAAACTTGCTTAGTGGTACATATAAACAATTTTTTTTTATGGACTTGTACAAATAAAATTAATTATAAAGCGTAATATCGATGTTTCGAACTGCATCTGCAGCCGTCTTCAGGATAAATGTGATGATCATTGAGATGAATTGAGCATAATTGAGATGAATATTCATCTCAACTCATTTCATTTTTAAATTTCTTTTTTAAATAATTTTTAAAAGAAATAAACTCGATCAAAACATAAAATATAAGCGTAAGAATTCAAAACACAGTGTTTTTCAATACCATGGTTCTGAATGCTATTCTCAAGCAAATAGAGTTTTTTAACCTCGAACTCAATATGTCTATAGCATCGTTGTACAAGTTGGAAATTGGTCGTCAAATCTGGCAAATGAGGTACGTTCGTAATATAACTAGTTTTATAAATATTTTTTGCACCGCATATTGTACTGAATGTATATTTTAGTGTACTTCATAAGTGCATATCAATTTCATTCTGTTCGAAAGGTTGTAACATCATTAAAATGCACTTGAAGTAATTTTTTCCTATTGGCCTTAATGTAACGGAAAACTTTTGACTGTCCCTGTAATTAAACTATGCATCCGATTTTCATAAAATTTGAAATGATTCGACAAAGTTTTGCAACAATTACATAGTTAAAATTTCAGACCATTCGGAAGGCTGTAACATCCTTAAAATGCACTTGCAATAATTTTTTCCTATTGGCCGTAATGTAAGGGAAAACTTTTGACTGTCCCTGTAATTAAATTATACACCCGATTTTCATAAAATTTTAAATGACTCGACAAAATTTTGCAACAATCATATATTTAAAATTTCAGACCATTCGGTTGGGTAGTTTTTGCTCTGTTATATGCGGACGGACTGACAGACAGACGGACGGACTGAACGACGATTATAGGTGCTACGTATTTGTATAATTACGAACGCACCTAAAAAGCTCAAGTGGCAGTGACATTTTCAACTAACCATTTTATACAAGCTGATTTTCAAATTTGTAATGGATCTTACTTATCAATCCCAAAAACAATCGTCAGATGTCACGACAGCGGCGGATGAAGCTATGGTAACCGAAAAATGCCCAATTCTAACGAAAAAGCATGGCGGCCCGATTACAGAAGATACCGGGTGTCCTAAAAAGGACTGACTGATTTTAAAATTCAATAACTTGTAAACGGTGACAGATATTTAAAAAATTCTTGCAGGAGGATTACGCATAAGGTTAAAAGTTTTTTTTACAATGATTTTCGATTTTAGTTCGAATTACAAACAACAGATGGCGCTGCGATCAATATACGCTAAATTCAGGCTCGATTGTTGGTACTTCGTGGCCCGCTTAATACATTTTCATCTCCTTTGTCTGCATGGAACAAGAGAAAGGACCAAAAATCGAGCCTGTATTTAGTGACTATTGCTTACAGCGCCATCTATTGTTTGTAATTCGAACTAAAATCGAAAATCACTGTAATAAAACTTTTGACCTTATGCATAACCTCCTGCAAGAAATTTTTAAATATCTGTCACCGTTTGCAAGTTATTGAATTTTAAAATCAGTCAGTCCTTTTTAGGACACCCAGTAGTTTCTGTTCATAATAATATCATTCAATTACCATAACCTGGTAATATTTTTAAAACAGGGCACATTACCATGCTTTTAGAGTCTGCGAAATTTGAGGATTGCCTAGCGTTGCTCACAGGCGGCAGAGCCCCCTAGTTATTTAAGACTAAAGCAATTTATTAAAAAACCTTTTCAAACATCGATGTTTTTAAGTATAACTGCTAGACGAAAATATGCTCCAATTTTTATGTTTCTTTTCTATTTCTCATTTCTTAATAACCACGTTCACAAAATATGCAATAGCAAAATAAGTGTTTTTGTTATATATTTTTTACTTAACATTGATTAATATGGATAATTGTTCCAAGAAGCTATTAAAGAGGAAACTGCCTTACTTAAATGACTTTCACCGTTAATGTCAGAAACACCATTAATGCTGAAAGTTCCTCATTTACGGATTAATTTCCTCATTTCATTGCCTCATTACTAAGAAACTGTACAAATTAAATAAATAAAACCTAACCACTAATGTATAAGGCTTCGGTAATTTTGGCAAGTTCTAAGTACTACAAATTAAATATAATAGGTACATATTTAAGAGCAATTTTTACCTAAGGAAACGATTCACGATGATTTTTAAATAATAATGCTAAAAACTACTCAGTGCTATAAAATCCAACATGATACGGATTATGCATAAGTTTAAACCAACATATTTTGCAGAAAATTTTTAGTCAACATAGTATGATGTTTGTCTTATTTTTAGGTTCAACTATTCAATTTTATTCTTGTGTTCCCCCTTTTCTCATTTTTCGTTTCTGCAAATTCCTGCGACATTTGCATGTATTGGGAAGAAGAAAAGCTTTTTAGGAGTGCTGAAATATTCTGCGTGACGTCGACGTTCTATTTATAAAGGTTACAAGCAGCTTAACCCTTTCAGTCCGATTAATTTTATTTTATTTTAGGGAACAGTTACTTTTTAGTTTCAAATATTAAAAATATTTGTTCAAATGGAAAAAATTAAGGTTTACTGAAATCCAACAAATATATCAGAAATTATTTTAAGTATTATTAATATGATAATCAATATTAATATCGACAATATGCTATGGAAATATTTTAGAAGACATTTAGAAAATGTTGTATTACAACAGGATAGAATAGACATAGGAACTTTCTGGTAAATTATTGGTTCGGAGAAGTATACCCTGTTTTAAAATTTAAAAAATGAAACGCCTCTTTGAAACACGAACCTTAGCGACGGCGGCGTACAAAGCGTTAAGCGAACAGTTTTTATGTTTTTGTTAAGTGCTGAAACATAAATGTAGTGTTCATAGTAAAGGTACTAAAGACATATACAATTAAATACATGAAGATAATAACAAAAGTAATTGTAAGGACAAAATAAAAGTAATCCATGTACTATTATTAGGACGCCAGTGGCGAAAGTGTTTAACACTATTTCTACCGGGGTCAAATGACGCAATTTCAGATTTTGATTTATAGATATTTCATACATAATTTTGTAATTAAAACAGACAGAAATCCTTTTTGTTACACTGATTGTCTGACATTTGATTCCCTTATTTTAAAAAGACTAAATAAAATAGCCACAAATCAAAATCTTTAAAGGTGCCATTTGACAACACTACTTTTTCCGGTTTCAAATGACACCTTTTAAAAGTTTTGTTTTATTTTTATTTTGCGCGTAATTTTTGAATGTAATAAGCATAAAAAAGTCTGCAATGTATTAAAAACAATTGTTTCAGTCTAAAGATTATAAATGAAAACCATAAATGGTGTCGTTTGACACCGGTAGAAAATGCAGATGTGTATACTACTAAAGATTTTAAACATATCTTTTGCGCAAAGTTTGCCATTTGGCTATGGACCCAATTACGCAATATTAATCATAAGATCAGAAACTATGAAATACAGTACTTTGGCATTTAACTAAAATCAATCTACGAAAAAAAAAGATTTCAATTTTCTTTTGGTTTTCAATTAATCTTACGCATGTAAACTTATCTATACTGATTATGATTAATATTATACGGAATGGTTAGATAAAATTATAATAAAAACGAACGATAAACGATTTTTTGGAAACACTCTGTTTTTTTTTTATCTTGTCATTAATCGGAATCTTCTTGTTGAATTCGGTTTATCTTAGCTAACTAAAATCTTATTATTAAAAAGCATATCATAATACTGCATAAATAGAAAAAAAAATATTTTAAAAATGTTTTCATATGAAAAAATCAAATAACTGAATTTTGTAAACAGTATATACTTTTAGTGCATTATTAAAATAATTATACCTATAATGTTAGTATAAAACGACTCAAGACAGTTTAGAATCGTAAATAAAGAAAAATATCAAAGACTTAACATTTAAATCAATCAGAAAAAATTTTGATTATTAAATATTAGGTTGAGCAAAAAGTTCTGGGAAAGTTTTAATCTAATAGTTACCAGAATTTGTATCGTATATGATGATCGTGCCATCAATGCCAAGCGCTATTGCCAGCAGTTGGATCGCGTCTACGACAAATTGGAGCAGAAGTATCCAAGATTGGTCCGCCGAAAGCGCGCTTTGTTTCAGCAGGACAATGCCAAACCGCACGTGGCATTGCGGAATTCTTCCGCACACCGCCTACAGTCCAGACGTGGCTGAATCCGATTATGGCCTCTTTCGATCAATGCAATACTTATTAAAGGGCCGTCGATTTGAATCCTTAAATAAAGTTGAAGAAGCATGTCAAGAGTTTTTCGATTCCAAGGAGCCGTCATCGTATTTCCAGCAAATCCGGAATCTGGCAGAACGATGGCAGAAAGTCGTGGACTATGATGGTCTCTACTTTGAAGAATAGTCCTTGTTGCTTTTGTTCTTAATTTGCGCATAACATCGCAACTTTCACAAATTTCCCAGAACTTTTTGCTCAGCCTAGTATCAAGTTTCAAAAATACTTAAGACTTTTAAAAAAGTCTCTTATTTCTAAAAAAGCCTAATTATTTCACCCTTTTATATTAGTAGCATTTAATATTCCTACTCTTCTTAATTGAAAACAACATATAATGCAAGGTTCAAGATAGTTTGTGAAACATTAAGTCGCAAAATTGTAGTCCATTTTCCTCTTTATATCCACCTTAGTAGGATTCGTAATAAAAATAATGTTTTCTTCAAATTCTTTGATATCTGTTCTTCACCTTATTAAATTTACCATCGTGCTGTTCATCCTACAACACTTATGGAAGGTCTCCTCACCGGGAATACTCAGAATATTTTGAAAAAAATACTAATTAAACTACTTATATATGAAATAAAGAATCAGTCAAATTTAGTGGCGGAATTACAGTAGAGAGTCTGTAAAAAAATAAAATACTTTCAAGTATTTGGCGCGAAAAGACGAAAGCATCACACGATTTGGCGAAAAGTACTTTCCCTAGCCAAAAGCAAACGATTTTAATGCACCAATTTTGATGAAAATTGGTCGTTAATTGATTTTTAGAATGCATATAAATAGTATTTAATGTATTTAAACTTAAACAATGTGAGAGTTTAACAGATACATTTTTTTTGTATTACATATTTA
Source organism: Maratus speciosus (assembly GCA_963932465.1). Lineage (NCBI taxonomy): Eukaryota > Metazoa > Arthropoda > Arachnida > Araneae > Salticidae > Maratus > Maratus speciosus. The sequence goes on along the minus strand of OZ010788.1, from coordinate 350,953,598 downwards.
TTTTGATTGTTATTTAATTTTATTACCTTAAAAACAATTTCATATGTAAAAAATATTTTCATACATCTAACCGTATTCCAAAATAAAGGCAAGATGAAGAATGCTGCAGTTATTCATTTCAATATCAAAGAAGTCCTTGTTTCCATAGCAACAAAATTGAATCGACGGTAAACAAATGGACTTAATTTTGAGATTGAAACAATTTTAATTAATTTAAATTTTGTTTTAATTCATAAAATTGGATAGTTAACTTTCGTTATGACTATATATATTTATGACAAAACTATAGCTATATCAAACTAAAACTGGAAAAACTAAAGTTATTTACATTAAATTCATTTAAACAAGCTCAATATTAAACATTTTTTTTTAATCTTAAAAAGTATTTGACATCAAAAAGTATTTTTTGAAATTTTATTCCATCGCCAACCGATGATAAATTGCCAACTATCGAAATTTTCATTATTTTTTTACGGACGCTCTATCGAGTTTCAGTCGAATTTTTTTTTTTTTGTAAATGTATCTATTCTTATCAGTAGAACATTCTATAATTTTTTTCAGATTTTTCGTAGTATGTCCGTATGGAGACTTTCTTGTTAGAGGATTCATGTAATTCCAACGACACATAATTTGATAGAATCATCTACTAATGCTTTAGGGTGTAATATCTATGCTTGCTTATATATGTGTTATGATATTTGTAACTTTCAGACAAAAACTGAGGTCATAACAACAAATCGCTTTCTGTAACTCCATTAAAATACTCCCCAGAAGCCACTAACAAAATTTCAAATTCAGGAAATTTAATCAACACCATTCTACCACTTATCTATTAGATAAATACTGAAGTAAATATATTAGAACAGCTTGTCTGAAGTCGTCGTTAACCATTTTGCCATTATGGAATGCATTAGGAATTCTCCATCAATAAGAGGCCAGAATTATCCGTTAGGAAACAATTTTATTGCAGATCAGTTGAGTAGAATAGAAATTTAAGCAATCGCCACAGTTCCAAAAAAATATTTTGACGCTTTTACTACTTAACTTAGTGGTCTGTCATGTCTCATGAACTGCATCTTACAAATCATATTATATAATTTTATTTTTCAAATATATACTCGCTCCCAGTGTTTTTTTAATGCAACTGGATGCTTCACTCATGTTTTGGTGTTATAAACTTCTAAGCGGATAGATTTTCACTGTACTGCAGATAGATGGATTAGCCAAAGACAGCCTGAATAGGCACATAACTATATAATAAGTGCGAATAAAAAATGAAGCTAGCCTGTGTTCCAGAAAACACGCACCTAAAGCACTTTTAGAATAATTAAAAAAAGAAAACGGTACAAAACAGATAATTTATATCGGCAATTAAGATTGAAAAATGAAAGACCTTGAAACAAATAATAATTACCGGAAATATTTTTTATAACAGATTTTGAAACGAAATAAAACATTAAAATAAGCATTTTAAATAAAAATCAACATAGGTAAACGAAATGATTCGAATATTTTTTAAGATAAGAAATAATTTAATAAACTAGGATTGTAGAATAATGTTAGATAGGAAATTTTTGTGGAGTAACTTTAATAAAGCGTGGAAATTTAATTTTCATTATATATATATATATCTATGCAAACATAAGCAAAAGGCGAAAACTCATGTGTCAAGCATGGATTATTAAATACTTTTCATCACATTCAAAACTGTAACAAAACTTCAGGTGCCTATAATATGCTGAAAGATGATATCTAAGTAAATATTTCGAAAAACGCATAGCACATTTGAAAATCCAATATCTGCAATATCATTAACGTGATACAAAACTAAAAGGAGATTTAACATTTTTTTCTCTTTCTAAACAAAACAAACTTTTCACATGAATTAACACAATTTCAATACATAATCATAAAGTTGCAGACTAATAGACATTGAATGATAGATTACCAGTTCAAAGTTATTTCTATGTTTTTTAATACTGACAATAAATAAACATAAAATATACACTTTTTTTTCATACAAGCAATACCAATTTAATGTATAGAATTTATAAACTTAATAAATATCATTCAAAGTATGAGTATGGCTAGGGCTATGGGGCCGGCTCGAAGTGTCTGCATTTTGAAATTTTCTTTTTTTGATTCTTCATTCTCTTTTTCCTCGATTTCATTTCTACTCTTTTACTCTCGAAATTAACAACATCAGTTATTTCTGATAATCTTTTAACACTCTTGTTCGGTCTCCTGCATTGTACAGTCAGACTGTGCAGTCTACAAGTAGGCAAGATCAGCACAGTTTTAATTCGAAATCTCTGGAAAAACTCTACAGTCAATTTCTTCATTAATGAGAATTTCTGTTCAGTCTGTATTTCCCTTGGAAATCCCATTCGACTGAATCTCTGTAATATTGCATCAATTATAGATGTCAATTCAACATTCACCACTGGCACTGCATCTGGGTAGCTAGATGCCATACATATAGCTGCAATCAAATACCGATTTCCCTTTGGTGTGACAGTCAAAGTTCCTCAAGCATCTACATTTATACTGCTAAATTTTTGAGATACTATCGGTACCAAAGTCAATAGGACCCTCTTCTTGTCATTAGGTTTCCAGCTCTCTGGAAAGCATCACAACTTTTCACAAATTCCTCTATTTCCTTAAAAAATTAGGCCAGAAGAGATGCTTCACTAAGCAGTCTTTTGTTGTGGCAACGCACAAATGACCCGAGGTCTCCTCATGACACATCCTCTTAACTTGGTTCCTGAAGCATTCGGGAACCACCAGTAAATTCACCTGTATTCGCGTCTTATCAACTTTCCTTTTAACCAGTATTTTTTCCTTAACTATTCTAAATTTTTTCGATTCTGTTTTAGTCTTTTTGGCAAATGTAAACAATGGAGCCAATTCTTTACTGTTCTGTTACTCTTCAGGAAATCTGTTCGAATCCACTTTCACCATATCCAAAATAGTTTCAGTTTCCACAACCTCCAGCAAAAGTTTACAGTCTACAGCAGAACACTCATCTTCTTCCTCCTTCAACTTTTCAGTCAATTCCAATTTCTCTTTTTGACCATTCACTAACTCCTCCTCTTTCGTTTTATCAATATCATCAATACCTGATTTTCTATGTATTCTCTCAGAAACTTTTTTAAACAAACACACAAGGCCCAACAAAATTTCATCAGTATAATCAGGAACCGCAGGCAAATTCACCCCCTTCTCTATCTCATTGCCATCCTCTTTAACTAATAATTTTTCTTTCACAAGTTTAACTTTTACGTCCGGAAGGCCTTTTCAACCTCTCCATGAAACTCTGTCTCTTCTCCGAAAATTCCAATCTCTTCTCTTCAGTAATTACTAAATCTCTCTTTTCAGCAAGTTGTTTTCGCCACTGTGCTTGTGTCAATACCGCATTCACAGTTACACTTTTCCTTCCACTGTCACCTAGAAACTGAAGCTAACAGTTCTCTTTTAACAATGCAGCAGTTTCATTTCCAAGAATATATCTTCCCTGATTTTTGATAACTGCTGCCTTAGTTTTAACATGGCCCAATTCACATTCAATTTCAACTTCAACCATAGGCAAACGTGACATTCGGTGGTTCAACAAATGCTGCATCCACACATATTCTCCCGCCATACTTTCAGGCGAAACATACGTTTGACACACAATATCGACTGTTGCTCCAGTGTCTCTTAAAATTGGAAAACGAATCCCATTTATCCTTAATGAACTAGTGAACGATGCCAATAATTCGTCACCGACTCTATTTTGAGAAGGATTTACAGTTCCTGTTCCAACTTTATCTTTAAGTCTGGGACATTCAGGCCTAAAATGAATTGAATATCCACATTTAAAACAACGGAACTGTTTTCTTTCAAAATTGGGTTCAGGCTTCCGATCATTGAAATAATTTTCCTTATCTTCTACATCTTGCACACGTCCATTTCTCTGGTTATTTCCTTTCCACGATTTCAAATGCCATGGTCTTTTCTCACTTCGATTCTCATTACTCATCGAATCTTTATTAGGTACACACCTTCTGACATCTTCAAACTCATCAATCTTAGTCACGAGATCGACTGGCGAAATTATAGTTGTCCAGTGATCCGAAAAACTATCCTTAAATTCAGGCGATGCCCTCTTTTTTATTGATCAACAATCATTAAATTTTTTAATTGATCATAAGTCTCTATCTTCAAACCATTTAACCAACTTTCCCCCGGTTCACGGTTAACACTTTCTACCGGTTCATGAGCTATCAATCGAGAAATTTCAGACGTAAAACACCATTTAATTGAGTAACCCACTTTTCGGGGTGCGGATCTTAAGAACCTTTGCTTGCCGCTCAAAAAGTCCAAGAACAAACTGATATCCTCTTCTTTCACATCAAATTTTGGCATCAATTTCTGTATCTCCATTCTCGATTCGAAACCCATACTAGATTTAACCGAATCGTCAGGGCTCTTACTCTCCTTTATTTGTAACTCCACTAAACAAAGTTAAATCAGTACGCTATCAAACTTATTTACTCAAAATAATAAATATCACCAACTTAATACGTAAGTACATTTCCAAGAAAATAATTAACTTTAAATATTTGACACACACCAGTTTAATAATAAATATACCAATTTTCCATTCATAAGAAAACACACCAGTTTAATAGAATTTTAAAACAATATTTCAATTTCTGAAATTACGAACTTTTTTTTTTATATATGCATCACAATCCAAAATCTGGAGTTTCTAGATACACATATAAAATACCGACTGGCACTTGAGAACCGCTATACAATTACAAAGTACAAGGTGGCCATAATTAAACTGACGGTACTCAGAGTGTTCTGTAGCACGATCTAATTGCGAGAATGGCTCCAAATTTTGTAGGAAGATTAAACAAGACGGGGGACGAAGGATTCAGCGAAAAAAAAATTTAGTTCCAAAAATCACCGCCCGGGGAATATGCGGCGCTGTGTATTCGGGAAAGAGAATTTCAAAAAAGAAGAATCAATACTGAATTAAAATTACCCTTTATTTAGCACATCCAACTCAGGATCGATGTGGCCGCCGTTTTTGTGGACCACATATTGCTTTCTGTGCACAACATTTACAACAGTAAAGAATAACATGTCTTCAGGAATCTCCCGTACAGTTCGCGATATGTTATCCTTCAACGTAGCTAGGTCCTGGACACCTTCGTGATAGACTTTGGACTTTAGGTAACTCCATAGCCAAAAGTCGCAGGGTGTAAGATCAGGGGATTGAGGTGGCCATGCAGTTGGAAAACAGCGGCTAATGACTCTTTCTGTTGTGAATGTCTGTCGTAGCAGCTGCTGTACCCGCAAAGCAATATGTGCAGGGCCTGCATTTTGCATGAAAATGATTTTCTCCAGGCACTGTCTTTGCTGAAGTGCCGGAATAACAAAGTTGTTTAGCATTTGGCAATATTTGTCTCCGGTAACAGAACAAGTTACAGGTCCTGTCGGAGTAATGTTCTCATAGAAGAATTGAACTATGATCATATCTGCAGTGAAACCACACCAAACAGTTATCTTTGGTGAATGCAAAGGAATTTCTTTGAATGCTCTTGGTGACTTATTATTCCAAATGCGGCAGTTCTGGCTTTTTACAGTTCCATTCAGATAAAAGTGGCCTCTTCTCCCCATAAGTTTTTCCAGGGCCAAGCATCATCCAACTCCATTCTGGCAAGAAAAGTGAGAGCAAAAGTCAATCGCTTATCATGGATGGTGTGACGTAACTCTTGTACGGATAGAAGAGGATAATCTTTCGTAGGATTTTCCATACCGTACAATAAGGCATATCCAGATTCCGAGCTATCCCATGAGCGCTGGAAATGGTAGCAATATTGTCTGGTGCTCTGTCGACAATCGGCGTTGTCACTTCTTCGATTGTATCCTGTGATACGGGTTTTCGTCCTCTGCCTGACTGAACATTTAGAGAACCTGTTTTTTCAAACTTCTCAACTATTGCTTTTAAACCATTAACTGACAAAGGACAGTTACCTTTACGCATTTTTTTTTGTGGTTTATAAAAGCAAGGAGAGCGGCTGGCGCATTGCACTGTTTGAGGTAAAAGAATTTGACTAGTAGGGCTCGCTCGACTAAAGAAGGAGACATGAAAGATAACTTTCAATGAAATTGTTTCTAACAGTAGAACATTACCTTTTGATGCCGAACAAGCTGGCAGTGAGCCAAAAGATGTAATGTGAAATTTGAATAAAGAACTTCTTCTTCTGCTATTGCTTTCTTTGGGGCGCTGTAAGTGAAATTGCAGATAAAGAAACTTTAGCAGTGTTTATGTAAATTTTTAGCTTTTTATAAACTGTTACCATTTTGAGCCTGGAATAAATTGCTAAATTGGTTAAATAAACGGTAATTTTATTTCAGTATTGATTCTTCCTTTTTTGAAACTCTCTTTTTCGAATACACAGCGCCACATATTCCCCTGGCGGTGATTTTTGGAACTAGATTTTTTTTTCACGGAATCCTTCGTACTTCGTCTTGTTTAATCTTCCTACAAAATTTGGTGCCATTTTCGCAATTAGATCACGCTACCGAACACTCTAAGTACCGTCAGTTTAATTATGGCCACCTTGTATAAAGGCCAGTTTGGCACAAAATCCCCCAAAATTGATTCATCTTTCTAAATTATAAATATCTAAATCTACAAGCATTAAAGCCACACTGCAATGGACAAAATGGGAATGAAATACCTTTCATTTCATCAATTTCTAGTTTCACACATCCACCGAAAGATCCATCTCGAGTAGGATCTCCAGTTTAACACATTACTATATACTGTAACATCGTAGGGTAGTTCCAGTGTAAGCACTTAGTGTCGACGATCAACATCTAAACACTTTATTAAAACAGTTCACAATTACAAGTAAAAACCTCCTCACACATTTTAAAATCCACCATTCTTAACATGGGCATTACTGTATTACACCACTCTCTAAAACATATCTAAATTTTATCATTTCAAACACCGTCATAAAAATCATAACATGTCCGCTCGTCTTTAACGAAAACCACCGTCTTCATCTCTTAACAAATTTGTTCTCTTCACTTCGCTTAATCTGCCACCAACATCTTTAGTTCTCCCTCCGCATATCGAAAGCTTTTCCTCCGACACGCCAGCATGACTGACCAGTCTCCAGAACATAGGCAGCAATCGATGGACAAATCTAGGCGGTGATTGATGAACAAACGCTGGGCAAAAGCTAGTCCTGCAACTTACGAGACAGGAAAGGTTGCGGGGTTTCTTCGGTCGTTACAGCGCTATTCGCAAAAGGGTACACGTTTCTAATAACCATTTAGGGGGCAGTTATTTATGTAAAGTCCTTTTCAAGGTGATTTTGAAATAAATTGTTTTTAATCCTCAAATATGATTATTCTTAATTTATTATTAACAATACTTATAATGTTATTAGTCTCTGTAAAGAAATAAATATATTTTTTTAATAATTCATAAAAATACTAATTATATAATATATAATTTAAAAGCTTAATTTATATAAATATAGACAAAACATACAATTATGCATTTTTCACATATAGATATTCCCATATTTTTAGTATGTTTACATTTTATCAAATAAATACAATGATATTCTAGCGTAATTTTTTTGGTATTTTTCCAGTTCATTTTGCAACATTTTAAAGTGAAATTTTAGAAAACAAAAATTCAGGCATAAATGGGTTAAAATAAAATTTTGAAATTTATTAAAAGCGATAATTTCGTATCCGCCTCGTGCCAGGATTTAACAATCGAAAAATTCGCAAAATATCGCTAAACGTTTGAAGTGAAAACTTCTTTAGGCGCGTTGAGCTTTTTTTGAGATGGAGAAAAACCACCGATTTGGAGACACTGTTACGTAACCGACATGCTAGCATTTTGGCACATAGACACTAGCGCGCCAAGGGATGAATGACAGGAACTTTTTCCTCTTCAGCTCAATCCGCAAAAGAAGAACGAAGCTAAAACTCACTTTTTCTCCCGGCGTTCACACAGGAACACACACACACACATTATCAGTTTTCAAAAACTTCTTTAGGCGCGTTGAGCTTTTTTTGAGATGGAGAAAAACCACTGATTTGGAGACACTGTTACGTAACCGACATGCTAGCATTTTGGCACATAGACACTAGCGCGCCAAACGTAATATAATTGTGGTATTGTATTCATTAATAAAAATACTTCTGGATAGTATTGAATTGGAGTATGGATTTCAATATTTGGATAGTACTGAATTGTAATGGTTGCCGTTTATATTTCATCGGATAAATCTTTAAATGCAATACGAGAATTTTTGTACGAAAATTTGTTTATTTATATGTACATGTATAATTTAATAATATAATTTAATATAATAATATATATTACAAATTATTAATGTTTATTTATATGTAATTTATAGTTAAATTATATTACTATGAAAATTGTAATATAATTTTGGTAGTAATAGTTTATAATAATGAATAAAAAAACACTATATTTAAAAGTATTTCCTGCACAATAAAACATTTCCTGACGATTAAAAAAACACACACGTAATTGTTGAAGTTTTCACTTCTATTGGCACTCCCGGAGTGCCACTGTTTTTTTTAATTCAGATAATTTCAGTGGTTTAAGCGTGGTTCGATTTCCTCTCTTAAATTTGTGTTTTATTTATATTTTATTATTTTATTTATGGATCGATAAAGTTTAAATTCGTTATGGAAAGTAAACCGGAAACAAATGTTGAACTATTTTCTTTATATTAATTTTAGGGCAAACAGGTTTATCTTTTGTAATCGTCGGTCTGCAAAAGACAGAGATATAAATTTTTAAAAATCATGCTTGAAAATTATTTTTAAAGCAATAAGAATTCAGTAAATTGCGATACAGTTTCTAAACGAAACAAATTGTATTTGAAAGTACATTTTTTTTTCTATATTCGAAGGTGTAAAAATTTAAAATATGCGGTATTTAGAAATTAATAAAATTGCAATAAAAGATAATAAAAGTTGAATTAACTCGTGTGCTGTTGCCATTCGCAAAATGACATCAGCGTTACGCACAGACACACATTGTCCTGTATAATATTTGGACATTTGTCCTGTATAATATTTGGACATTTGTCCTGTATAATATAGATAGATAATATTAAACGAAATTGGGTTTGGGTTGGGATGAGAAATACTGTCCTTTTCACTTAGAAAGTAGATGATGATCCTAATTTCTTATACGAAAATTATTTGTCTTAATAAGTAAGCTGGACAATTACACTATGAAAAAGTTACTGTAAACTTTTATCGTGAAAACAAAACAAATCACAATGTTACTAAATGGTGCATATACAATATTGAACAGTTAAAAACTAAACAAACATTAAAATTTAATTAATTACTTAAAATCGACTATGACCATCATCAGGAAAATAACGTTTGCTTTTAAAGTTTAAACGAGCAGAGTTTAACCGTCTTGAAAAGCAATGTAATATCATTTTCCTGATTATGGTCATGGAAGTTGATCGAAACGTCGATTTTAAGTATTTTAATTTTATTTTAATGTTTGTTTCGTTTTTAACTATTCAATATTGCGTAAGCACCATTTAATAACATTGTGATCTTTTTTTGCTTTCACGATAAAATTTTACAGTATCATTTGTCTTCCCACGTATTATCACTTCTTATAGTTCTGACCATCAGCAAACCTTGTATAAATTAAAAAAAAACCCATTTCGACATTTTAATTTCTCAAGAATAGAGAATAAATAGTGTAAGTTATTAATTCTAGAGCAATTTTAACTTTATACGGAATGAATATTATAAATGTTATTTAAAAATGACTTCTGAAGAGGAAAAATCCCTCAAACTTTGTTCAAATTCATTATTTTAATGTAAAATAGTCGCTATTTTCATTTTATTTGTATCTAGTTACATTTACTATTCTGTATAAAGAAATAGAAGTTATGCATATATTATATGACTACAAACATGCCTAGATAAAAATATTAAAAACAATTAAACCATAATTAAAAGTCTTTTAATAATGTTTTAATTGTTTATAGTATTTTTATCTATGCACGTCAGTAGTCATATAATATATGTATAATTAATATTTATTCAGACGTGATTATGTATATATTTTTAATTTTTAAATGAATAGAAATGTTTAGTATTTTATTCGATCAATTTTTGTTATTTTCAATACATTTTTAAAAATGAATGTTACATACCTCTTGTTTTATCAATTTAAAGCATATATTATTAGATATAAGAAACATTAATATAAATATTAATGAATTTGCTGTCTCAGTTTTTGTTAATTACTTAAAAGCTAATAAATTTCATTAACTGCATATTCAGATATGGAATTAAAAAAAGAGAACTAAGTAATTTGCAAATAAAATTAATGTAAAAGCTGAAATTGCATTAAGTGAATGTCTTAAAAGTATTTTTTTTTAATTTTATCTTTAAGTGCTAGAGAGAGTTTTTTTTTCAATGTTTATCAAGAATTTGTTTTTCTTTGCTTAATTGCTTTACATTTAATATTTTATTTGTTTTTGTATTTTTGTACTAAGAAAACGCACTTAATCACTTCCTTAATATATTTGTTAACAACTGACTAAAGCAGTCTATAAAGAGCTAAAATATAATATACTAGGAATTCTGGAATTCTTAAAAATATGCAGATATGTATTTTTATAATTTCTGATATAGAGATAAAAATGTATAAATGTCCATATTTTAATAAATTTAGTAATATTCAGTTTCACGGAACACCTTTTAATATAGAAATAAGGTAACTGTACCTATAGTGCATACTTTAAGGGCACTTTTCGCTCTTTTAGTTTACTATTTAGTGCTCTCGATACGATATGCAGGGGAGATTGGGGAGGGTTGACCATATGGGAGGCTTGATTCACCCTTCAGTTTTCATATTTAAAAGAATTTTAGAGTTTTGCCAATAGGTGGCAACAAAAGATACTGAAATATACAAGCAAAGTCTTTATTTCATGCAATAAATTGAAACAGGTGTGAAAATATCAACTGTGAAGAGTTTTCAACTTAAAGAGTTAGAAACATTTTGTAAGATTTTCTCAAATAAAATACATAATAGAAATTTAAGTAAGTAGGTTTTAAAGTAATGCAAAAAATTGAGCTTTCATTCCAGCCAATAAGATTGTACAATAAATTAGGCTAAACATAACCATGTGCTATACTTTAAACAGTGGCTATGCTATTGACTTGACTCAATCAATGTGAGGGAGGGTTGACTAGGTGGTCAAAGCACCCTTAATTAAGTGTTTTTGGAAATATTTCTATTATACACTATACATAATGAAGTGTTTATGGTTATATTTCAAAATAATGTAAATTTATTTTGTAAAGCTATAGTAAAATGGGCTGATAAAAAGGAAATGTTTAAATTGATTAAAGGAAGATGTGAAAAATTGCTATAGAAGCAAGAAAAAGTATAATGAGATACAAATTAGAAAATTGATAGGAACAGGAAATTTTATTTCATTTAAATAGTACACATAGTAGGTAAATAGGAAGAATGGAAAAGACTAGAAATGATGAAAGCAGCAGCCTTAAGGAATGCTAAGCGTTCATGCCTCTGCAAAAAACATAACATTGATCAAAACACTTTAAGAAAGTATGTAGACAAATTTTAACAAGATGAACAAAATGAAATGGAGCCAAACTACGTGGCAACTAATGTTGCCAGGTCGAGTGTCACAAAAAATTGAATTTTTCTCCTGTGCCTTGAATTTCGTCTAAGCAGGTTTGTTTACATACCACATTTTCCCAAATAATTTTCAAAAATAATTATACCTTGTAGCATAAAATTATTCTTCCTTTTTTAAACTGATTTTATTTCCCGTAACACATATTTCAATCCAAAATAATTATAGGTGGGCCAAGCCTCCTATAAAGTGGGTCAAGCTTCTTACACCTGGTGAACCTTAACCCATTATTTTCTTATGATTAAAATTAATTATTTTTCAAGTTTCTTATATATTACACTTATGTCGCAAATTTTATTTTGATAACTGATTGTATAACGAATAAAATGATGTATGAAACTTTATTCTATGTTCAATATTTAAAAAATGAAAAATCATTTTGTAAAAAATAGGTCAACCCTCCCAGTACCCCCCCCCCCCTCTATTTCATTTATGCGTTTAACTAACCCATATGCGTATATACATATGTTACGTCCGCATGAAATATGTTTGCCTTAAAGGATAATTTTAAATTTATTCGGATACGTATAAGCATATATCGATTAAACGTATAATTCAAGTAAAGCAGCTACGTAAGTGTTCCTGACCACTGCTGGTCACCACACGGTGCACCTGAAAATGACCACCACGGCGTCCAAGCTACCAAGGGAATCATATTTCATATTCGCTCGGACTCGCCCACAAAGAGTCGCTACCTCCCTTAGGACTCATGAAATGAGTTTCATGGCCCACCGAGTGAACGGGTCAACTCCCGGATATGAGATCGCCAAGGCAGGGAACCCCCTTAGGTCTCCTTTCGGTATCGCACAATTTCAGGGAACATCGGACCCACGTGTCCACGTGGGTCAAAGATGTCCCCCCAAATTATTTTACATCTTTGATATTCCACCATTACAACAGACAACGGACACTGGTACATTCCAACCCTGCAACGAGGCTTACATATAGGGTACACATCTACACATAATTCAAGTATAGGTGTTTACTTTTAATACAAAATGGACCTCATGAATCTGACGTCACTGAACGGGGAACAAGCTAGAAATCTCTGGCGTTACCGTAGCAATCTGCATAACATGTTTCATACATAAGATCTTATTATTTTTCCTTATAAATATTTCAAATAATTTATGTTATTTCTAATTTTCATTGAATTAAATGATAAAGTATTATAAAAATTTTCTAGAAGATGTTACATTATTTTATATTACTTAAATTTGCCATTATGGTTGTTATATGTCAGTATGAATGCAGGACTTTAACGGGTGTCTCTGATTTGCAGACCAGCAGGAGAAAAGCACATTTTTTTACGCATTGAACCTATTAAACATTTATATGTTTAATCAGAGGGGAAAGTTCCTTTTATACTGTTTCATATAATATGTATAACCGCTTGGGTTTTATCATATGTAACCAAAATCTTTACTTCGTATAATGCGTATTATACGTATACTGGCATAAACATTTAGTAGAGAGCGCTGCTACTGTTCTTAGCTTTTAGAACTGCGATAACAGCGACTGTTGATTATCTCAGTTAACTTTTTCTGTATAAGACAGTGTTGCAAAAGTTGTTACTTTAAACAGTTTCTCGCACAAAATTAATTTTTTTGTAGAGTCAAAATACGGCACTAGGGGGCACCTTTCCATTTGTGTTGTGAAAACCTTGAAAGTTTTGCAGAAAAAGTAAGATAAAAACGAAACGGCTTACTTTAGGTATTTTTGAGTTAATGATTAGGCAATTATAAGTTAACTTTGTATGCTAATCGCTGTATTTAGATTTATCAAAAATAATGCAGGCTAATACTGTGTCTAAATTTTTGAATGCAGTCGAAGATCCCACAACCTAAAGCACCCTGTAGTCCTGAGAAAGCATGTTGTACTGAAACTCAGTAATGCACATAAACTTCACTATGTTTGAAGTTTGAATTAATTTAAAATCCTTAAAATATACAGCAAATAATTTTCCTCCATAGACCATAATGCAGCAGAATTATTTTACGTTTTCTTATATATGAACTATAAATGTTACACAGTCCATATACCATAGGGATAATTCTATAGTAAAGCTCAACAACATATGACAATTATGTGCTAATCTAAGCATATTTACGAAAGTTAGTGCGCCGAAAGAGAGGAAGACAGACAAAATTTGGCTAGACAAACGAAACAAAGTGACAAATACTTTTTAACTATGTTGGTTATAGTTTTTTAAAAGGTTCTGTTCGATAACAAAAAAAAAAAAAAAAAACAACGTATGAACAAGTACTGAACAGATCAGCAGTGAACACTCTTAAGAAATATATATGGTTGATGCAAAGTTAAAAAATAAATACAATAAATGTATTTGGTATACTAATTTTTGTCATATTAAAACAAAAAAGCATAAGAAAATTATCTTAAATCTACGCATAAAAAAAAAAGCAAAAACAAACAACAAACAAACGAAAACTGGTATTCCTACTTTGTTATGCCGAAAAACAATACTAAAATAATCACATGGTTGCACGATTTGCATTGAACTGACTTCGCTCCGGAACTGATGGCTTGAAGTATCTGTAGTTCGACTCCTTAATACTATAGGTCTCTAGTAGCAACCTTGCGTACAATGCTAATTTATGAGCGGCTTTCAAAACGTATTATTTAAATTCAAAGTTTGGAGTGTCTGTAACTGTTGCAGTTCCTTTTAATATAGTAAAAAAACATATTGTAGAAAGTCCGTACTATTAGTCTCAAAGTATTGAACAAAATAATTACAACATTATGCTTTATCCATAAAATGCACAGAAAAATATTAATTAAGCGTAAGCTAATACTATTAATGTAGCCTATAAGAATTCACCAGTTTTAATTATTAGCTTCAATTATGTAAATATGGACAGTGATAGAAGGTGTACCTTTTTATAGTTGACCAATAGCTAATTCTTAAACCGTTAGGTTTATAGGAATAGTTCCAATTGTTTCAAGTATTGTCTTCATCCTATAAAAATTCATTTTGACACAACTGACAATTGATTTTTAAGAGTCCAAATAAAAATTAAAAAAAAAAAAGTTTTGTTAGATACTTTTTTTTTGTATTTACATTCATCTTTCGTACTTAAGTCGACTTTTAAGCGTTGCCGTCTTAGCTATAATATCTTTGAAAGGAATGTATATGTTACGGTCAATTTGATAAATTTCATAAATTCGGTAATTATTAATAATAACCGTTTATTATTAATAATCACCGCGACTTTCGGTAAATATGATAAATATTGCATATTTATCATATTTACAGGTTATTATTAATAATTACCAATGAAGTTCGGTCAATATGATTAATTTAGCTTAGTAATGAATATGCTTTTTACTGAAACGTGTGCTATTATAACTGCGAAGCTAATGGAAAAAATAATTAATAAGAGATAATAATACCCATTCAAATTTTGGGTCCTATTAATTAGATGCCAAGTCCTAATGGGTTAAAGATAATTATTTTTATAATTACTTATTAAATTAGGTAAATATCTCAAATACTAAAATAACGAAAAAATAAATAATTCAGTTTTAAAGTGCATACATTCAGCAATGAATATTAAGAAAAATGTAGCATAAGTAGAAAGTTTTAAATTTAGAATTAAATTAATTTTAACAGATAGCAAATATATTAAGAGAAGTTACTGTCAGAATGAAACAATCCTTACACTAATAAAATAGAAGAAGAAAAAGACCTCGATGAGTCGAGAAAATATGTCTCGTCAATACGAAAGATGGATTGAGTTTTCCAGAAACTGTATTATTATTTTTATAACAAATAGCAAATTGCAATTAAAATTAGAAATTCAATATTAGTACGTTTATAACAAATTATTTTCTATTTTGGAAGGAAGGGATATTGTGGTGTATGGAATCACAAAAGGTTTTTGATTTTCCATTAAATTTTTAACAAACTATTGATTTTGGTAGGAAAAGCTATTAGGGCATTTGGAGTTACAAAGGGTTTTTGTTTTTTTATTACATTTTTAACAAATTATTTATCTTGACAGGAATAGCTATTGTGGTATTTGGAGTTACAAAGTGTTTTGATTTTTTACATTTCAGGAACTTCAGTTACAATTGCCTTTACAATTGTAATATTGAAATCCTTTACAACTTAGGTTGGATTTTTTTACGAACATATGTAGTTTTATTTCATTCACTGGAAATTCATTAACTAAATTAAAGCTTTCTTGAAGACAGTAATATCATTCATTGTTTACAGTTGATTTAAAATGCCCTGTTTTGCACTGAGTTTATGTAAGTTTGCCTTTTCCTTAGAATCAACATCTCTAATATTTTGTCTATCGGCCTCACCCATATCTACCTTTGATATTCTTATTCGAATGGTTCCTCCTACAATTGCACTTGGAAATTTTAACTTCGAAAGCAATAACTTTTTTTTGCTTGCTTATTTAATGACTGTTTAGATGGGCGTCCAGCTTCTTGAATATTTTTCGAGACTTCATCAAGTGAAAAAGAAGAGTATTTCTTTTATTCTTGAAAATTTTCTATTTCAACATAATTGATTTTTTTTTAAATCTTTGCTATGTCAAAATTTTGTTTTTCCCCCTTCACTTTGGCGAACATTCTTATTACCAATTTTGACTGAACCTAGAACAGTCACAGCAAATCTTCGTTCGAATTATCCAGTTCGACGTCTATGTTATCATCAAACATTGCGTCTATATCCTCATCCTCAGTTGAGATTGCTGTCTGAAGTTGGATATCGTTACTAGACGACTTTTTTTGTATAACAACATCTTCGTTACTAGTAATTTTTGACAAAGTACACGCGGGTAAACAGTTATTAAACCTACATTCGTTTCACAGCCAAATAAAGTTGCATATGGACTGTGATCTATTCCCCAGTAATGCTCTTTATTTTTCATAAATTGAATGAATTTTATTTCTTTTCTTCACTTTGTTATATTGTCAGTTTCAAACCAACTGTATAACGTCTTTTCAATATCCTGGTTTGCTCTTTCAACTGAGTCTTGCAATTGACTGTGTCTTGGTCTTCCAAGAAAAAGTCGGTCAACATTCCACAAGCTTCTTCAATAACTTTAATTGAAAATTCTCGCCCATTGTCACATTTCAAGATGCACGGTGCACCAAATATTGTGAATACATCTATTAGCTGATAAGCAACTTCTTCAGCTCTTCTTGCTTTTAACGCGCTTCATTGAGTAAATTTCGAACTCGCAACAAACATAACACTAAATTGATACTATTTAGCTTGTAAAACATTCGAAACTGACAAAAAACAAATATTAGTGAGCGTCCAGAAAGATTCGGCCACCTACGACTGATATCGTCAAGTTGTTGCCAATAGATAAAAACAAACTTGCGCGCTCGCAAAAGCTGTTATACGATTGCACAATAGTGAGGCGCTGACATTAAGTAAATATACGCATACGTAATGAAAATCTCAAACTAAAAAGGGAAATTTATTACATTGACCAAACTTGATTGGTAATTATTAATAATAACCGGTTAATTTGATAAATTCTCATAAATTAATCATATTAACTGGTTTGTTTGGATATTTTTTGGTAATTATTAATAAGAACCGGCTATTATTAATGATAACAGATTAATCAAATTGACCGTAACATATATACTGCTAAAGATTTTAAAAATATCTTTTGCGCGAAATTCGTCATTTGGCTATAGACCTGATTACGCAATATTAATTATAAGATCAGAAACTATAAAATACAGTACCTTGGCATTTAACTAAAATTTATGAGTGAAAAAACAGATTGAAATTTTTTTTTAGTTTTAAATTAATCTCACGCATGTAAACTTGTTTATGCTAATTATGATTAATATTATACGAAATGGTTAGATAAAATTATAATAAAAATGAACGTAAAAATGATTTTTTGAAAATATTCTGGTTTTTGAGTTTACCGTTAATCGGAATTTTCTTGTTGAATTCGGGTTATCTTAGCAAACTATAATCTTATTATTAAAAAAAATTATAATACTTTATAAATATAAAAAAAATGTTTTTAAAATGTTTTCATATTAAAAAAAATCAAATAACGGAATTTTGTAAACAGTACATTTTTTAGTGCATTATTAAAAAAAAAAAACAAACACCTATAATGTCAGTAAAACGCCTCAAGATAGTTTTGAATCCTAATAAAAAAATATTAAACAGTTAACATTTAAATCAATTAAAAAAATAATTGTTGAATATCTAGTATCGAAAATACCCAAAACTTTTAAAAATGGTCTCTTATTTCTAAAAAAGCCTAATTATTTTAAATGTAGTTAGCTTAATTGAAAATGGGATATTTCCAAGATCACACAATTAAAAGTTTTGTAAAAAAATGTACTAATGGAATAAAAATCAGCATACCCCCCCCCCCCCCCTTGAAACAACAAACAATGTATGTAAAAAAAAGTTTAAAATTTTAATAAGCTGTTTTAATAGTTTAGAAATTACATCCTTTTTTATTAGAAGCATTTAATATTCCTACTCCTCTTAATTGAAAACAACATATAATGCAAGGTTTAAGATAGGTTGTGAAATATTATATCACAAAATTGTAGTCCATTTTCCTCTTTATACCCACCTTAGTAGAATTCGTAATAAAAATAATGTTTTCTTCAAATTCTTTGATATCTGTTCTTCACCATATTAAATTTATCATGGTGCTGTTCACCATACAACACTTACGGAAGGTCTCCTTACCGGGCATACTCGGAATATTTTGAAAAAAATTACTAATTAAACCACTTATCTTATACTATAATGCGAGCAAAAAGTGTGTGTGTGTGTGTGTGTGTATATAAATTTTATCTTGAAAACGGCTCTAACGATTTTGATTAAATTTTGCACCCTACCGTTTTCGCGCACGAAAAGACCATTGGGATGGGTCTCGTGTTCGAGAAAATTAGATTAGTGGGTCATTTTGGGTCATAATGGGTCAGGATCAAGCTAAATTATATCTAAAGAACGGCTCAATCGATTTTGACTAAATTTTGTATCTAACCATTTTCGGGCATGAAAAGACCATTGGGATAGGTCACGTGTTCGATAAAATTCGATTAGTGGGTCATTTTTGGGTGACTGTGGGTCAAGCTATTTTTATCTAAAAAACGGCTCTAACGATTTTCACTAAACTCTATATTCTACAGTTTTGGATTACAGGAAGACCATTGGGCTAAGTCGCATGTTCGAGAAAATTCGATTAGTGGGTCATTTTTGGGTCACCGTGGGTCAAGCTAAGTTTATCTAGATAACGGCTCTAACGATTTTGACGAAATTTTGTACCCTACTGTTTTCGGGCACGCAAACACCATTGGGATGGGTCTCGTGTTCGAGAAAATTCGATTAGTAGATTATTTCGGGTCATAATGGGTCAGGGTCAAGCTAATTATATCTAGAGAACGGCTCAATCGATTTTGACTAAATTTTGTATCTAACCATTTTCGGGCACGAAAGTTAGTTATTAAATAAATAAATATAGAAAGAAAAACCAGAAGTAAAAAGAGAGTATGGATTTGATTTTCACACCATGCAGACTCAAGCCCATTGCTCTGACCACTCGGCCATGGAGCTACTCTCACAGATGCGACAAAACATATTAAGTAGATGTAACAGCATTTGCAAGATTTTTAAATTCATTTCTTTTTGATAGTTGGCAGCCAACTATCTTTGGTCTTTTACGGAAATTTTTTTTGTAAACGTATCTATCCTTATAAACATTTATGATACACATATGATATGAGCATTCTATATTTTTTCAGATTTTTCGGAGTATGTCCGTATGGAGACTTCCTTGTTAGATGATTCATGTAATTCCAACGACACATAATTTGATAGAAATCATCTACTAAGGTTTTAGGGTGCAACATCTACGCTTGCTTATATATATGTTACGATATTTGTAACTTTCAGACAAAAACTGAGGTCATAACAACAAATCGCTTTCTGTAACTCAATTAAAATACTCCTCGGAAGCCACTAACAAAATTTCAAATTCAGGAAATTTAATCAACACCATTCTACTAATTATGTAGTGGATAAATACTGAAGTAAATATATTAGAACAGCTTGCTTGCAGTCGTTGTTAACCGTTTGCCATTATGAAATGTATTAGGATTTCTCCATCAATAAGAGACAAGAATTATCCGTTCGGAAACAATTTTATTACAGATCAGTTGAGTAGAATATAAATTTAAGCATTCGCCACAGTTTCAAAAATATTTTGACATTTTTACTACTTAATTTAGTTGCTAGTCATGTCTCATGAACTGCATTTTATAAATCATGTTATATCATTCTATTTTACAAATAAAGACTCGCTCCAGTGTTTTTTAAAGCAACTGGATGCAGGAAATTATGCGCTTTTCACTCATGTTTTGGTGTTATAAACCTCTAAGCGGAGGGATTTTTACTTCACTGCAGATAGATCTATGACACAATAGCATCTTGAATTGGCACAGAACCATATTTTATGCGCGGATAAAAAATGAAACTAGCCGGCTTTCCCAAAAAAGTACGCCAAACAACTTTTAGAATAATGAAAAAAAGAAAACGGTACCAAACAGATAATTTATATCCGCAATTAAGATTGCAAAATGAAAGACCTTGAAACAAATAATAACTGCGGGAAATGTTTTTTTAGGATAGATTTTCAAAAGAAAGAAAACATGAAAATACGCATTAAAATAGAAATGAATATAGGTAAACGGAATGATTAGAATATTTTTTAAGATAGGAAAAAATTTAATAAACTAGGATTGTAGAATCATGTTAGATAGGGAATTTTTATGGAATAATTTTAACAATTTGTGGAAATATAATTTTCTTTATATATGTAAACATAAGCAAAAACGAAAACTCATGCATCAGGCATAGATTATTAAACACTTTTCAACACATTCAGAACTGTAACAAAGCTTCACAGTGTCTATAATATGCTGAAAGAAGATGTCTAAGTAAAAACTTTGGAAAACGCATGTCACGTTTGAAAATCCAATATCTGCAATACCGTTAACCCTTTCAGGGGCAAGGTACTTCTGTTCGCAAAATACTGAAATGAGTGAATGACACCAGAATTTTCAAGCGAATTTATTTCAAAATAAGCAAAAGCTTTTGTTCATGTACTTAGTACAAGAAAAAAGTTTCATTCCAATATTCTGGTGCCAATGTGGAATTTAGGGATTAAAATTAGGTGGTCCAAAAAGGATCCACTGCCCTTGAAGGGGTTGAGAGGTCTCAAGACTCTTCAAACCTTAAAATTTCCGAAATTTAAATTTTTTTAGATATTAAACTCCTATCTTTTTTCAACAGTTTGATTTAATTGTTTTCTTGAAATTCCTATTATAACATAAGTTATTGGTTTTAGATTTATACACGTTCAATAGCTAAAGCGACGTTTCCAAAATTTGAAATCATTTTTCTCCAAATGATGTTTTTCCAAATGGGCATGACGCGCACGATATCTCAAAAACTTCTGAATATTTTTTTTTTTATGAAATTTTCAAAACAAATGTTCCATGTCATTCTGTATAAACTGTACAGTCGTGGAAAAAAAAGTAAACACCCCCTACTAACTCCTCAATAAATTATCGTAGAAGAAAGTTACTGGTGCCGAACGATTGGAAATAAAGTCTCCTTTTAAATGAAGTATATGAAATTTGCTTAGGGGGCCATCTACATATTAAAACGAACCGTAACTTTGTGTTTTTCAATAGCAGTACACAATTCTGACAGCATAAATGAATTCTACATCCTTCAATTAGCCTAAAAATAAATTTTTATGCAATTCTACGTTAAGTTTCCAAGAAATTAATTATTTTAAAACCAGCGTATTTTAAGGGCTGTATCCAAATTGAAGTTCGGTAATCGATTGTCACCCGAGTGAGCCCCCTTCTTGAAATCAAGGCACCTTCAGCAGCCAATGAAGCCTGCTCGATTACAGGACAGCAGAAGAAATTTCAAAATATTTAGTCACTTCTGTCATAGACGGCCTCTTAAACCAGCATTTTGCCTTTTTTTAAAGAATAATTTGAAAACTACTTGGAAGAAAAATGTGAAATTTTGGATTTCCATAAAGCAGGACTTAATAAATCTAAATCCATCAAAAAAACTGTAGGTTGCAATTCATAATTTTTTTAATATTAATTCCATAATTCATAATTCATATTATAAAATTATAAAAATTTCAAATTCAACGTATTTATGTTTGGGTATATTAGTATTATTGCTACACAAAAAATTAGCACATTAGGAGCATAATTTCAGGAGATATAAATAAAAATATGAAAATGTAATTTAGCATTAGAAGTACTAAATTTTGAATGTTTATAATTCAAAAACTTATCATTCAAATGACTTGAAATTTGGTGTCTAAGCTTAGTTTGAACCAAAGATTTGAAATATCTCCTTAAAATTGGGTACTGCCATTGAAAAAAAAAAGAAGTTTGGATTCGTTTTAATATGTACAAATTTTATATGCATCATTTAAAAGTAGACTTTATTTCTAATCGTTCGGTACCAGTAACTTTCGTCTACGATAATTTGTTGAGGAGTTAGTAGGGGGTGTTTACTTTTTTTTCCCACGACTGTACCTAAAATAGCCATTTTATTGTTCCAAAAAATATTTTTTATGTAATTATACTGTTTAAATTATCTACGTTTTGCATTAGCTGAATACAACTTTATATTAAAAATATACAAATGCTTTAAATGCAAATACATTTAGGTTCAGGTTAATTATTACAATATGAAGTATAAGTAGGCACCAACATTTTTATTCTAGTTGTAATATTTATTTTGTAATCGTGCGCGTAAGCTGTGATGCCGATTTTCTTCTCTTCAAATGTCTGACAGTTTGGAGCCCTCTATAAATGCTAATTCTGTATCTTGAAAATTTTTAAATACAAGAAATCAAAGAACATACTTATATCTTTTATCCCAATTACAATTGCGTCTTAAAATCAAATTCATTTTAAGATATTAAATGTTGAAAATGGTCTTTTTTTCATTTTTTCCAATTTTAAGACTGGGATATATACCACATATCATTCTAAAATTTACTACAGTTTAGAAACGCATAGCACAGTTGAAAATTTCCTTACAAAAAATTCCGCTAATAAATGGAAATGTACTTGAGCAGCCCTGTATAGGATGTATAGAATTTAAATACACCAAGTAATATGCGAAAAATTAGTTAAATTTAAAAACGCGCACCACAACTGAAAACACACTTCCAGCAATTATTACTGATACACAGTTCTATAATCGCGTTATTTTGTCTGTTCCTGTAAATGAAAGATGAATGCCATAAGCACACCTTATCCTATCATCAGCATTTTGTAGTACACGCCAGTAATATATATAAATTTCAATATGGTTGAAATAGTGTAAAATTTTAAATGTACACCGCAAACGATTTTTACCCATAGGCCGTAATATAACAGAATTCTTTTGAGTGTCCCTGTAAATGAACTATAAGTGTTACACACAATTCATTTTAAAAAACGAACAAGTCATCAAACGAACCTCAATAATATATATCACTTGCGTGGTAATCCGAGTATATTTGCGCGAGTTAGAACACGGACAGACATTAGACAGACAGTTAAACTGAATTCATGAATACTTTTTAACTATGTTAGAAAGTGTTAAAAAGAACCAATTTCATTCAAACTTGTCCTGTTAAAACGGTTCTGTTAAACCTAATGCAGTATCTTTAGCAGCACTAAACTAATTTTTGAATAAAATAAATTCATAACCTGACTTAAAATATTTTTATATCTTTTCTTTATTGCATTTTGTAAGCCTTACATTAATACTTAATTGATCGAAAATAGTTATATGAATCCAGAAATGTTTCCCATTCTTATAGTTGTACGCAATATTTTCTGATAATAATATGTTAAGAAGATGTTTCATATTTCGCTTATGTAATCTTTTCTATTTTTTTGTAAAAATTGCTCTGAAATATTATGAAGTATAAATATGCATAAATATAAAATTTGATGCACTTAACAAAAGCTAAATGAATAATTTCTGGTAGCATAGAGCTTTTTAAAAAGTTTTTTTTTAAAAAGGCAAAAAGATTTTTAAAAGAAAATTTCAGGTTTTTTTTCTTTCAAATGGAATTTTTATTTTTTACTACAAAGATTCTTTTATATTTAGAACATAATATTTTAGCGAAACCTTGAATTTTACATGCATAGTAAACTTTTGTTTAGTTTTATTAGCTTGGGTAAATATTTTATCTCTTTTTAAGCTACCGAATTGATTATTTATTTCAATAGCTGGAAAAACTTTCTGTCATTTATGAAAAACAAATTGTTGTTGCGACTATTATGCTATGTATTAGGATAACGGGCAATTCCTTATTAGTTAATTTTACTATCATTTGTTGGAAGAAAGGCTTGCTGTACCTACTGTATATATTGAACTAAGTAAATATATATTCATGGATATAAATATGTAAAATATATATTTTCATATAATGATTTCCTTCTTTTCCTTTCTTGTTCAAATAATTTTTGTGATTTCTGAGTCTTTTTTTATGTAAAATGTGACTTTAATTTATAAATGGACGACAATCGCAAATATAACACTCTTATATAATCTCTTTCAAAATGCAAGGCTGCCACGGGCGACTATTTTTATATTCTGTTCGCACCACTATTTAAAAAAGATACATTTTGTAGCATATTTCTTTTGCAAATGTCATCAAAGTGGATGGACAAGATTTTAGTTTTGAAAAAGTGGTGCGAAATAGAATTAAAAAATAGTCACCTGTGGCAACCCTGAAGATAAAGAACATAGCAGCCGAATTGTCCCTAAACAGAATTCTGCGCAGCTAACCTGCAAATTCTGCTTATATATAGTCAACACGCAACGCAAAACGAAACCTGAAATCAAACAAAATTGATCCATAAATTAATATAATTACGAAAAAATAATCTATAATCATACCTCTATTGTCGATTTTACCTTTTATACAGGGTATTTCATGACTTATTTTAAGCTTATGGGCTTTAAATGTCAATTTTCTATCACTATGATTCAGCCCCTAACAACCCCTCTATCTCGTTAGGATGTCATTTCCGACGCTGCATTGCTATGTGATTACGAGTCGTCGCTGTGCCCCCTACACCTCCTGCAAGTTTGTCGGTCTGGTAGAGAAACACCCTGTATATCGAAAAATGGATAGTCATTCATATTCAAATATGTAGTTTTTCATTTGAAACAATAATCTGGAACTTTCTTTTGAAAAGATGAGGTAACACAGAACCGAACAGAACATTTTCTTAACCATATAAGTCTACTTCAGTGCCAAATTACCGCGTAATTCTCGTCTGAAATTATTTCGTTTTGATATATACTGGTCTTCAAAAGTAAAGTGACAGCGTGCGGATACTTTCGATTAGACACGGTTTGTCGAATATCTATTAAAATTCTTGACGAATTGGCCTTGAACTTCGAGGATGTAAAGAACTTCATATTTTTCAGTGAACATTTAGTCGCTGGACAATTAGGCAGTCAACAATAAATTTAACAATAAAAAAATGTTTGCTATCATCCATGTAACAGAAAATGCTCAAAATGGTCTGTCACTGTAGAAAAGGCGATGTGGGTTCTGTTTAACAGGGATGTGCATTTGTGTAAGCATGACACGCATATTCTTGAAGATGTTAACGTTTCTGTAAAAAATTCAAATGTTTTTGTTTATAGATTGAAGCGTTTTCCACCAAATTAAACACTACTTTCCGAAAACTTGAAAAATAACAGTAGAAACAGTTTACTTGAAAGTTTGATGAGATATGGGCATTTGTATAAAATATTTTTTAAACTGCATAGTAACTATGAGTGATAGGTTTAAAAAAAATTTATTTCATAATTTGGTAGTCAGCTATATAGGGCAACTTATATAAAAAGTCCAGTTAAATGTTGTGAAAACTCAGATACAGTGAGCTGGTTGACAAATTGTGGAAAATCACTTATAGTAAAGCTATTTTTAGAAAGGAACTCACGATATTGCAAATATCTTTCTCAATTTTCTCTATTTTTCCTTTCTCATAGATAATCATTAATCGCACGGATGAAAAAGATTTGAATTTATTTTTTCAACCTTTCACTCTCAGAAATGGATACTCAGATTTCACGAAATTTTCTTCATCTTTGACGAAACCATTTCCTGGGATATGCTCCGAGCGAATATTTCGTCATATTGAGAAAATTACTTTCTTCGCTTGTTTGAGGATAACAATTTCGTCAAAAGTGCTTATTTGAAAAGTGCAATCAGAGGGCTGGTGGTGCCACCTATTGAACAGTTTGGAAGCTTTTGTATCGACAGGAGAAAAAATAATAGCTTCGGTCTTCGGGTTGATTCGAACTCACGACCTCCGGTGTGGGAGACGGTCACTCTAGCTATTACGCTATTGAGTCCTCGAACAAATATGATTTTACATGCATGTAATGGATTCTACAGTATATTTATATTTTTATAAGGTTGGTTGTAATTTTATCGATGGTGTTATACTTATAATTCTTGCAAGTTTTAATTAGTAAGACTAATTTATTATTATTATTTCCTATGGTTAATATGAATAATTATAATATGAATAATTATAATATGGCTTGATTAATATAATTTATTAGGAAAATTTTCTTTGCTCGATGAATGATTAAAATATGGTCTGGTTAATTTGTTGCTCAGAAATAACGAATTTTAAAGTATATATGGGGGAGATTTTATCAATTTGAGTAGTTGGTTAAGATTTTAACACTTTACTGTTTACAGAAAAGAAGGGAGAGGGATCAATTATGCATATTTAATTTGATAGTTATATGAATATATTTCTTAAATGAAAAAGAGATCTTGGAATTTTGAAACTTTATTGACCAAATTTTCTTTTTGAACGATTTTGTAAAACACAGGAAATTTATTCTTTTCGAATTAAACCATATCGAGCAAAGTAAAATAATAATAATAATAATAATAATATAAATAATAATAAACATTCTTAAAAATTTTAACAGCTAAAAAAATAACAATGCAGAAACAATAACTACCTGTGTTTCAGCATTTTCTGAAAAGCGCTAAAAAGTGCAATTTTTTAAATAAATTATGACAGGAATAACATAAATTTTTTAAATAAATTATGACAGGAATAACATAAACAAGCAAATATTTACTTGCTAAAGTCGCAGGATTTGAGGAGGTACGGTTTCCTTAAAATGCATTGAGTCTGGCCGTGAGTGAAGAAACACTTTCTTCAAATATTTGAGAGTTTACGTGTCGTTAAAAGTCACGTAATTTTGATACGAAATGATTGTCAAAAACAACGAAATATAGCTCGAGGATTGCTGAACCGTCAAAATTGAGAGTTTTATTTCTGAGAGTGTTGTACACGTTTTATATTGATAGGTACGTTTTACGACCCTCCCATTAAGTTCAAGAGATTGTTCCTTATGTTGTTATTTGATGTAATTTAGTGACATTGATTTGGAAAAACGAAGTGTTTCTGTGAAAACCTTTTATTTTGTTTCCCATTCTCTTTAAATCTCATTGTTGTGCCAACATTGCTAATTATTAGTCGCAACTGATGATGATATACTAGTAAATCTTCAGATCAAAAACCTCACCGACAATTTTTCAAGACATTTTAATTTTCATATCACTTTACACTGAAGCATACTAAAATCCGCAATTTAATAACGTTCGATTATTCGCTTACCTAAAAGAAAAGTGGCATATCTCGCAAAAACTCATTTTGCGTTTTATTCCACCAAATGATCGGTCATACGTGCGTCTTACAACAGCAAAAGTTCTATAAGTGTAATTACACAGGAAATAACTTTATTACGCTATATGTTCATTCGTGACCGCAGAAGGGGGGGGGGGGCGAATTGTGTGGGGAGGTAAAGTTACTCTACCCACCAAATCTCATCCGTGTCTTCATTCTTAAGGCTGTTCTCAAATACAAAGGGGCAACTTTACGACACAAGTTTTAATTCATTTTTGTCCGGAAACGCATGAAACTGGCAGGTATTGTTATTCAGAAACTATGTAATTGAAAGACATTTCCTGTTTTTTGTAAACACAATAGATCTTTCAGAAAATACTGTCAAAGTGGACGTTTTTAACCGAATTTTCCGACGAAAGCAGAAAAACCAGTCAGCGAAGGGAGAAAAATGCCTTGTCACGTGATCAAAAACGCTTATAACTCGATAGGTAATTTATTTATCAAAAAATGGAAAAATCATTTCGATATCAAAGCGCTTCCACAGTCAGGTTTGCCAATTTTATATCTTTACGTTTAAAAATGTGTACGTCATTGTGTCAGAAATTTTCGCCCTGGCTGAGCAGTGAACTTGAGGGTTTTACGCTTTTATGCACTTTTTTACTGCTGCATGCAGAGCTAAGGGCTATAATTTCATATTACAGTTAAAACAAGCGAAACTTATAAAATCACTGTATTTAAAATAAAATACACTTTGCTAAATGGTACACACATTAAAAATATACAATAAAAACAACGTTTCGTTCCGCTTCTGCGGACGTCTTCAGGCTGGCACACAAGTCTAAAATCTTTCAAGAATGGAAAGTCACTGACGACCTTGTCTAGAGGGTGCACTAATCAAGCGTAACTTTTTGTGCCTCTCCCGTGAATTTTATTTTCGCCGAGATGTGTCACCTTTAAGAACTGTTGTATTAAAGACTATTTTATAGAATTCTATTCTTCAACTGCTTATTGTTCATTCGTTACTGCTTATTCTTTATTACTGCTTATTTTAGAATAAAAATGTAGAACTCTTCAGAGGTATTTACTTTATATTTCATATAAAAAATTTTCCATTAAATCTTTCGTAATCGGGAAAGTCACAATAAATGAATTATTTCAATAATTTTTCTTTCTCAGACACATTATGAAATAGAGTTGCTGTATAACTGCTAAATTAAATATAAAAAAAATTACTTATCATAATAAAAAAAAAAAATTGAAAAGTTAAAACATTTATTTTTCGAATATAGATGCACAAAATTTCAAAAAATATATTCCATATGTAGACAAAATTTCAAACTAATCGGAGTAATTTAATATCTTTATTAGGAAATTTTGGCATCCATAATTTAACATTTAAGTAAATTATTTAAATGCGCCATTTTCTTCTCAATGAATTGTAAAATTTGAAAATCCTCTGAAATCTCATAGAATTAGGATGTAAAATAAAATGTTCGATGTACCAAAAATTATACAGTTAGTTCCTGGTACCTCATAAACAATACCTACTGTATTACAAATTAATAGGCTGCTTTTTGCAGCAATTATAGTGAGACATACAGACAAACAGACACAGAAATCTTTTCGGGTTTCCACAGTAAGCTTCATTGACGTTTCGGCAATTACAACTTTTGACGTGTCCAAGTAAAACAAAAACCGTACACGAAACGCGATACACAGACTATTTTAACAAGTCGGAAGTTGTTTGTCAAACGTGGCAAATAAGGTGCGTTATATAACTAGTTTATAATTAAAATTAGTGCGTTATATAACTAATAGGTCGTAATATAACTAGTTTTACAAATATTTAGCATAAATATTTTTATAAATATTTAGCTAGTTTTATAAATATTTAGCTTGGTGCAATAGCTGTTGCACTCTTAGCATGAATACAAAATTTATTACGATTATATACAGGGTGATTCATAAAAGATGGGCAGAACTTTAAGGGCTTATAGTACACTTAAAGACAAATAATATTAAATAGGAGACTAAGGGTCCCAGACGTATTCCCAAGGAGATAGGGGGCATTAAAGTTTAGGGTCCGAAATTTCAAATGATTATAAAACATGGAAAAATTGGTCGATTCGTTTGCGGTTTTTGCAAAAAATTTTCTTTATGCCAGTATTTTCTTGAAATAAAATTTTAAAGTTCAATTTCAAAAAATGCCGATAGGGGGCGCTTTAGACTTTGAAGTAACAAACAACTATTTTTTAACGTTATTTTTTGTATTTCTTTAAATGATTTCGAAAGCTTAGACTTAAACTTAAATTTTGATCTAAAAATCTGAGTCCTAACGAGTAGTTAAGTAGCGTAAACTGAAATTTGAAATTTGAAACCCTTCTCCCCCCAGAACAAAAATCAGTTATTCCCGATCTTTGTGTCGTAGATTAGGCTCTAACTACTGCCGCGTTTTGCTAAAATTATTCTTTATGTCAGTATTTTCTTGAAAATAAATTTTAAAGAAAATTTTCAAAAAATTCCGATAGAGGGCGCTTTAGACTTTGGAGTAACGAACAACTATTTTATACCGTTATTTTTTGTGTCTCATTAAATGCTTTCTAAAGCTTAGACTTAAATTTTCAGCCCAAAATCTGAATCGTTAGACGTGGCTAAGTTTCTGGGGAGAGGGGTTTGAAATTTCTACTCCTGAGCACAGTTCAGTTTACCATGTCCACACATTGTGTGCTGTGATACGAGGTAAAAAGACACAAATTAGGATTATGTTACCAAAGCATATTTATTAACATGTAATTACAATAAATGTTCAAAATTGTGACCACCAGAGGTTATGAACGCAGAACAACGGCGAAGAATGGAACGGCGAACATTCGCGAAAACATCAGGCTTTTCGAGCACTTCCCCTACAGCGGCGGAAAGTCTGGCGACCAGTTCCTCGGGGGATTCAATGGGTGTCTCATACATAAGAGCCTTCAATCGTCCCCCAAAAAAGAAATCGAGGGGTGAAAGATCTGGCGAGCGAGCAGGCCAAGCAACAGGACCACCTCGACCAATCCATCTGTTCGGAAATGTGATGTCCAGATAGTTGCGGACGTCTCGTACGTAATGGGCTGGCGCTCCATCGTGCTGGAACCACATGACCCGCCGGATGCGTGGAGGAACAACGTTTAACAGGTCTGGCAGCACATGTTGCAGAAATGTGAGGTATGTTTTACCGTTGAGGCGTTCAGGAAGAAGGTACGGTCCGATTAGGTGGTCTCCGAGGATTCCTGCCCAAACATTGATGGAAAAGCGTCTCTGATGAGCATGTGGATACGTAGCATGTGGATTGACATCCGCCCATACATGTGCATTGTGTGTGTTAAATGTACCTTCACGTGTGAAGGTACATTCATCGGTGAAAAGCACAGTTCGTCCAAAATGTGGATTTAGCGCGTTCTGCTGCAGAAACCAGCGGGCGAATTCAATACGATTTGGATAATCCCCTGGAGACAGTTTCTGGACTCGTTGCACATGAAACGGGAGCAAATGTTCATCCTTCAGTACCCTCCAAGTCATGGACTGTGAGGTATCCACCTGCCTAGCCACTGTTCGTGTACTTGTACTTGGCTGCGCCGCTACTACATCCAGAATGGCTTCTGCAACAACTACTGATTCGTCCTTTTTTGCACGACCTGCATTCGACCGGGAAGCGAGAAATGATCCCGTCTCACACAACTGTCTATGCAAGCGCTCGAAAGTTTTGCGGTTAGGCAACCGCCTGTTGGGAAATCGCTCTCCGTACATTCGTTGTGCCTCTGCACCATTTCCATCTGCCGCTCCGTAAATTAAATGCATCTCAGCCTTTTCCTTATTCGTGAAGGGCACCATCTTCCGATTCATTACTACAGCGACTTACACTTGACTCACCGTTCAGTGGTTTTTATGCCTGAATCGTGTCGAAATTTTGCATACGTGTTCTTCTTCTTCCCCATTTGACATTTGCATACTTTCTGTTTCCTTCTTCACCCGGTGACTAGCGTCAGGAATGGAGCTTTAACGTTTGCATGAGCGACGTTTCCAACTGTGCCAGTGCCTTTATGAGTGAATTCCGACTATGCAGTCCTTCACGAAAGTTGTATTTTTGCCTCGTATCACAGCACAGAATCGTTGGGCATGGTTAAGTAGTGCAAACTGAACTATGTTCAGAAGTTGAAATTTGAACCCCCTTCCCTCGCTACTGAACCACGCTCAGCGATTCAGATTTTGAGCTGAAAATTTAAGTTTAAGTCTAAGCTTTAGAAAGCATTTAATGAGACACAAAAAATAACGGTATAAAATAGTTGTTCGTTACTCCAAAGTCTAAAGCGCCCTCTATCGGAATTTTTTGAAAATTTTCTTTAAAATTTATTTTCAAGAAAATACTGACATAAAGAATAATTTTAGCAAAACGCGGCAGTAGTTAGAGCCTAATCTACGACACAAAGATCGGGAATAACTGATTTTTGTTCTGGGGGGAGAAGGGTTTCAAATTTCAAATTTCAGTTTATGCTACTTAACTACTCGTTAGGACTCAGATTTTTAGATCAAAATTTAAGTTTAAGTCTAAGCTTTCGAAATCATTTAAAGAAATACAAAAAATAACGTTAAAAAATAGTTGTTTGTTACTCCAAAGTCTAAAGCGCCCCCTATCGGCATTTTTTGAAATTGAACTTTAAAATTTTATTTCAAGAAAATACTGGCATAAAGAAAATTTTTTGCAAAAACCGCAAACGAATCGACCAATTTTTCCATGTTTTATAATCATTTGAAATTTCGGACCCTAAACTTTAATGCCCCCTATCTCCTTGGGAATACGTCTGGGACCCTTAGTCTCCTATTTAATATTATTTGTCTTTAAGTGTACTATAACCCCTTAAAGTTCTGCCCATCTTTTATGAATCACCCTGTATATTAAATTCAGTAATACGGAAATAATATGACTCCATCTTAAGTAGGACGTAATCACCATGTCCACCTAGAAACATTACCTATCATGGAATATCATTTAGTTCATTACGCATGATAGTTATTTAATAAAATGAAGAAAAAATTTATTAATATCTTTTTAAGTTTTGATTCGGTTTTCATAAAAGTGGAAATGACTCGACAATATCCTACAACGATTATAATATATTAAATTTCAATCCATTAGGTTGCGTAGCTTTTGCCTTGTTATATGCGGACAGACGGTCGGATTAGACAACGACTGTAGGTGCTACGTATTTATATAAGTACGACGCAACTCAAAACATAAAATAGTACTGCATATCTTAGCACCACATACAAATTTCGTGTCGGTTAACCAACATCTAAGAAAATTACTGTCTATAAAATTAGAAAACACACAGATGCACCAGTTTTGGATCGTAATGGAATTGAAAATGGACCAGTCCCTTTCCTCTATCACAAAATAAATAAATAAAATAAAATAGGAGCATTCGTCCGAAAGTTATGTGTGAATATACATAAACAAAATATGCATATATATATGTAATAATAAAAATGTTCGTCCTTTTACCTTAGTTAATTTATTCTAAATTCTTATAATATCTACCTTTTTTTTTACCTGTCTTTTAATAATATCTTAAATATCCTTTATATTTTAATCTCATGCATTTAATCCAGCGCATTCTTTTATTTCTTATTCTAAAAATCTTAATCTGTTAATAGCTATACTTCTTTGTAAAAACTCACTGATTTATTTTATTCTTTCATATTTTGAGACATTAAAGTCTCTTTCCTTTCGAAGGTGTATTCATACCATTTTATCTTTATTGAAATATCATTCCACATCCCAGAGTGTCTTGCTAGAGTTTTTGAATTCCAGTTTGTTCACCATTCTAAAATTCCGTCCTAAGTAATAAGTTCTGTCATCTACATTATGCTTCCCCGTCCCTTCCCTGGAGTTTAATTCTATCGCTGGCGGGCTTTCCCTTTCTACCCATCCCCCTTCCCCTTTTCGCTAGATTAGTTCATTGCTATGTAGCCGTACGCGCTTTTCAAGAATTTATACGGTTACATTGACTTGCAAGACTAGATTTTGTACAATTTTGTGTTGCTTAAAAAACCTGCGTCACTTGGAGAATGTTTTGTCATTTATTTGTGATGCCGCTTCTGATCAGTTCAACATCTTAAAGCTATTTTTGAAATGTGACTCCACTCGAAAATGAGTAACTGCAATACTAGTGAAGTTGGAATAATCTACCTGTCACTAATAAATCCTTTGATTTAATCTTACGGCTTCTTCCATTATCACGGAAACATCTAAGGAATCATCACATCCTTGCCTTACCACCGACCATGAAGATACGACTGCGCTTTAATCATTTTGGTTGGTGATATACACAGGCGATTTTTCTACTGCCTATTTTCAACATAATGTTACATATATATATGGGTCGATATCTGAAAATTGGACAATTTGCGTCCACTGCCAATAATATTCCATTAATTATTCTAAAACCAAAAACTGAAAAATGCAATATCTTGTAACATGTGTCATAACAATTACCAATGATAAATGGACATATGATGATGTATAAATAATTAATTTTAAGTTTTAAACAAACGAAATCATCATTTCAGTCCCTGTCCCCAGTTACAAATATCCAATATTAAATGCATGCTGTAAAAATTTTTATAAATATTTTTAACTTTTGTTATTATATATTTATATTTATATATATATACAGTATGGGAAAATATAATGCTCCTTTACTCGTATAGATCCCATAGTAAAATACTGTAATAAATATATTTGTCCCTGAGGTTAACCATTATCTCAGTCCCTCTAATCATACATTTAGGTTAACAGATATTAGGTGGCGCTTGCAGAATTATTTCCATTGCAACAGCAACTACAGTTCAACTATCCACCATGGTTGAAGGTAAGTTGTATTTCTCATTGTTTCATTTTTAGAAAAATTTAGTTTTTGTTCTGAAAAGGGATGAGTATTTTTTTATAGCATCATTCGTGTCCACATATTTAACTTTTTATCAATAAAAATAAAGCTTATTGCAACTTTATTTATCTAACATACAAATGTCACATGGAATATTTAATCATTTACATGTGTTCAAAATGATTCAATAAAATGGCTGTGCAGCTGTTAACACAAAAACATCACCCCGGCCCCCATCATCTCAGTCCCAATTATTAGACACTGATTATGGTGTTAACACTCCTCCATAAAAGTTTATCCTACGCATAAAATATACATCCTTGATCTGAAAATACAACAAAAATTAAATGACAAAACATGTATCATAGTATATAATTGTATATGGAAGTTGGTACATTAATTAAAAAAGAAATACAAATTCTGGAGTGAAATTGTCCAGTTTTCAGATATTGACCCATATATTCATATACAAACCAATTGTGTTACACAGTTCGTTTACAGGAAATCGATTAAAGAAAGACAAAATATTTCTTACCTTTAAAAACTATTTTTAAAAGTAATTAATTCTAAAAGAAGAGAGCAATGCTCATTAAACATATTATGGCTTTTTTTACTTAATTTTATCACATATCAATAAATTTTAATTAAACTTTAACTGCACAAATGGCTAAGGGAATATATTTTTCGCTAAATAACCTTTTTATAAAATTAATTATCTTTGTCCGAATTGGAATGAAAATCAAAACCATTTTCGCAAAAATAGACTTTTGAATGTTAACTTTTTTTTACATCGAGTTAATTAAAATTATACACTTGTACTTTTTTTTTAAAACTCGTACACAGATAATTCGATCGGATTAAATTACTTTGAAAATTAAGTATTTCGAAGTCATTAGAATTAATAAATGGGAATTCTAAAGATTTTTTCAATTAAAAATAATATGTAAAAAAGAATAAAAAATAATGATAAAAAGCGTATATTAATTTGAATATTTCTGTGATATGTATGGCAAAGTAGTAAAGCGTTATTTTTAATGGTCTAAAGCATTATTATATTTAATTATTGCAGAAATTGTTAACTATACAAGAAAAGGTAGACTTTTGTAAGAAAATGAGGGTGACGGCAGAAAGTCAGGTAGTCTGTTCATTTGATTTTAATTTTTTTATCAACATTGTTTTTTACTTATAGAAGACCTTAACTTAGTATATAAAAGTGTATTTTAATTTGAATATTTATGTGTTATGTATCTGCAAAGAAATAAAGCGTTATTTTTAATGCTAGAAAGTATTAATATATTAATACTGTTCGAGCCGTAAGACTGGTATAAAAATTGAGCCCGATTCCGTGTCGGGCCTGGGCTCGAGCTTTCGGGCTCGGGCTGAGCCCGTCTCATATCTAATTTGGACATCTTACGTTACGGATGAAAATTCTAGCATTAAATAAAATGCATCTTAAGGAATTTATGTGGTAAACCGAATACTTTCTTTTTAATGTCTTCACAAAGTCTTAGATTAAAATTACAACTTAATCTCCTTAAGTATAAATGCTCCCTTAGGCATTTTCCGTTTTCTAAAATAAACTAGAAATTATTATGCAAGGAGTTAAAGAAAATGAAGAGGAAATACCAACATCTTTCGCTCTTCCATTTTTAAGCTTTTAAAATGTTCTTTAGCAAGTATATTATCCTTTTTTTTTGTAATTCCGCAACGCGTGACATACCTCTGGGATTTGCGGATGATTATGCTTATAATGTAGTCATTTGCATGGCTATTAATTCAATTTTCCACCATAAGGGACGCAAATAATTATCGCATTTCAATTAATTTTGTACAATGTTATCATTATATCTTACTTTCTTAAGGGATTAGTAATGTAACTTTAAGCCGAAAACTTGTATTATTTTCTCTTTTTTATGCGTCTGGGTTTTGAATTTTAAATTGAAATGTAATGAAAATTATGAAGAGAACTGGTCTAGAAGACATGTAAATTTGAGAACAAGATCATTGCTAATTATCTTTATCGCATTATATAATACCAGTGGATCCGTGCGAATATTTCGCATTGCAGTCTAATATTATTTAGCAATATCGTATGTTTGTACTTTCTTCTAACTTTATAAGAAGTAATTGCTGGATTCGTGAAAATTTTCGATGGATTCAAACGTTTTAGGTGTCGGAGATTCCGAAAAACATGTTTTTACGAAATGTCTGTCTGTGACTCCGTCTGCCTGTATGTGACAAAAATTTTGTAGGCGCTGAATCTCAAGAACTAATGCACGGAATTTAATACAAAGTTATATTCAGTTAGACCCTGCCATAAATTGATGCTGATTTGTTTTTGATGCAAATCGCCTAACAGGTGGCGCCGCTATACTCCATTTGCACGATTTCAGCAGTAGCTCTATTTTAAGAACTGATGCGCGAATTTTCATTAAATATCAGAATCAATTAGTCCTTGGCATCACTTGGTTTTGTTTATGATTTCCTGTAAATAGCCCGTCAGGGGGCGCTGCTATGATGCATTTTTCACGAGTTGCGCAATAGCTCTATGTTAAGAACAAATGCATGAATTTTCATCGAACTTCACATTCAGGTATACCTTGATAAATATTGGTGAAGATAATGTTTTAGCGCAAATCATCCAACAGGTTTTGCTCTATGTTACATTTTTCACGATTTCCGCAATAGCTCTACCTCAAAAAGTAATGCAGGGATTTTTACAGAGGTTGACATAAGTTGTTGATGGTTAAGTTTTAGTGTAAACTACCCGACAGATAGCACTGGTATGCTGAATTTTGCAGGATTTTCACGATTATAGCGATAGTCATATTTCAAGAACTAATGAACGGAATTTCATAACTTTAGAATCCTCATGATGGGCATATATTGTGATTTATTTTTGGCACTTTGATAGCGAATTTTGAAGTAATATCATGCATGAGATAGAAGAAAGTTTTAGGATTGGCACATCCGACTAGTTTTTGATATGGGTTTAAACTTCTAAAGAAAAGTTAATGATACAAATATCTGCAAACAACATAATTCAAGCCAAAATATCATCTCATTTATTCCATAAAAGTTAAAGTAAAAAATGAGCGAAAGGAACGCGCAAGGAAAAAAATTTAACAGTCCTATTTTAACTGCGTTAGAGGATGACTGCGTTAGGGGGAAACATGGGACAAAGAAAAATAAATTGAATACATATGAAATACAATTTAATCTAATATATCAACGGTTACCTCTTAGATTTAGGCTACACGCGAAATACCACTGGTTCGATTGATCGATAGTGTCTTTTACTTATAAACTTTTCAATTTCAATTTTTCTTTTTAATCATAAATATAAGGCAAATCCGTGCTTGGACATCCACGCTTTATCTTTTTGCAGTATTATTATTATTATTATTTGAATAATTGCTGAGCATGATATAATGCAGTATTTTATTTTTGGGGCAACATTGATTTGAGGAAAACCTTTCATTTCATTTATAAAAACAAAGCTCATTTAATTTTTAATCTACCGCAATTTTCAATCGGAATAATGTTTGAACAAAGTGGGAGTGTACTATGTCAGAAGTCGGTTAAAAACCTTTTCGAAAGATATCTCATTCATTATTGTGCGTATTATAAATTTATCGAGAAAGGGATGTCGACAACAGAAATAATGTACTACATGATTCATTTTGAAATGTCCCTTTTCTTCTTCGTTTGTTTCTTCATTATTTAAAAATTTTTTTGAGAGTGCACTATTTTAAACAAATTAATGTTATAGGAACTTTACAATAAATGATGTTCTTTATATATCATGTTGAAACTAACATTTTTACAGAATAACCCAAAAGTCTCTGGACTAATAATTAACCTACCAATAAACTTTAGAGAGTGAAAATAGACAGTTCCTTTATTTAAGTTATTTGTTATATTTGCATAAATACAAATTAATTTAAAAAAGGTTGCCTTTTGCTTTAATCACAGTTTTTAAACGTTTTGGAAAGTTTTGCAGATTTAACTTAATTTATTTACATTTATTTGCTCCAAAGTAGCAATAATGCACACTCAGATGTTGGTATTCAGATTTCACGAAATTTTCTTCTTCGTTTTGGGCGAAATCGTTTCTTGGGAAATGCTCTGACCGATCATTTCGATAACCCTTTAAGACCCAACCCGCACGATCGTGCGGGTTAGACATTCATGTAAATTTTTGCTTCTGAAACAGTCGTATGTAATAAAAAAACGAATCGGACGACTGTTCTGGTTTGCAAAAAGAATAAAGTATCATTTTTTATCAACAGATGACGGTTGTAGTACATGTTTTACTTTTAGCCGGCATAACTAGCTTTGTTTACAAGTACAACGGATACAGCTCATCATTTTATCTGTCGTATAAAAGGTAATTATCAGTAGATTTATAATTGCTTAGATAAATATTTTTGCTTTAATGTCTAAATAAGTGTAATATGATAAAAAGCATTAATTATACACTATTTATGTTGTTCGTAGGACTCAATATTTCGTTACCCGCACGATGACGATCGTGCGACTTGGGCGTTATGTTAGTCAGTGCTACAGCAAAGCTATGAGCTTTCTGAATGTTCATCTTGATTTCTGTTTCAATAATTTTGCTGACAGTCAGAATAAAAATGAAGTATGTTATTGTACAATTAATGCCATATTATTTTCTTCGGTGTTGTCATGGATGAATTATTTTTTTCTTTTTTGTTTTTCAATTTATTTTTACTTTTTTTTTTCAATTAATAAAAGTTTCTAATACATTCTATTATTTTTTTTTATGGAATACTTTGTTACCTTTTAACAAAGCAAAATAAAACACTTTTTCAGATGTCTAAACCGAAAAGAATTCTCACACAAGAAGAAATATTGCAATTGATGAATAAATCAGACTCTGAATTTAGTGATCTCTCGGATGATGACGAGGTTGCGGACAAAACATTTGAAACAGATTTATTAGAATGATAGTCAAGTTCAAATGAGCTCGATGAAGAAAAATTTACAAATATTTCTAAAGAAATGAGAATTTTGGATCATTCTTCCTCATCAAAGTCTTCTGAACTCATTCCCCAAAGTTCTACATCAAAACCAAATAGAATTAAAAAATAAAAATAAAAAACAATACAAGTAGGATATTAAGAAGTTCATTTCTGTACCTCATCCTAGATTTCACGCAATCGCAGGTATGTCTTTCATTTCTTAAATTTTAATTTAAAATAGTTATAGACTTATAGAAAAAATAAAACCGATAGTATAAAAAAGCTTTAAAAATATGGCAAACCTTTTAAAATTAATTAAAATATGAATCTTTTGAAGTCGATAAGTACATCTCGAATATTAACCTTTTTTCTTCTTTTTTAGGCTTTTAGAGCCAGTAAGGATTTCCATTGCAGTATTTCAGCCAATACTTCCCAAATCATCTTATAAGTAATGCTTTCGCAGGAAAAGCTCAACCCGTATACGATCGTGCGGGTGTGACTTTCTCAGAAAAAGCCCAACCCGCACGTTCGTGCGGGTACTCTTCACGCTCCAGGGGGTGACGAAAAATTTTTTAATTATTTTTTTAAGTGTCATTAGGGTCAGTATAGAGTTAATAACCGAAAGAATGTAGTATTTAAATATGAAAATGTTCTGGGTCTTAAAGGGTTAAAATGAGAAAATTACTTTCTTCACTTGTTTGATGAAACGAATTTCGTCAAAAGTCAAAAAAAAAAAAAAAAAAAAAAAAAAAAAAAAAACGCGCCAGTGGAGCCATTTATTGAGCATTTTAGAAGCATCTCTATTTATTGAGGAGGTAATATTATGTCATTTACCTTTTCCTTCGATCTGGATCTCACAACTTCGGGTGTGGGAACCCATCCCTTTACCTGTCTTGCCGTTGGGCCCTTGCATTGACGAGATTTTAAATGCTGGTAATGGATTTTGCTGTGTGTTTATATTTTTATAAGGTAGATGGTAATTTTATCGGTGCTGTTATAATTTCTGAAAGCTTTAATTATAAAATTTAATTTATTATTATAGTTTTTTATGGTTAATAAATAATTAGAGTATGGCAAGATTGACATTAGAGATAGAGGGATAATATTGGAGAAAATTTTCTTTCCTCAATGAATGGTTAGAATATGATCTTGTTAATTTGTTGGTAAGAAATACAATTTTTGAAGAGCATATTGAGGAAGATTTTACGAATTTGAGATGGTGATTAAAATTATAACACTTTACTGTTTATAGGAAAGGGAGGGGGGGGGGCTCAATTATGCATATTTTCAACTTGATTGTTAAAGGAATATATTCCTTTAATGAAAAAGCGCCCTTGGAATTTTGAAATTTGAGAGACTAAATTTTCTTTTTGAACGATTTTGTAAAGCACAATAAATTTATTATTTTTTTCGAATAACAACAACAACAAAAAATAATAGTTGTTCCTGTAAAATTGAACAGCTACAAACATAATTAATTCAGAAACAATAGTTACATATTTTTCAGTATTAAATTGTGACAGGAATAACATAAACAAACGTATATCAGCTTACTAAAATCTAGGGCTTCGAAAACGTATAGTAGTGCGCTCCTCAACAAACAGGTACCGCAACTGTTTCCTTAAGATGCAATGAGTCTGGATGGGGGTGAGGAAACAGTTTCGTTAAAAATCTGAGATTTTCCGTTTCGTTAAAATCACGTTATTTTGAGACGAAATGATTGTCAAAAATAACGAAATAAAGCTGATGGATTGCTGAATCATCAAAAGTGAGCGTTTAATTTCTGAGAGTACATCTTCCTTTAATGAATGTACATTTGTGTAAGGTTTTGGTTAAGGTTTTTTGCCTGCTATTTATCTATATTTTTCTGTATAATTACAGAATTAGTTAAAATATATCTTAACGAAGCAGAGATTGCCAATGGACAGATTCAAAATGATCAAAGCAGGACTATAAACCAAGAGTTTATATACTTTATCATTACATCAGAATATATATTAGAATATTCTTTTTAACATACGAAAAATAAAAAAATCAATTTAAACATAACATTTGTTTGAAAAATATCAAGCATTATTTCTTTAAAATTCTGTTTGCAGTTTACTTAACCTTTTCGAATTCCAATGAAATTTCTAAACATCAAATTCATTTCTTTGTATTTGAACCTTTTGCAAATAGAACATCTCTAGCAGATCAAATATAAGATTCTAGTGAAAAGGACAGTAACTTTGATGTTTGTAGAATCTGAATATTTTCTAAAACTTCAGTTTAATAAGTAATTCACACTAGTGTCTATAAAGAAATGCGTTTTACCTTGGACATGGTGAAATTTTCACAAATATACTTAGAATGCGTTTAGGAATTCAAAAATAAACATGAAAAGTAATACTTTAAAGGCGAGGAAATTGTTGCCATATTTATTTTTTCAAACTATTTATGAATAGGTTCCTATGGTTTGAAAATTCTTGATGCCATTCTACGTTATAAAACAAAAACATATCCATGATTAACACGGGCGTCATGATGTTAAGTCATTGCACACTGACGTCATGATGTTACGCGATTAAAAACTGACGTCATGATATTAAAACAGAAAAGTGGGGAAAATGTAATCCCAACAAAAAGTTTTCGGTAAAAAAAAGAAAAAAGCGCCAAGTTCTCCTTAATGTTTCAGCCAGAAAAAGTAGTGATATCTGAAGTTCGCACAAGTTAAAAGCCAAACACCCCAAATCTTTCATTGAAAATGGCTTCCTGCGACTTGGACGTTAATGCCTTCCACAGCATTTCAAAATTAATGATTGGAAATTTCGCATTTATGAATTATTTAAATTTTAAAAGTAATATTAGAATGCAAAGAGGCAAATTCACATAAAGACATTATAAGTAAAAGATTTCTGATAAATACCATCCAGTTACAACAAACATTAGTTTTGATTACAGATCATTTAGTCCACTGGTGGTTTAATTGCCATTTTGTACGGTCTAAAGCTAAAGTCATTAACGTAAAACCCAAGAGATAAAACAAAATTTACTTACTTCAAATCTATCTATATGTTACATAATATTTTATTGTATAATATTGAAATCTTGTGCATTGACGAAAGAGATTTTTTTTGTTTCAACATTTATTATAGTTTGTTTGCATACATTAAGAGGTATTCGATTTATAAACTGTTAAAAGCTGATACTAATTATGTTTTATCAATTAGAGATATTATCTTCCGAAACAAGTATTTTGTTATTTTTAACTTCTAAGTATTTAAATAGACTGAAGTGGTTTAAATGTTTTTTTTTAAATGTGTAATTTATTTCTGTACTTTGTGCAACAAAATGCCTAAAATAATGAAAAAATGTAGTTGTCATGTAGCTCATTTGTACATACTTTAAAATTTGAAAAACCCTCTCGAAGGCATTAACGGCCAAGTCGCAGGAAGCCATTTTCAATGAAAGATTTGGGATGTTTGGCTTTTAACTTGTGCGAACTTCAGATATCACTACTTTTTCTGGCTCAAACATTAAGGAGAACTTGGCGCTTTTTTCTTTTTTTTACCGAAAACTTTTTGTTGGGATATCACTACTTTTTGTATGTTTTTTCATTTTTTTTTTTTCTAAACTATAGTAATAAAAAAAAAACTTACATTTTGGTACTTTTATGTTAGCCGGGAGCAAATCTCCTCATTAGAATTTTGTTTTTTCGCCAGTAGCAGTTTTCATTTTTCACATGTGTAAATTAGTAACAATGGTTTGATTTTTCAAATAA
This sequence comes from Maratus speciosus, assembly GCA_963932465.1. NCBI lineage: Eukaryota > Metazoa > Arthropoda > Arachnida > Araneae > Salticidae > Maratus > Maratus speciosus. Next base: position 350,910,415 of record OZ010788.1, on the reverse strand, counting down.
AATATTTTGGTTTACGTTATTATTTCTTATTTATTTATTTATTTATTTCTATGTTACATATTCTATTAAATAAAATGAGGGAAATGCATTTATTTTAAATGAGATGACTGAAAAGTTTATATTTTTAAATGAAATGAATGCAATATGAACAATGGAGTTAGGAACAGTATTTTGGCGATTTGCCACTCGCGACCGGCTAACATAAAAATACCTAGATTTCTTTTATTGAGCTTTACAAATCTATACTTTATTTCTTTTGGTATTAAAGTACTAGCCGCCTCTAGCAAGCAGTATTTGCACTATTAATTGTATGTTAAACGTTGCATCATATTACTGTTATTCATAATTTACTTGCCCATTATTTCCCCAAGTCGGAAGCTTTGGATAGAGAAATCAAGAACTCTTTACGATCATGGAAACACATCATATATTTTGTGTTGTTATGTATTTCATCTTTCATGACAAATATATCTTAACTCACTTATGCATGTTTCCTTATCAGTTACGATTCGTTCTCTAATGCGGAAATTTTTAATCCTATTAAGTGATCGTTTCTAATCGGGCTCACTGCCAGTTGTTGTATTTTAACTGTTATGATTGGGTACAAGTGAAATGGTTCTTATGAAATCCTTTGACAATATCTGCATTTACGTTAAACCATATTGATGCTAATATCTTTTTGTTTCACGTTAACCTTTTCAATAGACTCTATTATGGAAGAATAGAAGGTCAACGGGCTCACTGCCATTGATCCATTTGAAAATCTATCTTTTTTTTCCTCTAATCTTGTTGAGGAATTAGCCAATGTGCCATGGTTTTAAGATTTTAGCTAATTTTATTCGAAACCTGAAAACTAAAATGCAAAGAACCGGATTATAGAAGATTCATTCTAACGTACATATCTATTAACAGTTTACATATTATAGAATTAATATAATCATAAGGAGAACTGACAGTTTCGGTGCTTTAATAGTTTCCGTAAATTCTCTTTATATAATACAGAAGTTTTAGAAGAGTAAAGATTAACAACATAGTCACAGTAAGTATAATAACAGTTCAATATAATAACAATGGCAGAGGTTTTGTGCAGTGACGAAACTATTGGCACTTTGGAAATATTCGTACGTTATACCATTTAACTATTCAGTTGATATGCGGAAAAATATAAATAGATGGCTCGCATTAATAATTAACTCATTGAAAAATAGCCACTAGCGTCAAATACTCGCCAAGCTTGTCAACATTTAGCGAAGTGTCGCCAAATTTGGTAATATATCCTGTCAATTCTCAAATTTGGCGACCAAAAATGTTTTGTTTATTCTGACGCCATAATGATGCATATGTATTATGTATTATACATATACCTATAATATGTATGGTGCAAATGCATTACGTATTGTATGCATATGTATTATATGTATGATCCATATGCATAACGTTCATTAACATCACTAAAACGCACTTAAAGGTATAGTTTTCCATAAATAGTAGGGATAATTGCCAGATTGACCAGAGAGCTATTGAGATTAGAATTCCGACATTTATAATAGACCAGGAGGCGTCTGCACACACCATCATCTCATCGAGATTACAGCTGAAATTTTAGGATTAGTCAAAACTAGATTAGCATATTAAAATCCAACTGGTCTGTTAATTCATGTCTTGGTAGAAATCACCTGAAGGCCTAATTTTAGTGGTTGACTGATAGGTTTACTATTGTAATTTTCTGCATACAAAAGTATGGAAACATGGAGGAATGGGTGCAGGAAAACACAATGGAAAATCCACCAGTCAACCCGGTAAAATCCGGTCTGTAGGTGCTTTCCACAAAGATATGACTTGGCAGACCATTTATATTTTAATACGCTAATCGATTTTTAACTAATCCTAAAATTTCAGGCGTCAACTCGATGAGGTGATGATCTATGCAGACGCCTCCTGGTCTTTAATAAAATTTGTTTTAAGGAAGTAAAAGATAGAAAGATGGACAGACAAACTGAAAGATTTGCCGTATTAAGATTTTTGTAAAAGCATATAAAAATTCATTCAGCTTGAAATCATGTAACACCTTTATAACTCAGGCTAATTTTCTGTAATCGGGTTTTGGCGACTAACATATCTTATCTATAACTATAATCTTTCTTTTACAGTTTTAAAATTAACAATAAATTAACAGTAAGTAGTCTAATAATACAATATAATAACATTAGCAGTGGTCTTCGGACGCCGTATCTGTCACACATCGTTAAAGACATCTTTATTAGTTACACATTTCATTTAATTAAAAGGAGATTTTTAAATTTTCATATGAGAATTAGGATATTTTTCCACTATAGGGGCCTTGGCATTTTTTAAAAATCTTGGCGCAATTCGTACTTCAGAAACTGAGATATGTTGCCAAATGATATAAACAACTATGAAAACAAACCTAATGAACTTTTATGTTATATATATATATATATATATTTATATACGGTACTTGTTAGTTATCCCGTCGACCAAATTACTGTCACCAAAGTTTAAGATAAAATGCCAATAATGGTTGATCGTAAATGTCGCATTCACTTGACAAAACGTGTTTACATCATCAAATGATTTTTATTTTGACGTTTTATTTGTATTTTTATTAATTTTATAATGACTAATTTGTTTTTCCGCTATTTTAAATAAAAATTACGCCAATTTGTATAATTAGGCGAGTGGTTTGGCGATTTATATAATTTGGCGAAATTGGTCGACGGGATAACTAACAAGTACCTTATATACATATAAACATTTTATTTATACATGTATAAAATTTTGTTTTTTATATACAAATTATTTATGTTGGTATATAAAAATAAATAAACGGGTTCCTTAAATTAAATAAATTGTATACAAATGGAAAAAATTGCTTGTGTATATGACACAGTAAATAGGTTGCCAGAAAATACGTTATCATCACATTTCTTTTCTTGTCAATGCTATTTTCCCTATTTCGCCAAGGCTACTACATCGGAAACGTACCGAATTGCGGTTATATTTTGGTAAATGTTTTATTGTTTTAATACCGTAAATATATCATAACCTATACTGATTAAAATTTTTAGGTATATTCATTTTTTCTATTTAATCAGCATTTTCGGGAAAGCATATACAATTTTATTCAGCTTGAAATTACGTGACACCTTCAAAACTCTGTAATCGAGTTTTGGCGACCAACATTGACCCAATTGAATGCATACGGCCAAATCAACACCCCCTGTTTGGAGGCTTTAGAAGCGGAAATTCTGTGTTTTCAGATTTTTCTGGTTAATTGTGCTACAAACCCTACTTACTTGTGAAATTTCATGATTCTACGACTTTTAGAAGTACCTTAGTTATTTGATGATGCGAAGTGAGTCAGTGACAAAAAAGCGCTTTTTCGGAATTTAATATTTCGAAAACTACTAAATACAGAAGCATGAAATTGTGGAACATTAGTTCAGTTTGACCATATGAACATGTGTATAAAAGAAAAAATTCTATATCTCTCCCTAAAACGACGTTATGAGGGGGTGGAAAGTATGCCGAAATGGTTCAGGAAAAGGTAGCTTACGGCTTGTGCGAACTTGGCGGACGCACTGCCGTGCTCCCAGATAATTAATTGCAGCGTACGGCTAAGTGGCCAATTTGGCTACTGTAATATATGAAAAGTAATATTTACGTAATTTATCATCAAGTTTGTCCAAGGTTTCTCTTCTGGTAATGGTCAGAGATAATTAATTAGAAATTGTTTATGTTTTTTTAAAAATTGTTCATAGTACCAACATAATGACACGGTCCATGAATGACTTTAGCAGATAGCGCATTTATTCTAATTTAAATTGGAGTTACAGCAAATAAGAAAATCACAGCAACAGCGCTCCCTGTTGAGGGCTCAAACACAAAATTTTAGCAACATACAAATTTTTAATTAACAACTTGAAAAATAAACTTTGGTTCATTTCTATACAATAATAACTGAAATACGGCCAAAATGTTCATCGCAAAAATAGTACTGCAGTCCCCCACCTCTCCCCTGTTGAGTTAAAAAGTCAAAATTGAATCGACATAATTTTTAAGAGATACATATTTAATTTGATGAAATCCCATATCACAAATGATACGAGATAAACATTAATGCAAATCGTGAAAAACACAACAGAACAGAGCCACCTGTTCAGCGATATACACGTAAACCTAATCAGCAGCCGTTTATGCCAAGATTTAAGAGAAATAGGAAGTTTCATAAAGTTGCATCTCATTGTTGCTGAGATATAGCTATCAAGGAAGTAGTGAGATTGCCTCATAGCAGCGTTACCTATTAGGCTATATAGACCAAAATCTAATAAGTACTTATATGTGTCAGGGTACAACTGAATATGACGTTCGATGTAATTCTATATTCTATCTCATATATACCGATATATAGGTATCATGGAAATTGTGAAAAACACAGTATAACAGTATCATCTGCGCGGTGATTTACACCCAAACCCAATCATTGCCACACTGTCAGAAAAATTCGTCTTATTCGTAATTTTTAACCAAATAATTTTGCACTCCTAGAAAACATGCTTTTTCCGTTAATTCTTCCCGGATGTCTGAATAAGAGGGAGAAATTCCGTTTATCCCTTGCACGCATGCGTATATTAATGCTAAAGTTCGAATTTATTTTTAAAATGAAAAACCAAAAATTCAATAAATTAAAATTTCTAATTTGTTAAAAGCAAAGAAACAAAAATAATGCTTTCAAATTTAATAAAGTAGATATAGCCCAATTCATTTAAACTTATTCTCAATTTATTTTTTAATAGCCGACCCGCCCGACATTGCCCGGGCAGAAACTGTGCCGGGACTGTCATTGAAAATTATAACAATGGAGTGGACTTCATTAAAAGAAACACTGAATAATATTTATTTGGCACAGATGTCATATATATATCCACAGTTATGCTCTGGAACGTTTAATAAGTAATTTGGATTCTAGAAGCTACACGTTCGCCCACGAGACGGTTATTAAGCCTATTTTGGGGATCGCTTATGCTCTGTGTTTCACGCCGTTCTCGATCCAATCTACTTCAATTTTCTCTTCTTAATACGGCTTCTTGTTCGCTTTCAAGCATTCGCCGAGATCTTCTACGGGCATTTCTTGCGATATTGTGAAGTTCCATAATTGCAGCAAAAGACAGAACCTAAATAAATAAACTCGAAACGTAAGTGAATAAACCGGATTTACCTCCGGCTAAATTCTGCCAAATGACTTTTACACAATAACCAATAAGATGCGTTTCTCGGGCAATTGTCATTAAACAATAACAAATAATCCCAATTTCTGTGCCACGTACGTTAGCGTAATATATATACAGAAAATATTAAATCAAATGTTCGTCTGTAAAATATATTCTAAACGAACTCATTTAAAAAATATACAGTAGTTACATCAACTTAAAAAAATCGATTTTATTCTAAAAAGCAAACATTTCTTCTCGAATTCAGTAAAAAAATATAATATTCATATTTCACATGTAACAATCAAATTATGGCTTATTAAAAATATGTCTGATATGTAATAATTTTTATTCTGCATTATTCCGTAAGTGTTAAAACAGCAACCATTATTTCATAATGACGGAATGTCCCTGCAATTAAATTTAAATTTCCGAGCTTTCTGAACAATAAATTTAACAAGCCTTACTAATGCCCCGTTTGAAGAATCCGGCATCTTCGGTTTAAACTCGCCCTTTTCCAAGTTCTCGCTGGCCGAGTGGTTAACATGCTCAATTCGAAACGCGCGGTCCCAGGTTTAAACCCAAGGTGATCCATGGAAAAAAGCGAGACGTATTTTTTTTAAAACTGCTTTTTTCAAATAACGGAAATTTTCTCTCCTATATCGAAAAAAAAAAAAAAAAGGAATGAAAATTTCTTCAATTCTTGGATATATACCGGTAGCAGTGCTGCCAGGAATATTTCCGTGTATTGAGGAAAGTATTTTTGAGAGTGTTGAAAAAGAAGTTTAAGAAAATACAAATAAACAGCACTGTTGTTTCGACAAAATAGCTGCATATTTGATTTATAAGAATTAATATTAACTTCTGAAAAATTCTTTAAAAAAAAAAAAAGGATTTTATGATACTTGCATATACAGTAAAACCCCAAAAGATTTAATAGGGCTCATTTTGAATTTTTTTTAATATTGCGAGTAGTACTCTGCTTAGTACCTCATTTTATTTCTTAATTGAATGTGGTATATTTAATTATTTATTTCTAGTAATCAGTTTCTAATCAAATTATTTCAAATCAATATAAATTTAAAGCGTGTTTTAGTAAATAATTAATTAACAAGAATCTAATTTATACGTCCATGCATTATTCTATTACACTTTACAGATTCATAGGATAATAATCTGCATTAATGTGTGTTGATTTCCTTTCAATTTTTACGTTATATGGGTTTCTGTTTTTAACACTTAAATACACAATTAAATACAGAATTTTTCTTTTAGAATTGTGTTTTTTATACTTATATTAAGGATTAGACACCAGACATTTTAAGATAGATTTTTAACTTTATTTAGTACCATATTTATGTGATTTTGCAGGATTAATATTTCTATATAATAGTGGGTGCGAAGAATTTGACTTATTTATTAAAAGCTAAATAAAAAGTTTTGCAAATATGATATATTGCGCATTTAAGGGTTAAGGACTATATAGCGTTTCGCAGAAGAATTCTCGCTTTATTCCAAAATTTGGCAAATCATTTTCCATTGTAGCTCTATTAGAATGGGCGGCGGTGAAAAAAATGACTAAGTCACCCGAGTTATGAGATGAAATCATGATGCAAGACAAGATTATTAGGAATAGATGAAAGAATGACTGGTTTGCCTCGGTACGATACGAGTAGCAGGAGTCACTAACGTCATTTTGGCGATAATATCATGCCACCGAGTTATACGAGAGGAAATTAGAACCAAATTAAAATTTAAATATAGTATTTTAAAAATGTTTTGGCCTGTCTGACATATCCTGGTAGGAAAACCAGCAGACTAAAATACAGAACAACTGAAACGCAATAAACATAATATTTTACATTATATAGGGCTACCATAGGCGACTTTTTTTAACTCTAATCTCGCACCATTTATTAAAAACAAAAATAAAATCACATACAGTTTTACAGCATCTGCAAGAAAAATATACTACAAAATTTATTTTCTTAACTAGTGGTGCGAATATAATATAAAAATAGTCAGCTGTAGCAGGCATGATTATATTGCCCTATATATTACTATGCCATCGACGTTCAAGGTGAACTAATGGTATAGGAAAAGTGTATTAACAGTAGGTGAAAAAATGACTGATCTGACACGTTATATCTTGGAACAATGCTAGAAAAATGGGGTCCCAAATTCATTATTTTGGCGGTACTATCACATCATCGAGTTTCAGCCAAAAGTTTTTACACATTAAAGATAGCAATTAGCACAATAGAAACATCTCAGTTTGCTCCTATTATTTTAGTAGCAGATGAGCAAAGTGGGACACCAATTCTGCATTTTGACGACACTACCACGTCATTGAGTTACGGCCTGAAATTTTTAAACATGAAATATATCGATTAATGCAATACAAACATTTCATTCAGACTTATGACATACAGTACAATATAGAACGGTTGAATGTGTAGATTTTACGTTAACTTACAAGAGATTGAGTTCAAAATTGGTGTCATGTCATATTAAAGTTAAACAGTGCGTTTTGAAAATATTTTGTTTTCTTAACAATATTTACCTTTTTCTTTTACCTCAATAACCTTTTGAAGATAAATAAACAATGTACAATTTAAAAATGTTCACATTTAGGAAAGAAATAATATGTCATTGATGAAATAGTCTTTCAATTATTTTCAATCCGTTACACTTTTTAAACTTTTTATGATAGATAAACCTTTAACGAAAGAAGTTACATACATTTTGCAGCCTACGGTAAATTCTATAAAATCATTAAGATCGTGTGTACTTTTTACTTCGACTTGTTGCAATACTTATATGTTGTATGTTGTACTTTTTACTTGTTGCAATTTAGGTGTGACGTCACAATGTATAATCCATACTGTTCCCTAATCCATCCCTGTCCGTCATACTTTGAGTTCACTTCTTCCACCTCTTGAAGTGTGACGTAATAAATGAATGATCCCCGCTTACATCCTACTAAACAAAATTAGACAAAAAAAATTGCATCAGTGATCAGTATAAAAAACCTTGATACCCTTATCTTTAAAATCAACTGCATCATGAAAATGGAAAAAAATTCGACTTATACCACTTTATCGTAACATCTTTTTCATTACAAAACAAGGAAAAAGAGCTATTCACAAATTGTTGATGGCGAAAAAGACCAAAAGTCTTTTTTATCCGACTGAAAAGAAGGGTTATGTATTTCACGCGTATCTGTGTATGTGGATTTCTTTATACCCTCGAAACATCCCAACGGCTGGATGGATTTTAATGAATGAGATCTCTATCGATTCTTCTTAACCGCCCGAAGGTTATAGTCTAGGTTTTGTTTTTATAAATTCAAAATGGCGACCGTAAAATACAAAATGGCGGTAGAGACGAAAAAAAAAATTACGCACCCTATTGAGTGGCATATCATTGGATAGGTCTTTCAAAATAAAGACGATGTTTCATTGACTATTTTACAGTCAGAGGCTCCGTTAAAATATTATACAACCTGGAAGTTGTGTAGGTAGGATCTCTAGCTTTACTGCAACTCTAACCATCATAGACATCTATAGACCTCATCAAAACAGTGTTTATATAGATAGGAACTAAAAATTAAACACAACTTAAAAGTCATCAGTACAAGTAAATAAAAAAATGGGTAAGTAATATAAACAAGTAATAAAAAAAATACTTTAAGTAAATTCCTACTTAGCTCAATAAGAGAATTTTTTTCTCCCATTCTTCTTTCTTCATGAGTGGCGCTTAAAATGCCTTGATCAAGAAGGGGGCTCTCTCGGTCTTAAAATACCTTGATCAAGAAGGGCTCTCTCGGTCTTAAAATACCTTGATCAAGAAGGGCTCTCTCGATTATTGAAAATTAATTAATTAAATTTAATTAATGAATTAATATTGGGATAAAACTGGATTAACATCTAGGTCATCCACTGCAAGTTTAAAAAAATTATTTGAGCTTGATTGGATGAATAATAAGTATTTTATTAACGATTGAAAATTTGAACAAGATATATATAGCGAGAGTGTGAGCTAATAGTAGGAATGGAAAAAAAAAGTTTAACATTGATGAGAAATAATTAATTAGTTCGCTTTTTAAGCAGTCGGGTTTTTTTTTAAATTTAATTGTTTATTATCATTTTATTTTTTTGAGAATGTTGCCGTCTGATGCAATGAAACATGTCGAAATGAAAATAAATGAATGTATTTTGTCGTTTTAAAATTTATATTTATCACTTATAGCAATTAATGCGTACTTTGATGTTTTGAATAGATTTTTACATGTAAGGTACTTGTACCCAATATGAACAGTGCTCTCAATATGGACACCCCTAAAATCTTCAAAAGTAACAATTTTGATCGAGAGATGGCGCTACATGTCCGCGAAGAAAAGCAGTTGAAAAGATAATTAAGCATGGAAAGTGTAAAAAAGCGCGCTGTTCGCCATTTGGAAGGAAACTTGTTGTTTCGTGGTGTGCTGATCGTAATTACAGGTAAGTTTAAATTCTTATTAGATATGGTAAAATTACTTTAAATATGGAAAAGTGGAGTGTTTTAGAATGCTGATAAAACATATTTTCGATTGATATTGCATATATTGCTTAAAAATGTTTTCTTGGTCTATTTATTACAAGATTTAGTAAAACTATGCCCGATTCCCAATATGGACACCTTATGTTCATATTGGAAATACAGCAAGTGAATCTTCAGATTCACTTGCTGTATCATCCAATCCTCCAAGGAACCTCCTCCAAGAAAAAAAATCCTCCAAAAAGCTCTTGCAGAAAAATCAAAAGAAGCCTCCCCTCAGTAGGGTATCTATTGGCGAAATCTCAGGTACCAGCGGTATGACTTCCTCAAGAAAGGAGAGCTGGTACTGCTTCTTATGCGGTATTGATGCTGTTGCAGACATGCGGCTATGCATCAAATGTGGCAGATATGTTCATGAGGACTGTATGGGACTTAACGCCCATGATTTAGATGTTTTTATTTGTACATCCTGTGAGGACTGAGTAATAACAGATATAAATTCTGCAGACAGATGCAATAAAGCTAAGCAAAGCCAACTGTATTATTTCATAATATTTTGTAGTAACTGAGGTGCTTTGCATGAGTCTTCGAAGAACCAGAACCGAAAATGACCCCCCTCCCTTCTAAAGTGCATGTTCTAAATATATTTACTGTGCCCCCCCCACCGCAGTACTTTAAGATATATTTCTTTTATCCCCTCTCCTCTAAAATCCCTTGGAAGAGTGGCTCTTTCATATACTCTGTGTAGCAGGCCAATAAGGAGCCACCTGTCCCTAATATCCACATGCGTGTCCATAATAGGGACAGGTGGTTCCTTATATGGACGCGTGTAAACATTTTTTGTTTTTATCATTAAAATTAAACCAGAATAATTACAAGGTCGCTAATTTTAATAATGATAGTCAATAGTCCAGGGATAATGGTCATATATTTTTGGAGTCCTATGACGAGTACACGAGGGTGAAAAAAATCAATTTTCCTTAGGGTGTCCATATTGGGTACAGGTACCTTAGTTTGTAAGTTTGAAACTGTTAAAACATTATATTGTTGAGTGTACACAAATCAATGCAAACTTTATTTTGAAAATAACTTCACAAATTATGATTCATATTGTAGAGTTTAAAAATGTACAAACCTAGTTTTATTAAAAATTTTTATTTTGAAAACAAGAATATTGAAAAAAAAAAATAGCAAAATTTAAAGGCGTAATTTACACTCAAATCTGGAATATAAGAAATCTTAATATGCACATGATCTTTTAACAGCGTTATTGAAGAACATATATTAAAAAACATAGGAACGTTTTTACATATTGATATGTGAAGAAATGTTCAGATCACAGATTTTATTCAAAGTACGTTTAAAATTTTAACCAGAAATTTTGATACAAAATTTTGATCTCATATGAAATTTTGGGTAACAGAGTTATGCTTGTTGCTATGTATTGATATGAATAAATATCTTATTGTCCATTAATATTTTATTAGATAATGAGATTGTTTAAGTATTATTGCTAATTAATATTTTTCAGTCGAATATTCAGATATGTAAATTATAATTAATATTCTTGCAAAAGAATAGCATCTTGTCATTATTGCTAGAATTATTATTTTAAAACATATCATATTTGCTAATTTTATCCAAAGTTTGCAGTCATTATTTTCATTAAGGCTATGAGATTATCAGATTAAAAGGACAAAAAGACTAATTAAGTGATTATACACATATTAATTTGAATTTTTAATGAAAACTCATTTTATGTGCTGAAATATGATTTACATTTAATTAATGATTTAATCAATTACTTTTAATGTATATAAAAAAAACAACTTCGGTTAATGGAAACCAATTAAAAATTAATTAGATGAAAAGAACTATTCTCTAAATATTATAAAAGCATACATAGAAACAATTTTAAGAAATGTATTAATAATATTGATGAATCAATATTTTGACGAATATTTTATTTAAAATTTTGATTATAAATTATGATTTCAAAAAATGTTTCTTAATATTATATTTCCGAGTTCCAGTGATTGGTAGTCGATAGATAACAATCCTTTAGGCATTTTTTGTATTTATTTAATGAATATTTTGGAAAAAATATCAGGAATTCACAAGAATAAGCAAACATTACTTTGCATACAAAAAATGCCTCTGTCTTACAGGTAAGCAGCTACAAAAAACATCGTAATTAATAGAAATCACAGTAACTTTATTAAAGTCTTAAAACGCATTCACATTCATCTGAAAATCACCTGTGTAATTCCAACCTCTATACACAGAAATTTCGTAAAAAGGCATAAAAAATTTCCAATACATAAACCTCAAGATAACTCAATTTTACGGATAAATATCTACAATCAGAGTTGAACTGTCAGTCAGAATGCACAATTCTACTTTCTTACGATACGTCTATTTATAACCAGTAAGAAGCATGCGGAATTTTTTAAATCAGCGCCTCCCATAGATCCTGATCAAATAGAAGCAACCTAAATTCACATTATTAAAAGGCGTTCAAAAGTTAGCCATTGAGAACTATGCCTCCCAGCCTGTTAAAATCACTGCCTCACGTTAAGTGCTAATCCAAGTTCCAGCTGCTTCTAAAGATGATAAAGTGAAATATTTGTATGGACTTTAACATTTGTAACTTTAACATCTTCGATAATATGCAATTGCGGATAACAGAATTATGCTACAGTAACGTATTTACATACTTTTCTTAAGCCCTTAACCTACGATTTTCTTTTAACAGCTCCACGGTTTGGCAAATCCATACCTACCACTAAAATTTAATAGAGATTTTCCCCTTGGTTAATCATGGAATTTCGACGATTAAATTAAACAATATTTACTGTGAAACTTTAGTGGTAAGAAGAATTTACATTTGGCTCGATCGTCGTACGCGGGCTATGCCCGTCATTGTAGGTTAAGGGGTTAAGTAGTGATATAAATATGTATATATATATATATAGTATATTTATCGTATATTAATATTTATTAAAGCAAGTAAAACTTCTTTATGAAATGTTGCACTTTTTTTATCGGGTGTCCTAAAAAGGACTGACTGATTTTAAAATTCAATAACTTGCAAACGGTGACAGGTATTTAAAAAATTCTTGAAGGAGAGTTATGAATAAGGTCAAAAGTTTTTTTACAGTGATTTTCGATTTTAGTTCGAATTACAAACAATAGATGTCGCTGCGATCAATAGACGCTAAATTCAGGATCGTTTTTTGGTACTTCGGGACCAACTGAATACATTTTTATCTCCTTTTTCTGCATAGAACAAGAAAAAGGCCAAAAAAAATCGACCGTGTATTTAGCGCCTATTGCTTACAGCGCCATTTATTTATTGTAATTCGAACTAAAATTGAAAATCACTGTAAAAAATCTTTTGACCTTATGCATAACCCTCCTGCAAGAATTGTTTAAATATTTGTCACCGTTTGCAAGTTATTGAATTTTAAAATCAGTCAGTCCTTTTTAGGACACTCGGTATATATGCCTATAAGATAAAACATTAATTCATTATAAGTTTAAAATTCCAAGAATGAACCAGACCAATTTGCACGTTTTATAACTCTTTGACTCCTGAGGCTCTGGAAATATATACATACTCCCTTCTCACCTTTCTAATATTTTGTAGGGTTAATTTGTGATGTAAATAAAAATTCCTATTATGTAAATGATAAATATTTCTCCCGTTATTCCACGTGAAAAAGTACAGTAATTTCTAGTACAATCGTCGTAATATGCTATGAATAAAAATGCTAGTATTTTAGCCCACCGTATGCTACTTCTTTCTCTCAGCTATTAAAATGTCGTCTCTAAAAAATAACGTTCCGTTTATGAGCCAGCCGTAAAACAAAGCAGATGTATCATTGTACTGTTAAATAGTCTGCTGTAATTTTTTAAACTTCTAAGCATCGAACATGTTTAATATTTATACCGTAGTATTGAATAAAAAAGTGCATTTTAATGCAATTTGTTTGAAAACTGCATCTCAATTTTTTTTGAGATATTAATTTTTTTTGTAGTTTTTAGAGTCATTTGTTTAATTTTGTCAACTCAAGTATTCCATTTCTGTAGAAAGTAAAGAAAAAATAGTTGGGAAATAGTAATTATAAAAAAATGTAATTAAAGTACGTGCTATTTTGAAAAAATATAAATGATTGATTTATGATGAATCATGGAGTTATTATAAACTATATTCAATCTAAATATCTATATTACAAAAAATGAAGGCATATGAATCATTAGATAGCCAATTTTTTTGTCGAGGTTCTTGAGTGACGACATCTGATTTTTTGGATTTGTATATTATTCAGCGATAGTGACGTCATATGAATACTTTACTGTAGATGTTGTTTAAGACTGCATCGTAAATGAGGAATTATTCACAGAATGCGAATGACGTCATTTTATATAAAATAAAAGTGTGTGTTTTAAGTCTTAAAACTGAAATATATTTTGTTTTATCTCTCTCTCTCTCTCTCTCTCTCTCTCTCTCTCTATATATATATATATATATATATATATATATATAAATTAGCCTACGACATATATATTTCATCGGGGGCTGCACTATATTCTGAAAAAGCAGAATTCCTGTTTTCATATCGTTTAGATATCGTTTCGCGACGTATTGAAACAGTAAATTTTACTTTAATTGATAACAGCTGGAATTAAAATTGTTTGGAAATTAATTATTTGGATATGATAAAATTCTCCGTTGTTGCTTCTTCACTACATCCAATTTATTGTTATTACATTTTTGACTGCATCTACTCTGCTTGAATCTAAATGTGGAAAACAGTGTAGATCTGCCTGAAGAGAACATATATTACAAAATATAAGGAAATATAGAGTGAGATTGCTTTTCAAATACCACAACCGTACACGACGATTCCCGAAGTTTAAAAACAAGCAAACGAGAATGAATCATTCGAACATTTATTAGGTGCAATGGACAATCTCTGCAATAATTGAAATGCTCTAAATTTAAGTAGTAAGGCGACTACAGAACATTTGAATTCCTGCTGTCATAACGATGCATTTCCCGGCCAAGTCCCAATAAAAATATTCAAGTAAAAGAGCTGCCATTTAATAGACGAAAATTTGATCAACATTTTAAAAAATATAGTAGTAAAATGGCGTTTGCATAATTTTCAGAAAAGCCGAAGTAAGGTTCAGAAAGATATTCCAGGTAAAGGTACAGTCGTGGAAAAAAAAGTAAACACCCCCTACTAACTCCTCAACAAATTATTGTAGACGAAAGTTACTGGTACCAAACGATTGGAAATAAAGTCTACTTTTAAATGACGTATATAAAATTTGCTTAAGGGGCTAACTACATATTAAAACAAATCCAAACTTCATTTTTTTCAATGGCAATACCCAATTTATCGAGATATTTCAAAACTTTGGTTCAAACTATGCCTAGACACTGAATTCAAAGTCATTTGAATGATAAGTTTTTGAATTATAAACATTCAAAATTTAGTGCTTCTAATGTTAAATTACATTTTCATATTTTATTTATAACTTCTGAAATTATGATCCTAATGTTCTAATTTTTTGTGTAGCAATAATACTAATATACCCAAACATAAATACGTTGAATTTGCAATTTGTATAATTTTCTGATATGAAATATGAATTATGAAATTAATATAAAAGAAAAATATATGAATTTCAACCTACAATTTTTTTGATGAATTCAGATTTATTAAGACCTGCTTTATGTAAATCCAAAATTTAACATTTTTCTTCCAAGTAGTTTTCAAATTATGCTTAAAAAACGGCAAAATGATGGTTTGATAGAATGTCTATGATAGAAGTTACTAAATATTTTGAAATTTCTTATGCTATCCTGTAATCTAACAGGCTTAATTGACTGCTGAAGGTGCCTTGATCAAGAAGGGAGCTCTCTCGGTTAACAATCGAGTACGGAACTTCAATTTGGATACAGCCCTTAAAATAAGCTCGTTTTAAAATAATTAATTTCTCGGAAACTTATGGTGCGAATTGCATAAAAATTTGTTTCTAGACTAATTGAAGGGTGCAGAGTTCATTTATGCTGTCAAAATTGTGTACTGCTATTGAAAAAACAAAGTTATGGTTCGTTTTAATATGTAGATGGCCCCTAAACAAATTTTATATACATCATTTAAAACTAGACTTTATTTCCAATCGTTCGGTACTAGTAACTTTCTTCTACGATAATTTGTTGAGGAGTTAGTAGGGGGTGTTTACTTTTTTTTCCCACGACTGTACATATTGCTTTAAAATACAAGGTCAATTTCACCGATATATTTCGTATTTGCTTCCATTCAATGGTGATGATTCTCCGTACGGACAGCTGTATTTCCCAAACTCGATGACGGTAACTAATTGTCGAATTCGCTTGCAAGAAAATAATGAACTAACGGAAGTTTTGTTGACGGATTTGCAGAATATTTTGGCCCCAAACCCCTATACCACAGCCTATCAGAAAGCAGCTGAAGGTATGATATTCTTGTGGAAGGGTGACGACCTGAAAATGCGACTGGTTAACAACGGACAAGCGAGTGTATAACAAACCCATTATTAAACTTTTATGTACCAAATTATAAACAAAATGCTTTAACTCAGTGATTATCTTCCTAAATCGTTAAAGATATACAGGGTGTCCACTCTCAACGATCTCCAATGGCTAAATTCTAAACCGTTAGTCATACACGTATAGTTCCGATTACAAAAATGCTTTAAATGAGGTAAAGAATTATTTAAAAATGGATTTTGGTCAATAAAAACATTTCTAAAAAAATTTCGAAATTTAAATTTTTATATGGTCACCCGGTCCTATAAGTTATCTTTTGTAACATTTTTCAGTTGCATTGACAAGTAAGACAAACAAAGTCCCATTATTCTACGATCAGAACTGACCGAGTAATAGCTGTTTAAAGTTGGAGTATATTTTTTGCAGCGAAATAGGCGTCATTCACAAATTTAGTACAAATATAAATAATCGTCAGATATATTACAAAAAATAGTTGAGGGTAAAATTAACATTGCAATATAAGTTTGAAATTAACATCCTTCTGAAATATTAATGAAAAATATACAGCTTGTAATAAATACATAAGAGGAAAAAAATAACAGAATTTTTCTCAAATAAAATGGTAAAAAGCAACAGCCTTAATTCTTTTCAATATTATACATACAATCGAGTCTCTATATAACGAAATCCATTGTTCCAGTTAAAAATTCGTTATATAGAGAAATTCGTTATATAGAGAATGAGTAAAAATTTCCCATTTAATGTGTAAATTTTGAACAAAAATTATTTTTGAGGTGTTTAATTAAGAATTTGAAATGTTTAACTATACGTATTAACCTAATATTGTATATCTTAATTATTTAAACAGTTTCAAAAATAAGAACAGATATTTATTTGAAAACATAATAAAAATCACATAAGGAAGACTTACATTAATTTTAGATGAAGAAATCTGTAATTGCTATTTTGATTTAAAAATTGTTACACTCTCGAAAAAATGTTCACACTTTAGCAAGGAATGAAAAATTGTATCGGGAACATTTTCTTCCATTTGAAGTTCTCTCCTTGTAAGATAAAAAGAACTCATCATTTTATTGCGTGATGGTTTTTATCTCTTGTTGTACGTTTTCGTTTTCATGCTCATTATCACTCTCCCCACTGTTGTTCATAACGTTGCTTAAAATATCACTATCAGTAGGATACTGCGCAATAGTGAGTTTGTCATCCACTTCCAAAAAATTAGAGAGAGTAACATTTTCTTCGACATTTCCGCGTTCCTTAATTAATTTATATTTCTCTTTTAAGTCTGCTAAAACCACATCTTATTCGACCTTAGAATCCGCATTATTCTCCAGTCTAGAAAAGCCGACCTTTTTGAAGCAATTGTAAATTGTTTTTTCAGTTACATCAAATCTCAAAGCTTTATAGAATTCCGCAATATACTTTCTAAGACTAATGATGTCTTGGGTGGAATCATTTTTTTTCAGTAGCTATGATCAATTGTTTAAGAATTCTTTTCTAATAATACACATTTAGATTTTTAATTATTTCCAAGTTCAAGGGCTGCAGTTTTGATGTGCAATTAGGTGGTAAGAAAATAACTTCAACATTTTGTAGTTTTCCCCCACAGTTTTGTGAATGAGCTGGATAATTATCAATAAGCAAAGCAATTTTTCGGCGTTGTTTTCTCATTTGATTGTCAAGTGCTTTTAATCATTTGTCAAACATTTCAGTGGTCATCCAGGACTTTTTATTAAAATTATAGTCCACTTCTAAGGGGACTTTACCCCTTTAAAATACCGAGGAGATTTACTTTTCCCAATGACTAGCATCTTTAATTTTTCTTTCCCTGTCATGTTAGCACGCAACAAAATAGTAATCCTTTGTTTGCCGCCAAATCATTTATCTTCTTTAAACGCCAGAGTTTTGCTTGGGAGACACTTGTAAAAGTGACCTGTTGCGTCAGCATTGAAAATGTTCTCAGGATTGAATTCATTTAGAATTTGTGCTACTAAGACTCCAGAGCTCATATGCTGCCACAGGAGCATCCGCACTTTCACCGCAGATAGTTTTCTGGAATAACCCATGTCTCTTCTTAAACTTTTCTAGCCAACCAATGCTGGCTTGGAACCCAGAGTGCCCAAGAGATGAAGCATATTCTAGAGCCTTTTCTAAAATCATTGGTACTGAAAGTGCTAGATTCCGGTCCCTTATCCCTTTAATCCACTTAAACATTCCTTCGTCTAAGTCCTCGTATTGGCACGTCCTCTTTCTTTTTCGCGCCGAACCAAGATCCGAATTTTGCTCGGTGATTGACTCTCTATTTTTTATGATTGCTGACAGAGTGCTTGCTGGAAACCCAAACTTTTTTCGCAATCCCTTATCGATTTCATTCAAAATCTTCACTTTATCACACAGAGTTATGCAGTTCCTAGGAGACATTTTTTTCAGAAGCAGTAAAAAAACGCACTCAAACAAATTAAGTTTTGTGGATATTTCACACTAAAGAAAGCCAGAAACAATAAACATCTACTCTAACTGAGAGCTTTAGTTTGAGAGTTGAGTATATTGAGGTTGAGAGCTTTAGTTTGGATACATGAAAACGTGTTTTAAATGGTCACAGTGATCTGCTCTCGCGGCTGCAGCTGTCGAAGGAGAATTTTCTATTCGACCAATAGCGTGCTTGCGCTTTCTTTCTCATCCGCTTTTTTGTGAACGCATCAGGTCATGTGTCATGCCAGTGAATCTCGGGAACTTTCTGGCAGTGAATATTACAAATATCGACTTGTTGTGTTTGATTAAAAGAGAGTTTATTTTTCTAATTTGATATTCTGAATTATCTTCGATTTCATTCACCTTAAACTTCATTTATCTCTCTGCTTCCGCTCTTATTTGTGTAACAATTCAATTGACACTGTTTTAAGAAGGAGGTTGAAAGGTGTGTGAGAGGGGGGGATGAATTTGTATAGAGAAATTCGATGTATGGAGTTTCGTTATAGAGAGACTCGACTGTATTTTAAAATGTTATTAGATTACACTAACTAGCAAAATTTGGGTTCTGTCGCGTTTTTTAGCGTTTGATAATTGATTCTTATGTATTTTGCAGCGTTGAATCCAAAAATGACTTTCATTTTCAATCATCACGTCAGGATTTTCAGTAAATCTTAAATTTCAAAATTTAAAAGTTAAAATTGACCCCCCCCCCCCCCAGCCACAACCACCTTATCGGATACTTGAGCTGTTTAGCTGTAAGAATCCCCGTATGAGACAACAAATTGAATAAATTATTGAATTAAATAAAATTAAAATGAATAAAAGAAGTTTTACACCCATTTTATAGTATCAAATTTTTGCTATTTTTTAACTTTTAAATTTACGATTTGCGAAAAACCCTGACATGATGGTTAAAATAAAGGTAATTTTCGGATTCCGCGCTAAAAAATACATAAAAAACAATTTTAAAAGTTAAAAGCACAACCCTTGCAGGCTTGTGTTCTAACCTAAAACTTTTTCTTAAACTTGTTCGCCGGTATCGTCGAACCTTTTTAGTTTACTTTTGGCCACCTTTTCCTGGTTCCACTCACAGTTCTATTATTAAAAAATATTATATGAGATTTTTCAACGTCGAAATGGAGTTGTAAACAATTACCATGAAACAATGAAGAAAACTGCATGGTTTTAAATAGGATTATTTTTATTTTTTTATTTTTAAACTATTTTTAAAGTTACTCATTTTTCACCCGCTTCCTGTTGACATAGAGTTTTGTAACTTAGAATATATATGTGTTTCTGCGGACAATACAGGAATTAAACATTGATTTTTAAAAATTCTGTACTTAAGGGAGGCAACGATGGTCAAATTTAAAATTAAAAAAATCACGATATCTCTTAAACCAATGGAAATAATTCTTGGAAACTTGATATGCCTATAGTATAACTAAAATTAATAAACATGTGTTTCAGAATTCTTCAAAATTCGACCCCAAAGGGGGCTTACCGCCAAGCGCCTTCCGTTTTCGAAAAATATCGCCAAAAAAAAAACTATTTAAACTTAATTGTTACACAATTATAGTTTTGATTTCCTATGGAGAAATCAATATCAGTTACAACAATGAATATTTGTTGAAAAGTACTAATGGCAAGGTTACCACAATAGCACCAAATTTCGGCCAATTTGGCGAAATATCGCCAAATTTAGTAGTACATTAAAAAATATTTTTCGACATTTTAGTGAATTTTAATGAAAGCATGCTTAAAAAAAGACATTTATATTTATTCCTCATAACTTACTAGAGAACTATCAAAATAGCTTTTTTCAGAAATAAATCTTTTGAAGTTCACAAGTTAATGCTATTAGAATGAATGTTAACGAAATGGAATTAAGTCCTTCCCTTTTTTTAAAATCTATACGAAGAATTAAAATAATACCTTTTAACTATTTTTACTGCTTTTTTCAACAAGGCGCTAACATAGAGTGAACAGAACAGAAATAATCTGTGCATATTTTACTAAAAAGAATGAAAAAGTCTAATAAAATTTATTTCCGACGATACACATTCAAAGTTGTATTTATAGGATTACTATCAGTATATTTAGTAAAGCATTTTGAGTTTTTTTTATCGTTATAATACGTTTTTGAAGTACTTTTAGAATAACAATTTGATTATTTTCATGTCAATAAAAGTGACAATATTAATGTCCTATTACAATTCTAGAAATAAGTAAATTGTATGCTTGGGAAAGAGGAAAAAATGTCTGTTAACCTATCTTTTTCACTTCCTTTCAATCTTTTTAAAAATTTACATGTAATTCAGCACTTCTATACTACGTCACATACTTTTTTTATATCTGTGTTTCTGTTTTTTATTTAATTAAATAAGATTTTACAAGATGAGTTGTTTAAAGTGTGTAATAAACGATATTTGTCTTACTTGTAACACTTTAAAAGTTAACTAGCATAATACGCTTGAGGAAAAAAAGTGATCAGAATATCAGTTTGTGAAAGTTAATAACTAAAATGTTTTAATCTTTTTAGTAGCCATTGTTAATGCCCCGTTTATGTTCTTTTCATTTTATGGGCAAAAAGATAAATTAACTGCAGCATTTTAGAAGAATTTGCTTAACTATAACAAGCAACAATTAGAAAACAATATATTTAATTCATGTCAGAAAGCCAATTTTTTTAATTTAGGGATAATCAAGTAGATATTTATCATTTATTTAATTGTTGTCCTAACATATCCGACTTCTTAGGTGTAACGAAGAAAAATACATAAAATGTACTTTAGATTTGTTTTTCATTGTATTAGGTGCCAGTAGAAAGCAACGACAAATTTCATTTATAACAAGGTTTATGTAGTGTTTATCTGTGTTACATGTGTTACTGTGTATTGGAGAGTTTGCCACTCAGGTAGAATCGCTTCTTTGAACAGCAATACAACATATTAAAAGTTTAGCAGAAACGGAAATGATGGTGTGACTTCATGATGAGACTGTTAATAAGAGAAAATCACGACACACTTCTATAATAATGGACTGTATACTCATAATTTTAATTCACTTAAACACTCTAAAAAACTTGCGATGACAAAAGGTCATTTCATAGCATAAACTCAACTTTTCGAATGATTACACTCCCGAACTCAATTTCACTTTTTCACAGGTATCGCTGCTGCAACATCGCTTTCAGTTAGGTACGGAACATTCCGCCCCACGTTCCAATGGTTACATTCAACAATTAAACTATATAGTAATTTCAAATGTAAATATAAAATAAGCACAATATATTGATAATGTTAAATCACACATAAGAAAACATATACAGGGTGGTCACGATAAATGAACCCCTACCAGACTAACCGCTCAAACAATCGAAAAGAAATTTTAGATATACTTATTTGAAGATATGCCCTCGAAATCGTGATGATTTAAAATAATAGAGCTCTCACGGTTACGGTTACGGTGAAAAAGTTTCAGTGTTTTTGAATGGCAGGAATGACAGGGATGGCAACACCCAATGTTTTCATGCGCAAATTCATCAGCGCATTGAAAAACCATAAATGGCATTGGAATGATACACGTACGATGAAAAGTGCCGGCGTAAAGCACTTGCAAAAAAGACAATTGTAAAGGATCAATGACAACACAAGAGAGAAGAGAGAAAAAACATTTATTTAAATTAGCAGTTTTCAACATGCTCAACTGCGCAGACAATAACGCATTGCACGCGTGAGACTGTTTACAACAATGCCGAACATAAGATTGCAGAAAGAATCTCTACAACTTCAGGTTTTATGGCATCTTCAACTCTGACAATTCGATTTGACGTGTACGCCTTTGATTTCAGATTATCCCAGAACCAGAAATCCATTGGCAGGAGGTCGGGGGATCTTAGTGGTCACAAAACTACAAAGTTACGAGACATGATTCTATCATCAAAGTGCTGTTGCACCACTTGTCATACAGATGTGGCGACGTGTGGAGGAGCACCATTTTCCATCCATACAATATTATTAACGACATTTCGCTGCTGCAATTCTGGAATTACGTAATTCTGCAACATTGTTGTATACCAAGCACTCGTGATGGAACAGGTTTTCATACCTGTGGAAGTGACCTCCTTGAAAAAGTACGGGCCGAGAACAAATATGTTTGCGATGCCGCACCACACAGTCACTTTAGCTTCGTGTAAAGGTGTTGGTGTCAAATCCTGAGGATTTTCATAAGCCCAGTGAACGCAGTTCTTGGAGTTTACGTTCCCAGTTAAAAAGAAATATGCCTCATCCGTCCATAAAATTCGCAATGGCCAGCGATTATCTTCATCGTATCTGATGAGAAAATAATGTCCAAAAGCAGTTGCTCGTCTCCAGGTTGCAACATCTGGACGCGCTGGAAGCGACAGGGAAACATCCGCAGAACAGTGCGCAGAATCTTGAGGACTGTTGTTTTCGGTACATCCAAACTGCATGCAACACTTCTTGCAGTATGCAATGGATCTGCAGTAATCCGCTTACGCTTTTCCACAACAACTTAAACAGGAAAATATGTCATTCGAAGGGTGATTCCAGTAAAGATTTTCACTGTAACCGTGACCGCGAGAGCTCTATTGTTTTAAATCATCACGTTCTCGAGTGAATACCTTCAAATAACTAAATCTGAAATTTTCTTTCGCTTGGTTGAGCAGTTAGGTCGCTAGAATATATATGGGGACTTTTTTTATGACCACTTTGTATATATAAGATTACTGATTAAGAGGCAGAATACAATTTTTTAAAATGGTTCGTTTGTAAACTCCAGATTGGGTTTTTATTTTAACCACTCTGGCCCGTTTATATTCACCAAAATAAATTTCTATTATTCTACCCAATACCCATTTTTGAAGCGGTAGATTTTCATCTTTAAGAATCAGTAATTCGTTGAACTTTACATTATCTTTTTCTATCATGCACTAGGACCTCTGTTGCAAATTATTTAGATACTGAATTTGCCATTTCTTCCAAAAAATTTGAATTATTTTTGTCAGTTTTTTCGAGTTAGACAACCGATTGTCTTTAACTTCAATTAAATTTGGCTTAGCAATAGCATTTAAGGGTCTGCCAATTAGGAAATGGGTAGTAGTTAACATATCATACACATCAGTATCTGACGACAGAGATACAAACGGTCTTGCTATTTGAATACCTTCTGTTTGGTTAATCTCCATTAGGAATTATTCCTATGTCAACCTGGAACTGCAGGAAACTCTTTTAAAATGATATTTGAATGCCTTCACACCACTTTCCCAGAAGTCACCAAAATTAGGTGCTCTTGGCGGAAGGATATTCCGGTCAATTCCCTCAGTTAACATATACTTTGCAAGCTCCTTATAGGGTTTTAAAACTAAGTTATGTAACTCAGAAATCTCTTTATTCGCTCCTATGAAATTTGTAGCGTTGTCCGAATATAATTTCGAACATAAATCTCAGCGAGCCACAAATCTCTTTAAACATGCCACAAAGGCCTCCAATGTGAAACCAGTCACAATTTCGAGCTGAATGGCTTTTGTGACTAAACATACAAAATGCACACATATATTTTGTGGTAAATTCCCTTCCTTTGATTTTTATACTTACAAAGAATGGGTCACAAAAATCAGCTCCCGAACAAGCAAATGGGAAATCAGGAGTTACCCTCTCTTTTGGTCGCCCTTTAATTGTTTAACTCCTATGGGATTAAATATAAAACACTTATTGCAATAGTGCACGACTTTATTACATGTTGCCTTACCATGAACTGGTCAAAACTTTTACCTAACGTAATGTAGCAAGGCAGTAGGGCCTAAATGAAAGTATCGCTTATAATACGATTCTAAAACTAGCTTAGTTAATTTATGATCCTTTGGCAGAATAATTAGGAATTTATTGTTGAAACTTAAATTAGCATTTTTTGTTCCACCAATCACCTTATTATTCCCTCCCCGTAAAAAAAAAAAAAAAAAAAAAAAAAAAAAAAAAAAAAAAAAAAAAACGTTTAAAGATGTTATTTTACTTTTATCAGGAACTTTTTTTTGTGAATTAAACACATAATTTCCTCTGAAAACTCACTACTTTCAACCTCTTTTATAATAAAAATTTCATTTTTTTTATTTTCCTCTGTTTCCAAAGGACCCAACCTCCATTCAGTTGGATTCTTCAAGTTGTGTATAAATCTGAAAAGATAAGCTTACAACATGCAATATTTTAATGTAACAGTTATTAACATAAAATCACTCTTGAATAAAAGGATTGGCAATTCCAGTAAGAACAGGTAAGTTACTTTGTTCTAAATGTTTAAGTACACGTGAAAACTCATCTCTACTGATGGACGTAGGAATTTCGTTATTGGGATAATCTCGGTCAGTCAGAAACGTAGGACGTTCAAACCACCAGTTTGTTTTTAACCAGTTTCTCAGGAGTCACACTTCTTGAAATAAGATCTGCGGGATTGTTCTCAGACGATACGTGACTCCACTGTTGAACTATTTTCAAGTTCTGTATTGGCGCTATACGGTTTGCCACAAAAGTTTTTAGAAGAAACGGCTCCTTTCGTATCCAGGAAAGTACGATCATTGAATCACTCCACAAATAAATGTCAGTTGTCTTTAGTTGTAAGACACTTTTCCCTTTTGTTATCAGTTTTGTTAATACACGGAAGCGGAAAGTTCCAACCTAGGCATTGTAACAGGCTTAAGGGGTAATACTCGTGATTTGCTACAAGCCAAGTTCACTTCGAAGGCTCCATCATCTGATGTTGCTTTGCAGTAAATGAAGAATCCATAAGCAGACTAGGAAGCTTCTGCAGATCCATGAAGCTCAATATGTACTGATTTGTCGATTAGTATGCACCTTTTAACATTCACACTATTTATTGCTGGCAGGGACTGGATGAAGTTTTGCCAATGTCGCGCTTCTATTTCAGGAAGTGGATAGCTTTAGTCTAATTTCAAGCACCACAGTTTCTGCATAAAGATTTCCGCTTTCGTTACCACTGGACCCAAGAGCTCAAGGTGATCAAAGATAAGTGCAATTGTTGAAAGCACTGTTCTTTTCGTAGGCGGAACCACGCATTCCATCTGGATTTGAAAAGTAAAGCTGTTAATGGTAGGTTTCCACTTGACACCTAGCACTATTGTCTCTTCTTGAAAATTATAATCACTGTCAAGCCCTGTTTTTAACTCGAAGTTACTACTATAATGCCATTTGTGCAAAGACATTCCTGCACTCTTGAGTGCCCCCACTTGCTCCGATTGCTGCTGTACTATTACTACTGCACTATTACAGTTGTACTACAGCTGATATTGGAAATATGGGTAAGCATGATTTTTTGTTCATTACGGTATGCACAGTAATATTTGTATAACACATATACACACGTGTGCGTACAAAATGTTTCACAAACTCTTTGTCCGTGCGAAATATCACAGAATTAAAGAAATTCACATAATAAAAGACTAGAATAAGCAGAAACGATCGGAAGCTAATCGCAAACTGATAACTAATCGGAAGCTCATAGTAAATGTATCGGGGAAAATAGAATTCTGGTCACTGCGGTATGTACATTGATCTTTACATGCATAGCATATACACACATGCACGTAGGCACAAAAATGTCCGTAACACTTTCTTTGCTCGAAATTACCACCGAATACGGTACCAAAACTAAGACAATGTAAATAAATCTAAGTTGGATAAATGGTTAATTTGTCCTAACTGATAATGAATCGAACTTGCCACCTCCTACGTTCGAAAACGATTAGTAGGGGAGTCATCATATCACTTGGTCATAATATCCCCTCTCCCCAAATTTGTTTATTCTTAGTATAGATCATTACCATGAGAAGGTAAGATCATTAAATATGTCACTTCGGAATCATTAAACATATTTTCAAAATCTTACTTTTTTTTATCAATGAAGTTCAAATAATTTTATTAAATAAAATATAAGGTTGATAGACTGCGAGTCCACACTTGTTTTCTAGATATGTTTTTGTAAAAATGGATTTGGCTAGTTATGCAAATGTTCCTGTCAGTATTCAAGTGTTTAAAGTAAAGTTAATAACAATAAGATATTAAGGAATATTATAAATTTCTGTAATGATTTGTATAACTACCATTAAAATATAGGATGAGGAAAGTAAATTAGCTGCATTAAATTTTGTTTCGGCTGAAATTGTTTGAAAAGTCAGACTTTTATCTTGTTTACTCATTTCTATGCAACATAATGTTACAGATATGGAAACTTATTTTCTCAGTGCTAGGCGGAACTGAACAAAGGGTCAAACACTGTAACAGAACTGATAAGTTGAGCAGCCAAAATCAGGGAAAAATTTAGGCCGTTGCAGTAATTGCCACACAGACGGTGATCAAAGCCCAGTGACCGTGACCAAAATGTACATATTTATTAAAAGGTGCAGCTTATAATATAAGGCTAGAGCTTCTGTCGACTAATTTAGAAGATGCCAAATATTCTGGATATGACATCATTCTCTCACAGTCGGAGTCGAAAGTAATTAAGATATACATATTTATTTAATAAATCACTTAAGGGGGTCGTGGACATTTAATTGAACAAAAATCGACGAAAAAAAATCGAAATTTATTTTTATGCATATTACTAATCTCCAGTTTGTTCTAAACCATTTGTAAAACACCGCATGCATATGCAATTATTTTTTGAAAAATTACAAACTTTGAATTTTGTACACAACCAGTTTTTTGGTCTTTTAATATTACTTTAATTCTTTTTTTCTCAAAACTGATTTTTCAACGATTTTAGATGTTTGGAAATGCTCCATGCGTCTTAATTTTGATCAAAATTCATGAAACTGCTAAGGAATAATCCTGCTATTTCTTACAAAGAAACTGTGTATGCATTTTAAAAGGAAACTTCATTAAGATAATTAAATTTCATTTTTAACTTATTAAAACACAAAATTTTGATGAAAATCGATATGGAATTCGATATGGAAATGACCATTCTCCACTTTTATCTCATGTAATTACATAAAATTCTTGCCGATTCGCCGATTATCTGCGAAATGTTTTTTTTTTTTTTTCGTGTATAAGTCGACCCCATCTTCAACTCCTAAATTTTGTCTAAAATTCTTCGATTTATACATGAGTATATACGGTATTTCTCTTAAAAAACACCTTGATACATTTAGGTAATTTTTCATACGTTATTTTAAGATATATTCAGGTTGTTCGTATATATAAATAAGCATTCTAAGTTATAGAAGAAATAAGAACGGAAATAGGGGAAAGTAGGGTAATGACGCTCAAAAGGGTAATTCCACTCCCCCAATATCTCTAAACAGAATAGAATTGATAACGTGCGATCGGTACAGGAACCTAGCGAACTTCATCGTAAGTTCCCGATAAGGATATAGTGACCGTCCGAAGGAAATTATCTTTGTGTCCTTACGTTATTAGTTTGCAGTTGTTTTATTATAAAATTCTACAACATCTAACTTGAAGGTAAGTGAACACTCTTATTTTCAAATATTAATTTACTCATTATGTCTACAAAATATTTACATTTAGCTGTACTTTCATGCTTTTATTTATTTTTGTAGTGCGTTGTTACGCCAATTATAAAGCATTAAAACCGAACATGGCGGTAACGGGTAATGGCGCTCGCGTGGAATTAATGAAGTATTGCCAGTGGGCAACTTTTTTTAAATTCAAATTTATTTATTAATACCACTTTTTCGAAATGGTAAAATTGCCTGTTTTCGCCTCAATTAATGTGTCATTATACAAGGCGAATTTTATGATTTCAAAAAAGTGGTGAAAATCTAAAAAACCTAAATTTAAAAAAAGTAGCCCACTATATGTGTAACACAATATGTGTAAAGTGGTCGCAAAAAGTCTGCAGCGATGTGAAACAGCCCACACAATTACACATGTGACTTTTGTCTTACTTAAATGTTGTGTTCAAACTCTGAGCGCCATTTCGGGCATTACCGCTCAATCGATGGTTATTTAAATAAAACGATAAAAAAAATTCCTTAAACTTTTATGGAAATTAGTTGACTGCAAACTGTTCCTTATGCTTTGGAGTTACACTAGTTAATAAAATATTGATTTTTTTGTCTAAATTTGTCTAGCTATTCCATGTTTTTCCTTAAGTGAGCGCCATTCCCCTATTTTCCCCTAATTTTACAAAATAAAACATTTTTTAAAATGGAGATAAAATATCTTTTACATTCAATGATGAAAAATTAATATTTTTTAACCGGGAGCTGTTTAGCTTTTGCTGTTAGCACAAATGCAGATGAAGTTAAATGATACTCGTACTTTTAACTTTATATGTAAAAGATAAATGAAATTTCTTGCAATTAATAAGGAAATAAAACTGTTTGCACTAATCTCATTTTCTTAATGGATTTTAATTAAATAATCGGGAAATATGTTTTTTTAACTAGACATTTTAAATGTTATAAATTTTATATAAAAACATCTGTAAAACTTTTAAGTTTACATTAAAACTTAAAAAACAAATTATTGAATATACTGAAAATTATTATGATTATTTAGATGGGTTAATTATAAATAATAAAGTGAAACTATTAAATATATTTAAAAAAAAGCTATTGTAAGTATTTAGACTATGATTTAAAAAAAAATATTTTTCTTGACTTTTAATTTATTTCATATACGTAAATATATAATCTTGCTTCTCTTAATAGGTTCGTTATTTGTACAGTAAAAATGACTTCTGAATAAACTTAACAAAACAGAAAAATATGGATACACTGGATAAGTACTTCAAATTTGAAATTTTATTAAAATTGTTATTGTATAACACGCCATTGTGTAAATTTTACTGAAATGCGTATTTTAAAAATTTACTTTGAAAGAAAAAGTTGTAAGTAGTATGAGTCAAACATGTAATGGATAAAGTGATTAAAAAAAACGTTTACAAAATGACACGGCAAATCAGGCATACAGCAAGGATAACTAGTTGGATGTGCCAATCCCAAAATTTTCTTCTATCTCATGCCTATTAATATTTCAAAATGTTGTTACAAATACCAATAATTCATTTTTATTAGTATTTTTATTAGAATTATGCATAACTTCATACACTGTTTGATGATACAATATTGAAAATTGCGCAAAAAACGCTATTACAGCGCCCCCTTCCGGTGGAATTTTTTAATATTCAGGCTGAACCTTCTTGCCATGGTCAAAAGCATACACAAAAAATTTGGTTCAATTCTGTGCATAACTTCATACACTTTTCGATGGTACAATATTGAAAACGGAACAAAAATCGCTATTACAGCTTCCCCTTACTGTCGGAATTTTTCCAAATTCAGGGAGGACCTTCTTGCCACTTTTGTTTGGTGTTATTACATTTACAACAAACGGGAGAATGTCTGTTAAATGTTTTATTATAATATATTTCAGTTTTCTAAAAGTTATTACCGTAAACCCAAATGGAGTTAGAATAAAACACCCTGTATTTGCGTGGAAGTAGTTTGCTACCCTATGTTCCTATGTGATATTTCATCGTTTTTGTAAGGCTGATTTGCCATGTCATTTTCTTAACTTTTTTTTAATCACCCTGTATATATATATATATATATATATATATATATATATATATATATTATAAAAGTTAATAAAAAATAAAACTATGCGTTAAACTGTTTATCACCAGTTATTTTAATGAGTAAACGTTTAGAATTTTAATTGCTGTGAAAAGATCTCGAATGTATTCAATTAAAAAAAGAAGTGTTTGCAGGATTTAAATGTTAACATCCTTGAGTGTTTTTGTAAAACAATTTCTCTTTACTTTCGGGCATTTTTTATATAAAAAAAATGTTTATTCTTGGCTCCATTTGATTTGAACCTTTTCAAAACGCGCAATAAATGCTCGAGTGTTCTCATATATAAGTTACTACATGATTCATATTAAACGAGCATAGCTGCAAATAGTTATGTTTATTGTAATTTAAAATAAACATGTTTTAAACCAAACATTTTACTCAATAAACAAAATCAAGTGGACTTCGAAGATTCTTTACTGAACAGCACCAGTAGTCATATCACACAGATATTCCATATTTTTGACTTAATTGGAAAAGAAATCGCAATAAAATATGTAGAATGAGTAAATATAGCATTACATGATAAAAATTGAAAGAAGCAATTCAGTAAAAATATTTTTCTACCGAAAATAATTTTAAATTTTTTATGAGTTTAAGTTTTTATTAAATGTATAGAAGATATAAACACAAAACCTCTAAATACTCCATAGAAACACGATACATATTATTACATAAATTTTCTGGTCCAAAGTACGTTAGTTCGACTCGAATAAAACTGGAGGTTGGCAGCTATGACATGCGTAATATTTATGAATAATTTGAAAATATAACACACTAATAATGATAACTGTAATCTTTAATGTTGTCAGAAAGTCCTTTGTTAATACATTTTCATGTTTTAGATTTTTAGGGAGCTTCCATTACAAAAAGTAAGAAAATACTTATTGCAGCCGTTCAGCGCAAAGCAATTCTGGAAATTTTCGGAATATTTTCACCGATCATGACCCCCAGACAAGTAAGCATAAGTTTTAGGCTTACCAAGATCTCGGCTGAGTTCGATGGACAGCTTGGTTCGCCATCTTGTTTCAAAATGGCGGGCACTTAAAGATTTAAAATTCCCCAAATGTACAAAAAAATTAGAAATTCAAATTTATTTTTGTTTAATTGTTATGCTGTGATACAAGAATTGTGGGGGCATCTTTTGTCTTGTCACTATCTAAAAAAAAGCTGAGGTATAGCAATTTAAAATTCTCGGTGGGCTGACATTTTGAAACAAGACTAACAAGGACTTTTTTTTTTACACATTGCATTTCTCTCAAAATCCAATAAAATATCACTTTTAAGTTGTAGACAAGATAAGAAAACTAGAATTATGTAGTTTGATTATTTACTAACTTTAATAGTTATCATATAACTTTCATATTCTGCTAAATTTACGATATTTTTGTTGAATTTGAAACAGAGATTTCAATAGTTCTCAATGTAGTCAATATTTTTTATGTAATATAGCAATATGCACCAACGGTTAGAGCTAGGTATTAAAAAACTAGCCAGATTCCGCAGTTAAAAGCCCTTTCGTTATTGTGAGCAGGGTTCGCACAATTCCCGCAATGTTTCTAAAAATCTCACTTCAAAGATGAAAAAAAATACGTTTACTCGCTCTTCCCACACATGGTCAGGACGATTACGATCTACTGGTCATGAAAAAAAAAAAATCGTAAAAAATAACGAAAATTGTTTCAAAAGTTACGAATAAGCCACAATTTTGGTCAGTCCATTAAAAAAAACCGGAAAAAGGCATGAATTACGGAAATTCGTAAAATAATTAAACCTAAAGAGTTGTTGAAGATTGAAATATTTATTTTTATCTGGTAGAAATGGGTAAGATTTTAAAAGTGTACCTAGAAGAGTAATGGTTCTTATTTAATAGATTACAGTACTTTCAAGGTTTCGCGATAGAATGTGGAACTATGCAACTCCTGTAATATTTCTAACAATCCCACTCAAAATTTTGTTTAACCCTTTATCTACTGACGGTACTTATAAGTACCATTAAAATAACTTGTTATAAAAATCATTTAATACATCGATTAGTTGTAATACAGTTTAGAATAAGTTATAGATATTACATTACTTTATCTTGTTCCAAAAGCATTATTGGTTACACAAAACAGAAATATTTTTAAAAGGATGATTTCTTTTGCTTTTGCATCTTTTCAGTTTTCTTAGCGTTGGAGAGGGAAGGGGGAGAATTTTTCAATTCGAAAATATTTCTATATTTCTATTGTAAGAACATTATACTTGTACATTTCCTAATTCTACAAAATACGGAGAAAAATATTTAAAATAAAAGATTTGAATTGTGTTATAAATATTGCACAAAATCCCTATAAATTCGAATTTAATTAATCCTTCTAAATCCTTCAATCCTTCTAAAAATTTCTAAAATTTATTAAATGATTATGTAAATATTCTAATGTAGTTTAAACAATTCGCGAAAAATGCTTTAGAAGGTAAAATTTTCATGAATTTATAATTCAGTACATAAAGGGTTAAGCTTGAAAAATACAATTTTTACTTTCTTCTATCTATAATAGAAGAAAGTATCGGAGTCGAAATTTTTTTCCAAGTTCCAATTTTTGGACAGATTTACACGTTTTAGATGTCAGAGATCCCGAAACACATGTTTTTGCAAAATATCTATATGCCCGTGTGTCCTCTTTGTATCACCAAAAAGTGAATGAAGTTATGCATAGAATTGAAACTAACTTCATGTAATGTTTTTTGTCTATGGCCAGCTAGTCCCAGTGAAAATAGAAGATATTCCGTCAAAAGGTAGAGCTGTGATAGCGAATTTTGTACCAGTTGAGTTATTCTATCATCGGAAAGTATTCTAAGTTCTGCCTAGAACTGAACCAAACTTTATATGTTTGTTTTTGATTATGACTGTCAGTCATAGCAAATTACAGGCTTTACAATTAGGTCGGCCGGGCATTGGTTTACTGGATGGACGCCATGCGGCGATCAAGCGGACAACCTCCCAGATGCCAGACAGGTATACTCGTTCGGCTAGAGAAATCTGGTAGCTAGGGGTCTGGTCATCGGTTTGGAGTCAGCCGATGTCCGCCATGTACACTAATGGCGTCTGGTGCATGTAAAATCCGTCGTGGGTGCAAAGTCCTCCAAGTTACCTGTGAATTATACCTCTGGAGGTGCCTTGCTAGGTGAAGGTCTCGTAACCTGATCAAGGTTCTAAATTACGAGGCCAACTTGATTAGCAAAGCGCAGGTACAAAACAACAAGAACAAAATGCCAAGTAAGCGGATTAACTTACAAGGAAGGTCTCTATACGGGCATATTCAGAAAAATCTGAAAAAATTACAGAGTGTTCTTCTCATGTGGATATATATGTTTATAAAATTTTTTTGGCGGAACCTCGATAGAACGTTCGTAAAAAAATAATAAAAATTTCGTTTATTTGGCGATTTATCATCGGTTGGCGATGAAATGAAATTTCGAAAAATGCTTTTTTATGTCGAATACTCTTTAAGATAAAAATGTTTCGTATTGAACTTGTTAAAATAAGTGTAATGTAAATAACATTAGTTTTGTCAGTTTTAGTTTGATTTAACTATAGTTTTGTCATATATATATATATATATATATATATATATATATATGTGTGTGTGTATATATATATATTTATAATGAAAGTTAAATATCAAATTTTGTGAATTAAAACAAAATTAAAATAAATTAAAATTGTTTCAGTATCTCAAAATTAAGTCCAATTGAACACTGCCGAGGATTTTGGAGAAAATCTCCAAAATCCTCCAAAATCCAAAAAAATTTTGGAGAAAATCAACTTCAAGATGGCGGTTTAATAGGGAATGTAGGTGCGGCACTTAAAGCTGTTTTGGCAGTATAATTGCAGTATAAATCTTTTTGGCAGTATAATTGCTTGGCTATTTTAATTATGACGTAATTTCCGTTTACTGCTGTTAACGTATATTAATGAATACGTGTAAATGCATTTTTATGGCGTAATTTTCTATATTTTCCTACTTGTAATGCGTAAAGAAGATGGCATTGTAATAAGGAATTTAGGTGCGATTTTTTATTCCTTTGCATAGAATGGAACCAAACTTCATATGTATGTTTATGACTTTGGGCGTCAGGTCCCAGTTGAAAATGGGGATATTTCCCGAGAAACGGCCACTGTGATAGCGATTTTGTTGATTTTTTGCAGTTTAAGTGAAGAATTTATGAATATTTTTCGACGAAATTTTACATTTAGATGTAATGTAGTAGGCCGAGGTTTGCATAACATTTTGGAGAAAATTGGTCTGAAGGTGGAGTTGTAATAAATTTTTTTTTCCATTTTCGGGACGGGCGTGGTAGCTTTGAAAAAAAAAATCATACTGAGTCACGCAGTTGTTCAATCTAAGTTTAATTTGCATATTTCTAATAAGCAAAAAAATTTCACTTTTTTGATTTAGTACCCTTTGATTAGGCGTCATTTTGAAATCCCCTCCCCACTAACTAATGGATTTGAAACATTTATTGACAAAAAACTTTATGTGTTATAAAAAAATAAATAAGAGATCTATTAACTACTCCTTTTCTGTTTCTAAAATGCATAACTAAAAAAGAAAAAAAAAAAAAAAAAAAAAAAAAAGAAAAAAAAAAACAAGAAAGAAAAATTATGCATCCAGCATAGATTATGAAACACTTTCCAACACATTCAAAATAATGTAAAAAAAAATGCACTGTTTAAAAAATTAAAATATTATGTCTAATGCAACCATATGGAAACGCTATAACACATTCCAAAACCCAATTCCAGCTGTTCGCATCTACAACCGGAAAATTATCCGAATTTTTCAGCAGCCCTCTATATGATATATAGATTCGTATCTATTAACTACATGCATGTCAAAATTTAGTTCACTTAAGAAATATATATACTTAATGAAAATTGTCTTCAGCACTTTCCGCTAATAAGGAGAATGAATGGTATGTGAATACTTTTGTGCAGCCCTATATATGAGCTATATAATTTATATATAACGAGTAACATGCAAAAAATTAGTTAAATTTAAAAGCGCCTACCGAATTTTATAGCGTAAACTCCAGCAATTATTACCCAAAGACAGTACTGTAACCGATTTCTTTTGTGTGTCCCTGTAAATGAATAAAAAATGCTATTAATGCCCTGTTCAAACGTAATTGTAGTGAAATTCAGTGGTTTATATCAGTTTCAATACGTTTGAAATAGCGTAATGCCATTAATACTCTGCAAACGATTTTTCCCCATATACCACAATGTAATGGAATTCTTTTGAGTGCCCCTGTAAATAAACTATTAATCCTACATACTTCATATACAATACCAAACATGCTTTGGTAACCCTAAATAAGGTTTATCAATCACATGAAAATCCGAGTGTATTTACGGGAGTTAGAGCGTGGACAGACGGGCAGACGGAGAGGCAAACCGAATGCATAAACACTTTTCAAATTTGTTAAAAAATGTGTTAAAAATACTACTTGCGACGAATTAAAAAGTATGAGATAGGATAAAGCTTTCGAATTGACTAATTCGACTATTTTTTTCTTCTGCCTGTGTTCATTTACTTACGGTTGCACTTACCTGAATATAAATAAAATTAGCTTTATTTTAAGCAGAATATTTAGTTTTACTCGAAAAAATTCAAAAGAGAACGTAATATAAAAAAAGTAAATAAAATTGTAGTTTTAACTTCATCGAATGAATGGTATTGAAAAAACATATTGTACTGTTATATCAATTCTAAATGCAGCAGAATAAAGTTATTTTCACCTTTATTTTAAGCAGAATATTTAATTTGTAATGCGGTTTATATCTATTTGAAAGAATGTGAAAAAGAACATAATACTAAAAAAAAAAATTGTAGTTTTAACTTCATCGAATGAATGGTATTGAAAAAACATATCGCATACTTATATCAATTCTAAAAGCAGCAGAATAAAGTTATTTTTACCAAAATAACTCCTTTATAATTTTCCATACCTTCGTCATTAAACTTTCTTTGGGACCATATACGTATTTACTTTTATACGAACCATTACAAGTTCAAAACGAACCTCTACATTTTTTTTGCAGTCGATTTTACACGGTGTATTTACCCTAAATATAAACTTTCATTATTCTATCTTTAAAGATATGCTAATTATGGTTAAAATGTGCTCAGGGGCTGAGACACTATTCAGAGACGCATTTTGAAAATTGAGCGACGTTAAGGGTAAAACTATTAAACTAATTGACGGGCAGGTATGCGAGTTTTTCGCAAGTTAAGTGCGTTTAACTTATTTTTAATCCTCCTGCCAATACCTTGTCCCGAGCTACGAGCAAAAATCGTTTGCATCCACACATTGCCGGTTTTCCAGCTCTTTTAGTCAGTCACCTCGCATTCTGCGAAGTCTTCGTGTACGGCTGAATGCAGGGAGTTTTTCTTCTGTTACTGTTTATTTACAGCATCTTGCTTTATGCAAATTTTTTCGGCAAATGTGTGGTATGACGTAACGGTTTAACTGAATGTATATATCGTGTGGTCGTGCTGTATGAGGTGGCTCTGTTTTTCCTTTTAAAATGGATTATGTAAGTTTAAGCCGTTTAAGAGCATGTCGTTAAATATTTAATGTCTTAAGTTTTTCGACATCGAAGTAATGATGTTTGTTTTAGTGATTTTAAATAAAATTATAAAAAGTTCGACGTGTCTTCAGTATATAATCAGCTGGTAATGACTGTCTACACTGCGTTTACTCTGCTCTGGCTTGAATTTAAGTTGTTTAAGCTCGATGAATTCTCACTGGTTATGGGCCAGAGCAGTTATTATACCAGCTGTAATATGGAATAAGTTTTATATTCCCGCTGAGTGCTGTGGCTCCTGTTCCTGTTTCATATGAGTGGTTCCTGCTACTGACGACTTCATGATAGTGAACGCCTTTATGGACTATTTCTGGATAACAACTCCGTGTGCTTCCTATTGGTGACAGAAAGGAATTTTTCACCTACTTATGAACTGGATTAGAACAAGAGTTTCACTTCTACAGATTGTTAGTAGGACTTTTAAGGACTGGACTTTTGCACTTTAAGTGCATAAGACTTGCCATATGAGAGTGAACGTAATAAGTAAGAATTTTTGTTACTTTTTACTTTCTTGAATGTTTTCTTAATATATTGTATATATATATATTTCTCTCAGTAATTAATCTTGTTTTTATGTATATATTATAATGGATGAGATTGAATTTTTGACTCCAGACAACTACGCAACATGGTCCGCGGACATGAAAGTCCTCCTTATGGGCCGTGGTTGCTGGGGGTTTATAGATGGTTCAGAAAAACCACCTGATGAT
The DNA here is from genome assembly GCA_963932465.1 of Maratus speciosus. Taxonomy (NCBI): domain Eukaryota; kingdom Metazoa; phylum Arthropoda; class Arachnida; order Araneae; family Salticidae; genus Maratus; species Maratus speciosus. The sequence goes on along the minus strand of OZ010788.1, from coordinate 350,872,626 downwards.
AGTGTAAAATATAAGGAAAAGCGTGACTATAATTTACGCCGTGATAGGGCATTTAGTTCTATATATTTAAATGTATCTCCTGATCTTAAACCACAACTTGCAGAAACGACTGATGCTAAGAAAGCATGGGATATCCTCCAGGATAACTATCGCCCTAAAACTAGAGCTGCAGTAATCTCCCTCCTTGATAAATTTTTTGCTGCCAGGTATGAAGAGGGGGAAGGGATTGGTTTGTTTGCAGCTAGATTACGTACAATTATTAAACAATTGCAGGAACAAGGTCATCCATTAGAGGGTCTTTATCAGGCTTTCCAGCTTATTCGTTTCTTACCTGACCTATTTTCTAGTACAGTTCTTAATATTTATTGTTATACTGACACTGATTTAAAATTTGATCTCATATTGAAAGAACTACTTTTAGAGGAAAGCCGCTTGCAACAATGCAATCTAGATAAATCAAATGTTGCATTTAAATCTAAATTAGAAAAACCTAAAGGCAAAAATATAAAGCAGTATTGTAGAAGTAGCAGTAAGGATAGATCTACTCTCTTGAAACGCGATGCTATATGTAGCAAGTGCAAAATGAGGGGTCACATTGCACCAAATTGTACTTTAAAAATACCCAGTAAAGAGATAAAGAGAAGGGGGGGCATTTGCCCAAATAGTAGTTTTGCTACAGATATGCTTGAAGCTAATCAAAGCTCTGTCAAAGGACAGGAGTGGCTTTTTGATAAAATCTCTCCTACGCTATAAAAGCTCTCTTACATGAGAACAAGTTAAGAGAAAGTTTTTGGGCAGAAGCATTACTAACTTTTGTTAATACGTGGAACCGGGTCTGCCACGGTAATCAGACAAAAACTCCATTCGAATTGTATGGAGGGAGAAAACCATCGGTAAAACACCTGAAACCCTTCGGCAGTACTGTTTACGTGGGAAAACCTAAGCAGCTGAGAAATAAATTTTCAATGAGAGCCCAGAAAGGTATAATGGTCGGATGCTGCATCCACACATTTTTGTAAAGATCGAGGGCTTTTCTCCACATACAAAACAGTTAGGGGGACTGACATGTCTGTTGCTATAGGGGGCATTAAATGTCCAGTTTTAGGCATCGGAACAGTAGAGATGTGTTTTTATGATAAGAGAAAGCGCCAAAATTTGAAACTTAAAAATGTCATGTACACGCCTAAACTTAGACGTAATTTAATGTCAGGTTCAGCCCTTGACAGCATGGGAATGTCTTTTTCATGTAAAAATGGTCGTTTGACTTTATTCTCGAAAAACGGAAGAAAAATATTTACGGCTATTAAAACAAACGGTTTTTTCATTTGCAAACCAACATATCCCAACGTAAAAGACAAGAGGGCTTATTCAGCACAGACTCAAAAGTGGTGGTGATCTAAACAAATGGCATCGAATATACTGTCATATTAATACAAAGTACATTTTAAACACAAGTAAGAATGATGCAGTTCATGGTTTGCCAAATTTCAAAGAAAAAGACATGCCAACTTGTGAAGATTGTAAGATCGCCAAGTCCCGAAGGGTCTCGTTCAAGCCAATAGGCAAAACACGCTCTAGAGCTCCCCTCGAATTGATTCATTCTGATGTATGTGGGCCCCTTCCGGTCAAATCAAACGGAGGAGCTAGATATTTTGTGAGCTTTATTGACGACTATTCTAAAAAAGTAGTTGTGTACCCACTTAAACAAAAAGGTGAAGTTTTTGAATGCTTCAAACGGTTCCAAAAAAGGGCGGAAAGATTTCTAAATCGCAAGATCATAAATCTTAGGTCTGACCATGGCGGTGAATATGAAAATACGGCTTTCAGTAAATACCTTGAAGATCAAGGAATACATCATGAATTCAGTAACGAGTACACTCCCGAGCAAAATGGAACTGCGGAAAATTTCAATTGTGTGGCCTTAAACGCTATAAAAGCTCTCTTACATGAGAGCAAGTTAAGAGAAAGTTTTTGGGCAGAATCATTACTAACTTTTGTTTATACGTGGAACCGGGTCTGCCACGGTAATCAGACAAAAACTCCATTCGAATTGTATGGAGGGAGAAAACCATCGGTAAAACACATGAAACCCTTCGGCAGTACTGTTTACGTAGGAAAACCTAAGCAGCTGAGAAATAAATTTTCAATGAGAGCCCAGAAATGTATAATGGTCGGATACGCACTTTTCACTAAAGGTTACCGCGTATGGTTACCCCAGGAACTTAAAACGATAGAAACTATAAACGTTACTTTTCCTAAAGGAGAGCGCAGAGGAATCATACTGGGTCCAAAGCGAAATACCTACAGCTCATCTGATGAATCTGAATCGGACTCTGATGAAGAAACGAATGACGAGGGTAAACCCGAAAAATATCCAAAGGAAGAAACGGAGCCAGAAGATATGAGCAGCGTTCCAGCTCAAAGCTCGTTTCCTAATCAAGAAAATGTCCAAAACGGTTCTATACCTGATACGTCTATAAAAGTTCTTTTTACGCCTGGATCTTCTAAACCCCAATGGGAACGACTAGCTGTAAAACGAAAAGAAGAACCAAGACATGACATTTACTATCGTATAGTTGGAACTAAAACTAGGATAAAATCATGGATAGAAGCCAAAGCTTATTGTGAGAAACACAATATACCTTTTAAAAGAACAGATTTTGATTTTCGTATTTCTAATACTTATTCAGGTCGAGTTAAAATACCTAGTGACGAAGAGTCTGACAATGAAACAATCGAAGCTAATTTTGTAGATATTAAAATACCTTCAAATTATAATGAAGCTTATAATTTCCCCCAGAAAAGAGAGTAGTTTAAAGCTATGGACGACGAGATGCAAACAATGAAAGAAAGAAAAGTCTGGACTTTAGTCCCTAAACCTGACAAAACTACAATTGTTAATAACCGATGGGTTTATACTGTAAAACGTAACGAGGATGATAAAATCGTCAGATACAAGGCAAGATTAGTTGCTCAAGGTTTTCGTCAGAAGAAAGGGATAAATTACGGTGTTTAGCCCAGTTATAAATTTTTCAATCATTAGACTTTTCTTTACCGTTTTAGTTTGTTTATGCGGCTGGTCACATTGTCAGCTTGACATTAAAGCAGCATATTTATATGATAAATTAAATAATGAAATTTACATGTATCAACCTCAAGGATTTATTGATAAAGACTATCATAATCATGTATGCAAATTAAGTAAAGCTATCTATGGTTTAAAGCAATCTGGAAGGGAATGGTTCTTTGAAATAAATTCAGTTTTGATAGAATTAAGATTTAAACGCTTAACCTGGTGTAATTGTGTATATCTATATTATAAAGGACAAACATATCTGTGCGTAACGCATACGTCATTTTGCGAATGGCAACACTTTGAAATTTGAAATGAAATTTAGGTTTTGCAATTTTCTATACTGCAAAATTTTAAACTTATAAACATGGCACATTTTAAATTTTTACACCGTTGTATAAGGAAAAAAAAGTACTTTTTAATGCAATTTGTTTGAAAGCTGTATCTCAATTTAATTTTGAGATATTAATTTTTTTGTAGTTTTTAATACATTTTTTATAATTTTGGCAACTGAAGTACTCAATTTCTGTTGAAAGTCATGGAGGGTTGAAAGTAAAGGGCAAATAATCTCGGAAGAAAGAAAATAATATATTACTGTACCTTCTGTTGCCATTTTCTCATAAAAACTGAAAAAAAAAATTGAAATTATGATGCGTGCTATGTCAGCGATTTTTTAAGTTTCCAAATATAGCATATTTTCAACTTTTACACCGTTAAAAAGAGAAAAAAATCTACTTTCAAATGCAATTTGTTTGAATACTGTATCTTAATTGACTGATTTATTACGGTTTTTCAAATAACTAGACGCCCGTGGCCACCAGTTTGGTCTCCCTTAAATGTAAGCTAGACATTGTATCATGTTACTTTTATTCATAATTTAATTTACTTGCTCAATCCTTCGCCAAATCGGAAGATTCTGATGTAGAAATCAAGAACTCAGTATTTTTATGTTAGTCGGGCACAGGTGATATATCGCCAAATATTGTACCCGTCAAATTTTTTCATATTTCATTAATTTAGATTAAAATATAATCCTTTCACTCAGTTTAAAATGGATAACTTTAAATTAAAACTTAAACATTTCAAATTCACGAATTTCACTTAAAAAAAATTCTTTACAAAAAGAAAAAGAAAAGAATAAATACCATAAACCATTTAATTAAAGCATTGTTTTAATTTACTCCTCGAAAAATAAAAAATGCTGCTGGCGAGTTAAAAATTGCTATTGGCGAGAACTGCGCCCAGCTAACATGAAAGTACGAACTTTTTGCGATCATAGAAACTTTCATGTAGTTTTATTCGAAAAAAATATTTTGATGAAATAGGTTGCCAGAAAATACGTTGCCAAATTTCTCTTCTCGCCATGGACCTTTTCTCTATTTTGCCAAGTACCTATACTGGAAAAATACCTTTATTTATTTATTTATTTATTGTATTTTAAATGAGATGAATAAAAGACGACACAGATATCATATACGCACCACGTTGGCGCGATTTTTTTCTGACGCCAATGTCATATACGCACCGGGGTACTTAACTGGCGCCGAAGTATTTTTCTTGATATGGTAACCCGGATGTTGTTGTTTATTTATTAATAAATTGTTTATTTACTTTTTTTATTTTTTTAATTATATAAATTGTTTTGTTCTATAGTTATTAATTAAACTTTTTTTTAATTAGTCCCTTTTTAAAAATATTACACAGTAACAAATGAGATGCGTTTCATTCAGGTGTTGCCATTAAACAGTTAACAAATAATCGCGATTTCTGTGCCACGTACGATAGCATAATATATATATAGATTTTCAAGTATGAATTATTTTTTAAATTTATCTATCACGTGTAGCTCGATTACTAAAGATTAATCCGCTTGCCCCCAAAACAATGTAAAATGTTCAGCATTTGTTTCCGTCTAATGTTCCATAACAAAATTAAAACTTCCTCTATAGAAAAATAAATAAAATAATGTAAATAAGAAACAAATTTAACAGACATGTGATTGAACCACGCGCTTAAAGCACTGAAATGATCGGAAAGACTGCCGTAAGTCACAAAATCTTGGGCTAATAACTCCTGGCATGCGGTTACATGTGAAAGTATTGCTTTTAATAAATTTTAAAACTTTATTTGATTGCATAATTGATATTTTTCAGATTTTTTTTATGTTAGTGGGCAATCTAATATATATATTACATGTAAAAAAATAATTACAATAAAAAAAAAGAATGATTTCCACCTATACACTGTAACCCGAGGAGCTCGGGTTCGATCCCCTAGTGTCTTTAATGAAAATTTGGTTCTTCTGCTTTATGTAGATGATATTGTTCTGTTTGGAAAACCCCTCAAGATATAAAACAGGCAATACACAAGCTACGAAATAAATTTGATCTTAAAATCCTTGGGAAAACTAAAAGACTTTTAGGAGTGACATTTGAGGAGGAAAATAAAACTTTATGTATACATCAATCTGACTATATTTCAGAAGTATATGAAAGGTTTAGCAAGTTTAATATTCCAATAACATCACTACCAATCGCAAAAGGAATTGTTTTATCTAAAACGGATTCGTCAACTACCGAAACCGAAATTCAAGAAATGAGTAAACTCCCGTACCGTAGTTTAATCGGATGTCTTGCGTACATAGCAAGTCGCACACGTCCTGATATTAACTTTGCAGTTAATATATTTTCTCAGTTTCAGGAAAACTCTGCCATGGTTCACTGGAATTACTTATTAAAGTTATTGGGTTATGTTAAATCTACGCAACACTATAAACTTAACCTTTCAAGTATAAAAAGTTTAAAACTTTCATGTTACAGTGATGCAGATTTCGCATCAAATCGAGATGACCGTGTTTCGATGGGGGGGATTATTCTATTTTTAGATGAGGCTCCTATTATCTGGCGCACGTTTAAACAAAAATGCGTAGCACTTTTTACAATGGAGTCAGAATACATAACTTTAACGGAAGCTGCTAAAGATTTACAGTGGGTAATACGTATCATTCAGGAATGTATAAATTTAAGCATATTTCCAAACGAAGTCAATTTTTCAGTTCAGCTTTTGTGCGATAACCAAGCTGCTATAGATTTTTCACATTCACCCATCGAAAATAACAGGACAAAACACATTAGTGTTAGATATCATTTTCTAAGAAATTTAATTTATGAGAATATATTCACCCTCAAATATGTAAGATCAAAGGAAAACTTTGCTGATATCCTAACTAAACCTCTCCCCAAAGAAGGGTTAAAGACTTTTGTAAGGAAATGTTTTTCAGTTTAAATAAGTACAAAAACATTATGAATTCTTATATCTATTTATATAAAATCCAAGTCTCTGTGTGTCCCTCACGATTCCGGTAGGACCGCCTCATTGAAATGAGTAATTGTTGAAAAAAACTAATGCAGGGTTACCACAGTAGCGCCAAATGTTAGCCAACTTGGTGATAGCTGGGTAATTTGGCGAAATTCCCATTTAGAACCATTAATCTTTCATAAAGGAGGTCACCGAAATTTAATTTAAACTCCGCTCTTTTAAGATATTTTTCAAAATCTATGAGTGAGAATTTAAAGTACATCTTTACATCTTCCTCCCGATGCTACTAATAAAATAACCGCCAATAGACGACGCTGTACTGTGTGAGCTCCTAACTGCGCGATTTTAATGTGCTTTAGGTACTTTTCCAGTATAGGTGTCTAGGCGAAAAAGGAAATTTGGTAACATATTTACCGGGAACCTATCCACTGTTTCATTTTATATACACACGCATTTTTTTTATATATTTATACGATTTATTTAATATAAAAAAGACGTTTCTCTAATTTTATAAAGAAAAAGATGTGCTTTGTACATAAAAACATCAATAATATACATATAAAATAAACGTATAAAACAAACAAAAACGCTCATCAAGTTTGTTTTTATAGCTGTTTATATGATTTGACAACAAATCTCGATATTTTTCCGTTATACGGACACCATGCCAAAATGCATGCTAATGCGCCAATTATTTCAAAATGCTAAAAGATATTTTCAATTTTATGCCAGCAGTTTAATATGAGTTTTATTTTATTGCTTTATTTTATAACAGTTATTTGTTCACTTATTTTAAGTATATAATTGTGATTTAATGAAATAGTTCGTAAAAGTCTGGAATTTTCAAATGTTATATTTTTTAAATGCTCACTTTAGTATCGACAATGCTTTTTCTTTTATTTTTCAAATGCTTCAATTCACGTGATTTTCATTTTGCGCCATCTATTACGCTTGGCGACAAAGGTATCCGTATAACCGAAACGAACCCAAATCTTACTTTCTGATGCCCAAATTACACCAAGCTTTTTTTAAAAAAACGCCAAAGCTCCTACAGCGGAAAAGTACCAAACTGTCTATTATTTTGCGCTGTCTGTTTATAGTCTGTACTATATGTAAGGGGTGTGGAGCGAAGAGTTTAAAAATTAAATATTAAAGTTTCGGCACAGATATCATATAATACACGCGTCGAATATTGGCGCGATTTTTTTCTGACGCCAATGTCATATGCACAACGGGTACTTAACTGGCGGCAAAGTGTCGTTATTTTGCTTGATATGGTAACCCGGATGTTGTTGTTTATGCTGTTGATGTTTTCGCCAAATAGGCGTATATGACAACTGTGCCAAAGTTCCTACAAAGCAGTATAAGACTAAAAAATTAAGAATAAAATAAATGCAAAATAAGACTAAAGAAGAAAGAAAAATCATGCGTTAAGCATAGAATATGCAACACTTTCCAACACATCCTGAATGCTTTAACAAAACTTTGTTATTTGGGGAAATAAGATAACTAAGTAAACATTATAGAAGACGCATAAAAAATTTTAAAAATTGATTTCAGCAGTTACCGTCCATAGCCAATAGTATCGTTATTACATGCCGCTATTTAGCCAAAATTTAATTTAAACTACTCTTAAAACTACTGAAATCACATTTCCAGATATCATCATCCATAGACGGTTATGTATCCAATTCTTTGCGTGACCCTGTATATCATTTTATTTATATTCTACAAACATTTCTTAGTAAACTAAATGCAGTTCAGCGTAAAAACGCATAACTCCTTTAAAAACCACCTTTAAGCAATTTACTCTCATACTCAGTAAGCCTTACGTATTCTTTTGTGTAGCCCTGCATATGAACTGTAGCATTTATACACATAGTATAGTATGCATAAACGTAGTGAAACATAAAAGCGCATATCATATTAAAAATGCATTTCTAGCAATCATTGCTTATGTACAATACTTCGGAGAAAAGTTGATTGGCGAGAAAGAAGTATGCCAACGTATTTTCTGACAACCTATTTACTACTTCATACTCACAAGCAATTTTTTCCATATGTATGCAATTTATTTAGGTAGTTGTTAGCTATCCCGTCGACCAGTTTCGCCAAATTATATAAATCGCCAAACCACTCGCCAAATTATACAAATTGACATAATTTTTATTTTAAACAACGAAAGATCAATTAAATTAGCAAAACATTAATAAAAATACAAATATAACGTCGAATTAAAAATCACTTGACGACGTAAGAAACATATGATCATGTTTAATGTCAACCATTATTGGCATTTAATCTTACAATTTGGCGTCAGTAATTTGGTCGACGGGATAACTAACAAGTACCTTTATTTAATGTAAAAAAAGCTATTTACCCATTTTTTATAATAAACAGATGTAATTTTGGCTCAGATGTCATATCAAGCAAAATAACGACACTTTGGCGAGAGTTAAGTACCCAATGTGTATATGACATTGGCGTCAGAAAAAAAAATCGGGTACAGATGTCATATTCGCCCCATATTGGCGTGATTTTTTTCTGTCGCCAATATCATATAGGCAACAGGTACTTAACTTGCGCCAAAGTGTGTTTATTTTGCTTGATGTGGTAACCATGATTATGTTGCTTATGCTGTTGATGTTTTCGCCAAATTGGTAACCGAAAAAAATCACGCCAATATGGGGCGAATATGACAACTGTACCAAAAATCGTGCCAATATGGGGCGAATATGACATCTGTGCAGTAATTTTTGCACAGATGTCATATACGCATCGGGGTTTGCGTGATTTTTCTCTGACGCCAATTCGGCAGATATCTCGCTTTCGAATACCAATTACTTATATATTTTTGGTACTTTTCGGTTAGCAGGGCGCCAGTGTTATATATACATATGTAATACCTATATATACATATATATTTATATTTATACATATATAGAAGCTATATGTATACATATAGCTATATGTATACTATGTGTAAGCTATATGTAAGTATATTTATTTATACATTTGTATTACATTTGTATTACGCATTTATATGTATACATAAGATATATGTATACCTATATATACATATATATTTATACTTATACATATATAGAAGCTATATGTATACATATATATGTGTGTGTGTATATATACATATATATGTATATATAGGTATACAAACATATGTATATATAACACTGGCGCCCGGCTAACCGAAAAGTACCATATTTTTAAATTATTTGCTATCATTTTGAAAAGGAAATAACTATAAATAAATAAAAGTTTGAATAATAGCTATAGAACAAAACAATTTATATAATTAAAAACAGAAAATAAAAGTAAATAAACACTTTATTAATAAATAAAAAGCAATAGCCGGGTTACTATAGCAGGTAAAATAACACCATTTTGGCGCCAGTTAGGTATCCCGGTTCATATCTGAAATCTGTGCCGTAATTTGTATATAAAAAAATATTATATATATTTAGAAACGATTTTTTTATGTATATAAGTGCATATATAAACAAAAATAAAAGTTCATTAGATTTGTTATCATGGATATTTATATATTTTGTCAACATATCTCACTTTCTGATGCCCGAATTGCGACAAGCTTTTTTCTAAAAATGCGCTATAATGGTAAAGTACCTAAATAAATAATTAACAGAAATAACCAATTATACAAACTAAAACTTTTTATTTCGAGATCAAAGCATTGTTTTTAATTTCAATTAAAAATACGTATATCCTTGAATAACTTTAGTTGAAATTAGGTTCACAGCTTAATATCTCATTCCATAAACCTAAACAAACACAAGTGATTCATTCATCGTGAAACTTAAAAAAAATTTAAATCATTGAGGTAATCATTCACAAAGTAAGTTCTCCAACAATCAATGGACAATATTCTAAAGACATCATAGTAGGTAACGTGGTGACGGTATCGTTTGTTTATGGTTTGAAATCACAAAGATTTAATTTTGCAATGTCTCTTAGTTACATTATTTTATTGTCATATTTATGAGCTCAGAACAAAAGCATATTTTTTCATTATTTAGTTATTAAAGACGGAAAAAAATTATAAATGCATGATTTGAAAAATTTAAATAATTTTCTTTCTTAATAGTAAAAAATAACATCGGGAAGTAACAGCGGGTTTAAGTTAAATAAGTTTAACTGTTTAATTCTGTTGTAATATTCAAAATAACTGTATTTATTAGATTTCAGTAAACAACATCAGGGCCCGATTAATCTTTGGTTAGAGGAATTACAATGTCATTTCAGGACCTTTCTTTTGGAGAAGCTTTTCTAAATTTCATATATACATGGAAACTCTTCAGTGTTAGAAATATTATTCTTAGGACTGACATAACATGAGAACGGCCTGCAATTTTACACAAGTTTTTGAAAACTACTTTATATCAGAAATTTTGCTAAAAACTGGTTACTTTTTTGCTATAGTGGCCCACACTATTAGGATTATGACAAGTTGCAGCCAATTTCGCCAACGACGTAACCAAGATCGTGAAGCACACACATATAATACCATTTCATGAAATCGTATACGATAATTTAATAGTTTTTACCTTACTTCAAGTGTAAAATTTATTTATTTTTAAGGCTTAACAATCTAAATTGTCCAATATATGAATTTAAAAAACAAAGATTGAATAGACATGACCGCAAAAAGCCTCAAATCTGCATAACACTTGGAACCAAACTGTGAAGATTAGTGGTCTTCTACTGTACACAGTTTTTCATAAATGTGTTTCGTTCTTTAAATGTGTTATTTTCATCTATCACTGCGGAACAAGCGAGAAAACTCATATTCTTGCACATGAGTTGTATATACCTTTATATCTAAATTTCCGTCATTTTTGACGGGCTACCTTTCTAGTTCATATATAAAAAGTTTAGAATACATGGTATATATGTATTTGCTAATGTGAACTGTTTTTTAATGCACTTTTGTATAGCAAATTTAATCTAATATTTTTAAACTTGGTTATTGTATAAATGTAGTTAATGTGTTGTATAAAGGTATTTTCGTTGTGATCACAATTTTTTATTTTTTTATTTTTTATTTTTCCGATAAGTGCACTTATCAACCTCCCTCCCCCCTTTATTTTTTTGGTTAACAAATATTTTACATGTTGTATTGTAATGCATCCAAAGGATGATGGTTTAAATGGTTAATTGATCCTTTTTTTAATATTTGAAATGTATTAAAGTTATGTGTACATATATTAATGTTCGGAATTGTGTTTATATTTGAATGTTTTTGAAAAGTACAGGTAGCGCAATGTTTTAAAACCTTTTCCTTCTATTAGTATACATGAAAATGTTTATATGCTGAAATATATTTTTGTTTTAAACTGAAAAATTAGATTTTCAGCTTTGTCAAATATGTATTAAGTGAAAGGTTACCTTGTTGACGAAAGTGTATGTAGAAGTTAGATATTTTTTATTGTTGCAATTGTAATTATGTATAATGCATCTGATTCTTTAAACTCTTTTGTATGTATGAAAGTTAAATTTTATACAGGAGTATGAAGTTACATCTCCTTTTAAAATCTAAAGGTTTGGAGTTTAAAGGTTAGTTTAATGTGATTCTAAACTATGTATGCTCGTAACTACGGGAGGGGGGGGGGGGCAATGACAGGCAGGAATGCGAGTTTTTCGCAAGTTAAGTGTGTTTAACTTATTTTTAATCCTCCTGCCAATACCTTGTCCCGAGCTACGAGCAAAAATCGTTTGCATCCACACATTGCCGGTTTTCCAGCTCTTTTAGTCAGTCACCTCGCATTCTGCGAAGTCTTCGTGTACGGCTGAATGCAGGGAGTTTTTCTTCTGTTACTGTTTATTTACAGCATCTTGCTTTATGCAAATTTTTTCGGCAAATGTGTGGTATGACGTAACGGTTTAACTGAATGTATATATCGTGTGGTCGTGCTGTATGAGGTGGCTCTGTTTTTCCTTTTAAAATGGATTATGTAAGTTTAAGCCGTTTAAGAGCATGTCGTTAAATATTTAATGTCTTAAGTTTTTCGACATCGAAGTAATGATGTTTGTTTTAGTGATTTTAAATAAAATTATAAAAAGTTCGACGTGTCTTCAGTATATAATCAGCTGGTAATGACTGTCTACACTGCGTTTACTCTGCTCTGGCTTGAATTTAAGTTGTTTAAGCTCGATGAATTCTCACTAATGACATAATAATTTATTAGTAATGAGCCTTTATTACGCCATAAAACAAACACAATATTAAGAATTTTGTTCGATTTAAAATGATATTTCTATTTCTTTCTATCGTGTATTAATTAAAACCAAAGTTATATGCCATCTTTCGGAATGTGTTATTTTGGCCGATACATTATAATCTCCAAATTGTCATCGTCAAAAACAAAAACAACCACGCAAAAAAAGAAAAAAAAACCCCAATCAAATGGTAATAGCTATTTTATTTAAAATTATGACTTCCTTTATTTCTGTTAAAAGAATATAAGCTTAGTAGGCCGTTTTCATGCTGAAATTGTATCAATCTTTGAAATTTTCAATACTAACACCTGACTTCGTATTTGGACTTTTTGGTCAATTTTTCTTAAGGATACCAAACGAGAAGTCATTCTGTCAAGAACTTCAGGAATTATGAAAGTTAAAAATTTTGGAAGTCCTATTGTTAAATTCATGTGTATGGGAATGTAGGGTAATGACGCTCAGAAGGGCAATCCCGCTCACCCAATATATTTAAACAGAATAGAACTGAAAACGTGCGATCGGTACCGGCACCTAGCGAACTTCATCGTAAGTTCCCAGTAAGGATATAGTGACCGTCGGAAGGAAAGTATTTTTGTGCACTCACGTTAATAGTTTGCGGTTGTTTTATTATAAAATTCTACAACATCTAATTTGAAGGTAAGCGGACACTCTTATTTTCAAATATTAATTTACTTATTATGTCTACAAAATATATGCATTTAGCTGTACTTTCATGCTTTTATTTATTTTTGTAGTGCGTTGTTATGCCAATTATAATGCAATAAAACCCAACAGGGCGATAACGGGTAAAGGCGCTCGCGTGGAATTCCAGAAAAATTTTTGCCAGTGGGCAACTTTTTTTTAAAATTCAAATTTATTGATTAACATCACTTTTTTGAAATAGGAAAATTCCCCTGTTTTTGCCTTAATTAATATGTCATTATACAAGGAGAATTTTACGATTTCAAAAAAATGCTGAAAATAAAAAAAGCCTAAATTTAAAAAAAGTAGTCCACTATATGTGTAACACAATATGTGAAAAAAGTGGTCGCAAAAAGTCTGCAGTGGTGTGATTAGCCCACACAACTACATATGTGACTTTTGTCATACGTCTTGTTGTATTCAAACTGTGAGCGCAATTACCTTAACATGTCGGGCATTACCGCTCAATCGATGGTTATTTAAATAAAACGATAAAAAATGCCTTAAACTTTTATGCAAATTAGTTGATTGCAAACTGTTCCTTATGCTTTGGAGTTGTACTTCGTTAGTAAAATATTGATTTTTTTGTCTAAATTTGACTAGCTATTCATGTTTTCCCTTAAGTGAGCGCCATCCCTCCCACTTTCTCCTAAACGTTGCAAAACGGATTGCAATGCGGGTAGTTTTTTTAAGTATAACTCAAAGACTACTTGACGGAATGTGCTATAATTTTGGATTAGCACATTTGAAACTTCTAAAAATCGACTGCTTTTAAGAAAACATTATAGGTTACAATTAATATTTTTTTTCGAAATTTTCCAATTAATATATTTTCGAAACAGTTATGTATTGTAGCCAGCCAATTTTTCAACAGAAATCCAATTATGTAATATATAAATTTTATGTTCAATAATCGTGTTGAAAAAATGCCAGCTACAGACATTAGAAAAGCATTCAGAATTGAAAAAAATATTTTTGATAGACCCAAACATTTTGGATCACACCTATCTGTATTTCTAAATTCTTCAGAATTTTAACCTTTACTTCCTAGGATTGAGCATATCAGAAAATGAACTTTCAAATCAAATTTGATTGAAAAATGTAATGTAATTTACCGTTTTAAAAAATTATTTTTAATATGTTATCTTTTTAATTTATCTACACTTGATATAATGATGCGTATTTGTTTGTTATATTAATGTAAATTAACATTTAAAATAACATAAATAAGTAGTATGCAAAACTATACAGAATCTGACACAGTTACCCCATCTGGCGATCTTTACCGCACAAGATTTGTGAGAGCACATTCTTCTGATAAAATAGAAAGAAAAATGGAAAAAAAAAATGTCGTGAGAATTAAAACGTTACAACAATTAGTTTTTTCCTTTTTACCTTACAGGCTGTCAAAGCCTGAGAGCTAATGTGCCCGCAGGTTCTGTATGTACGCATGTATGTACGTACAGCTCTAACTCTTGATAGAAATATCCGATTTGCTTCAAATTTTGTAACTAGGTTATTCTGATAAGGAGCTTCCCTGATTAGATTTGGAGATTCATTAGTTAAGCATAAAGAGCGGGAATGGGGGTAATCCCCCTTAATTTATATAAATGGGTTTTTCATGCAGAATTATCCCGTTTGCTTCCAATTTGGAATACCGGTTTACGCTTCTCTGATTATTTACCGTTTTGGTAAAAAAAAAAAAAAATCAGTTTTATTTTATGAATAATAGACATAAATAAGGGTATAATATACAATTACTGTGAATAGCCTGTGAGCTCAATGCCACCAGTTTAACTGGGCATTTTTATTTTTATTTTTTACCTCTTCAAAACTATATTTATAAAAAAGTTTTGATTTTCCATTCAGCATTCTCACGAAAAAATATTTTCAAAACCAATCTACAAAACTCTCATTTTATGTGTAAGACTGTCGTAAATTCATGTTTATAATACGGATAAGAAGAAAGTGGATATAGGGGAATTTGTTCTGTATAAAGTCGAAAATACTATTTTTCGAAAAGACTTTTGGTAATAAAATTTACCGAAAGAAAGTAACATGAGATGACGATCCATATTTATTGGAAAATTTGAAATAAGGCTTTCAGTTTTTCTGATTAAATGATTCTTTTCTTTCGCAGACATTTTGAGGGGCTTTGGAAACAATCAAAATTTTTGACAAAGACATTGTCACATTTCTTGCATTTCTTTTAACGTACTTTTACAGAATTTTAATTTCAGTATAATTTATTATTATAGAAGATTGACAATTTATGAATTCCTTTACAAGAAAAGTAAACAGATTTGACTCAAACGTTATTATAAAATGTTATCTAAAGAATATCCAAATCTGTGAAATAATAATAAAAAAGATTCTAGAATTCAAACGCTTACATACACATATTAGTGTTGTTCAGATAATTTTATCAATAAATAAAAAAAAAATATGTATACATAACCTATAATTTACTATATATTTATATATAATTTAACAATTTATTAGCTTCAATAAACTTAAAGATAAAGTAAGAGCTATGCTTATAAGGTAACTCAGAAATGTTGTATCAATTAGTTTTAAAACAGTTCCGATTCTGGTAAATATATGACGCAGACGCATTTCAGTCTGAAAGAGAAACTGACTAGCTTCAAAACTTAACTCTTGTTTTGGCATTTCAGCGTGAAAAACTGAATCCGAGCGATTTTTGATCCAGTGTACACATTAGTGGGAATAATCTTACAGAAGAGACAAGGCAGCTTAGCAAGTCTTTGAATTATTTTCAAAAAATTTTTACTTAAAATTTATGAATTAGTTTTTAAATATGTTACTTTTTCTTTTTTGATTTACTATAGTTAATGAATTACTGAATTTTGGAATTTAAATGTCCGTTTTGGAAAAACGTGTATATATGTATATTTATAGGACATTTTCTAGTAATCTTTCTTCATAGCTAATTCATAAACCGTTAGTCACATATGCAAAAAACCCTTATATTTGAAGTAAATATTTCAGGAGATGTTCAGAAGTCGAAGAGGACATTTCTAAATGATAAAGAAATTTAGCTTTTTGTAACTAGAGCCCGATGAAGCAAGTTCGGAAACCGACACTGACATTCGCGAATAACTGTTTCTGAATAATATTATGTAATTACTAATCAGAAATTTTGGCATTTCTTAACTGGCACAGTTGATACGAGTACGAGTGATATGATCAAAGCTATGCTTATACCCCATTACCATATTCAGTAAAAATCCTGATCCAATAACATGTAAAACTATTAAACAAAGCGCCATAACCTCCTGATTCGATTTACGAGCACGATATCGGAAGATGTTAAATAGCTCTTATGCCTATTTTAATACTTACTATGTTGTATATAAAGAGTTTGGGTCAATCCATTTCAAGTGGTCCAGCACTGGTTGCCCGACCATTTTTAAAAAATCTGAAATTTTTTGTACAACAACCCTAACATGATGGAAGTTCAAAATGACTATTATTTTAATTTTATTAATTTTTGTTTGCGCATGGCGGCCATCTTTGTTTCATCGTATGAAGCAATTTTCTCACATGAAGGGTTTACGGAAATGTAAATAATTCATCGTTTATTTCTCCAATTCAAGAGCGGATTAAAGCAATTTGTACAGAATACATTGGGCTAAAAATCTGGTAATAGAGTAGTTTCCGAAACTAACTGCTTAATAGTAAAATTTAAGCATAAAGTTTCAGTTTTTTTCCAAAATTTGTCCCTTTACAAAAGGAAATTTTTCTAGCAAGGAAAGCTGTAAACATGACTTTTTTTTTTTTTTTTTTTTTTTTTTTTTTTTTTTTTTTACAAATAGGCCGAAAGTACTTGCACTCACACGCCAAGTTAAAGATCTGGGACTTGCTTTCTCTTCGCTAAAAAAAATCCCAAATTTTTCAAAAATATCAAAAATCGCACTTTTGAGGCTTTGATATCTCTGGTGGGCACGAGATAAAAATCTGAAGTTCTGGTTTTTGAGAGTATTGTATAGTAGTGTTATGCACAAGAAATTATTTCAGGATGGAGATTTGACTACAAGCTGAGATATGGCAAGGGCAACATGTCAAAATAATACTGCAAAACTATTGTTTTGTTGTAGTAACAGGTAAGTATTTATCTCAGAGTGTCATTTAAATTTATTTGTTTTTATTATCTTTAAATAATAGTAATAGAAAATAAAGCCTTTTGCAAAGTTTAGCAATTAATTAAAAAAAAATTATGCCTAAGGCCTACATTTTGTATGGTTTCAGTAATTTTTGTTGTGATTTTAGTAACTAAAAGAAACCTCAGCAATTTTACATAAAGAAAAAAAAAATATTTATATACAAGACCTAAAACAAAAGCAGAACAGGGAAAGAGAAAAGCTGTTAATGTTGACATACTTGTTGAGACATGATCAATCGTGTCAAAACGCATTCCTGCTTATTGGTTTAAAATATTTTTTTTCTTTATGTAAAATTGCTGAGGTTTCTTTTAGTTACTAAAATCACAACAAAAATTACTGAAACCATACAAAATGTAGGCCTTATGCATAATTATTTTAAATTAATTGCTAAGCTTTGCAAAAGGCTTTATTTTCTGTTACTATTATTTAAAGATAATCAAAAAATAAATTTAAATGACACTTTGAGATAAATACTTAGCTATGACTACAACAAAACAATAGTTTGGCAGTATTTTTTTGACATGTTGCCCTTGCCATATCTCAGCTTGTAGTCAAATCTCCATCCTGAAATTTCTTGTGCATAACACTACTATGAAATACTCTCAGAAAACAGAACTTCAGATTTTTATCTCGTGCCCCACCAGAGATATCAAAGCCTCAAAAGTGCGATTTTTGACATTTTTGAAAAATTTGGGATTTTTTTTTAGCGAAGAGAAAGCAAGTCCCAGATCTTTAACTTGGCGTGTGAGTACAAGTACTTTTGACCTATTTGTAAAAAAAAAAAAAAAAAAAAAAAATCATGTTCACAGTTTTCCTTGCTAGAAAAATTTCCTTTTGTAAACGAACAAATTTTGTAAAAAAAAACTGAAAATTTATGCTTAAATTTCACCAATAAGCAGTTAGTTTCGGAAACTACCCTATTACCAAATTTTCAGCCCAACGTAGTTTGTACAAATCGCTTTAATCCGCATTTGAATTGGAGAAATAAACGATGAATTATTTACAATTCCGTAAATCCTTCATGTGAGAAAATTGCTGCAGACGACTAAACAAAGGTGGCCGCCATGCACAAACAAAAATTAATAAAATTAAAGTCATTTTGAATTTTCATCATGTTAGGGTTGTTGTACAAAAAAATTCAGATTTTTTAAAAATGGTCAAACAACGAATAAAGGATTTTCTGGACCACTTGAAATGGATTGACCTGTTTACATGTATGTGTAATTTTGAATAAAGAAGTTTAAAATGAGAATTAACTTTTGAACAAGCGTGCTTTTTATCTGTTGATATATAGCTTTATTCTGGTTACTCTGCATTTATTACCAGCAATATAAATGATTTTTACACGAACCATTATATTACAGAAAATTTTGCTTTTAATAATTTGCAATCTTTTGTATATAAATGAGGTTGTATATTTGTTTTATATACCGGGTGAGCTAAAAGTTCGTTACAACTTTAAAAACGCATAAAAAAGGAAGAAATTATGATAAAGGAGTGCGGTTTGCAAGAAAGCGCTCACAAGGTAGTCGGATTTGTTTTAGCAGAAACAAAAAAAAAAAAAAAAAAAAGAGGGCGCTGACGGCCCGAAACACGTCGCGTGGGGGCAAGGAGACCCTAGGCGACAGGCAGCAGGTGAAAAAGGAGGGGTTGTTGCTACTATGGCAATGCTGTGTGTGTACACTGTAAGTCCAGAAAGTTCATATTTGGAGTGCTATCTGTTACTTTACGGATGATCGCTAGGAAGTGAGAACACAAATTTCTTTTTGAAATTTATAAATATGCTATAATTTTGCCAGCAGTGTCGGCCTTGATAGATTGTTTAATAGCCAGGATTTGGGGGTGGGCTGTGAAATTTTGTATGCCAGGTTTCCGTTAGGGTACAGTGATAGTAGTTATGCTCTGGTGTGCCTAATTCTCCGCATTCGCAGAGAGGCGAGGAGGTGCAGTGGAATTTTTTAAGGTAAATTTTGAAAGGGCCGTGACCCGTCAGGAATGCGGTGGTGAGTATTGAGAGATGATATAGATTTCTAGAGACTTTAGGTATGAGGGTGTAGCATCCTTTGTCAGAGTCGTACCACCTAGCCTGCCAGGCTGGAAGAATTCTGTCTTTTAAGACTCGTCTGACATGGGACGGGGAAACTGGGAGTTCAAAATCTATTGCCTGTTTTTCTGTTGCTGCCTTGGTCAGTGCATCGGCTGGCTCATTGCCCTCAACGCCAATGTGGGCCGAGAGATGACCAAGGGAAGAGGGAAGATTTATGGACTAGTGTTAAGAGTTGTTGTTTAATTTTTAGTACTAATGGGTGTTTGCTACGGTGTGCGAAAAATGCTTGGAGGCTGGAGAGGCTATCACTGTAGACCCTAACGAAGGGAAAGGATTGACCAGAGATCCACTCCAATGCCCACAGGATTTCTAGGAGCTCCGTTTGATAGACGGAGTTATGATCCCCAATCCTGTTGGCCCACTGATGGGTCACCTCCCCATCACTCATGACACAAAATGCTGTTGCCACGCCGGATTCAGTTCGGGACCCATCCGTGTATACGGTTGGATCTCGGGATAGCTTGTAGGTGTGTGTTTTTCTGGGTTAACTTGTAAATGAGATGTCTCTTACGCAGGATGCAAGATCCAACTGCTGACTTTCGTCTGTATGTCTGTGTTAGGGAAATGTGTGTGATGCGTTGATTCGTGTTTTAGGTGAATGATTTTATTTCTTAGGTATTCAAATTCTAGGGTGATTGTTATGGGAGTGATCCCCGTTATCACTGCCTATGAGGATATTGTCTTATAGCCTCTGCTCATTTGGAGTAGGAACATCCTTTGAGTTGAGATCAATTTGTCCTTCGCCTGCTGCGTGAGGTTTCCTCCCCAGATGCCCGTGCAGTAAAAGATGATCCGTTCCACTATGTGTGGTACCATATTTTAAGCATTTGGGGCTTTATGCCCCAAGTTTTTGCTGTAAGTTTACGTGAGTTATTGAAGAGCTTTGTGAGTTTTCTCTGGTATTGTTAATGTGTGCCATCCAGCTCACGTTTTTGTCTATTGTGAGTCCTAAAAGAGTTATTTTGTCTTTATGTTTCACCACCTGTCCGTCGATTCGCATCGTTGGGGAGCGTTTCAGATCGTGTGGTTTGACAAAGGTAACTTCTTGTAATTTGCCTGTGGAGAGTTGCAGGTGTAAACGTGTCAGCAGCTGGTGGAAGAGGGGGAGAGCCCGAGCTTCCAGGCCTTCAATGTCGATTCTCCGACGCCTCAAGACGACAAGGCTGAAATCATCGGCGAACGCGAAGAGGAGGAACCCAAACTCCTCGAATTTCCTGAGGATTACGTTAGCTATCAAGAGTCATAGGATGGGACCTAGACGGGAGCCCTGTGCACATCTTTACTGTAGATTATGAATTGAGGAGCCTGAGCCTCAGTTTATTAAAATGCTACGCTTTGATAGATAGGACCTGATGTTTCCAGACAGGTTTCCCGGGCAGCCAATGTCAATGAGTTGAAGCAAGATGCCCAGACACTCGAATTTCTCAAAGGCACCTTTAATATCGAGGGAGACAAGGGAAATGTAGTTTCCGGCTGTGATGCTGGAGGCGCAGGAGCATAGAATTTCAGATAAAGATAACTCGCAGGATTTGCCCTCTCTGAACCCAAATTGTCTGTGGTGAAGTAGGTTGTTAGATTCTAAAAAATGTACTAGTCTGTTAGCAATAAGATTTTCCTAGAGTTAGAAGCAGGCGGATCGGTCTGTATGAAGAGGGTTCAGAGGGATCCTTCTCTTGCTTGTGGAAGTATACTACTTCCCCTTGCCTCAGTGTGAGCGGGAAGTAATAATGCACGAGGCAAAGATTTGCCCAACGAGTGAATAATTTTGGTATGATTTTGTAGGTCAGTTTTAGAATTTTGGTGACTATGCAGTCTGGATCTGGGGCTTTGGAATTGTCCAGACTGTGCAGAACAGTTGATAGTTCTGCTTTAGTGAAGGGGAGGTCATGTGGGGTGTCAAAATTTAAGTCTGAATTGTCTATATTAGGGTATGCCGAAGGTCTGAAAAGTTCTTATGTAAGGTGCTCTAGGTTTGCTTGGTGTGAAGATACGTGTGAGAGCATCTCGAGTCCAATCTCGTCGGGTTTGAAGAATTTTCCAGAAAAGATTTTTTGAGCAGTGCCATGCGGGTTCTTCTGGCCGCTGCAGAACTCCGCCATGCCTTGCTTCTGGCATCCAGAATAATGCGTTAGTATTTTGATGCCAATAATTTGTATTTTGCTGCCAGAGTACGGAAGTACTCTGTGTCCTCATCATTTTGTCTCAGCGCTTTAATCTTCTTCCGAATTGCTGTTAGCTGTTGCGTTTAGCCCGCAGATCTGCCGTCCAGTAGGAGAAATTAGCAGATCTGTGTGTGTTTTTGTATCTAAAAGAAGCCTTTGCAGCCTTGTACATTATTTCGATGAGGGCTTGTGTCAATGTATTAATCGAATCTGTATCTGTTGCATCTTTCAGATGTTGGTTGAGAAGAGGTTTGTGTGTTTTAAGAATGTGATTAAATTTGCTCAGATTCACCCACGTGGCGTTAAATCTGCGCCTCGCTGTGTATTCTGATGTAATCTCGAAGCCAAAAGAGATGTATTTATGATCAGAATCGCGGTGAATATCTGATACGTGCCAAATCCTAATTTTGCTATGGGCCATTTGATTGACCAAGGTGTGATCCGGAAATCCCATGGCCACCACTTCGCCCGCGCTATTTGTTTTTACGAATGTGTATTCTGTGTTATCTATGTTTGCTATGGAAAGGTTGTGTTTGACCAGATGTTCGATGAGAGTTCCATCCCGCGTGGTCACCGTCTTGTAGCCCCAGAGGGGCGACTGAGAATTAAAGTCCCCGCTGCAGATGAAGAATCTCCTATGTGTTATTAGTTGTTCCCACTCCTTGAGGGCATCCTCAAAGTTGAGCCTGGGAGCTGCGTATGTTGTACCCACGATCAAATGGCCTTCTTTTGCCGTGATCGTGATAAATACGCAATGTTCTCCTGTGAATAGGCGAGAGTATGCCTTGTTTGTAATCCGGACTACCAGGTGTGCTGTACCTGCTTTTGAAGAAAAAACCGGCCAGGATGGAGGAATGTTTGATACTTTGCCATTTCAGCAGTAGGCATCCTGCAGCAATGCCACGTCCGCATTGACAGTGTTTAGGTAATCCCTAAGGGATTCATTTGCTGTTTTGCAGTGATTTAAGTTAATAGGAATACATTTAAGGTTGCCAAATGGAGTTTTAGGTCTTTTTGTGTTACGAGAATGGTTTTGGGAAATTAAGGGAACCTGTGAAGATGACATAATGGTAACTGAGTAATAGGTTAGTAAAAGTTAGAGATATAAATTAAATTACTTACTGGATGTCCGATGATGGGAATTGAAATTCCCACTTCTGCGATTAGCGTATTGGAACTGCTGGAAGGCCGCTTCCTGGGACGGTAGCGGCCAGTGACTAAACATTGGCTGGGAAGGGCCTAGCCAAGGCAGGCTCCATTGTGGGGGTGGACCCCCTGGATGATGCTCTGCAGGGAATTACTGATCTTGATTATTATAGGGTATCTGGTTTTCTGACCTCTGCTGTAGCACGAAGATATTGTCTAGTCTCTCTCTTTCTAAACGGTATGTGTTATGAAAGACTGGGCAGCATTAGTCCGAGGCTCTGTAGTCTGTAGGGTATCTCGTACCCTTTTCTTCGTTGTTAAAATGTCAATTGGCACAACTCGAAATTTTGTCGTAATTTCTTGGCTCGTGCCCTGGAGACCTTTCCCCACAAATGGGACAGTAGCGATTGTTAACACAATATTTTGTTGGGCAATCAAATGCCTGACATCTGTTGCAACTTTGGACTGGGGTATGCGGTCTAATCTTGCAGGTATGGAACCCCAAGGTGATTCCGTTCCTTCTGATTGTCGACTTACCAAGAGCCCTGGGAAGCACCATTATTCAATCCTTGGTTGCAGGGTTGTTCTTCAATTTTTGAGCAGCCAAATATTGAATCTCGTCGTCATAGGCTATATATTTTAGCTGGAATGCCTCTTTTATATATTGTTCTCTATATTGCGGAGGAACTGACAGGATATTCATCTTGTATGAAGTTGCCGTCTTACAATAATTATTCAAGATTGCATCAAACAGCAATAATATATGCCTGGCAGAGTCTATGGAGAGATTGGCATACAGATTTAAAAATGCCTGGTATTTTATGCACACGTGCAGCAGCACCGGATATTCAAACAGATGAGATCCTCAACAGAATAAACTGGTGTCGCACAAACCAAATTCTTCTCATGTTCTCATTAGAAGTAATCGAGGGTCGATAAACCGGATGATCATGGTGGTCAACAGATTGGTCCAGCAAACCAAGGAAGACAGTTGTTATCGTATTTTTCTAGAAAAGTTTTTACCAGAACTACTTCACGATGTTCCGTTCGCCATACTTAAGCGACTGCGATTTCAGCATGATGGGATGCTAGCCCATTTCTGCACTGTTGTGCGCAATTACATGGATGCCGCTTTTGGGGCACGAAGGATGGGGTATGCGTTAATGTGACTATCGTAGGATCCCGTCTCTCGAATATCCGCCGCTGCTATATGAGTGCGTGAAATACCTGGCATTTCTTATTGTGCATGTATGCCGATCGCTCCATCGTCGTTACCAGGCATATGTTACTGCTGGTTGACATACTTTTGAACACTTATTGTAAACACAGCCCTTGTCAATGACGCTGTCAATAAACATTCATGTCGATGTAAACAGGTTTGTGTCTCAACGAGTCACTTGCGCCCATGCATTCCTATACAATAAGTGATTGTTACAGTGCACTCTATCAACATTTAAAAGTTTTACCATGAATTTGAAATCATCCTGTATATGCTTTACTGTTTTAACAATTAACATTCTGGGTTCTCTACATTTGTACGACTACATCTGGATTGGATACCACATTCAGATAGCCTTTTTCATTGAAATATAGTTACTCATCTGATTTATTGTTTTAACAATTAACAATATTAGTTGTCTAATGACTACATACCCCATCCAGATAGCATTTCTAACTTAACTTTCTTGTTAATTTAAATTTTGATGGACTTTAGCATAAGTTTTGTAAGTAATTTTTTGTTTTCTTTTAATTGTTATTTTGGCGCAACTGTCCCTAAACGTATTTTGTGCCATAAAACCCTATACATCCAGTCAACTTATTCATCTTCGTTTCACGTACCATTTATTGAAATCGAACAGTTATTTTATATTATGTTAAACAAAACAAATGTAAAAACAGTTTTTTTTAAACACGTTTTTATTAGAGAATTAATAGAAAATATCCACTCAAGATTAAAAATTCATGTTATATAAAAGAAAATTTCTGTTTTTTATTTGATGGCGCATTACCATGCAAAAACTGTATATTATAAATTCAAAATTAATGCAATGTTATAAAAATTTTAATTTTTTTCCCAGATTATTTTTTTAAATCTGGAAACAAGATAGAAAAGCGCATTCGTACATTACTGCAAGAAGCCCATTAGATTAGTGGTCAGTGCGTCGCACTACCACGCTACAGGTTCACAATTTGATTGCGAACTAGATAAGGTTCACTCACTTTGGGAACTAAATACGTAGGGTCACGCGTTGGGCTGACCACTTGACCGGGATATAATGC
This sequence comes from Maratus speciosus, assembly GCA_963932465.1. Classification (NCBI taxonomy): domain Eukaryota; kingdom Metazoa; phylum Arthropoda; class Arachnida; order Araneae; family Salticidae; genus Maratus; species Maratus speciosus. The sequence goes on along the minus strand of OZ010788.1, from coordinate 350,847,402 downwards.
TATATAGCACTCCACCGACCATTGTGAAGAAAACAGGGCTGGGAATTATAGGCCAGTATCCGTATTGAATAGAAGATTTAGTTTTTTATGTCACTTCAAATATTAATTTACATTATTGTAATAAATATTTATTGTTATTAACCAGGAAATGGATTTAAAATAGCATCCTAGAAAATTATTAGGTTCACTAAACCTTTCATACCTTCTGGGTCAATAAACTGAGTATCAAATTTGTTTGGGGAATAAATACTGACAGTCTTCCGTTAGGTTGACCACCTGACCTGTACATATGCTGTATAGCGCCTCAGTGCCCATGGTCAAGAAAACAGGACTAGGCACTGTAGCCCAGGATCTTATCGGATAGTTGCGCAGGAGGTACAGTATTTTTATGTTATTGCAAATGTTAATTTACATTATTGAAACAAATATTTACTGTTGAATCATCAGGAAATAGATTTAAAAATCGAGCAGAAAATTATTTTAAATGTATAGGGTTTCTAAATTATTCACTCTACATATAAAAAAAAATAATTTACATGAATCAATTAATTAGTAATTAAGTTGTAAATATATGCAAGTTTTGTATTGTCATCGAAAGCACGCAACTGTACACAATTTTTAAAACTATAGCACATCCTGAAGCGAGTGAAAAATCAATTGTATAATTTGATCGTTACATAAATGAACCAAGATAAGTTAAATAAAATCTACACCAGGAAAATTTCAACTTTCTTATTAAAAGGAAATGATGAAGTAGAATTTTTTCCATTTAATGATTTTAAATTTAACTCGTGTTTCATTTTGTTTCGCTAACATGTTACACTCAAATGCATTTGTGTTTCACTTTTTAAAGTAATATCACGCAAAATATTTTTAGTGTTACCTTTGCTTTAGTTTTTAACATTTTCTGTTGATGGCTATTTACCGAGCAGGAAAAAGAAAAGAAAATCCTCAAAATTTTATTTCATATCTAAGAAATGAAATATGTTTTAAAATGACTTTACCTAATGAATTCTTTTGTGAGAAAAAACGTTCTCGTTTTATGCTCTATTTTTCTGGAAAATCAATATATCATTAAAAAAAAGTGATTCAAAAATTTCATCTAGATGTGATTATAGTTTTATGTGTTTATTTTAATTAAAAAGAGCAGTTATTTTCTTTAAAATAAAATCTAAAACTCCAAATAAATAGTGTATTTATTAATTAAAGCTTACTGGAAATATTTTAACTAGTTTAATACTATTTTTTGATTTAATTATTTATTTAATAGATTTAATGGATTAATTCAATGATTTCAAGGATTCTATTTAATGATTTTCCTTTAAATCATACATTATTCTGTTTTACTAACATGCTACACGCAAATACATTTGTGTATAGCTTTTATGTAGCAAAATAGCGCAAAATATTAGCTTTTATGGTTTTCTGTAGATGATTATTTAGTGAGTAGCAAAAAAAAAAAAAAAAAAAAATGAAATCTCCCAAAATACATTATATATATATAAGGAATGAAAAAGTGAACCCTTTTATTCAAGGAGTTTATATTTTATGCTCTATTTTTCTGAAATATCAATATAGCATTTTAAAATTTGGCGTGATCAGAAATGTAACTCATTTATTTTCATGTAAGGACAAAAAAGAAAAGTCTTGTTGATTTTCGCTTCAAGTATTTCTGTACTAATAGAAGAAAATATAGTTATGTCTGCCTGCGTGTGTGTATTTATTGGCGATGGCTAAGCGAAATTTCCGCGTGCAGATGTCTGAAAAATTGTATGGAGATAGTCCAAGGCATGTCCTGATGCACCTGAGTCTCATATTTTTTATTTTTCTATAATTAGCCGAGACATTAATTAAAAACTACGAATTTTAATCCTTTCGAAAAATTCACGGCCGCAGGTCAATTCACGCTTCTCGCAGACTTTTTTTTCTACGCTAAAAGTGACCAAACATCTGTAATTCTATACAATATCATTAAAGCATCTCGGAACACCAAATTAACAGCATTTGCAAAAAGTTCGAAATGTTCTGACGAGTAGAAATAATAATAATAAAAATAATATGAGAAAATGTCGAAGAAAACGCTGAAAAGCTATATGTTTCAACGAGGTTATCTCTTGTTTCGGCTCATGTTTTCATTATTATATTTGCATGTTTTTCCACAAAATTTTTAAGATGGCTTGAGAACAGTTATATTTACAATCGTTTAAAATTTCACAGAATTGGACTTAAAGAACTATTTGCTATGTTGTGTTAAAGAACACGACGTGGAAAAATCATTTTTTTAACTACTAGATTATCAATATTTTTTCACGAAATTTTTACACGAAATTCAAATCCATTATACAGTAGAACCTCGATTATCCGAAGTAATTGGGACCGACCCTCCTTTGGAAAATCGAAATTTTCGAATAATCGAGAATGCTTCCATTTTAAGATTAAGGAGAAATATATGCAATATTTCTTATTATGGTAACAAGTGCTTAATCAAAATAAAGCAATAGCGAAATAAAAACAAGAATAAATTGTCTGAATTTTAATTTTTAAATTAAGTACCTTTTACATATATCACAAAGGTTTGAAAATATGTTTTGCTTATCGCAGTTTCGATTGTCTTTGCTTTGAAGCCCTATCACGAAGTTTTTTAATAGTATTAGTTCACCGGTATCACAGTCTTTCTGCTGCTCCTTTTGCAAAATAGTCAAAAGCTTCAGAATGGCTAATTTGTTTGTTTTCTTCGTTCGACTCCGTAGCTTACGCGAGATCAAGTTACATTCAAAGGAACTCTAAGAAGGGAGATCTAAAATATTTATATGTACTCGAAGTACGGAAAGGACCGCTTGCACACAAGAAATATGATAGTAAAAAAAAAAAAAAAAAGCTTTCAAAACGGATTTTGTACACAAGAAATGTATTAGTAAAAAAAAAAAAAAGATTTAAAAATGGATTTCGGTTAACCGAGAGTTTGTGTTAAAAGAGTTTCGGATAAAAGAGGTTCTACTGTATTTATAACCTATAAAAATTTCAAAGATTTCGACAACAAGAACTAGTTTGTTTGGAAATTATGATAAGACCCTAAACAAAAAAACCCCAAGAAAACGTCTTCTTACGAGTTCTTTTACTACTAAAAATAACCTTTTCGCGATTTTTTAATTTAAATATATAAATGCAGACAAAATCTGTTTAAAGATATATATAATCATGCAAATTTAACTTTATTTATAGTTATTATTATTATGGTCTTGGCTGCCCCGGGCTGGTCAGCTAATTTAATTTTTTTTATTTAAAAGAAAAATTAAAGCTGCAAATAAATGGTACATATGTTACGGTCAATTTGATTAATCGGTTATTATTAATAATAACCGGTTTTTATTAATAATTACCAAATAATATTCAAATAAACCGGTTAATATGATTAATTTATGAGAATTTATCAAATTAATCGGTTATTATTAATAATGACCAATGAAGTTTGGCGAAGATAATAAATTTCGACTCGTTTAGTTTGAGATTTTCATTATGTAAGTGTACATTTATTCCGTGTCAGCGCCTCACTATTGCGCAATCGTATACAGATATTCCCCGACTTAAGTAAGTAATGCGTTTCGTAAAATTTTATGTAACTTGAATTTTACGTAAGTAGAATTTGTAAGTTGCTTAGGTAAAATTTTGTGAGAAACTGCAATATTTATTATGTATATATATGTAAGTATATATACATATATATATAATTTACACCGTATTATTTTATAACTAAAGCATCATGCTACAGTATTTACTCGTATATAAACGTATGAAAAAATATAAAAACAAACTTAAAGAACACTTTTCAAATATCTTGTGGAATACGGAATTTATAAATGTAACATTGGTTAATTGATTTATAACGATTTTGAATCTACATCAAACGACTATAAAAATAAGAAATAATTAAATAGGACTCATTTAACATATTCTCCACGAATTTCTGATGGTAAGACAAATGAATAGCACCCACAAAATAAAATAATACGTGATAAGCATAAATTATATTTATTATATATTAGATTACAACTATGAATAACTAACAATAAAGATTAATTTGTTTTGTTATACATTTGATTGTATAGGGGAGACTAGGGAGGGTTGACCCACTTTTTACAAAATGATTTTTTATTTTTCAAATATTGAACGTACACTGTAAAAAAAAATCTATAAAGTTACTAAAGTTTTTCTAGGAAACTGGGATTCCAAGAAATCTTTATGTAACGGCAACAAGAAAAATTCCTGTAACATATGTTGTTACAGGATTTTTTCTTGTTGCCGTAACATAAAAATTTCTTGGAATCCCAGTTTCCTAGAAAAACTTTAGTAACTTTACAGATTTTTTTTACAGTGTAGAATAAAGTTTTATATATCATTTTATTCATTATGCAATCAGTTATCAAAATAAAATGGCTATATAAGTGTAATATGTAAGAAATTTGAAAAATGATTGATTTTAATAATGAGAAAATAATGGATCAAGGCTCCCCACAATTGGGAGGGTTGATTCACTATATGGGAGGCTTGACCCACCTTGTTTTATATTGAAATATTTGTGAAGAGGAATAAAATCAGTTAAAAAAAAAAAAAAAAAAAAAGCTAAATAACTGTACGCTACATGCTTTAATTATTATAAAAAATATTTTTTAAAATATGATTCTTAAACAAACCTGTTTAGACACAACTGCAAGTCATAGGAGAAAATTTTTGTTTTAAACAGGATTTTGTCTGGGCACCTTTATAATTGTACGGCTGGGAAAATGAAACTTTTACATTTAAGACATTATTCCGCTAGAGACAGATTCCGTTTTCATAGGGTTTTATGTATTATTATGTCCTGATTTAGTAGCCACTGCCCCCTTTTTTTGTCTCTTTGTCCTGCGTTTTGTGACATTCGATCTAACAACTTTAGTTGTCACAGAGTTTGGCTTCATCTCACTCTATTCATCGTGTTGAAATTTGTCTACATACCTTCCCAAAGTTTTTCAACCAATTCTGTGTTCTTTTTCAGCCGCATGAGTACTTAACTTATCATTAACATCTTTTAACCCTTTCAGGGACAAAGTATTTCCAGTACTAAAATGTTGAAATAAATGACTGGCTCCGGAATATACCAACAAATTTATTTGGAAATATATATAAAAAAAAACAAAAACAACAACAACAAAAAAAAAAAACATATACACATACATATTAAATGGAAAAGATTTTAGCAAAATTCCGGTGCCATTGTGGCGTTTGGAAATTAAAATTAAATGGTTTCATAAACATACCATATGTTTATGAAACCACTTAATTTTAATTCAGGGGCAGTGACTGCTGCTTTCGTCTGTTGACTGTCGTCTTTTCCACTGTTTCTATTTACCTATTGTAAGTAATATTTAAATGGAAAAAAAGTTTCTATCAACTTTCCCATTTATATTTCATTAATTGTTTTCGTGCAGTGGATACTGTAGCAATTTTTCACATCTTTCTTTAATCAGTTTTAAACATTTTCTTTTCCATTACCCCATTTTACTGTAGCTTTACCAAATAAATTTACATTCATTTTTATATATAAGTATTAATCTTCAAATATGTATAATAAAATAATGTATAATAAAATTGATTTCCAAAACCCCTTAATTAACACATTGCCGACGGGCAATTTTTATCAAATCTGAATTTAAAACAGTAGAAGCTCCTCCCTGTTCTGAAAGTTTTTTTGTAAATTGGTGTTCTAGATAAGTTTCCCAAGTTTATGCATCGGTAAATATTTTTCAATGTACGAATTTAATATAGAATGTCTTACAATCTAAAAAAATATGGACAATATGATATAAATGCATTTTCTGTAAGGTAGAAGCCACGCTCTTAGTCAACGATGTTTTGTTTTTGAATGAAAACGAGAATTCTCGTTTCCCGTCTTGAATGCATTACGGGAGCCTTGAACATCTGGTCAACCCTCCCTCACATTGACTGGGTCAAGCCTCCCCACACAGTCCTTTTCAAAAGAATAGCACATTGTTATGTTAAGCCTAACTTACTGTATAATCTTTATGAGTGGAATGAAAGCTCGATATTTCTGCAATACTTAAAACCTATTTACTTAAATTTCTATGGTATATTTTATTTGGAAAAAGCTTACAAAATATTTCAAAAAAAACACAACTTTTAGGTTGAAAACTCTTCACAATTGATTTTTTACACAACTCTTTCGATTATCAGTATGAAACAGAGACTGTTGTTTAAGCATTAAAGTAACTTTGGTTGACACCTATTGATAAAACTCTGATATTCTTTTAAATATGAAAACTGATTGGTGGGTCAAGCCTCCCGTATGGTCAACCCTCCCTACTCTCCCCTATACCAAGAAAAATATAACTCTATCTAATATATAAACTATATTAAGGTTGTGGTTTATACCTATATATTTTATTTATAAAATAAATATCAAAAGTATGCACCTGCGTATCAGACGCGCTAGTATATCCACAAATATAATTTTCGAGATTTATTACGTAAGTGCGAATTTACATAAGTCGAGGGATTTCTGTAATAGCTTTTGCGAGCGTCCAAGTTTATTTTTGACCATTGGCAACAACTTGACAATATCAGTTCATTGCTTGTTTTAGGGACAGGCGACCGCATCTTCCGGGACGCTCTGTAATAGGGGAGACTGGGGCACGGTGGGCTAATTTTGCAGTTAAGTTTTTTTCTCTTTAATGGGAAGTCCAATCTGCCTGAAACTGTTTCCTTACCCTTAAACATTCCTTAAACATTTTTACATGCCTCAAATTTTTTTCAGAGCATAGTTAAAAAAAAAAAAATGTATACGTACATAAAGTAGACGAGTGTGTCTCAGAAGCGAGGTACATTGGTCCACCCACAGAGGCACAGTGGTCCACTATTAAATATTATTTGAAATACAATATAAATTAATTTTTTATTAATCTAATCCCTTTTTATTTCACCTTTATCTGCAAAATAACATAATAATGTAAATTTGCAAGTAACTTTTTCAAACAAAACAGAAAAATTAAAAAAAATATATATATACTTTTTAAATAATAGCAGATTAAGATACAGGAAGATTTGAAAATAAGGTGAAGTTAATTAATAAAATAAAGTCATCGCACATTAAAATTGAGGGTGATTTTATGATAATACTACTGATATAAACAACAGATTAATAACCATAAAATTTTAATTACAAATTTATTTTATGTTGCATATAAAATGAGTAATAAAATTTCGGAGCCTGCCAGACATCCTTTTAGTAATAACAGGCTACAGTCAATAAGATATTTTTATATTTTTTAAAAGCAGTAAATACAGACCAAAATATTTCTTACTGTGTTAAATAAAAAAGCATTTTACAGTTAAATATAATTACTTTAAAACAATATTTCTTTGTAGAAAATAAGCAATTATTAAATATTTTGAAGATTATTGATTATAGTAACATAGCGGATTGTGGATGAATGTACCCCAACAGTGAGGGGATCTACTGTGCTCCACGTTGAAGTTCAATGCGTTCTCATAAAAATGTTATTTAAAGCTTTATTTAAGCATATTAACTTTAAAATTAAATAAAAATACGTATCTTGCCTTTACAAAAAAGCAGTTTTATCTCATTTATCTATAACCTTTAATTACTAAATAAATAAAGTATGATGATGAAAAATTTTATTTTTAGGACCTCAAAACGCCTCACCAGGGGTAGAGAGGTTCTGCTCTCGAAGCTATTAGACGGGAGGTGCTGGGTTCGAACCCAATCGTGGCCGTCGTCCTAATCGTTCGGAGTTTTCGTAGTTTTCTTCGAACCATGGATTTCCATGCGTAAATACGAGTTAGGTTCCCTTAGAAATACCCCCACGAAGGGCACTACCCCCTGGGCCTGTATACCTCAAGTAGATAATTGGCCGTCAAAATCAACTCAACTCAACTCAGGAGCTCAAAACAACCGGTCAGGTTAAAATGGTTGATTCTGAGCTAACGATGTGTTCTGAAGGCTATAAGTAATCAATCTAGTTCTATGATAAATTAGCCTGAAAGAAAAGATTTAAAAATAAATAAAATGTAAGGGATGGTCCACTGTGTACTTAAGCCATCAATTTGATGTAATTTTTGCTGTGAGTTTGAAATTTATTCAATTAAATGCGTTAAAACATGAGCCAAGGAAATTGTTTATCACCTAATGAATATGTTTACAATATTTGGAGCACCGTGTGTCTTGCAAAATGACAAAGGTCAAGAGTTTGCTAATAAAATTATTGAAGTAGTTTACGGAATGTGGAAACTACTCAAAATTTTCTTGAAAGTTTTTCAGACACAGCCAATCGCAAGGTTCAATTGAACGATCAGACCAAGACATTGGAAAGCTTGATAGCCACTTGTCTTGAAACTAACAGTACAAACTTGTGGTTAGTGGCAATAAAATGCATTCAATTTATGCAAAATAGAGCACATCACTCTAGAATAGATCGCACTCCATATGAAGTTTGTTTGACTATAAAGCGAATGTAGGTTTAATAACCTATTTACTGCTCGATACTTTGTGAGAAATTACAAGTGAAGCAGATCTTGTGCCATAAGAAATCAGCCTGGAAATGATATCTAACTTCAGCCATCAATATCAACAGAGGGTGAGGATATAAGCGCAATAAACGATGACAATATGTACGTGAAACTGGAGAATGGAGGGTACTGTTCCAGGTTCAGTAAAAAACGGTAATAATAGTTAAATGGTAACTGAAGGGGACAACATAATTTCGAAATAGAAAAGATAAATAAAATGTTTTAGGGATGTTGAAGTGAAATATTTTGAAGAAAACAAGGAAGACTCTTCTTTTTCACCCGATGAAGTATCGAAAAATACTCAAGAAGCTCGACGCTCAGGTAAACAGTCAACTAAATAAGCAAGCAGAAAAAATATTACGGCATTCGAAGTTAAAATTTCCAAGTGTAAATGTAGGAGAAACAGTTCGAATAAGAAAACCAGAGGTAGATATGAGTGAGGCTGATAGCCGAAATATTATAGCTGTCATAATATCTAAGGAAAATGAAAACATATGAAATTGGTACAAAATATGAAATTTTAAATCCACTGTACACAAGAATGACTTCACTGCCTGCAAGGAATCTTTAATTTCAGTTAAATTAAGTTCTGGTGAATGCAATAAGTCTAAGAAAATGTGCTCGTAATAATTCCAACTTAGGTGGCCAAGGATTTCAATATTACTGTTGTAAAGGCAATTGAAATAAAGTTGCTGGAAATGTAAAAAAAAAAAAAAAATAAAAAACCCATCGAAACTCCAAATGTCACAATAGCCAAAATGAATAATTTGTTAAATATGTAATAAAAAATCCAAAATCCTTTGTAACTCTAAATAATACATTACCCCTTCCAGTCAAAATAAATAAATAGTTAGAAATGTAATAATATTGTATTTCTAATGTAATTTATTGTTTGTTATAAAAATAATTATATTGTGATTGGAACCTCAGAACTGACATTATTTATTTTGTTATACTCTTCAATGGACCTCTAATTTGGCACTTCTGGGTGGGTCAGGGACATAATGACTTACCTCTTTTTCTTCTTTTTTTATTCTATTAGATTGGTGTAAGAATTGTCTCATTCCGACAGTAACTTATCTTAATATATTTGCTATATTTAAATTTTTTCAACATTTAAAAATATACTAATATGAGAAAATATTATAAAATATTTAAATTATAAATTTATTAAACAGATGTCTAAATTTAAAACTTACTCCTTATACTACATTTTTCTTAATATTCATTGCTAAAAGTATGAATTTTAAAACTATATTATTTATTCTTTCATTATCCTACTGTTTAAAATTTTTACTTAATTGATTCAGTAATTATAAAATAAATATCTTTAATCCCTTAAGTCTTGGCGTCCTATTAATAAGACAGATATTTTGATTGAGTATTATTGTCCCTTAAGAATTATTTTTGTTATTCGTTTCATGCAGTTATGATAGTACATGTTCCGTACTAAACTTAATTAATCATATTGACCGAACTCCAGTGAGAATTAGTAATGATGACCGATAAATATGATTAATATGCAGTACTTATCAAATTTACCAAACGAAGCGGTTATTATTAATAATAACCGAATTTATCAAACTAACCGTAACATATATATTGTTATAATTTTGTTGGAAATGCTTTAAAAAAAGTTTTCATTGCATTTGAAGGTTTTCATTTTCAATTCTTCACATATTACACGTAAACACATAAGTAAATACAGAACTTGTGTGGAAATATAAATTATTAAAAACAACGTTTAAACACACAATAAAATAAGTTGATTTGATCATACGTATACGTTTCGTGAGTACTAGGACTCACATCCTCAGTGTAAAAAACTTTAAAAACAATATCGCCCTAACTACATGAACGGTGAAAACCCAAATGTCAAAACAAAATACCAAAAGACCATCAAGTTCTAACAGCCAATGAAATTAATGCGGAAGTGAAGTGTCATGACACAACAAATCCACCCAGAAAGTTGAGATGTATGGTACACTAGATAAATCATTAACCAAGGAGTCTTTAAATTTATGGGTATGAAGAGCCTCAAAAAAGTCTAAATCCAGAGGAGTTAAAGTTTTTTACACTGAGGATGTGAGTCCTAGTACTCACGAAACGTATACGTATGATCAAATCAACTTATTTTATTGTGTGTTTAAACGCTGGTTTTAATAATTTAAACACATAAGTGTTTAATTCGTATGAAGTGAAATCACAAAAATATATTAATGTTTACTCTGCTTAAACTTTTAATGTTTTCTGCTGATGGTTATAAGAAAATAATATTTTGGAAAATTTTTTCGTTATATGCAGGAAATGAATTATCTTTTAAATGACTTCTTCCAATTTATGCCTTTATGAAAGAAGTTCACATTTTGTGCTATATTTTTCTGAAATATTGATAAAACTTAAAAAAAAAAAGTCTTGTGTTTAAAAATTTTGCATGGTAGTTTTCATGCGAGCATACAAAAAAAAAAAAAAACCCCAAAAAAAACCAGTTGATTTTCGTTTAAAGTACTATTTTAATTAAATCGAACAATTATTTTCTTTAAAAGGAAAAAATTAAGTGTCCATTAAATGGCATATCCATTGTTTTTTTGGCTGATGGCTACAAGAAAACAAAATCCTATATAAAACCTACTTTTTTCATATGCAAGAAATTAATAATCTTTTAAACGATTTCTCGTAATGAATTCTTTCAGATGAAATAAGTCCACATTTTTGTGCTATATTTTTCTGAAATATTGATGTAACTGATAAAAAAAATATATATATTTAAAAATTTTACCCAGTAGTTTTCATGCGAGGCAAAAAAAAGTCTAGTTGATTTTCTCTTTACATAAATGTAGTAAAAAATGCACGAGAAAGATATTCAGTTACACACAGGTTTACGTTTTAGGATAGACACCATCTGTTATAACTGCACTGTAGACTTTTTCTACTAGTGTCTCGTGGCAGACATCACGTGACCATACTTAGGTTCATGCCTTTTTACATCTTTAAATAGGCTTTGATTTAAAAAGAAGTATTTGATAATACTGCGCTGAAATTAAACTTTAAATATTAAAACGTCTTTAATGTAAAAATTTAAGCGTATTTTATCGTATTTAAATAAACATTTCATTTTATTAATAGAAATAAATTCTTTTTTATATCAAATTTAACTTTTATTAAAATATTCCATGCATAACATTTTAAAATTAAAAAGTAGAAAATAAATTCTGAAATAGAATATATAAGTTATTATTTTATTTTAAGAATAAAAATAAATCTTTAATTGTTATTAATATAAAATTTTTTGGTACTTTTCGGTTAGCCAGGCGCCAGAGTTATAAATACATATATATATACACATATATGTACATATATATGTGTGTGTACACACATGCACAAATATATATTCATACATACATATGTACACATATGTGTATATATATATGCATATATATATGTATATATAACACTGGTAGCCGAAAAGTACCAAATTTTCTTTTATAAAAAATATTTCATTTATCGTGAAAAATATAAAGTAACCGATAAAATATTTTTAAATAAAAAGGTTGAAAATAAAACTGAAATAGAATATTTCATCGCTAAAATGTTTATAAACAAAAAAGTAAAAAAAAAAAACAAAAAAAAACAAACCTGAAATAGAATATTTTACCCGATAAAACATTTAAAAATAAAGATCTAGAATAAAAAAAAAGTGGGATTCGAAATCATGCTATCAACACTCAAATGCATTGCTCTAACTAATCAACCACCTAGAATATAGCCATTTAGCAAGAAAACATTAAAACAAATAGCCACATCTGTGATCTTAAGGCCGGAATCTAAGTATGATCACCTGATATCTTGCGCGAGACATAAAGATATTGTTAAATGAAAAAGTTGAAAATAAATCTGAAATAGAATATTTCACCGCTAAAACATTTACAAATAGAAAAAAAAAACACCTGAAATTGAATATTTTAACAGCTAAAGCATTTTAAAATAAAGATATCGAATAAAAAGAAAACGTGGGATTCGAAATCATGCTATCTAGACTCAAATACATCGGTCTAACTATTCAACCCCCAAGGACATAGCCGTTTAGCAACAAAACATTAAAATAAGTAACCAAATCTGTGATCTAGGCAAGAATCTAACAAGGGAACCCCTTTTGGTGCTGCTTGCACCTAGCATCGAGACCTGGTGCATTTTGTAGTTCTATACTTAAAAGTTAGAGAGCCGATAAAATTCCTCTGTTAAAATGATATTTTATATACTTTTTTATACTTTTAATTTTTTTAATTGGATTTTTATTTGTTTACTAGCAGGGATGACCGAGTTAAGTTCGTTCAAAATTAGCCTTGTGTTTGATTTGATATTTTATTCTCATTGTATCACTCTTGCGGTTTAGATACAATTGACATGATCCTGAGACATAGTGACCCAAAATAACCCACTAACCGAATTTTCTCGAACATGCGACCTAACCAAGGCTCTTCTCGAACCCGAAAACAATAGAATACAAAATTTAGTCAAAATCGTTAAAGTCGTTTTATAGATAAAATTAGCTTGACCTGCGGTAACACAAAAGGGACCCACTAATATAAATTTATCGAACATGTGGCCTATTCCAATGGTCTTCTCGTCCTGGGAAACGATGTAATAAAAAAAATTGTCAAAATCGTTTGAGCCGTTTTTTAGATACAATTAGCTTGACACACAAAATGACCCAGTAATCGAATTTTCTCGAACATGCGACTTTAGCCCAATGGTCTTCTCATAACCAGAAACGGTATAATACAAAATTTTGTCAAAATCATTTGAGTCGTTTTTTAGAAACAATTAGCTTTACCCACAGTGACTCAAAAATGACCCACTAATCGAATTTTTTCGAACATAAGACTTAGTCCAATGGTCTTCTCATGACCAGAAACGGTATAATACAAAATTTTGTCAAAATTGTTTGAGTCGTTTTTTTTAGATAAAATTAGCTTGACTCACAGTGACCCAAAAATGACCCAGTAATCGAATTTTCTCGGCATGTGACTTAGCCCAATGGTCTTCTCATGCCCAGATACGATATATCACAAAATTTTGTCAAAATCTTTTAATTCCTTTTTTAGATACAATTAGCTTGACCCACAGTAACCCACTAATCAATTTTTTTCGAACATGTGACTTAGCCCAATGGTCATCTCATGCCCAGAAGCGGTATATTAAAAGTTTCGTGAAAATGTTTTGACATTTATTTTAGATTCAATTAGCTTGACACGTGACCAATTGTGACCCAAAATGACCCAATAATCGAATTTTCTTGAACCTGCAACCTAGCAAAATGGTATTCTCGTGGCCTAAAACGATAAATTACAAAATTTCGTCAAAATCGTTAGAGCCTTTTCCTAGATAAACTTAGCTTGACCCACAGTGACCCCAAAATGACCCACTAATTGAATTTTCTCTAACATTTGACTTACTCCATTGGTCTTCTTGTAATCCAAAACAGTAGATTACAAAATCGTTAGAGCGGTTTTTTAGATAAAATTAGCTTGACCCGAAGTGACCCAAAAATGACCCACTAACCGAAATTTCTGGAACATATGTCCTAGCCCAATAGCTTTCTCATGTCCAAAAACGGTTGGATATGAAATTTAGTCAAAATCGATTGAGCCGTTTTTTAGATATAATTAGCTTGACCCTGACCCATTATAACCCAAAATGACCCACTAATCGAATTTTCTTGAATACATGACCTAGCCCAATGGTCTTCTCGTGCCGAAAAATTGTAAAAATGCAAAATTTAGTCAAAATGGTTAGAGCCGTTTTTAAGATAAAATTTACATACACACACGCACACACACACAATTTTTCTCGTATTATAATATAAGATTTCACGTCAAAAGTGAGTTAAGTCGACAAATATGGCGCTAAACATTTTAGCCTGCTTTATCCCTCTAGTGTCTAGTATATGTACGGTACGTATTAGAATTAAATCAGATTGGGATTTATTCGATAGTAGTATAAGAAACAAGAATTAGTTTTTTTCCTATGCAGACGATAAATGTATAAATAGTAAATATATACCCATTAAAAACTTTCAAGATCATTGAAAACCATTTTTTTAATTGAAATACAAAATAACTATTTTCTTTTGAAGTCAGATAGAATAAAGTTTCGAATGTTTAAAATGAAACGCTGTTGTATTAAATGTTGTGTCTTTTGGCAAAAGTAATCATAAAGTAAATTAATATTTTTATACAATTTAGAAAATTTACTTTGTCTAATTAGGTTGGACATTAAAATTTCTAGCGAAGTCCAAACCACTGCTCACTCACCCATGAACAGCTGTTATTTCATTTGCACAGGGTTCCCGGAAAGCTTTACTTAAAAAAAAAAAAAAAAAAAAAAAAAAAAAAAAAAAAAAAAAAAAAAAAAAAAAAACAACCACCAAATTTTCTATTGCCAAAAATGTGAATATAATGTTGTAATTTTTCAAAATCAATTTCATAGGTTCTTGTGGGAATTTTTAAACTTTTTTTCAATATTTTATACTTATTGACTAATTTGAATTTTTGAATGCTTTTCTTAAAATAAATTCTTCGTTAATAGTCCGAAAAGTGGTTTCGTTAATTGCATTTTCAGAAAGTTATGCTGCTGCAAAATCAAAAAATAGGATTCTAACAGAAAATTTTTATCGATTCTCAAACTTCCTAATATAGGGCTTTAAAATGTACCAGGTCTCAATGATAGGTGCAACCAGCACCAAAAGTGGTTCCTTTGTAAGTATGATCACCTGATGTCTTGCGCGAGACACCAGACTGTCTTTTTTTCCGACACCATGGAAGTTTTCCATGAAAGGACAGATTACATAACGGGCAGATTCCATTTTCACAACTTCTATTGTACTATTTTAGTTAAATCAAATAATTACTTTTTGCACGTAAAGAAAAAAAATAAAGCTATAACATTTATTTAACATTCATGGTTTAACATTCAAATTATAAATATTTGCGTTTTAAATTCTTTCAGTTTAAGTTTTGTTTTTTTAGTTTTTATAATATGCTACAAGTAAATAGATTTCATTTTTCTGCAGCAAAATATCGCAAGATATTATTAGTGTTGCCTTTGCTTTAGCTTTTACCGTTTCTGCTGATGGTTATTTACCGAGTGGTAAAAGAAAAAATTCCCAAAGTTTATTTTATATCCAGGAAATGAAATACCTTTGAAATGGCTTTTCGTAATGAACTCTTTTATGAATGAAGAAAAATTTTCGAGGCTAGTAGATTCAGATTTTTTTAAATGTCTAAAAACGGTGGCAGTTCATTGAAGTACTGTGATGTCATTTGGAGGAGAAAAAAATGAGATTTGCAGCGCATAGAAATTTGAAAAGAAATCTAATTTTTAAAAAGAAATATTTCTTCAGTTTCATTTCTTTTTTTTTCATTGCCTGTCACGACATTTTAAGATAGTCTAAATGATCCAAAGAAGCGTCTTTTAAATAATTTTTGTGAATATATTTTTTAATTTACTCAACCATAATTATTATAAATTTTTAAATGCATTAAAATTTCCACTTTTTAACGCCATTTTAAAATTTCCTTTAACTGTACAAACTTTAAAATACACAAAAACACATACACACACACACACACACACACACACACACACACACATATATATATATATATAGATTTCATCAATAAATAAAAAATGCAAATACACTATAAATTTGGAAAGAAGGTGTATATCAACAATATTTATAACATTTAAGAATAAAACCCCAAAATTGTAAATGTAAATTACACAGGTAAAAAAGTACGAGCTGCTTTTGCGCCAGTTATGCAACAATTTTCATTAATTATATTTGAAATTTATATCAATACTTATATATATATTCAGGGTGTCCGAAAAGTCTGGAAACGGTCGAATAACTCGAGAAATACACACCGGATTGAAAAACGGAGAATTACGTATTAAATATTTTAAAAATAGCTATTTAGTGATACCAAACTTCACCCTCCATCTCGCCCGCCCCTGGGGTCAGCGAGTGTCCTACTTTTAAATCTTGGATGAAACCCCCATTTTTTATTGCAGATTTGGATTCTACTGAAAAAAGTAAATGACATTTGTATTTATTTTTTTTTTCTTTCGCCTATCGAGAGATGATTACCAATCGCTGTAATAGAGCAAAATGCGGTCAGATTCATTTGCGGAGCTGGAAATCCTATTTTCCATTGAGGTGAGGATTTTAAAATTTAAAAATATGAAAATAAACAGAAAAATGTTTCCTTTTCTCTGTACATCATGAGAAAGAAAGAAGTCACTGCTTAAATTCTAAATGAATGCACTACTTTTTACACTTTCGCAATCAACGACGTGAACGAAGTAGCTTCTTGTTCTCTTCGGGGTGCTTCATTAATTTGAGTCCCCTTGCCTCTTCTGATTCTGTGTACTTGTTTTAGGTGAGCCTCTCACCTCTAACTGTTTAGGCAATAATGGTAGAATCCCTACTTAATTAGATGTTCAAATTTCTAACCTCTTGCTGTTTGACGCTGTCCTAATCGGACATATATGTTATAAATTACTTTCTAAAAAGAGTCTGGTGTTATAGTGTCAGAACATTATATTACTCTTTCCTTTGATTCATCGATGTCTGAAGGTTTGATTTAGAACACTTCGCTTTTCAAACAACCCCAGTAGAAATAATGTAGAAAGGTTAGATCTGGTGACCTTGGTGGTCACTTAATTGCACCTCTCATACCAATCCAAACGCCATGAAAAATGGTGTTTAATAAATTGTGAAATAATATTGAGCCTCATCCTGCTGAAATCAAATATTACTGAAGTCTATTCCAGAAATGTTTCGGATTTCCGCTATTGTCTGATTATTCAATAAATCAACGTACTTTTCATCTGTTAAACTGCTGTTGATGAAAAACGTCCGAAAATTTGATTGCACAATATTCCAGTCCAAACATTAATTTTTTGTTGATATTGCTTATGGGAATCTCTCATCCAATGAGGGAATCTCATCGGACTAATATCGCATATTGTGTCTATTGACTTCTCCATTCTACTGGAATGTAGCTTCATTAGAAAGGTAAATCCAAAAACAAAATGGTCCATTTTCGTTACGCAATTTCATTATTTCCTCACAAAATTCTAATTTACAATCGAACTCGTCTTCCAGGAACACATGAGTCATTGTCACCTTATAGGGATGGGATATTTTTGCTATCAGTATCTTATTCACAGACATTTTGTCTATGAAAGTTTGATTGGACGATCTTCTAATAGATGTATAGGTATCTTCAACAAGGTTTTCAGAAACTTCAAAATTCTTGTCCTCGTTCGTGGCCCTTTTTGACCTTCCCGATCTCGGTCGATCTTTGACAAAGTAGTGTCTCGATACCGAGTAACTGTTTTATAAACAACTGATTTGGTGAATGGTGGACGGCCTGGGTGGTTATCATTAAATAAGTGTGCAAATTCTTCGCATGATCTTATTTTATCGCCACACCCTCGCAGTATAATTATATGTATTCTTTCATTCTCGGACAAAGACATTATGCAAACTAATAGTAAAAGAGTTCGACTGCACGTGGTTGGTTGTAGAGCGGCGTTCGATTGAACGTGGTCGATTTATGGAATTGTATAAGGAGAGAGAAAAAATTGCGAAATCATTGAGTTATGCCATGTCGTTGTTTGGTTTTAATTGCAATTTGAAAGATCAAGATGACACGATAACTTTATGTAACAGTTGATGAGAAATGAGAATTTGAATTCACCAATACCTACTCCGATATAGGAGGGCACTACAAGTTGATATGGTTCGATGATTTTAACTAAAAGTTGTTGAGAATTCAGAATTTGAATCAGGAACTTTTTTCTCTAATATAGCAGGGCAGATGAAAAAATAGAAATGACACACGTCATTTGTAACTCTGATATAGGAAGGCACTTTAAAAGTTTGATATTATGCAATAATTTTATGAAAAAGTTGATAAGAAATGAGAATTTGAATTAACCAATAACTACTCCTATGTAGGAGTCCACTCTAGAAGTTTAATATGGTTCGATGATTTTAACTAAAAGTTGTTGAGAATTCGGAATTTGAATCTAGATTATTTACTTGAAATTTATGTTGTAAAAAATGTATTTTTGATTTTGATTTATTTTTTATGTTGCTGAAAAATACGTTTTTTGTTTGTTTTGCCGTCCGTCATTATTTATAAATATTGAATATATATATATATGTACGTATGTATGTATTATATATATATATATATATATATATATATATATATATATATATATGTACATATATATATTTATATATATTATCAAAAGGCCGTCTTTACAAATATAAATTAAAAATTTGCTTTTTTCTTTATTTTTTACAGTTAAATAAGGACAATTTAAAATTAAATTGCTGCCGAACATTTTCAACAAATGTTTTCCAAATTACATTGTATTCCCGCAAAGTTCTAACATGCCATTTTGTTACCCCTAGAGTTCCGCAATCGAATTCTGTGGATTTTGCGTACAGAAACCATGCAGATCCAAATCTTAAGTCAATTGAATAAAAAAGTAAAAGAAAAAATATTCTTTCTTGAGAATTTAATACTATCAAACAGAAAATGAATAGTTAAACTCTTCGAAATTGTTTACTTTGTTTTGAAAGCAAAATATTCCCGTAGTCTTTAAATCAAGCGTACTTTGTTGTTTGTGATTAAATAAAATTCTTAAAAATGTAGTCTATACTTAAGAAATCCAAGATATAACTTTATATCAATGTTTAGTAAAATTAGTTTCCAGAAATAATGATCTTATTAATAGAGTTCGAAATGCAAATGCAAAAAGAAATTATCATATAACGACTAGAAAAAAAAAACGAAATTACAGATACTGATAAAATGTCCATAAAATGACATTATATGGAAATAGTGGAATAACAGGTTTAGTTGAAATTCCCATCTATAGTGTTGAAGTCGAAAGGTTTATTTTACTGAGTGCTGTAACAATGTAATCTACATAAGAAAGCCTAGATCTAACTTTATATCAAAGTTTAGTAAAATTAATTTCCAATTATAACGACCTTATTAATACAGTACGAAATGCAAGTACAAAAAGAAAAGATCATATAACGACTACGCAAGATAAAAGAAAATTAAAGATATTGATAAAATGTCAAAAAAATGACATTATATGGAAATAGTGGAATAACAGGTTTATTTCAAAATCCCAACTACAGTGTTGAAGTCGAAAAGGCTTATTTTACTGGGGTGCTGCATTTTCAGATCTACAAGAAGAACGTTGGATGTAAAACTGCATACACTGAAAAAAAAAGAGTCCAGTTTTCCTGTAGAAATCGGAAAAATGGTTGCCCTTATCGTACCGGAAAAATTTCCGACCCAGTTCGGAATAAAATCTGTAAAATCGGAATAAAATCCGTAAAATACCGTTTTATTGACTACTTCCTTTTTTTACGGATTTTATTCCGAGCTGGGTCGGAAAATTGCCCGCTACGATAAGGGCAACTATTTTTCCGATTCTTACAGGAAAACTAGTCGGATTTTTTTTTTTTTTTTTACAGTGTACAATCAGTTTTTTGATATCCTATATTCTTTAAAATAAAAAAAAGCACAGAGTAAGGTCTTGTATATTTTGATTACATGTTCTTAAATTTGAAGAAGCTCATTTAAGGTTTTCTTGGAGCCCTTTTTAAAGTTTCTTCTTACTAAATAAAAAAAAAAAAAAGAAATACACTGTAAAAAAATACGACCAGTTTTTCTGTAGGAATCGGAAAAGTAGGTGTCCTTATCGTACCGGAAAATTTTCCGACCCAGCTCAGAATAAAATCTATAAAAAAAAGGAAATAGTGAATAAAACGGTATTTTATGGATTTTATTCCAAGCTGGGTCGGAAAATTTTCCGGTACGATAAGGGCAACTATTTTTCTGATTCCTACAGGAAAACTGGTAGTATTTTTTTTACAGTGTACATTTAAAACCTTTTCTACACTTTCATTCTATATTTATACTTCTTTTAATTTTTCTGCAACACTTTTTTAAATTAGAATTTTTCTACTTATTTGATTGATGAAATGTTGTGATTAAATAATGGAAAAAAAAACTGTTAAAAAATTGGTGTTCAAAGATTTTGTACAGCTTATACGGCACATGTTCGTGCCACTCGTCGCGAAGGGATTAAAAGCTGTCTTCTTTAAAATAAATTATAGCTATGTTTTTTTTTTTAAATTATTATTATTATACACGCTATGAACGTTTCCGGCTCCACTTTTTCTATAAAAATATTTTATGAAGCTCCCCTCACAGAAAAATGTATATATTTAATTTTACTACCATTAGTAGTTTTTTTTTCTGTAAAATAATTTTACACGAAATTCCTGAATTGTAAGAGCTTAATGGAATGAGATGTACTTGCATCTCATAAGCAGCAGTGTTGCCAATTTAACACGTTTCTTAATAAAATTTCTATCACCACTTCCTGTAGCAATCTGAGTTTTGTTCAGACATGAGGTGATTAAATTAAACGAAGATTACAATTAAAAAATAGTGGTAAGTATGTTTAATAGAAAAAAAACCGCGATGAATTTGTAACACTGATAAGACGTGTGTGTATCGCTACTACTACTACAGTGAAATGCTAACGGTGAGTTTATTATTGCATGTTTTGTACCATATGATCAATCGCGCCCTACACAACTAGTTTACAGCTAGCTGAGGTACAGCCCTGCTTACTTAAAGGTTTGACAAGCCTGGTGTAGAGTATTAGTGTAGAAAAATATAGTGTAAATGTACCTACTAATGTTTTATTAGTAAGCTGCTGTAAAAATGTAAATTTTAACAGTAATTAATCTAACTCTTTTAATAATTAAAATTGCTTAAAAAACTATTAGCTTCACATTTATTGTTTTTCGTTTAATTTATGTAAAATACATAAATCAAATAAAAAAGTTATTTTAACAATTGGATTTGAAAAAGTAAAACAAATTAGGGAATCCATCGGTGATTTGAAACTCTGTGGGATTCCAATCCCTAATGATATCTCATAAAATCTGTTTAATTCATGTTTTTATATTAATTATCGGTTCTTTCTTTTTAAAGAGTTCTTGTCGCTTTTTAATATACTTTGGCGCAGTTGGGCTTAAGACAATGAAATTTGTTGCCAAGTAATATAAACAGCTAAGAAATTGAAGCTGGTGAATCATTATGTTTGTTCATGTATTTATTAAAGAAATGCTTCTGATTACACGTATAAGATAAATTGCTTCTCTTAAATAAATGGCTTGCGTATGTAAATATAAATTATAAATAAGATGTGTAAATATTAAAGATGTTTATTGTGTATATGAAAAAGTGAATTATGAAAAGTGTATATGAGAATTTTCATCTGCTGCCAAGCCCTTTTCCTAAATTTCACAAGGGTACCTATAAAGATTAAGTATCAATTTATTTATAAGTTAAATAAAAATAAACTGTTTGTATTTAAATTTCTGGAGGGCAGTGTACAGTCGTGGAAAGAAAAAGTAAACACCCCCTACTAACTCCTCAACAAATTATCGTAGAAGAAAGTACTGGTACCGAACGATTGGAAATAAAGCCTACTTTTAAATGATGGATATAAAATTTGCTTAGGGGCCATCTACACATTGAAACACAAACCCAAACTTAATTTTGTTCAATGGCAATACCCAATTTTAACAAGATATTCCAAATCTTTGGTTCAAACTATGCCTAGACACCAAATTTCAAGTCATTTGAATGATAAGTTTTTGTATTATACACATTCATAATTTAGTGATATTAATGTTAAATTACATTTTCATATTTTTATTAATATCGCCTGAATTTATACTCCTAATGTGCTAAGTTTTTGTGTAGCAATAATAGTAAAATACCCAAACATAAATACGTTGAATCTGCAATTTTTATAATTTTATGATATGAAATATAAATTATAAAATTAATATTCGAAAAAATCATGAATTGCAACCTACAATTTTTCTGATGGGTTTACATTTATTAAGTCCTGCTTTATGTAAATCCAAAGTTTCACATTTTTCTTCCAAGTAGTTTTCAAAATGTGCTTAAAAAAAAGCAAAATGATGGTTTAAATAGTCTATGATAGAAGTGACTAGATATTTTGTAATTTCTCATGTTATCCTGTAATCTAGCAGTCTTCAATAATTGCCGAATGGCGCTTAAGATGCCTTGATCAAGAAGGCTCTCTCAGTCTACAATCGAGTTCCGAACTTCAATTTGAATACAGCTCCTAAAATATGCACGTTTTAAAATAATTATTTTCTCGGAAACTTATCGTACGAATTGCATAAAATTTTGTTTTTAGGCTAATTGAAGGGTGTAAGTGTTCACTTTTCCTGTCAGAATTGTGTATTGCTATTGAAAAACAAACAAACAATGTTATAATTCGTTTTAATATGTAAATGGCCCCTAAGGAAATTTTATATACATCATTTAAAAGTGCACTTTATTATCAATCGTATGGTACCGGTAACGTTCTTCTACAATAATTTTTTGAAGATTTAGTAAGGGATGTTTACTTTTTTTTCTACGACTATACATGCTCGTAATATTTCTACTTGTTTACATTTGAAAAATTAAATATGAATGAATCTTAAGGGGTCTCCGCGGCCGAGTGGTTAAGACACCACGCTGCTAGTCTCTTTAGAGCGTAGGAGGCTTGTTGCGTTCGACTCCCGCTGGCTCCATTGCACACTCTTTGTGGAGCTCCCGGATGTAAAAATTCTCTGTGCTGTAAATTTCATTCCGCTATCTCGTCCCTGTATATCGACGATGACTTATAAGCGGGCCTTGTTGTCAAGCACACAAGTCTGATGTATGTGTCCAATAAAACAAAAACATGAATCTTAAACTTGGTATAGTTTAACAAAAGGTATTTTTTTTTTAACTCGAAAACATTACTAGTTCAAAAAGAATTTAAACAAAGAATGACGAATTGTTTTCAATGCAAAATATTTGAAATTATTATGCTTAAATATGGATAGGAAAAATTATGAAAATTAATTTTGTACATTTTTTTTTGACATTTTGCATGATACAAGATAAAAAAGTAAGGTAAACTAAAGCATATTAAGATACTTGCATCTTGAACAAATTTTTGTTATATAAATGTTACTACGAAGCCGAAAACAGGTTTTTTTCAGAAATAGTTGTGCGAAATTTTTTTTTAACCTAAAGTAAATTTTAAAATTTACTCAAGAAGTATGTAAACTTCAGTGTAGCGCATACTTTTTGAAGAAAATACACATTTTAAATCATTTTACAGCATTAAAATTTTATTAAATATTGAAAGAGCATACGCAGAAGAACATATATGCTTAATTTACTTACATTTTATTTATAAATTCTTTAATGTTTCAACAGATATGTAATGATATGATTAAAAAACAATATTGTCCATAAACCCTTCATAGAGTGAAACCCTAAGTAACTGATACCTTATGAATACTTCCTTTTCAAATCACTATTACAAAATTTTAAATCCATTTTATACTTATTTTTCTTTTCGAAAGAATAGTAGAGATACATTAAGGAATTACGGTTGACAAAATTCTCAAAAATTATACATCGTATTGTTAAACATTATCATTTTTTTTATAAATATCATCAAAAACACCAGTAACTGACACCAACTATATTGTGAAAAACCAATAACTGATAGAAAGAGAACCAATGTCTTTTGAAGCATGTGCTTCAAAAGTACTTTAATCTTTATTATAAAAACAAAATACTTAAACCTTATTTATATATATATATATCATACTACAGATACACGTGTCTCTTTTTTTCATGTGTTAAATTATTATTAATGCAAATATCCAATGACTGACATTTATGAACCAGTAACTGATAATTGGTGTCAGACGGGGTTAGATGAATTTAAATTTTAACGCTGTTTAAAACAATATAAATTTAATTTATTATTTTAATCAGTTCAAATAATAAATTAATATTTTTGTAATATAGCGAATATCTGACTCCTCTGTCAGAGACTGGAGAAATCAAATTACTGGAACCAATAACTGGCAACTCCCCGTTAAACTAAATTGAATAACTCTTAACTAGAAATCATGACCCAATTGTATAATAGGCATCTTTTAACTAATTTCTACAAGTATAACTTTAAGAAACAGTTTAGGATCACATTCCTCATTGAATATGTTCTTGGCCTACTAGTGGTGAATAAATTGACTCCAAAATATAAATAAGTGAGGAAGTTACCTCTAGATGACATTACTTTGCAGAATTTTACAAAAAATGCTTATTAGAGTTGAATTAGAGTAAAGTGAGTTTTGCTGAAGTGCCCGTTAACCCTCTCACTGCGCAACCCGAAATTTCCTACGTCAATAACTGCGGGTTTCAACCTAATCATTGTAAGTTTTTTGAAGCTAAGGCTCCGTTTAGACAGGAAAAATGCTCCCTCTCACGATAAAGCAATAAAAATATTACCTGCTATTTCTTTTCCAATCACACTTGTGGTTTATAACAAAAGGAAGGGATATACAACAATGCAAAGAGGTAAGAAGATTAGATCGAACTTGAAGCGTATTATCCCACCCGTTTTTCATCGCCTTCCCTTCCTCAGGATTCAAACTTCGGTACTCTCTATTAGAATATTTATGCTCTGTCTCATTTATCACGTGGCCACATCTCAATGACTGGATTATAGGTCAAAATATCAATTATAAAAATTTAACTGGATATTTTTCGTTTTATCTCAATTGAGAAGGAACATTTCTTTTGTCTGTCTTAGAAGGAGAACTTAAAATTAAACAATTTGTGTTTAACATTAAGCCCCTGACTGTGTTGTAAAAGGGCAAAATTGTAATGGGATCATTCCATGTCACGTGCGGGACAGTTTTCCTACATATCTCGTTATTATATCCTCAAATCTAAACAACTATGCTAATATGGAAATCTAGAGTTTTCTGTTGTTTTTAATTTATAGTTTATGTTTTAAAACTTATAAGTTAACAGATATAGGTATTTATGTAAGTGTCGTGAGCAGGACATTTTGTCCGTTTTTTATGAAATGGCCCTGAAACGGGCAGATTACTTAGGTCTAGGATTTAAAATGTGGAGATTTTTATTATCTATTATTTTTGTTATTTATTTGTTATTAAAAAAGGGCAGCTGACTAAGGTCTAGGGTTTAAAATGTCGAGATTTTTAAACCTATTAAAGTGCTATTCCATATTACGTGCTTTTATACATATTACTGCTGTTTTAACAATGCCTCAAATTAAAACATCTATACTAATATGAAATTATAGGTTTTTTGTTAATTTTAATGTATAGTTTGTATTTTAACAACTTATAATTTAATAAGTATAGGTGTTTATGTAAGCGTGATGTGCGGGACATTTTGTCCGTTTCTCATGGAATGGTCCAATGTTGTTTTCTCCGTATTTTCTTTTTGCTGAAAAAAGAAGATATTTTCAACACGATACAAAAAACTTCATTACGCATATGAATATAATCCTTGTAGAGTATAATCGTTACTCAGATTTTTAAAACTGCATTATATCTGTAGAATTATATTAATTTAAATAAAGCTTGTATTGTTGTGAAACCGACATCTTAGTGCACGCAAGCAGCAGTTCACGGCAATGAGGAGATTAAACGAGTAAGAATAATTATAAGGAAGCATTTTTCTCAAATCATAATTGATTGAAAGTGTAACTATTTTGTAAGATTTGGACCCATCTTATTGTCACATAATTTTTTTTCGTGAGCCTTTCAGAGTGACGCGGAGAAGGAAGTTGTCACTTTTTTAAAGATCTTCGCTCTTTGTATTTTGTGCATTAGATAATGAGCATTTCTAAGTTTGTAGGAATTATGTTTTAATTCATTTTAAACTATGTGTTGCTGGATAGAATAGTTTACGGATTAATTTTGAATAGCTCGAATTTAAATTAGTCGAAAAGAAATATGAATATTATGACAAAAAATGGGACTTAACAGAATTAAATTCACGATTCTATTTTTAAACAAAACTGTGATTTTAGTTAGAATTTAGAATTAAATTTAAATTTTCGTTACTTACCCCATTTTCCCAGAAATTCAGGCAGACACTTACAATAAAGGAGGAGCAGGATATATAACACGACACAAATTTATTATAATACAAAGAACTGATATAGACGCAAGTATATTGTAGAGTCTAGTTGAATGCACTTATAAATGTTCGAATCCCATTGAGCTGGTCAAATTAGGAACACCTTCGATTGAATTCTTGACTTGTCATTTAAAAACGACGAATTACATAGTAAATGAATATAGATGAATAACTTTCTTACTCCGCATCGAATAATAAATATTAGACTCAAAGTATAATACACGCCTTAGCATACTTCCTTTTCACCGTTCGAATACCGAATGTTTGTTTTTTGAGATGGTACCTGTAGAGGCTGACGTCACGATTTTACGTCAGGTGCTCTGTTGCCAAGGTAACGAGTTTTTCCCTGGAACATGGAACATGAGATGTAGATATGGATTGCCTAGATGAGAGCATCTGTACATCCAGTCGAGAGGTGAAGTCGTCTATTGAGGCATGATAGGGAGCCGTGAAAGAAACTTATAAATGTGGTTAGGCCACTTAAGGTTAGTGATAATAATAGAAAAAGAGAGGCATAGTAAAATGGTAAGTAAAATACTTATAGGGTAACAATATAAAAAAGAGAGAAAAAGAGAAAAATGTAAAGTTCCAATGATCCGAAAAAAGGAGACGAAAAAGCTACCGGGACGTACCCCAGAAAACCAAGAAAAAAAAGACTCTTTACAGAGACCATACATTTTAAAAGTGTAACATTATTTTGAATGCTTAAGAAGCAATGCAACAATTTTTTTTTTTTTTTTTTTTTTTTTTTTTTTTTTTTTTTAGATTAAAGACAAAAACAAGACAGAAAGAGAGTAAAGTAGGAGAAGAAAGAGGGAAACTCAAACTTCATCATCTAACAAAGTAGAAAACCTTGGGCGTTTACGATTATGGGGGTCGGAGACCTCGTAGTCTGGTAACCCAGCTATTATATCATTGGGTAAATTATAGATATTTTTGTAGAAGTTTTTAGCAAGTTTACTTATGCGTACTTTGAGAGAAGTGGTTTTTAAGTCCCTTCTAATGGTTGTGTTTCTTAAGTATCTGTGACCGTTTCTGATGGTACGAAGATTTTTATTGTGTGCTTTACTAAGAAAATCCATGTTGGTTTTACAGGCAAAACCCCATATGGGGCTTGCATATGTAAGAATTGGTCTAATACAGGCGTTATAGAGGAGAATTTTATTTTTGATAGAGAGAGTTTTACCTTTTAATAAAGGGGAAAGGGTTTTTGAGATACCGGCCGCTTGGCCTCTGATGTTGAGGAAGTGTTTTTTCCATGTTAGTCTTTTATCCAGAGTTACCCCCAGATATTTGGTGTGGTCGGACCAGGGTATGGTTGTATTGTTGATAGTAATGCGGTTAGGGTTAGTAAGCTTCCTAGAGAAGTAAACTGCAGCAGTTTTTTGTTCGTTGAGTTTAATGCGCCATAAGGTGCACCAGGCCGTGAAATCGTCAATGTGTTTCTGTAAAATTTTGTATAAGGTGTAAGCAAAGTGAGCTGAGGCGTAAATTGCCGTGTCGTCCGCATACAGGGCAAGAAAGGTCCCCAGGGTGCGCGGTATGTCATTAAAGTAAATGTTGAATAATGTAGGGCCGAGGACAGAGCCTTGAAGAATGCCAGCAAGTATACGATATAAAGTGGAGAATATATTGTTGATGCGGACGCAGAATTTGCGATTGCTAAGGTATGAATGTATGAGGTGAATAAGTCTAGCATGAATTTTGAGCTTAATTAGCTTGTATATAAGGCCCTCATGCCAGACTTTGTCGAAAGCCTTAGCAATGTCCAGAAAAACAGCAGCTGCTGGAATATTCGAGTTGAGTTTCTCACTGAGAAACTCCACAACCCGAAGAAGTTGATGTACAGTGGAGTGTTTGGCTCTGAAGCCAAATTGTTCAGGGATCAAAATGTGATTAGTGTCAAGAATATCATTGAGCTGGGCCCTTATGACACGCTCAACTACTTTACTTAGAGAGGGAAGTAGGGATATAGGTCGAAAGTTTGTTGGATCAGATAGATTACATTGAGGCTTAGGGATAGGAGTCACAACAGAAATTTTCCAAGGGTTTGGAAAGTGATAAAATTTAAGGATAGCGTTAGTAAGATCTGTTAGATAGTTAATACAATTTTGAGGAAGGTTTTTAATAGCGAAGTTAGAGATTTTGTCGTATCCGGGGGATTTCCTGTTTTTGAGTTTTTTGATTATATTAGAGATAGTTACAGGTTGTATTTCTGGGAGTGGTTCCTCAGGAGGGGTACTTAAGAAGTTGTTGACAGTTTCATGGACATCAAAGAAATGATCCGGGTTTGCAAGGTAGGGATTAGGAGAAAATTGATTTGCGTAACTTTTAGCTAGAGTTTCAGCTTTATCATGATCAGTGTAAGCAGTGATATTGTTGGTGTCTGTTAACGGTGGAATGGGGGTGTGATGATTGTTAAGTTTTTTTTTAATGGCCCAGAGAGAGTTGTCTTCCGGAGAGAGAGAGCTGAGGAATTTCCCCCAACTCTTCTGCTTTTCTTTGGCAATAAGGGTTTTGATTTTATTGTTAAGACGATTAATAATTGGTTTTAGAGTTGGGTCTCTATTATTTTGATAGCGACGCCGTAAGTTATTACGATGTCTGCAGACAGCGTGAATATAGTTTGGAAGAATGAAGGATTTAGAGTTTTTGACATACTGACGAGTAGCCTGCTGTTGGGCATTAGTGATAAGATCTTGAAAGTGAGTAACTGCATTATCAATATCATTGGTGTTCTGAATGGTTGGAAAAGTTAAATCGGAATTGTTCAATATGTTTTTAAATTTGTTCCAGTCCACTGCAACCAGAGGAGGGGGAGAGGGGGGGTCAACAAGGTCAATTTTGAAGCAAACAGGAAAGTGGTCAGAAGTAAGGTCATTAATAACGGTGGTAGTAACAGGAAAGGCTAAGTTTTTGGAAATGCCAAAATCAATGATAGAAGGATGAGTGTTATTGTACCCAATACGTGTAGGTTTGTTTGGTGCATGTAGACTAAGATCAAGGTGTGAGATGAGGTTATGTAATGATCTGCCAAAACCAGAGGTCGAATGACAGTTCCATCGCCGGTTACGTGCATTAAAATCACCAGCAATGAAACTGTGTGTGTGTTCAGAGAGAAGTTGTGTAAGGTCGTTGACTGGGAATTGTCGCACATGTCTGATGTAAGCAGAAGTAAAGTTAATATTAATGTGTGGCAATTGTACAACAATTCCCGTATAGTCAATACCAGCGAGTGTAGTTTGTTGTGTAGTGTAATGTGGGATGTGTTGTTTAATGTAGATGGCAGTACCCCCGACGTTGGAACCAAGACGAGGGGTATGGTATAATTTATAGTTAGCGATTTTGATACTACCAGAAGTCTTATGGACTTCCTGAAGTAAGATAATGTCAATATTGGGATTGTTAGTAACGAAGTCATAAAATTCAGAAAATTTGTTGGAGAGAGAGTTACAATTCCAGGTTAAAACAATGAGAGAATTAGGGGGAGAACTACTCATGGTTGGAGGGGCTGAGCTCATTGGCAAGGGTGTCGAACTCTTGTATGATTATAAACATTTTTTCAAGTGCGTTATTAGCGCGTTTGGTTTGAGAGGCAATATTTTTGATACATTTAAGAAATTTTGATATTTGGAGGATCTCCTTCATGTCTTTGAATGTCTGAAAGATGTCCTGTAATTCATTAGTGTAACTAGTGGTAGTGGTTGTAGTGGTCGGAGCACTAACATTGTCTGTATTTTCTTTGGAGTTATTAGTGTTAGCAGTGAGAGGAGGGAATTCATCTTCGACATTAGAAGTGCTTCTTCCCGGTGTAACAGTTTTGTTTTGATCTTGTGTTGTTATGGTTTTTGCTTTTTTAGTATAGTTATAGCCTTTAAAAAGTTCAATGAATTGTTGGGTTTCCTTGGAAACCTGTGTATTGCTGTTTTTGCTATTGTTTGTGTTTTTACCGTTTCTATTTTCCAGTCTGTGTGGGTTTTTTACACATCCCCTGAATGTGGCTGGGTGATCTTGGCCGCAATTGGCACAAGTGGGGACGATACGCCCCTTGTGTGGACATGAAGGTGTTAAGTGTTGACCTGCGCACTTTGCGCACTTGGCATCGAAACCACAAACTTCCGATGCGTGGCCAAACCCTTGACATTTATAACATTGTTTAACTCTTTGTTTGCTGTTAAAAGCCTCAATTTTGACAGAAATGTAGTGGATTTCCCTAATCTGGTAAATTTCTTCAAAGTTAGCACGTGGCATGACATTCACCATGTACATAGGCATGGGGTTACCAGTTTTTCTGTGCTTCATCATTGAAGCTCTAGTGACTGTGAATCCGTAATCTTTAAGACTGTTAATAATTATGTTTTGTTCAGTGTAGCAGGGGAGGCCCCTAATGCAGACCTTTTTAGGTCTTTGCTCCTTGGGATGTAATGTAGTGTACTTTTTTGTATTTGTATCTAACCAATTTTGAGTTGCTCTAAAGTCCTCATCATTTTTGCATAGGACCATCAGACGGTCACCTTTTAGTTGTATAGTTGGTTTTTCCTTGTTAATTTCCTTAATATCTTTCGCTAAGTTTGACCAGTTTTCTTCTAATTCAATAAAGAAAGGGTTTATCTTGTTTTGTTTTGTGCTACCTGAGCTACCAGGACGAGATCCCGTGGGCTCAACGCTAGAAGCGTCAATGTTTTCATTAGTTTGGTCCATTTCGACGCTGTTGTCGAGACTGGCCTCATTGGCTAAGTTTTGGAATTTATTATTCAGGGGGAGGGTTGAATTTCCCTCGTCATTTCGTCTTTTTGTGCCTCTATTAACTGTTATGAAGTCGTTAAGTTTAACTTGTTCTAGAATAAAGTGAGCAGATTTTTTGTATTTTGAGAAACAAAAGACAGTAAAAACAGTAGAATTAAGTAAATTGTAAATGTTAGTAGGCTCCCTAACAATTAATAAGGCCTCACGGCAAGTTTCGCTCACCTCAGACTGATCGCCTAATGATGTTGCATACTCAGCCTTGCTTCTAGTTTCCAGGATGTAGTTATCGACGTAGCTGAAAAAGTCGATAAACAGTTGTTTAGCAGATTCGTCAAACTGTGTTGGAGTGTCCAGAAACTGGTTAACAAAGTCCGGTTGTCGCGTTCCATTGACAATAGTTGCCAGAATACTGATAGGCTGGTTGCCATTTTCAACCGCCGCCATACTGCGCAATCATAAGAAGAATCACCACTCAAACATAAATGTTCGTGGAATCACACAACTATTCATTACGAACCGCTATATAACCACCAGAACACAATACGTAACCAGAGCAGTAACACTCTATGAAATACCACAAAAAAAAATCACATAAAGAAAAGAGCAGCACAAAAGTACGTCTTCTCTCAACGAGAATCTCCACCGAACTAGGTTTTTCCCTTCCACAATCGTACTGATCGTCCAGTTGCATTTGTTTTGTGCTAACCTTTAGATAAATAGCCATCTTCATCATTCAGCTGCGAGAATTCCTGGGGTATCTTCTCCGTATGATTTTACATGTTCGTGGATAGTTTGTAGTTCTAGGTCTTCGACTCCTGGAATGATGATCGGTGTTGGAATCCTTCTGGTAACATTTAATTGATTGGGTCACAGTTAAAGAGTAATTTTAGAAATTTTAATGAAGGCTAATTTAGCTATGTACGATTAATCTACTCTAATCGAAGATTTTTTTTATTTTTTATGCATTTTTTTATATATTAAGATTTATGGCAAAAAAAGATATATGATTAACAGTAATCATAGTGAGTATTAAACCGACAAAACAATTCAATAACATTATCGACTTTACTATAGAATTTCGATCTAAAATTTGTTTCAGAAATTTTTACCCACCCTGATTAAAATATTGAAAGAAGGTGTGATTCAAAGTTTAATGGCGATGGGATTTTAAATATTATTCAATAATGTCATGTATATCGTCATTATGAACTTTACTGAACGTTAGGAAGAATGAAAATTTCAAGAACAAATATTCGAATGATAAGAAATTTTAGTTAGCTAAGAACGCAAAATAAAATATATTAATGAACAAATCAGATTGATTTCTTATTGCATCAGCATCATATCTCAATATTGATGCTGTTGAGCAAATGTGTTATGTTACAATGTTATCAAGATTCAACGTCTTATCTGAAAATTTATGAATTTCAGGAGTTATGACACGCACTCATAGGGTGACTTACATGAATAACATATTTTAATTTCACAGAAACTCGTATGTTTAGCAGAATTTATATCCTTATTATGCACTTTTAGTGAAGATTTACAATATAAACTGCTAAACACAAGTAATTAGGACGATCTAGGAAATTTAATCAAATAAAGCAAAATATGTTGCTGGAAAATTTTAACAGAGTATTCTTAAGCATTTTAAGAGTTTTTGTTATAAAATATTATTCTTATTAAATACTAATCTGAGCTGATTTTTGTTTTTTATATTGTTTTAGTATTGTAGTTCTAGTTTAAGACATTGAATTATCACTTTGTGTCTCTTTAACACTTTTATTTAAGTTTCACACAAAGAGCCTTAATAAAATGTTTACATTGAATTTTTTTTCAATAAAATAATTGTGATTTATGAGTGAAAATTCTATTTTTAAACTTATGATCAACAGTTGTTCTATACTTATACGAATTTTAAAATATAAATTAAATATACTTCCAGCTGTTCCACATTAAATTTTAAATCTAAAACTTAATGAATGCAGTTGATTAACATTTTTTGTTGGGAAACTAAAATTGCAAGCAAAATAAAGCATGGTTTTCAATACATACTGAGAATTAAAAAAAATTGCGCTTTCCACCAGAATGTTAAAATGCATACTCTAAAAATGTTGTTTTTACATGAAAAAGGAAATTAAAAACGCAATATCACAATATTTTAGAAAAGAGAAACTCTTACCATGTGATATTTTATTCCAAAGTAAATTTCAAACTGTTCTTATTCATAATATGAGCTTCATAATTTAGCAACGCGAATAAAGATATCCGTGATAAAAAAGTTTTTTTGTATGAGTTTTTAACTTAAGAAATGAAATAAAAAAATTCTTAACATATATGATATTGAGTGAATTGATACTAATCTGTTCATGTTATTATTGCAATTGTATAACTATTTCAATGATTAAAATTTTATTTTCAAGTCATGCTTCGAACTGGAATTTAAAAGGTATTCTCTAAAAAACTACTCATTTAGCTGAAACACCAAACAAATTTAAGATTCTTTCTATTATTAAATCGATTCTCATTAATTTGAACTCTCAAGAACCAAGGAAAATGTTCGAATTATTCGTTACTGAAAAATAAATAATTTTTCATATTATCACTAAGAAAAAATTACTTATTAAACATTAAAAATTAGAGCTTTTCTATAATTCCGATCGTTTTAAATATATTAAAAAAGCAAATTATATTATTAAAGGATATTGAATTCTAAAGTAAAAACTATTAGAACATCTTAATCATAAAATGACAAAACTTCTTATCTTTATCATAAACGGGAACGCAATTACAGAAATAAAGCAAAAGAAACTGAAATATATAATAAACAAAAATCTTTAATGAAATGCAAAATACTTTTTTGAGTAAAATAAACTTAAAAAAAAAATGTAACTGACTTCAAAAAACGAACTAAAAAAATAAATCTTTAAAATTCTCTAATGGCAAAAGGATATCCAATAACCACATATCGGATATCATGTGTCCGGATAAAAACGTTAAGTTTAATATATAAAATTTAATATCCACCAAACATGGATTTTCGAGAAAATATTTTTTACAAGAGATAAATTAAAATATTTATGATTTAATTTACGAATACACACATATAAAAAGTAATCAATTACTTTTGGAAGTTGGTGCCAAACTACCTTAAGTATAGTAAGATTTGTTAATATATTATGCCTAATACCTTGAATAAAGTAATGATGGAAAGTATTATAATACAGAGTAGGAAAAAATGTTTTATCTCTTCAGAAAATTAGTTTTTTAATCATTATCGACTGGAATTGTTTGTCACCAACTTCAAAAAGTAATTGATTACTTTTTATATGTGTATATTCGTAAATTAAATCATAAATATTTTAATTCATCTCTTGTAAAAAATATTCTCTCGAAAATCCAGGTTTGGTGGGCATTCAGTTTTATATATTAAATTTAACGTTTTTATCCCGACACGTGATATCCGATGTGTGGTTATTTTATTGAATATCATTTTGTCATTAGAATCTTTAGAAGAATTATTTAATTCTTTTTAGTGCGATTTTTGAAGTCGGTTACTATTTTTTTTTTTTTTTGAAAATTTTATTTTATTTCCTAATTTTTAGGTATTCATTCAGTAATGCATAATTATCCTGATTTCAGTATCTGCTGAATAAATAAATAATTTGTAACAGCAATTATAATTTACAAACGTTATCCTTCTATATATAAAAAAAAGTTTTGATTTGGAAATGGACCAATGAACATCTGCGTAGATATTCCGGGTAGATCCACATCCAATTTGATTACTTAAGCATGGCCTTTCATCGTTAATATTAAAAAAACTGTTGCATACAAAAATAGGAAAATCGGTGGTATTATAGAGAAATGTTAGATAAACACGCTGATGCAGACAGTTTTCAAATCGAAGAATTATTTTAAGAGATATTTAAGGCTAAAGTTGGACAAAATCGTTCCCTTAAAAAAGTTTTATTGGAGCAAAAACTATACATGAGAATTTAATCATTTTTAGATCATTTTATACGTTATAAGTTCCCGGTGTGCAGATTGTATTTATTTTTCTTATTTGACTCATTTTTTGAGGTTTTATTTCAATTTTAAATTCAAATTTTCAGCATTTCGAGAGATATTTTTTACAAATTTTAGAAAATGTTATTAATTTAAACTTTTGCCAGTTGTATAAACAGCGCAAACAATGTTTACTTGAAATTAAAAATTTATTTACACGTGACTATTACAAACAGAAAAAAAACTTTAAAATTAGAATTAAATGATTACATGGTTAAAAGCAGGAAAATTACGTCATAAGAACCATAGGCACAGGTGTCATATACCAATTTGACGCAATTTTTTTCCGACGCCAATTTGGCAAAAACATCAATAGCATAAACAACAACATCCGGGTTACCATATCAAGCAAAATAACGACATTTTAGCACCAGTTAAGTAACCGTTGCGTATATGAAATTGGCGTCAGAAAAAAATTGCGCAAATGACATCTGTGTCGAACCATATTTACACTTGACTTTAAAAAGAGAAACGAAATCTTAAAATTAAAAAAAAAATCATTATTATGCGTTAAAACTTGTAATTTGAGCAAATTACGTCATATTTAAAATGGCAAAAAAAAAAAAAAAAAAATAGCAAAACAATTTAAATTGAAAAATATATTTTCGCGAGATATTTTGAGATAATCTTTTCAACTATAATCGTGAATTCGAAGACAGCGCAAATAATATTTCCTACTAACAACAAAAGTATTTTCACGTGAATATTAATAAGAGAAATAAAACTTTTGTGTAAATTACGTCAGATTTGAAACGATACATTTAAAATGAATTATTTAAAAGAACTATCTTATAGTGCTGTTAAAAAATACCGGGAGACAATGACACTGTTTACTTAATTCATTTTACATTAGCTTATTTCAAATGTTTAACGGTACTTCTTAGTTATCCCGTCGATCAAATTACTGTCGCCAAATTGTAAGATTAAATGCCAATAATGGTTGCCATTAACTAATTCATTGCAAGATTAAATGCCAATAATGGTCAATAAAACCATTAATTCGACGTTTTATTTGTATTTTTATTAATGTTTTACTAATTTATTTGTTCTTTCGTTATTTAAAATAAAAATTATGTCAATGTGTATAATTTGGCGATTTATATAAATTGGCGAAATTGGTCGACGGGAAAACTAAGAAGTACCAGTTTAACTAATTTTTTTAATTAAATACGAAAAAAGCCATTGTATCTCTTAGCAGCAGCAGATTTGGCCTTTAAAATCCCCAATCCAAGGAAAACGAATGGAAACCCGTTTACAGAGATATCGCTACTGTTTTTTTTTTAATTTTTAATTCAATATTTTTAAAGCCGATCAAATTAGCGTGCTTTTTGGATTTTGGTGTGCCTGAACGGGGGTTGGCGAGCGTAACTCGTAGGGGGCAGAGCCCCCTAGTTTATTAAATAAACAATTTTTATAAAATTTTGTATTTTCATTAGAAATATTGATTTTATTAGCATTCAATAGTTAGGATATAATTGTTTAAAAATGCATTGTATTGACAACATTCTACATTTGGAGTTGTAAGTTATTGGTTTATTTCCAGATTTATTTCTGTTATTTAAAAAAAAAAGACCCGGTTTATTCCAGGGTTTAAATCGGGTTTTTTGCAGTCTTTGCAACTGTATTTACATTCAAGAATAATTCTTTAGTAGAACCTCGTTGCCAAGAATCAAAATTCAGAGTACGTAGTAATCTTTGTATTAACTCTTCACAGATACGACATGTAGTTGAGAATTCCGCATTATTCCTTTCCGATAGTCTCCATCAACTGTTTTCTCAGGTAAGATACCTCTATATGAGAGTGATGACATACTTTGCTCGAACTCTGCTTCTACAGACGCTTTTGTGAAAACTATGGCAAAATTAATCATTTTTTATTTTTTAACTTGACAATTTAACATGCATTAAATTGGCAATAATGGCAAGCTCGTCAAGATGCTTAGCAATTAACTTTTGTACAGAATCTATCAACGAATCAATTTTTATATCTCGTATGTCGTCACTCTCATATTGAGGCTCCCTATGCTCAGACAGTAACGGCATCGGAAATGAGTGACAGTGATGGGATTTTGAGTCCGAATCTGATAACTGAAGACAGTGCTGTTACACATATATATATATATGCATACACAGGCATACACAGACATATAGAGGCACTTTTATGTGTACTGACATATGGTGGCACTTTACAATATACTGACTAATGGAGGCACTTTGCTGGGCACTGATGTATAAGGTCAATTTGCTGTTTTATTGCTAGTTTTACCCACTTCCAATGTCGGTTAGTATCGCTGTAATCTTCAGGTTTTCCGGCTACGGTAACTTGTCAAAACAACATCTCTCACTTCGGAAAGTTACCGCATCCAGTAAACCTTAATGTTTACATCGATACCTACGGACATAGAATGTGGGTGTGAAAAAGCTGACAATCCATCAGTAAAATGCCCGATACAACAGAGTGGGGAAAAGTGCTTCATATGTCAATGCACAGCAAAATAACTATATATATCAGGGCATATTAAAATGCTTTTCTCGTGTAGTCAAAAGTACCTACCTCTTTCAGTCAGAAAAAGCAAAAAGAAAGATTTTAGCAAAAATCTCTCCATGCTTTAAAAATTAAACTGCAGCAATTTAATTCCCATAAAGGCAGTAACGGCATGGGAAATGAGCGGTAATGATTTGATGCAGAATCCGAATCTGATAACCTATATCTGGCTACCTGTATGTGAGAGTGACAACATTCGATGCCCATACTGTGCTTTGACATACGATTTTGTCCGAACTATATTAATCCTAGGCATTTTCTATTGCAGAACTGGCAATAGTCGCCTGAAAGAGATCGATTATACAAGTGAGAGTTGTTAACAAATTTAATGATAATGTCTGGCTCACGAAGTTGCTTGGTGATTCACTTTTGTCCAGAATCGTCTCAACCATTCAAATATTGTACCCTGTATGTTAGCGAGGCTAACGAAAAAGACAGGCTACCGCGTTGTTACGTTATACGTGTTTCAACTTTAGGACCGCTTGAGTCATGTGATGATCGAATGCACGAATGCGGATGCACAAAAGGAGCATCACATAACTCATGCGTTCTAATACGAAAGGTAGTGCGTCAACCTGTCTTCTTTGTTAGCCTCGCATATCGAGGAATCCTACCTAAACAAAATCTGAACTCATTCTGATATCTAATCCGATAACCGAACACATAGTACTTTATTGTGCACTGACATATGGAGACACCTTTTTCCTCCGGCATAACAGGCACCTTCATAATCATGCATTTATACGCTGATATATGAGAGTATTTTACTGGTGAATTTTTAGGTTTTCCACACCTGCTTCCGATGTCGGTTGGTATCGATGTGAATTTATAGTTTAGTGGATGCGAGTCAGTGCACAGCAAAGTGATTCCATATGTTAGTGCATATTAAAGTACAGCCCCTGCAGTCAGAAAAATTAAAAAAAAAGATGTTAGCAAAAACCGCCCCATGTTTCAATTAAAAAGCCAAATCTGTCTAGGTCTCATAAAAGCAGCAATGATATCAGAAATTAAAGGTCCTATTTGGATGTTGAGTCCTAATTTGATAATCTGAACCTGGCTACCTCTATGTGAGAGTGATAACATTCGATGCTCAGACTGCGCTTTTACAGATGCGTTTTTCCAAACTATGGAAAACCTAGGCATTTTCTATTCCAAAACTTGGCCAAAACTTAACGAGTTGGATTATACGTGTGATAGAAGTTAACTAGCTTGACGGCAATGATATGCTTACCTAGTTGCTTCGTGATTTTCCTTTGTCTAGATTCTTCTCAACCAGTCAGATATCCCCGTATCTTGTTACTTTCATGTCGAGGAACCCTATCTCAAGAAAACTTGAAATAATTCTTATATCTAATCCGAAACTGAATCTTAATCTAAAGACAGTATCGTTACACACAGAAATTCACTTTAATGTGTACTCACATAAGGAGAGACTTTATTCCTCCGGCATAACAAGCATTCTGATACACAGGCACTTGTGCTCTCATATATAAGGGTAATTTAAAGGTTTATTTTAAGCTTTTAGATACCTATTTCCGATCTCGGTTGCAATGAATGTGGACCTTATGATTTTATGGTTCCATGAATTTGGCAGGGTTGCAGATAACTTTTTCGCTGATCGCGAAATGAGATTGACCAATCAGAAGCTTGTATTTTTGAGAACGTTTCGCTGTTTACTTCAAACAGCGAAGAGTTCGCAAAAAGGCAGGCTTTTGATTGATTAATCTCGTCTCGCTAACCGCGAAAAATCTATCTGGATTTCGGCTTTTGTCCAGTGAAGATTTCGCGTTTGGAAAAATCTCGTATCTTTGCAAAAGTAACAGTATCGAAAATAAACACTTTATCGCGTTGAGTGCCACGGTAACTGACACTGAAGCTGGAAAATTTACAATGTTTTAAGTAATTTTTAAGAAAGTATAATCCTGTAAAAAATAAAAGCTAAGTAAATTTTAAATAAATTTTCAGTAATTATTTAAAACAATATATATATATATATATAGTTTTATATCATATTTTAGACCGTCAGTCATCGGTGAGTGACTCGTTCTAAACGGAAAGTTCAGTGTCAGTCATCGGTGACTGACGTGGCACTTAACGTGTTAATCGGGTGACTTCTTCAAATTGAATGTGAATTTTAGAGTTTTTATAAAAACAAATTTGCTTTAACAATTAGATTGTGACGAAATTGGAATAGTGATTTACACTTTCAAACAACAAAAAAAAAAAATATCGAAATCGGTGCATATTTACGAAAGTTATGCGTTAACAGGACCAAAAAATACATACAAGTCGAATTGAAAACCTCCTCCTTTTTTGAAGTCGGTTAAAAATGTTTAAGTGGTATTTGTACTACTTTGTTTATACTATACATTTTTACGCAATGCTTGTATGCCGTATAGACATTTCAGTATTTTATCTGCTATAAGCTTCCTATGAATAAATTTTTAAAATATTAATTACATTCATTACTAATATTTCATTATGTTTTTTAAATATATTAGGTGTCGAATCATATAATCCAGTGTTATCTTCGGTATAAGTTATCTATTCTGTCTGTTTTCTTGTAAGAATTCAAAACTTTTCCCAATTGCTTAATTTTCTTCGAATTTTGAAAAATCTTTAGCTTCCGTTACCTATTCGGATACTACGACATTTCCGCTGTTATCTTTAGTTTGATGCTGAATCATACTAGCATCTTACCCATGTTGTTATCAGAATCTTCTATTGTAGATTTTATATGATAATTTATAACAAGAAAGTTAAGGTAGCTGAACAAACACCAAAACCTGAGTTAGGAGTCTTACGTATTGATAATGCAATACTTTTAGAATTTTGCAACTTTTTCTACTTTTATTGGAGAAATGGAGGTAGATTTTATATTTAAAAAAAAGTGGTTCTCAACTTTCTAGAACAATCAAAGTTGTATTTTAATTTGTTGAAAAAACTTTTTGATGATACGAAATTTTTTGATTCTAATTAACGAACTACGTTTAATAATAGTTATAATGCAAGACTTTTGGGATTTTAGGATTTTTTCGAATTACCGTGAGTTCATTGTATTTACTAAAATTTGTAGTAGTCCTCTCGAATAATATATGGACTTTAAAAAAAATCTTTGTTGAAAATTATTTATGTTTACAACTTTTTAAAGATTTTATTTTTAGTTATATTTTTTTTTATAGTAAGTTTAGTTTAAACATTCTTGAAATTCTATTTTCCACACGATTTTGAACTACTTTCATAGTGTCAAGTGTCAATATGAAAATGGCTAAGACCTTAAATTATGTCTTTTGCACGTGCTGCGTAAGAATAAGGTACTTGTACCAAATATGGACAGTGCTCTCAATATGGACACCCGTAATATCTTTAAAAGTAACAATTTTGATCGAGAGATGGCGCTACATGTCCGTGAAGAAAAGCAGTTGAAAAGATAATTAAGCCTGGAAAGTGGGAAAAAAGCGAGCTGTTCGCCATTTGGAAGGAAACTTGTTGTTTCGTGGTGTGCTGATCGTAATTACAGGTAAGTTTAAATTCTTATTAGATATGGTATCATTACTTTAATTACTGAAAAGTGGGGTGTTTTAGAAAGCTGATAAAACATATTTTCAATTGCTATTGCATATATTGCTTAAAAATGTTTTCTTTGTTTATTTATTACAAGATTTAGTAAAACTATGCCCGATTCCCAATATGGACACCTTATGTCCTCATTGGAAATACAGCAAGTGGATCTTCAAACACAATTCACAAATTTGTAAAATATCTGTTTAATGTCATCTGAACAATCCTCCAAGAAACCTCCTTCAAGAAAAAAATCCTCCAAAAAGCCCTTGCAAAAAAATTAAAAGAAACTCCCTTCAGTAGGGAATCTGTTGGCGAAATCGCAGGTACCAGCGGTATGATTTCCTCAACAAAGGAGAGCTGGTACTGCTTCTTTTGCAGTATTGATGCTGTTGCAGACATGCGGCTATGAATCACATGCGGTAGATATGTCCATGAGGATTGTGTGGGACTTACCGCCCATGATGAAGAAGTTTTTATTTGTCCATCCTATAAGGACTGAGTAATAACAGATGTAAATTCTGCAAACAGATGCAATGAAGCTAAGCAAGACCAACTATATTATTTCATAATATTTTATAGTAGATGAGGTGCTTTGCATGGGTCTTCGAAGAACCACAACCGAAAATGACCACCCCTCCTTCTTTAAGTGCATGTTCTGAAGATATTTAATGTGTCCCCCCTCTCCGCAATACTTTAGGATGTATTTCTGTTAGCCCCTCTCCTCTAAAATCCCTTAGAAGAGTGGCTCTTCCATACAACCTGCGTAGTAGGTCAATAAGGAGCCACCTGTCCCTAATATGGACATGCATGTTCATAATAAGGGCAGGTGGTTCCTTATATGGACATTTGTAAACATTTTTTGTTTTTATCATTAAAATTAAACCAGATTAATTACAAGGTCGCTAATTTTAATAATAATAGTCAACAGTCCAGGGATAGTGGTCATATATTTTTGGAGTCCTATGAAGTGTACACTGGTGTTAAAAAATCAATTTTCCTTAGGGTGTCCATATTGGGCACAGGTACCTTAGAACAACATTTGCAAATATTTGAAACAAATCAGGAATATTTCTTAATTTCAGCTTTAAATGATTTTCAGAATATCAGTTCTAAAATGTGTTACAATTTTTTTAAAATAATATATACCTGAATAATATATGGACTTTTTAGATAAAATCTTGCTAAAACTTATTTATGTTAACAACTTTTTTAATCTTTTACTTTTAGCTTTTTTATAGTTATTTTATTTTAAACGTTCTTGAAATTTAATTTTTCACACGATTATAAACTCCTTTCTAAGTGAGAGTATCAAAATGGCTGAGAGCAGAAATATTTTTTTTTCTACACATGCTTCGTAAGAATAAAAACAACAATGCAAATATTTTAAACAATTCAGTAATATTTCTAAATTTCAGTTTTAAATGATTTTTGCAGTATTCAGTTTTAAATGATTTTCAAATGGTCAGTTCCTGAAATTTGTAATACCAGGAATTAGTCTTTTTACTAGCTATAAACAACGATGAAAATGTATTTAAAATGTTGGAAATATAGTATAAAGTCTTATTCAATTATATTAAATCAATTTTTTTAAATACCAATTTTCAAATTGCTAAAGTAAGTTTTTTACTGGTACTTTGTAATAATATAAGCAAATATGAAAAATTATTACATTATAAACTTTTCCTTTATAAAGTTTGCCATCGGCAAAATATGAATAAAATAAAAAGGCCATTTATTGTGATTGAACTTGCTATTTTGCAAACCAGGCCACGTACTTTAAATAACGTGCCTTAAAATTAAACATTTAAACTCTGATTTATCGGCATCGTTACATATATTTTTAGGAGGAACTTACGAACATCTATCTTTTGATGGAGTTGAGAACATTTGAATAAATAGTAGCATACTTTTGACATGATTTTAAGTTAGAAAATTTATACATTCTCGTAAACATGTCATCAGTTATAAATGTATGTTTTCTTCATAGAATCGAACAACATAATTTCCGATTTACATTCATATATGTAGATTAAACAGACACTTAGAATTTACAGATGTTGAATTTACTGATGTTGCTCTTAAACAACTGACTAAATAATAATAAAAAAATTACATAATTGATTGAAAGTCATTTCTAATTTAACGCAAACAATTATGCAGAGTGTCTTGGCCAATAGCTAATTCCCAAATAGTAAGTTTTAGAGGTGCACTTCCAATTGCAAAAATGGTTTAAATACTTTTCTTCATCATATAAAAATATATTTATCTAGAAAAAGTTATTTTTTTAAAGTTAAATAATTAAAAGTTTTGTGCTATGCTTGAATCCGATATGCTATATTTACATTTGTCTTCCTCCATGCTCAAATAAGTAAAACAGCGTACGAAAATTCCGTTTTGGTATTAAAAAAAAATGACAACTAAAAATAATGCTAAACGAAAAGGATACATCACATTTTATGAATTTTAGATATTTTATTGCATCAGAAACGCATTTTCCAGTTTTTGCGCTATTTTTAATTTTCACATTAACCGGGAGAAATACTTCCCGACCTCATACGCAACATTATTAATCAACTTATCCTGAAATCTGTAATATGAAAAATTAAGTAATAGGAGATTAATTTTATATTTATTGATGATTTGACAGTTTAAAATATGTCCCTCAATTAATTATTTGAAAGATAGCTATGCATTAAAGAACTGCACTATCAACCTAATCGCAAAACCACCTGTCAAATTAAAAGAACTTGCACGCAAGAAAATAGACCCAATCCATAATGATGAAACTTCAGGCGTGTGTAATATATGCGCCTATTATCTGTAAAAGATATTATGTATACTATATATGATATCTTTTACATATAAAGTAACTCAGAAAATGCTCAATTACATAGGCATGGCAACTAGAAAATTTAAAGACAGGCTTAAGGAACATATTACAGGCATAAAGTATAATAAACCCTCTACAGCACTATAAAGATTAAACCAGAAATAAGGCATAGATATACATTTCAAAAGCGAAAGAATCATATCCCATACTTTGCATTACTAGCCATCCATAATCAGAGA
This sequence comes from Maratus speciosus, assembly GCA_963932465.1. Taxonomy (NCBI): domain Eukaryota; kingdom Metazoa; phylum Arthropoda; class Arachnida; order Araneae; family Salticidae; genus Maratus; species Maratus speciosus. Next base: position 350,802,666 of record OZ010788.1, on the reverse strand, counting down.
ATCACTGGATATTTCAACTCAATGAAGAAACTCTTGCAACGATGTGATTTCCTACGATATACCCCGGATGTGGTATAACACACTAAATGCCTCTGCGAATTTGGAATGTAAGCATTGAACATCCCCCGTCCCTCCTTCTTTTAAATAGACCCGTCTCCAGATATTCAACCAACGGGCATTCACGTACAATCGCACCTCTAGAATTTCTCCTGATGATGACTGTTTGGAACAGTTGAAAGCGCTTGGGTGTCGAGTTTTAACGTCTTCGACGGTTTTTTATGTTTTTTAAAAATATGTTTCGTGTATTTTTTAGCACCTTTTTAGTAAAATAAATTTTTTGATTTTAAGTATTTTATACAATATGAAGGTGAAAGTGACGTTCTAGAAACTTTAGTTATACTACATTTTTAAGCTTTCCAATCCCAAACAGATATCACTATAAATTAAAAAGCAGAAAAACCAACGTTTAAAAATGCACAAAAAATACATGAAAAGCAGCAAACAGCAGTTCTACTAACGAATCTACTAGCGAGATTCTTCTTCAGTGCAAGATAGGGAAAAAGGAACAGCGTGCTAGAAAAAGCAAGGCTGAGCAAAATGATAGAGAGAGACGCAATGCCTTATATACCCGATGCGGGAAGCGAAGGCGCCAAAAGCAACCCATGAGAGAGAAGCAGTGGAAACGACTAGTTGGACAAGTAGCGACATCTACCGGAGAAGGAGAGAAAAAGAAACCAAAAAGGGGAAAATTAAATTAATGCTTTCCAAATACTTGGAAAATCAGGAGTACTAGATAAGTCATTGACTAAAGAGTGAGAATTTTTAATTATGTGGTAAGCTTCCCAAAAATCAAGATCGAGGTTAGAAGAATATTTTTGGATAATGATGGCTGAGGAAAAATCGAACCTATGTTGAGAGGAGTCCAACTAGTTGTCCAACTAGTCGTTTCCACTGCTCTCTCTCATGGGTTGCTTTTGGCGCCTTCGCTACCCTCATCGGGTATATAAGGCAGCGCGTCTCTCTCTATCATTTTGCTCAGCCTTGCTTTTTCTAGCACGCTGTTCCTTTTTCCCTATCTTGCACTGAAGATGAATCTAGCTAGTAGATTCGAAACAGCTGTTTGCTGCTTTTCATGTATTTTTTGTGCATTTTTAAACGTTGGTTTTTCTGCTTTTTAATATTGTTGCACAAAGGCATTATTTTCTATTTTTATCACCATAAATATTTTATCACTTTAAAAAAATCACTTTGACCAGTTTTTCTGGTTTTACATGTTCCTTCATTGTGATTTAAAGATGTGTTCACATTTTCTCAGTAAGTATTTCATTTAAGGGTGAATGTGTTCTAAAGTAATCTATAATATGGTAAAAATAAATTACTGAGATTCCAATTTGTCTATAACATATGAGACAAAGATTTTTAATGTTTAATATTTTTTTATCTTTAATAATAATTTAAGTAATAAAAATTTTCATACTTTATCTTTTTTATATTTAATAATTTAAATTTTATTATTATTATTATTAATATTAATAATTTTTAATATATAAGTTTATCTTTAATAATTTAAGTAATAGTAATAATTTTTGATATTTAATAGTTCTTAGTTCTTTGTTCAATTATAGTTTTTAATGTTTAATATTTTCATCTTTAATGATTTAAGTAATAGTAATCTTTATTTAACATTTTTTATCTTTAATAATTTAAATAGTAATATATTTTTATCTTTAATTATTTAAGTAGTAATAATCTTTAATCTTTAACAATTAAATGTTAATAAGCTATTTTGAGATACTATAATTTACCTTGAATTAATATTTTAAACATACTTTCAAGAAGAAAATAAATCGAAAAAATTAAAAAATGCATTTGACTCAATTTTTAGAAATGGAATTTTTGTTACATAGCACGTTCTTCTTCGTAGGTTTTTTCTTCTGATTTGTGTTATTTGTCAAGTGTATTGACCGTTTATAACTGAATCATAGGGAAACGAGACGGATTATGTATATATCAATAAACAAATTATTTAAATAATTAGCATACAGATACGCTGATAACAACTTAAAGTTTTCCAGAAAATGTGAATTCATATAATTTTATTCTGCATTTAAATATAATTATTCCATTGTTTGTTTTGCATCATTAAATAGGTATTTTATATTATTTTAAATTATTTTTTGTTATTTTTTCAGTTCCGTATTCAATTGTTATTTAATTTAAAATGTTACAATATTAACTTTTGACAAAATTCCTCATAAAATATATCTCGATTTAGAAATAAAAAATAAATAGTATAAAATAAATTTATTTGATTTCGAATTTCAAAACTTAAAAAAAAATATTATTGAACTATTTAAATCCTTTAGGGCAATAAATAAACATAATTGCATATGCATATTTAAATGATAGTTTTTTCAAACATACACTTTTATATGGATTATACATATAAAAAAAATCCAACTTTTCATTATCTCTATTTTATTTCATCGTTTGACTTTATAATAAATAATATTGGATTGTAAATTATTCAAAATAAAAAAGTAAATAAGTTCTTATGATTTTCTTATATATATATATATATATATATATATATCAGTACCACTGTCCTGAATTAAAAAGCTAATTAAACACTTTTCTTTAATTGTCACATTTTAACAAAGCAATTAAGAAAGTTTCAATGCAAATTTTCTTTAATGTCATTACTCCATTGCCTTAATTATTACCTAATAAAATTTTCATATTTTTAACGGATAAAGTATCTCATTTTATTCTTTCTTTTGCCATTAATGTTATCTACCTTGTTTTCTGATGTAATTAAACTCAGAAATAGTTTCATTTTTTCTTTTATAAATATGGAAATGGATGATAAGTTTTTAATGTACACATGGCGGATTAATTATGAATCAATAAACAAATTAATTAACTCAAAAACGCTGATAAAAACTTCACGTTCTACAAAGTTTGCAGGAGTCTAAACTTTTAAATCAGCATTTTTTAATTAGGCTTTCCATTATTTGTTTTGCACGTTTATATAGTGATTTCATTTTCTTTTTTCTTTTTAAATATTTGAATACTTTTGTATCCCCCTTCTGAATTATTAAAATGTTATTATTTTAACGTTTAAGAACATTCTTTATAAAATATCTCTATGTTTAGGAATAAAAGATAAATTGTATGAATTGGAATACAACTACTGGATTTCGAATTCTTTAAACACTTTTATAATATTTTGTTCAATTGTTAAAATTCTAATTCCCTAAGATTTAAATATTTAAAATTATTTATGCATGTTTAAATGAACAGTTTTTAAACAAACAAATTTTTATGAGAAAATTAAATAACTCTATCTTGCTGTTAATAAGCATTTTTATTCATTCATTCCTTTATATGCTTTTAATAATAAAAGATATTTAATAGTAAATTATTCCAAATAAACGAGTATTTGCAATTCTTTTTTATTAATAACGTCTTGAAATAAAATTTTATTTTAACACTTTTCTTTAATTGCCACTTTTTGATATCGCAATTGAAATATAGCGATGCGAAATTTCTTTAATGTCATCGTTGTATTGCTTTAATTACATCTCATAAAACTTTTATAATTCTAGCGGAGCAATTATCGCTTTTAATTCTTTTATTTACCATTAAGATTATCTACCTTTATTTCTCATTTAATTAAACGCAATAATAGTTTTATTTGATTAAAAATAAGCGAAATGGATGATGACTTATAATTGCAGAATTTCATTTAAAAATAAATATTAAACCTTAAATAAAGAAACTAAGAAACTAAATAAGTAATAATTATGAATATATAAAAATGAAAATTTGTATGTGAGCGAATTTACAAATTTGTTTTTCCAGACTTCAACAATATAAAAGAATTTTTAACTCGCGCTTAATTTGTGTAAGGTAAAAGAAAAACAATTTAATTATTATAAACGTTAAACATTGCGAGAGAATATTGCAGAAATTCTCTGGTATAGATTGTTCTGTTATAGATTGTACTTAATGCTCTCCGTCTTTCCTTACTTATTTAAAAAAATCACATACTTCTAAATTTTTTAAACTTTAATTTTAATTTTGATAACCTGATCGTATTTGTCATCATACACGTATGTACAATTCGCGGGAAAATTTTTTACGTTTTTACTAACTCTGCCACAAATCATATAAAACTGTGACTAGAACCAAACAATTAATATTAATGTACACTAATGCATGGTATTCTTAAATTTTGCTTAAGGAATTCGTCTTTATATCGAAATTGTAACAATCTGTAAAATCTTTGGTACTAACAAAACTAATTTTGACAATATATTTAGGTTTTTCGGTAAATTTTATTTTCAGATACTAAACTGGAAATCTTTCGAAGAGGTAGTTTAAGAATTATACAGGTTTAAAGTTTGGAATTCCTAATGTTTTCAAATGTTGCAAAGCACATTGCAATGCCCGTAAAATATTAATCATAACTCCAAAAGTACTTGGCGGAATGAGGTGTCATTTTGAATTTACATATTTGACTATTTTTATAGTAGAAATCGATTTCTGTAAAATAGTCATAGTTTACGTCTAAATGCATAGTCACTTTTATAGGTTGATTTTCGGCAGAGTTAGTAGGGGATGTTCTCTTCTTTTGGACTGACTGTACAGTATGATACAACTAGACTTCGTCTAGTTGTATTCTTATATAACTTGTTAGTTCTTCAACAGTAAGGTTAGAAAAAAACTGGAATAATTATAGCTTGTAGTTTTTCTATGTGTCCGTTATCCCTAGGAAATCCTGCAGTTATGATAATATACTCGATATTATCATGCTCACAATAATCATTGAATTCTTTAGATTTAAAAACAGCTCTTCGATCTGAAATGATTCGAGCTGACTTTCAGAAAAAATGAGGTTGGCCCCAAAATGTCTTTCGTAGTTCACGTGATATTTTTTAATTCAAACGCACCACTTTCTAAAAACAAAACTCTTTTACATACACTTTGACATATCTGCAAAAGAAATATATTAAAAAACCTGATTTTTAAAATAGTGGTACAAAATAGAACATAAAAATAGTTGTCAGTGATCGATCTGCTCATGACCTGACGGAGAGCAACATTCTAGACCGCATTTCTGTCTAACAAAATTTTCCTTTATTGGAAAGACTGGTGACCGGGAACGAAAGTTTGTTACTTTACGACAACAGGGGACGCAAACATTCCTGATCCAACCGAGACAAAGGTCCCATTTCTGTCTCTAAAGCCGGCTTCTTCTTAAAGAAAGTTTTGCTGATTATTTGAGAGGATTGGAAGCGTGTTATACATTAAGAGCTACTTCCACCAAACCAGATCATCAAGTCTTAAAAATAGTCATCGCAACGCGACGAACTGAACACATCAATAGCCAGCAAACGCCCCAAATTATCAAACAGACGAGGCGCTGTCTTCCATCATGACAACGCCAGGCACACGTATCTTTGGCTGTCAGAAACAAATTCCATGCATTCGATTGAGACATTCTCCCCCACCCTACCTACTCTCCGGACATTGCTGCATCCGAGTAGTATTTGTTTCTATCTCTCAAAAATTCCCTTCTCAAAAAATTGACTCTTTCCAATGACATATAAAAACATCTTGATAAGTATTTTCAGAAATGTTTTGGAAAGAAAGCATTATCAGCCTTTCGGAGAAAATGAAGAAGGTTGTTGAACCGAAGAGCACATAAATACTTTGCGCCGTTTTTGAAATTCCGCACGATTCATTTTTTGTAAAAAGCGAAAGAAACTTTTGGGACAACCTAATAGCTTGGTATTGATTTAAATTTCGAATGGTATCATCAGAAGATGTAGATTTCCCCTTGTAAAGCCAGGCAAATCTGCTCAAAGTTGGACTAAAAATAACTGTGAAAATGTATAGTTATAGTTTTTATTGGCAAATGGCAAAGGTTCAATCTAATCGATATGATATGCTGACAGAGGTATATATTCCTTAGGCATGGTATTTAAAAAACCTTCTTCCTTCTCTTTCTTATTATGTTCTAAAATATATTCAATACAACCATTTATAATATTTGTTTTACATTTCTTTCTATTAAGAAAATATATATATCTCTTTATCAAGTCTTCAGTTTTAGCAACAGAAGAAATGACTAAGTTTTCTTTTTTTTTATAATGTCCACTTGCATGAACTCTAGAATCATCAGTAGTTTGCTGTCTCATCATTGCACTAGTCATGACGATTTCGTGATGTCCACTTAGTGCATCAACATACTGCACTTACCGGTTGCTCCTATGTACATATGTATGTACATAGGATGTACTTCATAATAAATTCTTGTAAGAAACGATACCATCTGGCTATTTTAGCTGTTAATAATACATAGGTAATTTAGGTTTGAATACTTTTCTTGTACATACGTTTTATTATTCATATAATAGATGGGGTAGAACTTTTCCTCATCACTTTGCTGCAAAATATTTGCACGATATCAAAACTTAGATGTATCCCTGGATGGAGCTAATATTCCCCTGTGTTAAAAAAAAAGTGAGACCAGTTCTGTACGTAAAACGTCTTTTATATTCTGAAAAGACAATTTCTGCTCTTAAATAAACTTGATTTGTGTTGATGATCGTGTCAAGTCACTTAATGTTCTCGCGGTAATAACATAGGATGAAACATACATTCTAAAATTACCAATAAGTGTAAGAAAACTTTAATCTTTTTAACGCATGTGTCCTGTGAGCTGATGGATTTATCAAAAGTTAGCTTCGGCATCGTTTTTAAGCAATAGTAGAGTTTAGAGTTTTTTTATGGCTACCCTGACGCATCAAGGTATTCAAAGAATCCACGATTTTTTGTCTACAAAATCCCAAGCTAAGAGTTTATCGATAGTGAGTGTCGATATCATTAGTGAGTTTTTATCATAAAATGCTAAATAAAGATGAATTTGGAATAAACTTAATAGATGCAATTTGATAGACATCCGGGTTTTTGAGTACCGTGTATGTGTTGCATTAAATTTTACTTTAACACATTTTTAATTTATAGGTTTTTTTCGCTAAACTTCTACTAATTTTCAAAATATGAATACTTGCCAAATAAGTGGTTTTTAACAGTCGGTACTGATGCAAATGTTAATCGTTTTTACAGCTTGATTTCAGCATAAATCCGCGTATATATGAGTGTAAGATGTCTTTTTGGGAATTTCCTGTCTTCTGATTGAGATCTATGAGCCGAAAGATTTGTTTGAAGCCTACGGGCATCGTAGTTATTAAGTAAAAGTATTTTGCTTGGTTTTATGAGTATTTTAAGCGGGACGTTTGTTAAAATATTTATAACCAGTTCAATATTTGTGAATCTTTTAGATAGATTTAAGATTTATAGCTACATCAAGACATTTTTCAAATTCGTTGCTGGTAAGCTTTTAAGTAAATCTGTAGTTAAATTTTATAATGAAGTTTGATTTACTTGAACTTCCGTAGTGTTTTTGTTAAGCCCAGTTTTTAATTTTTATTCTTAAGCCAAACAATCTTAAGTGCAAATAAACTGTTAATCCTTACATCCACTATCGAATAATATATCTGAAATAGTTTGAACATTATCTTTGAAAACTTGAGTTGACTTAATTCTTGCTTTTAGATTGTCTAATTTTCGGGATTAACATCTTCTCCCAATTCTATTTACAGATTTATAGGATCTATTTTGCGCATTATAAATATTACTATAAATGATGGTCTCCATTTTCACAAGGTTAAATCAAAATAATTTAAAACTGAATGTTTCTTCAGGTAATTAGACACATCCGCTTGATAAAATTCAAGGCGTTATCCCTGTGGTGAACGCCCACTTTATACTGTTTGCTGACGTCTAGGAAAAAATTAATGGTAACCCTTCTTGATAAAAGACATATTTAATTTGTAGACAGAACACAAAAGAGGTCTCAATTAATAAAAAAAAAAAATCGAATTCTACCTTACAAATTAAGCTGCATCATCACCAGCTTCGTACATTATTCTAGCAAGTTGTACCTGCACGTGAACTTCACAAAACATAATTATTAAATAAAAAAATCATGGATACGACCTTTTAATAAGACCGCCACTACTCACTCAACAACGCAAACAAATGTGCTAGTCTTCTACAGCAGACAGCAGTGACCCCTTACGTACAATGCAAATATTTACTATTATGATAGATTAAAAAAATAATACTGGGAAATTATTTAAAAAATCAGTAGATTGAGCTACAAGTTTAAAAAAAAAAAAAAAAAAAAAAAAAAAAAAGCAATTTAACAAATTACAACGATCATTTGGAAAATGATTTTTTCAAAGACTAAAATTTAAGACCTAAAAAAATCGCACGGAGTTGATCATACATTACGTACGCCCTGAATTAAATAGTGTTATTACACATAAAAATTCCAAGCGACAGAAATCGCCTGCGACTCGTATTTGGTGTGAAATATTTATATGTATTCATTCCTGTCCTATTTATCTTTTTTGTTATTTTTAATTGGCTTATTCCATTTTTCTTTTGCACGTGAAGATCTTACAAATTAAAATGAACTCTTTGGCAGAAATTGTTATTAATTTTCTTTCATTTTCATTAGTTATTATCCACTTGAAACTTGCGTATTATCCAAGCATTTCATTGGCTGTTCGGGAAAGGGCTTTTCCGTCGTCAGATTTCTGACACATTTTAAATGAAATTTCATTCTTAAACTTCTGAACATCCCACAATATTACTTTTTACATCGTCGTGTAGAGAAAAAAAAATGTACTTTTAAATGCAATTTGTTCGAAAGCTGTATCTCAATTTGTTTCTGAGTTATTAATTTTTTTTTGTAGTTTTTATTACTTTTTTGTCATAGTGGCAACACTCTGTTGTCCATTTCTGTTGAAACTAAAGGGAATTACAGATTACTGTATAGACTAATCACAAAACGAATAAAATGCGGATTAAACAATAAAAACCTTCAGATATGCTTTTCATTTCCTACCCTGACGAGAACAATAACCATTTTTCCAAATGGTTAATAAATTTTATTTGAAAGTACTTTGTTTGCTCTATTAGATGGTCGAATTATGGCATATTTAGAAGAAAATATAAATGCGATAAAAGCGGAAACGATAGAGTAGGCTGTTGCAAGAATCATTATGACTTCAGTGTTGATAACGAACATATCTCTGCTTTAAAACATATGTTTACAGTTAGCTAACATAATAACTCTACTATATAATTGAACTTAAAAACAGTTCAATTTCGGTACCATACATTAATATTATTATAATAAAATCTGTTTTTGACTTAATTCTGAAAATTAATTAAATATTGCAATCTTTGCATTATTAATATCAACACTTCCATAGAAATATTATTAAGGAAAATATTCCAAAATCTAGCTTAAATGTACAGTTTTATAATTATATTTCTAACTTTCCGATAATAGGGTGAGAAAATCCATCCACTTTAAACTCAGGAAGTTATACATGAACTCTTTTTTATCAGTGGAAAGTTTTAGATTGCCGTCTTACGTATTTTCTACTTAATGAGATACACCTCAGAACAAGCATTTCCATTTCATGAATTACTCGCTTATATGGAATGAGCAAAAGTAGCATTATTTACATATTGATAATGCGTGGACAAATAATTTTCATTTTAAATTTACGAAAATTATCAGAACTAAATATTTATCAGAAATTAAATATCAGAATTATATCAGAATTAAATAATGTTTTAAAAAATAAATTTTATTAAATAAAAGAAATCGTAAATTGTTTATCGCAAATTCAGAATTTTTAAATTACAGCTATTTGAATTGTTTTGAAAATAATTTTTTTAAAAACTTCTACCAATAGAATATTATCTTTCCTAAATACTAGATTTACAAATAGTATTGCCATTTATAATACTATTAGCAAGATATAGGTGAATGTTTTATTAAAGTAGTAATATATCTTTAAGGGAAATTAAAGATCTCCAAGTAAAAAATTTATTTGTGATGAGTATAAAGGAAAGTTAAAGATGTTCAAGTAAATAATTTATTAGTTATGAGGATAAATTCTCTAATTCAACAAGTGAATAAACGAAAAATTTAAGGATGGTAAAAATAAAACCCAGATTATACCAAAACCGCTTCAAACATCTTTTTTTCCAGTTAACGCGTTTTTACTGTATTAAGAGAGTACAGAAATAATTAAAAGATTTTTTAATTGAATGAATTTTTGCATTACTGCATAGCTTCACTGTAAAGAAATTATGTAATGTTACTCCATAAAATTGGTGGCAGCTTTGCTGCCTTCATTTTATGGAGCAATTTAACCGAAATAGCTGGTGTTACATTACACTAATACATATAATATTACACCAGTTATCAGCTTAATTTTCACTATTATATAAGTTAAATTACTCCATAAAATTATAGATAAAATTCTGCCACCAATTATTGGAGTAACGTTACATAAATTTTTTACAGTGTCCATGCAATTAAAAAATGAATATTTCGTGCGTAATTCATAACTACAAATAATTGAAAGATGATTAATTTGGTAGATGTTAGATTAAGAGAAGTTTTTCAGTTTATTACCTGTTTCCACTTATCATTCTACTAGCCGGAAAGACAAAGCTACAATCAATTAAAATTAGCTTTGTGTTCAATGGGTGCCCTCATTGGTTGCATTTTGTACTCGAGAACGTTCTATGATCACTGATTGGTTAAATAATGTATCTCGGCGCCTATTGGGGATTTCTAGAATGTTCCTTCAGATTCTGAAAACCAATTTGTTTCGCCAAAGTCTCCAAATTTGGCGATATTCGTTCATTTGGAGTCAAGCATGTGTTTTGGCATTGGCAATCTTGAAAGTTGATTTTCCCGCTAAATCTCTCTAACATTTTACCGAATATCACCAAATTTGGTAAAATCTTGTCTAGTTTGCGACTTTGTTTACTGCCAGATATTTGTTATGCTCATGCATAAAAAAGCATGCTCGATCATAAAAACCATGGCGCATTTTCAACTCCGGAGACTGTTAAGTTGCTAAGCTAGAAGCATCCCTCTCCCTCCAATTTATCGGCGCTAAACTTCCATGTTGCATTATTAAAAAAAAATTTCCTGTTTTAATATTAAAAATGAAAGTACATAATAATGGTTCTGTTACTAATTGAAGAGTTACTTATATGGATAATACATTAATTGCACAAATGCGAACATTGTGTTTATTTTTTAGAAATAATATAACATATAAACTGCAAAAGTATCGTCAGTGGGTGTAGTTACTAACTAAAAACTAAACCTGTGGTTATAGGGTCCATGAAGGATCAGGGCCTACAGTGGCCAACCCTGTTTACTTGACCCTGGGCCACGAGATGCTGTATTTTCCTGGTCAGGTGGTCAGTCTAATGCGAGACCCTTGGTGTTTAGTTCCCAAACAAACTTGGTACATATTTTATTGACCCCAAAGGGATGAAAGTTTGAGTAAACCCTGCCCAGCAGTGTGTCAAACTTGCGACCTGTATCGCAGCAGACAGCATTGCTGACCACTACGCCACTGGGCCTCGAGTATAGTTACACATATCTAAAAAGTTCTAAATCGTGTCAGCCATCATGTTAACGAGATAAATATTTTAAAAGAAAATAATTATAATTTTAACAGATATATTAGTTTGAATTAAGAGTTTTATAATGGTATTTCCAACTTAGCGATAATAAGGAGGGAAAATCCGTACGCTATAAGCTGAGAAAGTTAGAGAATTGAATAGAAATTTTCTACACAAACTCTCATTTGTAAAAATCTTCAGATTGCCGCATTACGCAATTTGGGCTTAATGAGATGTACGGCAGAACAAGCACTTCAATTTCACGAATTGCTGTGAATTACTTAGCGTATGATGAATAAAAGGGGAATTTGTCTACAATTTTGACAACGCATTGGACGAAAAATGTTCCTTTTAAATAACAAAAATAATGAGAAATAAGTAGTTTATTTTCATTATTGTTATTTAAAAAGCGAAAAGATTTAATTTGACAGTTAATTTAAGATATTTTAAATTGTAGCATTTCTAATTGCTCTGAAGAGAAAAGTATTATGAAGGTAAATATGAATGTATCCAAAAAATATCGATATATCTTTCCAGAAAATAAAAGATGTTTTAGTGAATAATTTATGTTTGTGATGATAATTATGTATCTTATTCGACAAAATGAAAAAGTGAAAAAAATGCAGAATAATAATTAGTAAAATTTCATACTAAAACAGCAGTGTCTTTAATAAAATTTTACTGCACTCCTGTCAGTGCAGCAGTAGTTATAAGATGTTTGATTGAATATAGTTTTGTAATTTATTGCATTTGTTTCTCTGATTATTAAACTCAAAACATTGTCTGTTAAAAAAAAGTCTCCAGTCAATAATAATATGAAATGGTGATGCACATCATTTGAAGAAAGCATCACAATAACTATACTACCTATGTTATAAAGCAAAAGCTTTGCTGTAGGTGATGCTGACCTAATATTGACAATGGTAACGCCTGACCAATAAATTCCTTTTACTGCAATTTTACTTACATGCTACAGGTGGCGGGTTAGGCTGCCGGCTGCACAAGGTTCACTTAACCTTTCATCTCTTCGGGGTCGATAAAATGGGAACTAAACTGCTTGGGAACTAAACACCGAGGATCTTGCGTTGGGCTGACTACTCGGCAGGGGCACATTCTGCATAGCACCTCGGGGCCCAGGGTCATGAAACAGATTTTAGGTACTGTAGGCCCTGATCCTTCATGGATCGTACAGCCACAGGTTTAGTTTTTTTCAGCAATTTTACTTAACTTTTAAACATCGCACAATTTCAATATTTACACTGTGGAATAGTAAAACGAATAGTCTTTCAAATACAATTGGTTTGAAAATTGTATCTCAATCTAGTGATTATTTATGGTTTTTAAAGTAGTTTTCAAGCATGATTTAAGACAAACTCTCTTTCCATCGCGTGCAGTCCGATTACGAATGATTAACACATTTGCACTTAAAACAATATAAAACGTTCAGCATTTATTTCCGACTAATATTCCATAACGATATTAAAACTTCATAAATGAATAAATAAAATAATAAACTAATATAAATAAAACTCAAATTTAACAGATATGTAATCGAACTACGTAATTAAACAATTGAAATATTCAGAATAAAAATCTTCTGTAAATAGGCGACGGCTAATAATTCCTAATATGTGGCTAATACGAAAGTACCCCTTTTAACAAATTTCAAAACATTTTTTGAATACGTAACTGATATTTTCCACATAAATATGCATTTTTGTGGTGTTAAAAGGCAACTTAAGAGATCATTAAATGTAAAAAAGTCTATTTACGATTTCAAATAAAAAAAATGGTTTTCGCTATGTTCTATTACCTGGATAACCGAGTTGGATCCTCTAGAGTTGCTAAAACTCTCAGCATATTTAAATTTGGTACATAAAATTGCTATCATATAACAAACTTCCAACTTTTAGATTACTAGGGGGCTCTGCACCCTACGAGATATGCTCGCCAACACCCGTTCAGACACCGCAGACTCTAAAAACACGCTAATTTGATCGGCTTTAAAAAGATTACGCAAGATTGAATTATAATTAAAAAAAACTAGTGGTGATCACCCAGTAAAGGGGTGTACATTCATTTCTCTTTGCTTAGGGAATTTTAAGGCCTAATCAACAGCTGTTAAGGCATCTATCTAGTTGCTGTTTTCTTGTTCGATTAAATAAGATCAGTTAAACATTTTTAAAAAAAGCTAATATAAAATGAACTAAGGAAATAGAGGCTTTGCCTCCCGGCATTTTTTAATAACGCTATAAGAAAAATGTTTTAAATAAGACATTTTAAATGTATCATTTTAAATATGACGGAATTTTCACGAAAGTTTTCTTTTTCTTTTAAATATTCACGTGAAAATACTTTTGTTGTTAAAAAGGAAATATTATTTGCGCTGTCTTAGAATTAACAACAATAGTTAAAAAATCATCTCAAAATATGAAATAAATGTCTCGGGTAAATATAATTTTCAATTTAAACTGTTTTGCAATATTATTATTTGGTTATTTTAAATATGAAATAATTTCTTTTACTTACTGCTTTTAACGCATATTAATAAATTTATTATTTTAAAGTTTTCTTTCGTTTTTGATTATTCACGTAAAAATACTTTTGTGTTAGAAAGGAAATATTATTATTTGTGCTGCCTTAGAATTGGCAAAAATAGTTTTAATATCGTCTCAAAATATGAAATAAATGCCTCGAGAAAATAGAATTTTAAATTTACACTTTTTGGAAATTTTATTGTTTGGCCATTTTACATATGGCGTATTTTTTCCCATTTACAGCTTTTACCGCATATTAATGAATTTATTAATTTAAAGTTTTCTCTCTTTTAATATTCACGTGCAAATACAATTTTTATGATGTCATTATCAATATTTTTCTGCTTTTAACACGTAATAATTTAATTCTAATTTTGAATTTTTGTGTGTGTTTTTAATAGTTACGTGTAAATACACTTTTAATTGAAAGGAAATATTATTTTTTGCGCTGTTTCTTCAATTGGCAACAATTTAAAAAAAAATACTTTTTTCTAAAATAATAAAAAAAAATATCTTGAAAAGGTGAAAATTTTATAAAAAAATTGAAAAAAAACCCTTCAAAAATTAGTCAAATTAAAAACACGTAATAATTTAATTCTAATTTTGAATTTTTGTGTGTGTTTTTAATAGTTACGTGTAAATACACCTTTAATTGAAAGGAAATATTATTTTTTGCGCTGTTTCTTCAATTGGCAACAATTAAAAAAAGTAATTTTTTCTAAAATAATAAAAAAAAAATATCTTGAAAAGGTGAAAATTTTATTAAAAAATTGAAAAAAAACCCTCAAAAATTAGTCAAATTAAAAAAAATAAATGCAGCCCACATACTGCAAGTTTGTAATGTATATCCTGAGAAAAAATGATTAAATTCTTATATATTGTTTTGCTGCTATAAAACATTTTTATGGAAAGATTTTTAATAACTTTAACAATAAACATATCTTATAATAATTCTTCGATTTAAAAAGCTTGCTTCAGTGTGTTTATCAAACGTTTCTCTGCAAAGAAACCAATTTTAATATTTGTGTATGAAGTAGTTTTCTTAATATTAGCGAAGAAAGACCCTAGGTCATAAAACTTCATTTACAGCGGCGATGGCAACGTTAGTTACCTTTTTTTTTAGAATAGAAAGATTCTGATAATATAACCAAATTATTGCTCTCATATCTTCATTAATATCATCACTAAGGAAAATTATCTGAAACTTAATAAATATTAATTTGAATGCTGAATTTTTAGGTAGCTTTCTTTACAAAAAGCTACCTATTGCAGCCGTTCGGAGGAAAGCGATTTCAAAAAATTTTGGTATATTTTCATCGATCATGACCCCCAGACCCCGAAACCACCCTCCGTTCAAAATTGATATATATATATATATATCAATATATATATATATATATATATATATATATATATCTGACCTATGTCACACTGTAACTCTCGTATTTATGAACCGATTTGGATATAATTCGGTGTGTACATAGTACATACCAATGTCTCGACCGAGTTCGTTGGACAGCTTCATCCGCCATTTTGTTTCAAAATGGCGGCCATTTAAAAAATTTTAAAAAATTTAAAATTTGAAATGTGGTACCAAAAAATTGAAAATGGAAAAATATTTTTTTCTTATGTATTTGACCTTTATACAAAGACTCCGTAGCAGTTTTTGTTTTGTCTATATCTTAAAAAATGGCTGAGTTATAGCATTTTGAATTTCTAGCAAAGCTGACATTTTGAAACGTCCTGAATTTTGTCACGCGATAAAAGGCGTATTTATGAACCGATTTGGATGTAACTTCGTTTATACATAGTACAGACAAATGTCTCGAACGAGTTCGTTGGGCAGCTTCATCCGCCATCTTGTTTAAAAATGGCGGCCATTTAAAATTTTAAGAAAAATTTAAATTCGAAATGTGGTAGCAAAAAATTGAAAATTGAAAAAATATTTTTTTCTTATGTGTTTGACCTTGATTAAAAGATTCGGGAGCAGTTTTTGTTTCGTCTATATCTTAAAAAATGGCTGAGTTATAGCATTTTGAATTTCTAGCGTGGCTGACATTTTGAAACGTCTTGATATTTGCCACGTGATAACAGACGTATTTATGAACCGATTTGGATGTACCTTGGTGTGTACATAGTGCATACAAATAACTCAACCGAGTTCGTTGACCAGCTTCATTCGCCATCTTGTTTCAAAATGGTGGCAATTTAAAAAAAATTAAAAAAAATTAAATTTAAAATGAGCTACCAAAAAATTGAAAAATGAAAAAGATTTTTTTTTGTATGTGTTTGACCTTAATACAAAGATTCCGGAACAGGTTTTGTTTCGTCTACATCTAAAAAAAATGGCTGAGTTATAACATTTTGAATTTCTATTGTGGCTGACATTTTAAAACGACCTGATATTTGTCACGCGATAACAGGCGTATTTATGAACCGATTTGAATGTAACTTGGTCTGTTCATAGTACATACCAATGTCTCGACCGAGTTCGTTGGCCAGCTTCATTCGCCATCTTGTTTTAAAAGGGTTGCCATTTAAAAAAAAATTTAATTTAAAATTTAAAATGAGGTATTAAAAAATTGGAAAATGAAAAAGATTTTTTTATGTGTTTGGCCTTGATACAAAGATTCTGGAGCAGTTTTTGTTTCTGAAAATATGTTTTTTTTGTTTATATCTTAAAAAGTGGTTGAATTATAGCACTTTGAATTTCTATCATGGCTAACACTTTGAAACGATCTTGTATTTGTCACGCGATACCACACGTATTCGCCTATTTCGATGGAAGAAGGCATGTGGATAGTATACATCAATATCTCGACCAAGTTCGCTGGCCAGCTTCATCAGCCATCTTGTTTCAAAATGGCGGCCATTAAATTAAAAAAAATTATATTTAAAGTGAGGTGCAAAAAAATTAGAAATTGAAAAAGGTTTCTTTCTTAAGTATTTGACCTTGATATAAGGATTCAGGAGCATTTTTTGTTTGTCTTTATCTTAAAAAATGGCTTAGATATAGCAATTTCAATTTCTAAAGTGGGTGACATTTTGAAAAATCTGATTTTTTGCCTGCGACAGCACTCGTATATATCAACCGATTCCGATATGAGTGAGCGTGTGCACAGCAATTACTAAGGTCTCGACCAAGTTCACTGGTTAGCCTCATCTACCATGTTGTCTTAAAATGGCAGGCACTTTAAGAAATCGCCGAATTCGGCAGCCAAATATAAGTGACTTTAAATAAAAGCAGCTTGGATAACGCTGACTTATTTCGCGAAATTCTCATTCATAATGATTTAGTATTGATAAAAATTAGTATTGAATCTCCTACATTCGGTTTCCACTTAATTGAGCTTCGTGTGTTTGAATAATATAAGTTGGCTTTTTAAAAATAAGGAATATGAAAGCTACCTCTTCCTCCCGGCACTGGCCGGAAGGACTTTATAATAATATTTCCTACTTAGCGATAATAAGAATATAAAATCTATTCACTTAAGCTCAATAATTCAAGGAATGGAAGAGAAATTATCTACATGAACACTTTTTCATTTGTGGAACTCTTTAGATTGCCGCGCTACGAGCTCCATTATGTCAATTGCTTAACGCGTAATGGGGAAAAGGAACACTTGTCTACAATGTTAATAATGCGTTGTATGAATTAATTTCCTGTTAAAATCGTTAAAATATTCAGTTAAGTATTTTTTATAATTCTTTCGGCGAAATTTATTTTCATTACAGTATATTTGGAATTTAAGAATTATATTCTTTTGAATTGTTCTGAAGAAAAATGTTTGTCTACGAATTACTAGGGTAACTTGAGGTGAGATACCATATCACTTAGTTTTCACATGCGCAGTCGACGTAGGGAAGCGCTGTTCAGTTCTAAGGAAGAGGGTTTCCTAGGGATACTTTAATTTCCATTTGCGTTCTTTTTGAAATTTTTTAAATGGTACTTTTGTATAGCTATTTCGTTTTAACACTTCTGGTAAGTGTCCAAAATCTTTTACGTGACTTATTTATTTGCCTATATACGTCTTAGTTTAAACACCAGAAAAATAAATCTGATGTTTTTATAGAGTACTTGTACCTGGCCTTTCTGCAAAGCATAAATGGTGCCCGGTTCCCGCTTTTCACATCAGTGGGGGGCACAGCGTCTTTCCCAATACTTTGGGCTGAGTCGACGAAAATTTTTGGGGGTAAGATGCAGGTTGTTTTCCCTTGAGGTAAGATGCCGGTTATTTAATGTTGCGGTCAAATGCCTAGTTGTTTCTTCATTGTTTAAAATACTCTCGGCTATTAACTAACTTGTCAATAATTTAAATCAGATAATTTAAATCAGTAAGGAATTCGTGATTTTAATCAACTGATTAAAAAAAATCCTTGATTAAAATTATAAATTTTTTAAATGTTTAAAATGACATAAAGAAATATTAAAATATAAGGTGAACATAATTTGAAAGATTTCTATATGTATCTGCCTTATGAATAAACTTTATTGGCCTTATAAATAATTGTTTAATAATTATTAATTTTAATCATTGTTAAAAATTGTATGTTAAATGCAGTTATAAATAATTTTAATAAATGTAAATATCGGTAATATATAATTTAGTCTTACATAACTAGGGGTTTCTGGCCCCTTATGAGCTATGCTTTCCAACCTCCATTCAGACACTGGAGACTAAAAACACGCTAATTTGATCTGCTTTGAAAAGATTACGGAAGATTAAATCGTAATTAAACGACTAGTGGCGACCTCCTGTAATCAGGTTTTCATTCATTTCCCTTTGGCTGAGGGATTTTAAGACAGAAACAATTGCTGTCGAGACAGCTAATTGCTACTTTAGTGATTAATTAAATAAGATCAACTCAATAATTTAAAATTAGCTCTTATAAAATGGCTAAGTAAACAATTTTATAAATTTTATAAATATTCATACCTATGGGTAAGATGCCAAAATGCAACTAATTACAAAAACAAAATTTCTGATGCTTTCATAACATCTGTAAAATGAAATATGTTTTTAAATAACCAATAAGAGTCTAAACTTTAACAAGAAATCAAAGAATAACAAACATCAACAAGAAGCGATTTTTAAAACAATTACGTCAAAAACTACCACATCTTCACCCAATCTACCCTATAAACAAAAATGAATAAATAATAAAAGTCTTAGTAAATGTCAGAGGAAAAATATACCGAATGATCCAATAGCCGCAAAAGAAATAAAAATTTAATAATCCTTAAATGCATAGTGTAACTCAGGCGTTACATGACCTTTTTTGCTATTTGGTGTTTTCTATTGGCCTTTTTGTGAATTATGTGTTATTTATGTGTGATAACATGCATTTAAGGTCATGAAGCCTGTTTTCGTTCTGACTTCTTATCTCTGGGAGGTTATAACATCTTTCGTTGATACCGCTTGCAATGTGCTCGACTGACGTTTTATCTCTATTTTTATAAGCTAGTAATTACACAGGCCTGCGAAATTGAAGTTTAAAAAAAAATACAAAAGAAGTTTTTGCTCATTTTTATGTTATTTGGTGGGCTGATTTCGAAAATGACCTCCATTTTCTCCCATCACATCAGAATTTTTTGTAACATCGATATCGATATTTTTGCTAAAATGAAAAAGACAATTTTGGACAATTTTGCATGTGCTATCTGGCAACAGTGATTTTATCCATGTAAATCTATGTAAAAAAAAATCAATTCTCGGTGAGGCAAATTGATTTTTTAGTAATCGATTATTTTGTTATAGGTTTAAACGGTTTAAAACAACTGGGTCTATCGGAATGTTGTGTCGTGTGGGGAAAATCAATTCGTATCGGAAAATTCTATCAATTAATTACTAGGCATTGATTCCGATATCTAATGTCTTATAATTACCTGGCAGAATTTACCTGTACGAATTAATTTTTCCAACGCGACAAACTTTCCAATCGACCCAATATTTTTCAAGAAAATGTGACGTGATAGAATTTTTTCATTATTTGTTTTTTAATTAGCACCAAAAAATACATAAAGTTCAGGCATCAATATCCTTGTATTTTTTTTCATCGCAGGCCTGTGTTATTAATTCTGAAAACTATTAAAAGCATTATCCAACTTGTTATATCGTTGAATAGTTGTTATCGTGCTGTGTAAAATCTTTACAGTAAGTATATAATTTAAAATGATCCTTTTTTGAGCAATTTTTGTTATGTTATTCAGGAGTTACATTATGACTTTATGTCCAATAGAAACATAAATAAAATAAATAAAATATTTCACAATTTTTCTTGTGGTTAATTAACAAAAAAATAGACTGAAATATAATATTTTCTGAGCAAAAAAAAAAAAAAAAAAAAAAAAAAAAAATCATGCATTAAAGGATTAATTCGAAAGTACACACGATGATGTTTTCAATAAATGGTACAGGAAGACATGGGTTTTTATATAATAACGAAAAGTTTTATAGTAGAATAATTAAATTTATCACCAAATAGTGACGTTTCAGCCGTGTCTACATTTTATACATCTTCGAAATACAGCTCACAACGCAAGTAGAAAAGTTTACCAATGTTAAATTTCACTGATGCCATAAGTGAGAAAAGACGAGACTGTTACAAGATTCCCATAGAGCAGCGCTTCCCATTAGAGGCGAATTCGAGCTTTTTTTCCAGAGTCGGAGACCGACGATTTTAAATCAGAAACCGCCCGCTCGATACCGAAAGTAAGCAGTATAAAATTGCAAATAGTATTTTTTAAATTTGTGTCAAGATCAGTTTTTGGTATGCAGGTATATAAGTTTTTCACAAGTTAAAAGTGTCTTTACGTAGTTTTAATCCCCCTGCCAATATCTCGTCCCGAGCTACGAGCAAAATCCTTTGCATCCACACATTGCCTGTATTTTCATTTACTCTGTCACTTCGCATTCTACGCAGTTTTGGCGTGCGGCTAAATGTGGAGAGTTTTTCTTCTGATATTGTTACTTTCAGCATCTTACTTTATTGTAATTTTTTTCGGCAAATGTGTGGCGTGATATATTGGATTTACTTATACAGGGTGGTCATAAAAAATTACCCCGATATATGAACCCCTAGTAGTGTAACCGCTCAACCAATCGAAAAGAAATTTTAGATATACGTATTTGAACGTATGCACTCGAGATCGTGATGATTTAAAGCAATAGAGCTCTCACGGCTACGGTTACAGTGAAAAAATTCGAAATTTTCGAATGGCAACACGCAGTGTGTTCATGCGCAAATTCATCAGCGCATTGAAACACCATACATGGCGTTAGAATGATACACGTACGATGATAATTACCGGCGTAAAACACTTGCAAAAAAGACCATTGCGAAGAACGAAGGGAGTGGCTACAAGACATGTTTTTTAATAGCCGATTTTTTTTCTTACTTGTGAACTGAGCAATGTTGTAATGTTGTAATCTGACAAAATGCACCAATGAGAAATTTAAAATTATCTCTATGCCACCAACCCTGCTTATTGAATTGTATCAAAACAATCCTATGGAGATGAGGGACTTTGTAAGTAGCAATAATCGGCGAATTTTTTGCTTTTATGTAAAAAAAAACAAACTAGTATTATTATAGTGATCAGTGAATAATAATAGATAAAATCATGCTCGCTAATTTGCATCACATGATAGCTGGCAAGATTAAGAAACATTCCTGAAGCGCAGGATACAAGCGCCCTATGTTGATTTATCACAGTCAAAGTTGAACCAGAATCTATTTATAACAAATTTATACTGAAGTTTGATGAAATCCCGTGTATTAGTTTTCGTGATATGGTCATCGCAGAAATCGTGAAGAACATAGCATAGCAGCGCCAACTGTTGAGTGATATACATCCAAAAATTATTAGCATCTATTTGTGTGAAGGTCTAAAATAACAGGATGAAAAACAAAATTCGGTACTAGCCGATAGTTGTTGAGCTATAGCTATTTTGGAAATCATTAAAAATGCAACATTGCAGCAACCCTTTTGTCCGATATATACCAAAACCTTATAGCTTCTATTTATGCCAATGCCCAATATACTGTGAAAATTGACGAAATTCCGTGCATTAGATCTTGAGATATTACTATTTTGGAAATAAGAAAAATGCAGTTTTGAAGCGCCACCTGTTGAGAAATATACTCCAAAATATAATCAGCTCCGATTTGTGTTATATTTAAATGAATCTGACGTTTTATTAAATTCCGTGCAGTAGGTAGTGAGTTTTAATTTTTTCCATTTTAAAACCATTCTGCATCTAAGAAAATGAGTTTAGTTAAAAGGCATTTGCAATAAGCTATCCCTTCTGTAACAATAATAAATACTTGATATTAAATATCTTTTTAAATTTAGGTACTTAACTTTATTGAACTAATTTCCACAGTTAATGCCAAAAATATAAAGAAATAGTTCCATTTCTGTTATATTATCATAAGCATTTTAGAATAAATATTCTTAAAGAAATCTATTTAAAACGTAATTCGTATTAGATTGAACGAGAAGTTTTATTTTCTTGTTTTCACTTAGCTAAAATAAAGATATGAAAATCCATTAACCTTGAGTTCAGGAAGTTAAAGAGGTAAATAGAAATAATTTTCTCAAACTCTTTTACCATTTGTCGGAATCTTTAGATTGCTATGCTATATTATTATTTTTTAACCCTTTGGGGTTTGGTGTCTTAATAATCTTATATGTATTTACATTTACTCGTGTTTGGTCTTTATTATTACTATTAGTATTATATGCGTGTGGTATGGATTGTAAGTGTCTTTACATTTCCTTTTGCAATTTAAATAATGTCTCAATAGTTGATTTATGAGTCAGCAGTAAATTAATTTATATCTTAAATTTAAAACTAAACAAATATTCCTTAAAATTTCTATACACCGTTGCTGAGACTTTTATTTTAAACATAAGTTTTATTCTTCAAGTTTAAAAAATAAGAGTTCGGATGAAACTCCCAGTTATTGACACCTAACTATTAACCTTCTCACTGCGTAATTGTTTTATCAAAATAGCTTCAAAAATTGCGTATTTAACCCTTTCGCGACGCACGCCTTTTAAGAATTTTTATTCTTTTGTCACCCGTTTTTCAAAGCAAAATTTTTTGTCTAATTTAATCGGGAAAATGCTCCGATTAAATAAGGCAAAATTTACAATAAAAAAATAACTGGTGAGAATAATCACGGAGGGTTAATTAGAAGGAAAAAATGCATTCCCGGGGATATCTCGGGTTGCGCAAATTTTGCTACTTTTACGTTGGCGTAGGAAATTTCGGGTTGCGCAGTGAGAGGGTTAACTGACACTTCAGCAAAAATCTTACCTAAATAAACATTTTCTTGTATACTTCAGCAAAGCAATGTCACCTAATGGTAACTTAGTCACTTATTTTTATTTTGGAGTCAATTTATTCACAAACTTTTGCGAACACAAACTTTTAAGAACAAACTTTTGAGAACACAAAAAGTGCCATTTTGAGGCAACCATCTTATTTCTGAAATTCTGGTAGTGATTTTTTAACCTATTTGTAATGTAATAATCTTAAAATTTTTAAAGTTGTTCATGTAGAAATTAGTTACAATATGCATATGATACATTAGGGTCATGATATCTAGTTTAGTTATTTAATTTAGCTTTATGGAGAGATGCTCGTTATTGGTTCGAGTAATTTAACTTCTCCAGTCTCTGACAGAGGAGTCGGATATTCGTTATATTAAATAAAAAATGAAATCTATCATTTAAACTGTTTTAAAAAACAATAAATTAAGTCTATCTTGTATTAAACACCATTAAAATTTAAATTGTTCTAAATGAGTTTGACACCAATTGTCAGTTACTGGTTCATGAATGTGTCAGTTATTGGATTTCTGCATTAATAATAATTTGACAATTGAAAAAAAAAGACACATGCATCTGTAGTATGATTTATATATATATAAATAAGGTTTAAGTATTTTGTTTTTATTATAAAGAGTAAAGTATTTTTAAAGCATGAATTCCTTGAAAAATAAAATAATTTTTTTTTTTAAATCTTTGCAAGTAATGTGTCAGACACTGGTTCACTTTCTGTTAGTTATTGGTTTTTCAAAATAGGGTCGGTGTCAGTTACTGGAGTTTTTGACCATATTTATGAAAAAAATTAATTTTTAATAATACAGTGTATAATTTTTAAGAATTTTGTCAACAGTAATTCTTCAATGTATCCTACTATTCTTTCAAAAAGAAAAATAAGTATAAAAGGCATTTAAAATTTGTAACAGTGATTTGAAAAAGAAATAATCCTTAAGGCGTCAGTGTTTCATCCTACTTGTCGAAACCGATAATTTATGACAGATAAAGAAGTATAAAATTGTTATATCTATTTTATCCTGTTGTAACTCGAACATTTCCCAAACGACTTCAAATATTCTTCTATAGCCTTTTTAGGTGCACTTGTAATTGTATAAATACGTAGCACCTATCTATAGCCGTCGTCTGCCTGTCCTCATATAATAGCGCAAAAACTACCCAACCGAATGGTTTGAAATTTTAAATATATAATTGTTGCAAAATTTTGTCGAGTCATTTCAAATTTTATGAAAATCGGATGTATAGTTTAATTACAGGGACAGTCAAAATCATTCCGTTATATTACGGCCAACGGGGAAAAAATGTTTCAAGCGTATTTTAATGGTTTTACACTCTTTCGAACATAAAGAAATTGATATGCACATATGAATTACACTAAAATATACATTTTGTAGAATATGCGGTGCAAAGAATATTTGTTGTTAATTTACAGGGCCATTCAAAAGTATTCCGCTACATAACGGTATAGGGGGAAATGTTGTTTGGGGCACATTTTAATTTTATTAAACTATTTCACATTTTATGAAATTGATATACGTTTCTGAGGTTTGCTACAAGTTACTTCCTGTATAGTAGAAAGCACATAATATTTACAGGGACACACAAAACATTTCGGATACTATACTGAATCCTAAGTACTCTACATTAGCGATGGTTTCTGGAAGTTCATTTTTAGTTTTGATATGAGTTTTTAACTAAATTTTTGCATATTACGTTATGTGTATAAATGCTGTAAATCATATACAGGGTTACACAAAAGAGTTTGCAAGGGATACTGAGTATGAACGAAAATAGCTTAAATGTGGTTTTTAAATAAGTTATGCATTTTTTACGCTGAGCTACATTTAGTATACTAAGATATCTTTTTAGAATATAGATAAAATGATATACAAAGCCACGCAAAGAATTCTATACATGGTCGCCTATGGATGATAATCTCTGGAAGTGTGATTTCAATAGTTTTAAGCGTTTTTAAATCTTAATTAAATTTCAGACAATTAGTGCAGTGTATTTCAAGATAGTAGATAAAATACAGGGTTGTACAAAAGTATTGAAGTATGCTTTCATTTGTTGGTATAAATTGCTGAAAGTGAACTTTATAATTATCATGCTTTTTTTAAACTTTCCAAAATAGTTGAAAAGTGTTTCTGAAATCGGTTTGTCTGGTCGTCTGTCTGTTTTCCGAACTCGAACTTACGTAAATCAGGTTGGATTGCTCTGTAATTGATATGTATTATTGAGATTTACTATGCCATGTTTGGTAATGAAAATAAAGTATGTAACGTTTATAGTTTATTGACAGAGACGCTCAAAAGTATTTTATTACATTATGGTCTATTGGGAAATTTCGTAATTATACGTGCAAATACGTAACACCTATAGTCGTCGTCTGGTCCATCCATATGTTTGTCCGTCTGTCCGCAAATAACAGTACATAAACTATTAAGCGAAATGGTTTGAAATTAACTATATAGAATAGTTGCAGAAAGTTGTCGAGTCATTTAAAATTTTATGAAAATCGATTCAAAACTTAATAAAAGTTTTCTTCAATCTATCAAATCCTATCAAATAATTCAATGATATCCCACGATAGATAATGATTCTATGTTCCCGTGATGATTACGCCCCATTTAAGAGGGAGTAATATTATTTCCGAATTATTGAATTTTTAATATATAAAATTGCAATAAATTTTGTATTCATGCATTTTTGGCATAAGACTGCAACAGCTATTACATCAAGATCTGAATATTTTTTAAATTTCGTTATACTACGAACGAACCTCATTTGCTACGCTTGACGTGCAATTTCCGACTTGTTTATATTAATAGTACTGAAAATAAGTATATTCTTGAGATTTCAGTAAATGACTTATTTGTTAAATTTTTAGCAAAATTTAATTTTTGTCATTTGGAAAACCACTTTTAATTTTTTAAACTGAAAAGTAATTTTTCTCCAAAATTAAAAATAAAGTTTCGGGCTCGAAAAGTTTAGAAAGACATACGGCGGAAAGAATATTTCCATTTGCTTCATGAACTGCTTTGCCCGCGATATAATGAACAAAAGAAAGGTTGTACAGAAATTCAACAATTTCGTTCATGCGTTTGACGAATCGCTTTCATTTTGATTTCCTAAAAGAAATCTGAAAGGACAAATTGCTTTTAATGACTTAAATTAAATTTGAAAAAAAAAAAAACAAAAAAAAAAAACCGACTGCGTAAAAAGCGAACTAATTAATTATTTCTCATTAATGTGAAACATTTTTTTTTTTTACTTACCTATTTTTTTATTTACTTGTATTGATGACTTTTAAGTTGTGTTTAATTGTTAGTTCCTATCTATAAACACTGTTTTGATGAAGATTAGAGTTACAGTAAAGCTAGAGATCCTACCTGCACAACTTCCAGGGTGTGTAATATTTAAACCAAGCTTCTGACTGTAAAATAGTCAATGAAACATCGTCTTCATTTTTCAAGACCTATCCAATGATATGCCATTCAATATGGTGCGTAAAAATTTTTCCCGTCTCTACCACCATTTTGTATTTTACGGCCGCCATTTTGAATTTATAAAAACAAAATATAGTCTATAACAATCGGACGGTTAAGACGAATCGATAGAGACCTCATTCATTAAAATCCATCCAGCCGTTGGAATGTTTCGAGGGTATAAAGAAATCCACATATCCAGATACGCGTGAAACACATAACCCTTCTTGGCAGCCGGGTAAAAAAAAAATATTCCGTTACATTACGAACGCTCCTCATTTTCTACGTTTAACGTGCAATTTCCGACTTGTTTATATTAATAGTACTAAAAATAAGCACATTCTTGAGACTTCAGTAAATGACTTACTTGTTAAATTTTTAGCAAAATTTAATTTTTGTCATTTGGAAAATCACTTTTAATGTTTTAAACCAAAAAGTAATTTTTCACCAAAATTAGAAATAAAGGTTCGGAATCAAAAAGTTTAGAAAGACATACGACGGAAAAAATACTTCCATTTGCTTTGATGAACTGCTTTGCCCGCGATATAATGAACAAAAGAAAGGTTGTACAGAAATTCAACAATTTTGTTAATACGTTTGACGAATCGCTTTCATTTTGCTTTCGTAAAAGTAATCTGAAATGAAAAATTGCTTTTATAACTTAAAAAAATACATTTAACATTTTATAAAGTATTTTTTACGTTGTAGTTTTTGAATTAGTTGTTTTAGAGAGAAACGTTCGAATTAAAAATATTGAAATAAAAATGAATGATTTATGAAAGAATTAATAAATCATTTTATTAATCATCATTTATTGTATTAAAAATACCATTTATTGTATAAGAAAATGAAGAAATAGCTTTTTGATTTAGTTATATTTGACGTAACATTTATAATTTATTTTATGTTTGCAATCATTTTTATACTTAGCCCATTATACATGCAAGTCAACAATTTTTAGTTAAGAATAATTTCTGATAGCTATCACAATAACTTTAGTGATAACAACATAATTAAATTGAGATGCATTGAATTAATAGTATTAAGCAAACTACAATTTGTGATTTTATTTTTAGAACTATAATTAAATAATTGCCATCTTTGCTTGAATATCTTCACCTGCAGAGATACATTTTCAAAGAAAATATGTCATGTTATTTAATCATAATAATTATTAACTTGAATGCAAAGTTTTATGGTACTATCTCTACCTTAGCGAGAAGAGTTGGGAGAGGAAATCTATTCACTCCTGACTTCAGATAGTTAAAGAACTGATTAGAAATTATTCGCAAAAGTGCTTTTTCATTTGTGAAGATCTTTAGATTGCTGTGTAACGTATTTTCTGCTTAATGAGACAGATGACGGAACAAGTATTTCCATTTTGTATATTGCTTTATGCATGACATGACGAGAAAGGAATTATTTTTAAAAAAATTAGATATTGTGTTAGATGAATAATTTTCCTTTTACTTTTATAAAAATAATCAGAAATGAGCAATTGTGTTTGATAAATGCTTAAAAAGCGAAAAATTGCATTTTACATTTTAATGAAATAAAATTATTTTAATTTAGCTTGTTTTGAAGAAATAATTGATTGTCCTGACAAAAATAAAAATAAAATTTTATTCAATTAAGTGACTCTACAGTAAAATTACTGCTGGAATGTCGAAAATTTCTACTATTGAGTTATTTCATTTCATTCCAAAACTGGAACATATGGGCTTTACAGTGACGTTACAGCGATTGTTTTTTCACTTCACTTGATGAGAATGTGAAAAGTAAGTTTCAGTTTGGTAATGGTGCTTTCCATTTTTATTACATTCGGGCTATGGTGCTATTACAGAATTCCTTCCGGAAGAAAGGGAAAAAATCAAGCACGTAATCCATGCCAGTAATGAGGATAAATTTTCTTATGCGACAAAGAGAAGAAATAAAAATAAAGAATAATTAAAATTTCCTTTATTATACTAAAATTGCATTAAAGGAACACCATTAAGTGTCATATTTCTGCATTGTAAGCAGAGCTAATTAAAGGATTTTTATTTGACATAGTTAACACTATGAAGCTTTGTAATTCATGTATTATTTTTGCTGATATTCATTCTCATGTAAGAACGATGTTCAGTAAAAATTAATTTGCTATTAGCTAGAAAATAGTAAAATTATAGGCAATTCCAGCGATGGAAACGAAACAAAAAGCGAAACATATGTTTCGCTATCGCTAAATGTTTCGCTATCGCTATTCGCTATCGCTAAGCTTAACGTATGTTTCGCTATATGTTTCGTTTCGTGAAGAGCGAAACATATGCATTATTATATAGTAACTGCAGAAAATTAATATTGGTATGGAGATCGGTCTAAACAGATCTTCAGGAATTCATTATGATTTATGCTTTGTAGCTCTGCTTCGGGAAACTGCTTTTAAATAATAATATTGATAATAATAAATGATGTGTCTTAGATAACTGGTGAATATTTGCATAAGCTGCGACAGAAAATACTTTAGTTATATTCTATGACGTTTTAAAAGGTTATTAACTATTTTACAGACATCACATTTCAACAGAATCTTATATATACTTCATATATCTGATCAGTGTGAGCTCAAAGATGCACATTTGTTCCTACATGCTGCATAGATTTGGATTTGGATACTGGTACATTATAAAGTGACGCATGAAAATGAAATCTCTCCTATGAGTTGTACATCTCAGTGATCAAACCTCAAGCTAATTCTGATTGGCTAAAAACAGAAGAAAATATTCTCTCCTCGTTAGATCTCTATATAAAAAAATAAAATAAACGACCCAATTAAACAATCCACAAAACCATAATCAAACTAAAAACAATTTTATTGTTTGCTCCTTTAGTAGTGGCGCCGTATCAACATATCGTCAACTCGTGTTCATGAGCTGTCTGTTGCATACACGTTAGGTCTTTCAACGCTAACTTCTGAATTTAATTCAAATTTTACTAGCGCTAGAACATCTCTACATAATACAAAACTGAACCGTTTAATAAGTCAAAATATTATGTCTAATTCAACTATATAGAAACGCATAACACATTTGAAAACCCAAATTCAGCTGTTCCCATCACCTATAAACGGAAAATTATCCGAATTCTTTGAACAGAATTCTTTGTACATATTGTATTGCCCTATTGTATAGTAATCATCTTATAGTGAAATCCAGTGATTTATATCAATTCCAACACATTTGAAATAGCGTAATGTCATTAAAATACACTGCAAGCTATTTTTCTCATTGACTATAATGTAACGGAATTCTTTTGAGTGCACCCGTAAATGAACTATTAATCCCACATACTTCATATACAATACTAAACATGCTTTGGTGACCCTAAATAACTTTTATCAATTGCGTGAAAATCCGAGTATATTTACGGAAGTTAGAGCGTGAACAGACGGCTAGACGGACACACGGCCAGACAAACCGAATACATAAACACTTTACAACTTTGTTGGAAAGTGTTAAAAACTGCGTCCTGAATCCAGAAATAATACTTTATCGCCCATTGAAAAATTTTGTCTTTAATTATATCGATTTTAATGAGGGTTAGATGCTCCACTTTATACAAACAAAATATGTTATTTTATAGTAAGGCTAGCATTAGGATAAGAACGATTTTTAAGAGAGTAAAAAGGTGAATTTGTATCTTTTTGAAAATTGAAGTTTAATTATTTGTGTGCATTAATTCTTCAAACTTCATAAAACATCATAAAACAATATCCGAGCCCGAAAAGTTTTATGTAATGAGAGTCCGAGCGCGATACTGAAAATATACTATAGGACAAAAATTACACAATATTTAAAAATTGTTTTAAAAGTAATATCTCATATTTAAACAATTTCTTACATAGATAAGACCGTTAAATGAAAATTTCAATTCAGTCTTATCAAAAGAGAAGTTTGGAATGAAATTATAATATACTTTATATATAAAAGGGTTCTCACATTTTTTCTTCCTTGACAAGCAAATCTCATGCACACGTAACGAAGCATGTTTAATTAATAAATTCATGAAATTTGCAGAAATTACTATTTATATGCCGAAGAATCGAGCAATGCATTTGAATTTCCTATAACAGATGTACATCTTTAACTATAATTGATTCATTCTTCATAAAAAAATCTTCTGATTGACATGACCCTGAAAATCAAATTAAAATTAAATTAAGCTTAAATTAAAAATTTTACACTGTGATCTGAAAGATCCGATGCTTTTATAGGAAAAAAGGAAACACTGCTCGATTGCTTTCTATAGGAATAACATGGTAATTACATTTACTTACAAATGAAAGTGACTTCGTAAATATGCAGATATAGCCTCAGCATGAGAGAATTCTTGATGAAAATTAGATATAACAATCACTAAAATTGTTTTCATGTCAAGAGCGATTATGACTCGTGCACGATAAAAGACTAAAAAATTACAAAAAACTAATTGGATACTTTATTTGTGATGAGGATGAATTTTGGAAGGAACAAAAGTGAAGGAACAAAAAAGTTAAGGATAATAAAAATAAAACCCATTTTATACCAAAACCGGAGTTAGCCCGTTTTTACTGTATTAAGAAAGTGCAGCAAAAATTTAAAGATTTTTTATTGTATGAATTTTGCATTACTGCATTGATTCATGCATTTCAAAAAAATCAATATTTTGAGCGTAATTGATAACTACAAATAATTAAAGATGATTGATTTGGTAGATGTTCAATAAGGAAATTTTTTTCAGTTTATTAGCTGTTTCCACTTATCATTCTACCGGCCGGGAAGACCAAATTACACCACTGAGTTAAATTAGCTTTGTGTTCAATTGGTGCTCTAATTGGTTGAATTTTGTTTACGAGAACGTTCTATGATGTCTGATTGGTTAAATAATGTATTTCGGCTCCTATTGGGAATTTCTGGAAAATTCCTTCAGATTCTGAAAACCAATTTTTTTTCGCCAAATATCGCCAAATATGAAGACATTCTTTCATCTGGTATTGGTAATCTTGAAAGTAGATTTTCCTGCTAAATCTCGTCAATATTTTTCGTTGAATCTCGCCAAACTTGGTGAAATGTTGCCTACTTTGCGAGTTTATTTACTGCCAGCTGTTTAACAACTTGATAGTTGTTTCAACCTTCATTTCCATTGAAATGCATTGATCCGTAATCACCCGAAAATGACCCACTAATCGAATTTTCATGAAGATGCGACATAGCCCAGTGGTCTTTCCGAAACCCAAAATGGTAGGATACAAAATTTAGTCAAATAGTTAGTGTTGTTTTTAGATAAATTTTGCACACACATTAGCGCACTGACACAAGATTTGCTAGTATTGTAATATATGATTCAAAGCATTATATAAAAAAGAAATGGTTTTCAGTTATTATTCATTTGCAGTAAGCTATAAGTGTACACTGTTAAAAATTTTGCAGCATTCTGGCAGGTCATTCGACCGTTTTTTGAAAAAACGGTTTCATAACCATAATTTAACTATATTCTGACCATAAAATGGCCAATAATATGGTCAGAATAGTGTTAAAATTACGGTTGTATAACAGTTTTCGGAAAAAACGGTCAAATGACCTGCCAGAATGCTGCAAATTTTTAACAGTGTAACTTCTATAGCAGTATTATATATAATTTAGAAGAGACACTTTTTGCTTTGCTAAACAGGAAGCACACTTCCACCTCATATTTATGTGCGTTAAACCTCCATGTTGCGTTATTTAAAAGATATATATTTTCTTTGTTTATATTACAAATTAATGTACATAATAATGGTTTTGTTACTAATTGAAGTATTTATATGAATAGTACACTAATTGTAGAAGTGCCACCATTGTGTATATTTTCGACAAATTAACATATAAACTAAAAATGTATCAAAAAAAAAAAGCAGAAAAACCAACGTTTAAAATGCACAAATAATATATGAAAAGCAGCAAACAGCTGTTTCGAATCTACTAGCGAGATTCTCGCTAGTAGATTCGAAACAGCTGTTTGCTGCTTTTCATATATTATTTGTGCATTTTAAACGTTGGTTTTTCTGCTTTTTAATATTGTTGCACAAAGGCTTTATTTGCTATTTTTATAAAAATGTATCGTCTATGTGTGTAGTTACACATATCCAAAAATATTCGCGCGTTAGCCGTCATGGATATGTTAATATCATAAATATCCTTAAAGAAAATAATTTAAATTTTAACAAATATTAGCTTGAATTCAGAGTTTTATAACGATATTTCCAACTTAGCGATAATAATGAGGAAAAATCCATTCACTATAAACTTAGGAAGTTAAAGAACTGAATAGAAATTATCTACATAAACTCTCATTTGTAGAACTCTTTAGATTTCTGCATTACATAATTTGGGTTTAATGAGGTGTACGGCAGGACAAGCATTTCCATTTCGTGAATTGCTGAGAATTGCTTAGAGTATGATGAATAAAAGGGGATTTTGTCTACAATTTTAATAACGCACTGAAGGAATAATTCTCATTTTAAAATAACAAATAATCAGCAAGAAAAAATTCGTTTTCATAATTGTTATTAAAAAAGCGAAGAGATTGCACTTGACAGCTAATTTAAGATATTTTAAATTGCAGTATTTCCAATTGCTCTGATTAGAAAAGTATTATGAAGGCAAAGATGAATACATCATAAAAATATCGATAAATGTTTCCAGAAAACAAAAGATGTTCAAATGAATACTTTATGTTTGTGAAGAGACTGCTTTATCTTATTCGACAAAATGAACAAGTGAAAAGAAATGCAGAATATTAATAGTAAAAAATCATACTAAAACAGCAGCGTCGTTAACGAAATTTTACTGGACTGCCGTCAGTGCAGCAGTAATGACAAGACATTTGATTGAATATAGTTTTGTAATTTATTGCATTTGTTTCTCTGATTGTTACACTCAAAATATTGTCTATTTTAATAAAAATGTTTTCAAATAATAATCTTTTGAAGTGGTGATACATATCATTTGATACAGACAAAGCATCACAATCGCACTATACCATCTATATTATAAAACAAAAGTATGTCCGTAAACAACGCTGACCTCATATTGACGGTGGCAACGCCTGACCAATAAATTTCATTTCATTGCAATTTTACCTAACTTTTAAGCATCGCTCAATTTCAATTTTTTACACCGTGGAATAGAAAAACAAATAATTTTTCAAAAGGCATTTTGTTTGAAAACTGTTATCTCAGTTTAGTGATTTTTTTAAAGGTTTTTTTAAATAATTTACAAATATGACTAAAAAAAATAAATCTATTTCTATCGTATGCAGCCCGATTACGTATGATTAACCAATTTCCATTTTAAACAACATAAAACGTTCAGAATTTGTTTCCGATTAATATTCCATAAGAAATTAAAACTTCATTAATAAAAAGATAAAACATAAAATTACATAAATTATTCATTACTTAAAAGATGATTGAACAATAAAAAAGATGTTAAAAATCGGAGTACCTTTGGCAAATACTTAGCCCTCATCAGGATTTCTCAGGTAATAGAACATAGATGGAAACATCATCAGATAGGAGTTGGTAGTGGTGTTATTCATGATGGCCGATTATCTACACCAGCGATACAGGCCGGAAGTGGAGTGCACTCCGTGAGGGGGGGAGGTCTTTCTAAGGGAACTTAACCCGCATTTACGCAAGGTTATGCAAGGTTCGAATAAAACTATGAAAAACTCCGAATAATTAGGCCGATGGGCTCGATTGGGTTTGATTCCAGCATTTCCCGTCTACCAGCTTTGAGAGCATAACCTCTCATCCACTGCATCATCAGATAGAAATCTGATGATGGCTAAGTATTAGAGCAATAACTCTATTTTTAACATTTCTAAACTAGTTTATTTAATAAAAAACGTAATAAAGTAATATGAATAAAACACAAATTTAACAGACATGTAATCGAACTACGCGATTAAACGACTAAAATAATCAGCATCAAAAAGCTTTCTGTAAATAATGAAATCTTTGGCTACGGTTAATAATTCCTAACATATGCAGTGTTGCCAGTGGGCTACTTTTTTAAAAATTTAGATTTCTTCATTGGCACCACTTTTTTTAAATAGTAAAATTCGCGCTATTTAATGGCATATTAAGTCGAAAACAAGAAAAATTTTACCATTTCAGAAAAGCTGTGCCAATCAAAAAATCTGAATTTAAAAAAAGTAGCCCACTCGTAACACTGAACATGTGGCTAATACAAAAGTATTGCTTTTAATAAATTCTAAAACATTTTTTAAATACATAACTGATATTTTTTACATAAATATTCTTTTTGGTAGTGTTAGTGGAAACATAAAGAATTATTAAATGTAAAATGTCTATTTAAGTCTTAAAAAGAAAGAAACGTTTTTTCTATCTTTTTTTACCTGGAAAACCCGGTTAGATCCACTAGTTTTATTAAAACTTCCAGCACATTTAAATTTCGACACACAAAATTGATATCATCCAGGGTGTCTACCCTCAGCGGTGTCCAATGCCTAATTCCTAAACCGTTTGGCATAGACATATAGTTCCAATTACAAAAATGTTTTAAATGAGCTAGAAAAGTGTTGTAAAAGTGATTTGGGACAATTAAAGCATTTCTTAAAAAAAAAAAAAGAAATTAAAATTTTTATACGGTCCACCGGTACTCTAGATAATATTTAGTAAAAATATCCTATTACACTAAGAAGTAAGATAAAAAATAGTCTCATTCTTTCTCGAATATAATTGTTTTGATAATTAAATTGCAATGCTTTAATTCGGCGCGCTTGTCTCCTGTGAATAAACGAATGAGTGATAACTTGTTTAATCTTCCTTTTCGATCCTGTGATCGGAAATATCCTAATTTGTCGTTGCCCAAAAGCAAAACGTGCAACATAAACAGATTTGAAAAGCTGAATGATTCATAGTTCCATTAAAGGGAGATAAAAACATTAAATTGAAGCCGTTTGAAACTGTATTTATTCTATGTTCTGTTTCTTCTGATTTTTACTGTTTATTGATTATAAACTCTTGCAGTTTATGTATCAGCATTTATTGTATTTTTTTGTGATTATTATTTTGGAGATAAATATGATATTCATTTATGATTATGATATTCGGAAAAGTTTTCAGATTGAAAAAAAGCATTAATACTGTGAAAATTTTCTTTACATATCACCGTTTTTAATCATAGTACTGAAACTTTTTAAAGATTTATTCTTATGATTGATGCTTTAATTTATTATTGAAAATCGGAAATTTTGATAGTCAAAGTTTCATATTTAACATTTACCAAATTTCTAAAAACATAATAGGTATTTCTTATACTATCATTCTGTAAGATTTTTTAAACATAGAACAAATGCAGAAACATTTTATTCATTAACTGCAATTTCTGTTCTTGTTTAACGGTATATTTATAAAGTATTCATTAATATTTTTTGAGTTTTTTTAAATTGGTACCTATATTATTTTTTTATTTATATGTAAGCCTTTTTCTGCTATGTTTTGTTCATGATTTTAAATTTTCAAACCTGAGAAATTTCAGAAACAATTATGAAATTTCCCTTTATTGCAATCGCATATGCAACGTTTCTGATACAAACAATTATTAGTACGAAAAAAATTAAACATGATAATTTAGGCATAAATAAAAAGTTGTTTATGCTTGATATAAAGTTTATAGATAAAACTGAAATAGTATATATTTTTAAAAGTTCATATTTACTTATATATTATATATTTTTAAGCGATTAATAACTACTTTTTTTATATTCAAAGTATTTTCAAACAACTAAAAAACAGTACATATTCTGTCATTTCTTTTCCTTTTCTTCTGTTTTCTAGGTTAATTTTTTCTTATCAAATCTGTAAAATTTATGTAACTCATATTCATAAGATACAAAGTTTACAGGAATAAAAAAATAAATATGACTTATATCCTGTTGTTCCATAACAGCTAAGGAATATGTTTAAAAGGAAAACTTTTACATATTCCACAGAATGTATAAAATTAGACACCAAAGTTAATTTTTAATTAAACTGACAAAGCACCGCAAATGCAAAAAATATATATTACACATGTTCACTACTTACAGTGACTAAACTTGTTTATTTATATGTAGTACTACTTAAAATGCATATTTGAGGCAAGTTTTGAAACTAGCAGTAATTATTTTCTGAATGTTATTAAATTAGAGTATTTATTTATTATTTTGTATTTATAGTTAAATAGATCTTGTGATTATCTGATCTGTGTAAAACAATGTATTTGCCAATATAAATTTTTAAAAGATCTAGTTTTTAAATTGCATGATTTTTTTTTTTTTGAGGGGGGGGGGCGGATTTTCTTTGCAATTTTCGAACATCTGATATTATAAATATCTTTATTTTTATCCACTGAGTATAATGAATATTTGAACTTTTAGAGTAAGACAAGATTACAAATATTTATATATATTTATCCATGTACCGTAAAAACCGTCAATAGGGAACACTTTGGGGCTGGGGAATTTGTCAGATAATCGGAGATGTTTCCTTTTGTGAGGTAAAAATATACAAATATGCATACATTGCGTATTAAAAAAGGTATTAGACGTCCACTTTTCGGAAATGTTCATTAACCTTCACAACGGACACTTCCAAATACCGGACACCCCTATTTAGTAAAAGATAATGCAGAGTTGCATTTTTTTGCAAAAGGACCTGATTAAAACATGGGCATGCTGGACAGTGTCCCGTCCCCCTACGATTTTAGGACTCAAAAATTTGATGTGCAATTTTTGTAAAGCTTATATTTTAAATCCATTTCGAAATTGTACTGATTATAATCAATATTTTGAATTTTTAAAGTAAAATAACATTAAAAACTAAACAAATAAAAGAAATCTAATATTTAGATGAATATCTTTTTGTTTTTAATCTTGTTCTACTCCTGAAATTCAAAATTTTTAATATAATCAGTACAATGTCGTAAAAGATTTAAATTATGAGCTTTACAAAAATTGCATACCAAATTTGGAAGCCCCAAAATCAGGCTGTGTGGGGTGGGGGTGGGGGGGGGAGGACAAGACCACAGCTAAATATTTTTCTAGGATTCACCGTGGTCAAATATGGCTACGTATAATGCTGACAAAAATTGGTTGCGATTAAGACGTTTGAAGTGTCTGAAATTCAGACGCAAAAAGTGTCTGAAAAAATTAAGACATTTTAAAATGTCTGAAAATTGAACACACCGTTTCAGACACTTAAGTGTCTGAATTTCAGACATTTCAATTTAGAGTGAATTCTTTACAAAATGATACATATTGTAAAATGCTATTAGACTATCTAATCTAAAATTTAATTGATACAAATGAAAGTTATCTTAAAACTTGCTCGAAGAGACTCCCTTCGGCAGCAATGCAGAAATGTACACTCGAAATTAATCCTTCTAATACTTTAAGCACTTTGTGTATCATCCCTCGAAGCATGGCTCAACTCACATGTGTTCAGATGTAGAAAATTGGTATAAGTCATACAGTTCAAAGTGTCATAACGAAGTCAATTTTAGTGTTAGATGAATCAAACTTTTCTTGTCCTACTTGTTAGTGAAATAAAAAAAAAATTACTAAATGTCACTTAAAGGACTGGGGAACCGTATAAAAATTTAAACTTTTTAAGAAATGCTTTTATCGGTCAAAGAAAATTTTCAAATAATTTTTTACCACAGTTAAAACATTTTTGTTATTGGAACTATATGCCAATGACTAATGGTTTAGAAATTAGTCATTGGACAGCATTGGGAGTAGGCACCCTGTATAACAAACTTTCATTTCTTATGTTGTTCTGCTAATATAACTAAGTTATTGCTCTTATATCTTCATTAATATCATCACTTGCAGAGAAAAAGTCTTAAGGAAAATTATCTGAAACTTAATAAATATTAATCTGAATGCTGAATTTTATAATAATATTTCCTACTTAGCGGTAATAAGAAGTGAAAATCCATTCACTTAAGCTCAGGAATTCGAGGAACGGAAGAGAAATTATCTACATGAACTCTTTTTCATTTGTGGAACTCTTTAGATTGCCGCACTATAAGCTTAATGAGATGTATGCTTAATGATATGTATGAGAGAACAAGCATTTCCATTTTGGGAATTGCTTAAAGCGTGATGTTATGGGTAAAAGGAGCACTTGTCTGCAATTTTAA
Source organism: Maratus speciosus (assembly GCA_963932465.1). Lineage (NCBI taxonomy): Eukaryota > Metazoa > Arthropoda > Arachnida > Araneae > Salticidae > Maratus > Maratus speciosus. The sequence continues at coordinate 350,763,494 of OZ010788.1, read as the reverse complement.
TAATGTGTTTTACAAATCAATTTCCTGTTAAATTCGCGAAATTAACGAGTTAAGCGATTTTTTATAACTCTTTTGGTGAAATTGCTTTTTCATTACAGTATATTTGGAATATAAGAATTACATTCTTTTGAATTGTTCTGAAGAGAAAGGTTTGTCTATGAGTTACTTTCAATGAAAACGAATAAATTAGAAAAGTCTTAGTAAATTTTAGAGGAAAAATATATACCGAATGATCCAATAGTCGCAAAAGAAATAAAAATTCCATAACCTTTAACAGTGTACAGAGTTGCAGAGTGTAACTCGGGACTTACATGATCTTTTTTTGCATTTGGCGCTTTCTATTGGCCTTTGGGTGAGTTATGTGTTATTTACGTGTGATAACATGCCTTTAATGTCGTGAAGTCCGTTTTTGTCCTGATTTGTAATCATGGGGAGGTTATAGCATCTTTTGTCGATAATGTTTGCAATGAGCTCGACTGGTGTTTTTTCTCTATCTTTATGAGGTAGTAATTATTAATTCTGAAGATTATTAAAAACAATGTAAACACTATTATATCGTTGAGTAGTTGTTATTATTGTCCAGTGTAAACACTTTAACCCTTTATATTCCAAATTATGAATTCATGAAAATTTCATCTTCTAAAGCAATTTTCGTAACTTTTAGAAATTATATTAGAAGATTTAAACAATCATTTAATAAATTTTAGAAGGGCTTTACAAATGAAAATTAATTAATTGAATTTGATTTTACACGAATTTTGTGCAATATTTGTAACTCCACTCAAATCTTTTATTTAAAATATTTATTTAAAAATTTTACAGAATTAGGAAATGTACAAATATTACAATAGAAATATAGAAATATTTCCCACTGGAACTTTTCTCCCACAATCTTTCAACGTCAAGAAAGCTGAAAAGACGCAAATGAAAAAGAAATCATCCTTTTAAAAATATTTTTGTTTTGTGCAACTAATATTGCTTTTGGAACAAGTTAAAGTAACGCATCTGTAACTCATTCTAATAACTCATTTTCATATTCTAATCACACATCATATTTTAACTAGCTGAAATATTTGGCGTTGCCCGGAGTTTTAAATGTGTTTGATTAGAAAAATCAATTTTAGAATTAAACACCATGCGGACTATGAATCTCGCGCAAATATGCTCTATTTTTAAATATATTGAAAGCCTTGGGAAATTTTGTATTTATACCAGTATTTTTTTTAAAAATGTTTCTTAAGCTTAAATAAATATAGTTTTGCTTCTTGAAAAAGATGAAAAAGAAATGTAAATTCATGAAAAGCCTTTTATGAATGCTTCCTTTGAAAGTGAATCTTTTCACTATCTCTTCTAAAAGCCATGCATTAACCGTATATTAGTTTTAAATATGACATTGCCGTTGCCGTTATCATTATCTTTTTACACGTGAAGGTTTCGCTATGGTGCTGTATTGTGAAATTTGGTAATTTATGAAATTCCATCTTTGAAAAACAACATAATCATTAGATTTGAAATTTATATCAAGTAAAAGTACAATTTTTTACCTTTCTAACGCAGTTTGTCTAACAATTGTCTGACAAATACTTTTCGAGCTATTAATTTTTTCAGTAACTTCAAATGTTTCATTTTCCGAGATTAATCTGTGGAGACGATTAGCGAAAAAGCCAGTCGCCAGCAACGCATAGATTTTTATTAAAGAGGATAACTCATATCTATAACTCATTGTATTAATATTAATCGATGTATTAAATTAATTTTATAACAAGTTATTTTAATGGTACTTTAAATTGTCGTCGGAGCATAAAGGGTTAAAACAAGTATGAAATTTAAAATAATGATTTTTGGAGCAATTTTCGTTATGTAACTCAAGAATGACATAATGACATTATATCCAATAGAAGCATAAATAAATTTCTCCACTATCTTTATAGTGGATAATTAACAAAAATAGACTCAAATGTGATGTTTTTCAAAGAAAAAAAAATGCAATTTAGCAAATTACAACGATCATTTGGAAAATGATTTTTTCAAAGGCTAAAATTTAAGACATAAAAAATCGGAGTTGATCATACATTAAATACGCCATGGATTAAACATTAATATTGTTATTACACGTAAAAATTTCAAACGACAAAAATCGCCTGCGACTCGTACGTATTATCCACCTGAAACTTACATATTATGATGATTAAACCAATAAAAACTTTCATATATACTTTTAATTTCCTACCCTGACGAGGACAATAACCATTTTTCCAAATGGTTAAAAAAATGCATTAAATGATTAATTCAAAAGTATACACGATGCATTTTTCAGTAAATGGTACAGGAAGACTCGGGATTTTTTATAATAACGAAAAGTTTTGTGGTAGAATAATTAAATTTATCACCAAACAGTGACGTTTCAGCTGTGTCGATATTTTATACATGTATGAAAAACAGATCACAACGCATGTAAGAAAGATTACAAATGTTCAAATTGACGGATGCAATAAGTTAGAATAGCTGATAACTGTTCCAAGATGATCTTAGAGTAGTATTTCCCATTAGAGATAAATTCGAGCTATTTTTCCAGAGCCCGAGACCGACAATTTTAAATCAGAGACCATCCGATGTCAAAAGTAAGCAATAAAATATTGTGAACAGAAATTTAATTTTTAATTTTTTTTTCAAGATTAGTTTTTGACAAGCAGGTAGGGGAGGTAGGTGTAATTAGCATCACTTTTTCACGAATTGAACTTTGACAACTATTTACAAGAGAATGAAGTGGGCTAAACACTAATGTTATGTAGTATTTTACTCAGTATGTAGTTGCTTTTTGAAATGTCTAAAGAATTATTTTCAATGTACCATGTTACCTGGTACAGGTAGTCTTTTTTCAAAAAATACCTCTTTGATCCCAATTACTCCATGAAATGGGGTTATTGGGATTAGTGGTATTTTATCTCATGCCTTACAAGATACACAGTCATAGGTAAATGGTATTAAAAGATCCAAGTGTGTGTTTTACAACAAGATATTTTTGGTTTTACAACTACATCTATTCTCAAAGAAACAGTTCTGAAAAGATAAGTACTCTGAAAAAAAAAACCTTTTTAAGGGATTTTCAAGATATATTTTATACATATATTTTCACATATTTTACACTCTGCCTACAAAACATAATAAAATGTAAAAATTTTTACTGGAAATTAATAGCCTTGCTATATTACTAAAAAACTAATTTTTAAAGTTAAAAAAAACAATTCATTTTTTTTTTCAAAATAACATAAAATGCAAGCAAAGAGGAAAAAGGATCAGTCAAAGCTCATATAGTGTGAACTTAAAAATTTCGGTACTTGTTAGTTATCCCGTCGACCAAATTACTGTCGCCAAATTGTAAGATTAAATGCCAATAATGGTTTGTCATTAATTAATTAATTGTAAGATTAAATGCCAATAATGGCCAATAAAACCATTAATTCAGCATTTTATTTGAACTTTTATTAATGTTTTACTAATTTATTTGTTCTTTCGTTATTTAAAATAAAAATGATGTTAATTTGTATAATTTGGCGAGGGGTTTGGGGATTTATATAATTTAGCGAAATTGGTTGACGGGATAACTAACAAGTACCAACATTTCATTTACATTAAAAGTGTTGAGGCCTAATTAAGCGTAAAATATGCAGTCAAGCCTAAAATTTGGAAGCATAAATCAAACACGTATGTGAATTTTAATACATAAAGCTAAAATCTTTAACAACGATTTAACGCACAAATACGTACAAACACGAAACAGAAAACCATACACGATCATTTCGAGGATTCCCGGATCCCCTTGTTCAGTCCCATGAAAAAAAAAGAATTAAAATGGTTTCGAAGAACTCCTCGGTTATAGTCCCCGAGTACTGGATAATGGACTGATTCAAAAAGTGGAAACAACAGTTCATATATATTAAAGAAATAACGTAATGGACCAGAACTAACTGAAAAAAGGAGTCACTGCGCAGAATCCCTCCACACTAGCGACAAAAAAGGGTGCTGGTCATATCATTCACTAAGGAAGTAGTATCTTTATGAATATAGTGAGATTCGTGAAAATCTAGATCCAAAAATTGAATTTCATTTTTGAGCAATTTTAGCCTCTGGATAATTAAATTGGTGGTTGGAATTCCAACAATGTTTAGCTATCGTAGGTTTTACATATTCCTGCTTTCTAACGTAATTCTGGTGTTCTTTCAGCCTAATTCTAAGAGCACACTTCGTCTACCCAATGTGAGAGAGCGTTCCAGTTTCTTTGTTTTTTCTTCGCTCTGAGGAAATTGATCCGGGAATCCTCGGAATGATCGTATTTGATCTTCTGTGTCCTGTTAGTACGTATTTGTGCGTTAAATCGTTGTTAAAGATTTTAGCTTTATGTACCTAAAATTTGGAATAAATGCAAAATAAAATTGCAAAATAAATGTTTTGCTAACACAAAATGTGCAGTAAAGTAAACCAAACAAGTGGTATTTCACAGGATCTGAAAACTGAAATATTAAGAAATGCATTCCAAACCATAATTTGATTTAACTAGAAAATAAAATAAACTGTTCCATTTACATTTAACCCAGAAAACCCTGTGATCCTATTTACCCCAAAAATGCAATTTCTGGGGTAATTAAGATCATGCAGATTATGAACAGTATACTTCGTCTGATACAAAATGTAACCATTACCTCATAAAAACACTCTTTTTCTAAATTTAAATCCATAGCTATATTTCAATATTCATACAAATTTTTTGCATAGGACCTTTTTTACTAAAATATTCGCACTTTGACGGACAAAATTTTTATGTATGCTCTGGGAAAACAGCTAGGGGAGAGGGGGGAACATGTGAACGGTACATATTTCACTCAGTTAATTTCAAATAAAAAAATTAAAAAAATTACCAATTGATGGTAGTACTAGTACCATCTTTTGGCGGAATTTTCAGAACAATAGGCCATTTTTATTTTTGGTAGTTGTAATTTGTTTGTTTTAGAAGGTGTGAAGTAAAAAAGTCTTCTAAGTTATTGAAGTAAAAGTTCATTGAAGACATTTTTTAAAAAAGGATATTAGCATTGCATTCTATAGTGGCATTAATTAGGTAAGTCTACAAAAAGTTTTGTTTCCTTATTTCAATTAAAAATATCTCTTTTTTATAAGTTGGGCTGAAGTTGGTAGATCGGGCACTTGTGGACAGAGCATATGGGGCAGATGCGAACAGTTCACAAGTGCATTTTTAAAGTCTGTGAATGCATTTTTTTTAGTTTAAATTTTAGTTACCCTTGTCAAACATTGAGCTATATATTCAATGTTTTTAGGATTGCTTCACAGTTTTAATTTACTGGAAGTTAGATAACAAATAAAAGTGACTCAAAAAGAGTAGGCATATTAGTGTACAATTTTACGAATAATTTCTTGTATCTATGTTGAAAAATTTATTGATTTATTCACACAACTAGAAAGAGGGCATCTAATTAGTTTTTATCACAGTTTTTATTCACAAAATATTATTTTTGTCTTATTTATGCATGTGTTCACAAGTGCCGCAGCTATGTTCACAACTACTCGTCCACCGGGGCACGTGTGAAAAAATTTAGACAATTTTTAGAATGATGATATAAGTTATAAATTCTTGATAAATGCATCCAAAAGTTTCACCAAAAGAACAAACAAATTCTAAATATTCATATAAATCAATTTTTGGTTCAATAGCTCATAACAATTTTGAGAAATAATCAAAAATGTAAAAATTGTTCAGATGTGCTCCCCTCTCTCTTATTATTTCTACAGGAACATGTATTTTCATTAAAAAAATGGCATATGTAGAATATTAATCAGACTTCATAATTAGCAAGGCCAATTTTTTGTTTATCTGTTACAGATTGCTCCTGAAGTGTCCCTGATCCTAATTACCCCCCACCTCCCCTGTATGAGTTTTTCGCAAGTTAAAAGTACGTAGTTTTAATCCTCCTGACAGTACATCCCCCCCGAGTTACGAGCAAAATTTTTTCCATCAACACAATGTCTGTTTTTCCCTCTCATTTAGTCAACCACTTCGCATTATATGCATTTTTCGTATACGGCTAAATGCGGAGAGTTTTTCTTCTGATATTGTTACTTCCAGCATCTTGCTTTATTCATTCTTTTTTTGGCAAATGTGTGGCGTGACATATTGGATTAACTTAATATATATAGTGTGTAAAAGGAATGTTGCTGCTGGCGGTTATGATGTATGAAATGGCTCTGTTTTTTGTTGTAGAAACCTGTGGTTTTTCACCGTCTGGTCCAACATGTTGTTACTACTTAAGATTATATCTATGTTCGTTATCTTGTTTTTAATATTCAACGTTTTTTTAAGTTTCGGCATTGACAAGCTGATGTCTGTTTGTGTGATTTTAAATAAATCGAGATATGTCCAACGTGTTTTGAATTTTGAATCAGCCAGCACTGATATTTTCCATTGCGTTTTACTCTGCTCTGGTGTGAGTTTAAGTTACTTAATCTCGACGAATATTAGTTTTCAATCGTAAATATCTCTCATAATAACATTTCGTGATTTCCATGTCCTTGCAAATCTGCTTAAAATAGCAAATTTGTTATACATTGGGAGAAATCTGTAAAATTCACAATTCTTATGTTTTTAAAATATCGTTGTATATCTAGGGTAGAAAGAACACGTGTTCTGTTTTCTATTGGTAATTCTGGAAAAACAGATTTCGAACATAAAGCGAGGACAGACATATCAACGGCTTCTTTATGTTACTGAATGCGACCGGGAAAAGGCTTCAGAATATACATGGGATATTTCTTCTTAAATGGGGCAGATCACGTTGAGCAGCCAGAAAATGACCGTATTTAAAGTAGTACGAAAAACTTTGTAGTTTCTTAACCAATGAATGAAACGCAACAATTTTTTTCTTTACTTTCACACATTCTTATTGTTTGATAAAATATTCAAATACACATACATTTAATAATATTAATCAATTAAATCACAACGACAAAAGTGGCTTTTAAAACATATGAATATTGAAATATGCATTTTCCGCGCATTATTTTAGAAATTCTACTGCAGATATATGTTTAATGGTTCATATTTTGTTACTTATAGGGGAGAGTAGCCTAATTTGGACCACTTCGCTTATTTTCAGGTGTAACTAACTTAATTTTTGGAATATCTGAAAAATATTACTACACGGGGCCAATCAATTCATCTACTAAGTAAATAAACTTTAGATTATTTTCTTTTTGAAAATCTTAAATTTTATTTTAATTTGAAAAATTTGTCAAAAGTGGTCCAAATTCAGCAACTGGTTGCCTAAGTTGGACCACCAGTCTCCTAAATTGGACCAAATAAAATCAAGTTGTTTTAATGACTACGGAATATAACTAATTTTATTAAAAGCAAAGTTTGCGGTTACTGAAACAATCAAACAAAATAACAGCAATGAAATATAATGAAATCAAATATCTGAAAATAAGTGTAATTGCTTTAAATCAAAACGTATTCAAAATATAAATCAAAGTTATCAGTAATTAAGAATAGAAATTATGAAACCAATTGCCAGTTACTTGAATATCATTTAAGGAGTGATGCAAAGCTTACACGTGAATTTCGTTTATTGATTTTTTTTCCAGCGCACACAACATGGAACCGTATTAGGCAATATGAACACTGAATCATTTCTGCTGTTTTATTTTCATACAAATCAGGCAAAACCAATCATTACTATTTAGATTTTTCTTTTTAAATTCTGAATTATTAGACTTTTTTTTGCAACACAAGTTTTCTTTACATTATGATTGTAGTTCTCCCTTTCATTATTTCCTTGATAATTGTATTACGCCTATTTTTTTAAATTTGATGTTCCATTTGCTTTTATGCTGTGATAGCTTCCTTTTAGTCGATTTTTTGTGTTTTTTCATTTCAAGGTTTACTTTATATGGCGAAGATGTTAACACAAATTTTTTTTGGCTCCCTCTGTACTTTTTTAAAACTAAATTTAGCAAAGGATATAACATTTCTAATGATTTTTTGGCTTTTGGGGAGGATTTGTAGCTACAGCCTTATTGCAGGTCAATTTCTTCACAACTTACTCTCTCCTTTTTATTTCCTATATCTTTAACAGCTTTTGCTGTCACCTGTTTTTTTTTTTTTTCCAGACAGCTTGTCCGTGTCTTTTTCAACATTTTTAACATTATATTATAAAAGTGTTTAAAAAAATATTCTCTATTGAAAAATACGCTACGATTAATTGTACGCAAACATTATATATTCAAGAGTGTTGTATTCACCCCCCTGCTCCCGGAAGGTTTGAGGTTTTATTCGTTTTAATGGCAAAAAAGTGTAATTCCACCCTCCAGAACTGAAAAAGTCTGCCCTTCCTCAGGGAATCGCAAATATCCTCCAGGAAGAAAATGTTTGAATTCAACTCTGTAAACCAAATACGCCGTAGGAATAAAATATTCAAAGAAAATAAATACAAATTCATACAAGATAAAAGAAATTGCAAACGAAATTTATTGCATAAACATGTCAAAATATTTTTTTGTTTATATAGGCCTAAACTGTATGAAAAAATTAATCCAGATATAACCCCCCCCCCAAAAAAAAAAAAAAAAAATTGCATGTAGATAGTAATCCATTATAAAATATATATAAAAAAAATAGTGTACAAAGTGTACCGTCCTCGAAATTCCTTACTTAGTTTTCAAAATTTATTATCGCATATCTGGTCCAATTTAAGCAACTTAAATTGGTCCAATTATGGCAACTGCGCCATTTTTTAAAACAGATAATTTCAAGACTAAGAACAAAAACGAAATCAAACAAAGCCGCGTGAGAAATATGCGCAATTAACGGATGAAATTATATATGTATATGAAAACATAACAACTTGCCTTAGTTTTAAAGTATTCACTTGCGTTTAGTAGGAAAAAAGTAGATCAAAACAGCTAACTTTAGTTTTTTTTAAAACAACACGTGGTAGGCGGTTGCTTCTTCTAATCGTGAGTGACGTCATCCTGATGAGTAGTATTTCAGCGCTAGATGGCGTCTCTTCCTGTAATTAACGGCAGAATGGCAACGGTCGAATTAAGGCGGCGGTCCAAATATGGCTACTCTCCCCTAATACTATAGTTTACACTGAACTTAGATTTGAAAGTATACTCAAATTATTTAGCATAATTAATGGCTTTTCTAATCTTATTCACTAAATTTCACGAACAAATGTATACTTATTTTTTTAATCCACAATTTTTTATGACAAAAATCCGACTAAATTGAGGTTCAGCATAAGCTAACACATGTAAACTAAGAATACCTAATTTCAAGGACCTATGATAATTAGATTTTAAATGAGAGTGCACGCAGTACCAAAACATCAGTTTTTAGAAAAACGGGTTCAAAGTTGGCTTATAACATTACAGCAAATGCTTTTATGGAAGATATTTTTATTCATAACTTCTGTTCTAATTGGTATTTTTGTAAAAATTTTTTGCAGTGGATTCGTAACTTTTGAAGGCACCGATTCTGAAATTTGTGAAAAATTATTTTTTTAACCGTCAACGTGATCTGCCCCTTAAATGCTTTCAATAAAAATTCAATTATCCTTCAAACTGATTTTTAATGCATTTTAAAACACTCCAAGAAGTTTAGATTAATTTCTTGTGTCTCAAATAGCAAGTGTTTTACACTTTACTTTAAACTGCTGAATAAATAAAATTTTCACTTTGAACCGGAGCCCGAAGAATGCTATTAAAACAGATCTCTAGACCGCATTGTGCGCGGGTTCGGGCTCATAATAGGGGAACCTCTACTTATGACCCAGAGATGAGACCGGCTGAGACCGTTTTATCACTGGTCCCCATGCTATGTTGGGACCCATCAGTGGGTTGCGGGCTATCTTTTGTCGAGTCGTGAAATAATCAACGGATTCTTAAAAAAATCTTTAAAATAATTTATACTTAACTCTTCAGAAGTATACCATTACTTTTGCCAGTTGTTAAAACAAAACGAATTTCCTTTAAAAACGTTATATTTTTAAGGAAAAAAAAGGTGTGAAGAAATATAGATAAACAACTTCGAGAAAAGACAATGTTTTACTAAATTTTATTTAGGGAACGATTTGAAGCTAAAATTAATTAGATTCAACACTAATTAGACATCTTTCGGTGTAAAAAGACATTAAATATATACCATTGACCATGAAACTGCATCTTGTAATACTGCATACACTTATTTTCCTATAAGTAGTAAACAAAGGTTATGTTTTGTGTGTAAATCATTTTAATGTTATTATTATAATTATTATTATTGCTATTATTATTATTGTCATTCACATTGGTAAAAGTTATTGTTTTATTTTGTATATAACTTAGTATGAAATCTGACTGTTTTTGTAGGATAAATCATACAGAAACCTATATATACCCACATAATTGGGTAGCTAACGAAATTGTCTCCAAAAATTGACGTGGATCGCAAACCAAAAGTTTGCCAACCGCTGCCATAGTGCATTCAGAATATTTATGCTTTATTTGTAGTCATTAAATGACTGAAATAGCGACAGGCATTGGGTTTGGGAGGACTACAGAATTAAACTTTGGTGACGCATGCATCTATTCTGGAACAAATTTATATTGCTATCAAACATCCCATGTCTTTCCGTATTTATGTGAAAAAAGTTTCGTGCTGCTGTCTAGAATTTTGAAATTACTGATTTTTTCTCTTTTGCGACTTCGTCACCTTATATATTGGAATAAAGTATTAATATTCGCCCTGTAGACTAATTTTCTTATCTGAAAAAAATACACCGATGAGAAATGTAAAAATATCAATCCCCCCTTCACCTTATTGTATTGTATCAAAACAATGTTAATGACATGAAGGACTTTGCAATAAGCAAAAATTGACGAACTTTTTGCTGTTATGTTAAACTTGCAAGAAATAGTTATCTTACAAACATATAAGTGAATTTATTTTATTTTATTAAGTTCTATATTGTATTAGATGTTTATAATAATTTTCATACTGAAACCATTCTGCATCTAAGAAAATGAGTTCACTTAAAAGACATTTGCAATAAGCTATCCCTTCAGTAACATTAATAAATACTTGATATTAAATATATTTTTAAATTTGGGCATTTAATTTCACTGAACAAACTTCCACAGTTAATTCCAAGAATTAAAAGAATATTTACTTCTCTGTTACGGTACCATAAACATTTGAAAAGAAATATTCTTACACAAATCTATGTAAAACGCATTAGATTGAATGAGAAGTTTTATTTTGTTATTTTCACTTTGCTAGAATAAAGAGATGAAAATCCATTAACCTTAAGTTCAGGAAGTTAAAGAGGTAAATGAAATAATTTTCTTAAACTCTTTTACCACTTGTAGGAATCTTTAGATTGCTATGCTGTATTATTTTGTTTAACCCTTTGGGGTTTGGTGTCTTAATAATCGTATATTTAGATTTAGATTTACATTTACTTGTATTTTGTCTTTACAATTACTATTTCTATTATATGTATGTGATATAGGTAATATATATCTTTACATTTACTTTTGTAAATTAATTTATCTTTGGACGGTTTATTTATGTTTCAGCAGTAACTTAAGGGGTCTCAGAATTTTTAAAATTTCAAAAAAATGAAAAAAAAAACAGATCATTTTTAACATTTAATATCGTAAAATGTATATGATTTTAAAACTCAATTTTTAGGGAAATGAAGTATATGAGTATGCTCTTCCGTATCTTATATTTAAAAAATTACAAAATAGATAATATTTACAGGGTCTTCGAACTGTAAGACATTCATAAAGCAGAAAATCGGTATGACAGCTTACGCACACGATTACAAAAATAAATTTTGCAACTAGAATAAAAATTTCGGTGTCTAATGCTTCTGATTCTAATAAGTAACATTAACCTAAATAAATTTGTATTTAAAGCATTTTTATATTTTTAATACAAACTTGTATTTAGCTAATACAAAATTAAAAAAATAATCAACTGTATAATCACATTAAAAAAAAAAATTTTTTTTGAACAATAAAAGGAAATTTTAGGTCCAGTTTATACAGACTAACATGAAACATCTATTTCGAAAGTTTAATGAAAAAATATTCAGGAGTTTTTGAGATATCCTGAACGTTATGACCAAAAATGTCATTTTCAGTAAAAGGACTTCAAAGTTTCGGAAAAGCCGCTTCAGCTATTCAGCGGATACAATTCTAAAAGCCATAACTTCTGTTCTAATGGGAATTTCGTGGAAACAATTATATAAAAATTTTCAGAAAAGTTAGGAGTTCAGAATATAAAATAATTAAAATTTCGAATATTTTGAAGCTTTTAGAGTCCTAAGACCCCTTAATTTATGTTTTTTTTTAAAAAACTAAAACTAAAAAAAAGTTCGTTTAAATTTCTATGCACCGTTGCTGAGTCTTTTATTTCAAACATACGTTTTACTTTTCAAATTTAATGAGAGTTGCTCGTCGAATTTATGATAAATGAAAGAAATATATATAAGTTGTTATATCTTTTTAATCCTGTTGTAACTTGACATTTCTCAAACGATTCCATAAATTCTTCTATAGCCGTTTTTTATATTAATAGTACGGAAGATACGTATATTTGTGAGATTTCAGTAAATGACTTATTTGTTAATTTTAGCAAAATTTAATTTTTGTCATTTGGAAAATTCCTCTTAATTTTTTCAACTGAAAAGTAATTTTTCTTCAAAATTAAAAATAAAAGTTCTCACTCAAAAAGTTTAGAAAGCCATACGAGGGAAAAAAATATTTTCATTTGCTTGATGAACTGCTTAAAATAAAATTAGATTCTACAGAAATTTTACAATTTTGATAATGCTTTTGACGAATCGCTTTCATTTGGCTTTCCTAAAAATTATCTGAAATGAAAAATTGCTTTTAATAACTTCTAAAAATATTAATAATACATTTTACATTTAATAAAACAATGTTTAAGTTATAGTTTTTGAATTACTTGTTCTAGAAAGAAACGTTCGACTTAAAAAAATTGAATGTAAAAACGAATGATTTATGAAATAATAAATACAATTTTCCGAAAGATAAAAATATTCGAGTAAATAACTAATGCTTATGATGTGGTTAAAGTTCTTTATGCGATAAAGTGAACAAATGAAAAACATGGAATTAAAAGAAGAAAGAAAAAATCATGCGTCAAGCATAGATTATGAAACTCCCTTTCATTTTTACTTTTTTCTATCTTTACAAGAAGAAAGTATTGGATTCATGATATTTTTCGACTTCCGGTTTTCGACGGATTTACACGTTTTAGGGGTCAGAGAATCCGAAAAACATGTTTTTAGAAAATATCTGTCTGTGGTTCTGTGAGTCTGTCTGTATCTGACACAAATTTTGTGGGCGCTCTTATCTCAAGAACTAATGCACGGAATTTAATAAAAATTTATATTATAGTAGTCCCTAATATAAATTGGAACTGATTAATTTTTGGTGTAAATCGCCCAACAGGAAGAGCTGCTATGCCGCATTTTTTGCGATTTCTGTAATAGCTCTATCTCAAGAACTAATGCACGGATTTTCATCAAACTTCAGATTTAGTTATTCCTTGATATGAATTAGTGCTGGTAACGGTTTGGTGGAAATCTCCCAAAAGATGGCGCAGCTACACTGCAATTTGCAGGATTTACACGATTTTTGCAATAGCTCTATCTCAAGAAATAATGCACGGATTTTCATCAAGCTTCAGATTTAATTATTTCTTTATATGAATTGGTGCTGGTAACGTTTTGGTGTAAATTGCCATACAGATGGCGCTGCTATGCTGCATTTTGCAGGATTTACACGATTTTTGCAATAGCTCTATCTCAAGAAATAATGCACGGATTTTCATCAAACTTCAGATTGATCAGTCCTTGACATGAATTGACCTTTTGTACATTTTGGTGTAAATCGCTCAACAGGTGGCATTGCTATGCTGCATTTTTTGCGACCTTCGCAATCTATCTCAAGAAATAATGCTTTGGTTTTCAACAAACTTCAGATTCAGATATACCTGGATATGAATTAGTGCTGTTTATATTTTAGTGTAAATCGCTCAACATGTGGCGCTGCTATGCTGCATTTTTGCGATTTCCACAATAGATCTATCTCAAGAACTAATGCTTGGATTTTCAACAAACTTGAGATTCAGGTATACCTCGATATGAATTAGTGTTCTTTATATTTCGGTGCAAATCGCTCAACAGGTAGCGCTGCTATGCTACATTTTTCAGAATTTCCCCTATAGCTCTATCTCAATAACTAATGCACGAATTTTCACCAAACTTCAAATTCAGACATACTTTGATATAAATTGGTGCTAATTTGATGTAATTTCTTGTACTGTTTAAATGATTTAATTGGCGTGATTTATATAGAAGAAAGTTTTGTGATGGCCACAGCATACTTGTTTATGACTTTCGTAGGCTGTCTGGAGATCATAAGTCACCAGTGAACGTAGTCTACATGCCCATCTCCACCACTTTCTTTTATTGAGACTCCCTTTTTTTGTTAATGACCACAGAACGCTAGCGGAAGAAAAGCCAGTTGAAACATTTATGTTTTTTTCTTCAGGTAAAACAAATAAACACTTATGGGGACCATCGGGACGATGATTCTCACAGTTCATAGTGCATACTAGGTGGCGCGGAGCGGAGGTTGCTTCAAATTTGTTACCTTCTTACGTTTGTTTGAACTTTCCCAAATCATACGAACGGTCGTGTGCACTATTTGCCCTCCAACTGCCTAATGTTTGGGATCAAGAATTCAACATTTAGGATAAAGAAAGGTTTTGCCTGCCAACAGCACGATGTTCTATAGGCTGCGTCAAAGTGTTTCTACCTTAAGTAAGAACAAGTTTCACCAAAGGTAAAATTTTAATCATTTATGTTTAAATTTTATTTTCTAAATGTTGCACATGTTAAAAATAGCCTACTTTTAAGTTAGAAAAATCAGCCGATCACTGTATTTGCTAGTTTGTGGTGACTTTAGGTGTGGTGTGGTACCTTTCTCTAAAATTCCCTCACCTCCAGCTTTTTGCTAGCCCATGGACTGGGATATAGATTATATGACATGATTTTCATCGTATACAGTATATTGACTTGCCTATTTTTGAGCCTATTCTTGAGATCTCACAATGAACTGAAGTCATTATAAAAGGCAGTGGAAAACGTTTGCGAAAAAGACATTGGTAAATGGCAGAAGGACATCAGTGAATTGATTAAGAAAAAAACTTTTTCGGAGCCTTACTTGATCTAAACACATTCTTCAACATTGAAATGACGAACTATTCAGTCTTTGACTTTAGATAGGCATGGTTTCGGCAGAAAAGGACACCAAGAGTGTCTATGAAATCGACAAAGCTGACTCCATGTTCTCCATAACTGTCAAGTTTGCGTTTTTGGTTACTAGAAACTCAGCGGTACTTATTATCATCTAAAAGTTTTAAAGTATTCCTTCGCAGATGATTCACAGCGCTCCTCAATTACTGGGCATTTGTAACGGCAGTGATATTTGGATGATTGTAAAAACGAAAACTATAGGAAACGTCATCGCTTTTTTTCCTAGCAAAGAACGATATTCAGCCGTTAATTTGGATTGCGGGCAGACCCATAAGGCTTATTAAACGTGAATCAAGGAAAATTTACAAACCTGTACAGATAATATCGATCGTTTTATACCCAAACGCTATTCACATTCTTCAAACCTGTGTTAATGCTGATTTTAGCCAGCAAAAAAGTAATTCTTACAAGGCCCTCCTTCACTGGCGCAGTAAACATCCACATGAAGCTGTAACTAAATTGAGCATTGCTCAATCCTGAAATTGGTACTAGAAACGATATGATAATGGCAATAAAATCCATTTCAAGATAACATGGCTTCATCCGTTCGATGCAAAACGCTGTAGAATAATCAAAGTGGAAGGATTAGCAATATTTCAACTATTAGTATTTGTAATAAGTCTTTGAACGCCGCCGCAAAATTTGAAAAATCTATCAATTGATGATACCCATTAAGTCGTCGGTGAGAAGATGTTCAAGATAGTCGGAAATACTCAACAGTCACGAAGTGAAGAGTTGAAAGCTTTACGGCGCTTTTGTAGGAGGAAAAAGCAAACATTATACCTATGCTTACGGAAACGACAATGGACTCAGCAGAAGAAGATGACCCATATCCAGTGGATGTCACTACAATCAAACTAAATACAATCTCCAGTAAGAACAACATGGAAAATATCCCTGTGAACCTGAAAATTGTTGGGCACTAGCCGATAATTATCAACGACGACAGTTTTTCAAAGCCCAAAATTCATACCCTTCCTCCTCCACAACTGAAGATCACGTTCATTGGTTAAACGAAATACTTGATTGGCTGTAGAGTCCCATAAGGAAAGGGAATAGGAGGTCTCATTGAATGCCTTTCATCCTGACATCGCAAAGATGGCACGAGCTGCAAAATGGTAACGATAGGATGAAACAAGAAGGTCATCAAAAAGAAGCAAACCAGAAATAAAGATCGGTAAAACAAGGAGTAAAATAAACTGGGAAGTTCGAGAAAAAAGCTAAGAAGGCTATTTAAAGGCCAATTATAAAAGACGGACAATACCCAGGTCGAAATTCATGCTGGTATTTGTTTGCTAGACAAGCATTAAATGCTGTATCCCAGCAAAGTTAACTAGCATAAACTACCATAACTCATTTGCTGGTTCCACCATAATTCCCAGCAAGTCATGGTGCGTATTGGAACACTTTACTGCTTGGTCAGCATACATATTCAAGCTTGTGTTGCTTGAATATGTTGCTGGCCTAGCAACAATCAAGACCACCACTTGCTTGTAATTTCTCCTTTCTAGCAGTAATTCATCAACAACAGAAACTTTTTTTTTGTTGCTAGTCTATCATTACATTTCTAACATCAGTTGCTTTTAATTTTTGCTATGCTGACATTACATTTCTAGCATCACTTGCTTTTAATTTTTGCTATTCTAGCATTATTTTTCTAGCATCACTTGCTCTTATTTTTTGCCATTCTCCCGGTTAGAAAAAAAAATGACGCTGGTGGCGCCATCTTTGGAGAATTTCTGAAGTACCTACAGCATTTAGAAGGGAAACTTAGGTCGGCTTTTCTTTTCTTCTGAGAAGGACAGAACTCATTATATCCGGTTTGGAAGCCAGATGCTTTACTTACTTCGCCACTGGGGTCGTGTTTGTAAACGATTTTAAATGCGGGTAATGGGTGAAGAGCTGATTCTGCTGTGTGTTGATATTTTTATAAGATAGAGGGTTATCGATTATTATAAGATTATTCATAAGACATAGAATTTATCGATGCTGTTATCCTCCAAGTTTCAATTAATAAGGTTAATATATTTTTTCTATGTTTAATGTAGGTTTTTTCTATGTTTAATGAATAATTAGAATATGGCTTGATTATTATAATTCATTAGTGGAATTTTCTTTGCTTAATGAATGGTTTGAATATGGTCATAATTATTTGTTGCAGAAAAATAAAAGATTTTGAAGTGTATTTAGGATAGAATTTATCAATTTAGGATGGGGTTAAGATTTTAAAAATTAGTCCTTATTGGAGGGGGGAGGGTCAATTTTACATATTTTCAATTCGATTATTATGAACTTATTTCTTACATGAAACAGTGCTCCTTGAATTCTGAAATTTAATTGACTAAATTATCTTTTTAAAAGCACGTTTTTTTTTTTTTTTTTTTTTTTTTTTTTGTATAATTGAAATAATTAAAAACTAAGAGAATGAACAGCTAAGAATTTTATGATGGGGGAGTTGAGGGGAGGCGCTTTTTCCCAAAAATCTTTCACGGAAATTAATTTTCAGTTTTTATTTATGTGTTAAAATTTTACCTAAACCGAGGGGGGGGGGGGCGCTTTTTCCCAATAAATCCTTTATAAAAATTAATTTTCAGTTTTTTTAGATTTATGTATTTAGATTTTATCTAAAACGGGTGGACGAAGACAGTATTGAATTTACGTTGTAGTGGTTCGAAAAAGGAAATCTACCGCCCCTGGATTTTGAAATTTAACAAAATAATATTTTTTCTCTGATTTTAATAAACATAGCAAATTTAATCTTTTCGAGAAACTTAACAGAATTAAATACTAAGAGAAAGTGCAGCGAGAAATTTTTTTCCAATTCGGGGGGAAGTGGAGGGGGCTTTTTCCCTTTAAGTATACCATGGAAATTATTTGTTAATTTTTTTAAGTTTATATGTTAAAAAATTATCTCAAACGTGTTCAAGGGGCAGTATTTAATTCAGGTGGCGGTGACACAGCCCTCCCCCCCTCCCAGCTTTTGAAATTTAATATACAAGATTTTATTTTCCTTCCATATTTAAAGATATAGAAAATTTATAATTTACAGGTAACCTAAAATAATTTAACAGTAAGAGGAAGATTAGTTTAAAATTTTCTGTTGGGTGGGGGGGGGGGGGGGTTACTCTTCTATATCCGCTTTGGTAATTAATTTTTAGTTCTGTTTCTTTTGATATTTAGATGTTAAAAGCTAATCTCAAATGGGTGATTTAAGACAGTATTGAATTCAGGAGAGGGCCAGCCCGGATTTTAGATTTTAATGAACAAAATTTTCTTTTTCTACATTTTTTAAAGATATACTGCATTTTTTCCGAGTAAGTTAGAATATTTAAATTCTTAGAAACAGAAGAAAAAATTCTTTTATAGGCGGCGGGGGGGGGGGGGGGTGAGGGCCCCTCTAGAAGATTGCCATAGAAGTTAAATCCCTCATAGAATTTAACCCAGCCCCATAGAAATTAATTTAAAAAATAGAAGTTATATTTTACATCTTGAAAAATTGCAATCTACAGTGAAACCTCCATAACACAAACTCCTGAATATTCCGTTAAGGGAAGAGCGCTTAGGTGATCCGTTAAGTATCCCTCGAATTTGAAATGTTACTAATATTTTTCTCCGATTTTGAAAAACAAATTGAAATTTAATCTTTTCTCCTTAGCTTATAATAAAAGAGAAACTAAGAATTTTCTGTTTCGTGGGGGGCGGGGGGGGGGGGGACGGAGGTGAAAGAGAGCTATTGTCTCTCCCTGGATTTGAAAAATTAATTTAATTTATAATTAAAATTTCTTTTTCTTCTATTTTCAAAAAAACATAGTCAAATTTATACTTTCGAGTAACTATAACAAAACAAAATTAAATAATTAAATTAAAAAATAATAATAAACATTTGATGCTGCCAAGCAATAACAAGCACACAATTCTTCATTTAAGTACCTACCTCATCATTACTGGGAAGAGACTTGTGTAGCAAATTAGCATATCTTAATGGCACATAGTACGACATGCTGTTTTCCATCAAAGCAGGTTGCATAGCATATTATGCTGGCAAGCATAAAAAAGAATATAATAGCATTTAAAGGTACCTACCTCTCCATGCTTTGGCAGAAGCTTAAAAAGCAAATAAGCACATAAAATGCTTGTACATAGCTTGTCATGCTATTTCTTCCTGAGCTGGCTGCATAGCATATTACGCGGGCAAGCATAACTAGTCGGATATACCAATCCCAAAACTTTCTTCTATCTCATGCATGTTAATGCTTGAAAATTCGCTATCACACTACCAAAATTAAACGGCAATCTATGCCCATCATGAGGTTTCTATAGATATGAAATTCCGTGCATTAGTTCTTGATATATGGCTATCTCCGAAGTCATGTAAATCCAGCAAAATTCAGATTAGCAGCGCCACCTATTGGGTAATTTACACCAAAACCTATGTTAAACAAAACTACCAAGCAACCACTTACGTCAAAGTCTAACTGAAGTTTGGGGAAAATCCGTGCATTAGTTTTGGACATAGAGCTGTTGCGAAAATAATGAAAATGCAAGCATAGCAGCGCCATCTATTGGACGATTAACACGAAAACCTAATCAGCAACAACTTGTGTTAACATCTAACTAAATATGAAGTTAGATGAAAATTCGTGCATTAGTTTTTGAGATAGAGCTATTGAGGGAATCGTGAGAAATGCTGCACAGCAGTGCCACCTGTTGAGCGATTTACACCAACACGTAATCCGAACCAAGTCATATCAAGACTAACTAAATCTGAAGTTTGATGAAAATCCGTGCATTAGTTCTTGAGATAGAGCCATTGCGGAAATCGTAAAAAATGCAGCATAGCAGCGCCACTTGTTGAGCGATTTTCACCAACACGTAATCCGCATCAAGTCATATCAGGGACTAACTAAATCTGAAGTTTGATGAAAATCTGTGCATTAGTTCTTGAGATAGAGCCATTGCAAAAATCGTAAAAAATGCAGCATAGCAGTGCCACCTGTTGAGCAATTTGCACCAACACGTAATCAGCATCAAGTCATATCAAGGACTAACTGAACCTGAAGTTTCGTGAAAATCCATGCATTAGTTCTTGAGATAGAGCCATTGCGGAAATCATTACAAATGCAGCGTAGCAGCGCCACCTGTTGAGCGATTTTCACCAAAAACTAATCAGCATCAATTTGTATCAGGGACTAACTCAATATGAATTTTTATTAAATTCTGTGCATTAGTTCTTGAGATAGAGCGCCCACAAAATTTGTGTCACACACAGACACACAGACAGACGGACAGACAGACAGACAGACAGACTCACAGACAGACATTTTGTAAAAACATGTTTTTCGGGTTCTCTGTCCTCTAAAACGTGTATATCCGTCGAAAACCGGAATTCGAAAATTTTCATGAATCCAATACTTTCTTCTTGAAAAGTTAGAAGAAAGTAAAAAAGCATATAATAGCACGTTAAGGTACCTACCTCTCGATGCTTTGACAGAAGCTTAAAAAGCAAATAAGCACATAAAATGCTTGTACATAGCTTGTCATGCTATTTCTTAATAAGCTGGCTGCATGTCATGCTATTTCTTAATAAGCTGGCTGCATAGCATATTATGCGAGCAAGCATAAAAAAGCATATAATAGCGCGTTAAGGTACCTACCTCTCCATGCTTTGAAAGAAGCTTAAACAGCAAACAAGCATAAAATGCTTGTACGTAGCTAGTCATGCTATTTCTACCTAAGCTGGCTGCATTCCATATTATGCTGGCAAGCATAAAAAAGCATATAATAACCCGGTAAGGTACCTACCACACCATGCTTTGGAAGGAGCTTAAACAACAAACAAGCATAAAATGCTTGTACAGAGCTTGTCATGCTATTTTTTCCTAAGCTGGCTGCATAGCATATTATGCTGGCAAGCATAAAAAAGCATATAATAGCACGGTAAGGTACCTACCACACCATGCTTTGGAAGAAGCTTAAACAGCAAACAAGCATAAAACGCTTGTATATAACTTGTCATGCTATTACTGTGTAAGCTAGCTATATAGCATGTGATGCTGGCTAGCATTGTAAAGCATATACTAGCATGAAAATCTAGCAGACAAAGCAATACATAGCAAAAACTAGCATATTTCTGATGCTAGTACTAGCAAGAATTTTGACCTTGGTGATGATCACAAAAAAATGACTGATTTTGTGGGCCATCTCTGGTGCAGTGACAGGCCATTATTTCTGTGTGGTGGGCCATCATTGATGTTTTTGGACTTTTTTGTAAAACAAATCATTCAGATTAATATATTTTTATTTTCTTAATTTTCTTGACTCTAAAGTATTCTTTCACCTTTACTTCTTTTGTTTTGGCTTTGCTTGGGCGTAATATTTATATGCTAAAAACCAAAACTATATCCTTAACTTAGCCGTCACTGCGGTAGTTTTACCCTATATGGCCATTAACCACCGGGCATTTTCAATTTTAAACGTTTTGTTTAAAACTTAAAAATACGTTTATCGGATTCTTCTGGAACTTAAGGAGTATGAAGAGTATATTTGACCTCATGTTTTTCCATATCGATTTGATAAGGAGGACAATTATGGGACCAAGAAAAAAATCAAAGAAAAATAATAATATTTGGGATAACCCTGTAAAATAAAACGCATGAAATGATCTATCACTACAGCATGCAAACATATGGATATTGTACAATATGTGTATTTATTCGTGTAAGAATAGCACTTACATTCATGGAAATATAGCGATTTCTGTAAAACATTAAACAAAATACTTGCCTGTGTTTTGCTTATATCATGCACGGTTTTCAATAAAATTTAAACGCCAGTTTCAGAAAATTTGGCAAAATGTATCAGAAAGAATATAAAACAATATAAATATATTAAATATTTAATGAAATATGAGCGGTTGTATGAAATATTTTTTATTTGATTATGTGCGAACGATAATAAAGACTTTTTTTATTATGATTCAATAGTCAACATTATAAAGTAACTCATATAAAAAATCCAGTCAAATATCATAAAGATTTAGAAAGATATCGCCGATAGAGTCAGCTAATGTTTAGTTACTCTCTAAAAGCAGCTGAATGATAAAGGATTTTCTATAATTTGTCATTTTTGATTTTAATTTTTTTTTAAATTTTTTATTAATGTTTTATTTCGTCTTCGAAAACCACCAGAACGAGCCTATTCCAAGAAAAAAAAAGTATCAAAATCGATGCATTTGTTTTAAATCTACTCGTTGACATTCATTAAATACCAACGCATTTGCTGAAAGACAGTCAATAAAAAATGACAATTTGTGGGCAATCCCTTAACATTCAGATGCTTTTATAGAGCAACTAAAAATCAACTTGCTCTATCATCGAAATCTTTCTGAATTTTCACGATGTTTGACTGGCTTTTTTATATGAGTTACTCTATAAAGTTGACTATTAAATCATGAAAAAAAACTTTGTTTTCTTCTGCGCATGCGCAGATAAAAATATTTCATTCAACTGCTCATATTTTATCAAACGTTTAATATCTCAGAAATACTTTTTTCAATTCACGGAAATTTTCAGTTAATTGACGAATATCAGTTTATTTTTTCTCCGTTACAATAGGTAAAACATACCTGAATTGAAGAAAGTGGGTAAAAAATAAAAATGGCTGATCTGGAATCGAACGAGCTATCTTAGAGTGTACGAGATAGCTCGCTAACCATTGGGCTACAGTTGCACAGTAAAGAAACATTTTGAAGGAAATATGTTTGCTTCAGATGGGTACGATTTGATTAATTTCTTTAAAAAGCTTTTAATTTTGAAATTAATTTCGGGAAGATTTCGTCTTTAATGTGATTGTGGCTGGGGTTTTAATACTTTATTATTAGTATATGATAAAAATATGAATTAAAAATATTTTTCAGTAGATTGCTAGATGCAAAATACGAATATTATATTTTTATTAGATAAGAATTTTTTTTTCTTTTTAAAGTAAAATGTATTTTTTCCATTTAATATTTAAATTAACCTTTACACGGGGGCTCGGATAGCATTTTTCCGGGTTTGCATGTATTCTTGACAAATGCTGTCCGAGCCCCCGTATAAAGGTTAAAATATCTTTTGAATGTGTTCATTTAAAATATCTTCTAAATGCGAATATTTTTTTATAAACAACTTTATAACTTCAACTTTATTTAACTCTATTAAATATTTCAACTTAAAAAAAAAGTGTGTACTTTTGAATGAATGAGAGAAGTAATTGCTAATTATTTTGAAATTCGAGAATATTTTCCTTTTTTAATTAAATTTGAAATTTTAATTAATAGAATTTTTAGTTATTCATTTTTAAATAAATTCGAATTTTAGTATTAATAGAGCACATGCGGGCTAGGAACGAACGGAAATTATCTACCCCCCCCCCCCAAACTTTTAGGAAGAATTCACGGATAAAATAAGTTTTCTAGGAGTACGGAAAATATTTGTTAAAAAATGAGGAATAATTTAGTGCATATTGACAGATTTTTCTGACAGTGTGGTGTAGTACGTGTAAGTAAACAATTTTAATTAAGATAGTTTTTGATGGATATCACAATAACTCTAGTGCTAACAACATAATTAAATTGAGATACATTGAATTAATACTATTCAACAAACTACAATTTGTGATTTAATTCTAGAACCATAAATAAATTATTGCCGTATTTCTATAAATATCTTCACTTGCTGGGATGCATTTTTAAAGAAAATATTTTATATTATTTAATCTTAATAATTATTAACTTGAATGTAAAGTTTTATGCTAGAATTTCCACCATAGCTAGAAGAATTGAGAGAGGAAATCTATTCACTCCAACTTAAGATAGTTATAGAACTGATTAGAAATTATTCGCGAAAGTGCTTTTTCATTTGTGAAAATCTTTAGATTGCCATGTAACGTATTTTCTGCTTAATGAGACAGATGACGGAACGAGTATTTCCATTTTGTATATTGCTTTATGCATGACATGACGAGAAAGGAATTATTTTTTAGCAACTTAGATACTGTGCTAGCTGAATAATTTTCCTTTTCCTTTTATAAAAATAATCAGAAATTGGCAATTGCGTTTGATGAATGCTTAAAAGGTGAAAAAAAAATGCATTTTACATTTTAATGAAATCAAAATTTTTTAAGTTACCTTGTTTTGAAGAAATAATTGATTGTCGTGACAAAAAATAAAAGTAAAATTTTATTAAATTAAAACCGTGGGTTATAAAAGTGTTGAATATCATCATCATTAAGAAATATTACTGTTTGGAACTTTTTTGTGGATCCGTTGAGAACAACCATCATTAGTTCCACTTTTTTGTATTTTCTGTATTACTTTCCTGTCTTTCAAAAGTCTATGAATATATGTTTGCAAACCGTCTGAAGGAATAATTATTCCTGAGCAGTTTTGTTTTCGACCCAAACTCTCGACTCAGCACCAGTTTTGGAGGGTAATTGAACTCGTTCATGAGGGTTTGCTGAACAGACAAAAAACAGGATATGTATTCATAGACATTGCTAAAGTGTTTGATAGTTTGGCTTGGAGCTCTCATCTATAAACGTATTCTACTTAAAATTCCCCCTCAACTTATTCTCATTATCTATAAATATCTTAAAAATAAATCTTTTTCTGTTTGAGTAACTCATTTTATATCTTCTTTTCGCATTATCGATTAAGACGTTCCCCAAGGGGGATTTTTAAACACATGGCTCTTCAAGATTTGTATTAACGAATTAACAAAGATTACCCGCATCCTCTTAGCATTATTAGTATATACGGATGACACTGCCATAGATTTCAGAAAATTCTCACTACACACTGTGATAGAACAACTCCAGTCCTATTTCAGGTTCTTTCTATTTGGCTCAGAAAATTGCGCATCAAAGTAAATGCTTCAAAAAGTACCGACATGAAAATCTATCATCCCAGACATTAAACTTACTCTTAATAATGAAGAAATATCCTGGGTTAACGATTATAAAACCTAGGAATTTACCTGGATTCAAAATTAAGCTGGGCACGGCAGATTTTTGACGTACGCTCAATTTCTGCCGCCGTTAATTCATCCATCAAATCCTTTTTAACTAGACATAGCTATCTGTCAATACCTAACAAATTAATTACCATATAAGACCTTCATCAGATCAACTATGACTTACGGGTCAGTTGTTTGGCGATCTGTCTGCGAAACCCAATTACAAAAGCTTAGGTTTCTGTTAAGGTGTCAGATACCTTTGAAGCTGAGAAAATGCATGAAAATGAGACACTGATATGGATTGCTATAACTTCGCATCTGATTAACTTTTGGATATGAATTTTTAAACAGACATTAAAAGAGTTATATGCTAATAGTTAATGCTTTGAAAAAATGTCTAGATAAATGCAATTTTTTTAAAACTTCATTTGAAATTTAATGTTATTTTAATAAACGAATTCATCTTCTATGTCCAGCGCGCATGATTTCTCATAATTGAAATGTCAGAGTGAGACCAAAATTTTTTATTGAGTAGCGATATAATATGTGTTTAAAATGACCTACATTTAAAAGAATATACTGACTAGTTTTTAAGAAAAAAATGTAAAATCAAAAATCTCAATTTTGAAATTCTTTTTGTATAAAAATAGTCATAATTTCTAAATTTGTTACTTGATGAACATAATAGTAGATCATTTTGTGCATTTATAAGGTTTATACATTCATTTAAAATTTTAGGAAATTCTATCCAGCCATTTCTTAGGAATCATGCGCGCAGAGCGATCAGAATTAACATTTTGTGAAAATTTACTTTAAAGATCCAATTGCCTCTTGATAATATAAAGCAAGCTCAAACTGTTTTCGTTGTAAGGTTCCTTCTAAAGCGAATTTTTGCATGGCGTTTCTTTTTAAATACTAGGGGGCTCGGCCCCCTACGAGCTACGCTCGCCAACCCCCGTCCAGACGCCGTAGACTCTAAATGCAAGCTAATTTGATCGGCTTTAAAAAGATTTCGAAAGATTGAATTATAATTTAAAAAACAGTGGCGATCTCTCTATAAACGGATTTCTATTCATTTCTCTTTGATTGGGGAATTTTAACGCCAAATCCTTTGCGGTACTACTTGATTATCCCGTCGACCAATTTCGCCAAATTATACAAATTGACATAATTTTTATTTTAAATAACGAAAAAACAAATAAATTAGTACAACATTAATAAAAATACAAATAAAACGAACGTCGAAATAAAAATAACTTGATGACGTAGACATGTGTAACAACATTTCAAAATAAGCTAATATAAAAGGAATTAAGTAAAGAGAGTCCTTGTCTCCTGGTATTTTTTAACAAAGTGAAAAGAAAGTTCTTTTAAATGAGGCATTTTAAATTAATCGTTTTTAATCTGACGTAATTTTGACCAAACTATTCTTTCTCTTTTTAATATTCACGTGAAAATACTTGTGTTAGAAATGGAACAGTATTTGCGCTTTCCTAACAAAAATAGTTGAAAAGTATCCTCTTAAAATATCAAATAAATGTCTAGCGCAATTTCTAAATTTAAACCGTTTTGCAATATTATTTTGTGTTCATTTTATGTAATAACTGTAATGTGACGTAAATATGACGTAATTTCTCCTATTTAAGACTTCTAACGCATGTTAATAAATTTATTGTTTTACAAATTCCTTTCTCTCTTAAAATTCACGTGTAATTATAGTTTTTATGACGTAATTTTTAATAAGTTCCTGCTTTTTGTACATAATTAATTAATTCTAATTCCAAATGTTTTTTTCTGTTTATAATAGTCACGTGTAAATAAATTTTTAATTTATTTACACGTATAAATATTTTTTTTTTTGAAGCAAACATTATTGTTTCCGCTGTTTATATAGTTGGCAACAGTTTAAGTTAATATCACTTTCTAAAATCTGTTAAAAATATCTCTAGAAATGCTGAAAATCTGAATTTAAAATAGAAATAAAACCTCAAAAAATTAGTCAAAATAAAAAAATTAATGCAATCTGCACTTCGGCAAATTCTAACGCATAAAATGATCTAAAAATGATTAAATTCCTATGAACAGTTTTTGCTCCTATAAAACTTTTTTAGTGGAACGATTTTGTCCAACTTTAGCATTAAATATCTCTTAAAATAATTCTTCGATCTGAAAACTGTCTGCATCAGCATGTTTATCAAACATTTCTGTATAATACTACCGATTTTCATATTTTTGTATGCATTATTTTTCTTAATATTAGCGAAGAAAGACCTCCGGTCACAAAAAATTCAAAACCGGCGGCGGTGACAGCCGTAGTTCCTTTTTTAGAATAGAGAGATTCCTTAAGAGTAAAATTTTAGTATAAGCTATTAAATGAAAAAAAATATTTTTGGACATTTTCAAATGTACCTGACTCTTTAAGTCCGCCTTGTTTGATTTAATTCCTCTGACCACAAAACTTTTCCGGCAATTAGATTCGTCGAACTTCTGAAACCTCATTGGCTGCCGAAGTTAGTCGTCAAATACTTGCCGATTTTTTCTCAAACTAGGGGGCTCGGCCCCCTACGAGCTACGCTCGCCAACCCCCGTCCAGACACCGCAGACTCTAAATGCACGCTAATTTGATCGGCTTTAAAAGATTTCGAAAGATTGAATTACAATTTAAAAAACAGTGGCGATCTCCCTATAAACGAATTTCTGTTCATTTCTCTTTGATTGGGAATTTTAACGCCAAATCCGCTGCGGTACTACTTGATTATCCTGTCGACCAATTTCGCCAAATTATATAAATCGCCAAACCACTCGCCAAATTATACAAATTGATATAATTTTTATTTTAAATAACGAAAGAACAAATAAATTCGTACAACATTAATAAAAACACAAATAAAACGTCGAAATAAAAATAACTTGATGAAGTATACACGTGTAACAACATTTCAAAATAAGCTAATATAAAATGAATTAAGTAAAGAGAGTCTTTGTCTCCTGGTATTTTTTAACAAAGCGAAAAGAAAGTTCTTTTAAATGAGATATTTTAAATTAATTCTCAAAATATCAAATAAATGTCTTGCGCAATTTCTAAATTTAAACTTTTTTGCAATAATATTTTGTGTTCATTTTATGTAATAACTATAATGTGACGTCATTTCTCCTAAGACTTCTAACGCATGTTAATGAATTTATTATTTTACAATATCCTTTCTCTTTTAAAATTCACGTGTATACTTTTTATGACGTAATTTTTAATATGTTCCTGCTTTTTATACGTAATTATTTAATTCTAAATTGAAAGTTTTTTTCCTGTTTATAATAGTCACGTGTAAATAAATTTTTAATTTGAAGCAAACATTATTGCTTGCGCTTTTTATACAGTTGGCAACATTTTAAATTAGTACAATTTTCTGAAATCTGTAAAAAATATCTCTAGAAATGCTGAAAATTTGAATTTAAAATAGAAATAAAACCTGAAAAAATGAGTCAAAATAAAAAAATTAATGCAATCTGCACTCCGGCAAATTCTAACGCATAAAATGGTCTAAAAATGATTACACTGCCATGTATAGTTTTTGCTGCTATAAAACTTTTTTAGTGGAACGATTTTGTCTATTTTTAGCATTAAATAACTCTTAAAATAATTCTTAGATTTGAAAACTGTATGCATCAGCGTGTTTATCCAACATTTCTGTATAAAACCACCGATTTTCATATTTTTGTATGCATTATTTTTGTTAATATTAACGAAGAAAGGCCTCCGGTCACAAAAAAATCAAAACCGGCGGCGGCGGTGACAGCGGTAGTTACTTTTTTTTTAGAATAGAGAGATTCTGATATTCTTTCAATATTTTGCTTTTATAGACGTTTTTTATTGTTTTATTTTATTTTTCTATGTTATAATTGTTGAGATTTAATTTATATACATCAAAAACTGTATGGCCCAGGGGCCTTCTTCTTTTCCTCCTTACCATCTGTTTGCTTCGAACAGCCCAATGCCGTGGAATTTGCTTGCAAATTCCAAATTATTTTCTCGTCATCTACCGGGTGTCCCAAAAATGACTCATGGATTTTAAAATTCAATAACTTAAAAACGGTGACAGATATAAAAAAAAATATTGCAGAAGGGATATGTAGGATGTCAGGAGTTTTTTACTGTGATTCTTAATTTTAGTTCGAATTTCAAACAATAGAGGGCGCTAAGAGCAATAAATGCTTAGTCCAGACCAGATTTTTGTGACTTCGGATCCATTCATTACATTTTAATCTCCTTCTTTCGCATTGAAGGAGAGAGATGCCGAAAAATCGAGCCTGGATTTAGCGGTTATTGCTTCCAGCGCCGTCTATCGATGCTTTTTGTAATTAAAACTGAGAATCTCAGCATAAAAACTCCTGACACCTTACATAACACTCCTGCAAGAATTTGTTTGATATCTGTCACCGTTTGCAAGTTATTGAATTTTAAAATCTATCAGTCATTTTTAGGACACCCGGTATGCATATAGAACTATTCCTATTAAAAGTTAACAAGAGCATAATGACCCTTGTAGGCATTTCATAGTTTACGGCTTTGGTTCATTGGTTCAAGTTTGCGTATGTAGAATTTTTAATTACACGATAAAGATTTTTATGCACGATAAAAATTTAAACAGGGCACACTTATTAACCATCTTATTGTAATCCTAATAAAGCAATAGAATTAACATTTACTTATTTAATATTGACAGAAATGTTTACATTTTTTGCATGTTTTGACAGATTTTCATATTCAGATCAGCATGTATCTTTTGCATTATACATGCAAAACATATGATTTTTAATTACAAATCACTTGTGATAACTTATCATAATATTATATTTCTGAAATGAATAGTATAATTTAATTGAAGTACATCGAATTAATAAAATTCAACAGACTGCCACATTTGATTTAATTGACTTACAATATACAGGGTGTCCATTAAAGGATGCCTCTGTTTCAATGGTATATTATAACAGTTTAATTGAGACTATTTACAACAAATCATACATCCAATTGAAGGTAAACTAACCTAGGTTTTCTTACAAATGTTCAATATGTGTACCTTTAGTTATACGGCACACATGCAACCTAAAGTCCAATTCTTCCCACATTTCGGTAAACATGTCCGAAGTAATGGAAGCAATAGCCTCATCAATTCTGTGTCTCAACTCTGGCAAGGTAGCGGTTGAACGTAGACTCGATTTTTTATAAATCACCAGAGGAAAAAAATCGCATGGCTCTAACGTCTTTTAAATCTTCAGCCCAGTAATAAAACTTTATGCCCAGGAGTTGCCATTTTGCGTATGTGGCACTGCAAGCGAGTAAATGACAAAACAATACTCATACATGCGCTTATCTAAAACTGTTTGACTTACTCTTTATTTGTGATTTTGAAACAACTCTCTACAACGTTTACAGTTGATACTATTGAGATTTATAACTCAGATTTGTTTTACGGAACTCTGTATTATGATTATCACTACCTGTTGATAAAGCTTAATAATTTATAATATGTTTCCATAGATTTTCAGTCAATGCATGTCAAAAAAAAAAAGAGATAAGTTAAAAAATAATTTATTGTTAGCTTCACAATAATAAAATTGCTAGGTATTTCAAAGGAAAACTTAGTTGAAATTTAGGGGCTTTAAACTAATACCGTTAAAAATACTTTCACGTAAGTATGTTTCTTATATTTTTTATATTAAAATAGTCATTTGCTGAGAGATATCTTTCGAGACAATTATTTATAACGTAATAAGCATTAGTGTGAATACGAAATTTCTGTTGTTATGTCATATTTAATGAGACTAAAATCCTGTACTTAAAACTCAGGCAGTTAAAGAGCTAAATATAAATTGTTCGTGTAAAAATTTTATGACTTGAAGGTACTTTAAATTATTATGATACGTATTTTTCTTCAGTAAATATACCACGGAAAAAAGTCTTTCCATTTTGTGAATTGCTTTACCAGGGATATAATGAACAAAACAAATATATTTCATCATTTTTGAAAATGAACTATAGGAATTATATTCATTTTACATATTAGATCTGTTTACAATAGTCAAAAATGAAGAACTGTTTTTTACAACGGCTAAAAGAGCAAAAGAAATTTTCAGTTTAAATTTTTAGGATTTTTAAGGTACAAGTTTTTGAAAAGGTAATTGTTTGTTTGTTATTACGAGAACAGTTCGACTATTATAAAAGAAAAAAGAAATTAATGACTTTTCAAGTTATTCATTAATCTTTCGGAGATATGAAAATATTTGAACAAATATATCAAGCGAGTGATGAGGATGAAATTTTTTTATTTATTTATTTTATTTTATTTTAACTTTTTTTTACACAAGAAAGTGAATAAACGATAAACATAGAATTAAAAGAAAACACATCAGTGTATTTTAAATATTTTTCGCTGATCACACTGTATTTTAATTTTGGCTATTTTTTAAGTCAAACAATTTGTAACATTAATCTTTAGCAACAAATTAAATTTATCCTAATTTGAAGAAAAAGTAACGAATCCATGTATGGTTTAGCATTTTTAAAAATCTTCCCAAGATTTACAAACAGCCACAACAGCGTATCATTATTAGTTTCTTAGCGTTGAGCGAAAAAAACCCCACTTGTTTGCAATTTAGCATTTATCAGTGGCCTGGAGTCTGAAAACACTGAATCATTTCTCTAACAGTGCTAATATATACTAAATTTGATCTTATTTAATCTGTGAACGTTATACGATTAAATTATGCCGACTTTAGTATAGAATAATACTCGTGAGAAACTGATCCAACGTCTTCTGACACGCTACACTACTGACATTTATTTAAATTTAAAGCAAAAATTATATGTTCACAATTTTTGTAATTAAGAGGGTTTAAAAAATCCTTAAGTTATGTTACAATTTTGGGATGGACTTCATCTGAAAGAGCGTTGTTCTATTCTGTGATGCAAAGGCTGAAATTACGCGATATTTTAAAAGAAAGATGCGGATTAGGGTGGTCACAAGCAACATGGGGAAAATTTTTTTTAACGTTTTCTTCGGGGGGACCCCCCTAAAAGTTGCCAATTAGTTAGAAAATGAGGTTGGCAAAGTTTCAACTGAAATGAATAACATTAACCCGTGCCTCATCGAGGTTGAAATCTTGAAATTTTGCAATATTTGGCAAAAAATTGTCTTTTTTCTTTCTTTACATGAAAACTATTTGTCTTAGAAACCTGATTCTTATTTTATTTCATAAAAACAGTTGTTGCCTTAAACTTTTACTCTCATCAAAACTTATATTTAATGAACATTAGTATTTTTCAGGTCAGCTCGTGAACCATACCCTCAAACTCTGCATTTTTGAAACATAAGTGAAAAATTACAAATTAATAATTTTATTACATTTGATAATTTTTTTTGCATTATTTTCATTAATAGGCAAAAATAAATGAACAATTTTTGCAACTTTAAAAATATATCAAGAATTATAATTGATTAATAGTTATCTAGTTCTGTGTCTAATAAGAAATAGCTTCTCGATTTTTATTGCAGTTGAACCTCTGAATTTCTCTTTTTATTACAAGGCTGTTTTTCTTACCTGTTATCGTTATCTATTTTTTGAATTGACAAAACATTCCGTAAAGCCCCCTCTCCCTTTTGATATGATGGCAGAAATGTAAGATTTTTTTAATTGGCCACTTGTCTCTGCAAATCATCAACAGTATGCTACCAAGTAATCGTCAAGTTTTATGTATTTTATTTTATAATATTCGCAAAATGAAACTGAACGCCAGAGAAGTTTCTAGATTTAGAGTTTATCCACCGGTTAACCACAGACTTTAATTTTAAGTAGGAGTGCAATCGACTCCGCAAATAACTGTTTCGTAAACAAAGAACTGAGATCAAAAACAGATTTAAAAATTCCGGTTTAGAGAGAACTGTTATTCACTGGGATGGAAAACTGCTTCACCATTTTTCGAATAAAGAAAATGTAGAGAAGATAGAAGTTTTATTTAGTTGTGGGGATGAAGAACAGTTACTACGAGTTCCACAGCTTGAAAATAGTATCGGAATAATTCAGGCGAAAGCTGTATTTTCAGCAGTTAAAGAGTGGAGGAAGTTGGTAAAATCCAGGCAATATGTTCTGATACAACTGCAGTAAACAACGGTCGCCTCAGAGGAACCTGCTTTTTTCTACAGCAATTGTTAAAGGAAAAGTCTTCTGTATTTACCATGTCACCACCATAATCTAGAAATTATCCTAAAAGCTGGTTTTGATTGTAAAGTGGGAATGATCACTGCTCCTCAGCCAGATATTAAAAAAAAACAATTCTGATTGAGTGGTCTAAATTAAACCAGAGTAAATATAAAAATGCTATTGAAGATGAAATACTAGATATAAATAGTTAATTCAGAAGAAATTTCAAGTTTTCTTACAGGACCTTTTAAAAATTAACAGCTCAGGGATGATTATAAAGAGTTTATCCAATTTTGTTTAATTTTTATACCACTCCTTCCTACAAAAGACTTTTTTTAGAGCATCTGGTTCTTTTAATCATGTCAGACGGATAGCACAGGCAATTTATTCTCTCAAAATATATTGTCATAGATAATCTCTCAATAACAAATTTAGAAAAAGAAGGTATTAGAGACCTTTGCTTATTTCTAATCAATATTTATGTGAAATCATGCTTCAGTACTCCCACTTTGAACCCCAATCCAAGACCTGCAAATAATAAAATCACTTGTTCACTACAGAAAAATTGATAAATAGGTTGCAGACAAAGCATTCGTTAAAATGATAAAAGACTCGGATTTAATTAACTCGGATCAAGTTGCATTTTCATTTTTAGATGATACTTTGGGGAAAAAAAGTCAACATAAGCATGGCTGTTAAATTAATGTCATTTGAAGAAGAAATGATGATGATGATAAGAATTTAAAAGCTACAAAAGTTTTCAACGAAGTGGATTATTTATTGAACAAATAAGTCAATGTTTTGTTTCATCTCAAACTATAAAAATTTTTAAGAGATTTTATATTAATAAGCATTTTTTACATACTGATCCCAATGTAGGGTGCGAAAATAAACCTTATTTGAAAGCTAGAAAACAGTGAATGGTTTTAAAGTTGTCAATGACACAACTGAAAGGGGAAGAAAATTAACGAGAGATTTCAATTCCTGTTTAACAAAAGACGAAAAATAAAAACAGTATATGCTAAAAGTTGTATGTAAATGTAGAAAAACTTTTCAAGATTCTTCAAAAGCCACCTTATCTAAGCCATTTACCACCTTAATCCTTTTTGGCGCAGTGGTCCCATGTCGAGACTACCTATTTTTAATTCCAAACTTACTTGTTTCTAAATTTAGGTGTAGTCAATCATTTTATTATTTTACGAACAGAATTTTTCTGTTCTGGAAAGGGTTAATGTGACAGTTGTAAGGGATAATAATTTATTTCTTTATTATGCTTCCTTTGTTCTAACACAACTTTAATAATAAAATGCATTTGAGCATTATTTGATCTCATTTTTATACTTTCTTTGCGCCCTTTTTTAAAATTCTTTCAGTCTAAAATACGATTTTTTTAATTTTCTTTGGATTTTTTAAAAACTTAAACCATTTATTATGTACAAAATGAAAAAAAAAGAAAAACAAAAGGTGGAAAGCAGATGAAATAGAATGTTTCAATTTTTCTTCGCATTTTCCTAAAAAGTAAATTTATAGGATTCGGGTGAAGTCTGGTCCTGAAAAATACACATATTTTTAAAAAATCTATACATTTTTAGAAAAAAATAGTGTGTGGTTCTTCAAAAGGAAGCTTTTTTTAATAAAATGAGACCTGATTTATGTTTCTAGGTTTAATTGTATTTATTTCATGAAGGAAAAACAGCATGTTTTTGCAAAAAATCACGTTTTTTTCAAACTTTAACCTCAATGAGGCACGGGTTAATATTATCCAAATGAGCTAAAACAATCTCATTTTCTAGTCTATTGGCAACTTTTTGGAGGGTCCCCCGGAAAAAATTCGAAAATTGATTTCTTGTGACCACCCTAATGCGGATGGTGGAAGAAAATACCTTGTATCAAAATCAAATAAATTCCTTAAAACTTAATTAAAAAAAGAAACTCTCTCCAAGGTGTTCTCGCATACATCTTAGAGCACCCCTGCTCCTAGCGTCGTAACTCTGGGCATATTCTTCACAGCGTGAGAATATACACTAAGAGACAGACTCACAAACACCTTGCTTTATTAATATATATATACAGTGAAATGCGTTTAACACGAAATTGAGGGGACCGAATTTTTTTTCGTGTTAAAAGAATTTCGCGTTAAAAGATTCGTAAAATAAAAGAACGAAACTCACAAATATTTTCGACATCGTCAAATTTTATTTCGATTTCCTGTTAAACTACTAGTAGGTTGCATCCATTAGGATAAAAAGCAAGTAAAAAAATATTTTTTTCTTTGGGAAAAAATCAGATATATTTTTTTGAAGTGTCTTTTTCAGCATCCTGAGATCTTGCTTGTTTGAATCAAATAAGCAAATCTATCTCTAAATCTTCGTGCTTAGCGGTTCTCATACGTTTTCTCC
Organism: Maratus speciosus; assembly: GCA_963932465.1. Taxonomy (NCBI): domain Eukaryota; kingdom Metazoa; phylum Arthropoda; class Arachnida; order Araneae; family Salticidae; genus Maratus; species Maratus speciosus. The sequence goes on along the minus strand of OZ010788.1, from coordinate 350,727,500 downwards.
CTGGCTTAAACATACTGTGTTCAAACATTAAAGTAATGAGATCCTGTTTTTATTATCGTTAATAAGGTAGAATTGGCAATTCCAGACTCTTTGCAGATTTCTGTTTTCATCCTTCTTTTTCACCAACTACATTAAGCAGCTTCATCTTCATTTGAAGCGAAATAGCAGTTTGCTTTTGCACTGATTTCTCGGTCATCGGGCTCATAAAGCATAAGCTAATTTACAGAAAAACACGAAATTTACTGATTTCCATCCAAAATTCAATTGTTTTAACACAAAATTCACCAATTTCAACTCAAACTAACTAGATCGAAAGCGAATTTTTTTCGTGTTAAACGATTTATGTCATTTGTTTCGTGTTAAAAGAAACAAAATGTATTAAATTGCATAGTATACTGTTCGGACCGCTATGTCATTTCGTGTTCACCAATTTTTCATGTTAAGCGTTTTCGTGTTAATCGTATTTCACTGTATATAAAAGATAAATTCTTGTATAATTAATTTCAGTTTTTTGAAGACATTGATTGTTCTGACTACATTTTAAAAATTAGGCCACTAATAATTCAGGACTTATGAATGTACAGTAAAACCAAAGCGTATCTAAAGTATTGTATTTATTTTGTGTAAAACATACTAAGATTGAAACCCAAAGGTCAGAATGTGTTTTAGAGCGGTTTTCGTCTTTGTAGGCGTTTTGTTTTATGAGAATGTGTTTATAAAGGATGATTCTTTATGTCATTTTTTTAAATACTGATTATACATTAGTTTTTATGTACATGTGATATTTACTTGTGTATGACACTCACTTTCTCCTACTAAAATGTTACTTTCATTGCAAAGTCATCCCACATCATGACAAATCCCCTAACAAATTTTTATTTTGAGAAAGTCTATTTTCTTCCAAAGATCATAGCAAAAGCATCTAAAACCAAGTAGAATTTTCTTCCGTCGAAAAAGACTACGTTATCTCACTCTGAACCCATCATAATGCATTTCTTGGTGAAGTCAGCTCTCAGTTTCTTATGCTACGTAGAAAGCCCACAGAATAAGAAACTATGTTTTCCGAAAGCGTGTTAATTTTGTTTTAAAACACTGCGAGCATCTATTATCATTCGATTAATTTAAATCTCTGCGAATTCCATTAGACATCAATCTTCTCACGCATGATATCAATCTTTATTTTCGACAAGCATTAAGTGACTCAGGTCTTTATGCTTCTGCTTACATAATTTCCTGAACTTTCCAAGTAATTTTAAATAACTCGCTTTCATTTATTAACATTTCATGTGGTATCATATGCATTTAGCCCGCAACTTCTAAATTCCAGTACATAGATGTTCACAATATCGTTAATATGTAGACTTCGCAGTGTGTTTTTATCGATAAGATTTCTGGAAACAGCTGCATAACACCCCATTTTCATAATTATTTATAGTCTGTTGAAAGAGCAGAAATACAAATTGTTCTGTGAAATATAAAATAAGCAACCTTATACTTTTTTAAACAATTTCCAACATAGTTGAGAAGTGCTTGACTTCGTTTTGTCTTCTGTCTGCTGTCTTTCCGCGCTTTGACTTACGTAAACATAATTAGGTTACGACGATATTTTTATATCTTATTAAGATTTACTAGAGGACGCTCGTTTTGAAAATGGAATGTGCAGCATTTATAGATCGTTCACAGAAACACAAAAAATATTCCTTTACCGTATAATGCAAGGACGGAATTGTTTGAATTACATTCTAATGATGTTACATTATTTGAAATATAATTAAATTGATATGAATTACTGAGATCCACTACAATTCTTTTTTTTTTGTTCGGAATATAAAGTAAGTTTCATTTACCGTTCTTTTGCAGGGACACACAAAATAATTCTGTTACAGTACTATTTAGGAGCGATAACTGCAGGAAGTGCGTTTTCTGTTTCGGTATACGTTTTTAAGCTAACTAAATTTTAATACATTATATGATGTGTATAAGTTTTGTAGACCATATACACGGCTGCACAGAATAATTCATATGAATTATCGCCTAAGGTCGTGAATTGCTTGAAATGGGATTTTAATTGTATTATGAAGTTTTTAATTAAATTCTATTCAACTATGCTAAGAGATGTTTGTAGAATGTAAATATATTCATATAAAGGGCTGTTCAGAAGAAATTGGATACATTACGATTGATAACTGTACAAAAATGATTTTTTGTTGTGTTATGCGTTTTTCAGGGGAATGAAATTTTGGCACAAAATGTGGTGTGCATAAAAAAAGTAGAAGGCTGCAAACAATGCTGCTCAAAAAATTAAAACGCCTGAAAGGGCTGGTCAGTCAGCTTCGGAATTCTCCTCCGTAATGTTAAGGCTATAGACATTTGATACATTCGTATATTTAAAATATCTCCTCGGGAAATTAATATTTTAAACTTCTATTTTTTGTGTTCACTTCCTGAAAGATGTCTCTTTTTTCTTAGTTCTCAAAATATTTCTAAAGTATAGACTTAATTTTATATGAAGTGTTAAAATCTTATACACAGTTCACCCGCTTTTAACACATAAAATATTAAATTCAGCATAGATTTTAAAAATATTTTGAAAACTAAGGAAAAAAAAACAGAAAAAAGATGTTAAAAATATGAATTTTACGAGAAGATATTTTAAATATACGAATGCATCAAAAGCCCACAGACTTAACATTAAGGAGGAGAATTCCGAAGCTGAGTGACCAGCCCTCTTAACGGCATTGGGCGGTAATTACTAAAAGTCGATTTTCAACTGTGTATGCACTTTAAAAATTGTTTATTTAGATATCTGCTTTTATAGTATCAAATTTCGTAACGATATTCTGGAAGTGTTGGAAAGTGCTTAATAATCTATGTGTGACGCATGATTTTTCATTCTTGTGCTAAAATAACATGCGTTAAAAATTATTAAGTTTTTATCAGCATCTATTAACCCCCCCCCACCCCCCCATAAATTATATATTTAAAATGTTGTTTAATCTACATACCTATTAAAGAACAACTAAATCTTTCAGCCAAGTGTTTTTAGTATTCGGCGATTTTTCAGATAACCTTATACATTTCTCCACGACTGTGCAAACTAATCAATTAATATAATTAACAATGTTATTTGTCTACATTTTTATTCAGATAAAACCTAGAAAAAAAAACTTCTGTAATTATGAAGAATGTCAAGAGACCCTTAGTAAACTTCGAAATATCTTCTAAATGAAATTAACATAGTAAATAAAATTACACTAAGAGAATAAAAAAAAAAAACGAAACAGAAATATAGTGTTACATTATTCCCAAGCAAAGGAGATAAATACTTAAGATTTTTTTTCTTTTAAAAGTGCATCTAATATAGATATATTTTATTTTTAACTTTCTTTTATATTTGTCTTTTGAGGCAATCTTCTGCACAATACATTTCTTATTATTTTAAATAATTTTTTTAATTATACATAAAGATTTCGAAGCTAGGTTAAATTTTAAGGTTTATTTCGAGAATTTTTAATATATTTTTTATTACATCTATAGAAGTTATTCGAATTTTCAGTGGCAAAATAATGTTTAGTATACTAGTATTTAAAGCTTTTAAAACAAAATTAATTAATACAATTAAAACTAATTTTGTCAGAAAGTCGACAGGATATTTAGTGTTAAAATATTTTATAACAGCTACAAGAAGCTTTGAGCATTAACAGAAATAATCTCTCGCTTGCTTCATTGTAAAAATGATACTGAAAACGATCGCACCATTCCGTATTTTAGCAGCACTACTTATACTAATTTATTAGTACATAAAAGTTGCAGCCGTCATTATTAGTATAAAAGTTTGCAGTCATCATTATTTATTTGGCACAGGCTCGAAAAGCAAGATCTTTCCCCATAAGTTTAAATAAGTAAATAAGAAGAGAATTATCCATTACGGAAAACATCTCTATTAAATCGGTAGAATATCAGAGTTAAAATACTAGCCACAACGATAAAAGAAGTTTTACGGCATTTTACAGCATAAGTGTTTAGTATCTATATAGCAAAAACTACTTTTTAAACTATATTAAAGTCTCTTTACTATTATTATGAGAGTATCTCTTAGTCTGGCTGTTATTGACTGTCACGACTGACTGACGTGAGTTTTGAAAACTACACCTGACACACAAAATCTGAGTTCCTGAATCATGTTCTGTCAATGAGTACCTGCTGGCGAAGTAACATTTACGACAATTCAGAGGCGCCGACTAGTCAATGAGAATGGCGAACAAGCGGGAACTCTATGTTTAAGCGCGGAAGAGCAATGAAGCAAAGCGACTTTTCTCAGAAACGCGCAAATCCGGCTTTTAGTAGAATACGTAAAAAAAAAAAGGAAATGGTAAAAATGAGAATTATAGAGCAGAGAATTATAATGGAATTCATATCAGAATTTAAGATTGTAATAAAAAAATGAAAAGACCTTGAAACAAAATAATAATACGTGAAATGTTTTTAAAAACAGGTATTGAAAGAGAAATAAAATATTAATAAACGCATTTTAAATAGAAATGAAATAAGGTAAAATTAATGATTGGAATATTTTTACCCGACTGAAAAGAAGGGTTATGTGTTTCACGCGTATCTGTGTATGTGGATTTCTTTATACCCTCGAAACATCCCAACGGCTGGATGGATTTTAATGAATGAGGTCTCTATCGATTCGTCTTAACTATCCGATGATTATAGGCTAGATTTTGTTTTTATAAATTCAAAATGGCGGTAGAGACGAAAAAAAAATTTACGCACTTTATTGAGTGGTATATCATTGGATAGGTCTTTCAAAATGAAGACGATGTTTCATTGACTATTTTACAGTCAGAAGCTCTTTTAAAATATTATACAACCTGGAAGTTGTGTATGTATTGTGGATCTCTAGCTTTACTGCAACTCTAACTATCATAGACATCTATAGACCTAATCAAAACAGTGTTTATAGATAGGAACTAACAATTAAACACAACTTAAAAGTGATCAATACAAGTAAATAAAAAAAAAATAGGTAAGTAATATAAACAAGTAATATAAAAAAATATTTTAAGTCAATTCCTACTTAGGTCAATAAGAGACTTTTTTTTTCTTCCATTCTTCTTTCCTCCTGAGTGGCGCTTAAATGCCTTGATCAAGAAGAGGGTTCTCTCAATTATTGAAAATTAATTAATTAATATTTGAAAAAAACTGGATTAACATCAAGTGTCATCCACTAAAAGTTAAAAAAAATTTATTTGAGCTTTATTGGATGAATAATAAGTATTTTATTAACGATTTGGTAAGATATATGTAGCGAGAGTGTGAGCTAATAGTAGGAATTGAAAAAAAAAATAGTTTCACATTGATGAGAAATAATTAATTAGTTCGCTTTTTACTTTGTCGGGTTTTTTGATTTTTAAAATTTAATTGTTTATTTGAGATAGGAAACAATTAAATAAATTAGTGCTATAGAATCATGCTAGATAGGAAAATTTTATTAGAAGACTTTTAATCAAGCGCGGAAATTTAATTTCTTAATATATATATATATTTATAAAATTCATATAGAATTTTTTTATGTTTAATGTTTTATAAATTTAGCTTTTGAGGAAATATTCAATTACCGTCAGTTCAACCCCACTTTTTCATTATTTTCCTAGAAGTTCAAAATTTTAAAATTTATTTATATGTTTCTGTATTTAGATGCTTTTATTTAACTTAATTTGGTTCATGCGCCTGAAGATGGAATTTTATAATCGATTTTTCCCTACTTCCTAGTGTGTTAGAGTTCTAGAAATTCTGTCAAACTGCGTGTTCCCGATAAATACATTATTTACATATTTTCAGAATTCCAGTATCAATTATTAAATTTTTTTAAAGGAAATTTTGTTTTTACGTTAAGAAAATAATTTATAATTTCTAAATAGTTTCAACAAATTTTAGGGATGATATTTTAAAATTTTACGGTACTCAATAATAATTTCTTGTTCGCTAGAATAATGTAAAACAACATTTGAAGTAATGTAAAAATGCTTTTTTTCTGTTTTCGTGTCTTAAAAAGTAACTGAGCAAAAAATATTTTTTTTTATAACAATCCAATAATTTCGAACTTTTAATGTATGGTTTTTAGCTGGGAATGCGACGTCATACCAAAACTAGGATTTTTATTTATAAAACACAATTTTTAGGGTTCCGTACTTAAAAAATAACAAGTTGGAAATTGCTCGTTAAACGTGGAAAATGAGGTGCTTCGTACTATAACTAGTTTTATACTTATTTTTTTCACCCCATATTGTACTGAATGTATAATATTTTGCACTTCATAAGTGCATAGTCTGTAACATCATTAAAATGCACTTGCAATAATTTTTTTCCCATTCCCCGTAATGTAACAGAACACTTTTGACTGTCCCTGTAATTAAACTATATATCTGATTCCCATAAAATTTGAAATGGCTCGACAAAATTTTGCAACAATTATATATTTAAAATTTCAGACCATTCGAAGGCTTTAGCACCATTAAAATGCACTTGCAATAATTTTTCCTCATTGGCCGTATTTTAACGGAAAAATTTTGACTGCCCCTGTAATTAAACTATACATCCGATTTTCATAAAATTTTAAATGACTTGACAAAATTTTGCAACAATTACATAGTTAAAATTTCAGACCGTTTGGAAGGCTGTAACATAATTAAAATGCATTTGCAATAATTTTTCTCCATTGGCCGTAATGTAAGGGGAAACTTTTGACTGTCCCTGTAATTAAACTATACATCCGATTTTCATAAAATTTGAAATGGCTCGACAAAATATTGCAACAATTATGTATTTAAAATTTCAGAACATTCGGAAGGCTGTAACATCATTAAAATGCACTTGCAATAATTTTTCCCATTGGCCGTAATGTAAAGAAAAATTTTGACTGTCCCTGTAATTAAACTATACATCCGATTTTCATAAAATTTTAAATGTCTCGACAAAATTTTGCAACAATCATATATTTAAAATTTCAGACCATTCGGTTGGGTAGTTTTTGTTTTGTTATATGCGGACAGACAGACAGACGGACTGAACGACGACTATAGGTGCTGCGTATTTATATATTACGAACGCACCTAAAAACGGAACCATTATAAGATCACTACTGTATCTGTCTGTCTGTCATATTCATTTTACTCGTAAACTATGGAACGTGGAAAGTTTAAATTGGGGGATGTAATAAATACTATTAACCCACATATTAGATGTAAATTTCCAACTGGGCGAAAAATGTCCGGACCAGGATTCGAACCCGAGACCTCCCTGGCTGAAGCCGCCAGTGCTCTGCCATCTGAGCTATCCCGGACGATTCTGGTCGAACTTTTTCACCCAGCTAACCTTGATGATTTCAGCATCTGGTCTGAAACCTGGTTCAGCTCAACCAAAACCTGGTTGAGCTGAACCAGGTTTCAGACCAGATGCTGAAATCATCAAGGTTAGCTGGGTGAAAAAGTTCGACCAGAATCGTCCGGGATAGCTCAGATGGCAGAGCACTGGAGGCTTCAGTCAGGGAGGTCCCGGGTTCGAATCATTTACATCTAATATGATTTGTTTACCAATTAGAATAATTGTGTTAATATTAATCTAGTATTAACCCACATATTTACAGATTATTAAACTTTCACAAATATATTTCGGAAAAATGTACAAGGGCTAATTAAGTACTTGATTAAAAAAGTCTTTTCTTTGTATATCGTGTGGGGTATCGTGTGAAAGGTTTTGTAATGCTGAACTCAAAAATACATTCCTTTTTATTTTAGGTATTATATTTTAAGAGATATCATCGAAAATGTAGTGCAAAAATATGTTCACACCTGAACACCATCTGAAACAAAAATTATGAAAGAATTTGAGGTATTGGACATTAATTTAAACCTTGCAGAAAAATTAAAGCGATTAAACTAGGTCGCATAGTTTTTGAGAAAAGCAAATTTTTCCGTTAGACACAATTTTCGATTTACGGGCGTTCAGCAAAAGTGTTGAAGAGCGCTGGAGGTATCTATCTTAAACAGAAGTATAAAAGCATTGTTAATATTGATTAAAAAAATCGTCGTTAATTAGCCGAGATATTAACCCTTACAGACACGGACGGTTTGGACTTACATTAATGACAAGCACAGCGCACTCTATCTACTATCGGCTTTTAAAGCCTAAATAACAACTTTTAATGATATATTTGTGTAATTCAATGCCCAGTAGCAGTATAAAAGCAATAAACGTCAAATTGTTAAAAACAGACTAATTTAATTAGAATGAATCAGATAAATACTATGGGATTCGCGACTAGTTTGCGTTGAGTGGATCTATCAATACGCCTTCCGGGTCTTTAAAAGTTAATTAGAAACGTACCTGGAAAAACGCGGCACGGACCAAGGCGGCGTTGCAATTTGCGAACTCCTTTCGAAGCACGCTTAGCTCAGTGTCAAGTTTAAGCTTTGAACAAGGGTTTTGTTTTAGCTATACTGCAAAAAGATTAATACTACGCTGAATTTAGTTTTATGAGTTTCCAAATGAAGTTTAAATATGCACTACTTTTATTGTCAGTACCGAAATGAGTTCATCATAAATAGATTAGGATAATATTAAAAAAAGCGTTATACAGAATAGCAACATTTGATATTATTTAGTCTTCATATCTCTTTGAACTTTTCTGGTATACCCATTCATACTTTGCTAGTATATACAGCTATACTCAAACCTACGTTGTACACTGTAAAAAAAAATTCCGACTAGCTTTCCTGTAGGAATCGGAAAAATAGTTGCCCTTATCGTACTGGAAAATTTTCCTACCCAGCTTGGAATAAAATCCGTAAAATCGGAATAAAATCCAAAAATACCGTTTTAATGAATATTTCCTTTTTTTTACGTATTTTATTCCGAGCTGGGTCGGAAGTTTTTCCGGTACGATAAGGGCAACTATTTTTCCGATTCCTACAGGAAATCTCCACGGATTTTTTTACAGTGTATACTTTTTTACAAAGTCTGATTATCCTTTTAGCAACGATTTTTTTTAATAATACAGCTAATAGTTCATATATTTAGTATACGGAATCCTCTGAGCGCGAGTAATAGTCGCACTTGACCGTTTATTCATTTATAAAACACGAATTTTAAACTCGGCGCATTTCTACTTTTGAAATACACTAAAGAACGCACATAAAAAACCCTTTTATTTTTATGCATTACTAATCGGTCTTAACCGGTCTAGCCTGTCGCTTAGGCACAAAAGGGAGGAGATGCCTTCTCAAATGCAAAGCCCAGGCTTCCTAGGGCACGCAGTGTGCATTTTACACGAAAATAGAAAATATGAAAAAGAAAAAAAAGTATTTTAGTAATAAAAATATCATAAAGCATGTAAATAAAGATTTCGGAACATAAATAATAAATTTATTTGATGAAATTATTCGCTACATTTCGTATGAAGATTGCCAGCCGATTGCTAAAAGACTAAAAGCACAAAAGCAATTTATGAAGTATGAAAAAAAAAAACCCTTTTCCTTGTAAAAATGTTTTACGCAAAATATATAATAAAAAATCAATAAAAGTTGTCTTTCTCGCGTAATCTTCCATTATCCGGTTTATAGCGGATGTTGGCAAATCTCTAAAATAGTTGTACAATCGCTGAATTATGTGTTTAACTATTTTTTTAATAGATTTGCTATGGGGAATATCACGCTACTGCCTAAACTGCTGCTGAGATATGGCGGAATGACGTAATTTAATCCCCTTTAGTGGTCGAATTTCATGTTTCAATGCATCAGCTAGTTAAAGGATTGTGAATTTTATGATTTTATTTGTTGAAATCATTATATCGTACAGAAAATAAAAATATCCCATTAAAGTTATTCATTGCAAATGACTTTTCATGACATTACGATCATTCGATCTTTTAGTGATGTATTATAATAATATTTAATTCTAGTGCAACTTAATTTATTAATGTAATTATTGATGTTATTTGTTAGTATTTCTATTCATTTGATGAGATCTAACAAAACTTATCTGATAATAAAGGATATCAAGAGAAGCTCCGAAAAAAATTTCTAAATGAAATTAGCATAGTAACTAAAATTGCATTAAAGGAATAAAAAGAAAAACAATAAAGTATTTTTGCATAGTAACTAAAATTGCATTAAAGGAATAAAAAGAAAAAAATAAAGTATTTTTTAAAAACTAAATTTCCCTTTAGAAGCCACTTATAAAATAAATATTCTTTTATGCTTAACACATTTTTACATTTATATTTAATGGAATATTCAATTATGTGCAAAACACCTTTTTTTACTGTTTTATAAGAATTTTGTTTGTTATAGTTAAGCATTTCAAGTTAATTTATCAGGTCATAGAAAGAAAAGAAAATCTTCGACATATAGTTAATTGTTGAAGTGAATAGTTAATTGTATAGTTAATTGTTGAATGTGAGCAATTAAAATTTATTTCTTATTATATTTCCTAAAATTTTTGTGTGTTTAATATTATAGAATTTTATGAAGGAAAATTATTTTTTCAATTAAAGTATTGCTGATTAGTAACAAACTGTTTTTTTAGCCGTAAGCCATACTTAAAACAAAATGTGACTTTTTAAAGTATTTTTTCCATGATTTATTTAAAAAATGAAAGCCGAAAAACATTATTAAATTAATTTTTGAAAAATCAGGCATTTAAGGGTTAATATAATTTTAGTTATTATGCTAATTTTCTATTTGATCGCCTTTTAAGTAAAACGGTGAGCTTTTTTAATTTCGGTGATAATAAACGGTGAACTTTTCATGTTAAATATTTTATGTTTGAATCAAGGTGAAATATTGCCTTTCGTCTTATCCTCTTTAATAAAAAGCTACGCGTTGCTGGCGACTGCCTTTTTCGCTAATCGTTGCCACAGATTAATTTCGGAAAATGAAACATTTGATGTTACTTAAAAAATTAATAGCTCGAAAAGTTTTGTCAGAAAATTGTTAGGGAAACTGCGTTAGAAAGCTAAGAAATTGTATTTTTCTTGATATAAATTTCAAATCTAATGATTATGCCGTTTTTCAAATATTGAATTAAAAAAATTACCAAATTTCATAATGGAGTATCATTGCGAAACCTTCACGCGTAAAAATATAATGATAACGGCAATGTGTCCAGACGAGCACGAGTCAGCCTTATTAGGCTAAAGTCGGACGAACGTCTTTTTGCACGCTTTTTTCCTTACATATTATCCCTACATAGGTTGTGTAGGCATAATACGTGAGGAAAAAAGCGTGCAAAAAGACGTCCGCCTGACATTAGCCTTATTCTGTTAAAATGTAAAAGTGAATTATGATGTCACGAGTGCAGGATTTTTATTTAATTCTCGATAAATACTAGATGCGCCATTTCTTTTTAGTTGTAAATAATATAGGTTATTTCACGTATGATCTCATATTTAAAACGAATATATGATTAATGCGAGGCTTTTACAAGAGAAAGCGATATCATGAAGAGCTTTTCATGAATTTACATTTTTTTTTTTCAAATTGTTTTGAAGAATGATGACTATATTTATTTAGGTTTACGAAATATTTTTTTTTTTAAATACTGGTATAAAAGCAAAAATTATCAAAGCTTTCAATATATTAAAGAGAGCATATTTGCCCGAGATTCATACTCCGTACGGTGTTTAATTTTAAAAGTGATTTTTCTAATCAAGCATATTTAAAATTCCGGGAAACGCCAGATATTTCAGCTAGTGACTGTATCTTTTAGCATATTACGATAATTATTTAAATAAACTATTGTTGTGTTATTTTTGTATTGTTAAAGAGGACCCATTACTGATATATTTTTGTGTGCTACTTGTTCCAAATAAAAATTAAATGCTACCAAATTTTACAGCAGCATTATAGATTTAATAAATTTGTATTGAAACAGGATTATACAAGATTCCTTGTTATGCACTACTACTTTAATCTATATAAAAATGGACTGTTATATGTATTGTACATAGAGGAAGATGGGGCAAGTGGACATAGAAGGACAGTGGACTAGTACTCTTTCAAAATGCATTTAATTTGTATTGTTTTAACTTCATATGCGTAGTCATAAATGGCAGTATATTAATTAATGTTTCTAGCCACAAATCACCCAGTCTAAGCAGAAAATTTTGCCTATGTACAATTTAAATTTTTCTTTCTAATGAAGGTTATAAATATAAAGGAAAAATCAATTAAAGTTTAAGGAAAGACAGAAAATGATCTATTCGATGTCATTATTTTGAGAGGATTTAAAAACTGAAATTTAATGAAATAGATTAACATTATTACGCAATCAATGTTAGGAACAAATATTTTAAATCAGAGAACGAACAGTTCCGCAGTTAGATAAAAACCGAGCTTGTACTGAATCTCTTAAATGTTCGAGCTCAGCTAAATCTGTCTCTCTATGTATCTTAACTTTTATATTCTGGGTCAAACAAACCTGACCGGATCAGTATTTCCTCAGAAACTCCTCTCCTAGGACAAGGTTACCTTGCTCCTAGGAAGCATGGTCATATGTAGTTTTTTCTACTTCGGGTAAAATTTCCATCTTTGTCAATTCATCGAATTTTTTATTTAAAAAATCCACAACGCTTTCTATTAGTAATCTTTATTTGTTTAATCGAAGAATATTTGCCATTATAGAAGTATTACAGTTCGGAAATAATTCATTTTTATGTAATCTTCTAAATTGATTACACTGATAATCACATGCTCTTGGCCATGCCCGCACGTGCATCATTCTACCGAAAATGAGGTATTCCGGCGGTACAATATTATTCGTTCAGCTAGGAAAAGAATATTTCAGATTTGCAACATTCATTTGTTTACAAATGAAAAAGTAAGTTTTGAAATCTGATGCATTCTGGAATAAAACGGATATGCATTGGTTAGAAAAAAGTATTTTTCTATGTGTAAATTCCATTAAATAGCTATCAAATGAAAAATCTTATTGACATAACAGATTATAACAGAATATTCTTTATGTACTTTTGTTTACTTAACTTCTTCGCTGCTGAGTATTAATGCCATATTACTGATTATTACTAAATTATTTCTTCTTCAATTTCTCCCAGAGCAAGAGTTTTAATCTATTTGTATTATTTCGAATCTTAGACATCGAAGCATATCATTCTGAGATCGAAATTGCAATTATACTTCAGTATCATTAATAAAACCGGAAAGAAAGGAGTTTCACCTATTTTTGCTCAGGGAGCTACGTGGTTAACCTTTTGTAATAGGCAACAATAAAATATATTGGGATTTCATGACTTCTCATTTTTGTCGAACTTATAACATCAAGAAATTGTTTAAAGTTACATTTAAAAAATATTTCTCTACTTATTTTATTGAACCAATTATAAAATTTCACACACCAATATGGCTATCTCACAAGACTTCAAATATTATTTAAAATATTTATATACATATAATTTAGAATTCTGGGGTTCATCTATTTGCACTACAAAATTCATTTACAGACTGTGATTATCAATTGCTGTTTTTGATTAAGTAGGATTTAATATTTGGAGCTATAAAAGAAAAAGCCAGTAGATCAGGAATTTGAATATCGCATTGGTTTTCAAATATAATAATTATTTAGCACAATATGGTAAAGTTTTTCGATGCGAATTTTGAATTTTTCCGAATATTGCATACGGTTTATAGAGTTCTTTCGCATTTCGTAGCAATTTTGATAATTTTTTTCTTGGACGGAAAAAACTTTCCGATAATTTGCGCTCTGCCGTGATTAAATTCAAATATGTTAAATGCCAAACCTATTCCTATAGCAACCTGCACAACCTGAAAATTTAATCTGAGTCAAAATAAAAAGCACAATTTAAGGCTCTTTTGGGAAAAACCATACAGAGAAGAGAGCAAAGCTCCGCTGGCATATGTTAAGGAGTAATAATCTCATTGATGTTATCACCCGTAAGAAATGTGATACATCTCAACAAAAGTAAATTTCACAGGAGAGGCAAAATGAGATTTGTATGTTTTTACTGTAACATGAAATTATAGCACTTAGCTCTGCATATAGCAGTAAAAACGTGCATAAAAGCATAAAACCCTTAAAAATGAAGACGTAGATGGGGTTTGGAAGGTTGAGTAATTTTACGTCCTCACTTTACTCCCCTTTTGTGGTCACGGACATATAGAATAGACATAGCGTAATAAAGCGATTTTCCGCATAGCAACCCCTTATGAAACTTTTCCCTGAAGCAAGACGCACCTATTGGTGGAATAAAACGCAAAAATAATTTCTGTGACTTGTGTCACTTTTCTTGCGAGTGAGAGATATAATAACTTTGATAAAAATAATAGATTAGTTAAAATATCTTTCAGAAATTTTCTTTAAATCCTATATGCTATATAAATGACGTTCCAATCTTCTCAGAGGCTAGTTTAAACCTCAAGGAACTAATGCTACGTATACTGAATCTGTGCATTCCCTAAAATTTTATTTGCTTGAATGTCCGTATGTTCATTTTAAAAGTTTCGATAGCTTTTGTCTGTCTGTTCGCTGTTAAAATCTCTACGTATATTTATAACTTAATATTTTAAATAAATGTCATTGGAGACCAAAAGCTATAAACTCGATAGGTTTTTACTCCACTTGGTCTGATTTTCTTCATAAAATATATTAATTTAGTAATAACTAATAATAACAAGATTAACATTTATTTTCAGAATTCCTTGTATAAAATAAGCTACATAAAATGTCTTATTATTGAAATATACGCATAGCTTAGATTCAGTATTTACTTTGATATGCAATGATTATTTTGCAATAATGAAATAAAATAAAAAAGAGCAACCTTTTAAGTTAAAATACTTACTTGTTAAAATAATTACTTCGGAATTAACTTACGTTCTATACAGATTCATAAAAATTCGGTAACACCAAATATTATGTTATGTAACTTTTAATGTATTTTTATTGTCCTTCTAAGAATATTTTGAAATTATTTATAATCACTGTCGTTTTACACTTTCTTTTTGGAACTCCAGACGGATCTTAAGACCCTTAAGGAACACAAATCACCAGATGAAATTATATGCAATTAAGGAGATTGAATAAGATTTATGAATAGGAAGGCTTAAAAGATTGAAAAAGGAAACTGTAAATTTATATTTTATTGTCGTGAAAATGAAAATAAAAAACTTTAAAACAAAGCTGCTTATACGGAGATCTTGAAAATTTTGTTTATTTGTATGCAGAATCGGATTATGTATTACAATCATAAAGCTGAGTTATTTCTTTTAGAAGAAGTTTTAGTATGAATTTCCTTTTGTTTTATATGTGATTTGAAATCCGGTATTATATTTATTTGAAACAAGCTGTAAAAAGACTTTTCTTTTATTTGTAAAAGGCAAGTACTACGTTATTATTTAAATATGTTTGATTTTAAGGGTGTATTCAAATCCAAACTTCTTATTTGCTGAATTATTTTTAAATTCATTTTTGTTCTGAAACGCATTCAATTGAAAGATTCTCTTATTCAGAAATTATATAATGTGCCGTGCTGTTCCCTTTTTTGATAAAGGCAGAATATATTGCAAAACATGCTGTCAAAGTTGGCGTTTTGAATCAACCGAATTTCCTGAATTGAGAGAGCTGGGGACGGAAAAAAGAGGTCATATTGAGAAAATAAATAATTGTTTATAAAACAAGTTCTAATTAATTGAGCTAAAAATGAAAACACACGGCCGCTTATACATCTCTTCAAAAATCATGTCAGCAAGTTTCATATTTTAAGCTTTAAAAATGAGTCCGAAAATTTTGAGTTGTTGAGCGTGGGGAAATATTTTTTTGAGTACACCCTTAACAAACTTTTACAATGCGTTAATGAGCATGCAATTTTTGAGAAAGCTAATAAAAAAAATAGACGTAACTAAACAATATGAAATGCAAGTAATAGTTTTTATATAATACAAAAATATACGAGTAAAATATCTGGGATAGAAAATTAATATTTTACGACATATACAGGGCGCAATTAAAACTTTCTGTTGCTGCTATATGTACAATAACATAACTCAGCTATCCCTTTTTCAGTTTTTATTGAGCGTAAAAATTGTAAACCTTATTCTCCTTCAAAATTATAATATAAAATATGTTAATGAGGAGTTCTTTATGCACCTTGAATATCAATTATATAAATATTTGTTACTTTTAAATCAGTCTTACTAATTGGTAAAGATATCATACGAATACAAAATTTTCCAACTGACTGAAAAAGTGCCAAGATTGGGAGAATAATCCGAGACTTTTGGCTCAGATTTCCAATTCTCTGCATATTGAGCTACCTTGACCGACAGCCGTTAGACGAAATTCACTGAACAACAGGAGTTGGCTTAGGGGGTCAGGTAACCTTTGAAGCGTCAAAAAATCGATTCTTTTTTAAATAGCTTATAATTAAATATGATTCTTTGGGAACATTTTAAAGCAAACCCCATACAAAAATTCGCATTAGAAGAGAAGTTAAGTCTAAAACACTTTGAGCTTTTGCTATATGATCAACGGGTTTTTCAATCTTTAAAGCCAATTTTCTCAAAACAGCGATTTTGATCATTGCGCGCACGATTTCTGAAAAACGGTTGCCTAGAATTTCACGAAATTTTTGGTGGATATATTAAACGTACAGAAGCACAAAATGACCTATTATTATGTTTCTCAAATAAGAAGTTTAGAATTCACGGCCACGTTTGTATAAAAAAAATCTCGATATTTAGAATTACTCTAAAAACAAATTTTTTTCTCGGGATCTACAAGTTTTATTTTTTTCATTGTAGGCCATTTTGAATACATTTTATATCTGTACTCATTAAAAAAATCTTAGCTTGTTTCAGCCATTCAAATGGGAAAAATCATGCGCGCAATACATGCAAGAATAATTCTTTCGTAAAAATTGTATTATCTTTAAAAATAAATTAAAAAAAGTATATAAGTGTATACATTTTCTAACAACTTTGATTGATAAAATAAATTGTTCCTAATACGTGTTTTTAATTTTATAATTAAAAGTTAATTAGTTAAAGAATGACTGCAATTCTTACAGAGGTCACTTTTCATTGTACTATTGGTTCAAAGGTTACCTGACCCCTTAGATTGCCAACGCTCTGCCTGTTCAGCTACATGGACCGACAACCAGCCGATGCAATTCACTCAGCGTGATTGGGTCGGCCGTTTGCCGGTTCAGGTTGCTCGATAGGCGGAGCATTGGCAATCCGACCCAAATGTTTTGAATGCCCTAGAGGGACTGTTCAGACCATAGATTGACATACAAGATGGGACACTTCCATAAAGCGTAATTGTAATGCGATTGCGAGTGACAATGGGGAAGAAACTCCCCATCCTTGTAATATTTTTATTACTGAGTATCTATTCCTTTATCTATACCTTTGATCTTTCCTTTTTTTAATGTTGTAAGTTTACATTTTTAATAGAATCTTACACCGATACATGAATATAGAATCGATATTCTATTTTATATATCCAATATCTATTCTATGTTCATGCACGGATATATGCAATTTTATATATATATATATATATATATATATATATATATATTAACGTGATGAGTGAACGATCTAAGTGCAAAGCAAAACAAGGAAAAAATTTCCTCTTGAATGCTATATATAAAAAGCAATGGTGTAATATAAAAATATACGAAATATTACACTCTACAAGTCATAAATATTCCCATTTTGTAGAAATTTTTTTTATAGCCGATGTTTTATTAATTTATGAAGTTTAACGTATTAAACAATCGTTACAATAATCTTTTAAAATTTTCACATTTTAACTTTTTTACAGATAAAATGAAAATATTGTTTTTGATGTAAGTAACGTACAATCAGTTCAATAATATTTATAATATTAACTTGTAAGAAATAATAATAAAATTATAGTTGGGGAAAAATTCCTTTTGACAAATATTTAGAATTATATAAATCTAACAGTTAAAAATAAATAGAGGTACTGACATTACACTCAGTAAAATTTTATTCGATATGAATAAATTAACACAATACCTGAATTTGATTTTTTACAATTTAATCTCATAAACTTACATATTTACAATCTAAACAGAATTTTCTAGTTTTTCTTTTATATTATTACTCTAATTATCATTTTGTATGTTAAAGGTGATCGTTAAAAGTAAGATTAAAAAAAGGTAGCTAAATTAACAAAGCATAAATAGAATATCTTCTGTTTCTGCTTCGTTTTAGGAAAGAATGGATACTCAAAACATAGAGTGTAAATATATTTATTCAACATAGGTAAATTTAGGAGGCTTTTTAATTCTTATCCCTTGTTGGCAGTGATGCTAGTACTGTTGCCATTACAGATTTTGCCGTAAATGTCTCATCTTGTATGTTAATCTATGGGACAGACTAGGAAATCAAGTAAGTAGAGTATAGATGTCTCTCCCAGTCCCATTTACTAAGGTCTTAAAAAATATAAAATTTAGCCGAAGATGGATCCGCTGGTAACTACGAAAAAGGACGGTGTGGTAAACCGTTGATAAATGTATAGAACGAAAATACATATATATTGCGGCAGAATCGAATTAAATGGATATTTATATGAATGAAAATGTTATGAGCACCATCATGAAATTATAACGAACGGTGGAAGAAATACATTCTATACCACAATGAATTTCTAAATAGATAAACATAGAAGAATATATGAATATATAAGATGTAGGCCAAGCAAATAACTGCTGAGATTATCACGATGAGTTTTATAATGATGATGTAATATTTACATCTATAAACAATCGAGCTCGGTTAATACGAGAAGCAGAGGAAGTATAAATGTCCTCGCATTAACCGTTACTCTTAATACTCAGGATATTATACTAATCCTAACATACACACAAATAACCTAATTAGAACTATGGATTGCTCTTATTATCTCAATGCTGAAATTAAATCATACATTTTCCCGGTAAAACTCGGCTAACATTGCAATAGTCACAGCAGTTTTTGAGCTATTTCTTTTACATATACTTTTCATTTTAACAGTGCAATAAGAGACACGAAAAGACTGGTTTATATATTCTAGAATCCAAATTTAGAGAAAAGAAAAACAAATAATGTTTTTCTTCTATGATTCTGCTTTTTCATGTCTCAGTTGTAAATCTTACAAAGGGGTGCTATTTGAAATGTCCACATCTCTTCTTTCATTTCTTCATGACATCAGGATATTCTACCCTAATTTTACAGAAAATCAGGTTGAAATAAACAAATATTTTGATTGTATTAGCTGTGATCCTACTTCTGTAGATTGTAAAACGAGCGGAAATTTTAATATTCTTAATATCCGAATTGTTCGTTTTAACCGGGTCCTCGTTTTAGCTGTGCTCTTATTAAACGTATTTGAATGAATAAGATAACAGAACGCAATTCTGATGGATTAGGAAGAAGTTGATGGTTCGACTAGGATGAGCAAAACAAGGGAGATTCTGGACATATTACAGATGTACTTGGATATCAGCTGTGGGAAGAATTAATGAGATTTGTAGATAAACCACGATGGTGGAGAGAAGAGATGTTGAATGAAGAAACCATTTTGAAAGAGTAGGTTTTATTTGTTGGTTGGAATTCTGAAAATTTATTGAAAGTTGAAATTTATTTTCCAGATAAGAACATTCGTTGATGTACGGAAGTTAAAAAAGCAATTAGAGAGTTAATGCATGCCTGATCATAATTGGCTTTATATATATTGCTGTAGGTGGTGCAATTAATTTAGTAAGATAAATTTCAGTAATCATTGTCAGTGTGATCTAAAACACAACTAACACCGATAATGTAACTTGAACAAAGTCGTGACAACTGCCCTTGACGCTGACAACGAAAGCTTCTGTAAACTGTGGTTACAGATCTAAATCAATATAAGGATGATCCTATGTAAAGACACCTCCTGTGTTGATGAGCATTTTTAATACTTGCCTTGTTGTGAGAAACATACAGTTATTATTTTCAGTTGAAAATTTTGAAGATTTGGAATAGAAGGACCTAAATTTGTTTGCAATATATTTATTCTTTTACTACTGAGGTTTTGATGTAATGAGAATATATTGAAGCTGTTACCTGAGTAGAACGGCTCTTTGATAATATTAAAAATATCTATGACAAGAAAAAGGTGGATTGCCGTTGTTATCTGCCTTCTTTGCAACATTATCTTGTGAAGTTGCATAGTATTGTTGGATTTCATAGATAATGTTTGTTCAAAAGTATTTGCTTCATTTAATTGAATTCATCACTTTTTTAGAGTATCTTAAAGGATTTTCTGAAACTTCTCCACAGGAGGAAAGTGATCTACTGTTGCAACTTGAATATTAAAAACAAAGTTTGAGAATTAAGAGCAAGAATATCCTGATTTTGCAAAGCATTAGTGATTAATTGCAGATTATTTGTTCGTATTTAATGTTATCTGCAAGGATTCCTAAAACTTAGTATTAATATTTTGTATTAAAAATATTTGTATTTTTATATAAATATTTGACGGAGTAAGTAAGAAATATAAAAAATACTCCACAATGATTCAATAAAGCATTAATTACAAGGGGAGAAACAGCGCTATTAATTCAGTGTTAAGTAGTGCTGCGATTGTTATAGCTTTATCATTTGTACTGAAATGGGAAAAGGCACTGTTTTATTCAAAAAGAGCACTATTTCGATCATAAGGGAGAATATTTAGCCGAATAAGGGGTAAAAAGTACTAAAAATCTATTCTTAACACGTTTCATTACAGTGTAAGTTCCAAAGAGCACTGTTTGGTGCATGCAATTATGTAAAATTTGTTCATGCAAAATGTTCACAAAAGTGAAACATCGAAAAACTCCAAAATCAGCATGATATAAATAGATATAATGCAATAGATAAATAGATATAATGTCACAAACATTGAAAGAGCGTTTACGCTTTTAATCAAGGTCATAAATATAATCATGATCGATAAATCAAAATAAATTTAATATCTCACTAAATAATTGTCTTAGAGACATGAAATTTGAGCAGAATATAATTGAAATGTGAGAAACTTTAGGATCCGCACAACCATGCACGATACTGATATAGGATCAGGATTAACGCAAACAAAACAATTATGTTCAGAAAACAGAAAACAATAACTCCTTTAAATTTAAAGATAAAGATATGAAATTTTGAATTTAAGGAAATAATAATATTAAAAGAGTCTGCTATAAATTTCAGCCACCTGCTACCCGAGCTTCAGATTAAATAGAAAGGAGAAAATAGAAACCAGCAAATGTATTTAGTTAAGTTAAAAGACAATTGTAATTAAATTGCGTCATGTAATATGTTTACTTACACATTTTCACAAAATTTCACTATTACTTAGCAATAAAAAACAAAACAGAAAAAAAATCATTAAATTATTCATTATATACTAATTAAAATTAAGTTTATTAAGAAAATTAAGTAGATGTTGAAATCTATGTGGCAAAGTTTTGAGTAAATTGAATGAGAACTTTTCTTAATAATAAGAATTTAATATTTTTAGAAGAAGTTAAAATTCAATGAAGGACATTGAGAGTGCGAAGCATTAATTATTACAGTTTTAAATTAACTTATTGAAAGAACCACAGTGCCAAAATTAACCATTCGAACACCAAAATTTAGAAAATTAAGAGAAAAAAAGAAAGATATAACTTTCAGGGCACTCACCTACCAGGATCAGTCACTTACAGCCATGTGAGAGCTTCAAAACATTTGACCGAGTAGTTCAGCAGCTGAGCTGCTCCTGCAAGCGAAAGACCTTGTGTTTGATTCTCCGCCCGGACACTTTTTCATCCAGTTGGAAGAATTTGAACTCATATTATTGAAATATTTGCTCCTTTTTTTAAAACACGTAATATATTACAAAATAACGATAAAATACGTACAGCGATACCTTGACTAACGAAGATATATAATTCGCACTGAAAACACATTCAGTACATTAGTCGAAATTTTAACATGGTTTCCCGTCCAAATTGAAATGAAACGCGTTTTGTCAGCGCATGTATGAATGGTATGTATAGCTTCTTAGATTCATATACATACCATGCATGTATGCATGGTATGTATATGAATCATATCGCAGTAAAAAAAAATTACACTTGGGTACACAAACTTACCTTACTTATTATACATAATTTTCAATAATATATATTAACAATGATTTTTCTATCTGCTTTCTATTCAGAGTTATTAATTTTTTAAACCTTGCTTATGCTGTCTTTTCGTTGTCAGCAATTATGTCGCGAGATTCTCCGAAAGTCCTCTTTTCCTTTAGCAGAATAAAACATGCGTTATCCTAGTCAGAATATCTGGAAAAGAAAAGATCCTCGTTAGCGGAAATTTTCGTTAGTCGAAATATTCGTTAGTTGAGGAACTCGTTAGCCGAGCTATCAATGTACATGGTTTCCTCGAGTTTATACGAAAGAAGAAACATTGAGTATAAAACACAAAAATATTGTCACCCTTAATATCTTAAATAAATATATTATTTCATAAAAAATGTAATTTCTCCTTTTTTAAAAAAAAGATTCATGTTAAAATTCTTTTAATCGAAACCATCGAACAGAACTTAATTTTAAAAAAATATCCTAATGTGTTTGATTAATTTTCGTATTAGTTATCCACAATCCTGATAAAACGGTTAAAGATATTATGAGTATGAATCTGTCACATTTAAATGTATCAAAAAATTCTTCATTTAACCGAATTAAAATACACTGCGAAATATTTTCTAGAATTTGTATGCACAATAACAGACGCAATGTTTTCTGAAAGAGTGTGAAGAACTGCATGCAGATTTTGTTTCATTCTAATTTATATTCATGATTTTTAGAAAATAAGCATAAAATCATTGAATGTACTCTCACGGTAAATTTAAGTGTAAAAATTTAAATTCAGAAGAGAATTTATAGAGAAACGTTGAGATTGCTTTTGATTTTTTAAAAACACATCACCCACGCTGTTAAAAAAATTAAACAAGTTCAAAGGTTTTACTAAGAGCTGATGTTTTTTAAATGAGACAAGCAATTTTTAAACAGAAAATAAAATTAACTTAAAGTAATTATTTTATAATTTTTGTTCGTTGTTGTACAAAAATGTTTATTCAAATATTTTAAACTTAATTATTGCATTTCAGTTGGCGCATTTTAGTGACAGAGGGTTTTCACAATTTTTTTTCGACAATACTTTGTTGTTATTTATATTTATGCTAAACTACAGAATTTCTGATGCTACAATTATTCTGATAAAAATTGCCCTAAAATATTTTTATTATTGTTAAAGTTGTGAAAGAAAATTTGAATTCTGTTTGTAGTGTGGCATCCACTAATTTTGTTTGGAGAAATAGATTGCATTCCTGGTATCCTATACAAAAAATGTTTGTTGTAGTGTGCTCTGCCTCCCTGAAAATGAGAAGTTCTAAATGAAGAGTTATTCTGTATAACCCCGTATGTAACATTCCCTTTATGTTAAGGTTTCATAATTTTATTTTTGTTTGTTACTTTTGTTTTCTGTTCAAATAAAAGAGGCGTGAAGCCAAGAAAAAATTTAAATAAGTTAAGAAAGCTAGTAAATCACGTGGTTTTAGAGTGTCAGATGAAAGTATTATATTTTTTAACTATTCCTACATGTTATGGACTGATTTATTTGCCTGATTAAGAGTTTATGCAGCAAAGATTACTAGTAAAAGATTTTAAAAAACATCGATGCACAAGCTAATTAAAAATGTAAATTTAAAGATGTTATAAAATAAAATTAGAAATGGGTACTTCTCCATTATCACGCCGACCACTTTCCATAAAAAAGCCTATCACTAAAATAAAGGAATTATCGCCAAAAGTGCATGATCGTCGCGTCACATTCATTTCACGTCAGATGCGTTACACTTCACTGTTATATCATCCGGTGATTTTTATTTCGACGTTTATATGTATTTTTAATGATGGTTCACTAATTGGTTAGTTATTTCATTAATTAGAATAACAATCATGTCCTTAAAATGTGACGCCATGATATTACAAGAGAAAATGCAGCGGGAAAATGTTGCGATGCATAGTTACATACAATAGATCAGGTTCAACTGACATCACAAACATTCACTAGCAGAGATGATTAATTTAAGAAAAATAATGTAAATATATAAATATCCAAGAGTTTTATGTTTTCATTAATATATTGTAAAACTTATTGGTTAAAATTTCGGAATGTTGACACTGTAGTGAGAGGGACTTTTCTGAAGGATGAATGAGATGATACTTGATGCAATATAATATAAATAGAGATACAACATTGATAGCGCCAGAACTTTAAATTTTGAAGCATACTGGTCTCGGTAGCATGAAGGGTGCCGTTCTCGGTGCAAAGAATCGAGCAAAATTCCGCCATTCTTTTCACTGGGGACGGTACGCTTAATGCTACCGAAACTAGATGCTTCAAAATTTAAAGTTCTGGCGCTATCAACGTTGTGTTTCCATTTATATATTTTCCGAATCTCTTGTATTGAGACTGGAATGACAAGAATCTTTCATTTGGTCATTGAGTGTTAAAGTGCTATTACACGAGGGTTCAAAGTCGCTTCAAATTCCAAGCGTCTCCATGTTATCTTATGGCTCCAGGGGAGTCGCTTCAAAACCAAGCAACTTTATTCTGTCTTTGACGCCTGAAACGAAGCGAGTCGCCAGTAACAGCCAATCAAATGCTTGGAAATCTGACGATGGAAAAGACTTTTCCCGAACAGTGAATGTAATGTTTGGAAAAAGAAAAAAGTGTCTTTCAAAAGCGGGGAATAGAAGAGTCGCAGGCGATTTTTGTCGCTTGGAATTTTTACGTGTTATAACACTTTTACACTCTGGCAAATAGTTTGGCGATAGTTTTTTTTTATAGAAAGCGCTCGACGGAACAATGGAGAAGCCCTAAGAAATGTTATTTCAGGCTGTAAAACTGGAATTGAGATAGAGTGAAATTAAGATGAAAAGTTCTCATTTAAGGCTACGATTTAAAACAGCAGGCTGGAAAAAAGAATTCAGTTTTCCTTGTTTTAAATAAAGGGTGCTTCTATGGTGTTTAACAATATTGAGTAAATTTCATATTTTGAGTTATAAAAGGGCTACTCAATTTTGAAAATAGTTGTGAAATCGGTATAAATAATTTTAACGTACGGTTGATAATTGCTTGGTATTTTGCGTAAAGAATTTCGCATGCGCTGTAAAACTAGTCGTTGGGGGCCACCGTAATACTTATCCATCATGGATATAGATAATATAAAATATGAAAATAAAACATGTGATATTTGCTAAGCATTGTGCCATGTTACTTTTATTCATAATTTAATTTATTTGGACTTCCTTAAATATAATTAACATAACCCCTTAAGCTAATATTACTTTTTGTTGCATTAAAATATCTCAATTTGTTGATTTTCTGAAAGCAAGTAAACGCTATTGGTTTACAATGGAAGTCTGTGGCAATTTGGCGAAATATTAGAGATACCGCCAATTTGGCGTCATTTTTGGCGACTCATTTTGGCCGTCAAATTTCGCGATATACAGCCAAGTTGGCGACAAACTTGGCGGTGTTTGGCGACAGAACAGGGTCCCTCCTATGGTAACACCCCTTATAAGTATGAAGATGCATTAAATACTTGACATTTACGATAAGCCATTATTGGCAATTAATCTTATAGTTTGTCGATAGTTTTTTGGTCGGCGGGATAATCGAGTAGTACCGAATTGCGTAAAAGAAACATCCTTATAACTCGAAAAATTATAATCCTATTAACTAACAGTTTACTGCGTCGGATTAAGCGTCTCATTTCCAACTAAAATATATCTTTGAATTGAAATTTGAATGAAATACAGGGTCATGAAATTCGAAGAGTGTGAAAAATAGAATTACAAATATCTCGGCAACTAATTATCCGATCGAGTTCATTTATGATGAAAAATTTATGCTTTTTATTGTCTTTTATATTCACTCCTTCAAATAAACAATTTCGAAAATTTTTGTATTCCTTTTATCAGAACGAATATTTCAAGAGTCCGAAAAAAATAGTTCCGTTTAATCGAGGTTACTGATATTTAATAGGCTTCTTTCCATTATTACTTCCTAAGTACACACCGAATTTCAAGTCTCTATCTCAATGTGTTCGGGAGATAGAGCGATTACAGACACACAGACATACAGACGGACGGACAAATTTTTTTTTCTAAAAATATGTTTTTCGGAATCTCCAGTTTTTGAACCATGTAAATCCGTCAATTTTTTTTTTTCGATTTTCAAAACGATTACAAGACTTACCCTATACTACGTATGATTGGTAAGTAAAAAGAATAAACATTTATTAATATAGAAAAATATTACGTAACTACGAACGAAACTATACAATAAGCTCTTCCGAGTTGCCAACGATTCCGAAAATTATTCTTTATCTTTAAAAGCCTCAGAAAACAATATATTTTCAAAACTTATTAAAATAAGTTCATTTTTCTGCACTGATTTTTGGAAACGTTTTCGAGTGATTTTTAGAGCATAATAATCAGTTTTCTCAGCCCGGAATATAGATTTTTCGGATGCTATTTATTATCAAGTAAACAGTTTCACATTCAACAAACAAGTTTTTCGTATAAACACGATAAATTAAGAGAATTATCATTAAAATTAATATTAGGTTGAGCAAAAAGATCTGGGAAAATTTTAATCTAATATTTACTAGAATTTGTATCGTATATAGGAGTACTAGTGGTATATCTATAATAGGAGTTCAGGAATTCGATTATGGCCTCTTTCGATCAATGCAACACTTTTTCCAGGGCCGTTGATTTGAATCCTTTAATGGAGTTGAAGAAGCATGTCAAGAGTTTTTTGATTCGAAGGGGTCGCCATGGTACTTCCAGCAAACCCAGAATCTGACAGAACGATGGCACAAAGTCGTGGACTATGATGGTCTCTACTTTGAGAATAGTCCTTGTTGCTTTTGTTGTTAATTTGCGCATAACAACGCAACTTTCACAAATTTCCCAGAACTTCTTGCTCACTCTAGTATTTTTTTGATACTCTTACGTGTGTAAATTTTGTGATGCAGCTTAAAATGTTAAATTAGGAATTAATAGCCATCTAAAAACAGATATTTTGGTTTGAGAAATTGTTTAATGCACTATAAAAATAATTCGGAAACATTTCGGAACTCAATGCCTCAAAAGATAATGATATCAGTTTTTATAAATGATTCTTTAAAACTTGAAAATATAATGTTTTCTGAGATTTTAAATGATGAAACGCTTTTCGGAATCTTCGGTAGAGATTAGAGTTGGGTCGAGAACTGGGAAGAGATTACTGTATATTTTATTTCGTCGTTATATATTATCAATTAAAAAAAACCTTAACGGGGTAAAAGTTTGTGACGCAGCAATTTATCTCATTGCTATAAGAATTTTAAATATGGAACTTAAAAATAATGATATCAAATTTTAAGTGACGCTATATTATTTATTTCATCATTTTATTTTTGTTTTATTTATAATTGCATGCGTAAGAATTATGTTAAATTTAAAAGGACGCATAAAAATTTATTCATTGCTGCATTATCATTCACATTTTTCATAAATTCAAACTACGAGTTTTAAAAGATGTGATATCAAAATTTAAGTGACGCCTTGATGTAGCCTTAAACAATTTGTTTTAAAATACAATTTTAATTGTTTTCGATTTGGCTAAATATATATACACATCTAACCAAAACTTTTAATTTTCTAATACACTATTAAAAATACCACTTTCACTGAACCTGTACAATGCACTGTAATGTATTTATATGAATAAACTGATTTATCTTTTGTGCCACGCTCTCGAAAATCAAAAGTAAAATTTATGTAGGTGATTTCTTTGCGTCAGTGTATCCAAACTAAACGAAATATATGCAAATGGATATTATGACGCAAAGAAATCACTTATAAGTGCTGCGTCACAAACATTTAACCCGTTAAGGTTTTTTTTAATTGATATCATTCGTTTTTTTAAGTTATTAATAAAAATATAAAAAAATAAAAAATAAAATAAAGACTAATGATAGGAACTTATAATCGTGATTTCCATTCACCTTTAATTCCCTCGCCCCCCCCCCCCTCAAAAGAGCATACCTCATACTTCAATTGTAAAGAGTGTTGTGCTATTTGATTTTTTAAAAGAACTTTTTAGTAACATATGGAAGTAATATACAAAATGTGGGGGGTTATGATTTGTTTCACAGCTATAGAAAGCTTTGTTAAAACTTACTATGTAAAAAGTTTACTTTCTTAAAAAATATATAAAGAAATATTACTCTTTAAAACTTTTTATTTAAAATACAATAAAATTGTAAGCAAAAAAATACTTTCAAATAAAATTTATTTGGGAAATTACTGATTTTTTATTTTTTAAGAAATAATTTTCCATCATGTAATTTTTTAATCTATCAACATCTAACATAACACTAACATGTGACATAACATTTATTGCTACTTTAATGTAAATGTTCAATTTTTAGTTGTATTGGGGTGGTGGGATATTAGATTTACTGGATACAACTGTATAAAATGCATAAAATACATTATTATTGCACCCATTATTGAAAAGAAAATTTTATTGTAATATTCCCCAACCCCCCTATTTATTGTTAATGCTGAATTTAGCAAATAGATGGCGATGCCATGCAGAGAAGCATTTAATTATTGATGGCTTTAATTAATCATGTAACAAACAACTTAAATTACTTCAAAAACAGATTTTAATTATATTTTGTACCTTGAAATTTTTAATGATAGGCAACGGTTTAATAATTTAGTTAGCCAACTGAATTATTTAATTTGAATTTTTATTCCACTTAATTTTTTCTGTGAATACATTTCCCATTTATTGTTAATGCTGAATTTAGTAAACAGATGGCGATACCATGCAGAAAATCATTTAATTATTGATCTGTTTAACCACCAACTTAAATTATTTCAGAAACAGATTTTAATTATATTTTGTACCTTGTAATTTTTTTAATGCAAGGCAAGGGTTTAATAATTTATTTAGCCAACTGAATTATTTAATTCCAGGTTTTATTTAGTTTAATTTTTTCTGTGAATACATGGGAAGTTTGCAAGGTATATATATATATTTTTTTGTTGTTGTTGTTGTTCTGAAACTAAAAAATAATTTAAATATATTTAAAAAATAAATTTACATGACAAATTTTACATTTTATGCTCTTTTGATTTAAAGAGATGGTTTAATAAACCTTTGTTTGAGCCCCCTCTCCCTCCCCCAAATATAAAAGTATAAAACTGCAATTTATTTGCATTGTTTTGCAAAATTTTGAATGTACACTCGGCTCTCGTTAATTCGAACTCGTCGGGGCCACAAGAAATGTTCGAATTATCCAGAGTTCGAATTACGGAAAGTATGAGAGGAAAACATGTTTAAAGGGGTACTATTACAAAGGAATTTATATTATGGTATTTTTTTAATTTATTTCGGCTGTTATCGTTAGAATATGACTTAATATTAAATTAAAAGATATAAATAAATAAATAAATAATAATATTAAAATAATATAAATAAAACATAAAAATTAATAATACACTATAAACCAACTGCATTTAAAATTACATTTTAATTGTACTATAATTTTCTTACCTGAAATTAGATGAACATTTAAGAAATTATTTACACTTATTTATAATCTCCATGAAAAAAAAAATTATCAATTGTTGTTTGCTACTATTCATTTTTGAATTTTTAGCCAGTTTTTCTATTTGTAACAAACAGTTAAGTTCTTTGTCCGATGACGGCTGCATCTGGATAAATGTACGAAAACACTCAATTGATTGTGCAGTTGACTTTTCTGTGGGTAAGGAAATCACTTGGGACATAGTAGCAGAATCACCAGAATCTGATTCTGTCTCCTCATTGCATTTTTCGTATATTGTTTCAACAATTTCTTCCGCAGTTAAGGGTCCAGATACTTCTAAACTATTATCGGCTGCTACATACTCTGCGAACGTAATATCACACTGGATCTTTTCAGAAAAGTTTGGAAATTCTATTTCTTCGAAAGGTCTGTCGTTTTCCCCATTTGCATTACAACCACTCTTTTTAGATGGATGGATAAATCCTGCATGTCGAAAGCATTTTTCTATTGTTTCGGGTTGTATGGCGCCCCACGCCGCATATAAGTCGTTGATGGCCGTGAGTAGTTTTATGTCGTAGCTTTCTTTAAGATCAACTTAAAATAAAATGTGTCTAGAAACCTTTTACGATGACTCTGCATATGATCTAGCAGCAATAGAATTTTTCCGTTTTCACGAGAAAATTTTTTATTCAGTTCTTTTAACCAACTGGTACAGATTTCACGCGTCATCTAGGCTTTGGCATTTGCCACATAATCAACAGGCAGTGTTTTCACTCCTTTGAAGCAACGTGGATTAGTTTATTTACCAATAAATAACAATTTTAACTTCTCATTTCCATCCATATTGGCACCTACCATCACAGTTATCCTGTCTTTTCCAAGTTTATCACTTGTGCACGTTTCACCTTTAAATGTTAAAGTCTTATTAGGAAGAAGTCTATAAAACAACCCTGTTTCATTGGCATTAATCGCGTCTTTCATTGCATAAGTAGAAATAAGTTCGGGTAGCTTTTCGCAGAATTCTTTGCAAGCAGCGAGGTCTAGAGCACCACTTTCACTACACACAGTTTTGTGTATGATGTTATTTCGGTGCTTAAAACGTTTCAGCCATCCTTCGCTGCAATTGAAATTTTTAATACCCATGAGTAGTGCAAGTTCTTTCGCTTTAGCTGCCAATATAGGTCCACTCAAAGGTACATTTCTTGCCAATGCATCCTTTGTCCATAACAGTAAAGCTTTCTCTAAATCGTCATCGGCTGCTGTTCTCATACGTTTTCGTCCTTTAGCAAATCTTGCCTTTTCCCATGATTTCAGGATGAATTCTTTATTTTTCAAGTAAGTAGAGAGTGCATTATTTTTATTCCATATTCTGCAGCAATTTCTGTCTTAGATCGGCCACATCCTACCTTTTTAATAATTTCTACTTTAGCTTTTAAAGTTAACGATTTATAACTCCCACGTGGAGCCATATTTTAAAGAAGCAAGATCTTTTACTTTCTCAAAAAACACTTTAGCTGCAAGTAAAACCATTGACTAAAAAATTAGATCCCCACACTGCAAATAGAATGTAGTGATAAAATGGGTTTCCCCTATCTTTAACAGATACCCACCCTGTGAATTTCTCGGAATGTCACTAAGTCAAATGCTGTAGAAGGCATTAGGAACAAACACAATGGAAGAAGGGGCGGAGGTGTCATTGATGGACAGACGGGGCGCACTAAGAAAGACGATATCAAATGCATGGGACTATTATACTATTTCAGAACAATTCTGACAAAAATGAAAGAAAGAAAGTTATTTCAAGGATCTGAAGTCCGTGAGAAAGTAAGAAAAAATGAAAAAATGGAATTATCGTTGGTTCGAATTAAACGAAGTCAAGAGAAAATGAGTTCGAATAAATGAAAAGTTTTAGCGTTATTATGCCATTGAAAATTTCGGGACTTCATGTTTAGTTCGAATTAAGCGAACATTCGATTTATCCGATTTCGAATTAATGAGAGCCGACTGTATGACATTTTTTTTAAATCTCGTAGTCTTCCATTTACAGTTAGAATAACAGCACGAATTTAATAATAATAATATTATTATTATAAAGGTAATGGAAGAATTACGGCTTGTTTTTTTTCTTTTTTTATTATTGGGTAATGGAAAAAATAAAAACGCATAATTTAAATTTATGTACCGTAAAAAAACAGAAATTTATTTGTGTTAAAAATTGTAAATACAAAGAAACTGTTGTAGATTGAACAAATAGAAAGCGCGTATTTTCTTTTCCTTATCATTAAATCTGAAAAATTTCAAAATTAAAATTTTCTCTCTGTAAACAAATGAATGCATAAAAATGTGCTTTTATTTATATTGTATTTTATATGTATTTATTTATTATATGTATTTGATCTATCTATCAGTTTTAAAGTTCCCTTTACCGAATGCTTTCCGGTATTAAAATATTTTTTTTCCCGTCTTATGTAAAAATTGGCTGTCGGCGGACCTTAAAAACCTTTCCGTTTCCGCATTAGGCAGATTCCGGCTTATGGAGCACGTATTAATGTTATTTTGAATGGATTCGCCTGGACTTGAAAGTCTTTCCGTGGTAGGCACATTTCCGGCTTACACAGAGTCCGCCTTACACAGTTTTTACAGTATTTTTATTGTCTGAAAAATTGTCACGGAATAGTGATAGGTGAAACTCTTAAAGAAAAAAAATCAAAATAAATAAATATATTTTTATAGAAACAAAATCAAATTTACTTTGATTAAAAAAAAGTGCTTGCTGCTTCAAAGAGGACAGAGCTCGCAACCTACGTATTGCGAGGCATGCACTTATCCGACTGAGCTACGGAAGGCTCGTAAACTTTTTCACTAAGCGTTGGTCAGAAGAAATTAAGCGCATGAATACAATAGGCACATTTTCGGTGAAATTCTCATAAATAGTGGAAAAATATAGTCCGATTTTTCATGCTTATTATAAAACGAATAAGAGTCATCTCGGAAACAAAAATGATCTTATTCGGTTCATCTAAAATAGATTCATATTATATATTAATTTTAATAAGATCTTTTTCGGAGGAAAATTAAAGTGAATTAAAAAGAAAATTAGAGTTTTCCCGGAAACAAATGTTATCTTATTCCCTTCACATAAAACATATTTCTATTATATATGAATTTAAAGAAAATCGTTAGAACCGTTTTCCAGAAATGGAAATTAGGAACTTCTTACATACCAAGTAACTTTAAAAATGGGTTTCGAGATTTTTAAAAATATACTGCACGTAGAAATGTAAAAATTTCAGAATAGCATTAGACTGCAGAAATAAGAATGTTCTGAAAAAATCAGTATAATATGAGCTATATTCGCCGAGTTATTAAAAGGCGGCTTTTCGCCGAGTCAAGTCGAGTTAGTTGTATATATGAGTTCCGCCATCTACGAATTCTACGATACGATACGATACGATTTTAGGCTTAAGGCTGCGTCACTGGAATACTATCGTCTTCCATGATTTTCGTAGTTTAAGCCTTTCGTGACAATAGATGCATCTATGCATTTTTAAAAGGTGCAAACTAGATTTTTATTATTACCAGAAATAAACAATATTAATTACTACTAAAAGGACATTGTGTTACAATAAATAAACAACAAGTACGGCTAATCAGTGTATAGAATATATTTAAAAATCCATAATTAAAACACTCACTACTCACAATAATAAAATAGAAATTTCTTCCAACAGTTTCAGACAATGAAAATTTATCCTTAATCTTGGAATCATCCAGGAGAAACTAACACGTTATAATATCTGCATTACACAATAATAAAAAAAAAAGAAATACTGACATTCTTAGGGGGTGTTTCCCAAGGTTAATTTCTAAACACGGTAATGGTGCCATCTGTTGTATAAAAATTCGATTTAATGTTTATTGAAACTTAATTACAGTTTAAGAATTCGACCCAAGTGCTTGGCATAATATAGGATACATTATCGTTGCAGACATGGTTTTTTCTTGTTAATATTGCTAGTGATTCACGAAACTTGGCTTTGAGGGGGGTTCATTTGTAAAACAATAATTCCAGCATTGTCAAAGTCGATTGATTTTACTTCACCATTGGAACAAAGTCTTGATAGGACTGTGCTGGGTTTACTATATTTAATATATCTTTTATGTTCTTTAAATCTTTCGCTGAATTTACGTTTAGTCATTCCTATATAATACTTGAGTTTATTGTTATTTAACTGAAATGGTATTTCATATACTCCAGCAAGATTTGCAAGATTTGCGAGGGTAAGGGGTCCAGTATCCTACTGATTAATTCCACAATAATGGGGGAGGGGGGGTTGATGCCATGAGTTAGATATTGTATTTCTTGAAGGACTAATAAGATAATATAATAAGATAATATAATAAGATAATATATAGAATAATAATAACCCTCTTCGTCCACAGCCCTTTATTCTTCTAATCTAGTCCGACTCTTTTGCGGAAGCAAGGTTCAGAGGTACCCAGCCACGTCCCGAGTAAAAGACATTCTAGCGAAAACTACGTTGAAAAAAATAAAAATCAAAAATTTAAACCGGACAAATTTAAAAGGGACATTACACAAATTAAAGATACCGAAAAGCGGGAAGGTAGGGCCCGGGGCGATGAAGCTACCGAACGACTCCTGCTATTTCGAGCCTATTATTGCTCTCGGTCGGGGTCGGCGGTTGTGTCAACCGCCGCGGCGAGCGGCCCCTCTTCGTTCACAGCCCTTTATTCTTCTACTCTAGTCCGACTCTTTTGCGGAAGCAAGTTTCAGTGGTCCCCAGCCACGTCCCGAGTAAAAGACATTCTAGCGAAAACTACGTTGAAAAAAAAATCAAAAATTGAAACCGGACAAATTTAAAAGAAAAATTACACAAATTCAAGACACCGAAAAGAGGAAAGGCAGGGGTCGGGGCGATGAAGCTACCGAACGACTCCTGCCACAAGGTTCTTCTACAATAAGGTTGTTCCATTTGAAGGATAGCCAATCAGAGTAGAGCAGGACTGAAACGTCACGTGGCGGACAAGATCGGAGATCGAACAGCCGTGAGAAAGTAAATAGATGCGTAAAAACACCGAAATACGAAGGAAATAATTTTTTAAAAAGCAGATTTTCGAAAGTAAATTGAACGAAATCACTTTCTTTAAAATAATTTGGACAAACACTGATTGGAGTTAATCAGATATAAAATACATAATGGTTAAATAATATCGCGATACGTTTGTTTACATTCAAATACTTAGGAAAATTCGCGAAAAAAATACCTTTTTAATGTGTAAAATTACAAATGAAAACTTTTAAACTATTGTAAAATAAAATGAACGAATGAATTATATGAATATGATTACACAGGAGTAGTAATGAAAAGACTAGCATTATCAAACAGAATAAATTAAACAAAACTCACACTTCAAAACTTTTAACAATAATGCATTGTCCAAATACTAGATATAGGTTTCCAAAAATTATTATGCTTATACAGGATCAAAATAATACAAAAATATTACTCCATAATAAGCTAATTCTATTATGAAAAAAATATGTACATATACATATTATTTACATTATATTTTTCAAATAACAATATCATTATTTCATACAGTGTTGAATTCAGACACTTTTCTCCGGGAGGGATTTCTGTGGCTCCGGGGGTGGGAGATTGCACTTTTTGACCATTGAAAACCCAAAATCTCAAATCTTCCGGAGGGGACATCTCATTGCTCCGGGGTGGATGTCCCCCTCCGGGCCACCCCCTGAAATCAACACTGATTTACAAAATTTCAGCAAAAACAAAAAAGTTGAAACAACTTCGGTATTAGAATTTCCATGTTATCTTATAAAACACATCAAATATAACTCTTCTTCATACAAAGGAAACAATAGAAAGAAAATTTATGGAAGTACAGTAGAGCGCCGATTATTGGAACCCCAATTAACCGAACTTCGAATTATCCGAACAGCCAATTTCTATCAAATTTTTTTCAAACCGAACTCCAAATTATCCGAACAGACTATTTCTCTCATTTTTTTTTCTTTTTTTAAACGACCTTCCAATTATCCAAACGCCCTATTAGATCTGGATACCAGATTTTAAATGATGATGAGGTTCAAGACGAAAAAGAAATTGAAGAAAATGAAAACGAATGCTCTGAAAATGATCCAGGTCCATCATATAACGAAGCCTTTGAATGTTTGGAAACAGCTACGAAATGGCTCGAACGGCAGAAGAATACTGATCCTATTCAACTAACGTTCGAGATATGGCAGCATTGTAAAGAATGTCTTCTTTGAACCAAGCAACAATCGACAGCTGTTGAAATTCGCGTTTTTTCGGCGATCCCCTCTCGAAATTCGCGTTTTTTGACTATCCTCTGTCAAAATTCAAATTTTTTCCATGGTCCTGTGACGAATTTAGAGTTTTTTTCAAGCGAGCCTTTGACAAAATTCGCGTTTTTTTTAAGAGATCCTTTGACAATATTCAAGCTTTTTATCGCCGTAATTTTTAACCGATGTCCGTAACGCCGTAATTTTTGTTGCGTATCCGTAATAATTACGGACAAATCGTAATACTTGGCACCTCTACATTATTATATATTTTGACATATCTTTAGGCATTACTATATAAATAACTGTCTTTGCCCGCTAGCGGAAACACTATTTTTACTAAACTTCGGAGTGTGCGGCAGTGAATTCAGACCAATATTTAAATTTCCACAAAAAACAAAGAAGTATCGGAGCTGAGCTCCTCCGCAAATTAAGCACTGCTTATAGGTTATTACTTCAACCATACACTAACATTAATTTTCAACTTAAATTTCTGCTTCATTTTGTTAATCTCGAACAAAATATTTAATAAAATCAATATTATCGTTATTCTGTTGTACGTTAGCTGTTTGCGAATCGCCGGGTTAGCTGGATACGAGGTGCATGTCGTTGCATCAGCAGCCGATGTACAACAGAACTACGAAAAATGGCACAGAAATCGTTATCACAGCGGCCCTTTCCAGGGTTACATATCCATTTTCAACTGGGACCTGGCGTCAATAGTCAAAAATACATGTATGCAGTTTGGTTCAAATGTATGCCTAACTTTGTAATGCGTTCCAATGAAACAATTATAAAAATGGCACAAAAATCGTTATTGTAGCGCTCCTTCCTGGTGGAATATCCCCAAATTCAATCTGGACCTGCTGGCCATAGTCAAAAACATACGCATGAAATTTTGCTCAATTGTATGCATCACTTCATGCACTTTTCGATGATAGAATATTGAAAATGGCACAAAAATCGCTATTTCAGCATCATCACAGCAAAGCACCTATATAAAAATTGGTTCAATTCTATGCATAACTTCGTATACTTTCCAATGATATAATGAGACACACATACATACGGACAGACTGGTATTTTGTAAAAACATGTTTTTTGCTATCTCTGACCCTTAACGCGTGTAAATCCGTAAAAAACCGCAAGTCAAACAAAATTTCGACTACCTTTCTTCTATTATAGATAAAAAATAGTAAAAAAAGATAATGCTAAAACAAATATTTTAATAGAGGAAATTTTTTTTAAAAGGTAAAAAAAATCACAATAACAAAAGAAATTATTTTACATTTTTATGCAATTTTTGACTTTTTTTTAAATTTTGCGGCGATTTTTTCCATATGCGTAAAAGGAATCCGCCTTTATTTTTTTTTTTTAGCCCAGTATAGTAAATGTTATCATTTTTTCAATAAAGTTTATTCGGTGTTCGATCAGAGATTTTTGCATTTTTCGCGAATTTTGTATGCAATTTTTAGAGTTTTATAATGTTCCACGGCATTTTTTTTTACATTTGTAAAAGGAACTCTGTTCAACTTTTAGCCAAATATAATGAATTTTCTCCTCTGCGAGTTTTGAATTTTGAACCCCCCCCCCCCCCCATTTCATGGCGATTTGTCTGCATTTGTGAAAGAAATCCGGCTTTAACAGTTTAGTATAGTAAATGCCTCTTCTTTTTCTTTCATTAAAGTTTATTCGGAATTTCTCGCGATTCTCTTATGCAATTTTTAGAGATTTTCCCGTTCTGCAGAAATTTTTTGGCATTCGTAAAAGTAATTCGGTTTTAAAATTGCAGTAAATTTTGTCCTCTGCGATTTTAGTGTTTTTCGTTGCGATTTTCCAGAATAATAATCGCCAGGATGTCGATGCGCGGATTTGAGACTGTACTGTATTGTTAAATCTGTATACGTGTTCTGTGAGAGTTATTAGAACACGTTGATATAGCGTATTCATTAGGTTTTATTCAAAAAGTCTGTTTAAATAATAGAATAATTAAAATCATTCACAGAAAAAAATTCCAACGCAGAACAGCATACAGAATAACACTGAAAAGAGCGAAGCGAGGCGAAGTTGTCCGCCACGTGACGTAATGCCCGAGCAGTTAAGAAATCTTTAGAGTTGGCGCATCGCACGAATGGTACCCCCCTGTCCTGCCACTTCGAGCTTATTACTGCTCTCTATCCTTCAATGTACCTGTAGTTATGCAAATTACTGAACAAATGCGAAATGAAATAGTAGAACAAATATAAATGAAAAACGAAGTTAGCGTTAGTTCAGAAATAAACAGTCATCAGTAAAGAGCAGTCTACGTAATAAGGAGGTGAAAAAGGGCAAGTTTTAGTGTAATTAAAAAAAATTATGTAAGGCAAAGCATTTCTTATGATTATCTAAAAAAGATAAGTGTTTAAAAATGTGTGGTGGCAAGCGAATAAAGTTTGCCAATGCGACTCTGGTTCCGAAAGGATTAAGAAACATTTATACATTTTTTCAGTGTTATGCTGAAGTCGAATTCTATATCAGCAAGTAGATACGATGCATTGAGAACCAGAGTGTACTATACTTCAGTGTGAATTTTTTTTGAAGTGTCAAAGCCGTTTGAAGTATTGTGTGCCATAGCATCTCCATACTGTTTAAGGAATTTTATTAATTTCGAAACTAGTAAAGTCCGTACTGGTAGAACTGGAGTTTGGACTAAAAGAGTTTGACAAAAATTGGTACACATTTTGGAAAGCACTTCCCAGAAATAATAGCTGGCGAGGTTAGTTCACTCTATTTCTGAATGGCTCATATATCATACGACCCGAGCACACTTAATTAAACCATTGTACTTTGTACTACAAATAGCACTTATTAAAAATAACAGTTCCATGTGATTTAAATTGACCGAAAAATTAAAAACTTAACAATTTGAATTGTATAGTTACAATAACACTGTGTGTCTTTTCATATATTCATAGAAACGTGCTTGCTACCCCTTTAAATAAGATTCGAAGGGCATTACAGCAGAAATAATCTTCAGTCTCGTGCTTTTTTTGTAGCACATCTGAAATCTATTCGCATTAATAACAGCTAATGGAGGTTTGTATTCCTATCTGAGTTGGAAATTGCGCTGCGCCACTGTAAAAAAAATACCTACAACTAAGAGTAGCTGTTTGTGGCAAATGTAACTATTTCAGAATTAAAAATTTCGTTATTAAATACTATGCATTTTTTTTGTCCATTCTACGAAAATGGATCTACTATGATGAAACTGTTTTTATTTTTCAAAATATTCAAAGTTTCCTGTTTTAGATTGTAAGGGATTTTCCAACCCATAAGCATTTGCATGTTCCATAATTCGATACAACTCAGAACTCAAAATGAAATCAACGAGTTTATTTTCAGTGTCAAATCAGTGAAACTATTTGGAGTTAGAACTAAAGTTGTTTTAATTTACTACTTCTAACAGTAAGCTGTTCAATGGAATGAAAAACCAGGTTTTACAGATTAACAAATTTTAAATCAGTTAAGAAATCAGCAAAATTCCAGCACAATATCAATTTACACCTTGTCACATAATGGTTTTACAGATTAACATAAGTATTACGTTAAATCTACTACTATATAGAATAGTGATGTGAATAAAACTTTATTCAAAAGGACAAGCTAATTTCATCTTACCATTATAGTTTAGGATGCAAAACAAGGCAGCTGAAGACACGAAAAACACATCTTACGATAGCCAGCATTTGACTTTTCACACAAAAATTAACCCGAGAAAACGTTCGTAAAACATAAGTACAGTCGTGGACAAAAAAAAAAGTAAACACCTCTTACTAAAAATTATTGTACAAGAAAGTTACTGATACCACACGATAGTTAGTAAAGTCTACTTTTAAATGATGTATAAAATTTTTTCTTAGGGGGGCGTCTACATATTAAAACGAACCATAATATTGTTTTTTTCAATAGCAGTGCACGATTCTGACAGCATAAATAAACTCTACACCCTTCAAGTAGCCAAAAAACAAATTTTTACGCAATTCGTACGATAAGTTACCGATAAATTAATTATTTTAAAACGAGCGTATTTTAGGGGCTGTATCCAAATTGAAGTTCGGTACTCGATTGTTGACCGAGAGAGCCCCCTTCTTGATCGAGGCATCTTAAACGCCTTTCAAGCAGTCATTGAAGACTGCTAGATTACAGGATAGCATAAGAAATTTCAAAATAGTATATATATATTTTAATGATGCGGTGTGAACATATAGGTGTAAAATATTTGTTCGTTGCTTTCTACATCTGTTTGTACTTAAATTGCTGCTACTATACCATTCTTTTTAAAATTAGCAATATTCC
Source organism: Maratus speciosus (assembly GCA_963932465.1). Taxonomy (NCBI): domain Eukaryota; kingdom Metazoa; phylum Arthropoda; class Arachnida; order Araneae; family Salticidae; genus Maratus; species Maratus speciosus. The sequence continues at coordinate 350,687,086 of OZ010788.1, read as the reverse complement.
TATTCGTACACAGTTTAAGGTAGTTATCGCGATATATTACCAATATTAATGTTAACTCAATGAATATTAAATTTATGATATCGTCCAGCCATAACAAACACGTCGTATCATACTTTCGATGAGCTGAACACCTTTGAGCATCATTATCGGTGAGCAAAAAGATTTCGAAAATCACCAGTAAGATTTCGCAACACAACTTCCAGGGTTCATAACGTGCATACCTTATACTATTACTTTAAAAAACTCACTATGTACCAATACTGCGCTGAAAAGTATCGATTCTATTTGAGTCGTTTAATTTTTTTACTAGCAGGAATGACCGAGCTAAGCTAGGTCAAAATTAGCTTTGTGTTTATCGCGATATATTATTCCCACTGAATCATTCTTGCTGTTTTAGATGCAATTAGCTTGACCCTGAGACATAGTGACCCAAAATGACCCACTAATCGAATTTTTTCGAACATGCGACCTAACACAATGAATGCTTTTCTCGAACCTGAAAACGATGGAATATAAAATTTAGTGAAAATCGTGAGTCGTTTTCTAGATAAAATAAGAAACCCACATTGATTCAAAAACCCACTAACCGAAATTTATCGAACATGTGAGCTATTTGAATGGTCTTTTTGTACTGTAAAACGGGATAACAAAAAAAAATTGTCAAAAATTTTTTAACCTTTTTGAGATATCCTTAGCTTGACCCCGACACATTATCACCAAAATGACCCACTAATACAATTTTCTTGAGCATGCGACTCAGTCCAATGGTTTTATCTTGTCCAAAAACAGTGTAGTAGAAAGTTTTGTCAAAATATTTTGAGCCGTTTTTTAGATACAGTTAGCTTGATCCTGATTCATTAGGACGCAAAATGACACATTGATTGAATTCTCTTGAACATGCGACCGTGCCCAATGGTCTTATCGCGCCCGGAAACGGTATTATACAAAATTTTGTTAAAATGTTTTGCAGCGCTTTTTAAATACAATTAGCTTGACCCTGACCCATTGTGACCCAAAATGACCCAGTAATCTAACTTTCGTGAACATGCGACCTAGCTCAATTCTCTTCTCATGCACAGAAACGGTATAGTATAAAATTTGGCCAAAAAGTTTTGAGCGTGTTTTTAGATTCAATTAGCTTGACCCTGACCCATTGTGACCCAAAATGACCCACTAATCGAATTTTCTCGAACATGTGACTTAGCTCAATTTTCTTCTCATGCACAGAAACGGTATAGTATAAAATTTGGCCAAAAAGTTTTGAGCGTGTTTTTAGATTCAATTAGCTTGACCCTGACCCATTGTGACCCAAAATGACCCACCAATCGAATTTTCTCGAACTTGAGACCCATCCCAATGGTCTTTTCGCGCCCAAAAACGATAGATTACAGAATTTCGTCAAAATAGTAGAGCCGTTATCTAGATAAACTTAGCTTGACCTACGGTGACCCAAAAATGACCCACTAATCAAATTTTCTCGAACATGTGACCCATCCCAATGGTCTTTTCGTGCCCGAAAATGGTTAGATACAAAATTTAGTCAAAATCAATTGAGCCGTTCTTTAGATATAATTAGCTTGACCCTGACCCAATATGACCCAAAATGACCCACTATTCGAATTTTCTCGAATACGAGACCCATCCCAATGGTCTTTTCGTGCCCGAAAATGGTTAGATACAAAATTTAGTCAAAATCGATTGAGCCGTTCTCCAGATATAATTAACTTGATTTTGACCCATTATGATTCAAAATGACCCACTAATCGAATTTTCTAAACCACGAGAAACATCCCAATGGTCTTTTCGTGATCGAAAACCGTAGGGTGTGAAATTTCGTTAAAATCGTTAGAGCCGTTATCTAGATAAACTTAGATTGACCCACGGTGACCCAAAAATGACCCACTAATCGAATTTTCTCGAACATGTGACTTAGACCAATGGACTTTGTAGAATATAGAGTTTAGTGAAAATCGTTAGAGCCGTTTTTTAGATAAAATTAGCTTGACCCACAGTGACCCAAAAATAACCCACTAATCGAATTTTCTCGAACACCTGACCCATCCCAATGGTCTTTTCATGTCCGAAAATGGTTAGATACAAAATATAGTCAAAATCGATTGAGCCGTTCTTTAGATATAATTAGATTGACCCTGACCCATTATGACCCAAAATGACCCACTAATCGAATTTTCTCAAACACGAGACCCATCCCAATGGTCTTTTCGTGCCCGAAAACGGAAGGGCGCAAAGTTTAATCAAAATCGTTAGAGCCGTTTTCAAGATAAAATTTACATACACACACACACACAATTTTTGCTCGCATTATAGTATAAGATATAATTTCATCCCTCCCCACCTGCTTGTCTAGTAGTTAGAGCACTGGATGCTGGAACAAAGATGCTGGGTTCGAATCCCGACATAGGCATACATGTTTGTAGTGTGTCGGAATCAGTTTTAAACGGAACTCCCTGTATGTTTAGCCCTCATGTGTAAAAGAAGAAATTTGGGCCCGCAATGAACCATCCAACCGGTTTCATACTTAGTTAAAACTATATATTATACTGCCCGAGACGCATTGAATTTTAACATATTCTAAGAAAAATAATGAAACTAGCAAATTTTTTTATTATAAATTAATGCATAATCATTTTTTTTTAAATAAAATTCATTCAAAATCTTTTAAAGCATTCTTTTGAGTCAGCAATGCTCAAGTACACATTCTGTAAGAAGAAAGTAAATCTTGAAAATATTCAAGAAAGATTATATGCGTATGATTTCTCATTGAAAAATATTTCGGAATGTTTTACATCGTCTTAGTAGGATTAGTGAAAGATTAGAAAGAAACTGCAGACAATATTTCATATCTTTTTTGTTTGAATTTTTTAAAGCTTTGTGGTGATCAAAGAACTTTAAACAGATTATAAACAGGATTTTATTTTTTATTAAAATCCTTTGAAAGTATTTTTACATGTGTAACATAGCTTTAGAAAATGCATAAGAAACTAAAAAAATAATAAAAAAAAATAAAAAAAACTTAGGGGAAAATAATAATATAATATGTAAGTGTCATAAGCTAATCTACTGATCATCATTTAACATTTATAAAATTTCTCAAAAGATGCAGCTTTTTGAATTAGTTAAATTAAAATACAGTCGAACCTCTATTTAACGAAGTCGCTAAATCCCGGAAAAAAGTTCATTATATGGAAAATTCGTTAAATAGAGATTCACCTTTGAAAATACTTTAAACTACATAAAACAGATTTTAAATTCATAAACACTAAATATTTTTACTAAAAGTAATTAATCACATTTTTTTAAAATAAATTATATCGATTTGTTTTATTTATTTTACCCACCAATATCCATCATTAATTCATTTTTTCCATGTGTTTAAATCTTTCAAATGACCAAGGAAAACAAAACATTGCCCGGGAATACACTGTATTTTCTGTTTAAAGTAAATAGTTTTACATTAAAATTAACGAATTTTAATGACATTATCGTATTTATTATTATTATAAAAAATAATTTTAACCATACATTAACATATGCGTCCTTAAATTTAATTTCTGAAAAACTCTATTAATTTTGCCTGAGTTTTTTATTTTAAAAGTGCTTTCTCTCATAATACGTCTCGCACCTTTGCAATGCACCGAACATCCCTTCATGCGTATTTTCTTCTAACTATAATCCACGTCAGATTGTTTCAAATGACTTTAGCATTTCATCATACGAAGCTTTGTCAATTCCTGCGTAATGATCATTTCCATCATCATCATCATATTCGTATTCATCGCAATTCGTTGCTGCATTGTTTTTATTTTTCACACTGTCGAAAATATCCAATTCGGATAGTGTTTCCGAGGTCTCAGTTTCAGAATTAAGTGAAATACAACCAATCATCAATCAGTACATCATGGTTAATTTCTTCTTTTTTTCTCACTGTATCCACATTTTTAAAAATTACTCTAAGGGATTATTAGCTTCGTCCACCGTACTTACCGAATTCTCACCGCTGACAAAGAAGGCGCCTGGTAAAACCAGTTCAAGGCCATTGAACATCATAAAATGTGTTTAAAGAAATAATAAGTTATAAATGTCCAGAAATATTTTGAGAAATGGGGAAAAAAATTTGATCACATGAAAAAGTTCCTTAAATAGAGAATGAACTTCGCTATTTGGGGGTTATTTTACGAAGAAATTCGCAAAATGTTCTTGGTTCCAAGGAAAAGTTCGCAAAATAGAGAAATTCGCAAAATAGAGGTTCGTTAAATAGAGGTCCGACTGTATAATTCTTATTACTGAGAAATAAATTGCTTTATGTATATATAGCTTGTAAATACTATTAACTCTTATCAACAATACACATGGGAAACTCAGAAGCGTAGAATATATAATTTATAAGGGCCTGTACATATATAACGTTATCAACATTTTGTTAATTTTGGAACCATCCCCCCTTTACTATACTATAATACCTTTACATTTGTTGATCCCTCACCACCAATGGTAATATCCCTATCGGTGTCTAAAAATTATTATTTTTTCTTTCTTTTTTTACGTTTGCAGTGATACGGTTGGATATACATTTATTAATCGCATACTTTACAGATTCAAATAAAGAGAAGAAGTCAATAAAATATTAATATCACGCATTAAATAAATTTATATAAAAATATAAAATAAATAGTTACTATTTAACAATAGCTTATTGTTACATAATGTATTCAACAGTAATATTTTCTTATTTTACTTGCCCCCTGCCCGGGGAGGGTAAAAGCAAACAAAGGACGACATTCTTTCTCTTTCTTTACTAGTAACTACAATTACCATTTCAAACATATTTTGCTCCTTGTTTCTCCAACACAGAATTATATGCGCATATGACATAAGATCAAGAATGCCGAACATTGGGGTATTCCATATTTTGGAATGAAATGATTTTATAAACTTTTACTGGCTTTAATAATAGCTTTGTATTTTCAGAAAAATATATAAGAATAAAAAAATGGTAACAGATTAATTTAATCTAAAGAAAAACTCACATAAGAAAAGAAATGTTTGTTTGGATCAATAAAAATTTTGGTAATTTCATGAGCTTTACATATAATCTGGTTCCATTACTTTTCTACGCACTACTTACTTTTTTAGATTGAAACTATTTGCCAATTTTTTTATTATAACTTTTCTAGATCGAGCTTTACTTTTTTCTCTGGTTCCACCAGTTTTTTATATGATTTCACAACTTTTTCAGATCCTTTCAGGAACTTAATCAACTAATTTCAACTAACCAAACAACCGCCCCAACTAACCAACCAATGACCCCAACCAACTGCCCCAATCAAAAACTAACAAAATCATTGGTTCGCCAGTGTATTTCAATAGCTCTGGTGACACCATACTTATTGCTAAACCCATATTGGGATACTGACCTATACTTTACTCAATACTGGCCACCAGACTAGTCCTTAGACTGAGTTTTATACATAGTGTGATTTCTTGAAGTTTTCTGCTACGTACCTACTCCTCTGGTTTACCTCTGGCTCCTCTACCTCTGGTTTAAGGGCCTATGCAGTATCCTAGGTCAACCCCTAAAACACACAAAAAACTAGGGTAAGAAACAGTAATAAGGAATGAATTAAACTGAAAAAAAAAACTATATAAAGGGAAAATTTCTGTATTGGGGACTTAATGGGAATTTAAAATTTAAAAAAGTCTGAAAACGACTATTGTTTTATAGTGTTCTAAATTGTGCAGTGTTTACAACGTGCTGTGAATTTGGTGACAAAGTATTGTGCAGCACAACACTGTAAGAAAATATATTCATCAACTTTATTTTCAACACGATTTCACATAATTAACAACACTAATTTTAGAACACAGTTTTAAATAGCAACACATTTGCAACATATTAAGACCATCTTTCTAGATAGCAGCACTTTTGCAACATATTAAGAACACAATCACAACACAAAAATATTTTGTATATGAAATTTTCTAATTCACAACACATTACTGTATTGTTAATTTGGTGACAAAAAGTGTTGTAAAATGTGTTCACTTTTGTGTTTGAGAATTTGCAGTAAAGGATTTAATTAGAAAATTAAAAAGGAGAGAATTCTACAGTATTAAATTATGGAAGGTATAACGCTATGTAAAGCTTAAATAGTTGCGATTCTCTTAATATTAGATATTTTTTGACTCGACCTTCGAAAGGCACATTGCTAAATTAAAAGCTTTCTAACAAGCCATTACTCATCAATGAATGTTTCCGTGTTTGGGTTGTAATTGAATTGTTGTCTTTCCATGTTTCAAAATGTTAAAATCGCGTCTAAGCTCTACTAAACAGCACTATCGTGCTGTTTGGTAACCGAGCAACTCTTACAAAAGTTTGTAGATCAGTGCCTCAGCACCAAGAACTAGGCCTAATTAAAAAATGGGATTCTGGAAAGGTTTTAGAGTCCGTTGTTTCAAGCCAAATATACTTTGCTTATTTTTTATCATATGACTACAATTTCTTTTTGTTTCTTGACCAAATTGCTATGATTGGCCAAATGTCAGCGAAGCATCTGATAGCAACCCTGGTTCAACCTCGCATAAAAAAGAAAACGCATGCTATAATTTTTTTAACGAACATCAACATGTCGGGAGTGTATTTTCGTCATTGAAGAGGGCATACCTCTCTTCTAGCTTCTATTGTTATCTGGATTTAAAGACTGGTAATCTTCGAAACCTATAGGCATTGCTCACATACAACTTTTTACAATACATAGCATACTAACACTATGTACAATAACGCCTTTTGAAAATAATAGTGACTATTCTGTATCAGATGGGGAACTTCAAATAGAATAATCTTTACAACATTGATTGAACAAATTTAAATTATGGAACTTTCCATAACCAATATGTCCTTTAATTCCTGATGAAAATTATTTTTCAACCAAGCAAAAATAATAGGTACTCTGCCGCTAATGATGATGAATATACAAAATAAAAAAGGATCACCGAAATCGATTCACAATAATTGTAGTGGGTAAAGATGTCTGACGTTTCCGTTCTTGTGATAATACATGATATAAAGAAAATAAACATTTGTGTAACTAACACTGTTGCCATAACGATGGTGGAAATGATCTGCGTTATAGTTTTGTCTTTTATCGCACACAGATTTGATTCTAAATATCGCACGATTTAAATTTTTACACCATCGGACACAAAATATACCAATTCATTTTTTAAACTGTAATTAAGTTTTTATAATATTTTCAAACATGAATTTTTAAAAATCTATCTGGTAAAATGTGCTTTATTTCTTATAACAATATAACGTAACATTTAGAATAATACTATAAACGAATATGCAAAATTAAGGAGAAAGAGTCTTTATTATCACAATTGGCCATTGATTGCATAAACATCTCGAAAGGTACGAGATCAATCTAGTAAGTAAGTTCTCTTTTCAATTTTTGCCGCAGAAGCACTGCGTTCGTGGTTGCATAAATGCACGTTCACTTTGCTGGATTCATTCGGCAAATTAATTGTTATTTCGGTAAAAGTTATTTGTATTGCGGCGGCGGACTGTTGAGCGTTTAAAATGCCTAAAAAAGTTGAACATAACGCCGCAGGCGAGTAAACGTCTGTCAACCGTTAACTCTAAAACAATTGAAATTCAGACAAATTTTTGAAGTTTACGGACAAAACGCAATGATGGTATGACTGAACGCAATGAAACTCATTCGATGGTAAGGATGTGGGTGTGAATTTTCAATGAAGAGCATAAAACTTTTCACGATGAAGAACGGAGTGGGCGGTCGTCTCTGATTGAAGATGATTCGCCTATAGAAATTGAAGAAGCACCGAAGATTCACCATTACAACACTGTCAATGCATTTTCCTCAGATTTCTCATTTACTTCATGACAATGGTTGGTACCGCATTCTTCATATTTCTACGAGGATGGCATACAAAAGCTCGTGTCCCACGAAAAATAATCAAATAAGTATACTTCGTTATGCCGTAATGTTTATTTAATAATACTTTTCTTTTGACTAATTGCTTAACGGAACTTACTTTCTGGATTGTCCTCGTATTTCTTCAATATCCTTCAAGTAACCAAGAAAAAACATTTTCTGCCCTATTATGGAAAAATGGCTGAAGTAATCTATACTAATATTATAAAGAAGTAAAAATTGTTTGTTTGTTAGAGGTAATGTCTGGAGCTACCGAACCGATTTCAAAAGTAATGGTATCAAAATGATGGTGTTAGTCCAACTTAGAACATAGGCTATATTTTATGTCGGTGCCACTACCCCAAAGGGTGTGCAGGAGCAAAAAACGTTCTAAAAATGCAATTTTTGTGTTATGGTAGTGCCTAGAATCATGAAATTTCGAATGGTCGTTACTTATAAGATATAAATAATATCTAAGAACATTTTCTAAACAATTCGAAGTTTAAAAAGGGTGAAAATGCGCAAAAAGCGTCCTAAATGGTGGCTTCTACACAATCTCAAGAAATACCAAACCGATTTAAAAATAATGGTGTCAAAATGATGGTGACAACCCTTGCTCCAAGATAGGCTATATTTTATGTCAATGCCACTACCGCAAAGGGGTGCAGGAGCAAAAAACGTTCTAAATTAGGGTTTTTGCGTTACTGAAGGGCCTAGAAATATGAAATTTGAACTATTAGTTAGTTATTAGATACAAAGGTACAGGATAAAAATTATAAAGGATAAAAAATATAAAGGATTCTAAGAACAGATCTTAAAAAATTCGAAAATTAAAAGAGGTGAAAACGTGCGAAAAGCGTTCTAAAAAACGTTCTAAATGGGGGTTTCTACAAAATCTCAGGAAATACCGAACCGATTTAAAAAATAATAGTGTAAAAATGATGGTGACAACCATTGTTCTAAAATATGCTATGTTTTATGTCGGGTTTAGTACCCCAAAGGTGGTGCAGGAACAAAAAATGTTCTAAATTACGGTTTTTGCGTTACTGAAGGGCGTAAAAATATGAAATTTGAAATATTAGCTACTTATTAGGTATAAAGGTTTTCTAAGTGGTTCTTAGGTATAAAGGTTTTCTATTTTTTTCAAAAATTCTAAATATTAAAGGAGTGAAAATGCGCGAAGTGGGTTCTAAAAAACATTCTAGATGGTGATTTCTACTCTATTTTGGGAAGTATCAAATCGATTTCAAGAGTAATGGTTGTAAATGGATGGTGACAGACCTTGCTCTAACATGGCTCTGTTTTATTTTTGTATCACTACCACCTTGCAGGAGAAAAAAACGTTCTAAATTGCGATTTTGTGTTATGAAAGCTCCTAGAATCATGAAATTTGGAATGGTAGTTACTTATAAGATATCAATGACCTCTAAGAACATTTCCTAAAAAAATAGAAATTTAAAAATGGTGAAAATGCGCGAAAAGCGTTATAAAAAACATTCTAAATTGCGATTTCTATGCAAAGTCAGGAAGTACTGAACAAATTTCAAATATAATGGTGTAAAAATGATGGTGACAGATCTTGCTTCAAGATGGGCTATATTCTATGTCTGTTTCCACTACCCCAGAGGAGATGCAGGAACTAAAAACGTTCTAAAATGCGATTTTTGAATTATTTAAGGACCTAGATTCATGAAATTTTGCATGGTATATATTTATTAGATATAAAGGATATCTAAGGACATTTCTTTAAAAATTTGAAATTTAAAAGGAAAGAAAATGCGCGAAAAGCATTCTAAAAACGTTCTAAATGCCGATTTGTGAGCAATCTGAGGAAGAATCAAACTCATTTCAAAAATAATGGTAGTCTAATTCATGCTGACAATCTCTGCTCTAAAATAGACTCTATTTCATGTCGGTGTCACTATCATCCGGAGGTTGCAGGAGCAAAAAACGTTCTAAATTTCTATTTTTGTGATCGGTAGGGGCGTTCAACTTGAAATTAGGCAAGGTACATATTTATTAGATATAAATAATCTTTAAGAACAGATTCGAAAAAATTGGAATCTTAAAAGGTGTGAAAATGTGATAAAAGCGTTCTAAAAACGTTGTAAAAACGTTCTAAATTGCGATTTCTACCCAATCTCAGGAAATACCAAACCTATTTCAAAAGTAATGGTTTCAAATTGATGGTGACAGTCCCCTGCTCCAACATAGGCTATATTTCATATTCCTGTCACTACCATCTGAGGGTGCAAGAGCAAAACATGTTCTAATTTGCGTTTTTTGCATAACTTTGGGGACTAACATTTTGAAATATGGCATGGTATTAACTTACAAGATGCAACCGCTTTCTAAGAACAGTCGAAAGACAATTCCAAATTTAAAACGATGAAGTGAGCGAAAAGCGTTCTAAAAACGTTCTAAATTACAATTTTTATGCAATTTCTTATCAAATACTAAACCGATTTAAAAAATAATTATGACAAATTGTTGGTGATAGAACCTGCTCAAACATAAGCTATATTTTATGTCTGTGCCTCTACACTGTAAAAAAAAATCTGTAAAGTTACTAAAGTTTTTCTAGGAAACTGGGATTCCAACAACTTTTCATGTAACGGCAAGAGCAAAAATTCCTGTAACAGCGTCTGTTACAGGAATTTTTCTTGTTGCCGTTACATAAAAAGTTCTAGGAATCCCAGTTTCCTAGAAAAAGTTTAGTAACTTTACAGATTTTTTTTTTGTACAGTGTACCACCAGAGGGTTGCAGGAGGAAAAAACTTTCTACATTGCGATTTCTTTGATACTGAAGAGGCTAGAAACTTTAAATATGGTACGGTAGTTACTTATAAAATATAAATGCCCTCGAAAGACTGTCGAAAATAAATTCGAATAAAAAAGGGGTGAAGCGAAGGGGAGGTGCGAAAAGCGTTCTAAAAAAGTCCTAAATTACTATTTCTAAGCAATTTCAGGGAATATAAACACATCATAAAAGTAATAGTTGCGAATCAATGATAACAGTCTCTGATCCTATACAGGCTATATTTTATGCCGATGATTCTACCCCCTGGGGTTCACAGGAGCAACAAACGTTCTAAAAAAGGCCTTTGAAAGCTTTTTAAATTACGTTTCTGTGGAATATTAGGAAATAACAAACCGATTTCAAAATTAATGTTGGCAAATTAATGGTGACAGTTCCTATTTCAACATAGCCCTTTATGTTGAGAGAGCTGCTTGGACTTGGAATTTTGACATGATGGTCAATGTTAAGATGTAAGAAGATGGTTTCTAAAAAATTCAAAACTTGAAATGAATACTGAAATAAGCGTATTAATTGAGCATAAAAATTTCAAAATATTTTCTAAATTATCATTTATTTTATTTATTTTTATTAATTTAAGTCTAATATCTGCCTAATGCAGTGTAATAATGAAGTTTAGTAAAACTATGTTTTAAATAGTAATTTTTGAATTATTCCTAAAAGTATAATTTCTTTTAATAAAAATTAGACATATAAATATTACTTGGCAAATTTCAAATATTACGCGAGCAAAACCCTGGGGTTTGCTAGTATATTATAAAGCGGTAAGCTATAAAACTTCCGCTGGAGTGATTTCAAAAACTACCCGGTGGATTTTTTTGCAGATTGTATCATTCGACAGGAAACATTCCCGGTGTGGTTTATGAGTCAAATATACAGGGATAACTATGATTTTTGGTAATAAATTTCGTATTTTATTGATATTTTGGAAGAAAGGCTTGCCAGTGGTCATTTTGGCGAAAATTATCATTGATAAATGAATTGATACGGCTGTATCAGCTAGAAAATAATCTCAGAAATTAAAAGAAAAACTGTTATTCGTTTAATAATAAAAAAAAGAAGAAATAATAAAAATCCTTTTAATGAGAGGTAAATTTATAAAACGAAAATATTTATCTTAAACATGAAAGGAATGTTTATAAAACTTAAAAAATAAATTAGTAGGAAAGATGCCATTGATATACATTTTTGGCACTTTATCGCTTGCGTCAGGTTAATAAAAATGTGTCTGAAAATCTAAGTTACATTCTTTAGTCTTTTTAATTTTTTCTCTCAATTTAATTACTATTTTTATATAATTTTTCCATCATATGATTTACAGGAGAAACTAGAAGAAGTAGTAAAAATGGCTATATTAGTGAGTTACATGTTATTTATTTATTACTTTGGTCGCTAAACACTGCAATTTTCAGCCAAAAAAGGCAGAAGCGAGAAATAAGCTGAGCGAAGTTCGCAATAATGGTGGTTTTTTTAAAACTTTACGGGAAAATTTTGGAGTAAATTTTTATATTAAAGTGTAAATTATAAAAAGCAGCTAAGATAATTATGTAGTCAAATACCTAAATTTTAGCGTAAATGTCTGCCATATACACACATATGCTAAAATAATTTCATTTCAGAGATTTAAAATATTTTTCATCATAGTATGGAATACCGTTACTATGGAAAAATGCCTTTTTGTTTTCCTCAAGCATGTGATTATTATATCCTCGAACTCAGATCATTACTTATTAATTTTATATTGTGTATTATATTTTTTTAAATGCCGAACATATTGTCAATTTCACGTATAGCAATATTCACTGCTTTAAAAGTTAGGATATAAGAATATTGTTAAGAAGATTTCTGCAATTATACGCCATTACATACAGCCGACGTATGAGATGGCTGTGGATCCGTCTGGAATGGATCCGTCTACTTGATGATCCCGACGACTATTTTCTCCAAATTATACAAATCGCCAAGCTATTCGCCATATCATACAAATTGACGTAGATTTTATTTTAAATAACGAAAGAACGAATAAATTAGTAAAACATTAATCAAATACAAATAAAAAGTCGAATTAAAAATCACGGTACTACTTAGCTATCCCGTCGACCAAAAATCTATCGCCAAACTACAAGATTAAATGCCAATAATTTTTTATCGTAAATATCACATTCACTTGACTTTAAGCAAGTTACACGTGTTTACATCATCAAGTGATTTTTATTTGGATGTTTTATGTGTATTTTTATTAATGTTATACTAATTTATTTGTTCTTTCGTTATTCAAAATAAAAATTATGTCGATTTGTATAATTTGGCGAGTGGTTTAGTGTTTTATATAATTTGGCGAAATTGGTCGATGGGATAACTAAGTAGTACCAAAATCACGTGAAAATTTTACATTTACGATAATCCATTATTGGCCTTTAATTTTATAGTTTGGCGATTGTTTTTTTGTCGACGGGATAATCAAGTAGTACCAAAAATACAAATAAAATGTCAAATTAAAAAGACTTTATAACGTAACAAACACGTGTAACATGTTTAATTTCAAGTAAATGTGACATTTACGATCCTGCATTTGTGGCATTTAATTTTACAGTTTGGCGACAGTTTTCTGGTCAACAGAATACTCAAGTAGTAACGTAAATAGTAAACCTATTTATCTCTCTGTGTTTTTATACTCATTAGTAAAATTCAAAGAAAATCTTCGCTTCAAGTATTCAACAAAATGACTAACGCTATTTATCATTGTCATTTCTATTTAAGGTATGGATCTATAATTGTGTCACTAGCAATTTGACATAATTTAATGCAACGTAGTTTGGCGTGTGATTATCTTTCTTTTGCAACTAACTCAGTTATATTTGTAACTATATCGTTGCAAAACACTTCTAATATTTGACGTCAACATTGGCTTAATGCGATTACGGAAAATTAGGAAGATTTTATTGGGTACAAATTAAATGCTTATTTTTCTACCAGTATCAGCCATTGAAGTTTTTTTCACCTTAACAAATACAAGATTGCAACTGGTCCATAAAATAAAAAGTCAATGAAAATGTCCTTTTAATTTTATTCAAACAATTCAGCTTTAAAAATCATCGATTTTTATACTCTATTTTACTTTTAAATATAATGGTTACAATGCTTTGAGTGCAAATAATTTGTTACACTCTTGACTGTATTTTCTCTTCAGGATGGACTTGATTGTATTGACTGTAGTTTCTCTTCGAAAAATGGAAACTGTAATATACCTGCCAGGAGAGGGCGTATTTTGCGAAATATAACATAATGTAGAGTAAAGTTGTATTCAAGCTGTTAGAGCACGACATATCGTTAAGCTGAGGGGTTCGGAGACCAAGAACTAATAAAAGAATATGAACCAACCGAAAATTCTTTAAATTCAATAGTCAATCACTGCAAACATTATAATGTTCAATATTTTAATAGTGTGGTGACTAAAGAATATTTTAACTCCTATTGTCATAACTGTCTGATTTCAGTACCAAACTCCAATGTAAAGGATCAACTAAAGGACTTGCTTGTGAATACTCCAAATTTTGTCCAGTACATTAGATCGCAAAAGAACAATATACTATCCCAAAGGGTGTTCGCGTTGTCTTTAGCAAGGACATTAGCGGAAGGACATTAAAGGTGAAGGTCCATATTTCTTTAAAATGCAAGTTTAAATTCAACATTTCGTTTGATTCAAGGTTCGCTTGAAAAAATGGACCAGCGCAGTGGGGATAGCCTGCTAGTTAGATTATAAATGAGATTAGGACACAGGTTAAATTTCAATGATTTAATAATGATTAAAGCTTTATCATTTGAATTTGCAAATAATAATACTGCAGAAAAATAATAAAATTCATATAAACATGCTTGTTGTGCAGTTGGTGCGGAACCTAAAAAATTACACTTAATGTAAAAAAAAAAATCTATTATTTTTTTTAAATTTTAAGCCATTTTCAACTATGTTCTGTGCACTGTGTAATTAGTTCTGTATACCAAGTTGAATCTCAACGAAGTTGAATCATAACTAGTTATACAAATAATATTAATAACCTAATATACAAGGATGCGAAATAACAGACTTATCTATTTATGTATGAAGTTCCTTTAATTTCACACGTGACCAATTTTTAAACCCCTGCTATAAGATACTTAAGCAAGGAAAAACATTTATTTGAATCTATTTAGGTTTGTGATTGCTTTGGAAAGTTTGCGCTTCATTTTTGAAAATGTGGAATTTGTATAATAGTCTCGTTGAAAATTCCCTTTTTTTATAGAGGAAAAAGAAATATTTAAAAAATGACATTTTTTAGAATATCTTCAAGGATGAAGAATACCATTAAAATATTGGCGAATTCGGAAATATTTGGAATGATCTGAAAAAGAATTTCAAGTTTTTCCGCTCGATTTATAGCATTAGAGAAAATATATTTTTTGAAAATTTTGAAATGATCTATTTTAGAAAAAGAAGTACTGGTATTTCTAGATCTTATTTCATTTTTTTCAATTTAGACTTTATGTAGTTTTGTTGCTATTGCTATACCCGTAGCGATTTTGATTTAATAGTTTTTCTTTTAAATAGGAATTGCGTTAATAATGTATCTATTAGATGATTTAGAGAACAAAATTTACTATTAATATAAATATCTTTAATTTCCATATAGTCTAAATTTGAAAAATAATTATGAAATAATAATTAAGGTATAATAAGAAAAATAAGAGATTTTTTATTAGTGTTAAAAATAGAAACAGCAAAAATTAATTGATTATAAACATCTGCCACAAATAGTAACATTTCTTATCTCACACGATAATAGTCGAATGAAAAAAATTAACAAGGAGCCTAGCTATGATAAAATTCAAAATATTAGAACTCGGTAAATTTTGTTCACTCAAAAATAATTTTTTTGTTTTACTCGTTAAAGCACACCGAAAATGTTTCTAGAATGTTTCTAGCTATAACTTATAGTACTCAGGGACCATGTAAAAATGAAACTTAGTAACTTTATTGATGTAAACGGTCTCTTAATATGCTAAACGACAACACATGAAACTTTTTTTTTCAATTGCAATTATAAATATAAAACAGGAATTAGCTTTGGATAGCGATAAGAAGGGAAACAATATATAATATTTTCGCACCAGTAATTTGTTTTAGGCATTATGCTTGATTTGCGTTAATTAAAAAAAAATTGTTCCTGGAAATATACTCAAAAAATTTTTTAAGTTGTGTAAACATCCAGTTTGTAAGCTTTGTATTTTTAAATGAATGAAATTTAAACGTAGTGTTTGTTCCACGTAAAAATAGCAAACCTTCGAAAGATCAATTAAATCCAGTAGTAAATTAGCACATCGATAAAAATTTAACCTTAGTGTAAACTATCTAAGAGTCAAGTAACTTCAGTTGTAAGTTAACATTCTTCTTAAAATGTGACTTTTATTATTAATATTTTAATTTTTAAATAATATACTGACAAAGAGGGAAAATATTCATTCTCATCATAATTTTATTAATTTTTATCTCATTTATATGGTTGTGAAACATTAAAAATTGTGTGCATATTATTATTCAAATGTACTTAAAACACATTATATATCAATTTTCTTAAATTATTTAATGATATTTTTATTTTTGAATAGATATTTTTGAGAAAATAAAAAGATATATTTAAGAATGAAACACGCATTAAATTTATGTGATGTAAAATAAGAGTATTGGAAATTTAATTTTTCTCACTAAGTATTTACATATACACACGTTTCAATTGTAATTGAAAGTTTATTATGGGGAATGTTTTTATAAACTTTTAGATATAATTTTATAATATATTACTACCAGTTCCGTATTAGGCAGGTGCAACAGGTGCAGTTGCACAATGTCCTCTTGTAAGAGACCTCCAAAATGCTGTTCACAAGAAATTGTTTATTAAAATTAGAAAAATTTTCGCCTTTCTACCACGCGGTTTGTTGATTAGACTTTGCCTTATTTACACTATATATGTCTCTGCTCATAAACATGAACAGAACATTCTAATGAACGGCAGAACTAACTGATATTTTCAACATGCCTATATTAACTTGATTAACTAGGTTACAATGTGATTACAGAGACGTAGTCCCTATACTTTTGTTTTCGGGTACATATGTTTGCTATATTATAGATATCTATCTATCCATATTATAAAGGACTAACATATATGTGCGTAACGCATACGTCATTTTGCGAATGGCAACACTTTGAAATTTGAAATAAAATTTTAGTTTTGCAATTTTCTCTACTGCAAATTTTTAAACTTCTAAGCATCGCACATTTCAAATTTTTACACCGTCGTATAAGGAAAAAAGTGCTCTTTTAAATGTAACTTGTTTGAAAGGTATATCTCAAATTATTTTTGAGATATTAAATTTTTTATAGTTTTTAATACCATTTCTCTTATCGTAGCAACAAAAGTACCCCATTTCTTTTGAAAGTCATTGAAAGTAACCGGAAATAGTCGAAAATAGGAGATAATGTATCTTTTTGTTGCCATTATCTCATAAAACCTGAAAAAAAAGTTTAAATTAAAATATGGGCTATGTCAAGCATACTGTCAGTTATTCCGTGATAATTGACGTCATATGCATACTTTTCCATAGATGAAGTTTAAGACTGGATTGTAAAAATGGATTGCTTTAGCGGATGCAAATGACGCCATTTTATAAAAAAGCGTGTATTTTAATTCTTAAACCTGAATTATGTTTTGTAGAAGTGCGTCATTTCCACAGCCCAGATGCTTTGAAATTCTTTACAGGTGAAAATGCTTCATTTTTGAAAATAATTTAATCGAAATCACACACTGATTAAAACCAACGCTTTACAAAAATTTAGAGTGTCTTTAAAGAAGAGAGGTGACATGCAAATAATAGCGATTTATATTACAGAAATTGACGATTCTCGCCTGGATGGATTTGCTTCGCCGAGTTAGACAAGCAAACAAATAATCCGTGATATAAAATAATATGATGTTCTTGAAGTCTTTGTTCAAAATGCTCTCGAATAACAAAATTTTAATGCTATTCTTTAGGACATTCTAGTATAATTTTACCAAAATAACATAATTTGTTTAATTTAATTTTTCATAATTTTATATAATCTATATATTTAAAACACAAGTGTGTTTTTTAGTCATCTGCCCTGATCTTTCTGCTGAACCAATTTTACTAATATTTATTTTTTTTTTAACTGAAAGCTCTTCATTTGTAGATGTGGTCGCACTATATGTTTTTATTTTAAATATCCCCACTTTTATATATTAATTTCAAAAGCTTTTTATGAAATTTCTTCAAATTGGTGAAAATTATATATCTTTCATTATTGCAGACAAGCGAGAAATCATGAGATATTTTTATCTTTATTTATGCTATTTTCTGATGAAAATTCAAAATTGTTGATAAAAATTGTTGTATAGTGTCGCAAAATCCCATTAGGAGCAGAATATTGTATTAGGGGCATAATAACGGAAACTGACATACTGATTTTGATTTTTTCTCATAAATTTTCTATATTGTTTTTCCTTCTGCATGTGTACTGATACTAAGTTTCAGACACTATATGAAATGCTTATTTAAGTGAAAATGAAGTCATATTTAAAAGAAAATGATCATTTTCTTAGATAAAACTAAACATTTTAACACAAATACGTTTAAAAAACATAAATTACGGAAATTTTTGCTCTTCGGAATTGAGATTAGAATCTTAAGTAAAAGGTGCGTCTGTTCTCATAAAACATGTTGCTGACAATCGTGACTTCAAGTTTTGAGTTAAAATGATTTTTAAATGATCAAACAAAATACAAAATTTTTAAAATGATGTATATGGATATGAAAAGTGCGTATGCAAATTTTGAGAAAGTAAAAATTGCTATTTTTCATACCGGAAAACCAAGCATAAGCGCCTCAATTGATAACCACATCCTAATAACTGATCTTTATTATATTTTACTGATTAAGTATCTACCGGGTGTCCTAAAAAGGACTGACTGATTTTAAAATTTCTCCTTAGTCTTTCTCTTGGCCTTTCTCTTCTTCCACTCGGAAAAAGGAGGTTAAAATGTATTGAGTGGGTCCCGAAGTACCAAAAATCGACCCTGAATTTAGCGTCTATTGATCGCAGCGCCATCTATTGTTTGTAATTCGAACTAAAATAGAAAACCACTGTAAAGAAACTTTTGACCTTATGCATAACCGTCGTGTAAGAATTTTTTAAATATCTGTCACCGTTTGCAAGTTATTGAATTTTAAAATAAGTCAGTCCTTTTTAGGACACCCGGTATATTATAAAGAACAAACGTATCTGTGCGTAACGCTGACGTCATTTTGCGAACGGCAACACATTACGATCAAATTTCGGTCTTGAAATTGTTGCTACTGTAACTTTTTAATCTTCTGACCATCGTACATTTTAAATTTTCGTCGCGCAGGGAAAAAATTTACTTTCAAATGTAATTTGTTTAAAAATATCATCTTAACTGACTGATGCATTATATTTTCTAAAGTAATTTTTAAGCATGATTTTTTAAAGTTTATCTTATCACGTGCCGGTTTCAATACGTAATAATAATAAACATTTTGCACATAAAGCAACAAACAATTTTTAGCATTTGTTTTTGACTATTTTTGCATAACGAAATTAATACTTCCTTTATAAACAAATAAAATTATTCTTAAAGCTCGTACTTTTACGTCTCGAATGCCGGAAACAGCGTGAAAAAATATAAAAAATATCATTGTTAACGTTTTGAATTTTATTTTTCAAATAGGGTCGTTTTCGCCTTAAACATTTCTCCTCTTACAGCACCGCCCCCCCCCCCCCACACACAAGGCCGCAATTTATGCTATTAAAGCCGAAACCTTCGTTTAACCTTCGGTTCAATCAATTTTCAAAAATACGAATTTTAACTCGCAAAAAAATTACGCAACTTCCGGTGGCGATTTTTTTTAATGCTAAAAATAAATAAACGTCCGTATTTTGACACAGTCGTTTTACAGCATCTCGGAGGACTGGGTTTACATCTACTAGAAAAATTTCGAAACGTTTTGACGAGTAGACATTAAAAATAAATAAATAAATAAAAAATCTGTGAAAATTTTGACAGAAAATGTAAAAAGCTGAATGTTTCGCTCGGCTTTGGCTCACGTTTCCGCTACTGAATATGCATATTTTTTCGCAAAATAATATATAAGGCTAGAATATAGTTATATTCATAATCTATTAAACTTTCAGACAGTTTGGACAACAAGAACTATTTTTGTTGTTGTTATTTTAAAGAACCTTACACAAAAACAAGAAAAAAGAAAAAAAAACCGAGAGAAGAAAACATATTTCTTTTACAATTAGATATAAATAGTTTATTCATGAATTTTTAATATGGGCTGTTAAACCTTAATATTTATAACATTTAAAAATTCCAATAGGTTCGAAGAAGGAGAACTTTTATTTAAATACTAAACGAGCCAAGTGAAAAAAGGCCTTCTTAGGAGCCTTTTTACCATTAAACTTCGATATTGTTTCGCAAATTTGTAAAACTGACTAAGGAAACATTACATTTTTAAGTCCTAAAAAGTTCGAAGAGTTAGAACGATAGCGAATATCTTTTTAAACATTTAAATTATAGGTTTCCCGTCCCTCTCTTTTTTAAGCATACTTCAAAATTACGCATCGACTCCAAAGATCAGGGGCCAAAATGCAAATTATTGCACAGGGTACAGGAATGGTTTGTTACAGAACTGGTTACAACTATGCCTAACTATTTTTTCATGAAATCAAAGGAACTAACAACCTAAATGAAAATAGTATACGTCAATCATTTTATTTTGCAATCGGAAGTGTATAAGTCCATAAATTGTAAATTTAGTTGTGAATTCTGTTAAGAATGTCTGTATGAATAACATTACTGAGCAACTATTCAACATAAATGTAATTCTAATGCACTCCAACGAAAGCATAACATGTTATAAGAAAAGTAAAATGTTACTCACTGTTGAATGCAACTAAAAATTGGGAATTTTGTTTTTAACAACCAGCTTGATATATATTCAAAAGAAGTATTTTGTAATAGAAAATACATTCCAATCATTTGATATTATGTACCTGAATTATGTACCAATTCTCTACAAGTATTTTAACAATTGTAAAAAATGCAGTATTAATTTACAAACTTTAAAATTAATTAATATATGAACAATATCTGCGTAATTAATACTAAACGTAATATGTTACTAATATGCATCAAGAAAATTATATTGATATTAGTGAATTTCACGTTACTTACTGCTGCATGCAACTAAAATTTGAATGCTTCATTTTCTGAAATCAGCATGATAATTATTTGAAGCTACTTTTTTGAAGCAAAAGACACATTTTAATCAATTGAATAATATACCTACATTCTACAAATATGTAATTTAATACTGTAATGTAATAAAATCAGTATTAATATACAATTTTTAAATTAAATTAATATGTGAGTATTGTTTATGTGAATCAATTTACTGAGCGACTATTCAATGCAATGTATTTCTAATAAACTTCAAGGACAATATTATGCTATTAGTAAATTACATGTTACTCACTGCTTCATGGAATTGAAAATTGGATATTTCATTTTCTGAAATCAGCTTGATAAATATTTGAAGCTAGTTTTTTGTAGCTGAAAATACGTTTCAATCAATTGAATAATGTCCGAACATTCCACAAATACTTTATCAAACTGCTTTAAAAATAGAAAAGTTTAGAGGTTTAGAGAAAACTAATAAATTAGATTTTGTTTTGAAGGAAGGAATTTTTCCGCAGAGAAACAATTTTATTCCGAACATATATGAAACATCATTGAAACGGAATTAAAAAACAAATTATAGTAACAAGAAAAGAATAAGAAAAATAAATTCCAACTACAACGATTATCGAAAATTGTAAATAAAAATATAATAAATAAAAAAAATTAATGTAAACCCGTGTATTCGGCATCTAACTTTCAGATGACTATTTAGCTCAAAATCCATATTAATAAAAAGAAGATGTTTGTTCATGTGTCAGTTTGTTTGTGTGCAAAGGATAGAAAGTCTACCGCACGTAAAGGTTTGAAAATTTGGACGAGGATAGACGATGTCAAGTCCGAATACACCCGAGATTTAGAATTTATTTTCTCATAATTAACCGAAATATTTATAAAAAACAAAAATGAACATAACAAAAAGGTGCGCTATCATAATTGTTTGACCGTGTGATGCATGACAAAATTTCATGCAGCAAAAAAGAAAGAAGAGGAAAGAAAGTTAAATTTTTTTCTCAGTTTTACAAATCCGTGGCTGTTTAACAAGTCGAAATTCGGAACAGAAAGTACCCACTTAATCATTGTTATTTTTCTAGCTCTAATAGTTTTACCTGTTTGAAAAAATATTAATATTTACCGTTATAAAAGTAGTAACTATTTGAAAAACATTATTTTTCGAATGATGATTTCGCGTTTTTTCGTATTTTCTACAATTATGAAAATTTGCATCAACTTTTCACATCAATATATATATATATATATAATACACACTTTATGTGATTCTCTTTCCCTTTCAACGGTGTTATTTATTTATCAAAATATTAATAGTTACCCCGTCAGAAAAATTATTTTCCTAATGATGATTTGTTCAATATTCGTTTGATCCGCATATTCGAAAAATCTCCATCTCCATTGCACATCAAAATAAAGAATAAAATAATAATAATAAAAAACTCCCAGTTAATATGGGTCATTTTTCCTTTGTAAAGACTTCTTTGGTGAATTTTTATTTTAATATATGCTGTTTAAAAAATATTTCCTGGAGGTTCTTTCACGAATTCGTGAGACTTTCTTTTTTATCATTCCCTTCCAATAATTCCTTTTACGTTTCAACGGGTGTCTAGGAAATTTTTTGGAGGGGGAATGGGAGACATTTTTTTGTCTTAAAAGAGGTTAGAGAAGGGATTGGGGATTCATTAATTAGGTTGCCTCAGGCATTTCCTATTTGTCAGAACTGAAAATTTAATATGTCTGATTGTCACAAATTAAAGCGGCAATCACTAGATCGGGCGCTGTATGATTCTGAAGACAGTGGGACCACCCACTCGACGTTCGTTTGTATAAATTTTCATTGAAAAATATAAAATTCCGCAAATTCTAGGATATACGCAGCCGAAGGCTGTGAAACCCTTAACCTTATGTTCGTTTGGAAAGATTTTCGTTTAAAAATCTACAATCAGTGAATGATTTTAAGTTCACTTAAGGTTATCATTACGGAAACAGTCAACGAGGGCGGGCTAGTTTTCCATATAAAAAATACACGGTCATAAATATACGCCAATAAAGCATAAATTCTATTTATTGATAATTCCTCAGCAGCAGTAAACTACTTTTTAGACCTCATGGACCACTAAATTCACGTGCACTGTATATCAGAGATCTGTTTTACGTCAGTCTTCACTTCTTCATTGTTATCTAATAGCCTTTCTTTGAAAGTTTTCTTCAATGCTCGAAAGAGGAGACATTCCTTTGGTACCATGTTAAGACTTTGGGGTAAATGGGCAAAGCATTCCCAGCTGATAGTGGTAATAACACCTGGACTATGCTTATAAGGAGGTTTTAATGAATTCATTACCTTTCGTCATTATGGCCATTCACACTTCTTAAATTTCTCCCGTTCTCCTTTACTCACCATTGTAAAAAAAGTATGTTCTTCATATCTACGGGGTACAGACAGAACCGCCAATGCCAGATTTCTATTAGCAATGCCACTGCGCGATCTGCCCAGTTTTACTCCACCAAATGACGCATGGATAGCTCTCGCACTAGGCCGATGTTTAGTTTGCTCAACTGAATTAGAATTTTCTCTCTGAAAAAAGGCGAAAAATCTCATTTTCCGACTAACCCCATGTGTTACTTTAGAAAGCGTGTACCAACGAATTTATTAGAAAGTGAGTGATAAGTAAACTATGGAATTTTAACAAAAGAGCCAAAACCTAGTAAATGCATGCCTTTTTTAAACGCTTCCAAGAATGTATTAAAATTATTAGGAACAGCAATTTATATAGCAATGTAGTTTAGGTTTCTAAATGGAAACCTGGAAAGTTCATTACTGTGAGTGATAAAGGTACACAGCGAACGTTTTTCTTTGAATGTGAAAGCCTAGTTTTCATATCAAACATTGTGCGTGTGCAATGAGCGTTGCTATCCTGTCAAACATCTAAGTTTCTGATGTTGTGAGTGAGACAGCTAAATTGGGCTTTTCTAGGTAGCTTACGAAGTATCATGATGCGAATTAGTGCTTGATTTTTTGGGAATTATAAAATGGAGGTTTCAGCTACAACAATTAAATGTTTGTCACGAGCATCTTCTTGTTAGGCCAATCGAGCTGTATCCCTCAAGTAGTAAAATTTAGATCTTTAGTATTTGGAATATACTTTTCATATACTTTTCATTTGGAATATACTTTAGGATCATGGATACCACATAGTTAAAATGATCTAATATGAAGTTTACGTGTTGTTTCAAGACTAGTTAAAATTGATTTGAATTTGTGTTCATACCATCCTTAAACTTGAGCACTGATTTTAATAGTTTATTTAAGCATCGTTATTTTGAAGTGTTTGGCCTCTTGGAAAATTTATTTTTAAAGTAAAGATTTTAAGACTGATTTGTCTAAAGTTTGCTGATAAGTTCATCGCTACATCTCTTTCCTACCAGTAATTTCTAGTAAATTTTTCTAAAATGTTTTCTAAGAAATATTTACGAGTAAATTAGATGATTAATACTATACGAAAAAACTGGTAGTTATGAGCATTAGGAAGCAGGATTAACCACTATTGAACTCAATATGAAGATTCTGTTACAGTTAAATATAAACAAGAATTCTTATTTTTGACTTACAATTACGGAAGGGATCCAATGGGATGCTATAGTTTCAATAATTAAACTCTAATTTATATATATATATATATTCCGTAAAAAGAAATTTCATAAATGCAAAACTAACTAAAAATTATGAAATATTTCAAAATTTTCAAATTTATATTAAAACAAGTTTCATTTTCATTTCTTTGCAACGAACGTCACAGTTTATAAAATAAATCAAGAGACTGTGGTGCTTTGGAAATCGTTACGTTATTTACGATAGTTCTTTTTATTGAATTTCAGATAGAAAATGTCAGAAACTTTAAGTTTAATTAGTTCTAAATTTTTCTAGCTGTAGAATTTTGTAGATCCAACAGTTTGCAGCATAATAAAATAAAAATGATCTTTGGGAAAAACATTGGATGGAAGAGAAAAACAAAAGATATTCTTCAACAGAAAAAACAAATATTGAGAATAGTAGAAATGACACGGACATAGAAAATTTAATTCTGAGCGTACTCGGCAGGATAACAGAAAATCTTTATTAAGAATTTTTGTAATCTCATACTTTATTAACCGACTTTTAAGAAAGGACGTTACATTATTCGATTATCTAGATAGGGTGATCGAGACAGTAGTTGATCAAATGAGGCCAGTGCTACGGAGTTTTTATTATATTTCCTTCCTTTTAACTTTAGAAGTAAACTAACATGATTGCTACAACCTTTAATGAATGTTCTATAGTGGGCAAAATTGAAATCTGCTGAAATTAAATAGCAACAAAATTATAAATAAATAGCTTCTTTAATTGCTATTTTCCCAGTAGTTGATCAATTGCAAAAAATCAGTCGAAAATTCAAAAATTCATCTTTCAAATATCATGCTTGAGCTCTGATTAACAATAATTCATATAAAACTATTTTTTGAAATAAGCAAGATGGAAGTGAGTTATTTTAACTTACCGTAATTGTTCCAACTAATCCAAAACTAAATTTTTACATCTTCTAATTTAAAAAAAAATCTTAAAATGGCTTCTCTTAGAGCAGGTAGCTGAAAACAATGTGACAACAGGTGCTCCAACATTCAAACAAAGATATTACGTCTAGTGCCACGTATAACACTCATTTCCGCCTTAAATGGAGCAATATTTGAAAAAAATTGATCAACTGCAGGAGGAGTATCAACTGCTGGCGTGGTCATCCTACATATTTTCTACTAGCAGGCCCGCCCGGCGTTGTCCGGGGTTTGTAAATAATAACCTTAAATAAAACTTAAGTTTATATGAATTTATATCTTTGGACATTCTTTTAAATGAACCTAATTTCGGAGGCCCCATTGACTTCCGCAGCACCTAATGTGATCCCATCAAACTTCTTTCCGAACGAACCTGTAATCTAGATCCTCACAACCTATGGCAGCATTTACCGGAAATGCCCACATGTGCCGGAGATAATCGAAAACCAAGTTGAGTGAGCCAAACCTCGTAGGAATCAAACCCACAGAATCAAAAAAAAAAAAAAAAAAAAAAAAAAAAAAAAAAAAGAAGAAGAAGAATGCACCCTTAATGTTAGAAAATGTTGGTAACTAAAGTCTAAGATAAAATTTCATAATGCAGAAAGTAGATGAATTGTAATCTAAGTTGAAGGCAGCAAATCCCGTTGAAATTGGGCCCTTAAACCCGAGGAAATAAAGTGCCACCAAGCGGTGGAAGATGCCTCCCCACCTTGTAAATTTCATGCATAACTGTTAACATTAACGCGGTATTTATCAAAAATCATTCTCAAATAAGACTAATTTAAGGAAGCATGCCAAAGTATTCCACACCATTTACTGAAATTCCACCTTCGAAATCGTGCCGGCAAGAAATATAGAATTTCAATGCACAGATTGCAACAAACAATTCAGTAATGAGATCAATCTCAGATACCACTGTTGTGAATGTCAAAAATTATTTTCAATTAAAATTAATATGCGAAAAAATTCCACCCAGAATAAATCGTGCCGGCAAAATAATTTTGATTCAAATTTATCAATTATTAAAATCTAAAAGTAGTTTAAAAGGATGAAGAAAATAATTTAATTTATTATTTGGCTTAACATTATAAAAAATATTAAATTTAAATTATTAAGCGTAAAAGTAGTAAAAAAATACTGACATCTGTTATTTATTCACAATTTAAAGTTACTTTATAATTATGATAAAAAAATTAAAATTATTAAATCATTAATAAATTTAAAGTTATGAAAAGAAAAATATTTAATTTATTATTTGATTTAACATTATGAAAAAATATTAAATTTAAAGTATTAAACATAAATTAAATATAAAATTACTAAAAAATATTACTGTATTACTGTATTACTGGGGGGGGGGGGTGGCCTGAGCCAATGCACCGCGACCAGGGGTCTATTGTGCTATCCCCCAAAAATGAAAGAGGAAAACATCCTCACTTAGTCCTTAAATAGATCAGTAGCTGACATAAAATTCAGCATACATTTGATAGGAATATCCTGAATTTCCCATGGCTCAATCAGATGTCGACCCATGTGTTCGAAACGGTAAGCAGCATATGCCTCACAGTTACAGAGCACATGTAAGGCAGTCTCCTCTTCATACTTACAACCCCTACAAAGAGGGTCATTAACCACCTTCATAGTACTAAGGTGTCCATTAAGTCTATAGTGTCCTGTTAACAGTTCCACCATATTTCTTAGACTATTCCTTCTGACTAGACTAATATTAACACAATTATTCTAATTGGTAAACAAATCATATTAGATGTAAATTTCCAACTGGGCGAAAAATGGTCTGAACATTTAAAAATCCAAAAAATCCTGGTCCGGACATTTTTCGCCCAGTTGGAAATTTGCATCTAATATTCCTTCTGAGCCCAATGAGTTCTTTTGCCCTTTTGCTAGGGCATCCGCTATTGAGCTTGTCTCTGTCCTTTTGAGTCAAGCCATTCTTGATACTGCTGCTCTCTTAAAATTCTAAAAACAGTAGTTCTAATGCAGTCCTTGGAAATGCCAATAGCTGGTTCAGGTCCAATAAATGGAGTAACCGACCCTTTCCTTGCTAGACTATCAGCAAGCTCATTACGCAGGATGCCAGTATGACCAGGTACCCTATATATAGCAACATCATTACCATTACTGGAAAGCCTGTTCAAAGAGCAATAACACTCCCAAACAATCCTAGAAGTAATTGTATGTTTCTGTAAGGCAAGTAATGCTGCCTGACTGTCAGAGTAGATATTGACAGACAGGCCACTATACCCACTCTCAATGCAAATGTAACAAAAAAAAATATTAACATTTATTATTTATTCAAAATGTAAAGTTAAAATTATGATAATTTTTTTTTAATTATTAAATGATTAATATTATGAAAAATTATTTAATTATTATTTGATTTAATAACTTTATGAAAAATACATTAAATTTAAATTATTAAACATAATTTTAAAATTCAAAAAAAATTATTAACGTTATTTATTTAAAATTTACAGTTCTTTTGATATTGTAAAATAAATAAATAAATTATTAAATTTAAAATTGTGAAAAATAATATTTAATTATTATTAAACTTAAAATTATTGAAAAATATGTATTTAATTATTAATAAATACAAAATTATGAAAAAAAATATTAAATTTAGAATTGTGAATTGTTACATTTAAAATATTACATTTAAACTAAATTTAAAAATTTTAAAAAATATTACTCTTCTTATTTTAATTTCATTAAATTATTCATTTAATATTATTCATTTAAAATTATTCATTTAATATTAATTTAGTCATTAGAAATTATCAAAAGATCATAACTCCTGTCTAATACATTGTTCGATTACCTTTATATTTATTAATTTTTAAAACAAAGATGGTGGTGGAATTCTTACTAGCTTATTTAGAAATATCCCTTGTCTGCATAGTATTTAAAATTGGGAATTGTTACATTTAAAATATTACATTGAAACTGAATTTAAAGTTATTACAAAACATTACTCTTCCTATTTTAATTTCCTAATGATTGATATTTATTAGAAATTATTAAAAGATCATATCTCCTGTTGAATACATTGTTCGATTACCTTTATATTTATTAATTTTTTAAAACAAAGATGGTGGTGGAATTCTCACTCGATTATTTAAAAATATCTCTTGTCTATATTAATAATGAACTAATAATTTGTCCAAAGATCGATTTTTTGATATTCTTTATTATTTGCTTTGCTAACCATTACACCTCTAGTTGGAGATAATGAATATATGGCGATACAGTGGAGATTTGTTAAAACTGTGATCGTTATAACGAATATTTTTTTTAAAAATCGCATTATATAAATTTCTACTATTATTAGTAATATTGAAAAATAGAAATTTAAAATTTTTCCCTTCAAAAAAATTATTTTAACCAACTTTGACATTTATTTCCATTTTGCCTCAAATTTTCCAACGTTAAACATCATACCACTACACCATTACGAATATGAAAGTCTTTGCTTAGAATTAGGGATCGACCGAAAATTCGGTTTGGTTTTCGTCTGCGGCCCGAAATCTGAGTCTCGCTGAAAATTCGGCGGAAATTCTCCACAAAATTCAGCCGGACCGAAACTCGGCCGAAGCTATCAGTATTCCAAAATTCTCGTTTTTTCCTTCAGAAATGTTCAACATTACTCATTCATTTAAGCTGTATTGACTCAAATGAGACACACTTTATTTATTGCTATGAGCTTTATTGATTATAAATCATGGCTAATCCCAAACGTGAGAACAAATTATAAAGCAAGCAATGTATATATGTCTAAACTTTGATGATGCTTTTCTTTTTAAGTTTGAAACAGCAGAAGTGTTTCGAATACTCTTTGGAAAAGTTCTAGTATGACAAATGATCACTTAAAAAATAATTATAAAAATAAATCGAAGTATGTATACTTAAAACATTTTTTAATTACATGAAATTTGTATAATTAGAAAATCCTTTTGCGTCGTTGATGAATAAATTTCATTTTATTTTATATGAAAATAAAAAAGTTTTGGTCAGTGACAAAGAGAGCCAACTTAGGCCACACGTATAATTAATTAATAGTTATGTATATATTTAATAAACACGCATAACTGATTAAATAATTATGTACATTTATATATGTGTTAATGACTTTAAAAAATTGGATATTTTCGTTTTCGTTTTCGGCCGAAAATAGAAAGATTGCTGAAATTCGGTTTCGGGTTTGGTCCTAAAAAAGCTGTTTCGGCCATAAAGTATTGTTTTAAATATAAGCCTATCGAAAGATTGCTATGTCATGCGCGGAAGGGTATGCGCAGATCGCTGATCTCACAAAATCAGAGGAACAATTGAAAAAGTGTAAGCGCTAGACGCTAGTGATTGTCTAGAGTTTCAGAACCCGTCAACGAAACTTGCTGAAAAGTCCCAATTTTAATGGAACACAAATTGTTTTACATTTCTATTTATAGTAAGTTATTAGTTAGAATGAATATAGTGGAACTTAATATAAAATATAACGAAGAAAATTCCATAACCATAAAATTAATCTCTGAAATGCCCTTAAAATACTGGAACTTTTAAGGCTTTAATTGATGGTCTTCACTAGGCTTTAATTGATGAACTTTTACGAGTGATCAGTGACTATTTACACTTTCTATTGGTATGCTTGATTTAATGTTAATCATTTGCATATTAGCGCATATATGGGTGGAATTTTTCTGGTATTTATCACCAAAAGGCGACCATATATGCGAACGATTTTTTATAATATTCTAACCATAAATCATGTACTAGTTAGTTAATAAGTACCAAATCCATGATAGTTTTACACGTAAATAAGCTTTGTACTTAAATTGTTTAAAACTCATCCAATTTAAACTTTTAAATTAAGCATTTTTACATTTACCCAACATTTATCAATCGTAATATAGCGGCATAAATTTTTTGAAACATCAGCATGTCTAAAAAAAGAGAATTTTCATGTACCGCAACAGAAAAATAATATTTTTAAGCATACAAATATTAATTTAGAAAATCGATGCTGCTATACTATTACAATAGATAAATGTTGAATAAACATACAAATATTTAATTTAAAAGATTGGGCTTTAAACAATTTAAATACAAATATATAGACTCTACCTTGAAATATAACAAGTGATAGAATCCCCAAATAAAAACATCAACAGAGCTGCAGTGAACTCGAGCAAAGAAAATAATGCGCAAATGGCGAAAAAGTCATATGTCTGGTGATAAGTTTTATGTTCTCAAAATGATAAAATAGTAGTTTATCCACATGTAATGGCACGTCCTTATTCCATTTTAAATTAATATAATTCGATTAATCAGTGGTGAAAAAACATAAAGAAAATTAATCTAGATGAGATTCACGTGTTATCGAATAAGACCTAACTTGGCCATCATAAAATGTCTATTTCAGTTTGCCATTACATAAAAGTGCCACAAATGATCTACTAATACAATATTTATACATTGATGCATTGCAAATAAATGATTTTAATTTTAATTTATGTGATTTAATTTAATTTAATTTTTCATTTATGTGTCTTAATTTAATAAACATACATTAGTCCAATACGATCAGATTTAAGTAATTCTTAAGTATTTTTGTATTTATGCAAAACATAGAGTTCTGATGCAATATATTAATATTTATAATTTTCCCTCTAAAGGTAATAATTGACTCAATTAAACTAAAGTAAACCTTTTCTCTCAGTTTCACTATTCAAAATTATGTTATTTGCATTCTTCTACTTCATTAAACTCTATCCACTATTGGGTCGTCATAAAATAATATAATTAAACTCTATCCACTATTGGGTCGTCATAAAATAATATAATTTATTATTCTATTCATGTATAAGACATTTAATTTAATATTTCTTTCAAATCCGATTTTATGTTCCCCACATTTATATTCTCTTCATTAATGCTTTCAAAATTTTATTATGATTCTCAACTATTATTTTCTACAAAAATCAATTTATGTGTAAATGTGTCAAACACGCCCTCATGGATTTGACATGTTCGACCTTTATTGATCTAAATAAAATTATCAATTTTCTGTTTACGTCATTTGATATTTATTTTTTATATGCTTTGAACTATTTCAAATGCAATAAAAAACATATTTGTTATTTAAGAAAATTTTCCACTTTTTTAAATGATTGAAATAGGTTTAACGAAGCAAGTACTCATTACTTGTGTTGAGTATTTGAAAAAAAAATTTATGAATTTCATTTAAAATAATATTGTTAATCATAAAAGAGACTAGCGTTTTTTATTAAAAAATAGGTTTGTATTTTTGTCGGACACCACATTGGTGCTATCTTGATAGATTTTTTTTTTTTTAAATTTCCCAAAGTCTGTTAAGTTTGAGGTAGGGTAACTCCGGGAGATTCGCCGCATACGGAATAGATGCCGTACCCCTTGTATTTCTTGTAATTATCGATAGATGGTCGTCAAACGCACGGTATAGGTGCGCAATGAGATTATTTTATCCAGTGTGTAGCGTGAATCCCATTTCGATGTTTACTTGTAGAAATACAATCCTTAATTTGACGAAAGTGCATTATTTCGCTGTCCAAACTTTTAAATACGTTATGTTTAAATATTTTTCATACATTAATTACTAAATGCATGCATGATTTCGAAGTCAAAACTAAGTGTAGAATTTGTATAGAGTACTAGGTGTATGATTACGCTATTCCCCTTAGCGATGGCAGGTAACTGTGATGGCCGACATCTGCACCATGCAGAATGGGATACACGCCGTAGTTTCTTTTGTACCGGATGATTAATTGTTATTGACTTTTCCTTTTCTTTTTACACAGACTAACCATGTTAGGCATGTTATCAAATTTACTGAAACCAAAGGAGAAAAGGGAGAAAATAAAAGTAAGAAGGGCAAGAAAGATGCAAGTCAAGATGATAATAATAAAAAAATGGATAACACGTAACGCAGACGTTCTTTGCAAACTGCTCCAAAAAAGAGGAAGTGTAATTGGCTTCGTTGCAATCATGTGTTTAAATGTAGTTACATAAAGACTGTACTTTTTCGACACTTTTTCTGTAGATTCTAGTCGAAAAAACAGGTATCGTAACCCATTCGGGATCATAGGTGCACATAAACACTTTCATAAAGAGCTTACAAAATTTGTTTCTGGCACCAGTAAAAAAGAAAAGTAATATTTGCTTTGTTTAATTAGAGCATTTTCATGATTATTTAAGTAAAGGTAGATTCTTTTAAAAGGTGGTACCAACCGAATAAAATTTGTGTAAAAGGCACCGGTCGCGAAATGGTTAACAGATAAATTATCTAAACACAATTTTACATTTTTCTTTTCCCTTTCTAATGCATTGATGTCACGTTGTTGCTGAAATAATAATTAAAATTTAATGTAAAAAAAATAAGTCGATAATTTTAATAGTGAAAGTAGGCAACAATTATTAATTTGAATCTATTAATGCGTTTCATTGTACTTATTTAGTTTAATTTTATTATTACATCGTTAATTATAGTCCAGATATGAATATTTTTTTAACCCTCCGAGCGTCTTGAAAAAGGGTAAAATTGTAATGTTGTTTTCTTTGCATTTTTTTAAAATGCTAAGATAATATGAATCTTTCAACATTATAAAAAAATCTCAATTACAAATATGGATGTAATCCTTGAGAGTATTAATCATTATTCAATGTATTTAAAATTCATTAAATCTATAGAATTATATTATCTTAAATATTGCTTGTGTTGCTGTGAAACCTGGAGCTTAGTGAATCGAATATTACGCCCCAAACACTTAGAGGGTTAAATATTTTTATTTATAATTTCATTCTGTTCTTATTACAAGAGCGGCATAACTGCCGCACAAGTTCGGCGTCTCAACCTGAATGTACGGGTGACGCGCCGCAGTGTAATGTTTTAGAAAAAAATTAAAAAATATATTAATAATTTGTTTTGATTTTTTTTTTTTGTCGCAGTACACGTGTTGTATATTTAACATTAAATAGCACAGCATGATTTTTTTTTTAATTTTATGTCCACCATGGGACTTTATACACAAATTCAAAAAAATGTGCGGCATAAATCCCGGATTTACCCTATTCAAATAAAAAAATTGTGGCATACTTTCAAATTCGCTAACTCTTATGAATTTAATACAAAGGAATTAAAGTTCTTCATATTTTTTACTCAAGATTTAGATGTCGTTGTCACGTTTTTCGCCTTCTTGCCCCAGTTTTTAATGTTTCTGGCAACACTAGAGCTAGGTATTCTAATTATTAGACAAGATCTGGAATTGCCTGTTTCTTACTAACGGTTAAAAGTATTATTAAATACAGATTATAAAGTTTTCACTAGGCTATATGCAAATGTCTGATACAAATGATTAAAACATAATAGTATCTTTACCTCCCGTGAAAAGGTAGTGAATAAAATGCTAAAAAATATTAAAATATATTTTTGATTTTTTAAATTTATTTTAGTCAAAACTCAAACAGTTATTAAAATTTAATCAGATTGCCTAACAAAAACTAATTTATAAAATTGCGTTTAGTGAAATTTGTTAAGATAAATATTTTTTGATTACTTCAGATAAATTTTTATCTTATTGATTTATGACTTTAAACTTATTGATGAATAAAGTAAAAAAATAATAAAGAAATAAAAAGACTCAAAACACAAGAGAAAGTAAATGTTTTTTGTTTTTAGCAAGACGGCAAAACGGAAACTCATTTGTATAATACTAAGAGATTTCACGAACTTCGACGTGATTAAAAAGAAACACACATACAAACACAAAAATCAAATCGGTTAAAGTAAGTTAGATTCAGCAAATTTAGCAAAATATGATTTCGTTTTATTTTGTTTGGTTTGAAAATTTAATACTACAAAAAAGGAAGATAAAAACAGAGACATGACAATGTCTCTTTGTTCTCACAACTTTGGAATTCTTTAGTTTTAAAGTAAATTGAATTTTTGCTGACAGTTCATTTCCCCTTTTTTATGGATTTTAATAAGACACCAGAGAAACACGGAAAATTGAGTAAACAAGAAGAGTTAAAGAAATTTACTTCTTAAACAGAAGAAGATTTATTTTAATCATGTTTGAGTATCTCCTGAAAAAGAACAGTTTGTTCCAAAAAAAGTGAGCAAATCTCAGGTGGTTAGAAGCAAATTTTTGAAATTGGATTACGATAGCTTTCAGATTTTGTAATAGAGCAAATTTTTTGAAATTAAATTTATGTTTGCATAGGAGTTTAGAATTATTTCAGTCTTAATAAGTAAGTATTATTCAGTAGAGAGAAAAGTATTTTTGTCATTTTTCTCTATTTCTCTGTTTTTTCTTGTGTGATTGCGTTATGTTAATGGGTTGCATAGTAACGGTGATTTAATTTTTTTTTAAACAGCCAGTCTCCACTATTTCGAATATTATGAACCACTAAATGCATAATTTTCAATCCCTTGGATTAATATTACGATTTTTTTAAACATAAATTTATTTGTACAATAATGATCAGGGAACTTCTATTTTATAAATATGAAAGACAACTACTTAACATAAAAAATTATAAATGCATATTTATTTATAAAAAAAATCGTGTAATTCTTGTTTAAATATAAAAATAATTAACGTTTGTTGAATTTAACGAAATTATTAGAGTTAGTTCAAATATTTAAAAATAATTGAAAATTATTTAAGAATAGGTTTTCAGTGAAATACTTGTTCTTGCTTGTTTGAAATAATTTAATAGATTTTTGGATACAATGGCGTTATTTCAAGATAAAGAAATGTTATTTGAAACTAGTACCATGTTCTAATTGCTGTCATATATGAAAACGCCTTTCCGCAAAAATATGTTGTTGAAAACTGAATCAAAATTTATTTTTACTCACCAATATGTATTCACTTTTTATTGTGAGCCAAAAATGAAATCTTGCAATAGATGACTGTAACTAACCTTGCGTCTGTCGTAAGATGATTGATTACTAGGGGTTTAATTTTCATTCATATTTAAATTGCTTCTTTCACATTTGCTACAATGCAAATTTTTTTGAGGACCACTATAGTTCAACGGACTCCCGGTTGGCATCAGATTATTTAAAAAGCATTATTTTCTGAAAACTTCTTTTTTCTGAATATGTAAAATAATTTTTTGTAAATACTATGCTAATTTTTTTTGTTTATTTTCTAAGTGTTTTTAAGCAGAGAGCTTTTTGAACTCTCCTCTTTCTTTTTATAATTGTACTTACTTATACTTGTACTTTTACTTATAAGATATAAATGATCTCTAAGAACATTTCTTAAAAAATTCGAAATTTAAAAGGGGTGAAAATGCGAGGAAAGCGTTCTAAATGGCGATTTCTACGCAATCTCAGAAAGTACCCAACTTATTTCAAAAGTAATGGCCGGAAATTGATGATAACAGCCCTTGCTCCAACATAGGCCCTATTTCATGTCGGTGTCACTACCACCTAGGTGTTGCAGAAGAGAAAAACGTTCTAAATTCCAATTTTTGTGTTACTGAAGGGCCTAGTATCCTGAAATTAGGCAGGGCAGTTATTTATAATATACAAATGATCTCTAAGAACATTTCCTAAAAAATCGAAATTTAAAAGGAGTGAAAATGAGCGAAAAGCGTTCTAAAAAACTTTCTAAATTGCGATTTCTACGCAATCTCAGGAAGTACCGAACTGATTTTAAAAATAATGGTGTGAAAACGAAAGGTGAGAGCCCTCGCTTCAACATAGGCTGTATTTCATGTCGGTGCCACTACCCCAAAGTGGGTGAAGGAGCGAAAAACGATCTAAATTGCGTTTTTTGTAATACAGTAGGGACTAGCAACTTGAAACTAGGCATGGTAGTTACATATAAGGTATAAAAGATATAAATATATAGCAAATGCTTTCTAAGAACTGTCGAAAGAAAATTCTAAATTTAAAAGGATGAAGTGAGCTAAGAGCGTTCTATAAGCGTTCTATAAGCGTTTTAAATTACGATTTTTTTGCAATCGTATGAAATACGAAACCGATTTCAAACATAATGGTTGCAAATTGGTGGTAATAAAAACTGCTGAAACATAAGCTATATTTTATGTCGAGGATTGCAGGAACAAAAAATTCCGTTTTCTGCGGTAATGAAGAGGCTAGATACTTTAAATATAGCATGGTAGTTACTTATAAAATATAAATCCCCTCTATGAACAGTCGAAAATAAATTCGAAATTAAAAAGGGGTGAGGAGAAGGCAAGGAGCGAAAAGCATTTTAAAAGAGTCCTAGATTACGATTTCTATGGAATCTCTGGAAATAATAAACGGATTACAGAAGTTATTGGTTGCGAATCAAGAGTGATAGTCTCTGATCCTATACGGGGTATATTTTATGCCGGTTTCACTACCACCTGGTTGGCAGGAACAACGAGAAAGCTTTTAAAAACATCTAAATTCCGTTTTCTATAGAATATTAGGAAATACCAACTGATTTTAAGGTTAATGGTGGCAAATTAATGGTGACACTCTCTGTTTCAACATTTTTCGAGACATTCTATTTCAACTCTGTTTCAGGATTTTATGTTGGTGCCACTAACACCAGATTAGTGGTAGACTGTTACACAAGAACCTCGGAATTTGACATGATGGTTAATTTTAAGATGTAATCGTGTTAAGATGCTTTCTAAAAAATTCAAAACTTCAAATGAATACTGAAATGAGCGCATGAAATGAGCATAAAAGTCTCAAAATACTTTCTAAATTATTATTTAATTGGAATTAGTTTTAGTTCTTATTAATTGAACTCTCATTTCTGCCTATTGCACTTTTATAATGAAGTTTAGTCAAACTGTGGCTTAATTTGTAATTTTTGAATTATCTCAAAAAGTGTTCTTCTAATAAAATGTAGTCATGAAAATATCACTTGGCATATTTCATCTATTACGCGAGCAAAGCCGCTGGGTTTGCTAGTTCACAAATATTTGTAACGGAATTTATAAAACTATACGGGGTGTTTCAAAATTATAAGTCAGAAATGTAAAGGCAAGAAGAGGGGACCTTAGTAAGCAGATTTCCTATGGGAATGTGGGTGCGGAAATGCAGCGTTGAGGCGGAAGAGGGCGCTGTTAAGTTCAGTGGATAAAAGCATTACGCTGGCTTGAATCGTCATTCTCCGCACGGATTTCGAGCAACATGCGTTGATATACCAATCCGGACCTTACCGACATGCATTTGGCTCTTTTGGCCATGCATCATGTATAAGGCTGCGAAGAAAATGGAGTGGCTCTTCAAAGGATTAACATGGAAAGATTTCCAAGTAGGAATCCTGCCGGATCGCCGGACATTTGGGTGTCTTCATCGGGGATTGTGCGCGAGTGGATCATTTTATGGCTCGAGGCGTGATACGGGCACTGGAAGGTATCGCAGAATTCCTGCAGTGGAAAAGCAATATTATGCACACTAGAGGAATGTCCTTAGAAAACCCCGAGAACTGTTGGACGTGCGTTGGGTGTGAGCCATTTCCTTGCGCAGCCACATACATGAAATGCATGTCGGCATGCTCCGCATTGGTGTAACGATGCAAGTTGCCCGAAATTCACGCGGGGAATGAGGTTGCATGTCAGCGAAGCGCTTTCATCCATCGAAGTCAACAGTGCCCTCTTCTGCCTCAACGCTGCATTTCCGCAGCCTCATTACTATAGAAAATCTGCTTACTACCTTATTTTACATTTCTGACATATAATTTTGAAACACCCTGTATAATACAGGTTCAAAAGTGTGTAATGATAAGTTGTCATTTCATATTCTGAATATTTGAATAAAATGGAACAACTTTGGGAAGCGGACTTTAAATGGAGCAACGGGCATTGTTGAAAATATAGAGGACATTTTATCTTAACTTTATAATAGGGATTGAGCTCACATTCCAGTGTTTTATGTACATTGTATTTGGGTTTTTATGTGTTCTGATGATGATTGAGTGAATCAATCGAAATATACCAGTATTTTAATGTTTTGCATTGATATTTGACGTCTTTTAAGCAATTAAAATGTTTTTAGTATATATTTTGAAGTTATTGGAATAGATATTTTACGATGTTGCTATTAACGGACGTAAATTAAGACTTTTTATTTATATTTAATATAGTATTCGATGTATTATATATTAAAATCTTCCCTGAAAAATTATCTAACAAACAGTTAAAGTCCCATCAAATCCATTCAACAGAATTCAAGTTAAATGCTGCCGGAGCGAATGTCCTCTTTGCATTTTATATATATAAAAGATATATACAAGATTATATCTTTTCAGGGTTATAGATTATTAAAATTCATTACAGTTCCTAAATGGCTTTTTTGGCAACAAAAGCTGGTTATTTATTACAACTTTGTTACATGTTTACATATTTTATCTGTTTATTGAACGCAGAATGAAAGAAGGTACACATGTTTATGGTGTGTAAGAGCTTTTAAAATAAAATTAGTATCTGAATTCGCTTAAACTTCAAAATGACAACAACAATAATTAAAAAGATAAATAAAGTTAATTATAATATAGTTTTATAGATTTATTTAATATATTTTCATATATATGTATAAAATTATATATATCTGTAATATCAATAAATAAATTACTGTAGTGGGAATTCATATCAAGTCATTTTAATACTCGTTATGGTTTATTACATAAATTTTTAAATAATTTTTATTGTTAGTTAACAATTGTTCTATAATATATTTTAAAATTTACATGAATGTTGCTTTTATAACCGTATCGAGAAAAATCATTTATATTTATTCTAAGCTTTTTCTTTTAAAGTTTTTTTGTCCATCTAATTTGGACTGATTCTACATTTCTGTTATATCATTCTTAATTAAATTTTACTAATATGTAATGATTCTACCTAGCATAGCTTAATGAAAACAGTTTATTAAGACGGAGAATTGAATTTCATTAAACGCGTACATTTATTTCTCCGTAAAAATCTTTTAAAGAAAAATGCACTTAATTAAAACGATTATTTCCGCCAGGAGAGATAATTAGAATTTTCGCACATTTTAATAACAAATATGTCACTCTTTTGAAGTTTTTCAAATTATTTTGTTTCAACTCTGAACTGAAAAGAATAAATATAATTAAAATTTAATGCGACTGTAGCAAAATGTATTAGCTTTAATTTCGTATATTACAAATGCACGTTCGTTTTACAAATAAAGATTTTGGGTATTTCTTCACGCTGAATGCAATAAATGGTGAAGGAATTTGTTTTCAAAATTTTAAGAATAAAGGTGAATTTGTTAAATTATTAATCTGAGACGCATATGTATAACTTATTCGTTAATTCTTAGCCAGTATGAATAAAATATAACAAAGAATGCAAAAGTAGATTTTTTTTATCGATTTAGTTTCCTACTGAAATAATATCAGTAAAGATATGATTCCAAGCATATTCTGATGCAAAGTATTTTAAAGCCAATTTAACTAAACTTGTTACTAATTATCAGATTTAAGTTCATCTCAAAGTTATCATCCATGGTTAATCTTACCTTATGGTTAATATTCCGTAATCAGGTATGTTATGTAAAGCTTTTAAAACATAACATTATAAAATGTTGTTTTAAAAGCTTTACATAACATTCCCTATTTAAAATTTACATAAATTTAAATTTTTATGTTTTGTTTATTTTAATAAACAACTTCAAATTACGATCTTTCGATTTGACAGCAAATTTTACTAAGTTTTTAAATATTAAAAATCTAAAAACTTTATTTTTAATTCTTTTATTTTGGAATCACGTTTATTGAATTCTAATATTTTTTCTCATTGCTCTGGTAAAATTTCAGCGCAATTGCTTTTCAACTGTACCAGATAAGTACGAAAATATATTCTAATCTTTTCTCTCTTTTTAAAGACGCGCACTCTTGCGTTTTGACGGCCATGTTTTTTTCTTTTCTAACAGCTCTTCTCGAGATGGCTTGAGGACGCGAGAGGGTTATTGAACTCCCGAGTTTAGGAATTCGTGGGGGGTCTTACTTTGTGGAGAACGGGGATTGGACGTTTGTTTTCTCAACTGTCGAAAATCGTCTTGGAAAATCATTTTTTGAGGGAGTTTAATTCGAAATCCCGTGCCATATACGTATTTATATCTTTTCTCTTCGCCGTAGGGCGTAGACCCCGGTGAGCGTAACAGATAACGTAATTGATCAATTCAATTTCGCTTCAATTTCTTTGAGTGTTGCGCAATATAAAAATAACAATAAAGAACGATCAGAGTGTAACATTGTATATCCTAAAGTTTTTAGAAGCATTCCGATTTTCAATTTCTTAATGAGCGTGTCGTTTAACTGCAATGATTATTTCATCGGATTCCACGCGGAGCGCGCCGATAATTGCACCGTCTTCTCATTGTGATCATTTTGATGGATTCAACGCATCCTTACTTTAAAATGGTTTGGTTGGATGAAGCATGATCATTTGATTTTACCGTAATGGCAATTATTTCTTCAGAATTATGACAATTGCCGTATTTTGAATCATATCCCCTCTTCTTTAAAAGATTGTTTTGTCTGACTCAGCGTGTCTTTGCCTTCAAGTGAAATAACCAAATGTCCATATTCTTTAAAAGTTCACCATTATACCTATCTGACTCATCATCCACTGGATTTATATAATCATCGTATAGAACTTCTGTTTGAGCTCATACTTGAAAGGTCATATTATGGAAATTAATATTAGTACCTCAAATTTTTGATTTTAATTATTTGGATAATGAAACTGTTAACGGCGAAACAGTATTTGAACTATCCGAGAACTTTTGAGAACTAAACGTTAAAATAAAAATATAATATGTATCGAATGTATCATCAACCCCTTT
This sequence comes from Maratus speciosus, assembly GCA_963932465.1. Taxonomy (NCBI): domain Eukaryota; kingdom Metazoa; phylum Arthropoda; class Arachnida; order Araneae; family Salticidae; genus Maratus; species Maratus speciosus. The sequence continues at coordinate 350,645,515 of OZ010788.1, read as the reverse complement.
TAATTAAAATATCAATGTTATTTGAAATCAAGTAGCTGTCAAGAGAATTTCAAGAATAATAGTGATTGTATCTTACGTTTATGCCTTCAGTTGATATTTGAAACATCAGGATCTATAAATATTTCTGATATAATTAATGTGTTTGATCATAATAAATTTAATTGTGCAATTTACAGTGTTTTCCTTTGAGTGTGTAAGTATCATTTTATCTTCATGGGATGAGTAATATGTTTCTTGTTTATATTTAAAGAATTTCCTTTTCAAATTTAATTTAATTTGTTACGACGATATATGTTACCCACTATACTTACGGCCGTAGTGTGATTTTGGGGTATGTGAATTGGATTTTATTTCGATTAGATTTAAATATTTCTTTTCGATTTTTCGCTCCAATTTACATATCCCAGGGTCACAGTACAAAGTACATAAGCAAATAGCGAATGCTGAATTATATTTGAATAATTGTTATTTGGGTGGAATGGTGCTTTCAAAATCGTTTAACAATATGTACATTCACTTAGACACTGTAGTTATATTACCAATGTTTGGAAGTGGAAACTTTACATTATTGCAGCAAACAGCAGAAAATCAATTAATTGAGCCGTAGTTGTAAAGAAAATTTCATTCGAAAGTACGTATTTTTCCAATTTTTAGGGTGATAAAATTGTAATTATGCAGTATTTGGAGGTTAATGTATCTATGGCAACACTCTGAAATTTGAAATGAAATTTCGGTTTTGCAATTTTCGCTACTGCAAATTTTTAAACTTCTAAACATTGCACCGTTTCAATTTTTATACCGTACTAAAGGGGAAAAAAATGTACTTTTAAATGCAATTTTTTTGAAAACTCTATCTCAATTTATTTTTGAAATATTAATTTTTTATGGTTTTTAGTACCAATTTTTTAATTGCGGCAACTGAAGTACATCATTTTTATTAAAAGTAAAGGGAAAATAGTTATTGTTTATTTATTTTTATTTATACATTTATTGATGCCATTTTCATATTACAAATAAAAGTAACTTTTATTTTTATAATTTTTGAACAGAAAATGACGTCAGCCATTAAAAACAAATCACGCATCTTCTTCATAAATCAGTTACATTTCAATATTTTTACATTACGCTGATACTATGAGTTTGAGACGCTAGGCAAAATGATTCAGTGAGTAAAAATGATGTCATATTTAAAACAAAACGATCATTTTCTTTGGTAAAACTAAATATTTGACCAATAGTAAATGGCCAGTACTGTGGCAACTAAAGGGAAATTTCTGAATTTTTTATTCGCGAGTACTTAGATTAGAACTTAAAGTTTGTGAGAATGTTCACATTCAAAGTTGACTTTAAGTTTGGAAATACGTTCATTAATAATCTATTGCGCGTTAAAATACTTTTAAATTGAGTGGTGCGTATGTAAATTTTGAGAATGTGAAAATAACGTACAGTTTAGATTTTATGGGGGAAAATTTTATGATGTGACATAGCAAAATCCTTTTTACTGATTTTTCATCCCGTAAAAACAAACGTAAGAGCCTCAATCGATAACGTCATCATAATTATTCATCTTGATTACGTATTCTAATACAGTTTAATTTTTCAATAATTTAGGCAGTTGAAGTTTGTGCAAATAGCATTTTGGTAATTTTAGGTTAAAAATATTATTTGTTTTAAGAGTTAGACAGCCAGTGTAAGATGAATTTTTTATTGTAATTATTTTTGTAGGTTTATCATAAATTTGATCTAACAGTTTCTTTCTAAACATTTTAGTTCGTCGAATTTCGACGGGTTTCAACTCGTAATCGATAAAAGCGAAAGAAATAACGCAAGTCACTGCCATAATCGTTATGACATCGGCGTATTATGCTACATTTTAGGATGCATTTCTAATATTAATAAGACAACACATTTCTGATGACAATGGAAAAGTTTGTTATGAAAGAAATAGGACATTGTCACTAAAAATGTAAGCTGAACACCAGAATTTTTAGCAACTTTTTAAAAATTCATATCACTGCCATATAAAAGTTATATTTTGGAAAGTAGATTTAATAATAATTTCCTGAAGTTTTTTTTCAGAAACTTTTTTGTTTATATATGGTTATTAAAAGATACAGATGGTGCTTGCAGACTTTAAGAATTATTTCGGGACCGTTCTTTAAATATTTTAAATATAAAGACTATTTTTTTTTAAATATTGGTTCTAATAATTTTTTTCTTGATAATAAGTATGCATCGTGCTTTCCATGATAAAAAGATTTCTAATAAAGTTTCCAGGGGTGTTGCTAGCTTTTGCTATTTCACTGTTTTCCAGAGTTCATGAAGCGTGGTGGGTTTGAGCTTTGAAATATACCTTTTCAGCAAATAAAAGGCACAATAATCCATTGGTGAAACATCAGATGGCTGCCTAGGAATATGTTGAAAAGGTATATACAGGATGATTAAAAAAAAATGTTAACAAAATGACATGGCAAATCAGGCATACAACGAGGATGAAAAATCACGTAGGAACGCAGGGTCGCAAACCACTTATTTAGTCACAAATACAGGGTTTTTCATCCTAACTCAATTTGGGTTGACGTTAATAACTTTCATTAAGGTATCCGAATACCTTTGGAGGGCTTTTTTAAAATTATTTTAAAATATGACTTTTTTTTTGCATTGTATATCAGGATGTGATTAAAAAAATAAAATAAAACAGAGAAAGTTATACATTTCAAATTATTTTTTTATATTTTGGGGGAAAAATAAGCAAAAAACAGCGAAAATAATCACTTCCGCAAAACATCATAACTTCAACTTTAAATCACGATATTTTTATTTTGTAAGCATTATTATAATTATTAAACCTTTTTCTAGGGAATGAACTACTCTCATATTTGTGAGTCAAATATTTAAAACTATATAGAAAGTTAATCACTGATGAAGCAAAAATTACTAAAAATTTATTGCAAATTGGAAACTTTATCAATAATTAAAAAAAACTAACACACTTACTGTCACGAATGTAGTTCATTCCGTTTATTGCACTTTGCAAAGCATACAAAAAAAATTGAAAGAGATTCATCCATAGTTTTTTCGGTCACGATGTTTTGCGTAAACATAAAATGATAAAAATTTGATTTTCAAAAAACGCAAAAACAAAATTTAATTCAAAATCTTACTGTAAAAGACGCTTTGAACTTGTTGCCAAAAGTTTTTAGAAAACGTATGTTGCCACATTCAAAATCTGTGCTTTAAAACTTTCTTTCTAATTAGTTTAAAATTTACAATAAATAAAAAAACGAGTTTTGAAACTCATATTAAAACAAAACTGAACGTAAACAAACACTTCAGCTGATTTCCGATGAGCAGAACGATACTTTCGGTTTCAAAATACTGATACTTAGTAATTTTAAAAAGGCAATCACTTGACTTGTAAATAAGATATAAACAAAATTCAAACAGATTTGGAAAGATTAAGAATCCGGGTATTATATAATATTATACCAAAATTTAAAAATCGATATTTTGGCCTAAAATCGGCTTTTAAAGGTATTCGGATACCTTAAACTGATGTATATTATAATAAAACATTTAACGGACATTCTCACCTTTATTGTAAATGTGATAATACCAAACAAAAGTGGTAGAAGTTTTCATTAAAACCGCCAGCAGTATGCACTTCACACCCCACATTTTGGACTGTGATTATCAATTTATACGGTATCATCGCTTGCTTCAGCAACATGTTTTGCCAGATCTTTTTGTGATGCTATCACATTGCACACAAAACAAGGTACATATCATTGCATTTTCATTACAATGATTTTATTTTTCTCGAAATTATTACCGTCAACCCGGGTTGAGTTAGGATGAAACACCCTGTATTTGCAACTAAATAAGTGGTTTGCGACTCCATGTTCCAACGTGATTTTTTATCCTTGCTGTTTGCCTGATTTGCCATGCCATTTTGTAAACTTTTTTTTTTTAATCACCCTATATGTAATACATATGTGAGTCTTAATTGTGTTTCAAGGAATGCAACGGTAGTTTTTGATGTATGGCTGATGACTTTGTCTTGGTGAAGTTTCATTCTTGGAAAGTCGTTGGAATTATAAATAATTTAATTTCCTCTCTAAATATCGCACGTAAAACACTCTTCTGATAGTATGAGTTGATTTGAACTTTTTTCCCAACTCTTGTTATTTTTAATTTCCCATTCTAAGGGAAGAACAACAATTTCTGCAACAACAATACAACCTTTACAGAAACTTTCTTTGCATTTTCGAAACCATGTTTGGACATATCTTTCACACAGATTCGATAGTAAAGAGATATTTTTTATGGAGTAATTTAGGTAAGACCACGCTTCATCAGATCTAGCAATGCGTTTCCAATTATATGTCACTAAATGATTTTCATTCAGAACTCTGCAAAATGTTTTGCTTTGAGCCATATGCCTTGGCAAAACACGGAGAACGTTAAACTGTTTTCTGTTTTAAGCTGTAAACCTCGGTTTACTATTTTTTTATATTGTTTCTACAGATGTATTTAAAGACTTTGTAATTGATTTTTGTCTCTGCAGATTTTCTATTATTACTAGGGATTTCCCTTTATAAATATTAGAAACTATACAAACATTTTTAGGTCTACATTTATACATTCTCACATTTTACATCTTCAATTTCACATTTTATTTAAAATAACTGAATAAGAATATTTCTCATCGGAAAGGAGTACAAGAGCCATTTTGAAAGAAGAGCAAGTTTTAAAAACAATCACATGATAATTTTAATTTTAAATTATAAGGTGTTGACAGATTTCTTTCCTCCAAAATATTTCAATTTTTTAAATATGTTATTGAAATTATTCTTAAAATGTGCAAACACTCACTGTAGTTATAATACTAAAATAATCTACATTATTTTAGAAAGTATGCGATCAAAATATTTATTTGTCAGTATTCGCTGTTCGAAAATTTGTACAGAAATTAAAATCTACACAAAAAGAACTTTATTTTCCATAATTGTAACACAAGGAAAAACGCACGAGTTCCACCATTCCATTTATTATTTAATAAAATCAGGTATATTAATAGGCATTTTTTGCGAATATTAAATCTATATATTTAGAGACTGGTCTCTATAATTTATTAGATTTGCATAGTTTATTTTCTAACAAAATATCTTGGAAATATCCTTAAAAAAATGTATTATATTTTTATACTCATATTTAAAATAGAAATTTTGTTATACAAACGAATTTAATTTAAATATAACATAAAGTTTAAACCGTATTAATTTAAATTATTGAAAAATGTATGCAGCAGTATATTGATAATAGTATTTTAGTTATATTTTAAATCTTAGACTCAAAGTGGGACACTATGTCCTAGTGCAACTTCAAAAATTACCACTGGACACAGCAGTCACTGAAACGCTTGGAAAACCATGTCTACTTGCTTCTACTGGTCTCCACGTTAATTTGGGATTATAGTTGACCGTTTTCTCGGTAGATGGCAACCCAAGTCGGGCTTAACATGTTGCCTTTTGTTTACGTTGTGTATAAAAAAAAATCGGTAGTCAAGGGGTTAAAAGAAATTTTTTCCTTTCATTTTATCGGTTAATTCTTTAATAAATATCGTTAGAATATTTCGCGCTTCAAAATATGTGAATTTATTTTTAGTTTTCGTAGAGTATTTTAACCACAGAACATTTCAAGGTTCAAGGGGCGATTGAAGATACTCACATGAAGTTATATGATAGCTGTTCATCGAGCTTTACACGTGTCGACTATTTCACTTTTCATCCTTTTGTACAGGCGTGGAAAAAAAGTAAACACCTCGTACTATGGTACTAACTCTGCAACTAATTATAATAGAATAAAGTTACCAGTAATTCAAATGAAAATCAAATTTCATAGTAATTGTTTAAGAGGCGCAAAGGCCAACATAGTGAAAAAGATTCCATGCCGGGACTCGAACCCGGGCCATCAGTATAGCGCACTGACGTTATACCGACTAAACCACATGGAACGATACCCAGGCTGGAAAATTTCTCACTCTTATATGTTGGCTAGGCTACAAACGCAGCACAAGTTGGAATATTTATCGTGAGCCACCGACATGGGCAAACACGAAATTTAATTAAATTCAGCATCGATCGAATTTTTATCGATGCTGGCTATCGAGGCTGAACGCAATGTGTTTTGAATTTTAAAAGCACATGCAATCATGGCAAGCGAAGGTGATCGTAATGCTTCTCATCTGTGTAATCAACTACTTATACTTTCTTTAAAATGGATTGAGTTTTATGAAACATATTTTAGGTAATGAGAGCTAAAACTTAAAATATTTCTGTTTTTGGCTCATAACTAATGTATTCGACGCATATTTAAACATAAAAAATGAACTATCGGGAATAATTAAAAGAGAATATTAGACAGAGCTTTTTAGCTCTTTAAATATGCGTCGAATATACATAATTATGCGACAGAAACTGAAACATTTAGAAATGTGGGTTACACCACTTTTGCTCTCATTGCTTCATTTCGAATTTCACAATTTGTCTTTTCTTACTAAATAGATGATGCGTTGTTATTAAAAGTTTGGTCGCATTCCCTCTAGTTAAAGAGATATATTTACACGAAAGCTCAAAGTATAGATGCAAATATCAAATACCTCGCATCACACATGCAGGATTACTTTGGACACTTTTTTACGGTCTCAAAGTCATCATCACTGTCAGGCCTCGTATCTGTGACCTCAAGATCGCATATGTTGACAACAGCAACCCTAGATGGATTACAAGATGAAACACTAGTACTAGCTTGATGCACCTCCACTTTTTAAAATTTCGAGCCTGATACAGATACAGTAATATGCAAGTCATTTGAAGTGCTGTAACATCACTTTGTAACTGCATACAAGTTCATTTTAAGTAAATGTTTCAGATTCACTTGGTTAAATATGCGAGAACACTTGTAAAAAATGCTAAAACATAAGTGGGTTAGTATGTTCGAGGATTACTAGCTAAAATTTGTCCTAAATTCTGAGGATTACTAGGCGAGGATTACTAGCGAGGAGGATTAAAGGTAGGCTATAACCGCTCTCTAACTCGAGAATTTTGCTTAAGGGGACGCAGTTATCGCATATCTGTTTCATCCACGCATATCTGTTTTTACAATGCCTAGAAACCCCATTAACGTATATAGCTAATTCAGTTCACCAGTTATTTTAGGTGAAACGACATTACGGATTCATCTGGTAAACTTATAAATAACGTTTTTGAAAAGAAACTCTCAAATTTTTAAAAAGAAAACATATTTACATAAATTAACTTTAATATATTTTTTGCATAATTTGTAACTTGCATAAATATAGCGACACAAAATTAACATTTCAATTTTATGTTTCATAGTATTAATAGAACAATTTTATTATAACTAAGTAACAATAAAACATACAAAATTGTTTAATGACGCACGCAATACGCACTCATTAAATGTATCGTCTAACAGATTTTATCACAGTTCTACTAATCATTGTAAATAATTCCGCTGTCTCATTCTACGAAAAACAATTTTTGTAATTGGTTTTCCAAAATGTTTTCGCATAATTTTTATGGTCTTCTTTAAAAATGAGGGTGATAAATATTGAGATAAGGATTAAAATATTAAAAATATTTGAATCTATTTTCATTTTAGCATAAAGCTTAATTGATTGGTTTCAGAAAATGTTTTAATTAAAAATGTCATTGCGTACATATTAATGCGAAGCTTTTATTAAATCAATAATAACAAAAAATAATTATGACAAGTTAATTACATATTGATTTTTGAAAATGCAGAAAATGCATTATATTAGAAAGATAAAATGTTTGAATGTAATTTTAATTACTGATTTTTTTTTTTTAAATGTTGAATGATTTATTTCAATTTCAAGTATATTATTTTCGTACGTTACTCTTTAGATATAGGCACAGTATTGAAATTATTTAATTGCGTATAATCCTCAGCAGAACATATTTACTGATGCGTGGATTGCGAGTTATGGATTGATTTTAAGATTAATTTGAAAGTAATATATATTTAGGTATTTCACGGCTGTTAAAATCGATTATTTTTAGTTTAAATAATCATAGCATTTTGACCAAGTAAGCAGAAAAACGTATGTGACCACAATTGTAAATTAAAATTAATGAAATGTGAATTTGCTTATTAAGCATGGCAATATTTTTCAAGATATTAATTTTATTGAAATAAAAATTTAAAGCAACCCTGCAAAGTCAAACACTAAAAATATTTTCCGAGTATTTTATGTTATATAATAAATCAATAAAAGAGTACATTCACAGATATTTCCTTACTGTTTATTCGGCATTAATTTCTCATTTATTTCTTTAAAACACAGTTATTTAATTTTTTCATTCATATTAAACAATATTGTGATGCATATTCTAAATTTTAAAGCGTTTAATGAGGAAAGTTTGAGTCTATATTTCTTTCTACACAGTGTTAAACAGACATTTCCTGCTAAGAGGAATATTTGAAGCTTCGGGGGGATGGGGAGGGAGAGATTGTACTTTCAGAGCATTAATAATTAGAAACCTGAAAAGTTCCAGGTTGGCATATTCATACTCCGGGTTCGGGGAGGGGGTGATCCCCCCTGTGTTCCTGAATTCCTAAATACGTAGAAATAGCTTGCAGGGGAAATTTATTTTTGATTGCCATACTTTTTGCATCAGTAAGCTTTCTTATTGCCTGGTATTTGTAAATTGTCAAGGTTTATCAGTTCGTTATTCAAGTAAATTTTCTGATTTTTTTTTTTTCAAATTGAAAATGAAAATAAATCTTTTTATATCTCACTGGACTTATGTAACGTCATCTCAGTATTTTGGCAGATAGGATGAAATACTTTATCAAAATTGCTTTATCCAATTGCGCAATTGCTATGTTCGTAACCATGAAACCCACAGAACTAACGTATTTTTTGTAATTTAATTTTAACACGCTAAATATTAAGCTAATTCTGTAGGTTGAATTGTTGCTGGATTGCTGTTGTTAGACTAAAGTTTTATATAAGTAATATTACATGTTCTTGTATTTGATTTACTGTTTTATGAAGCCTTACCAGATTTTCTATTATCCTCGAAATTCAAGGTGGGATCTATATGTTCATAATTTTTTCAAAGATATTTAAAAAATAATATTTTATACAGATAACACTTGCAACGTATATTCTAACTGGTATCTGATGAGCTATTTAGGAGCTATTTATTTTCTATCGACACAGATAACTCAATTTTTTGTTACAGATTAAATAAAACTATAAATATGCAATATTCATTATCCTTTGAAATTGAACCTGAGATTAGCTTTAAAAAACACTAAATTAAAGGTATGGAATATAGCGTGATGGCCACTTAGCGAGTTAAAAGAAAATGTATCGCGAAGAAAAGGTTTTCAATCAAATTTATAGACCTCGTAAATGGTACAAACTAGGGCTGTGACAGTCCCTGGCCGGATTCGACAGTCATAGTGGGCAGAATGTTTACTTATATACTCACGTATAAAGAGACCTTAAGTGTAAGACGACCCTCCGTTCCCTCCTAGTTCGAAAAAAAATAGAAAAAAATTCATACAATTCGACTCCTCAAGTTTAGTTTAGATTAAAAATATGAGAAACTCGCACAAAATTTGACCGTCGATCCTCTTTATAAACTCTGTCCGAAACAAAAACTTATATAACACTTTTTAAAAGAAAGAAAAATATATTTCGAAAAAATTTTAAATAAAATATAATTATATAAATATACATTGATTAATAAATTTAATCAGCATAAAATTGTAGTTATTGGAATTCTTCTAATTGCAATCCTGTGGGAGACTCGCCAAAGAGTTCCGCATAGTTTTTTGTGTCACCGATATGTCATCATATATTTTTTCAGTATCACCTGTGTGCATGCTCTGTAAATCATTTTATTGTCGGTTAAACTGCATCAAACCCTGTGTCATCAAATCCATTTCTGATGCAATATTATTTGAATGATCTGTTTATATTTTCTATTTGTATAGTGATTCTGCGCATTTTTATCCATCGCACAACCAATGTTGTATCAAGCCGCTTTAGTTTTCTAACGGTGGTTCAAGACGGCAGGCTTCAGTTTATTAAGTTTGTCCAGTAACTTCGAATACTTTATAACAGTTTGAAGAGGTAGACATCTAAAGGCTGTAGTAATAATGTCAAAGCACAGGAATAATAGCAACAGTTGGTTTATTTTTTTAGCTTGATTTTTTTACTGTATTATTATAGCAAGCAACAAATGAATCTCAGAACAGAAGCAAAGTTTTTTATTTCAACAAGTAAAAAGTAAATTTAAAAAATCAAAATACCCGACTGCGTAGAAATGGAACTAATTAATTCTTTATCATCAGTGTGAGACTATTTTTTATATTATTTACCTATTTTTTTTATTTACTTGTATTGATCACTTTTAAGTTGTGTTTAATTGTTAGTTCATATCTATAAACACTATTTTGATGAAGCCTATAGATGTCTATGATGGTTGGAGTTGATGTAAAGTTAGAGATCCTACCTACATAACTTGCTGATTGTGTAATATTTAAACGGAGCTTCTGGCTGTAAAATAATCAATGAAACACAGTCTTCATTTTGAAAGACCTATCATCTAATGACATGCTACTCAATATGATGTGTAAAATTTTTTTCGTCTCTACCGCCATTTTGAATTTATAAAAACAAAATAGCCTATAACCATAGGGCGGTTAAGATGAATCGATAGAGACCTCATTCATTAAAATCCATCTAGCCGTTGAGATGTTTCGAGAGTATAAAGAAATCCTCATACTCAGATACGCGTGAAACATATAAGACTTCTTGGCAGCCGGGTAAAAATGAACATAGCCTCTTGTACAAGTCTTTTTTTTTTAGCCAATCCTTAGCACCGACTTTTTTTATCAAAAAATGTTTGCGAACAGAAACTATACCACAATATCTGGAAAATTAGTTCGACTAAAAAAGGTTGTAGAAGACGTAGATCGTTTTTGGAAAAGACAAAATATATACATCGCGAGTTTGAAAGAAATACGATTAAGTCTTACTTTAATATGTTTTCTTAACCATACGTAATTTCTAGACATTAGCGTTCTCAAACATTTTTATCTGTATTTCGATTGGTTGTGTGAGGGAAAATAAGCATTGCAAAATTTGGGAATTTTTGTTTTGCGTATAAGTAGACCCCCGAGACTTTATACTTTTGATTTATTGTTATACATTTTTTATACGCCTGCATATACGGTAAATGACTTTTATCGGCAGTTAAAAGTCATATATCTTCGTCTATGCCGCCAAGTATTGCGACATTTTTTGAATGACCTGATGATCTTTCCTTTTGGTAAAGCTGTCCCGTGAATGTATCCTCCATTGTGCAATATATGGCTCGACTTCTTCAGATTCCCGTTTGTTATTTCAGATGGCAAGTTTAAACGAACCAGTTGATTTAGTATTTTCGCTCAGTGCATTTCAACAGCTTGAAAAGGAAAACATCTAAAGGCTAAAGAAATAATATCGAATTGCCAAAAATGAAATCAAGATTTGGTGTAATTTTCTTATATTACTTTTCAACTGTGATGAGCATCATATATATATATCTCATAAAAATAGCTAAGGTTCTTGTTAAAATGCCACGCTGCACTTTATCCCAGAGTTCTATAGTTTAGGGGAGACTAGGGAGGGTTGACCCACTTTTTACAAAAGGATTTTTTTATTTTTTAAATATTGAACGTAGTATAATGTTTTATATATCATTTTATTCGTTATACAATCAGCTATCAAAATAAAATTACTACATAAGTGTAACATATAAGAAATTTGAAAAATAATTGATTTTAATCCTGAAAAAGTAATGGGTCAAGACTCCCCATATATATGGGAGGCTTGGCCCACTTTGTTTTATTTTGCGATATTTGTGAAGAGAAATAAAATCAGTTTAAAAAAGCAAAATTGCGTTATGCTACATACTTTAATTATTATAAAAAAATATATATATTTAAATATGATGCCTAAAAAAACCTGTTGAGATTCAATCGGAAGTCAGAAGAGAAAAAATTTGTTTTAAACAGGATTGTGTCTGAGCAGTTAAAATTGTACAACTGAGATAATGAAATATTAACATTTAAGGCAGTATTCGGTTAGAGACACGTTCCGTTTTCATAGTGTTGCCTGTTTCATGTTATTATGTCCGGATTTAGGAGACACTATCCCACTTTTTTTTTTCTCTTTTTCCTATTTTTTGTGACACTCGACCAGACAACTCCAGTTGACATATAGTTTGTCTTCATCTCACTGTATTCAACCTGGTGAAATTTGTCTACATACCTTCCTAAAATTTTTAGATCGATGCTATGTTCTTTTGCAGCTGTATGAGCACTTAACTTATCATTAACATGATTTAAAACTTTAAGGGGCGAAGTACTTTTAGTGAAAAAAATGTTGAAATGAATGACTGGCACCGGAATTTATGATCAAATTTATTTGGAAATAAGAAAAAGGCTATATTTCACATACATATTAAATGAAAAATACTTTAGCAAAATTCTGGTGCCATTGTGACGTTTCGGAATTAAAATTAAGTGGTTTTATAAACATACCACTGCCCTTGACAAGGTTAAGACTGCTGCTTTCATTCTTTTTAATTCTTTTCAGTTTTCCCTACTGTTTCTATTTACCTATTGTAAGAAATATTTAAATGGAAAAATGTTTCCATTTTCTAGCAATTTTCACATCTTTCTTTAGACAGTTTTGAACGTTTTCTTTTCCATCACATCATTTTGTTGTAGTTTTACAGAAAAAAATTACATTCTTTTATATATATAACCATTAACTTTCCTTATGTACAGTGTATAATAAAAATATTTCCAAAACCAGTGAATTAAGGGAGCCTTGGGAATCTGGTCAACCCTCCCTCACATTGACTGGGTTAAGCCTCCCTACATAGACCTTTTCTAAAGAATAACACATTGTTCTGCTAAGCCTAACTTATTGTAAAATCTTTATGCCTGTAAAGAAAGCTCAATATTCCTGCATTACTTTAAATCTGCTTACTTAAATTTCTTTGATATAATTTATATAAAAAAGCTTACAGAATATTTCTAAAAAACACAACTGTTAGGTTGAAAACGCCTCACAATTGATTTTTCCCACACCTATTTCGATTATCTCTATGAAACGAAGATCGTTGTTTAAGCATTCAAGTAGCTTTGGTTTACACCTATTGATAAAACTCAGAAATTCTTTTAAATATAAAAATTGATGGGTGGGTCAAACCTCCCGTATGGTCAACCGTCCCTAGTCTCCCCTATTCTAAGCACTGACCTTGTTAACTAAAGCTTTTTTTTCTATAGGGGGAGAGGATGCACGAACATTATCACATTATTGGAATTCAGTCCTTTTTGAAAAAATATTTTCGCTAAATATTGTTATTGAAAGAGAATTTGAATATCATTCTCGGCAAAGGGGAACGATGAAATACATAAATTGCGGATTATCTGACTATCTTTGGTATATTGAACGTAATATTGCAATATTATTGATCTTAAATAATTCTGTTTATATTTCGATAGGCTGAGTTAGGAAAAATAAGCATTTTAAATCTGGCACTATTTCGTCTCCCGCATACGCCGGTTTCCTACTTAATAACTTGTTTTCTTGTGCTAAATTTCTTGAGTTACACACGAGGAATATATTCAGTATATAAAAAAAATAATTTTTTATTGTTTAATTATTTACAAGTATTCTTCGGTTAAACACCAAATTCCCATTACAGTATATTTTCAATTGTAATTATTATTTTTTCTTAATTAAATATTCTGTTAAAGCGTTTCATATGTTTGAAAGAAAACAACCAGAGTAGATAATCAATGTGATTATGGATACATGTGAAATTGTAATTCGTTGGAGAATCCATGTTTAACATTTATTTTTCTAATGCTTGGACTTCACAAATTTTCTCATATCATATTTAAATTCAGCGCGAATTTCTCTGTTGAATTAACAACTATTTCATTATTTATATCCGAAGTTCCTTATTTGTTTTATTCACATTAATATTTGATTAATTATTTGCATTCTTAATTTGTTTTCCCTCAACGGAACAAAAACTGTCTAGGAGAATGCCATACGACAAGGTTATTCTACCCTTATTTGAAAAAAGATAAATTTCAGCTAATTCCCTGTTTTCTTTAAGAATTCATCAGCAATGTTATAAAAAACGGAAAAGAAGAAAACAGTGATAAAAAACTTCTACATATTTCAGAAACAGTTATATTGCAAAATAAGACAATTTTAACATTTACTTTAAAATTTACATTTTTGCATTTAACAATGTATGGAGTAATGGAGTAGGGGAGACTGGGGAGGTTGACCATAGGGGAGGCTTGACCCACCCCTCAGTTTTCATACTTAGGAGAAATTCAGAGTTTTGCCAAAGGTGGCAACCAATGCTAGTGAAATGCTCAAACAATAGTCTTTGTTTCATGCAGATAATTGAAACAGGTATGAAAAAATCAATTGTGAAGCATTTTCAGTTTAAAAAGTGTATTTTTTGGAAACATTTTGTAAGATTTTCTCAGTTAAAATATAACATAGAAATTTAAGTAATTAGGTTTTAAGTAATGCAGAAATATGAGCTTTCATTCTAGGCATAAAGATTATACAGTAAATTAGAATAAACATAACCGTGTTCTATACTTTAAAAAGTGGCTATGTGGGGAGGCTTGACCCAATGAATGTGAGGGAGGATTGACCAGATGGTCAAAGCTTCCTTAAGGATTTTTGCAAATATTTTTATTATACCCTGTACATAATGAAGGGTTAATTGCTATATTTCTAAAATAATACAAATTTATTCTGTAAAGCTACAGTAAAATGGGGTGATATATAGGAAAATGCTTAAAATTGATTAAAGGAAGATGTAAAAATTTACTATAGAAGTAAAATAAAATTAATTAAATGTAAATTGTAAAGTTGATAGAACGTTTACTTTATTTAAATAGTACCTTAGTAGGTAACAGAAAGAATGAAAAGGACTATAAAGGCTGAAAGCAGCAGCCTTAAGAAATGTTAAGTGTTCATGCCTCATCAAAAGAACATAATATTGATCAAAACACCGTTAAATGATATGGAGACAAATTTTACCAAGATGAACACAATGAGATGAAGCCAAACTACGTGGCAACAAGTGTTGCCAAGTTGAGTGTCGAGTAAAAAGTGGGTGTTTAAAGCGGAATTTTTCTCATGAGTTTTGAGATCCGTCAAAGCAGGTTTTTTGCACATCAGATTTCCCCGAACACTTTTTAATAATAACTAAACCATTAGCAATTTTATTAGCAATTTAGTTATTCTACGATGTTTACAACTGATTTTATTTTCCTTAAGAAATATTTCAATATAAAATAAAGTGTGTCAAGCCGCCCATATGTGGGGAGCCTTTGAAAGTTATTTTCTCATGATTAAAATCAAACATTTTTCAAGCTTCTTATATATCACACTTGTGTCTCAATTTTATTTTGATAACTGGTTTTTTTGTAAAAAATTGGCCAACTCTCCCTAGCCTCCACTAAATTTTTAATAAGATTTTAATCAATTTCACGTGCCAATTGAAAATTCTCGAGGGTAACTTAATCTAAAGTCTCACAAAGTCTCGGCTGAAAGCAGCAGCCTTAAGAAATGTTAAGTGTTCATGCCTCATCAAAAGAACATAATATTGATCAAAACACCGTTAAATGATATGGAGACAAATTTTACCAAGATGAACACAATGAGATGGAGCCAAACTACGTGGCAACAAGTGTTGCCAAGTTGAGTGTCGAGTAAAAAGTGGGTGTTTAAAGCGGAATTTTTATCATGAGTTTTGAGATCCGTCTAAGCGGGTTTTTTGCACATCAGATTTCATTAAACAATTTTTAATAATAACTAAACCATTAGCAATTTTATTAGCAATTTAGTTATTCTACGACGTTTACAACTGATTTTATTTTCCTTAAGAAATATTTCAATATAAAATAAGGTGTGTCAAGCCGCCCATATGTGGGGAGCCTTTGAAAGTTATTTTCTCATGATTAAAATCAAACATTTTTCAAGCTTCTTATATATCACACTTGTGTCTCAATTTTATTTTGATAACTGTTTTTTTTTGTAAAAAATTGGTCAACTCTTCCTAGCCTCCACTAAATTTTTAATAAGATTTTAATCAATTTCACGTGCCAATTGAAATTTCTCGAGGGTGATTAATCTAAAGTCTCACAAAAAGAAAAAAAAGTAGTTTTAGATTATATTGTAGAGTGACGATATTTATTAATAGTATTTATGTGTACTTTTCTGTTTATAACTTGGTGGCAGGTTCTGGGCAAATAAATATTTGTTGGCTACTTAATCCCAAAAATTTTTAGATCTACCAAACATACAGATTGGACCGGATAATCCAGCTTGTTTACACGGCGGTTCCCATAATAAAAGGTAATCAAGTTGGCTTGGCTAGAAATTAAGAGTAATTACATATTTAAACTCTATAAAGTAAGTGGTAATCGTTCCGCGTTGTATAATTTTAGGTTATTTCTATTTGAAATATTGTAGAAATTTATAACGAAAATTATTCTTCATATTTCCTGGTATTCAAAGAACAGCCATTTAAGAGCTTTATATTACTAAAATGTTTAAAATATGTGAAAGCTATATAAAAGAATGTATGTGTCATTCTGAAATCCATCGATTTGAATAGTATGTTATCAAACCTGTGTAATTAATTTTAGAATTTTTTGAAATGCATTAGTTTCAGGAAAACACAAATTTATAGATAAACATTTAACGCAGAATTGAATAAAGGAAACAAGTTACAATTTCTTTCCTGTAGTATAAATAAGAAATGAATTAAAATAAATCTCATAAATGGAGGTTTTTGAATATTGTTTTAGGCAATTTGTTATTCAGAGGCATTGAATTATACATTTCAGTGTCTTTCACTTAAAACAAAAAGTGAAATCTTTTATATTGTGAGACAATTTTTAATAATCGTGCTAAAAATGCCAAAGATAATGTAAGGATTAGGGAAATTTAATAAAAGAGAATAACAATCTTAATTTAATTTCAATTGTAATCTTCATTTACTTTTTGCAGATTTCTATACATGGGATTACATGTAAACTTAACTTCGATAAGGAGAAAAGCCTGGATAATATCATAACTATGTCCTTATTTCTTTATAATCTAAGCTGTATTCATATTTTTTAGCATGAAAGCATAAAATTTTCGAATACTTTTTTTGCGTTGTATATAAGTATGAAAATTATGCTGGAATATCTCGCAAAGATAATATTCAAAGAATTAAATCACCACAGTTAAATAAATAATTTCATATGGAATTAATTTATGTCTGTAAATGTATCAAACCTTTTAAACTAATTATCAAACAGTTTAGAACAATCGTGATAAAAATGCCAAAGATATATTGAACGTTAGAGCAGTTTAATTCGGTCGAATTGTATTCTTCATTTGATTAAACAAACACATACTTGAAAAGGTACTTTTGTAGATTTGAATGCGCAAAATCACACAAGAAGCTTTCTGGAAATAAAAGAGGCTGGAGAATCCTATCAAATATTTAGGATTTCTTTACCTTGTAATTTGCATTCATGGTTTTTTTCATTGGAAGTATAAAATCAATCAAAACATTTTTACTTTGTATATAAGTATGAAAATTATTCCGGAATATCTCTCAAAGATAATATTCAAAGAGTTAAATCACCATAGTTAAATAAATAATTTCAGATGGAAGTAATTTATGTCTGTAAATGAATCAAACCTTTTAAATAAATTATCATGCAATTTAGAACAATCGTGATAAAAATGCCAAGGATATCTTAAGCATTAGAGCAATTTAATTTAATCGAATTGTATTTTTCATTTAATTGAACAATCAAATACATCAAAATGTACTTTTGTAGATTTGAATGCGCAAAATCATACGAGAAGATTTCTGGAAAACGAAAAAAAGACTAGAGAACACCATAAAATATTTAGGATTTTTTTACACTGTAATTTACATTCATGATTTTTGCAATGGAAGTATAAAAACAACGAATACTTTTTTTACTTTGCATACAAGTATGAAAATTATTTTGAAATATCTCTCAAACATAATGCTTAAAGAGTTAAATCAACACAGTTAAATAAAACATTTCAGATAGAATTGATTTATGTTTGTAGATGAATCAAACCTTTTAAGCTAATTATCCTACAATTTAGAACAACCGTGATAAAAATGTCAAACATAAATTAGGATTTGGAACAATTTAATGCAATTCTATTCTTCCTTTAATTAAACAAAAAATACATGAAAAAGTATTTTTGCAGATTTGAATGGGCAAAAACACCAGAAGCTTTTTAGAAAAACAGAAAAAAGGTTTGAGAATCCCATAAAAATTTTTAGTATATCTTTACGTTGTATTTTGCATTTATGGCTTTTACAATGGAAGTATTAAATTACCGAATACTTTTTAAAAGTTACATATAAGAATGAAAACCATTCTGGAATATATCTCAAAGAGTTATAGCAGCACTGTTAAACAAAACTTTTTAGATGGAAATGATTTATGTCTGTAAATGAATCAAACCTTTTAAACCAATTATCATGCAATTTAGAATAATCGTAATAAAAATGTGAATGTAATGCACAAGAATCGTGATAAAAATACCCAGTATAAAATTATCGAATAGTTTATCACATTATATATAAATGTGACATTGATTTATTTCTTTAAATCAAACATTTTAAATTAATTATCACACAGTTTTTAGCAATCGTGATAAAATATCTAAAGACATTTTAAGGATCAGAACTCAGAGCAGTTTTACGTACCCGAATCCTATTCACCTTTAAATTGAATAAAACAAAAATAAAGAATTATTTTTATAGATTTGTACGCGCAATATCACACGTTAAAGAATTCTAGGAAAGTGAAAAAAGGCTGGGGAAGATAATTAATATATAGCTATATAATCGAAACTCATATTTCCTTTAAATGAATAAAGATACTTTAAGAAGTACTTTTTTTAGCTTTCGATATGCATGTAACTTACCATGTAATGTTTTCTAAAAAAAAGCGAAAAATGGGGATAATACCAAAAATATGTTATTGTTTATTTAAATTCTAAATTGTACACATGAGTTCTGGAATGGAAGCATAAAATCATCGAATACTTTTTTCCGTTGTATATAAATGTGAATATTTAAACGGAGAAGAGAACCTGAAAGGAAACATGTTAGTAGAAAATATTGTTCTCGTAGAGAAATATTATTTAGAAGGTCTTTCGAATATAAATTTCAAAAAGCTAAAATTTCACTAAATCATGGTTAATTGAAACATTTTAGATGTTAATTATTTATTATTTAAATGAAATATTTAAAATCAATTATCGCACACTTTTTAGTAATCGCGATAAAATACCCAAAGACATTTAAGGATCAGGACTCAGAGCTGTTTTATGTAACATATTCTCAATTAAATTGAATACAACAAAAATCAAGAATAATTTTTATAGAATTTTAATGGAATTTTTATAGTACTTGCAATATCACACATTAAAGTATTCTAGGAAATAAAAAAAAGCTGTTGAACAAAAGTTAAATTATATATTCGAAACACATATTTCCTTTAATTGAATGAAAATTCTTTAAGAAATACTTTTTTTAGCTTTCGAGGTGCTGGTAAGTTTACATGTAACGTTTCTTAAGAAAATACGAAAAACGTGAAGAATATTATAAATATCATCTTGTTTGTTTACCTTCTAAATTGTATTGATGGGTTTTGGAATGGAAGCATAAAATCCTCGAATACTTTTCACGTTATATATCAATGTGAATATTTAAACGGAGAAGAGAACCTCAAATATTAAATTTTTGAGTAGAGAAATATTGTTCTCGTAGAGATAAATTTCGATTAGGATGTCCCCCAAAGATAAATTTCGAAAAGTTAAAATTTCAATAAATCATTGTTATTGATTACATTTTAGAGGACATTGATTTATTCCTTTAAATCAAACATTTAAATTAATTATCACGCAATTCTTAGCAATCGTGATAAAATTACCCAGATACATTTTAAGGATTAGAACAGTTTTACACTCTCAGAAATAGAATTCTCACTTTTGACGATTTAGCAATCCTCAAGCTGTATTTCGTCGTTTTTGACGATCATTTCCTATCACCATCACGTGACTTTTAAGGAAAGGTAAACTCTCAGATATTTGACGAAAGATTTCCTCAATCACGGTCAGATTCAATGCATTTTAAGGAAACCGTTGCTGTACCTCCTCAAATCCTGCGATTTTAGCAAGCAGATATTTGCTTGTTTGTATTAGTCCCGTAATAATTTATTTTTGAAACAGCACTTTTTAGTGCTTTTCAGAAAATACTGAAATATAGGTAGTTATTGTTTCTTCATAAGTTATTTTTTTAGCTGTTAAAAGTTTTAGGAATGCTTGTTATTATTATTATTATTACTTATGTTGTTGTTCGTTATGTTTTAATTCGAAAAGAATATATTTCCTGTGTTCAAAAACATCCAAAAAGAAAATTTAATCAATAAAATTTCAAAGATCCGGGATATCTTTTTAAAAAATTTATTTAAGAAGTATATTCTGTTTTCAATCAGATTAAAAATAAACATAATTGATCCCTCTCCCTTTTATAAACAGTAAAGTGTTAAAATCTTATCCACCTCAAAGTGATAAAATCTCACGCAATATGCACTTCACAATTCGTTATTTGTGTGCAGCAAATTAACCAGACCATATTCTAACCATTCATTGAGCAAAGAAAATTTCACTAATAAATGATTTAATCAAGCCATATTATAATTATTCACTGACCATGTGAAAAACATAATAATAAATTAGCTTTCCTTAAAACTTTCAGCACCGATAAAATTACAATCTATCTTATAAAAATATAATCACGCGGCAGCTTTCATTACATCAGTCTAAAAGCACATTCATACAAGTCGCCAATAGCCTGGTTGGTAGAGCAAGTGTCTCCCACCCCAAAGCCCGCGGGTTGAAATCACGCCGAGGAAAACGGAAAGTGAATTTTTTCTTCCCTTGGTACAGGAGCTTCCAAACTGCTCAATAGATGGCGCCACCAGCCCTTTTTTGACGAAACTTTTGAGGAAATTTATATTGTCAAACAAGTGAAGAAAGTAATTTCATCAATTTGACGAAATATTCGCTCGGAGCATATTCCAGGAAACCGTTTCGTCAAAAACAAAGAAAATTTCGTGAAATCTGAGTATTCATTTCTGAGTGTGTATGTAACCGAATCATATTCTTCATTAAAATGAATAAAACAAAAATAAAGAATTATTTTTGTAGATTTATACGCGCAAAATCATGCGTTAAAAAATTCTAGGAAATTGAAAAAAGGCTATGAAACAAAAAATAAAATATAACCACACAATCGAAACACATATTTAATTTAATTGAATAAAACTACTTTTTAAGAATAAAAGAACCTTTTGTAGATTTCGATGTGCATGTAACTTTGCACGGAAGGTTTCCTAAAAAAATACGAAAAACGTGGAGAAATACCATAAATATTTTCTTGTTTATTTACATTCTAAATTGTATTCATGGATTTTCGAATGGAAGCATAAAATCATCGAATGCTTTTTGCGTTGTACATAAATGTGAAAATCTAAATACAGAAGAGAATTGGAACAGGAATCTTATTTTGGCATAAAAATAATATTTTGAAATATCTTTTGAAGATAGCATTCAAAAATAAAAATAAATAAATAAACATAGTTAATTAAATCATTTTAGTTGGCACTGATTTATTTCTTTAAATGAATCAAATCTTTTAAATTATTTCTCATATAATTTAAACAATCACGATAAAGCCGACAAAACTATTTTAAGCATTAAGCTCAAAGCATTTAAACGTAACCGTAACATATTCGGCATTTAAACGAATGAAAAGGTTAAGCAAGTTTTGTAGATTTGAAAGGGATATAAAACTTTGGGGGAAATGATAAAAAGATGAAGCACACTATTTTTTTGCACATTATTTTTTTGTTTCGTTATACCTTAATTTGTAGCAATAGTTTTTAGCAGTGAAACAAAATCACTGATAAATATTTTACATTATATATAAATGTAAAAAATTTAAATGCTGAAGAGAATTGTATGCACAGTGTTATATTTAGAGATTGGCTAAGAGCATGACAAAAAGGAAGAGACTTCCATATCAATATTTTGTATTTCGCCTCCTTGTAAATTGTATTCATGGTTTTGTTAATGAAATCATAAAATCACTGAATACATTATTTATACATGGAAAAATTTCAAAATGATAGAGAATCTGAGAAATAATCCTATTGTGTCAGAAAAAAGATTATTCTGAAATATCTTCCGAAAAAAGCATTCAAAGAGCTAAAAATTTTAAAATGTATTTAATTAACACATTTTAGTTAGTATTGATGTAATTATCGAATAATTTTAAGTAATCGTGATGAAGTTGCCAAGATATTTTAAGCATCAGAGTTCAGAGCAAACCTAATGAAATCATATTTTCCATTTCTTGAATAAAAAAATTAGGAACTAATTTGGCAGTTTTATACGACTGATATCATACATAAAGATACATTTAATGTTTCTAACATTCTGTTCAAAATGATACATAAGAGTTTGCATTTTGTGAAACGTAACGTTTTCTATAAGTGTACAATTTTACAAAACATAAAAAAAAAATTCAAAAATTCCAATGGCCGCCATATTGAAACAAGATGGCGGATGAAGCTGGCCAACGAACTTGGTCGAGTATGTACTATGCATATGAAAAATTTCATCCAAATCGGTTAAAAAATTCAAGAGTTACAGCATGACAAAATTCAGATATATATATATATATATATATATATAGTATAGTATATATATAATTTTATTAATATTATTAATATTTATTGTTAATTTATTAAAATTAAAACATTGAATATGGTTAAATAAAATAAATGATTGATGTTTGCATTTTATCATTCCTTTCAATTAAGACTATTATTATCTTTGTCAAAATAATTTTGCGCGCTACTGTATTTTGAGATCACTTCAACGCCAATGGAAACAGGGATGTGTCTCTCTCGCATGAATTAGGAGCTAGTTTTGTTTTCGTCTGTTTTTATACGCCCTTCAATTTACATCGCCCTTTTGCTTTAACTAGTAGTTTCATAATTTGGAGTGTGTTCTGGACCTTTTTTTCTTTAGCATATATACTCATGCACTTAAGTCTCTAACAGATTTTAACAGAATTTCAAGGTATATTTTTGATGATGTAATCGTACACGAAGTCCAGGAATTTAGTGTTCACTTTGAAGTGTGGAGAACGATGTTCTCTAAAAAATCCAATCCTCTCCATGTGATGTCATTGCTAGTAGTAAATTTAAAATTGACTGGATTTTAATTTGATATTTTAGAATGCTCATTAAAATGATAGGATTTTCACTATCAAGATTATCCCTAAGAATGTTTTGTCAGCCATAATTTCAATGCTATGGAATTTTGTAAAAGTATTCTCCCCGTGAATTTTTATGTGATGTACAGTGATGTAATTACCTTCATTCTTTCCTTACATGATTGTATTAAATAAACAATTATTTTATTCTAACTACGTGTCTTCATTTATCTACAAGCTTCGCTGTCCATTCATTTAATAGTAAGATCAACTCCATGTTAATTTATTTCTATATTTTTACTGCCAAAAGTTTTTGGACGCAAAGAAAATTTAAAGGTTCTGCTAGCGGTTCACAAAGCTCGCAACTTCTCCGAATGTTAAATAACTCAAGTTTAATTTTAATTTATAAATCTTATTGTATTCTTATTGCCAAATATAAATTTTTAATTCACATTACACCTAGTTATTTAAAACAATGTATATGCTATTGCTATTCACCTATTTCTCAGAACATTTAAATATTCTAAAAGAAATATTTATCTATTCATTCGTGATAGAAATCCCAAAGACAGTTTAACCTTTATAGTAATTTAATGTAATCGAATCGTATTCTTTATTTAATTGAATAAAAACACATACTGAAGTACTTTTTGTTGATTTGTATGCGCAATGTGACACGCAAAGCTTTCTAGGAAAATGGAAAAACGTGGAGAATGCCATAGACATTTTTCTATTCTAATTTGTATTCAGGTTTTTAGAATGGAAGTATAAAATAAATCACTGAATACTTTTTTTACGTTCCATAGAAATCTGAAAATTTAAACGCAGAAGAGAATGTGAAGAAAATTTTTATTACGACAGACAAAAGTTATTATGCAATATCTTCGGAAGGTGACATTTAAAGAGTTAAAATATCAAATGAATAAGAATCAATGAAAATACCCGTAGAAACTCTGCGAGGCTTTCGCACTGCAAACTTTGAGTTTATTTTCTGATACATTTTTCATTTTACATTTTTCATTCTGTAATATTTTAATCAAAATCTTGCTTTAACGAAATATGTGTGCATTATGTCAAAAGCTTGTTCGAAAATTTTTGTATATAATACCACATGCATCGTTGTGCATTTTGCATACGCAAAGAAAAAATTAAGTTGACATTAGAAAAATTATGTATGATGATACGTAACCTAAAAATATAACGAAAATTCAGCTTGCCATTACAGAGGTGGGCAAAAAATCCTATTCAATGATACCTCATTCACCATTGTAAGCCACATATTAGTGTAGAAAAAGGGATGATGATAACAGAAATAATATACATGATCATAAATTATAAATATATTACAATTAATCAGACATGCAAGTAAAAATTACATAAAATACATATGCAATTAAAAATGCAAATGTTTTGGGCTACGTTTTAACTCCTCATCAGTGCAGTATGCAGTAACATTCAAATGACCAGAAAACTATGCATCATGTTTACAGTTAATAATTACTAGAGGTTAAAATCAAATAAAGTATAAAGAACCATATCAAAATAATGCTGTGTATTCAGGTGGAGCTGCACATTCTTCATTAAACGGCGAAAATTGCTTACGTGCCTACAAATCTGGAAGCCTGCAGTCTAAACTTGTACGGCATTCTTTAGATACCGACCATAGCCCAGATTTCGCAACTATGACAGCTATCACATCCAGTTGCATTAACTTTAAAAGTAGAGTTTTTCTTGAAGGTATGCTCACTCGTAAGCAAATTTCTTCGATTAATAAATCCTGTGCAGTTCCACCTGAATACACAGCATTGCTTTGATATGGTTCTTTATACTTTATTTGATTTTAACTGTTAGCAATTATTAACAGTAAACGTGATATATAGTTTTCTGGTCATTTGAATGTTATTGCACTGATGAGGGGTTAAAACGTAGCCAGAAACGTTTGCATTTTTTAATTGAATATGTGGGGCATTCTCACAATCTTTTGACTTTCGGGAATAAAAATCTGTTGAAATTAAACTTGATAAATTAACATTTTAATCTGATAGACGAATGCCTTTATGATTCAAAATAAAGCAAAAATGGTAGGAGCGAAATTTTTTTTATTTAATTGAGGTTTAAGTTAAACTTGCGAGTTTAATTTTCCTTACCATTTTACCACCATAACTTTCTATTTTCTTCTAAATTTTTACTTATAATGAATTTGCATAGTACCCACAGGATATTCAAATAAGGAATAATAGCAATGTAGTATTTTTTGTACAAAAGTTTGGTATAACATTGTGTTAAAGAAGGGACGGAAGAAAAAAAAAATGGGATGGTATAGGAAAAGGGACGGTAATGGCAAGAAAGGGATGGTAAGGATGGGACGTAAGGAAAATTACTATTTTTAGGCAAATCATGTTAAGACTAAGTGATAGCCACAATGTTCATTGATTTTTAGAAACAGTTATTTACATCGGATTAAATTAAAAAAAAATAATTTACCTCGAAAAGTGCAGGAATAAACCTTGGGGACGGTAAGACTACCAATAAAGCCGCGCTGCTTGAAATTGATATTTAAATGCTGATTTAAATTCTGCAGTAAATTTCCTGTCAAAGAATTTTAGACATTATTTCTCTAGCATGAGAAAAAAACTTGAAACACATTCTGTGGTTGCCTCTGAAGTGATTTTCTGTATAAGTTTAGCAAGAGGGATGGTAAGGAATCTAAAACCCAGGGACAGAGTTCAAAAAATTATACCAACCCTAAAAATGTGTGCAGGTTAATGTTTTGCTACATATTTATATAAAACAACTGTCCCAGTATCGGAAAAAATTGCATTGAATTACTTTTATTGAAAATTTTTTATACAGACAGCTAAAACTTAAAAATCAGCATCAGCGACACCGGGCGGTATAGGAGTTTTCCTGGTATTTGGACCCCCAACATCGTCCAAAACTTATTTATCTCGTTAATATTGTCATGAAATCATGCAGTGGGATGTCCCCCAGTATATGAAATAAAACAACCCACAAGAATATGTACTAAAATAAAATTTATTATTCAGGGACATAAAAGTCAAAAGATTGTGAGAATGCCCCATGTATTTATGCATTTTTTACTTCTATGATGAATTGTAATAGATTTCTAATTTTTAAGTTTTGTATATTAAACGTTAAAAAATGTTCAGTTATTTTAATACATGATTATATTTGGGATTTATTTATTTGTCTAAATCAATAAAATATTTAAATTAATTAGCGTACAGGTTTAAGCAAATGTGATAAAATGCGAATGAAAATTTTAAGCATCAGAGCTCAAAGCACACTGTAAAAATAGACAAATGTTTCTTAATCTACTTAATCTACGAAAATACAATATAAACAGGAAAGAAAATATACAGTAACCTATTTCGCGTTACCGATGATTCCGGAAAGCTTTCCTTATCTCTAGAAACCCCAGAAAACAATACAATTTCAAGATTTAAGAAAGGCTTTATAAAGTCAAAAGTTTCATAAGTTTATTTTGCTGCTGCTGATTTTCGGAAACGAGTTCTTAAAGTGTATTAATCAGTTTTCTCAAGCTGGAATAACGGTTTTCAGGATGCTATCGATTCTCAACTGAGCATTTTCAGTTGCGTAATTGAACTTATATATGCAAAAATAATACTTATTTTAATGTTAATGTTGTTAATTATTATACACTGCTGAAAACAATTAAAGGATATTGCAGTTTTAGGTGGATTTTGTATCTGGTAAACTGTTTAGCTGATTGATACATGGTCGACAGACATAGTAGGTTATATGAGAATAAATTACACATGTTTGGAAGAAAAAAATGCATTTTATTGCGCATTTGTGTACTAAAGGAAAAAAACACAATTTGTGCATATGAGAAAAAAAGAATAAGAAAAGGTGTTTTCTTTAAAGAAAATCATTTTCAGTAGGGGGTATGGTTTTCACGGGCGGTCAGCAACGTTGAACACATTTGAGGCATAGACTCAATGAGGCTATTAATGACGAGTTGGGGTATTCTGCCCCACTCTTCCAGAAGAGCTCTTTCCAGTTCTTGGAGAGTTTGTGGGGGTTGTTGGCCGCCAGAAACTCGTCTTCCTAGAGCGTCCCAAACGTGCTCGATTGGATTCATGTCTGGAGAACACGCTGGCCATTCCATTCGAACGATTCCTTCCTCGAAAAGGAAATCCTCCACCAGGTTTGCACGATGTGGCCTGCAGTTATCGTCCATTAAAATGAAGTCATCTCCGATTGCTGCAGAGTAAGGGACTACAAATAGGTCTGAGGACCTCATACCTATATCGGCGACCACTCAGAGCTCCATCTCGAATGATGTAGAGTTCAGTGCGCCCGTCAATGGAGATGCCACCATACACCAACACTCCTCCACCGCCAAATCTGACACTTTCGTGCACAAACGCAGGATTATTCCTACTGCCACGGTCCCTCCAGATGAAAATACGCCTATTATCCGGATGCACAGAAAAACGGGACTCGTCAGAAAACAGAATATTGCTCCATTCATTTCTCCTCCATTTGACATGCTCGGTTGCCCACTTCCTGCGGTCGCGACGATGCCTTGATGTTAATCTAACACATACCATCGGTCGGCGAGCATACAGATCTACAGCATGGAGCCGGTTTCGGACAGTCTGAGTTGAAATCGTGGTACCTGTAGCCGAGCGAAGGTGTTGTTGGAGAAGAGTAGCGTTCATGGTTCGGTGTCTCCGAGCTGTTAACGCTAAATACCGATCTTCATTGGGCGTTGTTTCCCATCTACGACCTTGCCCTGGTCTTCGGCCTGCACATCCACTCTCCAAAAAACGGTTCCAGATCCTGGAAATGACACTTTGTGACACTCCAATGGCTTGCGCTACTTCGGCTTGAGTTTGGCCCCCTTCTAATCTACCAACAATTGTCAAAGCTTCTGAATCTGTCAAATGACTTCGCCAAGACATCGTACTCATCGAAACAAAGCAATCACTGAATGCCGATCTTCCTTGTCTTCATTCTCTTTTATCCAGTTGAAAGTCAAATTTCATTCGCTGCCGCTGAAGCGACGTTTTTGACGTCGAACTCAAAATTTGCATACTCCACAGTTTGAAAACCAGAAAAATTTGCATTTGTGATTCTCTTCTTCTATTTTCGGCAAAAAAAAATTCGTTTATATCTTTATTTTATATAAAACTTCAAATATCCTTTAATTGTTTTGAGCAGTGTATTTGTCTGTAAAACATGTTGGTTGAAGATGAAATTTTTTGCTTGAAAACTGATAGCATCCGAAAGACATATATTCCCGGTTGGAAAAACTCATTGATATATTATAAAATCAACTCTCAAACGTATCAGAAAATCCATGGCAGCAAAAGGAACTTTTTTTATAAATGTTTCTTGAAATCTCGAAAACATTTTGGTTTCTGAAGGTTTTAAAGATACGGAACGCTTTTCGGAATGGTAACTCGAAAGAGGTTTTCGTATATTTTTGTTTTTTGTTACATTAAATTTTCACAAATTAAGAAACATCTGCCTTTTTTCTAAAGTGGGGTTTAAACCACCATTACGGTTATTTTACCATCGTCCTGTACACCAGGCAGCTCATATTTATGGAATTCGTTCAATAGCCCAGTGGCAGGGGAGGGAAAAAAGGCCAAATTCGGAATTAATTAGGGGGAAGCTGGAAATTATTTTAATTCATTTAGTTTAGGTCTAGAATGAATATGCGAAGTTTTCCCTCTCGTAGTAGGTGAGCGTTAGAAAATATGTACAGGTTTATAGTAAAAAAATACTTTTTTTAGATACCATAACAGTATCTCAATACAGCTAACTCAGTCAAAAACATTGTCAGTACAAATGTTGTAGAGCTTAAAATTTTAAGTGTAATGAGTACCTACACTTAATATTTTTGTTGAACATTAAGGTCACAATTCTACTTTAAAATTTCAGACCCGTGGTTAGGGTGTTGAACTAGGAATTAATTAGGACAAAACTGGAAATTGTTTTAATCCGATAAGTTTAGGTCTAAAATGAACGTACTATATTTTCTTCCTCGTATTTGAGTGAAGGTTAGAAAATATGTACATATTTATTTTCGAAAAACACGTTTATTTTAATTACCTTAACAATATCTCAAAACAGCTAACTCTATTAAAAACATTATCAATACAAATGTTGTAGAGATTAAAATTCTGAATAAAGTGAGTACCATCATTAATATTGTTGTTCAACATTACGGTCGCAATTCTATTTCATAATTTTTTAAATCAAGAGTTTGAAGCCAGGAGAGACAAATTAACATAACAATATCTCAAAATTGCGGCCTTAATATTGAACAAAAATATTTAGTGTAAGACTCATTTTACTCAGAATTTTAATCTCTACAACATTTGTATTGACAATATTTTTGACAGAGTTAGCTCTTTTGAGATACTGTTATGGTATGTAAAAAAACGTGTTTTTTGAATATAAATCTATATATATTTCCTGACGCTCACCTATTTCGAGGGGAAAATGTTTTGCAGTGTATTAATCAATTTTCTCAATCAGATATATAATGTTTTAAGATCCTATCGATTCTCAATTGTGTCGTCTAGTTGCAAAACCGACCATCTCCAAAAAATAAAATTTTGGGGGAAAGCTGATTTTTTGCCACACTTAGCCAAATAAAGTTTGGAGCCAAAACTCTTCAGTTTTATAGTCATTAGGGCAGTATATTTGACAACACAAAGTAAGGTGGCAGGGGCACATGTAGGGAGGGGATTATTTAAGTCTTTGTTTTGGGTTTGGCCGATTTTGCAACTTACTTTGGAGTTGGTCGATTTTGCAATAAATCAGAAATTAATTTTTGCTAAATTTAATCTGACATTGTGTTTTTAGGGGTAGCAAATACATAAAAATATTTTGTTCAACTAAATGTTATTTAACAAAAATAACTTTAAGAAAGTGATTAACGTAAAACGACATTTACACAGTTACCGATTCTTAAAAGTGACTAACAGTTAAAACTAACTCACTAGCTGTTAAAACTGACTTAAATGCCACTAAACAAATTATTTAAATGACGTCGTATTATTTTAAATAAAATTATTAAATTTAAAAAACAAACAAAAATCATACTATGTACATGTACGTACAATTTCAAACTTTAGTTGTCTCATCGTTTTCGACAGTCTCACAAATTTCGTCAAGATGGTCCATCTATGTGTCTTCTTCTTCATCATCTTTGCTTTCTGCTTCTTGAGCAGCTGATGCTAATATATTTTTGTAAAAAAAAATAACCGCTTGTCAGCTTCCCAATTTGGTCCGGAATGTTTTTTCAGTAAGTTTTGGACATCCTGAAGTTTTAGAGACTTCATCACGGTATCCGGAGCCACGTCCTCAAGCTTGCTGTTCATAATGCTTCTCTTACTCTTGACAACAGACTTTCTGGCTTCTACCTCAAATTTGTAGAAGACCTCCCCTTGCACCAACACCTTATTTTATATTTTGTTATGAATTTTTTTTCGTAAGAGCAAATTTGAAATGCCACTGTGCAGGTGGTTTGGGGAAGAAATTGCTGGTCTTCTTCCAATCATGGTCAATCTCTTCCTTGCTTGAAAACTGTTCCATGTTCAGATAAAATTTCTTCATAATTTGCAGACTGAACGAGGGAGTCGATCTTCTTCAACCTCCTTTCAATTTGAGCTAAAACACAGCCTGGAGGGATAAAAGATTACTGAATCAACGTAGGCAAGTTATTAGATTAATACATATTATGTCATCATGATAATTAATTTATCAAAATATGATAACTATGACGCTATTATGCTATTAATTAATTATGTATTATATTATCACCAGGGTTGATTACCCATAAGGCCAACTTAGGCCATGGACTAGGAGCGTACGTTGGGTAGGGTTCGCAAAATGAAGAACTTTAATGTATTTAAATTTAATGAAATAAGGACAATTTAAAATTGTAATGAAAAGTGTTAAACAAAAAATGAATTTGTAACAATTACATTTAAAACAATTTTTCTACTTTTTGATACACCAACACAAAATTCTCTCAGATTTTAAGTGTAACAAAAGCCCGTTCATTCACAATCTACAACCCTCAAAATACTAAAGTTTATGAAACAAAATTTTAATGGATTATTATTTAATTAAATAGATTAAGAAATTCTTAAATTTATCAGAGAAAATTCAATTACAGTTTTATGAAGGAGGGGGAGGGGGGGAGGGGTGCAGAAAAGTATTTTGACCTAGGGCGTCAAAAAATGATAAACAGCCCCTTGTTATCAAAAGGTGTAGATTACTTTTGAAGTTTGGCTTTTATCCTTTACCACATCGTAGGTCCACTTTGCCGCTTCCTTAGACGATTAGTAGACACTTCTCCCACAAACTTTTCCATAGTCGGAGAAAACACGAAGCTAAATTATTAGAAAATTTGTATGCACCAAGGGAGAGCAGTCACAGGCGAGAGAAAACAGGATAAAGTTAATCTTATCCTGTTCTTCTAATCTTAAATCTTCTAATCTTCTAATCTAATCTTAAGTGAGAGGTTATTATAGGGCCGAGCAGAAGCGTCATCTAGCGGGTATGGAGATGGCCGGTTTTGAAACTCACAGGCTGAAGGATTTGGCCGGTTTTGCAGCACATCGTGATTTTCAAACGCATATAACACAGGAATTGACCGGTTTTGGCATAGTTTATCGTTTCCAGATGGTCGAAACCTTTACTTAGAACTGAGAAAACTGAAAAAACACATTTTGCATTTTTGAGGTGTTGGCCGGTTTTGCAACTAGACGACACAATTAAACATTTTCAGCTGTGTAACTGTATGAATACATTCAAAGCTAACAGAATAATATTAATATTAATTCTGTTAATTTATTACGTTTGTCTGCTAAACATGTAGTGGAGTAGCAACTCATTTATAAAGAGTCTCTAGTGATTTGAATGTGAACGTGACGTCCAACAGTTAACCTGTGTGCTCAACAGAGACGTCTTTACTTTCTTTTACTCTAATTTTCCGAGGTGTGTTTGAATGTCTTGGAATCTAGGGTTTCTGGTTTTCTCTTTAATTTCATGGAAATCAGACAGCGTCACTCAATCTGCAGAGTATTACAGATGAAGTGAAAGTTTGTGTCGTGCGATTTGGGTCGAGGCCTACCGCTCTGGAATAAGAGGCCTGTGCTGGAGGAAAGAAGGAGTTTGCAGCACGTGTAAGCGAATTTAGAATTTGTGCTATAAGCGGTTGCCAGTTGATAAGATATTTTGAATTATTTATTGAGAAAATAAAAGCTTGTTGACAAACACTTATTATTAGTTAGATGACATTGGGGATTCGTGTTCTTGCTTGGTTGCCATTGAATGTAGGTCAAATGAGTGAACTGACTCTGTCACACACCTACCCGATTAGCTTACTAAAGGCGTTTTAACTTTAAATCCGAGTTATGAAAGATCTTCAAAGTAGCGGCCTTGGCGGATCCGCTACAAACATGTTTGTTGAGCATGAAAATTTTTACTTGAGAATGTTTAGCATCCGAAAAAAATTAATACACCATAAAAATATTTGGAAACGATTCCAAAAATCAGTGGCTAAAAAGAAATTTTGTTTTTATAAATGCTTCTTAAAATCGCAAAAATATATCAGTGTCTGAGGTTTCAACAGAGAAAGAACGCGTTTCGGAATTGTTGGTAACTGAGAAGAGGTTTTTTACTTTGTGTATTTACTTTTGCGGTTATTTGATAGTTTCCTAGATTAAGAAAGATTTGTCTTTGTCTTTTTTAGGGTTCCATTCTTAAAAAGTAAAAACTGAGCTATTATAAGATTACTCGTGTGTCTGTCTGTCATAGCCATTTTCTTGTAAACTATGCAACGTGGAAAGTTCAAATTTGGCAGAAGTAATAAACGCTATTGACCCACATAATTTATAGATTATTAACCATTCACATATATTTTTAGAAAAAATGTAAGAAGGGTAACTAAGTTATTTGAAAATAAAAATCTTTTTTTTATATTGTGATGGCTATCGTGTGAAAGCTCTCGTAACGTCGAAATTGAAAATATATTACTTTAATTTTAGGTGTTATATTTTCAGAGACATTGTCGAAAAAGTAACAAAAAAATATGTTCCCGTCTCCCCTCTATTTTCGAATCTACTGAAACCAAAATTATGAAAAAATTGATGGTAGTAGAAGTTTATTTTGCCTTGCAGGAAATCCATAGCGATTATACTAGGCTTCATAGTTTTTGAGAAAATCGCATTTTCCCGTTACACATAAATTTCATTTTGCGAGCACTCAGCAAGAGATTTGAGAGATGCTCGATGCACCTATCGTCGCGGAAGTATAAAATGATTGTTGATAATGATTTTAGAAATAAGTTGTCGGTAATTAGCTGAGATATTAACCTTTAAAGACACGGATGGTTCGGACATACATAAAGACAGGGGCAATATATTCAATGCGCCATTGGCTTTTAAAGCGTAGATAACAACCTATTATTCTTTTGGAGACGATTTTTTGTAATATTACATTTACTAATTAATATATTTATTGTACGGAACCATCTGTGCGCAAGTAATACTCGTACTTGACCGATTATTTTATAGTGTAAGGGAGATGGGGTATGAAAGGGACATTTTGTTTTTATAAGCTTATAAAATAATGACATTAAAAGATATCATTCTCATGTTTGCACCTAATTCGCACCTAAAACGTTTGATGTAATACTAGTACAACCTCTTATCTTCAAGTACAGTAATTTAAAATCTGTACGCATTTTTATAAATTGGGAGAAATGTCCCCCTTAACCCCATTGTAGGGGATGAAAGGGACACACATAAATAAAACTATTTTCTGAACATTTTTTCCATTTTATTTGCGATTACATTATTTAAAAATAAAAATGATAATACACAAATAAAAATAAAACATATTGCAGCATACCATAAAACAAAAACAAGAAAATAACTTGTTTAGGCCTACTTGACATAAAACAACTTTAAATCAAAAATTGTCAGAAAGATTCAGCTCTGTCTGTTTCATCGCTAACGGATTTAGGTAACTTCATCACAATATCATTAATATTCACGTCATTCATGTCAATAGTAACAGTAAATAAAAAGTAGTTTTATTCTTTTTTTTTTCTGAAAAAATTTACTTCGAATACATTCCGAGTGCTTTTCTGGAGTTTGTGGATAAAGTGCGACAGGATTGTCACCATAATTATTCCATTATCTTTCGCAAATTTTATTGGTTTGATATTCATATTGCTTTCATAATTATAAAATAAGAGAAGCTTAGGATCAGTTTTGGAACAACTAGAATATTAAGCTAATGATCAATTGTTTTAAAAAAGTTCTGCTGTCATCCACCAACTTTGATGAGTAAGTCCAAGCCTTTGGGATTGAGCAGCTCCGAGCATGAACTCTTTGTAATTCTTCCTTGGGAAAACGAATACTGTTGAACAGAGTTACTTGATGCAGAAACAAAAGTGTGACAAGTTTACAACGTTCAGCTGATGTTACGTGAGAAAATTGCTTTCGCCACGTTTTGCTACTAAATTAGGTGGCTTGTGCTCTGTCATTAAACCTGTTTCATCACAGTTACTATTTATTATATTCCGTGTGAATTTAGAGCGATTTATTACTGACTAAATGTTTTAAAAAATATCAACATTAGTTTTGTTGACACTTTTACTTCCTCTTAAACTATTGGCTATTGGTTTTCTTAAGAGAAAGTAATGAATTTCGTTGATTAAAATCTTGGAACCAACCAATTCCAGCTTTCTTGTTTGTTTGTTTGCCAAGACAGGGACATATTTGGAGAATTCAAAGAAACTGAACACTCGTATACACAATTGTTAAACCATTGTTCATATTAGATGCTTGGAACAAATATGAAGCTAACTATTTTTATTGAGCTTCACTAAAAACTTTTCTATTATCAAATGGGCGTATTGAAATTTATCTGTTTGCTCATTCTTAAATTTTAGAACAATTCTTTCTAAGTAGACTTTTAAATGCCATAGGCTTTAACTGTTCATCTCTCAGATACACCTTTTTTCCTCTACTTCAGATAGAGCACCCGTCATTTCTTCTTCAGTTATTCAATTTTTCTCAATTTTTCTTTTATATTTTCGAAGCATATTGATTTTTTGATGATTTTTGGAAAAAGAAAATTTACCTAAACTATAGGTATATGTTACTGTAATGTTCGTATATTTTTGTTCTTCATAATAATGCCTTCATTCTTTCTACATAAAAAACTAAAAATCATAACTTAAATTTTAGGAAACGTAAATAATATTTTGTCGAAATAATTATAAACAACGATGTCCCTTTCAACCCCATACCCACATATCGAAATTAAAAATGTATTCATGCTTGACGGTTTTTTAGCTAAGAAAATATACTGGTATTCATATAAAGTGTATAATTTACATTACTAAATAACATAAATATTAGCTAAACACAATATTAATTTTTTAGAGAAAATAAGAAAAGCAAGATCATAATTTACTTTTTAATATCAAAATCAGGTTTTGCTTTCACCACCTGCAACGCTACAATAGCTGACGTTAGTTATAAGGATTATTGAGACAGAACAAGTATCGCCATCGATTGAGCCAAAGTTTAAAATTTATACATTTTATTTTCTTCCTGAAATATTGAGTGTCCCTTTAATGAACAACCCTTTCATCAAAAAAAATTTTAATAAATTTATAGATTTTATATTATTGTTTAATTTGTAAATAGCATGTAAATGAATTTATTGCGAAAATATATTTTTCTTTATGGTAAATTATAAATTAAGCTAATCGATTTGTATTCTTCATTTAATTGAATAAAAAAAATAAAGTAACATGCTTGTAGATTTGTATGCGCAAGTTGTCAGGGAAAAAGAAAAAAGACTTCTGAACACAATAAACATCAATAAACATTTTCTTATTTCTTTAGAGCCTAATTTGTATTCATGGTTTTTAGAATGGAAACATAAAATCGACGAACACTCAGTTATATTGTATAGAAATGTGAAAATCTAAATGCACAAGAGAACCTGAATAAGTTTTTATTTTGTCAGAAAAAGATTATTCTGGAATACCTCACGAAGAGAAAATAGTATTAAAAAAGTTTAAATAATAAATAAATACTATTTATTAAAACATTTTAGTTGAAATAAGAATTTCTCTAAATGAACGAAATCTTGGAATTGAACTATAATTAGAGATCGGTTGAATATTCGTTTATGGTACTAGATTTGAGTTTGGCGAAAATCCTGCGAAAATTTGGTCGGGACCGAAACCGGCAACCCAAAAATATCCTTTCTTCTTTCGGAAATTTTGAACATTACTCATTGATTAGAGCTGTACGGGCTCATATGGACACTTTTTATTTTTTGTTATGAACTCCATTCTTTATGATTATCAGTCATCACTCTCAAGACGTGAGTGCAAATTATTAATCAAGCAATATAGATATAACTAAACTTTGAAGGCGCTTTCCCCTAGATCATTAAAAGCTGCAGACTAGACAGTAATTAAATTTTTTTAGTTTGAAACCACAGAAGTTGATTGAGTGCTCTCTATGAAAGGTGTGGTGAAACAGCTGAAAGTTTAGGTCAATATATTGAAAGAACTTTAGTTTCTGCATAATTTTTCCAGTTATTTTGTTTTAATTTATTTTTGGGTAAGCGATGGCGCCATTGAGGTTATTTTAAATATTTTTTGAAATTTCTGTTACTTCTTTCAGTTTGTATATATCTTTGATTATTTAACGTGTAAATAATTTTTGACGTTTTGTGTTTTAGAAAATAAACTCCTGATGATGGTTTTAAAGATAAACTGAAAAGTCGAGTATGATTTTTATTTTCGTGATTTTAATTTTTACATCTTTGTTTAAAATCTCGAAATAAAGCGTAAGTTGGATAGCAACTTATTGTTTTTGTTCTCACAGTAAAAATATTCATTTTCTTCTTTTTTTAAGCACTCTTTTATAAGCAGCAGCTGTTTAGCTTAACACTAGGGACGAGATAACTCGTCTTCCAGGAATATTAGCTATCAATAAAAAAGATCAATTCGTATCGGAAAATTTTGTCACTTAATTATTAGACATTGATTCCGTTATCTAATGTCTAATAATTACCGGGCAGAATTTTCCGGTGCAAATTGATTTTCCCAAATGGAGACGATATTTCATTATTACTTTTATGTTTGTAAGGACAAAAAAATCATTAGAGTGAGAAATGTTATTGAATATTATTTTTCAAAGTAAAATAAACAAGTTTTAAATCAATTTGTGTTTTGTTTCAATTTTAGCGCTGCGAGGAGCAACTCAGGCTCTTAGCGCAAAGGGTGGGACAAAAGTGCGCCATTGCCGCGATGAAAGTGTTATGGGGGTAGGATCGTCGCGTTGAATTGTACGCGTCGAAAAAGTAAAAAAAAAAATATCACTATGTTCCAAGCTTCAAAATTTGTGTAATAAGTCAAAAATAAAAATCAAACTTCATTTAAATATAAAGCTCATATTTAAATTTATATTTAACCTTCCGTCTACCAGACGGGTCCATTGGACCCGACAGCAATATTTAATGTAAATTTTTCTCATGAAAAATAGCATTCAAAGTTTCGCGATTACATGACCTTTTCCTGCAATTGTCTCCTCTATGTATATGCAATTGCGATTAAAATTTTGTTCGAAATTTTTTACCTATTTTTAATTTGTTTCATTGTTTACCACGCGGGTCCATTGGACCCAACATTAAAACAAACGTAATATACTGTTGCTTTCTTTTTCTAGGGTTGCCATAAATCATGAGGAGGAACAGGGTTACCATAATTGGCTGTTTATCGCCCATTTGGCGATGGATTTTTAGCGCCAATCTCGCCGAATTTGGCGACTTTATAATGAAGTTTTGAGATCATTCTAGACTGATCTAGTAAACTTCGTGCTCTATATATAAAAGGTTACTTCTGGTTCAGAGAGTCATTTATCAACAGACACAGTTAGTGAGCGAATGGTGTCTATTGATGTTTTTGAGTCTTTTCATTGAAAATAGGACTTGATATTTGAAGACAAGTAATAAGTGTAGTTTGTACGTGCTTTGTTATTTTACAAATATTCATCATTTTCTTATTTCCTAACTTATTTTTTGTTAAAAACTGAATTGAAGATGAACAGAAAAAAAGTATTGACTCAAGAGGAAATTCAAAAAATTATGGAAAATCCGGACGATATAGAATTCGACACCGATGATGAAAATCTGTCGTCTGATGAAGGTGAAGTAGATTATGTTGAAATACATAATGAAATTTCTGATTCCTACTCAGAATCTGATAATGATTCCAATGAAGTAAATGTAGCAACCACAAGTACTTCAAATTCTACTTTTGTTTCCAAAAATAATTCACAGATCTGGTATAAGAATGAAGTTGCCAGACCACAAGGAAGACGTACTGAAATCAATATTTTACGTGAAAAATCTGGACCTTCAAGATTTGCAAATCGTGAAGTGGATTCCATATCATCCTCATTTCTTATCTATTTCCGAAAAAGACTTTTGGAAATTATAGTAAAATGGACAAACGCGGAAGGCAATAGAGTATTCGATAAAGAGTGGAAACCTATAGATATTATAGAACTTAAAAAATTCATCGGACTTTTATTACTTATTGGAGTATATAAATCGAAAAATGAAACAGTAAGCGAACTTTGGAGCATAAAAAATGGAAGACAAATATTTCGGGACATTATGAGTCGCAATAGATTCACAAGTATATTACGTGTCATAAGATTTGATGATGCTGCTGAGAGGCGTAAAAGAAGATCAACTGATAAATTAGAGCCAATAAGAGAATGCTTTGAATTGTGGAATAGCTATTTACAAGACCCTTATATTCCTAATTGGTCTATGACTGTCGATGAGCAATTAGTTTCTTTTCGTGGAAAATGTCCTTTCCGTCAGTATATGCCATCTAAACCTGGAAAGTATGGATTGAAGTTCTGGGTTATTTGTGACAGCGTAACATCGTATGCTTGGAAACTGGAACTATATACAGGCAAAAATGAAGTAAGAGAATCTCATCAGGGAGAAAATGTAGTTAAAAGATTGACGAAGGAAATTGAAAATTCTGGTCGTAATATTACATGTGATAACTTTTTTACGTCATATGCATTAGCAACACATCTTACTTCAAAAAAATTATCTCTTATTGGAACAATTCGAAAAAATAAACCTGAATTACCCGCTGTGTTCACAAATCCAAAACATCGTTCTGTATATTCTACTTTATTTGGGTTTCAAGAGAAGGCGACCATCATCTCTTACTGTCCCAGAAAAGGTAGAATTGTTACTTTGCTAAGCACAATGCATAACACTTATGATATTGACAACAGCTTAGAAAAAAAGCCACAAATAATCCTAGATTATAATAAAACCAAAGGCGGAGTAGATACGATGGACAAAATGGTAAGAGCATATAGTGTGAAACGCATGACACGTCGGTGGCCTTTGATTGTATTTTATAATATGATCGATATAAGTGCGATGAATGCATACATAATATGGTTGTCACTGAATGCTGAATGTGATCCGAAAATGAAAAAAAGGCGGAATTTCATTATTCAACTTGCAGAAGAATTAGTAGGTGAAGGAGGTATCGCCGTCTCAACATCTACTTCAGAACAACTTTACGCAAATAGTTTTGAACCGCCACGAAAAAAATCAAGATGTCATATTTGTCCCTCTAAAAAAGATCGAAAAACACGAACATTATGCAAGACGTGTACGAAAAATGTTTGCGGAGAATATTCCGTCGTTATTTGTACTTCATGTACAGAATAATTTTATTATGATGAAAAACGTTTTGTAGTCATTATAATATACTATATATATTACTTTCTTACTGTATGTGTTACTTTCTTACTCTATTACTATATATATATCACTTTTATATATTGTATAAGGTGCATTAATAACAAATATATTCATTGTAGATAAATGGGTGTTTTGTATATTTTGAAATCCTATATATTTTACATATGGGTCCAATGGACCCGAATGGTAGTTCTTGCATATACTTTTTTTTGGTAGTCTGAAGGTTAAAAAAAATATATAT
This sequence comes from Maratus speciosus, assembly GCA_963932465.1. Classification (NCBI taxonomy): domain Eukaryota; kingdom Metazoa; phylum Arthropoda; class Arachnida; order Araneae; family Salticidae; genus Maratus; species Maratus speciosus. The sequence goes on along the minus strand of OZ010788.1, from coordinate 350,604,922 downwards.
GATATAATTTACTGTCACTTTTTGTGACATTCCGACGACTCTCGATATATCGAAGATAATGCAGTTTAGTAATTAATACCAGTAGCTTTGCCAACCCTCCGTTATCATATGACAACCGGAGTGCAGTCGTGGTAGCCTAATTGAAGACAAGTTCAAGAAAACATTGGAGAAATTTCCCCTTCAAGAATAATAGAGGCATCATGAGTTGAACGTGGTTTATTTGATAGGAATATATCGTAATCAATTCCAGTAACATATTCATCAGCTCTCGACGACATCGTTGATCCACTTCATAATAAATTTAAGATGTTAAAATAGTAGTTTCTCCACATTACGAGTCTAACCACCAAGTGACGAGGATTATTTAGACAAACGAAAAAGCGTACAAATTATGAGCTCCTAGTCTTTGCAACACTATAAATACCCAGAAAAACAGGACGCGAATGAATACATTAACAGTGGAGAACCACTCCAGTAGAGAGGTGGGGAGGAATGGGACAGGAGACAAGCCACGATTCGATGGAAAGGGGTGACGAACGCGTGACGTCGAATGATCTCTTTCGAACCGGCGTCAGAAAAACTGCGTAAAAAAACTGCTGGCGGGAAACTGATGGAACAAATAGAATAATAGTGCAAACGATATTTTAAAACATTCGAAGAAAAAGAATTTAGTATCAGAAATAAACTGAAAAAGTATTTTAATGGATTTTGAAGAATAGATTTAAGGTTTTTAGAATAATAAAAGAATACGCATTTAAAGCATGGGAAAAATAAGAGATATTTAAGATAGTATTAAAGCAAGTAAAAAAGGTAGCTATTAAGAATTTGGAATAATTTTACTAAGAATAAAGGGTGAAAATTTTTATTATTACATATATATACTTGCAAATTCATAAATAAATGTTGAAATGATAAGTTTAAAAATATAAGATAATAAGAGAAAAAAATCTTGCGCGCATGATAAAATCTGAAAATATGCATATAAAGAGGAAAGTTTGGTGAAAATAAATATATAATAGCGTTACCTTTATACAAAAAGCAGACTATTTGACGAAAATATTGACTAAATTAAAAAATTAACAGAAAATTAAAAATTTTCATTAAAAAAAATATTTTCAAAGTAAAAAGACAGAAAAAAATATTATCATTTTCTGGTTTTAAGTTGTAGATAATATAGAAATAAATATGTTTTGAAAATTTCTTTTGATTGCCATTCATATTTTTTTAGCAACACTGAGCGCAGCATCAAAGTTCATGGTTTTAAATAAACGCAACGCGAAGTTTAAATATCCTATGTAGTCTTATTATAAAGTCTTAATAAAACTGCCATAATTAGTAAACTATTGGGAATTTTTTAATGCGGTTTTTTACATATTGTTCAGAAATGATAACGGAATAAAAATATGTATAAAAAAATTCGAAAATATTTTAGGTTTAAAAGTATCCTACCCCCTTAATAATCACGCCTAATTTTATGACTGCAATTCATGTTGTTCCAAAAACCTTCTTTTACAATAGGTTAATTTGACGTGGGCCCCCAATTATGGTAAACTCATCGCTTTTATTTGCGATAGAAAATTCTAATTAGAGGATTTATTTTAAAAAGTATAACTTCTGTTATGTTTCTGTTTTTAAGATCTGGCCACAGGAATGAAAAAAGCGGTATTTATATACTATCTATTTAGAATTTCTAATTTTTATTTCACCGTATAATTGTAACTGACATAATACTAAACTATTAATTGATAAAAGCGTAATTGAAAATTATCATACATTTTGAATTTATTAATAATTTATCTATATCTATACGAATATTATAAAAAAGTAAAAATTGTTTGTATGTTAGAGGTAATCTCTGTAGCTACCGAAGCGATTTCATAAGTTAAGGTATTAAAATAATGGTATTAGCCCAACTTAGAACATAGGCTATATTTTATGTCGGTGCCACTACCCCAAAGGGGGTGCAGGAGAAAAAAACGTTCTAAAAATGCAATTTTTGTGTTATAGAAGGGTCTAGAATCATGAAATTTGGAATAGTAATTACTTATAAGATGTAAATGATATCTAAGAACATTTTCTAAACAATTCGAAATTTAAAAGAGGTGAAAATGCACAAAAAGCGTTCTAAAAAATGTTTTAATTGACGGTTCCAACACAATCTCAGGAAATACCAAACCGAATTAAAAAATAATGGTGTGAAAATGATGGTGACAACCCTTGCTCCAAGATAGGCTGTATTTTATGTTGGTGCCACTACCCCAAAGGGGGTGCAGGAGCTAAAAACGTTGTAAATTACGGTTTTTGCGTTACTGAAGGGCGTAGAAATATGAAATTTGAAATATTAGTTACTTATTAGATATAAAGTATTTCTAAGAACAGTAATTAAAAAATTCGAAATTTAAAAGGGTTCAAAATGGACAAAAAGCGTTCTAAAAAACGTTCTAAGCGGTGGTTTCTACACAATCTCAGGAAATAGCAAACCGATTTAAAAAATAATGGTGTCAAAATGATGGTGACAACGCTTGCTCCAAGATAGGCTATATTTTATGTCGGTGCCACTACCCTAAAGGGGGTGTAGGAGTAAAAAAACGTTCTAAAAAGGCTATTTTTTCGTTACTGAAGGGCGTAGAAATATGAAATTTGAAATATTAGCTACTTATTAGATATAAAGGATTTCTAAGAACAGTTCTTAAACAATTCGAAATTTAAAAGGGTGAAAATGCGTGACAAGAGTTCTAAAAAACATTCTAAATGGTGGTTTCTACACAATCTCAGGAAATACCAAGCCGATTTAAAAAAATAATGGCGTCAAAATGATGGTGACAAGCATTGCTTCAATTTAGGCAATGTTTTATGTCGGTACCACTACTCCAAAGAGGGTGCAGAAAAAAAAAACGGTCTAAATTGTAGTTTTTGCGTTACGGAAGGGCCTAGAATCATGAAATTTGGATTGGTAGTTAGTTATAATATATCAGTGATCTCTAAGGACATTTCTTAAAAAAGTCGAAATTTAAAAGGGGGTCAAAATGCGCAAAAAACGTTGTTAAAAACGTTCTAAATTGCGATTTCTATGCAATCTCAGCAAGTACTGAATAGATTTCAAATATAATGGTGTAAAAATGATGGTGACAGTTCTTGCTCTAAGATAGGCTATGTTTTATATCTGTTTCCACTACCCCAGAGGAGATGCAGGAGCAAAAAACGTTCTAAAAATTCGATTTTTGCGTTACTGAAGGGCGTAGAAATATGAAATTTTAAATATTAGCTACTTATTAGATATAAATGATGTCTAAGAACAGTTCTTAAACAATTCGAAATTTAAAATGGGTGAAAATGCATAAAAAGCGTTCTAAAAATCGTTCTAAATGGTGGTTTCTACACAATCTCAGGAAATATCAAACCGATTTAAAAAATAACGGCGTCAAAATGATGGTGACAGGCTTTGCTCCGATATAGGCTATGTTTTATGTCGCCACTACCACAAAGGGGGTGCAGGAGAAAAAAAACGTTCTAAATTGCGGTTTTTGCGATATGGAAGGACCTAGAAGCATGAAATTTGGATTGGTAGTTAGTTATAATATATCAGTGATCTCTAAGGCCATTTCTTAAAAAAATCGAAATTTAAAAGGAGGTCAAAATGCGCAAAAAGCGTTGTAAAAAACGTTCTAAATTGCTTTTTCTATGCAATCTCAGCGAATACTGAATAGATTTAAAACATAATGGTGTAAAAACGACGGTGACAGCTCTTGCTCTAAGATAGGCTTTGTTTTATATCTGTTTCCACTATCCCAGAGGAGATGCAGGAGCAAAAAACGTTCTAAAAATGCGATTTTTGCGTTACTGAAGGTCCTAGAAATATGGAATTTGAAATATTAGCTACTTATTAGATATAAATGATGTCTAAGAACAGTTTTTAAACAATTCGAAATTTAAAAGTGGTGAAAATGCACAAAAAGCTTTCTAAAAAACGTTCTAAATGGTGGTTTCTACACAGTCTCAGGAAATACCAAACCGATTTAAAAAATAATGGTGTCAAATTGATGGTGACAACGCTTGCTCCAATATAGGCTATATTTTATGTCGGTGCCACTACCTCAAAGGGGGTTCAGGAGCAAATAACCTTCTAAAAATGAAATTTTTGCGTTACTGAAGTGCGTAGAAATATGAAATTTGAAATATTAGCTACATATTAGATATAAAGGATTTCTAAGAACAGTTCTTAAGCAATTCAAAATTTAAAATGGGTGAAAATGCGCGAAAACCGTTCTAAAAACGTTCTAAACGGTGGTTTCTACACAATCTCAGGAAATACCAAACCGATTTAAAAAATAAAGGCGTCGAAATGATGGTGACAAGCCTTGCTCCAACATGGGCTATGTTTTATGTCGGTACCACTACCCCAAAGGAGGTGCAGGAGAAAAAAACGGTCTAAATTGCGGTTTTTGCGTTACGAAAGGGCTTAGAATCGTGAATTTTGGTTTGGTAGTTAGTTATAAGATATCAGTGATATCTAAGGACATTTCCTAAGAAAAATTTAAAAGGGGGGTCAAAATACGAAAAAGCGTTTTAAAAAACGTTCTAAATTGCGATTTCTATGCAATCTCAGCAAGTACTGAATCGATTTCAAATATAATGGTGCAAAAATGATGGTGACAGCTCTTGATCCAAGATAGGCTATATTTTATATCTGTTTCCACTACCCCAGAGGAGATGTAGGAGCAAAAAACGTTCTAAAAATGCGATTTTTGAATTATGGAAGAACCTAGACTAATGAAATTTTGCATGATATATATTTATTAGATATAAATGATCTCTAAGAACATTTCTTTAAAATTTTGAAATTTAAAAGGGGTGAAATTGCGCGAAAAGCGTTCTAAAAACGTTCTTAATGCCGATTTTTCAGCAATATCTCAGGAAGAATTGAACTGATTTCAAAAGTAATGGTAGGAAATTAATGCTGACAGCCTCTGCTGTAACATAGACGCTACTACATGTCGATTTTCACTATCACCTAGAGGTTGCCGGAGCAAAAGAAACGTTCTATATTTCGATTTTTGTGATCGGTAGGGGCTAGCAACTTGAAATTAGCCAAGGTACATATATTGTTAGATATAAATGATATTTAAGAACAGTTTCGAAAAAATTGGAAATTTAAAAAGCGGTGAAAATGCGCGAAAAGCGTTCCAAAAACGTTCTAAATTGCGATTTCTACTCAATCTCAAAACATGTTCTAATTTTCGTTTTTTCCATAACTGACGGGTCTAACATTTTGAAATATGGCATGGTATTTACATACAAGATGCAACTGCTTTCTAAGAACAGTCGAAAGAAAATTCCAAATTTAAATGGTTGAAGTGAGCGAAAAGCGTTCTAAAAGCGTTCTAAATTACAATTTTTATGCAATCTTATCAAATACCAAGTCGATTAAAAAAATAATTGTGACAAATTGTTAAAGATAGAACGTGCTCAAACATAATCTATATTTTATGTCTGTGCCACTACCACCAAAGGGTTGCAGGAGCAATAAACTTTCTAAATTGCGATTTCTGTGATACTGAAAAGGCTAGAAACTTTAAATATGGCATGGTAGTTACTTATAAAATATAAATGCCCTCGAAGGACTGTCGAAAATAAATTCGAATTAAGAAGAGGTGAAGCGAAGGGGAGGTGCGAAAAGTGTTCTAAAAAGTCTTAAATTACGATTCCTATGCAATTTCAGATAATATAAACCGATTATAAAAGTAATAATAGCTAATCAATGATAACAATCTCTGATTCCACACCGGCTATATTTTATGCGGATGATTCTACCACCTGGGGTTCACAGGAACAACAAATGTTCTAAAAAAGGCCTTTAAAAACTTTCTAAATTACGTTTCTGTGGAATATTAGGAAATAACAAACCGATTTCAAAATTAATGTTGGCAAATTAATGGTGACAGTTCCTTTTTCAACATAGCCCTTTATGTTCAGAGAGGTATTAGGACTTGGGATTCGATATGATGGTTAATTTTAAGATGTAAGAAGATGGTTTCTAAAAAATTCAAAACTTCAAATGAATACTGAAATGAGGGTATTAATTGAGCATAAAAGTTTCAAAATATTTTCTAAATTATCATTTATTTAGTTTTATTTCTTTGCATTAATTTAAGTTTAATTTCTGCTTAATGCAGTGTAATAATGAAGTTTAGTCAAACTATGTTTTAAATACTATTTTTTGAATTATTCCTAAAACTATTATTTCTTTTAATAGAAATTAGACATATAAATATCACTTGGCATATTTCAAATATTACGCGAGAAAAGCCGCGGGGTTTGATAGTATTTTATATTTTAGAGTTTAAAATGTGCGATATTTGCAGTTCCACTGCTAGTTGGTCTATTTAGTGAGCGCGATTGAAGTTTAATGAACTCCATTGCACACAATAGAGCGTGGACGAGAAATATCAAATTTTCTAAAAATTGTAACACTCATAGAAGAACGGGTAAAAGTTTCAATAAATAAATAAATATACGAGGGTGAGTCGGAAAATAAGTTTCTCCCCTGGCAATTGTGGACAGAGGTGTGTATGAAAGACAAAACATGTAATGAAATATTAAAGATAAGACGTAACTTTATTTTTCTACTTACGTGCGAAGTGAGTTGAGACATTTGTCATACCCTTTATGAGCTTCATAAAGCCCTCCAGGAAAAAAAAAAACAGGGCTCTGCATACAAAAGAAGCGTTGAACGGCTTGTGTGACTTTAGCATTGCTTACAAAGAAGTAGTCAAGCATTGCTTTCATCTGTAGTGGCTGTGCACGTCCGTCCAGGTCTCGGTCTGTCCAACACTTGCTGACGCCCCTCACTGAATTGGCAGCACCATCCCCGCACCATTTGTTTCGACATCACTTCTGGCCCATAGACTCCCACGTGGCGGTTGTGGCTCTCCAGGTGCCCATTCATAGCGGACAACCGCTCCCACTTCCTCCTTTGACCACGAATTCACAACCTATTTTCTCTCCATATCTACCGGCAAGAGAATGATGCAGAGCCCTGATTTTTTCAAGGAGTGCTTTTTGAAGCTTATAAAGGACTATGAGAAATGTCTCAACTCACTTGGCACTTATGTAGAAAAATAAAGTTATGTCTTATCTTTAATATTTTATTACATTTTTTGTCTTTCATACGTACCTCTGTCCATAGTTGCCAGGGGAAACTTATTTTCCGACTCACCCTCGTACGTTATTTTCTAAAACCATATTCCGTTATTACTCTGTATGTTAAATTACAGATGTGGAATAAATGTAGCTTTCAAATTTAATTTCCATAATGTTTAATCGCAACTTAAAGGAATATATACAACTGTTTCAGAATAAGTATAATAATGCCGACGTCTTTTTCAAACGCATTGTTGAAAATAGGAAATAAATCTTAAGATAATAAAAAAGAGATTGTTGTTGCTTTCAGGGTAACCCTGGCTCATATTTCCCCAGAGATTATGTGAACAATAAACGAAACTTATTGGAGATATTTGCATTTAATAGTTTACTTCGAGTTTTCATAAAATTAGTATCCCAATGAGATATACAGATATTATTTTGAAAAGAACTATACACTGTTAAAAATATCGTGAAAAATTACCTCTGATTTTAAAGGCTATCTATTTTCTGACGAATGAGAACGCAACATAAAATCTTATGGAGCGTTCTCATAGGTCAGAAAATAGATAGCGTTTAAAAACAGAGGTAATTTTTCACGATATTTTTAACAGTGTACGCTAGATACTATAGAAAAATAAAAAAAGTAAAACAAATTTTAATTCATATGAAACAAAATGTATTAAAACATTTGGTTTCGCTTGCAGGCATATTGTTTCTACTGTGTTAATGTATACATTTTATGTAATAAATTAATAACAGAAATTCTGACACAAACATTTCTGTTAGTATGAAAGTAACCTAAATATAAAAAAATATGTATACTAGGGGGGTCTTCCCCTATAAGCTACGCTCACCAACCCCTGTTCAGACACAGCAGAATCTAAAAGCATGCTAATTTGATTGGTTTTAAAAAGATTAGAGAAGATTGAATTATAATGAAAAAACCTATAGCGATCTCCCTGTAAACGGGTTTTCGTTCAATTCCCTTTGATTGCAAAAATTTAAGGCCGAATCAGTTGCTGTTAAGGCATCCAATGGTTGTTTTCGTGTTAGATTAAAGTAGATCAGTTAAATATTTGAAACGAAGCTAAAATAAAATGAATTCAGTAAACAGAGTCTTTGCCTACCTGTATTTTTAAACAGTGTTATAAACGATTGACATAATACAATTTACTACAATTACTACAATTTATTGCTCTAACCCCTTCAAGGGCGGTGGTTCATTTTTGGACCACTAAATTTGAATTCTTAAATGCCAGATTGGCACCAGAATATTGGAATGAAAATTTTCCTTTTATAAAGTAAGTGAACAAAAGCATTTTCGTATTTCGAAATTTGTTTGTAAATTTTGGTGCCATTCACTGATTTCAAGATTTTACGAATAGAAATATCGTGCCCCTGAAAGGGTTAAACGCATATTAATGTATTTATTATTTCAAAGTTTCTTTTTCTTTTAATATTCACGTGTAAATACAGCTTTCAAGACATAATTTTCAATATTTTCCTTCTTTTAACGCATACTCATTTAATAGTAATTTTAAAGTTTTTTTTCTGTTTTTAATAGTCACTTGTAAATAAATTTTTAATCGTTAGGAATTATTATTATTTGCGCTGTTTTTAGAATTGAAAACAATCTCTATAAAAATAGCCTGCGTCATGTGATTATTATCAGCAGTTCCGGGCTGATCCCTTCGCTTTTTATATTCCAGGCGGCCATTTTGGTACTTTAATGTTAGCCAGCCACAGGCGATAAGTCACCAAATATTATTCTATCGCCATCATTTCACTTATATTATAACAGTCCAAGTCATGTAACTGCCATAAACAATTACGGGCTGATCCATTCGCTGTTCATAAGAAAGGATTCCATTTTGATTAAAGAATCAAAGTTATTTTTTTCGAATAAAACTACATAAAAGTTGCCATGGTCGCAAAGATTTCTTGGTACTTTTATGTTAGCCAGGTGCATATCTCGCCAATAGTTTTTTCCCTTATCTCGCCAATTAGCCTTTTTTTTTATTTTTCGAGTGGTAAATTAAAACGGTACTACTTGGTTATCCCATCGACAAAAAAAATCTATCGCCAGACTATAAGATTAAATGCCAATAATGGTTGATCGTAAATGTCACATTCATTTGACTTTGAGGAAGTTACACGTATTTACGTCATCAAGTGATTTTTATTTCTAAGTTTTATTTGTATTTTTATTAATGTTATACTAATTTATTTGTTCTTTAATTATTTAAAAAAAAATTACGCCAATTTGTATAATTTGGTGAGTGGTTTGGCGATTTATATAATTTGGCGAAATTGGTCGACGGGTACCATTAGTAGTACCATTAAAACATTACTTTGAGTTTGAAATTAAATGTCATGATTTGTTGCATTATTTAATCGGGTTTGGCGGGATTTTTTTACGACAATTTAGCGAAAATCTCGTATTCGAATACCAGTTACATATGTATTTTTAAATTATTTTCTAATATTTTTAAAATGAAATAACAATAAATAAATTAATTAATAAGTATAGAATAAAACAATTTATAACTTTTTTTAAATAAAAAGAAATAAATGTAAATAAACATTTATTAAAAAATAAGCAACCATAGCCGGGTTAGCATGTCAGGCAAAAATTTTGGCGCCAATTAGGTAACCCCGAGAGTATGTGACATCTGCGCCTAATATTTTTCTTTTCGTTTCGTTAAAAAATAAGAAAGAAGTGAAAGCCATTAATTTTAAATGTTTCAGTTTTAAATGAAAGTTTTGTATTAAATAAAATGATAACGAAATAAAAAAAAAAGCATTGTTCTTAGCATAGATTTAAGGAAGGCCGAACTGGTCGCTAAATTAGTTTAAAATAATAACCTTTTGTAAAATATGAAAAAAAAATATCTATTATGATTAAAACTTGAGTTGCCACCATTAGAAAAAAGTATTAAAATTAGAATATGATTAATATTTCGAAAACTAATTCGAATTTAAAAATTCTAATACCAGTTTTGAGATCAGCGGATCAATACCTATTTTTGGTGTTAATTTCATCGCAAAGTATACCATATTTTAGGAGAAATCGTTGTGAAACTTAATTAGTCGTTTCAAAGAATCGTTTCATAAATTCGTTTCATATATACGTTTCATAAATTCGTTTCATTAGGATTTTATAGATATAGGGTAGATTAATAAATTTCATTTCAGAATAGACTTTTTATGTTTTATGAAACTCACAGTATCGGAACGACAAACTTATTAAATATTTTTAATGGATTATTAATGTTTTATAGTTAGAGACTAAAATGTCATACGTTTTTAAATAAATTTGAATAGATGCTGATAAAATATTATTAATATTTTATCTTTTGATCGTAGTTGTAACCAAGTTTTTCAAGGTTTATTAATAATTCTGCTATTAATAGATGACACTTGATATCTTGACGCCTGATGAAATATTTTTATATATATGTTTTACTAATTACTTTGTATATATAGTGCATATTGGCTTGCAGAAAGAAACACATTCAAAGAAAGTTTCTAGAGAATACTCCTTTTTACAGTTGTCGGGTTAATGTTTTTTTCATTGGAATTTTAGAATAGTCTCAAAAGCATTAATGTAATGGATATGGTAAACTACTACTTTTGATGCTAAAAACAAGTTTGAATGATATTTGTATAGGGTATAGTATAAAAAATTCTCAAAATGGAATGGCAAATATATTTATAGGCGATTAAGGAAACATGATTTAGGAACGGAAAAACATATTCATTTTTGAGAGTATCTATACTAATAAAAGATAGTTGTGCTCTGTGTGTGTGTGTGTATCTGCATGTGTCCGATGGCTAGCAAAATACGGCATGTACGATGTTGAATATTTTTGTGAGGCTAGTCGAAAGTGTCTCTTAATGCACCCGAGACTCAGAATTTAAAAAATCTAATAATTGAGTAAATAATTAAAAATCGGAACTCACTTTCATTGAAAACTCACCTCGGCCATTGCGTGAAGGAAAAAAGCTTTTTTTCTCCCCTATTGCTCATCCATGGCGCAATGTTAGAGGAACTGTCAAACCAAAAATATGTTTTTAGAGCTGAAAACTCTTGCTAATGAATGGTGCAATCGGTTTTAAAAATATGAATTTTAACCTATTCAAATATACCAGAGAATTTAGGTCACTTCAGGCCTCACGGAGACGATATTTTTTCTACGCTAAAAGTAACAAAATGTCCGTATTTTAACACAATCTTTTTAGAGCATCTCAATGGACTAAATTTACATCACCTACAAAAATTTTGGAACGTTCGGATTGGCAGAAATATTTTTTACAAATAAACAAAAAAATGTATGAAATTTCGACTTCGTCGCTTTCGGTGGCATAGACTCCAAAAATCAAATTATACAGGAAATAAAATACCAAATAGCATATACTTTCAAATCACTACTTTTTCATTTAAAAGTATAATTTCAGATAAAACGAGTTAAAGATATAAAATCATACAAATTTGAGGTTAATTTAAGGGTCATGCATCACGGGCCCAAGCAATGCCGGGCGGGTCAGCTAGTATACTATATCTTTGCATAAATAAAAACAAGTGATAATATGTATAGAGCGTCAAATGTAAGTTTGTACAATAAAATACAAGAGTGTGCAGATTCGTCATGCTGGAATTAAAAGATCTTTTGATCGACATCTCATCCTTAGGTAGTTTCTCGCTCGGCATTTGTGTAGTAGAAATTCATTATTAAGTCAAAGATAAAGTTAATTGCAGATTCCTTTATTATGATAACTTGGTATTAAAATCATCACTTGTGTACACGATATTCGTTAGATCGCGTGTAATTCCCAGTTCACTTTTATACAAACGATAAGTTATTACATAAACTTTATTCAAAATATTTGTGAAATCCAATAGTATTGGAATTCAATTATCCGGAGAGTAAATATCATTTGATAAATATAAAAGATAAAAAATCATGGATATTGATTTATTTCTACGTAAATAAAGTTGTTTTTAGGAAAAAATAATATGTACGTACTTACTTGTTACTTTACATGCTGTAGTGAACCCCAATAACATATACCAATTTCATTCTACTTGGAATAATCTGAGATCCTCCAAACGTATTTTAAACTCTATATATCTATAGAACATGCAACTTACTAATTCTTTCGTGTACTTTTGCAAGAGATCAATAAACATTAAGCTCGCTATTAAAAAATTTACGAAGGCAGAAAATGACAATGAAGAAAATACATGAGTTTGAAAAGTATAACGTCTCTAAACTGCACCTTAAAATAACTACCGCAGATAGAACTGTCATGTATATCCAAAGTATTTTTGACTATTCCTGTAAAATACTATGAAGTTTATTGCTCAAGCTAATTTCATCAAATAGGAGTAAAACAAATTTTCGATTTTATTTTTATTTCAATCACATGTATAAACTCCTTTCTAGCGTAGATAAAGATTTTTAACCACAGATATAATATAATCAGCAGTTCTTAAACTGTGAAGCGCGGACCCTAAAGGTGCAGTTGAATTATGGCGTTAATATCCTAGGCGTGTTCGTTCTTTGTATTAAATCTTTGTGTTAAATTAATACCAACCAATCAGCGTTTTTCATTTGTTGTTTACGCCGCAGAGGTTGGTTGGATCTTATAATTTAACGTCAAGAAAGCCAACTCCTAGAACGATAACGCCATGGTCTGGCCCTCAGCTCGTTTTCAAGGAATCTGCTATGGTCTAGCGTTTAATTTTTTTATTTACCTATGTAGATAATATGTTATCTCTAACGAATAAATGTAAAGGAAAGTAAAAAAAACATTTTAAAAGAACTGTATATTTTATTTATATGTTTATATTAGTTTTTATATCATATATTCGATATGCTAAAGTATCACAAAAACTTCTTGCGAAGATTGATGAAGACCACCGATGAAGACAACCGATGAACAACGAGTTAAAAACATTTTTATGAAAATCGATGAAATTTTATTGTTTTAGCTTCAGTTGCATCGGCTAACACGGTGCCGCAAGTTTTTTTTTTATGTTAGTTAGTCCAGGCAATAGAGACCGTATAGGGGCTCTAACGGGGTATAGGCGCTGTAACGGGGAGGGGAAGGGCGGTCTCTGAACATGCACTGCGGCGCTACGTGCACTAAGTACAGGCACTACTGTGAAGTCCAGGCAATAGAGGATTTTACCTGGAAAAATTAATACTAGTTCTGGATTTCGACTCATTTTATGTTTTTTGGATCGCTGAATCCGAATTTGTAACTTCCCACCAAAATTTCACCCGGCAACACCCCAAAAAATTGATTTTTTGAAAAAATTTGGTTTTTGAGAAACGCGCGCGGGGAATGTTCTGAGGCAACCCCCTCTCTCCCCGTTTATCCTACGTCATAATGTCATCTATCCCATTTGTTGCAAATTTGGTCTAGTTTTTGAATTTCGTAATGCTTTTCCCCTAAAACAACAAGAAATTTAAGTTAATAACAACTACTTTTTTTGGGGGGGGGGGGGGTTCGGGGGAGGGGAATTTTTGGGGGTAAGTTAAAAATTCGGATTCAGCGACCCAAAAAACTTAAAGTAAACCTTATAAGGAAAGTTCGGAGGGGAGATGGGAGGGCAAATGTAAATGTGTGAGTGGTTAAGTGGAATTCGCAACTTAGTCCACGCAGCACCGCGCGCATGTTCCGAGGCAGATACCGCCTTCCCCTTCATCCTAAGTCATAATGTCATGTATCTAGTTTATTGCAAATTTTGTCTAATTTCTGAATTTCTAGATACTTTTCCCCTAAAACAATAAAAAAATTGATTTTTTTAATAAAAACCTTTTTGGGGGCTTTTTACCAAAATTTGGGGGGGGGGGGGGGTTGCCGAAGGAAATTTTGGTAGGAAGTTACAAATTCGGATTCAGCGACCCAAAAAACATAAAGTAAGCCGATTTCCAGAACTACCATTAATTTTGCTAGGTAAAATTCCCTATTGCCTGGACTAAGTACATTTTTTGATGCTTTGAAAGACGTAACTCATGATTGAGAATAAAAATCTGTTCTGTTTTGTTCTCCATTATTGTGGCACCAAATGGAGAGCATTAATCAGTAACTTAATTAATAGTGGTATGATTTGTATAATGATTATCTCTTATAATATGCTGTATTATCTTTTAAGTTCGAAAAATGCCGATTAAGACTCATGAAAATGAACATAAAGTTTTGTTGTGGGTTCAGATACAGTGGCTTCATGTTTAGACATATTTGATACGAATTTATTATAGTGTATGGAAGATAAACATTACTTATAAATGGATTATTCTGAGAAATTATGTCTTAATTCATTGTTAACAGTTCTTGCGATATAACTATTTAATATATCACTTTTAATCTCGAATCCATTCTGATTCTTAAACTTGATTTACGACTTATTGAATTAAGCATTGAGTTTTTTCATTTATACTTACAAAAATCTGGGATTAAATCACTTAAAAAATAAAGGACACACCTTAACTGAAATATATAGTTTCTTAGAACACTACATCATGTCAAAAAATATATATATAACGGAATTTCGTTTCAAACGAGAAAATATCATAGTTTCGGCGAAAATAATTCAAACGTACTTGCTTAGAAGAAAATCTCTCTGAAACAAATTCTTAAAGCAGCCCCTTGGGATTCCGTTTTAGTAGGTTTAAGTGTGTTATATAACAATATATTATACGTTTTCCAATGTGTACTGAAATTAAAATATCTACATATTGCATTGAAATATCCAGGGAAGAAATTATACAGTTCTTAACTATTATTCTAGAAAAAAATTCTCAAACTCAATCATCGTTTTGCTATATGTTATTCATGTCACCATATCATTTATTAGAGAGCTAGAAGCCGCCGTTTTTTTTAAAAGTTTGCGTCATATTTTATGCAAGCATAAAATAACTCTGTTTGAAAACTACTTTCAAGCATGAAAAAAAGGAAAAAGAGAATAATGTCAAAAACACTTTTGTGCGAAAACTTTTCAAAGAATGACGAACATCATAAAATATGGGTGAATTTGGAAATTTTTGAAATAACTCAAAAGGAATTTCACGTTTTTCCAAATCTAGTTATAACATTAAAAGGAAGACACTTTTAAAAACTTTGGAAATAACGTAATTTAGGAAAAGAGATATTGATATACCTCCCATTTCATTTTTATTTCGCTAAAGTTTTGTGATTTTATGTTTTGTGTTACTCAACCATATAGAAAGCTTGTTTTAAAAAATCCCATTTAATGTTACAAATCAGAATTTCTTTTAAAATTTACACATATAAGATTTAAAACTTTCAATTAATGAAACTAAATTTTGATCTAATTTTGAATGCATGATTCTTAATGAGATTTAAATCAAGAATTTTCCTATATATATATATATAACACGTAAGAGTACGTAAAACAATTATGAATTATGTATAATTTATACACGAACTCTGTACCATTTTACTAATTATGCCTTATTTGAAATTAATATTAAAAAAATATGTATAATAATCTATAATTTTATCTAACAGAAATCGACTTCTAGAAGCATCGAAAATGCGAATTCAAAATTAAAGCTCTTTCCGCCAGGTAGTTTTAGAGTTATGCTTTTGGATTAGCAATCGTCAAAACTGCATAGCAATGTAGTCGGCAGAAGTAGAATATATGTCTGTAATTAAGTTGTAGTATCAGTAATAAAACGGGAAAGAACGAAGGCCCACATATGTAGACGTAAGGAATCAAAAGTTTAAATTCTTTAAAAGATATCGTGGAAAAACCGATAAAAAACAGTGTTTCGAGATAATTGAATTTAAAGTTTTAACAACATTATTCATTGTTAAATGTCATTTACTTAGTTAAATTCAGTACGACTGTAAACTTACGCATTTTCCCAAATTGTACGACATTATTGATAATAATAATAATAATAATAATAATAATAATAAATACTCTTTTTGTATTTTCAAACCTTTCAGTTCCTGACTAAAATACATCCGAAGTAAAAAAAATGATAGTGGATATCCTTACCAATCTATTGCCCAGACCTCACCTTCAAAATCATAGGCGAAATCCCCACTTAAGAAGTCAGCCTGTCTTCTTCAGAAAATAAATTGAGGTGTTGGATAAGATTTGTTCGTAAAAAGACACTTAACTTCATGCTTCACGTGGTGCGTTATCAAGTAGTAAACTCTAAAATGAGCTGTAACGAATTGTCCGAGTTCTTTCTTTCTTAGTGCTTGCTTTGAAAACTATCGAACATATATTTCGCCTGTTTTTGTTACCAGTCTAGAGTAGTGTTTGTTATGCTAATTTTGTATAAAGAATGTCCATTCGTGTCTATTGTACTGAATATATCGAAGGATTTTTTTTGGTGGATTGAACTAATGGTTCATAATTAATAATGCTTTATTCCTGCTACTAAAGCAATTTTCAATAATTGAGGTCATCAAGTTTTCATACTTTTAACTAAAACCGTAAATTATTTTCATATACATATATTTGTCCTCCATTCATAACATTTTTCACCAGCATAATCTGAGGGGGGTAACTGTGTACGGCTTTCACTGTACGAAAACGCGAATTCGGGCCATTTTTTTTTAAGTTCTCCCTAAAGCCTCTTTGCTATGTAAGAAAAAGAATACGAAAGTCTGCTGCATTTTTTAAATTTATGTCTTCATTCGAAAAACAACGGTTCTGCAAAAATAAGACCAGTTCTTATAATAAATTTTGTTCCAAAATATTCGTTAAAACTTATATTGAAAGGATGATTTTTCTTTCATGAGCAACAAATAATATTTAATTATTTGTAAAATCTACATTTAATCATACGTGACCTGTCTTAAAAGTATCAGACCTTTGACTAAAAAAAGTATGTAAGTTACCTGACGGGATTGGTACCCTAATAACCTTCAAGGTAGCCCCCTTGCGGCTCAACACCTTAGCCCATCGTTCTTTCTACTGCCAAAAATTCTTCTGGAAGGCCTTTTCTTTTTTGGAATGGTATTCAACTTCGCCGTCGCATTTTGCATGTCTCAAATCTACTCTCAAAACGGGATCCTATTACTGGCGCTTTCAGTTTCGGAAACAACTAGATATCGTAAGGAGCCACGTTTGAAGAGTAGAGAAGTTGGCGAATGACTGGAATTCCAGGTTTAGTCAAGAAAGTCTGAATCAGGTGCGAAGAATGAGCTGGGGCATGGATGAAAGTTACTACACCTGGTGAATCTCACGAATTGTTTCGCTTTGAGAATCAACAAGCTTTGGCAAAATTTGATCTAGTGCATTTGCCCAGTTCGTTCACTCATCTTGAGAGCAATCAAAATCCGACTAACAGGTACCACAGCATCTCACTCGATGGCCAACAGGTAGCTATTGGCTCACTGGAACGCGAGGAAAAATTCAAGAATGCTTATTAAAGGGGTCCGGGACACAAAAATCTTCAAATTTTGTAAAAACATTTTATTTCATTAAAACTTTCTCTGTTTATCCTGCGTAAAGTGACTTAATCATATTTCTGTCTTAATTAGAACAAGAAATACTAATTTTTTCGTTTTGGTTTGTTTTCAAAATCTAGCTTTCAAGCAATGGGTGCCATGGAAATGACTTTTTGTGAAAATGCGTTTTCTTAATGATGGGTTTTTCACCATTTCTCGTATTTAAATTCGTATAAGTCAAGAACCACTAAAGATAAAGGGTTCAAACTTGGATCATGTCATTTTTAATTGTTTTACTTTACATTTGATTCAGCATATTTGAAAAAAAAATATTTACTTTTGAAAATATTATTATTTTTTTAAAAGTTGCACCACTTTGTTTAAAATTTTTTCGCTAAATATTTTTCATTTTTTTAACTAATATTTTTAAAAACGCTGAATCGAAATTAAAACTTATATATTTCTGTTTATTTAAATGAAAAAAAAACTGAAATTCTATAAATAATATTTCGAGTTGTAGCGATTGTTAATTACCGCACTTTTTTAATAAATTTTACATTTAAAATTAAAAAAAAAATTATGAGAAGCTTTATCATGTGATTTTGTTTAGAAATATTATAGTCAACAAAAAATTCAGAATTTTAACTCAATAAATAAAAATTTCTTTTAAAATGTGTCCCGGACCCCCTTAAACTGTCTCCTTCCAATGTACACAGTGGCGCACCGCCTTAGAATCACTATTGCGCGCGGAAAAAATAAATGTCAGATACTTATCAGACAGACTTCGTATATTGATGAACACGAATTTGTTTTTTTGTCAAATATATTCATATATACGAAATTACATTTATTTATACATCCATGTACAAAAATTTATATCGTCCATACAGTCGTGTCATCTTGTTCTGAAACATTGTTCTACACCTTCGAACTGATCTCCGAGCTTATATTCTTTGAGCGACTCTATATCTTGTAAAACCTTGTTCTCTTATGTTCTGCATATAGAATTCTTCTTAAACGAAAACTTATTCTCCAGAATGCTTTTTTTTCCAAGAAATCAGCTGGTGATTTTAACCGGTGAATTCTTCAACCATGTCTTTAGCTGCAAAGTCTGAAAAAATCTTGCTTTAAACAAGGGAATAGACCGATTTAAAATCATATTTGCGTGAATTTTTTTAACTTTTTAACATCATGGTATTTTAAGGAGTGTAGGGTTTATTTTTGGTGTTGCGCTTTTATTACGTGCATCCGGAAAAATCATGCTAGGGCTTATTGTCCAAATAAATCATATTTTCTATAAACGGTAAGATACATTGCGACTTTTCAAAAAAAAAAAAAAAAAGTCTAGAATATTTAGTCGCATCGGGGTGAAGGAATTACATGAATATGTTGCAGCATCTTCTCTGACGAGAATTTGAAATATGTCAACAATTAAATTAAAAAATATATATTGTAAAAAAAAAAAAAAAAAAAAAATACTAAAATAATTCGCTTTTTTTACTAAAGGCAAAATTATTATATCAATGATTGTATCCTATCCTTACTGAACTAGATGTCATTGTATTATATAAATCGTACTCAAAATCTGAGTATCTAAAAATTGACTGAAAACGATATTAAATTTTACGTAAAGACGAACAGAAATACTACAGAATTTAATGGAACTTAGGAAAAACTATTGGTTTGTGTAAATTTATAAGTTTTGAATATAAAAAAGAGTTACTTAACGGAATCACAATATTATAATAAAATAAAATTCAAAAGATGCATTTAGAGAAGGTTATTTAGTTAAATAATTTAATATTGCATAAATTAAAATCGTGTTGAATTCCTTTCATGTCTATCAATTTAATTCAAAATAATAAAATTAAAAATGTTTAAAGGTCTCAAAATTCCCTTTTTAGTGTTCCGTACATAAAAAGTAAAAACGGAACCACTGTAAGATCATTCCTGTGTCTGTCTGTTTGTCACAGCCATTTTATTCGTAAACTACGGAAAGCGGATAATTCAAATTGGGGAAAGTAATAAAGACTACTGTCCCACATATTTTCAGATTATTAAACATTTTACAAATATATTTAGGAAAAATGTAGAGGGGCTGATTAAGTTACTTGAGAAAGAATTCTTTGTATATTGTGTGAAAGCTTTCTTAACGCTGAACTCAAAAGTACATTTCTTTTAATTTTAGGTATTATATTTTCAGAGATATCGTAGAAAATGTAGTACAAAAATATGCCCCCGCCCCCCATCTATTTTCGAATCTACTGAAACTAAAATTATGAAAAAAAAATAGAGATAGAAGACGTTAATTTAAACCTTACAGGAAGACTATTGTGATTACCCTAGGTGACATGGTTTTTGAGAAAAGCGCATTTTTTCCGTTACACGGAAATTTCGATTTGCGAGCATTCAGCAAACGTATTGAGGAGTGCTGGAGGTACAGTCGTGGAAAAAAAAGTAAACACCCCTACTAACTCCTCAACAAATTATCGTAGAAGAAAGTTAGTGGTACCGAACGATTGGAAATAAAGTCTACTTTTAAATCACGTATATAAAATTTGCTTAGGGCCATCTACATATTAAAACGAACTTTGTCTTTTTCAATAGCAGTACACAATTCTAACCATAAATGAACTCTACACCCTTCAATGAGTCTAAAAACAAATTTTTATGCAATTCGAACCATAAGTATCCGAGAAATTATTTTAAAACGAGCGTATTTTAAGGGCTGTATCCAAATTGAAGTTCGGTACTCAATTGTTAACTGAGAGAGCTCCCTTCTTGATTAAGGCACCTTAAGCAGTCAAGTAAGCCTGTTAGATTACAGGATAGCATACGAAATTTCAAAATATTTAGTCACTTCTATCATAGACTTAAACCATCATTTTGCCGTTTTTTAAGCATAATTTGAAAACTACTTGGAAGAAAAATGTGAAATTTCGGATTTCCATAAAGCAGGACATAATAAATCTGAATCCATAAAAAAAATTGTAGGTTGCAATTCATAAATTTTTTAAATATTAATTTCATAATTCATAATTCATATCAGAAAATTATAAAAAATGCATATTCAGCGTATTTATGTTTGGGTATAATAGTATTATTGCCACACAAAAAATTAAAACATTAGGATCATAATTTCGGAAATTATAAATAAAAATATGAAAATGTAATTTAACATTAGAAGCACTAAATTTTGAATGTTTATAATTCAAAAACTAATCATTCAAATGACTTGAAATTTGATGTCTAGGCATAGTTTCAGCCAAATATTTGAAATATCTCGTTAAAATTGGGTATTGCCATTGAAAAAAATGAAGTTTGGATTCGTTTTAATATGTAGATGGCCCCCTAAGCAAATTTTATATAAGTCATTTAACAGTAGACTTTATTCCCAATCTTTGGTAACAGTAACAGGGCTCGCACCGTTCCTAAAATTTTCGCACTTTGCTACCAGTATTTTAAATAAGAATTCTTCGTGGTAGATTCCTTTAACATCTATTATAGAACTATACAACAGAGATTATCGTTTTAATTTAGTGGTAGCAAAGAGCGAAAATTTTAGGAACGCTGCGAGCCCTGCAGTAACTTTCGTCTACGATAATTTGTTGAGGAGTTAGTAGGGGTGTTTACTTTTTTTCCCACGACTGTACCTATCGTAGCAGTTGTTATATAGCAGGCATTGTTTATAGTGCTTTACGAAAAATAAATCGCCGGTAATTAACCGAGAAATTAACCCTTAAATATACTTACAGTTTGGACACACATGATGACAGGGGCGGCGAACTCTATATTCCATCGGCTTTTAAAGCCTAGATAAAAACTTTTAATGATATATATTTGTTTAATGCAATGCCCGAGATGGCCACCCAGGGAAACCCAGCAAATGCTTTAGAGGTAATGCAATGCCCAGTAGCATATAAAAGGAATAAACGTCAAATTATTAAAAACAAAATAATTTAATTAGAATTAATCACATAAATGCTATGGGATTCGCGACAAGTTTGCATTGATTGGATCTCTCAATACGATTCCCGTGTCTTTAAAAGTTAATAAAAAACCTATTTGGAAAAACTCAGCATAGACCAAGGTGGCCTTGCAACTTGCGACCTTAGCACAATGAAAAGTTTAAACTTTGAAAAAGAGTTCTGTTTTAGCATATTATTTCTACGATGAATTTATGTTTTATGAAATGACAAATGAAGATTAAATATGCACTACTTTAATTGTCAGTACCGAATTAAGCTCATAAAAACAGATTAGGATAATATTAAAAAAAGAGTTATACAGAATAACAATATTTGAATTTATTTAGGCTTCACATCTCTTTGAATTTTTATGGTATACCCATTCACACTTTTCTAGTATATACAGCTATACCCAACCCTAAGTTGTATAGTTTTTTACAAAGTCTTACTATTCTTTTAACAATGATTTTTTTAAATAATACAGTTAGTAATTCATATATTTATTGTATGGAATCCTCTGAGCGCGGGTAATACTTGCACTTGACCGTTTATTTATAAAACTTAAAGTAATTAATCTTTTATTTGTTTAATATAGAGCCGATGATTACTTAAAAAGTTATACATCAATTTTCAAACTGCTGTAGTAATTTTACTTACGCATTTACTCGTATATAAAAATATGCAGATATAAGAAACCAATTAGGAATGAAATTTTAGGAATGAACGATTTTAAAAGAAGTATTAGTTTATCTTACACATTTAATAGTATATAAAAATATGCAGTATAAGAGACAAGTTTATGAATGAAATGAGCATTTCTTACCAGACAACAAATCAGCCAGTCTTTTTAACCGGTTAATTCTTTAACCATGTCTTCAATTACAGAGATTGAAAAATCTCAGTTTATTGTTTAGAATCATTGGGGCGCATGGTTAAGGAAAGTTTATGAATGGTTTTAAATGATAACACTTTTCTCCTTTCTAATGAAAATATCTGAAACGAGGGTAACTGTAAAATAACTGTAAAATAGCATTGCAACCTTTTCCTAGAAAGTATATATTATTACATTAACTATTTATTAGTTGTAGTGTTAATTATTTATAATTATTTATAAACATTTATTAATTATTAAGTTTTAAATGGCATTTAACCAAACATTTAAAACTCAAATAGAAACACATCAGTAGTTTCGGAAGTTCATGATTAATACATTCTTTTAATTTAATATGCATAATAATGGCATTTAATATCACATTTAATATTGCAAATGCAGTAGAACCTCTTTTATCCGAAACTCTTTCAACCGAAACTCTCGGTTAACCGAAATCCATTTTTGAAGCTTTTCTTTTTTTACTATCACATCCCTTGTATGCAAAATCCATTTTGAAAGCTTTTTTAGCTATCATATTCATTGTGTGCAAGAGGTCTTTTCCGAACTACCAGTACATATAAATATTTTCGATCTCCTTTCTTAGAGTTCCTTCGAATTTAACTTGAGCTCCCGTAAGCTGTGGAGTAGAACGAAGAAAACGAGCAAATTACCAATTCTGAAGCTTTTAAATGTTTTGCAAAAGGTTTGGCGTAGCTGGAGCAGAAGAAATACTGTGATACTGGTGAACTCATAACATTAAAAAACGCCGTGATAGAGCTTCAAAGCAAAGACACTCGATACTGCGGCAAACAAAATATTTTTTAAACCCTTGTAATAAATGTAAAAGGTACTTAATTTCAAAATTAAAAATCAGATAATTTATTCTTGTTTCTATTGCTTTATTTTTAATAAGCACTTGTTACCATAATAAGAAATAGTGCCTATATTTCTCCTTAATCTTAAAATTTGAAACATTCTCGATTATCCGAAAATTTCGATTTTCCGAAAGAGGGTCGGTCCCAATTACTTCGGATAATCGAGGTTCTACTGTAATGAAAAAAAATGCATTTAACATTGTAAATAATTTAATATTATACAATCAAAATTATTTTTAAATTTTTTTATATAGCAATCTTACTAAAAATATTGACCCCCCCCCCCCCACACACACACACACAAAATTCGTCTTTTTTAAATAATTAAACAAAACAAATAACTTTTAATTTGTCTTAATAAGCGGAAAGTATAATTACTTCAACATACAGGAAACATGAAATGTTAAAAAGAAAAGAAATCAACCTAAGATACTTATATTTATTAGAGCAAATGTATCAAAATTAGGTATATTTGAATGTGTAAGACTGAAAAAAAAATTACCAAGTCTCTTTATTCTAGAACACTTATCAATTCGTGAGATTTAAAGTAAATAGCATTTTTGCTGACAATTCTATTTAATCTTTTTTTTTTTTTAATGGATTATAATAAGACATTGGAGACAAATGAATGTTTCAGTAAGCAAAACGTGTTAAAGAATTTTATATCTTAAATAAAAAGAAGATTTACTTTAATCGTGTTTGAAATTTTGCTGAAAAGAGAAGCTTGTTTGGAAAAAATAGAACAAATCTCATGTGGTTAAAAGAAATATTCTAAGAGTGGATTAAAGGCAGTATTTAAATTTTTGTTTAGCGTATGTTCTTTGAGTCAGGTTTTATATGCATACCAGTTTAGCATTATTTCATTCCTAACAAGTGCTGAATGTTTCACAAGTACGTATATGTTTAAAATAAATTGAATCGAAGACAGCTTGCACCAGTCTTATTGTGGGGTCGAGTATAATTTCTTGAGACAAAAAAAGTTTGAATAATTTCTTAATCTGATCATTAGCCATAATGTTCGTATAAAAGCAAAATAAATAAATAAATATATACAAATAATAAATAAATAAATAAAATACCTATGAAGGTGAATTGAATATAAACAAAACATTTTTAATTGAGCAGACAATTTTTATTCTTTTCATTGCTACCATACTAAATTTTTTATGCCTTAAATACACGTTTTGCATTATTTTATTCGTCCTACATTCAAATATTTAGTCTTTTCAATCCTGAATGTTTACAAAATACTTAGTTATGATATAAATATTATGTATTTGGTGCTATTAACATAAGTTCTACCTTTAAAATAAGAATTAGATGAGATCATATATATATATTTTATGCGCTGTGAATTTAATTTTTAAATGTCGTAGGAACAATATTTTGTGCAATATTTGCTGTTTTTTTAGTCATTATGAAGACAAAATAAATATATAAAATGGATCTTACTTAAAAATATATCAGATAGTAAAGTAGTAGGCTTGAAGAAATCGTTTTTTCTTTTAGTTAAGAAAAAATGTACTCCTTATTCTTCTAAAAAAAACTTAGTTTTTAATTTTTTATTTCTTTTGTTTAACTTAACAAGACAGAGTTATGCAATATACTTTTGTACGATTTTGTTTAATCAATACATACCATTCAACGTTTTTTAAAAGTTAAATAAATACACATTTAACCAGATATTTTGCTTAGGAAATGAATTCAAGTAAGTAACACATAGCAGAAATGTCCATTTCATTAAATAATAGGTACATTTCTGATAGCCGTGCGTCATTGATCACCAAAATCTTCCCGACCAAATTTTCTCGCCAAATCATTATTTAGTAGTCTCTAAAATGTATAAAATTCCTTCAAACCCCAATCACAAGCCAATGTATGAGTGTAACGCACCCGGAAAAAATGAAACCGAAAAATAAAACATCCTCGATGCATGAAATTCGTTGTGGAGCAGTCTCTAAAATGTATGAAATTCATTAAAACCCCAATCACAAACCAATGTAAGAGCGTTACGCATCGATTAAATCAAAGAAAACATTCCTGAACGCATGAAATT
Source organism: Maratus speciosus (assembly GCA_963932465.1). Lineage (NCBI taxonomy): Eukaryota > Metazoa > Arthropoda > Arachnida > Araneae > Salticidae > Maratus > Maratus speciosus. The sequence goes on along the minus strand of OZ010788.1, from coordinate 350,579,566 downwards.
CGTTCTGCAGTAGTCTTTAAAATTTATGAAATTCTTAAATATACCAATAACGAACCCATGTATGAGCACTACGCGCCCATTTAATCGAAAATACCCCATCACTGTCGGCATTAATTTTTTTTAATATCCCAATCACACACCGATGCATGAGTGCTACGCGCCCATTAAACCGTAAAAAAATCACTGGATGCATGGAATTCGTTGTGCAACAGTCACTAAAAGTTATGAAACTCGTTGAAACCCCAATCCCAAACCGATGTATGAGCGCTATGCGTCCATTAAGCCAAAAAGAAAACATCTGGATTCAGTTTCAAAACACATTGCATGTATTGGAGGAGTGCAAATGTTCGTGCGAAGGTGCAATAGATGGCGTTAGAAGCGGTATAAAGTGTTGTCATTAATGCTGCCATCTACGTAAGACAGATCGTTGGAAAGGTGATGTGTGCAGATTTCATTTCAAACAAAATAATTTGTGTAGATACAAACTGCTTTGAGAAAGTTTACTTTTAAAATGATTGTCGATAAGGTGCATTTACGGCATGTTATGCTTTGCGAGTTTCGGAAGGGAATAAACGTTGCAGCAGCCATAAAAAACATTCAAGAGGTTTATCAAGATCAAGCACCAGCTAAACGAACTGCGAAAAAATGGTTTGCGAAATTTAACCGTGGAGAGTTTAACCTTGAAGACGAGCCACGCTCAGGTGGAACTTCACAAATTGATGACGATCTTGTGCGTACTGTAGTTCAGAATACCCCGCGAATTTCAACAGAGGAAGTTGCTACAACACTTAACGTTGACTGAGCAACCGCTTTTCGGTGTTTAAAAAACATGGAATTTGATTTAAAGCTCGATATATCGGTGCCCCATTTGCTGACCGAGAGGAACAAAATCGAGCGAATTTCTGCTGCCGTTTTTTTACTCGGGCGGCTCAAAAACGAGCCGTTTTTGGATAGATTAGTGACGAGCAATGATAAATGTGTCATTTACAACAATTCTCAGCACAAACGCACATGGAAACAGGTAGAGCATGGTGACGCAATGGCAAATGTCAGTTTACACCCGATGAAGGCGATGCTCTGTGTTTGGTGGGATTGCAAGGGCATAATTTATTTTGAGTTTCTCCCCGCTGGCCAAACAATTGATTCGGACAAGTACTGTCGCCAATTAACCAATCTGAATAGAGAAATCAAACAGAAACGTCCGATTTTGTCAAATCGCAAGGGCCTAGTCTTTCATCACGACAATGCCAGACCACACGTTTCGAGACAGACGCTGCGCAAAGTGAACAGCCTAAAATGGGATGTCCTAACTCATCCACCGTATTCTTCTGATATCGCACCATCGGGTTATCCTTGTTCCGGTCATTGCAAAATCATTTAAATGGAAAAAACTTGACTCTTTGGATGCCTTAAAAAACGTCGTGTCTTCGTTCTTCGAATCTAAACCGGTAGTCTTTATGATTGGAGCATCCGAATGCTGCCAGAACGTTGGAAACAGATTATAGAAAACGATGGAGCATATATCATTGATTAAATAAAGAACTTTGTTTGCCTTATCACTGTGTGACTTTTACTCTCAAACTCCGCATGAACTTTTGCACTCACCCAATACAAGCACGTTGTAGTTTTTTCAAAAAGTCAAAAAGTATAATATCACATTTTTTTATATAAAAAAATGCGACTAATTAGTTAAAACAGACGTTATAATTTCCAATGGAAATATTTTTGTTGATTCAAACATTTATTTTTACAAGAGAAGAAACATAAAGAAATAATGTGTTTTCGCACCATAGAAGGGAAAGGGTTAAAGGAAAAAAATTTTCGAATTAAAACCACAATTTATTTAAATTCAAAATTCATATTAACGTAGTGTTACTTATTCTGTAAACAACATTTCACTAATTCCAAAGTAATTCAGTTTACATTGAGCAAATGACTTGCTGCATGTGATTTGCCCCGCCGGAAAATTAAATTTTATTTGAAGAGTGTGGTACCTCGTAAAGTATTTCAAAGGAAGTACATTTGAAAACTGATTAAATTAAATTCCCTCCAGAGAGAGATAAGCAGAAAGTTCAGAGATTTAACTAGCAGTTACCCTAATCAAAGTATCCAAGTAAAAAAGCCTTCAAAGTAATTTAGCCTTAATTTCGAACGAAGAGTATTTAATATAGCCTTAAACATACAATAAATATATATTTATATAATATATAAAGAAAATAACATAAATATTATATTACATTAGATGGAATTAGAATATATTAGATTAGATTAGATTTAAACTTTCATATTTATAAAATAAAATTTTCTTAAAAAATAAAGAGTTTGGATATTTCAGAATTCGTCGCTTTAAAAAACAAAAATTTAAATAAATTTAGAATACGTAATGAATTTACTTCACTTGGAAAGGATAACTGTCTGTACAAGATTACTCAGTAGGAAAACTTAAATTTTACCAAACTAGTCTAATAGTTCGATAAGTATTTTAAAGAATGTGCATTTGTAAGCTGATTAAATTAAAACGAGCAGTTTTATCAGAAGAGGGAAAGACAATATTAAACTTTTCAGACTTTAATAGCGAAAAGGTTACTCTAATCAAATTTTCTGAAATAAAATCACATTTAAAGCAATCTTTCATTAATTTCGGATAAACAGTATTAAAAATAGACTTGTAATGTGTATCAAATACGAAAAAAAAGTCAGCATGAATTATTATTTTTCTAATAATTGTAAAAGAAAAAATAAACGGTCAAGTGCGAGTATTTTTCGCGCACAGAGGGTTCCGTAGAATAAATATATGAATTTGTAATGGTATTATAAAAAACCGTTGCTAAAAGAATACTAAGATTTTGTAAAAAACTATACAACGTAGGGTTGGGTATAACTGTATATATTAGAAAAGTGTAAATGGGTATACCATGAAAGTTCAAAGAGATATGGAACCTAAATAATATCAAATATAGCTATTTGCGTAACTCTTTTTTTAATATTATCCTAATCTGTTTATGATGAACTTAATTCGGTTCTGACAATAAAAGCAGTGCATAGTTAAACTTCATTTGGCATTTCATGAAACTAAATTCAGCATAGTAATAGCCTTAATTTATACAGTGTAGCTAATACAAAAACCTTTGTTCAAAGTTGTAATTTGGCATTGCACTAAGCGCACTTCAAAAGGAGGTCTCAAAGTTGTAACGCCACCTTGGTCAGTGCCGCGTTTTTCCAGTTATGTGTTTAATTAACCTTTAAAGTCACTCGAGGCGTATTGAGAGATACACTCAGTACAAACTTTCGCGAATCCCACAGTATTTATGCGATTCATTCTATTTAAACCTTTCGAGGGCGGTGCCCTTACAAAAAGGACACCTAATTTTAATTCCAAAACAGACAATCGGCACCAAGAATATTTAATTAAAATTTTCCTTTTATCATGTAAGTGAAAATAAACAAGTTCGCATTTTCTAATAAATTCGTTTATAAATTCTGGTGTCAGTTCGTTATTTCATAAGTTTATAAATAGAATTAATTACTCCGCGCCAGAAACGGTTAAGTGGTCGCAGGAGTCTTAAAACTTCAAAATTTAAGAAATTTTAAATTTTTTAGATGTTAAACTCCTATTTTTTCTGAATATTTTGATATACTTGTTTCCTTAAAATTCCCGTTAGAACAGAAGTTATGGCTTTTAGAATTATACCCGCTTAATAACTGAAGCAGTGATTCCGAAACTTTGAAGTCATTTTTCTCCAAATGGTGTTTTTTGGGTATAACGCGCAGTATACCTTCAAAACTTCTGAATATTTTTTCATGAAATTTTCAAAACATGCATTTCATGTTAGTCTCTATAAATTGAACCTAAATTTTCCTTTTCATTGTTCAAAGAAATGTTTTTTTAGGTGATTTTACTGTTGATATTTTCAAAATTTTGTATTAGCTAAATGCAACATCGCATTAAAAATATAAAAATGCTTTAAATACAAATTTATTTAAGTTCAGGGAAATTATTACAATCTGAAGTATAAGTAAGCATCAAAATGTTCATTCTAGTTCCAATATTTATTTTGTCATCCGGCACGTAAACTGTTATCCCAATTTTTTGTTCGACAAAAGTCTAACAGTTTCGAGCCCCCCTATAAACACTAATTCTGTATCTTGCAATTTTTTAAATACATGAAATGAAAGAACATACTTATATCTTTCATTCCAATTAAAATTGTGTTTTAAAATGATATACATTTTAAGACATCAAATGTTGAAAAGGGTCTTCTTTTCATTTTTTCCACTTTTTAGAGTCCTGAGACCCCTGACTGAGACTTAGTATGCTTTTAACAATTTGACGTTTATTGCTTTTATACTGTTACTGGACATTACATTACACATATATATCATTAAAAGTTGTTAACTAGGCATAGAGTACGACGCCCCTGTCCTTATGTATGTCCAAACTGGCCTATCTTTAAGGGTTAATATCTGAGCTAATTACTGATGATTTTTTTCGAAAATCATTATCAATAATGCTTTTACACTTCTGCAACGATAGGTATATCCAGCGATGCTCAACATTTATTCTGAATGCCCGTAAATCGAAATTTGTGTATAACAGAAACATGCTAATTTCTCAAAAACTATGTGACCTAGGATAATCGCTATAATTTTCCGGCAAGGTTTATATTAACATCTACTACCTCTATTTTTTTCATAATTTTAGTTTCAGTAGTTTCGGAATTAGATTGGGGGGGGGGGGGATATTTTTGCGTTACATTTTCGACAATATTTTTTAAAATATAATACCTAAAATTAAAGGGAATATATTTTTGAGTTCAGCGTTACGAAAGCTTTGACAGGATACCCCACATGATATACAAAGAAAAGATTTTTTTTTTCAAGTAGCATAATTTGCCCCCCTACATTTTTACTAAATATATTTATGAATGTTTATTAATCTGAAAATATGTGGGTCAATAGTCTTTATTACATCCCCGAATTTGAACTTTTCACGTTCCATAGTTTACGAGTAAAATGGCTGTGACAGACAGACAGACAGACAGACACAGGAGTGATCTTATAATTGTTCCGTTTATACTTTAAAGTACGGAACCCTAAAAAAGTCTAGTACGAGTATTACGCACACATAGACGTTCCCGTACAATGAATATATTAATGTATTATTATTATTACAAAAAATCGTTGTTAAAATAATAATAAGACTTTGTAAAAAACTATACAACGTAGGGTTGGGTATAGCTGTATATATTAAAAAAGTGGATATATCATGAAAGTTCAGAGAGATAGGAGGCCTAACTTGTATAAAATATTATATAAATTTAAAAAGCAACGCTAAAAACGCCAGAATAAGAAAACATACAGCAGACTAGTTTCGGTAGCGTTTAGCGTACCGTCCTCAGTGCAAAGAATAACGGAAGCTTGCTCATTTATATAGAGGAGAAGTGTATTCAACTGAGAAGTTCATTAACCAATGGGGAAACAGGAAAATGTGGGTACCAGCCAATGGGAGAATAATATAGGTAATGCCACCAGAAATGCAAAAAAAAAAAAAAAAAAAAAAAATGTACTAACTAGGCAAAAGAGGATTTTAGGAAATGTTTCCAGCAATCTGATAAAGGGGGAATAGCAAATTCACTATTAACAATATTTTCATAATTTTTGTTGATATGAAATGTTTCAAGAAAATTAAGTTCATGTATAGAAGTGGGTTTAGAGATGATTTTTGCTTTTGAAGCATTTCATATCTAAAAAAATTATGGCAATATTGTTAATAGTGAATTTGCTATTCCCTCTTTATCAGATTGCTGGAAATATTTCATAAAATTCTCTTTTGCCTAATTACTACCATTTTCTCCCACATTTCTGGTGGCATTACCTATACTATTCTCCCATTGGCTGGTACCCACATTTTTCTGTTTCCCATTGGTTAATGAACTTCTCAGTTGAATCCGCTTCTGCTCTACATAAATGAACAAGCTTTCGTTATTCTTTTTACTGAGGACGGTACGCTAAACGCTACCGAAACTAGTCTGCTGTATGTTTGCTTATTCTGGTGTTTTTAACGTTGCTTTTTAAATTTATATCATTCTGCGTCAAGTAGCATCATAATAATAATTAGTATCAAATATTGTTATTCTGTATAACTCGTTGTTTAATCTTATCCTAACCTGCTTATTATGAACTTAATTCGGTGCTGATAATAAAAATCGTGCGTATTTAAATTTTATTTGGCATTTTATAAACCCAAATTCGGCGCACTAATAATATTTTCTTTTCACAGTGTACCTAAAACAAAATCATTGTTTAAAGTTTAAACTTGGCATTGTGCTATGCGCGCTTCCAAAGGAGGACGCAGAGTTGCAACGTCGCCTTGGTCCGTGCCGCGTTTTTCCGGTTAAGTTTTTAATTAACCTTTAAAGATACGAATGGCGCATTGAGAGACCCACTCAATGTAAACTAATCGCGAATCCCAAAGTAATTATACGATAAATTCTAATTAAATTAACTCGTTTTTAACAGTTTGACCTTTCTTTCTCTTATACTGTTACTGGGAATTGCATTACAAAAATGCATATTTAATAGTTGTTATCTAGGCCTTAAAAGCCAATGGTGCATAGAGTGCCACACCCGTGTCATTATATTCAATCCTGTCGGGTCATTATGTATGTCCACACCGTCCGTGTCTTTAATGTTTAATATCTCTGCTAATTACCAACAATTTTTTTCGAAACTCATTATAAACAATCCTTTTATACTTCTGCGATGATAGGTACCTCCAGCACTCCTCAACTCCTTGTTCAGCAACTCGCAAACGAAATTTGTGTGTAACGGAAAAATGCGATTTTCCAGAAAAACTTTGTTACCTAGGTTAATTGCTATAGTTTTCCTGCATGGTTCATATTAACTTCTACTACCCCTAATTTTTTTTCAGAATTTAGTTTCAATATCTTCGAAAATAGTGCAAGAAGGAACATATTTTACATTACATTTTAGACGATATCTCTAAAAATATATTAGCTACAATAAAAATGAAAAATGTATTTTTGAATTCGGCGTAACGAAAGTTTTCACACGATATGCAAGAAAAATATTTTTTTTTTTTTTTGAGTAACTTAATTAGACCCTGTAAATTTTTCCAAAATACATTTGTGAATCATTAATAATCTATAAATATGCTGTTCAATAGCCTTTATTACTTCAGTGAATTTGAACTTTTCACGTTCCATAGTTTAAGAGTACCATCGCTGTGACAGACGGACCGACAGACACAGGAGTGATTTTATACTGGTTCAGTTTTTAACTTTTTAGTACGGAACCCTAAAATGTATTTGCTTCTTATAATAATCAGTTTTTAAATCTTTTTTAAATTTACTCAATTATTGTGACACATTTTACTTTGAATTCAAAAGAAGAACATTTCAACTCTGGAAAAGAAAAGTTTAATTAAATTCAAAATCCATATTTACGTAGTGTTACTTCATTATTCTTTAAAGTGCACTTTACTAATTCCAAAACAATTTACATTGAACGGATGACTTGCTGCAGATCATTACTCTGCGGGAAAATTAAATTTTATTAGAGGAGTGCAGCATCTCGTAAAGTATTTCAAAGGAGGTGCATCTGAAAACTTGTTAAATTAAAACGGCCCTTTTTCCCTAGAGAGAGATAATCAGAAAATTACCAGATTTTGTTAAAAGTTATTCTAATCAAATTTTTTCAAGTGATAACATATTTAAAATTGTTTTGCTTTTGTTTTGGGCAAATAATTTCAAAGATAGCTTTAAATATACACACATATACAGAGGGTCCAAATAGGTGGCTATACTGTATGTTTCTGTAAGTATAAGATAGACATAAATAATGCAAATAAGAAAAATCTTCATAGGAAGGTAGATAATACTAAGAGCATACTTTAATCTCCATTGCGGGAACGAAAATTCAAAATTTATATTTTAAACGACTCCCTGTATAAAAAAATACCCAATTACAAAAATATTCCCCACCCTTACTTATTAAACACAAAAAAAGCTACACGGTTATCTTTAATATTCACGGTTTATTATCAAGGTTTGAAAAATGAACGTTGTTTTAGGGGACCGTAAAAGAAAGGAGTTTGTAATTTGTAATTAAGCAGATTCACAAATAACTTTGGTAAGACAAATATTGACGATAAGTACAAAAGGATGTTTTAAATATTTGAAGAAGTTTTATATAGTACAGTATAGCAACAGATTAGCGCTATCCGATATATACCGCAAACGAGAGAGAAACATATTTTTCATTTTTTTTAAATCTTTATTTCGGTACAATATTTACAGAAAAAAAATTTATATTTTTAAATTTAACTGAACTGCTGCTGTTTACATACATTAGTCCAAAGTCGATAGTCCCAATGACAGTGTTTGATTCATTTAAGAAACGAAATCAATAAAGTAAGAAACTAAATTCTTTTTCATATTTTTCTGCTTGTGTCGTATTTAAAGCTTTATTTTTTTCCCTCGTATCCAAATACATTTATTTAAATAATTATGGATACTCTAATTTTAAAGAAAAATCTCATGAAAAAAATGAAACGTTACTATATTTAGTACTTTTTTAAAATTTTAAATAGCTTTTAAAAGTTTTACCCCAATCTATAATACAATCAACGGGAAAAACTGTCTGAAATAAATTACAAGCTTCTGAAAAAGTTTTAAAATCGTCTGCGGTGAGAACGGGTAAGCGAAATTTAAATTATTCCAGAAGCTGTATACCACTAAATATTTTTGTTACGGAATTCTTCATCACCTGATTATATGGCCCACAAAAAATGTATAATGTTTCATTTTACTTCTGGTGAATAAATGTTTTAAGTTGTTAAGTAGTTTAAGGTGAAAAAATGACTACCTCTTCAATAAAAAAACTTTTTGAAATGGTTATGATATACGTTGCATTCAACATAACAGGGTGGCGAGTGGTCAGGGAAAAACTCGGTCAAAAAGGGTGTTAAATACCAGTATTTTGTTAAAGAGAAATTCGGCTTCTTTAATCCCTTTATAGTATTTGAAGTATTTTCAAGAAGAAAATACTGGTAGTTTCTACTTTTTTTGACCGTGTTTTTCCCTGACCACTCGCCACCCTGCATAAGCAATTCTCAATAGGTACGGGAGTTGGGTCGTCGGTGTCTCAATTCCCCGAAGACTAATCGGATGTTTAATCATAGGTTAATAAAACGTTTGAAAACGACTGGATCGTTATAGTCTCGTCCAGGACAAAGGCGCAATTTTGAATATATTGACAATGAAATAATTGATAACTTAGTCTATTTTGCTACAAATATACATGCAAACTTCCGAAAAGCAAGTTTAATTATAAATATTCCACTCCCTATAACTTATAAAATATTTCATGAAAATAAGTGGCATCAGCATATTATACATGGACTCATGGAGGAAAGAGATAGATGGAGATGTAGTATGCCTAAACATGGTTTGTAATATGATGCGAGCTATCGCTGAAGTTTAAATGCCCACATTCAGCACAAACAAAACAGGCACGTGGAATAGGGGCCAAATTCTTTGACATCTACCGTGCATTTTTTACTTTCTTCTGTCTTTACAAGAAGAAAGTATTGGATTCATGAAAATTTTCGAATTCCGGTTTTCGACGTATTTACACGTTTTAGGGGTCAGAGATTCCAAAAAACATGTTTTTACAAAATGTCTGTCTGTGACTCTGTGAGTCTGTCTGTCTGTCTGTGTGTATGTGACACAAATTTTGTGGGCGCTCTATCTCAAGAACTAATGCACGGAATTTAATAAAAATTGATATTCAGTTAGTCCCTAATAAAAATTGATGCTGATTAGTTTTTGGTGTAAATCGCTCAACAGGTGGCGCTGCTATGCTGCATTTTTCACGATTTTCGCAATAGCTCTATCTCAAGAACTAATGCACGGATTTCGATCAAACTTCAGATTTTGTTAGTCCTTGATATGTATTGATGATGATTACGTTTTGGTGTAAATCGCCCAACAGGTGGCGCTGTTATGATGAATTTTGCAGGATTTACACGAATTCCCCAATAGCTCTATCTTAAGAACTAAAGCACGGATTTTCATTAAACTTCAGATTCAGTTAGTCCTTGATATGACTTGCTACTGATTATGTGTTGGTGTAAATCGCCCAACAGGTGGCGCTTCTCTGCTGCCTTTTTCACGATTGCCTCAATAGCTCTATCAATAGAACTAATGGACGAATTTTCATCTAACTTCAGATTTAGTTGTATGTTGACACAAGATGTTGTTAATTAGCTTTTGGTGTTAATCACCCAATAGCTGGCGCTGCTATGCAGGAATTTTCACGATTTTCGTTATTGCTCTATCTCAAAAACTAATGTACGGATTTTCTCCAAACTTCAGATTCAGTCAGACGTTGACATAAATTGTTGCTGATTAGGATTTGGTATAAATCACCCAATAGGTGGCGCTGCTAGGCAGCATTTTTCTGAATTTAGACGATTTCAGCGATAGTCATATCTCAAGAACTAACGCACGGAATTTCATATCGTTAGAATCCTCATGAGATGCATAGATTGCCATTTAATTTTGGCAGTGTGATAGCGGATTTTGAAGTATTAACATGTATGAGATAGAAGAAAGTTTTGGGATTGGTACATCCGACTAGTTTTTTCTGTAAATGAAAATGATCTGCTTATATATAAGCATTCTAAAGTAGCATTTCATTGTATTATGAATTAAAAACTGTATTACTAGAAGTTTTCTTCTTTTTTGCGAAAGCACTGATTGTGTTTGAGCCGAACGTAGCGTATTTCAGCGTTACAGTTTTGTCGTCACCTCCAGCCACCACACTTCATCTCTATTCTTTCTCTTTACTCTATGACATGGGCTACAAGAATTCTGCACTTTCGATTAAGCACGCCGTGTGGATGCATGAAATTGTCTGCTAATACAGCATTCTGTTAATCCACGGTTTGTATGGAATATTTTGTGGACAGATGAATGTTTGTTCACCGAAGCCGAAGCTATCAAATGAAGTAATGATCATTATTGGAATAATACAATTCCATTTTTCGTTCATGGAGTTCATCATAAACAACTATTTTCTATATCCGTGTGGCGTGGATTCTTTAACAAGTGATTAAATGGTTCTGTTTCTTATCAAAGAACAATGGCAGGAAATAGGTACCATAACCTTATTCTAAATGTTGCTCTGAAAAATTTTATGGAAAATATAGTACAATTAAAGAATTACAATTGTGATTTGCTTTAATACGACGGCTATCCACCACATAATATTCAAGTAGCAAGTAATTGCATTAATATAGAGATCGAAAATTGTTGGATTGATCTACTTCTACACAGATCCACAGAATTGCGATATCGGGCATCGATCTACCACAGGGTGTTTACTTGTGAAGGATAATTCGTGACTTGGCTTATGTTTAATTTTCACTAAATACACAAGATTTGTATGCAATTATAACTCATGCGTTTCAAAGCATCACTCATCATAAACTAGAAAAAGTTTCACGCAACATTTTGTTGCACAGCTTTGTTGCACAGCTTTGTTTTCATTCTGCCTGCAGCTACTTTGAAACTGTGGTTTAAACAACGTTGCCTTTTTTGTTTCACAAAATAAAACCTATAAACAAATAGGGGCACCCGACTATCATGTGTAGGTCCGTTCAATCGATAATTTTATTATGGGTAACTTAATATGACATAAAATTTTCCATATTTTGTACTATTAAGTTGTTGCAACTTGTTCTATGATTTCATGCATCCGTACAGCATTGTTATATCGGGCGTCTACTTCAATCAACATTTTCTAGAATAAATTGTGCACTCCAACCTCGAAGACTATTCAACAGATGGTTCTATTATAAATCGAAATACAGTTAAACCTCGTTATCCCGACACCCGGTTTTCACGTCACTCCGCTTATCACGTCAGTTTTTTAAAGTCCCGAATTTTTGTATATGAATTTAATGTAAATAAACTCCGGATTTTACGTCGTTGAATAATTTTCAACTCCGGATATCCCGACGGTTTAGGAAAATTGTTCATTTTTCATAACCCATCTTATAAGCACGGAAATTAAGCGGTAAGAAATGTCTAAGCTACACTTTTCACAAAAGTGTCTAAAATACCTATTGAGATCAATGAGAATTTTTACTTCAATCCTTTATCTGAATAAACAAACCCAAACACTATGAATGAACCACTTAAGCTCCAGATAGACGTATGAGTCTACTCGTGGTCTTTTTGTTCTGGTCAGGCGTCTCTTTCTTGAGATTACACGGTGTTTTTCATCCGACTAAATCCGAAGCATTGCATTTAATAATATGGAAAAATAACTGTGGAAAGTACATCTAGGGATAAGTAAACCTTTTAATTCACCAATATTTCATGTAACAATAAAAAAACAAGTCATCATAGCTCGGATTTTTATTGTTTTCAATTTTGGTTTTGTGTTTATTTTGTCTAATAATAATGCTTTATTGCTTAAAACTGCAAAAACAGTTATGCATTTAAAATTGTCTTAAATTAATTAAAAATATAACTTTTTATAAACATATTTTCCTCCAACTCTGGTTACCGCGACACTCCGCTTATGACGACACTTTTTTTTTGGTAATTAGAGTGTCGGGATAACGAGATTCGACTGTATGTCCTTTTTCAATCCTTATTACCATTTTTCTGCATTTCAATATTTACATACTATACCTCCGGCGATTCAGTCGATTAAGGATCCTGGCCTGTGGTTCTCAGTCCTGTTTTCCTGTTCATGGGCCCTGAGGTGCTTTGCAGAGTATGTCTCGGCCTAACGCAGGATCCCCATTGTTTAGTTCACAACCAAGCCTCGTACTCATCTTATTGACTCCAAAAGGATGAAAAGTTTAATACAATATTTTCCAATTATTTTTAAATTCATGCATCAATGGTTGAAAGCTGTATTAAAGTATGAAAAAATATTTCATTTGCATTTTAGAATGATAAGTAGAAAAATTAGCATGATTGATGTTACTATATGTTACAATTACACATTTATAGTTGATCCCTAATTTCGCCAAGATTTTGCAGTTCACATTCTGTAGAAAATTCAGCCAAGTTACGATTTTTGACTTTCTATGACTCAGTGACTTTTGCATGTATTCAAACGAAACTTTTTGCCTATGAATAAGTATGAAAAAAATAGTTTTTTGAAATGGGTAATTTTTATACAGCGGAAAAAATAACATTTGAATTTCATAAAATGTCCCCCCCCCCCCTCATGGAGATTAAAGTATGCTTTTTGATTCACTATCTTCCAATAAATATTTTTCTAATTTACATTATTTATCTACCTCTTATACTTACAAAAAAAAAAAAAAAAAAAAAAAAACACGTAACTATCTTTATTAGGCATGTTGTGTGTATATATATATATATACTAGGGGGTTCTGCCCCATGCAAGCTACGCTCGCCAACCCCCGTTTAGATACCGCAGAATCTAAATACACGCTAATCTGATGGGTTTTAAAAATATTAGAGAAGATTGAATTATACTGATAAAAGCTGTGCAGATCTCCCTGCAAACGGGTTTCCATTCAGTTCCCTTTGATAGAAAAAAATTAAGGGAGAATCAGTTGCTGTTAAGGCATCCAATAGTTGTTTTCGTTTTTGATTAAAGAGGATCAGTTAAGCATTTGAAAAGAAGCTTAAAATAAAAAATATTAAAATAAAATAAATAATATAAATATTTAAAATAAAATAAATTAAGTATACAGAGTCTTTGTCTCCCGGTATTTTAAAACAATCTCTATAACAGTAGCCTAAGTCATGTGACTATCATCAACAGTTCCAGGTGGACCACTTCGCTTTTTATACTCTAGGTGCCATTTTGGTACTTTAATGTTAGCCAGGCACAGGTGATAAGTCGCCAAATATTATTCTATCGCCATAATTTCATCTATATTATAATAGTTAAAGTCATCAACTGCCATAAATAAATACGGTCTGATCCCTTCGCCGTTCATATGAAAGTTTGGCACCGATGTCATATACGTCCCATATTGGCGCGATTTTTTAACGACGCCAATTTGGGGAACGCATCAACAGCATAAACAACAACATCCGGCTTACCATATCAAGCAAAATAACGATCCTTTGGCGCCAGTTAAGTGCCCGTTCCGTATATGACATTGGCGTCAGGAAAAAATCGCGCCAATATGGGACCGTAAGTATTCCATTTTAAACAAAAAATCAAAAGTTTTTTTCGAATAAAACTACATAAAATTTGCCATGGCTGCAAAGAATTCTTGGTACTGTTACGCTAGCCGGATGCAAATCTCTCCAATAGCTTTTTTTCAACTCGCCAGTAAGCATTTTTTTTTCCAGTGGTAATATTTGGCCAGATGTCATATACGCACAGCAAGTTTGGCGTGATTTTTTATTTATTTATTTTTTTACGAAAATTTGGCGAAAACCTCGTTTTCAAATAGCAGTTACATATGCATTTTTGGTATTACTTAGTTATCCCGTCGACCAAAAATCTATCGCCAAACTATAAGATTAAATTCCAATAATGGTTCAATGTACTTGTCACATTCACTTGACTTTAAGCAAGTTACACGTGTTTACGTCATCAAGTGACTTTTATTTCGACTTTTTATTTATATATTTATTAATGTTATACTAATTTATTTGTTCTTTCGTTATTTAAAATAATAAAAATGGAAAGTGCCCAGCTAATCTGATGGCATTGAGCTCATAGGCTATTCACACTAATTGTATATTATACTCTTATTTTAAAGAATAATGCCGCTCAAAAAATAAGATTAGCCCACGTTCCCCCCTTTATACTTAACCAATGATCCTCCAAATCTAATCAGGGAAGCTCCTTAACATAATAAACCTGTATACCAAGTTTGGAGCTAATCGAATGACTCTGCATGAAAAACCCATTTATCTAAGTTAAAGGGGGGGGGGACTACCCCCCCCCTTTCCCCCCTTTATCCTTAACTAATGAATCCCCAAATCGAATCAGGGAAGCTCCATAACATAATAAACCGGTGTACCAAATTCGGAGCAAATCGAATAATTCTGCATGAAAAACCCATTTATCTGAATTAAGAGGGGTGGACTAACCCCTTTTATCCTTAACAAATGAACCCCCAAAACTGATCGGGGAAGTTCCTTAACATAATAAACAGGTATACATAATTTGGAGCAATCGAATAATTCTGCATGAAAAACCCATTTATCTGAATTAAGGTGGGTGGACTAACCCCCCTTTTCCCCCTTTATCCTTAAGCAATGAACCCCCAAAACTAATCAAGGAAGCTCCTTAACATATTAAAACGGTATACCAAATTTGGAGCAAATCGAATACTTCTGCATGAAAAACCCATTTATCTAAATTAAGGGGGGTGGATTAGTCCCCCTTTTCCCCCTTTATCCTTAATCAATGAACCCCCAAAACTAATGAGGAAAGTGCCTTATCAGAATGAAACTAGAAAAAAAAATTGAAGCAAATGGGATGTTTCTATCAAGAGTTATCGTGTTACGTACATACGTACGTATGTACACACAGAACCGGCGGGCACATAAGCTCTCAGGCTTTGGTAGCCTGTGAGCTAAAAATTATGTCAATTTGTATAATTTGGCGATTTATATAATTTGGAGAAATTGGTCGACGGAATAACTTTGTAGTACCGTATTTTTTAATTATTTTCTATTATTTTCTAAAGGAAATATAAAAAAAAATTAATAATTGTAGAACAAAATAATTTATATAATTTATAAAAAGAAATAAAAGTAAATAAACATTTATTATCAAATAAACAATAATAGCTCGGTTACCATGTCAACCTTTTCTGAAATATGAAAAAAAAAATATCTGTTTGATTAAATTTTGAGTTGCCATCATTAGAAAAATTTATATAAAATTAGAAAAGAAATAATATTTCGAAAACTAATTCGAATTTAAAAATTCTAATACCAGTTTTGAGATCTGCGGATCAGTGCTGATTTTTGGTGTTAATTTCATCGCAAAGTATTCCATATTTTAGGAGAAATCGCTTGAAACATAATCAATTGTTTAATCAGTCGATTCATTTAACTGTTTCATAAATTCGTTTCATATATCCGTTTCATTAGGATTTTATATATATAGGGTAGATATACTATAAAAGCAAAAGTAATAATAAAACAGATTATATTAGATTTAAATTTTTATGTTTGTAAAATAAATTCTATTTAAAACATATAGAATTCGGTGATTTCGGAATTTTTTATACTAAAAAATAAAAATTAAAATAAATTTAGAATTCTTATTTAAGCAGTGTTATTTCATTATTCTTTAAACGGAATGTTATTAATTTGTAAAGCATTCACTTTACAAGAAACGGATGATTTAATGGAGATGAATACTTTACAGTAAAAATTACATTTTACCAAAGGTGTTTATTACCTCGTAAAGTATTTCAATGGAGATGCATATGTAAGCTGGTTACATTTAAATGATCACATTCCCCCGGACAGAGGGTATCAAAAAGTTACCAAAATTTAACAAAAAATGAATTACTTTAATCTATGTTTTTCAAAAGAATACATATTCCAAGCAATTCTTCTTCATTTTGTATATTATCTTATCTTTATATAGCTGCAAATCATCTCTAATTTTGATTACCCTTGTTTTCGAACAGCAATATTTGCTTTGTTAACTGATGGAAATTTGAAATTAAATAATAAATAAGATTATTATTAGAATATACTGATACTCAAAAATCGGAATGTCTCACAGCTATGGATTAGCAATGGAATTCCACGTTGAAAATGGCAAAATACTAAGTTTATTGTATCAGTTTAATTATTTTTTTTTCAATTCCTACTATTAGTTCACACTCTCCGTATATATATATATATATATATATATCTTGTTCAAATTTTCAATCGTTAATAAAATACTTATTATTCATCCTATCAAGTTGAAATAATTTTTTTTAAAACTTGTACTGGATGACAATTTATGTTAATACAGTTTTTTCAAATATTAATTCATTAATTAAATTGTAATTAATTAATTTTAATTTTACATGGGAGACAAAATGACGGCCATTGGTATTGAAGCATTTAATGCATCTTCATATCTATAAGGGAGGTTACCAAAGGGGGGACCCTGTTCTGTCACCAAATACCGCCAAGTTTTCCGCCAACTTGGCGATATATCGCCAAATTTGGCGACCAAAATGAGGCGCCAAAAGTGACGCCAACTTGGCGATATCTCTAATATCTCGCGAAATTCCCATAGACTTCCATTGTAATCCTACTTGCTTATAGAAAATCAACAAATTGAGATATTTTAATGCAACAAAAACTAATATTAGCTTAAGGGATTATATTAAATTTTTCTTTGATGACCTAAGTAGGAATTGATTTTAAAAACAAAAATTTTTATATTACTTGTTTTAAATAAGTTCTAATTAAATGTAAAGAATTTAAATAGATCGTTATTTTTACTATGATAAATTAAATTTTATTAAAGGCTAGACTAATACTTCGTAAAGTATATCAAAAGAAGTGCATTTGTAATTTGGTTAAATCCAAACAACCATTTTCCTTGAAGAAAGATAATCAGAAACCTTACATATTAAAGAAATTCATTCGATTTAAAATTGAAAGAATTTGAATATTTTGTTATTTTCAGCACATTAAAAAATCAAAATGTTTTAATTTTCTTTGATTATGTGGTAAAAATCTCATCGGGAAACATAATTTTATTAAAGTAAGAAATATATGTATAAAAACTTTATGAATTCTTACTTAATATGAGTTGAGATACAAAAATATGATATATTGTGTAGAATATATATATTGTGCAGAATATATGTAAGAGATTATAAGATGCTGAGTGACGTCCGTTTGTTTTACTTTTTAAGCTGTATCTACCTTATTGTTTAGCTTCCTTTTTACTGAAACATGAAAATAATTTTTAAAACTGTATTTAAAAAAACAAAATGTGACAAAAATTTCGATGAAAAAGTTAAATAGCGCGGGGAGTTTCGTTGCGGTTTCGCTCGGGCTTGGCTCACGTTTTTACTACTAAATATGAATATTTTCCCGCACATTTTATAGGGGACTCATATACATATTTATAACCTATTAAAATTTAGGGCAGTTCGGACGACGGAACAATTCTTTTTTTTTTATGTTAAAGAACCTGATGCTACAAAGGAAAGGGAGAAGAAAACATATTTCATTTACTATTACGAGAGAAAGTCAGTAAGCAGGTCATAAACCGATATGAGAGGTCGGAAATTAGTCGTAAAGTTTTTTCTAATGTGCCAATATGTGACAGCACTGTCCTACTGTAAGATGTCAATTTCGAATTTATGAGACAACAGTTGTACAAGGTGAGCAGGGGCGTTCAGAAGTTGTTGACGAAGTACGAAGTGATCGTCGCGTTGTGGCAGAAGAAACAATGCGGAAGGTTCAGGAAATGGTTAGAGCCGACAGGCGAACAACAATAGACAGCATTAGCAACTGCAACAGACAGTTCACATGGTTTAGCATATAGTCGACTGATGCAGACGTTGAATGTGAGATACACAGATGGCTGAGAATGCAGTCCAAAGACTTTTATGCAACAGGTATTAGAAAATTCCAAATGTATCTATGTAAATGACGATTATATAGAGAAATAAACATTTCTTTTAAGTATTATCTTAGTTTCATTTTTTTTATTGGCTTTTATGACCTACGTACTGACTTGTCCTCGTAGATATCGACATTTTTGCACCACTTTATAGCCGATTTTAATTACATTTAAAAAAATTCAAGTATCTTTCCTCCTGTTAGTAAAAATTGCTTAATGTGAATTTTCAACATTATATGAATTTTATTACTACAAAATTTTAGCATACAATGTAGAATATATACAAATCTATAGATGAAATTCAGGGCTGCACAAAAGAACTGAAATACTGTTCAGGCTATGGACGGTAATTGCTGAAATATATTTTTCAAATGCGCTATGAGTTTTCTAAAATGATTATTTATGTATCTTATTTATCTTATTAAACAACGAAGTTTAGTAAAAGTATTCTGGAACTGTTGGAAAGTGTTTCATATTCTATGCCTGACACAAGATTTTTCTTTCTTGATAGAGAAAAATGATACTCTTTCTGTTAAGTAACTCTCTTCTAATTACCGATCTCTCTACAAAAGGATATTCCTCACCCCTGATTTTACGTGTCTGTCTGCGGTATTTATTCGTGTCCAACAAGTTCGGGGATTTCCTATGTCACAATTCATAATATTAATTTATGAGCGACTAATTCAGCTTAACTTCGGTTTTTTCATAGGAAAAGATTATGTACCGTATTGTATGCTGTTAGCATAATCAAAATATTGATTTCATTGTATTATAAATTTCTTACGAATAAAATCATTTCTTCTTATTATTTAACTTGATTATTTACTTTATAAGACGTTTCTATCTTATCAGATCCTTGCTTTCTGTAAATTCAATTGAAAATGAGATATAGGTATGCTATTTACTAGCATTAATATATTAGAATTGTAAAAATGTAGCTTATGCACGTTTAATTTTTATATTTTTTACTGATTCTAAAAATATTCTAAATGAGATCCTTTAAAATCCATTATCTTAACTTTTCGAAATAAAAATGTCATTGTTTAAAAGAAACATTTAACTAGATTATAAATTAAAAATAACCAAAAATATAGCAATTTTCGTTATAAAAAATGTATTTTTTACGAAATAAATTTAATGATAAACGAGTAGATTATATTAGACGTTTTCTCATGTCTTTGTTAATTTACTATCATTTCTGAAAAATAAATTTTTATGCTGCAAAGACTATAAATCTCATAACATATTACATTTTGTTGCAGAATATTTTAACAAAATTGTTTTGTGTTTTCAATGAAATAAATGGTAAAATATTTGTTATTTAAGGAAATTTTGTAAATTCATAAAGCAAGCGTATCTTAAAACCAATTACAAAAATAATTTCTGACATGATGAGTTTTAAACCAAATTAGTTTAAAAATTTGTATGCTATTTTAAAAAGAAACTTATACAACTATCTTGATACCAGACTTTTAATTCAGATTAATTTTTTTTTTTTTACGTGCAAAAACACATGTATATTTCACAGATAACATTTGCTTGATGAAATTAGATTTTTGTTCATGACGAAACAATTAAATTTGTTCATTAGTAATTCTAAACTTCGCATGGATTTAAAGAAATATTTCTGCCAGCTATCTATTTCTAAATTTGGCAATAAAAATAGCAGTTCTTTTAATGTGACTAGCTAAATAAATCAATAAATCAATGACACAAATATACCGAAACTGATAATGTTCACATTTAACATATCTCACTTTGATTTTATTAAAAATTGTGGATAATGTTCCTCGTTCATCATATCAGAAATGATCTTTATAATTGGTTTCACGATACGCTTGCTTTATGAAGTGTAAATTTTATGGTTCTTGTATCAAAATAGTGTGTAATAAATTTTGAGTTAGGGATCAAAATATTAAATATATTTTAATTTATTTTCGCACTGGCATGAAATTGATTTGCAAGAAAGTTAAAAATGTCATTAATGTATATTAATATGAAGATCCTACAAAAATCATTGAAAATACTGACAAAGTATAATATATTGATTTTAGAAAATGCATATAATTCCTTAGAATTTCTAAAAAGGAATATTTACGTTTAGTTATTGAAAAAATTCTGAATGCCAACCTGTTTGATTAAATTTAAAATATGTATATTATCATAAAACACTGTAGTGATAATTTTATATTGATGTTTAAGCAGACAAAATATCGAATAACGCATATTTATGTACGGACTAATTATGCCTGGCAGCTACATTAATCTAAAATAAACATTTTAATTAAATAAGATTGGATATTATTATACATGTATATAGAAATAAATCAATAAAAAATTTGCTTACTAAGCAATCTAAATTTCGCGCGATGATTGTTTCAGTAAATTCCATTTTTACGTTGATATGCCAAGTCCTTCATAAATAAATTAGGTGATAAACTTTGTTCTTTTAAATTTTATTATATATAAAGGATCTTCATAGTCGGGTGCCAACGAAGGGCGGGAACCACACCTATTGATTCTGAGCCACAACGGCCTCAGTAAGTTATTATTGGACTGGTAAGTCCTCGTCCCGTCCCATCCAAACAGAATCAGAGATAAACATACAAGATAGGAGACTTTCATAGAACGTAATGGTAATGCGATTACGATTGCAGCGCTTTTATTGACAATGGGAAAGAAACTTCTCCTCCTTGGAATATTTTTGTTATTGACCATCTATATTATTGTGATCTCTCTTTTTTAATGTTACATATTTACGTTTTCAACAAAATCTTAGACGTTCTTTTTTTGTGTGTATTTTTGTTTCGTATATGAAAGGTGAACGATATAAGTGCAACGAAAAATAAAAAAATACGCCTTGAATGTCATATATACAATAAATATGACATAAGTGGGTTTAAAACTACAGAAAACAATGGTATAATATAAAAATGTACGAAGTATTGCACTCTACAAGTCCCAGAAAATTTCATAAATATTCCCATTTGGTAGGAAATTTGTTTTAGCGGATGTGTTTTAGGTAGATTTCGTAAGAAATACTACCTATTGCAGTCGTTACCATGGTGCGACTTTTGAAAAATTCCTTCATAACTTTTCATTATAGGACCCCAGGAACCCAAAACCACCCCCACCTAAAAAGTTTATATATATATGTATGTATGTATGTATGTACTAAATTTTGTCCGCACGATAAAAGTCGCAATTATCCAAGGATCGTCTTCAAACTCGCCAACAACTTTGAGATGGCTAATATCTCGGCGGGGATTGAAAATGGGCAAAATCGGCCCAAGGGAATGGAAATGGGGAGGGTTCAAAATTTTGAATACCGCCTTAACATGATTCGGATAAAACCAGCTCTTACACAACAATGTCAGGAAAAAATAAATATTTTTCGTTATAGCAGTTGCCAACAATTAAAAAAAAGCAATAAAATTCTCACCACTACAATTGCTTTTCTATTGCAAGGTTTCACGTGATAAATTAAATAAACAGTTTGAATAATTGAAACAAATTGAATATTACGTCATAAGTTTTCTAGAGCAAGATTTCTGCATGAAAACTCGAAATGAAATAAATAGTTTGACGAATTAAAAAAATATATATATTGCATCAAATTGGAAATAAAACGGACCTCAGCAGGTGAATATGTAACGTCATGTGAGTTTGAAGAAACGTATTAAAACATGATAAAACCCGACAATGGAAATATTAATTTATTTTAACACTCTGAGGTTCTCTGAATTTGATTTAGCTATTTTTTAAACCTATTACGTATCCATAAGTGTATGTATTCGTGTATATTAGAATTTTCACAAAACGCTTAGCTCTCTAGAACTCATTCTAAGTGAAGATCTTGATTTAAGTTTTGTTGGTAAATTTAGTACTTAACTTCGAAATCTACCTCCGCCTGTAGGCCCGAGCCGGCAGGGATTTTTCAATTTATGAAGTTCAATGTTTTAAAACAATCGCTGCAATAATCTTTTAAAATTTGTGTATTTTTACTTTATGTGATTTTTTATAATTCAGTCTCATAAATTACAGGTTTATGTTTTCAACATAATCTTCTAGGGTTTTTCTTTTATATTAATATTATTTCGTAAGTTAATGGTGAACCATACAAGTACAATAAAAAAAAAGAAGCTAAATAAATTATCTTTAATATATCCTATAAATCAATTAAGTAATATATCATTTAAAAATACACTTAAAAACGCGTCAAAGGTCAATTGTAATAAGAAAATTTGTCTGATTTTGCCTCGTGGAGGAAATAATAGATAAGCAAAACATAGAGCGTAAACATATTTCATCCACATAGGTAATTTTTGCTGACTTGTTAGTTCTTCCCCCTTGTTACTGTTGACACTAGTACTGTTGCCATTACAGATTTTGACATAAGTGCTCTGTAATGTCACGACAACCGATAACGGAACCAGAATTTTTATATACGAAGTTTATTAAACACAAAATCCTATATACACAATATTTACACTTGGAGAGAGCTATGTACACTGTTTCAATTATTTATGAACAACTATATTTCCACTAAACTACACATATCGCTTCCAAAATGAAACCAATATTGCCTCGGATGCTTTCCCGCATCCGACACATTACCGAAATCCCACCACTACTGACTCGGTCTCCCCTCTTTACTTCCCTTCCCTTACATTGGGAAGTCAGTCTCTCCACTTTAATTTACTTACATTTAGGAAAAGGTTGGTTGCATTACATGTCCTATCTTGTATGTTTATCTATGTCCAGATTATGGTAGATTACGAACTAACCCCGCACGTTCTGCGCACAAAACCTAGAGACGAAATTTATACTCTTTCTACGCATGAGAAGTTTGCACAATTGCACATTAGTGTACTAAAAATAAGCTTACTTTAGTTTATGCCATCATGATGTAGAATAATTTGAAAATTACCTATCCTTATTGTTTAAAACGGTACCCTACAAATTAATTTTTTCTTACTTTAAATTTTAGAGTTTAAAGATGGACTATATTTCAGGAAAGATATATCAGTATGTTTTATTCGTAAGCATTTCAGAGCTTTTGAATAAGCCTCCACAGAATGAGAAATTTCGTATTTCCTTACATAACTTTATAGAAAACGTTTGAGATCATCTGACTCCAGTCAAATTTATAAATGAGAAGAAGATTTCTTTCTGGTCTTACCTTTACAACACGGTTAATTTTAATTGCAAATTTTTGCTAATTTTGTGAAAATTGCTGCGTTACTATTTCCTTTATTTCTCTCAATAAATATATGAAATGACTTGAATTTTGTATGGAAGTATACAAAGTACACTATATGGTACTCGTTAATTCTACGTTTCGTAAATTGCAGATCCTTTAATTTTTCAGTAACGCGGTGCACCTTTCTTATTATTATCTTGTTCTCGAAGAGAACTTGGAACAAAAAAGCCTTGACTTTTGCAAAAGATTTCGGGAAAATACTCCACTCTAAGCCAGCCATCCAGATAGGTGGAAACCAAGCATTTATTAAAGAAATATTCACTAAACAAATCAAAGCGAGGGAGGCAGTAATACTCGAGATTTCAGTGGTTTCCAGCCGACTCCTGACAATGGCCATTATTCTCAATACAGGGTGTACTAAATCAGTTACTCCTTCTTTGGTTGTTATAAACTGTTGTTTTTATTTTCCAAAAAAATTTACATATTTTAGTAATATTGGTTTTCATAAACAGTTATTTCTAGTTACATTTCGTTATTGATTTTTGAACAATTAAGTAATGATCTTTCAAATTCGAAAAAAATCCTTTCAAAATATTGAATTCTTTTAGCATAATAATAATATTTATGACTACAGCTTCCGATTTCAAATAAAACTTTTTGATTACTATCTTTTTTAAGCGAGTTATTGCAAATTTTCTACAGTCGCAGACAACAGCTGTTTGATCCATACCCATTTGACACCTTTTGTAGGATTGCACTGATATTGGCAGCACCGAATAATTGGGCCCTTTTTAGATGCGTTAGTAATTATATAAATAAGTAGCACCTATAGTCGTCGTTCGGTCCGACTGTCTGTCTATCTGTCTATCTGTCCGTCCGTCCGCACATAACAAAGCAAAAACTACCCAAACGAATGATCTGAAATTTTAAATGTATAATTGTTGCAAAATTTTGTAGAGTCATTTCAAATTTTATTAAAATCGGATGTATAGTTTAATTACAGGGACAGTCAATATTTTTCCGTTACCTTACGGGTACGGCAAATGGTAAAAAATTATTTAAAGTGCATTTTAATGATTTTACAGCCTTTCGAACAGAATGAAATTGATATGCGCTTATGAAGCGCACTAAAATATACATTCAGTATAGTATGCAGTGCAAAAAAATATTTATAAAACTAGTCATGGTGCGAATGTACCTTATTTGCCACGCTTGACTTGCAATTTCCAACTTGTTTATTATGAATGTTTATTCTGTCATGGAGTATATTATTAATAAAAATATACACGATGCTCATAAAAATTTTATTTTAATAATGCATCTGGATATTACATTTATAAAGGTGACTTAGTTTTTTTACTTTTCCAGCCGCAAAGCATTTACGCTGAAAATATTTCTTAATATTTGCAGATTTTACTTCTTAGAAAGATATTGTGAAAGATTCTTTCAGGCGTTATAAATAATTTCAGAATTTTAATAGTCTCTCTATTCTAAAAAAAGTAACTAACGCTGTCACCGCTGTAAATAAAATATTTGATACTGGAAGACTCTCTATGCGAATATTAAGAAAGCTTTTGCATATAAAAATGTGAAAATTGGTAGTTTGATAGAGAAATCTTCGAAGTAGACAGTTTTTAAATCGAAGAATTGTTTTCAGAGCTATTTAATGGTGAAGTCAGTCAAAATAGTTCCGTTAAAAAAGCTTTTTAGGAACAAAAACTACGGATAAGAAATTAATCATTTACTCTATACTTCACAAGCTTGATGTACTTCTCAAGCTTGCGGTGCGCAGACTGCACTTCTTTTTTTAATTTGGCTAATTTTTGAGAGTCTTTTTGAAGTTTCCTCTTTTAAAGAGATATTATTTCATATATAGGATATGACATTATTTTAAATTGTTGCCAAATTGTAAAAACAGCGCAAAGAATACTATATCTTTTCAATTAAAATTGTATTTACACATGACTATTAAAGACAGAAATATACTTTAAAATAATAATTAAATGATCACGTGTTAAAAGCAGGAAATGGAGGAAATTGCGATATAAAAATTGTATGTGCTAAAAAAAAAAAGAAAATTTAAAAATAATAATTATATTAATCCGTGTTAAAAACAATAAATGGAGAAAAATACGTCATTTTTAAATTGGCTTAAATAATAATATTGCCAAATATTTTCAATTAAAAAATATAATTACACGGGAGCTTTATTTCATATTTTGAGATGGTCCATTTTAACTATAGGGCAAAGTGAGGACAGATGCCGCAGTTTTACTTTTCTGCTTGTAAAATGTACAATAAAGCAAAAAAAAAAAAAAAAAAAAAAAAAAAAAAACACAACTAAGTACGAGAAATCATTAATTAAACTCTTTAGAATCTAATTTTTATAATAAACAATTTAAAACCCTTTTTATAAAGCAGACATAAATAATTTCCCAAATTTTCATTTTTAACATCATTTTTTATGTTCAGGGTCAGATGTCCATGGGGTGTGGGCCAGATGCCGCATGGAGAAAAAAGCTAGGCTCTTTTGTTTTTCAATCAAATCAGTTTTTTTTTCTCAAATTACTTAAAATGAAAATAAATTACAGTAAGCTTACAAAAATTATATAAATCTCTAAATTGTGAAAAGTTTAACAAAAATGCAAAAGTGTAAGCTCAAAAAAAAAAAAAAAAAAAAAAAAACTTATAACAAAAAATTAAAATGAAAATAAAAACATTTGAATTTACATGAATGGATAGCATAATTAATGGAAACAATAGACAGCATAATTACAAAAAAAATATACAGCACTTGTTTACATCTAGCTGCACGTTGGAGTTCGCTTTTAATGTCAGTATTAGTTCTATTCTATTTAGGCTCTAATCTTTATTTTTGCCATTTCTTCTCATTCTTTGAATTTGTATTTCTATTCGCCTACAATCACACCACACTCCCCGTTGCAAGTATAAAGTGAACATGTTCCATGCAGCCACCGATTGCATTTGATGCACTGAATCGAATTCGCCTTAGACTTTGTTTCTTGATAAGACTCCAGAAACTCAGCACATTCAGAGTCCTCAAATTCCAATCCAATACTGACATAGAATCCACAAAAGGAACACTTTCGTCACTGACGAAAGAGGACTCACGTTTCAGATTCTTCCTTAGATGAAATGGATTTTCCCTTTCTTTTTTTTACACATTTTACTTCCGCCAACCTGTCGTTGCTTGACGCTTTCTAGTTTCTTTTTCTTTTAATTTCCTTCTTCTTTTATCTTGTTTATAAATTCTGTGCTTGTAGTATTTACAGTCTTTTGCTTTCTCTTACTTGGCTGTATAGGTATTTTGACCATTGGAATAGGAGATATTTTGTTTAACAGCTTAGATGCTGATGAATGTATAAGGCCTACATTTTCCTTATTCACACATGGTGATGCAACTGTGTTGCTCAAAATATTTTGATAAATAGCAGAATGGGCTGAATATACGTTCATTTGTTAGAGATGCACAACCTGTGGCCCGCGGGTCAAAAGCGGCCCGCGATGAGTTAACGTGAGGCCCGCGAATTCATCAATTTCTAACTGGAAAAAATTGCAATTTTTGTCCATAGGTCGCAGGAAAAAAATCAAGAATTTCTTCAATTTGCCGCGGGGAAAATTGAAAATTTCGTCGCCCAGTTAAGAATCGCAAATTTTGTTGATCGTGTGCGGAAAAATACCGATTTTTATCAATGAGGTTCGGAAAAATCGCGAATTTGGTTGATCGGACCCAAAAAAATCGCGAGTCTTGTCGATCAGGCGTGGAAAAACCCCAAATTTTGTCGATCAACCACGGAAAAATCGCGAAATTTGTCGATGACGAAAAATTGCAAATTTCGCGGACCGGGCACGGAAAAATTGCGCGAATTTTGTTGGTCGGGCACGGAAAAAAATCGCAAATTTTGTCGATCAGGTGCGGAAAAATCGCAACTTTTGCTGATCGGGCACGAGAAAATCATTAATTTTGTTGATGATGCGTAGGAAATTCGCAAATTTTGTTCATGATACGCGGGAAAATTGCAACTTTTGTTGATCGGCTGCGGAAAAATCGTGAGTTTCGTCATTCGCGAGAAAAAATCAATTTCGTCAATTTGCCGCGGGCAAAAATTGAAAATTCCATCAGTCAATTGAGAATCACGAATTTTGTCGATGGGCTTCGGAAAAATTATGAATTTTGTTGATTAGGAGAGGAAAAATAATTTTTTTTTGATCGGCTGCGGAAAAAGCGAGTATTTCGTACAGTTATCACGAATTTCGTCAATTTGCCGCTGGAAAAATTGCAAATTTCGTCAGAGTCAGTTAAGAATAATCAATTTCGTTGATTGGGCGTGGAAAAAACACTAATTTCCTTGAACTGGCGCTGGAAAATCGCAAACTTCGTCGATCAGGCACGGAAAAATTGCGAATTTCGTTGGTCGGGAAGAAAAAAATCGCAAATTTTGTCGATCAGGTGCGGAAAAGTCGCAAATTTCGCTAATCAGGCACGAAAAAAATCACGAATTTTCTTGCTGATGCGCGGAAAAATTGAAAATTTCGTCAGAGTCAGTTAAGAATCGTGAATTTTGTTGATCAGGCGCGGAAAGATGATTGAAAAAATTGTGAATTTTGTCGACCGGCTTCGGAAAAATTGCTAATTTTGTCGATCAGGCGTGGAAAAATCGCAAATTTCGTTGATTGGGAATGGAAAAAACGCGAATTTCGTTGATAAAGCACGGAAAAATTTCAAATTTCGTTGATCGGCTCATCCTTCCCCCTTCGTTCATAAAGTTCATGTTTTTTTTTTCGGCACTAGGCACTTTGATGCCTATGTTTGTTTTTTAGCACTTTTAATAGAACAAAATTTACTCCCCCATGTAAAGTCGAAGGATATTATCACTAATTCTAAATAATCTTTGCTACATCTCTATGTTATACATATAAAAGTAAACTGATGATATAGCCTTGCCTAGTAAATTGGATATATTGACTGGGTAGTTAACCTAGAGGGATAAAACTGCCCACCCCTCCTCTGAAACCATATTTTTTATTTGCTTATAAGCCGCAGATTACCTCCCCGAAATCGAATTCTCTCCGTGTAACTGATGTGGCCCTAGACAACCCAGAAATTTTTGCAAGTGGCCCTTCTCTTAAAAAGGTTGTGCACCCCTAATTTATATGCAATTTCTACTGAAATTGTAGTGATGAATTTTTTGAACCGAAAAACAAAATTATATTTTGCGGCATCTGGACCTCAGTCTATTCGCGGCATCTGTCCCATAGTGGTGGTGAGATGCCGCACCGCCATTTTGTGCCATGTGAAATACGCTGGAGTAAGGCGAGCACATGTCTGTATTCTACGAGTATCTAGTCTACAGTTGCAATCGGTTTTGAAAGGAAATCTCTGATTATTTGGCTTAAAATATGTAATAAAACTTTTATAGAATAATTTTAACAATTTACCACGCACGTTTGAAGCAAAAAACTGGCATAAATATATAAATACTTACAATTCAGCGGTAGAAACGCATACAACACAGCACACAGCACAGAGGAACACTACGAACTTCCTTATTTGGTCTAGGGAGCGCTAGTGTGGCCCACACAATCTCTGAGACATCTGTCCCACCGCGGCATCTGCCCCTACTTTACCCTAGTTGCCAATTCTAAGACGGGCAAATAATAATATTTCCTTTCAAACAACAAATGTATTTTCACGCGAATATTAAAAAGAAAATGAAATCTTTGGTGAAAATCACGTCAGATTTAAAACGGTACATTTAAAATGTCTTATTTAAAATAATTTTCTTATAGCATTGTTAAAAAATTTCGGTAGTTAGTGACACTGCTTATTTAGTTCATTTTACATAAGGTGATTTTCGAAGGTTTAACTGATCTTATTTAATCAATCGCGAAAGCAGCCGTTAGATGTCTCAACAGTAGCTGATTCGGCTGTAAAATCCCTTAGTCAAAAGGAAATAAATGGACACCAGATTATAGGGAGATCGACACTTGTTGTTTAACTATAATTTAGTCTTCCCGGATCTTTTAAAGCACATAAAATTAGCCTGTTTTTTGGAGTATGCAGTATCTAAAAAGAGCTGGCGAGTGTAGCTTGTAGGGGGAAGAGCTCCATAGTAATAGAAAATAAAGTTATAGAAATTTTAAAATTCATAATTTTTTACTTTCCAGAACATATCTTCTAATTTGGGTTTTTTTTCCCCGTTAAATTACATTTTATTGCAATTCATAAAATATATACAGTTCTAGATTACTAGAAACAAAATTTGTGCGTTTGCCTATATTATTAACATATTTTTGTGTAATGTTGGTGAGTTGATATTGCATGTCAAAATCTCGTTATTAAAAGTATTACGGAAAGATTTATTACTGGACGTCTAAACTGGCTGTATTTATTATAAATGAAACAGAATCTAGGGAATAAGTCATAAATAATATTAAAAACCTTTACTCACAGTTAAAAGGTTTTAAAAAATATATTCCAGCATTATTTTAAAATATTCTATCTGGATTTTATTTTTTCCAATTTTTTTGTATAATATCACAAATGCTTCCTATATCGTATGTATAAGCACCAGATACAAAAAATAATGTCATTTATAGATAATTAAATAAAAAAAATAACAAAGATAAAAATTCGACAATCTAACATATAAAATCTTAATTATCGTCAGTTTAAAAATTAGCAACGTACTTTTATGTGTAAAATGATTATTGATGATGAATATTTAAGCTGTGAATAAATATGGAATGTGGATGGGGCGATTTGAAGATTGCTGACTATTCGATATTTTAAAAATTTAAATTTTGATTATCTCAAAAACCAACAAAGACGTTTTAACCAAAATTTGGATATTGTTACGTAATAAAAGTATATAAGTTATCTGTGATTTTCTTTTTTTAAATCATTGGTAAATAAAAATATTGATTTTAATGGGTCACTTTACCCTTAAGAATATGAATAATCTTTTTTTCCTGGTTCATGAATGCCATATCTCACAAAGGATTAAAGTCCATAAGCTGCGCTTTTGGCCCATGAAATAGACTAACATTCGATTATGTTATACTGACTTAATTATTTTAGTTTTTAATACTATAAGGTGTATATTGTATAATTTTAACAATTTGTATTTTGTTCGTATTTATATGACTTACACAAGCTCAACGTTCATATAATTCGTAGTTTTGCTGAAAAATACGAAATTTCTGCTATTTGTATCTCAATTTACTCTCTATTTTTAATATTTTATTATGAGCGCAGCTTTGTAACATTTTTATTTTAACATATTTTGTGTATTGTGATGTTTTATAATATATGCCAAGAAGAAAGTGTTGTACGATTGCGCTCATATAAATAATTGAAGTCCATTATATTCCGTGAAAAATCAGGATCAGTGAAAAATAAATTAGTTATTTAAAGGGGATTTGGGCTGCTGTAATTAAGACTAAATTAAAGCTACACATAATACAAATAATGCAATGCTCTTTTATTAAAAAAAAAAAAAAAAAACTGCACAAATTTTTCAAAAAGTGGTGCTGTTGCGCTTAAATAAAATTTCAGTATGTAATAAATAAATGAAGAAGCATGCAAGAGCAAGTAATAAGCAGGTATTGTAGCATATTAAATATTTTAGTAAAGACATATTGGATAGTATTAAAATGATAATTTTTTACTACTATACTTAACTACTATTAATACCTATCGTCATACGAATTGCTATTTCATTAGAAATCACAGGATAGTTACACATAATTAGATGAAAGTTATTAATTCCCTAAATACATTTACATACTTGTTAATGGAGAAAAAAATCACTTATATTATTAAATAGCATTTCATAAATAAAAATACTTTAGATTATATAAATTTCAGTTTATTTAAACTATCCATATCATATACTTATAAAAACTAATTCTGTTCACTGCATCACTGATATTTTTCTAAGTGTTCACGATGTTTGACTAGAAATTTAATATAAGTTACCCTATATGGTCTACTTCCAAATTATGAGAAAAAAGATGTATTTTATTCGCGCAACCGTAGTTAAATGTTTTTATACAACATGCTTATTTTTTTTTATCAAGCATTCAAAATATTAGCATAATATTCCCCCTTCCCTATTTTTAAGTGTTCAAATTGTGGCCTTATACAGCTCATATTCAAAATATTAAAATAATTACTTTTTTTTTTTTTTTTTTTTTTTTTTTTTTACAAATTGAAAATACCATTTGGTAATTCAATGTCTTTTAAAGCAAATATGCAAAAGGTATTTTTATTAAGAACTTATTGTTGATTAAACTTATTTATTATCTTAAAATTAATGTCATTTTTGAAAAGATTAATTGGAAAAACAATATTTTGAAAAGTCAAAATATTAGAATATCTATTCAAGTGGTTCAAAATATTAGAATATTTCACATTAATTCTCCTTTAATTATCATCAATTCATATCTGGTGGCATCATTGATTAAATTCAAAAGATTTTATTTAAAACCAGTATCCTTTTTGCAGTTTGTTTGTTTTTTCGTCTTAAAATGGATCGTGTGAGTGGTATTCCTGAATCTATTAAACTTCGTATGGTTGATTTGTATCGGCACGGTAAAAATCAATGTTATATTGCGAATTATTTACATTTTTCGCAATCAAGCATTAGTAAAATACTAACAAAATATTTAAAAAAAAATGGAAAATTTCATAATAATAGCCGAAATGGCGGCCCAAAACAAAAAAACATACGCTAGAGATGACAGGAAGCTGAAGCTTATAGTTAAGAAGAAAAGTTTTAAATGTGTGCGATTTGTGTACAGAAAATGGAAAGAAGAAGGAGTTGAAGTTTCTACATCGACAGCATTAAGACATCTCCATAAGTTTAAATTTGAATTTTTTGTATCGAAAACAAAATCTCTCATGACTGCAGAACTAAAGCGTATAAGATTGAATTGTTGTAAATCAAGACGTTTATGGAGTGAAGAAGATTGTAAAAATATGTTATTTAGTGATGAAAGTATGTTTTGTGTTTCATATGGTATTCAAGATATTAGAGTTTGGAGAATGAAGCAAGAAGCATTTGATAAAGAATGCTTTAAACGTTCCGTAGAATTTACTGCTAGTGTCATGGTTTGGGGTGGCATGAGAGCAGAAGGACGTGGGAAATTATGCATCGTCTACGAAAAGGTTAACTCTCAAATATATCAAGAAAATTTGGAATATTACATGATTCCATTATCAGAAGATTTATTTAAAGATGATTTCTTGAACAAGATTTAGCGTCACCGCATACCTCGGTGTCAACAAAGAATTGGTTCTGCCAACGCAACTTTAAGACATTTCCTTGGCCACCAAACTCACCAGACCTTTAATCCCATAAAAAACGTATGGTGTATGATGAAGAAAAAACTCGAAGAAAATCCTCCTTCAAGTAAAACTGAGTTAGTAGCACATATAAAGTCTATTTGGGCTAATATTGATAGGCATGTTTGTAAACACCTTGTATATAGTATGCAAGATGCATTGTACGCTGCTATGAAAGCTAAAGGGGATGCTAAAAAATATTAACTACCATTTACTTCATATTCATAAGGTAATATTGTTGCGTAAAATAAAATATTCTAATATTTTGAACCAATCTAAATTTTACTCTAATATTTTGATGTGTTTCAGAAAGCTGTATACCTGATTTATTGTACTGTATTTTACATTTTGTAAATGTTAAAATCTTATCTAAACATTCTAGATTTAGTTTATAAGAAATTTAATTACCTTTACTTAGTATCAAAAATAAATAAATGAAAAATATTTTTTTCTTATTACTTTTTCTCAATTATTCTAATATTTTGAATATGAGCTGTGTATGGTTGGTAAACCTCACATGTTATAAACAAATTCCGAAATATATATATATTTCTTTTCATGATTATAGGTGTCATTCTTGTTGAAATGCATACAAACGATGAACTGGACCGTTTCAATCATTTGTTAAAGCCACAGATTTATTATTATTATTATTTTTATTTTTTTTTTTTTACTTTTTCTGATACAATATAATCGCAAATGTTATTTTTTCATTAAATTTGTTATTGACTCCGTGATTGCTATCGTGACTAAATATTCACTATAAAATATGACTTCAAATATGTCCTTTACATCCCCGAACTTCAAGAGAAATTCGTCGAGTACTTCAAATTTTCGACAAAATATCTAAAATGA
This sequence comes from Maratus speciosus, assembly GCA_963932465.1. Lineage (NCBI taxonomy): Eukaryota > Metazoa > Arthropoda > Arachnida > Araneae > Salticidae > Maratus > Maratus speciosus. Next base: position 350,545,502 of record OZ010788.1, on the reverse strand, counting down.
AAAGGGCCCGCATACTTTTGGCTATTCCTCACCTTTCTTCCCCTGACCAGTTTCAGATGATTCTATACAAAATTATCATTTGGCGTCACGCTTATATAATAAGGTTGAAATAATCTATTTTTTGTTACTGTTGGTGTGCGGTTTCACAAACCAACCATCTTTAGAGTATGGAAATTCCGGATACAATATTTCTAGTTAGCTTATATTTGTTAATGAATTCTTGTTATTTATAGAAACTTTTAAATTGTTTTATAGATCGAAACACAAATTTGCATACGTTTCTAGAGTTAATACCATCTTTTAGGGAAGAAAGTTTATATATGAGGTATCTTCGTAATAAAAAGCCTGACAAAAAGTTTGATTTACATTTATATGCTTCTGTTCGATATATCAATATGCGAGAAAATTAAAAATTGTTGTCTGTTTTTAAAAAATATCTTATAATTGCGTATCTCGGTGTCTTTTTTGGAAAGTAGGTTGGGTGGTTGGAGATAACTTTCATTGATTTTTATAATAAGTGTGGCATTCAGAATAATACTTGCTCCTTTAACAGAATGAAATTAGATTTTGTATTCAATCAGCATATTATACGATGAAAGGAATTCTGTGATTTTCAGGGTCTATGTTAATATATTCCCTTATATAATTCGAGAAATAATCATTGGGAGAAATATTGAAGAAATAAATATAATGATTTTTATTACATTACCTATTTTTCTCTGAAAATAAAAATTACCAAAGTAAAATTATTATTTTTTAAAAAAGAGCCTACGAAGCGCAATAATATGCCTTGTATGGTAGAAAAATCTTCTATCCTATAAAATAAAAGTATTACACACAAACAAGTTTTTGATAAAGTATATTTCAAACTGTTTTAGACTGTCTTTATAGGATTACAATAAGGTTATTAATAAGCTATAAAAATATTTCTTGTCTTCTTTGGTTCCTAAAGATTTCGGTTATCAAAAAACTTTTATAAAGGGATTGTTGCTCAGAAGTTTCTTTTAATAGTTACTAGATATTTTGAAAGGATATGAACTATAATGACAAAAATAAACGGAAATTGATGAAACGCTTTCAGAAGAAGAATCACGAATAATAATAAAAAAAAGATTATGATTCTATGGGGCAGCCATATTGCTACAACTTGCTAAACTCTAGAAGTACTACTTTTATTAAAGATATATATATATGCAAGGTACCGGAGGTGACGAGTTCGCTAAAGGGTAGAAATCAGTAAATACCATGGAACATTGGTTGGGACATGGTTTATTTTCTTTTTGTTACATGTTGTTCTTTTTTTGAAACCAGGTCCAATTGGATTGACAGGTGCAACTTCCTGTTAGAAATGCATCGTCGTAAAAAGCCACGTATTTTTCGTTGTCCCGTGTTAAATCTGGACTATTTCCGCTAGAATTCCACACTAAAGAAATGGGAGGTGATCTCATTTAATAGGCTAGAAAATATCCAGGCATTGTGACGTTTCATGGACGGCAAATCTGGGCTTTAGTTCTGGGTGTACATTAATTGCGCCTACGGTAGGAGGAGATCATGAATTGCGCCTATAACTTCCTTCCCTTCTGTATGAACTGCGCTCGAAGGGGTGAGATAAGCAATCCATCATTGTATTGAGGGTTGCCTTAATAATTTTTTTTTTTTCCAAAAAGTCTTCTGGATGCAAATCCAGTCATGGTAAATCTTGGCGACAATAATCACAATACTTAGCAAGTGGCCTGCATTCATCTAGTATTGCATTGCATCTTACAAGATATTCAACGTAATAAATACAAATAAAATATTAAAAGGAACTATAATTCCTCAAGTATAGAATGCTTACTAATATTTACTACAAAAGAAAGGGGACTTTCGATTTAAATGGGCCCGATGCAAACTGCCGCCCCAAATTTTGTTAGCTCTTTCAATGTATTCCAAGAAATATCTAATCTCTCTATTCTAAAAAAAAGTAACTACCGCTGTCACCGCCGCCGCCGCCGGTTTTGAATTTTTTGTGACCGGAGGTCTTTCTTCGCTAATATTAAGAAAAATAATGCATACAAAAATATGAAAATCGGTCGTATTATACAGAAATGTTTGATAAACACGCTGATGCAGACAGTTTTCAAATCGAAGAATTATTTTAAGAGATATTTAATGCTAAAGTTGGACAAAATCGTTCCACTAAAAAGTTTTATAGGAGCAAAAACTATTTATGGGAATTTAATTATTTTTAGATCATTTTATACGTTTGAAGTTCCCGGTGTGCAGACTATATTTCTTTTTTAAATTTGACTAATTTTTTGAGGTTTTATTTCTATTTTAAATTCAAAATTTCAGCATTTCTAGAGATATTTTTGACAGATTTTAGAAAGTAATATTAATTTAAACTGTTGCCAACTGTATAAAAAGCGGAAACAATAATGTTTGCTTCAAAAAAAAAAAAAAAAATATTTATACATGTAAATAAATTAAAAATTTATTTACACGTGACTATTATAAACAGAAAAAAACATTTGGAATTAGAATTAAATAATTATGTACCAAAAGCAGGAACTTATTAAAAATTACGTCATAAAAACTATAATTACACGTGAATTTTAAGAGAGAAAGGATTTTGTAAAATAATAAATTTATTAACATGCGTTAGAAGTCTTAAATAGGAGAAATTACGTCATATTTACGTCACATTACAGTTATTAAATAAAATGAACGCAAAATAATATTGCAAAACGGTTTAAATTTAGAAATTGCGCTAGACATTTATTTGATATTTTGAGAGGATACTTTTCAACTATTTTTGTTAGGAAAGCGCAAATAATATTTCATTTCTAACACAAGTATTTTCACGTGAATATTAAAAAGAGAAAGAATAGTTTGGTCAAAATTACGTCAGATTAAAAACGATTAATTTAAAATGTCTTATTTAAAAGAACTTTCTTTTCGCTTTGTTAAAAAATACCGGGAGACAAAGATTCTGTTTACTTAATTCCTTTTATATTAGCTTATTTTGAAATGTTTAACTTATTTTACTAAATCAAAGACGAAAACAGCGATTGACATATGTATTTTTGGTACTACTTAGTTATCCCGTCGACCAAAAATCTATCATTCGCCAAACTATAAGATTAAATGCCAATAATGGTTGATCGTAAATGTCACATTAACTTGACTTTAAGCAAGTAACACGTGTCTACGTCATCAAGTTATTTTTATTTCAACGTTTTATTTCTATTTTTATTAATGTTGCACTAATTTATTTGTTCTTTCGTTATTTAAAATAAAAATGATGTCAATTTGTATAATTTGGCGAGTGCTTTGGCGATTTATATAATTTGGCGAAATCGGTCGACGGGTTAATCAAGTAGTACCGCAGCGGATTTGGCCTTAAAATTCCCCAGTTAAAGAGAAATGAATAGAAATCCGTTTATAGGGAGATCGCCACTGTTTTTTAAATTATAATTCAATCTTCCGAAATCTTTTTTAAAGCCGATCAAATTAGCGTACTTTTAGAGACTGCGGTGTCTGAACGGGGGTTGACGAGCGTAGCTCGTAGGGGGCAGAGCCCCCTAGTGTAACTAAAAGAAAAAAAAAAAAAAAAAAAAGAAAAAACACCATTGTTAAGAAAATTTTGATTTTGATTTTTAACATCTGGATAAAAAGCGTTTTTACTTTCTTCTATCTTCAATAGAAGAAAGTATAGTAATCGAAATTTTTTTCGACTGCCGGTTTTCGACGGATTTATACGTTTTAGGGGTCAGAAATCACAAAAAAACATGTATATACAAAATGTCTGTCTGTCCGTGTGTCGCCATTGCACCATCAAAAATTGTATGAAGTTATGCATAGAATTGAACTAAATTTAAAAAAAAAAGTTTTTAGCTATGGCAAGCTCCTCCCTGAATTTGGAAAAATTCCGCTAGTAGGGAACGCCGTAATATCGATTTTTGTGCATTTTGAATATTGTACCATCGAAAAGTGTATGCAGTTATGCATAGAATTGAACCAAATTTTTTGTGTATGTTTGTGGCCATGGCAAAAAGGTCCTCTCTGAATTTGGAAAAAATCCGTCGGTAGGGGGCGTTCTAATAGCGATTTTTGTGCAATTCTCAATATTGTCCCATCGAAAAGTGTATGAAGTTATGCATAATTCTAATAAAAATACTAATAAAACTAATTAAAATGATATATTGACATGAGGTAGAAGAAAGTTTTGGGATTGGCACATCCAACTAGTTCCGTTTTTAATGACAAAAAATGCTGAAAATTCATAAAATTCAAGTTATCATAACTCGGTAAGTTTTATTTGTACAAAAATGAAACTTTTATTGTTTTACTTATTATAGTATACGAAGAAAGTTTTACTAAATATAATACTTCAATCCCGTAAAAAAATTAAATTTCTGTAACTTTTAACAATAACACTTTTTTTATATAAATGGATTTAATAGGATGAAGAACAACTTTAAAACATGTTTGCTATTGAAACTATACTTCTAAAGCTAATGGTTTAGGAAATTAGTCATTGGGCAACAAATAGAGCTGACACTCTTATATACTATTTGTCACGATTTTTAATATTTTATATTCAAAAGTTCATTGTTTTTCACAAATTTTTTCTTCAAATAATACCAAATCTGTCAGTAGTATGTTTAAATTAACAAGATTATTATTATAAGTTGTAGTATTATTATTTTTTAAATGAAGCAGAATGAAGAAGTTTCTAATTTAGGATTATTTTAAAAATCATTAATATGTTAAAATTTTCTATCACAACATAATTTTAATCCATTCATGCATTTATATTCTCTTTCAGATATCAAATAACTAATCCATCAGTTCTACTTAAAAAACTCGCTTTTAAAAGTCAGCAAAAATTTAATTTAAAAATATTTTGAGGATCAAAATCAAAAAGTCAACAATAGTCTATTATTTAAAATGTTGTTTTTTTTTTTTTTTTTTTTTTTTTTTTTTTTTTTTTTTTAAATAGGAAACCATCTGTTATTTAAAATGATATTTTATCTTTATAGATAAGTAAATAAATAAATAAATAAATTTAAAGATTTAAGGGTGTTGTAAGAGTTTCCCTCAAAATTTTCTAACATACACACACATTTTTAAACGTAAAAGCATGTCACTTGCAGACATGACTATTGAATTGATTTATAATCTAATAATCTTTCATTTTTTGATAACTGAATTAAATGTTGAATTATAAGAGATTGTTGTTTGATGAAAATTTTAACGGACTGTCACATCTGGAAATTCAGTTTAGAACAACGTATTGTGGAAATTCAGTTCTAATGCTAAATGCTTTTAACAGCATTTTGAGAAAGACTGTCTGTAATGAAAATTGGAAAAACCGTTCGATTTGATAGTTTTTTAAATCAGCATCTGTCACTCTCATACAAGTACAAACAAATATAAATTCTGGAAAGTAATCAGTTTGGTCTTTTAAATCCAAAGAAGCTATTTTCTGACATATTTCTGAATTCGTTTTTGCTCGAAAACACTTTAAATTAGAAGGTGTTCTTATTAATAAACTATGTAATCGAATGACTTTTCCGTTTTATGATATAAACAGAGGATTTTACAGAAAATACTGTAAAAGTTGGCGATTTGAACCAAATTCACGGCGCAGCAGTGCGAGAAAGAAGAAAAACTTGTCGTCACGTAACAAAAATGGCTTATAACGCTATAAGTAATTTATTTATCTGAAAATGGAAAACGCTATTCAATTAAAAATGTTAATTTTATTCCTTGAAGTATAAAAATGAATCGGACAATGTGTCATAAAATTTTATGTTGCGGTACACTTAAGAAATTAAGTTTATCCACTTTTAGATCCATGTTTTTCAAATGATAACTCAATTCTCAGTTTTGAATTAATGATAATTTAATGCTCTTTTTCTTCTTCTTATTAATTTATAAGCATGTGCATAAGAGAATCGTGCGTGATTATAAGAATTATATATTCAGTAAAAATTAAATTTTATCAAGAAATACATATTTAGGTTTCAGTTATAAAAAATCGTACAATCGCTTTGGGATTTTAAAATTTACTTTAGAATTTGAAAAAAAAAAAAAGAAAAGTTTTAAAAGAAAATAATAGATCATTGTTTAAGTACCATAGTTCCAAACAAGTTTATAATAATAATAGTAAAAACAATAATACTAAGGGCAATAAAAGAAGTACTAATTAGCGTTCATAGGAATATTTCAGCAACAAGTATATCCTTCTATTTAGAATATTGTTCTTTTTCCCCCCGAACACCTTTCTTTCAAATTAATACAGATAATAATTTTAAGGTGAAAATTATTTCTAGAATATTAATTGAAATACGAAATATCTGTATATAAATGTTAATACTTCATTTGTTTGAGATTTTTGAAGAATCTTAGAAATGAAACATCCAAAGGCACAGTCAACGAGAAATTAGCTTAAACCTGACGACAATATTCGTTTCCATACATAATTATCCTATGTCAAATATTTTTAAAAATATATTTCTAAACGAAAAATAATGTTTTTTTTTGTTTTTTTTTTTGGGGGGGGGGGATAGCATTATTAGGTTACAAGTGTTATTTCTTCATAAAATTTTCTCTTCTAAAGTAGTTTAAAAAGAAATTCTCCAATGTTATAAACACATGTATAATAATCACTTATAAACAGATAAAGTTAAAAATGCTATAAAAAGTGATAGAAAATCTTTATTAAGATTGACGATCGTTTCGTCGCACGAACGGCGACATTTTCAAAATCATTTATGATAGAAAATACTTTCGCAAAATATTTTAAAAACAATAAACCTGGTAAACAATGTCACGAGACATGATGCATAATGAAAAATATTGCAACCATAAAATTAAATTAAAATTAAATTAGCTATTTGTGAGCGTGGATTAATTTTCATATAATTTAACAAAACAATAACATGGTAAACAATGTCACGAGACAACATGCATAATGAAAAGCATTGCAAAATATAAAATAAAAATAATATTATCTTGGCTATTTGCGAGCGTGGATTAATTTTTACTATTGTTACTAAAATTACATAGCATCTCTTTCCAAATTTTAGGTAATTCTATGGACACTGAATCATTGCAAATATTCTTGTTGCGTAAAAATATCTCTATTGATTCTCGGATTATTGATGGTAAATAAAATCTTGATGTATAAATTAACTTGCTATTTTTGAAATCGATCTGTAAAGGCTCTTCGCTGGATAATCTGGCCAAAGCTGTGGTTCTTCTGTTGTATTTGATGTCTGCTATATGTTCTTTGATTCTAGTTTTAAGTTTTCTAGTTGTCATACCTATATAAAACTGCTTGGTTCCATCTTCTTTGGTGAAAGGTATTTCGTATACTCCTGATAGTTGGCTTGACTCAATTGGATCTATTTTCTTGCATACTATATTTCTTAATTTCATAGAAGGTTTTGCGACTAGGGAGATATTGTATTTATTGAGTTTATATTTTAGACGTTCGAAGAAACCAGGAAAATATTGTACAGTGGATAACGTGGAATTTTGTGGATTGAAATTTCTTTTCTTGTTATTCTTTAAGCTCTTAATTAATTTTTCTATGGAAAAATATAAATATATGATATATGATATTGCAATATATGATATTGCAAGAAACAATGGATACAAAGAAAGTACCATAGAAAAATTAATTAAGAGCTTAAAGAATAACAAGAAAAGAAATTTCAATCCACAAAATTCCACGTTATCCACTGTACAATATTTTCCTGGTTTCTTCGAACGTCTAAAATATAAACTCAATAAATACAATATCTCCCTAGTCGCAAAACCTTCTATGAAATTAAGAAATATAGTATGCAAGAAAATAGATCCAATTGAGTCAAGCCAACTATCAGGAGTATACGAAATACCTTTCACCAAAGAAGATGGAACCAAGCAGTTTTATATAGGTATGACAACTAGAAAACTTAAAACTAGAATCAAAGAACATATAGCAGACATCAAATACAACAGAAGAACCACAGCTTTGGCCAGATTATCCAGCGAAGAGCCTTTACAGATCGATTTCAAAAATAGCAAGTTAATTTATACATCAAGATTTTATTTACCATCAATAATCCGAGAATCAATAGAGATATTTTTACGCAACAAGAATATTTGCAATGATTCAGTGTCCATAGAATTACCTAAAATTTGGAAAGAGATGCTATGTAATTTTAGTAACAATAGTAAAAATTAATCCACGCTCGCAAATAGCCAAGATAATATTATTTTTATTTTATATTTTGCAATGCTTTTCATTATGCATGTTGTCTCGTGACATTGTTTACCATGTTATTGTTTTGTTAAATTATATGAAAATTAATCCACGCTCACAAATAGCTAATTTAATTTTAATTTAATTTTATGGTTGCAATATTTTTCATTATGCATAATGTCTCGTGACATTGTTTACCAGGTTTATTGTTTTTAAAATATTTTGCGAAAGTATTTTCTATCATAAATGATTTTGAAAATGTCGCCGTTCGTGCGACGAAACGATCGTCAATCTTAATAAAGATTTTCTATCACTTTTTATAGCATTTTTAACTTTACCAATTCTCCAATGGTTAAATTTCTTGTATAAATATATATTTATATATGGATTTTTTATCATCATACTTTTATTTATTTCCTTTTTTTTTCTTTTTCAATTTGTGCATTTTATATTAACGGGTATACGTGTTTATATTATATACATATATAATTGTACAAAATTTTATATTTATATATACAAAATTTTTTATTATATACATATATAAAGTATATGTGTATAAAATTTTTGTGAGTTTAAGAAAAAACATTATTGATAGCCTAAATTATCGTTAAAGCGCCCAACTTAGTGAATTAACGCCAACAGAAAAGTGTCTTTCTAACAAAAAATGTTCTCACTTCGTGCCCATAAGTATAAGAGACGAGGGTGACAATGATATCCGTTCACGGTGACGCCGAGCGCAGTTCATACAGGGGGAGGCAAAGAAGGGTCGACATAGGCGCAGTTAGCCGGTCTCCTTAGTTCTAACCCCAAGAAGGGAGAATTGTGCAAAATCAGCACTTTTTTTCTTAAAGATAGAACAATTTTGAAGTATGAATGTGATAAATGTTAGGCCGGAAAACACAGTTATCAGGGGCAAATCAGATTTAAACTACGGCCTTTAAAAATTAGATAAAAATTGGGAATTTAGAATTTTGAACTTTTAATTTTAACTTAAAAATTTATAAAGGTTTAATTTTTAAAAAACAGTTAATCTTTAGCCTTTCATATATACATATATAGCATAGTTTAATTTTTCTAAATTATTCCCTACTTAACTTACAATTTTTCATCTTAAAATACTTTTCTTTTCATTTTCCTTTTCGAAAATTCAGTGCCTTTGAAGTTTCGTAACTATTTTTTTTTCTCGTCTCAATTCCTTCGTTTTCAAAGCATTCCATTTGGTCATAAGCCTTTTTTTTATTTCTGGCGACGCTTCAAGCGTTCTTATTGCACAAAATCAAAATCCAATTACAGTGATTGGATTCTTTTGCTAGGGAATTTCTGGACTTGTTTTTTATAGAATGTATGTATTTTCCCGCTGTTAATAAAACTGCCTGTACTGGATCAGGAGCACACTTTTGTTACACTTTCCTCTTGCCTCAGAACAGGCGGTAGTAGAAATGTGTAATGGTGTAACGTAAACAGTTCTAATTCTTGCCCTTTCCTAGCTTCTTTTGATAGCTTCACTTCCTTATTTTTTATGCTAAAATATGGCAATGTAAGTATTTGATGTCAATTGAGCAGCAATGAGTAACAGAAAATCACCCAATTTTCAGTTTTAACTCTTTTTCACTTAAACAAAATGTTCTGAATACCAATTTGACAGGTTTGATCATTTTACCGATGAGTCCGTTAGTTTGTTGTTTCCAAGTTTCTTCGTCTTATATCATTACTCGAATGCGTGCATTAATGTCATACCTGCAGTGTTATGATATAATACTACAATCATGGCTGCCAGTTTCATAGAGTCCTTGTCTCCAAACATCATCACGTCAAATAAATTTGTTTATTATCTTCACAACATCATCTCTCTCTCTCTCTCTCTATATATATATATATTATTTGTCATCATATGAAAATGTAGTTATTATTTATTTCTTAAAACATTTTTCTGGTAATTGAATATAATTTAGGCTTTCAAATGAAAACGAATTTTAGATAACTCTTTAAAATTTAATCTTTTTAAAATTTAGAATTATAGATAATTCGTTAAGATTTCATCTTTTTTAAATTTGGAATTTTTAATTTATGCTGTGTATTGCTCATAATCTATTTTGTTAAAAAATATAGTGAATCTTTTCGAATTTAGACATTAATTTAAAATAATTCATAAATATAAAAAAATCTGTTTTTTTTAATAATTTCTTATTTATGTACCATTTTCATAATTTATGGATATCATTATTTAACTTTTTCTCCTGAATTGCCAAACAAAGTTAATTAAAAATATCTTGAAAATTAAGTAGTAAACTTTTAAAATGTAATTTTTTATCAACTCGAGCAACCCCAAGCACTTTAAGTATTTAATTAGCTGAAAAAATAGTAACAAATAATTTAGTAATAGATTAAAATACTGATATAAATTTCTGTATGCAAAGAAGCCAACATTTGTGCACTGCAAGCTTAAAATAAGAGACATTAGGTATTGTTAAATGAAAAAAAAATTTGGTGCATGAGGCATAGATTATGAATACTGTAACGAAACTTTGGCATTTAACAAAGTAAAACAGGATATCTTACACTTACTAAACTATCTTACACTTATTAAACACTTACAAAACGCATAACACATTTGAAAATCCAACTGTCCATAGTCGGGAAGGCACTCGAATTCTTTTGTACGGCCCTGTATATGGTAAATGCATTTATATCTCCGTAATATAGTGTGCACAGTAGCAAGATAGTAAAATTTTATTCTTTTAGAATATCCATATTTTTGCGCAAAATTCTTCTCCAGCAATTTCTGCCAATAGATGGAAATGCATTCAAATTTATTTTGTAAAACCTGTACGTTATCACCAGGTTTTTATACACACCACATTTTAATCACAAATTCAGGTAAAAACCGCATAACATACGCAAAAATGAGCTTCCAGCTATAACCAATTATAAACTGCAATGTACAAAGTTGTTTGCACAATATATAAATATATTTATAGTCTACAAGCATATTTTAGTGTGCTAAATATAATTCAATTAAAAAAAGAATTACTCATTTTAAAATTACCCTTAAACAATTCACGCCTATGGGCAGCAATGTTTTCGAATTATTTTGTGTAGCCCTGTATATTACCTATAGAATTTATACATATCGCGTAGTATACAAAAGCTTAATTAAACGCAAAAATGCAAACCGAATCTGAAAACACATTTCCATTAACTATCGCTCATAGACAGGACTGTAACCGAATTCTTTTGTTTGTTCCTGTAACGGAATGATAAATGCCGGACACTTTTTATTCTATAGTAAGAATCTTGCTAAAGTATATCAATTGAATTATGTTTGAAATAGAGTAACATCTTTAAAATACAAAGTAAACAAGTTTTCCCAGGAAGCCTTTACGAAATTGAATTCTTTTGTGTGACCTTGTAACTGAATAATAAATGCTTTGCGCTCAATATTCTTCAAAAATTATGTTTTACATCATTTGATAAATGCATATCAATTTCATTATGTTTGAATAGTGCAACTTTATTAAAACACACTGCAAATGATTTTTTCCCATGAGCCATCGTGTAGCGGGAATTCTTTTCAGTGTCCGTGTAAGGTCACTATAAATGTTAAATACTTCGTAATCAATAGGGAACATGACACGGTAAGTCGTAGAAAGTACACTGTAAAAAAAAAAACAAAAATGGAGATTCTACTGGCAATCTAGATGCCAGTACTATTTCCATATTTGCCATAACTTACAGAAAATTTACCGTTTTTCTGCATAAAAACGGAAAATTATCTGTAATTTGTGGAGAAAAATTTCCCTAAAAAACGGAAATAGTACTGGCGTCTAGATTGCCAGCAGAATCATCATTTTTAACCCCCCCCCTTTTTTTACAGTGTATATTTACGAGAGTTAACGCGCAGACAGATGGACAGACAAACGAGGGAGGGACAAACATATGGACAGACAAATGAACCGAAGTCATGACGACTTTTCAAGTATGTCGAGAAATCTTTAAAATGTCTTATAATTATAAATTAGACCTTTACTTTGCTATTTTCTTTTGCAATCAATAATAGTTAACAAATTTGCAGAGTAGAAAAACATCTCTCTGTCAGAAAACCAAAATTTCATAACAAACAAAAGCTATTCAGTATCTCTTAGCAATGAAATGGAATGCTAATACCTTATCGAAAACTTATTCCCATTATGATGACATTAAGGCGAAAGCGCCATTAAAAGTCTCGAATTTCGTTAAGAGCTCACTGCAGTCACGGACAAAAAGAATTCAAGATGGCTGCTGGCATTTTAACTGAATTGAAAGGATGGTCTAAATTCAAATGATTGACAAGCTAACTCTTCCAATCAGCAAATGGCCAATTATCTGGCACGATTCCAACCCCCCACCCCCTTCGGCTAAGCGCTACATGTGATAATTTCCAGTAGGTTTCAGGTCTAAGGGATTTTTTTTGCAATTGTCTTCGCTTTACTAGTGTAGATCAAAGTCGTACTCGATAACGTTAAAAGCGGTAAAAAGAATTTTAATCTGTTTATGACAAGAGTGCAAAAATTAAAACATTTGACTTTCAGAAAATAAATGAATATTTTATTTAGATATGTTTCTTTTTTTTCATTTTTAGGTTCATTTTACAGCTTTTACAAACATAAAATTGAAATTAGTGCAGTATAAAAACTATTTTATTTCACATAATGCAATTTCATTTAAAATCAAGGGGGAGATACTGAATAAGGGGGAAAATATATCAGGAACAAATATTCTAAAATAACTATCTTTTGTGGGAATTCTTTTTAGAACATGAATTTTTCAAGAGATTTATAAAAGCTAAATAATATTGAATGTTAAAAATAAGATGTTCATAAAATTAGGAGAGAAAAAGTTAAACAAATAAACTGTATATTTTGTACTGTAGAGGGGTGGGGGGGGGAGAACGGGAAATACAAATTTTGAGGAGAGGGGGTACACATCTAAATCCCAGCGTAATCATTTATAGATATAGTACACAATTTATTGTTGTTAGCACTAAAAAATGAGACAGAAAAAATAAAGTTTTCCCAATATTCAAAACTTTGTGAGATGTTAGTAGTAAGGAGGAGGGAAAAAAGTTTGGTGAAATTTTCAGGCGGAAGAAAATTTATATTATGGATTATTTTTACAAGCATGTTATAAAACATAAAGGAGTTTTAACAATTTGAAGTTTTAAGTGCATAGGAGTAAATTCATGTGTGTGTGTAGGGGGGGGGGGATTTCTGCACACTAAATATTTTTTAAATGATACAGTCAGATAACAATTTTTTTGTAGCTGTTCGTAATCTAAATAACACTAAAATACTTTTATTTTCATTGCATTTTTTCAATTTTAACACTTTCCAAGAAAGTTGTAAAGTGTTTATGAGTTGGGTTTGTGCTTCCGTCTGTCTGTCCGTGTTCTAACTAGCGTAAATGTAGTCGGATTGCCATGTAATTTATATACGATATTCAAAATCATCATGGTATGTTCGGTATTTAAAATGAAGTATGTATCATTCAGGGTTCATTTACGGATGCACTCAAAAGTATTCCGTTACATTATGGTCTATGGGGGGGGGATCATTTAGGGTGTATTTTAATAATGTTACACAATCTTAAACATAATTAAATTTATGTACATTGAGATACACTTTAAAATGGTTACTATAGACTATGTTATGTGTAACGCTTAAAGTACAAGTATAGGGGACTCAAAAGTATTCCGTTATGTTATAGCCCATGAAGAAATATCGTTTGCGGCGTATTTGATTGATATTACTCTGTCACAAATATAATGAAATCGATATGAATTCTGAGGTGTCCTAAGCCTACTTTCTGTACAACATGAGCATTTAACAATTATTTACGGAGTCAGACAACAGAGCTTGGTTATATATGGTCTACGAGGAAAAACTGTTTGTAGCGTATTTCGATTAAATTATATTATTTCAAAGATGACGAAATAGATACAGATTAATTCGATTTACTGCAAGATGCTTGCATTCGAATATGGTTTTCATTTCATTTAGCGCTCATTTACAGGGACACATAAAATATTTTGATACAATACTGTATCCGACGTGTTAGCTATTAAAAATTAATGCTGAAAGTGCATTTTCAGTTATAGAATGCGTTTTTAAGTTTAAGTAAATTTTTGCGTACTACATGGTGTGCATAAATTTTACAGACCCTATACAGGACTACACAAAAGAATTCATAACCATTACTGAGAATGAGTATGAATTGCTTAAAGATGTTTGGTTTTTTTAGTTATAAATGTACAAGCTCAACTACATTTAGTATGCTAAGAGATGTTTGTATCATACAAATAAAATCCTATACAGGGATATTAAAAAAACTGGATACATGGCCGCTATGGAAAATAATTCCTGGAAGTGTGATTTCAGTAATTTTAAGCATGTTTTTGCTTGAATTAGATTTCAGCTTAATATTTGACGTGTATAAAAATCTGTATGCTTATATAGCATACAGATATATAGGGCTGCATAAAAGAAATCAAGTATGTTTCCGTCTATTGGTAGAAATTGCCGACGGTGAATTTTCAACTGTTTTATGTATTTTCTTACAAAACTAAATTTTAACACAGTATATAGAATCTGTACAAATATATGCAGTACAAAAAAATCATATATAGATCTGCACAAAACAAGTGGAGTACCTTCCGGGTTATGGACGCAGTTGTTGAAACCTGCTTTTCAAATGTGTGATACGTTTTATAAATGCTTAGTTAGATATCTTCTTTACTTTATTAAACGGCGAAGTTTTTTTACAGTATTCTGGAAGTTTGGAAAGTGTCGATGTTGATGCATGATTTTTCTTTTTTGTTTATGGATCAGTCGATAACTCAGGCACATTTGGCATCTATGTTTGGTGGTTCTTTCTGAGCTAGTCGGAATGAAATGATTTCGGAAGGTTCTGACAATTTACTTGCACGTTGACGAGAAACCACAATATTTTCCTTAGAAATATCTCTCTAAAGACATTTTGCTTTGAAAAATACAGTAAAATGTTTTTTATGCACAATTAAATGTATACCTATCGCTTTATTGTTAACACTTTCGTACATAGTTGAAAAGATTTAGTTAATTTTATAGATAGTAAGGATTTATAATTAGGACCAAAAAAAGTGTAAATTAAAAAGTTTTAAAATCTTTAAATTAGATTTTTTAACTTCATGGGTTGGGGGTAAGACAAGGGAAGAAACAGATTTTTTCTTATTTTTTGTTGGGGGGGGGGGGGGGGTTAATAGATGACTGATTATGTAACTTATAAAAGGTTTACAAATAGGACAAAAACATTGAAATTAAGAGTTTTAGAGACATTAAATTTTGTGTACATGGAAATAATGGGGGGAAGAAAGAAAACGTCAAATTTATATGGGGGTGGAAGAAATTATATAATCGATTATTTATTGTTGAATAAGAAACAGATAAAGCTGAAAATGTGTTAAAAAAGATTTTCAAAGATTTTAAACTTAGTTAAGCGAAAGAAGGAAAAAGGGGAGGGGGGGGGATTTTATTAGATGACTTATTTATTTACCTTACTAAGGACTATCAAATTGGACAAAAACAGACTAAATTTTGTGTGCGTGGTAAGGAGAGAGACAGAGCAAACGTCAATTTTGGTGGGGGAGGAGTATAGTTATATGATTGATTATTTATGATATCAATAAATTAAGAGAGTACAAAATGTTTTAGAAAAAGCATTGACTTTTAAGGTTTAAATTTTGTGACCTGAAGGAAAAAAGAGGAATAAGCATAATTATTCCTTTTTTTTGGGGGGGGGGGCGAAAGTTTATTGGATGTCTTATTATTAATTTACCGTAGAAAATATTTACAAATAGGTTACAAAAATAATAAACGAAAAAGTTTTAAGGATTTTAAATTTCTGATACTTGGTAAGAGGGAGAGGCGAGGGGGGAATACCAATTTTAGTTGGGGGCCGGAGAGAAATTTTTATGATCGTTTCGTTATTGTTAAAATAAACTGGCAAATTGAGCAGAAATATTTTTTAAATTTTAAAGAGTTTTAAAGGGTTTTTATTTTAAAATATGGGTACTGTGGGGGAGGGAGCAAAAGGGAGAAATTACATTTTCGGAAGGGGCAATTTACAAGAACTTTTAATGAAATGAATACGGTGAAATAAATCGATAATAAAATTTATGACTGATCATTTATTGTTACTTTGAAGTAACAAATAAAACAGAAAATTAAAGAAAAAATTAAGGAGTTTTAAACCTTGATAATTTAAGGCGAGCAAAAGGGGAAGCGAAATTTCGGAAGAAGAGGGTGGGGGGGGGGCAAAAGGTAATTTACATTATTATTTTTTAAAATCAGAATTTCAAAGAAATTGGGAAGAGTTTCACCTTTGATTACGAAACAGTACAAGAGCAAAATTAAGAACTTTTAAGGCACTTTTTGCAGATTTTGCCTAAAAATATATACTTTTATGAACCAAAAATTACTTTTGAAAAATTTAAACATCTTTAACGACTAACAAGGACCCATTGCAGGGTCACTCAAAAGCATTTTGTTATATTATGGTCTATGTGGAAAAATCATTTGGTGGTGTGTTTTAATAGCGTTATGCAAATTTATACATAATGAAATTCATTTACATTATTAAGGTGCACTGGAAAATTGTTATTACACAAAAGAGTCATAGAACAGAGTTCGGTTTTATAAAGTTCTTCGTAGAAAAGCTGTTCGCAGCGTATTTTAATTATGTTGCACTACTTCAAACATAATGAAATTTCTGATGGTTTTACTGCAAGATGTTTGGATAAGAGTATGGTGTGCATCGCATTTATCGTTCATTTACAGGGAAAGATTAGGGATGATTGGTGAAAGTGAGTTTTAAATTATGATATGTTTTATTTATGATAAGTTATGGTATAAATTAAGTTAAACTAATTTTTTTGCACTGGCACATAGGTGGTGTATATGAATTGCATAGACGCTACATAAAAGATTTCATGAGTATTACCGAGAATGACATGAATTACTTAAAAGTGTTTTATAATTTGAGTTATTCATTTTCAAGCTCAACTACATTTAGTTTACTAAGAGATGTTTGACCCGTAGCCGGTCGCAGACATCTAGCCGACAACCAAATAGCCGTCAAGACATTTAGCAGATAGCAGTTAGCTGACACGTGCATTAAGCCGATACGTACATATAGTCAACAACACAATTAGCTGAAATTTACATACAGCATACGGACATATAGCAATAATTTTAGCAACATAGACAATTGGCCGACAGGCAACTGGCCGAACGTGGCAATTAGACGGGAGGACATTTAGCCGAAAAGACGATTAGCCGAAAAGACGATTAGCCGACAGGACATTTAACCGACAAGACGATTAGCCGACAGGACATTTAGCCGATAGGATAATTGGCCGGCACTTTTCTAACTTTTTTCGACACCCCTCATGAGATATATCGCATTGGAGCCCTTTGATCACTCTTTCATTTTATGTACCTCCCGTTCCCTCTCCCCCAATTTGTATCACCGGAAGCATTTTTCTGACTTTTCCGACATCCCTCAAGTGACATATCATTGGAATGGGCAGCCCTTTGATCACTCTTTCATATCATGCACCTCTCGTTAGGTTACAGTTAATTCGCAGTTTGGTTACAGTTAGGATACAGTTGCGATTAGTTACTCTTGGATTACGGTTAGGTACCGGTTAGGTTATAATTAGGTTACGTTTAGGTGATAATTAGATTTGCTTAGGTTACAGCTACGTCATGGTAAAGTTATGTTACAGTTACATTACAGTTAGCATACGATTATGTTATAATTAGGCAAACGTTAGTTACAGTGTGAGATTACGGTTACGTCCCAGTAGGTTACATTTAGACTACAATTAGGTTACTGTTAGGTTGCAGTTAGGTTACGGTTACTTTATAATTAGGTTACACTTAGGTTACGGTTACGTTACACTTAAATTACATTTAGATTACGGTTAGGTAACTGTTAGGTTATAATTAGGTTACGTTTAGGTGATCATTAGATTACGCTTAGGATACAGCTTGGTCATGGTAAAGTTATGTTACAGTTACATTACAGTTAGCATACGATTAGGTTATAATTAGGTAAACGTTAGTTACAGATAGATTACGGTTACGTCCTAGTTAGGTTACATTTAGGCTACAATTAGGTTACTGTTAGGTTGCAGTTAGGTTACGGTAACTTTATAATTAGGTTACACTTCGTTTACGGTTACTTTATACTTAGGTTACGTTTATGTTACAGTTACGTTACAGTTAGGTATGGTTGGGTTACGATTATGTTCCGGATAGGTTAAAGTTACGCTAAAGTTAGGATACGCTTAGGTTATAATTAGGTTAAGGTTAGGTTAGAGTTAAGTTACAGTTAAGGATAGGCTACAGCTACGTTATGATTATGTTACAGTTAGGTTACGGTTAGGTGATATTTAGATAGGTTACAGTTAGGTCATGGTAACTTTACGGTTATGCTACAGTTAGGTTAGGTTATAATTTGGTTAACGTTAGTTTACAGTAAGGTTAGAGTTAGGTCACGGTTAGGTGGCATTTAGATTACGGTTACGTCACAATTAGGAAATATTTAGGTTACAATTAGGCCGGTAGCACATTGAGGCGACTCATGGAACATGTTGCTTGATTTCGGAGAAAAAACCGCTTTAAAACATGTTTGAAACAGCTTTCTTCTATGTTTCGATATTTTATTTCTCCTAAATCGTACTTTGCCCCACCAGTGACTGAGAGGTTCTGCTCTCGAAGCTGGTAGACGGAAGGTGCTGTGTTTGATCCCAATCGCACCCGTCGGCCTAATCTTTCGGAGTTTTCGTGGTTTTCTTCGAGCCATGGATTTCCATGCGTAAGTACGGGTTAGGATCCCTTAGAAAGACCCCCACGAAGGGCACTCCCCCCTCGGGCCTATATCTCTAGTGTAGATAATCGGCCGTCAAAAATCAACCAAACAACCAACCAACTTAAATCGTACTTCATGTTGCTCGTGTTGGGTCAGTGTGCGGCCTACCTAAGGTTACGGTTAGGTTGCAGTTAGGTTAAGGTTACGTTACAATTAGGCTACAAATAGGTTACAGTTACGTTACAGTAGGTTACAGTTAGGTGATAATTTGGTTACACTTATGTTACGGTTAGGTTACCGTTAGGTTATAATTAGGTAACAGTTAGGTTACGGCTTGGATACGGTTAGGTTACGTTTATGGAACAGTTAGGTTACAGTTACATTATAATTATTATCACGGTTACTTATTTTGCAGCGCGTGCACGCCCACTATACACATGAGGGGTAACGGCAAAATTTTAAAAATTGTCCCTCGCGAGAACCAAAGGGGCAGGAGAGACGCGGAAGCTGCATAATATGAAATAGTGGTCATAGTGCTTTATAAACGATATGGCCCATGAGGGGTGTCGGCAAAATCTAGAAAAGTGCCTCCCACCGTGAGGGCAAAGTGGGGGAGGGCCGCGGGAGGTGCATAACATGAACAAGTGATCACAGGCCTTTCTAATGATATGTTGTATGAGGGCTGTCGAAAAAATTTAGAAAAGTACCCCCCGGAGACAAAGTGAGGGGAGGGGGTACCGGATATGCATAATATAAATGGTCACGGGGCTTTGCACCGATAAGTCTCATGAGGCGTGTTGGCTAAATTTAGAAAAGTCCCTCCCATTGGATGGGCAATTGTGGCTGGGGTGCGGGAGGCGCATAACATGAATAACTGATCACAGGTTTTCCAAACTATGATATCTGCATAGCATTTTGGTCATGTGACACACGTGACGTGCGAGCAAAGGAGAGAAGGGAAGGAGATTTCCTTTTTAGAGAGTGAAGGTTGGAGGTTTTTATGCCGTGCATGTGTGCCGGGGGGGGTTTTTGAAAAACCGAAAGTTAGATATAAAATTACACAGGTGCTACGGGCAATGGTATGTAAAAAGTTTGTATTGTAGGTGAAGCGAAATTGTGTAGTATTATAACGTGTGTAATTATGGAATATTATAGTGTGTTCCACTGGATATAATTCATATATACTTTGTATGCGTATTATCGTCTTGTCCTCGTCGAATATCTTTACTGTCTTTCTGCATTTTTATAAATAAACTTAGTTTTGTCTTAAAAAAAACTAGTGATCTACGATCTAGGAGTATACATCTGACATCAAAGGGGGAACGTGTACTACACAAACAATATATCATATGAGGGATGTCAACAAAATTTTAAAAAGTGCCGCCCGGGGGAAAAGTGCAAAAGACGCACGGAAGATGCATAGTATGTATAAGAGGTCATAGGGCTTTCCAAGGATATATAACGTAAGAGGTGTCGGCAAAAGTTAGAAAAGTGCCTGCGGGGAGCAAACTGGGGGGGGGGGGGGGGAGCGGCGTGGAAGGTATATATTTGAATATGTTATGAAATTTGGTGTCACACTGCCTTTCCAACTATACATCACATGAAGCGTGGCGGCAAAAGATATAAAAGTACCCCCACCTCTTTGAAATTTGTATATAGTATTATAAACAATATTTCTTAAAGGGCTTCGTACAAAAAATCGGATCTAAAATGATGAAAACTCTACGATTTCGAAAAAATCGAAAAATGCCCTCTTGGAGGGGTGGCGAATAGGGGGAGATGAGAAGAAAGGGTCACAATATGAAAGAGTGGTCCGAGGACTTTCCGATGATATATCACTTGACAGATACGAAAAAAGTTTAAAAATTGCCACACCGTGGGTCCTGTCTTTTGTTCCCGGAATTCACGCACTCCTTTATTTTAAATTCTTATATTTATTAAATAATATTTATCGAAGGGATCCATCAAAAACAGCATTTTAAACCATATTTATAGTAGAAAACGTTATTTTTAAAAAAAATTATTGGCTCCTCTCCGAGTTATCGAATTTTTAGTGTGTTATAAATATAACTATATTTGTAAAATATAATGGCAGTTTAAGAAAATGAAGAGTTATTAAGGTATAATGAATAATTAAAATGAATTATTTCCATTTTATTTCATAAATTTCTTACTTAATGAGTATAATGAGCGATCGAGAGTCGAAGGCTTAAACATAAGTTAATATTTATGGGAGGGATCCGTCTAAAATCCGCATTTCAAACAATAATTTTTGTAGAAATGTTACTTTTCTATATAATTTTGTTCAAATGAACAAAAGAATATTACGAAGGTTAGTTAATGATGTTTTATTGAAAAGCTTTACAGAATAACAGTGATTGAAGAAAAAAATTACTTTATGAGAGTGACGAAATTTCGATGTTTAATTGTATATCATAAACAAAAACGCTGAAACAATAAAAAAGCTGATTTATGATGGTGACGAGCTACTGAGGTGTACATTGTTGATGTAAAACCGAGTCTTCTAAATTCTTTCGGAAAAATGTATGTGTCAGCTAAATTTCGTGTCAGATAATTCACATATAGGCTATTTGCTCTGTTGGCTAAATGTCCTTTCGGATGAAAGTCCATGTCGAATAATTGTCCCCTGTTGGCTAACTGTCTTGTCGGCTAACTGTCGCTGTCCCCTAATTGCCATGTTGGCTAAACATCCTGTCGCCTAATTGCTGTCTGCTAAATGTCTTGTCGGCTAAATGACATTGTAGAATATAAATATATAGGGCTATGGCAAAAAACTGGGTACATGGCCGTCCATGGATAGCAATTTTTAGGCTAATGTCGGACGGACGTCTTTTTGCACGCTTTTTTCCTTATGTATTATTCCTACACAATGCTAGCGGCATTATGTAGGGATAAAACGTAAGGAAAAAAGCGTGCAAAAAGACGTCCGTCTTACATTAGCCTTAGAAGTGTGATTTCAGTAATTTTCAGCGTATTTATTATTGAATTAAATTTCAGCTCAGTATGTGGCGTGTATAAAAATTTATAAGGAACACACAGGGCTTCACAAAACAATAGAATTACGTTTCCTTCTATTGTTAGAAATTAATAAATGTGTAGTTTCAAATGTGTTATGCTTTTCTAACTAAACTAAAAATGTAGGAAAGGGTTCATAATCCATACTTGGCACATGGTTTTCCTTTCTTGTTTTATTTATTGTCAATAATTCATCTTCTTATGTTTTTGTATTTCTCAGTTGCAATAATCATGATTTTACGGTTTCGTACTTAAAAAGTAAAAACGGAACCATTATAAGATCACTCCTGTGTCTGTCTGTCTGTCACAGCCATTTTACTCGCAAACTATGGAACGTTGAAAGTTCAAATTGGGGGATGTAATAAAGACTATTGACTGACATATTTACAGATTTTTAAACATTCGCAAATAAATTTGGGAAAAAACGTAGAGGGGCTAATTACGTTATTTGAAAGAAAATATTTTTTTTTGTATATCATCTGTGGTATCGGTTAAAAGATTTCGTAACGCCGTAATCTAAAATACAATTCGTTTAATTTTAGGTATTATATTTTCAGAGATATCGTCGAAAATGTAGTGCAAAAATATGTCCCCCCCTCCCATCTGTTTCCGAATCTACTGAAACTAAAATTATGAAAAAAATTAGAGGTAGTAGAGGTTAATTTAAGCCTTGCAGGAAAATTATAGTGATTATACCCTATGTCGCATAGTTTTTTATAAAAACGTATTTTTCTGTTACACATAGATTCCGATTTGCGAGCATTCAGCAAAGGTATCGAGGAACGCTAAAGGTACCTATCGTATCAAAATTATAAAAGCATTGTTTATAATGATTTTCAAAAAAATCGTCGGTAATTAGCCTAGATGTTAATGCTCCTGTCCCTGCCGGCGAAGACACTCACGAGCTAATGTTAATCGTATGGGGAGGGATTTTTCTAATATCTCGTTTGCATTTCGACATTTTTAAATATATATATATTTTTTGCATTGGATAGCCGAGGTTCGTCTCTACATCGCACCTTTTTTACTTTTTCGATTTTGGTTCCAGATTAAACCTACGCTCCGATGGATTGATCAATGGAGCCGGAACAGGCTGATTTAGCATAACCCATGATGAAGATGATGATGATGATGATATTTTTTATAAAGTTACTTTCACTTTCAAAACTGGTTCTGAAAATGAAAGAGTCATTTAAAAAAAATATCTACAACCAAAATCGAAAAAGTAAAGAAAGGTGCGATGTAGAGACGGATCTAGGCTATCAAATGCAAGAAAAATATTTAAAAATGTCGAAATGCAAACGAGATATTAGAAAAATCCGTTCCCATGCGATTGGCATTAGCTCGTGAGTGCCTTTGCCGGCAGGGACGGGAGCCTTAACCCTTAAAGATACGGGTGGTTTGGCCATACATAATGGCAGAGACGGCGTACTCTATATACCATCGATTTTTAAATACTAGATAACGACTTTTAATGATATATTTGTGTAATGCAATACCCAGTAGCAGCATAAAAGCAATAAACGTCAAATTATTAAAAACAGACCAATTTAATTAGAATTAATCACATAAATATTATTTGATTCGCAACTAGTTTGCGTTGAGTGGATCTCTTAATATACCTCCCGTGTCTTTAAAAGTTAATTAAAAACCTATCTGGAAAAACGCGGCACGGACAAAGACGAGTTTCATCTTTGCGACCTCCTTTAGAAGTGCGCTTAGTACAACGCCAAGTTTAAACTTTGAACAAGGATTTTGTTTCAGCTACACTACAACCAATAAACATAATTCTTAACAACCCAGACCAACAGAATAAACAATATCTACCTATAGAACTAACATTTATACAAATAAATCTTCAGGGATCCAAATCAGCTACCTCCACATTGATGGGTTATGCCAATCAGAACAAAATTTTAGTGCGAGTAATACTCATACTTGACTGTTTATTTTATATAAAACTTATATGCATTGGTCTGCTAAGTCGTATCTTGGTGGAAACCATCTGCAGAACCTCAATTTAGTGGTTGATCTGCTGGTTTATCATTGTGTTTTCATCCACACAAACTTCAATGTTTTCTTACATTTGGGTGCAGGAAAATACAATGGTAAACCAATCGATCAAATACTAAACTCCGGCCTTCAGGTGTTTTCTATCAAGATATGACTTGGCAGACCATTTGCATTTTAATATGCTTGTTAAGGTCTATATAATCCTAAAATTTCAGCCTTGAACTTGATGAGCTGATAGTCTGTGCAATTGCCACCCGTCGAACAAATCCCTTCCTATGAAATCTTGTATCATTTTTTAGGAATCTGTGGACAGGCACAAAAACATTCTGTGTTTGTATACCTAGATAGTGTATAAAAACATTTTTTAATTCCTTAGTATCAATTTGGAGTTTTTTGTAACAAGTACAGCTGTAATTTTTTTTTTTATAATTGTTTGAGAAAGACTTTGTTTTTATTTTCTCTGAAAACTGCATGGATTTTTCATTACATTGATATGTAATTCTGATAATGAATTTCTTAGAATTCCATTTCAAAGCAAAATTTCGAATTTCTTCCAATTTTACCACAGCATTCTTTTTCTTTATCAGAAGTCAGAGGAAATAAATTTATTTTTCTCTCCATCTTTACCTTTAGATTAAGTTATAATTTTATTTTCCCCACATTGCTGATAGATTTTTTTTTTACTTTGTCAGTTGGAAGCTCACTGTCACATGTCTCCAGAAATTCTCAATCTTCTTCCTCTATTTCCAAGTTAATAATCAGGAAGAGTTGCCGTAATATCCTTTACCAATCTATTTTTTATTTATATTTTAAAGGATGTATTATTATATTATTACTTATTATGTATTTATATTACCACTAATTTACCAATCCTATATCGGAATTTGGTAAATTAGCAGTGCTTTTAGTTTATAGTCTCTACTTGGACTTGCCGATCAAGATAGTGTTAAGCTATCATTCGTTGTCGCTCAGAAACTGTTTTTATTAGTTTATAAATTAATTTGGTAAATTAGCAGTGGTTTTAATTTGCAGCCTCTACTTGAACTTGCCGATCAAGACAATGTTAAGCTATCATTCATTCATTCCCATAAAATGTTTTTATCAGTTTTTTAAAAATGTCCTACTGACATTTTCTATGTAAATAACGCAGTCTTTCAAAGTGACAGACTGGTTGATGACAGTATTATCCTTCTCGTATAATTCTTGAAAAGCTAATGACAAATTTACTAACTGTTGCTTTGTGAGCCTTAATTTTCTCTCTACTCATTTTATAAAACTCTGTCATTGAATAATGAATTTTAGTAAACGAAAGTATGTGCCATTACAAATACAACATGAAATAAAAATGTTAACTAAGGCAATCTTTAACCAGGATACCAATGTAAATTGAAAGTAAAGATGGAGTGTTATTAAAATTCATAGATAAAGACCAGAGAAGAATCCGTAACCAAATTCAGATTTTTGGGACTGATGTAAAAGTTTGTCGCATATTGTTGATGGAAATTAAAGAAAATGTATTTCATGAAAATTTCAATTCCTAGCAGTTACATAATTAGAGCTCATCTGGCTAAAGAATCGATGTATTTTCTCAAATCTTCCAAAATATAAAATACCTTATCCTCAAAATGTTTTGAAGTGATTTAAATAAACGGTCATTCGACGAAGTAAGTTTTGGAGATTGGTACTTGGATTGAAACATTTGATCTCAATTATAATATTTTGTGTCTACAGTGGGCAAAGATACGTGTGGTCTTGTTGGAAAACAATGCCTAATTGTTGATTATTTGAAGCTGCTTCTATTGCTTGATTTAATTCACTTAATTATAAACAGTATTTCTGCAAACTAATGCTATAGTTTCTAAGTAACATCTATTAATATACAATTTTCTTGTCTCACTGAATGCGAAGAAAAATCTTCTGTGGGTAAGAAACTCACTTTTGCTTTGATTAAAAGGCCTCTTCGAAGTAGTCATCAATGTAGTCTAAATAAATATTAATATTGTTATTATTCCTTATATTCCATGAATTACGAATATAATCTGAAAATAAAAACTATGCGTAAATCTGGTTTTTGAACAATGTAGAATAACGTTGTTTTAAAAGTATCGACATATTCTGTAGAAATTGGGTTGGGCCAAAGTTTTAGCTTCATAATACGTAATATTTTTGTACTGCTAATTGTACTGTCCGGCTCCGGGAACAAGAAATTTCCGTCCGAGGAGACCTGTAAATTCAAATTTTTAGACAACAAAGGCTTAGAAACTGATACAATCAATTATGACTCGTATTCAATCATAGAGCCTCGCTTATAGAAAAAATTTCAGGCCGAAACGTGCTGGATCGAACCGTAGGTTCCGACTTCACGAGGATGAAGTAGGCAGACTTCTATTAAAAATTGTTACTTTTTTTATCCTATTTAATAACTTCAGTTAATTAAGACAATAATAACATTTTAAAATAAGTGGTAGAAATTTGCTTGATTTGCCTCCGTTAGAATATTGCTTATAGATCGAATTTGGCAAGCTCAAAAGTGGAGGTTCTATTATGATTTTATGAGACATATACTTTGCAATGAAATGCTGATTTGGGTGGACTTTCTGCAGAAAATTCCTTCCTGAAAATATTTCATTTATTAACATAATCAAATTAAACCTCGTGAATTTGGTCTCCTTATTCACCAACCCTCCTTTCTTTAGCATTTTATGAGTTTCTCCATCTTCAGTGTGTTTTTTTTTTTGTATGAAGGTAGTGCAGATGGCCCAGTGCCTTTAGTAATGTGGACTATGGTGATCTCGAGTTAAGTTAGAAAACTTAAACAATCGGCTGATTTTCGTCAATGTTTTATAACGGTGGATGAAACATGAATTCGCCATTATTCCCCAGAGATTAAACAGCAATCTAAACAATGTGAAAGTGCAGCTGAAATTGCACCAAAGGAAGTGAAAACGGTTCCACCTGCTGGAAAAGCCATGGATACGGTTTTCAGGAATTCACAAGATGTGGTGATCATAGACCACCGGCAAAAAGGCAGAATCGTCACCGGACAGTGTTATTCTTCTCTACAGGACCAATTGAAGAGTGCTTATCCGACAAAATGTCCATACCTGAGCAAAAAGAAGGTGTTTGTTCACCACAGCATTGTTTTCGCTACGTAACAACGTTACGTTCAACATGTAGTTTTCGCTACGAAAGTCAGTCACCTACGCTCTGTAGTACTTCCACATGCACCGGATTTTGCTCCCAGCGATTATTTCCTCTTCCCAAGCCTGAAGAAATGGCTCTGTAGTCGGAAATTCACTTCAAAATATGGGGTTAAACAGACACCACCACTTCATTTCCAAAGATAGATAAGGCTTATTATACTAAAGATAATAAAATTCGGAAACTCGTTGGTTTAAATTTTATAAGTTGTAAGGAACTACGTTAAAAAAATGAAATATTGTCGAAACATTTCTATTTTCATTGTCGGGCTGATAACCTTTCGAAACACACTCGTATCGACATCAAATTTTATTTTCCCTCCAAAAAAAAGGCGGTGTTCATGAAAAATGCGGGTCCTAGTTGTAATTAAAATTCGACCCCCTCATGCTAAAAACATGACACTATAAAACCTGGTAAGACGGAAACATAAACAATATATACGAAATACCGTTTTAGATGGGTTATTTGCGTCTTTGCAGATACACTTGCCAGGTATTTTTAGGGAAATAATGAAAAAATTCCGTTTAAATCAGAATTCCGTTACAGCTGCATATCAGAAAATAAATTTGTTAGCTAGTAGACTTTCCTCTCTCTTTGCCTCTCATTCTGTCCTTGATTCTCGGCAGTATTGATGGGAGTTATCGACACTCTCTATCACAGTAGTGTTTCACTACACTTAGACTAACATTTCCTGTTTTTTCTATGATGTGCTATGTACCAGCTCATCGACAGGGCGTGGATTTGATCTTCAAATAGGTAGCCCCTGGAACTACGCTGCTGTTTACTGTTCAGACATTTATAAAATGTAATATTTTACCTTACAGTCTCAATATTTTCAGATTTACATTATTATAGTTAACGATAAATTTTCGCGTTTCCTTACCGTTACAAAAAATGTCTTTCCGTTACCTTTGAGAATATACACTAGTAACGGGGGGGAAATGTAAGCGCTAATGTTAAGTCTATGGGAGCGTTATTTTCAAATATCTCGCTTTCTTTATAATATTTTAAAATGAATTTTTTTGCATAGGATTGCTGAGGACGATCTACAACCGGGCTGTTTTTTATTTTTCGATTTTTGGTAAAATTTTTGGTTTTTATTTAAAAAACATACTTTCATTTTCGGAACCGGTGGAATCGTTTCTGAATTTTAAACTATCCTAATAAAAAGAAAAACTATAACTAAAATCGAAAAAGTAAAACCTAGCTTGGTTGTCGATCGCCCTCAGCTATCCTATGCAAAAAAAAGATCATTCAAAAATATTAAAATCAAAGCGAGAAATTTGAAAATAACGCCCCATAGACTAAAAATTAGCATTTTCATTTCTTCCCGTGTCTGAAGTGGGCTCTTAAATTAAGATGTGTTACACAGGACAAATTTCGCATTTTCTGCGACTTTTAAAAGTGTACTGCCCCCTTAAAAAGGACAAATATTAAAAATAATAAATATTAAATTATTTTTTTAAAGTTTCGAACAAATTCATTAACCCTTTTAAAGTTAACAATCTTTAAAACTTACGAATTTTAAGTTCTTGTTAAATCTTAGTAAATTTAAATTGTTCAAATTATGATAAATTAAAATGATAAAGTCATCAATGAAAGTTCTTAGGCATGTTTTAACGGCATGGAAAATATGCTAAAAATTAATATAATAAGGAAACAAATAATGCAGATGAAAATCAACTTTCAGGAATTTCTACAAATTAACGGAAATATATTTGCATTCTTTTGTACAGCCCTTCCATTAGCAACAAGTTTTTATACACGCTACATGTTAAGATAAAATTTATTCCAATATAAACTTGCTTAAAACTACTTAAATCGCACTTCCAGAAATTATCATCCATGGCGTGCATGCATACAGTTCTCTGGATAGCCTTGTATATTATTATATTTATATTTTCCAAACATATCATTCTAAATATAGTTGAACTTGAAAATGTAGGATTTAATTTAAAAAAAAAATTAAGCAATTCACTCTCATTCTCAGCAATTCTTCCTAGTTCTTTTGCGTAGCCCTATACATGATGTATAGAATTTATATATATAACCTTGTATGCAGAAATTTAGTTAAAAACGTAAATCATAGCTGAAAACTCAATTTCAACAATCATCCATAATAGACAATAATTCATGTACAGTATTTTATCCAATATATTTTATGTGCCCTGTAAATGAAATAAAATGTGATCAAAATCATATTCTAATGTAAGCATCTTGCAATAAACCTCAGTAACATATATGAATTCCATCATGTTTAAAGTAGTAAAACATAACTAAAACACGCTACAAGCAGTTTTTTCTGTAATTAAACTGAACTCTTTTCTGTGACCCTGTAAATGAATGAAAAATGCTTTGCAACCCCTTCAGAGAGTATGTTTTATTGCACCTCATAAATTCATATCAATTGCATTATGTTCGTAACAGAGAAACATTAAAATACACCGCAAACGTTTTTTCTTCATAGTCCTTAATATAACGAAATGTACGTTTGAATTCCCCTGTACACGTACCTGTGCACTTCAATAAGGTGCATAAATTTTATGTTTAAACTGTTTTACATCATTAAAATACACCGCAAATGATTTTTCTCACATAGGCCATAATATAAAAGAATACTTTTGAAAGTCCATGTAAGTGAAGTATAAATGATTACACGCTTTATTATCAGTGCCATGTATTCCATGATAAACTTCAACAATTACATCACAATTCAATTACATCACAATTCAAGTATATGTACGCTAGTTAGACCACGGACAGACGGGCAGTGAAGCCAATTCATAAACATTTTCCAACTATGTTGTAATGTGTTAAAAATCTGAGTACACGTCCAAACGTTTTGTGTTGGATATACATATAGAAAATATAGAGGTTGTAGAGAAAAACGCGGGACCTGGTAGTAATTGACACTATATAACCTGGTAAGACGGAAACACAAACAATAGGTGCGAAATATCGTTTCAGATGGGCAGTTTTCGTCTTTGCAGGTACAATTACAGTAGAGCGCCGATTATCCGAACTCCAATTAACTGAACTTCCAATTATACGAACAACCTATTTCTTTCAAAAAAATTTTTTATCCGAACAACCTATTTCTATCAAAAAATTTTTTTTTAATGATGATGAGATTGTGGATGAGATTTAAGATGCAAAAGAAATTGAAGAAATGAAAACGAATGCCCTGAAAATGACCCAGGTCCATCCCATAACGAAGCCTTTGAGTGTTTGGAAACAGCTATGAAATGGCTTGAACGGCAGAAGAACTCTGATCCTATTCAAATAACGTATTTAAGAAGAATTCGAGATATGGCAACATTGGAAAGAACGTCTTATTTGAAGCAAGCAACAATCGAAAGCTTTTTTGTTTAAATTATAATCTCTGGAGTTCAGAAAATGATAAAAAGAGAAAAAGAAAATTTTAAATGATAAAAAAGTAAATAAAAAGACAGTTTTTAAACATGCTAGCAATAACTGGCGCTACCAGTCCTAAGCCTGGATAAAGTGTGACGGTTTTAGTATAGTGAGAAACACCCCTTAAATTGTCTGTCCATTTATCCGAACTTTTGCTTATCCGAACTAGGTTCGGTCCCGACTTGTTCGGATAATCGTCGCTCTACTGTATAAGATATATTAAGGGGAATCAGGGAAATATTCCGTTTAAACCAGGATTCCGTTACAACTGCGTATTAGAAAATAAATTTGCTAGCTAGCAGATTTTATAAAATGTTATATTTTACCTTACAGTCTTTTTTTAGTTTTACATTATTATAGTTAATGATAAATTTTCGCGTTTTCTTACCGTTACAAAAAATACCTTTACGTTACATTTGAGGACCCACATTAGAAACGGCAAAAAAATGTGAGCGCTAATGTTAAGTCTACCGGAGCGTTATTTTCAAACATCTCGCTTCCTCTTTAATATTTCAAAATCCGGTTGGAATCCGTTCTGATATTGATACTATCCTAATATTAAAAAAAATTAAAAACAAAATCGAAAAAGTAAAAACTATTCTGGTTTTCGATCGTCCTCAGCTATCCCATGTAGAAAAAACAAAAAAAAATCTATTAAAAGAAAGCGAGAAATTTGAAATTAACGCCCCCATAGACTTAAAATTAGCGTTTTTATTTCTTCCCGTGTCTGAAGTGGGCTCTTAAAGAAAGATGTGTAATACAGGACAAATTTCGCATTTTCTGCGGCTGTTAAAGGTATATTTTTTCGTTAAAAATAACAAACATTAAAAGTAATAAATATTAACAATATTGCTTTAAAGTTTCAAACAAGTTGATCAAAACTTTCAAAGTAAACATTCTTTAATACTTACTAACTTTAAGTTTTTGTTAAATCTTAGTAAATTTAAATTGTTCAAATTACTGAAAAATTAAAATGATAAAGTTATCAATGGATGTTCTTAGGCTTGCTTTAACGGCATGAAAAATATCATAAAATTTAATATAATAAGAAAACGAATAATGCAGATGAAAGTGAACTTTCAGCAATTTCTACCAATTAACGGCAGTATATTTGCATTATTTTGTACAGCCCTTGCATTAGAACAAGTTTATATACACGCCACATGGTAAGATCAAAATTATTGCAGTTTAAACATGCTGTAAACAACTGAAATCGTACCTCCAGAAATTATTATTCATAGGCGTGCGCATGCATCCAATTCCTTGAATAGCCTTGTATATTATTATATTTATATTTTACAAACACATCTTTCTAAATATAGTTGAACGTGAAAATGTAGAATTTAATTTAAAAGAAAAGCAATTCACTATCATTATCAGCAATTCTTCCTAGCTCTTTTGCGTAGCCCTATACATGCTCTATAGAAATCATATATATAATCTAGGATGCAGAAATTTAGTTAAAAAAGGATATCATAGCTGAAAACTCACTTTTAGCAATCGTCCCTAATAGACAATACTTCGTATACAGTATTGTATCCAGCAACTTTTATGTGCCCCTGTAAATGAAATAAAATGTGATTCACATCATATTCTAATGTAAGCATCTTGTAGTAAACCTCAGTAACGTATACGAATTTCATCTTGTTTAAAATATTGAAACAGAATTAAAACACGCTGCGAGCAGTTTTTTCTGTAATAAAACTGAATTCTTTTCTGTGATCCTGTAAATGAATGATAAATGCTTTGTAACACCCTTAAAAAGCATGTTTCAGTGCACCTCATAAATTCATATCCATTTCGTTATGTTTGCAACAGAGAAACATTATTAAAATACGCCGCAAACGTTTTTTCTTTATAGTCCATAATATAATGAAATGTACTTTTGAATTCCCCTGTACACGTATCTGTGCACTTCAATAATGTGCATAAATTTTATGTTTAAATTGTTTTACATCATTAAAATACACCGCAAATGATTTTTCCCACATAGGCCATAATATAAAAGAATGCTTTTCAATGTCCATGTAAGTGAAGTATAAATTATTACACGCTTCATTATCAATGTCATTTATGCCATGATAAACATCAACAACGTATTTCTATTACATCACAATCCGAGTATATGTACGCTAGTTAGAGTACTGACAGACGAGCAGTCAAGCCCCACTCATAAACATTTTTCAACTATGTTGGAGAGTGCTAAACATCTGAGTACCCGTCCAAAAGTTTTGTGTTGGATATACATATAGAAAATATAGAGGGCGTAGAGGAAAACGCGGTACTTGGTAGTAATTAAAATTCAACCACCTCATGCTAAAAACATGACACTATAAAACCTGGTAAGATGGAAACATAAACAATAAGTCCGAGATACCGTTTTAGGTGGGTTGTTTCCGTCTTTGCAGATACAATTGTAAGGTATTTTTAGGGGAATCATGAAAATATTCCGTTTAAACCAGGATTCCGTTACAATTACGTATTGAAAAATAAATTTGCTAGCTGACAGACTTTTATAAAATGCTATATTTTACCTTACAGTCTCATTACTTTTAGTTTTACATCATTATAGTTAATGATAAATTTTCTTGTTTCCTAACCGTTACAAATAATACCTTTACGTTACATTTGAGAACCCACACTAGTAACGGGAAAAAATGAGAGCGCTAATGGGAGTCTCTGGGAGTGTTATATTCAAGTATCTTGCTTCCTTTTTAATATTTTAAAATGAATTTTTTTGCATAGGATAGCCGAGGATACTCTATAACCGGGCTAGTTTTACTTTTTCGATTTTGGTTTCAGATATTTTAAAAAAATACTTTTACGTTCATAATCGGTTGGAATCCGTTCTGAAACTTAAACAATCCTAATATAAAAAAAACTATAACCAAAATCGAGAAAGTAAAAACTAGCCTGGTTGTCGATCGTCCTCAGCTATCCTATCAAAAAGAATTAAACTAAAGTAAGAAATTTGAAAATGATGCCCCCATAGATTTAAAATTAACGTTTTCATTTCTTCCCGTGTCTGAAATAGGCGTGCATGCGTCCAATTCTTTGAGTAGCCTTGTATATTATTATATTTGTTTTCCAAACATATCTTTCTAAATATAGTTGAACTTGAAAATAAAATTAATCAATTCACTCTCATTCTCAACAATTCTTCCTAGTTCTTTTGCGTAACCCCATACATAGTCTATAGAATTTATATATATATAATCTAGTATACAGAAATTTAGTTTAAAACGTATATCATAGCTGAAAACTCGCTTTCAGCAATCATCCCTAATAGACAATACTTGATATACAGTATTGTATCCAACATCTTTTATGTGCCTCTCTAAATGAAATAAAATGTGATGCACATTATATTCTAATGTAAGCATCTTGTAGTAAACCTCAGTAACGTATATGAATTCCATCTTGTTTAAAATCTTTAAACATAACTAAAACACATGCTGCAAGCAATTATTTCTGTAATAAAACTGAACTCTTTTCTGTGACCCTGTAAACGAATGATAAATGCTGTGCAACCCCTTCAGAAAGCATGTTTTACTACGCCTCATAAATTCATATCAATTTCATTATGTTGTAACAGAGAAACGTTATTAAAATACGCCACAAACGTTTTTTCTTCATATCCCATAATATAACGAAATGTACTTTTAAATTCCCTTGTACACGTACCTATGCACTTCAATAAGTTGCATAAATTTTATGTTTAAAATTGTTTTACATCATTAAAATACACCGCAAATGATTTTTATCACATAAGCCATAATATAAAAGAATACTTTTGAATGTCCATGTAAGTGAAGTATAAATTATTAGAAAATAGCATGTATTAGAAAATAAATTGCTAGCTAGCAGATTTTTATAAAAGGCTATATTTTACCTTACAGTCTCATTATTTTTAGGTTTACATTATTAAAGTTAATGATAATTTTAGCGTTTCCTTACCGTTAAAAAATACCTTTATGTTACCTTTCAGAACACACACTACTTACGGGGGAAAAAAGTAAGCGCTAACGTTAAGTCTATGGGAGCGTTATTTTCAAATATCTCGCTTCCTTTTTTAATATTTTAAAATGAATTTTTTTGCATAGGATAGCTGAGGATGATCTACAACCGGGTTGTTTTTTACTTTTTCGATTTTGGTTTCAGATATTAAAAAAAAATTACTTTTACATTCGTAACCGGTGGAATCGGTTCTGAAATTGAAACTATCCTATTATTAAAAAAAAAAAAAAAACTATCGCTAAAAGGGAAAAAGTAAAAACTATCCTGGTTTTCGATAGTCCTCAGCTATCCTGTGAAAAAAAAAAAAAACATTCAAAAATATTAAAATCAAAGCGAGAAATTTGAAAATGTCGCCCCCATAGACTTAAAATTAGCGTTTTCATTTCTTCCCGTGTCTGAAATAGGCGTGCATGCGTCAAATTATTTGAGTAGCCTTGTATATTATTATATTTGTATTTTCCAAACATATCTTTCTAAATATAGTTGAACTTGAAAATAAAATTAATCAATTCACTCTAATTTTCAACAATTCTTCCTAGTTCTTTTGCGTAGCTCCATACATAGTCTATAGAATTTATATATATAATCTTGTATACAGAAATTTAGCTTAAAACGTATATCATAGCTGAAAAGTCACTTTCAGCAATCATCCCTAATAGACACTACTTCATATACAGTATTGTATGAAACATCTTTTATGTGCCCCTGTAAATGAAATAAAATATGATGCACATCATATTATAATGTTAGCATCTTGTAGTAAACCTCAGTAACGTATATGAATTCCATTTTGTTTAAAATCGTGAAACATAACTAAAACACATGCTGCAAGCAATTATTTCTGTAATAAAACTGAACTCTTTTCTGTGACCCTGTAAATGAATGATAAATGCTGTGCAACCCCCTCAGAAAGCATGTTTTACCACGCCTCATAAATTCATATCAATTTCATTATGTTGTAACAGAGAAACGTTATTAAAATACGCCACAAACTTTTTTTCTTCATAGCCCATAATATAACGAAATGTACTTTTGAATTCCCTTGTACACGTACCTATGCACTTCAATAAGTTGCATAAATTTTATGTTTAAAATTGTTTTACATCATTAAAATACACCACAAATGATTTTTATCGCATAAGCCATACTATAAAAGAATACTTTTGAATGTCCATGTAAGTGAAGTATAAATTATAAGAAAATAGCATGTATTAGAAAATAAATTGCTAGCTAGCAGATTTTTATAAAATGCTATATTTTACCTTACAGTCTCATTATTTTTAGGTTTACATTATTAAAGTTAATGATAATTTTAGCGCTTCCTTACTGTTAAAAAAATACCTTTATGTTACCTTTGAGAGCACACACTAGTTACGGGGAAAAAAAATGTAAGCGCTAACGTTAAGTCTATGGGAGAGTTATTTTGAAATATCTCGCTTCCTATTTAATATTTTAAAATGAATTTTTTTGCATAGGATAGCTGAAGATGATCTACAACCAGGCTGTTTTTTACTTTTTCGATTTTGTTTTCAGATATTAAAAAAAAAAAAAAAAACTTTTACTTTCAGAACCGGTGGAATCGGTTCTGAAATTGAAACTATCCTAATATTTAAAAAAAAAACGATAGCTAAAATGGAAAAAGTAAAAACTATCCTGGCTTTCGATCGTCCTCAGCTATCCTATACGAAAAAAACATTCAAAGATATTAAAATCAAAGCGAGAAATTTGAAAATGTCGCCCCCATAGACTTAAAATTAGCGTTTTCATTTCTTCCCGTGTCTGAAATAGGCGTGCATGCGTCCAATTCTTTGAGTAGTCTTGTATATTATTATATTTGTATTTTCCAAACATATCTTTCTAAATATAGTTGAACTTGAAAATAAAATTAATCAATTCACTCTCATTTTCAACAATTCTTCCTAGTTCTTTTGCGTAGCCCCCATACATAGTCTATAGAATTTATATATATAATCTAGTATACAGAAATTTATCTTAAAACGTAATCATAGCTGAAAACTCACTTTCAGCAATCATCCCTAATAGACACTACTTCATATACAGTATTGTATCCAACATCTTTTATGTGCCCCTGTAAATGAAATAAAATATGATGCACATCATATTCTAATGTAAGCATCTTGTAGTACTCATATACTTTCGGAACCGGAGTGAATCGGATCTGAAATTGAAACTATACTAATATATATATATATATATATATATATATATATATATATATATAAACTATAACCAAAATCTAAAAAAGTAAAAACTAGGCTGGTTGTAGATCGTACTCAGCTATCCTGTGCAAAAAACATCATTCAATAATACTAAAATGAAAGCGAGAAATTTTAAAATAACGCCCCCATAGACTAGAGGTCTGCACGGGCCCGAGGCCCGCACCCGGCCCGGCCCGCGGGCCGTGCCGTGCCGGCGGAATGAAGGAGAATTTTCAAACGGGCCGGGCCGGGCCGGGCCGGCAAAAAAATTAATCGGGCCTATCGGCCCGCTATAAGAATTTAAGCGAAGCAGATAAAATACGAGCCATTTTCAATGAATATGATTTTCTCGAGAAGTATAAATCTGCTCAACAATGCAAAGCTTTCAGACACATGTTTCTGACAAAAACTTTAACTATAAAGGCATAAAATTGACAGGCCTGCCTATTGAAGGCATTTGGAAACTAATAGCTTTTTCCATATTTAATAAATTACTTACAGAGATAACAGCGATTCCTGTCACGTGACTGTACGTTTTTCTCCTTTACTGTGCTATCGCTTCCGGAAATTCGATTCAAAACGCTAACTTTGACAGTATTTTCAGAAAGATATATTGTTTTTATCTATGAAAAAAACGACATTTACATAGCTTTTGAATAAGAATACCTGCCAATCTTACGCGTTTCCAAAAAGAAAAGACTTCATAAATGTGTCGAAATGTAGCTCCTTTGGATTTGAGAAAAGTCTTAAAAATGAGAGAAATATTTTCACAAATCTACTTTTTATTATACAGCTTCAAATGTTATCTTGTTTTTAATCCTTTATTCTGAACTACATTAATCTTTTAATGAATCCTTATTTCCATTTTGAAATGTCTGTAGACACGATGACTGTAAGTAATCGTTAATGTTTATTATTGTGCGTTTTCTGTTTTGCGAACATCATAGTAATGTAAAATATACTGAAAAATGTTCCCATAAATATGTATGTAGTATTCATTAAAAGAATCTTAATTGTATGTTGAGGAAAAATGAATTTTTTTTTTTTTTTTTGTAGAAATTGTATCTGATTGGGCCCGTTTTCATTGATTTTTGTACGGGCCGGGCCGGGCCGAGAACTGTAATAATGCAAACGGGCCGGGCCGGGCCGGGCTCGGGCCGAACTTCCAATTTTTACAACGGGCCGGGCCGGGCTCGGGCCGAACTTCCAATTTTTACACCGGGCCAAGATAGCTTTCGTACGGGCCGGGCCGGGCCCGGGCCTGGAAATTCCGGCCCGTGCAGACCTCTACCATAGACTTAACATTAACGTTTTCCTTTCTTCCCGTGTCTGAAGTAAGCTCTTAAAAAAAGATGCTTTACACAGGACAAATTTCGTTCTGCGACTGTTAAAGGTGTACTGTCTCCTTAAAAATAATAAATATTAAAGTAATGTATATTAAAAATATTTCTTTAAAAATTTGAACAAGTTGATCTACAATTTTAAAGTTAACAATCTTTAACACTTACTACCTTTAAGTTCTGCTGATTTTTAATTAAGAAAAACGGTTTTTCGAACTTAAAATGTTAAATTGTCGAATCTTTTATACATATACGAGAATAGAAAACTTGAAACACAGTCTCCTGGCCTGGGCCACAAACATGTTCTAGCAAATTCTAACTTCGTAATTTTATTATTTGTCAACTATTTTAACTTAAATAATACTTTAAAAAGAACGCGTCTATTTTTTTACCGTTTTACTTAATAAACCAATGTTCAATTCAGGGGGTGGCCCGGGGGGGGGACATCGCCCCCCCCCCGGAGCAGTAAGTTGTCCCCCCAGAAGATTTGATATTTTGTGTTTTCAATCGTCAAAAAATGCAATCCCCCTCCCCCCAGAACTGTATTATGTCTCCCACCGGAGCCTCAGAAAACCTTCCCAGAGAAAAGTGTCTGAATTCAACACTGTAATAAACTCGGCCTGAAATTTGGTCCCCTAGTAATTTGTACAATTTTTACCTTCCTGTGTATGGTTCTGAAATTTTATATATGTAAACTTAATGCTTAATTTCCTTCGTTATTCATAGAAATATAAAATTTGAAATATTTCATTCTTTCAAGAGTATTTTGTTGAAAATAAACAATAGTCTTAGAAAAAAATAAATCCAAGGTTTGAAATAGGAGTGATCTATTTTACCACGTTACAATAATCCAATCACACCAAAGGAAATATGAAATAGTTTCCATTTGCTAAAATGTGTCGGTCTTAGCCAATCAGATTTTTAATAGGGCGGTGTTTTCATGTCCGATATGGGGCGGGCAACATATCATTACGAGGCCGTTTTTGACACATGTTTCATCAAAATCTTTGCATATTTTGCTCAGCCTAATTGTAGTAGAACTATTGAAAGCATGTTATTGGAAAGCTTAAACTCTATATTTTCGTTGTTATTAAAAAAATTTTCCTGAATTTTGCTGATATGAATGTTATAAGACTAAAAAGGACACAACACCTCGAATTTCACTGGATCCTAAATTGACAGGATCCTGAGAATTAAACTACAACGAAAATCGGAAAAGTAAAAAATAGCCCGTAAACAGATAGTCCTCAGCTATCCTGTGCAAAAAAAATCATTTAAAAATATTAAAAATCAAGCAAGATATTTGAAAATATTGTTCCCATAGACTTATCATTAGCGTTCGAACTTCAAGCCGTGACTAGTGTGGCCTCTTAATGTACAAAAACGCTTCCATGCACATCATTATTACGCAAACACTTAATGCAACTTATTTTCTACCTAGCATAAAGAAACAACAGTTTTTAAAAAGAACTCATGTTATCCATTTGAACGCTTAACTTGCATTTAACCGAGCACTTATTTTTCTGAAAGTTAACGTGAGAAATTGCTTATGAGTTTTGCTTAATTTTATGTTTGATTCTGAAGGTCTACAATTAGTTTCAAGCAATAAAATAATATACTAAAATCCCCTTCATTATTTAGGCTGTTTTAAAATGCAAAACTTTAAAGATTTTAGGAGGCACTAATAAATTAGAACTATCATTTTAGAAAGAAAATTCTATTAACCAGAAAGAAGGAAAGAAATTTATTTCAAAATATACAAAATAATTAAGAAAGCTGAAGAAAAGTTTAGTTCTAAATTTTAGTGATAAGATTTAAAATGCAAAATTATACTATGCAAAGTGTAAACGTTTGTGCATATGAAAAACCCAAATTAATAAACTTTAGGTACAATAAAAAAAAATGTAAGATACGGCTAAGATATATAATTAAATAATATTTTGATAAACATTTTTCTTTTCAATAATGGTTAACAAATTTACGAGAGAGAAAAAACATCCCCTTTTTAGAAAACTTCAATCTCACAGCAAGTAAAAACTATTCTGCATTCCTTAGAAATGAAATTGAGCGCCAATACTTGATAGCAAACGGTTTCCCATCAAGAAGATGAAAGAGCCATTAAAAGTTCGAATTTCGTTAATGTACAAAAACGCTTCTATGCACATCATTACTAAGCAAACACTTAGTATAACGTATTTCCTATGTACCTTAAAGAAACTGGAGTTTTTTAAGAGCACACATATTATTCACTTCAACGAGCAACTTAAACTGTGTATTTAATTTCATGAAAGGCAACGTGATAAATATTTCATGCTTGTTTTTTGAACGGGAAAATTCGTTTTAATCAATAGAATAATGCAGCTAAAATTCTTTAGATACTTAGGTTGTTGTAAAGGTGTAAAACTGCAGAGGGTTTAGATGAAACTAATAAATTAGGTTTCGTTTTGGAGAAAGGATATTTTCCTAAAGGCGAAAAGAAAAGGAAAGAAATTTACTTCGTGACGAAATATGAAAAATAATTAAAAGTAGAATAACCTTAAAAAAGAATTGCATATTTTTGGCTTTTATTACTTGGATCGTGTTTAAAATTGATATAAATATTTTTTTCTAAACAACTAAGAGAAAAATAAATTAATTACATTTTTTTCCTTTATTTAAAAATTATATTTGAAGTCACCATTCTAGAGAATAATTGAACTTATGGTCATTACAAAGAAAATCCGGTAAATGGACAAAAACTGAGAGTTGACAGTTTCAATCAAAATGTAGTACATATATACGTAGTACATATAAATTTGGATTTTGTTCAGCTTGTTTGTAACTTTAGTTCAGCTGAATGGCTTTTGATCGTACTTGCACAGTTAGGGAGAAAATTTTATAGGGGTGATTTTCGCTATGATATATCGTACTTTGCGGCTTAGTAATAGAATAAAGGGGGAATGTTATATAATCAGGTGAATTCGATTGTGAATGATTTAGCCTCTTTAACCCTCTGACCGGTTTGCCGGTATTTTTCCGTTTCCCCAAAACAACTTAAATCTGTTGACAGGAAAAATATATTTTTAACATAATTGTATTTAAAAATGTATGTCAAATAAAGAGGCATTAAGTGTATCTTAGAAACAAACAAGGAAAGAAAATTTTAATTAAAATTATTTTTAAAATCATTTTTATGAAAATGAAGGAAAGTCCTCGAGAGGCTCGGAGGGTTCAAAAGTTTTTTTGGGCGTATTTTGACGAGGTTTGCATTGTTATTTAGATAATGTTTCAGGGATGGTATTAGTATATTGCATATCGTTCAATTATTATTTACCAACTCTTATGTAAATTATAAACTTAAAGGTTGATTTTTTACAGATGAAATTTAGTCTGACACGATAATATATATATATATATATATATATATATATATATTATAGTGCAATGGCGTACAGTAGAGATGAGATTGGCTCAGCCCGAGGCCCGAGCCTACGAGCCTAGGCCCTAACCAATCTCGGATTTGGTTTTTATATGAGTCTTTGAGCTCTGGAAGGATCGGTTTTAAAGTAAAAATGTTACTTATTAATAAATTGAAAAAGGGACAAATGTATTTGCCAGAGGGTATTGAGAAACAGGAATGTAGTAAGTTGTTTGGAACGTTTTACATTCCTCGAAAAATCAGTTTCAAAAGAAATTAAATAGTTATTGATGGAACAAAAAGAGAAACATTTTATCTGTTTCTGAAGCCCCTTGAACAATTATTGATATAAATACAAGAAAAGCCGTACGGTATCCCGTGTATACCCTATTTCTGTTTGAAGTATTTTTTTAGACTTACAGGATAAAAGAAGTCATGTCTTTCTGCCGTAGTAGTACAAAAATATTTTTTTAAAGTAAGAATTTTAACTTTGGTAGATTTCAGCGAGTGCTTGACTATAAAGAAAAAAACCTATCTTAAACAGTTTTTTAGGGACATAAAAATCACGAAACGTCGTCATGCGAGAGTATATATTAGAA
Source organism: Maratus speciosus (assembly GCA_963932465.1). Taxonomy (NCBI): domain Eukaryota; kingdom Metazoa; phylum Arthropoda; class Arachnida; order Araneae; family Salticidae; genus Maratus; species Maratus speciosus. The sequence continues at coordinate 350,503,140 of OZ010788.1, read as the reverse complement.
TAATAGTTATTTTTATGTATAAAGAGATTTTTCAATGAAAAAGATTATCTTGAAACAATTTTAAAATGCTTTTAACAATTTTCTTCTGCGTATTTTCAGTATCGAGTTCGGGCTCTGATGACACAAAACGCTTAGTCTGGATCGGATTTCTGATCGTTGAGATCAAGTGCCCTGGCTATCTAATGTACACGCTAGTACTTGGAGCCTTACCAATGGCAAACAAAGTTTGTTATACTTGGAAAATTTTCCAGAGAAACATTCGCCTTGCATATAATATTTCAAATGAAAATCAAATTTCATGTTAATTGCTTAACAGGCGCAAAGGCCAACATAGTGAAAAAGATTCCATGCCGGGATCTTTTTCACTATGTTGGCCTTTGCGCCTTTTAAGCAATTAGTTTGAAATTTGATTTTTATTTGAAATATTGTATGCAAGGCGAATGTTTCCCTCTGGAAAATTTTCCAAGTATTAATATAGTTTCAATCGATGCTGGATTTAATAAAGTTACGTGTTTGCCCCATGTCGGTGGCTCACGATAAATATTCCATCTTGTCCTGCGTTTGTAGTCTTGACAACATGTAATCCTGAGAAATTTTCCCGGCTGGGTATCGTTCCATGTGGTTTAGTCGGTAGAATGTCAGTGCGCTATTGTGTGTTACAGTGTATACAGTGTTGTCCCATGATCGACTACAGGCATGGAATCATTTTCACTATGTTGGCCTTTGCGTCTTTTAGGCAATTAATTTGAAATTTGATTTTCATTTGAAACAAAGTTTGCTTTGAAATTAATTAACATTACTATTAATTTATAACACAAAATTGTAATAAGATGTTATCTATTAAAGTGTACTTATTCATCAGCAGATTATGAAATAATTTGAACGAGAATTCAAATGATTTGTTTTATATTTTGTAGAAAAAGTTTTTATAGAAGTTTGGACAGGCACAAAATGTTTTTTGATCTTATTTTTTGAAGCTTATTTTTTACACACACACATATATATATATATATACATTTAAAAAATATACATCTCTTGTATACAATGAGCGTTGTTTTCTATAATAATGTAAAATACCTTTTGTCTTCAATCTTCCTTACATAAAGAATATATATATATATATATGCGTATGTACATTCTTTCTTAAAATGGAAATTGTATGAACTAATTTATGTAAAACTAAGTATATAGATAAATTATGAACGAAATTGGGATAGAATCTACTTTTTTAAATTTGTAATATTTAATAAATGCCAAAAATTTATTATCTCAGTATTTATCTAATAGGAAGAATTCATTAGTTAAAGTTGATAGGTAATCTAATAAAATGTAAAAAATATCTATTAGAAATCTGCTATAACTTTAAATAATAAGCGATTTTCATCTTTTGTACACTAGCCAATATGTTCTGGTTCTTTATCCAGGTAACCCAGGTTGGATCTCTATTATTATTATTATTGTTATTATTAACTTTTAACTCAATATTGTAATTAAAATTTTTGGAGTTTGATTCTGCTGCATGATTACGAAAATTTATAATTTACTGGTTTTATACGAAATTTCCATTTTGAAAAATGTATCAGTATTTCGCTGTACTTTTTAAAATATTTTTAAGCACGAGGTTTCTTTTATGTGTTTTTAGTCCAGGCAATAGAGACCGTATAGGGGCTCCACCTAGCAAAATTTATGGTAGTTCTGGAAAAAGGTTTACTATATGCTTTTGGGTCGCTGAATCCGAATTTTTAACTTCCCACCAAAATTTCCCCCGGCCACCCCCCCTCCCCAAATTTTGATAAAATATCCCACTAAAAAGGTTTTTATTAAAACAAATCAATTATTTTATTGTTTTAGGGAAAAAGTATCTAGAAATTCAGAAAGTAGACAAAATTTGCAACAAATTAGATACATGACATTATGACTTAGGATGAAGGGGAAGGGGGAATCTGCCTCGGAACATGCGCGGTGCTGCGTGAACTAAGTTGCGCAATTCCACTTAACCACTCACACGTTTACATTCGCCCTCCCATCTCCCCTCCGAACTTTCTCTATAAGGTTTACTTTATGTTTTTTGGGTAGCTGAACTTCCCCCAAAATTCCCCCCCCCCAGAAAACCCCCCTAAATACTTGTTTTGAACTTAAATTTCTTATTGTTTTAGGGGAAAAGCATTACGAAATTCAGAAAATAGACAAAATTTGTAACAAATAGGATACATGGCATTATGACGTAGGATGAACGGGGAGGGGGAGGGCTGCCTCTGAACATGCACTGCGGCGCTACGTGCACTAAGTTATGAAGTCCAGGCAATAGGGGATTTTACCTGCAAAAATTAATACTAGTTCTGGATTTCGACTCACTTTATGTTTTTTGGGTCGCTAAATCCGAATTTGTAACTTCCCACCAAAATTTCACCCGGCAACTCCCCAAAAAATTGATTTTTTGAAAAAAAATGGTTTTTGAGAAAAGCTCGCGGGGAATGTTCCGAGGCAGCCCCTCTCTCCCCGTTTATCCTACGTCATAATGTCATATATCCTATTTGTCGCAAATTTTGTCTAGTTTCTGAATTTCGTAATGCTTTTCCCTTAAAACAATAAGAAATTTAAGTTAATAACAACTATTTGGGGGGTTTTCGGGGGTGGGGGGGGATTTTGGGCGTAAGTTAAAAATTCGGATTCAGCGACCCAAAAAACTTAAGGTAAACCTTATAAGGAAAGTTCGGAGGGGAGATGGGAGGGCGAATGTAAACGTGTGAGTGGTTAAGTGGAATTGCGCAATTTAGTCCACGCAGCACCGCGAGCATGTTCGGAGGCAGATCCCCCCTTGCCCTTCATACTAAGTCATAATGTCATATATCTAATTTCTTGCAAATTTTATCTACTTTCTGAATTTCTAGATACTTTTCCCCTAAAACAATAAAAAAAATGATTTTTTTAATAAAAACCTTTTTGGGGGGCTTTTTTCCAAAATTTGGGGGCTGGGTTGCCGGGGGAAATTTTGGTGGGAAATTCAAAATTCGGATTCAGCGACCCAAAAAACATAAAGTAAGCCAATTTCCAGAACTACAATTAATTTTGCTAGGTAAAATTCCCTATTGCCTGGACTATTTCGCATCCTTTTATACGTTTCTGGAAAAATAAAATCTCCCGTTGAAAATTGATTTCATGTATCGTAAAGAAATATTTAAAAAGCTATTTTAGATTAGGAAATTCTTCACAAGAATCAAGAATGTTATAAAATATTGACAAACTCAGATATATTTTAAATGAGCGAAACAGCACCGAAAACTGGCGATATGAAGCAATTAAAATAATAAAACTTTGTAAAAAAAATCAGAGAAAATGAAATGGAAAAAATGGAAATAAAAGAATACTTCTTTTATTTTTATTTTTTCTTTTATTTCCACTTTTTCCATTTCATTTTCTCTTCTATCTTTTTTCAACACATTTCCCTTTTGCATATCCCTGTATCAGGTAGCGCCATCTGTCGCATTCTTCGCAACATTCTTTATCTTCAATTCATTTTTGAACTTGTTCGTTTACGGACACGTGTATGCTTAGCTGATGACGAGCTGTTATGTTTTTAGCTCGAAACGCGTCCTGTGTTTTGTTTTAATTTTATGGTGATTTTTTTACAAAGTTTTATTATTTTAATATTTTAAATGACTTAAAAATAATTTCAGGTTTTTCCCAATCGAGTTAGGGCATTAAGTAGACGCTTCTTTTTATACTTATTTTTTATTTATTCATTTATTTTTTTACCTTGTTTGAAAAATTTCAAAATTATATGATTTAGAAAAAGGTATATAGATGCTACTGTATCATTTCATGGAATTAAAGCCTTGGAATTTTCTAATCTGCATTATTCCTTAATATGCATATTTACACTTCAAATTTCTTATTTATAATAAATACGATTTTCTAAAACAGTTAAATATTTCAGATTTACGAATTTAAGTTAATTAAATGATATTTCACTTTTGTTATTAATAATTTACACGAGATGGAATCTAGTATTTTTTTAATGATTTTAATTGTACACGATACTGTAACATTTTCCAATAATGTATGGTAATTAATTATGCCCTTTCATGTATTTTAATTTTTCAGGCACGCAAATAAAAGCATTTTTTATTTACGTATATATATATATATATATATATATATATTTATATTCAATATATTTTTGTATAGGTATATAATTTTCTTATATTTATTTGGCATTAAACCATTGTTTTCATCCACATATTTATGTACATTTTTATTATGCTTAAAAAAATTGTCTGTTTCCGCAGGACAAATGCCTTTAAATCCAGTAAGAGGTTGTTGTGGGAGATGCTTACTTGTAGATGCACGATCAATTTCATGCTGATTTCTGTGTAGTTCATAACAAATGCTTCAAGAATGAGCTTACCATTGAATGTATTGTTGTGTTTTGAAACATAAGTGCAAAATAATTTTTAATTTAGTAATAATGATTTATAAGTAAAAATTAATAATTTTTTAACGGCTTTACCATTTAAACAATTATCTGGCACGATTAACAGTCAATGCTTAATCATGATTAATTTTGTTGATCTAGTTATTCGGTTTTAATAATTCGATTAAAAAAAAAACAATCGAATTGAAAAATATGCACCAAAGAAAAACGAAGGTCGAATAATCCATAAAAAAACTTTTCTTAACCCAGTTAAAACTTTTTAATTCCACCCCCGAATTTATCACAGCTATTTTTTCAAAATGTTTATTTTATATAGTTTCTAAAGACAGATTAACCAGCGGTAATATACTGGGGCCGATTTATTTGATAACAGATAAAATTTTAGTGGCATTTTCAAGAAATAAAAGAAATATCGTTACCACACATTTGTCAAATTAATGTTTTATGCAAAAAACTTCTTCTTTTACATATTGCAAAAAGTGAAAAAACTATGTTTTTCTGACTTTCGTTTAATGTTTTTTGTGCACGTTTCTAGAGAAAAGCCACAATTGAATATTTTTGTTCAAATACTGCTTGAAAAAATGCCTAACGAGATTCGTTTCAAGTATTACTCAACAAGAAGATTTAAATGTATGTATTGAAATGGCATTAAGTTATCTTCCTGCACAAAAAAAAAAAAAAAACTCATGTTGACTTAATTTTTAAAATATTAATGTATTAGCTGAAAAAGCAGTAAAATTACGTTAATGTTGTGTAAAAATGGACTAATTTAAATCCAAAGAAACAGTCCGTTCAGAAACCTGATTACCCTTCGTAAAGTAAACAATGTAAGCTAAGAAGGATAACTTTCTAGACTTCCTCAAGTTTCAACTGTTGAAAATTTTCTTTGAATCAAGAGTTTGTCAGACAAGGAAGACTATGAAATGCATTTACAGAAATTTGAATTAGATAAAACAATGCACTATATGGCCCAAAGTCACCGGGCAATTTCGGTTTTGGTCTTATTGTTGACTATCTAGAGAAATACTAATTGATGAATTTGTAATGAACTGTGGGTATGTAAAGAACGTGATTGAACTCTTATTTTTAAGTGAAGATTTAGTCAAAAATCAACTGAGGAACCAACAACAAATTGAATAATTATAATACTAATAATAAAAAAAACTATTTGAAATCACTCTGCATAATAATAAGCTCCAAAGGATCTTTAGCTTTTTCATACTTTCGTAATACTTGGCACAGTATTTTGACAATAAGGGAATATTTTGAAACTGCAATTTATATTTCTCTATTCTAAAAAGAATAACCAACGCTGTCACCTCTGTCGCAAATGAATTTTTTGTGACCGGAGGTATTTCTTTGCTAATATTAAGAAAACTACTGCAGGCAAAAATATGAAAATTAGTATTATGGAGAAATGCTTGATAAATACGCTGATGCAGACATGTTTTAAATAGAATAATTATTTTAAGATATATTTAATGTTAAAGTTGGCAAAAATCATTCCATTAAAAAAGTTTTATATGAGCAAAATCTATTCACAGGAATTTTATTACTCTTTCTAAAGGTATATGTTATAAGTTCGCGGTGTGCAGACTATTTTATTTTTTTAATTTGACTAATTTTTTGATTTTCTTTTTTAATTTTTACTGAAATTTTCATAATTTTCAAGGGATATTTCAAGGTTTTTTTTTACATTTTAGAAAAGATTATTATTTTAAATTGTTGTCAATTGAAAAATAACATCTATCATACCTATCTATAACGACTATCATAAACGACAAAAAACCCCTTTCACATTACAATTAAATGATTGCCTATTAAAAAAAGCAGGAAAATATAGAAAATTACGTCATTTAAATTATATTTACACGGGTCTATTAAAAAAGAAAGAAAACTTTAAAATAATTAATTCATTAAGGGGTCTCAGGACTTTTAAAGCTCCAAAAAGTTTATAAATTTTAATTTTTTAGATGTTAAACTCCTATCTTTTATAACATTTTGATATGTTTCCTTAAAATTCCCGTTAGAACATAAGTTAGCCAAAAGCGCAGCAATAAACGCAGATAGGAAAAGCAAATACAATATAACCAAACCAATATCAAAACTTAAACGAACACTAAAAGAACTCACGATAAAACAATGGCAGTTCGAGTGGGACTATGGCACTAAAGGTAGGGAAACACACAAATACTTTCCATTAGTAAACACCAACAGATTAATAAGTGACTTTCTACTTTCAAAAATCTACACAGCACATGATGCATTTCCTGAGTACCTACATAGATTCAACAAAGCGGAAAACCCATACTGCGAATGCAGCTCAGAAGGTACGCAAAACATTATATGCTAGAATGTTCTCTCACAAAATCACTTCACCTTGCAGACATAACAACAGAAAATGAAAAAATCTGGCACAAACAGGTAGGTAACAACAAACACGTACAACAAAAAGCAAGATCAGTTATGAGATGGCTCCAAATAAATTGCGATGAATCACAACACTCAGTCAGTAACACACTTCGAATAAGAACGTAACTATTAAGTGTTAAATGTTACCCGCGATGTAATTTGTGTTAAGTATTAAAATGTATTATGTGTTTAATATTAAAAAAAAAGGCCTAGGACATCCTATCGCCACCAAAAATAATAAAAGCAGGTTTTGTCTAATGTCCATATGTGGTGATAGGTCGCCGCACAGTATCAGCTGGCCATGGCCCGCAACAGACGAATTGCACTTCACCCCCGGCCGAGCAAGCTGTGCACAATGGCAAATCAAAAAGCATCAAAAAGCCTCCATCACCACATTGTCCGTCCATGTATAAGTGTTCTGCAAAAAGAAAAAAAATGTATATATATACGAGAAGCCAACCAGCCCTGAAAAGCGGAAGAAGAAGACAGAAGACCAGAAGAGGCTAAGTATAAGTTAATTAATATCAGTTAATAAATAATAGTTACTAAGTAAAATTATAATAGAGACTAGGCTAGATAATGGGGAGAACATTAACAGCTAAAAGGGTGATAAGTTATAGCTTAGTTATAAGTCTTGAGTTAATAGTTAAAAGTTGTAATTTTAGCATTTAGTTTCTCCAGCTTCTCTGCATCGCGGCCCCATCCCACTTAAATTCAAGACGCGCTACTCATTTGAATTTTTTTTTTTTTTTTTTTTTTTTTTTTTTTTTTTTTAGGGTGCCACGATGCACATCACAGTAATGGTTGTCAAAGCGAGGAGCAGACTTATCTTAGAGACCGAAACCAACCAAAAAATAAAACTTTTTTATAATATTTGCAATAACTTAAATTTACAGATTTCAAAGGAAAAAACGACTTTTATTATGTTGGGGAAAAACACTTTGGATAAACGTCCACCAACCTTTAAATTGGGTAACTATACCATCAAGCCATTAAAGGAAATAAAAATTTTAGGGATAATTTTCCAGAGTACTTTAAAATGGGACAAGCACATAACTAGCATAAAAAACAAAATTTTACAGCTAACCTCATCCATTAAACGGGTCTTCTCGGCTACTTGGGGGGTGGACAGAGGCTATCTTAGAACCTGGTACATAGCAGTACTAGAAAAAATTATAGATTATGGTTCGGAGGTGTGGTTTGGAGACCTCAGGATAAAAGATAAACGCGCTCTCCAATCCATCCAAAGAACTTGTCTCACGTCAATAACCAAAACATATAAAAATGTTGCAACACATACGTTACAGGTCCTATTAGGAATACCACCAATTTTAATAACACTGGAATATAAAAATCTAAAATACAATATTTTACACAATAAAAACTTATTACTTAAAGAACCCAAACCAATATGTAAAGATGATATAGAAAATAAAATCCTAAAATATGAAATAAATCCGGAAATTCATTTAAATAACTTAATAGTTACAGACAAAATTATCACAAAAACTAATCTTATTTCGATTTACACAGATGGTTCTAAGGTGGACTCTGGCACAGCATATGCAATGGTAGCCTACAATCATAACATTAAAATTTATGAAAAAACAGTCAAACTGAGAGCAGAAAATTCAATCTTTCAGGCGGAGCTGCACGCAATAATTTCGGCAATTAATTGGGCCATTAACTCCCCTTATACAAAATTCCAAATATTAAGTGACAGTCAATCTACTATTAAAGCCTTAGACAATTTATTTCCAACTAACCTCTCAATTTATTACATCCATAAGTTAATTAAACAAAATCAAAATAAAATTTTTTACATTACTTGGATAAAAGGCCACATTGGCATAGCGGGTAATGAACTGGCGGATGAGCTGGCGAATGATGCCGCCCAGTACTGCGACCTACCAGTGGATCGAGGAGTTAAATTGCCTCGGTCCTATCTTATAAAATGTATTCGAACCCAATTACTGGACAGGTGGCAGTACAACTGGGATCACTCAGGGGGTGGCAGATATACGCACGGGCTGGTACCAAAAGTTCAGAACCAAATAATTTCAAAAGATAAAGTATCTATTTACTTTTTAACAGGCCGCGGCAGCTTCCCGTCTTTCCTTTATAATATCGGCAAAAAAGATGACGACCTTTGTAAATGACCTCGACCTTTGTCGAGGAGACCCGATGCATTACATTTTCGGCAACTGCAAATTCATGAAGTTTAAATTTCACAGAACAGAAACGACAATCCTTCAGGACATCCTAAAAATAATTAATGACCCGGCACAACTTAAAAAACTTTATGCTAACTACGATATTCTCAATAGCCATTATTCTTTTATTCAATATAAATACATTCAATAATTACCTCTTCTGATTGCCTGTGGTGGACATGTCATGGGTCCACGTGGTGTATGGAAGGGTGTTTTTGAGATTGTTTTATTTTTAAGAACTTAAATACCACTAGAAATATTGTAAATATGTATAAATATTTTTGTTTAAAAGGGTGAAAAAAAGGGGAAAAAATATTTCTTATCAAATGAAAAGATGAGTGTAAATACTTAAATTTTTTTCAAATAGTACGTAAATTCCAAAACATATAAATCATAATCGTAATATATTTCTAGGCTCGCCCTGAAACAATAGGGTAGCCAATTGTGATTGGTAAAGAATCGCCATCTTAAATAATCATAAATTTTCACAGGCGGTCCGGGGACACGGCACTTGCCTCTTGTGCTCTCTTCGGCGTGTCAGGCGGGTCGTTCTGAAGTCTTCTTTCCCGGAGACTGGGGTTCTGGGCTTGTTTCCGCAGGTAGTAAAACTTTTCCCTGCCCTGGGCATGGGGGTTACACCTAACCATAAGCCAAAAGCGGGTTCCCAGGGTGGGTGTTTACTTACTTACTTACATCACAGTATAGTTCTCCTCAATGGGTAAAATCAACTAGCAGTTTAAACCAATAAAGCCAACGCATAATAAAAGTATCAAGGTCAAATATTAAGTCTCATGATAAACACCAAGTTAAGTTGGTATGAGTAGTTAGAATGACGTTATAGTATTAATATTTCTAATTGATTAAGTATTAAGATTAAGTAAGTTGATTATTAAGTAGTAATATTAATAAGTATTACAGTTTAGTTCATTTAATGTAGTAATTGTATTAATAAATATGTCATGGCTAACAAACCATTCTCTTCCAGCTTCCCCTCGGGCGGCCGGCCAGGCCGACCACTCGAAGGAGCATTCTCTCCCTCCCCTTTTTTTTCAGTTCGCCTCTTTATTAGGTGCAATAGGACCCTGTCCGCACGAGCTACCGGACCCGCTCCAATGGGATAGCCCACGGAGCCAGTTTTTCCCCTGTGGGGTATGGTAGCAAGGCGTAGTCTCATGTCCCTTGCAACGTTAAGCTTGCCTAACAATTCGACAACCAAAAATTAACACATGGTGCAATTTGTCTATCTGCGGAGCCCCATTCATTGTTTTATCTATCCTCCCCCCACCCATACAAAAAAAATAATCATTTTAATTTGACAAGTATGAATCAACAATTAGGCTTCAAAAACCCATCCCATTTAGATCCTCCAGCGGTGGCCAAGATGGTAGAACATTATAATCGTAGCCGTTGGTCACAGGACCCAGGCTAATCGCCGGCTAAAATTCCGTCATGTACGCTAATGGCGCCTGGTGCATGTAAAATCCGTCATGGGTGCAAAGTTCTCCAAGTTACCTGTGAATTATACCTCTGGAGGTGCCTTGCCAGGTGAAGGTCACGTCATCCGATCAAGGTTCTAAATTAGGAGATCAACTTGAGTAGCAATGTGCAGGTGCCAATAAACAGGATATAACGTTAAGGAACCGGCAAAACAAAGTAAACACAAGTGAGCAGTAGGCACTGCAGATAGGATGACGATCGAGGCAATGATGTCGGGTTTCTTCCCGTCTCCCTCTGCAGCGATTCGTCTGCCTTTCATTTCGGCCCAAAATTATCCCTTCAGCGGTAAATTTTAGCTTTTCGGCCATTTCATTTTTTATTTTCCCTCAAAATTGCCTCCTTCTACAGCTAAGAAGTTTAGCACATTTTAGGCATAAAAAATAATCCAGCCCTTTTCCAACTGGCATGGCAAGTACGTGGTGTGCGGCAACAATTATAGTTTTGCAAAGTACAATAAACGACCTAGACTTATCAACTTGACTTAGTATAGTCGGCCCGGGGGCTTGCTGGTGTGGTCACCGCGGTGTGGTCCGCCGCCTGCGGCGATCTGGCGTATGTACTCACAATGCATCGCACTGCTTTCCAGGCAATTACAAACCGGTTCGGCTGGGTTAACCCCGGTAGGTAGGGGCCTGGTGAGTAGTCTCCGAGTAGTGTCCAAGTTATGGCTTTTAAAATTAAGCCGGCTCAATAGCTGAAGCGGCGTTTCATAAACTTTGAAGTCTTTTTTCTACAAATGACGCTCTGGGCATCGTCCTAGTAGCTTAAATTGTAAAGCACTTGGGTCGCAATTCCAAGGGTTCCGAGTTCGATTCCCGGCTTGGACGTTTTTTCACATTGTTAGTTCTACGCTTCATTAGCAATGTGATAAATGACGTTACTATGTATTCAATAATTGGAGCGTAATTTCACTGCTGAAAATTAATTGAAATATTAATTAAAATCCTGTTAGTCTGTATATCTGAATCTAAAATTTCCGTTTTGTTGTTCAAAAAATTATTTTTTTATGTGATTACACTGTTGAAATTTTCAAAATTTTGTATTAGCTAAATACAACTTTGTGTTAAAACTATAAAAATACTTTAAATACAAATTTGTTTATGTTCTGTGTAATTATTATAATCAGAAGTATAAGTAGGCACCAAAATTTTCTTTCCAGATGCAATATTTATTTTGTAATCCTGCGCGTAAAACTGTTATACAAATTTTCCTGTTACCAATATACCAGATCCTGTTGAATTAGCTGAAAAGTTAGATTTATATGATAATTTGAGGTCACACAAAGCAGAAATAAGGAGATCAAATAAAATCAGTGAGGTCGGGAATTCTAATCGCTTTGAAAAAACGCCTTTAGATTTTAAAAGAAATGAGTTTGGTAAAATTGGCAATCAAAAGGAGTTCAAGAGAAATAAAATTAACTATCCTTCGAATTTAAATCGACCAATGTTAAGTTGCTATCGTTGTGGAAACCAGGGAGTCATTAAATCCAAGTGTCCAACCTGTTCTCCGAAAAATGTATCGGTGCACCTTCAATCACTAGAATTTCGTACATGTAATATGCAAACATCACCAACATCATTGGTAAAAATAAGCATAAATGGTATCTCTGGCACAGCTTGTGCTGACACTGGCGCAACACATTGCGTTGCGGGTGAAGGTTTGTATTCTTTATTAAAAGACCAAGGTGTGAAGTTTGAAAAAACTCAAATGATCGTAGTCTTAGCGGATGGGCTACAAAACACTACCGAAGTTTATAAAACAGAAGTTCATGTTAAAATTGAAGGTCGCGACATTAAAACAACACTTTATGCTCTGCCGAATGCCAAGAATAATCGTACAATTTTAGGAATCGATTTTTTACGCAAAGCAAAAATTGTTTTGGATGTAGTAAATCAAGAATGGTTCTTCGCTGATAGATGTAGGTGGACGTATAGATTCGCTGAAGATACATATAGACCTCCCAGTGAATTAGCGATAAAATCCGTTGAATTAGACACCGTTTTTTTTAGAGAAGATGAAGGTAGACATCTCACTTCAGAGCAACAAGTTAGGTTGAATGAACTGCTTGAAAAATTTACTAGTAGCTTCCAACTAGGGGAAGAGGCTACACCTAAAGTTAAACATTATATTGATACTGGATCACATCCTCCTGTAGCAGTACCCCCTTACCGCATGTCACCTGCAAGAAAGGAAATTTTGCGTAAAGAATTAGACAAATTACTCTCTAAGGGTATAATCGAAGAGTGCGAGTCTCCTTATGCCTCTCCTGTAGTATTGGTCCCAAAACCAAATGGAAAAATTCGCCTTTGCATCGATTATCGAAAATTGAATGCCATCACAAAGACAGATAATTATCCATTACTGCGAATAGATGATTTGCTCCATGAAGCCAAATATACCCCTTATATGACCACTATTGATCTGAAGTCTGGATACCACCAAATTGAAGAAAATGCTGCTGATAGAGACAAAATTGCATTTATTTGTCCATTCGGAGCTTTTCGGTACATTAGAATGCCTTTCGGATTGAAAAATGCCCCAGCAACCTTTCAGAGATTAATAGATAACTTTAGAAAGTCCCTCAAAGACATCTTTATGTTGTCTTATTTAGATGATATTATAATTTTGTCGGAAAGTTTTGAGAAACATTTGTCTGACTTAGAGGCAGTTTTTAATAAACTATCAGAATTCAAATTGTATGTTAATCGTGAAAAATGCAATTTTGCTTGCCCCCGTGTTAAATATTTAGGACATTGGATAACAAGCTCTGGAATCGAAGTTGATCCTGGAAAAACCGCTGCGATTCAACAAATGCCTGCTCCTAAGTCTGTAAAACAAGTTCAATCTTTTTTGCAGTCCTGCTCCTGGTACAGACGTTTTATTCCCAAATTTTCAGATATAGCTAAACCTCTAAGTAATCTTACGAAGAAAGATGCAACTTGGAAGTGGGAAGAAGCAGAACAAAGCGCTTTCGAAACATTGAAAAGTTCATTAATCAATCCTCCAGTACTAAAACAAAATGATCCGACCAAGCCCTATCTTCTTCGTACAGATGCCAGTGTATATGCTCTAGGTGCTGTCCTCCTCCAGGGTCAGGGAGAAGAAGAGCATCCAATAGAATATGCAAGTCGTTTGTTAACTGCATCAGAAAGAAACTATTCTACCACCGAGCGCGAAGCACTTGCTGTCATTTGGGCTTTAAATAAATTTCGTGGCTATATTGAAGGACATGAAATAACAGTTGCCTCCGATCATCAGCCCCTAAAATGGCTGATGAGTTTAAAGTCACCGTCAGGCAGACTAGCCCGATGGGCTTTGCAGTTACAATCTTTCAAACTCAAGATTGAATATATTCCTGGAAAAGCAAACGTTGTTGCTGATATGTTGTCTCGTCCTATTTGCAGTCAAGAAGAACCTTCTTGTGAAATTTGCAAAATTTCGATTGATATGCCTATTAGATCTCCTAAAGATATCCGAGAAGAGCAATTAAAGGATGAAGATTTAAAGAAAATTATCGTAGCGTTTGAATATAAAGAAAATAATACAGATTTTGCTAATTGGACTGAACGTGGTTACCTCTTAAACCAAGGAGTCTTATATAGTTACTCTCCAGAATCAGATTCAGAAGAAGCACAATTGGTTGTTCCTGTTCAAGAACGGAAAGAAATCTTGAAGAATTACCATGATTCACCGACCGCAGGCCATTATGGAGCCGAGGGAACCTATTACAGAGTATCGCAGAGATATTACTGGACCGGAATGAGAAAAGATATCGCAGATTATGTTAAACATTGTGTAGACTGTATTCGTTATAAAGCGAGTAACCAAAAACCTGCTGGACTTTTACAAACACCTGTTCATAGTCAAAGATTTGAGACCCTCTCAATAGACTTATTTGGACCCCTGCCAGAAACAGCAGATGGGAAAAAGTGGATTTTTATAATCGAAGACTGTAGCACAAAATGGGTAGAACTTTTTGCATTAAATAACGCAACAGCCACGGAATGTGCTGTTACCTTAATTGAGGAAGTGTATTTAAGATATGGTTTTCCAAGAAAAATCATTAGCGACAATGGTCCGCAATTCATCAGTGCTGTGATGCAACAAGTTTGTTTTCTCTTAAAGATAGATCAAAGTTTAACTCCGGTGTACCACCCTCAAGCAAATCCGGTTGAAAGAAAAAAACCGAGATCTAAAACCCCGCTTAGCGATGCTAGTTGGAGATGATCATACAACTTGGAGTGAAAAATTACCAGTAATCCGTTTTGCCCTTAATACTGCAAGATGTAGTTCCACAGGTCACACAGCTGCATATTTAATGTCGGTCGTGAATTACGAACCTCCGATGATGTTGCTCATGACTTACGCCCTGTAATTGCGAATGATTATTTCATACCCGAAATAACTCCTTATTTAAAAAACTTTGCTAAAATTACTATGCAGATAAGAGATCGCACAGAACAAAGCCAAGATAAGCATAAATATTATGCTGACAAACATTTAAAAGCTTCTGAACAATATAAACCAGGCGACCACGTCTGGGTTACTTTGCATCCGATTAGTCAAAAGAAAAATAACAAAACAACTAAATTCATGCCCCGTCAAGATGGCCCATATGTTATTTTAAAACAAAGATCTCCTACTTCTTATACCATTGTCACTAAAGAAATCCCCTTTTCTACATTAGGAAATTATCATATATCAACTTTGTGTCCTTACACGCAAGATGATGGTGGATCTTCTAAAGGCTTTATTCGTTCTAGAGGCAGACCCGGGAAACATCAGACACCCAGCCAGCAAATATTTACGAAAGGACCACAAAACACGAGAGCCATAGAGGATTTTAGGCACCAGAAAGCATCCCGAAGGAATCCACCCAGGAAATGCACACTGCATCTGAGGGACCAGTAATGCAGTGTGAGGGGAAGAGTGTAACGCTCGAACAATACGCACTCCATCATATTTGTCCTCCTTTTCTTTTTTTCTTTTCCTTCAAAAGAACTGACAAGCTAAGTAAATTAGACTTTACGAGAGAGAAGAATGTGTACAAAGTGGTTGCCGACAAGGCATTTGAGCTATGCCGCATTTTAAACTAACTGAGTTATTTTTGTAAATAGTAACATGCAAATACGATGTAAATATTAAAACTTATTAGTCGATGATAAGTTATCCAGTTTTATTTTGTAACATAAGAATAGTTTCCACCCCGGATTCTGAATAATATGTTACAAGATAGCATTTTAACAATAAAGTTTGTAAACCACTGTTCTAGAGAGTTTTTCGAAATAATTGTTTACAAAAAAATTCAGGAAATAAAAATGTCGAGTCGAATTAAATATACTTTTGTTTCTAAAAGCTAGATTTAAGCGACGCATTTTTTTTTAAATTCTGCGACATCACCTGATATATATATATATATACATATATAAAATGAAAAATTAAGCTACAGTACTTACCAAGCCAAAGTTACCCTTTTCTTTATAAAGAGAGTACTATTAAAAATGCCAGAATAAAATTTTTATAAAACTAAATTAAAAATAACATATATTATAACATGCGCATGTGTAGCATTGATATTAGAATGCTGAAATACTTAAATGAAATCACAAATATATAAATAAGTTGGTAAAATTCTAAAGACGAACAAAAGATGAACATTGGAAAACAGTAATTTGTTTGATTTCATCTTTTTCTTTAAATATAGACGGCAGCACTAAAATTTTGTTACAATATTGTTTTCCTTTTTCACACCAGAGGGAAGCAGTATTTTATTTTTCTTAACTATCTGCTTCTTTAGTAGTTAGATACTTGACAAACTTTTTCACAATCTTAAATCTGCTTACATATTTGTATAATCCCCATTAGTAAGTCAAATTTCTTGTATTTTGGATTTCCTCTATCATTGAAGTATTTATTTATCTTTTGATATCTTACGTGTAGTATTTCCTTTTTTGGACATCAGATTTTTTCATTTATTTTGGGAATTTTCGATATGATATAAGGGGCTAAATTTCGTATTTTTATTCCTAATACCGAGAAAATTTAATCAAATAACATATTTTTACTATAAATTAAACCTACAAGCTCCTCTGATGATTCCGTAGATTATTCATTGTTTCTTATTATACTATACATTTCTTGTTTCCAGTGTTCATCATCTGTTCATCTTTAGAATTTTAACAAATTGTTTATACATTTGTGATTTCATTTTAATAATATATATATATATAACCATTATATAATTACAATTCATCATCTTTTTCCTTTTCCTAAAAATAAAATTAATAAATTGAGCACTGACGTTATACAAAATAAAATTGGAACTAATGACTGGTAACTAACTATCATGGGCAATATTACGAAATCATTAGTAAGTTGGGGACGATTAAACGATAAACACATGAAAATATACCAAATTTGATGCAAAAACTATTTAAAAACAAAAGATACAAAAATCCATCTAAAAAAAGTTATCTAATAAAAGACGTACAATCAACAAATAAAAGATCAATTGTATGGATGTAGAAGGAAGCTTATATTGTATTTCATTTCATCAGGGGTACGTGAAATACAAATATAAGCAATACATAGTCAATTTCTGTAATAGAATCAAGCTATAAGCAGAAAATATAATTCTATTATGTACCCAATCGACTAAAAACCAAAAGTATAAATGAAAAAGCCGTATAAAATGAAATAAATAAAAAAATAATCAATGTAGGACACGTACTGATCAACATAATGCACAACATGAACAAAATTGGAACATGTGAATTAATAACTTACTTAGCAAGAGTATTTTTATCACAAAATTTAAATCACAAACATATATCTCGTATAACACAGCGCAAATTCTGCTTAAATAAATGGTCACAGTTAAAAGCGAATCCCTACGGTTTCTATTCATCATACTTTGCCAATAATATCAGCACTAATAAAATTATAATAATTATAAATTATTGTAATTAGTCTAAATATTATAAATTATTTTATATGCTAACTGAAGGATCCTAGAGTAAATTATTACTAAACAGGACTATAGAAGTTTATATCTTATATAATAAGGTATGATAGAAGAAAAATGTAATATATGATAGCAACATAATTATTTTAGAACTGAATTTAAATAATTATATAGTGCTGCCATGTACTGAAAATGAAATAAAGTTAAAAATTTCCATCCGATTTTCCTTTCTCAACTAATAGAAGTAGAAATAATTAGCAGTACTTCCATCTGTCGGAGATTACTGAATTTAATATGTAGAAAAGTTGCTTTTTGCAAATTTTAGATCCACATTAATTCATATTAAAACAACACAACATTTATAATACTTAATCTGCGCATCAGAATATCGATAATAATCATTTAGCATCCATAAAGTAATGTTTATAACTATTTTTAAGTTATAATTCAGATAAAATTAAGTAAATTAATAACAATATTATTTCAGTTAAAAATATAATAATATAATAGTATGATATTACCGATCTCCCAAGAAATTTAATTATATATATAAATATAAATATAAATATATATATATATATATTAAATTGTTTCTTTACAAATGGGGGGTGGGTAACACACAAACAAAATACAGCATTTCTACATGTTGATAAATACATGTATCAATACATGTACCAATACATGTATTGGAGTCCACCATTTATAAATTATAATATTTTGAAGTAAATTAATAAAATTGATGTAAATTAATACAATTTAAATATTTTTTGTACAGTACTAAGGGCAGCAAATTCCTAGGGACAAAAATAAACATAGAAACTCATTAATAGAATGTACATTTCCCTCTATTTTATATTATTTTTATTAAATCAACATTTGCGCATAAAGTATACTGACAACTCCTCCCTCCTCCATAATGCAACATCTACCCATCCAGCCAACCTATTTAAAATTTTTAAAATTAATTTTGTATTTTTAATTTTTTTTGTTATTTTTAGCTTTTTAAAAATTTTTAATTTATTTTTTTAAATACACAAAATGTTAAGGGTAACTAACAAGAAACTTCCCTACTATCCATTGTTTAGATAATTAATTAACTAATTGTAGATTAAGGAATGTGTGAATTTCTTAGGAAAACCATGATTTAATACATCAAATATTAATAGTTTAATGTTTTTATTTATAAGATGCGAGGAACATAAACTCTTGATTCTATACAAATGATTAAGTAATATATTACGATAAACTGAAATATGTAGACAGGATTTAAAATGAGTAAATTAATTAACTTTAAATTGAAAGACTTTACGTTTATCATAAAGATCAGTAATTGTTTTGTTTTGTACGATTTTGATTTTTAGATCTAAAAAGTTTATTGTATCATTTGTTAAAAGGTTTTCTGTCAATTCTAAATTAGTAGGATAATCTACTGGAAATTGAGAAAAATTTGATTGGTTAGTGTCAATTAAAATTAGGTCACCAATGTAACGATACATAAGAATACTATCATTACAAAAATTACGTCCATATTGATATAAATATAAATCTGACGTCAGACTGGATGTTGATCCTCCTTGTGGTATTCCGACTATTTGTACATAAATTATAATATCTTGTAAGATGTATTTATTATATATTATAAAATTAGTTAAAATGTGAAAATATTTTATATCCATATATGTAGGAAGAGTTTATGTGTTTTTATGTATTTTAAATAGTGTACTAATTATATTATGCAGGTCTGTAAGATTTATATTAATTAATAGATCTTTTAAATCATATGTTTGTATCTTTTTTGCACATTTAATGTCTTTAAAAGCACACTAACCAATTGATGACTATTTTTTATACAATGTGTATTATTTATTTTTGTTGTTAGTTTATAAATTTGATTTAAATTTTTGATAAAATATTGTTAGCATAATTGTTACATGTATTACATCCAGTTTTAACTGTTCTGAATTTAATTGATGTCTTATGAAAATTAGGAATAAGCACTAAATAAAGATAGTTAAAGTTAGTAGGTATAATAACCAATAATTTTACGATTGTTAACTATAATATCATCATTAGTTTTTTGGAAAGACTTATTTGATGAAATATAAGATGTGAGAAGATGGTGATAATAAGATTTGCTGATGATTGCATAATATATATATATATATAAAGGATTTCACTTTATTTACGATAATTAAAATCTGCTATTTTGTATAATGAAAGAAAAAAAACGATAAAAAGCATATTGAAAAAAAAAATGCATATACTATGAAAACAACTCCTAATTTAATATATAAGAAACTTTGAAGATTAATGAACTTAAGTTTAGAAAGAAGTAGTCTCGATTCAGATAAAATTTAATTCTCTCTTGAAGTAATGCCATTTTCCGAAAGAAAAATATTATACAATCAGAAAGATTTTTTAGTTGGAAAAAAAAAATCTGAAAGAATATTATCCCTAAAGGAATTTTTATAAAAGAAGTAGAAGAGAAAATGTTGCTGACTAGTGACCTCAGAAATATTTTATGTACATTTTAATAAGGGATCATGATAGCAGAAAATCTAAATATAGGAGAAAAATAAGTTATAAATGAAAGATTTATTCTCCGGGTATTTTGAATTACTGTAAAAGTATAAAATATTTTTAGTACATAAAAATTCAAATGTATCTTAGACTTTTTTGATTTTGTTGCAAAGTTCTGTTGGTTTGTTGGGAGAGATGTTCTTCCCTTTCATAATTTTACACTGTCTCCTTTAACAGAATTTATTGTAGTTTCTATATGCATTTTTTATTACATAAAATAGCTTTTTATCTCTGTTGCTATATTGCAATACATTTTTATTAGTAAAGTAAAAAAAAAAAAGAAGAAGAAAATTAACTGATTCTTAATACAGCTAAATAATGAATAGATATTTGTTTAACCGTAACTGTATAAATAAAGAAACGAATAATTATATTTCAGATTGTAGCTTCCATATGCATTTTATATTTCATAAAATAGTTTTTCTATTGTTATATTGAAAGAAATGTTTTATTAGTAAAGTAAAAAAGAACAGTAAAATTAACTGATTCTTAAGACAGATAAATAATTAATAGGAATTTGTTTAACCGTTGCTGTATAAATAATTAAAATAATAATTATATTTCATATTGTAGTTTCTATATGCTTTTTATATTTCATAAAATAACTTTATATTGTTATATTGAAAGATATTTTTTTATTAGTAAATTAAAATAAAGGGCAATAAAATTAACTGATTCTTTAACTGATTCTTAATGTAGATAAATAATGAATAGTTATTTGTTTAACTGTTACTGTGTAAATAATGAAACGAATAATTATATTTCATATTGTAGTTTCTATATGCGTTTTATATTACATAAAATAGCTTCTCTATTGTTATATTAAAAGCATTTTTTTATTAGTAAAGTAAAAAGAACAATAAAATTAACTGATTTTTAATACAGATAAATAACGAATAGTTATTTGTTTTACCGTTACTGCGCAAATAAAGAAACGAATAATTATATTTCATATTGTAGTTTCCATATTCATTTTATATTTCATAAAATAACTTTTTCTATTGTTATATTGAAAGAATTTTTTTATTAGTAAAGTAAAAAAGAACAATAAAATTAATTGACTTTTAATACAGATAAATAATGAATAGTTATTTGTTTAACCGTTACTGTGTAAATAATGAAAGGAATAATTATATTGCAGATTGTAGTTTCTATATGCATTTTTATATTTCATAAAATAGCTTTTTCTATTGTTATATTGAAAGATTTTTTTTATTAGTAAAGTTAAAATAGCGATAAAATTAACTTATTCTTAATACAGATAAATAATTAATAGGTATTTGTTTAAAAGTTGCTGTGTTAATAAAGAAACTAATAATTATATTTCATAGTGTAGTTTCTATATACATTTTATATTTTATAAAATACCTTTATATTATTATATTGAAAGTTTATTTTTTTATTAGTAAAGTAAAAAAAAAAGAGCAATAAAATTAACTGATTCTTAATGCAGATAAATAATGAATAGTTATTTGTTTAACAGTTGCTGTGTAAACAATGAAACGAATCATTATATTCCATTTTGTAGTTTCTATATGCGTTTTATATTACATAAAATAGCTGTCTCTGTTGTTACATTGAAAGCAATCTTTTTTATTAGTAAAGTAAAAAAGAGCAATAAATTTAACTCATTCTTAACACAGATAAATATATCAACACGTATAATAATCACTTATAAACAGATTAAGCTAAATAACGCTATAAAAAGTGATAAAATATCTTTATTTAGATAGACGAACGTTTCATCGCACAAACTGCGACATTTTCAAAATCATTTCATAATAGAAATACTTTCACAACAATAAAACAATTTAAAAACAATTTCAAAAAAATTTTTAAAACAATAATTTGGTAAACAGTGTCATGATACATCATTGTATTTCTATCATGAATGACTTTGAAAATGTCGCAGTTTCGCAGTTTATGCGATGAAACGTTCGCCAATCTAAATAACAATATTTTATTACTTTTTATAGCATTATTTAGACCAATGTCAGACGCTACAGCATTGTGAATGGATAATACCTAAGCAAAAAATTAGCAAAAATGTCGCTCGTCTGACATTGGTCTTAATTTAATTAGATAGATAAATAATTAATATGCATTTGTTTAATCCGTCGCTGTATAAATAATTAAACTAATAATTATATTTCATGATATTTAAATAACAAGAAGATCCTGTGTTTCCTGGAAAATTAGTCTTAGCGTGATTTTTCAGGATACTCCTATTAACATCTTTTACAATATCTTTTTCTTAGACATTCAATATCTACAGCGGCTACCGAAGAATGGGTCTCAGGCGATACTTTTTTGAGTTACGGAATGATCAGTCATTTCTTTAAATATATATTGTTTATTTTATCTTTTGTCAAAAATTAACGAATAGATTATTTTTCCACTCTAAACCTTTCGGGATGAAAGTGGCGTATACTTGACGCATAAAGTGCTCAGAATCCTCGATTATTCATCTAAATAGTTTTTAATTGAAACTTTTGCTTTATTTCAAGGCACCATCTTGTTGCTCGGAGATATGGGCATAAAAATAACAAATTTTTTTACGCAGCTGTTCCATATATATAATAATTTTTATATTACAAATATACATAGAAGTTTTATGAACAAGTAAATAGAAAATTTAAAATGCCGAATATATGAGCCATCAAATAGGATTGGTCTTTTTCTTCTTTTCTTTCTTTCTTTTTCTCAATTCTTTTGAAAATTATTGCTGATGCTATAATTTTTTTCTATGTGAGGCATCGTCTAAAATATAATTTTTTTTTTCTTATTTAGAAGGATAATTGATATGATGTGGCATAGGATTTTTTTTTTTTTTTGTAGAAATGTTTGAAAAAAATACTTTGATTTTCATCAAAATTTTGAGACTTAAAAATTTATAAAAAAAGACGTGGCATCCAATCACATTTTAGATAATATTATAAAAAATATGTGGTTTAAATTTCATTACAATCGGTTAAGTAGATCTTTATATATCTTGTACACCAGTTTGAAAAAAACGTAGTTTCGAGAAAAACGCAAACGAAAAAAAAGTATCGCGTCAGCCAAACCAAATATTTCTTTAAACAATCTTCAATCGGAGATTCTTAGATGCCTTCCAGTGATGACGCAATGTCCCCTGATTCCTTTTGAGAAGCTTTTTTCAATTTCCTGCCTCTTTAGTCTCTTGTTGGGCCCTCATATTTGTTATAGATAATGGCTTAGAGTCCAAGCTCTCTGATAATCATAGCGCTATAACCCGGGAAATGATTTTAATTTGAAATGGTTAAACGCTTGACGTATTCTTAATAGTATAATCAATTTATGTAGTCAAAATAAAGATTTATATTTTTTGAAAAATGGTCGTGTAATCTCTTAAAGCATTTCTGAGATTTAAAAATGCAAAAGTTTTTATTAAAAAAAAAAAAAAAAAAAAAAAAAAAAAAAAAAAAAAAAAGGCGATAAAAGATAAAGTATTCTATAACGGATGCTTGTCGCAAAGGAGTTAAAGGAAAATTTCATAAAGAAATATAGATAAACAACTTCATGAAAAGACAGAGTCTTATTAAATAGAGCTATTTGAGGATAACACTAATACATTTTATATATCATATTCCCTCTCACGTTAGTGCAAATGAATGTTAAATTTCTAACTAACATTTAAACTGTGTTATATTTTTATAATACCTTCATTAATAAACATAATTTCGTAGTAAAAGAAGGTTCTGTTTACGAATATGCGCATAATTATTTTAGCTATTTCCATTAGGAATATATATTAATATGGTATGTTTTATTCTTTGTTACGATAGATTACATTTCCACAAGTCTATGTACCTACTTACTATGTGGGTCCTATAATACTAATAAAGTTTCCGAAGCGCCCTGGAAGATATTATCTGGCTTTAGAAACGTACGAATTACAAAGCTGCCGAAAATATCGTTTATTCATCTGTTTAAACCGGGCATATCTACTTTTTGAAACTCTATACATGTGTAATAAAAGATGGGATTTACGAAGAAAAATTGTGGCCTTTTTCTGAACGGAAAATCAAATGTTAAGGGATAGTCAAGTTGTTTGACAAAATTTTTAATAAAATGTCCATAAGTTGTGCTTGACATACAACAGCCTCCCCCTTTTTCTCATATGAATAGCTAAACACTTTCTCAACGAGCGTCTTTTACAGAATTTTCAACCTTTTATCACCGGTTTTTCAAAACAGAAATTTTTAGCCAATTGCATAAAGAAAATTCCTTGATTAAGTAAGCCAAAATTTACAAAAAAAAAATAATAATAACTGGTTGGAATAATTAAGAATTCTGAGCACCATATGGATCACTGACACATTTTGCTTGCCCCGAAGTCTTACTAGTCGTATTCTATCATTTTACGGAGTCACAATTCTGAAAGTTAGTAATTGACTGTTTAGAAAACTATTTTCTATAACTCTAAAACTGGGTCAAACCCAGTGTTGCCAGATAGTCAAAAGTTAATTTCCCCAAAATTTCTGAAATTTTCCCCAAATCAGTGTTTTTTCCCGCAAAAGTCCCCAACTCAGTTTTTACTCAGAAGGAGAATTTTTAAATTTTCAATTTACCACTATAAAAAATATTGAAGTCATTTAAGCTCATATTTTTTCCCAAAATCAAGCCTTTTTTTGAAAAAATTCCCCATTTACAAAAAACAAACTTTTAAAACTGGGTTGAATGCACATTCTGTAGCTACATTGAGATATACTTTGCAGTGACATGTTATTTTATGTTGTTTTTAAAAGTATTGTCTAACAATGTTCGACTATTGTTAGATTAGCTCCATAGCTTTAGACAATCTCTTATCATTTGGGATTTGAATGAATCCGAGATGGTACACTGTTTTAATTTTTTTGTCATCCCTATATTAAAATACATAATCATAATGCAAAGTATTTTCGCTGTATCAATCGATGTGCTTTTGTATATCAGAAGACAAAAATATCGGCTTTCCACATATTTAAATTAAATTTTTTTTAAGTACGACGAAAGAATTTTTTGTATAAGTCCTGCAGATTTAGTCACGTGCAGGTTTAAGCTGCTTAAGACTTTAATGTAGTAACAACGAACACGACCACATCCAAAAGAATAATGATTGATATTTCCGATTTCTGGATTGTATTTTCGTTTTTCAGATCAAAATTGAGTTCGAGACAGATCCAGTTTTCCTACAGAACTAAAAGAAATCTTTACGGAAAATAGTTTAAATAAAATCCCCAAGTTTTTCCCCAAAATATTTGTAGTCCCCAAAAATTTCTCCACGAACTACTTGTCCCCAAAAAATTCCCCTAGAGGTTCAAAATTCCCCAAATTGGGGACAACATCCTCAATCTGGCAACACTGGTCAAACCTTTCCACTTCAAGTAAATTGGACTCACAAAGTCATAAATACACAACAAAAATTTTATTTGATGAAATATAATGTAATTCGTTACAGTATTTCTTTAAATTCTTTCATTAATTATTTTTTCTGATTTAAAAAATATTTATTTGACCGAGCTACTGTAGAAAACTACTTGTCTTTAATGAGTTAATATTTAACATTAAAAATGTTATATATCAGTGAGAAACTTTCATGAACAGAGAAGGCTAATTTAATTTTTAAAGCTACTCTTTCCGAAACACTATTTCTGATTGAATGTGGCAGTTTAAGAAGACCCTCAAAATAACACAATATATATATACAACAAGGGCTGACATACATCAAACATATATACTTAAAATGGTTGTAGTTGTATTTTGAATAATTTGTTTTTACATTTTATATTTTACATCTTTTATTAACATGGCATTTTTGTATTAAATTTAAATATAATTACTCTATAAAATTTACTTTAAAATAGTTATTTTAATTACGCTTTTATTTATTGAAATAAGGTATTTTTCATAGCTGGAAATTTCAATTATTAAGAATGTAAAGTTTGATCAATTGCAATACAAGATAAATAGAAGGTTTGATTCGGTTCTAGCTACCCACAAAAGCAGTTTGTCAAACATCCCATGGCTGCTACTTTGGAAAAAAAAAAGAAAAAGAAAAGAAAGAACATATTTGAGAAAATAGGATTTGGTGCAAAAGTGCTTTTAAAAATCTTTAGTGATAAGGGCATTGTAACCATGATGGCAACGCGTAACAGTGAACTCAATAACAGAAGAATAGTTTTTAAAAATGTTTTTTGAATTTTCTGTGACAGTTAATTAGCTATTGTGGCAAGTCAACCGTCAATATCTAGTTTTCGTTGCTGTAGCAAACAACTGCTCATTCTTAAGATAGATTAAAAATATATTTAAGCTAGAAAATCATTTAATAAGCTACAATTTTCAAACAAATTGCATTCGAAATTAATTTTTCAATCTATTCGAAGATGTAAAAACTGGAATTTGGCAATAGTTAGAAGAGAAATGTAAGAGCAATAATTGTAAAAGCCTTAACGCCAATAGTTGCCGCCATTGTTATACATTTCTCAACAAAGGTACTGATTTGTGGCAGTGTGGCCAAAAATGCATTGCGTTTTTTTAATATCCGTATTGAAATAAATAGGACTTAGTCGCTCAAAAAAGTTTCCATGTTTGAAATATGACATATGTATTTCACAAGAATTATTATTCTTCAAAACTAAAAAAAATACTTTAATTGTTATTCCTGGAATTAAATTTTCCCAAACATATCGAATGTTGCATACTTATTCTAAAAATTTAATACTGTGCCAAAATGACAGATTTAAGATAAACAAGTAAATATTTTCATCCCATGTGGCTGGGAGTTCCTTTCAGTTTAAAAGCAGCATTTTGGAACCGTATATTAATATTCCAGTAACTGTAACATTTATCATAACAAGATAGATTGGAACACATTTTAGTTGCTTGCTATGCCACAAATCTTAATTAATCGTTTTGAAAATGCAAGTAATATTAAAATAAGTGTATTTCAACTTCCAGAGGAAGTTTCAAATTCTTTAAATTCTTTTACTTTTAAGGATACAAATCAGTTTTCATATTTTAAAATTAGTAGTTTCGTAAATCGATAAAAATGAAAAGAGAAAATTAATCGGAATCTTAATTTACAAGTAATAATTTGAATAACTAATTTTTAACGCTGACGTTTCTTTCAGACCTTGAATTTTTAGGACATTTAAAAAACATTTTTAGTGTCTCTGATGTCGCATATAATTAGTTAAGATTATATGTAACGAAGTTGGCAATCAGCCGTATTGTACACTCCGGTGAAACGGTAAATTGATGATATTCCAATTACAAATTACTACTACCAATTCGGGTAATATCCGTAATCAATATACTGTGTATCTATCACTTGAGTAGGTTATGTGATGTTGCTTTGGCAAGAGGACTGTCAATTTAATTATATGTACCACCCAAGCTATCATTCATACAAAAATCAGATACGCTGAAACTTGTCGAAAAAATGGTGACGCTGCGTCCTAAACATTGTAGTTCTCCCGGAAGTTTGAAACGAAAATATAAAAAAAAAACATAAAAACTCTACTTTTTAAAACCACGGAGTTTAAGAATAGAACAAAAATAACCGTGTCAAAAGTTTAAGCACAATATCGTTTTTATGCAAATTTTACAAACTGATGTAAGCGGTTGCGCTCTCAGACGATTTCTAGATGTGTAAGAAGCAGTCAATTGTTTTTGAGTTATTACAAAATGCCTAAGTCGAAAGAATTTTCAGAGGAGGAGGTGATAAATATCTGGTATAAAGTATGAGAACAAAACATAAGTCTGTTTCTGAAATTGCAAGTGAATTAAAAAGATCAAAACGAGGTATTCATCAAGTTTTGCCTCGTGGTAATGATTTGAAACGAAAATTCTGTTGAGGAAGGCCACGAGTGACAACTTTGCGCGAAGACCGCCGCATCAGAGCCTTAGCTTCAACTGGTAAGTAAATAAAACATGCAGTTGGAGGACAAATATCGAAGAAAAACTGATCATTGAAGAGTTTTGTAATCGGAATACATCAAAAACTGTAAAATGGCTTGGTTACCATATGTAAAACGACGCCATAAAGAAGCTAGATTACAGTGGACCAAAGATCATATGTCATTTGTTTATAAGTGACTGAATATCATAGTCAGTGGTGAAAAAAAGGAACCTCGATGACACTGATGGGTTTAAGTACTATTGTCATTATATTCGCAAAGAAACTAGGAGTATATTTTAACCGACAACATGGTGGTGGTTGTGTAATGGTATGGGGTCTATTTATTTCAATGGTCAGACATCTCTAGCTTTCATCAGTGGTCCTGAAAACTCTGAAAACTATCATAGCCCAGTGGTAGGGGAGGGAAAAAAGGCCGAATTCGGAATTAATTAGTGGAAAGCTGGAAATTGTTTTAATCCATTTAGTTTAGGTCTAAAATGAATACGATAATTTTTCCCCCTCGTAGTAGGTGAGCGTTAGAAAATATGTATGATTTATAGTAAAAAAAATACGTTTTTTTAGATACCATAACAATATCTCAAAACAACTAACTCTGTCAAAAACATTGCCAATACAAATGCTATAGAGCTTAAAATTCTGAGTAAAATGAGTACCTACACTTAATATTTTTGTTGAACATTAAGGCCATTCTACTTTAAAGTTTTAGACCCGTGGTCAAAGGGTTGAACACAGAATTAATTAGGAGAACACTGGAAACTACTTTAATCCCTACAGTTTAGGCCTAAAATGAAAGTACTATGTTTTCTTCCTCGTACTTGAGTGAATGTTAAAAAATATGTACATATTTATTTTCGAAAAACACGTTTTTTTTATTACCTTAACAATATCTCAAAACAGCTAACTCTATAAAAACATTGTCAATACTAATGTTGTAGAGCTTAAAATTCTGAATAAAATGAGTACCATCATTAATATTTTTGTTCAACGTTAAGGTCGCAATTCTATTTCAAAAATTTTCAAGAAAAGAGCTTGAAGAAAGGAGAGACCAAGTTAACTTAACAATATTTCAAAATTGCGGCCTTAATACTGAACAAAAATATTAAGTGTATGTACTCATTTTACTCAGAATTTTAGGCTCTACAACTTTTGTATTGACAATGTTTTTAATAGAGTTAGCTATTTTGAGATATGGTTAAGCTAACTTGGTCTCTCCTGGCTTCGAGCTCTTGATTAGCGATTAATGCAAAATATTGAAATAGATTTGAGACCTTAATGTTGAACAAAAATATTGATTATGGTACTCATTTTATTCAGAATTTTAAGCTCTACAACATTTGTATTGACAATGTTTTTTATAGAGTTAGCTGTTTTGAGATATTGTTAAGGCAATTAAAAAAAAACGTGTTTTTTCAAAAATAAATATGTACATATTTTCTAAAATTCACCTAATTACGAAGAAGAAAACATAGTACGTTCATTTTAGACCTAAACTGAAGGGATTAAAACAATTTCCAGTTTTCTCGCAATTAATACTGAGTTCAACCCCTTGACCACGGGTCTGAAACTTTACAGTAGAATTGTGGCCTTAATGTTCAACAAAAATATTAAGTGTAGGTACTCATTGTACTCAGAATTTTAAGTTCTACAACATATGTATTAACAATGTTTTTGACGAGTTAGCTGTTTTGAGATACTGTTATGGTATGTAAAAAAACGTGTTTTTTGACTATAAATCCATACATATTTCCTAACGCTTAAATAATACGAGGGGGAAAACATAATATATTCATTCTAGACGTAAATGAAGGCGTTAAAACAGTTTCCAACTTTCCCCTAATTAATTCCGAATTCAAACCCCTAACCACTGGGCTATAAGAGACACTTGCCATTCATTTGCTCCCTGTTGCCGAAGTTTGGAGGGGGGGGGGGGGGTTATTTAAACATGATAATGCTTTGACCCATACCTCAAGCTCAACTTCAACGTGGCTTAAATCAAAAAAGTATCTGTTTGAAATGCTCGGTAATTAGCCCAGATTAAAACCCTATCGAAAATATATTTCACTCATGCAGTTCATCCAAATGGAAAGCAGCATTCTTCAGTTAAAGATTTGAAAGAAGACATTGAGAACACGTGGTTTAAAATTGAACCAGAAACAATACAGAACCCCAACTTATCGATGGAAGACCTTATATTTAAAGTAATTCAGCAGAACTGAGCAATAATCATGTATTATTATTTTTTTTTATTCTTGTTTAACTAAAGACTAAAAAACTGCTGTGCTTAAACTTTTGACGCACTCATTTTTGTTCTTTTGATAAATTCTATGGTCTGAGATAAATTTTAAAGCATAAATCTGTTAAATATCTTTTTAAAACTACAATTTATCGGTCATGTGAAAAGGAACGTACCTTTCAGTCAATAATACAATTTTATTTTGAAATTTTATGTTATGCTTAAACTTTTGACCTGCACTGTTGTATATGTCGCAATGGGAGTTTAAAATCTTGTTAAAGAAAGTTTAATTTTTGATTTAAATTTATTCCAAATTCATTTCATTTATTGTACTCCCACTCAAGACAATAGATTTTGGATTTTATGCAACATAATTTGTTTCATATATATTTAGAAATCGGAGAAAGATTTACACACATTTTTTGTGTTACTGAAGGTCCCCGATACATGGAATTTGGAATGGTAGTTACTTATAAGATATAAATGATCTCAAAGAACATTTCTTAAAAAATTCGAAATTTAAAAGGGGTGAAAATGCGCGAAAAGAGTACTAAAAAACGTTCAAAATGGCGATTTTTGTGTTACTGATGGGTCCAGATACATTGAATTAGGCAGGGCAGTTATTTATAAGATACAAATTATCTCTAAATACATTTCCTAAAAAATCGAAATTTAAAAGGAGTGAAAATCAGCGAAAAGCGTTCTAAAAAACATTCTAAATTGCGATCACATGGAGTACAGAATCACAGGGAGTTACCGAATAGATTAAAAAAATAATGGTGTGAAAACGATGGTGACTGCCCTCGCTCCAACATAGGCTGTATTTCATGTCGTTGCCACTACCCCAAAGGGGGTGAAGGAGCAAGAAACGATTTAAATTGCATTTTTTGTAACATTGCAGGGGCTAGCAACTTGAAACTTGGCATGGTAGTTACTTATATGATATAAATGATCTCTAAGAATATTTCCTAAATAATTCGAAATTTAAAAGGGGTGAAAATGGACGAAAAACGTTCTATTTCTACGCAATTTCAGAAAGTACCCAACCGATTTCAAACTTAATGATTGGAAATTAATGATGACAGATCTTGCTCCAATATAGAATCTATTTCATGTCAGCGTCACTAGCACCTTGCGGTTGCATTTTAAAAAACGTTCTAAATTGTGATTTTTGTGATACTGAACGGGCTAGCAACTTGAAATTTGGCATGGTAATTACATATGAGATGAAAATACTCTCCGAGAAGAGTTCCTTAAAAATTTGAAATTTCAAAGGTGTGAAAATGAAGGAAAAGCGTTCTAAAAACGTTCTAAATAGCCATTTCTATGCAATCTCAGAAAATATAAACCGATGTATGAAGTAATGGTTTCAAATTGAGGGTGATAGTCCCCGTTCCAACATAGTCTATATTTTACGTTGTTGGCACTACCACCTGGGGTTACAGGAGCAAAAAATGTTCTAAATTGCGTTTTTTGTGTTACTGAGGGGGGGGGGGTGTCTAACATTTTAAACTTGGAATGGTAATTACTTCAAAGATGCAAATACTTTTTAAGAATTGTCGAAAGAAAATTCCAAATTTAAAAGGATGAAGTAAACGGAAAGCGTTCTATAAGCGTTCTAAATTACGATTTTTATGCAATCGTATGAAATACGAAACCGATTTCAAACATAATGGTTGCAAATTGATTGTGATAGAACCTGCTCAAACATAAGCTATATTTTATGTCGAGGGTTGCAGCAGCAAAAAATTCTCTAAATTGCGATTTCTGCGGTATCTGAAGAGGCTAGAAACTTTAAATATAGCACGGTAATTACTTATAAAATATAAATTTCTTCTAAGAACAGTCGAAAATAAATTTGAAATTAAAAAGGTGTGAAGCGAAGGGAAGGAGCGAAAAGCATTCTAATAGAGTCCTAAATTACGATTTCTATGGTATCTCAGGAAATAATAAACCGATTACAGAAGTTATTCGTTGCGAATTAATTGTGATAGTCCGTGATCCTACACGGGCTACATTTTATGCCAGTGTCACTACCACCTGGTTGGCAGGAACAACAAGAAAGCCTTTAAAAACATCTAAATTCCATTTTCTATAGAATATTAGGAAATACCAAATGATTTCAAGGTTAATGTTGGCAAATTAATGATGGCAGCGTTTGTTTCAACATTTTTCGAGACATTCTATTTCAACTCTGTTTCGCCATTTTATGTTGATGCCACTAACGCAAGAGAGGTGGTAGTCTGTTAGACAAGAATCTTGGAATTTGACATGATGGTTAATTTTAAAGTATAAATGTGTTAAGATGGTTTCTAAGAAATTCAAAACTTCAAATGAAACTGAAAAGAGCGTATGAAATGAGCATAAAAGCCTAAAAATACTTTCTAAATTGTTATTTAATTGGAATTAGTTTTAGTTCTTCTTATTAATTAAAATCTCATTTCTGTCTATTGCACTTTTATAATGAAGTTTAGTCAAACTGTGGCTTAATTTGTAAATTTTGAATTATTTCAAAAAGTGTTCTTCTAATAAATAATAGTCATGGAAATGTCACTTGGCATATTCAACTATTACGCGAGCAAAGCCGCGGTGTTTACTAGTGACTGATAAAAGAAATAGAAATTCAATTGTCAGCCGTAAAGGGATAGTATAATATTATTCACTGGAGAAATGCCGCCAGAAATTTTTTTATCGCATTATTAAACAACTTTTCTTTATTGTACTGCCAAACATAATTTTTTCTAAGATTTCAGTTTATTTATTATCACTCGAGACATAAACAGTATCTCTCTATTCTAAGGAATTTTTTGTAGCTGGTGATATTTCTTAAGCTAATATTAAGAAAACTACTGTATGCAAAAATATGAAAATTGGTAGTTATATAGAGAAATGTTTGATAAACACGCAGTTTTTAAATCGAATAATTATTTTGAGAAATATTTAATATTAAAGTCGGAAAAATAGTTCCATTAAAAAAGTTTTATAGGAACAAAAACTATATGTAAGTATTTAATCATTTTTTTCTATGAATATACACCACAAGCTAGCGGTATGCAGATTGCGCTTCTTTATTTGATTTGACTAAAATTTTGAGTTTTTTATACAATTTTTTATTCAAATTTTCATCTTTTCAGGAGATATTATTTCCCTATTTAGAAAAGGTCATCTTTTTTATATTGATGCTAATTTGTAAAACAGCGCAAAGAATTTATTATATTTCCTATAAAAAAAAAAAAAATGTGTTTACACTTGACTATTAAAATCAGAAATGAAACTTTAAAATAATAATTAAATGATCAGGTGTTAAAAAGAAAAATATGAAAAATTGCAAGATAAAAATTGTATTTACACGTGAAAATTAAAAAAGAAAGAAAATCTTAAAATAATTAAATTATTTCAAGCGAAATGCGTTTAATGGAGACAATTACGTCATATGTAAAATGCCAAAATATTAAATATCGTCATATGTAAAATATCTGAAATAATTGAATTATTACACGTGAAATACTTTTAATGGTGAAAGTTGTCATATTTAAAAAGCTCAAATAATAATATTCCCAAACACTTTTAAATTGACTATATTTACTCGTTGATCTTAAGAGAGAAAAAAAAAACTTTAAAATAATTAAATTATTGCATGCGAAACTCATTTAATGGTGAAAATTGCGTCATAAATTAAAGGAATACATTTAAAACTATTTTCTTACGAAGAATATTCATGTGACGTCAGACTGGGAGTCACGTGGTGTAACAGTAGCGCGGCTAGAAAATTTGTTTTTATATTTCATTACATGATGCAGAATTAAAAAAGTTAAATGTATGCGAAAAATTCTTCGAATTTACTTTGTACGAATTAATATTTGGTAAATACATATTAAAAAAATCGTATATACTTTTAAATTAAAATAAACAATTCACATTTAAAAAATAACATGGGAATATGCATGACGATGCAATAAAATGGAGAAAAGAATTCATGCATAAGCTATACCTGTTCCAGAAAATATCTATAACTCGATCAAAACCAAAACATAAAATATATGCTTAAAATTTCTAAACAAAGTACTTTTCAATTCCGTTGTTCTGAATGTTTTCCCCAAGTAGACGGAGTTTTTTAATCTCGAACCAAAAGAAGGAATATTGTCCATTGCGTCGTTATAAAAGTCGGAGAGACAGCGGCATCTTTAACTTGGCTATTTTATGGAAGCTGATTTTCAAATGTGTAATTGATCATACTTACCAATCCCAAAACAGCCGTCAGCTGTTGCGACAGCGGTACATTAGGCCATATTAACCGAAAAATACCCATTGAAGCGGAAAACTATGGCAACCCGTTTGCAGAAGATTGTCGCCGTTCATGATAAAATTAGTCAATCTTAGGTAAGCTGGTAATACTTTTAAATCAGGACGCATTATCATGTGTATAGGCGGCTGCGAAATCTGTGCGGGGTTGACGAACGTAGCTCGCAAGGGACAAAGACCCTAGCTTTAGAATTGAAAGCAGATGAAAGATATATATATATATATTTTCAAACTGTATATAATACGTATAAGTATATAATTTCAATATGAGTACTTAATCCAGGTAATATTAGCAATAGCTTATTTAGTTTCTTCTTACATGATTTATTTTATTTTACGTGCTGCTTTCTGCATTAATATGGTTCTGAAAAACAAAATCCCTCTGAAGGGCGTGACATTTTCTAATACATTTTCGGACTCATTTTTAAACATAAAAGCATGACACTTACAAGCCTGACTTTTCAATGACTTAGGAATCGAATGGTATTTCACATTTTTTGATAAATTAATTACATATCGAATTATAATCAATTGTTGTCACGTGATGGCGAGTCTTCTCATTCCCTGTGCTATCGAGTTCCGAAAATTCAGTTGAAAATACCAAATTTAACACTAATTTCTGAACGATATTCTGCCTTTACCAAAATATAGAAAACGTATTCGATTACATAGTGTCTGAATAAGGATACCGGCCAGTTTTATGCTTTTTCCAACAAAAATTAAATTAAGGAATGCGTCCGAAAGTAGCTTCTTTGGATTTGAGGTCTGCTTTAAGTTAATACAGGGTGTCCACTCTCAATGGTGTCCAACGGTTAACTCTTAAACCACGAGGCATAGACATATAGTTCTGAACACAAAAATGTTTTAACTGAGATAAAGAAGGATTTAAAAAGCGATTTGGGTGAATAAAATCATTTATTAAAAAAATAATAAATTTAAATTTTTATCTGGTCCTCTGGTCCTATTAGTTATATTTATTAAAAATATTCAAATACACTAAGAAATAAGACAAAATAAAAAATAAAAGTGCCCAGTTAACCCTTTATCTACTGACGGTACTTATAAGTACCATTAAAATAACTTGTTACAAAATTCATTTAATACATGGATTAGTTGCAATACAGTTTAGAATAAGTTATAGATACATTACTTTATATTGTCCAGAAAGCATTATTGGTTACTCAAAACAAAAATATTTTTAAAAGGATGATTTCTTTTGCCTTTGCATCTTTTCAGCTTTCTTGGCATTGGAGGGGGGGGGGGGGTTCGATTCGGAAATATTTCTATATTTCTGTTGTAAGAATATTATATTTGTACATTTCCTAATTCTACAAAATACTAAGAACAATAGTTAAAATAAATATTTAAGTGGGATTATAAATATTACACAAAATCCCTATAAATTCAAATTTAATCAATCCTTCTAAAATCCTTCTAAAATTTATTAAATGATTATGTAAAATTTCTAATGTAGTTTAAACAATTCACGGAAAAGGATTTAGAAGATAAAATTTTCATGAATACATAATTCAGTACATAAAGGGTTAAACTAATGGCATTGAGCTCACAGACTATTCACACTAAGTGTATTTTATATTCTTATTTCAAAGAATATGCCCCTCTAAAAATAAACAAAGGGCGTATTGTTCCCCCCGTTTCCCCTCTTTATACTTAACCAATGGGCCTCCAAATGCCCTCAGGGAAGTGCCTTATCGAAATAAACCGGTATACCAAATTTGAAGCAAATCGGATAGAAAACCCATTTAACTAAATTAACCCATTAGTGCCTGAATTTTTTTTCAACTCAATATTGTGCTTAATTAGTAAATAGTATAAAATGAACATAAAAAATAATAAAACAATTCTCTTTGAAAAAATATTTAAGATATAAAAATCTAAATGTCCCAATTTTGGGACACTAGACACTAAAGGGTAGGGGTTTTCTCCGTTACTGTCTAAGTATTAGATTTATATTTTATGCTATTTATTTTGTAACAAAAAGGTTACATATCATTTGGGTTATTATTTGACTATAAAAAATTCTTTATTATTATGATAAGGGGAGGGGGGTGGGCTCGCTCAAGAACAAGACCCTCTTCCTCCCCACCCTTAGCTATTGGCATCGTAAAAATTTATACAGTTGAAATTTATAATAATCAATAATTACCAATAGAGTATATATACCATATATACTCGCATATACGCCGGCCCCCTAACTTTTGAATGCAAATTCTGCAAAAATTAAAAAAATCGACCCCTAACTTTTTACTTCAATTTTGCACAAAATCAAACCACACATTTCACTTATTAATGCGAAAAATTAGTACGTAAACAAAAACAAATCATTGAATTTTTTTAATAATAAATTATTATTATTTGTATATTTTATACATTATTTTATTATTTATACACATAAAAAATCAGACTTTTGCAGTAATCGAAGGTTTTTTATTTTGTAATTGACTTGCGTATAAGTCTAACCCCCCCCCCCCCCCCCAAATTTACTTGCAGAAAATTGTCAGGAATTCTTCGTTTTACGCACGAGTATATATGGTGCAGTAGAACTTCGATTATCTGACCCTCGTTTAACTGGAACTATCTGTAACCCGATGTCGATATCCTGAATTTTTTTCAACGGATTTTTTTTTTTTACTTTCACATTCATTGTGTATGCAAGCGTTCCTTTCCAAACCAGGAGTAGAGATTAATATTTTGGTTTCACTTTCTTCGAATTCGATTGAAATTAGCTTGAGCTCCCGCAAGATCCGTTCCCGGTATAATTATACTCTTGCCCCCCCCCCCATCCGCTTTGATAGCCTGTGAGTTAAAAAGTCCCATTTTTCTACGATTAAAACTGACCGAGTAATAGCTGTTTAAAGTTAAAGCATAATTTTTGCTGCAAAATAGGGGTCATTCACAAATTTTCTAGAAATATAAATAATTGTCACATGTAAATATATAGTATTTGAGATAAAGTTAAAATTACAATATAGATTTACAATTTATTTTCATCCTTATATATTAAACAAAAATATAATCTTCCACTAAAAATGTAAGTTAAAAAATAATAGAATTAAAAAAAAAAGGAAATGATGAAAAACAAAAGTCGCAATTCTTTAGAAAATGAAGTGTATGTTAAAATGCTATTAGATTACCCAATCTAAAACTTAATTAAAGTTATCTTAATACTTGCTCAAAGTGACTCTCTTCGCCTGCAATGCAGAAATATACACGCAAAATAAATTCTGCTAATTCTTTAAGCACTTTGTGTACAATGCCTGGAAGCATGGCCCAACTCATCTGTGTTCAGATGCAGAAAACAGGTGTGCATTTCAAAGTTTTATGACTCGGCCCAATATAGTTTTTGATGAATGGGACTTTCTGATTTTACTTGTTAGTGTAATAGGAAATGTTTACTAAATATCACTAATAGGAAGGACCGTATAAAAATTTAAATTTCGTAACTTCTTAAGAATTTTATTATTTCTCAAAATGACTTTTAAAATATTTTTTATCTCATTGAAAACGTTTTTGTAATTGGAACTACACTGATGTGCAAGAATTAAAGACCAATCACAAAATGCTAATTTTGGAATACGCGAACACTCAAAAGGAAATAATATAATTCGAGTAATTACTATCTCTACAACACAGCTAGTTTATATAACATCTCATTCATGTCACACATGGTCACATGTGTCATAGTCACTACGGTGAAGCAAAAAAAAAAAAAAAAAAGGAAGTTCCATACATCTCATTATGAGTCTGAAATGACAACTATATGTGACTCCACTGAGACGTCACTGTGACTCCTGCTTTGTGACGAGTCACCATGTGACTTTATAATGTAGTTACATTTTTACTCTCATGCGACTGTCATCTGTAGATTCAATTTCAAAGTCATCGTGAACGCTGCATTGCGATAAGTTACCAAATAATGTCACATTAAAGTCACATGATGAATTTCAGGTGACAGAGAGACTACTGTGAATTCACCATTGTGCTCTTTTGAGAAAAGTCTCAATGTAACTATAATGTGATATTCTTTAGTGACTTATCATAATGCAACGTACATGATGACTTTGAAATTGAGTCTAAAAATGACAGTCACATGACAGTCACAATTCAACTACATTGTAAAGTCACCTAGTGACTCGTCACAAAGCAGCAGTCACATTGACGTCTCAGTGAAGTCACATATAGTGATCATTTGAGACTCAGAATGAGATGTATCGAATTTCCTATTTTTTTGCTTCACCGTAGTGACTGTGACACTTGTGACCATGTGTGACATGAATGAGATGTTATATGAACTAGCTGTGTTGTAGAGATAGTAATTACTCGAATTATAATAATTCCTTTTGAGTGTTCGCGTATTTGAAAATTAGCATTTTGTGATTGGTCCTTAATTTTTGCACAGCAGCGTAGGGTAGAGGAGTACACAGTGAGACAGCTGCCACTTTGACATATAGTTGCAACTTTTTCTTCAAGCTGGCACACACATATAACAACTTCATCTTACGCAACACGTGGATGTAGTTTCGGCACTTCAGTTACTCGCCCGACAAAATAGTAAATAATCCCTTATTTTTTAGTGGTTAAAGTTACATAAACGTCTATTTTGGAGTTTATTTCTTTCAATATGACATATATTTACGTACCATACCTAGCTATATCTAATAATAGACTATTTCGGCAAAACGACATAAACTTTTTAAAGCGATGGAATTGGTGTAACAGATGTGGCATCCATTTTGTTACAACGTAACGAAAGTACACAGTGAGGCACACAGTTTTGGTACACAGTGAGACGTGTCTTATTGTGTACCTACTATGTAGTTCTGATGTTAAAAAAGATATGTATTAATAAACGAAGGTTTCTCTCTCTCTTTCTTTCTGTGTGTGTGCGCGTGCAATGGCTAGGGAAATTTTCTAAATGTAAGAGGCTGAAAATTTGCATGAAGGTAACCCAAGGTCGGCCATTGTCCAACCGAGGCTCATATTTTTAATATTTTGATAATCTAGAAATATTAATTAGAAATCATAAACTGCAGAAAATTATTGATAGAGTGTAAAAATGTATGATTTATGAAAATATATACATTGTCTCACTGTGTACTACTTGTGGTACACAGTGAGACAATTTCCGACACTCCGTTATGCTGCTTCTGTGCTTTTATAAATAACTTTTTTAAAACCATTTATACATTAATGTGTAGCGCATTTGTGTAGCTTAAAGATGTAGCAAAAAAAAAAAAAAAAAAAAAAAAATTCAAAAGAATAAAAATCGTTGTCATCTGTTAAGTAATAATAATTTTCGTCTCACTGTGTACTACCCTCCCCTATATGTCTATGACTAACGGTTTAGAAATTGGCCATTCGACACTGTTAAAAGTGGACATCCTTGTACAGCAGAACACAGCCTTAAATCAAAATGATTATTTTATTTCATCTGTTTCATAAATTGTTTCTCTGATTACACGATTTTATTTAAAGTAAAGCAAAATATGTTATTCCTCAATTTCAATCTTTCATTTTCTTGTGTTTTGTAAATTATCATTAACTTAAAATTGGAATAACTGTATCCAAAATATTTTTGATAAGTTACAGAAACTGTCTACAAATTTTCTCGTATTAATTGAATTTTTATGAATGGTGGTTTATTTTAACTTCTTCAGTGTAAATCTCCACTACATTAACTTTAGGAAAAACATAAATAATTGTTATAACATGTGTCTTTGAAGAGTTAAATTCTGTAGTTGACAAGTATCAACAATTTATATCTATATTGCTTGCGAAATATTCCCATCTGAAATAAATAAAGATACATCTTTATAATTAGTTTTCGGGGTCTCAGTCGCATAAAATGTCAGATATCATTTCTGCAAGTCCGCTTTAAAACTGATGAGTCATAAATCGCGAAACTGCTTATATTCCCAGGAGCACATTATAGAGTTTAATATGTATTTCCGACTATTTTTACGGTAAAATTAAGTTGACTTTATTCATTTAAAATTTCTCTTACTCGAGGAAAGTCATTAAATTCATTCGGAAGTGTACAATATTATTTAAAAATATTTTAAGTTAGTAGATAGTAGTTATGTTGATGATAACGGATTATTAGATGTCTCTTAAACTTTTAATGAATTTGTGAATATTCACCAAAATTATATTCTTGGTTTTATTATTCAGAACTGATGCTAATTTATACAGTCATTTAGCGCCGAATATAATATATGTTCCAATTAAAATTCAGTATGGAAATAGTACATTTAAGTGATATAAAGGTTTATTGTGATTGTTCATGCCTAGGAAAATGCAAATGTTATTTGTAATACCAATACATAGATCGCTGAAAGAAACCTTTGTTGTATTAAGAATTGTGCTGTGGATTGAGATTATGGAAAATTATTCATATCACTATTACTTTTTTTATTGAAAAAATTATTTATAAATCTGTTGTATATATTGAATTCTGATCATGGAAGATGTATATAATTTATAATTTAAATTTTTGCAATGTATTTCACGTTTACTTTCTCTAACAGTTAAATAATAAAAAAAAAGATTTTAGTAGGTCGACCGTCTTTATGCAGAATTTTATTATACAGTAAGGGTTGCAATTGCAACAGAATTGGTAGAAAAATTATATAACTAACATACTAACAACTGACAACAGCAGACGGTACTTCTCCTTTATCCCGTCGACCGCTTTCCAAATAAAATGTACCGTCAAACTCAAGATCCTTTTCATGATAACAGACGTCACAATCCTGAAAAAGCCTATGGGTGGAAAAAAATAACACAAAACGCAATATGCCATTATGGCATATAATTTCCAAGTGCTCAGGACCAAAATGTTTTTTTAGAAAAGGCTTATGTTTCCTTTTTAAAACAGATTTTACCATTTTTTAGATTTAAGTATAGACCGGGGCTAGTTGGCCCGCTTTCCTTCTGATAATTAAAAAAAAATTACAATGCATCATTTTAAATTTCTTTTTATGTTACCACTATACTATATACTATTAAATTAACGGAAGATTTTATTCCGAAAATCAATCAGATACAATTACCAGGTAATTATATTATGGCTAGTCTTGATATTGTTTCATCATATCTGTCAACAGTCATGCATAAAGTCTGTAATGAAATTAATGATGATATTGAACAGGTAGAAGATTCTGAAGTCTATAATAATAAAAAGAGGACTTAATCTTATCTTTCATAATAACTATTTCATATTTAACGGTAAATATTATAAACAAAATCATGGAGCCCCAATGAGTTCCCCTATTTCGTGTTTATTAGCTGAATATACTCTTTGCCCATGAGAAATAGCAATATTTAGTATATTTCAATTAACGCCCTCCACATGGCTTAGATATGTTGACGATTTTTTTGTAATTTGGCAGTATAGTCTCGAAGGACGTAAAATATTTATACGTGATCTAAATTCAGTGTACAATAACATTAAATTCGCTATTGAAATTGGACATTATAAAAATATGCCATTCCTTGATATAACGTTAACAAGAGCAAACCAATCTATCGACGGATGTTTTCAAAACAAACATGGCTAACCAGACTACCATACTAAACAGTGCATGTTCTCCATTTACGTATAAAATTTCTCACAGAATTGCTCACAATGATGGTTTTTAGTACACATTATTAAATTAATCGTGGATATTGCCAATACTAAGAAGTGTGAACGTAAATTTCATTTACAAAAATACAAACTTTATACTATTCAATATTTTCTAAGCTTTTTTGAAAAATTAAAATTTAGTCTTAAGGGGTCTTGTACCTTTTAAATGCGTCGAAAATGAACGAAAAACTTCAAAGTTTGAATTAGTCTATCTTCAAAACCTTTTTATGTATAAATATGAAATTTTGGATATTGATTAAACAGATTGTGCTTTGTAATATGCTACCATTAGAAATTAATTAGCCTTTTACAGAATTTGTGTATTGTTGAAATCAAAATAGCTGTTTTTTTACTCCATAAGTGCTTGTGCACATGATATCTTGACAAAGTATGTATGGATTGTGCTGAAATTTGGTAAAGATACAAAACAAATGTGTGTGTTTAAAATGAGTTACTTTTAAATATTTACAATGGTAATATTTTTAGTTATGACTATTTTTATTCATTAAAACATAAAGTTTATATATATATATATATATATACATAATATGCATAATGAAATAATTTTGGACTACGAGTAGTTCATTTTAACCATTTATATTAGTTTAGTATATTTACCAAATTTCATGACAATCCACACATACTTTCTCAAGATATCATGCGCGCAATGACTTATGAAGTAAAAAAAAGAGCTGTTTTGATTTCAACAATATACAAATTCTGTAAAAGGATAATAAATTTCTAATGACAGAATATTACAAAGCACAATCTGTTTAATCGATATCCAAAATTTCATGTTTATACATAAGCATGTTTTGAAGATAGACTAATTCAAACTTTGAATTTTTT
The DNA here is from genome assembly GCA_963932465.1 of Maratus speciosus. Taxonomy (NCBI): domain Eukaryota; kingdom Metazoa; phylum Arthropoda; class Arachnida; order Araneae; family Salticidae; genus Maratus; species Maratus speciosus. The sequence goes on along the minus strand of OZ010788.1, from coordinate 350,460,083 downwards.
TCGTTAAATTTCGTCGCGTTTAAAAGGTACAAGATCCCTTAAGCTTTTCAAGTTCTGCTTAGTAGCCAAACCACACCGGAAGTGCAAGCGTATAATTTGCCCTAAAATCGACCCAATTAATTATGAGAATTACTCAGGAGTATATGAAGTACCATTTATTAGAACAGACGGATCAAAGAATTATTATATTGTTATGACTAACAGGAAATATAAGTATAGAAAAAAGTAGCATGTAGCTGATATTAAATATAACAGAAAAAGCATATCCCTAGCAAGATTATATCAAGAAGAAGCCATCCAAATAAATTTCAATGAAAGTCAAATAATTTTCCCCTCCAATCTATGCTATCCCTTCATTATAAAAGAGAATGTAACTCGCAAAACTGCAGTAGGTTAACGATGCATCATCGTTTAACTTTCAAAATTATGGCTCAAGCTACTCAATGGTTACGAAATTAAATCAAACTTCCAAGTAAAATAAAAAAAATATCGGGCACAATAAGAAAGAGTACGTAGAAAATTGAATAATGGTATTTCAAAGACCTTGCAATTTCAGAATATTTTTATTTATCTGTTTTGAAAATTACTCGGGTATAGTCGAAACATGTAAATAGTCGAAAAAACATATTTTTACTGTTTTTAAAGTTTTAATTTACACCTTTTAGGAATTAAAATCAATAAAATTACTTTAAAGCTTATGAAATATTCAAAATGCCTATTGAAAACTTTAATTTTTAGTATTTTCAAAATTTTAAAAGAAGTGATGAAAATTTAATAGTTACAAATTTGCAAAATCCATATTTTTGAAATTTGGAATTTTCTACAGATTTAAAAATTAAAATTAGAGCAATGTACTAATATTAATGAAAGCAATTTGCAGAGAATTTTTTAAGGAAAGGTAATGCATTTTAAAATGCCCAAGTTTTATGCAAATATTTTTCAAAATGTTAATTGGAGGTTCAAATGCAGTTTTCCGGTGAAAAGCATCCGAATACTGCAATTTTATTGATAAAATTTTATTAATTTTAAATTGTTAAAGCAGTTGTGACATATACATCTTTTATTTCTTAAACTACTGCTGTTGAATGAAAAACAATAAATTCTTTTAAAAATACTATCTTTATATGAACATAACATGAAATCAAAATATGAACATTAATCTATTTGTTTTAAGGTCTCTTTATTCTAACACTGTAACATAGTCATAAAAATACTATCTTTATGACTATGTTACAGTGTTAGAATAAAGGGACCTTAAAACAAATAGATTAATGTTCATATTTTGATGTTTTCAATAGCATTGAATGTTTCACTTTTGAAAACACCTCTTTATATCTTTTTAAACTAAATTTTTAGCTTTAAAATATAACAACTTATAAAACTTGTCTGATGTTTCAATCCCAAAATGTTCTTCTTTCTCATACATGTTAATATTTCAAAAATTTGTTACACATGTTAATCCTTCCATGTTATTACCGTATATTTTCGTGTATAAACCGATAATTTTGGTCGATTATTTGACTCCAAAGTGGGGGAGGGGGCGGCTTATATACGAGTCTAAAAAAAATTCAAAAATTGATACTCTAAAATAAAAAAAAGGTGGTAAATATAAAAAACGTACAAAATATTTGCAAAAGAAAAATACTTTAATACTACGTACTTTTACAATAGAAAAGTCACCAGTCATATTTCTCTATAACTAAGTCATTATCAGAATTTTCAAGCAACACCTTAAATTGGTACATCATTGGTACATCAGGATGAATATCGCCAATGTTTAATTCATCATCATCGTAATGTTCTTCAAAAATGGCATTATCCTCAGTTCCATCCAATTCATTTACTGACGCAACATTTTTTGAAAGTGCGGACAATCATTCCATATGGTAATTCAAGTCAAGATTCTTTCACCCGTTTAGAGATAGTGACGATGTAACCATTTTTAGGGTTTCGGACTTAAAAAGTAAGAACGGAACCGTGAAAAGATCACCCCTGCGTCTGTCTGTTTGTCTGTTACAGACATTTTACTCGTAAACTATTGAACGCGGAAAGTTCAAATTAGGGGAAGTAATACAGACTATTGACCCACATATTTTCAGATTATTAAACATTCATAAATATATTTAGTAAAAATGTAGAGGGGCAAATTATGTGACTTGAAAAAAAAAATTTCTTTGTGTATAGTGTGAAAGCTATCATAACGCTAAACTCAAAAATACATTTTTTTTAAATTTTAGGTATTATATTTTCAAAGATATTGTTGAAAATGTAGCACAAAAGTATGTCCCCCCCCCCCATCTAATTCCGAATCTACTGAAACTAAAATTATGAAAAAAATTAAAGGTAGTAGACGTTAATGTAAAACGTGCCGGAAAATTATAGCGATTACCCTAGGTGACATAGATTTTGAGTAATTAGCATTTTTCCGTTAGACGTAAATTTCGATTTACGGGCATTCTGCAAAAGTGTTAAAAAGCGCTGGAGGTACCTATCATATCAGAAGTATAGAAGCATTGTTAATAATGATTTTCGAAAAAAATCGTCAGTAATTAGCCGAGATATTAACCCTTAAATATACGGATGGTTCGGACATACATAACGACAGAGGCGGCGTACTCCATGTACCATAGGTTTTCAAAACCTAGTTAACAACTTTTAATCATATATATGTGTAATGCAATACCCAGTAGCAGTATAAAAGCAATAAACGTCAAATTTTTAAAAAACAGACTGCTTTAATTAGAATGAATCACATAAATACTATGGAATTCGCGACTAGTTTGCATTGAGTGGATCTCTAAATACGCCTCGAGTGACTTTAAAAAGTTAATTACAAACCTATCTGGAAAAACGCGGCACGGACCAAGGCGACATTCCAACTTTGCGACATCCTTTCGAAGCACACTTAGCGCAATGTAAAAATTGAAACTTTGAACAAAGGTTTTGTGTTACCTACACTGTAGAAAGAAAGGTTATTACTACTCTGAATTTAGTTTTATGAAATGCCAAAAGAAGTTTAAATATGCACTACTTTTATTGTCAGTACCGAATCAAGATCATGATAAACATATTAGGATAATATTAAAAAAAAATGAGTTATACAGAATAGCTATATTTGATATTTATGTTCCATATCTCTTTGAACTTTCATGGTATAATCATTTACAGTTTTCTAGTATATACAGTTATACCTAACCCTACGTTGCATAGATTTTTACAAAGTCTTAGTCTTCTTTTAGCAACGTATTTTTATAATAATACATTTAATAATTCATATATTTATTCTGCGGAACCCTCTGTTCACGAGTAATACTCGCACTTGACCGTTTATTTAAATGAACGCAATTTGTCAGACTGTATCCAAAGATGACATACATTAAGTTAATTTCGAACGGAGCTTCTCTTTAAATATCTTATTTATACAAATTTACAGTGGAACCCATTTAAACAGATTTGACAGCTCATAAAAACAGAATAGGAGAGATAAATAATTTCGGCAAGCGCATTTTTATTCTATTTAACGTTTCTATTAGATTTCGGTCATTGAATTTTTCATCACCTATTTTTAACATTGGCTTAAGTACGGGATTTCGATTTTGGATGATATTTCACTGAAAAGTCGTATATTCGCCTTATACACGGAAATATTAGTTCAATACTACACCACATGTGATTTTCTTCTTAATTTTTAGCTTCATTTTACTAAGTTAATCTCGATCTTAATATTTAATAAAATCAATATTTTTCTTTATTCTGTTGTACTTCAGCTGCTTGTGAATAGCCGACTTAGCACTATGCAAAGTTTCCGTCATTGCACGAGCCGTCGATGTACAATAGAACTACACAAATGGAGAAAATTACTCATAGTTATTGCAGTTCCCCCATGCGGCCGAATATTTCCAAATTCAAGGAGGACATGTTACCTATAGGCAAAAACGTATAGATGAAATTAGGTTCAATTCTATGTGTAACTGCATACGCTTTTCGATGATATAAAGCGGTCACACGGACACATAGATGGACAGACAGATATTCTGTTTAAACATGTTTTTCGGGATCTCTGGAGCCCAGAAACATGTAAATATGTTGAAAACCGGAAAACTGTTATATACAATGAATCCCATACGTTATATTCGCACAACGCTTTCAGTGTAGCCAAAATTTACAATAGTATCACTTGAAAAGTTTAATTTCGCAAAAATATTCTTTCTTTTTTAGTACTCTATCACATATTAAAATTATCACATTATCACGCGAAAACTATTAGTTAAATTTTTGTTAAATAAAAAAGTCAACTTTTGTGTTTTATCATATCAATTTTTTTTTCTGAAAATGAAATTTATTTAATTAGTAGAAATGAATAAGGGATTAATTAAAGCATAACAAGTTGTTAACAATTAAATATTTAATTTAATAATATTAATGATTTGTATTTACATCAGCATACTTAAACTCAATTTTTATTTAAACCTTGATATATTTAAATGATTTCCTACAAATGCTTGAAAATAAGCGGAACATTAATCAAAAAGCTTTGATTGTTGAAACATTTTATTTATCAGATTTGCTATTTAGAAGAAACTTTCATTATTTCCTTTCGAAAGATAACTTTCTGTAGTTTCTTAGAATAATTTAATTACAAAAGACAACTTATTTGTTTTGCTACCTATAGAATTCCATTGTTTAATTCTCACTGTTGTTTTTTTATATATTTTTTACATTTAAAAATGTATGTTAACCAGAAAATCTTGAACCTATTTTCACGTAACTGAAAAAGATTTTATTGTTAAAAAGTAAATGAGAAATTCAGCATGAAATCGGGTTTTTTAATTGTTTTTCTTTCATGATTAAAGAAACTATTTTTTGATTAAAGTAAACTTAAGTTTTTATTAAATTAAAGAGATATTAAAGTAAATTAACACACCTAAAATGGAGTAATTGTTGATAAATTATACGACTTATAAAAAAAACTTTAAATAGGCATCTGAAAAGAAGCCATAAAAGGAAATTTAACGCATTAAATAACAGAGTTGAAAAAAAGAGAAAATTAAATAATTACTATATTTAAGTTTACTTTTGTGAGATACTCACTATTATTGCAATCTTCGTTTTGATTTTTTTCCACTTAATTCGGCCTTTCTTTTTAAATGAAGAAAACCTTACATTTAAAAAAACATTATCGCGAGCTAAATCAAAATGAAAAGAAAATTACCACGCACAAATAAAAATATAGCGGCAGTTATCGTAACGGAATAAGTAAAAAAAATCACATGCTGAATGAAATTTATTATGTTTTTCTATGGAATAAAACGAAAATATTTATTTGAGGCATGCTTGAAAAGAAGCTTATCGTGATTTATGGAAGCAACAGACTGGTACATGTTTGGTCAAGGAAAAGATGTTTTTTAATTTTTAATATTTATTGCATATTAGACATTTAGTAAAAACAGCATTTTACAATTTAAGGACATAGCAAAAACAAGAAAAAGAAGTCGGAAATTGTACGTTAAACGTGCAAAATGAGGTGCATTCCTACTACAACTAGTTTTATAAATATTTAGATCTTGGTGCAATAGCTGTTCACTCTTATGCAAAAAAGCATTATTACAAAATTTATACATATACATTAAATTCAGTAATACGGAAATAATATGAATCCATCTTAAATATAACATAATCACCCTGGTAACCGAGAATCATTACCTAACATGGGGTATCATTGAATTAATTGCGTATGATAGGATTTAATACAACGAAGAAAACTTTTATTAATATCTTTTTTAGTTTTGATTCGATATTCATAAAATTTGAAATTACTCGACACAATTCTTCAACGATTAAATACATTAAATTTCAAACTATTCGGTTAAATAGTTTTTGAGCTATTATAAGGGGGCAGACGGACATACAGACACCTGACCGGACCAGACGACGACTATAGATGCTACATATTTATATAATTACGAAATCACCTAAAAATCATCGCAATTAAAATAGAACTCACTTACAGAAAAAGGAAAATACTATTATTTTTTTCGATTGTCTATAGATTGAAATAACATACGTGAAATACAAAATTAATTCTAAAATTGATATTTACAGCTGACTTCGATATTTTGCCATCTCCACCACACAGTTTCTTGATGATACAGTTCATTACACTTTTTTCAAAGTCAAATATGATTATTTTTTTTTCTTAATATTGTATATTTATTTATGTTTTTTTTTTCGCACATGCTAATTTATGATTACGATATTAATGTTAAAAGAAAACTATTCCTTCATGCTATTTGTTTAAAAGTTTTTACGAAATGAATTGCTTTACCTTTTACAAAGTTTTTAATGCTTTCCTATCATAATTGGGTCATGTTCAAAATCTGTCCATGTTTTGGAATAGCAAAATCTAATTTTTAGAAATACTTGGAAAGTTTTAATTTTTTATAAATAATTATCTTACCTCATAAACATTAATATACAAACATCAGCAGAGACCAAATTTCTGCTTTACTATTTAAAACTAATTTTAAAATTTCAAGAAACACGGTAATGGCAGTTTCTAATAGAAAAGTCAATATATCCGTGTATATTTTCCTATATTATTACGCGTATAAAGCCCCAAAACTTTTTATTAATTTATTATTATTCCTTAGACAGTTTATCAATATCAGCATTGTTTTTATCAACAAACAATCGTGGCGAAATAGGTACAGGTGTTTGATGACATTACACATAGGATATCGCCATGTCCCAACTGTACAGAAAGTATTATGAATAGTTCTGAAATATTTTGTGTAGAGCTGAGACATATATCTTGATTTCATTTGACAGAAGATAAAATATTTTTTTTTGTTTCAATACTGATTTATTGGACTATCAGTTAGGAAATTGATTACTTTCAACAGTGGTATTTTGCTCCAAATTTGCATGAATATTAGCTTAATATTTGTCCAAACTGCAGAAGCATCATGTCTTTTTCGATATACTGAAAATTGATCCAATTTTTAATTTCTGAATTCCATTTGAAAAATAATACTGAATAAGAGTATGAAATGTGACACTCCTTCTACCAAAGCGATTTATTTATATATTCCATAACTATGTTTGTTATTCTCAATGAAATCTATATATGTCAGTACGTCTTCATTTTTTACATTTTTCTTTCTTTATTTATTTGTTCTATACTAATAAACAATTTTCTTAAATGCGTAATATATTTAAAAAATGACTTATAAAAGATCTCAAAAAATAAAATTTCTTCTGCGCGTTAAAAGATTCACAGTTTTTTTTTCTTTTTTAAATCTTGTCATTTTATTTATAAACCTTTGACCTTCGGATGTTTGATTTTTCCTACATTTGGTTCCTAAGCCAATACTATTTTGTTTTATAGTTTTCAGATTTACTTTTTTTTTTTCAAATTTAAGTTTTTGATCAAGCTTTTTACATCATCGGACAGCTGATGTTCTATCTCTTCTTACTCGTTTTCTGACTCTAGGAGCCTAACTAATCATAGTACTCCGTATATTTATCTCAAAATATTCCACCGAAGGTGTACATTTAAAATTGGTACATTCTTTTCTCAGAGTATTTCATCTTACTTAAAAGTCTTCTGATGGTTGTTTCTTGTGTCTTATTACCATTATTTACTTTTCAATCTTTGTTCCCTTGTGGTCATTTTCTTTACTGATTTGATTTTACCTTTAGCTGTTTTCTGAAGATACCATTCATGTTCTTTTCTAGCAGCTCCTGCTCTTAACTCAGAATTTTCTTACATATTTTTTCTTGATTGCCTTGCAGCTTCTTTTTTCTTGCATTTTCTATATAAAAAAGCAAAAGAAGCCCATTGTAATGAACTACAAAAATTTGTTTTTAAATAAATTTCTTGTCCTAATACTTCTACACATTAAAGAAATTCCAGTACTAGTTAAATTTATATTAAAGGTGTTTTAAAATTCCATTTAATAATTAGAAATATTAAAATGAATAATTTTTATTCATAAAATATTTATATTTATATTTAAAATTGTAAATTGTTTTTCTATATGTATTAAAGACTATTTTTTTTATGATTATTACAAAAAATTAAATTTTCACACGTGTATATAGCTTTATTAATATTCAGTATTGCTATTGCCAAGTAGTAAAACAAAAACATGTTAACATTATATGTTAATATTACTGTGTAAAAATAATTTTGTCATTATCATGAACAGGCTGTCATTACCATGGCAGAAAACAATCACGGTAATTACATCCATGGTAATGACAAATTAAGCAAAATATTTTTATTTTTCATCAGGCAGAAATGGTAGCCATTATATCTTGTAGCCCATAAAATAGTTTTATATTTGTTATATAATAAAATCAGATTAAGAAATAAAAGTTCATTTAATTATCAATTAGAAGTTACACGGTAATGACGTAAAAATAATACTCACCAAAACATTCAAGGTCTTTGTTTGTTTTATTGAAATTCTAAAATATTTTACTATATTCACCTAAGCCTGATAACAAGATGACTTTTAAAGATTATTTTTACCTTGATAAAAAGGCACGTACTTCCCTGTAAAAAATTCAATATGAACTTTTTGTCAGAAGCATGGTAATGGAGCACTTTCTTAGGACATGGTTTAAAAAAATGATTAAGAATTATAGATAAATTTAATTTATGAAAATAAATATTTTTTAAATCAGTAGCATTTTAATAAATAAAAAGATATTAAAAAGATTATAACCACCTGTTTTAAATCGAACTTAGTCATATCTTTACCTGACAAACTGCTTGTCGGGAAAACCTGTGGTAATGACATTTTAGCTACAAATGGATATAGTCAAGGCTGGAGTAGCACAGTTGAAGTTTATTCCAACAGAGCGAAAAATGTCCAGGCTAGGAATCGAACTTAGGATACTTGGCTTGCCGTGCCCATGCTTTACCTGTTAAGCTATCCGGACAATACCTGGCTGACATAATTCACTCTTATTTGTTGGACATGGCTTCGAACTGCAGCGCTAGTTTCATTCATACGAGTACAAAAATAAAACAACAACAACAATAATAATAATCATTCAAAATATGTTTCAAAATATATTCAAAAATGTTTTCCTATGTTTTTTTAAATATTTTTCAAACAGGATTAAAAAAAAAGCTATCTTTATCGCGTGCTGCTCGATAACGAAAAATTTTAATCCATTTGTAGTTACGATATAAATAGTTTGGCTTAATACTACGAAATTAAAATTTCATCAAAAATAAATACAAATAAATACAAATAAAACAAAAATTTAACGAACTACGCGCTTAAACCACTAAAACAATAGTGCATCATTATATCCATTAAATCTTATAACCATGTGCTTAAATAATGCTGATGTCATATTGACAGCGAAAACACTGCACCAACAAATTTCTCTTTTATTGCACTTTTTTTATTCTAATCATCGCACAAAATTTTCACACCGTCGAACAGAGAAAAATGTTCTTTTAAATAAAACTTGTTTGAAAACTGTTTCTCAATTTACAGAATTTTTATGTTTTTTAAAAATAATTAAAAACAAATCTTGCTGTATCGTACACAGACTGGTTACGGAAGATTAATCCGTTTGCACTACAATGTAAATAGTTCAAAATTTTTATTTGGCTAATATTACATAACGAAATTAAAACTTTATCAATAAATAATTAAATAAAGCAATAAAGTAAAATAAATAAAGCACAACTTTATGAGATATGTAATCGAACTACGTGCTTAAACCATTGAAACTCTCAGAATCGATAAAGCTGCTGTAAATAGTAACATATTTCGCAATTTATTCAGTTATTATCTCCTGGCATGCAATTAATACAAAAGTATCGCTTTTAATATATTTAAAAACTTTATTTGAACTCATAATTGACATTTCCCCTATAAAAATACTTTTTGGTAAATGGGTAATCTAAAAATAGATATTTAATAAAAAACATCGATCAGAGTTTTCAACAGAAAAAGTGGCTTTCCCCTGTATTCTATAACCCGTGATACCGAGGTTGAATCCTCTTCTAGTGATGGACCGATTCGAGATCTTTTCGAATCAATACATCAGTTTTTGAGAACTTTTCAGAATCGAAAGCAAATTCGATCTCTGCGGCGAAAAATTCACATATTTTGGAATTTCTTTTTTTAAAGGAAGAGAGTAAAATCAATTGAAAAACTAATAATTCCATGTTGTTTTTTAGTGTATGAAGTATTTAAAAATATTTTTTGTCGATAAATTTGGTTACATATTACATTGGAAACCATACTGAATTGTACCAAAATATCCTGTTTCGATGGCCAGCATCCTAACTGCCTGTACAAACAAAGCGAGTTCGAAATTACACGACAAACGTGGCAAATGAAGTGCGTTTGTACTATAAGTAGCGTTATAAATATTTTTTCGCCGCATATTGCACTGAATGTATATTTTAGTGCACTCCATAAGTGCATATCAATTTCATTTTGAACAAAAGCTGTAACATCATTAAAATGCATTTGAAATATTTTTCCCCATTGGCCGTAATGTAACGGAAAAAATTTTGACTGTCCCTGTTATTAAACTATACATCCGATGTTCATAAAATTTGAAATGACACGACAAAATTTTGCATAAATTATAGATATAAAATTTCAGACCATTCGGTTGGGTAGTTTTTGCACTGTTATATGCGGACGGACCGAACGACGACTATAGGAGCTACATACGTATTTACATAATTACGAACGCATGCAAAAATATAAAATTCTCAGTTTCTTCTTATAAAATAAACTTGAAGGTAAGGTCCATCGTCTTAAAATTTTATTTTTTTTGATAAATAATAAAATTGCGCTATTTTGAAAAAAATAAATACATTATTCGTTTAAATTTTTTATCTTTAAAATTTATTGGAAAAATATAAAAAACTAAAATTTTCAAAAATGGCTCGATAGCCCTTTGACAATTTAATTATACGTAGATTAGCGCATGATTTTCCCAGCAATGTTAAAAATGTTTCAAATTATCAATTTGCCGATTTTGAAACATTTAGTTACCAGAAAATCGCATTTAGAGTTTTGGTATTCAATATAATTTAATCGTACGCAAGCTCACATTTTTGCTCATATCTTTCTTAATAATTGAGATATCACTTTAAATGTTTTTGCCTTTAATTATACATACTATAAGGATTTAATTTCCGTGAAAAACAAAAATTGCATTTTTTGAAAGTTGAGAACCTATGTAACCTCTTAAGTGTCGCAACAATGAGAACTACTCCAGAAGTGTTAATAAAAGGGGTGATTTTCTGTCCGCGCTCACGCTTGTGTCTTTCGGCGACGGCTAGGAAAATCTATCACGCGTAAATTTGGCTCCAGGATAGATTAAGAGAATGTATTTTTCTTTCTTTTCTTTTCTTTTCTTTTTTACTTTATGTTGAAGGCGCAATTTCCGTTTGTTTTTCGATTTTTCGATTTCGCTGATGATTTTGGATGATACAAAAATAAAAGACACAAAGTCCGACAGAGAAACGGAAATAAAATTAAGACTTTATAGCCTAGACCCTAGACACTTGATAAAGTATACCCTTGAAAAATATTATGTAGAATAGCCTGAAAGTCTATTTAAAGAATATTTTATGATGGAAACATGCAAATAATTCAACTCAAAAGAGATATATAATTAATTTAAAAGGTATATTTAGTTTCATAAATGTATATGTCATTATAAAATGACATATTTATTTATATAATTCGTCTTATTTTGTATATTTGAAATTAGTAGAACTAATCTTTAACAGCTCCTATACAGAATTTGTATCATGAATATTTTGAATAATATAAATTAATTATATTACGTGTGGAGGTGCCATCTAGAAATGCTATTTGTTTGCGTCATTTATCATTGAGAAATTCCTACTCCGGAAAAATAGCTGAAATTTTGATTCGTGAAATATATTTAAAAGTTTTAATAATGAGTTCAAAATTCCAGGCTGTTGAATGCTTCAGTGCAATTTTCCCTTATTTCTCTATTTAAAGTTGCATGCCCTGAAAGGGATCTAACAAATGTGAGAATTAAGATGATGGAAATAGAATCATTCATCATTTGAAAATAGATGGAAATTTTCGCTGAAGTGTCTATCCGTGCATTAAAAATAATATATCTTCTTATGGAGGAATAGTTAAACTAAATAAACAACTTTATTCATTACTTTTCTTGAAATTTTTGAACAGTCATAAACTTATTTAATCAATAATGTAAAAAATAAAATAAACTCGGACTTTTATTCAACCAAGACCAAGTAAAAATTAGAAAAAAAAATATTTTTTCAATTGGTGAGAAAAATGCAAAAATTTCATGCCATTAATAATGTTCATGTATTTATATTTTATTTTGCATATACACTGCAGAATAAAAGCAGGGCATCGAAATTTTATTACACACTCGTTATGAGGTATATTTCTTGATAAAATTATGCTTTTGTGAAAGACAAGTTTCTAAATACATGTGTTTTACCATAAGTGTGCAATAAAAGTATATTCCCTACATTTTATTCCTTAATATATACGTATGATACATTATAAATAGATGCCAGTTATTAATGTTATAGAAAAAATTCCATTTTTTTTCATAGATTAAAAGGAATACATTCCTTTTTTTTTTAATTTTCAGTGCGTTTTAATTCGAAAAAGATCAGAAACTTATTGTTTAAAAATTTATATTTTCTATTTGAAATTTTCAAAACAAATATCATTGGGATTTTCTAGCTGAAATTATTTATCATATCAGTAGTTTGTAAAAGTGGAAATCTTAGATTATGCTATTATGTTTGGAACTGATGCGTAAAAACATATTTCGGTTTTCGGTACTTTAAATTAGGAGTGCACAACCCTATTAACAGAAGGGTCACTTACAAAAATGTTTGGTTTGTCGAGGACCACATCAGTAACACGGAGAGAACTCTATTTCGAGGAAGTGATATTAGGTCTATAATTAAAAAAAATATAGTCTTAGGGGGGGGGGGGTTACATTGCCCTACCCAGACAACATATCCAATTCAGTTGGTAAGGATATATCAACAGTGTTTACGTTTGTACATATAACAGGCATAGTAAGATATATAACGAAGGAGGGCGGAGGAGTCGATCAACGAAATTTAAGATTTTTCCTCACCTGATAGACAAAATTCTCAATTTTTCCGATACCGTTCGACAAAATTCACGATTTTTCCGAAGCCGATCAAGAAAATTTGCGATTTTTTCGTGCCTGATGGGCAAAATTCGTGATTTTTCCCGCTCACAATCGACGAAATTCGGTTTTTTTTGCGTGCCCGATCGACAAAATTTAATACTTTTATGCGCGCAATCGAGAAAATTTGAGATTTTTTTCTTTCTCGCCTACCGAAATTCGCGAGTTTTCACGGCTCGATCGACGAAATATGCGTTTTTCCCACTCCTGATCTACGAATTTCGCGATTTTTAAGCGCCCGATCAACGAAATTTACGATTCGTAATTGACACTGACTAAATTTGCAATTTTTTCTCGCGGCAAATTGACGAAATTTGCGATTTTTTCTCGCGATAAACTGAAGAAACTCACAATTGTTCTGTAGCCGATCAACAAAATTTTCAAATTTTGTGCACATCATCGACAAAGTTCACAATTTTTAGGAGCCTGACCGAAAAAACTCGCGCTTTTTCCGCACCTGATCTACGAAATTTGCGATTTTTCTGCGCCTGATTGATGAAATTTGAAATTTTTCCGCGCCCGATGAACTAATTTCGCAAATTTTTCGTGCCCGATCATCGAATTTCGCGATTCTTAACTAACTTTGATGAAATTTGCAATTTTTTCTCACGACAAATTGACGAAATTCGCGATTTTTTCTCGCGATAAACTGACGAAATTCACGATTGTTCTGCAGCTGATGAACAAAATTTTAAAATTTTCAGCGCATCATCGACAAAGTTCGCGATTTTTAGAGATCAACGAAATTCGCGATGTTTCGGAACCCGATCGACAAAACTCGTGATTTTTTTGTACCCGATAGACAAAACTTCCAATTTTTCTGCGCCTGATTGATGGTATTTGCGATTTTTCCAAGGCTAATTGAAAAAAATTACGATTTTTCCGCCCCCGATCAATTAAATTCGCGTTTTTTTTTCCTCGCAAAATGGTATAAAAGGACAAAACAGGCGATTTTTCCACTGTCTATCAACAAAATTTGCAGTTTTTCCGCGCCAGGTCGACAAAATTCGAGATTCTTTCGTGTCCGATCAACGAAATTCGCGATTTCTCCGAGCCTCATCGACAAAATTTGCTATTTTTCAGTACTCAATCAACAAAATTCGCGCTTTTTCCGTGCCTGATAAACGAAATTCGCAGTTCTGAAGTGACTGACGAAAATTTCAATTTTTCTCGGCAAATTGACGAAATTCACGAATTTTTTCTGCGACCTATGGACAAAAATTGCAATTTTTTCCAGTTAGAAATTGACAATATTCGTGGGCCACACTTTAGACCATCGCGTTCCACAGGTTGTGCATCCCTACATTAAATCATTCTATATAAATACGTTGTTTTTTAAATTAAATTATTTTCTATTTTTAAGTTTCTAACCAGATATCGTAGATAATTTTTATTTGAAATCTTTTATCAATCTTCTGTAAAAGAGAGAATTTTCAATTATGTTTGTATCTATGAAGCTAATGCGCGAAGAGTGTTCTAAGTTTTGATACTTCAAACCATTTCCTATAACTATGTGCGTTTCTTTTAAAAAAAGTTAAATTACTTCCAAATTTTAATTTTCAAATAATGTATCGTGAGTATTTTCCATTTAAATCCTTAATTAATATTTTGTAAAAGGGAAAATTTTAAATTAGATTTGTTTGTATGAAGCTGATGCGGAAAAAATAACTTTAGTTTTTGAAGCTTTTTTTAGTTTAAATCATTTTATATAAATGTACGCCTTTTTCATTTCAAAAACAAGTTTCATTTAAGAAAATAATCACTGCCGCAAAATTAAAAAAAGTATGAGCGAAAGAAAAATATCCTGGGGCCGATTTAAATTATATTGCAACGCCATATGTTTCCCATAAAGAATATGTTGGATATTTATTAAATTTTCTATGTTAACATAATAAAAGTAAATAAACCTTTACTCTCTAAATTTAATTTATAGTTAATAAAACAGCATTAAGACAAGATAAACCTTTGTTTTGTTGCAATATTTCCGAGATCAGTTGGAATACTTATATAGAAGAATTGAAAAAATTAACATATTTAATAACTCTTGTTTTACAGAAGGTGACACTATGAACACAAATAAAAGTTTTGTTGTTATCAGTTTGACATATTTTTACTTGAGTACGGTTCTCATATATTAAAATGTCCTTCTATATATATAAAAAAGTTTTGATTTGGAAATGGACCATTGACAATCTGCGTAGATATTCACGGCAGATCGGCATCCAATTTGAATGCTTAAGCATGGCCTTCCTTCGTTAATATTAAAAAAAAACTGTTGCACACAAAATATGAAAATCAATAGTATTATAGAGAAATGTTTGATAAATAGGGTGATGCAGACAGTTTTCAAATCGAAGAATTATTTTAAGAGATATTTAATGCCAAAGTTGGACAAAATCGTTCCATAAAAAAGTTTTATAGGAGCAAAAACTGTACATAGGAATGAATTTAATCATTTTTAGATCATTTTATGCGCCAGAATTTCCCGGTGTGCATACTGCATTTAGTTTTTTAATTTGACTCATTTTTTGAGGTTTTATTTCTATTTTAAATTCAAATTTTCAGCATTTCGAGAGATGTTTTTTTATATATTTTAGAAAATTGTATTAATTTAAACTGTTGCCAACTGTATAAACAACGCAAACAATAATGTTTGCTTCAAATTAAAAATTTATTTTGCACGTGGCTATTATAAACAGAAAATATAAAAAGTAGGAACTCATTGAAAATTACGTCATAAAAACTATATTTACACGTGAATTTTAAAAGAGAAAGAATATTGTAAAATAATAAATTCATTAACATGCGTTAGAAGTCTTAAATAGGAGAATTTACGTCACATTTACGTCACATTACACTTATTACGTAAAATGAAGAAAAAATAATATTGCAAAACCGTTTAAATTTAAAAATTGCGCGAGACATTTATTTGATATTTTAAGATTAGCATAATATTTCATTTCTAACAAAAGTATTTTTACGTGAATATTAAAAAGAGAAAGAAAAGTTTTGTGAAAATTACGTCAGATTATAATTGTCAGATTCAAAAAGTCGATCAAATTAGCATGCTCTTCAAATTAGTCTGCGGTGTCTTAACGGGGGTTGACGAGCGTAGCTCGTAGGGGGCAGATGCCCTAGTAATATATATATACACGTATATATATATATGCATTTGTTTTAATTAATTTATTTATTGAATAACAAACATACGACTTGTGTGCTTGACACGAGAGCCCGCTTATAAGTCGGAGGCAAGTTAGCACAAAGAAATATTACAACACAAGAGAAATACACCCTGGGAGTTCCACACAAAGAGTGTGTGCAATGGAACCAGCGGGAATCGAACCCACAATCTCTTACGCTCGCAAACGATTAGCTGCCTGGTGCTTTGACCATTCAGCCACAGGGATCCCAAATTGTTTTAATTTGACTGCTCTATTTTTTTGTTGTGGAATGTTAATACCATTAAACAAAGTTGAGATGAACATGTGCTAATGAATAATCTTCATGTTTTCCACGAGTTTCACGTTATTCTGATTTAAATCACAGTTGGGAGAGCAAAATTCAAGATTTTGAATTCATATCATTTTAAAGTCATCATAATTTCACATTTTATATTTTGGGGAAAAGTAAAATCGAAATGTTTTATTTTTGTGTTCTTCATTTGTAAAAATCACCAACGAGAAATCCTTTAGAACATGTTTTTTCCAATCCAACTATATCCAAAATTTGGACTATTTACATATTTATAGATGAAACATATAGTTAATGCTTGAAAAGTACTTGTTTAAATATACATAAATTCCGGACTGGGAATCCAAGATAATATCTTATTAAATTTTCAGCAATTATTTCCACCTTTAAAGAAGCCAAGAAACAATAGCATGATTTTATATTCGATTTCATGCTCGAGATAAATTTCATTTTTAAAATTAAAACAACATTTCTTCTATTTTCCGAAGACCAAGAGAAACAATGCAGTTTATTTACTGCGTTCAAGTTTTACATTACTACTACAAAACTAAAGAACAAGAAAAATGTTTTATAATATTAATTTTTTAGTAGATCACGTGATCTGGCGCCTCCCGTCTGCTCGAAAGGAGGACCGCACAGGGGGTTTTCGAAATATTCCACATGTGCTTTCTAATTTTAACTTGGGATGTGGTAGGAAAAAAAATGTATTTGAATTTTTAAGTTGTACAATTTATCACTACTAGGGTTAAAAAAGCCTGTCATTGAAATTTTTATCAAACATAAGTTTGACTATGACAGAAACTTAATCTAAAAAAAAAGAGCGAAACTTATTTCCGCCAATATTTATTCTCAAGCCAAATGCGCTGTTTCGAAATAAGTTTAAGTTGAGCAGTTATAAAAAAATTCACTAGGGCGCCACTGCTACAAAAAAAAAAAAAAAAAAATTGTTAGGATATTTTTTTTTCTAAAACGTAAATTTGGCCATGACAGAAGTTTATTCTGAAGATCTGAGATAAATTTATTCCTAGGTAATGAATTTAAATTTACGGAGTTATCAATTTTTCACCAGGAGTGCTACTAGCATAAAAAACCAGCTACGAAATTATTTTAAAAAATATGAATTTGACCATAGTAGAAGCTTATTTTGAAGACGTGGATAAAATTTGTTCTTTGGAAGTGAGTTAAATTGCGTAGATAAGCAATATCCTACGACAAGAGCTATTAGTATTAAAACCAAACACATGAAAACATTATCAAAACATAAATTTAATTATGGCATAAGCTTTTACTGAAGGTCCTTGTGAAATTCGTTCCTATGAGACGAATTTAATTTGCACAGTTATGCAATTCCTCGTCAGGGACACTACAAACATAAGAATGCCATAACGGGATTTTTTTATCACAGCAATCAAATGACCATGAAAAAATTAAGTTAGAACGAAAATTATTGGTGGAAGTGAATAAAACTCGCATAGTAATGGAACTTCCCACCAGGTGCGCAATTTGCGTAAAAATCCTATTACGAAATTTTTCTTCATGAAAACGTAAAATTGACCATAATAGGAGCTTGTTCTGAAAGTCTGAGTGAAATTCATTCTTGCGCAAAATTGCATAGTTATGCATTTTCTCACCAGGGTCGCTACAAGTACAAGCATAAAAACTCTTATCACGTAAAAAACTTTATGGACATAAAATTGGCTTTGACAAAAGCTTATTTTAAAAATTTCTTTTTCTAACAGCTGCAATTCGCTCGTATGAAGCGAGTTTTATTTGTATTGTTATTGTATTTCCACCAAGAGCTTTACTAGTATAAAAAAAAGCTTATCACGTGAAATTTTTTATTAAAATGGAAAATTAACCATGAAAAAAATTATTCTGAATATTGGAGATATATTCGTACGTGGAAAGTCAGTTTTATTCCAGTAGTTTTGGAATTTTCTCACCACGGGCGCTACTAGCATAAATTACCCTATTCTGGGAAATGTTTATCAAAACATAAAATTGACCATACTAAAAGGTAATTCTGCAGATTACACCAAAATCTAGAACGGTATAAAATATGCCGAATAATGGAATAGCATTGCATTGTCTGTGTCTATCCCTCCATAAACATAGGCTTCCGAGAAAAATCTTCTGCATTTATGAAGCAGGTCGAAATGTTGTCTGCACAGCCAACATCGAGAAGATTCGATGGCCTTGTTCAGATTACCGCCCTTTGATTTTGCCGGTATTTTCATTTCAGACAACGTGGAAGCAGCCAATTTGAGTGAAGCAATCTCAGAGTCAAGATCACAGGCTTTTACCCTGTAAACTATTTACCCGCTACAGGGTTTGATATAAGTTCTACTATGAAACGCGTATCGCTTATATCAGGTATTCTAGTGGAGCAATCTGCAACGACCTTTGCCGGCAGTGTTAACTCCTCAAGTTTCAAAGTTTATTTCCCCTTACTTACACCTACAGTGACTAATTGAAAAATAAAAGGAATGAGCAACATTCGAAAATTATAACGTTACGTTTATGAAAATTGCTCTTCTTGAAAAACTCAAGGGTAAAATTAAAAAAATGAAAATTCATTCCGGAAAAGTTTCCAAACGAAAATTGATTTTTTTTCCTTCAACGTAAAACAGAAATGGATGTGCTGCGCAGTTGGTGGATAAAATGATTTTCAGAGCATTGGACAATCAAAAAGATGTCAACTGCGAAACAGAAAGTTGAAGAAGTCAGTCAGAGAGACAAGGTTTACAAACGGAGAAGCTCTCAATGTTGAAAGAGGAAGAATAAACCAATCCCGGATAAATGAATGTCAGATTGTATTCCTATTTAAATTAAATAAATATATTATTCCGTTTATTGGTGTCATTTTATTACCATTTCAGCGCTCATTTATTTTATTATTATTATTATTTTTAAATGCATGAAAAGTATTCTAGAATCCAATGGATGGCCTTTCCAAACATGCCTGGTATTTCCCTAAAGCGTGGATGTGCTTACCGAAATAATTATGTAAGCCGAAGCAGGTTCTATTTGTTGTTTTTTGCCCTCAATGTATGAGGTCATCTAGTTTTGATTTTTGGCCAAAATATTATATGATGTTATATTAAAGGCTGGAGTAGCACAGTTGAAGTTTATTCCAACAGAGCGAAAAATGTCCAGAACAGGAATCGAACCCGGATACTTGGCGCGCTGTGGTAATGACTTACCTGTTAGGCCATCCGGACGAAACCTGGCTGACATAATTCACTCTTATTTGTTGGACTTGGCTGCGAACTGCAGGGCTAGTTTTATTCATCAGAGCTATAACTATAGCATTTACACACTTTCATCATGTCATTCATGCCATTGAAACCATCATGAAAGAGATTGCTTCTCAGGATACTGAAAAAAGTACGTATCTGAAATCTGCATTTGACTGCTTGACGGCTATCACGTTTTTTGTATTGACTGATATTACTAGATTTGCACACAAATAAAACATCACGTCTTTTGTTGAAAATATAAAATAAGTTGATTAAAATTCACAGGACTCCAGAATGTAAAATTAACAAATCCGAATTTATTATGGTTGATATTGATAAGTTTTCAGAATTAAAAACCCTTTCCTAGTATCAGAGGTAAGACTAAAGTAATATACTTCTATATTTATTTTCTGGTAGTGCAAATATTATAAAATGTTAATAATATGATTTAACTATGCTTTGTTAACACGATCGTTATATGTTTTTAATTTGCCTACTCCAAGCAGGGTCCGTACGTGTACCGTTATTTTCAAGGCGAACTATCAGAATTTATTTTTATAGAAATATAAACCTAGTTTAAACGGAGAAGATTTCGCCTTATTTAAAGAAAAATTTTCCATAAGAAAATACTGTTACCGAAGAATTTCTTAATCTGGAAATTCAAGCACTCGTTAAAACCCTCTCCAAAGTATGTATAAAAATGATTTAACTCGTTTGAATAATTCAGAAGTTTGGCGGAAATTGATCTGTACAGAATTATTTTTTTTCTTAATTTGTTTTTGAACAAAAAAGTAAATGAACGCCCATTTTTAAGTCAAGAAATGCCTTCAAATGATATTGCGATGCTAAAAAAACAAACAAAGAAAAAAAAAAAAACGACGGGTTTAATTGCGAGCATGGTCCTAAAAATAGGACAGAAAGATAACAATGATGTCGAGTGCTTAATAGACGAGTGCGATAAGCGAGTGAATAAACGAGTGCTTATAGAAACTAACATTATCTAAGTCTGAATCTTCCACCTACCAAAACCATGATTCTAATTACGCTAGATTTTGGAATGGAGGGGAAAATTTAAAAACAGGGAATAACGTCCCCCAAGAAATTTCGATAAAAGGTGATAAATAGAATATATTTCTGCTGACAGAAAAAAATTATGGATGACAGACGCAGCTCTGCCAGTAGAATAAACAGAGAAATTGGAAACTTTATTTCCAATTATCCGTATTCATTCTACATTTAGTGAATCCCTTAAACGTTACATGAGGAAAACAAATTCCCTAAAATGAAGAAACTAATCTGTTTTGCATAAATGTAAAACAAAACATTGAAAATGTAAAGAAAAATAAATGCCAAAGACATTTAATGAAATGAAAAGAAATTTCTCATCTATAAATTATATTTTTTGTCCACAGTCTAAGGCTTAAAAAATTGTTTCTTTATTGAAAAAAAGAATTGATATTAAAAACGAAGTAGAAAAAATTTAAACTGTATAGTTTTATACATATTTTACCTAGTTTATTTTGTTTATGGAACGTTTGAAACTTTAAAAGAATTTTAAGACAAAAAAAAAGAAAGATACAGAAAGCCAAATATGTTTTATTTACGTCAATTGGTTTTAGAGAATTTTTAAACTGACATTTATCTTGCTGATATATATACTGCAAAAAATAAATTGTTGATTTTACTGTATTATACTGATAGCTGGAATGCCAGTACAATACTGTAAAATCAACATTTATACCGTTAAAAAAAACAATAATAAACCGTAAAATAAAAAGTAATATACCGTTAGGTTGTAATACATGCAGGGTTGCCACGGCGACTATTTTTTAATTCTAACTCACACCACTTTCTACAAACAATAGTTATTGACACATTGTTCGAGAACATTTGCAAGAGAAATATAGTACAAAATCTGCTTTAAAAAATAGTATACAATAGAATAGAAAAATAGTATATGGTATATGGCTGTTTCTTCATTTTCATTTATAAAACGGTATACTACTGTTTATTTACGGTTTATTACTGTTAATTTTACAGTATAATATTGGCACCCCAGCTGCCAGCATTATACTGTAAAACCAACAACTATTTTTTACAGTATATATTTTTTAATCTTGAAAATGATTTTGACACGAAATAAAATTAATTGAACGCGTTAAATGGTTAAGGACACTGAAGAATTTTAATTATGATAATTAAATTTATGAATATTTGAAAAATGTTCAATACTAGATTGGTATTTATTACAAAAGTAAGCTTTACACTAATTAATTGTTCAATTATACATATTTTTAAAATTTATTTACTAGTAAATCTACAGAACAGGAATATTAATATCAACTCTGCAAGTCAGCAAGTCATTATTTTTCTACACGTGTTGCGTAATATTCAACTTCTTACAAACCGCAATTTAAAATTTTTAAATTTAATAAATATTTATAAGAACAAAAAATACATCGAAGGTTTCAGAAATTAGAAGCGTGAAATGAAACATTTTATTATGCAATGATATTCTAAAATTCTGATTAGCTGCTTATTTTAGTAAATTTTTAACTAATAAAATAACCCCGTAGTCTTATTAAATTTATATTAGTACTTTTCTATTGATTGAGCGGATGGTTATAGTATATCTTTGATTTCGTATTACGCAGTGATTTTATTAGGATGAGCAACAGTTTGGACAAACATTTTAAACTATTCTAATATCCAAATAGCAGTATTTACTTACCTGCCAACCACAAACGCCTGCATCTGATGGATAAGGAACTTATGGAAATGCAAACTAAGTCTTCTTACTTATATCTAACATATAAATCTAAATTTTTTTAAAAAATTGTGTCGGAAAAACAATTTTGATTGTCGTTCTATAATATTAAGGTATAAGATTTAATCTAAATGCATCCTAATCTACACGATAGTATTACCATACTAAAATCAGTCAAAAAAGGCATAATTAGACTTTTAAACCTAATGGGTAATTATTCATCATCGAGTCCACTTCTAATTGACTAAATAGATAACGGGATTTGGGGTATAAAGTATTTTTTATGATAGCTTTTTAATAGTATACATATTGGATTTAAAGCCGTAATGTTATTAATATCATTGATATTTGACGCAAACGTATGCTGCAGACGAGAATTTTTTTCATATGCCTTTTTTATATGAAATATAGTTGCTAGGTAACTGACAAAAGAAAAAGAAAATTATGAAAAATATATCATGCCAAATAGGTAAATAGATAAAACAAACTGTTTTATATTATTAGAAAATATGTATAAAATTTCAACAAAAGTTACACATCTGATTAGAAAAATCTGACAAATATATTGACAAATATTCAAATAATAGGAATAATTTAAGATATTTAATTGGAAATTTTAGAATCCATAAATTACCAATTAAATTCATTAATCAAATGTGGCTTTTCCTTCAACATATGGAAATTTGAAAATCATCTGAATTGCCATAGAAAAGCATTATGGCTAAAAATAAAATGTTCAATATTTTCAGAACGAATGAAACAAATTTAACTAAAAACTATGCAGCTAATTCCGGTTACCTCACCAACATGCCTACTTAATTATAAACTAATCGGATGCTTTTTGCAGCGGTTATAGCGGAATAAACAAACTAACTAACAGACTAAATTATGAAAAACAAAAACTTGTCGTGTCTCAAAAATAAGCCTTCACTGATGTTTTGGTGATTAGATGTAAGAAATCCAAAAATGACAGACATTTTGCGAAACAATTATGTAAAAAAAATAAAAGTTTTCTACGTTTCTTTTAGCATCTTATAATTGTTTTAATAACAAAAATTATTTGTATTGTTATTTGTAAGATAAATGTTCGTATTATGTAGATGTTTGTATGAGTGGATGATATTTTGTTCCAAAAACTTGGGATAGGTGAACGCATATTCTATAGGTCCTTTTAGTTTCTTACGTCGAATAAACACGGGCATAATTTTAAAAATTACTTTTCATTCTTTATATAAATGAATTAGAAAATTTATGTAAATATACTTTTTAAAGTTATTCTTTAAAGTCATTCGAATATATGCAATTTAAAATTACGAGTTGATACGTTTCAGTGTTCTCTAAATTAGCGCCTCTGTTCTTTAGATTGCAATTCTATTGTAACTTACACTGTGTTTCATAATGATATAAACATTTATTAATTTTGTGATATTCTGGCAAAAACTGATAAATAATTATCAGAAAACTTCATTTTCGAGACAAATACAGTAGTTTTACGTAATACATATCTGTAAAAGAAATATGAAACTTAAAATTCATTGAAAATATGAATTATTTTAAAAAATGGCGTTTCAAAATGATTATGACCATTGATCGAAATGATCACTAAACGACCATGGAAACAGTACAGGAATACTGAATGACCCTCCTAGAAGATGAAACCGAATTTTGAAAATTAGTTTAGCATATAAAGATAATTCGCAGACTAGAAAATTTCCAAACTTGATTGCAAAGAGAGTTCTAGAAGTATGGATCGTAAAAGCGATTTAAGTGGTTTTGAGAAAGGAAAAATTATGGCTTTAAAGGATCAAGGACTTTCGGCCAGAGTTATCGTAAAAAATGGAAAAGATCTCCAGGTGTAATATTAAATTTCCTTCGATTAAAAGAGGATTCTGGAGCAAAGAAATCTCCGTTACGTCCGCCAACGCTGTCAAAAAGGGTAAAAAGAGCCATCATAAAAAGAATGAGCAATGGGAAAACAACGTTAGGCGAACTTTTTTAAGAGATCCACTGATAGAAGTGCCAAAAAGAACACTGTACAAAGTAGTCAAGAGCAATAAGATGATGAGGTACAAGAAAAGAAATCCCGAACCACGTATGACTAAAATGCATCAGCAGAAACTCCTGTATTGAGCAAAAGATCACATGTCCTAAAAGTTAGAATATAAAAGAGTAATATTTACCGATGAAAAAAATTCAATTTGGATGGTCCGGACGGTTTTTCTTATTATTAGTATGATCTGCGCAAGAAACCAGAAACGTTTTCGAAACGGCAGCAGGATGAAGGTTCACTCATAGTTTGGGATGCGTTTGGATTTCATGCTAAGATCAACGTTGCGTTTTCCTCAGGCAGAATAAGTGCATTAACCTACCAAGATCTACTTGAAGAAAACTTGCTGCATTTTGCTGGGGGAATTGGGGGTCTTTTCTGGATGCTCCAACAAGACTTGCATTCGACAGAGATGCATCCATCCACACGGCAAACATCATTTGGGAACGGTTTCTTAATAATAGTGTTCATGTAATTCCATGGCCATCTGTTTCTTCTGCTTTAAATCTAATGGAAAATGTATGGAACCCACTGGTTAGAGCTGTTTACGCAAATTGAAAACAACATGTCAAAATTTCAGAATTAAAAGATGCTATCATCTTCCACTCGAATGAAATCGATCAAAATATATTAAAAAGCTTGGTCCACTCCATGCCTGATCGCGTTTTTACATTAATTAAAAGATCTGGTGCATGCACTGGCTATTATTATATGTTTTTGGCCAATGTTTATGTCATTATAAAACACTTAAAAATAGAAAAATGCTGTTTATTTTATGTGTAAATCGCTGTTTCAATTATATTTAGCTATAAAAGAAAACGATTTGCTCTAGCATTGAATAGACTTTAGTTTGTTTTGTAACACATTTCTTCTTTTTTATGTTTAAATAACTGGTTGTTGATATCATTATAAAACTCAGTGTATGTAATCGTACTGTTTAATTGAAAAACTCAATTGTAAATTTCGACTGTAAATATTTATAGCTTTTCTTTAAACAATCTAGATGTTTGCATCTTGGCGTTTCACGCTCTAAAATCGGCTATTTAGTTCTCCGGCTAGCTAATATCCGAATGCTCAAGCATACAACACCATTGGCGAAAGTCAATGAGTACCAAACGATTTGGCGAGAAGAGCGCTATTCCGCGCATATTTTTATTGAAAGTTAAATACTGATTTAACATTTTCAATTGCTTGGTTGGTTGATTGACTGATTTAAGATGAATCCAGATAATTTATTGAAGAAATAATTAAATCAAGCAGATTTTGTTGATCCTTTCTAAAAATAAAAAAAAGTTTCCATATTCTCAAAGTTTATCATTAATTAAAAAGATCTTAATAAATTCATTGTTTAGTGATACAGTATATTGTTAACAGCGGACGGGTTTTTTAATTCTTTTTTTTTTTTTTCATTAAGCAATAGTATTCAATGATCATATATTATAATAGATTCAGAATTACCGATTTGTATGTGTGTTTTTAAAATTTAAATTTGCTTTTTCATGTGTGTGAATTATATAAATCATTTAAAAATATTTTTTTGAGACGAACAAATTATAAATTTCCACAAATTTGAATGGTTCATTAATTCTTCTTATAAAAAGGATAATTTAAAAAATGTTATATCTCTATTTTTAAGCGATATAAAAGCGTTAAGGAAACATTTTTGGAAACGAAATAATATTTTAATCAACGAGAATTCAAATGCACTATCCGTAAGTAATGTCAATGAGCACATACGCGGAAAGTGCACTTCTCACAAAATTATTTGGCACTCTTCGAATTTCGCCAATATGTTGTGCGCTTAAGAGTTGGATATTAGCGTCTGGCTAATGTTTGAACTGTTTTTGATAAAACGTTACTTCTTCTTATAGAATGAAGGTATCACTGCACGGAGTTTCAATTGAAAGAAAGTTAAAGTAGAGACTTTTTAGCTTATTGATGTTTTGAGAAAGCAAGCTCTAGAAAGACTGTAATTATAATTAGAAATATCTTATATGAATAGAGGTGTTAAAATTATTCACAGATACATTTTACATCAACATTTATTTACCTTTATTCTGGTTAAATTAACATTTTATTTTAATTCTAAAATTGTATATTAAATTTAGTTTAACAAAATGATTAGGAAGGTGTTATCTATAGGGGCAATCCACGTCAAATCAGGCAGTAAAATATCAATATGTAACCCACCATCACAGATTTTAATGAAACTGCGTGTGTTTGTTCTTACTATTAAGATATGATCACCAGTAATTTTTTTTTGCTCCTTGGTGAAATAGTTTCTGAGAAAAAAATTGTCAAAATTTTGAAAAACTGCCGTCAGTTGGCATTCTTGATAGCTCGGTTTTCAAATGTAGCATGTCATATATATAATCATATTTCAATATCTACTCTACAAATCATCTTCAAATAATTTATGCACAATATTTAGGGTACGCAGCTTATGAAAAAAATATATTGTTACGCTTATAATATTTTAAGTGTGTCTAAAAAAATATTTAAACTTTGAAGTCGTGAATTTTTTATGAAAAATAATGCATTAACAAAAAAAGCATTATCAACAAAAGGCGGTATTTTTATTAGATTTATTTTTTATGGGAGATTTACTTAAAGGTGTCCTTTACCTGATTCTGAAATAAAAATAGTGGGATTTTGGGTGTTTTTGGTAGTATTTCCTATTTAAAAATATTTTGAGGTGCATTTCATATCAAATCAAGCAGAGTCATTCCATGTCAGTTCCCCTAAGCCATTTAATCACTGTCACAAATTTCAATGAAATTGGGTTTGTTTATAGCTTATTTTAAGACATAATCACTTTTAATTTTCTTGATCCTAAGTAAAATATTTTTTAAGATAAAAAATATCAAAATTTTGAAAAATTTTTTTAAATTTTTTTAATGACAGTTCGATATTCAAAGACTACATTAAAAAAAAAAAAAAAAAAAAAAAAAAAAAGTCATTTCAATATAAAATCACTAAATAGGTTTCAAATAATGTATATGTGACAAATAATGTAGGCTGATTATTATTTCTTGTTTTTTATCGTGTTTAAACACTAAGAGTGTCTTTTATCTTATGAATTTTTAAAATCAAGAATTTTGTCAAAAATAATGTGTTAATCAAAAATTTATTATTAACCGAAGGCAGGGTGTTATTGCTTTTTTTTAATTGTACGTAAAAATATCTTTTAAATGGTTATAAAATAAAAATAGTGAACATATGAGAAAAAATTATCAAAATTTTGGAAAAATGCCACGAGTTGCCATTAATGATTGTTCAATTTTCAAAGGCCTCATTTTATATATAAAATCATATTTCAATAACTAATAAAGAAATCTTCTTCGAATAATTTAAGCAAGGTAAATAAAGTATGTAGATTATGAAAAAAATATTGCTGTAATGTTAAAAAATATTTAAATGTGTCTAAAAAATTGTATAATCTTTGAAATCAAAAATATTTTACAAAAAATAATGAAATTATTAAAAAATCTTTATCAATCAGAGGCGGAGTTTCTATGACTAATTTTTTTAATTTTAAATTGTACATAATACTACATTATAACTGGATCTGAAATAAAAATAGTGGGATTTTGGTTGGTTTTAG
The DNA here is from genome assembly GCA_963932465.1 of Maratus speciosus. Taxonomy (NCBI): domain Eukaryota; kingdom Metazoa; phylum Arthropoda; class Arachnida; order Araneae; family Salticidae; genus Maratus; species Maratus speciosus. The sequence continues at coordinate 350,431,719 of OZ010788.1, read as the reverse complement.
TAGTATTTAAATCATATTTAAAATTATCAATATTTTCAAATGTAAAACCTATCCAATGTATCATCCCTGGAAATATTTTTATTTATACATTTATTTTATTTTTCAAATTATCTTTTGTGTTCGTTTCTTAAGGAAAAAAATAAACAATATTGTTTTTTAGTAAAACTTCTAGGGCGAAGAGCAATTATCCCTTTCCAAAAAAGAGAAAAATCACTAGCTCCTCACCGCCCAATAGAAATTTTCAAAATGACAGTCCTAATCTTTAAACTCATATTTGGCTGTTAATATTGAAAATTTAGCATTGAGCTGCTAATATTGAAAAAAAAAACCAAATTTCACTCTGTTGAAAAAAATTTTGACGTATTGTGCTTTAAATATATGCAAAAATGCATAATCCATTATATTTATATCTTTCAAATAACTATATCTAAAAAAATATTTAAAACTTAATGAATTGCACTTTTGTAACTTTATTCAGTTTCTAATGATATGTACCGTAATTTCGGGTGTATAGCCCGCAGATCAAACAATTCAGTTTGGACCCAGAAATTTTATTCAGTATTTGAAGACCAATATTTACTGTGATCTAAAAAGTTACATTTTATTTTTAAAAATTTCTGGGTCGAAACACGATTGTATGATCCGCGGGCTATACACCGGATATTATGGTAATTTGATTTATTTCATCACAATATTGCTGAAAGATGGATTTTCAACACATATATGTGTGTATATATATCCCTGTTCTCAAACAAATTATTTAAAAATTATTCATTTAAGTTTAATAAAGCATATATATATTGTTTATACACTTACAGAAAATACATATAGCAAATTTTATGATATTATGTCAATAATGTGTAAAAGTAAAGAACTTATCTAATAGTATGTAACGAAAAATTTAACATCTGGTGTAATGACAACAAAATTTTATAATTGTTTTACTTAATTTGGATGAATGAAAAAAGCTTACATGTTTATATTTTATTGAAGTACAGGTGAAAATGTCACAAAGACATACCTCAACAACCACTGAGTATGTCACATTCACACTACAGATGTTTTTTTTTTCTTTTGATCTTTCGGGTTTGATTTCAGATGGTAATGAATTAATTAGTTTTGTTAGAAGTGTCATTGTAGTCAGCATATTAGGCTCACTATTTTTTTTATATAATTTGTTTTGATTGACTCGATGAACAACAATATTTAAAGGGACCATTTCATGACTTTTCAATTAAAAGCTGATTTATAAATTCATCATGTTGTTTAGTTATTATTATCGTCTTAAGATAATAAGTTGATATTAAAATTTTTAAATGCAGTTTATTTATTATTTGAACAGTTGAAAGTATTTTTCAATACGAGTGCGGGCTGTTGATTTTAAGTCGGCTGTTGAGCAATGTGGTGTTGGTAAAGGAACTGGTACTATTTAATTTAATTTTTATTGCTGTAAATAATATTTGTTATTTTATTATTGTACATATTATATTTAAGCAAGAGTAGAAATACACGATATCGTAGTCATTTTAGTACATCTTAGCATGAAAAGCTTCAATATTTATCATTAAACATTCACATTTTATGAAAATTTTGTTAAAATTGCTCATATTTTTACTATTTTTATTTTATAACTATTGAAAAGATATTTTTACGTACAATTAAAAAAAGTAATAACAGCCTGCCTTCGGTTAATAATAAATTTTTGATTAACACATTATTTTTCACAAAATTCTTGATTTTAAGAATTCACAAGATTAAACACACTCTTAGCATTTAAACATGACAAACAACAATAAATAATAATCTGCCTACATTATTTGTCACATATACATTATTTGAAACTTATTTAGTGATTTTATATTGAAATGACTTTTTTTTATGCAGTCTTTGAATATAGATCTGCCATTAAAAACATTTTTAAAAAAATTTCAAAATTTAGATATTTTTTTTATCTTAAAAAATATTTTACTTGTAATCACCTTTAATTTCCTTGATCCTGTCTTAAAATGAGCTATAAACATACCCAGTTTCATTGAAATTTGTGACAGTGAATTAAATATCTTAGGCGAACTGACATGGAATGACTGTGCTTGATTTGATTTGAAATACGCCTCAAAATATTTTTAAATATGAAATACTACTAAAAACACCCAAAATCCCACTACTTTTATTTCAGAATCAGGTAAAGGACACCTTTAAGTATATCCCCCACAAAAAATAAATTTAATAAAAATACCGCCTTTGTTAATAATGCTATTTTAGGTAATGCATTATTTTTCATAAAAAAATCACGACTTCAAAGATTAAACATTTTTTTAGACACACTTAAAATGTTATATAAGCGTAACAGTATTTTTTTTCATAAAATACGTACCCTATATATTATGCATAAATTATTTGAAGATGATTTGTGGAATAGATATTGAAATATGATTATATTTATGTCATGCTACATTTGAAAATCGAGCAGTCAAGAATGCCAACTGATGGCAGTTTTCAAAATTTTGACAATTTTTTTCTCAGAAACTATTTGACCAAGGAGTAAAAAAAAATACTGGGAATCATATCTTAATAAAAGGAACAAACACACGCAGTTTCATCAAAATCTGTGATGGTGGGTTACATGCCTGCCTGAACTGACATGGAATGACCCTATACTAATTTTATAAAGAAGTAAAAATTGTTTGTTGACTAGAGGTAATCTTTGGAGCTACCGAACCGATTTCAAAAGTAATGGTATCAAAATTATGGTGTTCGTCCAACTTAGAACATTGGCTATATTTTATGTCGGTGCCACTAACCCAAAGGGGGTTCAGGAGCAAAAAACGTTCTAAAAATGCGATTTTTGCGTTACTGAAGGGCCTAGAAATATGAAATTTGAAATATTAGTTACTTATAAGATATAAATGATGTCTAAGAACAGTTCTTAAACAATTCGAAATTAAAAAGGGGTGAAAATGCACAAAAAGCGTTCTAAAAAACGTTCTAAATGGTAGTTTCTACATAATCTCAGGAAATACCTAACAGATTAAAAAAATATTGGTGTCAAAATGATGGTGACAACGCTTGCTCCAAGATAGGCTATATTTTATGTTGGTGCCACTACCCCAAAGGGGGTGCATGAGCAAAAATCGTTCTAAAAATGCGATTTTTGCATTACTGAAGGGTGTAGAAATATGAAATTTGAAATATTAGCTACTTATTAGATATAAAAGATTTCTAAGAACAGTTCTTAAACAATTCAAAATTTAAAAGGGGTGAAAATGCGCGAAAAGCGTTTCAGGAAATACCAAACCGATTTAAAAAATAACGGTGTCAAAATGACGGTGACAACCCTTGCTCCAACATAGGCCATGTTTTATGTCGGTGCCACTACCCGAAAGGGGGTGCAGAAGCAAAAAGTGTTCTAAAAATGCGATTTTTGCGTTACTGAAAGGCCTAGAAATATGAAATTGGAAATATTAGCTACTTATTAGATATAAAGGAATTCTAAGAGCAGTTCTTAAACAATTCGAAATTTAAAAGGAGTGAAAATGCGCGAAAAGGGTTCTAAAAAGCGTTCTACTTGGTGGTTTCCACACAATCTCAGGAAATACCAAACATATTTAAAAAATAATGGCGTGAAAGTGATGGTGACAACCCTTGCTCCAACATAGGCTACGTTTTATGTCGATGCCACTACCCCAAAGGGTGTGCAGGAGAAAAACGTTCTAAATTGCGGTTTTTGCGTTACGGAAGGGCCTAGAATCGTGAAATTTGGAATGGTAGTTAATTACAAGATATCAATGATCTCTAAAGACATTTCCTAAAAAAAAAAAAAATCAAAATTTAAAAGGGGGTCAAAATGCGCAAAAAGCGTTGTAAAAAACGTTCTAAATTGCGATTTCTATGCAATATCAGGAAGTACTGAACCGATTTCAAATATAATGGTGTAAAAATGATGGTGACAGATCTTGCTCTAAGATAGGCTATATTTTATATCTGTTTCCCCTACCTCAGAGGAGATGCAGGAGCAAATGCGCGAAAAGCGTTCTAAAAACGTTGCAGACCTAAACGTTGTAAAAATGTTTCACCTAGACGTTGCAGGAGCAAAAAAGCGTTCTAAATTTTGATTTTTGTGATTGGTAGGGGCTAGCAACTTAAAATTAGGAAAGGTACATATTTATTAGATATAAATGATCTTTAAGAACAGTTTCAAAAAAATTGGAAATTTAAAAAGGGGTGAAAATCCGCGATAAGCGTTCTAAAAACGTTCTAAATTGCGATTTCTACTCAATCTCGGGAAATACCAAAGCTATTTCAAAAGTAATAGTTGCACATCAATGGTGACAGTCCCTGATGTAACATAGGTTATATTTTATGTTGCTGTCACTACTATCTGAGTGTTGCAAAAGCAAAACATATTCTGATTTGCGTTTTTTGCACAACTGAGGGGTCTAATACTTTGAAGTATGGCATGGTATTTACTTACAAGATGCAACTGCTTTCTAAGAACAATCGAAAGAAATTCCAAATTTAAAAAGATGAAGTGAGCGAAAAGCGTTATATATTACAATTTTTATGCAATCTTATCAAATACCAAACAGATTAAAAAAAATGATGATGACAAATTGTTGTTGATAGAACCTGCTCAAACATAAACTATATTTTATATCTGTGCCACTAAAACCAGAGGGTTGCAGGAGATAAAAACTTTCTAAATTGCGATTTCTGTGATACTGAAAAGGCTAGAAACTTTAAATATGGCATGGTAGTTACTTATAAAATATAAATGCCCTCGAATGACTGTCGAAAATAATATCGAAAATAAAGGGGTGGAGCGAAGAGGAGGTGCGAAAAGTATTCTAAAAAAGTCCTAAATTACGATTTCTATGCAATTTCAGAGAATATAAACCGATTATAAATGTAATAGTTGCGAGTCAATGGTAACAGTCTCTGATCCTACACAGGCTATATTTTATGCTGATGATTGTACCACCTGTGGTTCACAAGAACAACAAACGTTCTAAAAAGGGCCTTTAAAAACTTTCTAAATTTCGTTTCTGTGGAATATTAGGAAATAACAAACCGATTGCAGAATTAATGTTGGCAAATTAATGGTGACAGTTCCTATTTCAACATAGCCCTTTATGTTGAGAGAGGTGGTAGGACTTGGAATTTGACATGATAGTTAATTTTAAGATGTAAGAAGATGGTTTCTAAAAAATGCAAAACCTCAAATGAATACTGAAATGAGCGTATTAATTGACAATAAATGTTTCAAAATATTTTCTAAATTATTATTTATTTAGTTTTATATCGTTTTATTAATTTAAGTCTCATTTCTGCCTAATGCAGTGTAATAAGGATGTTTAATCAAACTGTGTTTTAAGTAGTAATTTTTGAATTATTCCTAAAAGTAATAAGTACCTTTTAATAAAATAAAATATTCCCTTTTAATAAAATAAAATATTCCCTTTTAATAAAATAAAAATTTAGTTAGTGTTTTTTAATAAAAATTAGACATATATATATCACTTTGCATATTTCAAGTATTACGCGAGCAAAGCCGCGGGGTTTGCTAGTATAGCTATATTTGAAATATTAACTTAACAAAACTAATTTCCAATTACATGACATTTTAGCAAAACGTAATTCTTTAAAAATCTTAGATCGTGTTAACTTTAATTTAGATTTCTCATATTTTATGATTGGGAGTATGATAAACTCGAAAAAATATCTCTATATTGGTTTAAAAATAGTTTACCGTTTAAAGTCAGAGAATTTACACGCATAATATATGCAGAAAAAAAGAAAAATATATAAATATTGTTATTTTTTATAACATAATGTAAAACAGTCATATTTTAATGTGCCCAGTATGCTCTATTGTACAAGTCATCTCCATTATATTATGATGATAAACTCAAGACAGATTATTTGGTACTATGAGATTTTAATATCCGCTTAATAAAAGAAAACTACTTGGATGTGCCAATCCCAAAACTTTCTTCTATCTTATACATCTTAATACTTCAAAAAATAGTTACACATGTTAATACTTCAATATTATTAGTTCATTACTATACCATCTTTGATTTTCATCTTAAATGTCTGCTTCAGTCAATTAAATTAACTAAAAACGAGTTAACCTATATCATGATATTTGTTAAAACTAATAGTTTTTCCTTATTCTGTTGTTATCAGATGTTTGTGATTAGCCGGCTTAGCGAGAAGTGAGTTCCCGCCTTTGCACGAGCCGCCGATGGACAATAGAACTACGAAAAATCTAGAAAAGTATACAAAAAACGCCATCACAGAGCCCCATTACCGCGCGATATTTCCAAATTCAAGGAGGATCTGTTGGCCAAAGCCAAAAACATGCACAAAAAATTTGGTTCAATTTGTATGCATAATTTTATACAATTTTCAATTGTACAATAAAGAAAATGGTACAGGCATCGTAATTATAGCGACCCTTTCAACGGAATTTTTCCAAATTCAGGAAGGACCTTCATGCCATGAACAAAAAGAAACGCAAAAAATTTGGCTCAATTCTCTGCATAAATTCATACACTTTTCGATGGTATAATATTCAAAATGGCACAAAAATCGCTATTACAGCGCCCCCTACCCGCAATTTTTTTCCAAATTAAGGAAGGACCTGCTTGCCATCGCCAAGAACTTAAAATAAAAACTTGGTTCAATTCTATGCATACACTTTTCGATGGTACAATATGCAAAATAGCTATTACATCGCCCCCTAGTGGCAAATTTTTTCCAAATTCAGGGAGTTGCTGCTTGTCATAGCCATAAACTTAAAATAAAAATTTGGTTCAATTCCATGCATAACTTCATACACTTTTGGATGGTACAATATTCAAAATCGCTGTTACAGCGCCCCTTACCGGCGAATGTTTTCCAAACTGAGGGAGAATCTGCCTGCCAAAGCCAAAAACTTAAAATAAAAATTTGGTTCAATTCTATGCATAACTTCATACACTTTTGGATAGTACAATATTGAAAATCGCACAAAAATTGCTGTGACAGCGCCCCCTACCGGCGAATTTTTTCCAAATTCACGGAAGACCTACCTGCCATATCCAAAAACTTAAAATAAAAACTTGGTTCAATTCTATGCATAACTTCATACACTTTTTGATGGTACAATATTCAAAATAGCACAAAAAACGCTGTTACAGCGCCCTCTACTGGCGAATTTTTTCCAAATTCAGGGAGGACCTACCTGCCATATCCAAAAACTTAAAATAAAAATTTGGTTCAATTCTATGCATAACTTCATATACTTTTGGATGGTACAATATTCAAAATCGCACAAAAATCGCTGTTACAACGCCCCCTACCGGCGATTTTTTTCCAAATTCGGGGAGGACCTACCTGCCATAACCAAAAACTTAAAATAAAAATTTGCTTCAATTCTATGCATAACTTCATATACTTTTGGATGGTACAATATTCAAAATCGCACAAAAATCGCTGTTACAGCGCCCCCTACCGGCGAATTTTTTCCAAGTTCAGGGAGGACCTACCTGCCATATCCAAAAACTTAAAATAAAAATTTGGTTCAGTTCTATGCATAACTTCATATACTTTTGGGTGGTACAATATTCAAAATCGCACAAAAATCGCTATTACAGCGCCCCCTACCGGCGAATTTTTTCCAAATTCAAGGAGGATCTGCTTGCCATAGCCAAAAACTTAACATAAAAAATTGGTTCAGTTCTATGCATAACTTCATACACTTTTTGATGGTACAATGGCGACAGACACACGGACAGACGGACACACGGACACACGGACAGGCAGACATTTTCTATAAACATGTTTTTTGGGATCCCTGACCCCTAAAACATGTAAATCCGTCGAAAACCGGAAGTCGAAAAAAATTTCGATTACAATACGTTCTTCTATTGAAGATAGAAGAAAGTAAAAAAGGAAAAATATAATAAATTCAACGTAATTTCTTAAAACAGCTAATTTGTCCATTTAACCCATTTTGAAACTGCAATATTAACCCATTTCAAAACAGCGATATGTTTCATTAATAATGGTCACGTTTCCACTCTCTTTTCGGTAATACAGTAAACTGTGTAAGATGAAATTAATCACGACCGAAAAAAAATTCCTTCTTATACAGTATGCAACCTTAGACAAAGTTTGCTGTATGTCTATGGATTCTCCGATGCTTGCAATTGTCGCGAGCTATACAGATTACGCTTTAGACGGACTTTACTGTAGAAAAAATATATGTATGTGGGAATAGTAAATATTGAAATAAATTAGTCACACAGTATTTCAATTGATCACATTGGACTTATAAAAACATTTAATTAAAGAGATATTACATAAAAATTTAAGCAGTAGATGACAGATAGTAAACATGACTTAAAAAGGCCAGATGCCGATTTTACAATAATAAAACTAGTTGGATGTGCCAATCCCAAAACTTTCTTCTATCTTATACATCTTAATATGTCAAAACCTAGTTACACATGTTAATACTTCAATATTATTAGTTCAATACTATACCAACTTTGATTTTCATCTTAAATTTCTGCTCAAGTCAATTAAACGGACTAAAAAAGAGTTAATCTATATCATGATATTTGTTAAAATTATTAATTTTCCTTATTCTGTCGTTATCAGCTGTTTGCGAATAGCCGGCATAGCAGGAAGCGAGTTCCCGCCGCTGCATGAGCCGCCGATGCACAATAGAACTACGAAGAATCAAGAAAAGTATACAAAAATCGCTAGCACGGAGCCCCTTTACCGCGCAATATTTCCAAATTCAAGGAGAACCTGTTGGCCAAAGCCAAAAACAAGCACAAACATTTTGGTTCAGTTGTATGCATAATTTTATACCCTGTTCGATGGTACAATAATGAAAATGGCACAGAGATCGGAATTATAGCGACCCCTTCTTTCGGAATTTTTTTAAGTTCAGGGAGGACTTGTTTGCCATAGCCAGAAACATGCACAAAAAATTTGGTTCAATTATATGGATAACTTCATACACTTTTCGATGGTACAATAATGAAAATAATACAGACATCGCTATTATAGTGCCCCCTTCCGGCAGAATTTTTCCAAATTTAGGGAGGACCTTCGTGACATGACCAAAAATAAACACATAAAATTTGGTTCAATTCTATGCATAACTTCATACACTTTTCGGTGGTACAATATTCAAAATGGCACAAAAATTGTACAAAAATCGCTATTACAGCGCTCTCTACGAGCGATTTTTTACAAATTAAGGGAGGACCTCCTTGCCATAGCCAAGAACTTAAAAATTTTTTTTGGTTCAATTCTATGCATAACTTCATACACTTTTCGATGGTGCAATATTCAAAATCGCACAAAAATCGCTATTACAGCGCCCCCTAACGGCAAATTTTTTGCAAATTCATGGAGGACCTGCTTGCCATATCCAAAAACTTAAAATAAAAATTTGGTTTAATTCTATGCATAACTTCATACACTTTTGGACGGTACAATATTTAAAATCGCACAAAAATCGGTATTACAGCGCTCCCTACCGGCGAATTTTTTCCAAATTCAGGGAGGACCTGCTTGCCATAGCCAAAAACTTAAAATAAAAATTTGGTTTAATTCTATGCATAACTTCATACGCTTTTGGACGGTAAAATATTCAAAATCGCACAAAAAATGTTATATCAGCGCCCCCTACAGGCGAATTTTTTCCAAATTCCGGGAGGACCTGCTTGCCATAGCCAAAAACTTATAATAAAATTTTGGTTTAATTCTATACATAACTTCATACACTTTTTGATGGTACAATGGCGACAGACAGACGGACAGACGGACAGACGGACGGACGGACAGACGGACAGACGGACGGACGGACAGACAGACGGACGGACAGACGGACACACAGACAGGCAGACATTTTCTATAAACATGTTTTTTGGAATCTCTGACCCCTAAAACATGCGAATCCGTCGAAAACCGGAAGTCGAAAAAAATTTCAATTACAATACTTTCTTCTATTGAAGATAGAAGTTCTATACTATTATTAGTTCAATACTATACCAACTTTGATTTTCATCTTAAATTTCTGCTCAAGTCAATTAAACGGACTAAAAAAGAGTTAATCTATATCATGATATTTGTTAAAATTATTAATTTTCCTTATTCTGTCGTTATCAGCTGTTTGCGAATAGCCGACATAGCAGGAAGCGAGTTCCCGCCGCTGCATGAGCCGCCGATGCACAATAGAACTACGAAGAATCAAGAAAAGTATACAAAAATCGCTAGCACGGAGCCCCTTTACCGCGCAATATTTCCAAATTCAAGGAGAACCTGTTGGCCAAAGCCAAAAACAAGCACAAACATTTTGGTTCAGTTGTATGCATAATTTTATACCCTGTTCGATGGTACAATAATGAAAATGGCACAGAGATCGGAATTATAGCGACCCCTTCTTTCGGAATTTTTTTAAGTTCAGGGAGGACTTGTTTGCCATAGCCAGAAACATGCACAAAAAATTTGGTTCAATTATATGGATAACTTCATACACTTTTCGATGGTACAATAATGAAAATAATACAGACATCGCTATTATAGGGCCCCCTTCCGGCAGAATTTTTCCAAATTTAGGGAGGACCTTCGTGACATGACCAAAAATAAACACATAAAATTTGGTTCAATTCTATGCATAACTTCATACACTTTTCGGTGGTACAATATTCAAAATTGCCCAAAAATTGTACAAAAATCGCTATTACAGCGCCCTCTACGAGCGATTTTTTACAAATTAAGGGAGGACCTCCTTGCCATAGCCAAGAACTTAAAAATTTTTTTTGGTTCAATTCTATGCATAACTTCATACACTTTTCGATGGTGCAATATTCAAAATCGCACAAAAATCGCTATTACAGCGCCCCCTAACGGCAAATTTTTTGCAAATTCATGGAGGACCTGCTTGCCATATCCAAAAACTTAAAATAAAAATTTGGTTTAATTCTATGCATAACTTCATACACTTTTGGACGGTACAATATTTAAAATCGCACAAAAATCGGTATTACAGCGCCCCCTACCGGCGAATTTTTTCCAAATTCAGGGAGGACCTGCTTGCCATAGCCAAAAACTTAAAGTAAAAATTTGGTTTAATTCTATGCATAACTTTATACACTTTTGGACGGTACAATATTCAAAATCGCACAAAAATCGCTATTACAGCGCCCCCTACCGGCGAATTTTTTCCAAATTCAGGGAGGACCTGCTTGTCATATCCAAAAACTTAAACTAAAAATTTGGTTCAATTCTATGCATAACTCCATACACTTTTGGATGGTACAATATTCAAAATCGCACAAAAAATGTTATATCAGCGCCCCCTACAGGCGAATTTTTTCCAAATTCCGGGAGGACCTGCTTGCCATAGCCAAAAACTTATAATAAAATTTTGGTTTAATTCTATACATAACTTCATACACTTTTTGATGGTACAATGGCGACAGACAGACGGACAGACGGACAGACGGACGGACGGACGGACGGACAGACGGACGGACGGACAGACGGACAGACGGACACACAGACAGACAGACATTTTCTATAAACATGTTTTTTGGAATCTCTGACCCCTAAAACATGCGAATCCGTCGAAAACCGGAAGTCGAAAAAAATTTCGATTACAATACTTTCTTCTATTGAAGATAGAAGAAAGTAATATGAGAGCAACATTTTTACTTTCTCTCATCAAGCAAAACCAGCCACCTACATTAAGCCTTACATAAAAAGCAGTAATAAAACTAATTCTGTTATACTGAATACATGATCCATCATTTTGGATCGTCAATCTTTATAACCCCAATTGAGTTGCACTTTTTGATGTTTCTTTTTTTTTCTTTACTTATACTAGGGGGCTCGACCCCCTACGAGCTACGCTCGCCAACCCCCGTCCAGACACCGTAGACTCTAAATGCACGCTAATTTGATCGGCTTTCAAAAGATTTCGAAAGATTGAATTATAATTAAAAAAACAGTGGCGATCTCTCTATAAACGGATTTCTATTCATTTCTCTTTGATTGGGGAATTTTAACGCCAAATCCGTTGCGGTACTACTTGATTATCCCGTCGACCAATTTCGCCAAATTATATAAATCACCAAACCACTCGCCAAATTATACAAATTCACATAATTTTTATTTTAAATAACGAAAAAATAAATAAATTAGTACAACATTAATAAAAATACAAATAAAACGTCGAAATAAAAATAACTTGATGACTTAGACACGTGTAACAACATTTCAAAATAAGCTAATATAAAAGGAATTAAGTAAAGGAGTCTTTGTCTCCTGGTATTTTTTAACAAAGTGAAAAGAAAGTTCTTTTAAATGAGACATTTTAAATTAATCGTTTCTAATCTGACGTAATTTTGACCAAACTATTCTTTCTCTTTTTAATATTCACGTGAAAATACTTGTGTTAGAAAGGAAATATTATTTGCGCTTTCCTAACAAAAATAGTTGAAAATTATCCTCTTAAAATATCAAATAAATGTCTAGCGCAATTTCTAAATTTAAACCGTTTTGCAATATTATTTTGTGTTCATTTTATGTAATAACTGTAATGTGACGTAAATATGACGTAATTTCTCCTATTTAAGACTTCTAACGCATGTTAATAAATTTATTGTTTTACAAATTCCTTTCTCTCTTAAAATTCACGTGTAATTATAGTTTTTATGACGTAATTTTTAATAAGTTCCTGCTTTTTGTACATAATTATTTAATTCTAATTCCAAATATTTTTTTCTGTTTATAATAGTCACGTGTAAATAAATTTTTAATTTATTTACACGTATAAATATATTTTTTTGAAGCAAACATTATTGTTTCCGCTGTTTATACAGTTGGCAACAGTTTAAATTAATATCACTTTCTAAAATCTGTTAAAAATATCTCTAGAAAAGCTGAAAATCTGAATTTAAAATAGAAATAAAAATTAGTCAAAATAAAAAAAATTAATGCAATCTGCACTCCGGCAAATTCTAACGCATAAAATGATCTAAAAATGATTAAATTCCTATGAACAGTTTTTGCTCCCATAAAACTTTTTTAGTGGAACGATTTTGTCCAACTTTAGCATTAAATATCTCTTAAAATAATTCTTCGATCTGAAAACTGTCTACATCAGCGTGTTTATCAAACATTTCTGTATAATACTACCGATTTTCATATTTTTGTATGCATTATTTTTCTTAATATTAACGAAGAAAGACCTCCGGTCACAAAAAATTCAAAACCGGCGACGGCGGCGGCGACAGCGGTAGTTACTTTTTTTTAGAATAGAGAGATGCATATTGAAATGTTTCTTATTCATATAATACATAAATACCTCTAACAAGGGAACCACTTTTGGTGTTACTCGCACCTAGCATTGAGACTTGCTGCATTTTAAAGCACTATATTATGAAGTTTGAGAATCGATAAAATTTTTCTGTTAAAATAATATTTCTTGATTTTACAGCAGCATAACTTTCGGAAAATGCAATTTTCGAGACCATTTATCTGACTATTAACATTGAATTTTTTTTAAAAAAGCATTTAAAAATAAAAATTAGATAATAATAAGTATAAAATATTATAAAAAGTTCGAAAATTCCTTCAAAAACCCGCGTTTTTGATTTTGAAAAAATGCAACATTATATTCATATTTTTGGCGGGGAAACAGTTGGCGTTTATTTTCAAAAGTAGAGCTTTCCGGCAACCCTAGCCAAATATCATAGATGAATTTGTAATGGCTAGAAATTGTAATGTCCGAAATGTAGCAAAAAAAAAAAAAAAAAAAAAAAAAAAAAAAAAGAATAGTTTGCTTATTTTCTGCTTTACTAAAAAATAGTTTTCAATGATCTTCGAAGTTTTTATAGAATTATATTTATTACTTATATATTTATCGTCTGCATAGAAAAAGAAATTAAAACCTAATATTTATTTCTTATGCTATGAATTATTTAAAAAAATCGCAATCTGATATATTAGTAATATGTACTGTATATTTACTCTTTGGATAAAGCGGGCGGAAAATTGTAGCGTCATATTTGGCGACTGAACTCACTTTTGGCGTGAAATAAACAAATAAAAATGTAATAATTGTCTGAGCGAAGCGAAGGCTAATACTCAGCGAAATATTACTGTCCGGACACATTAGAGCTATGATGGATATTAACGCCATGTCCTACTAAAAAAAAAAGCCTAATAAAAACCTTTCGTCAAGCATAACTCAAAAAATATTTGTCGGATTTCGTTTCTGATTGCACCAGAAGGTACCTCTGAGGGCCATCTACTGAATGCACCTACTATGAAAAATAAGTTTCAAACCGTTTAAAAATTATATTTCAAAAACTGATAAAAAAGCACAATTTATCTGCATACGTCACAGAAATTTGGTGTGCGTCACTTTCACCGGTGGATGCGTTCGTCTTTGTTCGTAGACAACTGGTTTGAACACATGGAGCAAAAAAAAAAAAAAAAAAAAAAAAAAAAAATACGCACGCAGTAATATTGAATAAATCAGTTTCAACCACGTGATCACAAACCTTGCAACAACCCGTGGCAACCAGTTTTGATGGGCAAACAAATAATAATGCAGTACTCCGTTCCACGGTGACTGTTTTTATGCTGTTGTATAAAATCTGGACTGTTGTATGACATACAACAGGCTAAATCCGGCTAAAAACTCAGGCTAAAAGGTAGTTGTCAGTCTATCGACTGGAAATTAACAGATTTTTTTAATACTCGTATAACGAAATTTAGAAACGATTGTGAATGATTAAAACAAGACATGAGTGTTTATTGCTACGGGAAGTTATCTTTCTCTGGATGTCTGTCTGTCTATCATACAGCATGCAATTTTCTTGAAAAGGATGATATTATTATGCAGTAAAACCTCCATAACGGGCACACCCGATTAGTGGACACCTCTATTTAGCGGGCATTTTTTCCATTACCAACACTTAAATAACTCTACATGTTTTACTCTCAGTAGCGGACACCTCCAAATAGAGGACAAATTCTGCCCTCCCGAGGTGTTCGCTATTCAGAGGTTTTACTGGTAAAACCTCCATAATGGACACACCCGATTAGCGGATACCTCTATTTAGCGGACATTTTTTCGATTACCAACACTTAAATAACTCTACATGTTTTACTCTCAGTAGCGGACACCTCCAAATAGAGGACAAATTCTGCCCTCCCGAGGTGTTCGCTATTCAGAGGTTTTACTGGTAAAACCTCCATAATGGACACACCCGATTAGCGGATACCTCTATTTAGCGGATATTTGTTCGATTACCAACACTTAAATAACTCTACATGTTTTACTCTCAGTAGCGGACACCTCCAAATAGAGGACAAATTCTGCATTCTCGAGGTGTCCGCTATTCAAAGGTTTTACGGTATATATTATTGATAGTTATTTTACAGGGCCGCACAAAATAATAAGAATATATGAAACGAATATAAACTAAACTCGGGATTGGTAGATCGCTGATGGTAATGTAATTTTAGGATGTTGTTACAGTCATCCGCAGCATGTTTTTAGAGTTTCGTTCATCTAACGAAACCATACATGTCTCACTCTTTTGTCTGTCTGTCTGTCCGTCTGTCACAGAGCCCGGCCTCAGAAACTATATATGTCGGAGACTTGAAAATTTTTATACTTATAGCTGAATACCACACATCAAACGGCAAATAATAAAATTTTGAAAAAGTCTAATATTTAACTCTCTGGGCTCTAACTTGTGCATTTTAAGCAATTTTTCTAACTCAGCCCCTAATTAAGTTAGAGACATGAAATTTTGCATACTTATAGCTGAAATCCTCACATCAAACGAAAAATAATAAAATTTTGAAAAAGTCTAATATTTAACCCTCTGGGCTCTAACTTATGTATTTTAAGCAATTTTTCTAACTCATTTTCTAATTAAGTTGGTGACTTGAAAGTTTGCATACTTATAGCTGAACACTTGCGATAACACGATAAATCATAAAATTTTGAAAAAGTCATATTTAACCCTCTAGTCTCTAACTTCTGTATTTTAAGCATTTTTTTTTAACTCAGCCCCTAATTAAGTTGGAGACATGAAATTTTGCATACTTATAGCTGAACACCTCACATCAAACGACAAATAATAAAATTTTGAAAGAGTCTATTATTTAACCCTCTGGGCTCTAACTTGTGTATTTTAAGCAGTTTTTCTAACTCAGCCCCTAATTAAGCTGGAGACATGAAATTTTGCATGCTTATAGCTGAACACCTCACATCAAACGACAAATAATAAAATTTTGAAAAAGATTTAATATTTAACCCTCTGGTCTCTAACTTGTGTATCTTAAACAATTTTTCTAACTCAGCCCCTAATTAAGTTGGAGACATGAAATTTTGAATACTTATAGCCGAACACCTCATATCAAACAACAAATAAAATTTTGAAAAAAACCTAATATTTAACCTCTAATATTTTGTCTCGCGCAATTTTTAAATTTAAACTGTTTCGCAATATTATTTTTTGTTCATTTTGCACAATAAGTGTAATGTGACGTAATTTCTTCTATTTAAGACTTCTAACGCATGTTAATGAATTTATTTTACAATATCCTTTCTCTTTTAAAATTCACATGTAAATATAGATTTTATGGCGTAATTTCCAATAAGTGCCTGCTTTTTATACCTAATTATTCAATTCTAATTTGAAGGTTTATTTCTGTTTATAATAGTAACATGTAAATATTTTTTTTTTATTTGAAGCAACCATTATTGTTTGCGCTGTTTATATAGTTGGCAACAGTTTAAATTAATACCATTTTCTAAAATACGTAAAAAATATCTGTCGAAATGCTGAATATTTGAATTTAAAATAGAAATAAAACCTCAAAAAATGAGTCAAATTAAAAAAAATTAATGGGATCTGCACACCGGGATCTTCTATTGAATAAAATGATCTAAAAATTATTAAATGCCCATGTATAGTTTTTGCTCCTATAAAACTTTTTTAATGGAACGATTTTGTCCAAATTTAGCATTAAATACCTCTTAAAATAATTCTTCGATTTGAAAACTGTATGCATCAGCGTGTTGATCAAACACTTCTCTATAATACCACCTATTTTCATATTTTTGTATGCAATAGTTTTCTTAATATTAACGAAGAAAGACCTCCGGTCACAAAAAATTCAAAACCGGCGGCGGCGGTGACAGCGTTAGTTACATTTTTTAGAATAGAGAGAGATATAAAAATGAAAACTTGTCTATCTGTCTGTTTGCAATTCTATAAAAATCCACAATTTGGAAGCCAAAATTGTGAAAAGATACGTACATGTGTATTAAAACATGGCCGAGGCAACTAAAGTAATCCGGAATCGAAATAATTTATAGTTAATTTTTAATTAATAAAAAATCACCAGTTTAACAGCAATTTCTCATCAAATTTAAACATTTTTCGTTATAGCAGTCCCCAACAATTAAAATACACAATAAAATTATTACTACAACAATTAATTTTCTATTGCAAGATTTCCACGTGAAAAATGAAAATGAAATAAATAGTTTGCAGAATTTTAAAAAAGGTGAATATTACATCAAAACTTTACATTATTTACATACATATATTATTTGCATACAAATATTACATCAACAATTAATTTTCTATTGCAAAGTATTCACGTGAAAAATGAAAATGAAATAAATAGTTTGACGAATTTAAATGAAAGTGAATATAACTTCATAACTTTTCTATTTCAAGGTTTCCACGTGAAAGAGGAAAATATTAAGTCATATTGGAAACATAAAGGACGTGGTGGATATACTATAACGTCATATGAGTGTGAAAAATGTATTCAAGCATGATAAAAACCCGATTAGGGAAATATTGGCGTATTTTAACATTATTGCTTCAATTATAAATTGAAATAAGTTCATTTATAGCTGTATTCTTTTGCGTGTGTTGTATACATTTATACATTTTTATAAAGCGTTTTCATATGATTCATTCATACAACATTTCGACTGCTTTTTTAATGTTTGTTTTGTGTTGTATGTTAAATTTTGAAATTGATTTTTCAGAACAAACATCCTTCAAATTCTGGGCAACGCCGGGCACTTTAGTTTGTAATAGATAAATGGCTTTTGTATCTGTACATCTAATGCTAATATTATAAAGCGTTATAATATTATAAAGTATATAATATTATTAATGCTTGTTCGTTTGTGAGGTGTTATCTCTGAAACTACATAGCCAACTTAAAAAAATGTTGGTGGCCATCTGTGCTCCGAAAAAAAGGCTGTATTTTATGTCAGTGCAAGAACCTACATCTCTGCAGGAGCAAAAAAGTTCTAAAAACACGATTTCTGTGATATTGATTGAGTTAGAAATTTTAAATTTGGTGCGGTAGTTACTTTTAAGATGTAAGTACTCGTAATGAACGCTCTCTTAAAGGTTCAATTTGACGGATAAACGTAAAAATTTCTAGAAAGGATCTAAACTATGATTTATTTGGAATACTGAAATTTTTGGGATACTGTTGGGGTTAGAAACTAGAACTTTGGCATGGTAGTAATTTATAAGATGTAAATGCTCGTTGTAGAACGAATTCTAAAAAATCGAAAGACTAAACAAAGCGGAAAAAGATTTAGTAAATATGATCTAAGTAACGAAGTACATGGAATTGTTAGGAACATAAACATGAAAATTGACATGGCTGTATTTATCATGACGTAAATTCTCGCAATAGAACAATTTCTAAAAATGTCGCTATATAAAACCGTGCAGAAACAAAAAACTTTCGAAAATTTTCTATTTCTGTGTTACTGCTGAGCCCAAAATCTTGAAATTTTGCTTCGGGTTAGTTTTAAAATATACAATTGTTTCTATGAATGGTTTCTAAAAAATTAAAAATATAAAAGGATGAAATTAACGGAAAGCGTTCTCAATTACCATTAATTTGGAATTATTAGGTATAGCAACTTTAAATATTTCATAATGCTGCATTTCCTCCGCAAAACACGCAATTTAAATGCAACAAAACTGACAGATACCCTCCTAGCATTAAATAAATTGTGTAAATATTGAAAAAAGACCTGTATGAAACAGTGAGTAGGTTGCCCGAAAGTTGTTAAAGTGTTCCTTCTCTAGGCTTTTCTCTCTCTCTCGCCAAGACCACTAACAGAGGGAAGTTCCGTTTTAAATGTGATATGAATTTTTTATCTGATTCATTTTTCTAGACATTTTATCATAAGGTCATATTCTCAATTATCATTAGTAGATTTTTTATATATTAACTTATTCTGGTGAAATTTCATAATCGGGTTCATATTGGCGTATGTTTGTTAGCTTGCATGATTTGCTGAATAAATATGTATGGATTTGTAAAATACTTCAAATGACACTTTGACAGCTCAAAAGTTATGCAGATTATATATTCAGATCTTGTGTCATACTTTATGTTGAAATCATTTACGATTTCTTTTATTTAATACATGCTAAATACAGCTCAACTTGTGCAGAATATGTTTGAAAACAAAACAAAACAGCGGATGTAGTGTCCAGCATACACTCATCATTTAAATCCGATCGAGCATATCTAAAACACTCTAACGAAGCATTGCATGCCACTGTTAATGTATTCGGTGCTTTGATACTATATCACGTTTTGAGGAGAGAATTCCTTAACTGTTATCGACAACCTCATTGCATCCGTGGAAAACAGATATTGTACAATATTAACTATTCCGGGGGAGCACACACCATATAAAGTATAGTCCATTCTTTTTAAACATCATATATTTGTCATTTAAAGTTACTCAAATTGGTGCCGAGCGTCTGATTATGCTCTTGACATCATTTTATACAGTTAAAATTCCAATATAAGATAATTTAGTGTTTCATTTTCTATTTTACTTTTAATATATTGCGTACTTTCAATTTTATATCCATGCATGGCTGTCCTCTGCATGGTTTGATTTCCCATTTTTTTTTAAACAGTGTATGCGAATTTATGTATAAGATTTTGTAATTCTACGATTCGTTTATTTTCATCATTTCAATTTATCGCAGTATATGGACAATTAAAAATAACATCTCACTTTATTTGCTTCCACATGTTATTATTAAATCTATGTTCTCAGCAATATCGCTCAGACTAATCCCTCTGAGGGAAGTCCTAGTAAAAAATTAAAAATATAAAAAAGTATAAAAAATATGATTTTAGCAGAGAAATTTTATCGGTTCTCTAACTTTTATGTATAGGGCTACAGAACGCACCAGGTCTCGATGCTAGGTGCGAGCAACACCAAAAGTGGTTCCCTCGTAAGTTTAATTTAGAAGATGCATTTTGTCCATCTGGTGTGCAAATCAAATTTGTTGAGGAGTAGCTTTTTATATATTTCTACACTTTGTAATTTTGTGTGTGCGTGGGGGGGGGGGGGGAGAGGATGCCGTTTTCTTTCTATAACCTGAGTATCTATAAATTTTGAATTAATAGAGTACATTTCTGTCTAATAAAAATGTGATGCCAGTAATTTAAATTGTTCGAAAAAAAATATTAGAACTTAAACTCGCTTATGTTTACACATGCAGCTATTGCCATCACCTATTGGGAAAAGCAAATTTTGTGTTATCTATATTCTTTACAAATAATGAAAAGACATAAAGCTCTGTTTTCAGAGGGAATTGCTACACATGTTTTCATAACGTCTACACCAAATGTATCAAGATATCTGCGCATGCACATTATGCATACATTTTGTAAAAAACAACAACATCAAAAGGAAATGAAGAACGTGTTACATGTAAGACGTGTGTAGCTAATATACAAAAGCGGTAAAAAAGTATTTGAACATGGTCTTGTAATTTTGTAATTATTAATGTACATAATTTGAGTGTGAAATTTAGAAAAATAAATGTTCTCGACTCATAAAATAGATAATACAAAGAAATTGTAAGAATTTTAAATGGTGGCATTTCAAATACAAAGTCCAGAAGATTTTACTAGAAAAAAAGTATTTGAGCATTTATTTTTTATAATGTGACGTATACTTTGTTTGAAAATAAAATCTATAATAATAAAAGAACAGATCGCTCTGTGTGTGTGTATGTGTGTGTGTGTGTGTGTTGGTGTGTGTGTGTGTGTGTCGGCGACGGCTAGCAAAATCTACGGCGCGTACGAGGTTCAAAATTTTTCCGAAGAGAGTCCAAGGCCTCTCCTAATGCACCTGGCTTTCAGAATTATAATATTCTAATTAATAGCTGAGTAATTAATTTACAAACGCAACTCACTTTCATCAAAAGTACGCTTTTTCTCGGCTTTCTTTAATCCGCTTGCTTTCGATTGGTTGGTTGTATAAGTTTTCTCAGAAGAAATTAAATAAACCGGGATAGCAATGGATGTGTTCAAGATGCACGCGTGCCGCGCGCGCGAGCTCATCAGGAGACAGGAACATGGAGTGGGTCTTTATCGTTGATGGAATAAACATTCAGCGCGTTCAGGAATAAATCACGGTTTGATTAATTACGGTGCTAATTATAAAGATAATTTGTTGAAATTGAGAGGCGAGCTAGATGGCTAAATGGATAGCGCTTTGAACTCGACACTGGGGGCTATGGGTTCGAATCCTTCGCGCCCCAAATTGTTTTAAAAGTTTTTTTTTTTTTTTTTTTTGGTTGCTTTATATTTTTCATAATAAATAAGATACTTTTGATAAAGATAAATTTTTATATTTATAAGACAGAAGCATATGTATTTCTATTATGATAATAAAATACTTATTTAAATACCAGAAAATGAGGTATTTCGCTGTGAAAGTTTTACATTTGAACGCCTTTTAATATTCAAAGTGATATTAAACAAATGAAAAAATAAGTATTGCGCGAAAATATACGTTTGCGCTTAGGATAATTTCTTAATGCGTTTCTTTCCTTTTTTTTTTTTTTTTTTTTTTTGAGTAATTTAAGAGCGAATTTTTGTCAAGACTGCGATGCAAATCATATTTTACGGTGTTAAAATCATCATGGAAAATATTATAAAAATAAAATGTAATAGATGTGTAATATTTTAACTAAAAATATCTGCACATACAGTAGAACCTCGATTATCCGAAGTAATTGAGACCGATCATCTTTCGGAAAATAGAAATTTTCGGATAATCGAGAATGCTTCAATTTTAAGTTTAAGGAGAAATATATGCAAAATTTCTTATTATGGTAACAAGTGCTTCATAAAAGTAAAGAAATAACAAAATAGAAACAAGAATAAATTACCTGAATTTTAATTTTGAAATTAAGTACCTTTTACATATATCACAAGGGTTTAAAAAATGTTTTGTCTGTCGCAGTTTCGATTGCTTTTGCTTTGAAGCTCTATCACGAAGTTTTTTAATATTACTTCACCAGTATCGCAGTGCTAGGCCCTTATATCTAGGGCCGCTTTTTAAGCATTTACACCATTATTGCGCATTTTTTATAAATATTATTCTAATGATTATTCCATATCCTATGATTAATTTTGACAAATTGAAGATCTAAACCGCTAAGTACTAAAACGGTTTAACATGTTTTCATGTTAGGGCCCTGTTCTCAACTATCAGTTGTCTCCTTTTGGGCCCTCTATTATAACTCCCTTAAAAATAGTCCGATTCACTAGCTTTTTCTTTTCTAACAATATCTTAGGTTCTCCAGCTGTTACACGAACGAAAAAAAAAAATTGCAGACTTCAGCTACCACATATTTTAAATATCAATCGCCTTCTTGGGTCCTTGGTGAAGTTCTTTAAAAACGATCCGAATGCCTTGCAATTTTCTTTACCATTGTTCTAGCATCATCTGACTAAACTACATGCCACTTAAGTTCCTGACCCCCTGGGATCGGGTACAGGGACCTTGAAGCTTTTGCACCATAAATTGTTAATAGATTGCCCCTCTTAATCCGATCTTCATTTTTGGAACCAATTTTTCAATTTATTTATTCTCCCGTTTCTATATTCCAGTTCAAATCCTGGGGCACCCTAGGGTCCCGTAGGGCTCGATCCGGGACCCCTTGAACTTTTTGTTTGCCATGTATTTTTCACCCCCTAACTTTCTCACCTTCTCATTGCATAATTTTAAAATTGAGTTTTAGACTCTTCTCCCTGGACCAACAACTTCATATTTTTATTAGAGCCCTAGGGCTCTTTTTAAGCATTTATCCCATTTTGTGCGCATTTCTTTAAAATATTAATCTAATAATTAATTCATATCCTATGCTTAATTTTGACTAATTGAAGATCTAAAACGCTAAGTACTAAAACATTTAAACATGTTTTCGAGTTAGAGCACTGTTCTGAACTATCAGTAGGCACCTTTGGAGCCCCCTATTATAATTCCCTTAAAAATAGTCAGATTCACTTGCTTTTTTTCCTAACATCTTAAGTACTCTAGCTGCTACATGAACGAAAAAAAAAAAATCAGACTTCAACTACCATCAATTTTGAATATTAATCGCCTTCTTGGGGCTCTTGATTCTTCAAAAATGATCCGAATTCCTTGCAAATTTCTTTACCATCGTTCTAGCGTCCTCTAATTACTTTAAAAACTACTCAAAAGTGTCTTTATACCAAACTACATACCACTTAAGTCCCTTCCCCTTGGTGCCCGGTACAAGGCTCCTTGAAGCTTTTGCACAATAAATTATTAATAAATTGCCCCACTTAATCCGATCTTCATTTTTGCCATTTTTGCATTTAATCATTCTACTGTTACTATATTCCAGTTAAAATCCGAAGCACCTTACGGTCCTGTAGGGCCCAATCCGGGTCCCTACAGGTGTGCCATGCATTTTTCACTACCTAATTTTCTCACCTTCTGATTGCATAATTTTTAAATTGAGTCTTAGACTCCTCTCCCTAGACAAACACCCTCATATTTTTATTCGGGCTCTAGGGCCCCTTTATAAGCATTTACGCCATTTTGGGGCATTTCTTTAAAATATTATTCTAATGATTATTTCATACCCTATGATTAATTTTGACTAATTGAAAATCCAAAACGCTAATTACTACAACATTTAAACTTGTTTTCATTTTAGGGTCTTACTCTCAACTATCAGATGGACCATTTTGGGCCCCCTGTTATAGCTCCTTTAAAAATGGTCCGATTCACGAACTTTTTTTCTAACAACTTCTTAGGTTCTACAGCTACTACATGAACAACAACAAAAAAAAATTTGCATACTTCAACTACCACCAATTTTGAATATTATGGGGTCTCAGGACTCTTAAAGCTCTAAAATTTTCGAAATTTTAATTTTTTTAGATGTTAAACTTCTATGTTTTCTGAACATTTTGATATAATTGTTATCTTGAAATTCCCATTAGAACAGAAGTTAGGGCATTTAGAATTATACCCGCTCAATAGCTGAAGCGGTGTTTCCAAAACTTTGAAGTCATTTTTCTCCAAATGACGTTTTTGTGCATAACGCGCACGATATCTCAAAAACTTCTGAATATTTTTTCATGCAATTTTCAAAACATATGTTTCATGTTAGTCTGTATAAACTGAACCTAAAATTTCCTTTTTGTTGTAAAAATAAAATATTATTTTAGGGTTTATGTTGTTGAAATTTTCTAAATTTTGCATTAGCTAAATACAACTTTGTATTAAAAATATAAAAATGCTTTAAATACAACGTTATTTAGGTTCAGTGTAATTATTATAATCTGAGGTATAAGTAGGCATCAAAATTTTCATTCTAGTTGCAAAATTTATTTTGTAATCGTGCGCATAAGCTGTTATGCCGATTTTCTGCTTGACAAATGTCTGACAGTTTTGAGCCCCCTGTAAATGCTTATTCTGCATCTTGCAATTTTTCTAATATTGGAAATGAAAGGACATACTTGTATCTTTCATTCCATTTAAAATTGTGTCTTAATATCAAGTACATTTTAAGATATTAAATGTTAAAAATGCTCCTTTTTTTTCATTTTTTCCAATTTTAAGAGTCCTGAGACCCCTTAATTGTCTTCTTGGGGCCTTGGTTGCAGCTTCTTTAAAAACTATCCTATTCTATTGCAATTTTCTTTAACTTAGTTATAGCGTCTTCAAGCAACTTTAAAACCGCTACTAAATTTTCGTATACCCAACTACTTTCTAGATAACACTCTTGCCCCCAAGGCCCGGTCTTTCTTTATACCTCAGCTACCACCTTTTTCGAACATTAATCTCCTTTTCCAGCATCAACTTACGTCAATTCACCACAGCCGTAAATTAAAAATCGCGTTACTTTAAACATATCTTTAGATAAGAGATTTCATCCATTTATTAAATGTGTGTTAATGCTAATCTCAATGCTAACTGTAAGTCATGAAATTTAGAAGGGGAGGGGCATCTTCCACCGCTTGGGGGCTCAATATTTCCTCGGGTTTAAGGGCCGAATTTCAACGGGATTTGCTTCCTTTAATTTAGATTACAATTCAGCTACTTTCTGTATTATGAAATTTTATCTTGGACTTTAGTTACCAACATTTTCTAACATTAATGGTGCATTCATTTTTATTATTATTCTATGGGCTTGATTCCTACGAGGTTTGTCTCACTCAACTTGGTTTTTGATTGTCTCCAGCACGTTCAGGCACTTCCGGTAAATGCTGCCGTAGATAGCGGGGAACTAGATTACAGGTTTTTTAGAAAAGAAGTTTTATTGGAACACAGTAGATGCTGCGGAAGGAAATGGGGCCTCCGAAATTAGGTTCATTTAAAAGAATTTCCAAAGATATAAAATCATGCAAACTTAAGTTTTGTTTAAGGTTATTATTTACAAACCCCGGGCAACGCCGGGCGTGTCTGCTAGTATGTAATATTTTGTTAACAATCCATTAACTAAGAATTTATTGTAATTCGAGTAAAAGGAAATTTTAAAAATGGCTTTCGCATTCTTCTGCTGTATCTTTTTGAAGTAGATGTAGGTCGCCCAGTTCTCAAGTGAGCTTCAATCTTTCATGTACTAGAATAATTTTTTAATTAATGTACTGAAACATATAAACATTCAATTTTAAAGAATACGCAATATGACTAGAAAACTCTACTTTTTAACACTTTCCAACAAATTTAAAAAGTGACACTCTGATTGTCTGTCCGTCTGTCCGCGCTCTAACCCTCCTAAATATACTCCGATTGTTCTGAAATTTTGGGATGTTATTAGCCTCTACCATAGCACGATCCCTGCTTCAAATGAAGTTTGTAGCATGTTTAGTTCATTTACAAGGACGGTCAAAAGTATACCGTTACATTACGGCCAATGGGAAAAAGTTGTTTCAAATGATTTATAAATGTGTTACACCCTTTCAAACGCAATAAAATTTATAAAAATTTAAGAAGTGTACTAAAATATGCATTCTGTAGAATATGTGGTGTAAAGAATTGTTATTATTTATTTACAGGGCCACACGAAAGAGTTCCGTTACATAATGGTATAGGGGGAATTATCTGCGGTGTATTTCAATCATGTTAAACTATTTCATATATAATGAAATTTATATACGTCGCTAATGTTTACTATAAGTTATTTCATGTATAATGAATATCATGCATAGCATTTACAGGCTTAGCATTTATATAGGGACACACAAAAGATTTCAGATACTATATTGTATCCGAAGTACTGTTCATTAGCGATGATTGCTGGAAATGCATTTTTAATTATGATATGCGCTTTTTTGATTCACTACATTTATGCATAGTATATGGTGTATATATGTCGTAGGCTAATTGAGAAATCCGGCTCTTTGCAAACAGCCTAGGCTCTTTGCAAAGAGCCGGGCTAATTGGAGAATCCATCTCCCTTTTTCCAATTAGCCTGATATTTTTCAGGCTTATTGCAAAGAGCCTAGAAAGCGTTAGGCTAATTGAAAAATGACCACTTATTATCCGATCAGGGTGATATTTTTAGCTCACAGGCTATCAAAGCCTGAGAGCTTATGTGCCCGCCGATTATGTATGTACGTGTGTACGTACGTATGTACGTATGTACGTACGTTACGTACGTATGTACATAACGCGATAACTTTTGATAGAAATATCCGATTTGCTTCAAATTTTTTTTTTCTAGGTTCATTCTGATAAGGTGCTTCCCTGATTAGTTTTTGGGGTTCATTGGTTAAGGATAAAGGGGAAAAGGGGGCTAGTCCCCCCCCCCCTTAATTTATATAAATGGGTTTTTCATGCAGAAATATTCGATTTGCTCCAAATTTGGTATACCGGTTTATTGTGTTAAGGAACTTCCCTGATTAGATTTGGAAGCTCATTATTTAAGTATAAAGGGGGAAAGGGGGCTACATCCTTAATTTAGATAAATCGGTTTTTCATGATGAATTATTCGATTTGTTCCAAATTTGGTATACCGGTTTATTAAGTTAAGGAGCTGCTTTGATTAGATTTGGAGGTTCATTAGTTACATATAAAGGGATGGGGGGGCTAACCCCCCCCCCCGT
Source organism: Maratus speciosus (assembly GCA_963932465.1). Lineage (NCBI taxonomy): Eukaryota > Metazoa > Arthropoda > Arachnida > Araneae > Salticidae > Maratus > Maratus speciosus. The sequence goes on along the minus strand of OZ010788.1, from coordinate 350,404,230 downwards.
AATTTAGATAAATGCGTTTTTCATGCAGAAATATGCGATTTGCAATAAATTTGGTATACAGGTTAATTATGTTAAGCAGCTTCCCTTATTACATTTGGAAGATCATTATTATGTACAAAGGGGGGAAAGGGGGGCAATTGCCTCTCCCCTTAATTTAAATAAATGCGTTTTTCATGTAGAATTATTCGATTAGCTCAATTTTGGTATACTGGTTTATTTTGTTAAGGAGATGGCTTGATTAGATTTGGAGGTTCATTAGTTAAGTATAAAGGGAGGAAAGGGGGGGCTAGCCCCACCCTTAATTTTGGTAAATGGGTTTTTAATGAAAAATTATTCGATTTGCTCCAAATTTGGTATACCGGTTTATTATGTTAAGGAGCTTCCCTGATTAGATTTGGAAGTTCATTAGTTAAGTATAAAGGGAGGAAAGGGGGGGGGCTAGACCCCCCCCCTTAATTTAGATATATGGGTTTTTCATGCAGAGTTATTCGATGTGCTCCAAATATTGTATACCGGTTTATTATGTTAAGGGGCTTCCCTGATTAGATTTGGAAGTTCGTTAGTTAAGTATAAAGGGAGAAAAGAGGGGCTAGACCCCCCCTTAATTTAGATAAATGGGTTTTTAATGAAAAATTATTCGATTTGCTCCAAATTTGGTATACGAGTTTATTATGTTAAGGAGCTTCCCTGATTAGATTTGGAAGTTCATTAGTTAAGTATAAAGGGAGGAAAAGGGGGCTAGACACCTCCCCCCTTAATTTAGATAAATAGGTTTTTCATGCAGAGTTATTCGATTTGCTCCAAATTTCGTATACCGGTTTATTATGTTAAGGAGGTTCCCTGATTAGATTTGGAGGTTCATTAGTTAAGTATAAAGGGAGGAAAGGGGGGCTAGACACCTCCTCCCTTAATTTAGATAAATGGGTTATTCATGCAGAGTTATTCGATTTCCTCTAAATTTCCTATACCGGTTTATTATGTTAAGGAGCTGCCTTGATTAGATTTGGAGATTTATTGGTTAAGTATAAAGGAGGGACAGGGGCTAGTGTCCCCTCAATTTAGATAAATGGGTTTTTCATACAGAATTATTCGATTTGCTTCAAATTTGGTATACCAGTTTATTACGATATGGATTCCTTCATTTGATTTGGAGGTTCATCGGTTAAGTATAAAAGGGGGAAGGGGGGCAATTGCCTCTCCCCTTAATTTAGAGAAATGGATTTTCATACAGAATTATCTAATTTTTTTTTTTTTTCAACCGGATCCGAACTTGAAGGTTCCATTTGAAGTCAACCCAAGAACCGACCAGAACCAGGTTTCGGTTTGAGTTCAATTTGAACATTCAGGTTCGTATCGGGTTGCCGGTGGACGGAGATTATTTTGTCTGGCTTGCATCGGGTTATATTTCTTTGGAATATTTTTGTCGGTTAAGATTTGGTTCGGGACGGGTTTTGGGTTGACTTCGAATGGAATTTTTACGTTCTGGTAGCGTTGCGTGTCCACGGAAACTAATTTGTCTTGTTCGGATCCGGTTATCGATCTTTAGAATATTTTTGTCGGTTATCAGATTTCGTTCGGGATTTCGGGTTTTTTCAAAAGGAACTCTCAGGTTCGGGTCGGGTTGCATGTGGACAGAAATTATTTTGTCTTGCTCGGATCGGGGTGCGGTCTGTTGTAATTTATTTTTCGGGTTTGGGTAAGGTTATGCGTTAATAAACCTAATAAAAAGAAAATTGCCCTGTTAAACTGATGGCATTGAGCTCACAGTTTATTCACACTAATCGTATATTATACTCTTCTTTCAAAGAATAATGCCCCTCGAAAAATAAATGAAGGGATTAGTCTCCGTTGCCCCCCTTTCTACTGAACCAAAGAACCTCCAAATCTAATCAGGGAAGCAATTTAACATAATAAACTGGTATACCAAATTTGAAGCAAATCACTTAATTCTGCATGAAAAAACCATTTCACTAAATTAAGGGCGGTATTAACTCCCCCATTTCTCCCTTTATGCTGAACCAATGAACTTTCAAATATAATCAGAAAAGCTCCTTATTAGATTAATCCTAGAAAAAAAATTAAACAAAATTAGATAATTCTGCATGAAAACACATTTATCTAAATTAAGGGGAGAGGCAATTGCCCCCCTTTCTCCCCGTTTATACTTAACCAATGAAGGAACTTTATACCCGTTTATACTTAACCAACCTCCAAATCAAATGAAGGAAGCCATATCGTAATAAACTGGTATATCAAATTTGAAGCAAATCGAATAATTCTGTATGAAAAACCCATTTATCTAAATTAAGGGGACTCTAGCCCCTGCCCCTTCTTTATGTTTAACCAATAAATCTCTAAATCTAATCAAGGCAGCTCCTTAACATAATAAACAGGTATACGAAATTTGGAGCAAATCGAATAAATCTGCATGAAAAACCCATTTATCTAAATTAAGTGGGGGGTGTCTAGCCCTTCCTCCCTTTATACTTAACTAATGAACCTCCAAATCTAATCAGGGAAGCTCTTTAACATAATAAACCGGTATACGAAATTTGGAGCAAATCGAATAACGCTGCATGAAAAACCCGTTTATCTAAATTAAGGGGGGGAGTCTAGCCCCCCTTTCCTCCCTTTATACTTTACTAATGAACCTCCAATTCTAATCAGGGAAGGTCCTTGACATAATAAACCGGTATACGAAATTTGGAGCAAATCGAATAACTCTGCATGAAAAACCCATTTATCTAAATTAAGGGGGAGGGGGGGGGTCTAGCCCCACCCCTTTCCTCCCTTTATACTTAACTAATGAACCTCCAAATCTCATCAGGGAAGCTCCTTAACATAATAAACCGGTATACCAAATTTGGAGCAAATCGAATAAATTTGCATAAAAACCCATTTACCTAAATTAAAGGGGGGGAGGCTAGCCCCCCCCCCCACTTTCCTCCCTTTATACTTAACTAATGAACCTCCAAATCTAATCAAGCCATCTCTTTAACATAATAAACCAGTATAACAAATTTGAGCTAATTGAATAATTCTACATGAAAAACGCATTTATCTAAATTAAGGGGAGAAGCAATTGCCCCCCTTTCCCCCCTTTATACATAATAATGATATTCCAAATGTAATCAGGGAAGCAGCTTAACATAATTAACCGGTATATAAAATTTATAGCAAATCGCATATCTCTGCGTGAAAAACCCATTTATCTAAATTACGGGGGGGGGATAGCCCCCCTTTCCTCCCTTTATATGTAACTAATGAACCTCTAAATCTAATCAAGGCAGCTCCTTAACTTAATAAACCGGTATACCAAATTTGGAGCTAATCGAATAATTCATCATGAAAAACCGATTTATCTAAATTAAGGGGGTAGCCCCCTTTCACCCCTTTATACTTAAATAATGAGCTTCAAATCTAATCAGGGAAGCTCCTTAACACAACAAACCGGTATACTAAATTTGGAGCAAATCGAATATTTCTGCATGAAAAACCCATTTATATAAATTAAGGGGAGGGTGGTCTAGCCTCCCTTTCCCCCCTTTATCCTTAACCAATGAACCCCAAAAACTAATCAGGGAAGCACCGTATCAGAATGAACCTAGAAAAAAAAAAACTGAAGCTTATCGGACATTTCTATCAATAGTTATCGCTTTACGTACATACGTACGTACATACAAAATCGGCGGGCACATAAGCTCTCAGGCTTTGGTCGCCTGTGAGCTAAAAATATCACCCTGATCGGATAATAAGTGGTCATTTTTCAATTAGCCTAACGCTTTCTAGGCTCTTTGCAATAAGTCTGAAAAATATGAGGCTAATTGGAAAAAGGGAGATGGATTCTCCAATTAGCCCGGCTCTTTGCAATGAGCCTAGGCTGTTTGCAAAGAGCCGGATTTCTCAATTAGCCTACGACATATATATATGCTATAATTCATATACAGGACTATACAAAAGTATTCGTAAGGGTTACTGGGTATTGATTAAAGGTGGTTTTTAAATAAGTTATGCATTTTTACGCTGCACTGTATTTAATTTACTAAGAAATGTTTGTAGAATATAGATAAAATGATATACAGGGTCACGCAAAGAATTTGATACGTTGCCGTCTATAAATTATAATTTCTGGAAAAGTGATTTCAGCAGTTTTAAAAGGGTTTTAGTTTGAATAAAATCTTAACTAAAAAGTGGCGTGTAATAAGGTACTAGTTAAACTACAGGGCTGTACAAAAGTTTTTAAGTATGTTTACATCTATTAGTATAAATTGCTAAAAGAGAAATTTCAACCTGTTATGCGTTTTCTTGTTAAACTAAATTTTCCCATTATATGGCATATATATCAACCTACAGATATAATACAGGACTGTTCAAAAGATTTGGAATACATAATTGGCTATAGACGGTAACGGTTTTCAAATGTTTTATGTGTTTTCTAAAATGTTTACTTAGTTATCTTACTTAGTTTATCTCCCTAAATAACGAAGGTTTGTTAAAGCATTCAGGAAGTGTTTAATAATCTATGCTTAACGCATGACTTTTCTTTCTTGTTTGTTCTTAAATTTGCAACCTTCGCATGCATAATCCAAGAGTATTTACTTCTCTTTCCAGGTATGGTAAATTTAAATCTGTTGCTGTAAAACTCGTGAATGCATGTCATTAACTAACGAAGTTACATAAGAGTTTCAACCATTTCATCTGACAGCTAATATTATTTACAAGCAATGTGGCATTCCGATGTGTTGCGTTTGCTGGGCAAGAGATCCTTCAGTTTAAAAAAAAAAGAAAATTAATTTCACTCCATAATTCGAAAAGATTTAGGCCAATCTGTTTATAGTAAATTGTATGACTTTCTAAAGAATAATTATAGTCTGAATTGCAGACAAAAATATTAAAATTAAATAGACATACCTATTTATTTCTTTTACCAGAAAATGAACTGAAAAAAGATTAAAAAAACAAAACAAAATACTATATAGAGTGAGCAGTAAATGTATCTGCACACGCGCAATTTTTTGCATAAGTAACCCGAGAAAGCAAATGGGACGAAATTGCTTTAATTATCTCTTTATCACCTTTAAAAAAATTAAACAGCATTTTCTCATGCCAAAAAAATATTTGGACACTAGCAGTGAGAATAAAAATATAGCAAATATTTGAAAGTAAAAAACAGTAATAGTATTTATTATGCGAGTCCTTTGCTTCAAATACAGAGAGTGGTCTTTTGGGCATTGATTTGATCAATTTGTAACACGCTTCGCTACCGATTTTGCAGCTTTGTTTGAAATTTTCTTTTTTCGTACTTACATATCTAAATTATGCCACAAATTTTCAATAGGATTCAGGTCTGGTGATTGTGGTGGAATTTGCAATCAATTTTTTTTTACATTGTACCGAAATGATAACCTTGTAATGTTTGCCATGTGATTGGGATCATTATCTTCTTGAAAATAATATGAATCAGTAATTCCCAATTTCAGAGCAATATTAAATAAATTATCGTGCATATATTAATATATATTTGACAATCGTATCTTACATGTATAACAGCATACATTTCTAGTTTATGCTTATAAACTATTTATGCTATTCCTTTTGTTTCAGTATTATATTACTGTGAAAGTATCATTCATTACACTGGCTTAACCTTTAATTAAAAATTTAAAAAAAATAGTGAATCATTAAAATACGCCAATTTTCAAAGTCTTTATAGGATTATATATTAAATGATATTAAAAAAGAAAAATTGGACTAAAAAATATTAAAATACTGCCTTATTCAAAATTCTTATGTTGGGTAAAAATTAAGAAGAAAAATCTATATTAGTGTAAAACAAATTAGTGTCATAGGAGTGGATTTGACCATCTTTTGATATGAGGGGCTCACAATCATAGTAGACCCAGTCCATTTTGAAAAAAAAATGAGATAGTCCATTTAGAAGGTTCATAAAATCTGTTTAATCCACTTCCACAGTAAACGAAGTCTGTAAACAGATGACATATATGAGGAGGTATGTGAAAACAGATCTTCTAAATTGACTATCTCATTTTTTTCTTCAAAATGGAATTGGTCTACTGTGGTTGTGAACTCCTCATATGCAACACATACTGTAAATCTGAAAATAATAAAAAAATTGGTAAGTTTCTCAATTGTATGTCTTTCTTTGCGTCTTTATGAAGCTAAATCGTAATTTTTGAACTAAACAATAATTCTTTTTCAATACTTGTTCAAATTTGGGCCAATATTTTGCTTAGCATTCATATTGCCTTCAATAAAGGTCATTTCACCCAAATCTATTAAAAGACATGTATCCCGAAATAATTATATGACCACCGTCATGTTTTACAGTTGGCTTCAAGTTTGAAGGGACGTATTTGACTTTCGTCACACAGTTTTCTTTTCAATGTATTTAATTTGTATGTTTTAATGCATTATAATGAAGCTATAAATTTCAAACTTTTTTTGAGTTATACAAGCTATGACATTTAAATAATTAATTGTTACAGCAGTTAAATACAGGGTTTGCAGCGTTCCCAAATTTTTTTCACTTAGGTACCACTATTTTAAAACGATAATCTTTATTATAGACTTATGTTGCAGATGTTGAAGAAATCTAGAACGAAGATTTTTGATTTAAAACAGTGATAAGAAATGTCGACAATTTTACGAACACTGCGAGCTTTGTAAATGTTACATTAATCTTATATTAAAAAACACACACACGCAAACGCAAGCATAAATTACGTAAATGTAACTACGATGGAGAATAAAAGTATTTTAACAAGATAAATTTAGATTGCAATTTTGTAATTATATTTTTAAACTTGAATTCAAGGAAAATAAATGCGCTTTACTCACAAATCCGATGACAGAAATAAACTGTTGAATATTTAATGGTAAAATATAAAATATAAAATGTATAAGATTTTGACGGGGGAAAAGCATTTAAACAGCGAGTGCAATGATATCATTAGCTGTCGGATGAGAGGGATTTTTATAATGATGGACGTGAGAGTTATTGATAAACGTAATACAGTTTCTCATTTTTATTTCATTCTGCTAAGCAGAAAAATAAAGCTATTGCCACTAACTAAAATAATGGTAGAGTTATTTATTTTTTCATAAATATAATGTCTGCATTCGTAATAAAATATACTATAATCTTTTCGCAAAGAGAGATTATAAATGGAAATAATTATTTAAAATCCTTTTTTTAAATTAAAAAAATCTAATGCTAATGGTAATATTTACTTTAATGAGTCATAGTCAAAAGAAAAAAAGAAAATTCGCCTGAATTCCCGAGCTTTATGCATTACATTTATGAGATTTTTGAAATTCTTTTACTAATTTGAAGATTCATTATATAAAGATAACTAATATTTTGGGATTACTTTCCGATGTAGAACCAACTTCAAATTTTATTTTAATAACTCTGAAATGATTAGAAAAAGTTAATAATTTTGGAAAAACGTATTAAAATATTTTTGCTTCCTAATGCATTATAGAAAAAATAGATTTATTTTATGAAATGAGTTGATGGAAATTGTCATCAAAGAATTGCGGAAATTTTATAAAATTACGTCAAATGCAGAAAATTAACCACTTTATTAAAATAATTGCAGTAATGTAGTACTAGATATTTTTCAGTTCATACTACAATAAATTTAATAAGAAGCTTATCGCAAAGCGGACTGTTAAAATGTTATCAAAACTATGTAATCAGGAATTAAATTTATTAACTGTAATAATTTCATTTCATTGTAAAATGTAAAATTATTGTCCGTGAAACAAATAACACTGACTATATCACTGAGTATGCGTAAATTTGTAAGAACAATAATTATATGGTGATTTTTACTGTTATACTGAAAGTTATACTGAATGTTATACTGAAAAGTTATACTGAATGAGTTTAAATAAATTTAATGAGTGTTTTATGGTTAATATTATGGTTTTATTATTTAACATTAAAAAACTGCTGTTCGAAGAAAGACGTGTAAGTTACAACAACAACAACAAAAAGACAATATATTGTCTTGTGTAAGCCTCATACTGAAAAGAGATTATACTGACCTATAACGTGTATTTATGTATGGGGAATATTCTTGAGTGGAAAATTTGAGTAACTCGAGAATGCCATATAATCACATGTACAAACTTTGACTGAAGGAGACACGCTACAAAACCATTTTTGTAATGTAAACTAAGTTCACAGTCCAGGTATTTAGTCAGAAAATTAGCTTCATTCCAATTTTAGTATTTTCCAACTCGACAACGGATTGTTTCCTGTTTTTAAAAACAATGATTCCATTTTAACAAAATTTGATGTAGATTTATTTTTCTTTGTGTGAAAAGTAAGACTATCAATCACAAAAGTGTCACTGGGGGCCACAATCTGTGTTTAAATAACATGGAACTTTAATCAACAAATTTCGGAATTTTGTTCCAATAATATATAGTGTGAAAGTGATTACGCTTCTAGTTTACTTTACAGAAATTTATTATTGTAGTGTGCACTACAACTAACAGATTTTTGACAAGGAGTTCGACACATTCTATATAAGAAATAACTTTTCTTAATTAAAATAATTGCATGAGATATGATTAATGGTTTTTTTAAGATACAATTAAAAATTTCAAAGTTATGATAATATTCAAAGTTTTTATTCAATGAATTTTGGTACTTATTACTATAATACGTACTATTAGTGGGCACTTTAAAAACTTCCCTTGCCTATTTTAGCGTGCCCTTCATTTCCTTAGTTAATGCGAACGCGACGAGTGTTCGGTACTTCAGTTATATCGTTTTATGAAAGAGTGTACTGGAAATAATTCTGATTTGTGCATTTATTTGTGCAAATCATTTATTTTCAGAGAGCTTAAAATGTGCCAGGAGAGGACATTTGTGAACAGCTACCTGTTCCAATGGTTCACATCTTTAAATTCATACAGAAAACGTCGTATAAATGACGAAACAGCTGAAAATGTATGCTTTATTAATAAAAAGTTAATTTTGGTGATACTAGTGAGTTCATAGAATTAAAAAAACAAATTTGTGTCCAAAGCCGAAAGGAAAATAGTCCCCCAGTTTCACTACATTGGAGCCATGCGTATAGTATTAGAATTCCCCTCCGCCTCCTCCCTCAGCATTTGGTTGCAGCTATTTACAACGAACCTTCTACACACTCTCGCCTGCTAACACAAAACGCTCTTTTCTAAATTTCATCTTTGTGAGTTATTTTAATGCTCATCACTTCTCTTCGGGCAGTCACTGCTCCAATGAATATGATATTATATTGCATAGTTGGGCAGATAGAAATCATGCGCAAATTTTAGAGCCTCCTGAGCCCACTCCCTTTAACCTCCATGCTATCATCAATTTTGCAATCACCCGCAATGTTCGTTTCTCCTTTTCATTCTTGAGACCTTTTAGGTCAACTGGTAGGATTTAGGACGAAAGACATGGATACCCCACCCACCGAGATTCCATCTAACGATGACGCAAGTAATCGAATTCAAGTATTTGGAAACTCCATCCATAATGTTTTTTGATATTAAAATATTTCGTAGAATCTGCAAGGCAACGTTTATCCGGGTTGACGCCATCCATCTCGATATCGATATTAGACATACCTCAAAAATTATAAAAGAATTTGCTTACATTTTTCAAAAACCGAATTCTATTATCAAAAGATGTTTTGCGGTTAATCCCTCTTTACAGTATAAAAAAAGCTGATGTTAAAAAGATCATCATCTTGAGCTTCGACCTTTTATCTAAAAGAAAGAAAAGAGAGTCAGGCTAAACTTATCATTATTGTCTTCCAAATTTCAAATGCTTTCATTTTTTATTTCAGTGTGGCATAGCTTCCACTAACTATTGTTTTATGACGTCTTCTCACCTTAGCAATTGACATCGTTTAACGTTCATGTTCCTTTTAAGCTATTTTTGTTAATTGTTTTTTTAAAAGATGTATTGTTATTTATATTTCTGATTTTTTTATGAATTATTTAATTCGATTTACATTTTGCACTGCATCTTAATAAAAAAAAATACACGGCTCTGATTAGATCTCTCCCTACTCATGTCTGCGTTTCCTGTTTCACAATCCGTCATCGTCAGCACTCAGAGTATCTGAGTCTGAATGACAACACTCCATACACCACAGCTTTTTCTAGACAAATTTTATATATTTATTTAATGTTTGATAACCTCTGCTTAGATATTTCAGACTCGAAGCAAGATAAACGCAAACAATACGACCTGAGTAGGAACTTGAAAAACAACGGGGATTGACATTGACAAGATTGAAAACATGTAGCCTAGTCACAGCCCCTGAATACTAAACCCACCTGCTGACTCAGAAAATGGCATCTATCTTAGGCAATTTTTTCTGGACATTTGAAAGGCTCTTTGAATTTGGCTACCAGTCTTTTCCAATAGTAATCTTCTCCTTATTTTTCTGTGTCTAAATAGAACGAAGATCACAATTCAAAAACAACGAATTTAAGTAAACGGCCCTGCTTCCTTTTTAATTGATAATTTTGAGATTTAGAAAAAAATGTTATTTCGTGAATGCAAACAAATCTGTTTGAATATTCAGTTTTCAAATAAAAACCGTTTTCTGACAGTTATCTGTGGTCCTCATCGGGCCATTTCAACAGTTTTCTTTCGTTGATACAGTTCTTGATGTTCAATTATGAGCTATTTGGAACGAAATGATAAAATGCAATAAAAACTTGCGGTCTAGTGCGTTATTCGTTAAATAGTTTCTCCCCAACTTGCCAACATTATATGATACACCGTCTTTTGTCTCCCGGAATTCGAGCTTTTGCCTGGGTTAACACTATTACATAGTTATGGTGATGTCGCGGTACTAGTACAGGTCACCCATAATAAATGCATCCTTGCTGATGCAAAATTGAAAAATAAACATAATAAATGAATTTACAGATCTATTTTAATCATATTAAGGTAAAAGGTGCAAAAATTTACTAGTACAGTGTCCAGTACTAGTACTGTAACTTTACATGAAAATTTTAGAAATATTAATCTTGCTTCACATTAATGAACAAAAATATTATAAAAAATATATAAAAAACAATAAATAAATAAAAACTTGCTTTTTTACATGAAAACGCTTTTTATTTCGAGAGAATTATAGGAATTGTTAAAAATCTGCCACTTCATATTTCATTTACAATGTTATTAAAACTTCAGTTCATATTTGAAAAACATAAAAAAGAGAAAGAAAAAATACCGCAGATTAAAAGATAATACTCCAGGTATAAATAGTACACGCATTTTGTTATCTAAGTTCAGCCCTTCATTTAAAAGTTTTAGTTTAAGTGGATTAATGCTTATCGACATTTTTACTGTTAAAAACAAGAAAAGTATCTTATAGGGCATTCTAGACGGAGTTTAACATAACAGCATAAAACTTTTTTACAAAACTCAAAATAAATGTATCTATTCTTCTTCAAAAATGTTTTCGAGTTAGGAAAAATAATAAAAATGAATGACATTTCACGTCTCTTTCAGCAGAATGAGTTTCTGTGATCCTCTTGTCAATCAAAGACTGGGTTGAAATTTAGTTTAATGCATCAGTGACATTCAGTTTTTGAACATAGGTAAATCGCGGAAAAGCCTACCGTTTACTTTAACAATATTTGTTTTTTTTCCATTTTAACAGGAAATGGTGAGAATATTTCTCTTTTGTTAAAGTTTAAATACATCGTCCTCCAAGAGTTAAGATACAAATGATTTAGTTTTTGTTTGTTTGTATAATGTATGGATAAAATAATATGAAAAATGAAATTTAGTAAGTATGTGCCTCTATCTATGAGACGTAACATGGTAATCATAAGTGAAAATGAAGGAAAATTTTTCAAATATACATAATAATCGCTTTCAGTCGTGACAGAAGGCATTACATTTTGTTTGAAACCTAACACTAAAGAAATGGTTTCTATGTTTCAATTCTTATTTAATATAATTTGAAGAAAAAATCGCTGTAGCTGAAGTATGTATTAAAACACGTAACTATAATTTTAAAATTAAAGTTGGTGTAACGATACGTAAAAGGTATAGGAAGTAAAACATAGCAACAGCTAGTCTAGAGCCATTTCTTTCTCCTTCCAACCAAAACGTCATGACTGACGTCACAATGAAAATTTTTATAGATAAAAAATGGTCTAATTATAATGTAGTTTCGAATGATGTGATCAAATAAATCTCGGAAGCCACAAAGAAACGAATCTGTGCTGTCATAACAAATAGGACAGATGTGATTGACGTATGAGAGAACTATGGAAGTTACTTGCAATGGCTTATATGTTGTTATCTACTGATTGAAACCAACTTTTTTATAATATTTTTAGATTAGAAGAGTTCAGCTAATACAGAATGTTGTCTCTATACAGCTATGAATGTTCTATCAGGTTTTTTCTTATTGATACTGTGATTGTTAACTGTGGCAACAAAGCATACTCATCTAAAAACGTATGTTTTAAGTGCAGAAAGAACATGGGAAGGTAGGGTGTGATTTCGTGCCAAGACAGTTTTTAAAGCAGCCCAAACAAGTTTAACAGATTTAAGATCTATTGCTGGTCAATCCACGCGTAAAATATTCTCTATTGAAAATCATCCAACCATTTCAACTAGTGCCTCACATTATCGTACATGAAACGAGATCTAGAGTAACAGATCCTCGAGAAAATATCATCGGTCGAATTTTATTTTTCATTAAAATATTTTATTCATTATGCATTTAATTTTCTTCTGGTTTGTTTTTGTTAATATGCTTGAATTTGCGATAAATGTTAAATGTTATTAATTTTTTAAATTAAAAAAGCTTTCAATAATTTACGTTTCAGAATAAGGTCATTGTGGCTAAAAATGACGACTTATAAATGCACCAATATCTTCTACCTAAAATCTTAACGCAAGAATAATATATGAATGCTATACAATAAAACATACGAACTTCAGGAAAAAGACGTAAAATTTTCACTGTATTTAAAAAGTTTTCCTTAAAAGAATATTGCCTTACTAATCGCGAAAATTTTCACTGCATTTAAAACGTTTTCCTTAAAATAATTTTCCTTTAAAGGACTGACTTTCAAATAAAGAAGTATAATTTAATCTTTTAACTTGCAATTTTTAATATTTAAAATTTTGCAGAAAAATTCTCGCTTGCTGAAAAATTTTAAATATATAGATAACTTTTATTTTTTCTGAACTGCAAATATGCAATTCTAAAGAATAGTAAATGAAATACTACAGATTAAATGGCATAATAGATTTATTTGATGAAATATATTAAAGTTACGTAAAGAGACTGCGATTTTTGTTTTCTTTTTTTTGTAGCTTTAGAAGTTTATATATTGGATTTGTGTATTTATAAAGCAGATAATATTGCTACATTACGTAATCCTTTTCTTAGAAAGAAATCTTAGTAATCTGTTTAGTTCTCTAATGGTTGCTGAGGAAATAGAATGGCTCAATGCATAATTGGAAGTCTGGCTTTTCACTTCTTTTACAAACATGTCTGTGTAGATGTGAATAAATGTGAAACAGAAAGAGACAAATATATCTATAGAACAAAAAGACCATACTGAAGGGAAAAGAAAAGTTAAAGAAAATATTGTGCTTAATGTGACAAGCTGTTGACTATTCTTTCTAAAATGTACAATCAGCATCTACAATACATTTTAATTTACATACTAGAAAAACTTCTGATTTTTATTTAATATTAAATAAGTGACTTTTTGATAAATTTAAATTGATAGAAACGATATTATTTGTTTATTAAGGAGAAAAATGTCTTTCAATTTTATAGCATAAAATATATCGAGATGACAGAATTGTGTTTCTTCGAGCCACATATTTCTTTTGTAGACCCTTTATGCCTGAATATTTGTTTCCTGAATTTTTTTAATAAAATCACTTTAAAATGTTGCAAAATAAACTAGAAAAATACAAAAAAAAATTACTCAAAATACTTTTTGCATTTATTTGATAAAATGTAAACGTATTAAATATGGGAACATGCATAATATTTGTAATAGTATAATATCCATAATTATATAGTTTGTCTAAATTTATATAAAATAAGCTTCTATATTGTATTTTATATACTATAATTAGTATTTTTATGAAATACTAAAATATATATATTTATTTCTTTACAGAGGATAATAACGTTATAAGTATTAGTAATAATAATCTAAGAATAATCGTATTTGAGGGTTAGAAATAATTTATTTAATAATCATCTTGAAAAGGGCTCTACATAAATTACTTTCCCCTAAATGGCTAATAAACATATGTACCCATTCGCCCCTAGCGCCCTATATTTTGTAAGTTACAAAAATGCATAAAAAATAGGCTTGACATATAATTTCACAACTTAAAGAAATTCGTATTTCATAGAAGTCTAAAAGCTAAGATTATGACTTATTCATTTGGATTCTTGGTAGAAAAACACAAATAAATTTACTTTTTACATTTGGCCAAATTTAAAAAAGAAAAATCTGTAAACTCCAAAAAAGCCTTCATTTAGACAAATAAATATACATCTTATGCTGTCATCTTTTGGTAACATATAAAAAGACAGTTAAAGATAATTATTTCATGCAATTTTCATGTTATGAAGAAGAAGACAATTATACAAATAGTCTTTTTCAATAAGCATAAATTTTAATATGATAAGTCTAAATTACCCGGTGTCGTTTATATTATTTCCTGTAAAGATTGCAATAGTGTTTACATTGGTGAAATAGGTAGATCATTGGAAATTCGCCTAACAGAACACACTGTTGCTTTAAAAAATGGTAATTTGAATTCAAAAATTGCCCAGCATTCACTTCAAAGATCTTTGAAGATCTTTCAAGAATCTCATCCCGCTAATTGCGAACGCCAGTATTTTGAAATCGGGTTGCAATAGCTATCACGGTAGATTACTCCTTAAGGGTTGGTTCACTCAATTGCGATCGCAGAGTTTGAATGAAGCTCGTTCTGTCACTAGTGAATATTGTCTGTTTTTAAAGTAACTAACTTTAACTGTTCTTGATTTGTTCCATCGTTTGCTATGCAATGGATATTTTGTATAGATGATGCCTTCGCATATCGCTTGGAGAATTGTTTACTAATTGTATTTTTTATTGTCTTTAAGTATATATTTTTATAAATTTTATTATTTTACTGTGCTTATTCTGTCTTAATTTATTTTATTTTGTGTTTTAAAGGTTTTTAAATTCAGACGTTAAATGTATATATACTGCAAATTATACAAATTTATTAAAATTCGAAGCGTCCTAAAAATAGTCTTTTAAAATTACGTAAACATTACAAATCTTGCACAGATTAAAAATAATCTTTTCGCGTCCTAAAAATAATCTTTTAAAATTGCGTAAACAATTGCGTAAACAACAAAATCTTGCACAGATTTTATTTTTGAATTATACTAATTTAGTTGTTCCCGGTAGAGTATTCAGTTTCAAAAATGTATCAAAGGTGAATGAGTATGAAGAGTAGTGATTATATGATCTATATAATAACAAAATGTATATTTTACACTCATGTCCAAAATTAAGTTCACAAACATAAAATCTGTGGAAACTGATGAACCGCTCAATGTGTTGCCACGAAATTTGGCACAGAGGTATATAACAATGGGAGAAAGAATATAAAAACATAAACAGCATGGAAAAGATTTGAATTGTGAATTAAGAAACAGGGTTTATCAAAAAGGGTTTAATCCTGAATCGGAGATAAAGCATTTATTGCGGGAAAAGTCTGTCTTATATTGAGTGTGACCACCGTGCACTGCTATAAAAGCCTCACAACAAGCTCTCAAGCTGTTTATGAGGGTTTCAATAAATGTTTATGGCAACAAAGCCCATTCTTCTAAAAGTACGGTTTTTAACTCTTGGCGGGTCCTGGGAGGTGGATTACACTGTGCAATGGCTCTTCCTATACCATCTCAAACATGTTCAATAGGATTGAGGCCCGGAGACCTCGAGAGAAAATTCATACGGCGAATATCCTCTTCCTCAAGGAAATCATCAACAATGTGAGCTCTATGTGGTTTCGCATTACCGTCCATAAACTTAAAGTCCGGGCCTACAGCCTTCCGGAACAACCTCACATAGGCTTCAAGGACCTCATCCCTAACTCCCGGCGTCCATTCGTGTGTGTCTCTTTCACTGCATTCAACAGGAGAGCCGGCTGTTGTAAAGCCGAAGACATCAGGCTTGGACACAACAAGCATGGGGCATGTTCTTTCCAGTGTTGTGCCGAGATTCACCACGGGGAGTGATTCTCGTTGAATCTTCATCTGGAGATAACGTGGAGCTCGCTATCATTCCTCCTACGTAAAACAAATTGACAAATTTGGTGGCAAAGGAATCCTTGTTTGGGGCGGCATAATGTTGGGCAGTCGTACACCACTGCAGGTCTTTTATGGGGTACCTTTAACGCACATCGCTATAGTGATGAGGTCCTTAAAGCCTATGTGAGGTTGTTCCGGGGTGCTGTAGGTCCGGAATTTGTGTTTATGGGCGATAATGCGAACCCACACAGAGCTCACATTGTTGATGATTTTCTTGAAGAAGAGGATATTCCTCGTATGAATTGGCCCTCAAGATCTCCGGACCTCAGTCATATTGAACATGTTTGGGATGGTCTAGGAAGTGCCATTGCACAGCGTAACCAACCTCTCAGGATCAGCCAGTAGTTAAAAGCCGCGCTTTTGGAAGAACGGCCTTTGCTGCCACAAACATCTCTTGACACCCTCAAAAACATCATGAGAGCTCGTTGTGAGGCTCGTATAGCAGTGCACGGTGGTCACACTCCATATTACACCGACGTTTCCCGAGAAAAATGCTTTATCTCTGATTCGTGATTTAACACTTTTTGATATACCCTGTTACTTAATTCACAATTCAAATCTTTTCCATATTGTTATGTTGCTATATTCTTTCTCCCATTGTAATATACCTCTGTGCTAAAGTTTGTAGCAACACAGTGAATAGTTCATCAGTTTTCACAGACTTTATACTTGTGACCTTAATTTTGGACATGAGTGTATTTTTGAGCTATGCTAATTTATAAGTTTCCTGTAGAGTACTCTGTTTGAAAAATGTATCAATGGCAAAAGTGTAGAAAGAATAATTATTATAAATATAATAACAAAATAGTGATCTTTATAATAACAATAGTAGATCTATATAATAATAAATGATCTATATAATAATAAATGATCTATATAATAACACAAAGTAAACAGCTCCAACTTAGAATTAGCTATAGGTATAAGAGTTGTAATTTAAAAATATAATATCGAATTTCCTGATATAAAAATATTTTTGAAAGCTGAAGTTGAGAATAACACTGGACATAGGTAAATAGCAAGTATATCCAGAAATAACCCCAGACAGGGTTGGTATTAATAATTAGCTAGGTGAAATATAGTAAAAATGTAAAAATATCAACGTTAAAAGCACTAATAATTTTAAATTTTAAGCATACCAGTTTCGGTAGCATATAGCATACCGTCCTCAGTGCTAAGGATGGAGGAAAGTCTGCTCACATATATAGGAGAGATGGTGATTTAAGTTAAAGTTTTATAGACCAACAGGATTGCAGGTAACAGCCAATAGGGAAATAGATGGGAAATGGTACCGAAGTGGTGAGAATTAAATAAAAAACAATTAAGAAAAAGAGTTTTTTATATAACATTTCCAACAATCTAATAATGAAGGAATAGCGAATTCACAATTAACAATATTTTCAAGATTTTTATAAATATGAAATGCTTCAAGGAAGTTAAGTTCGTGTATAGAAGTAGGTTTGGAGATTATCTTAACCGAATTGAAGTCAAAAGTATGATTCCTCTCCCAGCAATGTTTTACAATAGAGGATTTATTGGTTTCTTTTTTGTAATATATTGTTGATGTTCTTTTATACGAAATTTTAAGAAACATTTGTTTTGTCCAATATAGGAAAGACCGCACTGGCAATTAATACTGTAAATGCCCCGTGACTTGGTTTGTATTTTTTTTTAAATTGTAGAAAATATAGACATGAATTTATATATTAAATACTGAAGTTGCATGCTTACGGGATTCGTAACGGGATTATAATCAATGAAAAGAAAAATATATTAAACATTAATACAAACTCTATTTTAATTTAGGTTATGGGATGATGCTTAAATACAGTTTAAGATATGAATTTAAGATTGGAAAAAAAATACAGCACATGAATAAAAAATGTCCCCCGAATTTTTTATTGTTTTTTTTTTCTTTCAAAAAATACGCCATCTTGGTTTGTATCTAAAAATAAATAAATTTTAAATATTAAATTTAGCAATATAAAAATAATTAACTATTTTAATACCAAACGGCTCCTCAAAATCTAGACTTTATTATTATTTTTTTAAATTACATTGAAAAACAACAACAACAACAACAAATAAATAAATCTTTTGAACTGTTAGGATTTGCATATTTGCGATTATTAAACAGCATTTTCCAAATTTTCCACAATGTAATGATTTAAAAATATGTACTCAAAAATACAAAAATCTAAGAAATAAAGACTTGTGTGAAGAATGTTTATTTAGAAAAAGAGTCAAAACTGACAAAACTGTGAAACAAAAAATAGCGAGGCACCCTCCCCTAAATATTAAAAATTTCCAAATATTAACCACTAACACCTTTTCTCCAAAAGATTCCTCAATATACGAAGCTCTACATGAAAATTTTCTCACAAACTCTCAGGACCCACAGAGACATCTGGAAATACTGACTGTTGCTTCTGGAAGGACACCTACTAGGATGCTTCTATATCTGAGTGTCAACATACGGGCTATAAAATTTCAATTTATTGAGAGAACATTGGACAAGTACGAATCGCCATGCATCTTGACGAGCCTGCCATTATCTTCAAGCAAATGCTTATTAGTTTGTAGCACTCGCCTAATTTAACTTGTTGAGGCCAGTATTGTCAAATTCTGGTATGTAAGTTTTCCATAGGGTGAACAAAAACATTTGTCTAACCACAGTGTGATTATCCTCCCTATGCGTATGTTGCCACTCTAATAAAGAGTTATCCTATCATTTATTTGCCAGACAACTAACAAGTTTAGATGGCAGTGAGAATGTGTCGTATTACCGCATTGTGGAGCCTCAACATCTCACGTTGCTCATTGTTGGCTCAGGATGTCCAAGGAAATGAAAAACAACGTTGGGAGAAAACTTCTTCCTGTAACACTTTTAAAAAATATTTTAAGAATAGAGAGGTTATCTTCATTTACAGGTCATGCATAAGAGCTACTAAATGATAATGGTCTCCTAAATTTAAAGAGATTATTACAATTTATGTTTTTATATTTCCTCTTTTTTGTTATGATCTGTTTCGTATTAACTTTATTCGGTGCCGATACTAAGCTTTTATATTTATCTTTGGATAATATGCAAAATAGCAGTAAATATAAATATGTGGTATTAAGTTGAGCTGAAGGATTTAATATAATTAATGAATGCCTTACTGTAATCTCAACGTAAGGCATACATTCGGCGCATCCTTGCTCTTGCCTCCATAACAAATCAATGAGCTATTTCTGATAATAACAGCGGCTGGTAACAGGGCTGTTTTATTTCCATTTCGCGAATCTGTCGAAAATATTTTATTTTTAGGTCAATTTTAAATGCGTTGTTTTGGGTTGATTTAAAGTTACGTGCATAAGTTACAAGGTAGAATTTTAATTTGAGAACGACAGACGTTGTTTTGAAGAACGACTTTAAACTAAAAGAATGTGCTTTAAAATTGGTGAATACACCAGATTAGATACAAGACATTACTTCAGCGATATTTGAAAAGTTTTATTTTTAAAAATCCATTTATTTTGTAAAAAGCTCAAAAATTTACGACTAGTCACCAATGGATATCTCAAAAACTTTAAAGTACATAACTACATCGAATCTAAACAAGCATCAATTTTAATACTTGTATTTCTTGGAAAATGATATTGATGCAACTTTTCATTAATATTTAACTAAATTTAAAAAAATGTATTGTTGAATTTACATGGTGGTGTAATATTAGTCCTCCAGATGTAATTTGCTCTTAAAGTCAAGTTCTCGGGCACCTTGTAAGTGAATCCTTTATCATTTCTCCTTTCACAAATAACTGAAAAGTACAGAAGCGTGAACAACTAATTTTGAGGCAAATGAGAACGCAATCTAAGGCTAATAAGAATTTATAAAATGACAAGAGTCGGTGCACTCAAGATAAACCGCCATCGATAAATTGTGCTAATGCTGTAAGGTTAAGAGTAGAAAATTGCTGGATTTTTACCATCATAAATATTAGTAAATTTTGTTCGTGTTTTTTAAGTAATGATAGATATATTTACACCTAACAGATAAATTCGTTGTTTTGTGATCTTGTATTTTTTTTTTAATACTCAGCATATATTTTCTTAAAAATACAGACAAAATAACTCTCTAATGTGATTGACCTACGCAAGATTTTCTGAAATAAAGTATCTAGTGTTGCCTGAAGCTCTTTAATAAATAGTTCTATCTCAGATTGGTGAATGAAGATGTAAAGTTTGTTCTTTACAAGATCTTTGCCCCTAATATAAAAATTGGTTAATGGGAATCGTAAATCCTTTTGGCGTAAAAATTAAAGATTTTTAGTTTCTACGCCAGTGCTAGTTAGTCTGTTTTTTTTTTTTTTTTTTTTTTTTTTTGAGAAATTCTTTTAGAATATGCCATTTGGTAAACAATTTCTCCTTAATGCATATGAATAACTTAAATATCATATACATGAATTTTCTGAAATAAATTAAATAACTGCTTATATTTTGAATTTCTTGAATAGAAAGTTATGTAAGTTTCATTGTAGTAAAATAATTCATTTTAATATCTCGTGTGAAAATGGTAAATTTTGTACTGTAGAGCGAAAAACAAATTTGTACCTATTTCATATGTGTGAAGTATATAAAGATACCTAGTATTTATTTTTACTTTTCTCGCGTCAGTTGCATAAAATTTCCGATAATCTTTTCTACGGTTTCCTTTATAAAATAATGATATATATTTTAAATTGTAAGGTTGCTTATATTACATAAATTACGTTCTAGAGTTAAATATGTTTTATTAACTAATTTCAACTTTATATTATACTAACATTATAAATTTAAAATTTTAGTTTCACGAGAGAAGTCCTTAATTTTTCGTTCAAAACTTTCCTGCATTAGAAATATTTTAAGTTACTAGATATTACGTAGTAGATACAGGTTCACAGATTCATTAGCCACATCTGTTGAAGTTTTAATGAACTTGAACATATTCATTGCAATTTCTCATTCAGTTTTAATTATCTGTAACTAATGTCAATTTATGCTAATTTTTAACTCTTAACAACATACATAAATTAAAAGACCTATGAATTCGTTTTGTACATCTAACTGTCTGTGTGGCAACTCGCGTAACTTTGCTATGATTGTGTAATTTTCATATTTTTAATATTGAACTTTAGTTTAGAATGTTTGGTATTGAAAATGCAGTACTTACAAGTAAGGTCTCCTTAACGGTCTTACTCAGAATATTTTGAAAAATTACCAATTAAACTACTTATGTATGTAATAAAAGATCAGTGAAATTTAACGGCGGAATTGTAGTAGAAAGTCTGTAAAAAAAAATAAAATACTTTCGAGTATTTGGCATGAAAAGACGAAATTTTTACGCGATTTGGCGAGCACCGATTTCCTCCACCAAAAGCAAACGATTTTAATGCATCTGAAAATTGCTTGTTAATTGATTTTGAGAATGCTTGTAAATAATATTTAATAAACTTAAAGAATGAGAGAGTTTAATAGATATATTTTCTTGTATTACATATTTATGTTGCTTCTTGCTGCAGTTATTTAAGTTTATCACTGTTAAAATAATTTCATACATAAAAATTTTTTTTATATTGAAAAATATATTTTCCTATATTTAGGAGCATTCCAAAATAAAGGACAGATGAAAAATGCTTTCCATTTCAATATCGGAGAAGTTTTTGTTTCCATAGCAATAAAATTGAATCGACAGTGCGTAATTGGACTTAGTTTTGAGATTGAAACAATTTTAATTAATTTTAAATTTGTTTTAATGCATACAATTCCATAGTTAACTTTCATTATAAATGTGTATAGGACAAATTATAGTTAAAACAAACTGAAACTGACAAAACTAAAGTTATTTAAATTAAATTTATTTAAACAAGTTCAACATGAAACATTTTTATCTTAAAGAGTATTTGACATGAAAAAGTATTTTTTGAAATTTTATTCCATCGCCAACCGGTAATAAATTGCCAAATGACGAAATTTTCATTATCTTTTTACTGACACTCTATCGAGTTTCCGCCGAAATGTTTTTTATAAATATTCTTACCGTCTTGAGAAGAATATTCTACATTTTTTTAGAGTTTTTGGAGTATGCCCGTATGGCGGCCTTCCTTGTTAGCATTTATGATGGTTTACAGGGACACGAAAAAAAAAAATTCTGATTGAATATGGTCTTTGGGAAAAAGTTTACGACATATCTTATTGATATTATGATTTTAGAAGCATGGTGAGATTGATATGCATCAGTGCGGTGTATTACAATATGCTTTTTTTCAAGAGTATAGAACAAGTAGCATTTATAGTTCATTTACGGGGACACAAAAAAATTCCATTGCGTTACGATCTATAGGGAAAAATTGGTTGCGTTGCATTTTAATGATATGATACTTTAAACATAATGGAATTAAAAAGTATCACTCATGTGCACTACATCATGTTTTATATAGAGTATGAAGGGTATAGCATTTATATTCCGGCACGTCAGAATTTGCGCATAGCGTCGCATATAGACATCAATTTTAAAAAAATTGATTTTTCCTGAGTTATGTGTCTTTAAAATCAACTTATTTAGCTATCTCATTTAATTGTATGACAAAATTAAATTTCTTAAACATATTTTATTATTTTTGGAAGTGTTTCACAATGTATGCGGGATGCATCATTTTTAGTTCTTTAGATAATCTATGTACACCTTGAAATTATTATTGTAGTTTAATATCTAAACAATTTTTCTTTTAACATTGTCTTAAAAATTTTTACTGCATTAGCAACTACAGGGCTCCCAAATGGTCCGCCAACTGAATACCAATATTATTTTAGAAAAATTTTCTTTTTAGATTTTTCTTACAAACCGCCTGGAATCACCTTTGAAAGTAAATTCTAGCGCAAACCGACCATAAAATTTTCTGTTAAAATTTATTGGTATTCAGTTGGCGGACCATTTGGGAGCCCTGCAACTATCTTATAAAGAGTGTTTTGAATGTGAACGCGATGTCAAATATTTTACCTGCGTAGCAGCGACATCTGTAAATTCTTTTATTCTAATTTTCAGCGTTGTTTCGAACTCACGGGATCAAAATTTTCTTGTTTCCGCTGATAGTTTATGTAATTTAGGCTTCTTCGCGCAATCTGCAGAGTATAAAAGGAGAAGCAAAAGTCTGTATCACCGAATTATAAAAGGAGAAGCAAAAGTCTGTATCGCCGGACTATAAAAGGAGAATCAAAAGTCTGTATCGCCGGATTTGTGTCGAGTCCTATCTTTTCCGTATGCAAGGTGTGCGTAGAAGGATAGCAGCTGAGTTTTGACACGTGTTAAGCGAATTCGAATCTCGCTGTGTAAGCAGTTACCGATTATTAAGTTATTTTCGATTATAGTTTCAGAAATAAAAGTTAGTGGGCAACCGCGGATTGTTAAGTTCAGAAAAAGTAGATTGTGTTCAAGATTTTTAGTAACTTTTGCTTTGCAGCTAAAGCAGTTTGTGAGATTGAAAAAAATGACATTTATTTGTATTATCTGTGATCTTATGGAAATGGAACTTTAATATATCATAATCTATTAGTTATTTCTAGTGAAAATGGAATTAGGGTTTGATCCTTATTAATCAGCGTACAATCTAAACTGAATTTGCAAAGTGACCCTGCCACGCCCCTTCTCGCTTAGTTAAAAAAAATAACTTAAAATCTCAGTTATGACTGTTTCTAGGTAGCGGCCTTGCCTCCCGTTACAAGTTTACTGCAATTTTATCTTTCCTTGAGATATTTAGAAAGTAGAGATATTTTTGTTATTAAAGAGACTTGGTACCTTGTTTCATTGTTTCGTAAAGATGTGAAAATTAAAAACATGCGAAAACGGATTTGAATTGCATCAATTTCCTTCTAAATAATTCAGAGTTGCAATCTGTTTCAATTTGTGTTTTTTCATTAATATTGTTAAGTATGTTTTATTTTTAATTTTATCAATATGATCAAAATGATTAAAAGTTATATTTTTTCAATCACATGATTTTGTTATCGATATGGCGCATTTCATAAAATTAAGAATTGTATTTTCCGATATATAAATAGTTTATTTAAAAAAATAATTAAAAATGTTAAGCAAAAAGTCATTTTTTTACTGCAATCACGAAATTTTAATTTTTTTAAACTAATTTTTTCTTGAAATCGGATCCTATCAGTCATACGGTAGACATGTAAGAAAATTATGAAAATGAAAAAAAAAAAAAAAAAAAAAAAAAAACATTATTGTAAAAATTCAAAATTGTAAAAGATAGATAGTTTAAATTTTTAGAAACAAAATATTAAAATTTTGAAATATTACCATATGACATGCATTTGTTCTGGATTGAATAACTTTACTCAAAAAGAAAAAAATTATTTTATAATAAGTGAGAAAGGTATAACATACACACACACACACACAAAAAGAAATCGTTCAAAAAGTATAGCGTCACGTTAATGCTATAAAATATTAGAAATTTTAATTCAGTTGATAAATGCATGATTGATTGATGAACTATGGGAACTTCATCGGTTTCTGAGTTCTTTGTTATTATCATGTCTGGAATTCATTGTTTTACGCGTTGTTGATTTGAATGAGAAGGAAATTCCGGAGAATATAATGAGTAAATCAAGATACAGAGCTATTGTATCCAAATTTTTAAAAACACACAAAATGTTGGATTAAAATATGAACAAAAATGTTAACAGAAAGAACTTCTAGGATATAAACCTTCTTTAATAAATTAAAAGTCTTTCTGGTCTGTGCCGTGAGGAAAAGAAGCTTTTATAATCCTTGTTTTTAAAAATACAGCTTTTATTACTGAAAAAAGGTAAAATTCGTAGAAACCGATTGTAGAATATTCAGTACTAGTTTTCGTCAATTATAAACATGAACGAGAATTTCGCTAAATTAGTCAGCTATATCCAAGTTGGTTTGATTTAGAGCGATTTATGTTTGGTCGACAAATTTGGCCAATCGGTTAAAAAGTATGCATGCTATCACATGACAAAAATCAGATTATTTCAAAATGCCAAACCCCTATCTATACGCCCTAGCTATACGTCAAAATGCCAAACCCCTAGCTTTGAGATATAGCAAACAGCTATATCTCAAATATTTTTTGAGGTAAAGATGAAATAAAACATTCCTCGGAATTCTTAAATCAAGGCCAAAAAAGAAAAAAAAATCTTTTTTCGATTTCCAATTTTTTTATACCTTTTTAAAAAGATTACCTCTTTAACAGTAAAACCTCTCAGTTTTGTACCTCTTTAAAAGATAAATAAAAAAAATTAAATTGTTTTTAAATGGCTGCCATTTTGAAACAAGTTGGCTCATGAAGCTTGCTAACGAACTTGATTGAGATCTAGTTATGTCTTTTACACCTTCTTAGTCACACCCAAATCGATTAATAAATACGTGTGCTATCGCCTAACAAATATCAGATTATTTGAAAGCGTCAGCCCTGTAGAATTCAAACTGCTATATCTCAGCCATTTTTTAGATAAAGACAAAACAAAAAAATCAGCGGTGTCCTTGTATCAAAATCAAACAAGGAAAAATATTTTCAATTTCTACTTTAAAGTTCTTTTACTTGCTTTTGAAATTTAAAAATTTAAATTTTTTTCTTAAATGGCCGTCATTTAAAAACAAGATGTCGCATTATGCTGACCAACAAACTTGGTCGAGACTTTGGTATGCGTTATGCACATACTAAGTTACATCCAAATCGGTTTCTAAATACGAGAGACACAGCCATGACAAAAATCAAATATATATATACCGGGTGAGTCAAAAGTTCGTTAAATCTTTAAAAATTCATAAAAAAAGAAGAAATTATTATAAAGAAGTGCGGTTTGCAAGAAAAGGATCTCAAGGTAGTCGAATGTGTTTTTAGCTGAAAAAAAAATCTAGTTAAAAAAGTCACCTGTAGAAGGCGCTGACGACCCGAAACACAATGAACAGGACAACAGAAACCTCCATTCATTTATTTTCCCAATAACAAATGTTCAACATGACCTTAATGAACATTCTACAATGCAACTAAGGCGACTCACAATGGCCGTTACAGCTGAATGCAACATGTCGGAATGAATTGTAGAAACCTCACGGACAGATGGAATTTATGAGTTCGGCCAATGTTGAAGGGGATGAACGGTACACAAGTGCTTTCAAATAGACCCGCAAGCAGAAGTCGACCAGAATGAAGTCGGGTGATCGTGGAGACCATGCGATCTTTCAACCTCGACTGATCAGTCTGTCTTCACTAAAGGTACTCAATAGGAATCATTTTACTGGATTGGCATAGTGTGGCGGTGCCCAATTCTGCATAAAGCTCATTACAAATAACACACCTCTTTGATTTAATGCTGGCACGATTTTGTCACGCAAAAGACAGAGATAACATTCAGCGGTTATTGTGCACGTTTTCCAGCCCAATATGGGGCACAGCTCTTCAAAGAAGAATGGTACGACAATGAAAGATGAGGTGGAGCCACGGCAGATTGTCTTTTAGGTTCGATGCAGTGGCTTCGTCGTGTATTCACGATGATTAGAAATCACCCATATACGAGTATTCTTGGTGTTGATATCCCCGTGTAGTGTGAAGTGCGCCTCATCCGTCCAGAAAACGTTGAACAACCACTGAGGGTCGCTTTCAATTCGTGCCATAGCCCACACTGCAAGTGATTCCCTCATGGCTGTGTCTCACGGTTGTAAGGTTGTAACTTTTGCAGTGACTGCAATTTGTAGGGAGAGAGATGTAATATCCGCGGAGGATAGCTCGAATCAATGAGCGAGGCACATCCAATAACGTTCCAGCTTTTGGAGCACTGCTACTCCCCATGGACATTCCGACGCTAAATCCGTCATAGTGGTTTCCACTGCAGTTATTCGGCCCTCCTCCAACGAAGGTCTTCCACTTCGTGACCGATCCTTCAAAGATCCAGTTTCTTCGAATCTTTTGATAAGCTTCACTATTCCAGGACAAGATATGGGGCCATTCTTCGTCTTCAGGCCTTTCGCTGTGCGAAATTCTCGCAGCGCAACAATCGCTGACTCTCCGTTCAAATATAACAACTTCACCGACAGCGCTCGATCGGGTAATGATAACATTCTGAAAGCGAATGAGAAATCCTCGTGTATCACAGTCTTTTATTAAACAATTAATTTGCATAATTCTGCTGAATCTCCCGCATGTCTGCGCCGTCTACATGTGCATTTTTTAACTATATATATGTTGTAGGCTAATTGAGAAATCCGGCTCTTTGCAAACAGCCTAGGCTCTTTGCAAAGAGCAGGGCTAATTGGAGAATCCATCTCCCTTTTTCCAATTAGCCTGATATTTTTCAGGCTTATTGCAAAGAGCCTAGAAAGCGTTAGGCTAATTGAAAAATGACCACTTATTATCCGATCAGGGTGATATTTTTATCTCACAGGCTATCAAATCCTGAGAGCTTTTGTGCCCGCCGATTCTGTATGTACGTGTGTACGTACGTACGTATGTACGTAACACGATAACTCTTGATAGACATATCCGATTTGCTTCAAATTTTTTTCTAGTTTCATTCTGATAAGGTGCTTCCCTGATTAGTTTTGGGGGTTCATTGGTTAAGGATAAAGGGGGAAAAGGAGGACTAGTCCCCCCCCCCTTAAAGGATAAAGCGGGGAAAAGGGGGTGGGGGTAGTCCCCCTCCCTTAATTCATATAAATGGGTTTTTCATGCAGAAATATTCGATTTGCTCCAAATTTGGTATACCGGTTTATTGTGTTAAGGAGCTTCCCTGATTAGATTTGGAAGCTCATTATTTAAGTATAAAGGGGGGAAAGGGGGCTACCCCCCTTAATTTAGATAAATCGGATTTTCATGATGAATTATTCGATTTGCTCCAAATTTGGTATACCGGTTTATTAAGTTAAGGAGCTGCCTTGATTAGATTTGGAGGTTCATTAGTTACATATAAAGGGAGGAAAGGGGGAGAGCTATCCCCCCCCCGTAATTTAGATAAATGGGTTTTTCATGCCGAAATATGCGATTTGCAATAAATTTGGTATACCGGTTAATTATGTTAAGCCTTGTCCCTGATTACATTTGGAAGATCATTATTATGTATAAAGGGGGGAAAGGGGGACAATTGCCTCTCCCCTTAATTTAGATAAATGCGTTTTTCATGTAGAGTTATTCGATTTGCTCCAAATTTCGTATACCGGTTTATTATGTTAAGGAGCTGCTTTGATTAGATTTGGAGATTTATCGGTTAAGTATAAAGGAGGGACAGGGGCTAGTGTCCCCTTACTTTAGATAAATGGGTTTTTTATACAGAATTATTCGATTTGCTTCAAATTTGATATACCAGTTTATTACGATATGGCTTCCTTTATTTGATTTGGAGGTTCATTGGTTAAGTATAAAAGGGGGGCAATTGCCCCTCCCCTTAATTTAGATAAATGGGTTTTCATGCAGAATTATCTGATTTAGTTTAATTTTTTTTCAACCGGATGCGAACTTGAAGGTTCCATTTGAAGTCAACACGAAAACCGACCACGACCAGGTTTCGGATTGAGTTCAATTAGAACTTTCAGGTTCGGATCGGGTTGCCGGTGGACGAAGATTATTTTGTCTGGCTTGCATCTGGTTATAGTTCTTTGGAATATTTTTGTCGGTTAAGATTTGGTTCGGGATGGGTTTCAATTTGACTTCGAATGGAATTTTTAGGTTCTGGTAGCGTTGTGTGTCCACGGAAACTAATTTGTCTTGTTCGGATCCGGTTATGGATCTTTGGAATATTTTTGTCGGTTATCAGATTTGGTTCGGGATTTCGGGTTTTTTTCAGATGGAACTCCCAGGTTCGGTTCGGGTTGCATGTAGACTGAAATTATTTTGTCTTGCTCGGATCAGGGTACGGTCTGTTGTAATTTATTTTTCGGGTTTGGGTAGGGTTATGCGTTAATAAACCTAATAAAAAGAAAATTGCCCAGTTAAACTGATGGCATTGAGCTCACAGGCTATTCACACTAATTGCATATTATACTCTTATTTCAAAGAATAATGCCCCTCGAAAAATAAATGAAGGTATTAGTCCCCGTTGCCCCCCTTTCTACTTAACCAAAGAACCTCCAAATCTAATCAGGGAAGCTACTTAACATAATAAACTGGTATACCAAATATGAAGCAAATCAGATAATTCTGCATGAAAAAACCATTTCACTAAATTAAGGGGGGGGGGGTATTAGCTCCCCTATTTCTCCCTTTATGCTGAACCAATGAACTTTCAAATCTAATCAGAAAAGCTCCTTATTAGAATGAACCTAGAAAGAAATTAAATTAGATAATTCTGCATGAAAACCCATTTATCTAGATTAAGGGGAGGGGCAATTGCCCCCCTTTCCCCCCCCTTTTATACTTAACCAATGAACCTCCAAATCAAATGAAGGAAGCCATATCGTAATAAACTGGTATATCAAATTTGAAGCAAATCGAATAATTATGTATGAAAAACCCATTTATCTAAATTAAGGAGACACTAGCTCCTGTCCCTCCTTTATACTTAGCCAATAAATCTCCAAATCTAATCAGGGAAGCTCCTTAACATAATAAACCGGTATACGAAATTTGGAGCAAATCGAATAACTCTGCATGAAAAACCCATTTATCTAAATTAAGGGGGTCTAGCCCCCCTTTCCTCCCTTTATACTTAACTAATGAACCTCCAAATCTAATCAGGGAGGCTCCTTAACATAATAAACCGGTATACCAAATTTATTGCAAATCGAATAATTTTGCATTAAAAACCCATTTACCTAAATTAAGGGGGGGATAGCCCCCCCCCCTTTCCTCCCTTTATACTTAACTAATGAACCTCCAAATCTAATCAAGCCATCTCCTTAACATAATAAACCAGTATACCAAATATGAGCTAATTGAATAATTCTACATGAAAAACGCATTTATCTAAATTAAGGGGAGAGGCAATTGCCCCCTTTCCCTCCTTTATACATAATAAGGATCTTCCAAATGTAATCAGGGAAGCTGCTTAACATAATTAACCGGTATACCAAATTTATAGCAAATCGCATATTTCTGCATGAAAAACCCATTTATCTAAATTACGGGGGGGGGCATAGCCTCCCTTTCCTCCCTTTATATGTAACTAATGAACCTCCAAATCTAATCAAGGCAGCTCCTTAACTTAATAAACCGGTATACCAAATTTGGAGCAAATCGAATAATTCATCATGAAAATCCGATTTATCTAAATTAAGGGGGGTAGCCCCCTTTCCCCCCTTTATACTTAAATAATGAGCTTCCAAATCTAATCAGGGAAGCTCCTTAACACAATAAACCGGTATACCAAATTTGGAGCAAATCGAATATTTCTGCATGAAAAACCCATTTATATGAATTAAGGGAGGGGGACTACCCCCACCCCCTTTTCCCCGCTTTATCCTTAACCAATGAACCCCAAAAACTAATCAGGCCTAACCTTATCAGAATGAACGTAGAAAAAAAATTGAAGCAAATCGGATATTTCTATCAAGAGTTATCGCGTTACGTACGGACGTACACACGTACATACAGAATCGGCGGGCACATAAGCTCTCAGGCTTTGATAGCCTGTGAGATAAAAATATCACCCTGATCGGATAATAAGTGGTCATTTTTCAATTAGCCTAACGCTTTCTAGGCTCTTTGCAATAAGCCTGAAAAATATCAGGCTAATTGGAAAAAGGGAGATGGATTCTCCAATTAGCCCGGCCCTTTGCATAGAGCCTAGGCTGTTTGCAAAGAGCCGGATTTCTCAATTAGCCTACGACATATACACTGCTCAAAACAATTAGGGGAGCACATGGTTTTAACGAACTTGCGCAAATATTTACACCGATAAGTAACGTAAAATAAAACATCCATAATTTAAAGTGCTGTAGAAAACAGATAAAGAAAACTTCACACGTAAATTAAAACTTATGACGTCAAAAACTGGGAAAAGGTGATAAGTGCAGAAATCGGGATTTTGCAGAAACGTCTATTTCACTGCCTCAGTTGTAAAATTCAATTGCCCAGCTTGTGTTTCGAGAAAAGGTGGCTTTAAAATGTCACAACAACATGATTCACCGCAATCCATGGCTTAGTGTGTTATCGGGACAGTTGAATTTGGGGAAACACAACGAAGTGTAGTCGACGCTGTTGGAGTCGCAAGAAGTGTCCATGAAAGGCTGTGGAATCGATTCCAAGACACATGGAATTGTAGTAATTGACAAGTGCAAGGTCGAAAACGTGCTAACACAGAAAGTGATGACCGATATATCCTGTTAACAGCCCGTCGAGACGGAACGGGCAATGCTACTCAGCTGCAAACACAGTTGTTCTTGGCCAAAGGACAAAGGGTGTCCAGTCAAACAGTCCAAAATAGGTTTCATCAGAGTGGTCTCTATGCACGTAAGCCAATGAACTGTATTCCGTTGACCTCAAGCCACTGTGCGGCCCAAAGAAGGTGGGGAACTAAACTTCGAGTTTGGAGGCAACGTTGTTGGAGTGAAATTCTGTTTACAGACCAGTCCCGATTCAGTCTTGATGTGACATCTGATGAATTTTGGCATGAAGAAAAAGAGGGACTCAAAATAATCCCACATTCGTTCGTGAAAGATCACATTACAGACGAGGTGGGTTGATGCTCTTGGCTGGAATCAGCATAGGTAGACGTACGGGCCTGCATATTATTCGGAATGGCATTTTGGCGATTCGGAGTTATACAGACGAGATACCGCAACCTCATATCGTATTTTATGTTGCAGTAATTAGCGATTTCTTTTTTTCCATGCATGATAATTCCAGACTTTATACAGTGGAAAACGTGCTTGAAGCTAAAATAATACAGCGTATGGAATAACCACCATGCTCTCCTGATCTAAATCCGATCGAGCATGTTTGGGACATACTCAGATGATGCATTGCTGCAAGACAGAGGCTTCCTTTTACTGTCCGGGACTTGGAGATTGCAATTCTTGAGCAGTGGAACAGTATTCCCCAAAGTCTTATCGATAACCTCATCGCATCCATAGAAAACAGGTGTGCAGCAGTCTTAGCTGTTCGAGGAGACCACACGCCATATTAAAAATCTTGCATAATTTCTAAACAACACATTTTTATGATTTACATGAAACCAAATTGTTGCCCTAAGCCATCTTTCTATGTTCTTTTCATCTTTTCATGTTCTTTTCATCTTTTCAAAAAATAAAAGGTCCCTTACCATTTTATTGCGTATTTTTTCATGTATTGCCCATTGCTACATGTGTACTATCCATTTTATGCCCATACATTGCTGTTTTTCACTGTTCTCTTCACTTTTTTGCTTGCTCCCCTAATTTTTTTGAGCAGTGTAGCAGTGTATATACATTTTTTTTGTTGGAAAAAAAAAAACCCTCCGACTACCCCGTGAGTCCTTTCTAGCAAAATGCAATTCTTTATCATAATTTCTTCCGTTTTTATGAAATTTTATAGTTTTAACAAACTTTTGGCTCACCTGGTTTATAAATTAACATTTGAAAAAAGGATAGTTTTGGGGTCTGGGGTTCATAATCAGAAAAAAATTACAAAAATGTCCGGAGTAGCTTTCCTCCGGACGACTGCTATACGGAGTTTTTTACCTTTTGTAACGAAATCTGTTTTGTAAAATGCTTTACAGGTCATCCTGGAAACATTTTCAGAAATTTTACTCTTTAAAACATATTGATAAAATAGTTGATACAAATAAAGCCAAATGCTTTTTGAATTATCATGTATTTAGAATTAGTTTTATTTCTTCTTATTAAATTAAGTCACCTTTCTGGCTAATGCAGAACAATAATAAAGTTTAGTCCAACTATGCTTAATTAGTAATTTTTAAATTATTCCTAAAAGTATAATTTCTTCAAAAAAAAAAATAGACATACAAATATCAATTGGGCTATTTCAACTATTACGCGAGCAAAACCGGGGGTTTGCTAGTGTTATATAAATATAATCAATTTCATTATCAAAGTCTTCAATATCTTTTTTTATTACACGTTTTATTGACTTTCACTCATCGCTTTGCCATTAACGGTGTGAAATTATTAGAGCATCTGTAGGTTATATATGTACGATAAAGGATATCGGTAGCTTTTTTAAAGTTTTTTATAGGTGTTTGCATGGTTAAAACTTTGTGATTTCTATTACAAGAGACCTAATTTTTAATTCGCTGATATCTATTTCTTAAGCTCTAGTCATATAAAAGTAGAATCTTACATTTTAATGATCATTTATTTTTTATCATAAAATTATTATTTTATGTAAATAATCACACTCTTACCAATTATATCTTATACTTGGATGTGTGTACTAAAAGCTATCAACCAGCAAATTTACAAATATCGGAATTTTAACGCATTTCAACAGATCAAAATGCATTTTTATGCCTTAAAAGTTACCAAAGTACCATACAATCTCAGAAAAAAATGTAAATTTTTGACCGTTTGCTCTTCACGGTTCAATTGTCACGGGCAACAGCCTTATTTGATGAAAACGGTCTAATATACTAAAAAAATACGGCACGACACCATACATTCTCCTCCGCTAGGATGTAACGTTTCATTTAAGTCGTGTTTCGAAAAATAATGTCACTTAATCGCGACCGTAACATATTTTTTAACACGCCAAAAAAGCGATTCTGTGATGATTATCTAACGTGCTACGTGCTAGGGAACAGTAAGTAAAGTGTTATTGTATATTGAAGTGCATTATATTTTTGTCCCGTAAAATTACGGGCTGCACAAAATTAAGGGCATGGATTTTTTTTTTTTTTTTGACGTGGTGTAACTGGAATCTCTGCTGCTGGCCTCTGCCCGTAATTTTACAGGGATATTTTTAGATACTTAGAAAATTAAGGACAATCTACATATTCTTGCAGTTCTTGCCCATCTGTTAGCAAAAATACGGTACGACCCCATGCATTTTCCTCCGCTAGGGTGTACACTAGGGTGGTCACAAGAAATCAATTTTCGAATTTTTTCGGGGGCACCCCCCAAAAAGTTGCCAATTGACTAGAAAATGAGATTCGCTAAGTTTCAGCTCATTTGGATAATATTAACCCGTGCCTCATTGAGGTTTAAGTTTGAAAAAAACGTGATTTTTCGCAAAAAAATGCTGTTTTTCCTTCATGAAATGAATACAATTGAACCTAGAAACATAATGCAGGTCTCATTTTATAAAAAAAAGTTTTGCTTCGAAGAACCACACACCATTTTTTTCTAAAAATGTATAGATTTAAAAATATGCGCATTTTTCAGGACCAGACTTCACCTGAATCCTAAAAATTGACTTTTTATGAAAAAGCGAAAAGAAAAATTTCTAACATTCCATTTAATCTGCTTTTCCACCTTTTGTTTTTCTTTTTTTCATTTTGTGAAGTCCAATAAATGGTTTGATTTAAAAAAATTCCAAAGAAAAGGAAAAAAATCGAATTTTAAACTGAAAGAATTTTTTAAAAAAGGGAGGGCAAAGGAAGTATAGAAATGAGAGCAAATAATGCATTTTATTATTAAAGTTGTGTTACAAGAAAGGAGGCATAATAAAGAAAATAAATTATTTTCCCTTACAACTGTCACGTTAACCCTTTCCGGCACAGAAAAATTCTGCTCGTAAAAGGATAAAATGATTGTCTACCCCGGAATTTACAAACGACATTTTTAGAAATTAAAATCACATTACTTTAACCTTTCATTGTAAAAGCAAAATTTTATTAAAATATTCTTCGTGCCGTTTGTAAGTTTGGAATTAAAATTAGGTGGTCCCGGCGTGGGACACTGCGCCGGAAAGGATTAAAGTGGTAATGGTTTAGATAAGGTGGCTTATGTTGACTTTTTTAACCAAAGTATAATATAAATATAAAAATGCAACTTGATCCGAGTTAAGATACCAAAGGCGGTTTGTCATTTCAGCAAGTGCTTTGTCTGTAACCTATTTATCAAATTTTCTGTAGTGAACAAGTGATTTTATTATTTGCAGGTCTTGAATTGGGGGCTAAAGTGGCAGTGGAAGTATTGAAGCACTCTTTTGCACAAATATTGATTAAAAATAAGAAAAGATCTCCGATACCTTCTTTTTCTAAATTTGTTATTGAAAGATGATCCTGAAACAATATATTTTAAGAGAATGAATGGTCTGTGCCTCCATCCATCTGACATGATTAAAAGTACCAGGTGCTTTGAAAAAAAGTCTTTTGCGGGAAGGAGTTCTATAAAAATTAAACGAAGTTGGATAAACTCTTTATAATCATCCCAGAACTGTTAATTTTTAATAGTTCCTGTAAGAAAATTTGAAATTTCTTCTGAATTAACTATTTATACCTAGTATTTCATCTTCAGTAACATTTGTATTCTTACTCTGGTTTAATTTAGACCACCCAATCAGAATTGTTTTTTTTTTAATATCTGGCTGAGGGGCAGTGATTGTGCCCATTTTACAATCAAGAACAGCTTTCTAAATTATGCTGGCGGCATGGTAAATACAGAAGACTTTCCCTTTAACAATTGCTATAGAAAAATGCAGGTTAACTCTGAGGCGACCTGTGTTTACTGCAGTTGTATCAAAAAATATTGCCTGGATTTTATCAACTTCCTCCCACTCTTCCACTGCTGAAAATACAGCTTTCGCCTGAATTATTCCGATACTATTTTCAAGTTGAGGAACTCGTAGTAACTGTTCTTCATCCCCACAACTAATTAAAACTTTTATCCACTCTACATTTTCTTTATTAAAAAAATGGTGAAGCAGTTTTCCACCCCAGTGAACAACAGTTCTCTCTAAACGGGAATTTTAAAATCTGTTTTTGATGAGCTCAGATTTTTGTTTACGAAACAGTTATTTGCAGAGTCGATGTCTGTGGTTAGCTATTGGATGTGTTCTAAGTCTAGCAGCTTCTTTGGCGTTCAGTTCATTTTGCGAATATTATAAAATAAAATACATAAAACTTGACAATTACTTAGCTGCTTACTGTCGATGATTTGATGAGACATGTGGCCAATTTAAAAAATCTTA
Source organism: Maratus speciosus (assembly GCA_963932465.1). Taxonomy (NCBI): domain Eukaryota; kingdom Metazoa; phylum Arthropoda; class Arachnida; order Araneae; family Salticidae; genus Maratus; species Maratus speciosus. The sequence continues at coordinate 350,367,776 of OZ010788.1, read as the reverse complement.
CATTTCTGCCATCATATCAAGAGGGGAAGGGGTTTTACGGAATGTTTCGTCAATTCTTAAAATAGATAACCATAACAGATAACAAAAACATCCTTGTAATAAAAAGAGAAATTCAGAGGTTCAACTGCAACACAAATCCAGAAGCTCTTTCTTACTAGACACAGAACTAGATAACTAATAATCAATTATAATTCGTGAAATATTTTTAAAGTTACAAAAATTGTTCACTTATTTTTGCCTATTAATAAAAATGATACAAAAAAATTATCAAAAGTAATAAAATTTTTAATTTGTCGTTTTTTACCTATGTTTCAAAAATGCAGAGTTTGAGGGTATGGTTCACTAGCTGTCCTGAAAAATACTAAATGTTCATTAAATATAAGTTTTCATGAGAGTAAAAGTTCAAGGCAACAACAGTTTCTATGAAATAAAACAAGAATCAGGTTTCTAAGACAAATATTTTTCACGTAAGGAAAGAAAAACGACAATTTTTTGCCAAAAATTGCAAATTTTCAAGAATTCAACCTCGATGAGGCACGGGTTAATATTATTTATTTGAGCTGAAACTTTGCCAATCTCATTTTCTAACTAATTGGCAACTTTTAGGAGGGTCCCCCCGAAGAAAACGTTAAAAAAAAATTTCCCCATGTTGCTTGTGACCACCCTAGTGTACACGTTGACACAAAATGATAGGCATGGATTTTTTTTTATGGGGTATGACTGGAATCTCTGCTGCCGGCCTCTGCCCGTAATTTTACAGGGATATTTTTAACAGTGTACACGAAAGAAAAAAGAAGAAAAGATGTAAATAGGCGTCGGCAGCTTTTTAGTCGTTTTGTCTCCATATGGAGAATTCTCCATCTACTCTCTGGAAGTAAAAATAACTTCAGTAATCAATTTAGATAATCCTGACAATTTTATTCAGCTATGTAGCTGGGGGAGCGGTGAATAGACCCTTCAAGTTTCACCTTTAAGACCTTTATATCTGTGTCTCGCCATTGCTGTATTAATCCGTCTAGTGTCCTTAAGAATTGAAGTCTCGAGAGCATTTTTCCCATTTACATCTTTCAAAATGAGATTTTAACTTTAGTGTGATTTTTCTTATTATTGTACACACACACACACACACACACACACACACATATATATATATATCTATACACCTATGTTTATATCTATCTGTCTGTCTATATAAATTCATCAATAGTGTTTGAATATTCGTAAATTTAATATTGCTAACCCTTTTTAAATGATATCGTTAGAGACATATGTGTAAACATAACACTTCTATTATGCACCTAAATATATTCTCAAGAGATTTCTTTGCCTGCAAGACATTGAAGATTCATAAATATTGTATTTCAATTTTTTACTTATTATAATATTTCAACATCAATATATTTTTGTTATAAATCGTAATCCGGGCGAGAAATCTTATGTTTGAATGTCACATGCTACGAAGGCTTCGAAAAACTGCAGGGACCCGTATTGAGTTGTCTGTTCTGCTTAATTCGTAATCCTACCATGCTTAACACTATCTGACAGATAAAATCTAAGAAAAGTAATCTAAAAAAATAAAAAAGAGCTTCGTATTATATATAATCGACACACTAGGCCACATTGAAAACTTGTTTATGTTTTACTGAAAGTAGTGTCTAATGATGCTTCATATCGTGCCACATATTTTTATCCATTTGACAAAAGGTAAAACAACTATGCTGAAATATTTTACCATAAAGGTGTCTCTAGTTCATTGTTTAGCCTTTCAGATTTATTATAAATGCAAATATGCACTAAATCATTTTCTAACTTCCCGATTCCGCACTTAACACATTTAATTTTGTACTTTTATTTAAGGAAAAATAATTAAGTTATTTATACAAACTTTGTTATGCTTATATGCAATCAACATAATCTCACAAGCTCATTTACATTGATTAGCTAAACGATCCCCTTTCATTTAAATTGACACATCTTTGTTGCAACTCGTAACAATACAAGGATTTAAATAGATTTCATCCTAGAACATTCTTTAGTTCTCTAGAGACAAGCAAATTTGCATAAAAGTGAAGATGAATCATCATTATCTTATGTATTTTAGTAATAGCAAACATGTTTTAGCGTCTGTTGAATTTAAATTGGATGTAATATTCCCAAGGCTTAGTAAACAGTAATTGAAAATAAATCGATAATATAACTTACAGTTCCTCAAATATTTGATTTTCTAAAGGATTGTTTGAATAATCAATGTATTATCTAAAGCCTTTATATCAGTATTGTAAGATCTGTGTATATTCTTTCTTATAAATACTTAAAAAATATATAAATGCATTCGATTTGAAATCATTATCCCACAAGTTTCTTGTTTTAAAAGAAAATACTAGGCGTATATTACATAAAAATTACGATTATCTTATACGATTTATTAAGCAAATAACTAAGGATTAGACGGGAGCTTTTAGAAATTACATTCTCAGATATACTTTCTTCAATTCACGGAAATTTTTCTGGCATTAGTGATACCAGGATTTTTCCTTTAATAGACGAATATTCGTTTCTTCTTTGCTCCGCTGCAGGAGATAAAATACACGTAAATGGATAACAATCAGGATAAAATATTAGTTGGTGAGCTTGGAATTGAATCAACTACCTTAGCGTTACGAGATCAGTACTCTAACCGTTTGGCTACAGCTTGATTAATTTCTTTAAAATTCTTTGAATTTTGAAGTTAATTTCGTCTTTAGAAGATTTCGTCTTTAATGAGAATGTAGCTGTCATTTTAATATTTTAGCATTTAAATAGGATAAAAATTTGAATCGTAAATATTTTTATGCATATTGCTAGATGTAATACATGAATATTATATTTTTATGCGATTTTTTTTCAGTAAAATCGATTTTTTTCTATTAAATAGTTTAATTAAAATATCTATTTTAAACGTGTTTATTTAAAATATATTTCAAATGCGAATATTTTTTATGGCTTAAAAAATATATTGTGACAATTATTAAATGAATGAGAAAATTATTTAAAATTCGAAAACGTTTTTCTTCTTTGTTGATGGTTTAGATTTAAAAAAAAAAATAAATTAGAAATCTTAATTTATAGAATTTTTGGTGTTTCGTTTTTAGAATGAATTCGGATTTTAGTAATAATAGAGCCAATACGCATGCGTGCTAGGAATGAACGGAATTTCTACCTCTTTTTCAGACTTTCGGTACGAATTCACGGATAAAACATGTTGTCTAGGAGTACGGAGAATTGAAAATATTTGTTTAAAAATGAGGAATAATTTATTGTATATAGATGAGTTTTTCTGACAGTGTATAGAGATGATATTTATGTTAGGAAATTTAATTATCATTTAATTACATTGATAGTAATAATTGAAAATTATAATTTTATATGTGACACCAAAATGCAAAAGTTTCTTCTTGCTAATACAATAAACTCTCGAAAATTCGAGGTAAATGGGACTGACATTACCTCGGACTACTGAAAACTCGGATTTTCCGAAAAAGTAAAAAATTCTTACGAAGTATAATTTTCTCAATTAGGATGACAAAGAATGAACGTACATACCTTTATTCCTTTTGTAATGATATACAGGATAATTTACAATAAAAAGAAATTCAATTTTTGTCAGCGTTAACACATAACTTCTCTTTTTAGATGCAGTATCTAGCCAACGCTTAAAATGCATAACGTTAGCAGGGGTGGCTTCATTTTGCTGCTCTACACATTTTAAAGTCAGTTCTAAAGATGTAGAACCTTCACTATGAGAGAATATTTTTTAAATGGCACAGAGTCATTTCCTTCTGTATCATTACAATCCTCCTCATCTTCTATTATTTCTACAATAGTCGATTCAGTTATGTACAGCATTTCATCACTGTTTAGCTATTTTTTAACGTCATCTGCATTAGAATTTTCACAGCCAGGTACTTCCTTTACGAAATCTTTCAAAACAATGCTTTCACCATCGTCATCATCAAAATTCACAGTGGATGTTACCACTTTAGGTAAAAATTTCAACTACGATTTATTCAGTGTTTTAGATTTAATTTCTTACCAAGAATCAGCTATCCAGTAAACAATATCTCTTATGAATTCTTTCGGCAAAGAAAAAAGAGTATTTTCTTTTTTTTTACTCCTCGTATTAAGCGGAACGTCGAACTTCTGAGACTCGAGTGATACTCTACTGTAGTTATTGTTAAATTATGCGGGAAATATTAAAACGAATTAACAAAGTATTTCATATAAAAATTTAAAAACGTTAACCCGCCCTTGCGTTATACAGAAAGAAAGGAATAAATCCAGTAGCCTAGTGGTCAGTACGCCTGTCTACCATGCTACAGATCGCGAGTTCTGCTCCCGGCTGAGCAAGGTTTACTCAACCTTTCATCCCTTCGGGATCGATAAAATGAGTACCAAGTATGCTTGGGAACTAAACACCGATATGTCTCGTGTTGACTTGACCACCTGGCCAGGGCAAATGCTGCATAGCACCACGGGACTATGGGTTAAGTAAACAGAGTTGGGCACTCTAGGATTCTTTATGGATCGTACAGCCACAGGTTTAGTTTTATTTTTCATAACGGAAAAAATCAATCGATTTAATAATATTATATATTATATAGATCTGAAATAGTGATAAAATAATAGTGATTCCGAGAATAATAAAAGTAACTATTGATAAACGTAATAGTAATTAATATTTGAAAGGGGAAATCACTGACATTATGGAAATGTTACAAAATGATATATTTTTAAAATTATTTTTAAATTGTTGAATTTGTTCTATGTGGTATGGGTTGTTGTAATATTTTCAGTATCGCTGTGTCAAGCTTACAGATGCAATGGAAGAGAATCCGTGAGATGTTTATCACATCCGTAAAGAGGAATTTCTTCTATTAATTTCCTAAGTTTTGCTTTGAAACCTTTAAGCGTAATAAAAAAAAGTTACAATTAACACTAGAGCCTTTAAAAAGAAAAGCCTACATAATTAACTTATGAATTTTGTCGTATAATTGTATTTTCAAAAAAACTGGGTTCGAAAAAGGTTGGGTTGAAGAAGAAAAGCCTAAATAATTAACTTATGAATTTCGTCGTGTCACATTTGTATTTGCAGAAAAATTGGGTTCGAAAGATTGTGCAGTCAGAATCTCTGTCTTCTTCAAAAGTTTTAGAGCAAAAGGCACAAAATTTCTGATAAAAAATTCTCTTCAAGGGATATGACAAACACCTCTCCACCATTTTTGTTAGCTTATCACGAGCGAGAACGGTAGGACATCAAACAAGGTAAAAATATTCAAGCCTTTCGAGTCACTACATCTGTAAGGTTTGTTATGCTTCTATACTGTTACGTTCTAAGTAGTATAGTTTTGCTAATAATGTACCTGAAAAACGAATATAGGAAATACGCTAATGATTTGGCACATAAAAAAGGTAGGAAATCATTTCAGTCTCTTAACTTCCGTAAGAGAGACTTTTTATATTCTCCTCATATCTGTTTCGACGTTCTTCGCAACCATTTTCACTGCCTAGTGCAGCGTTAAAAATGCCTAATGTCTCAGTGGTTAGCGCATTGTCACCCGCCATCAATGGTGCAGGTTCGACCTGCACCATTGGGCTTGGGAGATGGCTCAATCTATCACTAAACCTTTTAATCACCTTTTATCCTTTCTGAATCCATAGAAAGTGTAGCAAGCATGTTTAGACATTAAACACTGGGGTTCCGCCTCAGGCTGATAGTCAGAATAGGGCATATGCTATATGCAGGACCTCAGAGGCCAAATTTAAGAAAACACCTCAGGCAAAGACTTTTTATGGGTTGTTGCACCATAGATTTAAGATGTTTAGTTGCTACATAAAGATGTGCAAGCTTTGAATTCCTTCTTAGACTTGGATGTTTATTATTACTTGAATTCCACTTTAAACACAGGTATTGTTCAGTTTAACTATTTTGTCAAAATATGGGCTCAGTTCTGTTTTCTAGCTTATATAAAAAATATCATGTATAGTAAAATATCGAAATTTCAGAAAATTGCATTTAATGGCGAAATAAAGAAAGTAAAAAAGTAAAACATGCTCCTAAGCATTTATGTTTATTAAAAAATCATCTGATGAAATTATAATATTCACATTAGATTAAATTGATAATCATATTTGATCTGACCAAATTTGATATGCGAACTAAAACTGATTGAAATCTGATATATTCATATTTGATAAGACTGAAAATCAATTTAGAATGATTTAATGCTAACTTAATTAACTAACCTTTTACCGGCCAATGTTTCCAATTGAGAACATTGAATTTAGAATCAATTAAAAACTGAATTTCATTCATATTGACTTTAGAAAATTAGCATTATAATTGAAAGATGGACCGATTTCTAGAGATTAAAATTATGTTATAGACATATAAAGGATAATTGTGCAGAAAATCATAAAATCTATATTTCTTTCATGTAATCATATATATCTTTCATGTAATTTTTTTTAAAGTGCACAATTGAACAAATTATTGAAAATTTAAAATTAATTGAATACTTTAAAGAATGGTCGACGAACTAAGTTTATTATATTAAAAGAACACTGGAAATAAGAAACGCAGTCACTGTTATTAAACTTTCATTGAATTTTCATGTGGGATACTGGGTACATTGGCCTGAAAATGGAAGATTGACTTGCAATGAGTGCTAAAACAGATTAAAATTAAATTACATTCAAGTGTACCATATAATATATGTATAAACATAAATTTTATGACTTAATATGGTTTAATATATAAATTTTGTTCTCAAAAATGATTTTAATTTAAATTTACAAATTTGAAACTTATTTCATATATCGCACAGCTGCAAACCACCATAGCAACAAACCTATTTTCTTCTGTTATTTTAAACATGCTTTAAATCACAAATTTTACTTAATTAATAATATCAATTAAGTGCTACTTCAGACAAGAAACATTTCATCAAGTATATTATCTGATTCAATATATATTGTTTCGATTTAAAAATAATACAGAAAGTTGACAGAAAAGATATTGTATAAATTGCATTATGCAATTTGTATAAATTGTGTTGTATAAATTGCAAAATGTATTGCATTAATTTTTTTTAAGTCTTACTACTTTGTGTATTTTCTAAATTGGATTAATTTTTTAATTGGAGAAATTAATAAAATCAGAAATTAAAAAAAGTTTCCCTATTTCAACAAAGTGCATCTTTAAACTAATGCGTTAGAATGCGAAATATGAAAAGAAAAATAATAAATAAAAATATACCTTCATTTTAATTTGATCTGCAAAAAGTTATAAAAAAATTTGTTACATTCGAAGAGAAAGAATATCTGTTAAAAGAGTTGATTATATATATATATATATATATATATATATATATATATATATAAATGTTTTAGATATTCACTACGTTGCATACAATGAGGTCCATAGTTAAAAATCCGTTTAAGTTTGGAAAAACATGCAAATTCTAGTCTTTTTCTTATCTAAAACTGTAAGATTAAGAAAGAAGAATACTAAAAAAATATAGAAAAATATAGAAAATGCATTTATGTTTTCACAATTTAAGTGTAGTTCCCTTTTCTAAAGCGCAAATATTCTTGATTTATACAATGTTTGATTAATATTGAGGTCTTCCGTGACCCACAATGAGTATGCTTTTAGTTGCGCAATAAATCCAAAAATGCTAAATTATTATTTTAAGTCTAGTAAAACTATTACGTTAATCAATATTGTATAGTAATAATAATAATTAAAAAAAAAATAAACATAAAAATATAGGTATCTTTGACTGTGTTTTGGTTGCATACATTCGAAATATGTAATTCATTTATATGTATATTCGTTTCATAATGGATTAAAAAATATTTTTAATAATGTGTTATTGTAATTAGCCATTACAAGTCTCAAGGATTTACCAAAGACAAAAATATATTTCCGTAAACGTGCACTACAACCAGTTTGACTGCTGTAGAGTCGGATAATCTTGCAGCAACTTCTAATGATTATTTTATGCATTAAATATTGTCTTAATACTGCTCTTATTATTATTATTGCTATTGCCATTATTATTATTGTTATTATTATAATGGTGGATATAAAATGTGTATTTAATAAGCATATATATTGTAACATAAGTTAGAAAGAAGTTTGTTATTTTAGTAATCATGTCTACAAGCATAGTGGTCTGGAGGGGAGTTACTCTTATCGGTTTACGAATATTTATGATTTCAGTTCCAGTGTGGGTGGGGCAACTAACACAATATGATGGACACTTTATGTCATCCCGAATTTATTATCAGATATATGGTAGGCAGGCGGTGTTTTCAGAAGGAGAGGTCCAGGGGCTAACTGCAATCCACGTGAGAGGAGGAGTCATCGATGTATAGAGAGGTGAGTCGATTTTCGAATCACAGAGCGTTACGACAATGAGAAGGCAATGTTACATGCAAAGTGGCTGGAAAATTAACATAAGGTTTCGAGTATCGAGCCCCCCTCCCCCCTCTCTTTACGAAAAAAATATTTATAGCGAGATGCTTGTCAGTATGAAATAAAGAGTTGTTTGAGAGGAGTATGAAGTATGGAGTTTGAGATGACCGGACTTAGTTTTATGGTCCGGAGCAAGAGGCGAATAGATCGTACTTGAACTGCAGTTTTTGATCTTGTGCCTTAAATTATCAGTATACTAGCCGCCTTCGCCCAAAACGCTGGTCGGTTTTTCTAAAGAAATCTTGAATGAAACAAAATATGAACAAAAAAAACCTCTTAAAACACCGTCAAAAATTTTTAAATGCGCTAGGCCTTTCGAAAGATCTGAGTCTTTCTTCGTCAGGCACAAAGAAGACTTCCTTCTACTATGAAAGCAGAGGCAAGACATAGAAGAAGGACGTCTTGTTTGTGCCTGACGAAGAAAGACTCACATCTTTCGAAAAGGCCTACCGCATTAAAAATTTTTTTATGGTGTTTTAAGAGGGTTTTTTTGTTCTTATTCATTCACAATAGTTTTAACTTATTTTCTTTGAAACAAAATATATCTGTGAATCTGATCATGCGTTTTAAAGCAATATGGACATTTACCTGGTGTATACAACGGAATTGCTGAAAGCAATATGACTGTCATTACGCTATTATATGTTTTATTCAGTCATACAAAATGTAGACTGTTAAGGACCAATTTCTTTCGTTGATCTGTTAATGTAGGATTCGGTAAAGAACAAAATGTAATATACTAAAAGCGTTCATGAAAAATTATCAACGCAAGTCTCATCAGAATCTGTTAATTGGACTTATTGAAAAGGCTGATCGTTCATAATAATTGGGTTCGCCTGATCCAAGAACTTTCATCTATAATTCTGCAATCAAGCAACAGCAAATGATATGTGCTTTATACTAAAACATTCACTGAAAAAAATAACTAACCGATCAAGTTGCATCGAAATCCACTTAGTAGAATCTTTTAAACTGCAAAATATACGGAAGCCTTCCCTAAAAATGATCTAATTAACAGTTTAAATCCCATAAAAATTCATTCAGTGGAACCTTTAAAAAAAGTCTTTCAAAATTGCGTTCATTTGATTTAGAGCTTTCCCCATAATTATTTAACTAAGCAACGTAGAACGTTATGTTTTATACTAACATCTTTTCTGAAAAATTATCTAACTAACAATGTAAGCCCCGTCAAAATCTATTCAGCAGAACTCAAGATATAAGCGGCCGGAATGAAATTTCTCTTTGCATTATATATATATATTGAGATAGTTAAATATAACTTTCATATTCGCGTTAACCTGATTATAGAACTCTCTGGGAGGTAGGGGTAGGTATATACTGCATCGCTTCTGAAATTTTTAAGGAACTCAGCTCAACTTCCATAACTATAGCATATATACTCTCTAGTATACCCTATCTCTGTAGCGTATATCTTCCAGTTTTCTTTACTGTACCACTGAGAACTTTTTCCGCATAGCTCCGTAACTAAACAACACAGAATGATATGATAAATATTGAAAAAATCCCTGAAATATTATCTAACTTACTGTGCATTTAATTAGTTGACTTGAAATCTTTCATAATCGAGTTCACCTAATTTTAGAACTCCCGTAGCAACTTAGAATGATGGTTTTTACATTAAACCATTTATAAACCAAATTTACTATTTAACAGTGTAAGTTCTACAAAATTCTGTTCAGTAGAATCTGAGTTATAGTCATATTTACAATATTTATTGCTCATTAAATCTTTTTTCTTTACATTTGAAATAAAATCAGTAACTGTTTTGGTATTTCCCTGTTATGCCAACACCATTGTCACCAAGCGTAATAGTTGGCACAAAAATGAAATGATACATTTGAAAAAAAAAATGTTCATAAAAAAATGAGCATTTAAAAATATAACTTTTGAAAATTACAGACTTTGACCTACCATTTTTTTAAAAATCAATAAAAATAATGGTACTACTTGGTTATCCCGTCGTCCAAAAATCCATTGCCAAACTATAAGATTAAATGCCAATAATGGTTGATCGTAAATGTCACATTCACTTGACTTTAAGCAAGTTACACGTATTTACGCCATCAGGTGATTTTTATTTCGACGTTTTAAATGTATTTTTATTAATGTTATACTAATTTATTTGTTCTTTCGTTATTTAAAATAAAAAATATGCCAATTTGTGTAATTTCGCGAGTGGTTTGGCGATTTATATAATTTGGCGAAATTGGTCGGCGGGTACCAAAATAAATACTTAAAATATAAGAATAAATAAATATTTTGCAAGTAATAAAATAGTCAATTTAAACTGCAGTCTTGATATTGTAAATGTCTTTTACTACTGAAACATGGCGTACGTAATACGTATGTCTCACATTGCAGTAAACATTTCATTCTTTCAATGAAGACATTCATGGTTTTTTGAACAAAACATTTTTATATGTATCATTCCTAACTTCTGAAATAATTTTATTGTAGCTTCCTCATCATCAGATAACTGCCAAATGGTAAAATCTATATCAGTATCAGTAATAAATATTTTCTATTCAAAAAATAACAATTTAAAAAGTTTTGCGAGATTATGATGGAATAAAATAAATTCCATCATTAAAAATTCCTGCATAAAAATATTCACGTTCAATAATTAGCAAATGTTAATGTGTGGCACGGTTTGCAATAAAAATCGTTGGCACGATTAGGGTTGGAATAAATGGCGCGATACCATACATTTTGGCATGGTATCGCGACGAAAATTAGAACGAAAAAGTACCACAGTCTTTTTTTTTTTTTTTACTTTTAGTTTTTGAGGCGTTTGAATTTTTCTTTTTCTAATTGACGAAGTAGTTTTTATTTAACCAAAAGGATTGGTTAAAAAATTATTCAATTTGAATTTTTTCCATTGCTATAGTAACAGAATGAAAAAAATATGTTTTTAGAAATTATCACTTGCAAAATTCAGGTTTTGGCGCCAAAGATAGTGCCAAATTAGAAAAATATGAAATATCTCTCGAACTATTGGGCTTAAAAGAATTTAGTTAGTGCCATTCGATTCAGCATACAAAAATACACCAAAATATGTTATCAGTTGAAAAATAACTATAAAATCAGATTTTTAAGGAATTTTTTAAAAGTTCGTTCTCTTTTTAACCCCCTTAGGGGTGGAATTTTGGAAAATCCTTTCTTAGCGGCACTCTATATCATAAGAAGTATTTTTACCCCGATTTTCAAGATTTTAGGTTCAGTAGTTTTGGCTGCGCGTTGATTAATATAAAATCCAGACCTTCTTTTATATATATACACTGCTCAAAACAATTAAAGGATATTGCAGTTTTAGGTGGATTTTGTATCTGGTAAACTGTTTAGCTGATTGATACATGGTCGACAGACATAGTAGGTTATATGAGAATAAATTACACATGTTTGGCAGAAAAAAATGCATTTTATTGCGCATTTGTGGACTAAAGGAAAAAAACACAATTTGTGCATATGAGAAAAAAAGAATAAGAAAATGTGTTTTCTTCAAAGAAAATCATTTTCAGTAGGGGGTATGGTTTCCACGGGCGGCCAGCAACGTTGAACACCTTTGAGGCATGGACTCAATGAGGCTATTAATGACGAGTTGGGGTATTCTGCCCCACTCTTCCAGAAGAGCTCTTTCCAGTTCTTGGAGAGTTTGTGGGGGTTGTTGGCGGCCAGAAACTCGTTTTCCTAGACCGTCCCAAACGTGCTCGATTGGATTCATGTCTGGAGAACACGCTGGCCATTCCATTCGGACGATTCCTTCCTCGAAAAGGAAATCCTCCACCAGGTTTACACGATGTGGCCTGCAGTTATCGTCCATTAAAATGAAGTTATCTCCGATTGCTGCAGCGTAAGGGACTACAATAGGTCTGACAATCTCATCCCTATATCGGCGACCAGTCAGAGCTCCATCTCGAATGATGTAGAGGTCAGTGCGCCCGTCAATGGAGATGCCACCATACACCAACACTCCTCCACCGCCAAATCTGACACTTTCGTGCATGAACGCAGGATTATTCCTACTGCCACGGTCCCTTCAGATGAAAATACGCCTATTATCCGGATGCACAGAAAAACGGGACTCGTCAGAAAACAGAATATTGCTCCATTCATTTCTCCTCCAGTTGACATGCTCGGTTGCCCACTCCCTGCGGTCGCGACGATGCCTTGATGTTAATCTAACACATACCATCGGTCGGCGAGCATACAGACCTACAGCATGGAGCCGGTTTCGGACAGTCTGAGTTGAAATCGTGGTGCCTGTAGCCGAGCGAAGGTGTTGTTGGAGAAGAGTAGCGTTCATGGTTCGGTGTCTCTGAGCTGTTAACGCTAAATACCGATCTTCATTGGGTGTTGTTGCCCGTCTACGACCTTGCCCTGGTCTTCGGCCTGCACATCCACTCTCCAAAAAACGGTTTCAGATCCTGGAAATGACACTTTGTGACACTCCAATGGCTTGCGCTACTTCGGCTTGAGTTTGGCCCCCTTCTAACCTACCAACAATTCTCAAAGCTTCTGAATCTGTCAAATGATTTCGCTGAGACATCGTACTCATCGAAACAAAGCAATCACTGAATGCCGATCATCCTTGTCTTCATTCTCTTTTATCCATTTGAAAGTCAAATTTCATTCGCTGCCGCTGAAGCGACGTTTTTGACGTCGAACTCAAAATTTGCATACTCTACAGTTTGAAAACCAGAAAAATTTGCATTTGTGATTCTCTTCTTCTATTTTCGGCAAAAAAAATTTCGTTTATATCTTTATTTTATATAAAACTTCAAATATCCTTTAATTGTTTTGAGCAGTGTAGATTAGATCAATGGACTTCGGTCCATATGAATTATAAGTATCAAGTGGAGCGAGATGTCAAAGTAGATGTGTGCGGGTGCAATAAGGACATACTACAGATTTTGTGATTTAATGCCCCCAGACCATCCAGTATGATGACGTGCTTGTCTTATGAGTGATGATTCACAGGTATTTTTTATTTACTATTAAGGTTCCATAGTATTATAAATTGTAAATGTACAGAAGTACAGTCGTGGGAAAAAAAAGTAAACATCCCCTACTAACTCTTCGACAAATTATCGTAGACGGAAGTTACTGGTACCGTACGATTGGAAATAAAGTCTACTTTAAAATGATGTATATAAAATTTGCTTAGGGGGACATCTACATATTAAAACGAACCCAAACCTCATTTTTTTCAATGGCAATACCCAATTTTAATGAGATATTTCAAATCTGTGGTTCAAACTATCCCCAGACACCAAATTTTAAGTCATTTGAATGATAAGTTTTTGAATTATAAACATTCAAAATTTAGTGCTTCTAATGTTAAATTACATTTTCATATTTTTATCTATATCTCCTGAAATTATGCTCCTAATGTGCTAATTTTTTGTGTAGCAATAATACTAATGTGCCCAAACATAAATACGCTGAATTTGCAATTTTTATAATTTTATGATACGAATTATGAAATTAATATTCGAAAAAATTATGAATTGCAACCTACAATTTTTTTGATGGATTTAGATTTATTAAGTCCTGCTTAATGAAAATCCGAAATTTCACATTTGTCTTCCAAATAGTTTTCAAATTAGGCTTAAAAAACAGCAAAATGATAATTTAAGGGGCCGTCTATGATAGAAGTGAGTAGATATTTTGAAATTTCTTCTGCTGTCCCGTTGTCTAACAGGCTTCATTGACTGCTTGAGTGGTGCTTAAGGTGCCTTTATCAAAAAGGAGGCTCTCTCGGTTAACAATCGATTACCGAACTTCAATTTGGATACAGCCCTTAAAATACGCACGTTTTATAATAATTAATTTCTCGGAAACTTATGGTACGAATTGCCTAAAAATTTGTTTTTAGGCTAATTGAAGGGTGTAGAGTTCATTTATGCTGTCAGAATTGGGTATTGCCATTTAAAAAAATGAAGTTATGGTTTGTTTTAATATGTAGATGGCCCCCTAAAAAAATTTATATACATCATTTAAAAGTAGATTTTATTTCCAATCATTCGGTACCAGTAACTTTCTTCTACGATAATTTGTTGAGGAGTTAGTAGGGGTGTTTACTTTTTTTTTCCACGACTGTACGTAGGGTTTGTATGCCCAATTTAAGATAAGTAATGAATGGGCAACTGATTATGTGGCGGCACAGGACCTTTAAACTTTCAAAAAATCAGTTTTTGGTTTTTGTTCTATTTTGAATGTTTTAAAGTTTCTCAACAAAATGCAAAAAATCGCATTCAAAAGTCTGCATTATTTCGTGAAATATAATCCTTTATAGACGGTGAGTATAATTGAATGTCCGTAGATATTGAAACTTTAAAAAGCGTTTTCTCAGATTAGTAAATTTGGAGAATGCGCGTACTGTTACTTCTAAACTGTAAAATCTAAGGCTTAAAAAAATATAACCAAATATGTGTTTCTTTATAGTTTACATGTTAAAACCAAAAAAAATTCACATATCTTGATTATTTATTTTTTTGCATTTGAAAAAATGGAAAAATTTTAGAAGTTTTTTTTATCTTGTGCTACAATTAAATTTTATACAAACCTTTTTGTGTGTATTTTGGTTTTAAGTTAAAAGTAGGTGTGTTATGATTCTATTTTATTCAAAAACTGTTTCCTATATGCATCATTTAAAATTTTATCATACGCGCAGCACTTAATAACGTATTAGTCAGGTGAATTTTTAAATTAAAAATTTAAATATTAATTTTGTACATACAACATTTATTTTTCTGGATAATGTAGTTAATATTGTAAACATTAGGCAAAAAAGAAAAAGAAAGATCTTAATTGAATATTATTTGTATTTTGGTGCTTTGAAAAAGGCAATGTTTTTGATTGTTTCGGCAAACTTAAAGGTCCTGTGCCCCCTTAAAAATAATTTTGATGAAATTTAGTACCGATAGTTTAACTATACCTCGCAGGTTTGTGAAATTGGCAATAACTTGTAATTTAAATTGTAAATAGGTAGTGTAAATAAATATTTTAGTAGGCCTGCGATGAAAAAAAAAAACAAGGGAATTGATAGCTGATCTTTATGTTTTTTTTTTTTTTTTTTTTTTTTTGTTGTTGCTAATTTAAAAACAAACAATGAAAAGATTCTATCACGTCACGTTTTCTTGAAAAATCCAATTTTAGTTGGATTTTTATGAACATTCCATCGTCCATACGACCCGGTTCTCATGGACCTGATGTGCCAGTGCCTTTGCCTTCAATTGCATTGCAAAGTCATCTTTTCAAGGTCTTCAGACTTGAAACGTCCAGATGTTCAAGGCTCCGGTAATGAATATAAGCCCTCTGGAAGCAATTCACCTCAGTCCATCTCTCAGGTTGAACTTAATGATCTGACTGGGGATCTGGAACTTTTGTAAGAGGCAGCAGAATTGTTGGGCTCCAGATTGAAAGAAAAGAAACTTATTGGCAAAAGAAACCGCTTTTACTAGTACAGGAATCGAGAAAAGGAATTTGTTAAGTAGTACTTTGAAAAGGGGAGAACATGATCTATTGTTCTGATGTTCCCGGATTGATGATCAATTTTAATATCACCTACGATAAAGATGAATGGAGGCTGTTTATACGTTCATCGAAAAGGAGCCTTAAAGTTGTCCTTTATCACGGAATCCAGTATGCATCTGTACCAGTTGGATACTCGGTGCATTTAAAAGAACGCTATTAAAACCTGGCTTACGTCCACAACAAAATTAAATATGCCGACCTCGGTTGTACCGTTTGCGGTTATTTGAAAGTTACCTACATGCTTCTTGGTCAACAAAGTGGGTACATAAAGTATCTATGTTTCATTTGTGAGTGGGACAGCCGTGATAAGACTCAACATTGGTTCAAAAAAGAATAGCCGAATAGAAAAAATCTTAAACCAGGCACTAAGGATGTGATGCGGAACAGTTTTGTTGAGCCAAAAACTTGTGCAAAACATTTCAGGTTCATCTAAAGCCAAGTTGAAAGAGTAAATCTTTGTTGGTCCAAATATCCGCAAGCTTATGAAGGATAAAGAATTTGAGACTAGTATGACAACAAAGGAAAAAGAAGCTTGGGTTGCCTTCAAAGATGCCGTCAGCAAATTTCTGTGTAATTACAAGAATCCTGACTATAAACCAGTTGTAATGAATATGATGGACAAATTGGAGGGCTTTGTTTTAATTTTCAACAAGCAATTAACGCAATGCCCCGATTCACATCGAAAAGGCTGCAGATAAGTGGTTGCTTTATAATGCTGTGCACATTATTAATACTTTCTTTGGATTAAAACTCCATGGAAAACTTACGAGGTATACTGGCAAGAGTTCTATATTCATATTTGGAAACAATAACATACCACAAGTGGGCTAAAGCAAAATATTTTGTAACAGCGACATATTGTGGCCTTGCAGGACTTCCACTGACATTAACTGAATACTAGAAAGAATGTATGAAGTGATTCTGAAGAAAGGAAGAAATAATGTCTGTCGATATAAATTTTCTATTTCATTTTGCGGACCTATCATTTTGCAACTCCAATTTTTCCCCTATATATGTTGCTTTCATTTTTGTAAATATATGTGTACTTTACAATATTTGTACTTTATGTAAACTTTTTGTTTATGATAATTTGCTTTTGTACACATTTTAACGTTTGTAAAAAATATTACTGAATATTAAAATGTAGTAATTCAATAGAAATTTTAAAATTTTAGTTTGGGCCTATTATTTTGCAACGCACGAAAACCCCTATGTGATTTTTATTTCGAATGATCCAGTAACACTGAATTTATTTCATTAATAAAAGACGTGTAGTGCACAGTCGAAGAAAAAAAAGGTAAACACCCCCTATTAACTCTGCCTCAAATTATCGTAGAAGGAAGTTGCTGGTACCAAACGATTGGAAATAAAGTCTACTTTTAAATAACGTATATAAAGTTTGCACAGAAGTCATCTACATATAAAAACAAATTTTGTTTTTTTGCAAAAGCAACACCCAATTTTGACAACATATTTTATATCTTCGGATTAAATTATGCTTAGATGCCAAATTTTAAGTCATTTGGATGATAAGTTTTTGATTTATAAACAATCAAAATTTAGTGCTTCTAATGTTAAATTACATTTTCATATTTTTATTAATATCGCCTGAAATTATAATCCAGATGCGCTAATTTTTTGTATGGTTATAATACTAAAAATCCCAAACATAAATACGTTGAAGTTATAATTTTCTAATTTGAATTATGAATTTAATATTTGAAAAAAAAATTGAATTGCAACCTAAAATGTCTTTTTTTTATGGATTAATATTTATTATGTCCAGTTTTATCCGAATCCAAAATTTCCAATTTTTATTCCAACTAGTTTTAGAATTATGCTTAACAAAAGTCAAGATGCTGATTCCGTGATAAAGAAGGACAGCTTTAAGGCTCCTTTTCAATGAACGTATAAACAGCCTCCATTCATCTTTATCGTAGGTGATATTAAAATTGCTCATCAATCCGAGGACATCAGAACAACAGATCATGTTCTCCTCCTCCTCAAAGTACTACTTAACAAATTCCTTTTCTCGATTCCTATACTAGTAAAAGCAGTTTCGTTTGCCAATAAGTTTCTTTTCTTTCAATCTGGAGCCCAACAATTCTGCTGCCTCTTACAAAAGGTCCAGATCTCCAGTCAGATCATGGCAATAGTGAAACATATTAAGTGAGTGAAATTGTCATATTGGTAACCGATAGTACATTTATACAAATGAATTAGTCATTCTGTAGCATTTTAATAGTCGAGTACCGAACTTAAGTTTGGATATAGACCGTAAAATATGTTCATTTAAAAATAACTAATATTTCTGATACTAATCCTAGAAATTTCATGAAAATTTATACTTAGTCTAATTGAAGGGTGCAGAATTTATTTTAGGTGTCATACTTGGATATTGCCATTGTAAAAACAAAGTTTGGGTTTGTTTTTATACGTAGATGGCTTCCTAAGCACATTTCACATACATCATTTAAAAGTACCCTTTATTTCCATTTGTTTGGTACTAGTAACATTTTTCTACGATAAATTGTTGCAGACTTGATAGGGGCGTTTACTGTTTTTTCTTCGACAGTACAACAAAATGACCATATTTTAATTTTGAATTAAATCATTTCTAAGATGAAATATCTAATAAAATATATGGTTATGAGCCTATTACGCAATTATTGAGTCGTAAATATTATTTTCAAAACTCATCAATATATATGTATTTATTGGTGTTTCACCAGGATATATTTATAAATGTAATCATAAAATATGTGTTATAGTTAATTCATAGTTAGAAAACGTAATGAATAAACTATTCACATTTCACTGACTTTAATTACAATCGATAAGTAAATATTATAACTGATATTACAAATAAGCTATTAAATTATATTCAATATACATTCAAAAAAGTTTATTTGCCATCCAGGCCTATTTCCTTAAAGTTTTAAATTCAAGAAAATGGTGATTGAGGCTAGATACATTTTTATAAATATTATAAATAACTAAGGTTGTTATTTTAAAGTTGTATTCACTAAAAAGGCTTTCACATCTAGTTTATTTATATTTGACTAGAACATTTTACGGTATTCGTTCGACTTAAAAATAGAAGCTTCTGGTTTTCGTTATCGTGTATAACCCTTTAAGACCGGGCAGCTTTTTGAATTTTTTTGAAAACAATTATTTAACTGAAATTTGTAACTGACATGTTGACTATCAATACATTTGTAAATTAGTAATTTGTAACTATCTCTTGATAGAAATCATATGATATAGTTTCTGTTAGCAAGCACAATCAC
The DNA here is from genome assembly GCA_963932465.1 of Maratus speciosus. Taxonomy (NCBI): domain Eukaryota; kingdom Metazoa; phylum Arthropoda; class Arachnida; order Araneae; family Salticidae; genus Maratus; species Maratus speciosus. The sequence goes on along the minus strand of OZ010788.1, from coordinate 350,348,411 downwards.
TCGATTACGGCATTTATGGAACAGATAACCCAGGAAAACACAATTTTAGTTATTGCCTAACCCGCACGATTGTGCGGGTCCGGTCTTAAAGGGAAAAATGAATGTATGTAAGTCCTCCACTATCTCAACACCGCTAAACCTATTTGTACATATCAATTTGCATTTCGATTCTACTAAATCAGAGATAATTTTAAGCTAAAAATAAACATAGCACTTTTTTACTTCAAGAGGTCAAAAGGTTTGCTATTGTCTACTGCGTATCAAACATACCGATGCTGGCAATTAGAATTCCGTTATAAATAAGAGGGTGACGACATAGTGCCTATAAAATTTTATTGACCGTGAGGATTCTATACACAAAAATTGGTAAGCTTACCACTAACGGTAAGATAATATTTGTTTAGTTTTCTCATTTTTCTATCGAATCTGTCTAGATGAGTATTATGAAGTTTAGAAATGTGGGTTACTATCGTTTTAAACAAAAGCCTCCAACGTGACCATGGGCGTTTTCTGTATGTCCAATTTCCCTTCTTTTAAATATATTTTATAAAGGCACACATCTGAAAACAACGTAACTAAAATAGAATGTGAATAAAAATAGGTTGTCACACTCACATACACGCATGAAAAAAATCTTTATTTACTATAAATTTTTTAACTTTTTATAAATCCATTTCTAATTAAATAAACGGTCAAGTGCGAGCATTAATCGCGTACAGAGGGTTCCGTAAAATAATATATGAATCAGTGAATAATAATAATAAAAAAAAAACGTTGTTAAAACAATACTAAAACTTTGTAAAAACTATACAACGTAGGGTTGGATATAGCTGTGTATACTAGAAAAGTAATAAATGGATATACCATGAAAGTTCAAAGAGATATGGAACCTAAATAATATCAAATATAGCTATTCTGTATAACTCTTTTTTTAATCTTATCCTAATCTGTTTAAAATGAACTTAATTCGGTGCTGACAATACAAGTAATGGATATTTAAACTTCATTTGGCATTTCATAAACCTAATGTTCAGCGTAATAATAATCTTTTCTTTTTAGAGTGACCCTAAAGCAAAACCCCCTGTTCAAAATTTTAACTTAGCATTGTGCTAAACGCGCTTTGAAAGGACGTCGAAAAGTCGCAACGCCGCTTTGGTCTGTGCTGAGTTTTTCCATATAGGTTTTTAGTTAACCTTTAAAGACACGTAAGGTGTATTGAGAGAGCCACTCAATGCAAACTAGTCGCGAATCCCATAGTATTTATGTGATTAATTCTAATTAAATTAGTCTGTTTTTAACAATTTGACGTTTATTGTTTTAACACTGCTACTGAGCATTGCATTACACAAATATATCCTTAAAATTTGTTATCTAGGCTTTAAAAGCCGATGGAGCATAGAGTAAGCCGCCCCTGTAATTATGTATGTCCAAACCGTCCGCGTTTGTAAGGGTTAATATCTCGTCTAATTACCGACGATTTTTTTCGAAAATCATGATCAAGAATGATTTTATACTTCTGCTACGATAAGTACCTATATAAATAATATATAAATAGTTTTAAAATAGTTGAATAATGTGGGTTTTGCAGAATCCTAATTAAATAATTAAGTGTCGGCTGTTAGAAATCTCTAGAAACATGACAGATGTCGTTTCAGTGTAAATGATGGCGATTGAAGCAATATATGGAGATTTATGTTAGCGACCATATAACGGAAAATTATCTTAAAAAACTATAAATCTCCAATTCTATTAGTACAAAATAAAATAACCTTTGAAAACTATATTAAAACACATGAATTCGCGATCATGTCATTGGTTTAATTTAGGGAAATTGATAATACTATCGAATTAAATATGCATTACAAAGCAAAAAAAAAAAAAAAAAAAAAAAAAAAAAAATGTCTGTGTTAACGCTAAACTCAGATTGAAGCTAGCAAAACCTTACCAATAAAATTCGCTTTTACTGTATTTTTTTTTATTCTAAAAATCGCACAATTTCAATTTTTACATCGTCGAATAGGAAAAAAATGTTTTTTGAAATATAATTTGTTTGTAAACCGTATATCAGCTTACTGATTTTTTATCGTTTTTAAAATAGTTTTCAAGAACAATTTTTAAAAATTTCTATCTCTATACCATGCATACCGATTGCGAAAGATAAACCCGTTTGAACCTAAAACAATATAAATAGTTAAGCAGTTGTGTCCTGCTAATATTTCATAACGAATTTAGAATTTCATCAATAAATAAATAAAATTATAACATTATATAATTTTATCATCAATTTAATAAATCAATTTTATCATCAATTTAATTATATAATTTTATAATCAAAACACAAATTTAGCAGACAGTAATAAAAACTACATGTTTAAACCACTGAAATTATCAGAATCGAAAATAATGCCACAAGTAGCGAAATTTTTAACGATTTCTTCGAATATTAACTCCTGATTTGCGGCTAATATGAAGGTCTCTCTTTTGATAAATTTTAAACTTTATATGAATAAATTATTGATATTTTTCGTATAAAAATGCTTTTTGATGTTGTTAGGGGGATAATTAAAGTAATATATTAAATGTAAAAACACATTAAAGTTTTCAATAAAAAATGGTTTCCCCTATATTATTTAAATTAGAAATCCCTGGGTGGATCTCCTAATTTTAATAAGTCAAAAAAACTCTTGAATAGTATTAATGATAGACATTTCAATAAATATTTTAGTTAGATTTCGTAAGAAATATTACCTCTTGCAATCTCCCCTATGTTGGAAATTTTGAAATTTTTTTTATAGATCTACGCCGATCATGACCGCTAGAACCCCAAACCACTCTCAGCTCAAAACTTTATCTATCTATCTATACATATATATATTCTACTTTCCATGTAGTTCACTTTCATGGACTCGATAACTTCTATAATTCTGCACAAATTTCTTCCAAACTGATACATAAAATCAAGGGGTAGAAAATCTCGGTCAAGATCGTTGATGGGCAAAATCAGACCAAGGGGGATGGAAATAAAGAGGGGTTTTGTGAAACAGAAAACACACCATAATTATTAATTATAAGACATATCAAATCAGATTAAATTTATTATTACTTCTAGAAAAATGGTCAAAAATTTATGTATCACAGACTTTTAGTAAAATTAAAAATGGGTTCAAGGGTCTTAAAAAATAGGGTTTTAGGGAGAATAAAAATGCATAACTTCGTCGATTCTTAAGGTATCAAATTCAATTAAACTTATTATAAATTTTCTTAATATTATCTACATCTTTTATATTGACAAGTTTTTGATAGGACCTACTCTTACTGCAAAAAAATGAAAAATAATAAAAATGGTGGTGGGATGGAGGTTGAAAAAGAAAATAATTCATAACTTCGTCAATTCATAAGATATCCAATTCGCCTTAATTTATTATACATCTTTTCAGTATTATCTAGAACTTTCACACTGACAAGTTTTTCATTGGATCAACTCTTACAGCAAAAACGAATTACACAAAAATAAGGGTTGACAAAAAAGCATCATATTAAGGGTGCACTCATATCCAAACGGCTTATTTTCTTACTCATTTTTAAATTCATTTTGCTCATAAATGCATCCAATTAGCAGGTTCTCTCATTCATAAACTATATAATGTGCTGTATTGTTCGATTTTTCGATAATGGTAGAATCTTATTCAAAATCTGCTGTCAATGTGGACATTTTGAGCCAAATTTCCTGAAGCGTTAGTGCTTGAAACGAAAAAAAAAATAGTGTTGTACTGAGAAAATAATTGTTTGTAAATCAAGTTCTAATTAATTGAACGAAAAATAAAAACACAGCTCGCGTATAAATCTCTTCAAAAAATCACGTCAGCAAGTTTAATATTTTTACTTTTAAAAATGAGTCTGAAAATGTATCAGAGAATTTCGAGTTGTTTCGCGTGGAAAAATATGTTTTTTAATACTGCTTTTAATATGATTATGGCAAAACCAGCTCTTGCAGAAAAATGAAATTAAAAATTCGGCAAAAGCGGCCATATAAAATTGTTACACTGTGTTTATCGCTAATCTTGATTTAGGTTTTGTTGGTGAAATTGGTACTTCACTTCGAAATCTACTTCCGCCTGCAGACCGAGTCGGAAGGGATTTTTTTATACTCAATCATTACCTTATACCTCAATCAAAATTCACTGATTGTGAAAACAACTTTAAAATAAATCAAGCATTAAAAACTCTTCTGGTTGAGGAAACATTCTAGTTATCAGTAAAACCTTTCAGTAGGATCTTGCCTTACTTTCTTTTGAAGGATAACTTTCAACATTTTTTGAAAATTCTTTAATTATCAAGTTCAATAGAAAAATCCCTGCCGGCTCGGGCCTACAGGCGGAGATAGATTTCGAAGTTAAGTACTTAATTCACCAACAAAACTTAAATCAAGATTAGAGATAAACCCAGTTTCTTCACAAAGAGTGAGCGGTAGGGAGCTAAACTTTTTGTGAAAATTATAATATACACGAATACACACACACATGTATATGGAATAGGTTTAAAAAATGGCTACAAAAAATTCAGAGAACCTTAAATTGTTAAAATATGTTAATATTTCCATAGTCAGGTTTTTATCATGTTTTAATACGTTTCTTCAAACTCACATGACGTTACATATTCACCTGCTGAGGTCCATTATATTTCCAATATGACGCAATATACATATATTTTAATTCGTCAAACTATTAATTTTCTTTTGAGTTTTATGCTGAAAACTTATGACGTAATATTCAATTTGTTTTCAATTTGTCAAACTATTTAATTTTACACGTGAAAATTTTGCAATACAAAAGTAATTGTTGTGGTGAGAATTTTATTGTTTTTCTTTTTTTTTTAATTGTTGGCAACTGCTATAACGAAAAAATTTTATTTTTTTCCTGCCATTGTTGTGTAAGAGCTGGTTTTATCAGAATCATGTTAAAACAGTAGTCAAAATTTTGAACCCTCCCCATTTCCACCCTCTTGGGCCGATTTCGCCCATTTTCAATCCCCGCCGAGATATTAGCCATATGAAAGTTGTTGGCGAGTTTGAGGACAATACGTGCATAATTGCGACTTTTATCGTGCGGACAAAATTTAGTACATACATACATACATACATATATATATATATATATATATAAACTTTTTAGGTGGGGGTGGTTTTGGGTTCCTGGGGTCCTGTAATGAAAAGTTATGAAGGAATTTTTCAAAAGTCGCACCATGGTAACGACTGCAATAGGTAGTATTTCTTACGAAATCTACCTAAAAATGACGTTTTCAGGTACTTGATATACCCATTGTGTGAATCTATCTATCCTTTTGATTTTTTCTTTCATTTAAAATTGTTAATGCTATATCAACTTGCAAGCATTTATTTTTAAGTCTGTAGTTAAAAATAGATGAGTATCTAAGCGTGAAATTTGATTTTAATTTTATCAATTTGTTTTATTATTTAAGACGGCATTTTTCTTAGTACATGAAATTACATATGAAAGTCGAGAGTTGATAAAATAGGTTAACTTTCGTAAAATGGAATAATTTTCACTAAATTTAATTTTCTTTCTTTACCAATGTAAAAAAAAAAATCTAAGAAAATTTAACTAAGTTAAATTTTTAAAATGAAAAGCTAAGATATGGTTATATTCATGTTTATTTTAGTAAGAGACTCATTCATATCAAGCACCTTTCGTTTTAGGTAGATTTCGTAAGAAATACTACCTATTGCAGTCGTTACCATGGTGCGACTTTTGAAAAATTCCTTCATAACTTTTCATTATAGGACCCCAGGAACCCAAAACCACCCCCACCTAAAAAGTTTATATATATATATATATATATATATATGTATGTATGTATGTACTAAATTTTGTCCGCACGATAAAAGTCGCAATTATGCACGAATCATCTTCAAACTCGCCAACAACTTTGAGAAGGCTAATATCTCGGCGGGGATTGAAAATGGGCGAAATCGGCCTAAGAGGGTGGAAATGGGGAGGGTTAAAAATTTTGAATACTGTCTTAACATGATTCTGATAAAACCAGCTCTTACACAACAATGGCAGGAAAAAAATAAAAGTTTTTCGTTATAGCAGTTGCCAACAATTAAAAAAAACAAATAATAAAATTCTCACCACAACAATTACTTTTCTTTTGCAAAATTTTCACGTGTAAAATTAAATAGTTTGACAAATTAAAAACAAATTGAATATTACGTCATAAGTTTCCTAGAGTAAGATTTCAGCATGAAAACTCAAAATAAATAGTTTGACGAATTAAAAAAATATGTATATTGCGTCATATTGGAAATATAATGGACCTCAGCAGGTGAATATGTAACGCCATGTAAGTTTGAAGAAACGTATTAAAACATGATAAAAACCCGACTATGGAAATATTAACATATTTTAACACTTTAAGGTTCTCTGAATTTTTTATAGCCATTTTTTAAACCTATTCCATATATATGTGTGTGTGTGTATTCGTGTATATTACAATTTTCATAAAAAGTTTAGCTCCCTACAGCTCGCTCTTTGTGAAGAAACTGGGTTTTATCTCTAATCTTGATTTAAGTTTTGTTGGAGAATTTAGTACTTAACATCGAAATCTACCTCCGCCTGTAGGCCCGAGCCGGCAGGGATTTTTTTAATTTATTTTATTTTTAAATGATATTTATTTTCTCTTTTTAATTTATTTCCTTTCTAAATTATTCAATTAAAATAATACCACGCATTAAATAAAAATAAAGAAGCTGTTATTGTACACCTTTTAAACTTAAAAAAAATTTAAGATTTAAGCTATAATCACGAATGAAATTTAAATTTATTATTTATTCTGTGACATAAAACGAATGTGTAAAATGATTGAATTAATTTTTTTTTAAATAAACAGCTGTCATGTACACTATGAGTTTTAAAAAAGGCATTGAAAATATTTTTTCTATATACGACTTTAGAAATATAGAAATGTTTCCGAATTGAAAAACTCCCCCCCCCCCCTCTCTCCCAATGCCAATAAAACTGAAAAGATGCAAAGGCAAAAGAAATCATTCTTTTAAGAATATCTTGTTTTGTGTAATCAATAATGCTTTTGGAACAAGATAAAGTAATGTATCTGTAACTCATTCTAAACTGTATTACAACCAACCGATGTATTAAATGAATTTTATAACAAGTTATTTTAATGGTACTTATAAGTACCGTCAGTAGATAAAGGGTTAATGCTAGAAAAATCCGAAAATTCGTAAAATTCAAAGTATCATAACTCTATATGTTTCTGCCGAAAAATAATTGATTTTTCTTTGTTTTACTATTTAGAAAATGGAGAAAGCGTAGAGATTTAAATTTATTACTCTTCCAAGCAGTACAGATTGTTAGTCTATCTTTGGTAGTTAGTAGAAACCGCGCGGAAACGATAGAGTTGCGAAATCTAGGATTTTGAAATGTTTGGGAAATAAACTTCTCTCATTTGGAACTGGTTCTAACCACGTAACCGTTGCAGTACTGTTGGGTCTTTGTTGGAAAATGATGCGTTAACCAATATTCAGATAAGGCGGACATTTGCTACTTTAGGTCGACGTGCCTAACAATAACCCAATCGACAATAGTCAACGTTTAGCCATAAAAAAATGTAGAAAAGTTTAGATAACTATAAAATATTGAGTCATTTATGTTTTAAATGGAATTCTAAATATAATTTTAAAAATATTTTTTAGTTTATATATATAAAAAAATGTTTTCCACATTTAGAAAGAAATTCATTGAAGAATACACTACACAATAAACTTTAATTTACGAAATTATTGAAATTGTTTTTGTTTGATTGAGAAATTTGCTAGGTGTAATACATCGGATTTTTACTGAATTGCGCAACAGAATCTTAAATCAACAAATCTCAATCTTTTACAAAGAAACTGAAAATATTGTTAACATATGTTAACTTCGTTAATCGCAATATTACGTAAAAATATATTTCAGGAACTCCAATTATAGTTTTTTTCTATTGCATTCAGATTAAGTTTTTTACACACAGGGTTAGAAAAAAGTAAGTTTATCCTTTTAAAGGGACTGCGTTCTACCACTCCAACTAATGTGAAAATAAAGCTACAAATCCTACAAAGGCGGATCAAATATATAAGAAATATTTTAATAGATTACGTTTAAAATAATATTTACCAAAATTATAGCATATTATGATTAATTATATGTATTTTTCTGGATAGCATTCTTTAACATTTAACATCTACAAACGTTCTTTGAGACATTTTTTTTTTTTTCAACGTTTGGTAATAAAAAGAACTAGAACGTGCATGAATCATACTGTGCAAAAAAATCTTTTGACTTCTTTGTCTGACGAAAATATTGCTCTTCTTAATGCTTTTTTAAGAGGATCTAAATAAATGAAGATCTCAGATGATAAAGGGGGTATGTGACAGAATAAGCAAACGTAAGTTAATCATATGACTGAATTTAATAACTAGTCCTCCACTATCTCTTAAATTACTATTTAAAAAAACCTAATACACACAGATTTTAATTGATAAAGAAGGACAATAAACGCAAATAAAGATGAACATTCAGATAGGAACGGAATTTTTTTGGGGCCATTGTGTAGCTTTAATGTTCTTCAAAAATTAACATTACTGTACTGTGTTATATGTACGACACTGATGAAGAAAATGAACTCACAATGTAACCCGTAAATCCCAAAAAGGAGTGACGAGGATTTTGTGAGTTTTTGCTTCAGTGGAGCAGTTTTACATTTTGCAATGCATTCCATACTGGACCATCTTGTTTTATTTTCTTCACAGCAATATTTAAAGGATTTGTACAATTAATATATTTAAGATATCGGTAGGTTGTCATTTCAGAATTGTAAATTCGACCTGTGCTTGATATCAAATAGTTTTGATCGGAGAAAATGAAGGTACAAATTAACCTGCAAATCACAAGAAGTACTGGTGAGAACTTTGTGAGCTTTCATTTGTTGAAGGTTTTCTAATTATACTTTGTGCATTTGCACCATGTACTCTGTGTTCATTCATAATGTTAGAAACTAAGTATAAATAATACAACGATTTTCAAAATAATTTTTTTCTCCTTAAAAAATGTAAATAATTGCTATGACAACAAGTAGGTATAACACATTTCTATTTATACCAAAACATCTCCTTCATATTTAATCTCTCTACGTAAAAATGATGAGATTCTTATTTATTTAATAAACATTTCAGCGCAAAACGTTTCCGAAAGGTAGCGCTCTAGCACTTAAACAAGTGTTCAATAGACTTTTACATTTTAATATCCAATATGCCTTCACATATTCTAATGTACAGATGAGTACATTAAAATATGTGATGTACATTAGAATATGTGATGTACATTAGAAAATGTACAGTCGTGGAAAAAAAAGTTAACGCCCCTTACTAACTCTGCAAAAAATTATCATAGAAGAAAGTTACTGGTACCACACGATAGGTAATAAAGTCTACTTTTAAAGGATGTATATAAAATTTGCTTAGGGGGGGGGGATCTATATATTAAAACGAACCATAACTTTGTTTTTTTCAAAAGCAGTACGCACTTCTGGCAGCATAAATGAACTCTACACCCTTCAATTAGCCAAAACACAAATTTGTATGCAATTCACACCATAAGTTTTCGAGAAATTAATTGTTTTATAAGAGAAATAACTGTGTTATTCCGAGAAATTGGTTGTTTGTATTTTAGAGACTGTATCCAAATTGAAGTTCGGTACTAGATTGTTGACCCTTATTAATCAAGGATTGTTAAGCCCCACTCTGGCAGTCATTGAAGACGCTAGATTACAGGATAGCATAAGAAATTTCAAAATATCTAGTACTTCTATCATAGACCAACTTCTTAAACCATCATTTTGCCGTTTTTTAAGCATAATTTGTAATCTACTTGGGAAAAAAAATGTGAAATTTTGGATTTCCATAAAGCAGGACGTAATAAATCTAAATCCATCAAAAGAATTGTAGGTTGCAATTCATAATTTTTTTCGAATATTAATTCCATAATTCATATCATAAAATTATAAAATTTGCAAATTCAAAGTACTTATGTTTGGGTATTTTAGTATTATTGCTGCACAGAAAATTAGTACATTAAGAGTATAATTTCAGGAGATATTAATGAAAATATGAAAACGTAATTTAACATTACTGTTAAAAATTTTGTGGGATGTTGAACCAATTTTTTGTGCTTCAGTAGCTGCCACCATAAGATGGTGAAATCTTGAACCAACATTTGGAGCTAAAGGAGCTTCAAATCTTGGAGTGAGATTTCACCATCTTATGGTGGCAGCTACTGGAGCATCAAAAGTTGGTTCAACCTACTTCAAAATTTTTAACAGTGTAGAAGCACTACATTTTGAATGTTTATAATTCAAAAACTTATCTTTCAAATCACTTGAAATTTGGTGTCTTGGCCTAGTTTGAAACGTAGATTTGAAATATCTCATTAAAATTGGGTATTGCCATTGAAAAAAAGGAAGTTTGAGTTCGCTTTAATATGTAGATTGCCCCTAAGCAAGTTTTATATGCATCATTTAAAAGTAAACTTTATTTCCAATCGTTCGGTAGTAACTTTCTTCTACAATTTACCAGTAACTTTCTTCTACAATAATTTGTTGAGGAGTTAGTAGGGGGTGTTTGCTTTTTTTTTCTACGACTGTACTACAATGAATGCTTAATGAAGCCCCTCCCTTGTGAACAGCGTGGTATAATTACAAAATTATCTTTTTGTATCTCTGAAAGTAAACAGTTTTGTTGAGTATATGTTCGTATAGTTAACATATGTTCGATATATTCAGCCAGGTTTTCAGTTTTTACCGTTGAGAAATAGGATTTTCTGATTATAGTTAATAGGATTTTCTGATCTACGTAGTTGACAATGAGGGAAATCATACTAAGCATTTATTATAGAATATTAGACCTTTATCTGTAGGTATGTAGGACATTAAAATGCATCAGCATACTAAACATTTATTTGAATATTGCAGTGCCACATTGTTGAAATTGTTTAAAAAAATAATTAAATATCAAGTGCATCACAGGAATTACTATATGTAGTTTTAACTTCGACTCACTTAAAGAAGTGGTATATGCTCCAGAATCCTTTGAATTGGGTAATCTTTTTCTTGTTAACTCTTTAAAAATGGAATTCTGGTATGGGAAATGTATGTTAATTTTAAATGTAATTTATTAAAATAAAAAAATTCATCAGAATTTATAAATTTCTGTTAATTTTCTTTCATTTAAGAAGCAGAATGATTATTAATAAATTAATGAACACATTGAATGAATGAATCACTGGAAATAGTTCAAATTTATAAATAAAAACAAATGCTTAAAAAATATCATATATTTCTTAATAGGAAATTTTAAGGAAAATAGGTGGAATTTATACCAAATGCAATATTCTCTTATGCAATCACGGAGACGAATTTTCCTATCATTATATTATATAACGGGGTTTTATTATGGAGAAATCGTATTCCGCAAAGTAAGGTAACACAATGAAAGCTTTAATTAAGTATTGATTGCTAGTTTTATTAGGAACTGTGGTAAAAAATCGAAAATAACTTGATTACACCCTTTTTCTCTTAAATCTTGCTTATTATTTATATTTTAGTATTTCGTTATTTTTAAAACAATACATATTTCGGAATTTTACAGTTTTTTTCTACCCAAAAATTAGATTCACCCCTTTTACATTTATACTAAATCAGATTCTGTATAGATTATTTATTTTTCAAACAAAAGTACATGATATAATTTTTTCATGCTTTTTTTTTTTTTTTTTTTTTTTTTTGTTAATAAAAAATAAAAATATAGTTTTATTTAATTAAGGATATGACAAAATTTGAGCCCCTATTTGTTTGCTACTATCTATATACCTACAGTGATAGGAAATGAGTTTTTAATTGTAATTTAATATAAGTTTTTTTGCATATTTCACCATAATATTAAAAGCACAGATCACAACGGAAAAAATCTCGTTTATGTGCGATTTTAACCATAGTTATTATAATAAGGAAAAGAGAACATGCGATTTAGAAAAGAACTTACAATTTTTAATAAACTCTTTATTATTATTTTTTTTTCAAATAATTAATACTTTTTGTTTTACATTTTATTACTGGGGGTACTGCTTTGTACTAAATTTAGAAAATATTTTTAACGACATATTTATTAAATACTAAATTTCAAGTAAGAAATCATATTTATAAAGAATGCTAAATTGCGTTTACAATGCAAGTATCCAATGGGAATCCGTGTTTTCAATGACTACATTTGCCGAAAGCATTTTGCTCTTTCAAGGATCGGCTTCTAAATTTAGAGCTAGTGGAATAAAAAATATGTAATTTTGACAAATCTGTACAGAAATAGTTCAAATTTATAAATAAAAACAGATGCTTAAAAAATATGAATGTTAACACGCTAAACAATTTCAGGAAAGCTACAATAGATACGATGCACACGATAAGTAAACCTATTTCAAAAGACGATTTTTTTGGTTCTCTAAAAAAATTGATTCATGAATCTTGAAAATGTAAAAATATATTTTTATTTTTTCGAATTTAGTCGAAAAATTTAATTTCATTTTGATATTTTTTTCACCATCTATTGAAATTTACAGCATTAATTCTTTTTAATTTTAATGAGAAAATGGTTGTTAAAAATGTAATAATCCTTTCTGTTTACTTTCTCTTGCTTTTATCTATGCGTATAAGGTAAATTAGTAGCCACCAATACTAAATTATATTTAAAATGAAAAATGCATAATACTTTTTTATAAAAATACATATATATTAAGATTCGGAACCGGTTCCGAATACGAAAGTGTCCTCATTAAAAAAAAAGTAAAAAAATGCTACCAAAATTGAAAAAGTAAAAAATAACTTTTGCAGCAATCGGCCTCAGCTATCCAATTTAAAACTAGTCAGACGTGGCAATCCCAAAACTTTCTTCTATCTCATACATGTTAATAGTACTTCAAAATTCGATATCAGAGTGGCAAAATTAAATGATAATCAATCTATGCCCATCACGAGTATTCTAAAGATATGAAATACAGTGCAGTAGTTCTTGAGACATAACTATCGCTAAAATCGTGTAAATACTACAAAATGCACCTTAGCAGCGCCACGTATTGGGCAATTAACACTAAAAACTAATCAGCATCGTCAACTTGCGTCAACGTCGAACTGAATCCTAAGTTAAAGGAAAATTCGCGCAATAGTTCTTGAGATAGAGTTATTGTGGAAATCGTGAAAAATGCAGCATAGCACCAATATTTATCAAGGTATACCTGAATCTGAAGTTTGATAAAAATTCGTGCATTAGTTTTTGAGATAAAGCTTTTGCGGCAATCATGAAAAATGCAGCATAGCAGCGCCACCTGTTGGCCAATTTACACCAAAACTTAAACAGCCCTCATTTATATCAAGGTATAACCAAATCTGAAGTTTGATAAAAATCCGTGCATTAGTTCTTGACATAGAGCGATTTCGGTAACCGTGAAAAATGCAGCATAGCAGCGCCACCTGTTAGACGATTTACACCAAAACGAAAACAGCACCAATTTATATCAAGGTATAACCGAATCTGAAGTTTGATAAAAATCCGTTCATTAGTTCTTGACATAGAGCGATTTCGGAAATCCTGAAAAATGCAGCATAGACGCAGCAAATGCGCCACCTGTTGAGCGATTTAAACCAAAAAGTAATCAGCACCTATTTATATCATGCGCTAACTGAATATAAACTTTTATTCAATTCCGTGCATAAGTTCTTGAGATAGAGTGCCCACAAAATTTGTGTCGCATACAGGCAGACAGACTCAAAGACAGACATTTTGTAAAAACACGTTTTTCGTGATATCTGACCCCTAAAACGTGTAAATCCGTCTAAAACTGAAATTTGAAAATTTTCACGAATCCAATACTTTCTTCTTGTATAGGTAGAAGAAAATACAAATGAATAAACAAATAAAAAATGCCATATTTATAAAGTACGTTAAATTGTATGAACAATGCTAGTAACCAATAATAATGCACGTTTCCAATGATGTCATTTGTCGAAAGCATTTTGCTCTTTCAGGGATTGTCTTTTAAATTCAGAGCTAGTGGAATAAAGAATATGTAATTTTGATAAACCTATACAGGAATAGTTCAATTTATAAATAAAATCAAATGCTTAAAAAATGTAATTTTTTACACGGTAAACATTTTCACGAAATATACTATAACTACGATGCACACGTTAAGTAACCATTTCAATAGACAATTTTTGGTTCTCGGAAATAAACTGATTCATGAAGCTTGAAAAAAATATATATATAAAATAATTTTTTCTAATTTTCTTGAAAAATGTAATTTTATTTAGATATTTTTTTCACCATGTATTCAAATTTACAATAATAATTATTTTTTATTTTGATGAGAAAATGGAGTTAAAATATAATAAGCCTTTCTATTTACTTTCTCTTGATTTTATCCATACCTATAAAGTAAATTATTTGTGACCATTAATAAATTCTATTTAAAATAAAAAAAATACATAATACTTATAATTTTATAAAAAGACATATGTATTCAGATTCGGAACAGATTCTGATATAATAGTGCCCTCATTAAAAAAAAAAAAAAAAAAAAAAAAAAAAAAAAAAAAAAAAAAAAACCTGTAACCAAAATTGAAAAAGTAAAAAATAGCCTTTGTAGAAATCGGCCTTTGCCATTCAATGCAAAAAAGAATAAAGAAAAACAAATAAAGAAAAAAAAAATAAAAGGAAAAAAATGAAATAAATTGTTTAAAAATATCGAAACGCAAACGAGATATTTTAAAATAACGCAGCTTGAAAGTTTAATATGTCTACAGAAATTAAATTGGTAATCACCATAACGTGGACCTTAACGTCATTTGGATATATTTTAATTAAAAATATAAATTCATGTGCACCAACATTAGGTTCTTTTGGAAAGATTTTCGTTTAACAATGTCAATTAATTCAACAATGATTTTAGATATACTTAAGGTAATTATGACGGCCGCGGGATACGTCGGCCATTCGTTTAAAAGTGTAATATTAAATCGCACCGGAGCGTGCGTAGCACGGCCTCTGTGTATTGCTGATGGCAGTGGTACTTAAACTCTATGTCCCTTTGGATAGATTTTTATTAAAAAGTATACAATCATAGAAAACCGAAGACACCGAGGAAAAATGAAACCGGTAGTTATAAATTTGGTTTAATTTTGTAAAAGTTTGTGACAACTACGTCTTAGCAGGGTTACCAGTTTGGCCTCTATTTTAATGAAAACAACTTCGAATTCACACAGAAAATGATTAAAGAAGAATTTGTACTTTAATCTATAAGGAAATGCCTGTCATTAAATAAAGAGTAAAATATAATAGGCAATTTCTGCTTTGAATGCGAAATTTTGGAATAAAAAACAATGCCAAACTGGCAACTCTGATGTCTAGAGGTATAACGGAAGGTAAGAAAGGCAACTCCTACTGCAGAAATGGATTTTCTCTGCGTGGTTTTCCGAAACTACGTGATATGCACTGGTTGTGATCATGGAGGAATGAAGACTAAAGGAGGCGACATAAATGACGTCACTTGAAGCTGTTCCTACCCCGCTGCTTCCGCCATACTTGACTGCGGTGAGCTGCGCTGTGAACAAGTTCTACTCGCTGCGCAAATCAACTACGGAAAAGTCGAATATGGCGGATGCTGGGCAGGGGGGAAAGAACCCGTATTTTAGCTTCCACACTCTCCACGGGGCTAGATTGATATGTCGTCTCCTTTTAATATTTATAGCTCCATGGTTGTGATCGAAAAATATCATTCTGCAGGCAGATGATTTTTATTCATCAACGTCTCCAGAATGTTTGAGAATAGAGAACGTAATGCCATTCTTTTATTATTGGCAAAAATAGTAAGGGTTCGCGAAGTGCATCGTCGAATGAAGGCAGTGTACATAGGCTATGCACTGTCATTGACTAGTGTGCGGGATTGACGCAAATGTTTCCGCGAGGGACGGGGATTGGTGAATGATAATACGGGACGTGTCAAGGTCACTTTGTCTTCACCAAGGCTAACGAAAAAGACAGTCTACCACGGTGTATTCCACGTATCTTTTTTTACAGACCGCTGTAGTCACGTGATGTGCGAATGCACCAATGTAGGTGTACGAAAACAGCAACACGTCACTCTAGCGGTCTGTAAAAAAAAAAAAAAAAAAAAAAAAAAAAAAACACTTCGGATGCACCGCGGTAGCCTGTCTTTTTCGTTAGCCTCGGTCTTCACGTTGTTAATCATCATCTCGTCTTTACATCTTTAGTCTGATTAAAAAGGCATTGCAGTGTCGCCGTTTTTCTCGTGCAGCGAAGTTTTGGACAATTTTCAAAACCGATCTGAGCCAAAAACATCTATGATTAGGGTATTCGCCTGTTCATAAAACAATGGGATAAGTGCTTGCATAACCTTCATATTGCATTTGAAATAAACTATGTTAACTATGTCATTTTAATCTGTGTCTTTCTGTTCCATTTTCATTTAATCCATCAGAATTGCCAGTTTAGCCTCCATTTTTATGCGAAAATTCGAATTCGTGCCAGAAATATTATTATTTGCCTTATGTAATGAAAGCAATTTTGTGATTACGTAAATACAGATTCTTCTTTCAAAATTTCTGGTTTGAATGTGAAATTTCGAAATAAAAAAATCCCCGCAGGCTCGGCCTACAGGTGTAGGTAAATTGCAAAGTTAAAAGTTAAATTTTTATTTTAAATAACGAAAGAACATTTAATTGTATACAAAAATACAAATAAAACTTCGAAATAAAAAATCATTCGAAGACCTAAACACGTGTAATTTGCTTAAAGTCAAGTGAATGTGATATTTACGATCAACCATTATTGACATTAAATCTTATAGTTTACCGATAGATTTTTGGTCGACGGGATAATTAAGTAGTGGGAATATTATTTTTTGTTGCATTAAAATTTCTCGATTTGTTGATATTCTGTAATCACGTAAACCCTATTGGTTTACAACAAGGGTCGTACACTTAAGGGACTTTTTCAGGACGAATATCACTATTTGTTTATAGAAAAATGAATCTAGGATAAACGCGTGAAATTTCGCTTTATTTAAGAAGAGATTTTTCCATAAGAAAATACTGGTACCGAAGAATTTCCTGGTCGTGAAATTTCAGGAAAAGTACGATCCCTGGTTTACAATGGCTGGGAATTTGGTGAAACATTACAGATATCGAAAAGTTGGCGACAAACTTAGCGGCATTTGGCATCAACAAGGTCCCCCCTACGGTAACCCCCTTATATGTATGGAGATGCGATAGCGCAATATATATATATAGATTTTTATTTTTCACGTGGAAATCTTGCTATAGAAAAATAATTGTTGTGGTAAGAATTTTATTGTTGTTTTTTAATTGTTGGTAAGAATTTTATTGTTGTTTTTAATTGTTGGCAACAATATAAACGAAAAATGTTTAAATTTCCTTTCATTTTTCTGTAAGAGCTGGTTTTATCAGAATCATGTTAAGGCGGTATTCAAAATTTTTAACCCTCCCCCGTTTCAACTGCCTTGGGCCCATTTTTCTCATGTGCAATTCCCGCCGAGATATTAACCATCTATCTATCTATATATATATAATCTTTTTAGGTGGGGGTGGTTTTGTGTTCTTGGGGTCATATAATAAAAAGTTATGAAGGAATTTTTCAAAAGTCGCACCATGGTAACGACTGCAATAGGTGGTATTTCTTACGAAATCTACATAAATGGAGGCCAATCTGGCAACCCTTTGATCTACGGTAATATAATCCGCCAAGGATATTCTTAATTTCGCCAATTTCTTACATATTTACTAAGTTCCTTCCATCGAATGAAAATCGTATATATACAAAAATTGTACTAGTAAATACCACATATTTTATAGACAGTATATGAATAATAAAAATTGATATGATTAAATTATGATTAAAATAGCATAATTTAAAAAAAAAACATAAATTTTTAATTATTAAATTAAATGTAAAATAAAAAATATATAATAAAAATTTATTATAATGAAAAGACATGCTTTATACATTCATTTCTGAGAAAAAACACAGATTTATTTAAAAAACTGTGTAAGAGAAATAAAATTTATTTGAAATAAATGATCTGTAAAAATAGAACATAGCGAAGAAAGATTCTGCTGCAGCCTTCAGCAAAATGAGAATATACGTCCCTAAAAAACGTCTCGTTAAAAAAATAAAATGAAAAGAATTGTGCAGCAATGTTAAAACTGATGTTCTGGTGTAACGGATCAATGAACAATCAGCTATTTGCCTGTTTTTTTCGTATTCCAGCCACTAAACGGCAAACTCAAAATGTCAAATGATATCTTTAGAAAGATGAATCAATATTTAACGTTAAAAGCACTTTACCGGATGTTGTTGCGTGCCATTTAAATTTATGTACGATGCTTTAAAAATGTTAGATAAAGCGTTTTTTGACAAAATAATAAAGATTCACATTTTATGTTTCTATAAGTAAAAATTTATCTAATGATATTAAAAGTCATCATAATAAATTTGTAGTAGTACTTTTAAACTGCGAATTTTTTTCTCTAAATTTGCCTTACAATATTTATACAGAGGCATTCAAAAGTCCATAGAAAATTTTTAAGAAGTGGTAGAAAATACATGACAATATCTTTTTATAGGAAACTAGCGTCGTAATTAATTCTTCTTTAACATTACGGAGTGTCTCAGTTCAATCCGAATACGCACTTTTTCTACAAGAAACTAGGTGGAACCCGCCAAAATTTGACGACAGAAAGGGTTTAAAACAGAGGTGTTAGAGTGAATTTAGAAAAAGGTTAAAAGAATAATGATAATAAAAAATCAGTCTTACATTGGCTAGTCTAACTCTTAAAACACATTTTTTGTTTGCATCAGTATAAAGGCAAAGGGAAAAACTCGCATATTATACTAAGTATTTGATATTTTAAAGAAGGCTATCATAAAAGTTTTATTTCAGTTAGCTAGATGAAACTCTTCAAGTGATACAATTAACTTGAAGAGGATATTTGAACTTAATACATTAGTTTAATTTTGTAACTATTCTGCATTGTAGGATGTTTTATATACTTTTCGTAGAATTATCTATTTTCAGCTTTATTCGAACGTTACACCAAATATTCTAGACACATCAAATTTGTTACGTGCTCTCGATTGGAGAACATTTTTTAACGCATAAAAACTACTAATAATTTTCTTAATTTTTTAGCCTACATCATTACTATAATATTCATTACCTATGTTTTTTTTTGAACTAGATTTATAATGATTGATTACACAAATCTGCTATGAAGTTTATGAAGTAGATATGAAGATGTTTGTTATGTATTTTTTCCGGTTGATATCGAAAATTGTATTTGAAAATTTTCATCGCGTTTAAAATTTTTGCCTTATTTGATAAGTCATTAATGTTTTCAAAAACAGCAAAATGTTTAATTTTTAATTATAATTTTTGCTATCAACACACCATACACTATTAAGCAGATAAGATTCGAAGCAAACGAGAAATGGTTGATAAATAATAAATTTTGCTTTTAAAACATCAGAAGGTTTAAATGCTAAAATTAAAATTTGAACATAAATGCACCAGACATTAATATGCTTTATTACAGACTGTTCTTAGTTGCCGCATATGTTTTATGCACAAAAAGTTCTCTAGTAGTAAAATATCTCTAAAAGAGGGTTGGGAAGGCATCTTTTTTCGAACGGAAAACAAAATCCTTAACAAAATCACATCAACTAAAAAATAAAAAGTGTCGAATGCCTCAAAAATTTCTGGGCACAAACAATATATCTAGATAACAGTGAATCGCCATTTTTTCTTTCAACCTTGCATGTTAGATACATGGTTTCTTAAACCTGATAAAATACATTTATCCTATCATCTGCGTGACATAAATGAAATCAAGACTGATCAACACAAGTTACTCGCTTTTAACCGCGTATTGCCCAATCATAGTATTCTCTTGTCCATGCAAACGCTAATGGCAATGATGCAGTGAGAAATGATGTTTTTTGTTTCTGATGCAAATCCCATTAAGCGAGCAAACAGTCAATATGTCTGTGTGTGTGGACCAATCCTTCAGTCGCGAGGTCGCCAGAGATAAACGTTTAGTATGGCTGGCAATACGAGTTTATTCAAATTCCTTTAAAAGCTAATTTTAGTTCATACAAGTTCATTTAATATTGCTGCATCTTTGCAGTTTACCCATTTACTATTATCTTTTTCCTACCAATGTAATTTTGTACTACTCTTGATATTATGGAAAGAGGAAAAATTTGTAAATCTTTCATAAAACGTTTAATCAATTTCAATTCCATGAACATTCCGGGTAGCACGTATTATTTGTCTTTTGGCCAGAAGTACAATAATAATGGAATGTTCAATAGCTGTTCATAGAAGTCTACGTATCAAGGTATATATGTGTGATGCATTAAATTTGCAAATGCGTCGGGATGAGACAGAAGCATCTCGTTTTTTTCATGACACTGTTTGTCCCTAATTCAGTGGTACGTCAGTCTATATAGTTTATAAGTACTACAGGGCTGCCACTGGCGACTATTTTTTAATTGAATTTCGCACCACGTTTTCAAAACAAAAATATTTTAAATACGCTTTTACACTACTACTTCTGACGGTTTAACGAGGTGCCTGGGACAGTCTGTCCCACATCCCCGTGCCATAAAAACTGGAGAATTAACAGGAAAAACAGTCAGTAGTGACGTATGAGATGGTGAATTCGGGTTGGCTGGAGGTCTCCCCTCCCAACCGAACATGCCAGGACGATCAGAACGAAATAAAGGGGGGAAAAGCCTTTAACTAGACTGAACAAAAAAAGACCCTTTTCAGGTACCATACAATTTTTACTTAATTTAAACACAATTTTCCTACACAGTTAAAAATTAATACTTAATAATAGAAAAGAAAAATGGTATTTACAGAATAGCATAAGAAAATTTACAATATTTACAAAGAAAATTATTCTTTTCTAGCTCTTTTAGAAAATCTGGACATACCGTCCATGAATTTTAGAGTTTTCCTTGTATCATCAGCTTCTGCTGTGATTTGCTCATAAAGTTTTTCAAGATAAACAGTTAGGTCATCAAAAGAATCAATTTTTAGTTCCTTTTTAATTTTTTCTAAGATCACAAAAAACTTGGGAATGTCATTTCCATTTCGAAGTCATGGTATACTGGCGCCACCTGGTGGGTGGGGTTTGAGTTACAATTTTGGATTTTTTGAGTTTTTAAAGTTTCGGGTTTAGTTTTGTTTTGAAGCGCATATGCGTACGATTTTTTCGCATTTTTGAGGGGGAAACTTTTGCAGCCTCTGAAGGAAGCTGGGTGTTCCTCAAAACAATTAGTACATTTAGGTTTAGGGGCATTTTCCGTTTGTTTTTCTGTAGGAATTTTCAAAGGGCAAGATGCAGAGTCATGATTTTGATCACATCTGACGAATTTAGCGTCTAAAAAGCAAAAATCGGCGTGATGAAAAAACTTTTGACATTTGAAGCA
The DNA here is from genome assembly GCA_963932465.1 of Maratus speciosus. Taxonomy (NCBI): domain Eukaryota; kingdom Metazoa; phylum Arthropoda; class Arachnida; order Araneae; family Salticidae; genus Maratus; species Maratus speciosus. The sequence continues at coordinate 350,326,759 of OZ010788.1, read as the reverse complement.
TTGGGTACGCTTTTACAACGCTTGTAAAAGAAATATACTACAAAATGTATTTTTTAAAATTAGTAGTGCGAACAGATTATAAATATACAGTCTGTGGCAGCCCTGCTATTATTTAGTAGATTTGATACTTTGTGATTTTGTAATTTGTAAAAGTGTTTATACTTTCCAAATCTTTACTCTTAGTATATTGTTTTTAATTTTTATTAACTTTTTTAAAACATTACATTTAAGCATTTAAAAATAATATAGATATCTCTCTCTCTCTCTCTCTCTCTATATATATATATATATATATATATATTAGCAAAATAATATATTTAGCCTGAACTAGCGCACCCCTCACAAAACAAGAAAAAATATATATAACTGTTTTTAAAAAGTTAAAATTTCAACACGAAAATACAGAAAAAACTAGAAAAAAGCAGGCTGCAGCCTCATCCACAGTGGGTAATATTTCAAAAGCCGCCGAACATTAAAAAAATATGTATGAAATATGTATTAGTGGCAGTGGTTTTCGACTAGAACAGTGAGTAGCAAAATCCAATGTTAAACACTCGATGGCTACATATCACATATTCCCACACTTTTGCAAATGTATAATAAGTTTATGTGTTTTATTGCAGCATTTTGGCGCATTTCACATAAATATAATTTGTTTTTTGTTGGTGATTATTATACTTATCGCTTGTATATATATATATATATATATATGTTACGGTTAGTTTAATTAATCGGTTATTATTAATAATTACCAAATAATATCCAAATAAATCGGCTAATATGATTAATTTATTAGAATTTATCAAATTAACCGGTTATCATTAATAATTACCAATCAAGTTCGGTCAATAGAATAAATTTCAACTTGTTTGGCTTGAGATTTTGATTTCGTATGTGTATGTTTATTCCGTGTCAACGCTTTACTATTGTTAAAGCATACTAGATCTATATATTATGTAGGCAACGCTGTGCAAATCGTATAATAGCTCTTGTGAGCGCGCAAGATTGTTTTTATCCTTTGGCAACAACTTGACAATATCAGTTGATCTGGGAGCACGGCAGTGCGTCCGCCAAGTTCGCACAAGCCGTAAGCTACCTTTTCCTGAACCATTTCGGCATACTTTTCACCCCCTCATAACGTCGTTTTAGGGAGAGATGTAGAAATTTTTCTTTTATACACATGTTCGTATGGTCAAACTGAACTAAGGTTCCGCGATTTCATGTTTCTATATTTAGTAGTTTTCGAAATATTAAATTCTGAAAAAGTGCTTTTTTGTCACTGACTCACTTCGCATCATCAAATAACTAAGGTACTTCTAAAAGTCGTAGAATCATGAAATTTCACAAGTAAGTCGGTTTGTAGCACAATTAACCAGAAAAATCTGAAAACACGGAATTTCCGCCTCTAAACCCTTAAAACAGGGGGTGTTCATTTGGCCGTAAGCAGTTCCTTCACATTCAATTGAGCCAATGTTGGTCGCCAATACTCGATTATAGAGTTTTGAAGGGGTCACGTAATATCAAGCAGAATAAAACTTTATATATATGCTTTTCCAAAGATGTTTGTTAAATATAAAATAATGAATATACCTAAAAATTTTAATCAATATAGGTTATGATATATTTACGATATTAAAACAATAAAACATTTAACAAAATATAACCGCAATTCGGTATGTTTCCGATATAGTAGCCTTGGCGAAATACAGAAAATAGCCTTGACGAGAAAAGAAATTTGATAACGTATTTTCTGGAAACCTATTTACTGTGTCATATACACAAGCAATTTTTTCCATATGTATACAATTTATTTAATGTAAGGAACCCGTTTATTTATTTTTATATACCAACATAAATAATTTGTATATAAAAAATAATATTTTATACATGTATAAATAAAATGTTTATATGTATATAAATACATAATATAAATAACATAAAAGTTCATCAGATTTGTTTTCATAGTTGTTTATATCATTTGGCAACATATCTCAGTTTCTGAAGTCCGAATCGCGCCAAGATTTAAAAAAAAAATGCCAAGGTCCCTATAGTGGAAAAATATCCTAATTCCATATGAAAGTTTTTAAAAATCTCCTTTTAATTAAATGAAATGTGTAACTAATAAACTGTCTTTAACGATATGCGACAGAAGCGGCGTCCGAAGTCCGCTGCTAATGTTATTATATTGTATTATTATCCTACTTACTGTTAATTTATTGTTAATTTTAAATCTGTAAAAGAAAGATTATAGTTATAGATAAGATATGTTGGTCGTCAAAACCCGATTACAGAAAATTAGCTTGAGTTATAAAGGTGTTACATGAGTTCAAGTTGAATGAATTTTTATATTCTTTTACAAAAATCTTAATAAGGCAAATCTTTCAGTTTATCTGTCCATCTTTCTATCTTTTACTTCCTTAAAACAAATTTTATTAAAGACCGGGAGGCGTCTGCACAGATCTTCACCTCATCGAGTTGACGGCTGAAATTTTAGTATTTGTTAAATATCGATTAGCGTATTGAAATGTAACTGGTCTAATAAGTCATATCTTTATAGAAACCACCTACAGACCCGATTTTACGGGCTAATTGATGGATTTTCCATTGCGTTTTACTGCACCCATTCCTCCATATTTTCAAACTTTTGGATGCAGGAAAATACAATAGAAAACCTGTCAGTTAACCACTAAAAATAGGTCTTCAGATGGTTTCAACCAAGATATGACTTAACAGACCAGTTGCATTTAAATATGCTAATCTAGTTTTAACTAATCCTAAAATTTTAGCTGTAAACTCGATGAGGTGATGGTGTGTACAGACGCCTATCGGTCTATTATAAATGTCGGAATTCTAATCTCAATAGCACTCTGGTCAATCTGGCAATTATCCCTACTATTTATGGAACACTATACCTTTAAGTGCGTTTTAGTGATGTTAATGAACTTATGCATATGCATCATACATATTATACATATGCATATAATACGTAATACATTTGCATCATATATATTATAGGTATGTGTATAATACATAATACATATGCATCATTATGACGTCAGAATAAACAAAAAAAAATTTGCCGCCAAATTTGAGAATTGACATGATATATTACCAAATTCGGCGAAACTTTGCTAAATGTCGCCAAGCTTGGCGAATATTTGACGCGAGTGGCTATTTTTCAATGAGTTAATTATTAATGCGAGCCATCTATTTTTATTTTTCCGCATATCATCTGAATAGTTAAATGATATCACGTACTAATATTTCCAAAGTGCTAATAGTTTCGTCACTGCCCAAAACCTCTGCTATTGTTATTATATTGCACTGTTATTATACTTACTGTGACTATGATGTTAATCATTACACCGCTAAAACTTCTGTATTATATAAAGAGAATTTACGGAAACTATTAAAGCATTGAAACTGCCAGTTCTCCTTATGATTATTATAATTCTATAATATGTAACCTGTTAATCGATATGTACGTTAGAATGAATCTTCTATAATCAGGTTCCTCGCATTTTAGTTTTCAGGTTTCGAATAAAATTAACTAAAATCTTAAAACCATGGCACATTGACTAATTCTTTAACACAATCAGATGAGAAGAATGATAGATTTTCAAATGAATCATGGCAGTGATCCGGTAGACCTTCTATTCTTCTGTAATCGAGTCTATTGAAAAGGTTAACGTGAAACAAAAAGATATTAGCATCAATATGGTTTAATGCAAATGCAGATATTGTCAAAGGCTTTCATAAGAACCATTTCACTTGTTCCCAGTCGTATCAGTCAAAATACAACAATTGGCAGTGAGCCCAATTAGAAAAGATTACTTAATAGGATTAAAAATTTCCGCATTAGAGAACGAATCGTAACTGCTAAGGAAACATGCATAAGTGTGTTAAGAGATATTTGTCACGAAAGATGGTATACATAACTACACAAAATATATGATGTGCTTCCATGATCGTAAAGAGTTTTTGATTTCTCTATCAAAAGCTTCCGACTTGGCGAAAGAATGGGCAAGTAAATAAAATTATGAATAACAGTAACATGATGCAACGTTTAACATGGAATTAATACGGTAATTACTGCTTGCTAGAGGCGGCTAGTACTTTAATATAAAAAGAAATAAAGTATAAATTTGTAAAGCTCAATAAAATAAATTTAGGTATTTTTATAATAGCGGGGCGAAAGTGGCAAATCGCCAAATACTGTTCCCAACTCCATTGTTCATATTGCATTCATTTTATTTAAAGATATATACTTTTCAGTCATCTCATTTAAAAGAGATGCATTTCCCTGATTTTATTTAATAGAATATTTAACAAATAAATAAATAAATAAATAAATAAATAAATAAATAAGAAATAATAACATAAACCAAAATATTTTATTTGAAAATCAAAGCATTGTTTCTAATTTACACATGTAAAAAATGAAAACTGCTATTGGCAAAAAAACAAAAGTCTAATGAAAAGATTTTCTCCCGGGTAACATAAAAGTACCGAAATTTAAGTTTTTTCATATTAATATAGTTTAGAATAAAAAACTTGAAAAAACTTACAAAAAGTAGTGATATCCCAACAAAAATTTTTCGGTAAAAAAAAAAAAAAAAAAAGAGCCAAGTTCTCCTTAATGTTTCGGCCAGAAAACGTAGTGATATCTGAAGTTCGCACAAGTTAAAAGCCAAACATCCCAAATCTTTCATTGAAAATGGCTTACTGCGACTTGGCCGTTAATGCCTTCGAGAGAGTTTTTCAAATTTTCAAATATGTACAATTGAGCTACATGCCAACTACATTTTTTGATTATTTTAGGCATTTTGTGGCACAGAGTACAGAAAAAAATACACATTTGAAAAAAGCATTTAAACAACTTCAGTCTATTTAAATGCTTAGAAGTTAAAAATAACAGAAAACTTGTATTCAGGAGATAATATCCTAATTGCTAAAACATAACTAGTATCAGCTTTTAACAGTTTATAAATCGAATACCTCATAATGTATGCAAACAAACTATAATAAATGTTCAATCGAAAAAAATTCTCTTTCATCAATACACAAGATTTCAATATTATACAATAAAATATAATGTAACATGTTGTGAGACTTGAAGTAAGTAAATTTTGTTTTATTTCTTGGGTTTTACGTTAATGACTTTAGCTTTAGACCGTACAAAATGGCAACTAAACCACAAGTGGACTAAATGATCTGTAATCAAAACTAATGTTTGTTGAAACTGAATGGTAGTTATCAGAAATCTCTTACTTATGTCTTTATGTGAATATGCCTCTTTGCATTCTAATATTACTTTTAATATTTAAATAATTCATAAAAGCGTAATTTCCAATCATTAATTTTGAAATGTTGTAGAAGGCATTAACGGCCAAGTCGCAGGAAGCCATTTTCAATGAAAGATTTGGGATGTTTGGCTTTTAACTTGTGCGAACTTCAGATATCACTACGTTTTCTGGCCGAAACATTAAGGAGAACTTGGCTCTTTTTTTTTTTTTACCGAAAACTTTTTGTTGGGATTATTTATTTTCGTTGCAGGCTATCGCATCTCTCGTGACGCTCAGTAATATATATTTTTCGCCAGTTTCGATTATTTCGTGTTCCATGTAGCGTCCGTTTGATGTTAGTTTTTGTTGTGAGTTTGAAATTTATCCAATTAAGAGCATTAAAAACAAAACGAGCTGAGGAAGTTACTTATCACCTAATGATTGCGTTCACAATACTTGGAACATTGTGCGTCATACAAAGTGACAATTTCCGAGAATTTGCTAATAAAATTATTCAAGAAGTATGTGGAATGTGGAATCTACTCAAAATTATTCATGGGAAACCAAGATACAGTCAATTGCAGAGCTCAGTTGAAAGAACATTTTCGATGCAGGCTGTCGCATCTCTCGAAACGCTCAGTAATATTTATTTTTCGCCAGTTTCGATTGTTTTGTGTTCTATGTAGCGTCCATTTGATGTTAGTTTTTGTTGTGAGTTTGAAATTTATCCAATTAAGAGCATTTAAAACAAAAAGAGCCGAAGAAGTTGCTTATCACCTAATGATTGTGTTCACAATACTTGGAGCGTCGTGCATCTTACAAAGTGACAATGGCCGAGAATTTGCTAATAAAATTATTGAAGAAGTATGTAGAATGTGCAATCTATTAAAAATTGTTCATGGAAAATCTAGACACAGTCAATTTCAGAGCTCAGTTGAAAGAGCAAACCAAGCCATTGAAAAGATATTATGCACTTGGCTTGAAACTAACAATACAAAAATGTGACCAGAAGGAATAAAATTTATTCAATTTTTAAATAATAGAGCACTACGACCTGGAGTAGATCGCAGTCAATATGAAGTTTTATTTGGCTATAAAGCGAATGTAGGCTTAATAACCTATTTGCCTGTCGATACTTTATCAGGACTTACGAATGAAGAAGATCTTGTATAAGAAATCAGTCGAGAAATGATATCTAATTTCAGACAACAATCTCAACCAAGGATGAGGATATAGGCGCAATGAATAATGACAATGGATGTACGTGGAACTGGATAATTCGAACGAAGACTTGGAGGGAATTGTTCCAGATTGAATAATAATACAGATTCAAAAACGGTAAAAAGTGTTAAACGGTAACTGAAGGCAAACAACATAATTCTGAAATAAAAAAAGAAAAAAGTTTCGGTGATGTTGAAATAGAATTTGTTGACGAAAACAAGGAACACTCTTCATTTTCAGTAGATGAAGTCTCGAAAAATATTTTAGAAGCTCAACGCTCAAATAAGCAGTTAACTAAATAAGCAAGCGAAAGAAAAGTGTTACTGCTTTCGAAGTTTAAATTTCCAAGTTCAAATGTAGAAGAAACCGTTCGAATAAGAATACCACAGGTAGATAGATATAGGTGAGATGGATAGCCGAAATATTATAGCTGTTATAATTTCTAAGGAAAATGAAAACTTATATAAACTTGAACAAAACATGAAATTTTATGTAGATTGTGCACAAAGAATGATTTTACTGTCTGCAAGAAAGCTTTAATTTCAGTTAATGAAGTAAATCTAAAAGAATGTGCTGGTAAGAGTTCCAACTTAGGTGGTCAAGGATTTCAATATTTCAGTTGTAAAGGGAATGGTAAATGAAGTTGCTGGAAATGTAAAAATTTAAAATCACTTTCTAACTCTAAATGCCACAATAGCTTTCCCTTCCAAAATAATTAATTTGTTAAAAATATAATAAAATTGATAAACTCTTTGTAACTCCAAATGCCACAATACCCCATCCTACCAAAATAAATAATTTGTTAGAAATGTAATAATATTGTATATGGAACCCTCAGTCCATCTTTCTTACTGACAAGATGTATTTTCTTCGACTCTTCACTAGCCATGTAATTAGGCACTTCCGAGCGGGTGAGGGACATAATACCTACCTCTTTTTCTGTTTTTTTTTTATTCTATTAGATTAGTGTAATAATTGTCTTATTCCGACAGTAACTACTCTTAATATATTTACTATATGTTAAAATTAATTGGTACTTGTTAGTTATCCCGTCGACCAATTTTGCCAACTTATATAAATCGCCAACTACTCGCAAAATTATACAAATTCATATAATTTTTATTTTAAATAACGAAAGAATAAATAAATTAGTATAACATTAATAAAAATACAAATAAAATGTCAAAATAAAAATAACTTGATGACGTAAACACGTGTAACTTAATTAAAGTCCAGTGAATGTAACATTTACGATCAACCATTATTAGCATTTAATCTTACAGTTTGGCGACAGTAATTTGGTCGACGTGATAACAAACAAGTACCAATTAATTTAACAGAAGTCTAAATTTAAAACTTTCTACTTATACTACATTTTTTGTAATATTCATTGCTAAAAGTATTCATTTTATACCTGAATTATTTATTCTTTCATTATTTCAGTGTTTAAAATTTTCCCCTGATTGATTCAGTAATTTAAAAAATAATTAACATTAACCCCTTAGACCTTGGCATACTATTAATAGGACACATCTTTTGATTGAGTATCGTTGTCTCTTAAAAATTATTTTTGTCATTAGCTTCTTACAGTAATGATAGTACATATTCCAGTAAAGAATATATTCGTTACTAAGCTTAATTAATCATATTGACCGAACTTCATTGGGAATTGTTAATAATAACTGGTAAATATGATTAATATGGAACAATTATCAAATTTACCAAATGACGCGGTTATTATTAATAATAACCGAATTTATCAAACTAACCGTAACATATATATTATTAAAGCCAAGTCTAATAAAATAACATTATTACAAGCCTTCATAAGAATTTGTTTGTATCCAATCGCCAGTTTAAATACACAATTACATGCATGAAAAGTAGGACATTCTAAGACCGATGAACATTTACTAATAAAGCACATGTAAGAAACGTGCAGTGTATTGTAATCTATACTCCTATTATAAAGAGGAAAAAATTGTTTATTTGTCGGAGGTAAGCTCTGGAACTACCGAACCGATTCCAAAAGTAATGGTATCAAAATGATGGTGTGAGTCCAACTTAGAACATAGGCTATATCTTATGTCGGTGTCACTACCCCAAAGGGGGTGTAGGAGCAAAAAACGTTCTAAAAATGCGATTTTAGCGTTACTGAAGGGCCTAGAAATATGAAATTTTGAGTATTAGTTACTTATAAGATATAAATGATGTCTAAGAACAGTTCTTAAACAATTCGAAATTTAAAAGGGGTGAAAATGCACAAAAAGCGTTCTAAAAAACGTTCTAAATGGTAGTTTCTACACAATCTCAGGAAATACCAAACCGATTTAAAAAATATTGGTGTCTTAATGATGGTGACAACGCTTGCTCCAAGATAGGCTATGTTTTATGTCGGTGTCACTACCCCAAAGGGGGTGCAGGAGCGAAAAACGTTCTAAAAATGCGATTTATGTGTTACTGAAGGGCTTAGAAATATGAAATTTGAAATATTAGCTACTTATTAGATATAAAGCATTTCTAAGAACAGTTCTTAAACGATTCGAAATTTGAGAGGGGTGAAAATGCGCGAAAATCGTTCTAAAAAACGTTCTAAATGGTGGTTTCAACACAATCTCAGGAAATATCAAACCGATCTAAAAAATAATGGCGCAAAATGATGGTGACAACCTTTGCTCCAAATTCGGCGATGTTTTATGTCGGTGCCACTATCCCAAAGAGGGTGCAAGAGAAAAACGTTCTAAATTGCGGCTTTTGCGTTAAGGAAGGGCCTAGAATCGTGAAATTTGGAATGGTAGTTAGTTATAAGACATCAATGATCTCTAAGGACATTTCCTAAAAAAATCGAAATTTAAAAGGGGGGTCAAAATGCGCAAAAAGCGTTGTAAAAAACTTTCTAAATTGCGATTTCTATGCAATCTCAGGAAGTACTGAACCGATTTCAAATATAATGGTGTAAAAATGATGGTGACAGATATTGCTCCAAGATAGGCTATATTTTATTTCTGTTCCACTACCCCAGAGGAGATGCAGGAGCAAAGTGCGCGAAAAGCGTTCTAAAAACGTTCTAAATGCCGATTTGTCGGCAATATCTCAGGAAGAATGAATCTGATTTCAAACGTAATAGTAGGAAATTGATGCTGACAGCCTCTGCTCTAACATAGACACTATTTTATGTCGTTATCACTATCACCAAGACGTTGCAGGAGCAAAAAAGCGTTCTAAATTTCGATTTTTGTGATCGGTAGGGGCTAGCAACTTAAAATTAGGCAAGGTACATATTTATTAGATATAAATGATCCTTACGAACAGTTTCGAAAAAAATGGAAATTTAAAAAGGGGTGAAAATGCGCGAAAAGCGTCCTAAAATAATTTTTAAAAAAATTGCGATTCTAAAAATCGTCTAAATTGCGATTTCTACTCAATCTAAGGAAATACCAAAGCTATTTCAAAAGTAATGGTTGCAAATAAATGGTGACAGTCCCTGCTATAACATAGGTTATATTTTATGTTGCTGTCTCTACCATCTGAGGCTGAGGGTTGCAAAAGCAAAACATGTTCTAATTTGCGTTTTTTGCGCAACTGAGGGGTCTAACACTTTGAAGTATGGCATGGTATTTGCTTACAAGATGCAACTGCTTTCTAAGAACAGTCGAAAGAAAATTCCAAATTAAAAAAAATGAAGTGAGTGAAAAGCGTTATAAATTACAATTTTTAAGCAAACTTATAAATTACCAAACCGATTAAAAAAAATAATGATGACAAATTTTGATGATAGAAACTGCTCAAACATAAGTTATAATTTATGTCTGTTCCACTACCACCAGAGGGTTGCAGGAGCTAAAACTTTCTAAATTGCGATTTCTGTGATACTGAAAAGGCAGAAACCTTAAATATGACATGGTAGTTACTTATAAAATATAAATGCCCTCGAAGGAACGTCGAAAATAAATTCGAATTAAATAGGGGTGAAGCGAAAGGGAGGTGCGAAAAGCATTCTAAAAAAGTTCTAAATTACGATTCTATGCAATTTCAGGGAATATAAACCGATTATAAAAGTAATAATTGCGAATCAATGGTGACAGTCTCTGACAAGCTATATTTTATGAGGATGATTCTGCCACCTGGGGTTAAAAGGAACAGCAAACGTTCTAAAAAAGGCCTTTAAAAGCTTTCTAAATTACGTTTCTGTGGAATATTAGGAAATAACAAACCGATTTAAAAATTAATGTTGGCAAATTAATGGTGACAGTTCCTGTTTCAACATAGCCCTTTATGTTGGGAGAGGTGGTAGGACTTGGAATTTGACATGATGGTTAATTTTAAGATGTAAGAAGATGGTTTCTAAAAAATTCAAAACTTCAAATGAATACTGAAATGAGCGTATTAATTGAGCATAAAAGTTTCAAAATATTTTTTAAATTATCATTTATTTAGTTTTACTTCATTTTATTAATTTAAGTCTCATTTCTGCCTAATGCAGTGTAATAATGATGTTTAATCAAACTGTGTTTTAAATAGTAATTTTTGAATTATTCTTAAAAGTAATAAGTACCTTTTAATAAAAAAAAAACATTTAATAAAATAAAATATTACCTTTTAATAAAATAAAAATTTAGTTAGTACCTTTTAATAAAAATTAGACTTATAAATATCACTTGGCATATTTCAAATATTACGCGAGCAAAGCCGCGGGGTTTGCTAGTTTGAAAATAAAGTTAAATAAGATCAAGTCATTCCAATGTTGTCACCATTGTCAGTAATGTATGCATTCTGTATGTGCTTTCATGTGGAAACACATAAATGTTGTATTTATATGTATATACATTATAGTAATATTATTTAAATAGTGTATATGTGTATGTTTAAAAAAGTGTACTAAAAGGAAGAACATTAGCAACTGCGCATAAACTCTTAAAAGGTGGCAGTTCTTCTAAAAATTGAGATATCACAAAATCTGAAATTCTTGAAATAATACATATAAAACAATATACACGGTGTATCATTCCAAACATCTCCCGAATTTTTATTCTTTATTTAATGATAATTTCACTAATCTTACTTTTTTTTATGTGATATCTTAAAATATTTATTATTTCAGGGTTGGTTAGAATGCTGGGATTCTTCAGTAGTTGGAAGATTTACATGCAATCTTATTCCCGAAGTTTCAACAACACTCTTTATTAACATAACACGTTTGTGCGTATTTTTTACAAACCATGGGCCATTTCAGCAGCATTGCTATCAGATAAATAAACATGATTACCTTTTCTCGTCGCCTCAGATCAACCGTAGAATATTTAGTAATAATAACTAGTGGGTTAGTGTGATCCCATATCGCACAGAGGGTTTCGTTTAATATTCCTTTCAAAACACTTTATAATTAATAAACCCTTATTGATAATTGAAGAGCTGAGTGGAAGAACATGTTATGCTACATTTTCTTAAAAATTATTTTATCTTTTGGACGAAGCCGTTATCAGGCATTCTATCACATGTTAAAGCTAAAATACCAAAATTCCATTTAGCCTTGAAGATTTAAGACATTATTCATTAATATTTAACATTTTAATATTTAATAATGTAAATAATATTAATATTTTTTAATATTTAAAAATTAAATAGGAATAAGTTTTTTTTTATAGCGTTCAGTACCACATCTGTTAATATTTTAAACACATGGTATCAAACAGAAAAACAGAAAATGAATCATTAAAATTGACAAGTTAAAAAATAAAATTTCGCGACCTTTCCCCCCCCCCCCCCCCCATCCCTCCGAAGTTTCTCGCGCCATTCTTTTTAAGACGTTTTATTATGAGTTATAAACTATTTTAAGTTTTCAAACAGATCGACGTGTTAGATTTACTAATTTAAATATAATCGCGTTGTGTTAGTTCCATATTCCACCACCAGGGAGCGCACTCTATTCTTAACAAAACTGTATCTGAACAAAACTTCGTTAAAAAACCTATCCGTAGATATATTAGTCGAGAGGGTGGCGGTCGTAAATAACAATTTTAGAAATTTTCTGAAATTACAATTTGAAAATAGTGGTATCAACACTAAGAAATTTTTATGTTGAATAAGTAGCGTTTATCTCAGGACTCCGTCAAAAAACCGCACATAAAACGATAAAAAACGCTAAAGTAAAAGAAAAAAAATAATAATAACGCCCTCCCCCCCCCCCCTATGAATGTTTTTGCGACATTTGTTTTAAAACTTTTTATTATGTGTTATAAATTATGTTACATTTTAAAACAGATCGCTTTGTTAGATTTCTCAATTTAAATAAAATCACGGTCTGTTACTTCCACATTTCACCAACAAGGCTCTACTCTACAGGGCAACCACTCTATTCTTAACAAAAGTGTATCTGAACGAAACTCCTTTCCACAACTTATCCGGCCCCACCAGTGGCCGAGAGGTTCTGCTCTCGAAGCTGGTAGACGGGAAGTACTGGGTTCGATCCCAATCGCGCCCGTCGGCCTAATCGTTCGGAGTTTTCGTGGTTTTCTTCGAACCGTGGATTTCCATGCGTTAATACGGATTAGGTTCCCTTAGAAAGACCTCCACGGAAGGCACTCCCCCTAGGGCCTATATCCCTCGTGTAGATAATTGGCCGTCAACAATCAACCCAACCCACAACTTATCCGTAGATACATTAGTCGAGGGGGTGGAGGTCTTAAACACCAATTTAAGGTATTTGCTGAAATTACTATTCTAAAATAGTGGTATCAACACCTATTAAATTTTTTATATTGAATGAGTAACATTTATATTGTATTTTTTTAAATGTGACACCGTTATGAACAATGCTACTATAAAAGAATCACGTGACTGCTTTTTAAAGTGAGGCTTTAATAAACCAATTAGTGAAATAATAAATAATATCTCAGCTTGTAATTGAGACAGAAGAACTGAAAGGGAATTTTTTTTTTGCGCTGGGCTGTGCAAGTTTAGAATTTCTACGCCCCTTAGATTCTGAGATGGTGCCCCCTTTTAAAACACCTGCTACCCTTTGATGCTTAACTTTCGCATCTGGAGCCCTGCCTTTCTCATTCTGGCAATCCGTGTGCATGTTAAAACGACAGTTTGAAATAAATGATCATATTAATTAAACAATAATTAATATCTTCCCACCTAATTTAGACACAGTCATGAAATTAACATATTTGAAATCACCGAAAAGTTCTACGCATGAATGAACGAAAAAGTTAACCTATAGATTTTTTAATTTAAAAGTTTTACATTCGTTTTAAAACCGCCACTTTTTCGTTTCTACCGAACGCATCGGAATGATTTTTAGAATTTCTGAAAGTAGATTTTTTTTCTGCGCGTATCTGTGCGATTTTGGAGTTTTTCTGCTCGGTATTTTCTGAGATTTGACGCGATTTCAAAGCCTGAGTTCACTTTATTGATGCGGTTTCGTATCTGGATGCCTTGCTATTGTGGCAACCCGGAGAAGAATTCAAAATAAGCTTCGCTTCTGACAGAAAATCGTTGCGGTTTGATTAAAACCAAAGCTTTTAGTGAATTGTGAACATTTTCCATTATTTTAATTGAGGTTTTTAATTAACAACGTTCGTTAATTAAGACTTTTTGAAAATTTTATGATTTTGGCAAGGTCAGGGGGTACTCAGCTCTATGTAAAACAGAAATTAAGTCTGTAACTTAAATAGTTTGCGAGTACGAGCGCTGTGACGGACGGACTGAGACAAGAGATTATAAGGGGTTCGTGAGACGAACAAAACCCTAAAAATGAGATGTCTTAATTACTGCTATGAGAAACTGTGTTTGCATGTAATGGGACAACTTCTGAAACACGAAGCTATGTTTAATACTACTGGGAGGGCTCCGCCCCAATGCACGCTACGCTCACCAACCCCCCGCGTAATCGCTTCGCGATTCCATTCGGTATGGCGAAGCAATCCCTATTTTCTAGACAACCCAAGATATAATTGTTTCACGTTTATATTCTGGATCAGTTCGCGATCCCTTATTTTCTATGCATTCAATAATTTGTAGATACAGTAAATAATTTTATCATATAAATCACTCCTGAAATTTTCACTTAGCCGCGTTAGTGTTTGTGCTTAAAAATAATGTAAATAGTTCAATTAAGCTCTATTCATAAGCTAATATTAGTTTTTGTTGCATTGAAATATCTCAATTTGTTGATTTTGTGCAAGCAAGTAAAACATAATGGATTTCAGTGGGAGTCTATGGAAAATTGGCGAAATACTGGAAATAGCGCCAAGTTGGCGTCACTTTTGACGGACAATTTTGTTCGCAAAATTTGGCGATATATCACCAAGTTGGCGACGTTTGGCGACATAGACGTGAGCCCGCCTGCCTTGGTAATCCACCTTATAGCATCATAAAGCTCTGACCAATCAGATGCTTTTTGAGGTATCTACGCGGATTTTCATTGGTCCATTTCCAAAGCGTTATTTTTTTTTATATATAGAAGAATATCTCAGATGTGTTTTATAAAAATTCCCCACTGTTCCACTAGATGCAGACACAGTTTTTCGTAGCAGTGAGTCAGACATTTTATTTTCAATTATTACTAGAAGTCCTACTGTTGCTCTGAGGCGACGAATGTAATAAACTGTCAGCTTTATTACATTATGCTTTAGAATGTTCTTTACATGATTATTTTCATGTAAAAAAACTGTCATCCACGTCATTAAGAGATTCGTTTAAATATCTCCTGGATCGAATCTCAAAACATTTTAATTTCATCCCGATTAATGAACATACTTCTCAAAACCCCTTTTTTATACGTTTTAACTTTCTATCCTTTATTTTTGTTTTGACACTTTACTTTGACTTGTTATGTGCACGTGTATGTGTTTATATGTATATATCTATATGTATTGACATCTATAAATGTGTGTATGCGATACATGTAGGGTAAGATGGGAAAGTTGCCATCTTAAGCATCCCCCGCCCCTAATTTTCCTTTTTTATAGTGATGCTTTTTGTAGTGCACATTTAACCCTTCACTCCAAATTTTATGTAGATCTTCATGAACATTTTTACTGTAATATAAATGCCTGATAAAATGGATTTTCCTCAAAAAAAAAATCGATGGTTTTTGCCTTTTATACCGGACCTCAGAGGTAGACTCATCACTGGATCGGAATAGATGCTTCAGCCAGTAGCTCCAGAAGTAAGAAGAAATATGGCTGCAACCTACAAACTAGCACATTATTCGATACTTGTTTCAATAACATTGGCTAAATATTTTATGAAGAATCAATAATAAATACATTATATTTCATCTGCTACTCTTTTTATCTTAGAAGAACATACAGCATAAGCCAAACTTACCTTGTTTTATGAATATAAAATTTATTTGAAGGAATAAATCGTTTTAACTTCGTCTACTACGATTTTTTATAACTACTGAGAGTAGAAGAACGTCAGTAGCTCCGTCAAGTGTATAATAGCTGCGACTGGGGCAACTAACCAAATGGGTAATTTAACATGGATTTACCCTACATTTGTCAGTGCATATATATGTAATAGGTGCAAGACAGAGAATTTCCTAATTTTTATGTTATTAGTAGAAAGAGTTTTTTTCTTTACTTTATAACTATTATCATATTTTTTGTTAGTCATAATATCTGATAACTTCGTTTATTTAATATTATAGCTAATGTTATATTTTGACGTTATTGTTTCAGCTTACATATTTTAAATTTTAGGAACTTAAATGCACCGTCTTAAGTGAAAAAAAAGTAATCTTTTTATCTCTTCTTTCAAGCTCACATACTTGGATTTATAGAGCTACTTTTATTTCTTTAGAAAAACTTTACATCGGAGCTAATTAAATGTTTCGGAAAAATTACTTTTCTCTGAAAATAAATTTTTGTCTCTTGATTCTTTTCTTTTCTTTTATTGCGCCTAAAAGTATTTACTTTTTGCTGAATAGATACGATTTTATTTTGTCTACACTTTAGAGCTATACATTTGAGAAGCTTTTTTTCTCTTTCTTGTATTTCTTTCTCATAAAGTTAGATGTAATCAATGGCATTGCTTTTTATTGAATGAGAAACATTCTTTTTTCTAAATTTTTATGACTGTAATATTAGTTTAAATAGTTTCATGAAAAACTTGTTAAAAGAATTTTAGTTCACAAAAGTAAGTTTAAAGCGTCTTTATTTTTTAAACAGTAACTGAATAAAATTTGTATAGTTGATGCACTTAATGTATTTTATTACTATCCCATACAAAAATTTATAATATATACTATAATTCTTACTAAATGATGAATCACAGAAATAATCTTTTTGCACCTCTCAAACTCTATAATATTTAACACGTTAAACGCGACTCCAATTTTATTTTAATTTCCGTTTAAGCGACAGCATACAGAGATATTGTGAATATACGCAAATAGGTTTTTTTTTCGAGTACAATGAAAAAAAAAACAGTAAAGCCGTTATTTTTTCAAATGCTTTTCAAATTTTTTTAATGTTTCAGGGGATTTACCGAGAATTACAGAAATATATTTTTTCAAAACAGAATTTTTGTATACAGAAATATATTTTTGTAATTCTTGTGAAGGAAAACTCTTTTCATGTTTGGAATGTTTTAATAAAATACATTAAAAATGTGAAAAATGTTTTAAAATTATATAATGTATTATTTTTATATTTTTATACCGCCGGTTCCTAGGGACAGGCGTCGCCTAAACGGAAGGATCAAAGCCGGTCCCCAGGAACTGGCGTCGCGTTTAACGTGTTAAAGATAAATTATTTTATAATCATAATGAAGAGAAGGAATTTTTTTTCAACTTGATAAATAATATTCAAGGTTGGAGTAATACAGTTGACGTTTATTTAAAAAAAGTGAAAAATGTCTAGACCAGGACACAAACCTGGATACCTTGACTTGACGCGTCAATACTATACCTTTTGAGCTATCCGGACAGTACGGTACCTGGATGACATAATGCAGTCTTATTTGATGGACATGGCTGCAAACTGCAATACCAATTTCATTCATCCGAACTATAATTATAGCATTTACAGGATGAAAGTATGTTAGAACACGGGAACTCCTGGTAAACCAAGGTTTGAGTTCTGGTCTGGACATTTTTCGCTCTATTGGATTAAAACTAAACTGTGCTACTCCAACCTTCAAGATGATTTATCCAGCTGAAATAAAATATCATTTTTTATCTTCATTGTGAACATTTCTCTGTTTCTTTACTTCTTTTATTTTTGAAAATAAAAGGTAGAATATGTGGGTTAATCATGTCAAAGATTCTTCGACAGAGTGCTGTGAATGATTGATTTTCCATTTAAAATATTAGAAATTACTCAAGTCTTATTGAAGAATCTGAGTAAAATCTTGAACAATTAGATAGGTGTTTAAGCAGATTGTAAAATGTTAATGGTGATAGCACGAAAACTCCTGTTTACCATCTAATTAGGTCATAATGAAGTGGAGAATTTTTTTTTTCAACTGGATAAATCATATTCAAAGTTGGAGTCAACAAACTGTGCTTTTCCAATTTTATTATGATTTATCCATATGAAAAAAAAGTAATGTTTCTCTTTATTATGACCTAATTACATGATACACAGGAGTTTCCGTGTTATCACACACTTCCTGAAACTACCGCTGCAGTTTGTAGTAGACCGGGAAGTGACTGTAAAAGCCTTCACCTCACCGTGTTGATGGCTGCTATTTCAGGATTAGTTAAAACTTTATTTGCATATTAAAATGAAACTGTTCCGTCAAGTCATATCTTGGTGGAAAACACCTGCAAACCCGATTTTTGTGGTTGATTGGAAAGTTTCGTATTGTGTTTTCCTGTTCCCAATCCTCCATATTTTCATATCTTTGGGAGCAGGTAAATATAATGATAAACCTAACGATCAACCTTTAATGTCGGGTCTGCAGATGGTTTCCACCAAAATATAACTTGGCAGACCAATTGAATTTTAATATGCTAATCGATTTCTATCTAATCGGGGAATTTCAGCCGTCAACTCGATGAGGTGATTCTCGGTCTATAGCTATACCCAACAAACAAATAAGAGTGAATTATGACTACCAACTACCGTACAGATAGTTCAGTAGATAGAGAATTAGCAGGGCAAGTCAAGGTATCCAAGTTCAAGTCCTGGTCTGGACATTTTTTGCCGTATTGGAATAAACTTCAACTGTACTTCTCCAACGTTGAATCTACCCTATATATATATAAAATCCTAATGAATCGAATTGAAACGAATTTATGTAACGATTCTATGAAACGACTGATTAAGCAACTGATTACGTTTTACGGCGATTTCTCCAAAAATATGGAATACTTTGCGATAAAATTAACACCAAAAATCCACAGATCTCAAAACTGGTATTAGAATTTTAAAATTAGAATTAGTTTTCGAAATATTAATTTTTTTCTAATTTTACATACTTTTTTTAATGATGGCAACTCAAATTTTAATCATAACAGATATATTTTTTTCATATTTTAGAAAAGGTTATTTTAAATTAATTTGGCAACGAGTTTGGCCTCCCTTAAATGTATGCTAAGAAATGCATCATGTTACTTTGATTCAGAATTCAATTTGTATTTCATTATCATTTTATTTAATACAAAACTTTCATTTAAAATTGAAAACTTTAAAATAAATGGCTTTTACTTCATTCTTTTTTTTTAAACGAGACGAAAAGAAAAATATTAGACACAGATGTCATATACGCAACGGGCTAATTAGTTGGCGCCAATATGGCGTTATTTTGCCTGACATGGTAACCCGGCTATTGTTGCTTATTTATTAATAAGTGTTTATTTGAATTTATTTTCTTTTTATTTACAAAAAATGTTATAAATTGTTTTGTTCTATAGCAGTGGCGTGGCGTCCGGTCATCGCTGGATGCGGCGATGACCAAGCAATATTTTAAAACTCATAATAAGCTTTTAAAACTCTACGATCCAGTTTTAGCAGAACATTTGGAGTTCATGTATAAGTGAAGGTAAGATTTAAAGTTTCTTTTTTGAACATTTAACCATTGAATTTTAGAGTTAATAATTTTTCACCACAAACTTAAATAATTGCGATGACCACCGAAAATTTTCACGCCACGCCACTGTTCTATAGTTATTAATTAATTTTTTTTATTTGTTGTTATTTCATTTTAAAAATAACAGAAAATAATTTAAAAATACATATGTAACAAGTATTTGAAAACGAGGTTTTCGCCAAATTGTTGTAAAAAAAAAATCACGCCAAACCCGGTGCGTATGTGACAATGCATAAATCATGAGATTTAATTTCCACTTCAAAGCAACGTTTTAATGTTATTACTTCTCCCGTCGACCAATTTTGCCAAATTATATAAATAGCCAAATTATTCAAATTGACATATTTTTTTTATTTTAAATAACAAAAGAACAATTTAATTAGTATAGCATTAATAAAAATACAAATAAAACGTCGAAATAAAAATCACTTGATGGCGTAAACATGTGTAACTTCCTTAAAGTCAAGTGAATGTGACATTTACGATTAACCATTATTGGCATTTAATCTTACAGTTTGGCGACAGATTTTTGGTCGATGGGATAACTAAGTAGCACCGTTTTAATTTACCACTCAAAAAAAAAAAAAAATGCTAACTGGCGAGTTAAAAAAAAGCTATTGGCTAGATTTTCACCCGGCTAACATAAAAGTACCAGGAATTCTTTGTGATCATGGCAACTTTTATGTAGTTTTATTCGAAAAAATAATTTTGATTCTTTAATCAAAATGGAAACCTTTCTTATGAAAAGCGAAGGAATCAGCCCGTTGTTTATGGAAGTTACATGACTTGGACTATTATAATATAAACGAAATAATGGGGATAGAATAATATTCGGCGACTCATCACACCTGTGGCTGGCTAACATTAAAGTACCAAAATGACCGTCTGGAATATAAAAAGCGAAGGGATCCGCCTGGAGCTGTTGATGATAGCCACATGACTTAGGCTATTGTTATAGAGATTGTTTTCATTTTTAAAAACAGCGCAAATAATAATATTTCCTAACGATTAAAAATTTATTTTCAAGTGACTATTAAAAACAGAAAAAAAAATTAAAATTACTATTAAATGAGTACGTGTTAAAGGCAGGAAAATATTGAAAATTATGTCCTGAAAATTGTATTTACACGTGAATATTAAAAGGGAAAGGAAACTTTAAAATAATAAATACATTAATATGCGTTTAACCCTTTCACGGACTAGGTACTTCTATTCGTAAAATCTTGAAATCAGTGAATGGCACCAGAATTTACAAACAAATTTCGAAATACAAAAATGCTTTTGTTCACTTACTTGATCACCCGACCGGAGCACCAACCAAAGAATGGCATAGGATGTAACGCTCCGGTGGAAAATCCCTACAACAATCACCGATGCCGGACATCGGAACGCACCCAAAATAACAAGGAAAATGGCACATATTCTGAAGTACTTACATCAGTAAATCATAAATTTACAAAACAAATGATGTTGCTTTCATCATAATAATAAAAATAGAAAACGATAGTGAGGTGACTTAAATGTATAACAAAAGTTAAGACTATAGAGCCTTGTAAAAGATTATGAAGTGTAAATATTCATTAACATTCACTGATGTTCATATGAGTTCAGTGTTCGAAAAAAAATGTTCATAAATGTTTTGTATAAGAAAAACTAACTTGAAAAAGATCACCATAATGTACAGACCTCAAGAGATAATCACCGTTAAAAGAAATGTCAGACAGAGGATAGTTACTATAAAAGGCACAATGTTGAGCTAGATTTTGATGTAGTGTCAGAAAACCACGTAATGTCCGTAGAGAACAACTGATGAGTATTAACAGTATGATTGAAGCAAATAGATACGAGTGTAAAAATTCTCAAAATTTATACCCAATAAATGAGTATTCCCTATTAAGTGCGTTGTACATAGCACACAATTTTCTATAGTTTGAACGGGTGAAGAGAACGTTTCGAATGTTCCATCTTAGTGTACAATTCCTGTTGAATTTAAATGTACAAGGCATTAACGAACAATGTCCAAACAAATAATGTTGTATACTTCCTACATCACCATAGTTGCATCGGTTATTTGGGCGCTTTCCTATTTTAAACAGATACTGTGGAAATGCTCCATGTGAAGAAAGAAAATAACATATCACCTGGGATTCACATAGAAATAAATCGTTAACCTTGTTTAATATCGCATAAGTATCTCTTCCCTTCTCCGAATTTTCCCAAGAAACCTGCCATTGATCATGTAGAAGTGTT
Organism: Maratus speciosus; assembly: GCA_963932465.1. Taxonomy (NCBI): domain Eukaryota; kingdom Metazoa; phylum Arthropoda; class Arachnida; order Araneae; family Salticidae; genus Maratus; species Maratus speciosus. Next base: position 350,304,956 of record OZ010788.1, on the reverse strand, counting down.
TTAAAATGACGCTTTAAAATAGAAGTTAGTGCAGGAATGCGTAGAACTTTATCATAAAGATCATTTGTAATAACTGATTTTGCCAACAAGTTCGCTCTTTCATTTCCTGATATTCCAACATGCGATTTTATCCAGCCAACATATATGACTTTATTATGTAACAGACGCAAAGAGTTGCAGATATTAAAAAGCTGACCGTTAGATGGAAATAAGCGCAGAAGAGCGTAAATTGATGACAAGCTGTCAGTATAAAGATGAAACGAATTATGCGGTGAGCCGATGCACCAACTGATAGCCTCGTCTATCGCACCCAATTCCGCTTGAAAAACAGAGTTATAGTCATGTAATTTTAATCTCATGTCTAGCATAAAAGAATCCCTATACCAAACCGTAAATGCAGCTCCTACACTATTCATCATTCGAGAACCATCAGTATACAATATCGGATGATTCACCACTGGTACTGTATCAACCACTGGCTTAACAAATTTTATATTTAAGTTTTCAAAAAAGTAAGGATAATTATATGTCCTCAGTTTATTCATAAAATCTTCACCTTTAAAACACATATTGTCAATCAAGACTGTACCATTTCCATAAATGATATTATAACCTAGAAGACAAATTCAGTTCTATGTCAAGTGGTGGAGCACCCACCAAAACACACAATGCGTCATTAGAAATCGTACGATATGCCTTTACGACAGATAGCAGACATAGACGTTGACACGAGTGTAATCTTGTTATTCCATTTTGATTTAAGTCAGGCATCCAGATCTCATGCCCATATGAAATACGTTTCTACAAGACGGTATTGTACCAAATTTTAAGATAAATAGAAGGAAGACCCCTATCACGGATTCTGGTTTGGCGTATTTTACACGTGAAATCGTTAAGCCTATTTCGAATCATGTCTAGATGATCCATCCAGCGAAAATTGCTGTCAAGTAGAAATCCCAAATAAAGAATATTGTCCTTTACACTGATACTTTTGTCATTATGTTTAAAAATTGGTCTTCTTTTACTAAGAGTGTGGCTCCCAAACAGCATTGCGGCTGACTTCTCTGCACTAATTTGCAATTGATGTATGGAACAGATATCCGAAAAGTGATGAACACTAGTATTCATTTTCTGTTCTAGCGCGGAGCGCGTCTCTGCGCCCTCTATGATGACGCTATCATCAGCATAAGAAATAATCAGTAATCCTCTCTGCTTGCAACTCTTTAAAATCCTGTCAGCAACTAGTGTCCAGATAAACGGCCCAAGGCATGACCCTTGCGGGCAGCCACGGAATACTTGTAACCATGTTAATCCATGCGTATATTTAAAACAAATAAGTCTATTACTCATGTAATTTTTAAGTGTAGACTTCATGTAATCAAAAATAGGTAAGATATTTATGATATCGGCTACAATACGCCAATCCAAAACGTCGAACACACCACTGATATCAAAAGAAATCATTGAACAGTATTTATATACTGATAGTGTTTCTTCAATGATATTCTTTAACGCAAAAAGTGCTGTCAGGGTGCTCCGTCCCCCACGAAAGCCATGTTGTCCATCATCAAGATAATTAGAAGACTCCAGCATTGTAATAATTCTAAGTTTTAAAAGTCTTTCATATAACTTACCCATCATAGGGAAAAGAGTAATAGGTCGATACGAATTAATTTTTTCAGCTGTTCTATTACGTTTTCGAAAAAAGATGATCATTCCTCGTTTCCAACATTTTGGGAAGTGACCAAGTGAAAAACAAGTATTAAATAGCGTCAACATAAGAGTTATAAATCTATTTTTTAATAATTATTCCATCAATATCGTCCGGTCCTGGAGATTTATTTATGTCCTGAAGGCGCAACACATGAAAGAGTTCTTTTTCTGTAAATGGAATAAAATCAGGTGATGAGGAAAAATTGAATGAGTTAATGTACTCATAAGGGACAGAAGGTCGATAATCCACGTCACCAGACATAAGGCTATCTGCTACGCTATCATATGTGTCAAACACAGAAGATTGTTTTAATGTTGCAAAGATCATGTCGTTATGTTTTAGGGTTTTACCTGAGACATATCTGTATAGAGACCCATAGGCATTATCAGTGCGTTCACAGAATGACAGCCAACCTTGTCGTTTTGCACGACGTAAATTACTTTTGTATTGTCTTCTAGCAGTAAGATATTTATCCTTGTAATCTTCTCTATTCAAATTCTTCCTCTAACGCTTATACAAGGCGTTAACTTTATTTCTTTCAACCCTAAGAATTTCTGTATACCATTTTGCCGTAGGTTTATATGACAACGAACCTCTTTTAAAACAAGCACTCATAATTTCATGCAAAAGGTCATAAAAATTAGCCGTCCAATCCTCTAATGCATCAGGACTAAAAGCTCTATGTAAAGTGTTCATCAACTGAGGAAGATACTCCAAGAGTTTTTTGGTGAAATTATATAAACTCTTGTTTTTTGTTTTATATCTTGTGTAGGTCTTAAATGAGGGATCAAGAACAAGGTGAAACCTGATGTAGCGATGGTCGCTGTATGAAAAGACACTATCATCTACAGACCAGCCATCTAAAACCTGTACAATTTCGTTACCGCCCAGCGTAAGATATGGACGTCCCTTTCGGTCGTTTTGAACGTAACTATGAGGTGCCTCTGGGTCATTTAGAATAAATAGGCTGTGAGACATTAGTAACTCCAAAAGAGACTCATCCCTAGCACTGTGGCAAGTATATCCCATCATCTTGAGCGGGACGTTGAAGTCTCCGCCAATCACATGCCTTGAAAAATCTGGATAAAAGTCAGACCATGGGTCCATGTCATCTTGAAAATTTCCAGAAGGTGGTGAGTACACTGAACCAATAATAATGAAACCTTTTGCTGTTTGTAAGTTTACAAATATACTATTACTCGACTCAAAACTTTTCACACATGCATGTCCTGAGAAAGTTGAAATAATAGCTGCAGTACCATTAGAAGAAAGAAAATAAACCCAGTCAGGAGGAATACCAACAAAACAACCGTTAATCAAATATGGATCTTGACAAAGTACAAAATGTACGTTCAAAAAAATACGTAATTAATAAGAGCATTAGTGGCGTCCTCACAGTGATGAAGGTTTATCTGGACAAAATTTAATCTGTAATCTTCAGCCGAAGAACCCGAGACAACTGTCACAAACGTTTGGCTAAAAGTCCATCCCTGTAAGCTTTAAAAGACGGACAGTTAGGGCTATCGGCACGATGGGAATGATCAATTTCATCCTCCTGAAAGAAGGAATTACTGCAAGTAACTGTGTCCACGGTGCAATCCTTTATGTTGCGCTTTCCAGCACATTTTAAACATTTAAGATCCCCAGCACATCTATTTGCAATATGACCAAAGGCTTGATATTTATAGCATCGCTCGATTGGTATATACTCAACCATGCGGTACTTCTCCATGTCTGTACAAATCTTCGACGTGCCAAAAGATAATTAAAGCTTTCCTTATCCATGTCACTTACTTACATCCATTGTTGACTTACTTAATAAAATTGAAATTTTCATCCGAATATTCCGATGCTAATGTGGTATTTAAGAATTAAAATTAAGTGGTGCAAAAATGAACCACACCCCTTGAAGGGGTTAAAGCAGCAAATTTTATTAATTATATTATGTCAATGGTTTTATAACGCTGTTAAAAAATACCGAGAGACAAAGACTCTGTTTACTTAATTCACTTTATTTTAGCTTCTTTTGAAATGTTTAACTGATCTTCTTTAACCAAACACGAAAACAACCATTGGATGTCTTAAGAGCAACTGATTCTACCTTACATTTTTGCAATGAAACGGAATTGATTGGAAATCCGTTCAGCTTGCGCTACTTAACCACTCCCAACGATTCAGATTTCGAGCTAAAATTTAAGTTTAAGAGTAAGCTTTTGAAAGCGTGCAATAAGATACAAAAAATAACGGTAAAAAATAGTTGTTGGTTACTCCAAAGTCTAAAGCTCCCTCTATCGGCATTTTTTGAACTGTATCTTTAAAATTTATTTTCAAGAAAATACTGACATAAAGAATAGTTTTAGTGAAAACCGCAAACGAATCGACCAATTTTTCCGTTTTTTATCATCATTTGAAATTTTGGTCCCTAAACTTTAAAGGCGCCTATCTCCTTCGGAAGACGTTTGGGACCCTTAGTTTCCTATTTAATATTGTTTGTCTTGATGTGTATTATCACCCCTTAAAGTTTTGCCCAAGAGTTTAGATACACCCTGTATAAAGCTAACTATCATCACACTCATTTGATACTAGGAATTTACAGAGTGTCCATAAACTTATGTTACATACGTTAGGGGGTGATAGAATATAACTAGACAAGCACAAATCACCATACAATCCATGGTCGGAACGCAAGCCGTAAAGCGCTGGAGGGCATCTCCCAGCGACCGCAATAAAAAGGCTGTTCACCGCAGCTGTCTGCATTCGTTCTGTGGATCATCGATGAGATGAATTCGTACTCAAATCAGGAGAAGTCCTAGATGCATTACATGTACAGGGCAGCAGACGGCAATGTGGCCATAATAATGTGTTGTGATCGTAAAAGGGTTAAGTACACATTCTGAAGTTTTTTTAATAAAACTATTGATCGTTAAAGAAATAATAAAACTGGAGAATTCTTACTTTACAGGAGACAGTGAAGAGGCAAACTGATGAAACAAACAATATTCTTTATTTCGGACGTTAGTTGAATACAAGTTTAGGAAATTACTTGCTTCTGGTCACCATTTTAAAATAAAAGAACTAATCTTTTAAGAAGAGAAAAAATAGCAGCCAATATAGAATAATTCCATGGGATTCCTTTTAATGAGAGCAGCACATCTTTTAGTTAAATTAAACTTTGGCATGACAAAAGATATCCACAAAAATACGACCTATTATACGGATGTTTTTTTATTCGGAAAACTTCGCGGTATTCGACGGCAGATAAAACCCGCGCCGCGGAAAACACTCATCGGAAAACTACATTTCTTTTTCACAACATCAAACCAAATTCTGAATTAAAAATTAACGAGTTTTAGTATTTTAATGATGAATACGGGGTTGACAAAGTAATTAAAAGGCGGAATTTAAAATGATTAGCTAAAATGAAATTTACGGTAAATTAATGAAAATCGAATTACAAGCAGCAGAATTCAAAATGTTTTCTCTGATTGGAAAACGAAACTGAAATTTCCTCCTGTCAGCAAACAGCATCAAAAAAGGGCGGCGCATCATTTCAATGACGTCATCATAATGCAAGATAACTCCGTCGATACGAGAACTCCAGAGACGTTCTCCTAAAAAAACAGCGTGCGCGCATGCGCAAGACTGCCGATCGCTTGAAAGCCAAGAGAAACAGATCAGCGGCAAAATCGGACTTGCATTACGGAGAGAGGTAAAAACGTCAAAATCGCATCGTAAAGATTGAGTTCAAATAGACATCGATGCAAAAAAATAGCTGAAAGGAAATAAAAAAAAAACAAATTTAAATAGTGTGAAAAGTATTCTCACAGGCAATGTACGGAAAGCCCAAAGGTTATGCCAATCAACTGGCCGGCCCACTCACACGATTTGTCATGTCTGGACTTTTTATTCTTGGATCACATGAAGAGCCTCATCTACAATGGTGATCCCATGGATTCCGTTGAAGACCTTGATATCCGTAGCTGCGGACAGCATACCAGAGATGCATTTTTGTTTTCGCCAATACACGGCGGTCACTCCATCGACGGTGTGAAGCCTCCGTTACTGTTGGCAGCCTCAATTTTGAACAGCTGCTTTGATGGGTGATATATGTGTTGTTAATTTACATTTTGTTGAATATATGTTTTTTAATATTATCATTTTCCTTTCATTTCAACGCCGTCTATCTTCTTTCTCCTCATTTTGTGCCACAGTATGTTTCGCGCTCTACATTTGTACGACTTGCGTTCCGACCATGGATTGTATGGTGATTTGTGCTTTTCTAGTTGTGTTTTATCACCTTCTAAAGTATGTACCATGAGTTTAGGGACACCCTATATGTTAAGACATATAGATCTTAAGTAAAAGTTGTATTTTACTGATAGTTTATATAAAATCATAGAAAATGTATGCATTTTTTAAATTTGTTTTTATTTTATTAATTCAAATATATGTATTTTTATTTCTTAAAAATTGAAACATGTCACAGGAATGTCATCTTTTAAGTTTTGTCAAAATCTTGGAAATTTTCTTTTTCAATTTTGAGATGGTTCAAGCTAAAATCTCAGTCTACATTACCACTATTAAAGTTATACTTTAAATAAAACAAAAGAATAATTGCTAGAATGTTTAAATAATTGTTAATCCTCTATAATTGTTAATCCTCTATAATTGTTGATCCACTATATTCTGCGATTAATGTTAGCCAAAGAAATAGTTACATTAAATATAATGTGAAATAGATTTTGATGTAAATTTTATTTACGAGTGCAAAAATGTAGTTTTAATGCATATTTTTTACGGATAATTACATATTTTATTCATTATACTATAAAGTTTTAAAAATAATTACAAAATTAAAATGTTTGTGTTTTTATTATAAAGTTAGAAATATTGAATTTTGGACGATTGTTATCTCACAAAATGACGAGTATAATAGCTAAAAATATTTGTAATGTTTGGAAAGAAGCTTACACTTTTAAATGTTTCTTATTCGACAATTTCACATTCAAAGTATATGAAAGTCGTTATCATGTGTAAATTTAAGTACAGATTAATAAGGTTTTGTCAAAATTAGGAGATTTTATGCAATATGTAAAAATAACTGTGAATTAAAATATAACGAAAGATTATGTAAAACACACACCAAAACCACATAAGAGTTCCAAACTACCAAAACTGCTACTACCGACTACTACTGCCTTCCGGACTGTAAAAAGGACAGCGTACAAATATTACAATAACGCATCCGACCGAAGTTTAAATTCATTAGTTTTTATTCGATATTCTTTCAAAGTGTTTCTAGATTTTTACGAATTAAGATCTAAAAATACGAGTTTGCAAACAAATTTCTTAATTTAATCATATTCAGCTGGATTTTACTAGATTTGAACTAATTGAGTTTTTCCTGTCAGGTACATTCGACAAGCCTGTTACGCGAAAGGTTAAAGTAATAGTGGCGGAATTAGTAATATCCCTCCCCCGTTCAAATCCTTAAAATATTTAAAATTTATTAATATAGATATACGAAACAAATCGCTAATTTTTAACAATGTCCTGACACTGATATACTGAAATATTTCAACTAGTGTAAAAAAGAAATATGTTTTCATTTATTCCTGTTGGAATGCCACTTGAAAACAGAAAGAATGTTCTTAAAATAGACCGGTATTGTCTTTTCAAAGTTATATCTACTAGATTCTGGATACTGAATTTTACTTCATTGAAGCATTAAACTAAATTCAATTTCTCTCTATGTTTCGGAGATAACAATGTCGCAAAAAATATTTCGCCGATAAAGCCATAAAGGGCTATTATCGTTATTTCTTTTATCTAACATGCAAATATTCTGGAAGAAAACTAACATCATTTGCTTTAATAAAAACATTCTCTATCACTGTGATCAGAGATTTAAAATGACTAAAATACTTGAAATTGATACTACATAGTACTACTACTTGTCACAATAGATATGTGTGTATTAAGTTTTACGCTGCATTAACGGACAAATAATATGCAAAGTCTTGTCCATTTTATTGGGGTGGGGTGGGAAGTATTTTTTTTTCTTGTTACATTTATAACCCTTTAAGTCCTGGCCTACACAATTGTGTAGGTGATCCTAAAGAAAAAGAAAAAATATTTTCCTCTTTTGTGCGATTTAAAGCGAGTCTGCACCGACAGAATATTGAGAGATCCACTCAATGAAAACTAGTCGCGAATCCCATAGTATTTATGTCATTAATTCTAATTAAATTAGTCTGTTTTTAACAATTTGACATTTATTGCTTTTTTAATGTTACTGGGCATTGAATTATACAAATATATCACTAAAAGGTGTTATCTAGGCTTTAAAAGCCGATAGTACATAGAGTACGCCGCCTCTGTCATTATGTACATCCAAACCATCCGTGTCTTTAAGGGTTAATATCTCAGCAATTACTGATCATTTTTTCCAAAAATCATGTTTAAGACTGCTTTTATATTTCTTTTAAGATAGGTACCTACAGTGTTCCTCAACGCATTTGCTGAATGCCTGCAAATAGAAATTTCTGTGTAACAGAAAAATGCGCTTTTCTCAAAAACTGCATGCACTGCAAATAGAGGCGTCTTAAATTCAGACACGTATGTGACTGAAAAAGTATTTCAGACACTTAAGTGTCTGAATATGAAATTTCAGACATCATAGATGTCTAAATTTAAGACACGTAAGTGTCTTACTGTGATCATGGTATGGATGAACTAAAAAAAGTGTCTTAAAAATGATAATACGTCTGAAATTAAGACATTTAGAAATCAGACACTTAAGTGTCTGAATGTAATACAATTGTATCATATATATGATGACTGTATATACAATTGTATTGCAATATAAAATGTCAGCAGAATTAGAAAACGTTTTCGAATGTTTGAAAGACGTTTAAAATTCCATGCATTAAATTTGGTATTACTTTATAAAACAAGCAACGTGATTAGACCATGGGGCGTTTGTCAAAATTGTAATACTAGTTCATTTACTAAGTTTTGGAACTAAGTTATTTTTAGTGCAAATAAAGTAATTAAAGAATTGCCTTTCACAAAATATAAAGTTCTCCAAATAATTGTATTAAAATAACGTACCAGCTAGCCACCACCCCCTCCCCCCGACACACACGCTCACCTAATGGCTTAGCGTAGGTTTTTGTGCACCAGAAGGAATTGAAAATACTGCGACCCTACCTTAGTGGCTATTATAATTTCATGCTATAATTTTTATGCAACAGTTGCTGGCCGCCTTAAGAGGCTACTTCAGTCAAATGAAAAGACGCATTCGCTAATGCTAATCCTATGGAAGAAATTTATAAAGCTACCTCGGTGGCATTTCAATATTTTTAAATGATTTCTTTTGCATTGAACAGTTGAGATCGATCTGTATGCAGGCTGTTTTTTACTTTTTCGATTTTCATTGCAGATATTTTTTATGAGGATGCTTTTAGTTTCGAAACCGGTTCCAAAAATGAAAGTGTTCTTATAAGAAATACCTGTAAACAAAATCGAAACAGTAAACAACGGCCTTTGTACAGATCGATCTCAACTGTTCAATGCAAAAGAAATCATTTAAAAATATTGAAATGCGACCGAGATATCTTTATAAATGGCGAATGGGTCTTTTCGTTTGACTGAAGTAGCCTCTTAACTAGTTTCGATCGGGGTAATTCTCCTCTGCTTCCCATATGCTAAGCCAATGCCCCTTAATAAAAATCTTCTGCCATATTTACACATTACTGTTTTATAATTAGATAATAAAAAGTATGGTATAAAAAGTCGCTGTATTAAAATAATCCCTGGATTTACTAAGTTTAATTTGAAATGTAGAAATTTATTACTAATTTATTAAAATTTGATAAGTTATTTGAAAGTTTGACGACAAAATATTTATTTTATGCCTTTGTCTGAAAGCGTCCTAACTGTAATAATTATATCTTATAATGGACAATTGTAACGCATTAAAAAATATACTAATGAAGATAAAAAACAAATTTGTATTCGTTATTCCTACATTATTTCATTTCCCGATGATAAAAATCAACTGAAATTCATTCTGCAAATCAGGACCGAGTTTGAGCTGCCAGTCTCTCAGCCAACGATTGCGTCATTAACGGAAAAATAACGGGCGCGGAAAAATATGCTGACAGGGTGCTTCTTTTGTGATGATGTGTGTAATGTAAGATTGTTGGCCCGGTAATATTGCATGTGACAGTGATTTTAAACGATTATTTTTGTGGTGAGCTCCTGATTTCTTTAGTTAAATGCAGTTTTCTTTAGTTGTGCAGTGCAAGACAGAAATATTATTACAATATTGAAACACCATGTATTTGGATGTACACTACGTATCACGTTCTTCTTACAGAAATGTCCGGTTACTTTTGACTGTGTGTTCAGAAATGCTAACGCATTAAAAAAACATGTAGTATCACGATAGAAATATGCAGTGTCAATAATATTTTTTAAAGTGCATATAACTTTTTTAAAAATAGTGTTTTATCGCTACTTCGTGAAATAATTTATTTCATTTTTGTAAAAATGGATTACATTGGTAAAAGGTAAGAAAGAACCCTTTTGTACGATTATGTGAACTCTATTTCACGCAGAAATTTTATAGGAAAATAGTGACTTTGATTAGATAATTATATAATGCTATTGATAATCTAAATCATTTTTATTTAATAATTTGCATATTTGGTTCTTTTTTACATCCAATAAAATTAGTTTTGTTTTAAAAGGCTTGTGTGTTCATTTGTGTGTTTTCAATAAATGCATATCATTTTCAAAATAATGAATTTGTTTAATACTTCTTTAAACCTCTATTTTATAAATAAATGTTTTGTAGTCCAGAAGTAATTTTCCCTGCTTGTTATAAAAAAAAAACAAACAATGCATATATATATATATATATATATATATATATATATATATATTAATGGTTGCTAAATAGCTTGATCAAATTGCGATTATCATTTAATCTATATAAACAAATGCCCACACATAAATAAAAAGAATCTAATTTCAAATGATATTTCATTATTAAATTCTTTTTTTTCAATTTTCAATACTTTATATTATACTTAATTTTACATAATAATTTTCATTTTTTGTAACAATGACAAGAGAATCATTTCATTTCATTCTCTTATAGAGTATATTTTCGAAGTAAATGTTTCAATATTATCAAATTTAAACTTATATATGATTTATTAAAAGCTGTGCTAAAAAATTATTTAAAAAAATAAAGTTGAATAAAATCCTATTGAAAAATGTGCTGATATTTAATATTTTGGGAAGGTAATGAGGTTTGAAAATATAAATATTCTTATAATTATGTTTGATCTGCACATATATTTTTATATTATCATCATTTTTTTTACTTTCCTTTCAATTTTCAGTGCATTTTGTATTTATGATATAATTTTACATATTAATTTTCATTTTTTGCAACAATGACAAGAGTATCATTTCATTTCATTCTCTTACAGAGTATATTTTCGAAGTAAATTTTTCAATATTATCAAATTTAAACTTATATATGATGTATTCCCAGTTGTGCTAAAAAATTATTTTAAAAAATAAAGTTGAATAAAATCCTATTGAAAAATGTGCTGATATTTAATATTTTTAGAAGGTAATGAGGTTTGAAAATATAAATATTCTTATAATTATGTTTGATCTGCACATATATTTTTATATTATCATCATTTTTTTTCCTTTCCTTTCAATTTTCAGTACATTTTGTATTTATGATATAATTTTACATATTAATTTTCATTTTTTGCAACAATGACAAGAGTATCATTTCACTTAATTCTCTTACAGAGTATATTTTCGAAATAAATTTTTCAATATTATCAAATTTAAACTTATATATGATAAATGTTGTGATTGCTTTATATGATGGATGTAGAACATAAAAAGAAATCGTGAAAGCACCAGAGTGAAGTTATTTGGAATATCTCAATATTTTATAAATATTTTTTAGTTTTTCCAATGGAAAATAAATCCTACTTATATAGTATTCATTTTTTTTTTAAATAATTCTACTGAAAGCTTGCTTAAAAGGTACAAAATCTGCTTTGATTTTCTGTGTTCCATCTCAACAACATATTTAATTTTCATGCCGCAGAGTCATCTTGAAAATATACTTTAAACAAGGAATAAAAATCGTTGTAATTAATCAAAGCTGTGTTAAAAAACATCGTAATTATTCCAAGCTGTGCTAAAAAATTATTTAAAAAAATAAAGTTGAATAAAATCCTATTAACAAAAATGTGCTGATATTTAATATTTTGGGAAGGTAATGAGGTTTGAAAATGTAAATATTCTTATAATTATATTTGATCTGCAAATATAATTTTATATTATCATCATTTGTTTTTGTTTTTCTTTCCTTTCAATTTTCAGTACACTTTGTATTTATGATATAATCTTACATATTAATTTTAATTTTTTGCAACAATGACAAGAGTATCATTTCATTTAATTCTCTTACAGAGTATATTTTCGAAGTAAATTTTTCAATATTATCAAATTTAAACTTATGTATGATAAATGTTGTGATTGCTTTATATGATGGATGTAGAACATAAAAAGAAATCGTGAAAGCACCAGAGTGAAGTTATTTGGAATATCTCAATATTTTATAAATATTTTTTAATTTTTCCAATGGAAAATAAATCCTACCTATTTAGTATTCATTTTTTTAAATAATTCTACTGAAAGCTTGCTTAAAAGGTACAAAATCTGCTTTGATTTTCTGTGTTCCATCTCAACAACATATTTAATTTTCAAGCCGCAGGTCATCTTGAAAATATACTTTAAACAAGGAATAGAAATCGTTGTAATTAATCCAAGCTATGCTAAAAAACATCGTAATTATTCCAAGCTGTGCTAAAAAATAATTTTTAAAAATCAAGTTGAGTAAAATCCTATTAAAAAAATGTGCTGATATTTAATACTTTGGTAAGGTAATGAGGTTTGAAAATATAAATATTCTTATAATTATGTTTGATCTGCACATATATTTTTATATTATCATCATTTGTTTTTTTAATTTCTAGCGAAGTAAGTTATTTTTAACGTCATGTTAACAGAAAGAAAATGTTTTTGACTTCAATCTTAAGTCACTTTTTATGTACCTAATATGGGGAGAGGAAGAGAGACCCATAACAATAAAGAATGACTTTTACTTTATTTATTTATTTTTTTTGTGAGGGTGGGGGGGGGGGGGAGGATCGGATTTTTAGGATTATTTTGTTTTGTATTTGATAATCTAGCACCTCAACGCACGTTATGTTAGTTGCATTTAAATTTAGTATGTTTTTATGACCAAAAATAAATAAAGTAATAAATAAACTTGCATTGAGATGCTACAAGGTTAACCCTTAGTAACATCATGTTGCACATCTGCAACATACCCAAAAGTAAATGTAACTTACACAGTAAGGTTTAAAATACGATTTCATTTATTGTTCCTATTTCCCAATACAGCAGAATATAAATTAACCAGAGAATTTTAACAGACAGCGATAATGAGTTAATTTTTTATATCAAGGATTTTCTTTATCATTTGAACAGTTTCACATATTGCTAAAATTAACTTCGTAAATTTTGTCAAATTAAAAAAAAACTTAAGACTATCGAAAATAGATTTGTACAGTGATATTTACTATATTTATCGTTTAAAAAGTGTCAAATAGACATGCTGTCCATCCAGAATCCTATAACTACTGTTCGCCTCAGCCGCCGATATGCGGTTATCAAATGTTTCTGTATTTCTTGGTATGATAAATAGTATAATAATAAAAACGAAGAGACATAAAAAAAAGTAAGAGTTTCTTCCTCAATCTTTTTTAATTTTTGGAATCTCATATACTTCCAATTTTGTGGAATCTAGCGTTAGATTTTATTTAACACAGATATGAAAATGCAAAAAAATGCTCAAATTAATTCACTGGAAATATCTAATTTAAATGGGAAGAAAATTGTTCGACGAAACAGGGATGGGTTTCATTCCGAAATGGGGGAATCATTTTTTATAAATAGGAATAATTTGTTACCATAAAGCAGAGCTGATTGTAGCGTGGACAAAGTGGGCTGTTTCTATGGGCCCCAAAATTTGGTATTAAATTTCCATAAAGCTGATATTTTAAATTTGTTTTGACCTTATACTTATTTTAATAAATATTTTGCACTTTTAGATCATTATTAGGTTAAAGAAAAGGATATATTTGTCCAAATATGTATTTGATGACATCGAATAGGCTTAATTTTTTTTTGTAACAGTATATGAAGGCGGTGGGGGGGGGGAGAAAAAATACCAGGTCTCTGGCCTAGAATTCATTTGAAGTTGTCTTTAAAAGTAATTAACATTTTTGACGCTGTAGGGCATATATGATATCACATAAATAATATTTAGGTGAATATACTGATTGTAATCATCACAAGGTGAGAACATATTTAAAATATCAGCTTTATGAAAATTTCATACCCAATTTGGGGTGCCCTAGAATCAGGGGGCAGAGAAATATCCCAGTTTTCCCACGCTGCAATCAACTTTGCTTTATGGTAACAAATGATTCCCATTTGTAAAAAAATATTCAATGTGGTCAAACATGGCTGCGTATATGGCTTAGAAAGAAAAGTGGTCAAAGATGGCTTGATATTGGCGAAAAATAACGGGACAAAGATGGCCGTAATTAAGACATTTGAAATGTCTGAAATTCAGACGTAAGAAGTGTCTGAAAATTTTCAGACATTTTAAAACGTCTGAAAATCGAACACTCCTGTTTCAGACACTTAAGTGTCTTAAATTCAGACGCAAGAAGTGTCTGAAAATTTTCAGACATTTTAAAACGTCTGAAAATTGAACACTACGTTTCAGACACTTAAGTGTCTGAATTTCAGACATTTTAGTTTACAGTGTGGTCAATAGGGTAATCGCTACAATTTAACTGCAAGGTTTGAATTAACTTCTACCACTTCTAATTTTTTCATAAGTTTAGTTTCAGTGGATTCGGAAGTAGAGGATGGGGAACATATTTTTGCACTACACTTTCGACGATATCTCTGAAAATATAATACCTAAAATAAAAAGAAATGTATTTTTGAGTTCAGCATTACGAAAGATTTCACACGATACCCCATACCATATTTTAAGAAATTTTTTTTTTTTCAAGTAACTTATATTAGCCCCTCTACATTTTTTCTAAATATATTTGTGAATGTTTAATAATTTGTAAATATGTGGGTTAATAGCCTTTATTACTTCCCCCAATTTGAACTTTCTACGTTCCATATTTTACGAGTAAAATGGTCACAGACGGACAGTCAGATACAGTAGCTATTTTATAATGGTTCCGTTTTTACCTTTTAAGTACGAAATCTTAAAAACAATAAAGAGTTAGTAATTTATTAAGTAATTTATCTGCTCTATCGAGTAGTTTTATAATGCACATTCTGATGATGCAGAAATTATATATTTCTTAGTTGTTTTCACTGTTAGATGTTCTCAGTAGAAATTGTAGTAAATTTATGTTTAATAATCCACAGTGAAAATTAAAAACAAAATTATGTTTAATAAGAAATGTGCTGCTTAATACGATTACCACCATAAGCGAGAAATTCTAATTATGATAATAATGATTAATCATATAAACGTATATATTTTATAATTTAAAAAATAAAAGAATGTTTAAAAATTTAATTCCTGGTGTTAATGCATACAAATACAGACTTTAAATAATTTTTTGCATAAGAAATATTCCATTAAAATATTCTGCAACAAAACTTCAGATGCACAAAATGTTTGAATAACAGGAATGAATAAGGTTTTGGATGACACAATATTAATTAAATATCTCCAAGCATGATACTCTGCATAAAATAATTTATCAATAAAAATTATGTGCACATTCATTATAATCTTTAAAAACTATGTACTGTTGGAAAACATTTCTGAAAGCGTAAAAATCTTACAAGAACTGCTAAATGTTCTTATATTGAGGATTCAAGGTTAAAGCTATTAAAAAGACTTTGTCGCATTATAGGTGGCATTTGACTTCAATAATAAATCTGCCATCACGCTTATATTGCGACAATAGACAGTCAAAGTTTATTATGTTTAGGCTTATATATTTTTCCTTTCTTTTTCATACCAAATAATATTTATAGAATTTGTAAAATTAATTATTCCATAAGTGGTAGCATTTTCATTATTCTTTTAATGCATGTTTTTTAGAAAACATTATATTGGAGCCTATTTTGGTTAGTTATCTACTAGAAAAATAGAGAAACAAATTATTTATAATTCTGTTGGACATAATGTTATCATATCACTGTTATATATACTGACTTACGTAACAAAAATTGCTTAAAAAATGATAATTTAAATTGTATGCTTACTTTAAAGTGTTTACACTGCACACTGACTACTGTTCAACGATATAATGAGTTTTATAATGCTGTTATTAGGTCGCAGAATTAATAATTACTACATTTTAAAGATAAAGAAAGAAACGCTAGTGGAAAACTTTGGAAGCAGTATCCACAAAAATATTATAGTCACGACGTGGTAACAAATCAGAACAAAAACAGTCTTCAGGACCTGAAATATATGCTATAATAGGTTAATCAGTTATAAAATCGTCAAACTGGTTATATATTAATTTCAAATACTGATAATGTCAGCTGCATATCAAAAGTAGGTCTTAGTATTTAAGCTTCATTATTTTCTTTTTCCTAAATTAATGAAATATATACATTTAGTGACATATATACATGAAATATATTTTAGCGTTACCATACATCTTTTATTATCAATTATTTAGTATGTATAACATTGCATATCGAAAATTTTACGCGATACGAATAAAAAATTTTCGAACCTAGAAAAATTGCCTTATCGCGTAAGTGTTCTATTAAACTACCTTGATTAACACTGAAAGCCACATTTTACTCCTGTAAGTTGTTGGTATTATCATTTAGGCTATGAATCTGCAGTTCAACGGATGAAATCTCCTGGAATAAGACTCCATTACATATGGAATCCTATGTGTGATTATAATTCTTATATGTAAGCAGGAAATTTGTTTTACCGTGTTAATGGCACATGTTCTTGGGTAAAGGTTGAAAAACTCCAGCTGCATGAAAATTATCCATGCTTGGAGTTGAAATTAGGAGATTTTTCTTAATAAATGTTCAAGTCAATAAGTTGTATAGTTGACCTGTGTCGTCAATAGTTGTCCAAGATAATTTGTTGGAGGATTTCACTTCACACTGGCGAAAACTCGAAATTAAAAGTTGCAGTATTAACTTGATCATTACAGCTATTGCAAAAATCTTTAACAGTTTGTTTTAGGTAATACTAAAGTCATGTTGAATATTTAGAGAATTAACTCGCTTTGTTGTTTTTAAGTCATACACTAAAAAATTTTATTTTTAAAATTTATTTGTTTGGTGGTTTAGGATGGAATGCATTTCAGGAAAGCTGTATCAATGATTTTGAATGTAAGTATTAAAAGATTTAAACTAAATCCGCCAAAGAATGACACAGTTAAAATGTATAAACATATTTCTCTCAAAAAGTTTTCAATTTCAGAGTGTTACGTAGAAATTGTGAATGCTTAAAAAATTTGTAATATTAATTTTACAAAATTACTAATGTTTTTTGCTTTTAAAAGATTTTATTAAATATAAGAAAGTTTCAATATTTAACTATTCCATTCAATAAATGCACCAGACTACTTGAATTTTATAAAAAAATTTATACATGTCCACCTACGAAATACTTTGCAAGATATGAGTTTTATAAAATATTTATCCATAGCAATTTAGCAACACAATTTTCTAGTTTGAATTTTTAATAATTTTCAGAAGATATTCGCAAAAGTGATTTAAGTTTAAGCCAAGATTTCCAAAAATTCCACTTCTTTACTCTACTACTCTTAATACTTTAAGAAGAATGTTCTGTTTTAGACACCTGACCTAGACATTCCATTCAGTTGAAAAAAAAAATCCGATCTGCTCTCAAACATTTCTGCTCTCATTAGAGGCTATGACGATGAAGCTTGAAGCGTAAAGCCAGAAACAGTCCTTCACTTTAATAATTTAAAAAAAATACATTTGGCTTCTTCAAATAGAAGAAAATATGTTAATGTAACTGAAATATTTTATGGATTTCAAATTAATTTTGTGTTATCAAGTTTATTGTCATTCTTTAATAATTATAATTACAACCTTATTCTTTAGATATTCCTTATACTTGAACCTTATACTTATACTTAGACCTTTACCTTATCTTATACCTTATACTTATATTTAAAGAAATAATTATTGTATATTTATTTATATAAATATATTTAGTGTGTTCTCGAAAACGGCTCAAACGATTCTGATAAAAACCACGGTTTCGAGGTTTTTTAGATCTAGAAATCGATTGGTGAGGGATCTGCTGGGAAAATCGTTTTTTTTTTAATATTCACTCTTTGCACTGTTTTTTTTTTTTAAAGATTTCTTAAAGCCTAAAAAGTTCACAAGAACTGCCAAAGGTTGCGGCATTGGAACACTCAAGGTTAAAATTAGTAAAATAATTTTATCGCATTATAAACGGCATTTTACTTCAAAAATAAATCTGCCATGGCGCTTATGACACGATGGACCGTCAAAGGTTAATATTTTAAGGTTTATATATTTTTTCTTTATTTTATATATGAAGTAAAAATTAACATATGTCATGCATGATGACGTATGACTTAATATGTGATAATATATGATAACCATTCTAAACTGAGAAAATAATCTGCTCTGCATAAAAACATCCTCCATTTTTATTTCAATCCCTTTATTAATGAAATCTGTGCTTTAAAATGCACTATATTATGAAAGAAGTATAATAATAGAACATAGAAAATATTTATAAATGTATTCATTGGTATACCAGTTATTAATTTTAAAATATGTTTAAAATTTATATTTATAACAATGAAGTGGAACAAACATTTGTTCACATAACATCAGACAATTCGTTGTTATGCACAATGCGTGGTATATTTATTAACTTATTATTTATATTGTTTTCTATAAAGGTGAATTTGGAATCCACAAGAAAGAATCTAGAATATCTTCCATAAATCTTACAAAAGTAATAAAGTCTACGAGACTATCTCTATGAATCCAAGAATGCCAGACGCATTTTATTATTCACTTCGAATTTAAATTGCCCTTGAATCATTTATTCCTTTTTATTTTACACTATAAAAAGAATACTCTCACTGAATTTGAAAATCTCATGAGGGGATTTCAAGTGCATTTATTCTCAGAAACGTAGGTCTGATATATTTTGAAAATGTTAACAATAAAATAGGACTTTGATAAAATAACCGATTATTTTGTAATGTCCAAAGCTATATGTACATTAATAAGCATGATTTCTTGGAAACTGTTGCGTATCATTTTATGTTTTTGTTTGGAAAGATACGGAACATTTTACACAGAAAATACAGGGATTCTTAAAAATGTTTGTCATGTTAACAAATATCAATAAATTCTTAGTACGAAATGTTTGGAAGGAATGCTTTAAAAACAATAAAGACAAGAGCTCGGTTGATGTATATATGAAGTATCGCATCTATACCAGCAAGGTCAGATGAAGGTGCCTTTCTAAGAAGTCTTAAATGAGGTTCCAAAATTCAATATCAATATCTCTGAAAAGAAACATACTAGTCTATTGAAAATATGTATAGGTTCATTGATTATTACTCTTCCCTACACATCACACCTACATTAGCGAAACAGTCACATTTCCCAATGTTAGAAAGAATTCAAAATCATTTCTAAATTATTTTACCTATAAAAATATGTAGATGTTAAATTAAACTTCGAGCAAATATTAAATAATGTTCAGGTTTGTATAAAATATGCTTCTTTTTTGCTCAGTTAAATCAGTAAATACTTTTTCTCTAATCCTAGATTCACGCACTTGAGTTTCTGCCTTAGTGAGAACATCGTTAACACTTATATATATGGTTTGACGAGATACAAATCCTCCAGTGCAGTATGGAAATTCAGAACTTAACCCTTTAAAAGCCGATTTTCCCGTTACTATAGGATTCTCAGATGTTTTTACCTAGTATACTCTAGCAATGCCATTAATGCTATTAGTCACATATCTATTTTAATGAGGTGTTCTTTTATAACTTATTTAAAACTACCAATCCGAGTCCTGATGTTGTTCCTATAAGACAGAGATTGCCAGTGCTGAAATTTGCACACATTTCATCACTATCATAGTTATCTGATGCACTATCAAAAGCTAAGATTTCTCTACCTCAAGTCACCACCCTCTTCCCTCTAACACATTATTTTGTTTGTAATCTTTGCGCACTAAAATAATATTCAAAATTACAAAGGAAAAAAATGAAACATTTTTCTCTCAAAGTGTATGCTTTGTTATTGGATAATAATGCTTAGATTTTCACAGCGGAATTAGCTGAACCAAAATCATTTAATGTCAAGCTCTATATTTAGATATTTAGATATAGGTATCGCGTAATTCATGAAAAACACAGCATAGAAAGATATACCTGTATGACGATGTATGTTTGATCTGTATGTAATAACGGTGTATAACCTATTGAACGATATACACGTTAATTTAATAAGAACCCCTTTATGTCAAGGTCTAAAAGAATCTGAAGTTTGATTAAATTCAATGAATTACTTAGAATTTTTTAATGAAGATACAGGAGCCACTTAATTTGTGTCACCCGACTAACAGAGAGACTTTTTCAAAAAAAATCAAATCGTGTTTAGATCATTCCAAATCATATAAATCCATCAAAAACGGGATTCGAAATCTTTCACAATTCCCATTTTTTTTCTTCTTTTAAACATAGAAGAAAGTCAAATGTCGGACCTCCTGCAGATCCGATGATCAGGGAACATATATCCTTGCAGACGCTGGTATCATGATCAAGGAAAGAGATCCTAACTTCTGAAATATCGCAAGGATTCTACAGTTATCCTTATTTGTCAGGTATACAATATCAGTGGGCGATCTATGTGGATTTGATGTGAATAATGGATGTTTCAGCAACAGAAAAAGAGACATTTGAAAGATCATAAAATTTAAACTTAACGTAGGCTTCAATTGTTGTGATTAATTTTGTTGACCAATGTTATCAGCTATTATGCGGTGTGTTATTTTTTTTATCGTGAAACAATAGCTAATTCCTAAAAAATTACTTTTAGAAAAGTAGTTTCAACCAATAATATTTCTCATGTTATTTTTTGTCTTATAAAAATTCATTTACATCAAAATTTTTAAATAAAATTTTTTATACAGTCTCTGTGATCTAGATTTATACTTAGGAAACTGTCACCATGATTTAGCAAGTAAAAAAGTGAAAGGTTTGTTCCTGTACTACCAAAATCAACCGCTTACCAAGTTATAAAATTTGGAATTTTATGAATGGTTTGCATTTTCTGTACTAAATATGCTTTTTTGTACTTTTAGCACGGTTCTCTAAACATGATTTGTAGGACCCAAGAAGTATAAAAAAATAAGTTTTTTTCACATAAAAAATAACTAATTTGACGAAAATTGATTTTTGTATGTTGAACAACATTAGGAGTGTTCTTGAAATTGAGACTATACTTTTAATATCGATGGTTTAGGAATTAGCTTTCAGCCTAAGTGGGTCCGTGGTTGAAAATTCTCGAAAAAATGGAATTTTTTTTAATTATATGCATTATGGCATGCATTTATCACAAAAAAAAGTATTTTACGCATTATCTTAGAAAATTTCAAAATCCCCCATGTGTTTTCCATATCAATGAAAATCCTCAATATTTTTTATAAAAGTTTGTTTTATATATATATATATATATGTATATATATATAACTGGGCATCGAATTTTATATATTTAAATATAAAGGTTAAAAAAAAGTTTGAAATTTTTTGATTTTTTTTCCTTTTCTTTATGTTTAAATATATAAAATTTGATGCACAGATTTATTTATATATATAAATCAAACTTTAAAAAAATATATTGGTGATTTTCATTGATATAGAAAGCGCAGGGGGCATTTTGAAAATTTCTAGATAACCCGTAAAATTCCTTTTTTTTATCATATATATATATATATATATATATATATATATATATATATATATATATATATATATGTGTGTGATAAATGCATGCCTTAATGCATATAATGTACCCTCGAATAATATTTAAAGTGAAATTTACAGAAAATAAAAGAAAATGATTTTTAAGGTCCCTCGTCCCCGACTTTAACTTCATTTATCTCAGAATGAATTTTTTCCCGATTTGTCAACTTTAAAAGGTTATATCTAAAGTTCCTTGCAAGATATATATATGGAATTTTCAATAGACCTTTTATGCTATATTTCTAACAAATTATCTTCAGGATTTTTAATTTTGAGTGATAATTGTGAAAATATGCTAATTAATACAAAACTCACTCATAAAAAAACTTCATTTCCTTACTTAAATTAAAAAATATATATATAATCAATATTTTAAGAAATCCTGAGGTCAAATTAAAATGACACATTTTCTGTACACAAAAATGTAAAAAGTTTGTAAATCGAATAAGCACTTCCAGAGTTATATAAAAAATTAAATATGTTTAAAATTTTAAAATTTAAATTTAAAAAAATATTTAAAATTTTTCAGATTTTCTTTACATGTAATGTTCGTATTATATTAAAATATATTTCAGAAAAAATTTCATAACAAAATCTCTTTAAATAAAAAAAAATATATACAATTTTGAGCCCCGGACCTCCTCAAGATAATAAGAAAAATTGCTGCTGGTATTGCTGAAAAGTTAGTGCACGTTGTAAAGTTACTGGTTCTTGGTACTTTAAAAACAAGTGATGGTATGACTAGTACTCCATATGACAGCAAACGAATGTTTTCTTTTAGAAGGCGTATCAAAGTTCTCATTTCTATTCTGCATTAAAAAAATAATAATAATTGTATGTTTTCCAAGAAATGTCATTTTTCTGAGTAAAGCAAAAGCATAATTAATTTATTTTTCTACAGGTGTGTAGATTTGCTCTTCTAACATCTCTCCTGTACCTGTCATGAAATAAAGGGTGGTTCACTAAATACTCCCTCACTTTTAAAGTCAATAATTCATCAAGTACAATAAAAATAAATCTGAAGCAAGTAAAATATATATTAAGTTCATCAGTTTTGTCAAAATAATTTAATAATTACTCCATATTTTCATCAACAGATGCTGCTTTGATGTTTAAAAGCGGAAAAATAATAGAAGCATAAAACACCATGAAAGATTAACAGTTAATTTTATTTTATTACTGAAATGCGAAAACAAATCTTTCTAATTTAAAATTTTGTTTATTTAATCATTTTTACAATTTGAGCAGCTCAGCAGCATCCATTGACAAAATTTTTAATTAATTTTTAATTACTCAATACAAAATCCCTTATTAGTATAAACCTCTGAATCTACCTCAATCATCTATATCAATTGATATCAAAGTATATAATATCCATATAATATCAATCTATATAATAATCTATATCAATCATTTCGTATTTTATATTTATTACAGTTAATGAATTATTAAATTTTAAAGTTAAAGAGTCCCCTTTGAAACTACCTAGTATACAGAACATAAAATTGCGCTCTTAATGCAATAAATACGTGGTGATTTGAACTTTCTGTTTATTAAAACTAATCATAAAATTTCGAAAACATTACCTTACATCTGGTATCAAAAGTAATTCGTTAATTCGAAATAAAAAATTACATTTCAAAAGACAAAAATAGTTGCGATATGTCTGAAGAAGACTGTGCGTTAGAGGACAAGACTACCAACGCCCTTAAACAATTTAGTAATAAATTAATAATGTGTGCTATTGATATTTTCAAAATATTTATTTAAATGGCGATTTAAACGGCAACTAAATCATACTTTTTATCGAAATAGCAAGGCAGTAGGAAAAACTTTGGAATAAAATTTCAAAAAACATCATTTGACTGAAAAAAAATGTAACATTGCAGTTATTAGAAACATTGCAGTTGAGAATGGTTTCCCAATACGCATTATTGATAAGCTAATCAACTCACAAAAGAACCATATGAAAATACAAAAAACTCCACGGTGTAATATGAGATATTGCAAGATGAAGTACATACATGGACTTTTCGAAAAACTCAGACATGCACTTTTCCGCTTTGACGTAAACTTAATCGCCACTCCTCCAGCAAAACTGAAAAATCTAATTTGTGCCAAAGTAGACCTGATACCGGAAGATGAAATTTCTGGAGTATATATAATCCCACTGAAAACAGAAAATATTTATCTCGAATACATAGGAATGACTTCACGTAAACTTAAAGTCCGTATTAAAGAACATTTGGGAGATTTAAAGTATAACCGACCTATAACACCCGTGTCAAGACTTAACCAGAAGCAGAATATACAAGTTAATTTCGAAGACGCAAAAATTATATATCCCTCAAAGAATTATCATGATTTAATCATCCGCGAATCAATAGAAATTATTCTAAAGAAAATACTGTTTGCAATGACGTTTTATCCTACAACATACCCAGAATTTGGCTCAGTTTACTTAAATAATCATAAAACGAGTAATATTCCACTTCCCTATATCCATGTTTTATTTATTAATGTTTTCCGGATCTAAAAATTAACTTCAACTTTCACTCCTTTCGTCACCATCTACGTGAATTTTGAAAATTAGACGCCAACAACAATTGTATTTCTTATATTCTTCAGACGAAAACTATGTTTTTTATAGTTGAAAGTACTAAGGTAGTAAAATAATTTAACATCTTTTTAGTATTCTGTCATCTTTTAAGTAGTTTTGCACATAGTGTAAGTTTAAGCTTAATTTTGCTTTGTTTCATTTTTTAGTTCATTATATATTTCAATTCCTTCTGCTTTCTTTAAGTTATTATACTTTTATTTTTGATAAAATATAATAATTTTAGTTCTTCAGATTAACCAGGCGATTGAATCCGAGCTTTCCGGATTACAGAAAATATGTGAAAATCACCTTTAATTGAAAACTTTAAAATAGATTTTTTTCATTTAATCTATTATTTAGTGCAATAGGTGGAAATGAACGCTGAACGATTTTTATTATTTTAAATACAAACTGGTTAATCTTGCTTATTCGAGTTGCACGTGATAGAGATAGATTTTTAAAAAAGTCACGCTCTGAAAGTATTTTAACAACCACAAAGAAAATAGCAAATTCAGATATAGTTTTTAAACAAATTGTATTTGGAAGTACATTTTCCCCCTATTCGACTATGTAAAAAATACGTTTAGAAATAATTAATTTGACTAAAATATAAATGGATTTTTTTCCACTGTCTTTATGGCATCAGCGTTACTCACGGACATGTTTTCAATTTTTAATATAGACTAGAAAGGTAGCCCATCGAAAATGACGGAATATGAGATATAAAGATATTTACAACACATGTGCAAGGATATGAGTTTTTCTCGCTTGTTCCGCAGTGATAGATGAAAATAACAGATTTTAAAAACGAAACTCATTTATGAAAAACTATAATACAATAGAAGACCACTAATCCGCACGGCTTGGTACCAAGTGTTGTGTTGATTTGAGGCTTTTTGCGGATTACCGTTCATGTCTATATTATAAAATTAGATATGTGGCTTCTTTATGCTAAATTAATTGTATAAATATTGAAAGGAAAGTGTGTGTGCATATGAAATGAGACAGCGAATAGGTTGACAGAAAATATTTTGCCAATTTTCTTTCTTCGCTAATGCCCCTAAAGTGGAAAAGTACCGAGAATTTAACTTTTGTATCTGACTATATAAAGCGCGGTACTTCTCCAGTATAGGGGCCTTGGCGAAGAAGGAAAATTGGCAACATATTTTCTGGAAAGTTTGGCTTAATTTGGCCTTCAGAAGTAAGATTTTTTTCCAAATGATATAAACAGCCATGAAAACAAAATTAATGAACTTTTAAGTTTATTCATATAATATATAAACATTTTATTTATATCTATATTATCGTTGTTGTTTTTACTTTCTTCTATCTTTACAAGAAGAAAGTATTGGATTCGTAAAAATTTTCGACTTCCGGTTTTCGACGGATTTACACGTTTTAGAGGTCAGAGATTCCAAAAAACATGTTTTTACAAAATGTCTGTCTGTGACTCTGTGAGTCTGTCTGTCTGTCTCTCTGTCTGTGTGTATGTGACACAAATTTTGTGGGCGCTCTATCTCAAGAACTAATGCACGGAATTTAATAAAAATTTATATTCAAGTAGTCCCTAATATAAATTGGTGCTGATTAGTTTTTGGTGTAAATCGCCCAACAGGTGGCGCTGCTATGCTGCATTTTCGCGATTTCTGCATTAGCTCTATCTCAAGAACTAATGCACGGATTTTCATCAAACTTCAGATTCAGTTAATCCTTGATATGTGTTGGTGCTGGTAACGTTTTGGTGCAAATCGCTCAACAGATGGCGCTGCTATGCTGCATTTTGCAGCATTTACACGATTTTCGTAATAGCTCTGTCTCAAGAAATAATGCACGGATTTTCATCAAACTTCAGTTTCTGTTAGTGCTTGACATGAATTGACGTTTTGCACCTTGTGGTGTAAATCGCTCCACAGGTGGCGCTGCTATGCTGCGTTTTTTGTGATTTCCACAATAGCTCTATCTCATGAACTAATGCTTGGGTTTTCAACAAACTTCAGATTCAGGTATACCTGGATATGAATTACTGCTGTTTATGTTTTGCTGTAAATCGCTCAACAGGTGGCGCTGCTATGCAGCATTTTTCTCGATTTCCACAATAGCTCAATGTCCAGAACTAATGCACGGATTTTTATCAAACTTCAGATTCAGTTAGTCCTTGACATGAATTGATGTTTTGTACCTTTTGGTGTAAATCGCTCAACAGGTGGCGCTGCTGTGCTACATTTTTTGTGATTTCCACAGTAGCTCTAGCTCCAGAACTAATACACGGATTTTTATCAAACTTCAGATTCCGGTATACCTTAATATGAATTAGTGCTGTTTGTGTTTTGGTGCAAATCGCTCAACAGGTGGCGCTACTGTGCTGCATTTTTCAGAGTTTCCCCTACAGCTCTATCTCAATAACTAATGCTCGAATTTTCATCAAACTTCAAATTCAGGTATACTTTTATATGAATAAATTGATGTAATTTCTTTTACTATTTAAATGATTTAATTGACGTGATTTATATAGAAGAAAGTTTTGTGATGGCCACAACATACTAGTTTTATATACAATTCACTTCTGTTTGCATACAAAAATAGTTAGACGGTCTCTTAATATTAAATAAATTATATAAATATTGAAAACTTTCTTGTGTATATGAAACAGCGAATAATTGTTAGACAATATGTTGCCAAATTTCATTTTCTCTATCTCGCCGAGGCCCCTACACTGGAAAAGTACCTAAAGCACATTAAATTCGGGAAGTTAGGAGCTCAGGTAGTACAATGGCGTCTATTTGGCTGTTATGTTATTAGTAGCATCGGATGTATATGTAAAGACGTACATTTTCGTATGCTATACTTTAAATTGTCACCCATAGATTTTTGAAAAAAAATCTTAAAAGAGCGGAGCTTAAATTAAACTGCGGTGACCTCGATTATGAAATAACATTGGTTTTTAATTGGGAATTTGCCAAATTAGCTAGCTATCACCAAGTTGGCTTCGTATATGACAACTTATTTTTGTCGCCAAATTTGAGGATATTTCGTCAAATTCGACGATATTTCGCTAAGTTGGTCACCATTTGGTGCTACTATCGTAACCCTGCATTAGTAACCTTCCACAATTACTCATTACAATGAGGCGGTACTACTGGAATTGTGAGAGACACAAAGAGACTTGAATTTTATATAAATAGATAGATATACTCTACAAATGTTAGTTTCAGAATGTAAGACTTTTTCATAATTTGATATTTTTAAGTGTCAGTGGACTTAAAATCACGTAATTCGACTAAAAAACAATTTTGTTTATAGGGAGAATTAAGAAAATAGATGCTCATATTTATCTGATGCAAAAAGTTTTTTCAATTCTGACGCATCTTTGAAGATACATAAGTTTTTATATTTCTAAAAACAGTATATATTTATACAGTTTCTTTTATCTAAAATGCGGATTTCTGAAAATTGAAAATTTCGCATACTTCGAACTTTTGAAACTTTTTATGGGCATACCTAATTATTAGATTCTTTTGAAATCTATATATCGTGCATACATTGTTGAAATTTATATGCATATGAAAATATGTAGCTACTTTGTTTAGAAAAAACAAAGTATAATTCAGTGGTTTACAATCATAGTAGACCAAGTCCATTTTTAAAAAAAGAATGAGATAGTCCATTTAGAAGGTGGATAAAATCCGTTTTATCTACTCGCACAGTGAACCAAGCTTGTTAGGGTTTCGTTCATCTGACGAAACCCTATTCGTCCCACACCTCTGTCTGTCCGCCCGTTTGTCTGTCTGTCACAGAGCCCGTTCTCAGAAACTATATATAACAGCCGCCCTTGGCGACAAGTTTGGTCTCCGTTAGATATATGCTAAGCATTGTACCATGTTACTTTTATCCAAAATTTAATTTACTTTCTCAATACTTTGCCAAATCAGCAATTTCTAGCACAGAAATCAAGAACTCTGTATTTTTATGGGTACTACCATTGCCATCTAGAATTCTATTCTAGGTGGCAATGGTACTACTTGGTTATCCCGTCGACCAAAAATATATTGCCAAACTATAAGATTAAATATCAATAATGGCTGATCGTAAATGTCATATTCGCTTGTTTTTAAGCAAGTTACACGTGTTTACGTCATCAAGTTATTTTTATTTCGACGTTTTATTTGTATTTTTATTAATGTTATACTAATTTATTTGTTCTTTCGCTATTTAAAATAAAAATTGTCAATTTGTATAATTTGGCGAGTGGTTAAGCGATTTATATAATTTGGCGAAATTGTGCGACTGTGTAACTAATATGCTAGCCAGGCGCAAGTGATAAATCATCAAACATTGTCTTTCCAATCGCATTTTTTCATATTTCATTAAATTCATCTAAAATATAATAATTTCACTCATTTTATTTAAAATACATAATTTTAATTTGAAATTCATGACGGTCACTGTTTCTTTCCCTTTTTTAAGAAAAAGAAAAGAAAAATAATAAATAATACCAAAAACCATGACTTTCAATTTCAATATCAAAGCATTGTTTTAATTTACCACGCGAAAAATAAAAAATGTAAAAAATGGTCACCTGGCATATAAAAAGCGAAGCGGTCAGCCCGGAACTATTGATGACAGTCACATGACTTAGGTTATTATTATAGAGATGGGGAACTTGAAATTTTGGATTCTTATTGCTGAACACCTCACATCAAACGACAAATCATAAAATTTTGAAAAAAAAACTCTTATATTTACCACCCAGGGATCAAACATGTGTATTTTAAGATTTTCCTTCTAACTAAGCCCCTAATTAAGTTGACGACTTGAAATTTTGGATTTTATAGCTGAAGACCTCGCATCAAACGACGTATCATAAAATTTTGAAAAATGTTATATTTACACCCTCTGGGCTCTAATTTGTGTATTTTAAATTTATTTTCCTAAATGAGCCTCTAATTAAGTTCAAGACTTGAAATTTTCGATACTTATAGCTGAACACCTCACATCAAAAGACATAAAATTTTGAAAAAGTCTTATATTATTTACCTCTCCGAGCTATAACTTCTGTATTTTTAGCAATTTTTCTAACCTCCATACTTTTCACCTGAGGTGCACTTTTCTAACTTTTTCCGACACTCCTTTAACCACTCTTGCATATTATGCACCATAGTCGTACCTATTTTAGTTCTAATGTTTACCACGAGAGGGCACATACCTATCTCGGGTGCTATGGGTCCGATCCCCTCGACTAATATACCTAGGGATAGTTTGTAAAACGGAGTTTCGTTCGCTTGGAGGTTTGTTTAGAATAGAGTGCACCCCCTGGTTGCGAAATATGAAACTAACAGATTTTGTAAAAGAGTAAAGTGTTTTGAAAAGAATATTAAACGAAATCCTCTTTGCGATTTGTGATCGCACTTACCCACTTATTTTCACATAGTTTCTCTTATATGGCATCTGTTTACAGACTTAGACTATACTAAGTTGACTATTTTTTTTTTTCAAAATGGACTTGGTCTACTATGCTCGTGAGCCCATCAATTAAAAAATTGTACTTTTTATGCTTATACATTCAGCCAAGTTTTACATTTCCTCCCAACTTCCATTCCTCCAAACCAACAAAAAGATAATATAACATATATCTCATAAATAAATATTGTCATATTTATGCAAAAGAAATACACATGGGACATTTTAAAATCTGACAATTATTTTTTATTTAAAATATTTTAATCTTGGATAATTTAAAAGCTTTTTATTGTTTTAACACTAAACTTAGAATTTAACTATTTGAGCTTAGCATTAACAAGACTTCCAATTTTCAAATGAATC
The DNA here is from genome assembly GCA_963932465.1 of Maratus speciosus. Lineage (NCBI taxonomy): Eukaryota > Metazoa > Arthropoda > Arachnida > Araneae > Salticidae > Maratus > Maratus speciosus. The sequence goes on along the minus strand of OZ010788.1, from coordinate 350,274,625 downwards.
CATTGAGAATTGAAGGGTTTGATTACAAAAAAGTTATGTTTTCTAATGTTATATAAGATTTTTCGGTACTTTTCGGTTAGCCGGGCGCCAGTGTCATATATACATATATATGTATATATAAATGTATGTATTTATAGATATATATTTACATATATCTATATGTGTTTATATACAATATATGTATATGCATATATATGTATATTTACATATATGTATGTATATAAATATGTATATAAAACACTGGCGCCCGGCTAACCGAAAAGTACCGATTTTTCTTTATCAATAGCATGAGAAGTCATTTAGATTTCTAAAATCGGATAATTCGAAATTCGTATATTTCGAATTTTTTTCTCATTTCTTGAGAGCTCAAATTAACGAACATCGACTGTATGTCTCATTAAATCTTTTGTTAATGTGTGCGTTTATGGATTTCATATATTTGCTGGGTAAAGATGATTATTTAATTATACATATGTGCATGTATTTGTATGTATTGCATATATATATATCTCCGTGAAATGCAAAAAGAAAATTGATTAATTTACATAAAATTGCCTTTATGTAAATTTAAGTATGATTAGGTATTAGCACACTGATAACATTAACTTAAATAATGTTATAAAAATAAAATAACTTTTTAATTTATTAACAAACACTTTTCCTAAAATTCATATATACAAACGAATGTACTAGTAATATGTAAAAACTCATATTTTTTGATTAAAATAAAATTCCAACAGGCCTAAATAAGCACAATATATATATTTGAAAGTAAGTATTATTTACTGTTCCATTTAAAAATAAAATAAAAAAGGTAACAGAAGAGCATGGTATTATTTACCACAGAAAAGTTACAAACAACCATTCTATTATGTTTTAAGAAAGAGGAATTTTCTCGAATTCTTTTAAGCGAACATTACACAAAAACACAAATCGCTCGAAGTAACTGATTCGTGTAAAAAGGGTATTGCTTGCAGGCATTTTTTTTTTCCGAAAATATAAAATTTTAAATGTTTGACGAGAATGTTCTTTGGAAAAAAGTGGGGATAAAGAAAGTTAAATTCTGTGAGTTTAAGTTGTGGCGTGCCATATTGGAGGTCATTTTTATTTTGTGTTTTAAATAAAAAAAATCAAATGCTATTCTCGTAACAACATGCTTTTTATTTTATTCTATATATATGTTACCGGCCAAACCCGATTTTAGGACAAACTAGATTGGACTAGGCCAAACTAGTTTATCCTAACGCCCATAGGATAAACTAGTTTTTCCTAGGTCAAACTAGTTTATCCTAACGCCCATAGGATAAACTAGTTTTTCCTAGGTCAAACTAGTTTATCCTAACGCCCATAGGATAAACTAGTTTTTCCTAGGCCAAACTAGTTTATCCTGACGCACGTAGGAGAAACTAGTTTTTCCTAGGCCAAACTAGTTTGGTCTAATACTCATAGGATAAACTAGTTTAGCCTGCTATTCATTGATCTGAACTAGTTTATCCTAGGCCGATCTAGTTTGTCCTAGGCCAATTCAATTTGGCAAGCTTTTATTGATCCCAAAGACCTCCTCGGCGCCAACCTTCTAGTTTGTCCTAGGCCTATCTAGTTTAGCCTAGGCCAATTCAATTTGACGTGCTTTTATTGATGCCAACCAGTGTTGGACACACAAAAAAATGAACTAATGCAAACTCAAATTCAAATTTCAAAAATGAGTCGAGTTCAGGCTCAAATTCAAAATTTTTCTCACGAGTCCGCTCAACTCAAACTCATCTATGGAAGTGAGCAAAGTTCACTTCATACTCTTTTTTTTTTTTTTTTTTTTTTTTTTTTTTTTAATATAAGAGAACTTCAGCGTCCTAATTTACAAAATTTTGTGAACTAGTCTTTTGGTTATTCGATGTACGGGACTGTACAGGCCCACCCAATTTCCCTTCCTGACACTCGATCCGGTCTTGTTTTGAGAATTACTTTTTTCGAGATGGACCGTGACTCATTTTTTTTCTTGCTTCAGTCGGGAGTTGACTGCATTCTTCTTGAGGTCTGAACAAGCAGAAATTTTCAGTCGGTAATAAAATAAGGTACTTTAAAACCTGAGAAAAATAACCTGCCTATGACGGAATCCCGTGTTTCAATAAAAAAAAAAATGTTGATCTATGTAAAATAAAGATGTTAGTACTTGTGAAAAGAATATAATGCATTTACAACAGACGATGAACCTGCTAATAAGGGAATCTGCCTATAACAGATTTTTCTTCTTCCCTATGCAATTCTGTCTTAGAAGATTTTATTGTATAGAAGTTTAACAATTTTTAAATCTCCAAGCCATAGAATGTAGATTGACAATATTAATGATTCTTTTGTAAACTATATTCAATTTTTAATGAATCTCTATTTGTATGTAAATATCCGAATACCATTAATACTTTTACACGGAGACTTGAAAATCTGAAAAATTCTATATAGAAAAACCATCGGAGCCGGAATCACAAAGGAGATGAAAAACTTTGATTTTGTTAAGTTCCTTTTTTAGCAGGCCCGTCGTCTTTAGCAAATGTATTATGTTTTTTTTTCAAACGTATTATAATATCTAATTTGCACCGGTAAAAAAAAAAAAAAAAAAAAAAAAAAAAAAAAAAAAAAAAAAAAAAAATCCGTTTAAAACAGGATTTTGTCATACGCAGTTTCTACTAACAAGTTTTAGAGTACTGTATACCCATCCGTACAAATGTATATGTAATATTCTGTAAAGAGAATTTTATTTGCAGAATAATGGTAGCTTAAAAACATATGTACATTTTCCGTAAAAATTGTTGACCCAAAAAAGTTGTTCCTTAAACAGATTTTTGCACGGGTCAGGCAGGCACGAGTAAATAATTTTTATACATGCAGTGTTGTGACCGGACGAGAATATTTCGGGACACTTCTAGAAAGAATACAGCACAGGTCCAGAAATAAGTTCCGTTCGGTCCAGCCCGTGCCTGCAGAGAAAGCATGACCCGGGCATGACATAGGAAAGTGATGATCAGACTCATCTCGTCCTGAATTAATCATTTCTCCAAATTATTCCTCTCCTGAATTTTATGATAGCATCGCACCCCATTCTTGGTCCTCAAGACATAATTTGTCATATGGAACATATTTTGTAACTAGCGATGGCAGTGAAATGGGAAAGGTAGGGAAACTGTATTCCACTATTCATCGAATAAAATATATTATACAGCGGTGACAGCAATACTACTTTGCACAAGGTTGATGCCGGAGTGGTAGTTGGGATCAATAAAAAGACGTCAAATTGCATTGGCTTAGGATAAACTAGAATGGCCTAGGACAAACTAGAAGGTTGGCGCCGAGGAAGTCTTTGGGATCAATAAAAGCTCGCCAAATTGAATTGGCCTAGGACAAACTAGATCGGCCTAGGATAAATTAGTTCAGACCAATGAATAGCAGGCTAAACTGGTTTATCCTATGAGCATTAGGCCAAACTAGTTTGGCCTAGGAAAAACTAGTTTGTCCTATGGGCGTTAGGATAAACTAGTTTGGCCTAGGAAAAACTAGTTTATCCTATGGCCGTTCGGATAAACTAGTTTGGCCTAGGCCAATCTAGTTTGGCCTAAAATCGGGTTTGGCCGGTAATATATATATATATTAAACAAAAACTTAATTTGAAGAACAAATTAAAAAAAACAAAATTTATTTCCTAAATTGTTTAAGCCCGAGAAGGGACAGATATTAAGTCATTTCATTCAATTAGTTCTACATTTAACGTAAAATTTTTGTAACAAATTAGTTAAGCCAATTGAAGATTAAAAAATAAAAATAAAATTCATACAATATGATACTTAAAACACCCTAAAAAATAGATTCCGTTCAAATGAAATCGAAATAAATCTTAGATATTTTTTTTAAGTTTTGTATTTTGCATGCATCTTATCATTTTATGCACAATTGTCATAAACATAATACAAAATCTGCAATACAAATATTTTCAATTAAGGGGTCAGGTAACCTTTGAAACATCCAAAAATCGATTTTTTTTTTTAATAGCCTATAATTAAATATGGTTCTTTGGGAACATTTAAAAGCAAACCCCATACAAAAAATCGCATTAGAAGAGAAGTTATGTCTAAAACACTTTGAGCTTTTGCTATATGATCAACGAGTTTTTCAATCTTTACGGCCAATTTTCTCAAAATAGCGATTTTGATCATTGCGCGCACGATTTCTGAAAAACGGTTGCCTAGAATTTCACGAAATTTTTGGTGGATGTATTAAACGTACAGAAGCACAAAATGACCTATTATTATGTTTCTCAAGTTAGAAGTTTAGAATTCACGGCTACTTTTGTATAAAAAAAATCTCGATATTTCGAATTACTAAAAAAAAAAATTTTTTTTTCGGGATCTACAAGTTTTATTTTTTTCATTGTAGGTCATTTTGAAAACACTTTATATCTGTACTCATTAAAAAAAAAATTTGGCTTGTTTCAGCCATTCAAATGGGAAAATTCGTGCGCGCAATGCATGCAAAAATATTTTTTTCGTAAAAATTGTATTATCTTTAAAAATAAATTTAAAAAAACTATATATGTGTATACCTTTTCTAACAACTTTGATTGATAAAATAAATCGTTAAAAATGTTAGAAAAGGTTAGAAGGGTTAGAAAAGGTTAGAATTATGTTAGAAAAGGTATACACAAATTAAAAAAAACTATATATGTGTATACCTTTTCTAACAACTTTGATTGATAAAATAAATCGTTCCTAACATGTGTTTTCAATTTTATAATTAAAAGTTAATTAGTTAAAGAATGACTGCAATTCTTACAGAGATCACATTTCTATGTACTTTATTGGTTCAAAGGCTACCTGACCCCTTAAAAATGGAAGAAGTCTAAGATTTATTTCGATTTCATTTGAACGGGATCTATTTTTTAGGGTGTTTTAAGTATCATATTGTAGGAATTTTATTTTTATTTTTTAATCTTAAATTGGCTAATTTGTTACAAAAATTTAACGTTAAATGTAGAACTGATTGAATGAAATTACTTAATATCTGTCCCTTCTCGGGCTTAAACAATGTAGGAAATAAATTTTGTTTTTTTTTAATTTGTTCTTCAAATTAAGTTTTTGTTTAATATGGTCAAATTTTTCAATAACTACTGCACTCAGACGAACGCATTTCAAAATTAATAGAGAGTATCATCATCAGGCTTTGATGTAAGCGGTGTTGCATCACAATGTGGGATGCAGTTTACCAATGTGTAATTCAAAATGTTTCATCACTGTAGTAAAGCAGGTTGCGGTAGTTTGGACAAAAACTTCCAATCTGATCATAAAAAAACTGTAATCAAATCTTAAAAAAATAACTTCACTTAAATTTAGATACCCTATTTCCCACTCAGGAACGCTATGAATGTAAATGTAAATTGTGTTGAATCCTTACTGCTAATATTTAACAATATTATAGCTGTGATACAATAAAAAATAAAAAAATAAAAGTTTTACTTAAATTTTTAAACCTTAATCTCTCCCAAGGGATGATGTAAATACATCAGAAAATTATTACCTAAGTTTAACTTGGGGTATAAATAGTCCTTATCTCGGAAAAAAAAAATACATTTTAAAATTTAAGTTATGTAATTCCCCACTAAGTTCGCTACCTGCGTAAAAATAGCTATCCATTAGAAACTTTTTACTAAAATATAAACGTGACCAAAGCAAAAACTTATTCTGAAAATATCCTTTTTATTTCCACTATGACGACATATTCACCTTTTTAATTGTTGAAAAAAAAAAAAAAAACTAGCTTAATTTAATATTTCACGTGAAAATCTTTCACCTAAAAAGAAATAAATTATTATTACGGCTTTTGAAATTTTGCAACAATGAAGTAAAAATTTTACATTTTCTATGAAAAAATGTTCGTTGATTTTCAAAGAAAAAATCGAAAATTGGAATTATTAAGAAAATTATTTGAAAAATGTAAACAAAAATTGGCCCATGTTTCTCTCCGGGTTATAATTCACCGATAAGCAAAGGCATTTTACCATTCGTTTTGACCCTGACGTCAGGCAAACATTTTTACACTTTAAATTTATAATATCATTAGAATTAGTAAAGAATAAAAAATGAGTGGCATCAGGGACAAAAAGGTGGGAAGAAAAATTGAAAAAGTTTTCATCTCCATAGGCTTTTCCATGTTAAATTAACATTGAGAAGTGACACTGGAAATAAATAAGTATTGCGCTGCCGCGCAATACTTAAATAAGAAGTAAAGATGGATTAGTGAAAATTTTCGACTTCGGTGTTTTGATGGATTTACACGTTTTGTGTTTTGTTGAATAAGATTTGACTATATTTTAGGAAATCCTGCTGTGCGTTTTTTACAAATGTCATGTCTGGTTTGACTCAAGAACTAATGTACGGGATCTTTTGAAATTTCATATTCAGATAGACTTTCATATAAATTGGTACTAATTAGATTTTGATTCATATCATCATCGCCGTCATGCTGCGCATTTCAAAATTTCTGCAAAGCTATATTCCGGCAACTGTGAGATGGACGTGACGAAAATTTAACAAAAATAGCCTTATAATGAAAAGCTATGTTGATTCAATTTTGATTTGCTAATGATTACGCAACAGAAGGCACTGTTATTCCACACTTGAAAACAGATTTATAATCAGACCCCACCCAAATAACGTATTCTATTTATATAAAATCCAAGTCTCTGTGTGTCCCTCACTATTCCGGTAGGACCGCCTCATTGAAATGAGTAATTGTTGAAAAATATTAATGCAGGGTTACCACAGTAGCGCCAAATGTTAGCCAACCTTGCGATAGCTGGCTAATTTGGCGAAATTCCCATTTAAAACCATTAATCTTTCATAATGGAGGTCCCCGAAATTTAATTTAAACTCCACTCTTTTAAGATATTTTTTCGAAATCTGTGGGTGAGAATTTAAAGTACATCTTTACATCTTCCTCCCGATGCTACTAATAAAATAACCGCCAATAGACAACGGTGTGCTGCGTGAGCTCCTAACTGCGCGATTTTAATGTGCTTTAGGTAAATTTCCAGTATAGGTGCCTTGGCGAAAAAGGAAATTTGGTAACATATTTTCCGGGAACCTATTCACTGTTTCATTTTATATACACACGCATTTTTTTCGATATTTATACGATTTATTTAACATAAAAAAGCCGTTTCTCTAATTTTATACAGAAACAGATGTAATTTGTACATAAACAACATCAATAATATACATATAAAACAAACAAAAACGCTCATCAAATTTGTTTTCATAGCTGTTTATATGATTTGACAACAAACCTCGATATTTTTCCGTTATACGGACACCATGCCAAAATGTATGCTAATGCGCCAATTATTTCAAAATGCTAAAAGATATTTGTAATTTTATGCCAGCAGTTTAATATGAGTTTTATTTTATTGCTTTATTTTATAGCAGTTATTTGTTCACTTATTTTAAGTATATATTTGTGATTTGATGAAATAGTTCGTAAAAGTCTGGAATTTTCAAATGTTATACTTTTTAAATGCTCACTTTAGTTTCGACAATGGTTTTTCTTTTATTTTTCAAATGCTTCAATTCACGATTTTGCGCCAACTATTACGTTTGGCGACAATGGTGTCCGCATAACGGAAAAGTACCCAAATCTCACTTTCTGATGCCCAAATTACACCAAGCTTTTTTTAAAAAATGCCAAAGCCCCTACAGTGGAAAAGTACCAAACTGTCTATTATTTTGCACTATACGTGTTATAGTGTGTACTATATGCAAGGGGAGTGGAGCGAAGAGTTTAAACATTAAAGTTTTGGCACAGATGTCATATACGCGCCCCCTATTGGCGCGATTTTTTTTCTGACGCCAATGTCATATACACAACGGGTACTTAACTGGCGCCAAAGTGTCGTAATTTTGCTTGATATGGTAATCCGGATGTTGTTGTTTATGCTGTTGATGTTTTCGCCAAATTGGCGTCGGAAAAAAATCGCGCCAATATATGATAACGTATATGACAACTGTGCCAAAGTTTCTATAAAGCAGTAAAAGACTAAAAAATTAAGAATAAAATAAATGCAAAATAAGACTAAAGAAGAAAGAAAAATCATGCGTTAAGCATAGAATATGAAACACTTTCCAACACATCCTAAATGCTTTAACAAAACTACGTTATTTAGGGAAATAAGGTAAATAAGATAACGTTACTTCTTAGATATCCCGTCGACCAATTTCGCCAATTATATAAATCGCCAAATCAATACTAAAACATTAATAAAAATACAAATAAAACGTCGAATTAATGGTTTTATTGGCCGTTATTGGCATTTAATTAATTAATTAATGGCAACCATTATTGGCAATTAATCTTACAATTTGGCGACAGTAATTTGGTCGACGGGATAACTAAGAAGTACCAAGATAACTAAGTAAACATTTTAAAAAAACGCATAAAAAAATTAAAAATTGATTTCAGCAGTTACTGTCCATAGCCAATAGTACCGTCATTACATGCCACTTTTTAGCTAAAATTTAATTTAAACTACTCTTAAAACTACTGAAATCACATTTCCAGATATTATCATCCATGACGGTTATGTATCCAATTCTTTGCGTGACCATGTATATCATTTTATCTATATTCTACAAACATTTCTTAGGAAATTAAATGCAGTTCAGCGTAAAAATGCATAACTCCTTTAAAAACCACCTTTAAGCAATTTACTCTCATACTCAGTAACCCTTACGAATTCTTTTGTGTAGTCCTGCATATGAACTGTAGCATTTATACACACAGTATAATATACATAAATGTAGTGAAACATAAAAGCGCATATCATAATTAAAAATGCATTTCTAGCAATCATTGCTCATGTACAATACTTCGGAGAAAAGTTTCTTGGCGAGAAAGAAGTTTGCTAACGTATTGTTCTGGCAACCTATTTACTGCTTCATACTCACAAGCAATTTTTTCCATATGTATACAATTTGGCACAGATGTCATATACGGCTTATATTGGCGCAATTTTTTTCCGATGCCAATTTGGCGAAAACATCAACAGCATAAAAAACATTCGGGTTACCATTACAAGCAAAATAACGACACTTTGAAGCCAGTTAAGTACCCGGTGCGTATATGACATCGGCGTCAAAAAAAAATCGCGCCAATATAGGCGTATATGACATCTGTGCCGACAATTTAATATAAAAAAAGCTATTTAACCATTTTTATAAAGAAACAGAAGTAATTTTTGCACAGATGTCATATACGCATGGGGGTTGGCGTGATTTTTCTACGACGCCAATTTGGCAGAAATCTCGCTTTCGAATACCAGTTACTTATATATTTTTCAATTATTTGCTATCAATTTGAAAAGGAAATAACTATAAATAAATAAAAATTGGATAATAACTATAGAACAAAGCAGTTTATATAATTAAAAAACAGAAAATAAAAGTAAATAAACAATTTATTAATAAATAAAAAACAATAGCCGGGTTACCATAGCAGGCAAAATAACACCATTTTGGCGCCAGGTAGGTATTCCGGTTCATATCTGAAATCTGTGCCGTAATTTGTATATAAAAAAATTATATATATTTTGAAACGATTTTTTATGCATATAAGTGTATATATAAACAAAGATAAAAGTTCATTAGATTTGTTTTCATAGCTGTTTATATATTTTCGCAACATATCTCACTTTGTTAGGTAATGACTAACTTTATCTTTCATCCATGTATCAGTCACCTGCATAATTATTTAACTGGTTGTAATTGCATTGTTTCAATATCTGGCAACAGTTGTTTTCGTTTTGTTCTAGAAAGAAGTTCATAAAAATAAAGTAATGTGAAATATATATGGCTCTTCTGTCATTGAATTTAAGTTAGAAATATATTCGCTTTAACAATAAGAAATGTTATTGAGTGCAGTTTTAATAACTTATAGATATTTTAATACTTAACTTTTAGGGATTCATTTAGTTAAGAGATTTATTTACATTGGAATCCAACATATGGCGTCCGCTGACAAGAGTGGAATCTGTAAGTAGAATTTTATTTAAACTGCTCAAGTGAGAATTATTATTATTGTTGAATAAAAAAATATTGTTGATGTTGAAAAATATGGATGCGTTGAAAGCAGCTAGACGACAACATCGTAGAATTTTCACTAAAGCGTGTAACGAATTTGATGCAAGTGAAAATAATTTATCGACTGCTGAAAAAATTCTGAAATTGACAATGATAGAAGAGAAAGCGAAATTTATGACCGATGTAGAATATAAAATTAGAGAAATATTGTATAGCGACCAATCTGACGAAGGAATAATAGACAAAGATATCGATGAATCTGAGGTTTACATCGATCGTTGGCGTGTATTACAAAAAAAATTAAACGAACTTTTGGTTGTAAAAAATGAAGATTTGAAATCTGATATTTCGGTAATTAATAAGAATGTATTGCTTCATTATTCGAAGATACAGTTACCTACTTTTAATGGTGAAATTAAAAATTGGTTGCAATTCTGGGGTCAATTTCAAAAAATTGATCAAGATACTAGCCTAGATTTTCATGACAAATTTGCGTATTTATCACAAGCCATGGAAAAAGGCAGTGTGGCAGAAGAATTGATTAGAAGTTTTCCGCCTGGTGGTAATAGTTATGCCAAAGCTGTAAGTCAACTTAAATCTCGTTTTGGACGGGAAGAACTTTTGATAGAATATTATATTAGAGATTTGTTAGGCCTTGTACTACAGAAGCAAAATCCAGGAGAAGATAACTCTTTGCGACGATTATATGATTCATTAGAATCGAAACTGCGATCATTAGAAACTCTTGGAGTTATTAGAGACAAATATGCTGCAATGTTATATCCGCTTGTTGAATCGGCTCTTCCAGATGATATTCTTAGAGCATGGGAAAGTGCAGAACGTCTCACAGAAGATCGTCAAATAGATGTAATGATGTGGAATCTGAACTAGATAAAAATCATGATACAGATTTAAAGAATGGTGTTGTAATTGGCTCAAAAACTGGTCTAGATAATTTATTAGAATTTCTGCAAGACGAAGTTGAAGCAGAAGAAAGAATTTCTTTGGCAAGTAAGAGTTTTGGCAAAACTTTTCGATACAGAGCTGCACGCAATAATCATGAATTCGAAGAATCTCAAATATCTACTGTATCAGATTTATTAAACATTGATATGAGAAAATATACTAGAAATAAGAATAATTTTAAACAAAAACTGTGTATTTTTTGTGACAAACGACATGCATCGGAAAAATGTTTCAAGGCAATGTCAATGTCGTATGATGTTAAGAAAGACATAATGCAAAAGAAGGGAACTTCTTTCGTGTGTTTAAAATTAAACCATCTAGCCCGAAATTGTAGAGCAAAAGTAAAATGCGTTGTATGCAGAAAAAAACATGAAACTCTAGTATGTCCAAGAGCTCCTGAGAAGTTATTCAAGCCTGAAGAAGCCCAGGATGCCTTAAAAGCTCTGAAGAATTATTACTTCAGGGGATCTTCTTTGAGTGTTGAACCTTCAAAAAGCAAGCTTCATCATGAGCCAGGATCACAAGGACGAGCTAGAGGAGGTTCAAGCAGGGGACGTGGTGGTTATGGTGGACCCCGTAGTGGTGATTGGTATGCTAATGGCTACGGCCGAAGATATGACAGTCCACCTTTTGGAGGTCGAGATTTTTATGACCGTGGCTACAGTTCAATGTCGTCGCGCATGAGACCATACCCTTCACCTTATGATCGTCGTTGTCCATCTATTGCGCCCATGAGAGATAAACATGCGGATCCCTATTCATCATCTTTGAGAGATCCATATTCACAAAGATCTGGCATGTCTCCTGTTTCATGTGATTTGTATGAAAGAAGCAGCAAAGCAACATTTCTTTGACACAGTTAAGGTACCGAAAAGATTTAACTTGTAATTTTAAATTGTTGAGTTGTGCATTCCCCACAACTCAAGGTCGGAGTATGTTACGTAATGACTAACTTTATCTTTCATCCATGTATCAGTCACCTGCATAATTATTTAACTGGTTGTAATTGCATTGTTTCAATATCTGGCAACAGTTGTTTTTGTTTTGTTCTAGAAAGAAGTTCATAAAAATAAAGTAATGTGAAATATATATGGCTCTTCTGTCATTGAATTTAAGTTAGAAATATATTCGCTTTAACAATAAGAAATGTTATTGAGTGCAGTTTTAATAACTTATAGATATTTTAATACTTAACTTTTAGGGATTCATTTAGTTAAGAGATTTATTTACATTGGAATCCAACACACTTTCTGATGCCCGAATCGCGCCAAGCTTTTTTTAAAAATGCGCTATAATGGAAAAGTACTTAAATAAATAATTAACAGAAATAACAATTATACAAACTAAAACATTGGTACTTTTCGGTTAGCCGGGCGCCAGTGTTATAAATATATGTATATATACATGTACATTTATATATATTGTATATGTACACACACATATATATATGTATACATATAGCTTCTATATATGTATAAATATACATATATGTGTATATATAGATATACATACATATGTACATATAACACTGGCGCCCGGCTAACCGAAAAGTACCAAAACTTTTTATTTCGAGATCAAAGCATTGTTTTTAATTTCGATTAAAAATACATATATTCCTTGGATAACTTCAATCGAAATTAGTTTCACAGCTTAATATCTCATTCCATAAACCTAAACAAACACAAGTGATTCATTCATCGTGAAACGTCAAAAATATTAAATCATTGAGGTAATCATTCACAAAGTAAGTTCTCCAACAATCAATGGGTAATATTCTAATGACGTCATAGTAGGTAAAATGGTGGTATCGTTTGTTTATGGTTTGTAATCACAAAGATTTAATTTTGCAATGCCTCTTAGTTATATTATTTTATTGTCATATTTATGAGCTCAGAACAAAAGGCTATTTTTTCATTATTTAGTCATTAAAGACGGAAAAAAAAATCATAAATGCATGATTTGAAAATTTTAAATAATTTTCTTTCTTAATACTAAAAAATAACATCGGGAAGTAACAGCGGGTTTAAGTTAAATAAGTTTAACTGTTTAATTCTGTTTTAATATTCAAAATAACTGTATTTATTAGATTTCAGTACTCAACATCAGGGCCCGATTAAACTTTGAAGTTAGAGGAATTACAATGTCATTTCAGGACCTTTCTTTTGAAGAAGCTTTTCTAAATTCCATATATACATGGAAAATCTTCAGTGTTAGAAATATTATTCCTAGGACTGACATAACACGAGAACGGCCTGCAATTTTACACAAGTTTTTGAAAGCTACTTTATATCAGAAATTTTACTAAAAACTGGTTACTTTTTTGTTATAGCGGCCCACACTATTAGGATTATGACAAGTTGCAGCCAATTTCGCCAACGTCGTAACCAAGATCGTGAAGCACACACATATAATACTATATAATACCATTTCATGAAATCGTATACGATAATTTAATAGTTTTTAACCTTACTTCAAGTGTGTTATTTATTTATTTTTAAGGCTCAACAAACTAAATTGTCCAAAATATGAATTTTAAAAAAATGTAAACAAAGATTGAATAGACATGACCGCAAAAAGCCTCAAATCTGCATAACACTTGGAACCAAACTGTGCAGATTAGTGGTCTTCTACTGTACACAGTTTTTCATAAATGTGTTTCGTTCTTAAAATGTGTTATTTTCATCTATCACTGCGGAACAAGCGAGAAAACTCATATTCTTGCTCATGAGTTGTATATATCTTTATATCTAAATTTCCGTCATTTTTGACGGGCTACCTTTCTAGTCTAAATTATAAAGGACAAACTTGTCCGTACGTAACGCCAACGTCATTTTTATGGTAGCAACGCCAAAAAATTAAGTTAAAATTTTATTGCAATTCTTTTAAACTTCCTAACATAACACAGTTTCAATTTTTACAGCGTTGAAAAAGGAAGAAGAATGTACATTCAAATGAAATTTGTTTTAAAACTGTATCGCAATTTGTTAGAAAATTGTATCGTAATTTGTTAGGAAAATGTATCGCTATTTACTAAATTATTATTGTTTAAAAAATAATTTTCAGGCATGATTTTTTTAAACTCTACGTCTATTGCCTACCGACGACATTATTAAAAATTACAGAACATAACCTTTGATTTTAATAAATTTTGCATCTAAATATAGAAGATTAGATTATATAATTCAGTTAATAATAATGGCGATTTTTTTACTTTTTATAGTTAGAAAAATAGCTATGGTTGGCCATAAATCTGATTTAACTCAAAGAATGGTTCATCATAAACTATTTTACCCTTTTTTCTCCAATTGCAATCTACGGGCCTCTAACACATGTGTTCTAAAGTTCTCATCTGTTCCAATAATACACTTGCAACTGCATTGTTACCAAGCACATTTCTGACACCAACATTGACTGTGGAACCGATTCCGGAATATTAGCCATATGCTCTTTTGTGATAACGTCTATAGCTGTATCTAATTTTATGGTGTGCCTAGAGAACGAAATTTATACTTGATGTTATAAATTAATATGTATATGTTGGAACAGTTTTCGACCGAGATCTTGCTGGGGTACTATCGCAACAATGTTTTCTATTCATTGATCATTGTAAATGACTATTAATTTTTTTTAATGCAGGTTTCTTCTTACTGACTTTCGAATAGTTTTCGACTCCAAGAAGGCAATTATTAACGTACAGATTTTAAGTTATGATCGATATTTTTGGACCGGTCATCAATTTCAGGATTATCAATTAAAAGGACAATTAGTAGGTTTTTTTCAACCTAGCTTCTAATAGTTTTCACATATCAATATAACTATGTTTTAATCTGGTTACTATAATAATTAATACAGTGAAACTTGCATAAAGCGTTTTTTATTTTACGGAATTGTCTGTGGAAAATTTTATTTAAAAGACAAATAAATACACACAATAATTCTTTGAATAACAAATATTAATTTCAATGATGAAAAGAAGGATTTTTTTTTTACCTGGATAAATCATACTGAAAGCTAAGCTAGAGTAGCACAGTTGAGGTCCTTTCCGACTGAGAGAAAAATGCCCAGAACAGGACTTGAACTCGGGTAGCTCAACATATTGTGTTGCCAACATTTCCACGTGAAGACGAGGTACCTGGTCGAGTAGGTCTATTCGAGTACTGGTGTGGGCATTATTGTATGACATAATTTATTTTTGAAGTGAAATATGCAATGAATATTGCATTAAATTCAACATTAGTTGCAGTATTACATTGAATAAATCCAACTTTGAGTAGTGCAATACATAAAAAAATAAATAAATAATAATAATAAAAAAATAAACAATTTTATTTAAAAATTATTTTAAAAATAAACATTAATATTCTATCTTTTATAACTAATTAATTAATAATCAACACGTTTGAAATGAAAAGGTAGCATACGTAAATATTTAACATTTAATTAACACTTAAAAAACTCGCAAGACGTTACATGGCAGACTAGATTAGAGCATTACTTTTATACTTATTTAACATGCATTCGGGAGGGAACTTTTGGTGCTGCCATCTACACCCAATAAATGAAAACGTAAAACATGACAACTAACTTAATTTTTTATGCCTGAATGCTTAATAAATATCAAAGGGGTTTTAAAAGTTACCTAAAGTTATCTATGTATTAATTATGGTGTTGAGAGTTAAATTAATTTATTATATTTTTTTAGTATTTGCCAAATTCTATAATCAGGGAATTTTAAAACCCGAAATAAAAATAAAAAACACGAACTTATTGCTTGTTAATAATTTTGGTTTTATTTATAGCAATGCTTGTTACAAACTTATCTTTATTTAAGTTTTATGATCAAAGCTTATTGCCTAAAGATAAAATCAAATAAAATTTAGGTTAATGCTTTTATCTAAACTATTGATTTGAATGGTTTTGTAAACAACACTTGGTATTGTTATTATTAAAATGCGAACTTCAAAAACTTAAACGAAACATCTCCCAGTAATGCTCTATTGTAATATGAATAATGTTTGAAAGAAATTTTAAATAAGTACCTGAATATTTTTGTTAATATTATTTAGTATCTATTTGAAATTTGCGAACTCTTTAATACCTAAAAATTTAAAATAAAATAAAAAATCTTAATATTATTCATTATCTTATTTATTAAATCACTTTTAGCCTTATAATCAGTTTAATAAAAGAGCGATTTTCCTGAATACATTTTCTCCGATAAGAAGATTGAAAGTGAACAAATGCATAATTAATGCAAGATAATATTTACTTTTGAGCTGAAACAGACAATGAATAATGCAAGATATACATTATTATATAGAAAATTTCATGTGAAATATCCCATTTAAAGTTTTGTTAAATGCTAGTGTACGTAAGTTATTATTATTATTTAAAAATAATTTTTCAAATATATATTAACTGTTGATGTTTTATGTTTTAATGCTTGATAAATGTCAACGGAATTTTAAATGTTGTCTCTGAATAAACTATGATAAGTTAAATTAAAACAACATTTTGTATTTATTGATGTTGTTTCAGATATTTATAGAATTTTGATGAAATTATTTTTTGAGCCTAAAACTAAACGCATCATAGCTGCAATAAGAATTTGAGATGTTTAACAATTGAAGTACTTATGCAGTAGAATTACGGTAATTCGAAAATTATAAGACAAATAAGCAATGTGCAATAAATGCTCCTTTTCTCTTTTATGATAGGTAGACTTTAAAAATTGTTGGAATACGAACTTTCATTTTTGTGGGTTAAAGTGTATTATTAAAATTTAAAATATGTCAATATATTTCCATAAACTTGTGAAAATGTATTATCATACTTATAAAAGTAAATAACATAGATGTCATGTCATAATGTATTTTTAAATACAATTTCTCAAAACAAATTTTTCGCTGTCTATACATCTTTAAAGTATCCCAGGCGTTTAAAGTTTTGCTCAAAAATCTCAATATCGCTAAAGAACAATTATGACACGATATTTATCTGTTTACTAATATCGCTTCATTAGGTTCACAAATTCACAATAAGGCTTTTAACATGTGCATTTGTCATGAACTTTCAGTTTTGTACCAGTTTCTAGTCTTTTTTCTTTAAAGAAATATCTGCCAAATTTCTTTTAAGATTATTCGAACAAATAATGAGAATGTTCCGCAAACATTAAAACACATGGAACGCTTTAAAGGATATAGTCTGAGGTAAAATTATTTATTTAAAAATGCACTTGGAATATATTATCATATGTAATTTACATTACTTATCTTTATAAGAACTGTGAAACATTTTCCCCAAATATATCCAAATATATTGATATTACGGACGATCTGTCAGGTTAGCAGCGGTTTAAACGTACACTTAGGAAGGTCACACACTCTTTTGTAAAGCAAAATGAATTAATTCCCGATTATGAATGATTGATAACCTAGTCTGGTTCACATCTGTAATTGGGATGAAATAGATTTCACTTTGCAGCGGATAATGCGATGGTGATAACCTCTTCGTTACTGAACAAAAAATATTTTTTGAAAAAATGCTGGAATAGATTTTCCTACTTATTTTGGCTTCAAAAATGTTAATAATATATATATATATTTAAATTGATGCACCAGGGTACTAGCAAATTGAAGTTCACATATGTGGACCTTAGGATTCAATTCCGTAAAAAGTTCAAAATTTTGAAAAATCATTGTAAATCATTATTTCTTTTTAAAATTGCTAAAATAAATGTTTATTTTAATGTAACATAATTAAATACGTATTATATTTATTGTTTAAACGTAGAGGAAAAGGTCCAAATACCGGCTAGGGTTCAAATACCGGCTACTAGGTGTTCTGAGAACTGAGCGTAGCGCAGCCTAGCGGTGATAGGCAGCGTTTGTAGTTTTAATTGAGGGAAGAAAGTTACGAAAAGTACGTCACTGAAGTCTGTCTCATTTACAAATAGTAAATACAAAAATGTCGAATCGACGTAATCTGGTACATCAAAAGTTTTTCACATGTGTGTTTCTCATTTTTTTTAAATATACTGATTGTATATTGGCTTGAATTGTTGATGAAGTTATTTTCTAACCATATTTAGCTCTCAATTGCCACGCGTACATTATTGGTATTTTATTATATGAATGAGTAATACCGGTTTTAACTTAAACATACCAGTGGTCCGAATACCGGCTACCTAGAGTGGTCTAAATACCAGCTAGCCGGTATTTTTACCTCTCTCGGTTGCTCTACATGAAGGGGAGGAAAATAAATTAATTTAAATGGTTCAAAAATAGTTCTAGTCCCATTTCGAAATAAGAAATAAGCAACTGTGGACACAATTCTTCAGGATCGATACTGGTTAAAGGATCATTTCCCAAAAAAGCTCTGTTGGATACTCCAAAATTGCTTGTAATAAATGTGAAGAGAAAGAAAAGAAAATGACAGAGTAAACCAGGCGAAAGAGGCAGAAATTGGATTTTAAACCTCTTGCTGTGCAACCCAAGATTTCCTCGGGGATGTAATTTTTCCGTCTAATTAATCCTCCTTGATTATTCCCACCAGTTATTTTTTTATTGTAAATTTTGCCTTATTTAATAGGAGCATTTTCCCGATTAAATTAGACAAAAATTTTTGTTTTGAAAAAAAGGTGACAAAAGAATCAAACTTCTAAAAGACGCTTGTCGCGAAGGGGTTAAATACGCAATTTTTGAAGGTATTTGATAAAACAATTACACAGCGAGAGGGTTAAAAAAGTGAAAAAGGAAAATATCCAACAGAGGAAGATGATGCAATTTGTGTCTTCTGCATGGGTGTTTTATCTGTGGAGAAGGATGGGGGAAGTGATTATGTGTTAAAATTAAGAATGCGATATGTGGACTGATAGGGACTGCACCGAACGCAGAAAGCGATATTATGTTTGTGATTTTTTCGGATAAAATAATTATCATTTCAATCAGCAAGCTTTTTTTTTTACACGTTAAAAAACAAAACTAGAAACATAATGGGAAAAAGTCTGTGAGAGATAGTCGTAAAGAATTTTATAAATTTGACGAAAATACTTGGTTATTAAAAATTGTGTATTTTATGTGCATAAGAAATGTTATTAATCAATAACATTTATTAAAATAACATTCTTATTGCTTAATAATTCTCATTAGCTCTATTTCTGTGGTCTTTTGGAAAAAAAAAAAAAAAAAAAAAAAAAAAAAAAAAAAAAAAAACACCTAGGTAGCCGGTATTTAGACCCCATTTTAAAAACTCAAAATTTGAAGACTTTCGGAATTTTGCTTTTTATAAACAGAAAACGCCTTTTAAACTGATTTGTTTTCTCTAAACATGCGTAAAGCATGTCAAGGTACCCTGCTGTCACATTTTCTTTTATTAATTTTGAAAATTGTATGATCTAGATTGAAAACAAAAGTGGTAGCCGGTATTTGGACCTTTTCCTCTATTAAACTAATTAAATCGTAAATCTCAAAATTTGTAAATAATTTTTGTCGTGAATTATTGCTGAGAAGTGACTGCAAAGTTTAAATTTTATTACATTATTTTTTACTTAGTGCGAAAAAAATTAAAACAATTGTTTTTCGAAATGCACAAATAAACTTAACACTTTATACACATAACTCTTCGTTTTCATTTACATTCTTCCAAACAACACTTAGACGCATTCTTACTGTCTATAAATCTTCGTAAATGTCCTACATTGTCAAGATTGATATAAGGTACGTTAATTTATCTTTGCTTCATTGAAATTTCTTCTTGCAGAACATGAATGTATTCGTGGCCTACGTCTACGGGGGTTTATATGATTTCTCCTTTCATACTTGATCAGAGGTATACATCCTGTAATATATTAAAAACGTGTATGTTCATCTTCATCGTATTATTATCTCTTACGTAATGTATCTAGTAATTAGAAATCATTATATAGACAAAGTTATTAAATACACGCGTTGGCCGTTTGTTTGTTTTTGCTGCACACTGATAATATGCTAGGTACCGATAAAAGATCTATACCATCCATAGATATATTGTACATCTTTGTTACAGCTGGCTGGCTACTTTTACTTTTTTCTTATCCTCTTTCGACCATCTCATGCATTTGTAAGTTGCTTCATTTTCAACACATACTAAAAGAAAAGCAAATGATTTGTTATATTTCCACTTTAAAACGAAAATTTCATCATCTGTAAGTACCTCATCACACTCTCCTTTTTTTTGTTCTTTATTAGCTCTCAATTTTTGTGTAGCAGAACCGGCTCTAATTGACGTAACAGTTCCTGAAAAAAAAAAAAAAAAACATTTTTTGCAAAAGGCATTCTGCACATTTCAAACTAGTAAAAAATCGGTGTAAATTATATGGTTAAAATATTGGGGCACACTTTAATACAATAATTCAACAATACCCCATCTAAACGAAAATCCCGCATATCATCTGATGAAATACTGCTATTGCTAACATATATGTAATATAATGCGTATATACAGAAATCTAATACCAATTCATCTCTAACAGACAGAACAAATTTTTTATACCTAGAGCATTTGGGTTTGAAGGTATATATTGTAGTAAATCACACTGCCCAGAAAAGGAATAATTTTCTAGTCCAAAGAAATGTGTTTAAGTCGAGGTAAGCTTAAGCATTTTTCTCTTATTAAATCAAAAAAAAATGGCAGAATTACCAACAAAATACAGATATTTCCTTAATTTAAAGAGTCCATTTTGTCATTGTATCAAAAAATTGCTGGATTGTCTTGCAATTAATATAATTTGGCTTGGGGGAGTTTCGATATACCCATGAGAATATGCCGGTCTGTAAGCTTCATCATATCATCAACTCTAGTATTTACTGATCTGCGCTGTAGATTTTGCATGGAATGTAAATTTCTTTATGGATCTAGTTCCCCAAAAAACTCAACACTCATAACTGATGGTTAAATGTTATTTTGAAGAAAATTATTAATTTTAACAATGTAAGGCAATGTTTTAGCACACTTAAAAATAAACAGCTATTGCATTCCCACTAAGTTGCTTAAAATGAATATATAAGAATAAAATCTACATATGCATTAGTAATAATAGAATTGGGATTAAAAAAAAGTAAATTCAAAAGTTAGCCTAAGGAAATCTTTTAATATAATATTATTATTATTATGTATTATTTATGCGAAATAATAATTTACAAGTATAACTATACTAAAATAATAATTATTATTTATTTTGAATAAAAAATACATACATCTAGCTGTGATCTCCAATGTGAGTATGTATTTTCAATAAAATTGCAGAATTTAATCGGCATTAAATAATATTTAATCAAACAGCTATACAAAATCCACTTAATCTAGCTTAAATTGCATATTCTTTAAAAAAAAAACATATTGTGGGATAATTAAGCATAGCAGGACTTTATTATTATTTCTATACACGATAACAATATTCCCTGAGTTTAAGCCTATTTATAGTCATTCAGTACTGAGGTCGGAGTGTGTGGACCTCAATAAAATGTTACTTTTGAAATAAAAAAATCACAAAATAAACAAAAAGAAGTTATTTATAACGATTTCAACAACAAAAAAAATTGAAATCTTAATTAAAATTTTAATATAGATAAATATTACTTGATTTTATACAATCATTGAATTGACGGCATTTCAAAACCGCAGTTGCAACCAACTGTTTAACCTTGAAAATAAGTCAAGTGTTAAAATCTGCAGGATTAATTTTGAAGCTTAAACTGTCATAAATGCGAATTAATAATCAAAATTTAGATATGTGGCGTGGTTTTATCAAAATGGGCTACGATCCAAGGTCTACATATGTTAACCTCAATACCGAAGAGGTTAAGCATGCTTTGAAATCTCTGGTAACTTGCCAGATAGTCCATAGCTATATATGATACGGAAAAAAAAACATTTTATAAAGCTTTCAAAATTAAATTTTTTTTAAAATTTTGTCATCAGCTCTTTGCTTAGAATTATGAGTAAGGATCTATAGGCGGACATAGAGTTTTAGACGAAGACTGACTAGGGAGACGAATTTGGCACAAATTCAGCTTGGACGACCAAATTGTTATCAAATAATTATCTGGAGATCTTTACAGCTTCAATCTCAACTACACCAGAAACCGAGTTATAGCGAACGTTCTATGTGATATAAAAATACGATATTCGAGTAATTTCCCAAGCTTACGCAGATAGTAAAAATAGGCTATAAGAAACATAAGACAGAGTGCAAACTTCGCTAATGCGCGGTGACCTTGAGTTCACTTACACATTTCGAGTCTGATCAATCTGTGACGTGTAGTTCTAAACTTTGTTGTCCAAAATATTGTAAATATCTGTATTTATTCCTGAAGTACCATTAATACTTAATTTAGAGCATTCAAGACGCTCAAGTAAAATTATTGTCTTTAACACTTAGGTTATTAGTTTATTTTCCAATCAGATTACTCCTGTTTAACTGTGCTGTGCAGCATAGACAAATCCACAAACAATTATATTTTAAAAATAAATTTAATAACTAGAAATTAGAATATTATAATGATTAGTTAAGATAATTTTATAAACTGGAAACAAATGTTGTAGAATATCTGTTATATATATATTAATTTTCAATTCGGTGTTGGATGTAGGTACCATTGGAATTTTCCATCGTTTTCCATCTAGGGTTTTAGTCATCAAATTAACTTTAGCTACTTTTCAGATTTTTCGCTTCCTCTTACCCGATGTCATCTTCTTAGTAGTTTTACGTCTCTGGAATATATACCTCTGTAGGCTATTTGTCCTGCAACTATTGTCCGTTTTTCCCGCGTGGGCCCAGCTCATTTCCATATTAACAATTTTTTACTTTCTTCTATCTTGACAAGAAGAAAGTATTGGTTTCATGAAAATTTTCGAATTCCAGTTTTCGACGGATTTATACGTTTCATGGGTCAGAGATTCCAAAAAACATGTTTTTACAAAATGTCTGTCTGTGAGTCTGTCTCTGTCTGTCTGTCTGTCTGTATGTGACACAAATTTTTTTGGCGCTCTATCTCAAGAACTAATGCACGGAATTTAATAAAAATTTATATTCAGGTAGTCCCTGATATAGATTGGTGCTGATTAGTTTTTGGTGTAAATCGCCCTGCAGGTGGCGCTGCTATGTAGCATTTTTCAGTATTTCCGCAAAAGCTCTATCTCAAGAACTAAGACACGGATTTTTATAAAACTTCAGATTCCGTTAATCCTTGATAAGAATTGGGGCTGGTAACGTTTTGGTGCAAATCGCCCAACAGATGGCGCTGCTATGCTGCATTTTGAAGCATTTACACGATTTTCGTAATAGCTCAATCTCAAGAAATAATGCACGGATTTTCATCAAACTTCAGATTCAGTTAGTGCTTGACATGAATTGACGTTTTGCCCCTTGTGGTGTAAATCGCTCAACAGGTGGCGCTGCTATGCTGCATTTTTTGAGATTTCCGCAATAGCTCTATCTCAAGAACTAATACTTGGGTTTTCAACAAACTTCAGATTCAGGTATACCTGGATATGAATTAGTGCTGTTTATGTTTTGGTGTAAATCGCTCAACAGGTGGCGCTGCTATGCAGCATTTTTCACGATTTCCACAATAGCCCAAGGTCCAGAACTAATGCACGGATTTTCATCAAACTTCAGATTCAGTTAGTCCTTGACATGAAATGATGTTTTGTACCTTTTCGTGTAAATCGCTCAACAGGTGGCGCTGCTGTGCTGCATTTTTTGTGATTTCCACAATAGCTCTAGCTCCAGAACTAATGCACCGATTTTCATCAAACTTCAGATTCCGGTATACCTTAATAGGAATTAGTGCTGTTTGTGTTTTGGTGCAAATCACTCAACAGGTGGCGCTGCTATGCTGAATTTTTCAGAATTTCCTCTACAGCTCTATCTCAATAACTAATGCACGAATTTTCATCAAACTTTGAATTCAGGTATACTTTGATACGAATTGGTTCTAAATTGATGTAATTTCTTATACTATTTAAATGATTTAATTGACTTGATTTATATAGAAGAAAGTTTTGTGATGGCCACAACATACTAGTTTTTCGATGATATCAAATTTACTTTGTAATCCTGCGCGTAAGCTGCTATACCAATTTTCTGCTCGAAAAATGTCTGGCAGTTTGGAGCCCCCTATAAATAATAATGCTGCCTCTTGAAATTTTTTAAATACATGAAATGAAAGAATATACCTATATCTTTCATCCTAATCATCCTAATAAGGAATTGTGCTTTTAAATCGTATACATATTAAGATATTAAATGTTGAAATTGGTCTTTTTTTTCATTTTTTCCAATTTTAAGAGTCCTGAGACGCCTCAATGAGTTTCGTCTTAGCCGTTTCCAAATCTTTTTTTAGTCAAAAAATTAATGCTAGCTTCTGCCAAGTCTTTTAATATATTTTCCAATTCTCCAGAGCTTCTGAAAATTAAAATATTGTCAGCAAACAAGAGATGACTAAGGCGTTCCCCATTTATTCGAATACTTTTCCAACTTCGCTTCTGAAGATATTTTCTAAGTATGCGGTAGAAAGCTTATGCGAAATTGAGTCTGCTTCTCTAAATTCTCTTCCAACCCTGATCTTTGCTTTTCTCCTCTGTGCAAACGTATGGTTGTTATTGTTTTCATGTTATTCGTCTTCTATTATTGATTTTAGATTTATCCAAGTCAATGTTCTCAGAGATTTATATATCTATAACTATAAAAATGAGAAAAAAAATATATACAAAGCACATTTTTGTAACGATTTTGAATTTCTTTATAATTTAAATTCACACGAAAAAGCATAAACAATGGATCGAAGGATTTTTATTTGCACTTTACGAAGATAAATGCATTTTTTAGATTATTAAAAACTAGTCGGATGTAGCAATCCTAAAACTTTCTTCTATCTCATACATACAAATACTTGAAAATTCGCTATGACACTGCCAGAATTAAACGGCAAATTATGCCCATCATGATCATTTTAAAGATATGAAATTCCGTGCATTGGTTCTTGAGATATGGCTATCTCTGAAATCGTGTAAATTCAGCAAATTCAGCCTAGCAGTGTCACCTATTGGGTGCTTTACCCCAAAACCTATGTTACACAAAAACCACCAAACAACCGCTTATGTCAAAATCTAACTGAATCTGAAGTTTGCGGAAAATCTGTGCAATAGTTTTTGAGATAAAATTATTGCGAAATCATGAAAATTCCAGCATAGCAGCGCCACCTATTGGACGATTAACACCATAACCTAATCAGCAACAACTTGTATTAATATCTAACTAAATCTGAAGTTAGATGAAAATTCGTGCATTAGTTTTTGAGATAGAGCTATTGCGGGAATCGCGCAAAATAGAGCACTGCAGCACCACCTGTTGAGCAATTTACTTCAACACGTAATTAGCATCAAGTCATATCAAGGACTAACTGAATCTGAAGTTTCATGAAAATCTGTTCATTAGTTCTTGAGATAGAGCCATTGCGGAAATCGTAAAAAATGCAGTATAGCAGTGCCACTTGTTGAGCGATATACACCAACACGTAATCAGCATCAAGTTATATCAAGGAATAACCGAATCTGAAGTTTCATGAAATTCCGTGCATTAGTTCTTGAGATAGAGCCATTGCGGAAATCGTAAATAATGCAGCATAGAAGCGCCACCTGTTGAGCGATTTGCACCAAAAAGTAATCAGCATCAATTTGTATCAGGGACTAACTGAATGTCAATTCGTGTCATTTCGTGTATTAGTTATTGAGATAGAGCGCCCACAAAATTTGTGTCACACACAGACAGACTCACAGACAGACATTTTGTAAAAACATGTTTTTCGGGTTCTCTGACCCTTAAAACGTGTAAATTCGTCGAAAACCAGAATTCAAAAATTTTCATGAATCAAATACTTTCTTCTTGTAAAGATCAAAGAAAATAAAAATGCGTGAAAAGCGAGTTCTTAATCTTTCTACAACTAAAGTGACATAATTAATAAATTGGTGAATAAGGTCAAAGTTTGCATTTGATTGGGAAAATGTTAAAATGTGCACACCCAATAAAGGTATGCTCAACGCTAATTAGGGTGACCCCGCCAGTAATTGATACCCTTTCAGCAGTTGATCAAATTTTTGAAATATTGTGCCATTTCAGGCGAAAATGAGTTCTATATGTAGCACTAGATATAATATAGGGTATATGTGCCAGTATTGGACAACCTTAAGGAATTGCTTTTAAAATTATTTTTTATTAATAGTTATAATTATTATAATAATTTTTTTTCAATATTATATTAACCTAACCTTTCTTATAGTCTCATTTCCCAATATGAATCGAAATTTAATTTTAAATAACAGAAATATATCAAAACACCAAAAACGCAGTAATGGGCACTCTCTGGCCCAGTAATGGACACCCCCTATTCCTGTAATGGACACACCATAAAAAGTAATAATATAATTGCTTTTATGAATGTATATAGAATCAAAATTTAATGAATACTAATGAAACAAAATAGATATAATCATATATACACTGCTCAAAAAAATTAGGGGAGCAAGGAAAAAAATGAAGAGAACAGTGCAAAACAGCAATGTGTGGCCATAAAATGGATAGTACACGTGTAGCAATGCACAATATATAAAAAAAGACGCAAAAATGGTAAGGGAGCTTTTATTTTTTGAAAAGATGAAAAGAGCATGAAAAGATGGTTTAGGGCAACAATTTGGTTTCATGTAAATCATAAAAAAAGTATTGTTTCGAAATGATGCAAGATTTTTAATATGGCGTGTGGTCTCCTCGAATATCTAAGGCTGCTGCACACCGGTTTTCCATGGATGCGGTGAGATTATCGATAAGACTTGGGGAATACTGTTCCACAGATCAAGAATTGCAATTTCCATGTCCCAGACAGTTAAAGGAGGCCTCTGTCTCACAGCAATGCGCCGTCTGATTATGTCACAAACATGCTCGATTGGATTTAGGTCAGGAGAGCATGCTGGTCATTCCATATAGTGATGGGCGATTCTCGAGAATTCGACAATCGAGAAAAATCGTCATCGTAAAAAATCACAATCGATACAGCCATCGATTAATTCCTAGAATCTACAATCGAGATGTTTTTAATCGATTATAACGAGAAAAGCTAAAAACAGTTATTGGAAAACTTAGCTATTATTCTGGCCGACAATTTCATAGTAGTGATAGGGCTTAGTGATGGGCGATTCTCGAAAATTTACCAATCGAAAAAAATCGTTATCGTAAAATACACAATCGATACAGTCATCGATTACTTTCGAGAATCTACAAAGGAGATGTTCTAGAATCGATTATTGAAATCATTGTTTTTACATATATATAAGGCAGATTTTATTAAATATAGGGTAACTGAAAACAGATGGAATAAAAAAACAACAAACAAAAGGGAGGCTATAAAGGAGCCATAAGACTGGAAAAGTCTTGTAAGGGTGCCCCCTGGTTGAAAAAGCTGAAAAAACGCGAGTAGCTATGAAGCGGTAAGGGGAGTTTAAGTATCAAAAATTAGAATTTTTCGGCAATTAGCACCAAAATGGCCAAAGAAATAAGAATCAAAAGCACCCCTAGTGGCAAAAACATGAACTAAAAAATGATAAAAGGGATCAAAATTTTTTATTGATTTTTCTACGTCATTTGAGATTGGATCTTTAATTTCCCCATTTTTAGAAAGTCTTCGACTGGAATACATTAAACGAACCCCCAAGGGGGTCAAAGTAGGGGAGTAGGGGGGAGGGGCAAGGAAAGTGCATAATATGAATAAGTGGTCACAGGACTTTCCAACGATATGGCACATGAGGGGTGTCGGCTAAATTTAGAAAAGTGCCCCCACGCGGGGACAAAGTAAGGGGAGGGGCGCGGGGGATATATAAAATGAAATAGTAGTCACAGAACTTTCCAATGATATATCACATGAGGGCTGTCAGCAAAAGATAGAAAAGAATCCCAACTCCCAGGATTCCAATTATCGTGCCCCCCGAAATATACCCTGCCCATCTTTCTCTTTGAAATTTTGATATATTAAAAATTATTTATTGGAGGGCTCCGTAAAAAAATCTGATCTAAAATGTTTAAAAACGCTACGATTTCAAAAAAGATCGAAAACTGCCTCTCTCGGGGTGCCAAACTAGGGAGGGAAGAAGAAAGGTTCATAATATGAAAGAGTAACTTTCCGATGATAACCAAAAACTTTCCGATGATATATCAAATGACTGGTCCAAAAAAAGTTTGAAATCTACCCCTCCCACGTGGGTTCCCTCTTTTATCCCAGAATATACCCGGAAATCACGCAGCCCCACTTTTAAAATTTTATATTTAATAAATAATATTTATCGGAGAGCTCCATTAAAAAACCTCATTTAATGATATTTATTGCAGAAATCTCCACAATTAAAAAAAAATTCACCCCGCACCGCTCCCTTCCGGAATTCAACTCTGGGAGGAGAAAGGTTCATAATATGAAAGAGTGGTAAAAGGACTTTCCGATGATATGTCAAGGAGAGGTTTGGTAAAAGTTTGAAAATCCCCCCCCTTTGTCCACTCTCGCGCCCCCCAGAATTTACTCACCTTCCTCTTTGAACTTTTTATATTTAATAAATAGTATTTATCTGAGTCGCCAGGTATGGGCAGCTTGGCAGAGCTAAAATAAGAGAAACATTGAAAATTCGGGCAAAATGACATTAAATTTAACAGTAAAGTTTGAAACTAGGACTATACAGAACTGAATACTTAAACCACTATGCTTCATAACCCACATCGGTTAATATCAATGAAAAGATGAGTGCCAGTTAAACTGATGGCATTGAGCTCACAGGTTATTAACACTAACTGTATATTATACTTTTATTTCAAAGAATAATGTCCCTCAAAAAATAAATGAAGGGAAATATCCCCCGTTTGCCCCTTTTATACTTAACCAATGAGCCTCCAAATCTAATCAGTGAAACTCCTTTACTATAATAAATCAGTATATCAAATTTGAAGCAAATCAGATAATTCTGCATGAAAAAAAGAAACATATCGCTAAATTAAGGGTGGTCTAACCCCTTTAACCCTTTTATACTTAACTAATGAACCTCCAAATCTAATCAGGAAAGCTCCTTATCAGCGATGACAGCGATGACCACCTCGGGAACTCAGCTTTTGCTTTAGAGTGTTAGTGCAATCCCGAGGGGTTGACCACATCCACTCCTCCCGACTCTCAACCAGAGTCTGAGAGGGAGCGTCGGGTCCCTGATCAAGCTGCTGAGATTTATTTCGGTTACTATGAGATTTACAATTACAATCACAATTGGTTACCCAATTTTTCTGGGCGAACCGAAGATTTCACATCGAAATATATGACTGTATATAATGATTACATGAAGATAATTTCACCTAATGTGATTGCATAATTGTTTACAATTTTCTTGGATATATATACGTCACAGTACATTTAACACACAATATTTAACATGACAATTAGAAACACATTACAACACAATATCAAACCCCTACTATTTACATGACTGTGTGTGGTGATTACATGTGGATCATTGGAATGTGATTACATAATTATTTACATTTTTCATGGATTTACAGGGATTTCACAGAACATTAAACACACAATATTGAACATCACAATTAGAAACACATTACAACACACCTACTATTTACAATTTGCGCATACAAGAGTTTGGAGAGATGCACAAGATAAAAATTCAAAAGTGATAGAAGTTTCTGGCACCCGCTAATAACCCGTTTCTCCCTCCATGCTACACCGTAGTGATGGAGTCGGACTAGAATGGCTCTGGATTTGAAAAGATGTACTCGTTTGTTTCTATAAACCTCATGCATTGTATGATCTTGTTGAGTAGTTGTGGTTTCTCTTTTACATCCCGCCACCAACTTGCTAAATTCATACGTGTATGTTTTTTGAGATGATAGTGCGATGTTAATGTACAGTATAATACATAGTGTAATGATGTTGAAGGCAAGCCACAAATGCATAGTGGGGAGTCTCTTTTGTTAATTTTGTATAAGTGTTCCTGAAAGGGGCCGTGATTTGTTAAAAATATGTGTAAGTATCTGTTGTTTACGAAATACTTGTGGTCAACCAATGGCAAGAATTCCTTCGTATATCGGACTGTGTCTGAATCCGTCCAGCGTTTTTGCCAATTTTTTAACAGATTCTGCTTTGTCTGTGATTTTAGTGAAGAAGCTGGATATGGTAAAAATGTATGTATTAGTGTTTCATCCGTTACTGCCGATTTTGCCAGTTGGTCAGATGCCTCATTGCCCTCAACACCTGAATGTCCTTTTGTCCAATTGAAGTATATGTCTTTTACTGTTGTTTGTAATTGTTGAAGAATTTTTAGTATAAAATAGTTTGTATTGTCAAAATTGTTTAATGCTTTTAAACTTGATAGGCTATCCGTTATGATTAAGTATTGGGAATGTTTGTCCGACTCTATCCACTCTAATGCTGAAGAGATCGCGAAGAGTTCTGACGGGAAGACGGAGTTATCCTGGGACAGTTCCGCTCTCCAAGTATAGATTTGCTCGTTTTTTTCGTACACACAAAATGCCGACAGGACATTTTGGAACCGTCCGTGTATATTGTAATTTTGCCTACATAGTCGTTTATTTCACAAATTTGTATTTCACTTGTTAGTGGTCATGTTTTGTATTTTGAGCATTTTGGATAGTATAGTGGAGCAAAAGCCTTTTCTGTTGACTTGCCGAGACGAATCGTCCCCGAATACTCCGCCTCCGCCTCCAACTGGAAATCCAGTGGGGGGAGACCTGTGAGGGCCTGCAGGGCGTTTGTTGACGTATTGCGATATGCTCTCGTTATCAGCAACAAAGCTTTCCTTTGTGCCGAGAGCAAATGTCGATGACCGTGATGTTGCGCCATACGCGGAAACCTGACAGCACACGCGTAGGCCAGTTTCCTTTGTAAGATCGCCGAGTACCAAATCTTAAAAAATTCCGGAGAGAATCGACATGAGATTGATGAAAATTTATAAAGATTTTGAGTTATTTTTACGATTTCTACTCTCTTCTTTTGTGCCACATGTGGGAGAAATGATAATTGTTTATCTAATATTACCCCCAGGTATTTTAGTGTTGTTTCTGATTTTATTGATTTACCTTGAAGTTTAAATGTGGGGCCCCGCTTAAGGTGTTTGGGTTTGCCAAAAGTTAATGATGAGGATTTTTCATGTGAAATTTCTATTTTGTTGGTTTCTGCCCAATTCTGAATAAATTTTAAAGCTTTCTGACCTTTTTTGTTCAAATTGCTGTCTCGACTGTGCCCAGATCAGTAATATCACGTCATCCGCGTATGCCACCAGTTCACAGTCCTCAACAGAGTCTCAACAGAACCAACCAAAGAAAAGACCCAGACACGATCCCTGCGGGCAACCCTTACTAAAGAAGTACAACAAAAATGGTGCCACCCAGTCCACCTGAGCTCGCCTACCCGAAAGGAAGGAAACGACAAGATTAATGAGTTGTTTAGAAATACCTAGTCTTTGCAATGCTAGGATCACCTGGTCCCAAGGGAGGTTGTCAAATGCTCCACTGAAATCCAGTGACACCAGTGATGTGTATTGTTTATTTTGTTTGTGTTGTTCTACTAATGAAATAACTTGCTCCAAAGCCGTTTCCGTAGATTTATTTTGCGTGTAGCCGTGTTGCTTACCCGATAGGAAATTCGTTTTGTCTAATGCGTGATGTATTCGTCTTAGAATTAATTTCTCTAAGATTTTTCCGAATATTGGTAATAGGGTGATGGGGCGATATGAAGAGCTCTCATTCAAGGGTTTTCCCTCCTTTCTAAAATACACGAGCTCTCCCAATTTCCAGTCATCAGGAAAATAGTTTAACTTTAAAAGACTGTTGTACATATCCAACAGAATATTAGGAATTTTTGAAAAGATGCACCTGACCATCCTGTGATCAATTTGATCAGGTCCTGGCGCCTTGTTAATACTGAATGAGAAAACAACATTTCGCAACTCTCTTTTCGTGAATTTTGGCTGGTCGTGCGAGTTTAGTTGCTGTGGTAGTTGCTTTGGAGTTTCATCGCCAAAAATGTCTCTCGTTAGTTTTAAAAGGGTTGATGACCTGGAAGTGGGTGACAAAGAATCAAATTGGTAACTGATATATGAGTCCTGGAATTGCTGGAAGGCCAACTTTTTCGTTAAACCAAAAGGATCCGTCTCTCTGCGACACAGGTTTGTCCAAGCTTTTTCCTTCTCCGATAAAATCTGTTTTTGATAAATTGCCCTTTCCCTTTTGTATTGCTGGTTTATATTTGACTCGTAGTTTGAATTTTTTGCTCTTTTTAAGAGAGCTGCTACTTTATTTCTTTGGGCCCTCAATTGTGGAGACCACCAGGAAATTTAAAATTTCTTGAAGGGGGCTTTCTTTTTAAAGGATTTATTGGCTTGTAATAATATTTCTTGTTTAAAAGTTTCGTAATCTTTGTTAAACTGGTCTATAGTTTCTATGTCATTAAAGTTAATCTGTGAACATTTTCGAGTTAGTTGTTCGGAAAATTGTGTCAAAGGGATTCCCTTTGTTTTGAATCTTCTTCTTGGTAGTTTGGATATTGTGAAATTTAGCTCTGTTTCTATTGGGTAGTGGTCTCCAAAAAGGGAAGGAATTACTTCCCAGTGTTTTATGTGTGAAAACATAGCCTGCGTGCAGATGGACAGATCTGCCTCCCCAGGTT
This sequence comes from Maratus speciosus, assembly GCA_963932465.1. Classification (NCBI taxonomy): domain Eukaryota; kingdom Metazoa; phylum Arthropoda; class Arachnida; order Araneae; family Salticidae; genus Maratus; species Maratus speciosus. Next base: position 350,241,789 of record OZ010788.1, on the reverse strand, counting down.
CTTCCCCGACTCATACATTGGTGGACTGGATGAAGAGTTTAGAATAACTCGTTGATACGCTATGACTCTATCGATAAGAACTTTTCCCCTAGTGTCTTCACTCCTATAGCCCCAAAGCTGACTGTGAGAGTTGAAATCACCGAGAACCAACTGCAATAGGCTCTGATTTTTAGAACCCAGCCAGTTTTCAATATCCTCATCTTAGTCAGCACTCGGGGGGCTATACAGGCTGCCAATGCTTAAGGTTAAAGGCTTAAGGTCTAAATTTATAAAAACTGAGTTATAGTGTTTAGATGAGAGACTATGTTTTAAGATTTGGTCTAAGATTAAAATACTATGGGCTTTTTTAGAGCTTGAACTATAGCATGGTGTTGTTCGAGGAAGTGATAGAGGTCTATTTTCATAAAGGTATGCATCTTGAAGACAAACCAGGGAATAGTCCGAGTCTGAGAGGAATTTCATAAAAGCAGCGGTTTGTGATCTGTTGTTCTGTAAATTTTATTGAATTAATTTGAATTTTTACCTCTATAAGACAATGACGCTAGCGCTGCTTGTTTCTTTTGCTGATACACGCTGCAGGATGGATCGTAAGATGGCTGTTTTTCATATAGTCCAGCTTTCCTATGGTCCCCCTTGTAGTAGTCGAGTACTTTTTTGCAGTTAACACACTCTTCTTTTTCTGAGGCACAATCCTTGATGTTGTGGCCTTTGCTACATTTAGCGCAGGCCTCTGCATTCTGGCACACTCTTGCTGTATACCCTATTTCCTGACAGTGATAACACCTTTGAATGAAGACATACCGTCTTACCGTGCACCGGTTAAATCCTATGCACAATTTTCCTGCCATTAGTTGCAGTGCATCTCTCTCCAGTAGCTGCAACACCAAGTGCGAGGTTTCCTCGCCCTCTCTTCCTTTCAATACTCTTATCAGCTTATATTGTACCTTCCTCCTCAGAGCTCTTTCCAAAGCCGGATAGAGTACTTGTTTTTTATATAGCTCTTGTTGCTCTTCTAAGTTGTTCAGTGAACTGTCTGCTTCTCTTTCGAAGTTTTTCTGTGTGACTACTGGGGCTTCTGGGGCTCCAGAGACTATCACTCGGGCTGTTTTCGGGTTTGGTTCTTTAATATCCAATTTTTCCGCCATATCTTCTGTAGTGCAGATTTTATCTTTCACCTGTTCTAGGTCAAATTTGTTTTTACATGTTATTATTATTTTATTTTGTTTAGTTATTTGGCAGTCTACTGGTGGTAATTCAGCCATATTCATAGAATTGAGAACTTTCTTTATTATTGGCATTTTTGTTTCCTTGTCTTTTGGTGTTAATATTAGTGTCGGTCTTTCTTGTGGGAGCGGTGGAAAATTTGTCATTTCTGCATATGTTGGTCGGTCATTTTCTATTGCTGTTTCTCCCGCTCTATGATTAATTGAGACCTTTCGGTTTTCTGCCTGAAGAGTGGTAACATGTTCGACGAGTCTTTTTTTCCATTTGTTCATGGTTCTGTTGTATGATTTTGTTCATATCATTGATCAATTGATCTTCTCTTTCGATTTTATCTTGTTTTGTCTGTTTGATAAACTCTTCTTGGAATTTAATTCTTTCGCTGAGTTTCGTTATTAAGTGATCTTTTTCTTCTGTCTGTTGTTTGAGCTGCTTAAAGTTTTTGATTACTGATGATATGGTATTCTTTATCTTTACTTCTTTGTTTGACGCTAACTGCGTTTGTAGTTGGTGTATGAGTTCTAGTACCTGGTCTGCAATTTTCGACAACGTGTCTCGTTCTTGGTGTTCTTCCTTCTCAGCCTTGTCGTGTTGTCTTACGTTTTCTTTCTCTATTTCCACCGCTTTCTCTTCCAAAAACTTTCGGTATTTTTTTGCATTTTCATTACTTCCTTTGTCGCGTTTCTTTTGATGTCTAACCATCTGATCTATTAAAACCAGTATCGTCATTCGTGATGCTGTTTCGGCGTCAAATGACAGCAGTTCATCTCCCAGCTGGTAATTTTTGTTTGCTCGCTGTGGTAGCTGTGTTTCTTTGTCGTTAGACTTCACCCCGTCTTCATCTGACTCTGTTATGACAGAGGAATAATTCCTTTGCGACTGCAACTCTTTTTCATTTCGCGGATCGCCCTGTTTCATTGTGAATATATATTTTTATAATATCAGTAGATAAAAATACTTCTGATATTTTCTATTCTATTGTTACTTTATCGGTCCCGATTATACTGTTTGCACAGCGTTTTCACTTAGTATAATTAATTCACTTTTTCAATTATGGCCCAGGCATCACCAGGACCCAACCATGCTTTTTGAAGGAAAGGGGAAATAGAAGAGTTTAAAGTAAAAATCAGTGACCTAGATCACCGTAAATGACTAAGATAAAAAATTAATGATCGGGCAGCGGGGGTTTTTTAGTAATCTTAAGGGAAAAAAATATGTAGAGGCTTTGGAAGATAAGTTACATAAACTAGGGGACATAATTTTGAAGAAAACTGACCCCAAAAAAATAATAAATAAATAAATAAATAAATAAATAAATAAAACGAGTTTCAATGCTCATATACCTCATTGCTCTCGATGTGCCATTTACAAACATTTTTCTCTTGGTTACTTTCAAGTTCTTTTCATTTAATCTTTATTTACATTTATGTACACATTGTTGACAAGTTTATTCAAGTTTCCTGTTTCTGTCCACCAAACCTTACCAATGATATGTGGTATGTCCTGTGAATGTTTTTCACATTTGATAATTACGCATTTTGCCATAGGTAGTTGCACAAAATGCCTAATATTAACTGTAGACCAGCACTTTCTAAAAGACGCCTAAAAACGCCCCCTGGAGGCTAAAAAAAGAACTAAAAAAAGAAAGACAGGAATGTGGAGCTTAGGTCAATACTTAACTTTAGATATGTCACATGACCCCCCTGTGACAAAATTAACCCCCCCCCCCTTTCCCCGGTTCCCCCCAGGTGACAGCTAGGGAAAAATGGAGATAGCCAATCGATGCTCCGTCCCGAAAAGGATCTGACATACGTACATGTGGCACCCTCCGAGTAATATTTCGCTTAAACAAGACGAATTTTGAAAATTACTCTTTGTAAGTTCCGGTTTGGAACAATTACGAAATAAAGGATGGAAAAGACTATCGAAGTGACTTGCACAACAAGGGAAGCGCTGAGGGGGTTAAGTTACTAACTTCAGTAAAAAATGTGCCTGCAAGGGGTTAGGAACTTCAGAACTCTTGAAACACTGCAAACCCCAAAGGGTTAAGTGTGTAATGTACTGTCATGAATAAGTAGTGATTTATTGAAGCAATTGAAAGCAATATTTATGAAAATTACCCATGATTCTCTGTATTTCAGTTAGTGAAATAGTGTCGGAAACTTAACAGACACCCAGAGCTACCCATAATTCAATGCTAACTTTATAAATACTCCCGTGTACAGATTGTACCATATCTATTTTATTTATTAAACGTCACTCGTTGTGCTAATTAGTTTGTGGCAACACCCTATGATGATTCCAATTATTAGCCTTGTGGAAATTCAGCTAATTGGCTCTCTTTGTAATTATTATCTTCATTACAACCTTCAATCTTTAACTTTTACCATTATTGTGAGTACTTTGTACTCCCAATACTTTTCTTAAATGTAACTGAGCACCTCTTGTACTATATTTAAGATTGTGGCATATCATACAATGTATCATTGATTAGCAAAGATTTAAATTTTCAAAGCTTTAACATGTCGGCATCATTATATTAGTTGGCTACATGTTTTATATCTATGTAAAACCTTTTTCTAAAGAATGTAAAGGGATAGTTCTGCAAAGGACTCATCCCCAGGCCAAAACAACTCAACCCTTGCCTAACTTGGGCGGCAATGAGTAACGAGAACGAAACCAGCCGCCAACTTGAGTAAAAATAGATACATAAAATAACATATTTTAAAATGCTCTTAAATCACTTAATAACATAATAAAACTCAATAAAAATTATGGCGGAGGAAACGTCAAACTTTCTACTTTACATACATGCACACCACTTTATGTGATAAACAGTATGAGTTATTTAAATAAATTTTCAAAAAATATTCAATTCACATTTATTCCTATGGAGATTTAATGATTAAAATGGGGATTTGGGGAATCCCCTATCCGCCAACTTGGAGCAAAAAACAGAAAATATGTACAAGTTTTGAGTAGTAAAAATAGCACTTACATACAATATATTTTTGTAAAAATTATGGCGAAATGAACTTTAAAGCCTCCTACATCTTTCCAATACAATTAATAATTGCTAAAAGCATTAAAAGTATTTTTTATAATTTTATTAGAAAATGATGTCACCCATGCTATTTCTATGGGCGACCTGAATTGTTGAAACTTTTTACTACGTCTTTCAAAAAATCATTTAAGTACCTTAATTTATTGCCAGCAATTTAAAATTGGTGGCGGAGTAATGTTTAGACATTGTAGTACACGAAATGATCAGTTTTAAGAAACAAATAAGCTTTATAAGTTAAATTATGAGGCAATGAAAAAAGTTAATTATTACGATCTGTCCCATAGGAAAGCTTTAAACATGGCGGACGTGCCAAAACATGAGGTTTTTAATTGAGGGGAGGCGACACTTAATCATGATAAAAGTCAATAACACTTACTGAGATGGGTCCTGGAGGCTTTTAAGTTAGCAAAGAAATACCACAGCAACAATTTTTTAGCTATTATTACACTTTAAAATAAAAAAAAAATTTGAAGATGAGCTACAACATACTGACGCACCCAGAGCAATTACCAAAATAATCTATAAATCCATAACTTCGCTAATAGGTAACATACGAATGTTCTGTTACTGTGCAAATGTTCATAAAAGTTTTTAGAATATGTAACAAATTCCCAGAACTTTGGGAAAAATCTATTTTATTTATTATAAGCATTGAAAAGGTATCAGTCCAGCAGCAATGGCGGATTCCGAAATATGGGTTAGAGATTAACAGAGAGGACTAAAATTTTAAAGACCCATATCTCCGAAACCACCGGACCGATTTCGATGCAGTTTAGTTTCAAATGGTCAGTAAACCTTCACGGAACAGAAAAAGCATAATTTAGGTCTCTGGCTTACCTGGGACGTTTAACTTAGTACCCGGCCATGGCAGCTCGCTAGCGACACCTTTTAACACAAAGGTGCATAAGCTCCTTATCAGAACGAACATAGAAAAAAATAAAGTAAATTGAATAATTCTCCATGAAAATCCATTTATCTAAATTAAGGGGAGGGGACTTGCCCCCCTTTTCGCCCTTGTATACTTAATCAATGAACCTTCAAATCTAATGAAGGAAGCGCCATATCGGAATAAATCGGTATATTAAATTTGAAGCAAATCGAATAATTCTGCATGAAAAACCCTTTTATCTGAATTAAGGGGGAGACTAGTCCCTCCCTTTTATACTTAATCCATAAACCTCCAAATCTAATCAAGGCAGCTTCTTAACATAATAAACCGGTATCCCAAATTTGGAGCAAATCGAATAATTCTGCATGAAAAACCCATTTATCTAAAATAAAAGAGGGGGTCTACCCCCCTTTCCCCCCTTTATACTTAACTAATGAACCTCCAAGTTTAATCAGGGAAGCTCCTTAACATAATAAACCGGTATACCAAATTTGAAACAAATCGAGTAATTCTGCATGAAAAACCCATTTATCTAAATTAAGTGGGGGGGCCAGCCCCCCTTCTCCCCCTTTATCCTTAACCAATGAACTTCCAAGTTTAATCAGGGAAGCTCCTCAACATAATAAACCGGTATACCAAATTTGGAGCAAATCGAATAATTCTGCATGAAAAGCCCATTTATCTAAATTAAGGGGGGGCCAGCCCCCCCTTCTCCCCTTTATACTTAACCCGTAAACCTCCAAATCTAATCAAGGCAACTTCTTAATATAATGAACCGGTATACCAAATTTGGAGCAAATCGAATAATTCTGCATGAAAAACCCATTTATCTAAATTAAGGAGGGGTCCACCCCCTTTCCCCCCTTCATACTTAACTAATGAACCTCCAAGTTTAATCAGGGAAGCTCCTTAATATAATAAACCGGTATACGAAATTTGGAGCAAATCGAATAATTCTGCATGAAAAACCTATTTATCAGCCCCCTTCTCTCCCTTTATCCTTAACCAATGAACCGTCAAAACTAATCAGCGGAACGCCTTATCAGAATGAACATAAAAAAAATTGAAGCAAATTGTACTTTTTAATCAAGAGTTATCGCGTTACGTACATACATACGTACGTACGTACATGCATACACACAGAACCGACGGGTGCATTAGCTCTCAGGCTTAGATAGCCCGTGAGTTAAAAAGAGATTGGATAAGCAGATGGACTGCTTTAAGAAATTATGACTTAAACCAGAAATGCGGTAAGTTTGACTCTGAAAGCTTCATTCTCATCTCGCATTTCGGCAAATCTCATCTCGATGATTTTTCCAGCATTTCGACGCTTCCAGATGGGAAGCTGCTCGATCGTTGGTTCTCTCGCGATTTTAAACCTTTCGGGATGGGAAGTCTCTCCATAGTTTCTCTCTCCCTTTTCAACCTTTCCCGATGGGAAGCCTCTCGCTGGTTTCTCTCGTCCTTTTTGAAATCTCCCAATGAAAAGCCTTTCGAGGATTTCTCTCGCGCATTTCAACATTTCGCTATGAGAAGCATTTCGAGGATTTCTCTCGTCCTCGGCAGAGAAGAAAAGTAAGAAAATTTATCGAGAGTACCAAGGGACGAGATAAAGAAAAAGGCATGACAATAAGCTGTGAAATGAAGCCCTAATTTTCAAAGTTTCTCTTATTTTAGCCCTAGCAAGATGTCACATACCTGGAACCCTCCGATAAAAATTATTTATTAAATATAAAAATTTCAAAGAGGAAGGTGGGTCGGGTGATTTCGAGGGAGGAGGACGTGAGAGTGGGCTCATGCGGGGTGCAATTTTAAAAATTTTACCGAACCCTTCCTGTGGCATATAATCGAAAAGCCCTTTGACCACTCTTTCATACTATGAACCTTTCTTCGCCCAAAGGGGGATGGGGAAGGGGCGAACAAATTTTTAAAACCGTAGCCGATTTCTATAATAAATTTAAATATCACTTTAGATGTGGGTTTTTTATGCAGTCTTCCGGTATTATTTATTGAACATAAAAATTTTAAAGTGGCGGCTGTGTGAATTCCGGGGCGAAAGAGTAGGCCCACGGGGGGAAGGAGGGGGAGCAATTTTCAAGCTTTTTTTGGACCAGTCATGTGATATGTCATCGGTAAGCTCTCGGATGACTCTTTCATATTATGAGACTTTCTTCCTCCCCTCCCCAATTTGGCCCCCACTGCGAGGGTAGTTTTTTCCGCTTTTATCATTTTAGATCGGATTTTTTTATGGAGCCTTCCGCTAAATATTATTTATAATATATGAAATTTCAGGACGCTTTTCCAAATTTAGCCAAGACCCCTCCTGTGACATATCGTTGGAAAGGTTTGTGACTACTTATTGATGCTATGCACTTCCGGTGGCCGCCCCCCCACTTTGCCCCCTCGGAGGACACTTTTCCAAATTTAGTTAATACCCCTCTTGTGAAATATCGTTGAAAAGGTCTGTGACTACTTATTGATGTTATGTACCTACGGTGTCCCCACCACCACTTTGCCCTCCCCCCGGGTTCACTTTTCCAAATTTAGCCAAGACTCCTCATGTGAGATATCGTTGGAAAGGTCTGTGACTATTTATTGATGTTATGCACCTCCGGTGACAGTCTCCCCCAATTTGCCCCTCCAGGGGGACACTTTTTCAAACTTAGCCAAGACCTCTCATGTGAGATATCGTTGGAAAGGTCTGTAACTACTTATTGATGTTATGCTCCTCCGGTGTCCATCCCCCCATTTTGCACCCCCCGGTGGACACTTTTCCAATTTTAGCCAAGACCTCACATGTGAGATATCGTTGGAAAGGTCTGTGACTACTTATTGATGTAATGCACCTCCGGTGACCGCCCCCCCCCTCACTTTTCCCCCACGGGGGTGTTTTTCTAAATTCAGCCGAGACCCCTCATGTGACATATTGTTGGAAAGGCTTATGACCACTTACTCATGTTATCCACCTCCCGCACCCCTACCTTTCCTTAGCCCCCACGGGCAGGGCATTTTTATAAATTCAGATCCAGACTTCTCATGTGACATATGGTTGGTAAGGCCTAAAAATCTTTGACGACTTAATCATATTATGCAGCTGCTGTGCCCCTCCGCTCGCTTTGACCCTTGCCCCAAGAGATCAGGTCCGACGTTCATTCGTTTCGATATTATATTTTTTACGAGATTTTGTAGTGCGTGCAAACCACACCCGCCTGCTATCATATATCAGTGCCGTATATAGCGGGTAACCTGTTCGTGATTTCATATTACAAGATTACGTATAAATTAGGGGCCCCGATTAAAGGAGGGGCCCGCTAGCGGTCGAAGTCACCTAATCTTTATTAACATCGACTCATTCCAGTTCACCCGCAGACGATTCTTGATAAATATATGACGTATATAATACATAATATATGATTTATAAAAGAAATTTGCAAACTGTAGTCATCGAGAAAAAACTTACACAATCGAAAAATATCGAGATGCCCATACAATCGAGAAAATCGAGAAAAACATCTCGTTATCGCCCATCACTAATTCCATACGCTGTATTGTTTTAGCTTCAAGCATGTTTTCCACAAGACGAACTGTATAAAGTCTGGCATTATCATGCATGGAAAAAAAGAAATCACTAATTACTGCAACATAAAATACGATATGAGGTCTCGGTATCTCGTCTGTATTACTCCGGACAGTCAAAGTGCCATTCCGAATGATATGCAGGCCCGTACGTCATCCTATGCTGATTTCAGCCAAGAGCATCAACCCACCTCGTCTGTCATGTGATCTTTCACGAACGAATGTGGGATTATTTTTAGTGCCTCTTTTTCTTCATTCCAAAATTCATCAGATGTCACATCAAGGCTGAATCGGGACTGGTCTGTAAACAGAATTTCACTCCAACAACGTTGCCTCCAAACTCGAAGTTTAGTTCCCCACCTTCTTTGGACCGCACAGTGGCTAGAGGTCAACGGAATACAGTTCATTGGCTTACGTGCATAGAGGCCACTCTGATGAAACCTATTTTGAACTGTTTGACTGGACACCCTTCGTCCTTTGGCCAAGAACAACTGTGTTTGCAGCTGAGTAGCATTGCCCGTTTCGTCTCAACGGGCTGTTAACAGGATATATCGGTCATCAGTTTCTGTGTTAGCACATTTTCGAATTTGCACTTGTCGATGACTATCATTCCATGTGTTTTGGAATCGATTCCACAGCCTTTCATGGACACTTCTTGCGACTCCAACAGCGTCAACCACACTTCGTTGTGTTTCCCCAAATTCAACTGTCTCGATAACACGCCAAGCCATGGATTGCGGTAAATCATGTTGTTGTGACATTTTCAAGCCACCTTTTCTCAAAACACAAGCTGAGCAATTGAATTTTACAACTCTGAGGCAGTGAAACAGACGTTTCTGCAAAATCCCCATTTCTGCACTTATCACCTTTTTCCAGTTTTTGACGTCATAAACTTTAATTTACGTGTGAAGTTTTCTTTATCTGTTTTCTACAGCACTTTAAATTATGGATGTTTTAGTTTACGTTACTTATCGGTGTAAATATTTGCGTAATTTCGTTAAAACCACGTGCTCCCCTAATTGTTTTGAGCAGTGTATTATAAAGCAGTAAGCTCTAAAAGTTCCACTCGAGTGTTTTCAAAAACTATCCGGTGGATTTCTGTCAGAATGTATCATTCGACGGAGAATATTCCTGCGGTGGTTTATGAGTCAAATATACAGGCATAACTATGTTTTTTGGTAATAAATTTCGTATTTTATTGATATTTTCGACGAAAGGATTGCCTGTGGTCATTTTGGCGAAAATTATAGTTGATAAATGAATTGAAATGGTTATACCCGTTAGGAAATAATATAAACATCTCGAAAAAGAAAAACTGTTGCTTATTTAATTTTAAGCAAAGAAATAAAGAACAAAAACCAATCTAATGAGAAATAATCCTCCTATATATAAAAAAACGTTTTGATTTGGAAATGGACCAATGAAAATCTGCGTAGATATTCCGGGTAGATCGGCATCCAATTTGAATGCTTAAGCATGGCCTTTCATCGTTAATATTAAAAAAAGTGTTGCATACAAAAATATGAAAATCGGTGGTGTTATAGAGAAATGTTTGATAAACACGCTGATGCAGACAGTTTTCAAATCGAAGAATTATTTTAAGAGATATTTAATGCTAAAGTTGGACAGAATCGTTCCATTAAAAAATTTTTATTGGAGCAAAAACTATACATGAGAATTTAATCATTTTTAGATCATTTTATACGTTATAAGTTCCCGGTGTGGCGATTGCATTTATTTTTCTTATTTGACTCATTTTTGAGGTTTTATATCAATTTTAAATTCAAATTTTCAGCATTTCGAGAGATATTTTTTACAAATTTTAGAAAATGTTATTAATTTAAACTGTTGCCAGTTGTATAAACAGCGCAAACAATAATGTTTACTTCAAATTAAAAATTTAGTTACACGTGACTATTACAAACAGGAAAAAAACTTTAAAATTAGAATTAAATAATTATATGCTAAAAGCAGGAAAATTACGTCATAAGAACCATAGGCACAGATGTCATATACACCATGATGACATATTGGCGCAATTTTTTCCGACGCCCATTTGGCGAAAACATCAATTGCATAAACAACAACATCCGGGTTACCATATCAAGGAAAATAACGACACTTTAGCACCAGTTAAGTACCCGTTGCGTATATGAAATTGGCGTCAGAAAAAAATTGCGCCAATGACATCTGTGCCGAACCATATTTACACTTGAATTTTAAAAGAGAAACGAAATCTTAAAATAAAAAAAAATCATTATTATGCGTTAAAACTTGTATTTTGAGGAAATTATGTCATATTTAAAATGTCAAAAAATATAGCAAAACAATTTAAATTGAAAAATAAATTTGCGCGAGATATTTTGAGATAATCTTTTCAACTATTATCGTGAATTCGAAGACAGCGCAAATAATATTTCCTTCTAACAACAAAAGTATTTTCACGTGAATATTAATAAGAGAAATAAAACTTTGGTGTAAATTACGTCAGATTTGAAACGATACATATAAAATGAATTATTTAAAAGAACTATCTTATAGCGCTGTTAAAAAATACCGGGAGACAATGACACTGTTTACTTAATTCATTTTACATTAGCTTATTTTCAAATGTTTAACGGTACTTCTTAGATATCCCGTCGACCAAATTGCTGCCGCCAAATTGTAAGATTAAATGCCAATAACGGTTGCCATTAATTAATTAATTGCAATATTAAATGCCAATAATGGCCAATAAAACCATTAATTCGACGTTTTATTTGTATTTTTATTAATGTTTTACTAATTTATTTGTTCTTTCGTTATTTAAAATAAAAATTATGTCAATGTGTATAATTTGGCGAGTGGTTTGGCGATTTATATAAATTGGCGAAATTGGTCGACGGGATAACTAAGAAGTACCAGTTTAACTAATTTCTTTAATTAAATACGAAAACAGCCATTGTATCTCTTAACAGCAGCAGATTTGGCCTTAAAAATCCCCAATCCAAGGAAAACGAATGGAAACCCGTTTACAGAGAGATCGCTACTGTTTTCTTTTTTTAATTTTTAATTCAATATTTTTAAAGCCGATCAAATTAGCGTGCTTTTTGGATTTTGGTGTGCCTGAACGGGGGTTGGCGAGCGTAGCTCGTAGGGGGCAGAGCCTCCTAGTATTATGAAATGAAAATATTTAATTTTAACATGAAGGAATATTCGTAATGTTTAAAAATTAATTTGAAAAGTTTTGAGTTAGTACCATATTTGGCGATTTTATCTTTTGCCCGCCAGGTTAAAAGAAAAAATGCATCTCAAAAATTTCATTAGATAAAATCTGAATAACTTTATTTTTCTTTTTTTAAAATAATTTTATTTTGATTTTTATCTATTCTCCCATTATGTTTCTTATAGGTGAAATTAGCAGAATTATTTTAAAAAATGGTTCTAACTGTGAATTGTACCTTATTTGTTTGAATTTACTTTTGTTGCCAAACAGTGCGGATTTAAGCCAAAAAGGCATAAGCCGGAGCGATTTTCGCAGTAATTATGTTTTTCTTTTAAGTGTACGAAAGCATTTTTGGGATAATTTTTTACATTTAAATGCAAACATATAAATAACAGTTAATAGCATAAAAATGGAGTAAAATATTTAATTTTTAATGTAAACGCTTTCCACATACACACATATTGTAAAATAATTCACTCGCAAAGATTTAATTTTTTTTTCACTATGCTTTATTAGAGAAACATGCCATATAAATACCGATTATTGTTTTTCCCAAACAGGGGAGTTTTATGCGAAATATGATATATTCAAATGTAAATTGCATAAATAACAGATAATATTATAAAAACGGAGTCAGATAATTAAATTTCAGTGCAAAAGCACGCATACATACAATAAAAAAATAATTTCACACATAAAAAAATCACCTTAAATTTCTAAGGCTAACTGCCAGTTTGTTTTTCTCCCAAACAAGCGATTTTTGCAGGCTAGACATTAAATTACCGAATATTGTCCATTCTTTTCTTTTTTTTTTCTTTTCTTTTTCTTTTCTTTTCTTTTTCTTTCTTTCTTTATTTTTTTTTACGATACTATCGCCAGTTGCGTGTATAGAATTATTCACTGCTTCAAAAGTTTGGAACTAAAGTTTATTCTTAAGAATATTTGGAACAGATGCTGTATATTCCCGCGGTTGCCATCTTGGATTTTTTCTTGGCGTGAATACCCTTTTCCGCCAAGTAGTAAATGTCGCCAAGCAGCGATTTATGTGTATGTCAAGCTTAACAAAATAAAATGTAAAAAATAAAATATAAACCTTGGTGTTGTCTTATCAATAAACGCCAACAGATAATCGCCAAGAAATCCGAGATGGCGGCCGCTGGAATATACAGCATCTAAGCCGAAAATTTATACAATTATGCTTTATTATTATACAGGGTGTCCGGTCTCAACGGTGTCCAATGGCTAATTCCTAAACCGTTAGTCGTAGACATATAGTTCCAATTACAAAAATGTTTTAAATCAGATAAAGAAACATTTTAAAAGCGATTTGGGTCAATAAAAAAATTTCTTAAAAAAATACGAAATTTAAATTTTTATACGGCCCCCCGGTCCTATAAGTTATATTTAGTAATTTTTTCCTATTACACTGACAAGTAAGACAAAATAAGTCCCATTCATATAACGCTAAAATTGAGCGAGTTATGAAACTTTAAAAATGCATGACTTATGCCACTTTTCTACTCTGAAAACAAATGAGTTCGACTTGGCTTTGAGGGATCATATACCAAGTATTTAAAGTATTCGAAGATCTTACTTCATGTGTATCTGCGCTTTGAAAAAAAATCCTACAAGTATTATGATTAAGTCTCAAATTGGCTAAAATAAGATATATTTTATTTTGTCAGGATTTGAGACTGTTTCTCTTATGATTTCTTTTAACAAAAATTATGTTTTTTTATAAGTTTTTATGTTACTTCAACAATCGTGTGTATGTTTTTCCAGCTCAAAATTTGTACTCGAACTTTAACCCACTTTTAAATATCCGATCGAGATTGCATTTTACATACTGGCGCAAATCCGATAACAATCTAATATTATTAAGAATTTTGGTGGTTACCATTTATACTTATTTTACAGGATAACACAAAACATTTCGGATAGATTTCTGCCAAGGAGTTTAAGAAAAAGTTTTAGATTAGATAATACAAGATTGCGATTGCTGGGTTTTTTAACTTTTATGTATTTTTTAGCCCCGAATCAGAAAATTACCTTAATTTTTAACCATCATGTCAGGATATTTCGCAAATCATAAATTTTCAAATTTAAAGAATAACAAAAATCGAATACTATAAAGTAGAGGAGATGGTTGTGTTTTTTAACTTTTGATAATTGATTTTTACGCACTTTTTAGCACTGAATCTGAAAATGACCTTCATTTTTAACCATCACGTTAGAATTTTTTTGCGAATCGCAAATGTGTAAGTTAAAATATAGCGAAAATCTCATACTATAAAACATATGTAAAACATTTTTTATTTTATTTGGTTAAAAAAATTATTCGATATTTTTGCTTATCCTGGGATTCTTACAGCTAAACAGCTGAGTGATCAGATGAGATGGGGGTGGAAATTCAATTTTAACATTGAACTTCTTAACTTTGAAATTTGCAATTTGCGAAAAATTCTGATATGATAGTTAAAAATGAAGGTCAATTTCGGATTCAGCGGTACAGAATATATAAGAATCAAATATCAAAAGCTAAAAAACATGACATAACCCAACTTTTTCAGGCTTGTGCAATCTAATAATATTTTAAAATACGTATCATTTTGTAAAGAATTGAGGCTGTTAATTTAGAATCATTTTATTTAACAAAAATTCTGTTTTTTCTTTCTTCTTAAATGTTTATTACAAATTATATATTTTCCATTAATACGCCAGAATGATTAAAGAATTGAAATTTATATTGCAATGTTAATTTTACTCCCAAACATTTTTTATATCTGACGAAATTATATTTCGACTAAATTTGTGAATGACCCCCAATTTGCAGCAAACAATATGCGCCAACTTTAAACAGCTATTACTCGGTCAATTTTAATCGTAGAATAACGGGACTTTTTTTGTATTACTTGTCAGTGTAAAAGGAAAATTTCACTAAATATAACTTATAGGACTGGGGGACCGTATAAAAATTTAAATTTCGTAATTTTTTAAGAAATGTTTTTATTGACCCAAATCGCTTTTAAAATATTTCTTTACCTGATTTAAAACATTTTTGTAATTGGAACTATATGTCTATGACTAACGGTTTAGGAATTAGCCATTGGACACGGTTGAAACCGGACACCCTGTATATATGTATATACAAAAACATTCTGCAATGATAATTACTTGCTGAAATAAATTTTGGGAAGTGTTCCATATACTTTTCTGGTTTTTATGTCGAGTTTCTTTTGGCGATAGATGTTTCGGTGTGGTTGTTGCAATCTTCAGAATTTGGGGTAAATTTTTTTTATTATTTGATGCCACTGATGGATAAATAATAATTTTGCATGCATATTTTTCGTATAATTATAATTTTTTTCGGGTTTTTTTTAAATGAAATTTTTCTGTAGATGTAATATTATAAACATATCTTAACCTTTGTTTTATAATCTTATGTTTTAATTTCGCATTACCAATAAATATATAAAATAAGAAATATAAAAAATTATCAAAACTTGTATAAGTATTAGCCACCGGTACGGTATGCTGTTTCTTTCTCCCAACTTTTTGTGTCCAAAAAATGACGTTACCTTACAGAAACCAGCAATAAACTAAGCAGATGTATCATTGTACGTTTAAATACTCTATCGCATTTTTTAAAATTTCTAAGCATCGCACATTTTCAATTTTTATAGTATCGTATTGGAAAAAAAAGTACTTTTAAATGCAATTTGTTTGAAAACTGTATCTCCATTAATTTTTGAAATAATAATTTTTTTTTAGTTTTTTGCACCATTTGCTTAATTTGGGCAACTCAAGTACTCCATTTATGTAGAAAGTAAAGGGAAAATAGTTGAAAAATAACAATTATATATTTTTGTTGCGATTTTCTCATAACAACCGAAAGAAAATGTAATTAAAATACGTGGTATTTTGAAAAAAATATTAAACGGATAATTTTTGTTAAAACATGGAGCTATTATAAATTATATTTAATTTTAAGTTATCTATATTAATGTTATATTATAAGTTATCTATATTAAGTTATCTATATTAATATTATATATCTGACAAACAAATAAAGGCCTATGAATCATTAGATAGCCGTTTTTTGTCGAGTTTCTTTAATGGCGGTATCTTTTTGCTGCATTTGCGTATTATTTTGCGATAGTGATATCCTATGCATGCTTTACTGTAGATGTTAAAGAGTGGATCGTAAATGTGTAATTCTTAAGCGGATGCGAATGACGTCATTTTACATAAAATAAAAATGTGTGCTTTAAGTCTTAAGATTGAAATATGTTTTGTACTATTTACATATACATATATTTTTTTACATCGGGGGCGACACTAAACTCTGAAAAAGCAGAATTCCTGCTTTCTAGTTTAGTACATTTATTTGGTACTCTTGCTTGGTCATTCCGTCGACCAAAAATCTATCGCTAAACTATAAGATTAAATGCCAATAAGGATTGATCGTAAATATCACATTCACTTGACTTTAAGCAAGTTACACATGTTTACGTCATAAGGTGATTTTTATTTCGACGTTTTATTTGTATCTTTTATTAATGTTATACTAATTTATTTGTTTTTCCGTTATTTAAAATAAAAATTATGTCAATTTGTTTAATTTGGCGAATGGTTTGCGATTTATATAATTTGGCTAAATTGGTCAACGGGATAACTAAGTAGGCCCAGTAAGTAGGTAGTAAAATACCCATATGAATTATGCTTTCTGTAGTAGCTTGAAGCTTTCGTAACGTCACAGTGGAAGTGCATTGCTTTAACCCCTTGAGGGGCACCGGTATATATTATATACCACCTACGATTAATGATGTTTTACACCAGAAAAATTTTATTAAATTTTACTTTTCTAACTTTGGTGGAAAAAAGCCGCAAAATTGATTTTACTTATTTTGAAATAGAATTTTTCAGAGATTCCGGTGGGAATTCAGCATTTCACAAACGTAACTGCTTGCCCCTCAAGGGGTTAACAGAGTTGCAAAGTCTCCGGCTTTTTGCATACGACTACTATTTTTAAGAAAATGTTGTTAAGTTTCCACTGTCTTTCCACCTCGCTGCAACATTGCTGTAGTTGCATTATAAAACATGCATAATGTATAAAAAAATAATACAAATATGATGTTTATAATAGAAAAATATATGTTTATAAAAATTTAAAACCATGCCTTTTCGACTCTTAAAAAATTTGCTGAAACGGTCTTTTGGCCATATTGGATTTCTTCGCCAATTGCGCCAACCGGAACAGGATACGGATCTCTTCCCTAAACTTTTTATATTGTTTTTAATTTATCATTTCTTTTTACTTTTTTCTGCATATCTTCTGTTCTTTTAGGAAGGTATTTAAAATATATTGGACTAATTTTCCATAATCTTCTGGTCACCAGCCCATAGTGCTTTTTCTATATTGTTTGAAGTTTTATTTGTATTTGAAGATTACAGAAGACAAAAACTATCAAAGGAAAATGAATCACCTGAAAATTATTTAAACTTGGCCACTGAACCTGAAAATTATTTTAACTGGCGCCAAAGTATGGTAATTTTGCTTGATTGATTGAGCAACTGATTATCCCTTAAATTTTTGCAATCAAAGGGAATTGAATGGAAACCCGTTTACAGGGAGATCTGCACAGCTTTTTTCAGTATAATTTAACCTTCTCTAATATTTTTAAAACGCTTGTAAGCTGACTCTTAGTAAGCCGGATGGTGTTGTTTATGCTGTTGATGCGTTCCCTAAATTGGCGTTGGAAAAAAATCGCGCCAATATGGGGCATGGGGGTATGGGGATATGGGGTATATGACATTTGTGCGAAACCTTCATATGAAAGGCGAAGGGATCAGACCGTATTTGTTTATGGCATTTGATGACTTGAACTATTGTAATATAGATGAAATGATGGGGATAGAATAATATTTGGCGACTTATCACCTGTGTCTGGATAACATTAAAGTATCAAAATGGCACCTAGAGTATAAAAAGCGAAGTGTTCCGCCCGGAACTGTTGATGATTGTGAAAGTCGCCTATACTCCGTGGTCCAAAGACTTTTTAGGAAACTGAGAATGGCAACAACCAGGAGAGAGAGACGATGATCTTGGATTGTTGTGTTCGAAGACTCACGAGTGAAATATGTAATTCGAAGAGTATTATTATGCTATCTTATGCGTGTGTGTGTTGTTAATGTATTTGTCCAATGTACATATTAGACTTAGATAATCATATCACTGCCTAGATCTCACTACTTTAATCCGATCTGGTGTTCTTTCTTCATGAATATAATGGAACTCGAACCGGTCATGATAATGGCGCAGCCGACAGGTTTCGAACCTGTGTTATTGCGGTGCATAGTCACATCATTTAGGCTATTGTTATAGAGATTGTTTTAAAATATTGGGTGACAAAGACTCTGAATACTTAATTCATTTTATTTTAGCTTCTTTTCAAATGTTTAACTGATCCTCTTTAATCAAAAACGAAAACAACAATTGGATGTCTTAACAGCAACTGATTATCCCTTAAATTTTTGCAATCAAAGGGAATTGAATGGAAACACGTTTACAGGGAGATCTGCACAGCTTTTTTCAGTATAATTTAACCTTCTCTAATATTTTTAAAAACCATCAGATTATCATGTTTTTAGATTTTAGATTCTGCGGTGTCTGAACGGGGGTTGGCGAGCGTAGCTTGTAGGGGGCAGAGCCCCCTAGTAAAGATATAAAAAGATTTAAAATGTTTCTTCAAAGAAAAAAAAGGAAAGTTATTCTTAAGATTTTATGGTTATTGCGAGATTCTCGTATAACGGAAAACGTAAAATAAGGAAACTAGAAAAAATTGCAAAACTAACTCTGATTACTATTATTAGAAATATGTTTTAGTACACCGCAAAAAATGTTGTGACTTTTTCTACACTTTATGTTATAATTTTTAAAGCATCAATGCTGTGAAATCAAATTCAAGCTCCAATGATGCGAATGTCAAATAAAGCAACAAGTGAAGTTAAAATTGAATTCTTTTTGGCACGTGCACCATGCTGCCAATAGAAATGCGGCTTTCCCCAGAATTGAAATTTTTTACAGCACACTTACAGGCAACACGCAAATTTTATAGCAACTCTGTTTGAAGCTGGGGTGACAGCAGCTTCTGTTGTAAAATACAGTGATTTTTACTGCACTTTATGTTGTAAATTTTCAAGCACGGACTCTGCAAAATCGAATTCAAGTACCGATGCTTTGGAACCGAATTCAAACAACATGTGAAGTCAAAATCGAATTATTTCTGTTGCGTGCACCACTCAGCCAATAGAAACGCGACTTTCTTCAGACTTGAGAAATTTTATAGCATCCTTAAAGACAACAACTTATAAATAAAACAGCAACTGCGCTGGCAGCCGGGTTGCCAGTACCTTTTGTTGTAAAATGCAGATTGATATTACAGTGTACCTGTTTTCAAAGAAGACGTTCCACATCTTTACCCAAACAACGTATTACGTTCCATCAGGATTAGGCTTCCAGCCACATCTCTAAATCTACTGCTAGGTATAGTTTTAGAAATAATGATAAATGAAACCTATTTAAGGCTATCCCATTTAAAACCATACCACCCAAGTCTCGAAATGTGGACTTTAAAAATGAACTCTTTATAAACGGCATTGCAAAACACTGGATGGACTCGGGTAGAATGTGGTCGAGGAGTGGAACAAAATCATCTTTTGTTGGCACAATTGCCACCTCTATTGCACACTAGGATTCGTGCTCTCACATTTAGATAAAAGAAGAATGGTTAGTATATCCTGGCCAATATCTTAAATTACAACTCTAGAAATATTGTACGTAAATTAAAGTTCTTACCTGTTCATTTTCACTGCACCAATTCCTCGTTTCCATGGCCGTTTTAAATCTATGTTGTTTTTATGGAATAATCCATTTGTTTCTTTTATTTCACCACTAAAACTGTGAGTATAAAAATTGTGTTAAATAATTTGTATGACACATGAAGAATTCACCCATAAGCCATAGAAAATTAAAGTGAATTTTTATTTTAATATGAGAAATCAAATTTTTAACAATATTTGTGTGAGCATTTGCACGGAAATTTAATTATTTGATTGTTATTTTATAATATTAACTGTTATGTATACAATTTACATTTGAATATATCGTATTTCACAAAAAAACTCACACGTTTGGGGATCGTTTTTTGAAAAACGATAATCGGTATTTATACGACACATTTCCTTATAGTCCCCGAGCCAGGTGCAAATTTCGTCAGTTATTTCCTCTCTGCCTATAATTTGTAAAATGCTTCAGAGAGATGTATAATGAAGCTCCGTGAACGTCAGCTGCGGTTCCGTGGGTGGGTTAAGCAGCGGTAGCCTCCCAAACACGTAAAAAAAGAAAAAAAATTAGTCATTTCCTCCCGGTTGAAAATTGGTCGAATTATAGCTAACCCAATATCTTGAAGAAAAAAAAATTCAGCTGATTATAAAGTGGTGGTTAATACGTCAGCTGGTCACACGAACATGAAAAAAATGTACAGGGTGCAAAGGACAGTCCCTTTAACCTGAAAATACTTGCGAACGGAGAGAGCTACAGCTATGGAAGTGAAGAAACGGTATAGTAAAATGACTACGCCCGATTTAATGCAAACGACGACAGCGCCCCCTATTGGCGAAATTTGGAAGTTAGCTATTGAAAATCGTAAACTAAAAGAAATAGAGCAAAATTTCCAATTAGAATGTTTTAGAGCATCAATTAATTAGTATGAAACGACATTTGGTTCACTAGGATAAGATAAATCGTCGCCTGTATACCCAAAAATGTCCGAAATCGATAAGCGACGATTCTACTTTGCAAATTCATATTCCGTAAATGTAGCAGTGCACAATTTCAGATTGTGACGTTGTACTGTGCTGTGAAAATTTAATTTCCAATGCATTTAAAATTTTAGATTAACCCTTTCAGGGGCAGATGAATTCTGTTCGTAAACTGATGAAGTAATTTACTAACACCAGAATATTCAAACGAATTCCTTAGAAAATAAAACCCCGCTAATTTTCACTTTCATTACAAAAGCAAAACTTTATTAAAATATTCTTGCTGCCATTTGTCAGTTTTGGAATTAAAATCACGTGGCAAGACCATCTAGCCACCGCCCTTGAAAGGGTTAAATCTATGTCGTCGTATTGAAGAGGCTAGCAATAGACGTTCCATGCTGAGAAATGTGGCATGTATAATTACTCTCACGAATACAAACGTGTATCGTGAGCAATGGCGAACTTTTCGAACATACTGAATATTAACTTTTTATCACTGTGAGACAGTTTGTCTTTTTTGTTTTTTGTGTGATGTTATCAAAATGTGTTGAGATAAGCACGTATTTATACCATAAATTAGCAAACCCCACGGCTTTGCTCGCGTAACAGTTGAAATATACCAAGTGATACTTGCATGATTATTTTTTATTAGAAGAACTCTTTTTGAAATAATCCAAAAATTGCAAATTAAGCCACAGTTTGACTAAACTACATTATAAAAGTGCAATCGACAGAAATGCGATTATAATTAATAAGAAGAACTAAAACTAATTCCAATTAAATGATAATTTAGAAAGTATTTTGAGACCTTTATGCTTATTTCATACGCTCATTTCAGTATTCATTTGAAGTTTTGAATTTTTTGGAAAACACCTTAACACATTTACTTCTTAAAATTAACCATCATGTCAAATCCCAAGCTTCTTGTCTAACAGTCTGCCACCTCTCTGGTGTTAGTGGCACCAACATAAAATGCCGAGAGTTCAAATAGAATATCTCGAAAAATGTTGAAACAGAGACTGTCACCATTAATTTGCCAATATTAATCTTGAAATCGGTTGGTATTTCCTAATAATCTATAGAAAATGGAAATTAGATGTTTTTAAAGGCTTTCTTGTTGTTCCTGCCAACCAGGTGGAGGTGACACCGGCATAAAATATAGCCCGTATAGGATCAGGGACTATCACTCATGATTCGCAACCAATAACTTCTGTAATCGGTTTATTATTTCCTGCGATTCCATAGAAATCGTAATTTAGGACTCTTTTAGAATGATTTTCGCTCCTTCCCTTCCTTTCACCTATTCTTAATTTCGAATTTACATTCGACTAATCTTAGAGGACATTTACATTTTATAAGTAACTACCGTGCTATATTTAAAGTACACTGTAGGGGTTGTGGCACCGACATAAAATATAGCTTATGTTTGAGCAGGTTCTATCACCATCAATTTGCAACTATTATGTTTGAAATAGGTTTCGCATTTCATACGATTGCATAAAAATCGTAATTTAGAACGCTTATAGAACGCTTTTTTTCTCACTTCATCCTTTTAAATTTCGAATTTTCTTTCGACAATTCTTAGAAAGCATTTGCATCTTTAAAGTAATTATCATTCCAAATGTTAGACCCCCTCAGTAACATAAAAACGCTATTTAGAACCTTTTTTGCTCCTATGGTGGCTACTACCCCGGGTGATAGTGACAACAACGTAAAATATAGGCTATGTTGGAGCGGGGACTATCACCATTAATTTGAAACCATTACTTCTGAAATCGGTTTATATTTCCTAAGATTGCTTAGAAATCGCTATTTAGAACGGTTTTAGAAAAATTTTTGTACATTTTCACCCCTTTTAAATATCAAATTTTTAAGAAACTCTTCTCAGAGTGTATTTACATCTCATAAGTAATTACCATTCCAAATTTCAAGTTGCTAGCGCCTTCAGTACCACAAAAATTACAATTTAGAACGCTTTTTAAAATGCAATCGCAACGTGGTTGTGACGCCGACATGAAATAGATCCTATATTGGAGCAAGGGTTGTCATCATTAATTTCCAATCATTACTTTTGAAATCGGTTGGGTACTTTCTGAATTTGCGCAGAAATAGAACGTTTTTCGTCCATTTTCACCCCTTTTAAATTTCGAATTATTTAGGAAATATTGTTAGAGATCATTTATATGGGATAAGTAACTACCATGCCAAGTTTCAAGTTGCTAGCCCCTGCAATATTACAAAAAACACAATTTAAATCGTTTTTTGCTCCTTCACCGCCTTTGGGGTAGTGGCACCGACATGAAATATATCCCATATTGGAGCAAGGGCTGTCTTCATCAATTTCCAACCAATACTTTTGAAATCGGTTGGGTACTTTCTGAGATAGCGTAGAAATCGCAATTTAGAACGTTTTTCGTCCATTTTCACCCCTTTTAAATTTCGAATTATTTAGGAAATTTTCTTAGAGATCATTTATAACTTATAAATAACTACCATGCCTAGTTTCAAATTGCTAGCCCCTGAGTATTACAAAATCCCCAATTTAGATCGTTTTTTGTTCCTGCACCCCCTTTGGGGTAGTGGCACCGACATGAAATACAGCCTATGTTGGAGCGAGGGTTGTCACCATCGTTTTCACACCATTATTTTTTTTTAAATCAGCTCGGTACTTCCTGAGATTGCGTAGAAATCGCAATTTAGAAAGTTTTTTAGAACGCTTTTCGGTCATTTTCACCCCTTTTAAATTTCGATTTTGTAGGAAATGTTCTTAGAGATCATTTGTATCTTGTAAATAACTGCCTTGCCTAATTTCAGGATTCTAGGCCCTTCAGTAACACAAAAATCGCAATTCAGGAAGTTTTTTGCTTCTGCAACACCAAGGTGGTAGTGACACCGATATGAAATAGAGCCTATGTTGAAGCAAGGGTTGTCATCATCAATTTTCAACCATTACTTTTGAAATAGGTTGGGTACTTTCCGAGATTGCGTAGAAATAGCCATTAAACGTTTTTTAGAACCATTTTCGCGCATTTTCACACCTTTTAAATTTCGAATTTTTTTAGCAATGTTCTTAGAGATGAATTATATCTTATAAGTAACTACCATTCCAAATTCCATGTATCTGGACCCTTCAGTAACACAAAAATCGCAATTTCGAATGTCTTTTTGCTCCTGCACACCCTTTAGGGGTAGTAGCACCTACATAAAATTTAGCCTATATTGGAGAAAGGGTTGTCACCATTATTTTGGCACCATTATTTTTGAAATCGGTTTGATGCTTCTTGAGATTGCGTAAAAATCGCCATTTAGAACGTTATTTAGAACCCTTTTTGCACATTTTCACCCCTTTTAAATTTCGAATTGTTTAATAAATGTTCTTAGAGATAATTTATATCTTATAAATAACTACCATTCCAAATTCCATGTAACTGGACCCTTCTGTAACACAAAAATCGACATTTCGAACGTTTTTTAGCCTCTGCACCGCATTTAGGGGTAGTGTCACTGACATAAAATGTAACCTGTGTTGGAGCAAGGGTTGTCTCCTTCATTTTGACACCATTATTTTTTAAATTCGGTTTGGTACTTCCTGAAATTGCGTAAAATTCGCCATTTAGAATGTTTTTTAGAACACTTTTCGCGCATTTTCACCCCTTTTTAATTTCGATTTTTTTAAGAAATGTCCTTAGAGATCATTAGTGTCTTATAAATAACTACCATTCAAAATTTCATGTTTCTAGGCTCTTCAGTAACACAAAAATAGCATTTTTAGAACGTTTTTTGCTCCTGCACCCCCTTTTGGCCAATGGCACGGACATAAGATATAGCCTATGTTCTAAGTTGGACTAAGATTTTGATACCATTTTGAAGACATTTTGATGCCATTACTTTTGGAATCGGTTCGGTAGTTCCAGAGCTTACCTTCTACAAATAAACAATTTTTACCTCTTTATAATATTAGTGCAAATTAGTATAGATTGTGCGTATTTCTTCATACTTCTGGCTATTCCATTCAAACGTTTACACAAAATAGAGTGTATCGGTTTCGGATATTTTTGGGTATACGGGCGAAGATTTACCTTATCCATGTAAACCAAATGCCGTTTCATACTAATTAATTGATGTTCTAAAACTTTTTAACTAGAAATTTTGCTCCATCTCTTTTCGTTTTCGATTTGCAATGTCTATCTTCCAAATTTCGCCACTAGGGGGCGTTTGCGTCGTTTGCATTAAATCGGGCGTAGTCACTTTACTGTACCGTTACCTCACTTCCATAGCTGTAGCTCTCTCAGTTCGCAAGTATTTTCAGGTTAAAGGGACTTTCCTTTGCACGCTGTATATTTTTTCATGTTCGTGTGACCAGCTGACGTATTAATCGCCACTTTATAATCAGCTGACTTTTTTTTTTTTCAAAATATTGGGTTAGCTATAATTTGACAAATTTTAAACCGGGAGGATATGACTAATTTTTTTCTTTTTTTTTTACGTGTTTGGGAGGCTACCGCTGCTCAACCCACCCACGGAACCGCAGCTGACATTCACGGAGCTTCATGATACATCTCTCTGAAGCATTTTAGAAATTATCGGCCGAGAGGAAC
This sequence comes from Maratus speciosus, assembly GCA_963932465.1. Classification (NCBI taxonomy): domain Eukaryota; kingdom Metazoa; phylum Arthropoda; class Arachnida; order Araneae; family Salticidae; genus Maratus; species Maratus speciosus. Next base: position 350,216,413 of record OZ010788.1, on the reverse strand, counting down.
TTGGTCATCAAAATCTGTTGCTGGCTCGCGGACTATTACTGCAGTATAGTGAATTTTTTTTTTTAATGTATTCAATTAAATTATATTACAATGTGTGTGTATGTGGTAAACATTTAGACTAAAATTTGAATATGTTCCTTCGTTTTCATGCTATGAACTGTTATATATATATTTATATGTAAAGGTAAAAAATATTCTAAAAATACTCTCATACACATAAAAAGCATAATTATTGCGAAAATCGCTCCGACTTATGCCTTTTGGCTTAAAATCGCATTATTTGGCGACAAAAGTAAATCCAATCTCCCAATTAAACAAAGTACAATTCACAGTTAGAGCCATTTTCTAAATTATATTTGCTAAATTCTCCTGTAAGAAACACAAATGAGAGAATAGATAAAATTCAACAAAAAATTATTTAAAAAGAAGAAAAAAAAAGTTATTCAGATTTTATTTAATGAAAGTTTTGAGATGCATTTTTTTTAACACGGCGTGCAAAACATAAATCGCCAAAGATTGTATCAGTTCAAAACTTTCTTAAATTTTTAATCATTTCAAATATTCCTTTCATGTTTAATTAATTATTTTAATTTGATAATAGTATTTCTCATTAAACTAATTTTTTATCTTTCTTTCTTTCTTTTAAATTAAATAAGTAACTTTGTTTTCCCGATATATTTATATTATTTTCTAACGGATATAATAGCCAATTCAGTTCTTTCATTAACGATAATTATCGAAAAAAATTAGTTGTTGCAACCCTTTCGTCGAAAATATCAGTAAAAGGCGAAATTTTTTATCCAAAATGATGGTTATCCCTGTATATTTTACTCATAAACCACCACGTGAATATTCTCTATCGAATGACACTATTTTTAAAAAAATCCACCGAGTAGTTTTCGAAAACACTCGAGCGGAACTTTTAGGGCTTACTGCTTTATAGTATACTAGCAGGCTATGCCCGCTGGTCAGTATTTCCAAATAAGCCTTGAATTAAGCGAAATGGTGAATTCGAACTTGTATTTTTATTACCTTATGCGTTGGACAAAATTTTGCTATTAAGAAGCAGTTTTTGCTGTTTATTCACTGTGCACTTTTGGTAGGGAAAAGAGGCCGTTATAACAATAGGAATTAAAATGTTCTCATATCTGACAATATTAAATTAGAGATGCATTACAATGATTGCAGAGATTTACCATTGAACTTGAATAATGCTCGGGTGATTTATTTTCGTTTGTTTGTCCTTGATATCCTGGCCTCTCAGTTCGCGCAATATGGGAGTCTGGTAGCTTAAATACAATCTCACTGGATGTTAGTTATATTTCTTAATAAACATCCTCTTGTGCTACTACTGTTTTCCCTCTTTGGATTCTAGCAGAGTAAATACTGTCAAAAAAGTAATAAATTATTTGTAGACAAAGAAGATTGTTCAACTTTCATATTTAAAAGAAAAGTGAAACATAAAAATGTGTGTTTTTTTTTTTAAATGAATTGCCTGAATAAATCTAAAATGACGTCATTATCACTGTCTTTTCATTTTGTAGACCAGCTGAAATCATGTAACCGTTAACCCGGGAAAAAACTCGATGACTTAATCTTGTAGAAAAATAAACCTCATACATCCAAAAAAAATATTTATAATCATCCGTAATCGACGTCATTGTGAGGGTTCATGTCAGACATTAAAACTGATGCAACAATATTGTTGCACGAGAACCAGGGTTAAGATCTGACAATGATAAATAAAGTTAGTTATACAAAAATTTTAGCAATATGCATTTTGGTGAATACCTGAACCGAAGATTTATTTTGCATTTTTCTAAAGAGCATAATAACAAAAAAGCCTGCTATTTTCTTTATATTTAAGAGTAAATTAATCTTCCGTCTGTTGTGTAAATAACCCAGATTATGAAAATATCTCTTAATTTGTTGCTGTGTTTAGCTGCTAGAGTGTGCGTCAGGACAATTCGCTTTATAGTGATCGAAATTCCAGGTAATTTAATACTATTCAGGCTGAAATGGTAAGTCCACAGGCATTATTCATTTGCCACCATTTAGTAATCGCTAATTTCAAAATCTGCTTAATCTTTTGAATTTTGATACACCATCCAATATGCTAATTGGCGGGTGACACGATTTCCTAAGATAATTCGATTTCGCAAGATTCCAATATGTTCAAAAAATATTTTTTAAACAATGGTTAAGCAAAAGAAAGTTATGCAGAAAAAGCTAAAAAGAAATGACAAATTTGCAAGCAACATTTATTGCAAAATGTTTATTTATTTTTATTTTTTTTTATAGTAATAACGTATAATTGCAGAAATCTTCTTAACAATATTCTTATATCTTAACTTTTAAAGCAGTGAATATTCTTATAAGTGAAATCGGCAATATGTTCGGCATGTTAAAAAAATAACATAATAATCTATATAATAAGAGCCTAAGTCATGTGACTGTCATCAATAGTTCCGGGCTACCCGCTTCACTTTTTATAAGCCAAGCTGCCAATTTAGTACTTTAATGTTAGCCAGTCGCAGGTGATAAGTCGCCAAATAGTATATAGATTATTATTATGAAGCGCAAAGCATTTGGCTGTCATCAACAGTTTGCAACAGGATAAAACTGCATAAAAGTTACACTTTTAGAAAGATCGTATTATAAAAAAAAAGGATAATGTTTGAGAAATTAGCTACATTCAAATATCTATTTATTATGAGATAACTTCAATTGAAATTACTTTGACAGTCCAATATATGTTTGCACCAAAGTAAACACAAAAGATCCGTTCTTCATTGAGCGAAAAAAAAATTATTTTATGGGGGTAATCATTCACACAGCAAGCTCACCAACAATGAATTTTGTGCAAAAATAATTCAGGCCTTTAAGCCAATCAAAGTTCAGCATCTCATTCTGTTAGGTAAACTGCTATACAATTCAACTTCTTTCACGATATTTGCTTCAAAAACAAACCCAACTCATGTAATAATATTTAATGAATGTTAATAATATTTAATGAATGACATTTCAAATAGCATAGTCAAATAATTTGATATTTTGTATTATCCATACCAGGAGGATAGACCACCTTAGATGATTGTTAATAGCCATTCACATTTACCTTTGTCAATATCGCATTCAAAACAGTGATTTAATGTACTTTTATTAAATAAGAGCATTAAAAATGGTAACTAATATTCAAGCAATCTAAAATTACACAAAACAATAATTAAACACTTAACAAAAATCAATGATCTTGACATCACATTCACTTGACGTCAGATTCGTTCACGTTTTTGTTACGTCATGAAGTGATTTTTAATTCGACATTTATCTGTATTTTTAATGATGTTTTACAAATTTATTAGTTTTTATCTAATTAAAATATCAATTACGTCATTAAGCATGGACTTCATGATATTAAAAGAGTACAAACTTTCAAAAAATGTGATGATGCATCAGTACAATAGATCAGTTTCAACCGTTTTAACTGAAGGTGTCCATTTATTTTATAGGGCGTTTGGCGAATAGTTTGGTGATAGTTTTTTTTCCATAGGAAGTGATCGACGGGATAATGGTGAACAACTCTAAAAAGATATTATTAACAATATTGTCTTAATGTAAGTTGTGGATATTATTAAAGGCTCTTCGCAAAAAATTCATTGACTAAATCCTATTAGCCAAAATACGCCATTTGGCTAGGGACCCAATTACGGAAGATTACTTAATTGGTTTAAAAATCTCCTCATTATTGAACTTATTGCAACTGATAAGCAAACGAACAAGAAGCATACATGTTTAAGTGAACTAAGCGGTTTTCCGAAAAAAATACAACTCAACTAAAAATATCGAAATGCTGCAATGATCGCGATGTTCTTAGTTCTCCATCAGAATCTCTCGATTTGGCGAAGAATTAAGCATATAAGTTAAATTATAAATAAAAGTAACATGTTGCAATGCATAGCATATATTTAAGGGAGACCAAACTGGTCGCCACAGGCGGTTAGTACACAATATTCAATTAATAAGTAATGATCTGAGTTCGAGGATATAAAAATCACATGCAAAACGCATGTTTCCATAGTAATGGTATTCCATAGTATGGTAAAAAATATTTTAAATCTTAGAAAGTATATTATTTTAGAATATGTGTGTATATGGAAGACATTTACACTATAATTTAAATGATTGACTACATAATTATAATTTTAACTGCTTTTTATATAATTTACGCTTGAATGTAAAAATGTACTCCGATATTCTCTTCTCTCGGCTTATTTCACACTATTGTCTTATTTGGCTTAAAATTGCATTGTTTGGCGATGAAAGTAATAAATAAATGGCATGTAACTCACTAACAAATACTTCTAATTCTTCCTGTAATTCATATGTTGGGAGAATTATATAAAAATAATAATAAAATTGACAAAAAAAAAAACAAAAACAAAAAAGACTAAAGAATGTAACCTAGATTTTATTTCATCAAGTTTTTAGACACGTTTTTATTAACCTGGCACAAGTGATAAAAGAGCTAAAAAGAAAAAAAATGCCATTCAAAATTGTCAAATCAAATTTTCAGATTCATTTTTTTTAACCTATCGCAAGCGATAATTCGCCAAATATTGTGCCAATTGTAAAATTTCACAATAATTTATACTTTAAGCATTACAAATATTTATTCCATGTTTAAATTAAATATTTTCGTTTTATAATATTATGTCTTATTAAAACTTTTGTTGTTGTTGTTTTTTAAATTAAATATCAGTATTTTTTTCATTTATTCGCGAGGTGTTTGTATTATTTTCTAACAACCATCTTAATTCTTTAATCAACAATCTTTTCGCCAAAAGATGATCACTGGCAACCTTTTCGTTCAAAATAGCAGTAAAATACGAAATTTATTATAAAAAATCATAGCTATCCCTGTATATTTTCTCATAAACCATCCCGGGAATATTTCCTATAGAATGATACAATTTGGAAAAAAAATCCACCGGGTAGTTTTTGAAAACACTCGAGCGGAACTTTTAGAGCTTACTGCTTTATAATATATATGATATGATGATATGATATGATATGTTTATGTTTGGATAAACGCAATTTCGTTTCGATGGTGGAACGTGTGAACCTGTGAACATTATAAGTTTTTATTGATTTATAGTCTAATTTTATTCGTATGAGAATGCAGAAATGTTATTGTACGGAATAATTAATGTCACAATTCACTGTTTGCGTGATTTATTTATCATCTGATGGTGGTTATATTTTCAACAAACTTGATTTTTTAAGAAAAGCTCTCTTACTTTCGAAATCAAGATATAAAATGATAATTTAACAAAAAGGCTGTTAGATTGAACATATTCTAAAATAATATCATTACCTTTGTTTGTATATTTCTTTTCCCAAAATCGTTGCAAAAATGTGTAAACATCCTTTGTATATAACTGTATGAATAAGAAAAAAAGATGTTTATGTATATGTAAACTTTTGCACAGATAAAAAATTAAGCTGAATCCATAATTAAATTGTTTTTTGAAATGGTTAGTATTTCTTAAGTAAATATATCAAGCGTTCTCTTAAGCTTAAACCCTTAAAGAAATGTTTAAAATTGTTTGAATTAATCGTAGAAAAGAGTTTAAACTAAATATTCTTCTTTTGAGTGGACTTACAGTTTTTAAGATTTTTTTTCGTACGAGGTAAAAAATGAGAAGTACTAGAATGATGTTTTAGAGTGGAGTAATGAAGAATTAAGCTTTTCTTTTCTAAACTACTGTTTTTGAATTAGCAACCTAATAAAAACTTATTTGTTTATGGATTTGAAGTTACGATGACAGAATAAGTGTATGATCTAATAAACTATTTATTAGATTTTAACTTGAAATATAAAAAAAAAAGTATTTGTTTACTTAATTTTGTTTGATAATATTTAAAAATAGTTTGCCGAATTAAATATCAAGATGAGCATTTTTACCAGTTTTATTAAGTTATACAAATATACGGTAATTTTAGGTGGTTTTTTCTATAATTTTCTCTGTTTGTCTATGATATAGAACTTACATATACAGCGTGCAATATGTTATCTATCGCCGACTTTTAATTGCTCAACCGTTGGTCGTAGACATATAGTTCCAATTACGAAAACGTTTCAAATGAGGTAAATATTCATGTTGTGGCATTATTTAAAGTAAAAAATCAATTTCATAAAAATTACGAAAACTAACTTTTTATACGTTTCTTCAGTCCATATAGTTATATTTAGTAAAAGTTTACACGTATCATAACAGATATAACACAAAAAGTTTGACATCTGTACTATAAAAATTGACACAGTTATTAAATTTCAAAGTTTGAGATTTTTCCACATGATTTTGTCTTTAATTGAGGGATCAGTTAAAAGATGAATTAATGTAATTCGAGATCAAAATCAGAGTGCAATGTTCTTTTTACGGTGAAACCACCTTTAGCCGGTATCGCCTAATTGGGCAATCACCAAATAGGATTATTTCATCTAAAAATTTGAGCTAACTTTTATGGGTCGAACAACATTCAAACGCACCGACGATACCGGATAAAGGTGGTTTCGCCGTAAAAAGGACATTGCACCCTGATTTTGATCTCGAATTAATTTAATTCATCTTTTGACTGATCCCTCAATGAAAGACAAAATCATGTTCAAAAATCTCAAACTTTGAAATTTAATAACTGTATCAATTTCCGCAGTACAGATGTCAAACATTTTGTGTTATATCTGTTATGATATGTGTAAACTTTTACTAAATATAACTATAGGGACTGGGGGACCACATAAAAAGTTTGTTTTCGTAATTTTTATAAAATTGATTTTTTACTGTAAATAATGCTACAGCATGAATATTTATCTCATCTGAAACGCTTTTGTAATTGGAACTATATGTCTACGACCAACGTCTAAGAAATTAAAGGTCGGCGATGGATAACATATTACACCCTGTATATTCAATTTAAAATTAGTTTTCGACATTTACTTTTTATTTTGTCTTAAAAAAAGTTTTTCATTAGTGTTAGGGTTAGCTTCTATTTAAAAATATATGCTCTATATTCACACTTTTCTAAATCTGTATATTTAAAAGACAAGTCGGATAAGTTTTATAATTTTATTTTAACTGGATCTGTTTATTTTTAGATCAGCCTATATTTTAAATTTTTAAAGTCTATTTCTATTTTATTTTTTATTTTTTAAGTTTTGAAAGAAATTTCTTCAAAATGGGGGCAATCGGGTTTGCAGAGAAAAATATTCGGAATATTTTTTCTTTATTCATTTCTAGCTAAATCCGCGGATCTGAATCACGTGGTTTGTTGAAATATGTTTACTGATATATAGTATTTTTCTGCTTACTAAAATGGAGGAGAAATTATACTGCTAAAGACAATTTAAATAGGATTAAGTAAGTCCCATTTCGAGGAAACGTCAGTTTTATATCGCATAGCATGATCCGTTTTGTGAGAATTGACGTATGCTGATTAGTTTGAACATCTCGCATCGGTTTAGTATATTTAACTGACATTTTTTACGACGGAATTCTAAGTATGAATTACTTCCTTATTTAGTTGAAAATCATGTTCTTTTTTACTCTTTTCTTCTTTCTTTCTGCTTCAATTCTAAATTACTCAGCAGTAAAGTTTTCTGTCTTAAAACTATCTCAGTTTTAAGATTCAAAATTCTTAATGAAAAAAATATATTATTTTTTAATGTAAAATTCTTTTATGTAAAATGTTCTCAAAGGCATTTAATAAAATTCGTTCTTCCTCATGGAATAACAGTCTGTGATAAAAATATACTGCATAATATATAAATACAAAAGAATTCTCTTCCTAAAAGATGATAATTTTTTATCTTTTAGGTAGTGAATCATTTATGTATTTTTATATTGTAGTATTAAGATTTATTTTGTATTTCGAACTAGTTTTTGTTCTGCACCATATCAAATCAACTCATTACTCATTAAAAGAATTTATGATTTTACAACAATTATTTGAAGTATAAAAATTTGTAAAGGAATATACTATGTTTTGGAAACCCTCGTTGAATTTGTAATGCTTTGTGCATTGTGCAATGATCTTGACATTGCCTTGTAATATGTAGTATAATTTCTGAAATTCGACAATAAATCTGCGGTTGTAGATTTTAAATGAAATAATGAAATGATTATTTTAAAGGAATTATTTAAAAAAAATTCTAAAATTGACTATCAGAAATAACTTAAAATGTCACTGAAATGGTAATACTCTTGTATTATAGTTGTATGAAAATGTGCATGTATTATGTTAATCGAAGAACTTCAGTTGCTTGCGACACGGAAAATATATCGTAATGAAATAATTATTTTAAAGGAAATATTTAAAAAACATTCTAAAATTGATTATCAGAAATAATGTAAAACGTCACTGAAATCATAGTACTCTTTTATCATAGTTGTATGGTAATCTGCATGCGTTATGTTAAACGAAGAACTTCAATTGCTTGAGACTTAGAAAATATATCACAATAATTAATGCGGTAATGAATATGGGTTCAAATGTAATTTTCCTAAAATTGTTTGGGAAAATACATAAATGTACTTTCCTTCTTTTTATCGTAAGTATTTTTTATACTATAATTTCTTATACTATATGTCGCAGACTAATTGAGAAACCCGACACTTTGCAAAGAGCCGGGCTAATTGGAGAACCATCTGCCTCTTCCATATCATTCTGATATTTTTCAGGCATATTTCATAAAGCCTAGAGAGCGTTAAACTAATTGAATTATGGCATTTATTTCTCAATCAACCTGGTATTTTTTAGGTGCCTTCCAAAGAGAGAAGATAGGGTTAGGCTAACTGGAAAATGACCCGTTGTTTCTCAGTCAGCCTGATTTTTTTTATTCTTACTGCAATGAATCTATGCAAGTTCAGGGTTTTTAGAAAATAATAAAATGTTTGCTCAAATAACCTGCTGTACCTGACCGAACCTGAAAATTTCATTTTAGGTCCACCAGAACACGACAAAGAAAAGTTCCATCGAACCGTAACCCAATCCGAACACGACAAAAATAATTTCCTTGAACACGAAACTGTACCTGAACCTAAAAATTCCATTTGGTTTGAAGCCGGAATTCGACCCTAACCCAACAAAAAACTCCATCGAACCACAAACTGGTCCAAAGAGGACATAAAACTTCCGTCAAAACTCTACCCGAATTAAACCCAAAAATTACATTTGAAGTCAACCGGAAAACCGACGTGAACCCGAAAAAAAATTTCATTCAACCATAACCCGTTTTGAACACTACAAAATTATATCCATCGTCATAAAATTCGACTCAAATTTGTTAATTCCTTTTGACATCAATACGAAATCCGACCGAAACCGACAAGAAAAATTCTACTGAACTGCAACCCGATCCGAACACAACAAAATAATTTCCGTCTACATGCAACCCGACACACTTCAACCTGAAACCTAAATGCTTCAAACTGATAGGAAGTTAATTCATCTTTTAATGCATCTATGATCTCATGACTAATAACAATTTAACCTTTTACGTATAAAAATGGATATTTCTATTTTCTTTATTATTCAAATATAGTAAAATAGAGTAGCGGACTCTGTATCGGCCGAATTATTTCTGATTTCTAATATCTTGTCTGGTTGACTACATTTTTTTTTCTGTATGTTCACTCTAAAATATTGCTTGGGTGTCAGATTTAGAATTTTGGAAGGTGGGATGTAGCGATTTTGAGAAACAAATTAATGAAAATAAGCAGAATTATCTTTAAGATGAATTGAGTTTATTGTATGAAGTTTTTAAAATGATTGCTATAATTACACTTTTAATTTTATTTGTAAAATTCTTTTGTTCAATTTTATTTAATTTTATTAACAGATACTTTTTAGTTGTTAAAAAAATATAATTTAATCGAAAAAAAATTTAAACGAATATCTTGAAGCATATCTTCAGTATATTCTTCTGGAGTATATCTTGAAGCATTAATTTATTGCTACTAAATTACTAACAATTAAAAAAAATGTTTTCTTTACTTAATACTAAAAATTATTAGTTTTATTTAATTTAGGAATGCGGTTTGCTTTCTTGTTCGTATTTTAATTGTATTGGGTTTGGAACGGGTAGCGTATCGAATAAAAATATTTTTTTGAGTTCTTGTTGCTTTCAAATGAATTGATTGGTTTTGGGTTCTGTTACAACCCCACGTGATAAGGATTCTACAATTGAATCAGTTCGCTCTTTGTTGGTGTCCACTGTTCAAGCGTACAAGTGTATAAATGAATAAGGATTAGGAATTGAAAAAGTGTTTGCTAAATAGAGATATCCGCTATAAGGAAATATCCGTTATGGAGGCTTTAATGTGAATAAAATTTTCACAAGAAAAAATGTTTTGGACTTTCTCTTAAAAATCGGCTCAACTTCAGCCCGACCCACAAGAGACAAAACTGACAAACATGAAACCGACCTTAAGCCGAAAGAAATCAACCCGATCCGTAACCAGAAAATGTAGCGCCAACGCTACTTCACTCAACCCGACCCGAGGAAGGACTCTAATTCAGGTTAATTTGCCGTATTGACAAGGTATTGAATGATTACGTATAATTTTAACATAAAAAATATGAGTAGGAATTTCAAAAGCTCATAACATATGTATAAAAAAACTATATTTTTGACAGATTCTATTTACGCGACTGATAGTAGTGAATACTTCATTTTTATCTTAAGGATATAATTTGTGAAACTGAGCTGTGCAGAAGCATCAATAGTATCAACATATAAGATAGAATTTAATGTTATCAGTCCATTACTTGGAAAGATGGGTTACTAGTGGAAATGATTATAAAAAGCAAATAAGAAAATTGTTGAATTAATTAAATTTGCACATGGGAAGATTTTTAATGTTTTCCCATTGTTATTTAGAAATGGGTTGCTGAATAAGAATAATTATAATGCACATATAATTCATCAGCAATTTTATAGCTACAGAACTTTTTTATATATGTTTTATATTTATATTCATTAGCAATACTTCTTCTATGGTGAGGGAATGATTTTGGAATTAATTACTTTTTTAATTAATATATATATATATTTAATAAATTAGTATTTATTATTATCTCATGATACTCGGAAAACTTTAAAATACTGCCTCATCTGTATATTTAATTATTGCTGAAATTAAGTATATGTTTTACAATAATTTTCATTTAGCGACCCATCGTCTTTACGTAATCCTGGGAAAACATAAAAAATATTTTTAACAGCAGAAATAATTGATATAGCACATTTCTTATGTACCGTAAGATTTCTGACACATACTGTCGAACTTTGTGACACATTTTGAAGTTTTTCTCACACCAGCTAGTCTGTTTTATAAGTAACCCAAAACTGACTATTGATAAATATTGATATATCGTTTTGCTATATAACCACGTATTGCACCAATCTTAATCTTCAGTATGAACTGAGAAATTTAAGTTTAAAGATGTCATAAAGTTACCCCATTGGGTCACTCGTACTTTGTAACAAGTGTGTTTGCTTTGAAATTCAAGATAAAGAATTCGTGAATGATTTCAACTCTCAAAAATTATGATGTAAACTTCAAAAATTATATTTTTATTTCATTGATTTTTACAATCGATCCACCCTTCTTCACTGCAATGTATCGAATAGCGTTTTGCATTTTCCTGTAAAAGCATCACTTCTTTAATTATAATAATAATGATTAATAATAATTCATACACATACTTTCTCTTAAAATACAGCAGATCCTTTTTAATTTTATATTTCGAAATTTTCAATAAAAAAAAAAATAGCACGCTGGAATTTTTTTTTTAGAAGTCATGCAAGCAAAAGGACACCCCAATATAATGAGTATTATCTAGCAAGAAAATGAGGATTACAATATAAACGATGAAATTATATAAGATGAGGAAATATTCAACAAGAAATACAGTTATATTTTGCGCGTTAGTAAATGGCAGTGTACAAAATATATGAAATGATCAAATGTAGAAATACTGTTTTTGTTTTCTAATCAGATCAAAAATGCATAAAGATCGAAAACTGATTTCACCAATAGCCCTAATACGCTATCACTCACGGATTTTTCCAAACACCCGTAGCCTTGAACGAGAATGAAATATTTCGGCATATAATATCTTTCATAAATCGATGAAGAAAAATTCTGGGAATGTGCTGTATCCCGTCTGAAACATATTAAGAACTTTTCCTAGAGTAAAATCTTAAAGGAAGACATTGAGGACATTCTCGAAGTTTGAGTCATTCTATTTTCTCTTTTTTTCTTTCGGTGCCAAACCGAAAGATGGGGTCAATTCTTAGAAAATTTGGTGCTCTTTCCTTCCTTTAGACATCATAGTCACGCTTTTTTTCTCTAGACGTCGTAACCATGTCGCTTCCTCTGGCTTGTTGGACATCAGCAGCACTAATGCTTCAGCCCGGTACAGCGGAACATTAAACTTTTTGGGTCTCTGATTACACGACATTTTGTTATTTTCTTTCCTATTCTTATTCAATGCTTTCAAGAACACTCGTCCCACCTGTTCCGAAATCAATATTAAACTGTCTTCGAGGATTGCTTTAAGAAGCCGTTCCAAAACTTCGTTTCTGTTTAGTGGATAGATTCGTCCGAATTCCCAGAATGAGGTTTTTCTTGTCATGGGTTCCTTCAGAAGACACGGAAATTCGTCCTTTTGTACGTTTATGCATTTAGTAAAAGAGTTGTTTTTTCAATTTCACAGCACCTCTCACCAAGGGATTTTAGAGGGCGGAAAAATATCACATCAAGCGGCTGAAGGAGATGCGTCGAATTTGGAGAGAGTGCGAGATGAGCTTAATGTTATTTTTCTTACAAAGACGTAGAACTTCTAGACATATATGAAAGTTTAACTTATCCTCGATTATTGCATTTGGACCATCTTGTAATTTCATAATGTTTCACGTCTGTATTGTTACTGAAAATACAAAATATACCTTTGTGGTACTTTAAGGGAAATTCGTTGTGTCACAATGTAGCCCTATTAAGTGTCCATATTTTGATTATGCTGTTATATCTCCCAGAAAAATTACCTTACAAAGGTTATATTACTCCACAGCCTGACTGACAGAAAACAAAAAAGAGTACTTACCTGCGTTAACTGGTTCTCTTATGCTTTACACTGTTAAAAATTTTGCAGCATTCTGGCAGGTAATTCGACCGTTTTTTGAAAAAACGGTTTCATAACCATAATTTAATTATATTCTGACCATAAAATGGCCAATAATATGGTCAGAATAGTGTTAAAATTACGGTTGTATAACCGTTTTCGAAAAAAAACGGTCAAATGACCTGCCAGAATGCTGCAAATTTTTAACAGCGTAGGCTTTAGCACACAAAGTATCCGGTTTTCAAGACAACAACTCAGGATAAAGTTGCAACCTTATGCCCGCTAGAGAGAACTGGCCAGATGTTTAAGCTTTTGGCAATCGTCGTTAGGTGACGTGGTACACCGTACTAGGAGATGGGACTGTCGTTTAATACTTTCCTGCTATCGCGGTCAGTGCGGGAGAGTCGAAGCATGAAAACCGGATCATGTGTCAAAAAGTAACTCCATCTTACGGTAGTTATATATTTATTTTCATTTTGCATTTCTTCTTTGTACGTAATGCTGCAAAAAGAGTAAGAACATGCCTTATCTGAAGATTTTATGGATATTTCTTCACGGGTAGATTGTGTAGTATACCTTTAGATAAAAATGAAATATCCACTAACATTAGACTTTCAGTCGTGTAAATGAAATAAGACAGTATTCTTATAAATTTTTCCATAATTGTTTTTAGTTCCTGCGCCTATTTCTTTATATTAGAATTATGCATAATCATTCACTAGCTTCGACATATTGCAGTATCTGGGTTTGAGTGTTGCATCGTGTTGGATAACCTGATTTCTTCCGAAAACGGCACAAACAGCAAGACGGGTCGGAACTACATGATTTTCGTTTTAGGTCGGGTTGGCTTTTTTGCTGTGGATAGGATTAACTTTCATTGTTGCGAGTTCATATCGGTTTCAGATTAGGTTTTGACTCTTGCAGGATGGTGTCGAGTTGTACCGAATTTTCAAAAGAAATCCCAAGTACTTTTTCAGATAAAAAATGTATAAAGAATAATACCTGCATAATGGAAACTCTCCAATAGCGAACATTTCTATATAGCAAACATCTCTATATACAGAACAATTTTTAATTTTTAACACTTGTCTTAGCACTTAACACTTACAGGATGCATAGGAAAGTCCCTTTAACCTAAAAAAAGTCCTTCCGGCCAGTGCCGGGAGGAAGAGGTAGCTTTCATATTCCTTATTTTTAAAAAGCCAACTTATATCATTCAAACACACGAAGCTCAATTTAGTGGAAGCCGAATATAGGAGATTCAATACCAATTTTTATCAATATAATGAATGAGAATTTCGCGAAATTAGTCATCTTTATCCAAGCTGTTTTTCTTTAAAGTAACATATATTTGGCTGCGAAATTCGACGATTTCTTAAAGTGCCTGCCATTTTAAGACAACATGGTGGATGAGGCTAACCAGTGAACTTGGTCGAGACCTTAGTAATTGCTGTGCACATGCTCACTCACATCGGAATCGGTTGATATATACGAGTGCTGTCGCAATCAAAAAATCAGATTTTTCAAAATGTCACCCACAATAGAAATTGAAACTGCTATATGTGAGCCATTTTTTAAGGTAAAGACAAACAAAAAATGCTCCTGAATCCTTATATCAAGGTCAAATACTTAAGAAAGAAACCTTTTTCAATTTCTAATTTTTTTGCACCTCACTTTAAATATATATATATTTTTTAATTTAATGGCCGCCATTTTGAAACAAGATGGCTGATGAATCTGGCCAGCGAACTTGGTCGAGGTATTGGTGTATACTATCCACATGCCTTCTTACATCGAAATAGGTGAATACGTGTGTTATCGCGTGACAAATACAAGATCGTTTCAAAATGTTAGCCATGCTAGAAATTCAAAGTGCTATACTTTAACCATTTTTTAAGATATTAACAAAAGAACAAATGTTCAGAAACAAAAACTGCTCCAAAATCATTCTATCAAGGCCAAACACATAAAAAAAAACTTTTTCATTTTCCAATTTTTTAATACCTCATTTTAAATTTTAAATTTAATTTTTTTTAAAAAGGCAACCCTTTTGAAACAAGATGGCGAATGAAGCTGGCCAACAAACTCGGTCGAGACATTGGTATGTACTATGTACAGGCCATGTTACATCCAAATCGGTTCATAAATACACCTGTTATCGCGTGACAAAAATCAGGTCGTTTTAAAATGTCAGCCACAATAAAAATTCAAAATGCTATTACTCAGCCATTTTTTTAGATATAGTCGAAACAAAAACTGTTCCGGAATCTTTGTATTAAGGTCAAACACATACGAAAAAAATCTTTTTCATTTTCCAAATTTTTGGTATCTCATTTTAATTTTTTAATTTTTTAATTTTTTTTAAATGGCGGCCATTTTGAAACAAGATGGCGGATGAAGCTGGCCAACGAACTCGATCGAGATATTTGTATGTACTTTGTACGCACCAAGGTACTTCCAAATTGGTTCATAAATACGCCTATTATTACGTGACAAATATCAGGACGTTTCAAAATGTCAGCCACGCTAGAAATTCAAAATGCTATAACTCAGCCATTTCTTAAGATATAGACGAAACAAAAACTGCTCCCGAATCTTTTTATCAAGGTCAAACACATAAGAAGAAAATATTTTTTCAATTTTCAATTTTTTGGTACCACATTTCAAATTAAAATTTTTCTTAAAAATTTAAATGGCCGCCATTTTTAAACAAGATGGCGGATGAAGGTGGCCAACAAACCCGGTCGAGACATTGGTATGTAATATGTATAAACGAAATTACATCCAAATCGGTTCATAAATACGCCTTTTATCGCGTGACAAAATTCAGGACGTTTCAAAATGTCAGCCACGCTAGAAATTCAAAATGCTGCAACTCAGCCATTTTTTCAGATATAGACGAAACAAAAACTGCTCCGACATCTTTGTATAAAGATCAAATACATAAGAAAAAAGTATTTTTACATTTTCAATTTTTTGGTACCACATTTCAAATTTTAAATTAAAAAAAAAAATTTAAATGGCCGCTATTTTGAAACAAAATGGCGGATGAAGCTGGCCAACGAACTCGGTTAAGACATTGGTATGTACTATGCACACACCGAATTACATCGAAATCGGTTTATAAATACGCCTTTTATCGCGTGACAAAATTCAGGACGTTTCAAAATGTCAGCCACGCTAGAAATTCAAAATGCTATAACTCAGCCATTTTTTAAGATATAGAAGAAACAAAAACTGCTCCGGAATCTTTGTATAAAGGTCAAATACATAGGAAAAAAATATATTTCCATTTTTAATTTTTTGGTAGCACATTTCAAATTTTAAATTTTTTTTTAATTTTTAAATGGGCGCCATTTTGAAACAAAACGGCGGATGAAGCTGGCCAACGAATTCGGTCGAGACATTGGTATGTACTATGTACACACCAAATTACATCGAAATCGGTTCATAATTACGAGAGTTACAGTGTGACATAGGTCAGATATATATATATATATATATATATATATAAATTTTGAACGGAGTGTGGTTTCGGGGTCTGGGGGTCATGATCGATGAAAATATACCAAAATTTTTTGAAATCGCTTTCCTCCGAACGGCTGCAATAGGTAGCTTTTTGTAATGAAAGCTACCTAATACTTGCGAACGATGAGAGCTAAAGCTATTCAAGTGAGGTAACGTTATAGTAAAGCGACTACGCCCGACCTAATGCAAAACACAGCAGCGCCCTTAATGATGAAATTTGGAAGATAGCCATTGTAAATCGAAAATGAAAAGAGATAGAGCAAAATTTCCAGTTAGAAAGTTTTAGAACATCAATTGATTAGTACGAAACGACATTTGGTTCATACGGATAAGATAAATCGTTGCCTGTATACCCAAAAATGTCCGAAATCGATGAGCGACGAATCTATTTTACATATTCACATTTAGGAAATGTAGCAGTGAGCAATTACAGATTATAACGTACTGTAATGTCTGTAAAAATATAATTTCCAATGCATTTAAAATTTTAGTTTAACCCTTTCATCGGGCAGAAAATTTTATTAAAATATTCTTGTTCTCATTTGTCAGTTTTGGAATTAAAATTAGGTGACTAGACGTCCAGCCACCACCCTTGAAAGGGTTAAATCTATGTCGTCGTATTGAAGAAGCTTGCGATAGACGTTCCATGCTGAGATATGTGCATGCAGAATTACTCTCACGAATATAAACTTATATCGTGAGCAATGGTGAACTTTTCGAACATACAGAATATTAACGTTTTATCATTGTGAGGCAGTTATTCTTTTTTTTGTGTGTGTGTAATGTAATGAAAATGTATTGAGATAAGTACGTATTTATACAATGAATTGTTCGTATGTCTTCATACTTCCGACTATTCCATTCAAAAGTATACACGAAATGGAGTGCATCGATTTCAGATATTTTTGTGTATACAAGTGAAGATTTATCTTATCCATGTAAAACAAATACCGTTTCGTACTAATTAATTGATGCTCTAAAACTTTCTAACTGGAAATTTTGCTCTGTCTCTTTTTGTTTTCGATTTGCAATAGTTTTCTTCCAAATTTCACTACTAGGGGGGCTGCTGTCGTTTGCATTAAATCGGGTGTAGTCGCTTTCTTACCGTTACCTCACTTCGTAGCTGCAGCTCTTTCCGTTTGCAAGTATTTTCAGTTTAAAGGGACTTTCCTATGCACCCTGTATATGTAAGCTTTTGCCTCTGAATAATAGAAACCTCCAAATAGCGAACTGATTCAAGGGTAGAATCCCTCGGGTATGCGCTTTATCCTACCCGAAATCGAAATACAGTCGGACCTCTATTTAACGAACCTCTATTTTGCGAATTTCTCTATTTTGCGAACTTTTACTTGGAACCAAGAACATTTTGCAAATTTCTTCGTAAAATAACCTCCAAATAGCGAAGTGCATTCTCTATTTAACGAACTTTTCCTTGAGATCTAATTTTTCCTTTTCCCTATTTTTTAAAATATTACTGGACTTTTCAAACTTATTCTTTCTCTTAGCACATTTTATGATGATCAATGACCATGAACAGGTCTTACCATGCACCTAACTCAACGAGAGCAGTAAAATTGCAGTAATTCTTTGCTTTCCATCCAAGAAGTGCAAAGTTTCAATATTCCCTTTTAACCCTCAATAGAGCTGCCCCATATCCTTAAACTATAGTTTCCCGTTTTCTAGATTGTTGATCATGATCAATCGTGTTAATAATTTCGGTTCTTGTGGCTTAAAAATGTCAAAGCGAAAGTGCTTGAGCATCAAAGGAAAAAAATATATATATTCTTGATGAGGTGGATAAAGGCGTGAAGAAAAAGAATACTGCTTTAAAATTTGGTATTCCTCCAAACATCTTATTAACCACTATAAAAAATCGTGATTTTAATGTAAAATTATTTTTTAACTGAAAATACAATGTATTTCCAGACAATGTTTTGTTTCATTCTTATTTCCCTTGCAGTTTTCTTTTTGATGGGTAAAATAAATAAAACAAATAGATATAATTTATAAAAAAAGTGTAACTAATTACTTCTTAATTATATTTAGTGTTTATGGACTTAAATTACGTTTTATGTAGTTTAAAGTATATTAAAAAGTGACTCTCTATTTAACGAATTTTTCATATAACGAACATTTTTTCGGGATTTAGCTACTTCGTTAAATAGAGGTCCGACTGTATTCATTTCGAAGTCAACCCTCAACCTAATGCGAAACTAAAAATATAATTTTCGTCGTGCCACAACATTGTCTAAATCGCACACACTTAGGTGAGAACCCGAAATGAAATTAAACTAATAGTTTGTTTTAAAATTATTAACAACGAACGAAGACATTTTCTAAAAGAAAATTACTAAATTAGTAGCATTAGATTAATGCGTCAGCAGATGCACTTAATCATTCGTTTTAAATTGGAAAATATAGTTTTTTAATAACTAGAATCTGCTAATATATAATAATAATAATAAAATGTTAATTATATCAAACGTCTTAAAAACCTTAATAGAATAAACTTAATTCATCCGAAATATAGTTTTGGCTAGTTTCATTAAATTGTTTGTAAATTCCCAACACCCCCATCTTTCAAAAACCTAAAATTGGCCTTCAAGAAACATTCTACAGTAAATCCGACTTACAGAAATGAAATTACAGTCACCCAGAATCGAAAAAAAAATTAGCGACAACGGGAACCCGAGCCAATTTCGTGTCCGCTATTCAGCGATTTTACTATATGTGAATATTAAGGAATATAGATATAAGTCCATTCTCCCATATAAAAAATAAAATTGGTATTAGTGATATAATCCTAGACTACTTTTCATAATTGTATTAAAAGTTGAATTAATTTTCTCTCATTTAGTGGTAGGGTTGAAAATTTTTGGATTCTGGTTGAAATATGTCGTGTTTGGGCTGGGTTGCATATCGATGTAAATTACTTTGCTGTGTTCGGATCGGTATGTGGTTCGGTAGAGATTTTTTTTTCCGGTTTGGATCAGATTGCTTGTTGACTTTGAATGGAATTTTCATGTATTGTTCAGTATGAGTTTCGAAATTATATTGTTGTGTTCGAATCGGGTCGCGGTTTTAAAAATATTCTAATGTTTTGGGTCCGGTTTCGGTTTGACGTCAAATATAGTTACAGATTGGCAGTATGAGTTTCGAAATTATATTGTTGTGTTCGAATCGGGTCGCGGTTTTAAAAATGTTCTAATGTTTTGGGTCCGGTTTCGGTTTGACGTCAAATATAGTTACAGATTCCAGTCGGGTTTCATGTCGCGGAAATTATTTTGTCGTATTTGGATCGGGTTGCGGTTCGATGGATATTCAGGTTGTGTTCGGGTTGAGGGTTGACTTCAAATGTATTTCTCAGGTTCAGATTCGGTTGCATTTCGGAGGAAATTATTTTGTCGTGTTAGGACTGGGTTCGGTTTGATGGAACTTTTCTTTGTCCAGTTCGGGTTAAATTATGGACAAATAGAAGTTTTCCGCTCGTGTCGGGTACAACACGATATTTGGACAAACAGTTAGTCATATTCTAATTAGCCAAAAACTGCATAGACTCATTGCAGTAAAACTTAAAAAAAAATCAGGCTGATCGAGAAACATGAGACCATTTCCCAATTAGCTTAACTTTATCTAGGCACTTTAGAATAAGCCTGAAATATATAGGCTGATTGAGAAATAAATGGCCATATTTCATTTAGGTTAACGCTCTCTAAGATCTTTGAAATAACCCCGAAATATATCAGGCTGATTTGAAAAAGTTGGATGATTCTCCAGTTAACTTGGCTGTTTTCAAATGAACCGTTGACATAAACCGTTACATATAATGCTTACATATAAAGCATATTACATATAATAATTACATATAACATATAATGTTTGCATAAAAAATTTTGGTTGGTTTGCAAAGGGAATAAAGGGATGTTTCATATGTTACAGATACGATACAGTATCGTATCTAATAGATCTATACAGTCAAGCAGAAATAAATATTTTAGTGGGTATTGTGGCATGATCTGAAAAAGGTGACAATACTTCATTTTTGTGGTACTGTCGCGTCATCGAATTTTCGTATGAAATTTAAAAATGTTATACCGTTTGACTCGTAAATTTTAAATATTTCGAACTTTCTCGTTCAGCTTTGTATAATATGAGAAGAGAAAGGACCATGCCTTCCTTTGGCGTTTTACTATGTCATCGAATTTCAATGGAGAAACCTTTGGAGAAATTATCAACGGAGAATGAAAATCGGAAATTAGGTGTTTCACGTTTAAGAATAAAACGGACATTTCATAGCACGCACACGACGAATTTCAGCGTACATCTTCCACTTTTCGTGATTTTATCGCATTTTGTGCTCAGCAAGTTGATTTCATTATAAATATCGTTAAAATATCTTCATTATTGTCAAAATACCGGACTCTGATTACACTGAATTTTCCAGTAATTTTGCTAAATGAGTAGATTTAATCCCTGGTTTTCTATTCAAAAATTATTTGTTTTAATGTACTCTACCTTGTCTTAAATTTTCTTAATGTTATTCTCCGAAACCTCATGTTGAGGGCTTATAGGAAACTCTAGATTATCGAAATAGTGCATTCTCTAAATCTCAATATGATTTTGAAATTCATCTTAGATATTTACTGATGTAGTCACGTTTAGTAATTAAAAATGAGTATTTATGAAATTAGAAATATCATATAAGTTGAATTGAAGCATAATACTACGTAAAATTATTTAATTTTGATTTTAATTTCTATGACGATGATATAATGCATTCTCAGAATAAACCTTATAAGGAAAATATGTTTATACAATATCTTAATAAATATTTTGTCGTTTGATTTTCAATATTAATCATTGAAAAAACGCCCACGTTCGTTTAGCATATGAATAGCCTTTTTCGTAAATTCTCAAAATAAATTAAACGACTAAAAGCTTCTGTCTCTTCACTAAAGCTATCTCACTGTTTGCAGTATTTTTATCTACAGTTTTGCTGCTATACAAGTTATAATATGTGCAATTATGCATTTAAACTCTTTTTTTTTATCTTGTTAAGCGAAGTAGTATATTTTTATTTTGAGTGCTTACCTGAATATCTGCTCTTTTATTATCAATAACGATCCTTTAAAGACTATGTTTACGAACGTAATTACCAGGTTTTTGAAATATTTTCTCTTGAAAACCGCTAATTAGGAAATATGACGATATCTTATTTTAGTTTTTAATTTGTTAATGAGCGAATAAAACTTAAAGGAAATATTTCATTTTATAAATAAGTTATATTTGTTGGAGAAATTAATCGATATCGTGATAGAAAATCTTGTTTTCTTTAAAAATATATACATAGATAGTAAAATGAACTGAGTCAGACTACAGTAATTTAAATCGGAATTGCGAATGGATTTTGCATACTGAGTAGAGGTTAAAAAATGTACTTGCCTAAGCATTGTGATAACGTATAAATTTTTAGAAAGTTCCCACTTTCACACACAGATATTAAATATACAAAAGTATAAATACAGAACCCCCCCCCCCCAAAAAAAAAAAAAAAACAAACAAAAAACATGTTAATGGAAATTTAAGACACGGTTTAAGAAGGGATGTCCAATGTTTGAACAAAACCGATTAAAAAAATTCTCAGAGGCAATAAAGTAACAATATATATGATAATACTATCATATGAAATTATTGCTAAACCGTATAATGATCAAGTAAGTTGTAATCGCTCAATATTCATCTACAGCTAGCCATTAGACCTACAATCGATAATCATAATTGCAGAAAACATTTAAAAATCTTTCACCCATATGTCGCTCTTTTGGAGGCACCTTTCGTCCATTGTTTAAAGTTGTCTGGTGTGATTAATGACTTGCTTATTGCGCCAATTGGATACAGACAGATACGAATTACAAGGCATTTTACCCGACTGCCGAGAAAGGTTATGTGTTTCACGCGTATCTGGGTCTGTGGATTTCTTTATACCATCGAAACATCCCGACGGCTGGATGGATTTTAATGAATGAGGTCACTATCGATTTGTCTTAGCCGTCCGATGGTTATAGGCTAGGTTTTGTTTTTATAAATTCAAAATGACAGCCATAAAATGCAAAATGGTGGTACAGACTAGGTAATTTTTTTACGCACCATATTGAGTGGCATATCATTGGATAGGTCTTTCAAAATAAAGACGATGTTTCATTGGCTAATTTACAGTAAGAAGCTCCATTTAAATATTACACAACCTGGAAGTTGTGTAGGTAAGATGTCTAGCTTTACTGTAACTCTAACCATCATAGACATCTATAGGCCTCATCAAAACAGTGTTTATAGATAGGAACGAACAATTAAACACACTTTCAAAGTCATCAATACGAGTAAATAAAAAAATAGGTAAGTAATATAAAAAATAGATTAACATGAATGAGAAATGATTAATTAGTTCGTCGGGATTTTTGATTTTTTAAGTTTAATTATTACTTATTAAATAATTGTGTCTGAAGTAACATTTCATAAACTGGTGAATCTGTACAAATTTATCTTTCATACTGATCGCATTAGCATCACAAACATACAAAATTAATTAATATTAGGTAACATGATATTAAAATGATATATTAAAGTTTTAAAAAGAAGTAGGGTTACTAAAGTTTTAAATTTATTATTCCAAAATTTAATTATATGAAATAATTTTTTACTCATTTTAACGGAAAATTCAATGATTATTAACTTGTGTTTGCTCTCTGTTTTCATAAGCCAAAAAGAGAATTGTGCATTTGTTCGACGTGTGCGTTTGTTGTTTTGTTGTTGTGGTTCCGACTACGGCAGAAACTTTGTGGGAAGAGGTTATGCAAAGGCCGTTAACAAATTTAAATAGAAACAAACACTATATTCTATAACAAAAAAAAAAAAAAAAATAAAATAAAAAAAATCTTTGAATTTCCTGTAAAAGCAAGTATTAAATATTAGACATAATTCATTTGGTATGATTAAAATTAAAACTTTATTAAAACTTTATGTAACCCTAATACTTACTAAAACCTCACACACGTCTACAACTTGATGTTCTTCGTGTACTTTGATTCTTTTTGCTTGTAGCAGATATTTTTTTATTACAAAACTTCTAAATCCGAAGTTGTTTTCATTTTAATATACATTAAAGTTGATTGCGTCAGGTTGAATTTTTCAGCAGCTGCACTGGTGGAAATTGAAGGGATTTTTTTGAAGAAATTCTCTACTTTGAGAATGTTTACCCGATCTAGGTTTAGATGGTTTTACGTCCTCCAGTCTTTTTTAATTCAGTTGTTTTATTTTTATCATATCTCTTAAATCTCTCTTTTAATAATATCTCTTCGACAAATTTCTATTTTCCCCTCAACTTTAAAAGTGTTAACGAGAATAATTTTATCTTTTCCATCATTGTTTTCCCATCATTTGACAATGTGCTGAGTAAATTCATCATTATCATTTCGATGTAGTTTAAAAG
Source organism: Maratus speciosus (assembly GCA_963932465.1). Classification (NCBI taxonomy): domain Eukaryota; kingdom Metazoa; phylum Arthropoda; class Arachnida; order Araneae; family Salticidae; genus Maratus; species Maratus speciosus. The sequence continues at coordinate 350,192,211 of OZ010788.1, read as the reverse complement.
CAAAGTTAAAGACAAAAGCAATGTTATATTACGAATTATTAATAATTGAATTATCTCTAAAAATAGTAATAAGTACTAGATATATTTAATTTGGTAATAATGAAATAATAATATTAGTTATCCTATTTCTTCTTTAAGCACAGTATTAACTCTTTGCTCTTGTTTAACACAAAGAACTTTTTGCTTTGAAAAATTATTTCGATGTTTAAGAACTTAAAAATATAATACATACATATGTATGTGTGTCTGTATATAGCACCCGAGAGCCCAAGCCCCGCTTGGTAATTTTTCCTACGTTCATATATTATTTAAGGGAAGAAAAATTTTATTATTTATTTCTAAGTAAAATTAAGTTTTAATTTTTAAACGTTTAATAATAAATTTCGATGAACCTCTTCTGAGTGTTTACTACATCTATTATTCTAATATATTTCAGGCCTGGATGTTCTTTAAATATGAATTATAAGTTTGCGCATACATTTCCGCATTCTATAAAATATAATTGATTTATTGCCAGGATATTCAATACTTCTTCCAATTCAATAACACAGATGACTGACGATTTTTTAAGATAAATTTAATTTGGTCAATTGTAAGTCAGCTTAAGGGATTTCGCCTCTGAACCCCGGAAAAAAAAGTTGAATATTTCAAACATAAAAACAAATATATGTGCTAGTTCACAAAAAACAATGAAAATGAATTCGAACTACTGCATATATTCTTTAACAATATACGCGAACATTCTTTTAACCATCAAATCAGCAGCACCCTAATTGAGTTTCTAGAGCGACATTATTCGGACGTAAAAATTTTTGACACAATTATTCATGATGATGCAAGAAGTTGTAGAAGAACTGAAGCGACGTACAAATAACAAAGGAATAAATCCTCCGCATGTCAAATTTCTCTTAACGCTGCAAGAAAGTACTGATTATCAAAGATGTAATGTCTCTATGACTATTAAAGTACGCGCTATCCATTAATCCATTTCCTTTTCCAGATAATGAAATGATTGTGCATCAGCGGTCAATATTTATACGTATACACGCACGCACTTATGCATGTATGTATATATATAGCGCAATTCTAGCCTACGACTCTGGTAGCCTGAACCGAAATTAGATATCTAAATATAATTCCCATAGAGTAAAAATCTTGCCATAATAATATTGCTGATCACTGGCAAGTAGTACTGTCTCGAACTCCATATACGAAAGATTAGCGAAAAAAAAAAGTTTTAAAAATATCAGTGCAAGTTTTTCTGAATCGAGGCCTATTTAAATAGTTTTATCCTACTCGAAATAGTACATAAGTCATATTCTATGAAAATCGTTGTAGCTATCGTCAATGTATAGTAGTAATTTTAGGGCCGAGTTTGTTTTAACTTAGCAAAATGACTTTTTCTGAATTCGAGATTTTCTAGATTATTTTTTCATGCTCTAGCTGTATAGCATTAAAGCTAATTTTGAAAATTGTTAGCGCCAGTTTTAAGACCATCCATATTCATGTTGCTGAACGATGAACAGTATTGGTGAGAACATCGATAACAGAAGTTTAACTAAAAAAAAAAAATGCTTAAAATTATCGAAATGAATTTTACTGCAATCGACCTGGTTATATGGCTTTCAAGTATTCGAATTAGTACATGATGTTAATTTCTTGAAAATCCACCACCCTGTTTTCAATCCTTCTATATATAAAAAAAAAGTTTTGATTTGGAAATGGACCAATGAAAATCTGCGTAGATATTCCGGGTAGAACTCATCCAATTTAAATGCTTAAGCCAAGCCCTCCTTATCGAAATAACAGGCCTCGCAATCGCTAAGTTTCCTTTGTCCGCTGTACACGTGGTTAGAAAACACATAGTTTTCCGTGACTAGCGCCATTTAACGTGAGAAACAGAAATATTTTTTAATTTGTTTTCCATTTGTCTTTTACCATTTTCTTTACGATGTGCTTTGTAGTTTGCAAATGATAGTTGTTAATCTTAAAATTTTCATATGTTCTAGACATTTTATTTAAAAAATGAACTTATTTTACTGTTAAACAAAAATGTTTACTGCTGTATTTTGTTATGTAAATAAATGATGGTAATAATAGTAATAATAATCAGGAAAGAAAATTATTTTACCATGAATTTCTCAGTGATATTAGTTATTGAAATAAATGGATAGCATCTAGATCCGGAAAATGTAAAATATTTCATTTTCTCTTTTATATTTTGAAATATGTGATTTATTTTATTTCTGCTATTTCTTTTCTTTTTACAATTAATTTCACCTTACAGTATTAATTTAACATCGCTCCTTCAATTTGCTTCAATGCACAGTCTCATTTATTTATTTATTGGCCTACCATTTGTTTTATTTTTGAAGGTATGGGGGATCATTTCAGTTTAACATACTTTAGATGAAAGCTTCACTGTTTTTTCATATAAAGTTTGTATGTATTAATCTATGGAAAGTTTCATAATTGGCTCCACAGCCAATTGGCCTATCTTGGCGGGCATAGTTTGGTGCGTAATTAATTTCCTTGTTTTAACTCACATATGTTATGTAAGTTTTCCTAAAATGTATCAAAGTACTTTAGGAAAGTTAAAACACGCATAGATACACATAAAAACAGACTGAAGTCATAAACACTTAAAAAATTGGAAAAATAAAGTTTAATAATCACTTAAATTTATACATGTCCCTCAACTTTCCGCAAATACCGTATTCTTGTCATGCTACGATATTGGTGTTTGTAAATCTTAATTTGAGTATTCTTCCTTAATCAGACCTAGAGCCAATTGGCGTAAGTGTAGTTTGGCGCAAAATTAATTTTATTTTTAAACCGTATACTTGATACCACGTTAGTAGTATATTTAAAATAAAAAATTGTGTCAACTTGTAGAACTTGGTGAGTAGTTTGGCGATTTATATAATTTGGCGAAATTGGTCGAAGAGATAATTAACAAGTACCCTGAAAAAATATCAATAAATCTTATATTTAAATCTTCATTTTTGATATGTTTCATTTTTTAAAGCCAGAACATAATTGTGCGAAATATTTTTTTTACGTCTTTATTTTACTGGAATTCGAAAAATATGTTATATGTTTTGCCAATAACACAACATTTTCAATATTTTACTATGCATTTGTTTATGGAGTATTACCAGGAGTATACACCAGTGGCGTAACTTACGGGACAAAGTCAGCTAATAAGTTGGCAATTATCGGGGACATTTTCACCCATAGACTTTCTCCGGATCGTCAAGTCTTTTTTATGATAAGGGAGTCTTGGCTTAAGCATGGCCATAGCCTACTGTGATATATAACGGCCCGCGCATTTCGCCGAAAAAGTGAAGTCGGATCCAACTTCAAACCCTGAACCAAAACTTCACAACGTGCTCTTTGTTTCTCAACGTGCCCTGCCCAGATAGAAGCTTGTTTCTCATCGTCGAGGTTTCAGAATCATTGATCGTATTTTCATGTAATAAATTAAATATTTATATTCTTCAATTTCCTTCGATTTAAAAGGCTATTTTACACAAATTGTAGCATTTTAGTGTTATACATACTTTTAAGATTAGCAAAATTATTTATTGTTTACCTTGATCGTTTGGTTCATTCATGAAAAATGCCGGTTCTGTTATTCTTTTTTGAATGTCTCGTATTTATATAAAAATAGCTTGGTTTCATATACACGTTTTAAAATTAAAATTTGTCTTTTATCAAACTACAGTTCTCATAACTGACTTGAAGCAGCTATTTTTGATTAATTTACTGTTACCGGTAAAATATTTGTTTTTAATATCGCCCGAACCAAGAAGAAAAAAAAAAAAAAAATAAAAAAAAAAAAGGCCGTTTTACCACTAATTTATTTGTTCTTTCGTTACTTAAAATAAAAATTATGTCAATTTGTAAAAGTTGGCGAGTGATTTAGCGATTTATATAATTTGGCGAAATTGGTCGGCGGGATAACTAAGTTGTACCAAATAAATTTGTGACATTGATGTTTTAGACTAAGCATGTGTTTTTTTATTTATATATTTTTATGTGTGTTGGTTTAACAGTTTTAAAGAGAAACACATTATATTAGTCACTTAAATAAATAGAACTTTACATTTACATTGATATGGACAGTTTATAATAACCCTTAACAGCTATATTCGAATTAGCTGCCATTTCTAAGCTTGATTGGAATGTCAGCAGAATTGTAAACGTAACCATGGCGACATGACGTTAGTTTGGTGTTTGTTTACATATCTACCCTTCTCAGGTTGTTTCAGTTATGGTCAGAGTCAAATGAGCGACTTCATACATTAAACGCAAATCAGTCTGCCTGTAGTAGTATCTAAGTATGCCTTGAGCATGGCCTTTCTTCGTTAATATTAAAAAAACTGTCGTATACAAAAATATGGAAATCGGTGGTATTATAAAAGAAGATCTGATAAACACGCTGATGCAGGCAGTTTTCAAATCGAAGAATTACTTTCAGAGATATTTAATGCTAAAGTTGGACAAATCCTTCCATTAAAAAAGTTTTATTGGAGTAAAAACTATACATGAGAATTTAATCATTTTTAGATCATTTTATAGGTTATAAGTTCCTGGTGTGCAGATTGCATTTATTTTTTTTTATTTGACTATTTTTTGAGGTTTTATTTCTATTTTAAATTCAAATTTTCAGTATTTCGAGATATATTTTTTTACAAATTAAAAAAATGTTATTAATTTAAACTGTTGCCAACTGTATAAACAGCGCAAACAATAATGTTTACTTCAAATTAAAAATTTATTTACACGGGACTATTGTAAACAGAAAAAAAAAATTAAAATTAGAATTAAATGATTACACGTTAAAAGCAAGAAAATTGCGTCATAAGAACCATATTTACACTGGAATTTTAAACGAGAAACAAAATGTTAAAATAAAAAAATCATTACTATGCGTTAAAATCTGTAAATGGAGGAAATTACGTCATATTTAAAATGGCCAAAAAATATGGCAAAACAATTTAAATTAAAAAATATATCTGCGCGAGACATTTACTTGATATTTTGAGATAATATTTTCAACTATTATCATGAATTCGAAGACAGCGCAAATAATATTTCCTTCTAACAACAAAAGTATTTTCACGTGAATATTAAGAGAAAGAGAAAGAGAGAATATAAGAGAAATAAAACTTTGGTGTAAATTACGTCAGATTTAAAACGATACATTTAAAATGAATTATTTAAAAGAACTATATTATAGCGCTGTTAAAAAAACCGGGAGACAATGACACTGTTTACTTAATTCATTTTACATTAGCTTATTTTCGAATGTTTAACTAATTTTTTTAATTAAATACGAAAACAGCCATTGTATCTTTTAACAGCAGCAGATATGGTCTTAAAAATCTCCAATCCAAGAAAAACGAATGGAAACCCGTTTACAGAGAGATTACTACTGTTTTTTTTTTTTTTTAATTTTAATTCAATATTTTATATTTAAGCCAATCAAATTAGCGTGCTTTTTGGATTTTGTTGTCCCTGAACGGGGGTTGGCGAGCGTAGCTCGTAGGGGGCAGAGCCCCCTAGTTTATTAAAAAAAAAAATCAATGTTAAGCTTAATTTCACTTGACAAAACTAATTTTCTTCGATTCGGGAAATAGTAGAACGTTTTTGCGTGTTCATTAATGTATGAGGCACGTTTTGTGAATATTGTTAGAGTTGTTTTCGGTTTACAGCATCATTTTTAGTGTTGAGTTTGTTTTAACTTGTCAAAAGTTATATTCCAGAATTCAGCATTTATCTCGACCCCTTTCACGGACGCTAACCAGTATAGGAGACCCTTTCTGTGGAAATCGTTAGAGGTATTTTTCGATTTATAGCTAGCAGTATTTTCAGTGTTGAGTTTGTTTTAAACTGTCGAAACGAAGTTTACCAAATTCGGAACTTAGGTAGATCTTTTTCTCGTGCTCAATTTAGAACAGAAGCTAAGTTTCTTGAAAATCATTAAAGCCATTTTCAAGATAGTACGGACATTTGTTTGCTTGTTCAATATATATATAACTTATAAATAAATAAATTTCCGATTGTATGATACTAAATGTGAGATTAACACACAGTGACACTTACATATTTCTTTGAAGCCACTGTTTTGCAGGTCCTTTAATATGTATAATGTATAAAGTGTGTTGTCTTATCATTGTCCAATAGCTTACCCCTATACCGTTAGATTGGAAGGTATAGTTTTATTGCAAATAACGCATTAGCAATGCTATCATGTCAAACACTATTTACGACAAAGAAGTTATTAGTATTTTTTAATTATTAAATTAAAATTTTTATAAAGTTCCTGATTTCTATAATTTCTGTTTAGAGAAACTTTGTCCATGCTTTAATAAGAAAAAGGGTAAAAGTTCCATTTTTTGTCGAAATGAAAACTACGATTTATGATAATTTGAGTTTTAAATTTTCAGCGTTTTCTGGTTTTCCGTTTCTCATTTTGGGTTTTTCATTGTATTATGTCATATATTGTGTCCCCAGGTTTCTCTTAAATCAAAATTCAGATATCCAAAAGGCGTGTTCGAAATGTGGAAACATCCAACCGGCACATTTGATTTTAGTTTTTATTTTATTTAGAAAATTTAATTTCTGAATTTTTCTCTTGTTATAGGGAAAGGAAGGAGCACCTCATTGTTATTCTAGATTATTTACAATCTTTTAAGAATGTGAATTATACGTATTTATTATTAAATAATATAAAAGTATATAAAATAATGTATTATAAGAAATTTATTTAGTAAATACCATAGTATAAAATCTATTTTAAGATGACTATTTTAAGAGTACTATTTTAAGAGAATTTTTTAAAATGTCGATATTTTTAGAAATATTTGTCTTTTCTTTCCCAATGCCTACACATGTTAACCTTAGTTTTATTTATTAAACATATTCAAATCCATAATATGAGATTATTTTATGAACTTGAAAAGTAAAAATCGATTTATAAACACAACAGAATGCAATATATGAATTTTGTAGCATGAAAAAGTATGTTAATATATTTTAAGTAAAGTTGAAAATAAACTTTATAAAATATTAAAATAAAGTATCTTCGCAGAAATTTTTAAACTCGTGTTTTGACTTACGGCAGCAGTTAATTCCATTTTGATGTAAACTTTTCACGTAACGCTCTCCTTCATTCATATGCTAAGCTCCTAAAATAAATAGAGATTACGTAAGATAACAGAAGAAGGTTAGAAGGGAGAACTTACGATGAATAAAAATGTATTATAGTATATTTTAAAGTTTTTATAAAAATACTATGATGCTGAGCTAAATTTTCTGTTTCTAAAATCTAAAATCTTAGTTTTAAATAGCATGTTTTCAAAAAAAGGAAAAAACTAATTATAAAGGGTGTTTTTTAAGAAGTACACAAATTTGAAACGAAATAAAACAAATGAAAATAATGTCAATGGCGATAATATTGGTTTTTTTAAATATATAATTTTATGCCATTAGTGTTTAAAAATGGTTTTGGCCATATGGGCCTGGTTTGAATGAAGCGAAATCTTGAATATGCTATTTTCACCACTTTAACGAACAGCTGGGACCGTATAACAGCAATAACGAGGTGAATGTTGATTTCCAAATGCTCCAATGTCTGTGGTTTATCGGCGTAAGCCATCGACTTCAGATAACCCTACTCAAAAATAATCCGTTGATGTAAGATCACATGACCGTGGAGGTCAATTCACAGGTCTATTACGTGAAATTTTGTGCTCACCGAATGTCTTCCGCAATAAATTGAGGACGTTTTGCACAACTTGCAAGCGTTGTTCTGGCATAAGTCTGTTTATGGTAAAATGGCAAAACATACTGTGCACAGATCATCTGAAAGCTGTCAAATTAGCTGTGAATAGAAACAGTGTTACCAATTTCAAAACATCACCTCTAAAATAATAGCCTAATATATGTTGTGTGTATTTGTGTGAAATAAATAAATAATCAATTTACACTAAATTTGAGGAAGACAGGATATTATATTAATAGAAGTTTAATTCAAGTTTATTTCATAAATACAATCATGACACACGTGCCAGAATTGTAAGCACACTGTCCTTCGAAGAGCTAATAGCATACTGAAGATTTTTATCCAATTAGTTTTTTATAGTTGATCAAGAGCATGTAATCCTTAGGCAGCCTTTGTTACTTATGATCTGCGAGGATGTGATAGCACTGAGTTTTACGAAATCGGAAAAATATAAATTTAATTTGTAACTAGTTTCGAATGACGAATTGGGAAATATCTACCCTATATATTAAATCCTAATAAAACGACTGAATTGAAATGAATTTATGTAACGATTCTATTAAACGACTGATTAAACAACTGATTATGTTTCACGGCAATTTCTCCTGAAATATGGAACACTTTGCGATGAACTTAACACAAATAATCCGTATTGATCCACAGATCACAAAACTGGTATTACAATTTTTAAATTCGAATTAGTTTTCGAAATATTATTTTTTTTTCTAATTTTAAATACTTTTTCTAATGATGGCAACTTAAATTTCAATCATAACAGATATTTTTTTTCAAATTTCAGAAAAGGTTATCATTTTAAATTAATTTGGTGACCAGTTTGGCCTCCCTTAAATCTCCTTAGAAAAATGCTTTTTTTGTATTTCGTTATCTTTTTATTTAATACAAAACATTCCTTTAAAACTGAAACATTTAAAATGAATAGCTTTCACTTCTTTCTTTTTTTCACTTCTTTCTTTACGCACCGGGGTACCTAACTGGCGCCAATATGGCGTTATTTTGCCTAACATGGTAAGCCGGCTATTGTTGCTTTTTCATTAATAAATGTTTATTTACATTTATTTTCTTTTTATTTAAAAAAAAGTTACAAATTGCTTTGTTCTATAGTTATTAATTAAATTTTTTATTTATTGTTATTTCATTTTTATAATAATAGAAAATAATTCAAAACAATAGAAAATAATTTAAAATAAATAATGTAATTGGTATTTGAAAACTAGGTTTTCGCCAAATTGTCATAAAAAATATCACGCCAAACCCGGTGCTTATATGACATCTGTGTTAAATATTAAGTAATGCAAGAAATCATGACATTTAATTTTAAATTCAAAGCAAATGACCAATATCGCCAAATTATGTAAATCGCCAAACCACTCTCCAAATTATACAAGTTGACGTAATTTTTATTTTAAATAACGAAAGAACAAATAAATTAGCATAGAAATACAAATACAAATAAAGCGTCGAAATAAAAATCACTTGATGGCGTAAACACACGTAACTTCCTTACAGTCTAGTGAATGTGACATTTACGATCAACCATTATTGGCATTTAATCTTATAGTCTGGCGATAGATTTTGGTCAATGGAATAACCAAGTAGTACCGTAGTACCGTTTTAATTTTCCACTTGAAAAATAAAAAAATGCTACTTACGAGTTAAAAGATGGTACGTTTCCGTTATATGGACACCATTGTCGCCAAGCGTAACAGTTGACGCAAAATGAAAATCATGTGAATTGAAACATTTGAAAAATAAATGAAAAAATACTGTCGATAAGTAAAGTGAGCCTTCTAAAAATATAACATTTGGAAACTATAGACTTTTACGAACTATTTTACTAAATCACAAATATATACTTAAAAAAAGTGAACAAATAACTGTTGTACAATAAAGTATAGCAAATAATAGCAAATCAGAATATTTCGCATGGTTTACAATAAAAATCCGGCACTTTCGACCAATTTCGCCAAATTATATAAATCGCCAAATTAACAAATTGACATAATTTTTATTTTAAATAACGAAAGAACAAATAAATTAGTATAACATGAATAAAAATACAAATAAATCGTCGAAATAAAAATCACTTGAGGACGTAAACACGTGTAACTTGCTTAAAGTCAAGTGAATGTGACATTTACGATCAACCATTATTGGCATTTAATCTTATAGTTTGGCGATAGATTTTTGGCCGACGGGATAACTAAATAGTACCAAAAATCCTTTTCACGATCAGGGTTGAAGTAATTGGTGCATTAGCATACATTTTGCATGGTGTCCTTATAACGGAAAAATACCAAAAAAGCTATTGGAGAGATTTGAACCCGTCTAACATAAAAGTACCAAGAATTCTTTGCGATCATGGTAACATTTATGCAGTTTTCCTTCTATATATATAAAAAAAGTTTTGATTTGGAAATGGACCAATGAAAATCTGCGTAGATATTCCCGGCTGATCGGCATCCAATTTGAGTGCTTAAGCATGACCTTTCTTCGTTAATATTAAAAAAACTGTTGCATACAAAAATATGAAAATCAGTAGTATTATAGAGAAACGTTTGATAAACACGCTGATGCAGACAGTTTTCAAATCGAAGAATTATTTTAAGAGATATTTAATGCCAAAGTTGGACAAAATCGTTCCATTTAAAAGTTTTATAGGAGCAAAAACTGTACATAGTAATTTATTTATTTTTAGATAATTTTATGCGTCAGAATTTCCCGGACTGCATTTATTTTTTTAATTTGACTCATTTTTTGAGGTTTATTTCTATTTTAAATTCAAATTTTCAGCATTTCGAGAGATATATTTTACTTATTTTAGAAAATTGCATTAATTTAAACTGTTTCCAACTGTATAAACAGCGCAAACAATAATGTTTGCTTCAAAATAAAAAGTCCTTCCGGCCAGTGCCGGGAGGAAGAGGTAGCTTTCATAATCCTTATTTAAAACAAGTTGGAAATTGCTCGTCATACGTGGCAAATGAGGTGCGTTCGTACTATAACTAGTTTTATAATTATTTTTTGCACCCCATATTGTACTGAATGTATACTTTTTTTGCATTTCATAAAGCGCATAGTCTGATACATCATTAAAATGCACTTCCAATAATTTTTTCCCATTCCCCGTAATGTAACGGAACACTTTTGACTGTCCCTGTAATTAAACTATACATCCGATTTTCCTAAAATTTGAAATAGCTCAACAAAACTTTGCAACAATTATATCTTTAAAATTTCAGACCATTCGGAAGGCTGTAATATCATTAAAATGCACTTGCAATAATTTTTCCCATTCCCCGTAATGTAACGGAACACTTTCGACTGTCCCTGTAATTAAACTATACATCCGATTTTCCTAAAATTTGAAATAGCTCAACAAAACTTTGCATCAATTATATCTTTAAAATTTCAGACCATTCGGAAGGCTGTAATATCATTAAAATGCACTTGCAATAATTTTTCCCATTGGCCGTAATGTAAAGAAAAAATTTGACTGTCCCTGTAATTAAACTATACATCCGATTTTCCTAAAATTTGAAATGGCTCGACAAAATTTTGCAACAGTTATATCTTTAAAATTTCAGACCATTCGGAAGGCTCTAATATCATTAAAATGCACTTTCAATAATTTTTCCCATTGGCCGTAATGTAAAGAAAAACTTTTGACTGTCCCTGTAATTAAACTATACATCCGATTTTCATAAAATTTGAAATGGCTCGACAAAAGTTTGCAACAATCATATATTTGAAATTTCCGACCATTCGGTTGGGTAGTTTTTGCTCTGTTACATGCGGACAGACGGACGGACGGACAGACGGACGGACAGACGGACTGAACGACGACTATAGGTGCTACGTATTTATATAATTACGAACGCACCTAAAAAGCCAAATTATATCATTCAAAAACACGAAGCTCAATTTAGTGGAAACCGAATATAGGAGATTCAATACTAATTTTTATCAATATAATGAATGAGAATTTCGCGAAATTAGTCAGCTTTATCCAAGCTGCTTTTCTTTAAAGTAACATATATTTGGCTGCCAAATTCGGCAATTTCTTAAAGTGCCTGTCATTTTAAGACAACATGGTGGATGAGACTAAGCAGTGAACTTGGTCGAGACCTTAGTAATTGCTGTGCACATGCTCACTCACATCGGAATCGGTTAATATATAGGAGTGCTGTCGCATGCAAAAAATCAGATTTTTCAAAATGTCACCCACAATAGAAATTGAAACTGCTATATCTGAGACATTTTGTAAGGTAAAGACAAACAAAAAATGCTCCTGAATCCTTATATCAAGGTCAAATACTTAAGAAAGAAACCTTTTTCAATTTCTAATTTTTTTGCACCTCACTTTAAATATATATATATTTTTTAATTTAATGGTCGCCATTTTGAAACAAGATGGCTGATGTATCTGGCCAGCGAACTTGGTCGAGGTGTTGATGTATAATATCCACATGCCTTCTTACATCGAAATAGGCGAATACGTGTGTTATCGCGTGACAAATACAAGATCGTTTCAAAATGTTAGCCATGCTAGAAATTCAAAGTGCTATAAATCAACCATTTTTTAAGATATAAACAAAAGAACAAATTTTCAGAAACAAAAACAGCTCCGGAATCTTTGTATCAAGGCCAAACACATAAAAAAATCTTTTTCATTTTCCAATTGTTTAATACCTCATTTTGAATTTTAAATTTGATTTTTTTTAAATGGCAACCCTTTTGAAACAAGATGGCGAATGAAGCTGGCCAACGAACTCGGTCGAGACATTGGTATGTACTATGTACAGACCAAGTTACATCCAAATAGGTTCATAATTGCGCCTGTTATCGCGTGACAAATATCAGGTCGTTTTAAAATGTCAGCCACAAGAGAAATTCAAAATGCTATTACTCAGCCATTTTTTTTAGATATAGACGAAAGAAAAACTGTTCCGGAATCTTTGTATTAAGGTCAAACACATACAAAAAAAAATCTTTTTCACTTTCCAATTTTTTGGTATCTCATTTAATTTTTTTTATTTTTTAATTTTTTTAAATGGCCGCCATTTTGAAACAAGATGGCGCATGAAGCCGGCCAACGAACTCGGTCGAGATATTTGTATGTACTATGTACACACCAAGGTACATCCAAGTCGGTTCTTAAATACGCCTGTTATTACGTGAGAAAAATCAGGACGTTTCAAAATGTCAGCCACGCTAGCAATTCAAAATGCTATAACTCAGCCATTTCTTAAGATATAGACAAAACAAAAACTGCTCCCGAATCTTTTTATCAAGGTCAAACACATAAGAAGAAAATATGTTTTCAATTTTTAATTTTTTGGTACCACATTTCAAGTTTTAATATTTTTAAAAAATTTTAAATGGCCGCCATTTTGAAACAAAACGGCGGATGAAGCTGGCCAACGAACTCGGTCGAGAGATTGGTATGTACTATGTACACACTGAATTACATCCAAATCGGTTCATAAATACGCCTTTTATCGCGTGACAAATTTCAGGACGTTTCAAAATATCAGCCACGCTAGAAATTCAAAATGCTATAACTCAGCCATTTTTTAAGATATAGACGAAACAAAAACTGCTCCGAAATCTTTGTATAAAGGTCAAATACATAAGAAAAAATATTTTTCCATTTTCAATTTTTTGGTACCACATTTAAAATTTTAAATTTTTTAAAAGATTTTAAATGGCCGCCATTTTGAAACAAAATGGCGGATGAAGCTGGCCAACGAACTCGGTCGAGAGATTGGTATGTACTATGTGCACACTGAATTACATCCAAATCGGTTCATAAATACGCCTTTTATCGCGTGACAAAATTCAGGACGTTTCAAAATGTCAGCCACGCTAGAAATTCAAAATGCTATAACTCAGCCATTTTTTAAGATATAGACGAAACAAAAACTGTTCCGGAATCTTTGTATAAAGGTCAAATACATAAGAAAAAAACATTTTTCCATTTTTAATTTTTTGGTACCACATTTCAAGTTTTAATATTTTTTAAAAATTTTAAATGGCCGCCATTTTGAAACAAAACGGCGGATGAAGCTGGCCAACGAACTCGGTTGAGAGATTGGTATATACTATGTACACACTGAATTACATCCAAATCGGTTCATAAATACGCTTTTTATCGCGTGACAAAATTCAGGACGTTTCAAAATGTCAGCCACGCTAGAAATTCAAAATGCTATAACTCAGCCATTTTTTAAGGTATAGACGAAACAAAAACTGCTCCGGAATCTTTGTATAAAGGTCAAATACATAAGAAAAAAATATTTTTCCATTTTTAATTTTTTGGTACCACATTTCAAGTTTTAAATTTTTTTAAAAATTTTAAATGGCCGCCATTTTGAAACAAAACGGCGGATGAAGCTGGCCAACGAACTCGGTCGAGACATTCGTATGTACTATGTACACACCGAATTACATCGAAATCGGTTCATAATTACGGGAGTTACAGTGTGACATAGGTCAGATATATATATATATATATATATATATATATATATATATATATCAATTTTGAACGGAGGGTGGTTTCGGGGTCTGGGGGTCATGATCGATGAAAATATACCAAAATTTTTTGAAATCGCTTTCCTCCGAACGGCTGCAATAGGTAGCTTTTTTGTAAAGAAAGCTACCTAAAATTTATTTTACACGTGACTATTATAAACATAAAATATGAAAAGCAGAAACTCATTGAAAATTACGTCATAAAAACTAAAGTTACACGCGAATTTTAAAAGAGAAAGAATATTGTAAAATATTAAATTCATTAACATGCGTTAGAAATCTTAAATACGAGAATTTACGTCACATTTACGTCATATTACACTTATTACGTAAAATGAACAAAAAATAATATTGCAAAACAGTTTAAATTTAAAAATTGCGAGAGACATTTATTTGATATTTTAAGATGATCATAATGTTTCATTTCTAACAAAAGTATTTTTACGTGAATATTGAAAAGAGAAAGAAACGTTTGGCGAAAATTACGTCAGATTATAATTGTCAGATTCAAATTATAGTTCAATCTTCCGAAATATTTTTAAAGCCGATCAAATTAGCGTGCTGTTAGAGTATGCGGTGTCTGAACGGGGGTTGACGAGCGTAGTTCGTAGGGGGCAGAGCCGCCTAGTGTAAACATAATTTTACATTTGCATAGGCATATTTTATAGGTGTAACGCTAATAGATGGTAGACTAATCGATAGACGGTAAGACAAACATGAATTTAACAGAAAGCTTTAATATTTTCTTTATTTCTTGGCCTATCGTTTTTTTTTTGCATAAATCTTATGTATCATCAGTATTTTAAAGTCTTTGTCATATTTTTTGGATCATTAAAATAAAATAAAATACTAATTAAAGAAATTCATTGCCGTTAATTAATTTTCATACGAAGCAGCAGTTCATGATTTCGCAGTAGCTAAGTTAGCCATCAAACCACCATAATGTAGAATATCCAGCTTTTCCAGAGAAAACCAAAAATTGCATCTGCAATTAAAAATGTTGAATTACTTATACAGAAACATTTTAGTGAAAAATATCGTAAACTTTGATTTAATCATTATCTTTGGTTTAGTCTTTTTCATTGACCTGTATCTCAGATCCGAAACTTTGATAATGTACAGATTGATATTATAAAATAATTCCAATATATTAAATAAGTTTTTCAAATACATTCTGTAATCCAAAATCAATTTTATGTATTTGCCGATTTCTTTCAAGACATATTTTTTTGTAAACTGTCAGTATTTGTAGGTGGCAATTTAAAAAATATAATTTAAAAAGTTTTCGAAATTAACTTGTGTGGAGTTTGATATAAAAATACACAAAGGCTTTACTCAAGTAGATTTCATTTTGCAAAATTTTAATTAGTCGCAAACAATAAAGTACGGTTATTGTAAAAATTGCAAGCGGTTTGTTTTAAACAAAACACACAATATCGACCACTTTAATTATATATAATTCGTGTATAATATATTCATGCCATAGAAATTCCCAACAAAGCATAAATTGCACAGGTCTAGAACCACAAAACTGCATAAGATTTATTTACTGTTTCTTATAGGTTTTTACACACTAAATCCGGGAAAAATACTGAAAAAAATCCACCATGTTAGGGTTTCTTGTGAAACGCATGTTTTTAATTTAATTAAGCGTAAAATTTCTCTCTATATTCCAAAATCTGATACCATATTCTTGAGAAAAAGCACATCCAACAATGATCCCATATATTAATTTAATATTTCTAAGAGTGACACTCAAGAGAAGTACAAATAGAAAATGTGAAGAATTTTAAGAACGAACAAAATCAGTTACACACAGAAGTAAGCTTCTACCACGATTTACACAACATCTACTGAAATGTAAAGAAATGTAAAGTGGAAAGTATAATTTGGAACTTGTAGTTTGATTTTTAACATAGTTATTTATAATGAAATATTAATTTTTTTCATCGCAGTTGTGTTTTTCGAATGTATGTTTTGAATAAATACCGTACGTGATGGAGTAAAATGGAGGCCATTTTTGTATTCAGCACCCTAAAAAAAAAAAAAAAAAAAAAATTAAACAAAAATGGCACATGCACCTGAAGGAAAAATGGTTCTTTTGCAGATCTGCGTTATTTTTAATCGGTTAGTTTCATTAACTGAGCATTTTGCAATATCCTCCCCCCCCCACCGGAGCCCGCAGACAAGGATCATCTGTATGGGTTTGCGGGATCAGCTATTTGATTCTCTGAAGTATTAAAAAGCCATGGGATACCACAGGTTTGAAAAATTGTAATACATAATTTCAAGATTTTTTTAATTTGTAAGGATTTATGTAATAAGATCCATCTTACATCATTTTAAAGCACGATCTCTTATATTATTTAAAGAAAATTTAAACACGGTATTCGATTGTCTGTTTTAAATAAAACATGTATATTATAAAACATTTTATGCATTTTTCAGTGATTTATGCATAGTTTACATTTCAATTCAATTTTTTTTTTGTAATCGATAAACTATTTATGTTTAACATTTTACTGTACATTTTCAAGTGCTCATAATATATTCCAAACAAAAATTCTCTTAGGTATGCGAAACATGTATACAGCTTTAGCAACATTTTCTTTTACAAATATTTACAAAGAAATATGTTGCTCGGTAATTGCGAGCTTATTTAAATTCGAGTTCAGTTATGTTTTGCATAATTGACTACGTTAACTTACAATATAATTAATAAATATTAAAGAAATTCGTGCATTGAATATTTTCGAAAAAGGAATTCAGCTTAAAAAATGATAAAAGATTTGAATTTTTTAATATGTATAAATGAGGTTAAAGATAAAATAACATATGTAATTATTTTTGTTTTCACATAAACCACATTATTTTGTCTTTTTTTATATTATCTTGATGGAATCGATCTCATTTTTTTTCAATTAATTAAATCGTTTATTCATAATAATTGAATTAAATAAATTACTAACATTTAATAAGTTTTCCTCATCCTGCTATAAATATAGAGAATTATTCATATTACAGTAAGTTAACATTTTTTAGCACCACAAGCAATGTACTGTTTCATTATTCGTTTTTTCAAACGCACATAGGCTGAAATGCGCATGAGTTAATAATTGAAAAACGCTATATATATACATACATACATACATACATATATATATATATATATATATATATTGCACACCATAATATGGTTTTTAGTTAACAATAGAACTGCCAATATATAATAATTATTTTAGAAAATTTATGATAATTTCTTAAGCACTTAAATTATAAAATAAAAAGACACTTCTGTATGTACATATCACAAAAAATTATTTTGGAATTTGTCTACATAATGCATATACCTATTGAAAAGAATATTCATTTAAGTGTATTATACATTTTTTATTATAATAACTCTGTTTAACGATAAATAGAAATGTTTTACTACGGAAATGCTGATCTGTATAATTATTGAATGTTTTAAGTAACTTGTTGTTAGTCATCTTTGCAGCTGCTAATACGATAATTTTTTATTAAAGTAATAGCCACACATATAATGATTTTAAATTCCTATTCTACCTCATTAATAATTTGTTCACAGATAATAATCTGATTCAATGTTTAGTAATTAAAATGTCGAAGAAAATATAGTGTAACTCTAGGATAGATGGCCATAGTTTTTAAAAATTGAAATAAAAATTCTTAGAATGCAAGTACAAGAAATATTCTTATACATATAAATTTTATGCAAAAAATAATTAAATATTGAAAACAAAAAGTGTTAAACAACATTGAAATAAAAATGGCAGATGGCCATCTCTACTTAAAGCCGGGGAGAGATAGCCATCCAATACAAGAAAGAAAAAGTGAAGTTAAATAGCAAAACAAATAACACATTTCATATAGTTAATCATGAAAAACATGTAGCTATTTGTAAAGATGAAGTTATATGATGGAAAATGAGTGAATAAAACTCGAATAGAGAAAATTTGAAGTATAATTTCAACACTTCACTTTTCGTAAAATCTTACCTCATGTTTGGCAAAGGTCTTGATAATTTGTACACGTTTCATGGAACCTCTCCATAGTCCAGACAATAGGGAATTTTACCTAGCAAACTTAATGGTAGTTCTGGAAATCGGCTTACTTTATGTTTTTTGGGTTGCTGAATCCGAATTTGTAACTTCCCACCAAAATTTCCCCAGGCAACGTCCCAAAATTTTGGTAAAAAGCCCACCAAAAAGGTTTTTATTAAAAAATAAATTTTTTTATTGTTTTAGGGGAGAAATATCTAGAAATTCAGACAATAGATAAAATTTGCAACAAATTAGATATATGACATTATGACTTAGGATGAAGGGGAAGGGGGGATCTGCCTCGGAACTTGCGCGCGGTGCTACGTGGACTAAGTTGCGCAATTCCACTTAACCACTCACACGTTTACATTCGACCTCCCATTCCACCTCCGAACTTTCCTTATAAGGTTTACTTTAAGTTTTCTGGGCCGCTGAATCCGAATTTTTAACTTACCCCCAAAATTTCCCCCCTCGAAACCCCCCGAAATAGTTGTTATTAACTTAAATCTCTTATTGTTTTAGGGAAATGCATTACGAAATTCAGAAACTAGACAAAATTTGCAACAAATAGGATATATGACATTATGACGTAGTATAAACGGGGAGAGAGGGGGTTGCCTCTGAGCATTCCCCGCGCGCTTTTCTCAAAAACCAAATTTTTTCAAAAAATCAATTTTTTGGGGGGTTGTCGGGTGAAATTTCGGTGGGAAGTTACAAATTCGGATTCAGCGACCCAAAAAACATAAAGTGAGTCGCAATCCAGAACTAGTACTAATTTTTCCAGGTAAAATCCCCTATTGCCTGGACTTCATAACTTAGTGCACGTAGCGCCGCAGAACATGTTCAGAGGCAGCCCTCCCCCTCCCCGTTAATCCTACCTCATAATGTCATGTATCTTATTTGTTGCAAATTTTGTCTAGTTTCTGAATTTCATAATGCTTTTCCCCTAAAACAATAAGAAATTTAAGTTAAAAACAACTATTGGGGGGGGGGGGGTCGAGGAGGAAAATTTGGGGGGAAGTTAAAAATTCGGATTCAGCAAGCCAAAAAACTTAAAGTAAATCTTATAGAGAAAGTTCGGAGGGGAGATGGGAAGGCGAATGTAAAAGTGTGAGTGGTTAAGTGGAATTGCGCAACTTAGTTCACGCAGCACCGCGCGCATGTTCCGAGGAAGATCCCCCCTTCCCCTTCATCCTAAGTCATAATGTCATCTATCTAATTTGTTGCAAATTTTGTCTACTTTCTGAATTTCCAGATACTTTTTCCCTAAAACAATAAAAAAATTGATTTTTTCTAATAAAACACTTTTTTTGGGGGGGGGGGCTTTTTACCAAAATTTTGGGGGGTTGCCTGGGGAAATTTTGGTGGGAAGTTAAAAATTCGGATTCAGCGACCCAAAAAACATATGATAAGCTTTTTTCCAGAACTACCATGAATTTTGCTAGGTAGAGCCCCTATACGGTCTCTATTGCCTGGACTATCAGGTACTGTGTGCATTGTATCCACACAACCTTTTTACTTTCTTGTATCATCAATAGAAGAAATTATTATAATCGACATTTTTTTCGACTTTTGGTTTTCGACGGATTTACACGGTTTAGGGGTCAGAGATCCCCAAAAACATGTTTATAGAAAATGTCTGTCTGTCCGTGTGTCCGTCTGTCCGTGTGTCTGTTGCCATTGTACCATCAAAAAGTGTATGAAGTTATGCATAGAGTTGAACCAGATTTTTATTTTAAGTTTTTGACTATAGCAAGCAGATCCTCCCTGAATTTGGAAAAAATTCGCCGGTAGGGGGCGCTGTAATAGCGATTTTTGTGCGATTTTGCATATTGTACCATCCAAAAGTGTATGAAGTTATGCATAGAATTAAACCAATTTTTTATTTTAAGTTTTTGGATATGACAAGTAGGTCCTCCGTGAATTTGGAAAAAATTCGCCGGTAGGGGGCGCTGTAATAGCTATTTTTGTGTGATTTTGTATATTGTACCATACAAAAGTGTATGAAGTTATGCATAGAATTGAACCAAATTTTTATTTTAAGTTTTTGGATATGGCAAGTAGGTCCTCCATGAATTTGGGAAAAATTCGCCGGTAGGTGTAACAGCGATTTATGTGCAATTTTGAATATTGTACCATCCAAAAGTGTATGAAGTTATGCATAGAATTGATCTAAATTTTTATTTAAAGTTTTTGGCTATGGCAAGCAGGTCCTCCCAGAATTTGGAAAAAATTCGCCGATAGGATGGCACTGTAACAGCGATTTTTGTGCGATTTTGAATATTGTACCATCAAAAAGTGTAGAAAATTATGCTTAGAATTGATCCAAATTTTTATTTTAAGTTTTTGGCTATGACAAGCAAGTCCTCCCAGAATTTGGAAAAAATTCGCCGGTAGGGGGCGCTGTAACAGTGATTTTTGTGCGATTTTGAATATTGTACCATCCAAAAGTGTATGAAGTTATGGATAGAATTGAACCGAATATTTATTTTAAGTTTTTGGCTATGGCAAGCAGATCCTCCCTGAATTTGGAAATGAATCGCCGGTAGTGGGGGCTGTAATAGCGATTTTTGTGCGATTTTTAATATTGTACCATCGGATAGTTTATGAAGTTATGCATATAATTGAACCAAATTTTTATTTTAAGTTTTTGAATATGGCAAGCAGGTCCTCCTTGTATTTGGAAATAAATCTCAGCTAGGGGGCGCTGTTATAGCGATTTTCATGCGATTTTGAATATTGTACCATCGAGAAGTGTATGAAGTTATACATAGAATTGAGCCAAATATTTTGTGTTTGTTTTTGGTCATGGCACGAAGGTCCTCCCTGAATTTCAAAAAATTCTGCAGGAAGGGGGCGCTATAATTGCTATGTCTGTACGATTTTTATTATTGTACTATCGAAAATTGTATGAAGTTATGCATAGAATTGAACCAAATTTTTTGTGTACGTTTCTGGCTATGGCAAACAAGTCCTCCCTGAATTTGAAAAAAATCTGCAGGAAGGGGGGGGGGGCGTTGTAATAGCGATGTTTGAGCCATTTTCTTTATTGTACCATCGAAAACTGTATAAAATTATGCATACAACTGAACTAAATTGTTTCGTGCATGTTTTTGGCTCTTTCTAACAGGTCCTCCTGGAATTTGGAAATATTGCGCTGTAAAGGGGCTTTGTGATAGTTATTTTTGTATGTTTTTTCTTGATTTTTGGTAGTTCTGTTGTCCATCGGCGGCTCGTGCAAAGGCGGGAACTCGCTTTTCGCTAAGCCGGCTATTCGCAAACATCTGATAACAACAGAATAATAAAAACTATTAATTTTAACTAATATCCTAATATTGATTAATTCGTTTTTAGTCCGTGTAATTGACTAAAGCAGAAATTTAAGATGAAAATCAAAGTTGGTATAGCATTGAACTAAAAATATTGAAGTATTGACATGTGTAACTAGTTTTTGAAATATTATGTACAAGATAGGACAAAATTTTGGGATTGGCACATCCAACTAGTTTGGATGTGATATTATATTGTTTTGCACAACCAACACAGTGATCCTAATCCAATTCTATTTACTTGGAATCTGTAGAATCTGGTAATTTAAGTGTATTTCGTTTTCTTCGCTACTGGAATGTCGTGTTTTTTGTTGTTGTTTTTTTTCGCGTTAATTTTATGCTTATTACGTTAATCTGGGAGCACGGCAGTGCGTCCGCCAAGTTCGCACAAGCCGTAAGCTACCTTTTCCTGAACCATTTCGGCATACGTTTCACCCCCTCATAACGTCGTTTTATGGAGAGATATAGAAATTTTTCTTTTATACACATGTTCGTATGGTCAAACTGAACTAAGGTTCCACGATTTTATGTTTCTATATTTAGTAGTTTTCGAAATATTAAATTCCGAAAAAGCGCTTTTATGTCACTGACTCACTTCGCATCATCAAATAACTAAGGTACTTCTAAAAGTCGTAGAATCATGAAATTTCACAAGTAATTCGGGTTTGTAGCACAATTAACCAGAAAAATCTGAAAACACAGAATTTCCGCCTCTAAACCCTTCATACAGGGGGGTCTTCATTTGGCCGTAAACAGTTCCTGCGCATTCAATTGTGCCAATGTTGGTCGCCAAAACTCGATAACAGAGCTTTGAAGGCGGTCACGTGATTTCAAGCAGAATAACATTTCATATATATGCTTTTCCAAAGATGTTTGTTAAATAGAAAAAATGAATATACCTAAAAATTTTAATCAGTATAGGTTATGATATATTTACGATATTAAAACAATAAAACATTTGACAAAATATAACCGCAATTCGGTACGTTTCCGATATAGTAGCCTTGGCGAAATACAGAAAATAGCCTTGACGAGAAAAGAAATTTGATAATAACGTATTTTCTGGCAACCTATTTACCGTGTCATTTACACAAGCAATTTTTTCCATATGTATACAATTTATTTAATGTAAGGAACCCGTTTATTTATTTTTATATACCAACATAAATAATCTGTATATAAAAAATAATATTTTATACATGTATAAATAAAATGTTTATATGTATACAAATACATATAAATAACATAAAAGTTCATCAGGTTTGTTTTCGTAGTTGTTTATATCATTTGGCAACATATCTTAGTTTCTGAAGTCCGAATTGCGCCAAGATTTTTTTTTAAATGCCAAGGTCCCTATAGTGGAAAAATATCCTAATTCCATATGAAAGTTTAAAAATCTCCTTTTAATTAAATGAAATGTGTAACTAATAAACTATCTTTAACGATGTGCGACAGATGTGGCGTCCGAAGTCCGCTGCTAATGTTATTACATTGTATTATTAGCCTACTTACTGTTAATTTATTGTTAATTTTAAATCTGTAAAAGAAAGATTATAGTTATAGATAAGATATGTTGGTCACCAAAACCCGATTACAGAAAATTAGCCTGAGTTATAAAGATGTTACATGATTTCAGGCTGAATGAATTTTTATATGCTTTTACAAAAATCTTAATAAGGCAAATCTTTCAGTTTATCTGTCCATCTTTCTATCTTTTACTTCCTTAAAACAAATTTTATTAAAGACTGGGAGGCGTCTGCACAGATCATCACCTCATCGAGTTGACGGCTGAAATTTTAGGATTAGTTAAATAACGATTAGCGTATTTAAATGTAACTGGTCTGACAATTCATATCTTTGTGGAAACCATCTACAGACCCGATTTTACGGGTTTAATTGGTGGATTTTCCATTGTGTTTTCATGCACCCATTCATCCATGTTTCCAAACTTTTGGATGCAGGAAAATACAATAGTAAACCTATCAGTTAACCAGTAAAATTAGGTCTTCAGGTGGTTTCTACCAAGATATGACTTAACAGACCAGTTGCATTTAAATATGCTAATCTAGTTTTAACTAATCCTAAAATTTCAGCTGTAAACTCGATGAGGTGATGGTGTGTACAGACGTCTATTATAAATGTCGGTATTCTAATCTCAATAGCACTCTGGTCAATCTGGCAATTATCCCTACTATTTATGAAACACTATTCCTTTAAGTGCGTTTTAGTGATGTTAATGAACTTATGCATATGCATCATACATATTATACGTATGCATATAATACTTAATACATTTGCATCATACATATTATAGGTATGTGTATAATACATAATACATATGCATCATTATGACGTCAGAATAAACAAAACATTTTTTTGTCGCCAAATTTGAGAATTGACATGATATATTACCAAATTTGGCGAAACTTTGCTAAATGTCGCCAAGCTTGGCGAATATTTGGCGCTTGTGGCTATTTTTCAATGAGTTAATTATTAATGCCATCTATTTTTATTTTTCCGCATATCATCTGAATAGTTAAATGATATAACGTACTAATATTTCCAAAGTGCTAATAGTTTCGTCACTGCCCAAAACCTCTGCTATTCTTATTATATTGTACTGTTATTATACTTACTGTGACTATGTTGTTAACCTTTACACCGCTAAAACTTCCTGTATTATATAAAGAGAATTTACGGAAACTATTAAAGCATTGAAACTGCCAGTTCTCCTTATGATTATTGTAATTCTATAATATGTAACTTGTTAATCAATATGTACGTTAGAATGAATCTTCTATAATCCGGTTCCTCGCATTTTAGTTTTCAGGTTTCGAGTAAAATTAGCTAAAATCTTAAAACCATGTCACATCGACTAATTCTTCAACACGATCAGATGAGAAGAATGATAGATTTTCAAATGGATCATGGCAGTGAGCCGGTAGACCTTCTATTCTTCCGTAATCGAGTCTATTGAAAAGGTTAACGTGAAACAAAAAGATATTAGCATCAATATGGTTTAATGCAAATACAGATATTGTCAAAGGATTTCATAAGAACCATTTCACTTGTACCCAGTCGTATCAGTTAAAATACAACAATTGGCAGTGAGCCCAATTAGAAAAGATTACTTAATAGGATTAAAAATTTCCGCCTTAGAGAACGAATTATAACTCCTAAGGAAGCAACCATAAGTGAGTTAAGAGATATTTGTCTCGAAATATGAAATACATAACAACACAAAATATATGATGTGCTTCCATGTTCGTAAAGGGTTCTTGATTTCTCTATCAAAAGCTTCCGAATTAGCGAAAGAATGGGCAAGTAAATTAAATTTTGAATCACAGTAACATGATGCAACGTTTAACATGGAAGTAATACGGTAAATACTGCTTGCTAGAGGCTGCTAGTACTTTAATATAAAAAGAAATAAAGTATAAATTTGTAAAGCTCAATAAAATAAATTTAGGTATTTTTATGTTAGCCGGGCGCAAGTGGCAAATCGCCAAATACTGTTCCCAACTCCATTGTTTATATTGAATTCATTTCATTTAAAGATATATACTTTTCAGTCATCTCATTTAAAATAGATGCATTTCCCTCATTTTATTTAATAGAATATTTAACATAGAAATAAATAAATAAATGAATAAGAAAAAATAACATAAATCAAAATATTTTATTTGAAAATCAAAGCATTGTTTCTAATTTACACATGTGAAAAATGAAAATTGCTATTGGCGAAACGAGGCTAATGAGGAGATTTGCTCCCGGCTAACATAAAAGTACCGAAATTTAAGTTTTTTCATATTAATATAGTTTAGAATAACAAACTTGAAAAAACATACAAAAAGTAGTGATATCCCAACAAAAAGTTTTCGGTAAAAAAAAAGGCGCCAAGTTCTCCTTAATGTTTCGGCCACAAAAAGTAGTGATATCTGATGTTCGCACAACTAAAAAGCCAAACATCCCAAATCTTTCATTGAAAATGGCTTCCTGCGACTTGGCCGTTAATGCCTTCGTGAGAGTTTTTCAAATTTTAAAATATGTACATATGAGCTACATGCCAACTACATTTTTTGATTATTTGAGGCATTTTGTGACACAGAATACAGACATAAAATACACATTTGAAAAAAGCATTTAAACCACTTCAGTCTATTTAAATGCTTAGAAGTTAAAAATAACAAAATACTTGTACTCAGGAGATAATATCCCTAATTACTAAAACATAATTATTATCAACTTTTAACAGTTTATAAATCGAATACCTCTTAATTTTTGCAAACAAACTATAATAAATGTTCAAACGAAAAAATTCTCTTTCGTCAATACACAAGATTTCAATATTATACAATAAAATGTAATGTAACATATTGTGAGATATGAAGTAAGTAAATTTTGTTTTATTTCTTGGGTTTTACGTTAATAACTTTAGCTTTAGGCCGTACAAAATGTCCGGCAATTAATCCGCAAGTGGACTAAATGATCTGTAATCAAAACTAATGATTGTTGAAACTGAATGGTAGTTATCAGAAATCTTTTACTTATAATGTCTTTATGTGAATTTGCCTCTTTGCATTCTAATATTACTTTTAATATTTAAATAATTCATGAATGCGTAATTTCAATCATTAATTTTGAAATGCTGTAGAAGGCATTAACGGCCAAGTCGCAGGAAGCCATTTTCAATGAAAGATTTGGGATGTTTGGCTTTTTACTTGTGCGAACATCAGATATCAATACTTTTTCTGGCCGAAACATTAAGGAGAACTTGGCGCCTTTTTTTTACCGAAAACTTTTTGTTGGGATTTAGTTTATTTATTAACCTTATCAGTTCCTGTTATGAAAGTTTTCGACTTTTTTTCAGTATTTTCTGAAACAAATAAATCGTTCGATCTTATTACATTATTATTATCTTTATTAAAATATTTATATTAGTTAAAATTTAAATAATTATATGAATTAATATATTTATAAACATAAACGTTACATATTTATTTAAAATTTAATTATATGTAGTTAAAATCATCACTCCGTATAATTTTGAAATATTGATTAAAGGTGACCATCTCTCCTAGATTTCATGTGGCCATCTCTCCTGAAATTGAAGGACTGATGGTAGCCCAATTTAAAGCATCAGTAGCCATTATACGTCTTTGTTTTAGGCTTAGAACTAAAGATTAGATTATATACGAGCTTTAAAAATGCATATACTAAAAAATATATATAATGTACGTGCTGCAAAACATTCAGATACCTAAGTCAAAAAATATTCAACCACTAAATTAAATAAATGTTAAAATTACACTTACTTTTTATGATCGAAAAACACAAAAACACGTCGCAATGAATAATCTCGTTGAACTATTTCATGCAAACAAAGATTATATTACAATCTATGATCAAGTTTTGGAAATGTTTAGACTGGCCATCTCTCCTCTATGGCCATCTAGTCTAGAGTTGTCCTATATTTATTTATGTATTGATGAAAATAAGAGTACCATCTGTAAAATTCTTAGAGGACTTTCAGCGTTCTGGAGAGACGTCGATTGGAGAAAATGTGTTATAAAACGGCTGTTATCAAATTATTTGCGTTTGTGAAATTAATAAATAATTAAATATAATTAATAAATTTGCGATTTCAAACTGAACATTACAACTCTTGATAACACAAAAAATGCAATGTTTTCCCAGGAATTTAAAACCGATAACTATTTTTTTAAATAAATGTTTGCACAGTTTTCTTCATATAAACAATTTTGCTTGAACTAACTACAAAGCGCAGGTTACCAGTTTTCATACGTTTGATATATGTGCAAGGAGTGCAAAGAGTTAATATTGTGCAAAGAGTTAATATTGTGCAAAGAGAAAGTTTTAGTCGCCGTTTAGTTTTATTTTGTTCAGTTCCTTTCATAAATATTGCATTAGTATACAAAAGAATTTTAATCTTGAGTAAACGTACATTTTATTTTACATTCTTAAATAGTTCTATTAGAACAATTTTGCCAGTTGTGGCAAAACATTCGCTATATTACTCCCATGTAAAGCAGAAATACTTATAATTGTCTTATTCAATCATTTTACGGTTATCATTTGAACGTATCTATGAAGTTTATTGATTTAGCTAGAATATCGCGGTGAAACAATTTATACATTATTAAATTTCCTTAAGTGAATCTGATAAAGGATATGACTATGAAATTTTCCTTTATTTCTTTAATTTGAATAATCATTATCTAAAACCCACGTTTGGCGATATGAGTTACAGATAATAAATATGAGTAAGAGATATTTGCTTCCAGTTCCAGAGATTATAGCATATAGTTATTTCAAGAACTCCCGAAACTTTTAATGAAGATTCTGCTGGCTTAAATGATAATCACAGTAATGCTTCCAAAAGCATTTCATTACTGAGAAGATTGCTTAATTAAAATAAACTTAAACTAATAGATAATGAATAAGAATTTAATAACTCGGCTTGTTTTTAAATATGACATAATAAATGTAATTACTAAAAAAAAAATAATAATAAACCATAGTTATACTTGTGTTTAATTTTTATGTGCAAAATCAACCAAGGAACAAATTAAAACTAGTCGGATGTACCAATCCCAAAACTTTCTTCTATCTCATACATGTTAATACTTCAAAATTCGCTATCACACTGCCAAAATTAAATGGCAATCTATGCATCTCATGAGGATTCTAACGATATGAAATTCCGTGCATTAGTTCTTGAGATAAGACTATCGCTGAAATCGTCTAAATTCAGCAAAATGCTGCCTAGCAGCGCCACCTATTGTGTGATTTATACCAAATCCTAATCAGCAACAATTTATGTCAACGTCTGACTGAATCTGAAGTTTGGAGAAAATCCGTACATTAGTTTTTGAGATAGAGCAATAGCGAAAATCGTGAAAATTTCTGCATAACAGCGCCACCTATTGGGTGATTAACACCAAAACCTAATTAACAACAACTTGTGTCAACATACAACTAAATCTGAAGTTAGATGAAAATTGGTCCATTAGTTCTATTGATAGAGCTATTGAGGCAATCGTGGAAAAGGCAGCAGAGAAGCGCCACCTGTTGGGCGATTTACACCAACACCTAATCAGTAGCAAGTCATATCAAGGACTAACTTAAACTGAAGTTTGATGAAAATCCGTGAGTTAGTTCTTAAGATAGAGCTATTGGGGAAATCGTGTAAATCCTGCAAAATTCATCATAACAGCGCCACCTGTTGGGCGATTTACACCAAAACGCAATCATCATCAATTCATATCAAGGACTAACTAAATATGAAGTTTGATCAAAATCCGTGTATTAGTTCTTGAGATAGAGCTATTGCGAAAATCGTGAAAAATGCAGCATTGCAGCGCCACCTGTTGA
The DNA here is from genome assembly GCA_963932465.1 of Maratus speciosus. Lineage (NCBI taxonomy): Eukaryota > Metazoa > Arthropoda > Arachnida > Araneae > Salticidae > Maratus > Maratus speciosus. Next base: position 350,163,076 of record OZ010788.1, on the reverse strand, counting down.
GCGATTTACACCAAAAACTAATCAGCATCAATTTGTATTAGGCACTAACTGAATATAAATTTTTATTAAATTCCGTGCATTAGTTCTTGAGATAGAGCGCCCACAAAATTTGTGTCACATACACACACACAGACAGACACAGACAGACAGACAGACTCACAGAGTCACAGATAGACATTTTGTAAAAACATGTTTTTTGGAATCTCTGACCCCTAAAACGTGTAAATCCGTCGAAAACCGGAATTCGAAAATTTTCATGAATCCAATACTTTCTTCTTGTAAAGATAGAAGAAAGTAAAAACATCATATTCAGAATGTAAACATTTTAGGAATTGACATTAAGTAATGAAGTGAAACCAATCTTAAATGATAATGACAATAATGCTTCCAAACAATATTCATTACTGAGGAGATTGCGTAATTAAAATAAACTTAAACTTGTAGATAATGAATAAGAATTTAATAACCCGGCTTGTTTCTAAAAATGACATAATAAATGTAATTACTACATATTTATGCTTAGGTTTAATTTTTATGTGCCTAATCAATCAAGGAACGAATTTTTAAAAATACTATCATATTTAGAATGTAATAATTTTATGAATTGACATTAAGTAATTAGGTGAAATCAATCTTCTAAATTTAAATAAAAATATTTCAAATGAAACCACGAGTCCGGATCCCAATATCATAATGTAATCCCTGTAAAACAATCTTTTTTTTTAAATATCAGTATAAAAATAGAGGACAATAGTTTATATATAATTAGAATTGCATTTCTTGAGATAAGTAACATTTTACATGCAGGGTAACATTTCCTAAAAAATTAGAAAAAAAGTTAATAATAAAAACTTATTTTCAGTTTTAAATTCCCCTTCTTTACTTTTAATAATAGATAGAAATTTCTTTAGTAGAGTATTGTATCATCTATTGAATACAAATATTTCTTTCATTTTTAAGTTTGTTTATCTTTCAAAGAGCGTTTTAAAATATGATCTTTTTTTCACGATAAAGATTTAAATCTATCATGTTCTTGTGGTTGAATCTCTAGAGTAATTTAATTAGTGCTACGCAAAATGGAAAATTATTTTCAATGCGAAATTAAATAGTACATCCGAAAATATTCAGATTTTGAGTACATTATTGTCTCTAAGGAGACATTGAATGAAAGCGGAAAGTCAAACTTCGCTTATTTAAAGCAATTAACACAGCCCAAATTCTTTTGGGCACAGAAGTGTATCATGGAGTGAAGTAATAATTTTGATAACCTTTAAATGGGTTATTTCATCTTTATATTATCTATATTATAAAGGACAAACATGACCGTGAGTAACCCTAGTATCATTTGGAGATTGGCAATACTTGATGATGAAACTTCCGATTTACAATTTTTGCTGCAGCAATTGCTTTAATTTCTAAACAATGCAAATTTTCAATTTTTAAACCGTCATATACGAAAAAAAAATCTACTTTCGAATGCAATGTGTTTGAAAACTGTATCTGAATTGACTGAGATAGAATGGTTTTAAAGTAATTTTCTAGTATGATTTTATAAAATTTATTTCCATCGCATGCAGCCTCCATTATGAAATAACCATTTAACCCAATATAAAGAATACAGCATTTGTCTCTAGTTATTTTTTCATAGCGAAGTAAATTTTTTTTCATTCTATTATATTAAAAAGTGACTGTCCGTTTGTATTTCACAGCAACGACCCCTGGAATATATAACATTAGATGATCTTATTATTTCCAGTTATCTGCATGGATCCGATGATGTCAAAAGTTGTCTGAGAATTTTAAAATTTGAATTAGTTTCCGATATATTAATTTTTTCGTAATTTTAAGGACATCTCTGCAATAAGGGTAACTAAATTGCTCCATTTTTGTGGATAAAAGAAAGAAAAGGGAACACAATGGGGATTATTAAATTTATTTGTTTGGCATAATTTTCATAATTGAAATTCACTTTTATTTGAATAGATAGTGAAAATAATATCGTGGTTGAATTGTAGTTTTCAACAAATGCAAACTTATTTTCACATTTATAGCTTCAGGAATCAGTTTATTTTAACAAGCAAAGAATAGCCTGAATACAGGAACATTGAGATAAATTATAATGACGTAAGAAGAAAAAAAAATGAATCGTACCATTTTTAATTTATTTGAAATTAGAAAAACTGATTTTCAGTTATTTCCTTTAGATGATATTTAAAATTTTTTACAAGGATGTTAAAAATAAAATGTTATTGCAAGAACATTTATATTTCTCTATGCATTTGTTTTAATTCACCAATATAAAATGATTTTGAATCAATTCTCCAAAACAAAGTCATTTTTGTATAAGTTCATCCAAATGACATCATTTCTACCGGCTCCGAAATTAGAAGCCAAATCTAGGAAGAACGGAAAGCTTTCGGTAAATAGAGTTACAAATAAATACGTGCATTTTTATTTGGAAATCTTTTGACTTATATTTTAAATATAATTCAGTATTTCAAATATTGTATTAAATAAAATTAATAATATAATTGCCTTCTAAATTTGCAATAAAGTTAGATTTCATTTTCAACCAAAAGAGTCGAATGATCTCATGAAAATCAAAAGCAACACGTCGAGTTACCCCGCAATTAGTACTAATAAAAGAAACTTTTGTTCTGTTTATACGTGTGTGTGTGCGTGGTGTGACATTCTAACTGTCGGCGATTACTAGCGATATAGTCCGCAACTAGACATATGGAAATTTTGGTAAGTACAGTCCAAGGCAGTTCCTGATGCACCTCGAAAGCACAATTCTGTAACATTGCAAGTCACCCATAATTTTTTTAATAGTTTTATACTCTGTTGGAGGACAAATCACACAACTATTTATAATCCGATTTGATTTTGACCAAGATGGTATCCAATATAATTTTCTTAACAAAGAGAGAGTTTTCTAAGTACTCGAGTGTAGAAACTTTTATAATTATACTAGGCGGCTCTGCTTCCTGTAAACTACACTCGCCAGCCCCTGTTCAGGCACCGCAGAATCTAAAAGCACGGTAATCTGATCGGTTTCTAAAAGATTAGAGAAGATTGAGTTATAATGGAAAAACTTATAGCGATCTCCCTGTAAACGGGTTTCCATTCAATTCCCTTTGATTGCGAAAATTTAAGGCCGAATCAGTTTCTGTTAAGACATCCAATGGTTCTTTTCGTGTTTTATTAAAGAAGATCAGTTAAACTTTTGAAAAAAGCTAAAATAAAATGAATTAATTAAACAGAGTCTTTGCCGACCGGTATTTTTTAACAACGTTATAAAACGATTTACATAATACAATTTACTACAATTACTACAATTTACTGCTTTGACCCCTTCAAAAGTGGTGGTTCATTTTTGGACCACTTAATTTTAATTCTTATATGCCACATTAGCACCAGAATATTGGAATGAAAATTTTCCTTTTATTAAGTATGTGAACAAAAGTATTTTCGTATTTCGAAATTTGTTTGCAAATTCTGGTGCCATTCACTAATTCCAACATTTTACGAATAGAAGTACCTTGCCATTGAAAGGGTTAAACGCATATTAATGTATTTATTATTCTAAAGTATCCTTTCTCTTTTAATGTTCACGTGTAAATACAATTTTCAAGACATAATTTTCAATATTTTCCTGCTTGTGAAGTTATTTCTCCTAATGTAATTTCTGAAATATGGATGCCAAACACGTACTCATTTAATAGTAATTTTAAAGTGTTTTTTTTCTTTCTGTTTTTAATAGTCATGTGTAAATAAATTTTTAATCGTTAGGAAATATAATTCTTTGCGCTGTTATTAAAATTGAAAACAAAATCTATAATAATAGCCTAAGTCATGTGACTATTATCAATAGATCTTTCGCTTTTTATAAGAAAGGTTTCCAATTTGATTAAAGAATCAAAGTTACTTTTTCGAATAAAACTACAAAAAAGTTGCCATGATTGCAAAGAATTCTTGGTACTTTTATGTCAGCCGGGTTCAAATCTCGTCAATAGCTTTTTTTTTAAACTATCCACTTAGCATTTTTTTTATTTTTCGAGTGGTATATTAAAACGGTACTAGGTTATCCCATCGACTAAAAACATATCGCCAGACTATAAGATTAAATGCCAATATTGGTTGATCGTAAATGTCATATTCACTTGACTGTAAGGAAGTTACACGTGTTTACGCCATCAAGTGAATTTTTATTTCTACGTTTTACTTGTATTTGTATTTTTATACTAATTTATTTGTTTTTTCGTTATTTAAAATGAAAATTACGTCAACTTGTATAATTTGGCATGTGTTTTGGCGATTTATATCATTTGGCGATATTGGACATTGTCTTTGAATTTGAAATTAAATGTCATGATTTGTTTCATTATTTAAAATTTAACACAGATGTCATATACGCACCGGGTTTGGCGTGATTTTTTTTACGACAAGTTGGCGAAAACCTCGCTTTCGAATACAAGTTACATATGTATTTTTAAATTATTTTCTATTAATTTTAAAATGAAATAATAATGAATAAAAAAAATAATTAATAAGTATAGAACCGTGTTTCCCAACCTTTTGTGGGCCATGCCAAACCAAATCATCTGTAAAACCCTCATGCCCCCCTTCCCCTCTCTGTGACAAATAATTTTTATTGTATAAAAAGTGAAGTCTTATTCCCTTTAAAATCCAGTAAGACATTTAAAAGATATAATAAAAAATTTAAAACAATAGAGAAAAGGTCATAAAAAAGAGCATAAAGAAAGAAAAGTATTCAGTAAGAAATCATTAATTATTATAATAATATGCACCAATAGTAAAAAGCAAATTAGATTTTGAAATATTTAATAGCGAATTGAGATACATAAAAAAATACTTTAACTGAAGCTTTTTTGATGATTCTTTTATCACTTTAATTGCTGACAGTAAAAAAATAGAATAAATAATGTATAATAAAATAAATTCAAATTATAAGATTCGCGATAAATAGAATAAAATTAATGACATCCTTGTGCTCCATGTTGGCTGCAGAGAGATTGTATATCAGGTACTGAATTTGTCACCTTTAATCTCAAGTCCCCTCGTTTAGTGATGTCCAGTCGATTTCTTTTCGTCAGTAATAAATCACTTACTGCACTAAAACCACATTCAGCTAAGTACAAAGGTGGGAATGGCAACAATATTTTTCTTGCTAATTTTGTTGAATTCGGATACTTAGTTTCTGTCTCAGCACAAAGCCATGCCATAGTTACTTTTATACTGAATATGGTTTTAACCAGGGCTCGAAATGCACCAGAGCAAACCAGAACGATGCTCCGGTTCGTGAAATTGTGACAAATGTTGTTCCGGTTCATGAAAGTGTGGAACCTTTAATCTCAAGTCCCCTCGTTTAGTGATGTCCAGTCGATTTCTTTTCTTCAGTAATAAATCACTTACTGCACTAAAACCACATTCAGCTAAGTACAAAGATGGGAATGGCAACAATATTTTTCTTGCTAATTTTGTTGAATTCGGATACTTAGTTTCTGTCCCAGCACAAAGCCATGCCATAGTTACTTTTATACTGAATATGGTTTTAACCAGGGCTCGAAATGCACCGGAGCAAACCAGAACAATGCTCCGGTTCGTGAAGTTGTGACAAATATTGTTCCGGTTCATGAAAGTGTGGAAAATATTGTTCCAGTTCGTGGAATTATTAAAAAATATTATTATAATTTCATAGATATAGCTTCTATGCTCTCTGTAACGTTTTTTTCTAATTAATTAAAACCTTGAATGCATTTTTACTTTCTTCTATCTTGACAAGAAGAAAGTATTGGTTTCATGAAAATTTTCGAATTCCAGTTTTCGACGGATTTACACGTTTTATGGGTCGGAGATTCCAAAAAACATGTTTTTACAAAATGTCTGTCTGTCTGTCTGTCTCTCCGTCCGTCTGTCTGTCTGTCTGTATGTGACACAAATTTTGTGGGCGCTCTATCTCAAGAACTAATGCACGGAATTTAATAAAAAGTTATATTCAGGTAGTCCTGATATAGATTGGTGCTGATTAGTTTTTGGTGTAAATCGCCCAGCAGGTGGCGCTGCTATGTAGCATTTTGCAGGATTTCCGCAAAAGCTCTATCTCAAGAACTAATGCACGGATTTTTATAAAACTTCAGATTCCGTTAATACTTGATATAATTTGGTGCTGATAACGTTTTGGTGCAAATCGTCTAAAAGATGGCGCTGCTATGCTGCATTTTGCAGCATTTACACGATTTTCGTAATAGCTCAATCTCAAGAAATAATGCACGGATTTTCATCAAACTTCAGATTCAGTTAGTGCTTGACATGAATTGACGTTTTGCCCCTTGTGGTGTAAATCGCTCAACAGGTGGCGCTGCTATGCTGCATTTTTGAGATTTACGCAATAGCTCTATCTCAAGAACTAATGCTTGGGTTTTCAACAAACTTCAGATTAAGGTATACCTGGATATGAATTAGTGCTGTTTGTGTTTTGGTGTAAATCGCTCAACAGGTGGCGTTGCTATGCAGCATTTTTCACGATTTCCACAATAGCTCAATGTTTAGAACTAATGCACGGATTTTCATCAAACTTCAGATTCAGTAAGTCCTTGACATGAATTGATGTTTTGTACCTTTTAGTGTAAATCGCTCAACAGGTGGCGCTGCTGTGCTGCATTTTTTGTGATTTCCACAATAGCTCTAGCTCCAGAACTAATGCACCGATTTTCATCAAACTTCAGATTCCGGTATACCTTAATATTAATTAGTGCTGTTTGTGTTTTGGTGCAAATCGCTCAACAAGTGGCGCTGCTATGCTGCATTTTTCAGAATTTCCCCTACAGTTCTATCTCAATAACTAATGCACGAATTTTCATCAAACTTGGAATTCAGGTGTACTTTGATACGAATTGGTTCTAAATTGATGTAATTTCTTTTACTATTTAAATGATTTAATTGACGTGATTTATATAGAAGAAAGTTTTGTGATGGCCACAACATACTAGTTTTAAATTGGTTTTTCTACGGTTAAATATAAATTTTCTATACAGTAAAGTCCCGATTATTCGAGTTATTAGGGACCAAGCTCACCTCGGATAAGGAAAAAACTCGTATAAACCGAATTTACACAAATCGTCACCCACTAAGGAGATGAAATATAAATTTTCACTTAATTCAATCCTTTTTATGGTAGTAGTAACATTTCATTGATGTACATTTCCGTTATTTTTAAGAAATACCGGGAATTAAATTTTTTTTTTTCAATCAAACTTACAGTGGCGGTCAAAAGTTTCCGGACAGCATAAATTTTTTGGTTCATTTGTAAGTATACCCATATGAAGAGGAATCTGAAAGTGATACTTATACACTTTATTGACATAACAGTTAAGAACTTATTCATGGAATAAAAATTAAATATTAATAAATTTAATTGACAAAATTAATTGCAAAAGAAAACGCATGTTCTCAAAAGTTTCCGGCCACCTTGGCAAGTTTGGAAAAAAATGGTGTTATAAAAGAAAATAACAGTGATCAACAACATTTACAATTAGCATTTTGTATTCATACATTTAGCAATAAGTACAGCGGCGCAGCAACGCTGCATCGATTCAATGAACAGTTGTAGATCATCAATGTTAAGTTTTGTCCACTGTTCTTGCAATTTTTGTGAAAATGCTGCTAAATTGGAATATTTATAATTCCACACACGTTTTTAAGTTAGTTTCAAAGCTTTTCTATTATATTCAGGTCAGATGATTGGGCTGTCCATTTCAAAAGCGAAGTTTTTTGTGCGAAGGCCACTGCTTGACGAGCTTGGATGTATGCTTTTGGTCGCTATCGTGATGAAACAAATAGTTGAGACCACAATTTTTCCTCCAATAAGGCAGCAAATGATCTTGCAAGATATCCTTATGCATTGCACTATTCATCTTGCCGCGTATTTCAAATAACGGACAGGCGCATTTTCCAGAAAATGCTCCCCACAGCATAACGTGTCCTCCGCCGTGCTTCATTGTAGGAATAATATATCTCGCACCTTATCTTTTGTTTTTAGGTCATCGGTTGTAATGTTTTTTATCACTCACAAAAAGATTGAACGTCGATACATCTGAAAATAGTTCATACTTTTTTTCCAGTTTTCACTTGTCCAGTCTTTGTATTCCTTTGCAAACTCCAGTCAGACCCTCTGAATTTTTTTACTTATGGGAGGTTTTTTAACACCGACTGTTCCATAAAGTTCTACGTCACATAAGCGTCTTGACACTGTAGATAGACTTGTTTCAGCAATAACCATAACACCATAAATCGCTTCTAACACCATAAATGGCGTGGAATTGCAGCAGCATTTTTACGCGGGTCATCAACTGCTTTTCTTCTGATAATTCTGTCCACAAGAAAAGTCTTTTTCCGGGGTCCCCCGGACCGTGGCAAGTTCCGAAGGCCATAACCATCTTTATATTTTTTTAAAATATCTTTTACTGCAAATTTTCCGATCGACAACTTTGCTGCAATCTCACGAGCGGATTGTCCCTTTAGCGACAAACAAATGCTCATTTAGGAACAATAAATTGTTAAACTTTTCATTTTTGAATTTCAAATTCATTATTCACCTTGATTAATTAACAAACATGGCCAAAAAAACACTTTAGCGATAGCAAAAACTAATGAATGGCGAATGGCCGGAAACTTTTGTACGCGCGAATTTTGAATTCCTCCCCTTTGCATCAAGTATCTTAATTAACCAATCAAAATAATCACGTGGTCAGAGGTAATTTGCTTATTCCTAACTTTTGGAGCAATTGAACTTCTTCGCTAAAACGTTCTGTCAAACAAATCAAAAAAACTAACTGGCCGGAAACTTTTGACCGCCACTGTATACCTTTGGAATGGATCATTTTCTTCTGATGGACTGTTGTCTTCCATTATGATGAAACAGCCATTATAAATGAAGTGCTAGGTGAAGATGAAAGAGCAGTCGTAAAAAGTTAGAACTCTGATTTTTCTGGTCAGAATGTCAAAAAAAATGGCCATATTTTTTTTTTTCAAAAAAAAAAAAAAAATGGTAATTTTCCCCTCCATTCTGACCAGAAAATCGGAGTTCTAACTTTTTACGGCTGCTCTTTCATCTTCACATAAAACTTGCTGTTTCATCATAATGGAGGCAATGAGTCCATCAGAAGAAAATAACTCGGTTAAAGCGGAAACTCGGTTAAGCGGGACTCGGATAATCGGGACTTTACTGTACTTTCAAAAAAAAAAAAAAAATAGTCGGTAATAATTTTGAAATATCGTTCCGGTTCGTGGATTTTTCCAATTCGAGCCTTGGTTTTAACTGACTCATCGTTTTGAATTTCAGCGATTTCTTCTTGATAACTTATTGAAACATCAGACGATAAGTCAACTAACATTGGCTGCATGACCCACGATGGAAAATCCGTTTGCTTTAAATCAGAAAATCTATCATTCATATCAGACGCCAACATTTTCAGATGATCGACAATGACAGTAATAGCAGAATCTGTTACTTCGCATTTTTTTAACCAGTAAAATAAGTCGAATTTTCTCTCAGAAAATTTGCCATACTTCAATGGACGCAATAAAACCAAATACTTTTTCCTTTGCATCAACTTTTTCCTTGCAGTTGTTTATTCAACGTATTCAATTTTCCAAAGATAGCTGCTAAATAACTAACAAATGCTTTACCATCAACGGTTTGTAGGTGCTACATGTCAGGCGTGTCACTTAAAAATTCACCAAGAACATCAAACAACTCCATGAATCTTTTTAAGCAATTCACCTTTGACAGCTATCTCACATCAATGTGAAGTAAAAGCCGAACGTGGTCTGCACGTTGGTCTTCACAAAACTGCTTGAAAAGACGTTCACAATTTGCGTTGAATTTTATGGAGTTAATACATTTTATAACTGATTTTAACACATTATTTAGAACAGATGAAATATATTTGGATACCAAACTCTCTCTATGAATTACGCAATGCACAATTAGCATTTCTGGATTATCATCTTTCATTAGTTTTAAACATCCAGCTTTTTTCCTCATCATAACTGGAGCACCATCTGCAGCGCAGGATGTTATATTTGCCATTGGTATGCTATTTCTATCTAAGTAACTTTTCAATATATTAAAATATCGGAGGCAGTAGTGGTGGTCTCTAATGATTTACAGAAAAGAATTTCTTCAGAAAATTCATCTGTATCAATATATCTGACATATGTTAACAATACTGCTTGAAGCAGTATTGCACCATCTCTCAGAGTGGATTCATCCATTTGAATTGAGAAATGCTTTGACTTCAACTTTTCAACAAGTTGTTTTTCAATGTCGTCACTCATTTCATCAATTCTTCTACTAACATTTATGTTACTTAGTGGCATGGCTTTCACAGCTTTGTCATCTTTTCCGAGAACTGTTTTAAGGAATATTGATATTGATGGTTTAATCAAATCATCTCCGACAGTGTGATTTTTTTCCAGATTTGGCAATCACTAAAGCTATTTTATAGCTAGCCTCAAGAGTACATTTGGCAGTAGCATTTTGGGCAGAGAATAGAGACTTAACCGTTGATCTTTTTTCAAACTTGTCCTTTAAAGTTTTAAAATAACTTAAACCTAAGTTTACATACTCACTATGTTTCGCCTTCATATGCCCTTCAAGACGATCTCGTTTCATAGATTCGTTTGTTAAGCATTGATTGCATAAAAGACGCAAAAAGGAGATCTTTCATCATGGTTAGCCGGTATAAAACCAATTTTTAAATATTCATCTGTATACTGACGAACTTTTTCCTTGGTTCCACTACTCATTTTAACCATAGGAATTATGACTGAAAGAAATAAATGCGAGAAAAACTTATTAAAAGAAATAAACTTTTTAGGTAATTATTTTTATTATAAGCAGTATATTCATGTTTAAAAAAACAGAGCATTTATCGACAACTGTAAACTGGTATGCCATTTCAGATGAATTGTTTCAGTTCATTGAATATTCAAAAATATTAGTGAAAGATAGAAGTTTACATAGGCGGTAAACAGGTCTGATATTTTCCACTGTATACTTTGGTTCAAAATAAGAAAGGAATTGTGAGAATGACTGTAATGACTAAACTGTATTATTTCAAAACAACGCAATTTTTATTCAACATTCAGAATTGTTATTATTATTATTATTATTATTATTATTATTTGATAAGCAATTCAAAAAATAAATTCTGAATTTTTAGAAAAGCATTTAATAAGAAGTAAATGTTTAGCTCCTTTAAAAATTTTAAAGTCGAAAATGTACATGGAATAAGAATTTTCGAACGTCATGCAGAACAATAAATTTAAGTTTAAAAATTTTTGAAACCACAATATTAGAAATCATTAGAATATCATAGAAAATATACTTAAAATCAGAATTTTTGATTGAAATATTTCCAATACAGTCATTGCTCTGAGTTAAACTCGTTAAAAAATATATTTATTGCTTCATACAGAAATTAACATGCATGAAACAATTAACGAATATAAAATGCTACTATACAGCTCTCAAGCCTTATTTTAAATAACTGTTATATTTAAATTAATATTTACAAAACGAAATAATAAATACCTTATTGAAAATTCTGTACTTCCAATAGTTAAACCATTTGAATAATAATTATAAATCGAAACGCAAATAAATCTAAATTACTTCACAGAAAACCGCCGAATAAGTCATGGGACTTATACTTGCAGTCAGAAAACGTATACGGCCGGAATGACGGAGCGTTCGTTCTGAATTGTGACAGTAATTCTTTTCCAGAACTGCTAAAAATATTCTATCTACAACTATCAGCTCAAATTAAGATATTCACTCTGGAATCCTAACATAAACATCCCTAATAAGATGCGTTTTAACTGGGTGATCAAATGTGATGTGTCTGTCGATAGCGCCTTGACTTTTTATTGTACTGAATTAATTTAAAAGAATTAAAATTAAAAATGTTTCAAACCAGGAAATTTATATAGTTAAATGATTTTTAAATTTATTTGTTGCTTTTATATTCACTCATTTCAAATGAAAAATATAAAAAATTAAAGAAGTAGCATGTTATTTCAAGATCGTAAGAGCGAATGTCCAAATTTCGCAGAATTCTTAAATTGCCTCCCTGGAAAGCCAAATTGCCCCCCTTTGGGGCGTACGCCCCACGTTGGGAACCACTGCTATAGAACAAAACAATTTATAACTTTTTTAAAGTAAAAATTAAATAAATGTAAATAAACGTTTATTAATAAATAAGCAATAGTAGCCGGGTTACCATGTCAGGCAAAATAACACCATTTTGGCGCCAATTATGTACCCCCGTGCATATATGACACTTGCGCCTAATAATTTTCGTTTCGTTTCGTTTAAAAAAAGAGAAAGAAGTGAAAGCCATTAATTTTAAATGTTTCAGTTTTGAATGAACTTTTTTTTAATTAAATAAAATGATAATGAAATTAAAAAAAGCATTGTTCTTAACATACATTTAAGGGAGGCCAAACTGGTCGCCAAATTTGTTTAAAATAATAACCTTTTCTAAAATATGAGAAAAAATATCTGTTATGATTAAAATTTTAGTTGCCATCAGTAGAAAAAAAGTATTTAAAATTAGAAAAAAAAATAATATTTCGAAAACTAATTCTAATTTAAAAATTATAATACCAGTTTTGAGATCTGCGAAGCAATACGGATTTTTGGTGTTAATTTCATCGCAAAGTATTCCCTATTTCAGGAGAAATCGCAGTGAAACATAATCAGTTGTTTCATAGAATCGTTTCATAAATTCGTTTCATTTCAGTCGTTTCATAATATCCGTTTCATAATTTCGTTTCATTAGGATTTTATGTATATAGGGTAGATTCGATGAATAGTTCAATGAGAATCCAATATAAATTTCTTAATAAAGAGAGCGTTTTCTAAGTACCCGAGTGTAGAAACTTTTATAATTATATTCATTCAATAGTTCAATGAGAATCCTATATAATTTTCTTAATAAAGAGAGAGTTTTCTGAGTACTCAAGTGTAGAAACTTTTATAATTATATTCAATCAATAATTCAATGAGATTTAAGTGTACTTTGTATCTCAGATTTGGATACACTAAATTTTAAGATAGCACCATTATCTGAGAGCGGACGCTTTCCTTTCAACCATAGAATTTCCATTTGAAACCCAGAAATTTTTACAATATTTTTTGGTTCCATTCTGAATTTCATAAGTATCTAAATAATCGTGTTTCTTGTTCTTTGTCCAAGTTCACAGTTATTGAGAAGTTTGAGACACAACACAGTAATTCTTATTAACTTTATAAAGGATGTATGTCGATTAATTAAATCAGCGTTTCCTAGATTTTTATCTACGATAGTTGATTTTACAGCAGTGTTTTTCCGTAGGCTTAATAGGTCTTTGACTTGAAAAATACCTAATTTATCGAATTTTGGCCAAAGAGATACGATGTGTTTTAATCATTGTCGAACTTCTCATCAAAGATGGTTTACGTTCAACGCTGTAAATTTCAAATATCTAGTAATTAGATCGGCGGGTATATGCTATCGAGGACAACGAAACCAATTAAGTAGATCACTAGGATTTTTAATTTCCTTGATTCTATTCCTAACATACATTTTAAATCTTTCTGAATATCCTCTAATCCAGTAGAATGTGATATTAGAGTCGGTCGAAAAATAACAAATTATATGAAAAGTTAAATCTTGATTTAAAATGTCTTGAACCTTTTAAACGCGTCGAAAATCAACGAAAAACTTCAAAATTTGAATTAGTGTATCTTCAAAACCTTTTTATATATTACCATGAAATTTTAGTTATTGATTAAACAGATTGTGCTTTGTAATATGCTACCATTAGAAATTTATTAGACTTTTACAGAATTTGTGTATTGTTGAAATCAAAATAGCTCTTTTTTTTACTCCATAAGTCATTGCGCGCATGAAAGTATGAATCTTGAGAAAGTATGTATGGATTGTCATGAAATTTGGTAAAGATACTAAACAAATATGTGTGTTTAAAATGAACTAATTTTAAGTATTTACAATGGTAATATTTTTAGTTATGACTATTTATATTCATTATTATTTTTTTTTTACATAGTTAATGAAATAATTTTGGCCTAAGAGTAGTTCATTTTAAACACACATATATGTTTAGTATCTTTACGAAATTTCATGACAATCCATGCATACTTTCTCAAGATGTCATGCGCGCAGTGACTTATGGGGTAAAGAAAGAGATATTTTGAATTCAACAATACACAAATTCTGTAAAAGGTTAATAAATTTCCAATGGCAACATATTGCAAAGCATAATCTGTTTAATCCATATCCAAAATTTCATGTTTATCCATAAAAAGGTTTTGAAGATAGACTAATTCAAACTTTGATTTTTTTTCGTTAAATTTTGTCGCGTTTAAAAGGTACAATACCCCTTAAAATGTTAAATTTTATTACAAAGTTTAGTAGACAAAAGAACTTCTGATAGTTCAAAGCGAAATGTAGTAACAGTTTTTAAAGAAGTTACTGTTCTCTTGGCTGCCACAAAACTGGTAAATAGTCCTTGTTTTTTAACAGTGGTGTAAGATATACTACTGCATCATACGCTTTCTTTGAAGCTTCTGGTAAATCTATGTACCTCAAAATAATCAACTTCTTCGGTAACGAGTTTTAAATGATAGAAATCAAATTTTGAGTCAAAAGCAACAAAATATTTCGAAGGTACCAAACGTACATTACTGAGAATTATGTTATTAGTTATTTAATCAGCGTGTAAACAATGCGCTTCCCGTCTTTCAAGCAGTTTTAATGCGATTGTTTTCCATTTCCTAAAGGTCATACTGACATCTTGAAATATTTAAACGAATTTGTTACTTATTTAAACGTATAATTAACATTAGTCAACATTTCAGCAATTGAAATAAAAACCAAAACTTCAAAGGATAACAAGTCGCTTAAATAACAAAAAAATGTATTATTCGTGTTTATATTACAAATGGATTTACATAATACAGATAATGTTTCTAATCGCTGTATTTATATGCTCAGTGAAATGACTGCATAAATACGAATATTGTATTTATTGTTTTTGACTATTTATTGCATAATATATTCAAAAGTAACACTGGTGCTACCCGCATATATATCCATATAGATGCAGCTCGAAGTCTTCAGTTGCGAATCTGTCAACAAAAAGACATTATAGGTACATTATAGGGTCCACATTGACGCGCTTAAATTTAAGTCATTATTATTATTATTATTATTATTATTATTATTATTATTATTTAAAAAAAGAAGAAGGGTGTATACAATTCTATTTACAATAAAAAATTATAAACAACAACATGGATTACAACATGATTTCTCAGCAGTATAGAATAAATATCATTTATAGTTCGTTTACAAGTATACACAAATAATCCATCAAATTTTATTCTTTGGAAAAAAAATCGTTTGTGGTGCATTTTAATGACAGTGTCAAAGACATTGTTTATGTACACCAATGCCGAAACAAAAGTGTTCAGAACTTAAAGAACGCATTTGGGAAGCTTTTAGAACCATTGACAGATAGATGCTACAAAATGTTTGGAAGGAACTCGATTAAAGATTGGACGTATGCCGTGTAACAAAAGGGCCACACACCGAACATTTGTAACTGAAAAAACTTGGTATATTTTTCTTTAAATTCATGTATCACTTATTGTAATATGTGCAGTATTTTCGAAAATATGATTTTTGTAAATCCAGTCCATCATTTGTAATAGCCCTGTATTTTGGTCTGTGGAAAAATATCATTTGCAATGTATTTTAATGATGTTACACTATTCCAAACATATTGAAATTGATATATATTAGTGAGGCGCACTACAAGATGCTTACTATAAAACATGGTGTTTGATGGTATATGAATTTCAGAAAATAATAATTCACAGACATGATAACACGGTGAAATTTTCAAAACATCAAATTTCATTTAAAAAACAAAACAAAAAAACTATAATTTTATTATTAGAAATTTTGCCTATAATGCCTGTTCATCATTATTTCCGATATTATCCAATATTTTATAAAATTGATAAATTATTGAAAGTCATTAAGTCGTATCCTATTTTCTTCAATTTCAGAAAAAAATTTAAAATTAGAAAAGCACAGCTTCTTTAATTTAGAGTACTTTGTTTAATTTCCTTTTTGAACTTCAATAAATGCCATACTGAAAGTATTCTGTCTCACCTATTATGGCATGCTTGCCATAGTCTCTATGAAATGCATTTTTCAGCCGAATTTTACTTAGTATACTTAAAAGATATTTGTAGACTGTAATTTTATACACAGGGCTTTGCAAAGAACTACCGTATATACTCGTGTATAAGTCGAAGAATTTTAGACAAAATTTGGGAGTAGAAAATTGGGGGGGGGGGGGGGGTTGACTTATACACGAGAAAGTAAAAAAAAAATCGCAGACTAATCGGCGAATGAGCAAATCTTTTAAGTAATCATATGAGAGATAAAAGCGGACAATGGCCATTTCCAAGAGATTGACAAACAAAGCTCAATAATAATGTCCCTGTAATGCTTGTAATTAGAAATATGAACTTTTAAATTCGTGAATTGAAAATTAAACAAGGAACAAAGGATAATACTTCATTAGTATTTTGTACAGATTGTCTGAAATAAATGGCTGGTAGAATTTAAATAATTCATTGGCTACTAACCCAACGTTAAGAGACTTTTGAAAACAACCAGTTTTAATATTCTGTCTTTTGCGTTAGCCGTTAAATCGGCGTAGAGAATGAAGTTTAGAGTAACTCGGGTATGCGTGTATATGGCAACATGCTGTTTTCAAAGAAGAGCACTGTTAATATCGAAATTTATTTATTCAAGAAAAAATCGTACAAGGATGTGTAAAAACTGTTTAATGAAAAGTATGGTGAAACGCATACGATATCAGACTCGACAATCAACCAAATGATGCAACCATTTCAAAAAATTAATCGCACATTAACCGGACATACTGAAACGATATTTCGTGAATATGATTAAGCGTGCACAGACGTGTCAAAAATTGAGGGAGGGCAATTTTAACATATTATGGCGTTTAGAACAAATAAGCACGTTTTCTAATTGTTTTGTATTTTCTCGAAAATTCCTTTGGTTTATTTTTCTCAGTCACCTTGTAGCTTTCCTTTTTATAAGTTTAGGTAATGAAGTATTTCTATTTACAAATGTTGAATTTAATAATCTCATTCCTTTTAGATAATTTTCAGTATTTTCCCTTTGTAATTATACTATTTATCGTGTCAATATGAGTTAATATGAGACACGAAATATGGGGTTAATGTGAGGCACACAAAAAGAGCTTCCAACTTTTATAGTAACAAAATTGGCTTTGTGATTCTTTTGATGACTAAATAAATTTATTTCTTCCCAGCAGGATCAAAACAGTCCAAAAAAGGATAAGTTTATATACTTTTTGTTAAATTTTAATAGAGTTACCAAATGTCAAATTTTAAGGACACTAATGTTAAGCGCACATGACAAACTTTAATATTTATCTTCTTCAAAACATCGTCCAATTGAACTGTTTCATTTTTAATGAGATACAACAAATATATCCAAAGATATTCCAAGCATTCTTTTAATAATGTCTGTGAAAATCGTCCTGATAGTTCAATTGGAAGGGCATTGGCAATCGAAGACAAAGGTTCTGTGTTCTTGCTCCAGCTTAGACACATTTTCTCTCAGATGGAAAATAATTACTATTCATAAAACATTTTTATCGAAAATTTAATGCTTTAATAAAACAACGACATCTGGATCAGATGAAAATCTGTTTCTAAGGTCGAAAATGCAATTACGGAAAAAGAAATCGTCCAAGTAGCAACCATTATAAAACTAACTATTTTAAATGGATTTCCTCAAAAATACTGTAAATATATTCATCTACTTTATAAACGTTAAGAAATGATAAAGATATACGTTAAAAATCACAAAATCGATTTTTAATCCAGCCGTTTTTCTCAGTTACTAATGAGAATAATCAAGTTTCCACTACTTTACGGGCACACTTTACATTTACAAATAAATATTGTGAGTTATTTAAATAACTTCAGTGTGATATAATCAATGGATGCTGCATTAAAAAAATTTCTATTACAAATAAATAAATAAATAAATAAATAAATAAATAAATAAAATGGAACACACAGTGTTAAAGCTTTGCTGATTGCTTGATTTATTCTAGTGGATTCAGGTGACTTAGATATTGAGTCTGTATTCAGTCTGAGATGTGATTAAAAAAATTTGTTTGTTGTTTGTATTCTTATGTATGCAATTTTATATTGGCATATAAGCTTACTGTTTGTCTGTTAGCTTGAAAGCATATTTTAAGCGGAGATTTCGATTGCTTTCCAGTTTACCGCAGAGAAAAAGTCGGTAATGGACATTTTTATGTACTTTAATGATTCCAGACACTTTCGAGCTTCTTGAGTGGGAGTTTAAGAGCACATAGAGATGCTTGTTTTTAACCAAGCAAAGAGGAAATTGCTGGCCAGCAGCAAGATAGGTGCTGGAAATGATGGAGAAGTGTTGGCTGATGGTTTACCACTGTATGACCACTGCTGGACAGCTTCAGTCAACTTTGCTGTTGGAAATCATCACATAAAATTCTGCTGGGCATCCATTTTATCTCATGTGCTGGCCCACCACTACATGAAAGTGCACGAACTTTTGCAGTATTAGTGCTGGTAAACCTTACGCTAGGGGGCGCTGCGAATATTGAAGACATGGAGTATTTGAACACAAATCTGAAATGAATATCTTAACACAATTTAAGCTGTGAAGCTAATTTTTTTTAACTGTAAAAAATATACCACCACTGCCACCAACAAAATAAATACGTAAATGAATAGATAAATAAATTCTTTATTTCAACGCACGTTTTTTTTCTCCTTAAATCTTGTTTTACTAAGTTACAAAGGATTTCGGTTTTCATAATTTACGCAGTTCAGAATCAATAATAAAAAAAAGCGTATAAAATACATAGGATTTCTATACAATAGAATAATTTCTATACCAGTTTAGGGATTGGGAACGTAAATCACAAAGGAAACAAACTTGAAATAGTGTAATGAGAGCTTGAAAACTACGAGCAATCGTAGCGTACTCTGAAAGCACTTGTTCATGTCCGATCACGAAAACCAAGCAGCATCGAGCGCGGTCAGTACTTGGGAAGGTGACCACATGCTGTTCAAATATTTCTATAGACACATCTATAGCCTTTGGTGAAACTAGCTTATAGAAAAAAGAGCCATAATTATATAGTACTTTGTTTTTTTATAGAATACTATAAAAAAATTTTGTAAGGGAAAGTGCTGGGCCAGCAAAGGAATAGCAGTGGGATAGGTGCTAGCACTGCAAGAAAAGTGCCGGATTGAAGTAATGTGATGGCTTACCAATGATGGCCTGCTGTTGGCCATCACTGATGGGCCAACTGCATTCGGCTTGGACACTTTTCGACAGGTTTAAGTAATGGCACCATTGCACTTTACCGCTGATAGCACTGCTGGCTGCCATCTTTATTCCAGCTGATGGCCCACTGTTTCTTTCTTTGCTGGGAAGTATCACTATTTTTAAATAGTAATTTTTCCAGAATCCCACTGTTAAATAAAGCAAATACTGATATCAGGAAATATCGGCTTCGAAAAATACGTACTTCTATGCCCCCTGAATAAGGGGTTAACCACAATTATTCCCTTCCGGGACCCCTAACTCCCAAGGCCAGACCTGCTTTAGAATTTTGTCTTATTCATTACGTGTTTAAGTTTTGTATTTTAAGTTAAAAGAAAACATATTTTTCTTTTTTCATTTTAGAAGTTATTTATTATTCGTACTCAGGTGAATCTTTATAAGTTTTCAGAA
The DNA here is from genome assembly GCA_963932465.1 of Maratus speciosus. NCBI lineage: Eukaryota > Metazoa > Arthropoda > Arachnida > Araneae > Salticidae > Maratus > Maratus speciosus. The sequence goes on along the minus strand of OZ010788.1, from coordinate 350,143,118 downwards.
GAAAACAAATACAACATTTCTCAACACTTTAAAAATTCTAAAACATATATTATTTTCAAGTCCTACTGGTCAATATCTAAACAGGGACTGAAGTTCAAATAAAAATTTGGTAGTTACTGCATGGAACGTATGCCACTTATAGAGTTTCTTTCGAGTTCTTTAAAAAGTTGATTTTTGGATCCATACCATTCTTATGCCTTCAATTATTCTTTTCCTTTAAGAAGAATGTGGCATTCATTATTTTTTCAAAAGTTCACTTGTAGCGCATGTTTGATGAGCAATATGCGTAAATTTTGTTGATATATTATAAAACTCATTGAATCGGAGGGATGTTTTACAAAATAAATGTTTATTTGAAGTTCTTAAATATTTCTCATTTTCCTTTAATTTATTAAGAATTGATATGTCATTTAACAAATTACTGAAGGAATGTGTAATGCATTTTTCTATTTTATCGTATTCAAAAATCTTTTATCAAAACAATTAATGTTAAAGCTCATTAGAATTGTGAATTTTTTCGAATCAATACATTTTACAAGAATATCATTATTTTAATTAAAACTTAAAATGGTTTGAATGATTTTTTTCACTAAATAATTCGACATACTTTTAAAATTAATTAACATCATTAGCAATAAATGCAACAAATGAAATTAAAATCACATCTAGAAGTACAGAATTTTAATTTATACATTTTAATTCGAGTAAACATAATTAAATCAAAAATTATTTTTCAATAGGAAAAAGGTAATTCAGTATGACTGAAATACTTTTTAAATTAAAATATTTTGCAAACATTATAATAAAGTATTTGAATCTAAAAAAATATATATAAAATGATATTTAAAAATATGAAGAGAGAAAGTTTTTGATCTTAACAGGTAGTTTCTAACCAAAAGAAAAATATAATTCAAGGAATTGTATCTTATTTTTGTGCTTTTATCTCAACCGTGTATTATTATGCGCAAATAAATTCTCATACGTCGTGTTCTGTCGATTCGAACCAGAAAATTCTATTTGAAGACAATCCGAAACCCGACATAATTGAAAACGAAATTACCCTGAAACCAAAATGAATGACAATTAATTTATTTTTTAATGCAATTATGCAGAAATACACTATAATTATATTTTTAGTATTATATAAATTTTTTTATGTAGAAAAATAATTTATATTCCAATATATAGCTTTTTCATTTTAAACAATATTGTGGACTTTTTATTAAATAAATTGTTACCTAACCCGACCCGCTCAAGTCAAAAACCCGACACGAACGCAAAATGAAAAAAAAATAGTGTCAACTTGATCTAAAACCTAACCACAACGAAAAATATTATTGCAAATCCAACCAAATTAAACCACGAGCCGCGTCGTGTTCAAGTAAATTCTGGTTATCTGACCTCTTATAGAATTCCTAAGTGATGTAGGAACCCACATTCACTTTATATCTCATTGTCGTGAATGTTGTTATTTTGACTCTCAGTAGATTAAACTACATTAAAAACTTTGAGAATATCCTATAAAAACTGGACTCGATACGACAACTACTAGGTTGAGGAAAAAGTTCTGGGAAATTTGTGAAAGTTTCGTTGTTATGCGCAAACAACAAAAGCAAGAAGGACTATTCTTCAAAGTAGAGGCCATCATAGTCCACGACTTTCTGCCATCGTTCTGCCATATTCTGAATTTGCTGGAAGCACCATGGCAGCTCCTTTTAATGGAAAAAATCTTCACATGCTTCTTCAACTTCACATGCTTCTCTCTTCTTCACATGCTTCTTCGGCCCTTGAAAAAGTGTTGCATTGATCGAAAGAAGCCATAATCGGATGGGGCCACGTTGAACTTTGCCACTAATAGTCCTACATATGATACAAATTCTAGTAACTGTTACATAAAAAAATTTCCAAAAGTTTTTGCTCAACCTAATATTTTAAAAACGTGAAAAGAGTTTTATGAAAATTAAAACCCATGAAAAAATAAATAAATAAATAAATAAAATAAAAAAAAATAATAAAAAAAATAACAACATCAAAACAGACTGACAATACTACAGTCGATATAAAGACCTCCCATTATAGCGACCGTTCCATTTTAACGACCGATGCAAAATGTCCCGAAATATATCCTCTTTATGATATGTTATTTTTACATCCAATATAACGTCCAGCCAGCAAATTATTTCTCAATACAGCGACCGAATTTACTTTTCCTCCAGATTTTACCCCCAAAAAAGATTACCACATTTTCTTTCCCCAAGAACTCAGTGCTCACTACGCAGTGAGGCCAAATGTAAAATGTCTTAAAATAACACTATAATGAAATAATGAAATAAATAAAATATATGATATTGCAAGAAACAATGGATACAAAGAAAGCACCATAGAAAAATTAATTTAGAGCTTGAAAAATATCGAAAAAGGCCATAATCGGATGGAGCCACGTTGAACTTTGCCACTAATAGTCCTACATACGATACAAATTTTAGTAACTGTTACATAAAAAAATTTCCAAAAGTTTTTGCTCAACCTAATATTTTAAAAACGTGAAAAGAGTTTTATGAAAATTAAAACCCATGAAACAAAAAAAAAAATAAATAAATAAATAAATAAATAAAAAAAAAATAACAACATCAAAACAGACTGACAATACTACAGTCGATATAAAGACCTCCCATTATAGTGACCGTTCCATTATAACGACCGATGCAAAATGTCCCGAAATATATCCTCTTTATGATATGTTATTTTTACATCCAATATAACGTCCAGCCAGCAACTTATTTCTCAAGACAGCGACCGAATCTACTTTTCCTCCAGATTTTACCCCCAAAAAAGATTACCATATTTTCTTTCCACAAGAACTCAGTGCTCACTGGGCAGTGAGGTCAAATGTAAAATGTCTTAAAATAACACTATAATAAAACAATGAAATAAATAAAATATATGATATTGCAAGAAACAATGGATACAAAGAAAGCACCATAGAAAATTAATTTAGAGCTTGAAGAATATCGAAAGAGGCCATAATCGGATGGAGCCACGTTGAACTTTGCCACTAATAGTCCTACATACGATACAAATTTTAGTAACTGTTACATAAAAAAATTTCCAAAAGTTTTTGCTCAACCTAATATTTTAAAAACGTGAAAAGAGTTTTATAAAAATTAAAACCCATGAAAAAAAATAAAAATAAAAAAATAAAAAAAAATAATAAAAAAAATAACATCAGCAAAATAGACTAACAATACTACAGTCGATATAAAGACCTCCAATTATAGCGACCGTTCCATTATAACGACCGATGCAAAAAGTCCCGAAATATAACCTCTTTATGATATGTTATTTTTACATCCAATATAACGTCTAGCCAGCAACTTATTTCTCAATACAGCGACCGAATTTACTTTTCCTCCAGATTTTACCCCCAAAAAAGATTACCACATTTTCTTTCCCCAAGAATTCAGTGCTCACTGCGCAGTGAGGCCAAATGTAAAATGTCTTAAAATAACACTATAATAAAATAATGAAATAAATAAAATATATGATATTGCAAGAAACAATAGATACAAAGAAAGCACCATAGAAAAATTAATTAAGAGCTTGAAGAATAAAAAGAAAAGAAATTTCAATCCACAATATTCCATGTTATCCACTTTACAATATATTCCTGGTTTCTTCGAACGTTTGAAATATAAACTCAATATGTTCAATATCTCCATAGTCGCAAAACCTTCTATGAAATTAAAAAATATAGTACGCAAGAAAATAGATCCAATAGAGTCAAACCAGTTATCAGGAGTACACGAAATATCTTTCACCAAAGAAGATGGAACAAAGCAGTTTTATATAGGTATGACATGTAGAAAACTTAAAACCAGAATCAAAGAACATATAGCAGACATCAAATACAGCAGACGAACAACAGCTTTGGCCAGATTATGCAGCAAAGAATCTTTATGAATCGATTTTAAAAATAGCAAGTTAATTTGTTTATCAAGATTTTATTTACCATCCATAATCCGAGAATCAATAGAGATATTTTTACGCAACAAGAATATTTGCAATGATTCAGTGTCCCTAGATTTACCTAAAATTTGGAAAGAGATGCTATGTAATTTTAGTAACAATAGTAAAAATTAATCCACGCTCGCAAATAGCCAAGATAATTTTAATTTTTGTTTTATGTTTTGCAATATTTTTCATTATGCATGTTGTCTCGTGACATTATTTACCATGTTATTGTTTTGTTAAATTATATGAAAATTAATCCACGCACACAAATAACTAATTTAATTTTAATTTATTTATTTTATGTTTGCAATGTTTTTCATTATGCATCAGGTCTCGTGACATTGTTTACTATGTTTATTTTTTAAATTATGTGAAAATATTTTCTATCGCGAATGATTTTGAAAATGTCGCCGTTGGTGCGACGAAACGATCGTCAATCTTAATAAATGATATTTTATCACTTTATAGCATTATTTTACTTAATCTCAAAACAACACTATAAAACATTTTTTAAGACAAAAGAACGCATAAAATTGCTTATAATTTAGATGGAAAACTTTGTTTAAAGAAAATATCAAATGCACGCAAAAAATACCAACTATTTCGAATTATTTTTGTAGAAAATAAATGTTAATAGATAAGTAACTATTTTTTGTTGTGTGTGATTTAACTTTACTTTAAATTTTATTTTAGAAATACATGATCATTCTCTTAAATTAAATTTTTCAATTATTCATTGTCAATTTTTATTTGATACGAAAGTTAACAAAACTTAGTAATAACGTTGTAATATAAAATTTCCTTTGAAACCTTAATTTTCATGCACAAGTTTAGAGTTTTTTTTAATTTATTTTCGTTCACTTTCGTTATAGCGACTTTCCATTATAACGACCCTCATCTTTGGCTCGCAAGGGGTTGTTATAGTGAGCGTCGACTGTATCAATTTAGACCCTATTTATTTTGAGTAGAGACTATCTTTTGAAAGGGAACTTTCCAACAAAAGACGAAGTATGAAAATTGGATCATCGATTGAGAAGTTATACGTAAAGTTCAAAATGTTGCAGAATTTGTATAGATATAAAATTATTGGATAATAATTATTCTTAACAATGCAACGTATCAAGCTCAACAACTTAATTAATCGACACACGATATCATATGGAAAGAAAAAGCATAACTCGATGAATGTGGAGAAATCGCAAGATATGCGGTGATTTTCGCGCGTAAGAAATATTTAAATTAAAATAGCAAGAGAAGTTGGGCGACTCATAGTTATTATCTCAACATGAAAGTTGAAGTTCCGTTAAATACCAAACAGAAGATTTGAGCAAGAATTCTAGGTGAATTCTAATATTTATGTTTTAAAGTATATTATATTCTCAATGAGGGTGAATTGCCGTGATCTATTTAGCATATTATTTGTTTGAGTGAATAATAAGTGTTGCATCAAATTGAAAAGTTAATATATATATAATCATTTGTAATTAAAATCAAGTGTATCTGGTGGATATGATGTGGACTGTAGACGTTAATTTTCTTTTTAATTGAGTTTATTCACACTTAAAACTGCACAAGACTTACACAACATAAATTTAACAAACTTGAATAAATTGAAAATCATAATTAATATCCATCGCGTAGTTTGGATGGAGTGTTTTTAGAGACGTGTCGATGCTTTGACGATCAACAGCTTAACTAACTTTTTTACAGACTGCTCGCTAGGGGGAGCTCGTTCTATTTCCGGAACGGAACATGCCGCCCGGGGATGAAATATGACATATTTCAGCAATTAATATAAACATAATACAATAGATAACTAATTAACACTAAAAAATGATACTTAAATACAAAATACTAATATACAAAACAATCAGGGAAATTACTTAAAAATAATATATATAAGAAATACAATGATGCATAAACATTATTAAGAGTCCTGAATGGGTAACAGGCATACTTTTGAAATGCCTCTTAAAAATATACCACATGCAGTTTTGACTTTGACTGCACGAACCCTATTGTCCCTGCCTGGAATTATTTCCAGAATTCGGGCAAGAGCCCACTTACATGGTGGGAGATTTTCTTCTTTTAATAACACTAGAGATCCTAACTTTATGTTTTCTTTTGTAAATTGTCACTTACCGCGCTGCTGCAAGTGATTTAAGTAGTCAATAGACCAACGTTTCCAAATGCATTGAACATATTTGGTAATTAATTGCCAATGGGTTAATCTATTTTCAGAAATATTTATAACATTAGGCTTTGGAATACTATTAATGGGTCTGCCAATTAAAAAATGCCCTGGCGTAAGCACTTCAAACTCATTTATGTCATCAGAAAGCGGAAATAAAGGTCGGGAATTTAGGATCCCCTCAATTTCGACTACTAGAGTTTCAAAGTCCTCTAGAGTAATTTTATTATTACCTACGGCCCTAAGCAAATGATGTTTGAAGGACTTAACGCCAGCCTCCCATAGACCGCCAAAATTAGGAGATCGCGGAGGGATAAATTTCCAAGTTATAAATTCTTCGGCAAAGAAATTTGATAATTCCTCGTTGGGAGTGGCCAATAATTTCTTAAAGTTATTTAATTCTGTTGACGCACCTTTAAAATTAGTGGCATTGTCAGAAGTTAGCGTATTTACTTTGCCTCTCCTGGCACAAAATCTTTTAAGCGTAGCGATGAATGCAGCAGCGGATAACTCGCTTACTATCTCTAGATGAATAGCCTTGGTAGCCATGCATATAAATATGGCCACATAACTTTTGGAATAAGTGCCCTTTCTCTGATTTTTGTACTTAATGTGGAAGGGGCCACAAAAATCGACACCTGAATTGAGAAACGTGTGGTTAGGTGTTACGCGTTGCGATGGGAGGTCTCCCATTAACTGATCTAGCGTTTTGGGGTTATGCCTGAAACATGTGACACAAGTGTGCACTGTTTTTCGGGCAATGCTTTTAGCCTTTATAGGCCAATATTTCATCCGCACTTGATGAACTAATCCCTGAGCACCTATGTGAAAGTACTTTTTATGAAAGTATTCAAAAATTAATTTAGTGAGCTTATGATCATTGGGCAGAATTAATTGGTGCTTAGCATCAAAAGGTAGGTCAGAATTTATTAATCTGCCCCCTACACGAAGTAATCCACAGTTGTCAATGAAGGGGTCTAATCCCTTTAACTTACTGCAAGAAGGAACAGTTTGTCCCTTTCTGAGTGCTGCTAATTCAGGAGCGAACTTACCTTCCTGGGCCTTTTTTACCAAAAATTGTAAACTATTTTGTAGCTCAATTCCTGTGAGCTGTTTCCGTTTTATATCTCTATGGCGGCTGTTATTGATGAACCTAAAAATAAAACTACATACTCTAATTAATTTGAGAAAATTATTAGAAGAATTATATAAAACATTAAAAAAATCGTTAGAGTCTTTATGAAAAGTCAATAAATTAAAATCAGTTTTTAGTTCATGATCACAGTCAATGTCTTTGAGAGTAGGAAATTGTTTGGGAACTATAATTTCCCTTTGAAGAAATTCCGGACGAAACCACCACAAATCATTATTGATCAGATCCTTGGCTGTTGCACCTCTGGAGATGATATCTGCTGGATTGGATTTTGAAGATACATGGTTCCAGTGATAATTCTCAGAAATAGACTGGATCGTGGTGACTCTATTGGAAACGAAAGTTTTAAGTTTGTGGGGTGGTGTGTTAAGCCAAAATAGAACAATCGACGAATCTGTCCATAGCCACACCTTTTCAAAGCATAGCTGTAGGATGGGAATTATTTTTTGAACCAGTTTTGTCAAAAGTAGAGCTGCACACAACTCTAGTCGCGGGATGGTCATTGGCTTTAGGGGGGCCACACGGGACTTGCTGCACAAAAGATTAGACTTGAACTGTCCAGTTGTGGAGAGAGATCTTATGTAGATGGCTGCTCCATAAGCCTTTCCAGAAGCGTCTGAGAATCCGTGTAAATCTAGACCTGCAATGTTGTCAGACAAAACATATCGTGGAATTGTAAGATGATTCATTTCTGTCAATTTAATCAGAAAATTTTGCCATTCCCGAAGAGAACTGGCAGGCAGCTGTTGATTCCAATTTATCTTTAATTCCCATAAATGTTGCATGAAAATTTTTGCTTTGGTTAGAATAGGGCCAATTAGGCCTAAGGGATCGTAAATTTTAGCAATTTGTGCCAAAACTTCTCTCTTAGTATAAACATATCTTTGGGTTCGATACTAATTTTAAAAGTAAAATGATCTGATTGAGGTTTCCAAAGCATCCCTAAAGTTTTTACAGAAATTTGCTGCGAGTGTTCGTCAAATGCCTATTCTGATATGGCTGCGTCTTGTAATAATTCAGGATGATTAGAAACCCACTTGTGTAGCTCCTTCCCTCCCCTTTTTAAGATCAGAATTAATTGAGATTGCAAGTCTTGTGCGTCTTGTAAGGAACCTGCACCAGATAAACAATCATCAACATACATGTCGTTATGAATCACTTCTGCAGCTTTTGGAAAATATTTTCTTTCTTCATTAGCAAGAGCTTTCAACGTTCGCGTGGCAAGAAAGGGAGCACTAACAGTGCCATATGTAATCGTGTTAAGTTCATATATTTTTATCGGGGCGTCCGTACTGGACTTCCAAAGAATTTTATGCAAATTTCTCTGTTGTGGGTCAATCAGTATCTGCCTGTACATTTTCTTAATGTCTGCACAGAATGCATATTGGTGGGTACGGAATCTGGTTATAATCGAAAATAAATCTTGCTGAACCGTTCCCCCATTTAATAAAATGGAATTAAGTGAATAACCACTAGATGTATTTGAACTTGCATTGAAGACAACTCTCAGGGGAGTGGATAATTTTTCTGGTTTATACACAGCATGATGTGGAATGTAATAAGACAGCTTATTTTCGTTTTCATTTTTAATTTGTGTCATATGCCCCAAAGTTTCGTATTCTTCCATAAAAGCTGTATATAAATTAGCTATTGTTTTATTTTTATCTAATTTAGCCCATAAACTATTTAATCGCCTAGCTGCAATTTCTCTAGAACTTCCTAACACTGATTCTGCATTTTCTTTCAATGGTAGCTGTACTGTAAATCTACCGGCGTGATCGCGTTTATAGGTTCTTCTAAAATGTTCCTCACAAAATATTTCTTCATCCCCTTTGACAGTTTCTTTATTATCCCCAGGTAAAGATTCTATTTCAAAAAATTTCTGTAAAGTATTGTCTAAGCTATTTTCAGTTAAGAGGCAACAATATGACTTATTCTCAACTTGTGGAAGTGAACCTGCGATTATATACCCAAATACTGTATACTGTAACATACAATTAGCATTTGCTAAACGAATTTGCTAACTCTTTAAAATGTCAAAAAATACCTCGCTACCAATCAATGCATCCACCTGACCAGGTATATGAAAATTATTGTCCGCTAATTCTATGTAGTTAGGGATGCATAAGTTTGAAATGTCTAATCTTTCAACAGGAATATTGTTTGTTATTTTTGGTAGAACTGCAAACTCTAATGTTTTAGAAAATGTTCCTTTTTCATTTGATATTTTTGCATTGATAATTTGTTTTATTTCCTGGTGTGATTCATTAATACCGGAAATAACACCCTTGAATGGTTTTGGTTTTAGATTTAATTTCTTGCATGCGCTGTTACTTAAAGCGTGGATAGACGACCCATTATCTAGAATTGTTCTTAATCTAATTTTATTTCCATACACATCTGTTACTAGAATTATAGCTGTGTTTAATATTGCGCAATTTCTTTTATCTTCTAGTAACAAATTGGAACCAATTAATGGCGTTTCTTTATTCTCAGATTCAGAATTGCTTATTTGTTTGTTTTTAACAAACTCGTTATTTTTATTTATTATTGCCGTTTCCGACATGATATTTTCATTTACTTCACATAGTAAGGTGTTATGTACTAATTTGCATCTCCTACAGGTAAATTTAGAATTGCATTGACCTTGATGTAATCGTAAACAATTTGAACATAATTTATTCTTACTTACAATCATTTTCCTTTCACGAATACTCATGTTTAAAAAAGCAGAACATTTGAAAAGGGGGTGAGGCGAATTGCATAACACACATGGCTTTACATTATTTTTATTTTTATTATCGTTGATAAAAAATGATCTGGATTTATTTACTGCGCAATTGTTCTTAGATTTCGAGGGCTTCGTTACAGACATTCCGGCGTCAGTCGAAAGTTTTATCGCTTCTAAAACTAAGCATCTTTTTTCCAAAAAAGCAATTAAATAGTCAAAACTCGGAACATCTGAGTTTTGAAGAGATAATTCAAACTGCTTTTGAGTTTCGTTATGCAATTTTTTCAGAATTATATTTATGAACACACTTTCTGATAAATTATTTTGCGTATATTCCATAATTTTGAGTGCGCGAATGTTTTTGTTAACACAATCAATAAAATTACGCAATTCTTTAGGGGATTCATATTGCATTTTTTCATAATTTAAAATTGCAGAAATATGTGAATCGATTAACAACCTTTTATTTTCGTATCTGTGTATCAGAGCTTGAAACAATGAATTGAAATCATCATCAGGTGATTCTAAATGTTTAGCTTCGTTTTTTAAAGAAGCTTTTAAATAAAATAGCTTCTGATTATTATCTAATTGAGGATTGTTAACAATCAAGTTAGTAAACTGCGTTTTAATATTAGCAAAGTCACAGTAATCACCACCGAATGAAGGTAATGGAATTTCAGGGAGGCGTACCTTTGTTTTGTTTTCATTTGAATGATCATTAATATTTACACTTGCGATATTACATTTATTTTCAAAAGATGCTAATAAAACTTTTAGGCTTACCTCAATTTGTTCGAGCCTTTCATTAGCAGTGTCAATATCCTCCTCTATATCTTGCACTTGTTGCGCTGATAATTCTTGGATGTCAAAATATTGTTCTCTAATTTCCTCTAATTTATTTTGAAGAGCTTCTGTCTTTTTTAATTTTACTTCTAATGTGCTCACATTCGTTGTTTTTATATCAGTAGTGTCGGTTAAAAACTGCTCTAATCTTGTAATAGCAGCCTTTACGGTGCCTTTTAATCGATTAAGCTTATCCATAGTAGCTCTCAGGCTCTCTCGGACCACAATGGTGGATATGATGTGGACTGTAGACGTTAATTTTCTTTTTAATTGAGTTTATTCACACTTAAAACTGCACAAGACTTACACAACATAAATTTAACAAACTTGAATAAATTGAAAATCATAATTAATATCCATCGCGTAGTTTGGATGGAGTGTTTTTAGAGACGTGTCGATGCTTTGACGATCAACAGCTTAACTAACTTTTTTACAGACTGCTCGCTAGGGGGAGCTCGTTCTATTTCCGGAACGGAACAGTATCTTTAAGTAATAAAAGATAAAATCATATATATATATATATAATACTTTTGAAAATCAAACAACAGCTAACAAGTTCTGTTACCAAAATCTGACACATATACCTATATACTATATCTGTTGTATAATTATATAAAAGGAATTTCCAATTTTTTTTGGAGCACCTACTTACAAAATAATTTTTCAAGTCTTACTTGGTAAATTCTTCATAAAATAAATTTGCACTTCCAATATATATGCAAATTCAGTAAAGGCATAACTTTATATTCACATTTATAAGAAATATGCAAATTGTAAAAAAAGAAATATAAAAGAAATATAAACATTTTAAAACTAAACAATAAAAAGTTGCAAAATCTTTCACTGTTTTTTCTGGCTTACAAATATGGAAAATAAAATTTATTTGTTAATGTTATATTTAGAATGTCCTGTGTAGAAAGGATGTATGATGTTTAAAAAAAAATTACAAAAATATATTCTTTATACAATTTTTTTTGCATAGAATTGTACTTTAAGAATAAATTACATATTTCTCATATCGTAACTTTGCGACACATTTTGAAGTTTTAATTACACAAGTCGGTCTGTTTTATAAGTAACAAAAAACTGACTATTGATAAATGTTGACACATTGTTTTGTTACCTAATCTTTAACACTAGAATTATGGCATTCTTTGTATACGTAGAATTACGGCGGGGTCATTTTGACCCCTATGTAAAAAAAACTCCCTATTTCGTTATGCAATATTATATGTTTGTAAAAGTAAACTCAAATTGAACTAAATTGTAACAGTTATAATTTATTCTAAAGAATATAGTATTTGCTGCCCTATATGTGTTTATGAATGACAAATAATTAGCTTATTAGATGTAAATTTCCAACTGGGCGAAAAATGTCCGGACCAGGAATCGAACCAGAGATTTCCTGGCTGAAGCCACCTGGAGGCAGCAGATTCGTCCGGGATAGCTCAGATGGTAGAGCACTGGCGGTTACCAAGTCGTATTAAGAATTTAAATAAGTGTATTAAAAAATCATCAAATATTCGAAATACAGTCATATACGAAGAAAATTAAAAAAATATAATTATTCACGTATTTATATCACGTGTTTTAACTTATTTCTCTGTGAAAACTAGTAGATTATTCATTGAAGTAACTGTAAATAATTTTAAATAACAACAAACAATTTCTGGTCTATAGACCTATAAATATGCGGGTTTTTTTTTAAACTTTTCATTATATATTTAAGCATGCAAAATTTCTTTGTTAAAAAAAACACTTATATGCTACAAAGCATGCATTTAATTCATATTTATTCAATTGTGGTTCGAAAATTATTGATAAAAAGTTTTGTTCCGAGCTAGATTTGAACTTGGGTAGGAAAATCTCAAATCCCGCAAGCTGTCGACCATGCTACTGAACCGCTTACCAAGAAGGAAATTTATCCGATTATAAACTGTAGCTAAAAGTTTGCGACTGATTTTTTCAAGCCCCCGGGGGGTTGCACTTTATGACTCTCATATATTTATATACTAACTATACTCTATCGATACACAAATGCTCATCGCATTCGGTGACATCAACCTCGGACCCTCTCTTTGTAAGTGGTTTATTAGAGCAAACATAACGTTTAGTATAAGATGTTGTCCCGGGTTTTCTTGCAAATTATTTTCTACAGCTCGTCTATCTGAAGTATTTGGAGAATTTTCTACTTTCCACTAAGTTCCATCTATAGCGATTTCTTCTCAATCAGCTGTTTGAGTTTTTTTCTCTCTCTTGCATTTTTAGGCCTCCACTACATTCTACTTTGGAGGTCTTAGATACATCAGAACTGGAAGTTGTATGAGCTGTTACGCTTTCACTTTCACTTGGGCTGGATCATAAAACTACGTGATCACCTGTGACAATAAATTTAAAACCACTGGATGTATCGCCTTCTTCTTTTTCTATAAGGATATTATCGGTTTCAGATCCAGAATCGGAATTACGGAGCTCTTGCATGAACTTTACAATTTCATTGTGTGTTAGCCCTCTTCTACGAGCCATTAGGATGATAACGAATTTGTAGTAAACTTATATCGATAGTAAAAAGCACTGTACCCAAAAATTAAATAAAGGAAAGAATTAAATACAATGTAAAAACTACAAGCACATTTGCATTACGAGCAAAAATAAGCGGATTCCAAACTTTCCAAAACACATGACTGGTAGGTGTTCGCTTGCCGCAACATTCCCCGTCCCCTATCTTTCTTTTCTTGGATCACTATCGGTCAGGCAGGTGCAAATCGTTTATAGTTCAGTTCTCTCAAGAGGGTGAAAATGACACTCGGCCGTAATTCTAGTTATAATCCTTTGTTAAGCCTAAAATATATAATCAATTTTGATAAAATTCTATATTAATGTAAAACAGGATAATTTGGGCAAGTCAAGAAAGGATAAATTTATTTATAAAAAACTGAATAGCTATTGAAGAAAAAACTTCTTTATGGTTCAAAATGACAACTGTCGTACTCCTAGTGTTAATATTAACTAAGGAATTTAGGTTTAATGAGGCAACAAAGTTGCCCCATCGGGTGTGTTTAGTTTGTGACATGTGTGTTTTTTCCTTTAAGTGCTAGAGAAAGAATTAATGACTTATTTCTTCTCTGAAAATTAAATTGTAAAAAATGTAAACTGCGAAAATGATATTTAAATATCGCAGATTTATCCCATTGATCTACTCCAGCTTCGCAGCAAAGAATCGAATAGCGTTTTTCAGTTTCTTTAAATGCATTACATCTTTAATCATGATGACGCTTTCATAATAATTTATGTATATGTTATCTCTTAAAATATAGCAGATCCTCTTTAATTTGATATTTCGAATTTTACAATTGAAAAACAGCCTGCTGGAATTTTTTTGAAAGCCACACAAAACAAAAAAACTGCACAATATAATGGCTTTTAACAAATAAGAAGAAATGTTTACCATGCAAGCGATGAAATTATACAAAATAATGAAACATAAACAATAAATACAATTCTGTTTTAAGTTTTAGGAAATAATAGTCTACAAAATATACGAAATAAAAAAAAGGTGAATTATAGTTTTTACGTTCCAATCGAACCACAAATAGATAATTCCGGAATTAGTTTTATTAAACCCCCTAATCCCTTACCACTTACTTCTGTTTTCCTAACACCCGTACCATTGAAATGGAATGAATGATTCCGGAATTAAATCTCTCTTTTCAGTCGATGAAAAAAATTCTGAGAATGTGCCGTATCCCACCTGAAAATTAATGGTAGACTTTGAGACCTTTTTGGATGATTTCGTCTCTCTCTTTTTTCTTTTCATTGCGGTGCGAAATGTGTCCTCTTTGCTGTTCGTATATGCAGTAGACACGTCGCTTCATCTAACCGTCGTAACCACGTCGCTTCCTCTGGCTTTTTGAACAACAGTAGCTCTAATGTTTCAGCCCTGCAGTACATTCAAATTTTTGCGTCTTTAGTGACCGAGATTTTTGTTATTTCTCCCCTCTTCCCTTCCCACTCTTCCAAGAGCACTTTTCCCACGTGTTCCGTCATCGATCATAAGTTATCTTCTATGACCGCTTTAGGCAGCCTTTTCAAAATTGTGTTTCTATTTAGTGGATAGATTCCGATCGCAAGAAATCCCAACTTCAGATTGTTCTTGATATGATCTCTTTTAGAAGTCGCGGAAATTCGTCTACGTTTGTGCATCTATTGCCTGAGGTAATATTTTCCAACATAACACCACTCCTCTTCAGTGGGATTTTAAAGAACGCAAAAAGGCCACATCAAGACGCTATAAGAGATGAGTCGAATTGGGAAGAAATGCGAGACGAACTTAATGTTATTTTTCTTACAAAGATGTAGCAATTTTAGACCTATTTTAGAGATTAAATTGTCCCCAATGATTGCCTTTGGACTATTGTGCTTTCTCATAATGCTTCATGTCCATCTTGACACAAGAAACTGAAAATATATCTTTTATTTTTTAATGGTAATCTTGTGTGGCTAATTAACAATAGAGTCGATGCGCTACAAAGTAGCTCCATCAAGTATCTATATTTTGATTAATTTGCTATATCTCACAGAAATATCACTTGCCAAAGGTTACATTACTCCACATTCTAACTAATACAGTACCAGCAATGAATATTTACCTGTGTTCGGTGATTCTTATACACTTTAGGTTTCAGCACACAAAGTTTCCGGTTTTCGAGACAATGACGCAGGAGCAGGCAGCAACCTTACATCAGCCAGAGAGAACAGGCTTGGTGTAAGCAATGGTCGTTAGATGATGTGGTATATCGTACTAGGAGGTGGCACTGCTGTTTGCCTTCCTGCCATGGCGGACGGATCGAGAGATTCGAAAAACAAAAACTAGACCAGATGTTACAATATAACCCCACCAGTCCCAAAGTAATCCCATCTTACTGTATTAGAAAAGAATCTTGAAATTTAACATTTTGTGAAGCACAGGAAACAAGACCCAGTCATATATTTCACCTCTTTTAAACATGACACTTCATAAGCTTAACTTCTTTTTCAAAAGACCTACTCCATATGTTTAACCTCTTTTCAACAAGATCCCTCCACTCCACATGTTTAAAGCCTTTTAAACAAGACCCACAAGACTTCTCTTTAATAAGATCCCCACTTCACGTTTAATCTCTTTTAAACAACACCCGAAAAACCTCTCTTTAACAACTTACGTAATGTAAATATTTTTCATTATGATGCAAGTAAAAATTTATAGAAATATGGTAAATTTGAATTCTTTTAAGTAACATTCGTTTTTAGTGAAAAATCTTACTATTAAAACAGCATCGCGTTACATTTATAGACGCTGTTTTACACATTACATTGTACAAATTTCAAAAGAAAGTAAGGGCTAATTAAAAGAAGAAGAAGAATGAATTTAAAACTCACGAAAAACATTAAAGAGTTTATTTTTAAATAATCTTCTTCAAATGATGTTCTTTCTTCTTCTTTCTTTCTTTCTGCTTAGAACTTCCATTAGACAATTAAATATGTGGCATTCCTGGAAAATGGGATTAAACGCACTTTTAAATATTATATCTAAAATTCACGTTATTTTTTGCAAAAAGATGTTGATGTATAAATAACGATAGCTTTGAAACTGCCATTTTAGGTAAGGGAATAAAGTTTAGTAGCATTAAATTATACTTGAGCTTTAGGAACTACTTGAAATAGATTCTGTTGGTTTTTGATAGAAATTATGGGCAACTAAATTGCAATGAAAATATATGCATTAGTACGAAGTAAAACTAAATAGATGTATGCAACTCGGATAATTTCCGTCAGATATGCTGATGTAGTTAGTGTCTTTAGTAAGTTTAGTAGCATTAAATTATACCTGAGCTTTAGGAACTACTTGAAATAGATTCTGTTGGTTTTTGATAGAAATTATGGGCAACTAAATTGTAATGAAAAGATGTGCATTAGTACGAAGTAAAACTAAATAGATGTATGCAACTCGGATAATTTCCGTCAGATATGCTGATGTAGTTAGTGTCTTTAAAGTTATTACCAAAAACTTTACAATAATAATTGAATGTACAGAAAACCATTTTGACTTAATTAATCTTATCTGTTTGCCCTAAGTATCCTAATGATTCGGACATCTTTAGTTCAAGTGTTAATAATTTCGGTATTCAACTTGCATAGCCGTGTTTCATCTAAAAATGAATATGCAGAATAAAGAATGCACAATCATGAGGAATGTGGGCAATCCATCAACTGTTTTCTGATGTCTTTCTCATACACGGAAAGAGTTGTTGCGTTTAGAATGTTGCAAATGAGTGGGGGGATCTTTATAAAGGAACTGAAAATCTTAAGGAAAACAACCGCTATTTACTCACTGGTCGGCGTACAATCACATTTGTTTTAGGTGTTTTGCTGGCTTTATGCCCAAACCGAAAACAAAAGGAGAGTTTCCCATAATGTCACTTTTTTATATCCTTTTTCTTTTGTTGATCAGTTTCCCACTCCTCGGAAGAGTAATAAAATGTCTTTTCGATTTAGGAATTATACGTTTCGTATATGCCAGCATAGATTATTTCCTTTAAAGTACGACCAGGTTTCGGTCAGTTTCAGCTGAACCTCTGCTGTAATAATTCGTTGTCTTTAATTTGGGCTGTCACCTGAAGTTCATTTACAGGTCAGAAATCAGCAGAGCAGAATATTGGAAATGCTTACAACCACCGCCTCTTACTTTCGTTGAGAACCCCCTTTGTTTTGTTAATAACCACAGAACCTTTGGAAAATAAAGCCATGGAAATAATATATGGGTTTTAGTAGCGGATGGTTGAAAATATCATATTCAAGAAGTCTTACAAGGGGAGGGCCAATCTTGGTAATCGCAGATTTTGATTATTTTAACATATGTTTAAGGGTAGAGACCCATTATTCTCAGGTTCAACGGATTTTATACAATGCTCCTTAGTTCTTGAGTAACAGGGAGGAGGGGTCTAATATTAAAAAACAACACAAATACTTACTTTGTAACGAGAGGACTACGTTGGTCATAGCTCAGTTGGTACTGCATTGGCTTGTTGTTCCGCGGGCTTGGGTTCATTACCGGATCACGCTATATTTGTTTTTTCTCATTTTTGTTTTGTAAATATATTTGCAACTATAATTTAATAATCTCATCCTCCATTAACAATTATAATATTGCATATCAATTATAATTTTAACCTATTATCTTTTTTATTTGTAACTAAATAGTCGTATAAAACATCATAAAATTATTTTTTTTTCTAAATCTCTTTTAAAATGTATTTCATATATTATTTGTCGATCCAATGATATAGAACAATTGTGTCAATTCGTGATTTTAAAGAAACATCATTTATGTATTGCCTTTAACAAGGGAAGTCAATACGATGATAATATTACTCTGTTTTTAAAGTAACAAACTTAATTATATTATTAGCTCAAAAATTAAATTACAACTAATTCATTGCATATTAAAGATTTTAAAATTTGTAATAGGTATGTTTGCGCTTTGAATTATTTTGCTTTTCCATTTATCTTCTTTCTGCTTTTATTTTTATTTTATTTGAATATGTTTTATTTTACCATAATTAGAGGGCGCCACAACAGCTTTATAACGATTTTGGAATTTTTATTATTCAATAATATATCCACATTTTTTAAAATCTCTTAAAATGATGAGAAATACTGGTTTAAAAATGCAAAATGCTAAATTAAAGATTAAATATATTAACATTATAATTAATGTACGATAATTAAAATTTAATTGAGATCATTAAATTATAATTACAAGGATATTTATTAAAAAAAAAAGAAAAACAAATGTAGTGCCATGCCAACTGAGCTAAAACAAACGTAACCCTCTCGTTACAAAGCAAGTATTTAAGTTGTGTTATACTATTAGACACCCTGTTTCTCAAGTACTAATGAGTGTCGTATAAAATCTGTTGAACCTGAGATTAAGGGGTCTCTACCCTACAACAATATTAAAATAATCAAAATCTGTGATTACCAAGGTTGGCCCTCTCGTTGTTAGACTTGAAGGAACTTCTGAACCTCCTTGATTTGAATATAAAACACGGTGTTTACTTAAATTGATTAAAATAGTTGTAAGTCACCGAAAACGTAAAATATCTTCTCAATATGATTTATGCAACATTTCATATGCTTCAGAATGAAAGTTTTTCAAGCAAAAGTACATTTCCAGAAATTATAATTTTCATAATGAGTACACTGTTTTCGTATAAGTAACAGAAACCCTCGAGTGTAACTGAATTTATTCACAAAATCACACTTAAAAAAAGATCACAAATATTCTTTCAGCAAACAGTATCATGTTTTTTAAGTTTTACGCGTGCTTTTATTCTTGCAAAAAAAAAAAAAAAAAAAAAAAAAAAGTTAAGATGAGTTATTAAAAACTGTTTATAAGTTCTCTGCTGATATAATTTTCGAAAAACCTGAAACTATGAGCTTTAATTGGAAATTCGATATCTATTTATATTATTAAATTTTGGAACTTTAATTATCACTGGTTTATCAGTTTTGAGCATTAAATTAAGCACAAAGTTTAAAACGAAAGAAGAACGTTAAAATACAGAATATTTTACTATATAGTTATCTAAAGATATTTTACTTTATGTTAAGTTATTTGGAACATTTGGACATTTTAAAATGGTAGTGACACTGACAAAAACAAATGATAACCCATATTAAATTCTTTCTACTATTAGTTTTTGCTGTTTTTCTCTGATGCAATATATGTATATATATATTTTTTTGAATAGCTTCAGAATCCAAACGACAAAATATTATAAGAGGTAATCTTCATTTTATATAATATATGACTGCCCATAATTTCACATTTAATTTTAAAGAAAAGCGTAAAATGTGTCAGAATTCTTATACATAAAAATAGAAAATACCATATTTGGAATGACTCTTTTGCTTATGACTTCTTCTAAAAAAAACAAAAACATAAAGAATAGAAAATCCCGACTCTATTGGATTTCTTAAAATAGTATTTCTCAACTTTCTTTTTTAAAAACATTTCTGAAATACAAAAAGTACTATTTTAAGTCGGGTTTTATGAATTTCACATTTCTTTTGTCTGTTTTTCCGAATGCTAATTTTTAAATCTGTTTCGATGTAACCGGATTATGAATTTAAATACTACTTACATTTAATATTGATGATTAAAAATTTCCAAATTTTACATAAAATTTATGTATTCAATATTTTTTTTAATGGAAAATAACCCTCAGAGTTCCAGAGTGTAGATATTTGAAAAATACGCTTGCATGCTTATATTTCTAATATGATCAATGCCGACCGACACGATGATTTAGATTGTTCAGTGAGGAATTTTGTCACATAAATAAATTCAAAAGAAAAATTATTTAGCATTAGAATACCTTTCTGTTACAAATCTCTGAATATTAAGAAATCCATCTCATATTTACTTTTTCAAAGTTTTTAAAATTTCTGAATTTGTTATACGTAACCTACCAGAGCTTTAGACAAAGATGCCTTATAAAACATTTTATAAACAAAAATATATATATTAGACAGGCCACATGAAATTGCAACGCATGTGAGTTAGTACTCTTGAAGCAAAAAATTGATAGCTGTTTAATAGTCTTTAAGCTGGCTTCTGATTACATGATGATTAGTCAAAAATTAATACTCCCCGTAAATAGGTGAAATATCATTAGAAATTCCCCAAAACGGTCTCATTTAAGTAGAACTTATTTATGTCGGAATCCGATCAGATTAGGACATTTCATGAGACTTATAAGATTTGGTAACAACAACGTACATTGCCGGGAAAGAATGAGAAATTGATTTCCATCAAACTTAACGGAACCCGCTGAATTCACCAAATTCTTTCTTATTTCCAAATAGAATAGTAAAAAGAAAGAAATTTGAAATGATTTTATATAATTTCTGTAAATTAAATTTAAAAAAAAAGTAAAGCTGATATTTCGAATACAATTTTAATAATTAAAAAATACAATAATTAATTTTTTCTAAATTCCATGACGCACCAAATTATCTTTACATAATGTAATTTTATCAGAATTACAAGTAAAATAAATTATCAACTTAAAAATATATCGCGGTGCTCTTTTATTCTCACAAAATGCATTACAAAATTTTCGCTTGCAGCATCATTATTTAAATCCATATTTTCCACAATAAAATAAAGAGTTTTATTCGTAATTATAAACGTTATTTATGTTGTGACCCAAACTATAATATTTGTGAGTTTTTTCATCTTTGTTGTGCCAAAATAATTAAAACATCTTAATTCAATAGATACATTTTGTGTTGATTAATTTACATTATTCTGACGAATGAATAATATACCGGGTGTTTCAAAAATTCGATGCGAAATCGCGATAAATAAAGATCTAAGGGTCGGGCAGGCATACGATTTGCAGATAAAGATTTTGTTTGACACCAACAGTAAACAGTTCAGAATCTCAACAATGGAGAGCGCTACTGCAGATATTTTATGGAATAATTCCATATTGCTCATTCAGTGCAAGAATTGGAAAGAAAAAAGTATATATGCAATATTGTCTAATGTTTTTGCATCCAAATCTTGCGTTTTAAGAGAAATATGGAATTATTGCATGGAATGAGCTGCAGTAGCGACTTCCATTGTCGAGATTTTGAACTAATTTTTGTGCTGGTGTCAAACAAAATTCCGTGCCACGCTGCATATTTAACTGCAAACCGCATTTTTCTCCGACCCATAAATATTTCTTATCGCGTTTTACTTTCGCACCGAACTTTTGAAACACCCGGTATATGTTGCGACCAAAGCCGGAAATGGGCCAGTTCACGAAATGGCCGACTTCTTTCTAAATTCATTGGCCAAGTCGCGAAATGGCCAACTTCTTTCTAAATTCATTGGCAATATTCGCGAAATGGCAGAGTTTGTCGGCTAATTCGCGAAATGGCCAGAGGACGTGCGTCAACCAGATCACAAAATGGATAGAGGCAGTTGGCCAGTTTGCGAAATGTTTAATGACCAAAGTCAAAATAAAAAGGCAGGAGCTGATTTTGAGGTCCTGTATAGTTTCTAATTAATCAATCCTTAAAGAAAAAAATTCAATGAAAGCTGCTCACTTGCAGATGAGACCGCTCAAGAAAATTTATATATATATATTTTTTTCCAACTTAAATGCTTTTGATGAAAAGTTTTTATTAGAATATAAAATACAGATACTTCTTAGTTAGCCCGTCGACCAAATTACTGTCGCTAAATTGTAAGATTAAATGCCAATAATGGCCAATAAAACCATTAATTCAACGTTTTATTTGTATTTTTATTAATGTTTTAATCATTTATTTGTTCTTTCGTTTTTTAAAATAAAAATTATGGCAATTTGTATAATTTGGTGAGTGGTTTGGCGATTTATATAATTTGGCGAGATTGGTCGACGGGTTAACTAAGAAGTACCAAAATACACTATATGGCTATTAGTCACCGGACACTTTCAATTTCAGATATTTTGTCGAACATTTAAAAATGTACTTGTCGTATAATTCTGGAACTTCAAGATTATAAGGAATATCTTTGATCTCATATTTATCAACGTCGATTTGATAAGGAAGGCAGTTAGGAGGCCAAAAAATAATCAAAGAAATATAATAATATTTGGGATCACCCTGTACATTAAAATGCATGAAATGATATATCGCTGCAGAAAAAAAAGATGTGGAAATTGTACAACATCTTTACAGATTTTGGTAACAATAGCACGTATATTGATGGAGATATAGTGATTTTTAAAAAAAAAGTTCAAAAAATTCTTACATGCTTTTTAGCTTATATCATGCAAGGTTTTCAACCAAATTTAACGCTAGTTTAAGAAAATTAGAAAAATGCAGTAGAAATAATGTAGTGCAAGTGGAATATAAATATGTTAAATATTTTATTAAATATGAGTAGCTGTATGAAATAATTTTTATCTACGCATGAACGAATGATAACATAGATTTTTTTTACATAATTTAATAGTCAACTGTATGGAGCAACTCATAAAAATAAATCCAGTCAAATATCGTGGAAATTCAGAGAGACATCGTCGATAGATTGAGCTGATTTTTAGTTGCTCTTTTACAACAGCTGCATGATAAAGGATTTTCCACAAATTGTCATTTTTTATTATTGACTTTCCAAAAAAGTTAGTATTTAATGAATATCAATGAGTAGATTTCGAACAAATGCATCATCGAAGAGGCTCGTTTTGGTGGTTATCCAAGAAGAAATAAAGCATCAATAAAAAACGAAAAATAAATTAATTAAAATTGACAATTTGTGGAAAAATCCTTATCATTCAGCTACTTTTAGAGAGCTCCTTAAAAACAACTGCTGATATCTTTCAGAATTTTCAGGATATTTGACTGGATTTTCTTGAGTTGCTGCATAGAGTTGACTATTTAATTATTTAAAAAGACTCATTCGCGCATGCGCAGATAAAAATTATTTCATAACTGCTCACATTTCATAAAAAAACTTATATATTTATATTCCAATTACACTATATTGTTTCTTCTACACTTTGCTATTTTTTTTTTTTTTAACTGGTGTTTAATTTGATTGAAAGCACTACATAATATAAAGTAAAAACAGGCAAGAATTTTTTGAAATTAAAAATATCGCTATATCTTCATGAATATAAATGCTATTCTTACAGGAATCAGTAAACAGGTTGTAGAGTATCCGCAAATTTGTATTCTGCTGCGATAGATCATTTCGTGTATTTTTATGTACAGGGTGATCCCAAATATTATTATTTTTCTTCGATTTTTTGTTGGCCCCCTAATTGACGTCCTTATCAAATCGGCGTTGAGAAATATGTGGTCAAACATATTCTTTATAATTCTGAAGTTCCAGAAAAATCTGACAAGTGTTTTTAAATATTCGACAAAATACAATCGAATCTCTATTTAACGAACCTCTATTTTGCGAACTTTTCCTTGGAACCAAAAATATTTTGCGAATTTCTCCGTAAAATAACCTCCAAATAGCGAAGTGCATTCTCTATTTAACGAACTTTTTCTTGTGATCAAAATTTTTTTTTCTCCCCATTTCTCAAAATATTTCTGTACATTTCAAACTTATTCTTTCTTTAAACACATTTTATGATGTTCAATGACCTGACTTGGTTTTACGAGGCGCCTTTTTTGACAGCAGTGAGAATTCGGTAAGTACGGAGGACGAAGACGATAATCCCTTAAAGTAACTTTTAAAAATCTGGATACAGTAAGAAAAAAAGAAGAAATTAACCATGATGTGCTGATTGATGACTCTATTTCACTTAATTCTGAAATTGAGACCTCGGAAACTCTATCCAAATTGGATATTTTCGACAGTGTAAAAAATAAAAACAATACAGCAATGAATTGCGATGGAGACGAATATGATGGTGATGGAAATGGTCATTATGCAGGAATTAACAAAACTTCATATGATGAAATGCTAAAATCATTTGAAACAATCCGACGCGAATTATAGTTAGAAGAAAATACACATGAAGGGATTTTTGGTGCATTGCAAATATGCGAGACGTATTATGAGAAAAAGCACTTTTTAAAATAAAAAACTCAGGCAAAATTAACAGAGTTTTTCAGAAATTAAATTTAAGGACGCATATGTTAATGTATGGTTAAAAGTATTTGTTATAATAATAATAAATACAATAATGTCATTAAAATTCGTTAATTTTAATGTAAAACTATTTACTTTAAACAGAAAATACCAGTGTATTCCCGGACAATGTTTTGTTTTCATTGCAGATTTCAAAGATTTAAACACATAGAAAAAATGATTTGATGATGTATATTGGTGGGTAAAATAAATAAAACAAATCGATATAATTTATTTAAAAAAATGTGATTAATTACTTTTAGTAAAAATATTTAGTGTTTATGAATTTAAAATCTGTTTTATGTAGTTTAAAATATTTTAAAAGGTGAATCTCTATTTAACGAATTTTCCATATAACGAACTTTTTCCCGGGATTTGGCAACTTCGTTAAATAGAGGTTCGACTGTATCTAAAATTGAAAGTGGCCTCTGATTAATGACTATATATTGTGTATATACTGATATATAATTTTTCATTTGCAAAAAAAAAACAAAAACAAAAACAATTTAACAAGTTACAACGACCATTTGCAAAATGACTTTTTCGAAGACTAAAATTTAAGACATAAAATATCGCACGGAGTTGATCATACATTACGTGCGCCATGAATTAAACATTAATAGTGTTATTACACGTAAAAATTGCAAGCGACAAAAATCACCTGCGACCCGTCAGATTTCTTAAAACGTACGTATTATCCACCTGAAACTTTTGCATCGTCCAAGAAATCTGACGATCCATTTTAAATAAAATTTCATTTCTAAACTTCTAAACATCGTACAATATTACTTTCTACAACGTCGTATAGAGAAAAAAATATACTTTTAGATGCAATTTGTTTGAAAGCTGTATCTCAATTTGTTTCTGAGTTATTATTTTTTTTTCTAGTTTTTATTACTTTTTTGTCATAGTGGAAACAGAAGTATCCATCTGTGTTGAAAGTAAAGAGAAATACAGATTACTATGTAGACCAATCAGAAAACGAATAAAATGCGTATTAAACCAATAAAAAGCTTCAGATATGCTTTTGATTTCCTACCCTGACGAGGACAATAACCATTTGGAAAAATGGTTAAAAATAGTTTTAAGATTATCAATGGTAAAGTTGTCTTAATGTAAATTACGAAATAAATCACGATTAGCTTTTTAACGATATATGGGCGTAAAGGACATAGAATACTGATAAAACAAATACAAAAACTGATACTCTAGGATGATTTATGCGACGCTAAAAGCTAACGTAAATAATATTATAAAGAAAGTAAATTTAACATTCAGACATTTCAAGGCTCCATAAAAACATTCTTAATAGAAAAAATGAGAGTGAAAAGTAGCTAGGACAATGTACAAGATTTAAATTAAACGTAAATGTGCTTTTCTTTATGTTGTCATTACTTATTCCTCAACATATAATAGAGAAGCGATATTGGAGTTATAGGCTTTCTAACCAATAGAATTGCAGTTGATTTGAGGCTTCTGTCATTAGGAATATACTTAGGACGAAAAAACTGGAAATGCGAAAATAGAAGTTAATAGAATTGTTTAAAAAAGGATCTTATCTAAAACTTTTAGAAGTCTGAAAATGAAGGAATAGCGAAATCAATATCAACAATATATCAATAACTTTTAAATTTTAGGGATATAAAATGTTTCATAAAAGTAAATTACAAGTATAGAAGCGAGTGTATAGATCATTTAGGCTCAATTGTAGGTGTGGTTCTCACAGCAAAGTTTTGTGGAAGCAGGACGTTTCGGTCCCGACACTGCGGTCCCGCCATTTCGGTCCCGCCGTTTCGGTCCCAAGACATTTCGGTCCCGAGACATTTCGGTCCCAAGACATTTCGGTCCCAAGACATTTCGGTCCCGAGACATTTCGGTCCCGAGACAATTCGGTCCCAAGACATTTCGGTCCCGAGACAATTCGGTCCCAAGACATTTCGGTCCCGAGACAATTCGGTCCCGAGACATTTCGGTCCCGAGACATTTCGGTACCGAGACATTTCGGTACCGAGACAATTCGGTCCCAAGACATTTCGGTCCCGAGATATTTCGGTCCCTTCTCCAGCAAGCTGAAATTTTGTGCACTTGAAATAGGTGACAATTTTATAGGGGACATTGTAGAGTTTTTTAAATAAAGGCCTTAAAATTTTAGTAAACACACACAAATTTCGTATGGTAATCATTTTAAAAAACAAGGGGGGGGATTGACATTTTCTATATTTTAGTGTATCATAAGTATAAGGGTCTGATAAATTAAGACATTTATAACTCGATCTATAATTATCGCAAAACACTCATATTTTGTATGGTAAACGTAATCTTTATAAAAGGAGGGACATTATCAAATTTTTTAACTGAACTCCCTAAATTTTAGTATAACTCGAATATAAGGATTCGAAAACGCAAACACTTATAACACAGATCAAAATTGTCGCAGCCCACACAAATTTCCTATGATAATCATAATCGTTTTATAAGGCAGGGGGGGGGGGGGCTCTGTTGGCTTTTTATATATTTTAGTGTATCTTAAGTATAAGGTCCTGATAAATTAAAACATTTATAACTCTCTCTGTAATTATCGTAATCACACTCATATTTTGTACGGTAAACGTAATCTTTAAAAAAGGAGGTACATTATAAGATTTTTTTAACTGAACCCTTGAAATTTTAGTATAACCGAATATAAGGGCCCGAAAACCGCAAACACTTATAACTCGCAATCAAATTGTAGCACCCCATGCAAATTTTATATGGTAGAAGTAATCGTTTTCAGGAGTGGGGGAAGGGAGAGTTCTGTGGATTCTTTATAGAAGCTCCTCATATTTTAGTCTATCATAAATATAAAGTCCAGACAATTTAAAAATATTTATAAGTCGAGCTTTAATTTTCATATGCAAATGCCCATGCCAAAATGCACATATTCAATTGTATATAATTTGCACACTATGTGATTAATAATGAAAAAATCTGCAAATATTTTTACAAATCTTTATTTTATCCTATTATTTAACGGCGCATCAATTTTAAATGTATTGCATTTTACATATTTTTTAAAAAGGGGGTTCTTAACATGGAATTGTGATAAAGACACATTATTTTTTAAATTCTGCACCGGAACAGACTAGAACTTTCTATTTTATTTTAATAGTTATTTTAATTTACTATTTTTTGAAAAACTATTTAAAAGTTTGCATTAATCTTTTTACATGTAACAATAATATTACCGCTATTTCTACCGGTGTCGAATGACAAGTATAAAAATATTTTTAATTTTGAACCACTTCACCGTTTGCCCCGAGATAACTCGGGGATAAAAGCACTTTTTCCCCGTACCTGTCGACAGTGAAGGGGTTTGCAACAATTACAAATCCTTTTTAATATATTTAAGACTTTTATATGCTTATTACATTCAAAAACTACGAGCACAATAAACATAAATCAAAATTTTAAAATTTCTATTGTCATAAAATATTCTTTTCGTATTTAAAATTAATTCTGTATTTCAAATATTTCTTTGTTATTTATTTGACTTATATACTTAGAATTAAAGCAGCCTACATGTTTTAATATGACAAATAAAAAAAAAAAATGAAAATACAAAAAAAAAAAAAAAAAATAACATAAAATCTCAAAATAATAATGTATAGTGAATCACTTTTACGTAAAATTTCATTTTAAATTAAGAAATTTTATAAATATATCACAATGAAGAAATTTGGAAATTTAGAAAACATATTTGGCTTTTCTTGATATCTATATGTTATTCATTCAAAAGAATATTATACATGTATATATATATATGTCAAGTGTAGATGTCCTGGCTTCCCCCATTTGATTATGCTAAATAAAGATCCAGATAGAAGAATTATTCTACTCGCGCTCTCTTTGTTCTAGTCCGCCGGCGCTTTTTTGTGGCCACGCGGCATTTTTCATCTTTAATGGCTTAAAAAACCGGGACGACATGCAGTGGCGTAGCCAGGATTTCGTTTCGGGGCGGGGGGGGGGGGAGGGTCCAGAATTTTCCCTTCATATTATATATATAGTAAAACCTGTCAAGATGAAATTGTAAATATTCGTGAAAAATTCCGTTTTACACAAGTTTCCGTGTTATTTGGTGTATTTGTATAGTATTCTTTTCCGTAGCACTATGGAACATTTATGTTTAAGACAGAACTCCGTTATAGGCAGGTTCCATTTTTAAAAGTTTTATGTATTTATATAAATATACTTATTTATATCATATGAATAGAATAAAACTTGTCAAAATAGTAATTGTCTATAACAGAATCCTGTCTTTAACGTAAGCGTTACATGGTCTTAATATGAATTGCGATACAATTAAATTTGCTGAAAACCTGTCTGAAAAGGGGATTTTCACCCTTCTTTAGTGAAGCATAGTGAAACCTGTGAAAGCGGAATCTTTCTATAACGGAATCCTGTCTCAAACGGAAGAGTTTCAGAATCCCTGCGAAACGAACAATAGATCTTATTGAGGTAGTGTATCTTAGAAGTATAATTAATTACACTTCTTTACATGGAAGCCTGTCTAAAATGGAGCTTTTTACCAGTCCTTGGAACCTTGTCTTGAATGTGTATATATGATAGAAGTATTTCGAGTAACTTTAAGAATTTAGATATATCCTTATTTAATTTCTTAATTAAAAAAAAAAGCATGGATAAAAAATATAAGGCCAATCTCTATAACTGTAACTAATAATACATTCAAGTTACATTAATATTTACCAGTGAAAAAGATAAACTTATGATGTAAAAATCTGAGCGCATACTGAAGAGTTAAATTTAATTAACCCATTCGCTGTCATTCATGAGTATACTCGTGGCTTTAATTTATTGATTACTTTGTCACCACTATTTTAGAATTTTAAAAAATGCCTCATTTATTGGCAGAAATTTCGCTGTATTAGTAAAGCGAAATTTATCTTTCTGAATTTGTGCTGGCAAACGACCTTCAACAAAAAATTTGAAAATTCTTAGTTTTGACAGCGAATGGGTTAAATCAAGTTTCATATTACATAACATTTGCCTACAATAAAGTTAGGGCCAAGTGGTTAAGTGTAAAACAGCAATTTTCATGTTTAATTTCTTGCCATTGAATTAAGAATTTGTGCTGTAATAGATATTGGATAATGATTTCACATAAGTGTCAATCGCATGAGCCGTTCATGCGATCCGCCGCGCTCCCCATGGAAATTTTTGAGGTAACCCAGATAGCATGAACATTAGCAGAAATTTTGATTTTTTCTGATATTATCTTGCCGTGACAAATTTGATTTGAGAAATTCGCAGCAAATCTCCCGCAAGGTATACCATCACCCACTTGCATGAGTAGTTTGTTGTGAAACTGATGGCAAGACTGTCTTTAATTCACGAAAGCAAAAAATCTCTCTGTTGAGAGACTCAACAACAATGAGAATCAGCACATACGCAGAAATTGCAGAAATTTTATTCGGTAGGCACCGTTTTTTCTAAACGCTGTACTTATTAAATACCAAAAAATGCTCGAAATGAAAAGTACAAATATTACCTAAACTTGTTTATGGTGATAAACCCTATGCATGCGCCTTCTGACGGCGCTTTCGCATCAATAGACCTGATCAGGTCTATTGACCCCTTCGAAGGGGTTAAACTTATAGTGTGATATGGAAAGATTACTACTTTGCAGTAAGTTTGCAGTATTTTTGATTACTTGTTTGCCGTTAGTTTGCAATAAATTTGATACAGTATGAATTTAACTTGCACGACAAGTTGAAAACACTCATAGTTATATTGTTAAGTAAAAAAAAAAAAAAATTCAAAAATTGAATTGTTTTTATTAAATGTATTTATCAATTTAAAATTATTTTAATTATTAATTGTTTAGATAACTAATTTATCAATTGCTTGTTTAAAAACTATTACATGAACTATATAATAGTTTTTATAGGGTAAATGCAAATGTATATTTTTTTAATTTTCGGTTATTATAACGTTATTAACTTCATTAGGACGTATAGAAGTCATAAGGGTTCTGAAGATAAACATGTTGTTTATTCATTTATTAGTTAGCTTATAATATTATTTTTGCTGTTTAATTATAAATAATTAATAATTTCTTACTTTTTGCGAATTGTAAATTATAACTGTACTTAAAAAATTAAAATCTGCATAATATCACCTAACACTGTTAAAAGGTATTTTTACGTATTTGCACAATATTGCATTATTATTATTATTATTATTATTATTATTATTATTATTATTATTATGTTTAATTAATTAATTAATTATTACTTAGACTTTATGTTTTTGACTGATTTTTCAAAAAAATCCTATATTATATTTTGGAAATTATAAATTAAAACTTTTGAATAAAAACTTTAAGTGCTATTAATAATTGCTACTAATAATTGCTATTAATTAATTCTCAAAAAAGTTAGGAATTTTAGTATAAAAATTAAATTAATATTTTATTAAATATTTTTTTTTTATTTAATGTATCCTTAATTTATTAAATTAATAACATTATTAATATACATTACATTTTTTTACTTTAAAATAAACTCAATACATAATACATTTTATATTCAATTTATCATATAGTAGTTATAAACTGAAATTTATCTTTTACATGTTTATTTATTTTATATTTAAAGTCACCGAAATTTAAAACTATTAATATAATTAATAATAAAACTAAAATAAAAAAATTATTAATTTTTTTTCTGGGAAAGTGGGACGAAAAGGGTAATATTAAAAATCAATAAATAAACGACAAATACAAACAAGTTGGAAATTGCTCGTCAAACGTGGCAAATGAGGTGCTTTCGTACAATAACTAGTTTTATAATTATTTTTTGCACCCCATATTGTACTGAATGTATATTTTTTTTTGCACTTCATGAGTGCATAGCCTGTGACATCATTAAAATGCACTTGCAATAATGTTTTCCCATTGGCCGTAATGTAAAGAAAAACTTTTGACAGTCCCTGTAATTAAACTATGCATCCGATATCCATAAAATTTGAAATGGCTCGACAAAATTATGCAACAATCATATGTTTAAAATTTCAGACCATTCGGTTGGGTTGTTTTTGCTCTGTTATATCGGGGCCGTCGCGAAACAACTTTCTTCTCTTACGGGCCTGATTCAAGACGAAAATGTACAGCAAGATGGCGGCGCAAGAGATCTGAGTAGCAAACGAAATAGGTAGGATAGTTGTGTATTTGTGTCAAAAAAAGTGCTAGAAATTTCCGTTTTAGAATATTTTATTGAGCAATTTGTGGCTTGTTTTAGATCTATTTGATTTATACATTCAATAATTAAACAGAGAAGGGTCATTAAACAGGTGCTTTTTTTTTCTCCTTTGATTTAAAATATATTCAAATAAATTTGATTCGCCGTTTTTATCGGAGATTTTAACTTGAAATATATATTTATGGTAGAAAAAATCATGCATTAAAATTATCAACTTTATCATGAAAAAATAAAAATACAAAAATAGTTAAAGAACTGGGATTCGTGGTATTTTTCAGAGAGTTTAACTTGAAACATACCTTTATGACAGGAGATATCATGTATTAAAATAACACAATTTTAGCAGATAATAATTAAATTTCCCTTTAAAAATAAATACGTCTTAATTTAAAAGTATAAATTTCAGGATTGATATTATATAAAATCAAAGATAAAGATATTAATTTTTTTAAACAATTAAAACAAAAATTCTATTTATCAATTAAAATTTTAATTTTAGAATGAGATTGCCCGAATAAAGTGTATAAGTACATGATGTAGGCAGATAGTGGTAAAATAAAATGGCTCCAGGAAATGTTATTATTTCTAATTGTAAATGGTTTTCAAATTTTTAAAAACTAATTATAATTAGTTTTTAAAAACACTTTTACAATAGTATATTTACAAAAGTACTTTCCTAAAATTCCAAGCGCCCAAAATCTTATTGTACAACTCACTATTGAAAAGACTGAAAATTTAGGTCTGGATTTCATAAGTCAATGCAAGTGTGGAAGCCAACGTTGCTATATATTTAAGGAAGCAGTTTACCTTTTCAACATTTTTTAAAATTTAAATTCAAATGGTGCAATAAGTCACTGCATTTCAATGTTCAACTAAAAGTGCATTAAAAAAAATTTTTTTTTAACTGCATATTTAGTTAAAAATTTAAAATAGTTTAAAACATTTTGAATTTTTTTAAATTCTACTTTTTTAAATATTAATATTTTTGCCCATTTTTTAAAAAAGATTTTCAAATGTGTATTACGCAAGACTGAGCATGGCGTTTTAGATAAATCAAATGTTACATTTAATATAATTTTTTCACTGATATACATAGCGTAAAAGAGTGAAATCTAATACATCTTCATATACTTTTATTAAAAAAATAAATAAAATAAAACCATGAAGGACAATTCCATGCTCATATTTTTCACATATATAATAAAGGACATGTGCAAAAAAGTTTAAATCTATATCTGAAATACGAAAAAAAAGGCCTTAGCATTTTTAAAACATGAAAGTGAAAAAAATAGGAGCATAGCAAAAACATTTAAAGTTGGTTGTTTTTGAGTAATTGAACTGGGTGTATTAATGAAATTTACAATATCTGGCGTTATAATCGCCGTATGGGTAAAAATGAGGTGTCACAATATTCATAATTAAATAAGCTTCCATTTAATATTTTTTTAATATAAAAAATCGATTTTTTGGGTTAATTTTCAGGTGAACTGTCCCCTTAAGTTATGTGTTTGTCAGGAATTGCGAATATAATAATAAAATAAATAACTATGCAAAAGTCATGACAACAGAAAACTCACTTCTAATAAAATAAAATCACATGTATTAACAAACATGTAACAGTCGTTGATAAGTTTCCAGATATTTCAACTTCCTTAATACTTGTCTGTTTAAGTGAGATTATTTTTTTATGCAATATTAAATACCATATATTTTTTAAATTACTGTAAGTATGTGCTTACTGTTAGTGAAAAATGCTATTTTAGTTGTAACACCTACCAACGGAATGTGTATTTTAAGTTATGCATACATTATGAAAATTAATTTTTTTATTGATAAATAGAATTTTTGTTTTAATTAATAAAAAAAATATAACATTTTTATTTATGAGTTTATGTAATATCAATTCTGATATTTATAATTTTAAATTAAGGCATTTTAATGTAAGAAATTTTTAAAGGGAACTTTGTCATAAACGTATATTTCAAGTTAAAATCATAGATAAAAACCGCGAATCAAATGTTTTCGAATATATTTTAAATCAAAGGGCAAAAAGAAGCAAAAAAAGAAAAAAGAAAGAAAGTACCTGTTTAGTGACCTTCGATGTTTAATTATTGAATGTTTAGTTCAAACAGCCATAACAAAATATTACAAAACGGAAATTTATAGCACTGTTTCTGATGCATACATACAACTATTCGACTTGGTTCGTTTGCTAACTCAGATCTCTTGCGTGACTCATCTTATTCTTGAATCAGGCCCGTAAGAGAAGAAAGTTGTTTCGCGACGGCCCCGGTTATATGCGGAGACAGACGGGCAGACGGACGGACTGAACGACGACTATAGGTGCTACGTATTTATATAATTACGAACGCACCTAAAAACCTTAGTTTTGTCAGTTAAAAATTGGAAATAAAATTAATTAAAATAATACTTACACTATTACATAAAATAAAAAATAATCATCTTATTACAAAGAAATAGGCCCAGTTTCAATAAAATTAGTTCACAAAAATCGTCTGCAATGGGTGAGAAGACTGTTAAAAATGCAACCAATAATAATTTTTTTTTTTTTTTTAATGAAGCGGTGGGTGGAGTTTTCTGACAACAAAATATTTTTCCTGGCACACCTAATTACCAAATCACTATTGTTTTCCCAATGTTTATAATGGTAAAGTAACTTATGAAAGCAAAATTATAACTTTGTATTATAAAAGTAATAAGAAAAATTAAATATTTTTGCTTCAATAAATATATCTCATTTCTGAATTATTAAAGGAGAGGATGTAGAAGAATGATTTGAGGAAATATTTACCTAGAATAGCTTATAAGTGTCCAATTGAATTATTGAAGACATTTATTATTAATCTAATTGTAAGAAGGAGAAAAAATAAGAACAGTTTTTTAAATTATTTAATTAATGATGATAATTTAAAGGTTCTAAAAAACGTATGAAAACAACCAAAAAATCCTCTATGGCAGTTTATAGTATAGATAAACCACCTAATATTAATAACAAATAATACAGCTTAAAAAATCCATTTTGTTAAATAATAATAATAATAAAAAGACAATGTCCCTTGTAAAATTATATCACATTGTTCAATCAAACAAATTTTCAGCTCGCTGTGATTTCATTATCACGAGTTATAAAACTTTAAATTTATCGGACTGTTATATTCAGTTTTTTTTTAATTTGGGGGGTGGGGGGTGTTAAAAAAATTTAAAAAGGTCCCAAATAATGTTTAAATTACAGCGTTTGGCGGCCACGACAATTAGAATACGAGTTATAAGGTGGTGGGCACCGAAATGACAAGGGACCGAAATGGCTAAGGACCGAAATGGCCAGGGACCGAAATGGCTGGGGACCGAAATGGCCAGGGACCGAAATGTCTCGGGACCGAAATGGCCAGGGACCGAAATGTCTCGGGACCGAAATGGCCAGGGACCGAAATGTCTCAGGACCGAAATGGGCAGGGACCGAAATGTCTCGGGACCGAAATGGCCAGGGACCGAAATGTCTCGGGACCGAAACGGCGGGACCGAAATGGCGGGACCGAAGTGTCGGGACCGAAATGTCGTGTACCCAAGTTTTGTAACGGTCAATTTAATACTTCCTTGCTTGGGTATATATGCCGTGTGCACTTTTATTCCTAATTTCAAATTACTTTTTGCATTTGCAAATTTAATAATAATCGCTTTGACAAATAGTAACATAGATATCCCAAGAAAAATAAATATCTGCAAGGTCTTTCATATTGGAGGGGGTCAATTTATTTGCAGGGTTCAAAATTATTTTGATATTATACTACGTAAGAATTTTAGAAACTGTAAGAATGGATTTAAGTAAGGAATATAAAGCAATACTAGTGATATTGGAAATAGAAGCAGATTAAGGTGAACGTGAAAAATGCGCAAACTTTAATTTAAATAGTATAGTACTAATGACGGAATAGTTGTAACATCTATCAATAGCAACAATTTTAAGATATTGAATTTCAAAATTAGGTGAATTGTAATCAGAGAGAACTTATATGGTATCTTTTACAAATGTATAAACAACGTCATATTTTTATAGAACAAATGTTTACTAAAGCAATTTTGATAGATGTCTATAGAAAAATCATAAAATTGGTTGTCTTTAGTAAATATTAATATCACTATTTTGCCAAAGACAAGGAAATACGATATTATAAAATACCAACGTATTGTAGATAAGTATTGCATTATTATTGTACATAAGTATTGTATTATTATTGTAGATATGTATTGTATTACATTATTGTAGATAAATATTTATATAATATTGATTTATTGAATTTGTAGTGGACCAACAACTCTCTTATAAAGAGGATTTAGTGTTTCGGATGTGAACGTGATGTCAACATTTATTCTGTGTACGAAACAGCGACATAATTACTCTGTTTTATTCTGGTTTCCCGAAGCATGCTTGGTGCACTCGGGATCAATGGTTTCTGGTTTCTGCTGTAAGTTTATGCAAATTAGAATTTGTTGTTCAATGTTCAGAGTATAAATGGACAAGCAAAAGTCTGTATAATCATATTTTGGTCGAGTACTACCTCTTAGGTAATCAAGGCCTGTATTAGAGAATAGAAATGGAGATTTCGACTCGTGTCCGGTGAATTAAAACCTTGCTGAGTAAGAAAATGCAATTGGCAAGAAATTTTAGATTATATTAGGAGCGTTCAAAAAGTAACGAGCCGGAGGCCTAGGAACAGAATCTAGTACATGTATTTCAGAACTATTGGCCTTGGTTGTTGAGACACTTGTCCCACTAAGACACAAGGTGGTGAATAGCTGTCTCGTAAAATTCCTGGGGCTGCGATGTGAACCAGTTCCGCACGTACTGCTTGACGTCGTCGTTCGAGCTGAATCGTTTGCCCCTCAGAACCTTTTTTAGGGGACCAAAAATGGCGTAATCGCAGGTAGAGAGGTTTGGGCTGTATGGAGGGTGATCGAGAACTTCCCACTTGAATTTCTGCACGAGTGCCGTAATCGTGTTGACCGTATGAGGACTTGCATTATCGTGGAGTAGAATGACACCACAGATGAGCTTGCATGATCCTTTTGATTTGATCGCTTGGCGAAGGGTGGCCCAGTTTTGCGAGTAATTCTGGGCATCCACTGTTGTCCTGTGCTGCAGGAAGTCAATCAGAAGGGAACCGTCTTGGTCAAAGAAGAACGTCAGCA
This sequence comes from Maratus speciosus, assembly GCA_963932465.1. NCBI lineage: Eukaryota > Metazoa > Arthropoda > Arachnida > Araneae > Salticidae > Maratus > Maratus speciosus. The sequence goes on along the minus strand of OZ010788.1, from coordinate 350,106,056 downwards.
TAACCTTTCCTGCACTTGTGCAGATGGCCTTGGATTTTCTTGGTGATGGTGACCGTCGATGTTTCCATTGGATACTTTGTCATTTCGATTCTGGTTCGAAGTGATGACACGAAGACTCATCTCCGGTCGCTTGCAACTCGAATGAGCGTTGGACGACTGATGCATGCTTCTGCTAACTTTGTAGTCACGTGACTTGCACTAGTGACCCTCTAGCGGTGGGTATGTGGACTTCCGTGCTCATGTCGGAAACTCTCTTTGTTACTGACTCAAAAATATTACCATTCTGTCACCGGTTAGCACATTCCAGAATCCGGCTCGTTTCTTTTTGAACTTCCTTATAGTTTTAGAAATACAATTTTTCGACAATCACTGGTTGTTAAGTTTAGCAGGTTAGATTGTATTCAATATTTTCCAGTAGCTTTTGCATTGCAGTACGTGAACATGGCAAAGTGATATTGATTTGGATTATCGGTAATCTATAGTGACGCATTAACATTTCGTAATATACTTCTTATTTTCAGTGGAAATTGAGTTAGTGATTGATCCTTTTTAATCGCCGCATAATACAGGCTTAATTTATCAAGTGACTCTATCACGTTCCCCTGCCCTCTAAGTTCAAATAAAGAACATTTAACTTAAAATCTGTGTCATGACTGAATTTCTAGACAGTGGCTGGGCAAGCTACTAATTCTTCTGGAAAACTATATTCCATTTACTGCAGAATAAAACTTTGCAATTAAAATTTTATAGAAATAATTTTTGACAATGAAATATTGTTTTAGAGTAATTACAAAATAGAGCTAAAAACTCAATTTTAGGCTTATTTTTGGCAATCTTTTGAAACATTAATACGCATTTTATTAAAGATTTTGCGAACTGTGCCTTTGATATTTAAATTAGAATATTAAATTTATTTGGCAAAGTATGCGGTTGCTACCTAAACATATTCCAAATAAAGTGCACGTTTCTATCAGATTACCGAATTTAAACTCATATATAAGACAATAATCTGTTACTTAAATGCATTAAATATCGGAGGATATTTCATTATAATTTGTCGATAGTTTGAAGTGCCCGTAATGTGATAAACACTATTATGTATTCTTCTTTATGCAAACAGTAAATATTTATTAGAAATGCGATATAAATATTAATTTATCGCAATAAGCCTTTGATATCAATAGGAAGATATTTTTAAAACTAATATGTGCATTTGACTTGATCAAATTTCTTCAAAACTTTGAAATAGATAGGCTTAAAATAAATATTTAATTTACATAAATGTCATATAATCTTTTAATAACATGTTCAAAATATAATTCCAAATTCTCTAAGTCAGAGCATCTTGCTATGCATTAAGGATTTAATGCTGTAAATAAATTCAATAATAACGAAATTAATGTATATAAAATGCATAAAGGTTAATTTATATGAAAAAAAAAATATTTCACTGAAATTAATAAATTTCAGACAACAAATAATTTTTTTATTTAAATGAAATTTATTTGAAATTAAAAACAATACTTGTGATTTGATAAATAAAAATTTATACGTGTGGTTCAAATAAAATAACTTCGAAAATCGTGAAAGCATTATTTTTTAAAAGTTTTCTACCTTTTACGCTTGCTTTCATGTGCATGTACACACACATATATATAATGGTGTGTATATGGGTCGATATCTGGAAATTGGGCAATTTGCGTCCACTATCAATAATATTTCATTAATTATGCTAAAAGAAAAAACTGAAAAATGTAATACATTGTGACATTTGTTATAATAATTATCAATGATAAATGGATATATAATGATGTATAAGTAATTAATTTTAAGCTTTAATCAAACGAAATCTTAATGTAAGTCCCTGTCTCCTGGTACAAATATCCAATATTAAATGTATGCTTTAAAAATTTCTATAAATATTATAAACGTTTGCTATTATATATTTATACTTATATATATACAGTATGGGAAAATATAATTCTCCTTTATTAGTATAGATTGTATATTAAAATATTGTAGCAAAAATGTTTGTCCCTGAGGTTGGCCTTCCTCTCAATCCCCCAAAACACACATTTAGGTTAACAGATGCTAGGTGACGCTGGCAGAATTATTTCCATTGCAACAGCAACTAAAGTTCAACTACCTACTATGGATGAAGGTAACTTGTTCTACTACTTGCTTCATATTTAGATGAATAATTCTTTATACCATTATTTATATCCCCATACTTAACTTTTTATTTATAAAAAAACTTTATTGCAACTTTATTTATGTAACATACAAATGCCCCATTGCATATTTAATAATTTACATGTGTGAAAAATGATTCAACAAAATGGCTGTACAGCTATTAAGGTAAAAACATCCTCTCAGTCCGAATTATTAGACACTGCTTATAATGTTTACAGACACTTTCTTCCATAAAAGTTTATCCTACGCATAAAATATACATCCTTCATCTCAAAACACTACAGCATTTAAATAACAAAACATGTATCATAGCATATAATTGTATGTGGTAGTTTGTACACTAATTTAAAAAAAATAAAAGATTTGGAATGAAATTCCGATTTTCAGATATTGACCAATATATATATTTTACAACCAAAGCCGGAAGTCTGGCCAGTTCACGCATTGGTAAAGAATCCTGGCCAAAGACCGATGAACAGTGTATTTCGGCTCTGGACGAAGTGGCTCGATATTCCTGGCCAGTATTTAAAGGGGTGATCCAAGGCTGTAAGCTGTACGGTAGGTATCATTGACGTTCAGGTGGTGGGAGAGAACAGAGCTTCATACTTTGTTGATAATAATCTGTTTGCCTGGAGAATTTCTTTCTTCTGTGACTTATTCTGAGTGTATCGATTGAGAGTATTGTATTTTTCATATTTGTATAGTATTTTATATGAATATTGTATACATCTATTCTATAATCTCTCTTTATTTTTAAAAATGTAACTAATGCTGCTTCTGTAAGTCATTGAATGTATTGTAACATTTTACTTTCTCGTGATTAGCTGCAAAAACTATTGCATATAAATGTATGAAAACTGACTGTTTTGCAGATCGTATATGGTAAATAGCCAGTTGGTATATAGACAGTTTTTAAATCGAAAAGTTTTTAAGATAGTTCAATTATGGAAGAAAAAACTATTCCTAACAATTTAAACATTTTTTGCAAGCATATACGGGGCATTCTCACAATCTTTTGACTTTCATGTCCCTGAATAATAATTTTTATTTTAATACACTTTTTTGTGTTTTTTTATTTCATATACTGGGGAACATCCCATTGCATGATTGCATAACAATATTAACGAGATAAATAAGTTTTGGACGATGATGGGGGTCCAAACACCTGGAAAACCCCTATACCGTCCCGTGTCCCAGATGCTGATTTTTAAGTTTGGAACTGTTTGGATAAAATTATTTCAATAAAAGTAATTCAATGTAATGTTTTTCTGAAACTGGAACTATTTTTTTATATAAATATGTAGCTAAAAAGTAACCTGCACACATTTTTATTGCTGTTATTATTTTTTAAAATCTGTCCCTGGGTTTTAGATTCCTTACCATCCCTCTTCTAAAATTATACAGAAAATCATTTCAGATGCAGTCACACAATTTTTTTCATTTTTTTTTTCTCATGCAAAAGTATGCTAGAGAAATAATGTCTAGAATTCTTTGGCAGGAAATTTACTGTAGAATTTAAATCAGCATTTAAATATCAATTTCAAGCATCGTGGCTTTATTGGTAGTCTCACCGCTCCCAAGGTTTATTCCTGCACTTTTCGAGGTAAATAAAAAAAAATAATAATAATAATTTAATCCGATGTTAACAACTGTTTCTAAAAATCAATGAACATTGTGGCCATCACTTTGTCTTAACATGATTTGCATAAAAATAGGTGGTAATTTTCCTTGCCGTTTCATCCTTACCGTCACTTTTTTCCCATTTCGTCCATTTTTTCCAATACCATCCCCTTTTTTTTTACCTTACCGTCCCTTCTTTAATACCCCTTTAAGACAATGTTATACAAAAATTCTGTATTAAAAGTACTACATTGCTAATATTTCTTATTTGAAAGTCCTGTGGGTACTATGCAAATTCATTATAAGTCAAAATATAGAAGAAAATAATAAGTTATAGGGGTAAAAGGGTATGGAAAATTAAACTCGTAAGTTTAACTTAAACCTCAGTTAAATAAAAAAATTTCCGCTGCTGACCATTTTTTCTTTATTTTGAATTATTAAGGCATTCGTCTATCAGATTAAAATGTTATTTTAGCAAGTTTAATTTTGTCAGATTTTTCCCCCCAAAAGTCAAAAGATTGTGAGAATGTCCCATACCTCCTTAGGTTGTGGTGTGTACGTGCAGTGTCCAATTATTTCTTAAATTTATCCAATTTTTAAGTGTTTTTCCTTTATTTGAAAATTTCATTATCTGAACAGTGATTTAATTTCTAGTTTTGAATAGACGTTTTTAATCTCAAGTTTTCAAATTTTAAAAAGCACAAGCAATAAATTCAAATAATTTTCAATTGAAAAATTTATTTAAACGTCGATTTTAAAAAGAAAGAAAACTTTAACATGATCAAATTATAAAGTAGCGAAAAGCATTTAATGCTGAAAATTACGTCTTTTCCGAACTAATAAAATGATTAGTTTTAAAAAGATTTGTTTAATATCTAAAAGAAACTTTTTTCTAGACGTTAAAAAAGTCAAGGAGGCAGTGAAAGTTTTTACTTATTCCTTTTACACAAGCTGATTTACACATGTGTAATATATCTTACTTAATCCGGAAATCAGTTATCAGCTGTCACAGCAGTACTGGATATAGCCTCGGGCACTGTAAAGTCTCCAGTCAAACAGAAATGAATGACAATATGATTACAGAAGATCGCCACTGGTCAAGATAATACCATTCAATATTACTTAAACGGGTATTTTTTTTAACGAGCAAGGCAGTATTGTCTATAACAAACATAGAAATTATGGTTTCTTACCTGTAAACCGATGCCTTTGTTTACTTATTGTGAGAGAATTTGAAACTGGCTCTGAAAGTGAAAGTAGGTTATTATCATTAAAGTAAGGTATTAGCTAAAATGATCTAAAATCACAAAGTGTTATTATAATTTTCATTATTATTATTAAAGTTTGAAATGCAGCTACAAAACTTTTATAAAAAAAGTACTTTCACAAAAACACGAATTTTCAAAATTTCTTCTAATATATATATATATATGGTGCGGCAGGTAGTTGAGAACACACATTATAGCTGAAATATCACCCTGCACATCTTGATTACAAATCATTTTCTGTTACATCTAAACATGCCAGAACCTAGGCTATCTGAGGAAATGAAGTGTCAGGCTGTCATAGTTTCATTGGCAGAAGATCCCTCCGTTTCAAACACTGCTGCATTCTTGAAATTCATCGGTTCCTTCATTCAATTCCTACTATTAGTTCACACTCTCCCTATATTTATTTATTTATTTATTTATTTATTTATTTATATATCTTGTTCAAATTTTCAACGTTAATAAAATACATATTATTCACCCTATCAAGTTGAAATAAATTTTTTAAAACTTGTACTGAATGACAATTGATGTTTATACAGTTTTTTCAAATTTTAATTCATTAATTAAATTTTAATTAATTAATATTAATTTTACATGGGAGACAAAATGGCGGCCATTGGTTATTGAAGCATTTAATGCATCTTCATATCTATAAGGGGGTTAACATAAGGGGGACCCTGTTCTGTCACCAAATACCGCCAAGTTTGTCGCCAACTTGGCGATATGTTGCTAAATTTGGCGACCAAAATGAGTCGCCAAAAGTGACGCCAACTTGGCGATATCTCTAATATTTCGCCAAATTCCCATAGACTTCCACTGTAAACCTACGTGCTTATAGAAAATCAACAAATTGAGATATTTTGATGCACCAAAAACTAATATTAGCTTAAGGGATTATATTAAATTTTTCTTTGATGACCTAAGTGGGAATTGACTTAAAAAAATTCTATATTACTTGTTATTTCATAATTATTTTTAAATTAAGGAGTGAGCGTCAGGTTTGATGTAGGAACCTTTTCATACAGCGAATGACATTGTTGGTGATATGACATTATTAATTGTTTTGAATTAATCATTTGTTTTGAAAATGATTATCAAACTGAGAAAATATGACTTGTATTATATTTGAATAATGATTAAAAAAATTAATTAAATTCGTTTGCATATGTAGCTACATAAAGATAAAATACAGAAGAGTAAAAATACAATCCTAAAAAGAGATTTCTACAAAATTGATTTTTAAAGTGAAAACAGACTTTTGGTTTCATGTGATAACGTGGCTGATCTACTCTATCCGTAGAAAGGAATATATTTTATTTATGAATAATTGTATAGTTAAATTCACATTATTATCTCTGAGTGAGATTCTTAAAAGAAAATATTTGCTTGTGACAGTGCTTGTTCAGACATCTTCCGAATGATTTAGACATGTTGTAAAAAAGGACTATACCGCAACAGAATTTTTGTCGTGATTAAAATTAAAAGTTTACGTTGTAATTTGTTATCTAAGAGTTTTGTTAAGTTTTAAAATAATGCTTTTTATTTAGGCAAAAGCTTGAAGACTACATTGTGCTTACTTACTGTTGAGATTAATGTCCGTTCAGTCATGCAAAAAGCTCAATTTCTATGGTATCACATAGACTTTATGAATATTCTAAAAGCTCCATTCAATATCTAAAATTTCAAACAAATAATGTTATCTGTTAAAAAAAAAAAAAATTAAAAAAAATGTTGAAATTTGAATACCAAAAGATATACTATACTTCCAAATACACCTCCAAATAACAAAAGGTTTGCCGAATATTTGTAAAATAAGATTTTTAATAAATAAATGACTGAAACCAAATTTCTACTTCTATTTGAAGATTTCACATTCATATTCGATAATTCAAACAGGTCTATAAATGTCACTGTATTTTCATATTTCCAATTACAAGTAATAATGTTAGTTTTCTAAAAATATATACATATATATCAGATTTTGACTAGAAGTGGAAATACACATATGATTACATATCCTAAAAATAATAGAATTTTTTGAATACTTGTAAATTTGTATAAAAATTTTTTCATTAACAGATAATCACCAAACGAGCTTTTTCAGCATGAATAAACTATCCAATTTATGCAGTATTCAAAATTTACAGTGGTGATTAAAATCTTAACAAGTTGGAAATTGCTCGTCAAACGTGGCAAATGAGGTGCGTTCGTACTATAACTAGTTTTATAATTATTTTTTGCACCCCATATTGTACTGAATGTATATTTTTTGCGCTTCATAAGTGCATAGTCTGTAACATCATTAAAATGCACTTACAATAATTTTTTCCTCATTCCCCGTAATGTAACGGAAAACTTTTGACTGTCCCTGTAATTAAACTATACATTCGATTTTCATAAAATTTGAAATGGCTCGACAAAATTTTGCAGCAATTATATATTTAAAATTTCAGACCATTCGGAAGGCTGTAAAATCATTAAAATGCATTTGCAATAATTTTTTCCCATTGGCCATAATGTAACGAAAAACTTTTGGGTGTCCCTGTAATTAAACTATGCATCCGATTTTCATAAAATTTGAAATGGCTCAACAAAATTTTGCAGCAATTATACATTAAAAATTTCAGACCATTCGGAAGGCTGTAAAATCATTAAAATGCATTTGCTATAATTTTTTCCCATTGGCCGTAATGTAAAGAAAAACTTTTGACTGTCCCTGTAATTAAACTATACATCCGATTTTCATAAAATTGGAAATGGCTCGACAAAATTTTGCAGCAATTATATATTAAAAATTTCAGATCATTCGGTCGGGTAGTTTTTGCTCTGTTATATGCGGACGGACAGACAGACGGACGGACAGACGGACAGACAGACGGACTGAACGACGACTATAGGTGCTACGTATTTATATAATTACGAACGCACCTAAAAAGACCACAACGTAACAAGGTTAATCTTCTATTCAACATTTTATTGACAGCATAACTAGTTCCAGGATTGTTTATAGAAGTAATTACGTATTCAAAAGTATAAAAGTTTTGTTACAATCGATGAAGAAAGTGTGTTTTAAATGACTGGTACAGAAACAGGTATGCTACGGCAATGAAATATTTTTATACCCTTCTTAGATATTAGTTAAAACAGCATTTGTACACTCAACCAATGTTATGAATATGAAGTACACTGTATACGTATGAATTCAACGTAGAGTTACACTAATCAGTTTTAGATTTAATATTAAAGCATAGAGAAAGAGCGTTCCCTGATTGGTATTCAGAATAAATATTGAATCAACATATAAGTTTATATTAAAAACTTTTAATATGCAAATTGGAGGATTTCTAGTTAATAGAAACTGAGATATACCTATCATGTGCATCGCAGATAGCAAAATATTGCTTCCTACTCTGTGTTGGGATCCAGACTAAAGTTCAATAAGGTTAGATGCCCATCCTTAACATCTTACATTTTATGTTTGGTTCAATTCCGTTTCATAGTTGCTGAGATGTAGCTATCATGTATATTGTATAAAGTACGACATACCTCGAAAACGTATGGTATGATATACAACACAATCTAGTCAAAAAAGCTTTCTGTGAAGTTCCAACTAAATACAAAGTTACATGGTATCCCATGCATTAGCTCATCAATTATTGCTCTTAAAAGTTTGCGTAAAGCTCTCAAAATATGTAAATCCAAGAAAAAACTTTTGGCCGAATTTTTTTAATGATCGAATGCTATTTATCTTCTTACGAATATAGAAGAAAATAAAAAGGATTTTTTTTATAAACAAGAACGGAAAAATCATGCGACACGCATACATTACGAAACATTTTCCAACACATTCAGAATACTGTAAGAAAATTTTACATTATATTAAAGCGAAAGAAGATGGAAATCAAATAACCAAACTTTGAAAACACAATTTCGGCAAAGCATCATTAACAGTCAGAAATATATCCGATATCAATGTGCACCCCTGTATGTGATGTATATTTTGCATATACATGTTGATTCAAAAAATGTTTACAAAATTACATGGCAAATCAGGCAAAAAACAAGGATGAAAAATCGCATAGAAACATAGGATTGCGAACCACAAATTTTGTTGCAAATGCAGGGTGTTTCAACCTAACTCAATTTGGGTTGACGATAATAACTTTCAGAAAACTGAAGTATATTATAATAAAGCATTTAACAGGGATTTTCACCTTTGTTGTTAATGTGATAAGACCAAACAAAAGTGGTAGAAGTTTGCATTATACGCGCCAATAGTATGCACTTAACGCCCGACATTTTGGACTTTGATTATCAATTCGTACGGTATCATCGATTGCTCTAGCAACACGTTTTTCATATCTTTTCGTGATGCCATCACATTTCACACAAAATAAGGTGCATATCGTTGCATTTTCATTACAATGTTTTTTATCGAAATTATTACCGTCAATCCGGGTTCAGCTAGGATGCAACACCCAGTATTTGCGACTAAATAAGTGGTTTGCGACTCTATGTTCATTCCTATGTGATTTTTAATCCTTGCTGTATGCCTGATTTCCCATGCCATTTTGTGGACCTTTTTTTAATCACCCTGTATACTACAAAGTACAATAACATTAAATTCAGTTAAGAAACGATTAGCGCAGTTGAAAATTCCTTTTCAGGAACTTCCGTCAATAAACGGGAATGTACTCGGGATCTATTGTACAGCTCTGATAAAATCGATTGAATTTGTACACACTAAGTAACATGCAAAACGTTAAATAGTTAAATTTATAAACGTACTTCCAGAAATTATTGATCATAGACATTAAAGCAACGGAATCCTTTGTGTGCCCCTGGAAATGAAAGATGAATGTTGCACACACCATATTCTATAGTAAGCATCTCTATTGCACTTCCGGGAGATATCAATATTAATATGATACAGTGTAATACTATTCAAATACACGGGAAAAGATTTTTCATTGTAAACCGCGATGTAACGGGATTCTTTTGAGTGTCCCCTTAAATGAACTATAAAGGTTACAAGTTTATTTTAACCCTCCGAGTGTCTTGCAAAAGGGTAAAATTGTAATGTTGTTTTCTTTGCATTTTGTTTTAAATGCTAAGAAAATATGATTCTTTCAACATTATAAAAAAAAAACTCAATTACAAATATGAATGTAATCCTTGAGAGTATTAATCATTCTGCAATGTATTTAAAATTCATTAAATGTATAGAATTATATTATCTTAAATATTGCTTGTATTGCTGTGAAACCTGGAGCTTAGTGAACGGAATATTACGCCCCAAACACTTAGAGGGTTAAATACTAAGCATACATAGTAAACCTCAATAACATGTACCAATTGTATGGTATCCCAAATATGTATACGCGAATTACAAAACAAATAGAGCAGACACACAAACAAGATTAATTCATAAACATTTTTTGCTATGGTTGAAAATGTAAAAAAAAATTTGGATGTAATATTCTAAACTTTTTGAAAGAATCTAAATAATGTTTCTCTGAAGATTTTTTGGCTGTTGTTAGATTTGCATAAAATATAAATTTAAAAATATTTAGAAAATTTGAAAATATTAAATTATTCTGAACATGATTTACACATTCACATAATATCAGGAAAATATTTTATTCCTTATATTAAAGAAAAGAAACTTCCTTTCACTAAACTGTGTAGCATAAATCGTCATAATAAAATTATGAATCAAAAACAGGTTGTTGCAAGCTGACCACAAAACATTAAATAAATAATTTTACAAGTTGAGGTATATTTAATTGTTACTTTTGTATTTAATAAGAATCTGATTTAGCAATATCTCCTCGGTTTTTTCATTATAACTGCAGATATTTTTTCAGCCTTTTAAAAATTCTGATATCAACGTTTTCTACATTTGCTCTTTAATAAAACCTACTTACATTAAGCTAAATGTGGGAGTTTCAGAAATTTAACCTTCTCCTAAAGACGAAAAAAGATTACGAATAAAAATTATATGAAGAAAAATAACAATATATAATTTTCTATAAATGCAAAATTTAAAAATTTAGATCTATTAACTTAAAAATTTGGTTGACAGTAATAATAAAAAATTCAGATATTACAATTTAATAAAACCCTATATTAAATGATTAAATATATTTTTTTTTATAAATCACCATAAAAATATAAAAACATACATGTCACGTTTCGATCGGGAAATTTTAACAGCTCATCACTAGCCAAAGTAATCAGGCGTTCCTAAGGAGACAAGGTCACAAATGAGCGTAGACAGTAGAGCTTACAAAGAAAGCGACAGGTGGTGCTAGCTGAAAAGTGAACACCAATCACAGTGGAGAACATGCGGAAAAGGAAAGTATTGTCAAAATGATAGTAAAAAAGAAATAAAATTAATAAACAAAATTAAAATAAAATAAAAGAGGTAAATTAAAATAAATAAAGTAAAGCAAGAAAAACAAAAGAAAGAAAATATTTTTTTAAAATAAAAATAAAATGGAAACACACAAGATACGACAAAGGCAAAAGACAATAATTTTCACGAGGAAGAGAGAAAAGAAGATGATCAGAGATCATGGAAAAGTTTATCAGAATTTAAAAAAATAAAATATGTTTTGTGAAAATCCAAGTGAGTGGGAAAGACACGGGAAGAAATAATTCTGTCAAGGAAGAAATTGAAATAGTGACTGGAAGTCCAACAACGAGAGGCAATTGAAGATTTAGAGATTTCTTGATTTCTGAATCTTCGATTGGTTTTCACTGTTGGACTTCCAGTCACTATTTCAATTTCTTCATGGCCAGATTTATTTCTTCCCCTGTCTCTCCCACTCACTTGGATTTTGACAAAGCATATTTTATTTAAAAAAAAATCTGATAAAGTTCTCAATGAACTTTCATCTCATTTTGTCTCTTCAGCTTGGAAATTACTTTTGTAATTCCTTTCCCTCGTCTCTTCTGTCTTTCATTTTATTTTGTCTAAAAATATATTTTCTTTCTTTTTTTTAATTGATTAATTTTTTTAAGTTTGTTTATTTCTTATATTTCCTTTATTCTAAAAAATTTTTGATAATACTTCCATTTTTTGTTTGTACTCCTCTGTGATTGGTGTTTACCTTTCAGCTAGCGCTACCAGTCGTATTCTTTGTAAGCTCTACATCTGTCTTTCAATTTATTTGTGACCTTGTCCACGTATGAACACGTGTTCACTTCGGCTGATGGCGGGGTGTTAAAGTTTCCAGTTCGAAACTGGTCTTGTATGTTTGTATATTTTTCTGGTGATTTACACAGCGTCTTTTTATATAATTGTGTTTTATCGCAAGTTTGTCGTGCTGTTTCATCCCATATTAAATGGTTTGGTTATGGTTAAAATAAATTAGCATGTACTGTTTCAATAATGATTACAGGTTTCACTACTGATCAAGAAATAACAACTTATTGATATTGAAAAATATATGGTATTTTATAAAACTCCCTGTTTTCTAAGAAACATTCATAAATTTTATCTCAAATTTGCATAGCTATTTAGTAAGTAACACAATGTTATACACTTCTAATTAACCCTTAACCGGAAACGTACCGTCTGTGAGATGGTTGCGTCTACATATATTACATTAATATTTTCTCTTTCAGACTTTCAAAACTTATTTTTATACTGTTATATTATAAAAATTGGTTCTGTTAATGCATTACTATTAAAGATTAAATGTTTAAGTTCACTATTTGGTAAATTATTAAGTGTTCTATTTGTGCACATGATTTTCATGTTTCCGATTAAGGGTTAAATAACATATAAGCTGCTCTGAATCATATTTTAACATCTGCATTCATAATAAATACACCTCTGTAAGAATTGCGCATAAAGTGTTATTCTATAAAATATCAATCCAGAAAAACAAAAGTGCAATTTTCTTTACTGTCAATGGTTTCATTTGAAAAATTCAAAGATAGTCTTTAGCAGTTTTAAAATAAGAATCACGTCGCAACGATCTGGAGAAATATGTATAAAGTGAAAGCATTTCTGATTTATATCCGTTCAAAAATCGTGCAAGGAACTAACAGCAACAGACTGAAATTTCAATTTAATAAGCGAATGAATTTTCAAAAGTTTATTCGTGTGTAAATGTTATTTCGCTTCTTGAAATAAGATGAAAGTTTAATAAAGTCTGTTGTGTAAGCCTATTAAAATGCAAATAAGTTAATTAATATAATTTAGACTTTCTCCAAATTTTAAAACTGAAAATAAATTGTGAAAAATAATTTTTTAAATGTTATTGAATATGAAGAATGTGGATGAATATCCTATGTTTTTATTACCAATACAGCAATTATTATTTTAACAACTAATACTTATACATACTTGCCAACTTTCTAGTTTTCTTAAATAAAAAAGGATACTTCAAGCAAGGTATGTTATTTAACTAAACGTATCTTGCTTCCGTAATATATTCATATGCAATATACTTCATTTCATCCATTAAACAAAATATCTTGCTAAAAAATGATTAGTTGAACAGGAATATGCCGCTAAAATCGGGAGTGTTGAAAAATATTCTTATAAATCTTTAAAACTGAAAGTTTTTTATTTAGTTAAATATCACGCAATTTTAGAGGTTTCTGTTCATGTCTGTGGCCAAAATGAGAATATTTTATCAATATCTACGCAGGATGCAAAAGAAAACTTCTTGCATAATTCTATGAAACACTTATGTATTCGCAAGAGAAACGATAAAATTTATTATCGTGAGTTTCAATTAAATGACTGACAGATCCACCAGTATTAAACGGGATTACTTTAACCCCTTAATTCTCGCTCCCGTCAATATCTCGGGCTGAGGTGTCGTTCGTTATTTCTCGTGCCCGTCATATTCTCGGGCTGGAGATTTAATTGCTGGAAAAAACTTCTGAAACCAGAAAAATTGAACTGGAATTTCCATTTGAAGTCTTTGAATATTAGCTCTCTGGTTTGATTTGTACGATCTATAATTTGCCATAGATTTGTCATAGATTTGTAATATTTTTGTCATTTTGATATGGATTCTGATGAATCAAGCCTTTCAGATAATAACTGAAATATTAGCCCCTTCACGGTCGCTTAATATTTGAAAAAAACATCAAAAGTGTACCTATTTTTTTTATTACAGAAATTGAATAATTATAAGGTTTCTAAATAAAATATGCAATTAGTTTATTTTTAAGGCGAAAAAACAATATTTTATAGCCATATTCATATTTGTATAAAAGCCATCATGCGAGAATTATGTTTCTTAACCTCTTAAGCTCCGCCCCCGATAAATGTAGGCTACTATCTTTTAATTCAGATTGTTTGACTCCCACCAGTTTTTTTTTTTTTTTTAAATAGTGTAAATGGCTTTATTTTCGCATCATTTTATCTACCGTAAACTACGGTGGTGGGAATCAAACAATCTGAATAATAAAAAAAAAGTAACCTACATTTATCGGAGGCGGAGCTTAAGAGGTTAAGACACGTAATTCTCGCATGATGGCTTTTATACAAATATGAATATGGCTAATAAAATATTGTTTTTTCGTCTTAAAAATAAACTAATTGCATATTTTATTTAGAAACCTTATAATTATTCAATTTCTGTAATAAAAAAAAATACGTACACTTTTGATGGTTTTTTCAAATATTAAGCGACCGTGAAGGGGTTAATACATCTCTCTACATTGGTTGATTTTCAAAACGAGCCTCGAATCATACTAGCCAAAGGTTGAGTTGTCCACGGCCTTCGGCGGTGTAAAATGGGCGGAAAATAATCTGTCCATTTTTTTTTTCGTATTTTTGTATTTTTGGAGGAAAATATTTCTAAACAAACATACCGACCTCAAACTGGGGGTTATATCTTTCATGTTTTAAAAATGAAACTGGAAGTTTTATACTCTTAAACCAAGGCATTTCCAAACGAACCTAGGTTTAAGGACACCGTTGCTTTTGGCAGAGTAGACCAGGTGACGTTATGTAAAATGTTTCATTCTTCTCTTCTCTTTAAATTATTTTTTTTTTCAACCCCCACCCCATCAAAATCGGTCAAATAGTTTTAAGTTATATAATTTAAACATGTTTATCTTGTAATATAAATTAATAATAATTATTTTCGCCTTAAAAAATTAAAGTGAGCTATAAGGACCTTATCTCATACTTTTCATTTTTTAAATTAAAAAATAAATCACGAAAATGCATTGAAATATTTAAATTAGTTTTCAAAATGTTTAATTATAAAAACGAAAATCATTACTATATTGTTTAAACTTCCTCAGGACGACCACGGATAATAAAGAAAATGCCACCTCCCTTAACTTTAGTGATAATTTCACCATAGAAACAAATTCATTCTAACTTTCGCTGGCTAAAACTTTTTTGCGTTACTGCTATCGACTTATTTTTTTTTAACAATTAGTTTCAAAAACTATTTAATGTATTTTTTATTTTTTTTATTGATTCCCAAACGTTTGTTTCATACAAGAGTATTAAATACAAGATAGGATGACTATGCTTACATATACAGATTCGTTGAAAACAAGAAATTTATCATTTTCGAAAGGGAGGAGGCTTCATTTATTAGTTCTACAAAAATCACTGTATAAACACCAAATAAACACTATTTAAAAGAGGTCAAAATTCACTGTACTGGTCTAACAGATTAAATTGGAATTAGTCTTAGGGGCTGTGCATATATAACATTATCATTTTAGGGGGGAGAGGTGTCTGGCACATGATATCGTATGATATCTCTTGACGAAGGGGAGTTTGTCTTTTTATATCGTTATCATTTTTGATCCAAACAAAATTTTATCTTTTTATTTGTAACTTTGTCTTTACCTCAATATAGTATGTTATCTATTTTTATGAAGATACAAAGAAATTATTAAAATAATTAAATGATTAAAAATCTATTTAATTCCAAAATGTGGAATACCCCAACGTTTGGCATTCCTATTATTCTGTAATATATATATGCATATATAATACGTTGCTCTTGGAACCACATGCGAAGTATGTTTGAAATTATGCTTGTGTTTATTAGTAAATAAAAGAGAAAGAATGTTGTCCATGTGTTTTGTTGATAAGAAGTTCTGCGTGCGCCTCCCTTCGTGCGGGTCAAGTGCAAGAAGACATTACTGTTGAATGCATTATAATACAAAAATATATTATTAATTACATTTAAATGATAACTATTTTTAAGTGTTATTAGGATGAGCGAAGCGAATCCTATACTAGTCTACACAAATAACATTTTGTCGTACACTTTACAAAAAAAAAACTATTAAGTATTTTGACTTGAAATTAAACATGAAAATAAATTATGGTCTATAAATTTGCACAATATTATTTTTTTTACAGAATAACTTAAAAAAAATTATTATTTTAATTAATTTATTTTACATGTTTTTTCCTTTAAGGACGCATTTTTGGGGAAAACAAAAAAGAAACACGTATATTTTCAGAAGAAAGTAATAAATCATGGTGTTAGTACTTATAGATAGAATCATGATTAATTCAATTAATAAAATATATTTTCTTTATTCCACCAAAATATCTCAAAAACTATTTTTTAAATTTAAATAGCTATTGAAACCGTTCTATGCACGGGAGTTCATGAATTTATTTTTAAAACCAAAATTAAAAATAACTATTCGATTTAGTAAAATGTTTTTCTACTACTGCGCATTTTTTAAATAAACTTTAATTTATCATGTTATTATGGCAGCAGACGATAAAATTGTATCGTTGGAATAAGGAATAAATAGAAAAAAAATTTGTTACTGTTTGTGTTGAAATATTTGCCTTTATCTAAAAAAATGTAATAATTAAGCGGAATTAAATAATCTCTAATTATTCGCATGTGAGGTAAAAAAATGTTCGTAATACCCGCTGGAGCTTTTTAGTATTGCAGCGTGGCACACGTAATATGTATATCTGTAATTATTTGCCTGTGAGGTAAAACAATTGTCGTAATACCGGCTACAGCTTAAAACTTTACTTACATTAAATTTTCTTATATTAAAAATTTATGTTATTTGAGAGGAAAATATACATTTTAATAGAATACTTTATTATGATTGGTTGGAGATGGCGCATATTTTGGTTCTCATTCCTTTTAAACATATAATAGTTTCACGGTTTCTTTTATGAAATTTTTAAAATACTCTTTTTTAGTAAAATTATAGCATATTTTTAATGAATTAAAATTTGTGAAAATTCAATTATTTACATTAAATTATTATTATGTGAGATAATTTACGCAGACGAAACTTAAGCATTTTAAAAGAATTATATTATGATTTTTTTTTTTTTGTAAAGTGGCAACAAAAATATTGTAAAGAAATAAAATTAATTGTTAAATTCGCTATATAAAGTGTTATTCGAATTCGAAGGTTGAAAATTTAACCAAATGAAACATATTTACTATTAAGAAATAATTAATATTAGTATTATTTTTAATATGTTTGCCGTTTAAAAACAATTTATGGAATGTATTAGTTCTATTATAAAGAATGCCAAGAAAACGTACACTTACTGGTCGAAAAGAACGCGAACATGATTTAGCTTTAGGGCAAGAGGCTAGATACCAGCGCAAAAAACGACGACATGACGAATCTCTTCTAACAGAGAATGCATGTTCTCGGGAATATGCTTTAAATTTCGAAGATGCACACAAAAAAAATTAAATTATATTTTTGTAAATTTTGTCATTGATGTTGGTTTGACATGCATATTCAATCTGACGGATCTTGTAAGACTTGCCATAAATGTATAGTAAATAATGAACTAAATATTTTTTCTGTAGGTAATAATATGGATCCAGGTCCACAACTGGAAATATTGAAGAACTTAACTTTCATTGAGAAGCAATTAATTGCCCAAGTTCATCCAGTTATTACTGTTTATCTCATTAAAGGTGATGCACTTGGATACAGTGGGCAAGTTATTAATTTTATGAATATATTACAGAGTTTTGTACTTTATTGCCTCATTCCACAGATACTATATCAGAATATATAAAGGAAATTAATCCTTGGTATCGTTATATTAATATTGATGAAAATAATGTGCAAAGTTTACCCGAAAATGAAAATATTTTTCAGCGAATAACACTCAGTCAAGACCAACAGCAGATTTATTTACCATCAGTTGAAAAAACTTTGAATTCTGTAGATGATCAATGTCCATGGACAAATAATATATATGAATCCGGAGCCCCAAACGTGACTTTCAGATGTAATCGAGAGACAATAGATAGTATGTTACGTATTAAAGAAGGAAATGATGAATGCAGTGTCATTCCTTAGCCTTAGATAGATGCTAAGCCTATAAATGAATTTCCATGTGATGGATATATTTGAAGAGCTTTTCCAATGTTATTGCCAACAGGAAGAGGTGATCTTAGCGATATTAGAGTTCGAAAAATTACACCAAAAGAATACATCAAATTTCTCATGATGTATGACGATGGAAGATTTTCACGGCATCCAAGATTTAGAATGCGTTGGACAGCTTTACAAAATGGAACTATTTGTATTAAAAAAAAATTCTCGCCTACATGATGTTGAAACAGTTGAAAAACTGCACGAACGGTTGCGGAAAGATCCTACATTGTCGATTTTATCTTTCAGTGCTAATTTAAGATCATCGAGCTTTTATCGGTTTATCAGATCACGAGAGTTGTTAGACATGGTTGAGGAATTGGGAACTCCTACAGTTTTCATTACACTTAGTGCAGCTGATTTATACTGGCCTGAAATTTATCGCATTATTGATGCAGACTATGATTACACTAATCGTAACTAAAATTCACAATTCATCAGAAAATCAAAATTGTTGAATTGTAATCCTTTAATCGTTGCTTACTTTTTTCATAAGCGGTTGGATTTTTTTATGGAGCATTTTTTCAAGAAATATTTCAAATTCAAGGACTTTTGGTTTCGCAGTGAGTTTCACCATAGAGGTAGTCCTCACATGCATTGTTTTTCTGGTTTGAAGATGCTCTGATGTAAACAATCTTAGTTCAAATGATGATGAAAAGATACGTAAAATTGTAAAATATTTTGACGAATTCATATCGTCTTGGCAATCAGATCCTAATCAATTTTATGATATACATCAATCTAAATTTTATTTTACGGATGTGCATGATAAAGCTGCCGACTATAATCACTTACTACGTGCAGTACAAATTCATAAATGCTCTAAAGCTTATAGTAAGAGAAAGGAAAAGATTCTTCTGAAGTCACATGCCGTTTCAAATTTCTCAAAGAATGTTCTCACGAAAGTAAAGTTCAGTTCCTTACTAATGAGCCTGAATATATTTCAAAAAGAAATAAACAGTCTTAGCCCACAAATTTTAAAAATTTGGCGAGCAAAGGTGGATTACCAAGCAGTCATTTATATTCACGCCGTTCTAAAATATATTGCTAAATATGCTAGTAAAAGTGAACCCAGATGAGAAGGGATGAAATATTTCATCAGACAAACAGTTCAAGAATCACGTGATAATATCAATGTTCAGCAGATAATTTAGAAGATTTTAATAAAAATGTGCACTGAACGTGATTATTCTGCACAGGAAATATTTTGAGTGTTAATGGGATGGCCTTTGTATAAGTCATCTCGTCAGTTTGTCACCATTAATTTAGCAAGGAACGCATGGGAACAATTATATATGAATAAGGAGGATGGAAGCAAATATTTTGGATGGATTTGTTTCAAATATTTTGGAAAAGTACGAGCAGTGCCTAGTGAGATTTGAAAAAATGTCCTTTCACAATTATTTCACAAACATTTATAAACGCGGTGAAATTTCAGTATCAGAAAAAAACCATTTATCCCCAGAATTATACCAAAATTGAAATATGATCCCAATAATGTAAATGAGGAAGATTTCTATAAGCAACAAGTTATGTTGCATATTCCTTGGCGTGATTTTCAAATTATGAATCCAAATAATACTTCATGAAAAGTTATATATGAACAGCATTTTGAGAATAATGAAATTGAGAGATTGGATTTGGAATATCTGTTTCAAAATTTAGAAGATGAGGTAGAATTTGAAGAAATAGAATCTACTGAAATAGACCAAGCATTTGACTGGATGAATGTCGCTTCAAGACAAAATAATGCAGAAGATGGATTAGATATGGGCAGCAGGGACATTGGTATAAAAAATAACTGGCATACCATTCAAAGTCAAGATTTGCTTAATAAATTACAGAATTTTATTGAAAATGATGTGGTGAAACAAATTGAAAAAATTGGTTGCGTCAACTGTTCCCTCTAATTTGCCAAGTTTCGTCTTTTCCCATGAATAGAAAAAAATTAAATATTTCTGAAAAACAGCTCAATTTCTTGCAAGGTCATAGGGGAGAAATGCCAATAAAAAGAATTGTTGTCCAAGGAAAAGCAGGTTCTGGAAAAAGTACTTTAATACATTACTTTAGTACACGATTAAATGAAACATTTGGTCCATCTTCTTTTCAGTTGCTTACACCAACTGGTGTAGCCGCAGTCAATATAAATGGATCAACGATTCATTCAAAACTTTTATTGGGACTAAATCAAAAGCTAAGAGATCTTAATCCATATTCGATTGGTCAACTTCAGTAGGAGTTTAGAAATTGTAACTTCATAATTATAGATGAAATGATTACGATTGGATATAGTCGTTTGCGAAAAATAGATTTACGACTACGTAGTGCTGTACCATCGAAACAAGATGAACCTTTCGGTGGAATGTTCTTACATCTATTTGAAGATATCAAACAACTATTTCCAGTAAACGACAGACTACTTTACAGTGACAAAAATCAACGAATTGAGTTTCTTTTGGAAGGACAATTGTTATTTTCTTCAACTATTCAAAAATATTTTTTTTTATCATCATCCTTCTGGCAAGCATCCTTCAATCAACAAATATTTTGTAGCATACTTGATCGAATTAGCAATTGAGAATGCACTATTGAAGACTATGAAATATTAATGAATCCAAGCTTATAGTCTCTTTCAAAAAGCGAACAGTATTTATTTAAAGATGAAATTAGGCTGTTTTCAACGAATAAAGACCGAAAAGAATATAAAAAAAAAATTAAAAGAAATGCGTCAAACCAATTGCCTTGATTCACGTTGTTCATAATCGATACCGAAATGACAAACGGACTTGAACCATTTCTTTCTTTATTAATTGGGTCTAAAGTAATTTTATGTTCTAATTTTTGGACCGAAAAATGTTTAGTAAATGGGGCTTTAGACTATGTAGCAGATATTATTTATGAAGAAAATCACGGGCCACCAGACCGCGAATAATAATGGTTAAATTTGAAAACTACATTCATTCAACTTATGAGAATGGCTGCGTTCCGATTCCACCAATAACTAAATTCTGGAAAAATGGAAATATAAATTGCTCAAGAAAACAATTTCCTCTGCAGTTAGCTTTTGCAGTTACAATTCATAAATCAAAAGGTTTAACATTAGATAAAGCAGTTGTAGATATTAGGGATAAATAGACATCAGTTGGCTTAACCTACAGTCGTGGAAAAAAAAGTAAACACCCCCTACTAACTCCTCAACAAATTATCGTAGACGAAAGTTACTGGTACCGAACGTTTGGAAATAAAGTATACTTTTAAATAATGTATATGAAATTTGCTTAGGGGGCCCTCTACATATTAAAACGAACCCAAACTTAATTTTTTTCAATGACAATACCCAATTATAACAAGATATTTCAAAACTTCGGTTCAAATTGTGCCTAGACCCGAATTTCAAGTCATTTGAATGATAAGTTTTTGAATTATAAACATTCAAAATTTAGTGCTTCTAATGTTAAATTACATTTTCATATTTTTATTTATATCTCCTGAAATTATGCTCCTAATGTGCTAATTTTTTTGTAGCAATATTACTAATATACCCAAACATAAATACGCTGAATTTGCAATTTTTATAATTTTATGATATGAATTATGAATTATGAAATTAATATTCGAAAAAATTATGAATTGCAACCTACAATTTTTTGGATGGATTTAGATTTATTAAGTCCTGCTTTATGGAAATCCAAAATTTCACATTTTTCTTCCCAGTAGTTTTCAAATTATGCTTAAAAAACAGCAAAATGCTGGTTTAAGGGGCCGTCTATAATAGAAGTGACTAGATATTTTGAAATTTCTTCTGCTGTCCTGTAATCTAGCAGGCTTCATTGATTTCTTAAGGTGCCTTGATCAAGATGAGTGCTCTCTCGGTTAACAATGGAGTACCGAACTGCAATTTGGATACAGCCCTTAAAATACGCTCGTTTTAAAATAATTCATTTCTCAGAATCTTATGGTACGAATTGCATAAAAATTTGTTTTTAGGCTAATTGAAGGGTGTAGAGTTCATTTATGCTGTCAGAATTGTGTGCTGCGATTGAAAAAAAACGAAGTTATGGTTCGTTTTAATATGTAGATGGCCTTCTAAGCAAATTTTATATACATCGTTTAAAAGTAGACTTTATTTCCAATCGTTTGGTAGCAGTAACTTTCTTCTACGATAATTTGTTGAGGAGTTAGTAGGGGATGTTTACTTTTTTTTCCACGACTGTACATTACATTATCGAGAGTGAAAACCCTCCAAGGTTTAGCATTCAACACAAAATTTCCTTACGAGAGATTCTACAATATCAAAATTCCCATATGCTAACATTCAGAAAAACAGAAGTAATTAGAATAAAAAGTTTTACGGTTAAAAATTCTTAGTATCAACGAGATCAGATTTCAAATATTTTTCCAGAAATAGGATTTTGAAGAAGTAACCTTCTTCAAGCTCTCTTCAAATATATTATTCTAAGATTGCTATCAAAGATTATTTGATGTGAATTAAAAAGATTGGAAACATACCTCTTTCAAACCATTTGAGAAACCACCAGAAGCTATTGTAAAATGTAAAAACATTTTAAAAAGACTTTTAGTTAAAAATTTAAAAATATTTTGTAAAATTTTGCTTCGAAAATATTTTAATTTATACAAGTCTTACATCATAAATAAAAAAAAAAATCAAAGGAATTTCTTGTTATTTGGCTGAATTTACATTTCTAAAATTAAAATGCGCCAAAACATAAAATAACGTTTTTGCTTAATAAAGATGCAAAAATAATATTTAAAAATATTGTTACTTGCAAATATTTATCTTATTAAGTAATGCTTCCCGAATCCAAACAAAGCATGGCTTTTGCTAGTTTGATATAAAGTCACTTCATATATAAAGGATATTTTATTGACTTCTCTTGAATTAATAAAGTATGCAAAAATAAACGTATAGTCATATTTATATATCATTCAAAAAAAAAATGACATTTATAACGATATTATTATGGGTGAGGGGTCGAGAGACAATAACATTTCATAAAGGGGAGGGGTTCCAAAATCACCAAAACATTGATAACGTTATATATATATATATATATATATATATATATATATATATATATACAACCTCTTATCTCTTGCTCAAAAACGACAGCAGACTTGGAAAATTTGAGCATACATTTTTTCACTGACACCAACAACTGAAACAAATATTAAAGAATTGAGACCTCTACTCTATCGGAAAAGCAAATTTTTAGATCTCAATGTGTGGTATATTTCCCTAGCCACCGCCAATAAGTTATCAAACACATGCACATATAAACATCATTTTTTATTAAATAGCTGACCCACCCACAGTTGTCCGGGCCTGTGATAATTAATTTAAATATACCTGTAATTTGCATCATTTTATATCGTTAAACCTATTTTGTATGAATTTAAATTTTTAAATGAAGATTTCGGGGAGAAAATATTGATATTTACGGGTAAAAGCGCTTATAAGAAGACATTTTCTTGTTTTTTCACGTGGTCATTTCATAGATTTTTAAAAAGTATAGTTCTTGTTATCCGAAATCTTTGAAATTTGTATAGCTTATAAATTTGCAGCCTGTGTAAAAATGTCGTTAAAAAATATTAATACCTAAATAAAGGTAGAATGAAGGTAAAATAAATCTGTTTGCTTTTGACTTTTTATTTTGTTTTGTTTTGTTTTCGTATCTGGCTTTTTAACGTAACAAAAAATATGGTTCTTACTGTCTCAACTCACTTTTAAATGTATGGTTAATCGGTTTTAAATATAACTGTATCTAAGCACTATTTATTTAATATCTCGGCTAATTATCAATTTATTAGAAATCTTTGTCTTAGGTGCTTCAGCACCTGCCTTTGATTATGCTTATACAAATTTTCATAACTCTAAGCGCAGAGTAATTTCCTAGCTATCGTCAACAGACACACACCTACACACACACACACAGTGCGATGTTTTGTTTCATTAGTTTAGATATAGAAAACAATAGTTCTTGAACGTGATTTCTTTTTTCCTTCATTTTGATATTAATGCATCTATAACCCTTTTATAAAAGAAAAATTCTGGTTGATTTTTAACCCAGTGTTTAAAAAAGCATCTGCTGACTGATAAGAACCCTTTTATTATTCTGTTTTTCAACTAAGAATTCTTCTATTTTCACTGAAATACGATTAATGAAAAGGGAAGACTAAAATTAGGGGTTACGTTGAATATGGTGTTAGCTGACTTATTAAAAAAATGAAAGAAATTTCCTATTACATGTTGTATTTAACTGTTTGATTAACATTGCCGGAATTTTTTATTTTGATGGATTAGAAATCTGTAGTTCTGTTTCTTTTTCTGTTCAGAAATATGTTTCCTGCACTATGGATCTCGATCCCGCATAATTGACTTTTTAATGTATGTGCTACTTAAGGGAAATGTCACTTCAATATGCAATTTTTTCGTTCTTTGGCATCTTATTAATTTTTTTTAATATTTTCTTTGGCTTTATGATATCTTTACTTTACGATCTTTGCTTTTTACAAGTAGCATTTTAAGTGTTATGGTAACTAAATGTATGAAATTGGATAAATAACCGTGATATATTTGATTCTGAAATATCAAAGTATGTATCAAAATCTTGAACATGGAATTATAATTCCCAAGGCTATTGTTCTGTAATAAAATATTGGAATATTTTAACTTAAAAATATGGATGCATTTTTGGATGCATATACGTTTCAATTTCCGTCATGAAATTAATGGTAATATTAATCTTTTGTTTTAATATTTTTTCGACACATTTTCTATGTAATTTATATGAATGAATGTTCCATTTTTCCGGATGCATTTATGATGAAAGTTGCTATTATTATATCTTTATTTTAATTATAAACTGTTAAAACTACAGGTTGCATATGGCACCTCATAAGGATGAAACACTTGTCTCGGCAGCGACCTCCCCTATTGGAGCCAAAATTGCACCCTTAACTTGGGTGAAAGTGTGGCACTCCAAAACTTGGGTGCCAAGAAGGGTGAAAGGATGTCTCACAAGGGAGAATAATGGCACCTTTATAATGTTGGCCAATATTTCTAATATTCCAGAATAACATTTTAAAATATTAAATTATAACTTTTTAGATAAGAATTTCTTTTTTGGACCCCAACAACTGCGGTTTGCAAATGTGGTAAACGTAAACTTCTCACTGAGATAGGAGAAGTTTATGCTCAAGATATTTCTAGTCTTATCTTATTCAATATAAGGCAGAGAAACCGGGCTTTGTTAAAGGATAATAAAAGTTACCCAGGGAAAATGTAGCAATAAGAAACTTTCAATAGAAAGTGGTGGAAACAGATTTTTCTGTTAGTGACGAATAAAATGTCTGACAAAATTATAATTTAATTATCTCATACTCATTTCAATCACAATCGACTTTTTTTTTACATTCTTTTAAGAAAGATTTTTTACATTCTTTTATTTAAATATAACTTTTTATGATTAACTTTGCTATAAATATAAAAAGAAATTATGTTGAAAACTAATGATCTACTTTTGAAACTAAACTTGTATTCTTTCAATAATAAAAAACAAAATTATTATAAAAGTCTGAAATTCGAGACCATTTTAAAAAGATAAACTTAGTATACATTAAAAAAATACATAAATTGATCTCTTTTTATGTATAAAGATTATGTAATATAAAAAGGATCTGTCGTTTTTTTTTATAAAACTAACAATTGTTAATTTTAACATCATTATAGGCACTTCATTATTTTTTAAATGCAAATAATTCTAGAGCAATAATTGCAGATTTCCTTATTAAGTTTATGTATAGCACTATCAATAGATTTTAATCTGAAATGGTTTTCTTGAGAAATTTTTCTATTGCAATCTCTATAAATTTCTATATGAATTGTACTACAGAAAATTTTCCATACCAATCTAAATAGATTTCTATGTAGTTTTTTCAAATATATATACATATATATATATATATAAATAACTATAGATTCATAAAGAAATTTTTTTTTTAATCAAATCAAACTTAAAAATCAGCATCAGGGACACGGGACGGTATAGGAGTTTTCCTGGTATTTGGACCCCAACCATCGTCCAAAACTTATTTATCTTTTGTTAATATTGTCATTCAATCACGCAACGGGATGTTCCCCAGTATAAGAAATTAAAAAAAATACAAAAAAAATGTATTAAAATAAAAATTATTTTTCAGGTACACAAAAGTCAAAAGATTGTGAGAATGCCCCATATCTCGAAATGTCTGAAAAATTATATTGTTTTTCCGAAAGTCGATAGATATCTCAGAATGTTGGAATACTAATATCATTCTTTCAACATTGACCAATGTAAATAATATATTAAAAATAAGGCATTAAAAAATCAAGTTTTCTAAAAATGGCAAATTTGTTAAATTTTATTGCTATTTACGTATGTATTTACGTATTAAATGTTATAAGTAATGCAAAAAATTCGTTTGGATGTTTTCTTTTAAAAAACTAATTTTAAGTTACATCTGTGAATATCGTCAGATGCTGTACATGTGATTTCTGACATTCAGTGACTTTCGAGATATTTGGCTAATATTGACCAGGACGTTCGCCGTTATCTGTGTGCTACATGAGTTTCACAGCCGTAGATATGACTTGCCGGCGTAGAGATAGATACACCCCACAGTGCATGCGCTAAGTGCTAGTCCCCCAGTGGGGTGCCATATTTCTACCACACAGCACCTTAATTACACCAATCATTCATTGAGAAACCAAGCGGCAGCCCAACCACATTTCAAAGCCTCTTGGTTGCAAATGATACCGTTTTTTTATCCCCAATTTTTTCAAACGGCACCGATAAGTCTTCTTTAGTTTTAACAATGTATACAGCTGTCTATGCAGATGTGTCTTATAACTCTATTCACATTTCTAAAATTCGTAAAAGTATTAAGATTCGATATAGTTGAATATTGTATTCGGGAAATTTATCCTAACGCAAGATATTTTTTTTTAAAAATAGGACAAAAATGTTCTTAGAAATATTTTCCAATAGTGGGCTCTAAATTAAGTAAAAGAAGGAAATTGACTTATATAATGTTTATTCGAGTTTAGGTATAACTTTTTTCCAGTATTTTATATCACAAAAGGATAAATGTGTCCGCAATCACAAAACATAATCATTCAGCCGAATGAGAATGTCTTTAAATGAAGCATATAGAAAATCTACGTGAATGTAAGAGATTTAATGACTTTTCTACGATGGCGCTAATAACTACAGACCGCTGTGTTTACTTACGTTGTTTTTTTCTCTAGCATTCTCTTGTATAAGGTATCAATTATGTTTTTAATGGCTCTCTGATTAAATATATTTGTAATCTGCGTATATGAACTGTTAATTTTAGGGCAACAGTTTAACTGCAATTTTCCTATTACAGTAAAAAGTTAGTTTTGAAAAATCCTTTTTGTTAGAATTCTGAAAAAAAAATCTCAAATTGACAGAAAAAAATTGTCAATTTTGGCGCCATTGGAAAACCGTTTAATTTACAAAAAATATCTGTATTTTTTCATTAAAACATGATTTTTCTGTAAAAAATACAGATTCTTTCTGAAAAAATTACGAAATTCAGTTTCTTTTACAGGAAAATTCTGCTTTTCTTTAAAACAATTTTTTCTTTTCTTCTGTAAGAAGTACAGATTTTAGATTAGTCAGTGAATAAGTGACTTCCAAATCGCATTCAATTATACTTATCCCTTCACCGTTTTATGGAAATTTGAAATGGGACGTCGGTACTTTTCTCTTTTAATAATGTTTTGCCCATAGAGCGAAACCTTCAATTCAATTGTAAACAAATTTCTTAATAAATGAAAAATTGCGTTGCGTTGCATTGGTAAAGCAAAATGAAAGCTTGATACAATTTTACACTAGGACTACATTCAACTGAATTTTCGCAGAATAAATTCTTTTTTATTTTTTACCTGTCTTGTAATTGAAATTGATTCATATCTCAACAAACGAATGTTTTTTTAAGAGTTAATAACCTTTCCAACTCTGATTGACACAACGCCCTTCCATTTGGAAAATTTATATTATAACGCGTACTACTGTCATAAAGAAACTAAAAGAAAATATCCATAATGCATCACACTTTTATTTCTGAAGCGACACAGGATTTTGAAGAAAATATTGTAAGTAAATCACAAGAGTATTTCGCCATGTGACATTAAAAAGACATTTAAATATTCTTAAACATGACCAATTGTTAATATTTTTATCTTTTTTAAGCTTATGACATTATAGAACATTTTCTACAAAAATTCATATAATTGGGTTTAATTCTGGTTTATAAGCTATTTGGGATTCTAGATATAAATTTTACGTATTATCCCTCCATACCTTACCAAAAAAAAAAAAAAAAAAATCATGTTTTAGGTTTTTGACTTTTTTGAAAAGCCTCATTTTTCGAATTGTGTGACTTTTTGAATAATCATGCGATTTACCTTCTAGCTGCGTACAAAGTTCCAATATTGCCTTTGATTCACAATCTTTACATTTGATTTAGATACATTTTAGATTACTTTGTTTTCACTGCTTTTCCAATACATTACGGTTAAAGTTATTCTGTGTTAATATTTGTTATATATATATTTAGTTTAGAACTTTTTATTCACAATGAACTATAACATATACATGTGTTTAAATCGAATTTAGTTAAATATATAATATATTTCTAGTTAATATGTTTTGAAGATGTTTATTGTTTATCTCCATAGTAATCTGATATTAATAAGAAAATATTATATTTATTTTTGAAAGAGATAAACGACAAGAAATATGACAGAAATGTTACTATGAATCATCTATTTTCTGAATGGACTTTTATTTTAAATTTACAAAAAATGCAAGGAATAAATATTTTTCATAAAAGCATTTCTATTCATGAAAGAAAAGGAGACAATCTTCATGCATAAAAAACCTTTTTTTCTAACTATTATGCAGACAAAGGATACAACTGGAAATGTTCAAGCAGTAATAATTTTTTTAATGATATTAGGTTTCGTTGAAAACATTAAATTTATATTATTATAGTGTATTCTTTTGAAGTGTTTTTCCTTTTCGTACCAGGTAAAATGATGAGAAATAAAGTTATGATTTTAAAAACGAAATTAAATGTTTTACATTCGATATTGTACCATCTTTAATTAATCAGAATAGCTCAAATTTCTATTTATTTATTTAGTTGTAACGAAAATACTAATTTGTAATTACAAAATTATCTACTCTATAATGGCGATAACATCAAAGACGATTTTAGACTTCCAATAACGCCGAAGTAATTTGATTTGAGCAAATCAATATACTCTCAGACGTTTAGTGCTTAAACTTAATTGAAACGACGGGCAAATTGAGGGAATTGGCTATTTAAAGAACTTGATTTATTTAAGAATTTTAATTTACAAGATTTTCTCAGTTAGTAGGCAATTATTTTACATTAGAAAATGAAAAATGTTTGTTTGAAATTTATTGGAAACTTACTTCATTAGAATTATTCGTTAGAATTTAAATCCAAATTTGAAATTACAAATAACTATCCGTCGAAATTTTCCGTTCGATTTCATTTAAAACTTACATAATAAATTATACTAATTACAAACATAAATGAAGAGGTGTGTAGGACACAATATATTACGGTTTACAGTACCTATTGAAGTACATACTGAAAATAATCTGCTTCAATTTTTTTTTTAATTATTGTGTTTATAACATTTTCCTATGTAAAATTTATGGATCGGATACATAATCGGATATTTACAAAATATATCCGATATACGCTAAGTTCCCTTATTAGTTTAGCTGGAAAGTACCCCATAGTTCTAGAAGTAAACTGAATAACATTCAGTTCATAAGTTAAGATATTGTTGTCATACAGTGCGGTTCAAAACTAATCGTTCAAATTTCGTGGGGAGGCAGGGAATACGTCAGAAAACCGATTTTACACAGGAAAGTATGTCCGAAAATGTACGCTTGGGTATGTTGAGGGTGCTGTGTGCACCCAACCTTCCATTGCGTCCCAATCATTGTTTTGACATTCCTAAAGCTAGTATTATTTCTTTTCCTATTTCCACTTCTCATTTGGACTTCCAGGAAGCTTTTTACACCTTTAAAAACTCCAAGAATCTCGTTAATGACGTTGAAGAATTCTTGTGTGAAACCAAAATTTAAAATTTCATAAACGAAAAAAGTTAAAAACAAAGAATAAAATAAACTAATAATAAATAAAATAAAAATGAAAACAAAAAGTAAAAAACAAACCAATAAAAAATAAATAAATGTTAAAAGGATAAAATTAAACGAGAAGTTTCCAGGCGTCCGGTTATGAAGTTGTTGAATAAAGCTCATTAACGAGATTTCTGGAGTATTTAAAGATGTAAAAGGCCTCGTGGAAGTCAAACTGAGAAGTGAAATAGGAGAAGAAATAATACTAGCTTTAGGAAAGTCAACATCCTTGAAAGATGTGTAGCTCAGTGCGCCCATTTGTAATGATTCCCCCAAATCATTAAACCAGGGTCGCTGATATAGGATATTTCAGGGACGCGGGAAAGCAAGTTGCGTGTGCCCAGTATTCTTGGCTCCATTGAACACGGCACCAATTTAAACGGACCCCATTGGAAGCTGAAGTGAGTGGGACACAAACTATTGCTTTCTCGCATACATCCCACTTTCGTTAAGCCTTCGTTCAGCAGCAGAACTGCTAATTCGAGTTCCTGTGGTAGCCTGAAGGTCTGAATCAAAATCTCTTGTAGTCGCTTCGCGGTTTCTTCGAGCCAACGATGACAGTAGGTGGTATTCGGATGCAGTTTTTGCTTTTGGTCGCACTTGAAAAGACTATCTATGAACCTATCCGGTGCTTAAAAAGCGGCTTCAAGCACTTCAAATGACACTTTGAGGGATATTCAAATTTTGGGTGACCTCAATTTGTGTTTGACCTCCCTCGATTCTACCAATTATTCGTCAATTTTAGCCTTCACTAAATGATGCCTTTGAGCCATTGATAACTCTCAGACACCACATTTGCTTTAAACAACACTACAGGCCGGAATTCTAATATGCATCTATTGGGCCCACATTGTGAATCACCGAAGTTGCATATTTGCAGTGCTAACGTATGCGTGGAAGTGCAATTTTGTGTTCAATTGTATTTAATTAACATACATAATTGCAGCATTGGGTATTGGTGGAAACATTAACTTAGTCAACATATTTTTCTCATTATCCTTGAATTTTGATGATCAGTGTATATTGAAATGCTCTTTGAGAGCCTTCGTTTAAACTATCATTCATTACTGTTTGCTATTTAGTTCATGATTTCTTAGTTCCCATAAGTTTGTTTTACTGCTATTAAATGGAAAGGTTTGAAATTTATGGTATGCTTAAAAGCTGCAATCAGAAGTCTATAAGAAAAGCAAAAACCATTTTTGAAAACACTGTAGAAAGTAAACTTCTCCGCCAGCAGAAAAAACAATTATTCCAAAAAGTTTATAGACAGTTAACAGTTAAGGGTTTTAGTCAATGAGATTTCATTCAGATGTTTTTGATAAATGCTTTGGGGATGTGCTTTCAAACTTCAAAAATTACTAGATTGCTACTAGAATATGGACCGCTGTAGATGCATTTATCTTATAATAATTTGTTATCTTGTGATATAGAAGACTGGAATTTTTTAGGATTTCTTAATTGACGTAGGGCAAAATTTTTCTGTCTATAAATCATAAGAATAGAAGAAGGTCATATCAAAGATTGATTTTTCTATTTTATTAAAAAATAAATGCCATATCTAACAGCCGTAGTTGCACCTAAGTTTTTTTTTTCACCAGATAATATTTCTTTAAGGAGATACACTACATTTTAATCTATTTTTTTTCAATTATCAATAATACAGTAATACCTGTTGTGGCATTATATTTAATACTATTAAGTAACTATAATGTTAAAAAAAATCTTGTAGAGCAGCCTATTCAACTAAAATTTCAAAACTTTCGAAAAATATTTCACTTTTTAAAATTTTTTACTACTGTTTTACATATGAATCGTTTTGTTTAATTTTTTCTACATTCCTTAACATATACTACACAAAACTGTGCATGGGTATATAATTGTATGATATATTAAATTTAATATGTTTTTTTTTTCTCTCGTTTATAGCAAAAAATCAAAGAAATTCAACAAACTCATAATTTAAATATTAAAGAAATAATAATTAGAAACTTCAATGTTAAATCCATGCACAAAATATTAAATACACAATGAAAACAAGTAAATAAATTCAAATCACTATTTGAATAAGCAAAAAAACCTTAGCATTTATCGAACAAGCAAACTATAAAAATATGAGAAAAATCTGTTTAAATTATTCATTAACTAAAATAACAAGTTTAAACTTTCAACTTGTGTGACGTTCTTGTACAGTTTCATCAAAAACATAAATTAATGCATATATAAACACTTGCACGTAATTTAATTAAGTGAGGTAACGATTTAAAAACATTAATCACCGAAAATCTAAAAATGAGAAAACTGTTTCATCTATCGGTTTTTATATAAAATATTCATTACTAATAATATATATCATACTAGAAATTTAATAAGTTTCATATATTTAGCATAAAAGTTGAAAAACAGTCAAATCCCGCTTTTTCATTTGCGATGCATCACTGTGTCTTCCGAACACGTTTAATTTTTTGTCTGTTGAGAAACTTACAGTAAGTATGTTTTACCAAAAAAACAAGCAAAACGCAACGAACGAACGAAAGCACGATGCAAACAAATCAAACAGGAACGTTTAAATAATACCCTAACATTTCGCCATGGAGTAAATAAATTAATTTGTTATGTCCTTGGGTTTGTTCACTAGTAATCTCAGCCTCAATTTGCTGAGTGATCGTGGCATTTAAATTTTGTCATCGCTTATTAAATCTTTAATAACGTCTTTGTTATTAAAGATACATTTTTCGAATTTCAGAATTACATTTTTAAAAGGTGTACCTACTCTTTGAACCAATAATAATAATAAAAAATCGATAGGTTGATCATTTTCAAGTTACAGAGTCCCTTAAGAGTCTTATCCGTATAACCTCAAATTTAAATAGCCTGGTATAATTTGTAATACAGGTTGTCCGAAATTTATCTTTACATTATGTTCCCCCATAAAACATAAACGAAATTAGATACCAAACATCTGTTTATTGTATAATGAACGTATATTGTATATTGAATCCTAAAAGCAAAATCGTTCTTTTTAGTGCAAATGAAACTTTATGAGATTCTATTATACGCACACAGAACCGAAATATCGCTATATTATTTCGTTTAGGTTTTAGGTTATTTAGATTTTATTATTTAGGTTTTAAGAGTATCAAATTTATAAATATAAGTTTGGGATGCCCTGTATTATTTAGCGAGTCATTAAATAAACTTGGTTTAAAATGAGTAAAAAAAAAGTAATATGTTGTTTGAAAAATTATTGAAGATTAAAAAAAAAATAGTCACGTCCTAGAAATGTCTCTCTATTACTGTATAACACTGTCTCACACATTGATAACAGCTTGCATTCAGCAAAAGATAGCGTGCACAAGATATTTCGGATATCCCAAAACCATTGGGCGCCACATGTTCGCGAGTAGATCACATAAGGCCAAAAACATACAAAAAACTTGCAGATATTTATTATGAGATTAATATCGGGGGCACTGGACTTTGACAAAATCAAAGATTTTGTCAAAACAATCAGAAACATCGCCTTCTTCAAAGTGTCAAAACACAAACAATATGCAATTAAGATCATTTTCCCCTTTCTGCCTAAACTGATTATCCTTAACTACATGATTCAGAAAATTAAATGTTGTATATACAAAATTAATATTTAAATTTTAAATTTAAAAATTCATTTCACTAATGCGTGATTAGGGGCTGCGCGCATGATAAAACTCTAAATTGTGCATATATAAAACAATTTTTAAGAGCCATTATTTTGAAAATCAGACAAGTGCGATAGTTGTATTTTTTGTTTGCTTGATTTTTTTTTATGTTGAAATAGACCACATTTAATGAATAATGTGCAATTTTGAAGCCCTGAAAAATTTTCCCCTTCCCTGTAGAAAATGTCAAATTTCAGGGTTGTGACCGTCATTTTTTATGAAAAGTTAAATACGAGTATGTTTGCAGTGCTAAAGCTTGGGAAAGCAACGACATCCCAAAATTCTTTTGTGATGAAATAATAGTATAACACTTCCTCTTTAGTAAATTGTATTCGTTTCCATGGGGCATTGTTATTTTACATTGTTATGTTGCCTCAAAATGCAATGAAAATGACGTTTTTGTCCGTTTTCCGCTCGTATTTTATTATTTAAGCAATAGTACCACAAACTTTTTCTTATAGAATATCGAAGTGCAGTACTATGAAAATCTAATTAATATAATACTTTACCGGAATATTGCTGCTGTTAGCAGGAGTAGTCTGTTAAATATTCAAAAATTTCAAAATCGGCAACATTTCAATTAGTCTTTTCTCAAAACAGCGTCACGGTTCAATAAAACAAAATGTATCACGTGGTAGTTGAAAACATGTACAAACACATGGAAAAGAAAAAAAAAGTGGGGCCTAGTCATATTTTTAGAAAAAAAAATAACAAAATTTACAAAAATTCACAGTCAAAATATCCCGTTTAAATTTCCCCTTTTTCCATTTAGAAAAAGGAAGGGGAAAGAAAAAGGGATATTTCATTTTATCATAGGGAAAAACATAGCTAGCGGAAAGAGAAACGGGATGTTTCGTTTTCTGATAGGGGAAAAGAATGATAAATGACAGTCCTTTTTTGTGATTTTTGACATTTTTTTTTCTAAAACTATGACGAGGCCCCACTTTTTTTTTTCTTTTCCATGTGTTTGTACATACTTCAAACTACTACGTGATATATTTTGTTTTATTGAACCGTGATGCTGTTTTTAGAAAACACTAATTGAAATGCTGCCTATTTTGAAATTTTTGAATATTTAACAGACTATCTATATTATAAAGGACAAACATATCTGTGCGTAACGCATACGTCATTCTGCGAATGGCAACACTTTGAAATTTGAAATGAAATTTCGGTTTTGCAATTTTCGCTACTGCAAATTTTTAAACTTCTAAACATCCCACATTTTAAATGTTTACACCGTCGTATGTAGAAAAAAAATGCACTTTTAAATGAAATTTGTTTGAAAGCTGAATCTCAATTTATTTTTGAGATATTAATTTTTTTATAGTTTTTAATACCAATTTTCTAATCGTGGCAACTGAAGTACTTCATTTCTATTAAAAGTGGTTTAGTTATCTTTATTGATTATATTCTTATTGATGCCATTTTCTCATTACAATTAAAAATATCTTTTTTTAAAAATTTGAGCAGAAAATCACGTTACGCTTTTAAAAAAAGACACAATTTTTCTGATAATGCTATTATATTTCACACTATTTTTTTATTTCACTGATATTGAGTTTGAAACAATAGGCGAAACATTTCAGCGACTGAAAATGACGCCATATTTAAAAGAATACGACAATTTTATTTGATAAAACGAGATATTTCCCCTTCAATACGTCTAAAAGTTATAAATTTCTGGAAATTTTACGCGCAGGTACAGAGATTATACTAAAACCTCAAATCACGAGTGGGAATTTTCACATGGAAAGTTATAATAGTTGACAAACTTACTTCAAGCTTGAAAATATATTTATTAATAGCCTATTGCGTGTTAAAATGTTTTTAAATAATTAATATGGATATGAAACGTGGAAAATGACTAGATTCGGTTTAGATTTAAAGGGGAGGGGAATTCTATGATTATGTCAAGGTGAAATCATTTTTGCTGATTTTTCATTCCGTAATACCAAGCATCAATTGATAACTTAATCAAAAATACTTATATTGATTATATGTTACTGATTACGTATATTAATAAAGTTTAATTTTTCAATAACTTTAACAGTTGAAGTTTATGGAAAAAGTATTTTGTTAATCTCAGGTTAAAATATGTCTTTGGAGAGTTAAACTAACAAGTGTAAAATGGATTTTTTATTGTAATTATTGTTGTCGATGTATTATAAATTTGATGCAACAGTTCCTTTGTAAACATTTTCTTTCGTCGAAATTCGACGGTTTCAACCTCGTTCCTGCTAACAGCAGGAATATTCCGGTAAAGCTTTATATTATTTAGCTTGTCCTAGTAGTGCACTTTGACCTTCTGTAAGAAAATGTTTGGGGTACTATTGCTTAAATAAGAAAATACGTACGGAAAACGGACAAAAACGTCATTTTCATTGAATTTTGAGGCAACATAACAATGTAAAATAACAATGCCCCATGGAAACGAATACAGCAGGTAGTGTTATACTAACATATCACCACAAAATAATTTTGGGATGTCGTTGCTTTCCCAAGCTTTAGCACTGCAAACATACTCGCATTTCACTTTTCCTGAAAAATGGCGGTCACGACCTTGAGCTTTGACATTTTTTACAGTGAAGGAAAATTTTTTCAGGCTTCAACATTGCACATTAATCATTAAATGTGATCTACGCCCACATAAAAAAATATCAAGCAAATCAAAAAATACAACTATTACACTTGTCTGATTTTCAAAATAATGGCTCTTAAACATAATAGAATAATAAAACATTTACTTCCAACATAAAACCAATATATACCAAAAAGTTTTGTTTAAAATTGAATTTTAACACAAAACAAAAAAAAATTCAAAAAATTATTTTTTTTTTATCAAGTTTTTCAAATTTAAAAAGCAAAATATCCAAAATATGTTATTTTTTTTTTGTTTTTGCATGTAGACTCTAAAGAAACATATATTTGGTTAATTTTTTTTTAAGCTGTAGCTTACACAGTTCAAAGGTATATTAGAGTGCGCGCAAACTCCAAATTTACTTATCTGAAAAAAAGTTTTTTTAAATTTTTGTATCATCGGACATTCAGTTATCGACTCACTGTCTATAAATGATTATAACTCAAAAAAGTCCTTCCACCCAGTGCCGGGAGGAAGAAGTAACTTTCATATTCCTTATTTTTAAAAAGCAAGCTTATATTATTCAAACACTCGAAGCTCAATTTAGTGGAAACCGATTATAGGAGATTCAATACTAATTTTTATCAATACGAAATCATGAATGAGAATTTCGAGAAAGTATTCAGCTATATCCAAGCTGCTTTTATTTAAAATAACTTATATTTGGTTGCCAAATTCGACGATAACTTGAAGATCCTGCCATTTTTAGACGAAACATGGTGGATGAGCCTAACGAATGAACTTGGTCGAGATCTTAGAAATTCCCGTGCACATGCTCACTCACATCAGAATCGGTTGATATCTACAAGTGTTGTCGCAGGCAAAAAATCAGATTTTTCAAAATGTCACCCACATTGGAAATTGAAACTGCTATATCTGAGCCATTTTTTAAGATAAAGACAAAACAAAAAAATGCTCCAGAATCTTATATGATGGTCAAATACTTAAGAAAGAAACCTTTTTCAATTTCTAATTTTTTTTGCATCTCACTTTAAATATAAATTTTTTATTTAATTTAATGGCCTCCATTTTGAAATAAGATGGCTGATGAAGCTTGCCAGTGAACTTGGTCGAGACATTACGATATAGTATCCACATGCCTTCTTACATCGAAATAGGTTAATAAATACGCGTGTTATCATGTGAAAAATATAAGATTGTTTCAAAATGCCAGCCATGCTAGAAATTCAAAGTGCTATAATTCAACCATTTTTTAAGATATATGCGAAACAAAAACTGCTAAGGAATCTTTGTATCAAGGTCAAACACATAAAAAAATCGTTTTTATTTTTCCATTTTTTGATAATTCATTTTAAATTTTAAATTTAATTTTGTTTAATGGCAGCCCTTTTGAAACAAGATGGCGAATGAAGCTGGCCAACGAACTCGGTCGAGACATTAGTATGTACTACGTACACACCAAGTTACATCCAAATCGGTTCATAAATACGCCTGTTATCGCGTGACAAAAATCAGGTCGGTTCAAAATGTCAGCCACGCTAGATATTCAAAGTGCTATAATTCAACCATTTTTTAAGATATATGCGAAACAAAAACTGCTAAGGAATCTTTGTATCAAGGTCAAACACATAAAAAAATCGTTTTTATTTTTCCATTTTTTGATAATTCATTTTAAATTTTAAATTTAATTTTTTTTAATGGCAGCCCTTTTGAAACAAGATGGCGAATGAAGCTGGCCAACAAACTCGGTCGAGACATTAGTATGTACTACGTACACACCAAGTTACATCCAAATCGGTTCATAAATACGCCTGTTATCGCGTGACAAAAATCAGGTCGGTTCAAAATGTCAGCCACGCTAGATATTCAAAGTGCTATAACTCAGCTATTTTTTAAGATATAGACGAAACAAAAACTGCTCCGGAATCTTTGTATCAAGGTCAAACACATAAAAAAAATATTTTTCAATTTTCAATTTTTTGGTACCACATTTCAACTTTTAAATAAAAAAAGTTTAAATTTCCGCCATTATGAAACAAGATGGCGGATGAAGCTGGCCAACGAACTCGGTCGAGGCATTGGTACGTATTATGTATACACCAAGGTACATCCAAATCGATTCATAAATACACCTGATATTGCGTGACAAAAATCAGGTCGTTTCAAAATGTCAGCCAAGCTAGAAATTCAAAGTGCTATAACTTTGCCATTTTTTAAGATATAGACGAAACAAAAAATGCTCCGGAATCTTTGTATCAAATTCAAACACATAAGAAAAAATATTTTTCAATTTTAAATTTTTTGGTACCACATTTCAAATTTTTAATTTAAAAAAAATTAAATGGCCGCCATGTTGAAACAAGATGGCGGAGGAAGCTGGCCAACGAACTCGGTCAAGGCATTGGTATGCACTATGTATACACGAAGTTACATCCAAATCGGTTCATAAATGCGAGAGTTACAGCGTGACAAATATCATGTGTATATATATATATATATCAACTTTTGAACGGAGGGTAGTTTCGGGGCCTGGGGTTCATGTTCGATGAGAATATTCCGAATTTTTTTTTAAATCGCTTTCCTCCGAACGTCTGCAATAGGTAGATTTTTGTAATGAAAGCTACCTAAAAAGAATACAGATTTTTTAATGTGATTTTTGCATTTCGTTAAGAAATTTTTAAACATTCAGAATAAATCAAAACCGAAAACTGATTTCTTGAAAGTTTAAAAGTCCTGTTCTCCCTTAATAATATCAGGTGATTTAGTGTGCCACATGATGGGCGTTAGGATACCTCATCGTTCCTCAAACTGGCCATGTACGCATATGGACCCGAGAATGCAGATAATGGGATCTTAAAAAATAGAAATATGTTGAATGGAGGATATCTGAATCCCGAGTTTTTTGAAATAAACAGACTATTTTATGCTTATGGTGAACTCAATTGAGGTACCGTAATTCATAGTATAAAAAAACTCTAAATATTTAAAGAGACATGTCCTGCTTAAATTATGAAATCTACTTGCTGCAAATTTATTACATTAACTAGCTGTCATTGAAGATGACGTCAACCGTTAGTCGAAAAAAAAAACTTTTAGTAGGACCATTTCAGTCAATTAATGTCCAATTTCGGTGTTTTGCTGTTTCATTCCAGGTGTGAAACTTTATGTGTGACTTTGAACAATGACATCCTGCAATGTAGCCTGGTAAAAATTTTCATTGCATGTAGTTTCCTTTACGATGTTCACTAGGAAACCTTCATTTATTGGGAAGGTATTTATCCTGAATCAGTATTTAATGTTGGATTTGAAACCGACTTTCATAGACAAAGCCTGACACTCATCCTCTGGTCCATCTTCTTGTTAAGATATTTTCCCCATGGTCTAAGGAGTACATCATTCATTGAAGACACGTTGGAGTATCAGCTTCAATATGTGGACAAATAATGCAACTTTACTTATTATGTGGTCATGAATTCCCACAAGTACGATAACTTGTTTTTGACATTATTGTCACAGACTTTTATTAACTTACCTTGGTACAACTTACACACTTCACGTTCCTGAAATGATAAGAAAGGAATAGGCTACCACTACTTCTTAAAAGCCATCTGTATCGTTTTAAAGAAACCATTGTCATTTAAAGCAAGTGTGTCTATTTTTTATCCGGGGATCTTACTTTATAAACTAAAAATTAGTTTAATGGATTTCGGAACAGTCCTACAAAAAATCTACTGTGTTACACAAAATATCAAGGAAGATAGTTAATATTAACTTAGCTAATATTATTATCAAGTAGTACTATTATCAGTTTTATCATTTTATAATTTGTAGAATAAAAACATTTTCTCATCCCTCATATTCTTCTAAAGTGACTTGTTTCTCCTTTAATTATAGGTGCAGATTCCCAAAATTTTTAAGGAACCAGTGACTCCTAAACCCCCAAAATCCAGTCGCCACTTTGGCTCCTAACCAAAATCTAGTGGCCACATTGTGAAACAAACTTATAAAGCAAAAGTATTCATATAGAAAAAAAAAACTTAACAAAAGAACTCAGGAATTCAAAATGAAAAATAGTTTAATGAATAAATACACATGTACAACAAAACACAGACTAATTACAACAAATGTGCATATTTAATTTTATCTTAAATATCTTGAAACTTTGATATTAACAAAGTAAAACTCTGGAAAAGTCAGAAGATAAAGCTGACAAGATACAATTGAATAACAGAACAGGTATAAGCTAAGCAGTCATGATAATGTGAAATATTGGAAAAACTTTATTTCTTATTTTGATTTTGTCATATAAAAGTATACATATGAAAAAATTTAGGAATGTGTAAGATTATTTTGCACTATAAAAATTACTATAAACATTTACTGATTAAGAATATACCTCGCGTTAAGTATTTTTTCGTGCGAGTTTCCTCTTTCTTTTTCTTCTTTTTTTTTCCTTCAGAGTTCGGAATCCTCTATCCTCGCTACTCCATGATCCAAAGCCCATAAATAATCTGAATCACATCGGGAAGTTTGGAATATATTGTGAGCAAATCTGCAGTAAAGAAGTATTTCTTTCAACTCTAGATTTCGGACGAAACCGTCAAAGAAATGCTTGCTTTCGCTGGCGTCCAAAGGAGAAGTTTATCATTAGCGCGTTTATGTGCCGATCTTCGCAGCTGCTAAGCATTGCAGTGGAGCGGACATGCGCAAAATTATGTTCTAACATAATGTTCGGCAAGAAAGCAGTACATCACAGGGGAAGTGTTCACGACGATAACTAAGATCGCAAAAATTCCCTGACTGTTTATCAAAGTCATACTTGATCTCGGCAGGAGAAAAGAGCAAGTGCTTTTCTATTTGCAAAAGAAAAAAAATATATATAAATTCCGAGACGGGGATTGGGAACACTGGAAATAGATCTCTGGTGACTAAGACACTGCAAGTTAGTCGCGGCAGCAAAAAATTTAGTCGCCACGTGCGATTGCGACCGTAAATCTGGTAGCTTCAATGTGTTTAAATTTTACGATATTTTCACTATGACGTACTATAAAATTGTGCGACTGATTCACAGTCATAACTAATACTTAAAAATTAGTCTACATTTTTATAAAACATCTAAATTTGTAAAAACACTATACTTCTATCTATTTACCGTATGAATGTCTTATTTAACATAAAAATAATTTATTTCTCTTAACTTTATTAGCGAAAAATAATAAATAATAGATATTATACTTTGGCACTAACTAATGTGGTTTCGATAAAATTATTCGTTTACAATAATTAAAATTAACTTTAATACAAAGAAATACGTTATTAATTACATAAATTTATTTAGAACTTTTAGAAGCTAAAATTACCCGAACATTCGTACTGTGAGGGAAGTCTTTTAGCAATCATACTGATAAGACTTAACATTATTTAACTTTGCGGCTATAAAATTTAATTAATTGAGGAGAACCCATTTTTAACAATGCTATACAAACATGTACTTTTTCCCTAAAGTATTTTTCGCAGAAAAGTACGTTGATGGAACACACACACACACACACATGTATGTAGATTATACTTGTCGAGAAGAATAATTAGTTATTAAATTTCTGCAAGATAGTCCAGAAATATTTGATGCATTTTTACATTTTATTAAAAGACATTTTAATGAATTGAAATACGCTAAGCTTACAGTTAAAACTCAATAAATAGTTTAGCGAATTCGTGTCAATGCTTAAAGTTTATAATGGGAACTTAGTAAGTTAATTTTGTTTGGAATGAAAAACTTTTTTCTACGAAATTAAATTCATTTTGAAGCATGCAAAGAAAAATCATTAAAACATTATTTTCAAAACATGCAAACGCACATTTATTTAATTTGTAAGGCGCGTTGTTTGAAATA
This sequence comes from Maratus speciosus, assembly GCA_963932465.1. Taxonomy (NCBI): domain Eukaryota; kingdom Metazoa; phylum Arthropoda; class Arachnida; order Araneae; family Salticidae; genus Maratus; species Maratus speciosus. Next base: position 350,063,121 of record OZ010788.1, on the reverse strand, counting down.
TGTTATGTGGACGATGGGCTTTGGAAAAAAAATACCAGGTGTTCTTTTCTTGTCATAACGTATATATTTAAAACGTAAAGTAGATTTAAAAAGAACTTTTTTGTTTTTCTCAGGCTGCGCAACGAGTGTGCTTTTCCGTCGATAAACGGTGTGGGAAATCAGTTTTTAAATGGTTTCATTTCAGAAATAGATGGCCGAGATATCCAAAATATCAGAAAAAATCCTGGTACTCTAAAAAGGAGAGTGGGTTGTACTCTGCTCCTGACATAAGCTGCTTTTGAGATATTGCAGCTGTTCTTATAAACGACGTCTTTAATTTAAATTATTTGTTATTTCAATAGGAATTGTTGTAGATTTTTTCGTAATGATTAAAAAAATTACCATTCCTTTATATTTTTTAATTAATGATTTCCTATTTAAAATAGATCTATTCCCTATTAACGTTTTCCTATTTTTTTTTTAATTAAAAGCTTTGGTAAGTAATTAATGATTGAATAAATTGAAACCATCTATTTTTTTACATGTATTTTTATTGCAATGGATCTGTAAGGCATATTTACGAAGTAAAGTAGATGATTATTTTTATTTAAAAAAAAACAGAAGAAAAATATTTATATAGAAAAAAACTATAGAGCCATCTACTGTTTTTGTAATCCAATGCAGCTGAAATTGTTAAATTATGCAGCTGAAATTGTTCATTTGAGATTTTTCAGCATCCTAAAAAGTAATATTCCGGTTTGAGAATCTGAACTTTAAAAACTACTGGGAAACGTCTCCGAAAATGTGCGCAGCAAAGGGAACATTGTCTTTATGGATAATCTTGAAGTTAAGTTATATTGGTTTCGGAGGTTTCTAAAGATATAGAACGCTCTTTGCAATCTTAGGTATTCGGATTAGGTTTTTTGTATATTACGTCCGTGGTTGTATTATATATTTCTTTCGATTAAGAAATATATGTATTTTTTCACACGCTGTGAAAGAGAAAAACGTTCCCAATGTAGCACTTACATATTTTAACGTTAAAATATAATATTCTTAAGGTTAATGCATATAATTTAACCTCTTCCGATTTGACCACAGATGTGAAAAAAAAACCTTCTTCGTTCTTTATAGCCCAGTAGTTAGGGGGTTGAATTCGAAATTAATTAGGGGAAAGTTGGAAATTGTTTTAATCCCTTCTGTTTAGGTCTAGAATGAATATGCTATGTTTTCCCCCTCGTACTAGGTGAGCGTTAGGAAATATGTATAGAATTACAGTAAAAAAACACGTTTTTTTGCATACCATAAAAATATCTCAAAACAGCTAACTCTGTCAAAAACATTGCCAATACAAATGTTGTAGAGCTTAAAATTCTGAGTAAAATGAGTACCTACACTTAATACTTATGTTGAATATTAAGGTCACAATTCTACTTCAAATATTTAGACCCATCATCAAGGGGATGACCTCAGAATTAATTAGGAGAAAACTGGAAATTGTTTTAATCCCTTCAGTTTAGGTCTAAAATGAATGTACTATGTTTTCTTCCTCGTACTTGGGTGAATGTTAGAAAATATGTACATATTTATTTTCGAAAAACACGTTTTTTTTAAAATTTCTTTAACAATATCTCAAAACAGTTAACTCTATAAAAAACATTGTCAATACAAATGTTGTAGAACTTAAAATTCTGAATAAAAGGAGTACCATCATTAATATTTTTGTTCAACTTTAAGGTCGCAATTCTATTACAATTTTTTTCAAATCAAGAGCTTGAATCCAGGAGAGACCAAGTTAACTTAACACAATTTCAAATTGCGGCCTTAATATTGAACAAAAATGTTAAGTGTTTATTTGTACTCATTTATACTCATCGTTTTACTCATTATATACATTTTACTCATTTCATTATAATCATTTTACTCAGAATTTTAGGCACTATAACTTTTGTACAAATAATGTTTTTGATAGAGTTAACTATTTTGAGATATTGTTAAGTTAACTTGGTCTCTCCTGGCTTCAAGCTATTGATTCGCGATTCAAATAAAATTTTGAAATAGAATTGCGACCTTAATGTTAAACAAAAATATTAATGATGGTACTCAATTTATTCAGAAGTTTAACCTCTACAACATTTGTATTGACAATGTTTTTTATAGAGTTAGCTGTTTTGAGATATTGTTAAGTAAACTAAAAAAAAACGTGCTTTTCGAAAAACAAATATGTACATATTTTCTAACATTCACCCAAGTACGAGGAAGAAAACATAGTACGTTCATTTTAGACCTAAACTGAAGGGATTAAAACAATTTCCAGTTTTCTCCTAATTCATTCTGAGGTCATCCCCCTGATGATGGGTCTAAATCTTTGAAGTAGAATTGTGACCTTAATATTCAAATAAGTATTGAGTGTAGTTACTCATTTTACTCAGAATTGTAAGCTCTACAACATTTGTATTGACAATGTTTTTGACAGAGTTAGCTGTTTTCAGATATTGTTATGGTATGCAAAAAAACGTGTTTTTTTACTATAATTCTATACATATTTCCTAACGCTCACCTAGTACGAGGGGGGAAACATAGCATATTCATTCTAGACCTAAACAGAAGGGATTAAAAGAATTTCCAGCTTTCCCCTAATTAATTCCGAATTCGGCATTTTTGTGCTCCCCTACCACTGGGCTATTAGAAGTTTTTAAACGATCGGATTTCCGAGAATATAATAAAGAGTTTCTTAAACAAGCTTTGGTTGCTGTCTATTATTTCCGGAAACATCTCTGAGTAGATTATCAAGCAGTGTTCTGTGCTCGGGATATTGGTTTTTCGAATGTTGTTAATTCTTAATTACATTTTTGCTGCTGTGTAACAAAAATTACAAATATAAGAGTAATAAAACAATGTTCATTTTAATTTAATGTTAATGCTGTTATATTATCAAATCTGTTAAACATGAAATAATGCTTATTTCAGAATTCATAGTATCCCAAAGCCCATATTTAGTTTTGAAAAGGGGGTTGATGCATACAGTGTAAAAAAAAAAAAAAACACTGGAAAGTTTCCAAAAATTACTAATTCTTAAGAAAGATACGATATAGATTAAGAAATATTAGTCTTTATTTTTAAAGTACAGTATAGTTTTCTTGACGGATGTATCAAGTTTGTACTTTAAGTGATATTGAGAATTTGGAGCAGAAATTAAAACGTATGGAATGTGGAAAAAATGAATTTGAAATACATTATGGTAAGTTATTTTCATTACTTATGTTTATAACAAGTATGGAAATACACTTTTTGTAAATATAGCAATAAATTTTATTTTTTAAATTTTATCCATACAGTTTAACCGGAAAACACAAATTCTCATTCCTACACTTTTTAAAGTCCACAGTCACATGAAAAAGAATTAGAAAAGTACTTTTAATGTGCATACTGCATTGTAAAAATATATCTAAAGAGATAGGTTGTTTACATAAATAAGGGTGCACCTTATCTTTCCAATAGATGTATCCAGGTATTATTTTCTTATATTCTGTTCAAATTACGTTAAAATGTATTTTTACAATGCATACGTTAGGGTATAGCATGCCCGATTGTATGGTAAACTACAAATGGTCAAACGTGAATTGGTAAAGATTTATTAATTGAAGGTAAAGTAAATGTTACTAATTGTTCCTGTGCGAGATTTGCCTTTGTTTAACTGTCTTAAGTTGTAAATATGTGGAAGTCTGTTAATAAATGTTTTGTATATTACTTCTGAGTTATTTTTTCACATCATGAGTCTATATTGCTAATTATCGTGTTTATTTTGCAGCGTATTTTAATTAGATGGGTTGTAATTTTATACAGTATTAACTATATTATAGGTACAGGGGTACCTTGGGTGGGGCATTTTGGCATAGTAATGCGCGCGTTGCCGTGGAACCATAGGCACTACTTACTTCGCAAAATCACACAACGCTCTGGGCGGTTGAAGTGTTCTTCCCGCTTCCTTTTATGTTAATACGGTATTATTATCGGAAGGACTAGCTAGGATCGTGACGATCACATAATTTTTATTAATTATTGTAATTACATACTATGAGACTTTGGTAAAGAGTATTTATACTCACAAGGTGGTTAGATTTCAGGCTAGTTTAATTAACCCTCTTGTAATTGGGATTTACCCCACTTGTTTCCCATTTACATAAAATCTCCCACTCTCCCAACTCTATGGCTGTGGTGGGTCTTTGAAGAGTTAACGACCAGTTTTAGTAACGCGTTTCGATCCCCACAACACAATTGAAAATACTTCGGTTCGTACCGGGATTTTCCTTATACTATAAGTTTAAAAAATATAAGGAAGAAAAAGTATAAATAAGTTAAACAGCTTTAAATACAAATTCTGGTGTAAAATATTTTTATAAAATTTGAGTAAAAGTTCCGGTAGTTTTAGGTGCTAAAAATATCTGTTTGTTTCTTTGCTTTCCTTGAGTTTAGAAAATTCGTCTAATGGAAAAATCACAGAATTCTCCTTTAGTATTTTTCCGATATTTTTGATTACAAATCAGTAATTGTTCTGGTACACAATAAGCAATAAAAAGCATAATTTGTTTAAGCAACTCTTTTCAAACTTACTTAAAATACTACAATACCCCTCTTAGGCAATCAAAATCATAATACACTAAATTAAAACCAAAATATACACAAAAAGTTTTCTTTAAAATTTAATTTTAGCACAAAATGCAAAATAAGTTTTAAAAAATCAAGTTTTTAAAGTGCAAAAAAATAAATAACCAAAATACGTGAATCTTTTTTTGTTTTAGCTAGACGGTAAAAAAATGCATATTTGGTTAATTTTTTAAAGTGGTAGCTTACATAGTTTGAAAGTAACTGTGCGCGCTAACTCCAAATTTACTAATCTAAGAAAACGCCTTTTAAAGTTACAATATCTATGGACCTTCAATTATACTCACCTTCTATAAATGATTATAACTCAAGACAAAATGCAGATTTTTGTATGGGGTTTTTTGCATATTGTTCAGAAAAAAAAAAAAAAAAAAAAAAAAAAAAAAAAAAATCAGAGTAAAACGAAAACCGAAAATAGATTTTTTGAAAGTTTAAAGGTCCTGTGCCCCCTTAAATATCTTCCTGTTTATTTCTATTTGTTTATTTATTTTTTTTACGTCTTTTGGATTTAAAAACTTTTTGAAATCTTATTAAAATGCATGTAAAATATTCTTAAAATGATGATTCAGCAAACGTTTTGCCTGTTTCCAATTTAAGTACTTCGAAAATTTCTTCGAAAGAAAAGTCTTTGCAAATTTATGTTTCCATAAAAAGTTCTTTCTGGCAAGATCATATTTTTAGTTCGGGAAAATTGCATTATTTTAAAGGGAAATAAAAATTCATTTACAAAAAAAGTGCATATGTTTAAATATGAATTTATTATCTTTCCTCTCTTGTAACATTTTAAACTACAATTTTTCCCCGAATATTTTTAACTCTAAAGTTTTTATCTTCATTACAATTTCGATAAACACCTACCATATTATAAAATATTACTTCTGGCATTTTAAAAAGCATTACTTCAAATGGATATTTCCTGTATATGTTTCAGTTTAAATTGTAATTTTAATTTTGTATAATTTGACTTTTAACCCTTTTTGTCCCAGATTATGAAATAATGAAAACGTCACCTTCTAAAGTATTTTTCATAATTTTTTTGAAAATTCATTAGAAGATTTGCCCAATCAATTAAAAAATTTAGAAGGATATTACCAATTAAAATTAAACAACGAAATATAGTTATTTATAGGGATGCTTTTGTGTAATATTTACAACTCCACTCAAATATTTTTTATAAAATCATTTTCAAAGTATTTAATAGAGTTAGGAAATGTGAAAATATACCTTACAATAGAAGTATATAAAACATTTAAGAACTGAAACTTTCCACTATTCTTATATCAATAAAACTGAACATATGCAAATGACGTCATCCATTTAAAAACATCTTTGATTTGTGCAACAAATCAAAGTTGTGCAACAAAATAAATTCTTTTAGAACAAGATAATGTCAAATATCTAAAACTCATTGTAAATTATATTACTTCTAATCGATGTAAGAAATTAATTTTATAACACCTTTTTAATGGTATTTTAAAGTACCATCAGGGAATAAAGGGTTAATGAATTATTTAACCTCTTAACAGTGACATTTGTTTTCTTACAAAAAAATTAAAAATGGGGCTGGACACCACTTTTTCCATACTAAAATATTTACCTTACTTAATCGAAAAATATCTGACAATCAATAAAGATAAATTTACAGTTACAAATTAGTGGTATCAAAATGCTTTTAATAACGAAGCAAGCAAAGTGTTCTTGCCAGAATCCAGTTCGGGCCACACTGTTAAGGGGTTAATAGAGAGTTAGCAAGAAATAATTTCCCCATTTTGAGAGGCTCTGGAGCACGAATATCTCAAGGAAAGCAGATCAAATACTATGATTGTTTTACAGCCGAATAGTTCTAACAAGGCGGCAATACATCTTTTCACAGCTTGCACAGATACAAAAATATTATTTTGAGATTATAGTACATTGTTGAAAAGGAAGGTGGTATACTGGAAATTTATTGAAGCTAATTAAGCATTTATATGAAAGCATATTGAGCAATAGAATGAACATTGAAAACTTATTTGAATGGTATAGTGCCACTTTTCAGAATTTTTTTCTACTATTTTTTTTTTTTTAATATATATATATATATAAACGACAAGTGTATAGTTTATTTTATCTGTTGCTTTAATTTCATCTCAAATGAAGCAGTAGAGAGCAGTTTATAGGTCATTGAAATGGATAACTTAATTTTTTGCTAATGCTGTATTTAAGCGATTAATGCCAATAATATTATTTTGTGTAGCGTATTTAAAATGGGATATAAATAAAAATTGTCGTACAAAAAATACAGCTCAATACAAATGTTAAATATATTTTTAAATTTACTTATGAAATTCAAATTTTCAAACGAGTAATTATAGTGCATATTTTTCTGTTATTTCCTGCTAAATGAAACTATGTTTTCATTGAAGTTATCATAATAATTTATTGTTAAATACTGTTCTCTTTTGCGTACGCGTTTTAAACTTTAAAATTACTTACTAAATAAGTTTTGGAATTTTCGATACCTTAAGTTAATTTAAATATATAATACCTCAAATTTTTTTATAATTTTGTTCAGTGTTCTGCTATATAAAAAAAAAGAAATTAGTCCTCTACACAATTTATTCAAAATTATAAATTCAAAACCTGACATTGCATATCCGCTGGAATAACTCATTCGCAAGTACCGACATATTAACTTACGAGAAAGAACTATAAGTTTTGGATTCTCAAGCAGGTAGTTTTTTTTTTCAAAACTAGCATATGCTCGTATATATATGTTGCATTATTGCAACATTGGATTATTTTTCTAGTTGAAATGAAGTAACTGGCTGTCACGATATCAGTAGTGGATCACATCCAGCAGTAATAGAGTAGTATAAGTTATTAGAACAGGTTAATTCGATCCTGCTGTACTAGTATAACGAAAACTGGAATCCTGTCGTGTTAATGACTATGACATTGACGTTATATGATGATTGGAAGTTGTATCAGTCGACGAGTGAAGGTCATTCAATACATTTTTCCGTGAAAGTATCCCCAGAAATAATTGATACAAAACGTAAAATCAGCTCTGCAGTTTATTTAAACATTTTTCGGCGGCGCAGTTTCCACTAAGAATATTAGCCATCGCTTCATAGTAGTAATTTAGGGATGAACAAAGTTGTAGATAATCGAATACGCGGACGGTGACCAGGGGGTGGTAAGAAAAATGGAAATACGACTAAAATCTGCTGAAACACAGCGAGCATCGGCTTTTTGTGCGTCAAGTGTAGGAATACAAATATGACGTAGGTCGTGCTCTCAACCAATTAATAATTAAGAATACCAAGTCATGGGAACTGTGCTGACAGAGCGAGTGGATGCATTTGAAGGTAAAAAGGATAACCCCGGAATATGCGCTGGAAAATAAAATGAAAGGCAAATTAAAATGGTTGCTAAAAGAACTTTCTAAAAGAAAAAAGAGCGGAAATGGAACATTTCATTTAAGAATACTAAAAGTGTAATATTTAAAAAATTTAGACAAGTGAGATATTAAAACATTAAATTAATGGGAATTTAACAGAATTAACGATAGAGATTATTTAAGAATAAGGATTTAGTGAATATAAAGTAGTAATTTAGAATAAGATAAGGAAATCGCGGAATTAGATCTAATAATGTAACACACACACACATACATATACACACACACACACACATATATATATATATATAGCTCTATGAAAAGTAAATGATTTATGAAACCCATGAAAAAGAGGGTGCAAAACAACAATAGAAATGAATAAATATTTATAATTAAAAAAATGAATATTTATAATAAAAAAAATATTTATAACTAAATAAACAAGCAAACAACTCCTTGCTCTTCGGAAAGTGGGAGGAGTTAAAAAATAGGTACCAAAAAATAGAAATTTAATCCTCACAGGTTTCGCAAGATATGGCCATCCCGTATACTCCAAAAGTGTGAAAAAATCATCAAATAAATTTAAAATTTCAAAACTTAACGAAACAAAACTGCTTTAAAAACATAAACAACCAACCAATTCAAAGTGAATAGAACTAATTTTAAAACATAAACAAATTAAAAATTCTTGTATAACTGAATCATTAAGTAATTATAAACATTGAACATGTGAGAAAGCCATACCCCCACCTTGACCCGTGAAGACTTGAAAAATTTTATACCTTTAAAATATCCACCACGCTCCACATCTCTCCAACAGCAGGAATTGCAAGCAGGGTCATACTCCAAGTTAGACCAGCGTCATCTAGACTCGTCTTTCCGTTATCTTCATAAACATAAATTTCATTCCATGTCACCTCAGTTCCACCTTGACATTCATCTAAATGTAGACGTTTTTATTCAGACTTCATCCACTTCAACCCACACCTTTCATATATTCATGCAGTTCCATCGGCATCCATTACGGTGTTTGGCCACATGGCTGCCACTTCATAAAACTCTTTTCAAGCTGATTTACATAATGAAAAATAATACGATATGGAAATAAATTATTGTAAAAAAGATTAGCAGTAAATTTAAAAATCTGTGAACTCAAAAATTCTTTACAGCTACAGATCCTATAAAATCTATTAACTTGCCCCAAATTAATGTTGATGAAAACCCTTTTACTTAAATTTGAAAACCAGCGTGGCATTGACTGAGTATCAAAATTTAAAAAATCCCGTTTATCAAAAAGTTTAACTAATATATTATTATCTTTAATTAATAAATCTAAATCCAAAACATTAACATGTAAACTATCAACAGAAGCCTTATTTAACTTTAAACATGGAGGATAGATATCGTTATTGGATACCAAAAGTTTGTCATCGAATACTATTAATATATAATGCCATTAAAATACGCTGCGAACGATTTTTCCCCATTGATCATAATGCAACGGAATCATTTTGAGTTCCCCTGTAAATGAACTGTTAATGCTTCACACTTCAGATTCAATATCAAACATGCGATGATAAACATCATTAACATATATCAATTGCATGAAAATCCGTGTATATTTACGTGAGTTGGATCGTGGATAGATAGACTAACAGACAAAAGGAATTCATAAACGTTTTCAAGTATGTTTAAAAATGTTAAAAAAGAAGATGTTATTTATCCTTTAACTTCGATCTATGTTATCTATGTTCATAAAATATCCCTATGAAAATTGCATAAATATTTGAAAAATAAGATGTTACGGCACACAGTAATAAATACAGCATATTTATTTATCTAAAAATATTATTGTAAATATTTAATAAGATTTGCTACTAAAATTAAACAGATTCAATTAATATAATGTTACTGAATTGCATTAAAATTAAGTTCATGTGTTCTTTAGGATCAAGTAAATCGGGACCAATGTTGTCTTCTGTAACTGAAGAATGTCTCACAGGACATCTAAGCTTTGTAATCAATATATTAATATTCTAATACATATTATCAAAGTACTATTATTAAACAGTAAGTTCTATACCTGTTTGAAAAGAATTCAAAGTTAAATTTTAGTTAGATGTTTAATTGTTGAATATTCTTTTCGTCTAATTAAATAAATTAATATGTCATATTTAATAGTAAAATGTCATCTGTATACTTAATCTCAAAAACCTTTTATTCACTTAATCGAATTATCCGTAACAGAATATATATATATCTATAAGTATTGGAAATGGAACATTAATTAAACATATGAATTTAGACTGGAATATCTTGTCGATTTTAGCGTTATTTTTTGCATTTTTTTTTAATATTCGTAAAATCCCTGTTATTATTACTAAACGAATGACCTTTGTCTGTATTTGTATGTGTTTGCGTTTGTGTTCGCGATAAGTTATAACATCCATTATACGCATAGGTCTATAAATTTCGATGTTGATACTCGAAGACAGATCCGAAATGCGCCTAAAACTCAAGAACAGATTCTTCATTTTTTGACAGTTAGCAGAAAAATTAACTTATAAGCACTAATGAACGTATTTTGATTGTTAAATGATCGCTTCTGCGGATGTTTTTCGTTCTTTTCTTCTGTTTATATCGCAATCGCAGAGGAACGTTTCTTTACTCTGCGCTTTCGGAGATCGCATTTCGCGTTTTAAAAGACTCACGCCAGGGTTTTTCGCTCTTTTTATGGGTGGGGTTGATCACTTTTTTTCAATAAGTGCATATAGAAAGATGGATGTTATAAATATCAAAATTTAATAACTGCAGAGATAAGTGAAAGTCCTCCGACAAAGAAATCCAGAGTGTCCCTCCTCCTCCCCTGAGCTGCTGAAATCCATCTCGCAGAAAGGTGTCTGAATTGAATAGTGATTTTAGGTATATTTCATGTTATGGAACTGGACCAGGGCAACGCCGGGCGGTCAAATACTGATAAAAGTTGATTAAAAATTCTTCAACTGAATTTCAATTCCAAAGTATCTAAAGGAAAAAAAAGAGAAGAAATGAATAAGGAAAGATGTTTGTTGTGTGAGTGTTTGTCGATGCTTTTCTGAAGATCCTGCTGCGCGTAAAGTTACAGATATTGATAGGAAGGTACAGTCGTGAAAAAAAAAAGTAAACACCCCTACTTACTCCTCAACAAATTATCGTAGAAGAATGTTACTGATACCGAACGATTGGAAATAAAGTCTACTTTTAAATGATGTATATAAAATTTGCTTAGGGGGACATCTACAAATTGAAACGAATACAAACTTATTTTTTTCAATGAAAATACACAATTTCAACAAGATATTTCAAATCTTCGGTTCAAATTATGCCTAGGCACCGAATATCAAGTCATTTGAATGATAAGTTTTTGAATTATAAACATTCAAAATTTAGTGCTTCTAATGTTAAATTACATTTTTATTTTTATTTATATCTCCAGAAATTATGGTCCTAACGTGCTAATTTTTTTGTAGCAATAATACTAATAAACCCAATCATAAATACGCTGAATTTCCAATTTTTATAATTTTATGATATAATTATGAATTATGAAATTTATATTCGAAAACATTGTGAATTACAACCTGCAAATTTTTGATGGATTCAAATTTATTAAGTCATGCTTTATGTAAATCCAAAATTTCACATTTTTCTTCCAAGTAGTTTTCAAATTATGCTTAAAAAACGGCAAAATGCTGGTTTAAGGGGCCGTCTATAATAGAAGTGACTAGATATTTTGAAATTTCTTCTGCTGTCCTGTAATCTAGCAGGCTTTATTGACTTCTTATGGTGCCTTGATCAAGAAGGGGGCTCTCTCGGTTAACAATCGATTCCGAACTTCAGTTTGGATACTGCCCTTAAAATACGCTTGTTTTAAAATAATTGATTTCTCAGAAACTTATGGTACGAATTGCATAAAAATTTGTTTTTAGGCTAATTGAAGGATGTAGAGTTCATTTATGCTGTCAGAATTGTGTACTGCTATTGAAAAAACAAACAAAGTTATAGTTCGTTTTAATATGTAGATGGTCTCTAAGCAAATTTTATCTATATAATTTAAAAGTAGACTTTATTTCCAAAAGTTTGTCGCCAACTTGGTGGTATATCGCCAAATATGGCGGCCAAAATGAGTCGCCAAATGTGACGCCAACTTGGCGATATCTCTAATATTTCGCCTAATTCCCATAGAGTTCCATTGTAAACCTATTTGCTTATAGAAAATCAACAAATTGAGATATTTTAATGCAACAAAAACTAATATTAGATTAAGGGACTATATTAAATTTTTCTTTGATGGTCTAAGTAGGAATTGAGTTTAAAAACTAAATTTTCATATTACTTGTTAATTTTCAATTTAATTGTTAGCGTTTTTTTACAATGTTACGGCACTTTTTCCACTGTAGCAAAAAGAAAGTGGTTTCATTGTTTTATCCCAATGTAGTAAAATTTGGTCTCTTTTCAATAATGTTAATTTCATAAAGATCGGTAAGCAATTAAATGTAACATTAATTATTAACTCATTAATGGACTCGTTCAAAAGCATTTTTCCCAAAACGGCAAGCGAATCACACATCTGGACGCGATTTCCGTGCGAAAGTGAAAGATAATCACAATTTTCATAATTCAATGAAAATTAAGCAAACCAACCAAAATACCGATGAGTAAATTTCAGAGCACAAGTAATAAAATATTTTACATCTGCGCATAAAATTTTCTAAAAATCGATAAGTAATCAATAAATGGAAGTTAAAATTCTAGTGCTACCTTGAGTTAAATTATTAAAACACATATAAAAGCACCGATAATTGTACAAAAATTACTTTCAGGTGCATAAATATAATATAAAGACATTTAAAATTCAAATTAAAAATATCTTAAAAAACATCAGAAAAACCTAGAACGTTTTTAACCGTTACAAGACCGTCATCAGTAGGATTTAAATGTTATTATTTTCTTTGCGCTTATTCGAGAGTTGTCCAGAAGAAAACATTGTAATTTAAATGTTATACGTCAGGTGAGATGCCAGATAAAGTTATTCAAATTTTCAACAAAACGAGCTTTCATCTATTATGCAGCAAATATCTCCATACTCCATGGATATCGTATGATATTGCATCGTTACAAGCTGTATCTTTGTTAGCAATTATTTCAATTGATTCTCTTATTATGGCTTCCTGGTAATCATTTGTATGAAAGTTTATAATTGACTAATTGATAAGTAATCTTTCTTATAATTAGCAATAGGCTAACTGCGCCACGTGCAAATTCGAAGAAAGAATCAAATAGGGACGTGACATTCATTATAAAATGATCTAAAATTAGGTCCGTTTCTGCCGAAACCTCTATTTAATTTCAGAAAGTAAAGGAAGGAAATCGAAAATTTATATTAAACAGAAGAAATTAAGAAACTTAATTTATAGATATCAACTCGAAAATTTCAAACAATAAGTAGAAAAATGTTTTACATCTGTGTATAGTGCAGGCGCTAGAAGTAGTTGAGTATACAAAATATGATAACCGGCAACTATGTTCAGATTCGCATACCTGGGACACTAAATAACTTAAAAATTCATCTTGCCGGCAGCAGTTGTGGTCCTTTCTGTTCCCTTGCCATCCCCTTCAAACACCCTATTGAATGGCATATCGCGCAGCATACACGAGAAGGTGGTGTGGTGAGTGCGCAAAATATGATAACTGCAGTTTCCCCTATGATATAAGCTCAGATCTGGCCAAATAGTGATATTCTCTGGATGGTGCCAGTCAATTTTATAGTCCAATTGTTTTTCACGGAACACCCCACCCCCGCCCCCAAGGTATTGGGTGCATACTATGGGGTCTTAATATTTGTTTTAAACCACAGTTATTAGTTATTATAATGGAAATTAGTAATTATAGTCTATTATATTAAGTAACAACAAAAGAAAAAGTTTAAAATATTTTTTATTCTTAACAAGTAAATCTGTAGATCAGGGGTATTAACGTCAGTGTTGAATGTCATTGTTTTTTAGTTGGAGAAAGCGAGAGAGATATGTATATAAAACATATAAGATTCTTCGAAGCTTCCAGAAATCAGAAGCATCATATTATACACGGTTTTATGCAATGGTAGTCTAGTAAACTGCTTATTCATGTAATTTTTTTCAAAGATATATTTCTTCAGGCTCTCAACCCTCATTGTCTCAACAATATCATCTTCGAAAATTTGTGTTGATTGTACTGTATCATGATTGTTGTGTACCTTAGACTTCTTAATAAAATCGTGTATAAGAAAGGTACTTACGTAAAACGGAAATTAATCAAGCTAATGCACTGCAAATAAGGGCGTCTTAAATTCAGACACATATGTGACTGAAAGAGTAATTCAGACACTTAAGTGTCTGAATATGGAATTTCAGACATCATAGGTGCCTGAAATTAAGACACTTAAGTGTCTTACTATATGATCATGGTATAAACACTGTAAACTGAAATGTCTGAAATTCAGACACATAAGTGTCTGAAACTGGAGTGTTCAATTTTCAGACATTTTAAAGTGTCTTAATTTTTAAGACACGTGTATATGTCTGAATTTAAGATGTTTAAAACATCTGAATCGCATCCATTTTTGATCACCCTGCAAGTTTTGCTATAGGCAATCAACTGTTCACTGTTTTTTGTAAGCTTTATACACTGTAAAAAATAACCATTACAATATGGAAATTATATTGCCAATTGGGACGCCAATTTACGTATTTTAATATAAATTTACTTCCGTAAATTCCAGAAAATTTTCCATTTTTTGCATATTTCTCCATTTAAAAGGTATAATATAATCTTTCAAGGACAAATCCACATATTTCGCAATCAGAATTTTCTAAACTCACGTATATTAAACATGATTTATTTATTTATATTGAAACTAGTGCATTGGCACACCTACTGGGGGAGTTAAGGTGGCTGAAGCCTCTCCCAGATTAGACTAGATATTATTTTGTTTTAATTATGAAAGAATATTATTATTTTTTAATAGATCATTAAAAAAGCGGAATTTTTAAAAAGATATTAATTTTGTCGCACATTTTTTTTCCTCTTTTTTAAATTTTATTATGAAATTCGAAATTATAGCATGTTTAAAATTTACTTAATTATAAACATTAATTACTTAATTATACTTAAGTAAACTAATTAATTGATGTTTTTAAGATTTACTTTAGAAAAAAAAACTATTTACTTAATTATAAATTTAAGATACAGTGCAACTTTTTGCACACTTTAACCTTTATAATATTTTGATAATTTAATAATAAAACTTTAAATTGTTTGATTGCAAACACACTTTAAAATTATCCAAATACGGAAACACACAAAAAAAATCGCAAAAACAAAAGTATATATTAGTACAGTACAGTATTTCATTATTTAACATTTTAAAAGCATTCAGAATTACACCAACCAAAATTTTCCAGCTTGTTACGACGCTTGCATTTTTTTTTACAACTATAACACTGCCTCTAAAATATGCTAGTCCCCTCCAAATCGCAATTCTGGATGCACCACTGAATCTGTGTGGTATCCAAAGTGTATGCTGATTCTATTTCCCTCTGAAATTTAAAGAAAATATCAAGTTTAATTACGAAATTTTCGCAAAAGAAAAATAACTGGAATATATCTCAAAACTGTGGCGCCATCTATACATTTCTTATTCAATATATTGAATAAGAAATATCGAACTTATTATTAATTTGCGCATTTAAGTGTTTGATGGTGTTTTGAGAAGTTATTTAAGTTCGTTATAACTATTATTTTGGAATTATATGGAATATTTCTGAAATTTTTTACTACATAACATTTTAGCTAATCATTGAGTATTGATTTAATTCAGGAATGATCTCATTTCACCGTAAGAAAATTAGTCTCATCGAAAACTTTTAACCTGTATTTCGATCGAAAAAAAGGAAGATAAAAATTATTTGCGCAACTATAAAACACTGGTTTTTATTATTTTTGAAGAAAAATTATATACAATATTTATAACTGAGAAATTTTGTTCAGAATATATGGCATATGGAATATGGAATATATAGGGATTAATGAGTCCAATTAAAAAAAAATTGCCATATATTCAACCGATCTGAAAAAAAAAGAAAGAAAGAAAAATCAAAAAATAGAACACTATATTTCTTCACACACTTTTATATACACATACCTTCGCATTAACATTAAACACGGGCTTTGGGCAAAAATATATGCATTTTTTTTATGAAAAATTGATTTTATTTTTAATGGGCGTTGAATAACGCCCCCCCCCCCAAACACACAACTGAAACGGGACAAGCCCGAATTAAATATATATAGATATTAATTAAATATATATGTAATATATATACATGTGCACTGTTAAAACATTTTAAATATTTTAATATTTCAAAAATAACGTCTGTCATCTGTATTAACAATAATATTTCTGTTCTGAAAATTTCTTCGGTAGAAGTAGATAAACCTTCTGCTAATCTTACATTGCAGGAAAAGCAAAATATTCAAAATTCTAGAGAGAAGATGTGTGAAATCTTTCAAAATTATAAGCAGATAGACAAAATATTCACCGTTTCCGTAAAATAAATTGTGTAACATAAATTCCGTAAAACAATATTTGAACTTCCTATCTGTGAAATCGTGGCCGAGAGGGATTATCGCATAGTCTACAGACCATAAGGTTGCGAGTTCGTATCCCGCGACGGGTAGGTGCAATGTTGTTAAGGTATATGTTAAATACAATATTGTTGTAAATTGAGTAAAAGTAGTTAATCATGTAAAATGTGCGAGACTTTGTATTGAATTACATGTGTACCCTTCTCTCTCTCTCTTTTTTTTTTTTTTAAATACAGAAATTTTCCAATAAATAAATAAATAAATTTTTCCAGAAATTGAAGAAAATTTTCATTAAAATACGTAAATTGTACTGGCGTCTTGATTGGCGGTGCAATTTTTATATTTTGAAGGATTTTTTTTTCTGTGTATAAAGCTTTCCGAAAAAATGGCTGCTTTTGCATAGAAATTAAAGGTGGTCAAACATGGATGCATTTCAGACATTTGAAGTGTCTTAAATTTAGACACATACAAGCGTCTTAAAAATTTAGACACTTTAAAATGTCTGAAAATTGAACACTCCGTTTCAGACACTTATGTGTCTGAATTTCAGACATTTCAATTTACAGTGTGCTTAGTGCTCCCTCCCTTATCGCACAGTTATTTCGGCCCTCGCCTCTAAACCACTGTATGAGGCCCTTGGAATTTTTGTCTCTCATGTTGATTTCTCACCCCACCATTGGCTACATTTTTTTCCGCACTCCTTCAGACAAATGTTCTAAGTTTTTCCGGTACAGCGTTTCGTATCTTTACCTGCACCCCATTCGCATTTATTTTGCCCCATTCCATTTTTGGTCCTGGTCCACATCTCCTCTCCTACTTGTCGGATTTTACTGTAATATTTTTCTATATAATTCTTTTAGATATTCGCTAATTATTGATCCTTATTTGTACTGTTGGGCTAAATATAATACCAGAATTTTACTACAATAATTTTTCAAAGAATATTCACGTTTACATTACGATAATTATTCAAGGACTTTTGGGGATTTCAGTATAATAATGTATAATTCAATATAATAATGTTCGGAATTTCATTACGTTTCTTATTGAAAAGAAACTTGATTAAATGATAATTATTTAACTAATTTGCCTATTTAGATCATGCAAGAGGTTACATATAATATCACACATTGAACTTTGCGGCGGCATTCGCGCCCTGACCGGGAGGTTTAATCTCATCTTTGAAAAAAAGAAAACATTTTGTTTAAAATATGAATTTATATATATTCGTAGGTAAATTTACAAATATGATTTATTAAACTTGAGGGGGGCTTCGCTCGCTGAAGACGAAGTTTTCCAGATTAGAAAAAATAATTGGGTTTCATTCTTTTAATCCAATATAATAAATTTGATCCTCTTTTCAATAATGTTTATTTTAGAATTTGTACAGAGGTTTTTGAATTTTTCATGATTTTTCGGGAGATTTTTAGATATCATTTGTATTTTGAGGCAATTTTCCACATTTCTAAAAGGAATTTGTACAAACCTTTACCCTAATATAATAAAATTTGTCCACCGTGATTTTTGAATTTTTAGCGATTTTTTATTAAAATTTTTATTGGAATGTTTTGCTGTTTTAGCGATTTTTCGAACACTGCGGCGGTTTTTTTTTTTTTTTTTTGACATCCGTAAAAGAATTCTCGTAGTTTAATTCAGTTCAGTAAATTTTGTTTTCTGCGATTTTTTAATTTTTCTCATTTTCTATGGAATTTCCGTTGCAGTTTATTTTTTGTAGATCATCTATTTTGAAATACAATTAAGTTTGTATTTTATAAAATGTGTTTATTACATTTTACACAAAATTAAGGATGCATAAATTCAAATTTGTTTCATATACTTAAAGAATCGCAAAGAATCGATAGATAATTTACGTATTTTTGTTTGATGTGAAATAAGTACATCGTAGCTTGTTCAAAAATACTTATATTTGCAAAAAAACTGAAAAAAGTGTTTTAATATCCTAAAGATTTTTAAATCTCAAAGAATCATAATTTGTTAAGTTTTCCATATAGTGTTTATGCATTGATATTAAAAAGTCCTTGCCGGATCGGCCTACGGGCACAGGTAGATTTCGTAGTTAAATGCTAATTTCACCAACAAAAACTAAATCATGATTAAAGATAAACCCGATTTGACAATTTTATCTGGCCGCTTTCGACGAGTTTTTAACTTAATTTTTATGTAAGAGCTGGTTTATAAGAATCATGTTAAGTCAGTATTCAAGAAATATTTTTCAATGCTCAACAACTCGAAATTTTCAGACACATTTTCAGATTCCTTTTTCAAAGAAAAAACATGAAACTTGCTGAAGTGATTTTTTAAAGAGATTTATAAGCGACCTATGTTTTTATTTTTCGTTCAATTAATTAGAACTTGATTTATAAATAATTATTTTCTCCGTAGGAATATATTTTTCGTTTCCAACACAATCGCTTCGAGAAATTCTGTTCAAAATGTTCCATTTGACATCATTTTTTAAAATATATTCTGCCTCTATAAAAAAAATCGACCATTACGGCACATTATATAATTTCTGAATAAGAGAACCTACCAAATGGATGCGTTTAAAAGCAAAAATGAATTTAAAAATGAGACAGAAAATAAGCAGTTTGTATTTGAGTACATCCTTAATATATTTTTTCTTCAATCTCTATGTATTTTTAACTTGTGTTTGCTGTAAGAACTGGTCCTACCAAAACATTTGCAGTATAAAAGTTGTAGATAATATTAAGAAGATATATAATAAATTCATGCGGATTTGATATCTTGTGAATTGACGAAGTTGTGTATTTTTTTCTTCTTCAGCTCCCCCCTTTTTGTTTCGTTTTTAATTTTCTTTGCGGTAAGAATTTGTCCTGTCAAAAACTTGTTAATATAAAAGTTGTAGATAATATTAAGACGATTTATAATAAATTTAATTGGGTTTGATATCTTGAGAACTGACGAAGCTATAAATTTCCCCCCCCCCAAAAACCCTATTTTTTACCCCTCTTAATCCCATTTTTTATTTTATCAAAAATCTGTCTTACATAAATGTTGATCCCCTTTTTTAGAAGTAATAATAACTTTAAACTGAGTCTATATGCATTATAATTAAGAAGTTATGGGGTTTTGTCGTTTTTCACAAAACCCCTTCCTATTTCCACCCCCTTGGTCCGAATTTGCAGATTAACGAACCTGGCCGAGATTTTATGCCCCTTAATTTTATGTATCTGTTTTGAAAGTATTTGTGCAGAATTTTGGAAGTTCTGGTCTCCATAAAAAAGTGATATAGATAGATAGATATAGAGATAGATAAAGTTTTTTACTGGGGTTGGTTTTGTGTTCTAGGGACCATGATCGGTGTAGATCTGGAATTTTTTTTCCGAAATTCCAACATAGAAGGGTTCCCAATAGGTAGTATTTCATACGAAATCTACCTAAAAAGGGAATTTTTATGGATTTATATGTTGAAGCACAAAGAAACTTTTTCTAAATATAGCTTACATAAAACATGGACTAACAAATTAAATTTTCTAATTTAAAATATTTCTTTACATACTTGGTTTGTAATGGTAAATAGCTCTAAATAGCTCTAGTTTGTTCTGAAACGTAATTGAAATAATTTCCATTTCCCGATAAAAGCAAATAATCATTCAGGAAAGATATATCAAACTTCGGGTTTTGAACCGAACTTTCCAGTGCGACAACACGAGATAACTCATGAGAGAAGAATTATTTGTAGTTCAAAATATAATGCATTCATCTAAAAATGAAAAACGCAATTCAATTCCAATATATTTCACTAGTCATTGTTGGCAACTAGATGTTTTCATGCTAAAATTTGAGTCGATGAATGTGCTAGAAAGTTTCACATTAAGGGGGGAAATGTTTTTTATCAACCGCCTTAACTGATTGAGGGCGTTAATTTAAAATGCTTTTCAAATAGAACTGTTAAAAGCCAATAATAAATAAAAATGATTTGTCATACTTAGTTAATTTTATAACATTACTGAAAGAAATTAGATAGTTTTCTATTTTTCTATAAAAATTAAGCATCCCCAGAAAATGCGGCAAAGTTATCAGTTTGAAAATAATTTCTGGTTGCGACCGCTCGAGAAAGTCACCTACAAGTAATCACTTACAACTCAAGATGCAAAAAATGTTCTGTAAAATAAAAATCGCTGTTCAATTTAATTAATTTAATAAGTCATATCTTGCAACTTGATGCTTTTATGTTTAAAAGCCCGATAAAATATATTTTTCAGCTAGCACCGCTTTTAACAGCTAAAAATGGTTAATCAGTGACAATGTCCTATAATAGGGTCGGCGAACTTTTTTACACCCGCGTGCAGAATTTTTTTCAAAAAAGATTTTGCATGATCATGACGTGCCAAGCACGAAAAATAATTTAGTGGATTTCTGGATTTTTATTCATTGGGATTTAAAAATATGGGACAATACACATCTAATAATTAGATTACATTTATTATAAAGTAATAAAATGGT
The DNA here is from genome assembly GCA_963932465.1 of Maratus speciosus. Classification (NCBI taxonomy): domain Eukaryota; kingdom Metazoa; phylum Arthropoda; class Arachnida; order Araneae; family Salticidae; genus Maratus; species Maratus speciosus. The sequence continues at coordinate 350,041,943 of OZ010788.1, read as the reverse complement.
GAATGCGATGTCGCTTATACCAGATATTAATATGGTGTTCAACCTATTTTTAACGATGCAAGCTGAATTCGGGTTATCTAACAAGTGGTTTCGGTTTCTAATATTTAAAGTTTTCGTATCATTTCCGAAAATAATGACCCGAAGGAATAAATAGAGCGAACAATTGTCAAAACTACATATTTTATACCAACTCGCTCTAGTTTCATCACTGGGATTTTACTTATAATGCCTGACATTTTTCTTTTTGATGTTCTCCCAACCTTCTCTTAATATGATGACTTATTGAGCCCACATTGGAATAATTTAGAAATTCAATTAGTTGCTTTCCAATAATAAATAAATAAATAAATAAATAAAAACCCAGTTTGTATAAGTTTCGTGTTTTGTTTAACCTCATTCTATTTTGTTTTAGGATTTCAATTAACGCCGTGCCGAAAATATTCTATCGCGTGCCAAGTTTGGCACGCGTACCATAGGTTCGCCGACCCTGTCCTATAATATCTAGTTAACTATCTTTTAAAAGAAACGTAACTGAAAATGTCTCATTATCCTTTGCTAATTCTAATTTTAACTAAAACATGCTAGATAATGCTAGTTTTGAGTTTTTAAAACTACTTTCCACTGAGGGGGGATCGCATAAAACTGGTTTTGAATATATGCACCAGCTAAAAGTTGTTTTGATCAAGGGGTTAGTTGAAACTAGTTAAAAGTAGTCAAATCAGGATTTAACAATAACCTATCGCTCATCGTTTAACATTTTTTCTGTGGAGCTAATTTACAGCTTGTCTTTTCTCCTATATTTTAATGGTATACAAATATAGACAGAAACTCAGAACACGTTCTCTCAGCTATAAACATTTGATTATAAAGCTTTAAAAATTTTAAATGTAATATAGATAGTAGTAGTATTGAAATTTTATGACGTCTAAACAGGGGTTAAGAAGCTGTTGCGTTGGGAGGGGCTCAGCCCAAACTGCCCGGTCTGGTTACGTCGTTCAATTTTTCTGTAACATGAAAAGATAGCACTTATTTCTACATGCAGCTATAACAGTGCACATAAAAGAATAGAACCTTAAGAATCAATATGTAGAAGAGTTATAGAGCATTGAATAAGTTTGCCCACATCAATCTTTTGCCCCTTTTCTGTGGTGGTAAAGTGACACGTGGCATAATTTAACGGTTTTCCTGATAACTACACCTATAACACTTTTCCTATTCCAAGACACACCTAAATCAAAACGTTAGTAAAATAAAACGAAAGATGAATATTTTGGGAGAAATATATGTACACATACGTCGATAACCAGAACAAAAAGAGAATACGATGCAAGCTAAATTAATTATGCTGAATAAGAAATCAAATGAGTTAATCTATTGATTCTCCGAAATCTAATAAAATCAAGATCTTCTGTGCTAAAGACTCTAAATTAATGAAAGGAGACAGGGATACAGAATGGAATAAATAGAGTTCTTATAATAATAGGAATATGAGATGTAGTCCTACGTCGATAAAATTTTAGAAAGAATATTTTATTAATGAAATATGATGTGTTGCATAAATCTCATTATAGTATTTTAATAACAACGAATATATATTTTCAGTACCTTTTAAATAATAGTTATATTAATAATGCCCATATAACTTTAGTTTAATATGTTTTAAAACAATATGTTTTACAAATGTTCAATTTAAAATCGTAAACTGTATCTAATATAAAACTGGTTGGAAATAAGTTTTAGAACAATAAATGTTTTACAAATGTTCAATTTAAAATTGTAAAATTGTATCTAATATAAAACTGGTTGGAAATAAGATTTTCTCTAAATGCTAAGGCTGCTTTATTTTTGAAAATGATTCTAGAGCTAAATATACTATCTTTTTCATAGCGTAAAAAATCCAAAAGTGATCTATGAAAAAATAATACAAAAATATGTTGTTTAATAAAATAAGAAAATTTCTGAAATGAATTTAAAATATAGCTATGATATAACGTTTTGTACTGTTGTTGATAATATACGATATATTAGTTCATTTAATAATAAAAATATTATTATTTTAATAATTTAAAATATATTAAAAGTGAAAATAAAATAATGTTTTTAGTTTCTTACAGTAGTCTTTTATTAAATTATTCTTACTTTCACAGAATTTATTTCTCCCTTAAGAGAGCACAGGACCTTTAAACTTTCAAAAAATCAGTTTTCAGATTTTTATTTATTCTTAATTTTTAAAAATTTCTGAACAATATTAAAAAAATCCCGTTCAAAAATCCGCGTTATTTTTTTAGTTCTAAGCATAAATCGCACACACACACACATAATATATGTGTGTGTGTGAGTGATTTTCGTGTGAATGAGTGTGATTATATATGTATATAAATATATATGTATATATTGCATTTGAAAAACTTGATATATATATATGTTTTGTAATTTTTTATATTTTGTGCTAAAATAAAATTTTAAACAAAACTTTTTGTATATATTTTGGTTTTAACTCCGAAGTAGGTGTGTTATGATTTTATTTTAAAAAAAAATATTCTGTATGCATAATTTAGAGTTTAATCGTACGCGTAGCAGTTAATAATTATAATTCACGCATTAGTATGATGATTTTTTAAATTTAAAGTTTAAATATTAATTTTGCACATACAGCATTTATTTTTCTGGATAACACAAGCTAAGAATATGTATTTTAAGCTGAAAGAGAAAAAAATAATTCTGAATTGCATATTATTTGTATTGAAAAAGTTGATTTGTTTGATCGTTTTGACAAACTCAAAGGTCCTGTGCCTCCTTAATGATGTTAGTTAGTCAACTTCCCAATTCCCCTCCCCAATGTTAAACCTACGGGTGTACGATGCATTTGTATGTTAAAAAATATCTCAACGGGAACTTAATATTTTTAATGTTTTTTTGGCAAAGAGAAAAAAAAAATAGTGAAAATTTTTGCCAATAAATGGCCCTTCACGCATTTCGATTACAAGAAATATGCAAATTAGATTCCTATAAAAAACCAAATGAACTTTTAACAACTTATTTCAAATTTCCCCAATACTAACGCAAACGTACGTTTTACCATGTGATGTTCACGTTGGCAGATAAGGCATTGGTGAAGCTGTTTTACTTTAGTCAGGAATTGCATATCGAAATTTTACGACGGTTTTGGACACAGAAAGGAATGAAGAAGGGAAAAAGTCTAATAAAGCCTTTTGAACTGCTCTCCCTTGTTCAACATTTTGAAGAAACGTGTAGTTTGTGCGATCGATCTCACCGCGGCGCTCCACGTTTATCAGAAGCCCGTACTTTCATAATAAACATAATATTTTATTTTGGGAATTAGATCTTAAAGCGCCCTCTACGGATGAAAATTTTCACTAAATTTTTTCACTTTACCAAAAACACAAAACTCCCCCCCCCCCCCCATGACAATAATTTTGACGCAAGGCACATTCAAGTAAACCAATTTTTCAACTTTTTATAAATTTTTAAAGTATTAACGGATGTACGGGTGACCCAGTATTTTATAAAATGTCCAAACGCAAAATGGCATTGCTTTTACGGATGGGAGGGACGTTATAATATTCGTGTAATGATACTTAAACGTGCAGGTTTATTAGATAAAAAGTTAGAACAATAGGTATTTTCTGGTTAACTCAATAATAGTGTGCCCCCGAATTCATGGGCTAAATTGTAATGGAAGGCAAATTTCGCATAAAAAAGCAATTTTGGCACAGCAATGTGGAGTTGGGAATGAAAAGTTTTTTCGAAAAACAAGAAATGTAGAGGAAATGAAAACGCGCGTTTTCTTGACATAACAATTACAATAAGTGTTCAAATGTGCCACTGTGGCTGGGAAGTGATTGACGTACCTTTTCACAGATTCGAAGTGTTTTGCAAGCATTTGCAGAAAATCTTCCAATGAGGTCCCTATCAGAGTCAACTGGTGTCTCATACATGAGACAGCTCGAACTTTCGAAAGAGTACGCCAATCACTTGCTAGACACTTTCAGGTAGGTATCAATGCTGGTGGTGGTACATTTGAGCAATTGTTATATCAGTTAAACGCTTGTTTTAATTTCCTCCGCATTTCTTGATTTTCGCTAAAACTTTTTATTTCCAACCCCATATTTCTATACCGAAAATGCTTCTTTATGCGTACTTTACCTTACCTTACAATTTGGACCATGATTTCGGGGACACCCTGTGTAATTCCCAATGATTACCAATTTAATATTTTTCATTGTTACAATAGTATTTATTTTATTAACTATTTCATTATTCATCATAGTTTATGAAATAAGGAACTTTAATAAAATTTACATTCACAAATTGCACCGAAAACAAACAGACAATAAATCTATGTAGTAAAACTTTTCAAATGCTGAAAAAATTTTAGTTCTTGAAGTAGTTCTTGTTTTAAGAAGCATATATATTTTCTTTCCCACGAGTTACTTTAAAGGGCTGCAAAAATTTATTTTAAATTTCCCGAGGCCGGGGGAACAAAAAAGTTTTTAAGTAAGTTAAGAAAGCTTTCATTTTCGAATAAACTGCTTCCAATTTTCTATATAAAAAAGGCTTTAAATTTGAAAAGAATGACATTATTTTAACTCTTAAGTAACTCACATAATGTTATTTAAATGATTTGATTCAGCCTTTTTGATAAATTCCATGGTTATAATAAAAATATATTTTATCAAATTATGGAGAAATTGTTATATGTAAATCAAAATATAATTGTTTTCTTTTTAGAGAAGCAAGCTGAATTTTTTTTTTTTTTTTTTTTTTTTTTTTTTATAACAGAATGTAAAGGGCAAGGTTGTATGAAATGCTGAATTATTTTAAAAAGAATTTCGAATTCCTTGTATTATTATTTTTGAAGTGATTTTAAAATATTATTTTGAAGATTGAAATTATTCTTGTTATATTCAAAATATCTTACTAATTTTTAATTAACTGGGGGGGGGGGGGGGGCGCTCGGTCCCCTACGAGCTATGCTCGCCAACCCCCGTTCAGACACCGCATTTTCTAAAAGCACGCTAATTTGATTGGCTTTAAAAAGATTTTAAAAGATTGAATTATAAATTAAAAAACAGTGGCGATCTCCCTATAAATGGGTTTCTATTCATTTCTCTTTGATTGGGGAATTTTAAGGAAAAATCAGGTGCTGTTAAAAGATACAATGGCTGTTTTCGTCTTTGAATAAATAAAATCATTAAACATTTCAAAATAAGCTAATATAAAATCAATTAAGTAAACAGAGTCTTTGTGTCCCGGTATTTTTTAACAAAGTGAAAAGAAAGTTCTTTCTGGCGTAATTTTCACCAAACTTCTCTTTCTCTTTTTAATATTCACGTGAAAATACTTTTGTTAGAAATGAAATATTATTTGCGCTGTCCCAGCAAAAATAGTGGAATAGATCATCTCGAAATATCAAATAAATCTCTCGCGCATTTTTTAAATTTAAACTGTTTTGCAATATTATTTTTTGTTCATTTTACATAATAAGTGTAATGTGACGTAAATGTGACGTAATTTCTCCTATTTAAGACTTCTAACGCATGTTAATGAATTTATTATTTTACAATATCCTTTCTCTGTTAAACTTCACGTGTAAATATAGTTCTTATGAAGTAATTTTTAATAAGTTCTTGCTTTTTATACGCAATTATTTAATTTTAATTTGAAAGTATCTTTTCTGTTAATAATAGTCACGTGTAAATAAATTTTTAATTTGAAGCAAACATTATTGTTTCCGTTGTTTATACAGTTGGCAACAGATTAAATTAGTACAATTTTCTAAAATAAGTAAAAAATATCTCTCGAAATGCTGAAAATTTGAATTTAAAATAGAAATGAAACCTCGAAAAATGAGTCAAATTAGAAAAATAAATGAATTCTGCACACCGGGAAATTATAACGTATAAAATGATCTAAAAATGATTAAATTCCGATTTATAGTTTTTGCTCCTACAAAACTTTTTTAGTGGAACGATTTTGTCCAATTTAGCATTAAATATCTCGTAAAATGTTTCTTCGATTTGAAAATTGTCTGCATCAGCGTGTTTATCAAACATTTCTGTATAATACTACCGATTTTCATATTTTTGTATGCATTATTTTTCTTAATATTAACGAAGAAAGACCTCCGATCACAAAAAATTCAAAACCGGCGGCGGTGACAGCGGTAGTTACTTTTTTTTAGAATAGAGAGATAATGATTTTTAGTGCAGTATAAATATAAAAGAAGTACATTTCTAATAGTTACTACTACTATGTCTGCCGATAAATTAAATTCAAAATGTTTTAACATTTTCTCTCGTTGCTCATTAACGTGTAAGTTATTACCATAAAAGGTAAAGAACTTTAAAATCATTTATTATTCTCCAAATTAGTGTATAAATTATGTAATCGTTTATCGGAATTGTTTTTTTTTTAAGGATTTCTTAAATTTCTCTGAATGAAAATGGGATTTTGCTTTCCTTAGAAATTCCTGCCCATAGCTTTTCTCGCAAAACAATATGCCTGAAAGAATGATCGGGTTATAATACATATATACACCCTCTTATCGTCCGTCTCAAAAGTTTATGCACTTTTTTAAATATTGTTAATATTAATAATAGAAGAAGATAATATATGAATCCAATTTACAATAAACACTCGATATTTAATCAAAATAAAAAATAAGCAGTATTTTGGTTTAATAAAAATTACAATATTTTTTATTTAATTTACTTTTTTCTGGAAGAAACACTGTCTGAAAAGTTTAAGCACTTTATGCATTTTTTTTTTCTTTTAGAAACACGGGATTGGATGGATATAATGAATTTGTATGACGTCAGTTTCCAATTTTATAAAAATATAAAAGTGAAAAAATCATTTCCACCCATTTTAAATATGCCGAAGGCAAATAATTCGCAAAATGTGAGATTTAAAAAAAATTATAAATTTAAATCACAAAAAAATTTCAAATTTTAAATGAATCAAAGCAATGTATCTATATCAAGTACTCTCTAGAAATGATAATTTGAACCAGAAACCAAGATGTGGGCGACCATGTATGACTTTTTTGAGACGGATAGGAGAATACGGCGATTCCTGATTAGATAAAATATCCCTAGATAGTTTATTAAAAATTTTCTCGGTGTACTGATATTTAAAGATACTATACATAGACGTATTAAAGTATGTGATTACATCATACTAAAGAAAATGGCTTACAGATGATGTCTCAATCTACGGCACTAACAAGCAAGGATGAACTGGGCTAAAAAACACATGTCCTGCGGGGGACAAGTGGCTTACTATTTTATTCAGTGATGCTAAAAAATGGAACTTAGATGGCCTGATAGGTAGAACATGTATTGGCATGACCTCCGAAAGGAACCAAGGAGTTTTTTTAATAGGCAGCTAGGTGGTAAGCTTGTTATGGTTTGGGGGGGGGGGGGGTATTCGGTTTCAACACCCTGCCATCTCTGGATTTTCTAAACGAAAATCAAAATTCCAAAAATATCAAGAGACGCTGAGCCACCATTTCCTACCATTCGGTGACATTTTGGGGGGGCCCTGGACGAACCTTTGAACAAGTTAATGCCTCAATGTACATATTACATACTACATAACCATGGCTTTTGCAGGGCATTTTTTAAATTCTTTACTCGCCAGCTTTAAGTACTCGCATAAACCCGATTGACAATGTCTATGGCATTTTAACCCGTCATATTTACAACAATTGAAAACAGTATGACTCTCTTGAAGAATTAAAAGGGGTCATAGAGAAAGCATGGTACTCTCTGCCACCAGAAACCCTACAAAAACTAATAATTTCGATATATGGGCATTTGAACTAATCCGAAATCCCGAAAGAATAATTTGTATATAATAGTTTTTTAAAAAGCATAAACGTAGTTGTTTTTGCCATTGTGCATAAACTTTTGAGACTGTTTTGTTTAAAAAAATTCTAAATTATATTTTTTACAAATATGTAATTTTATTTTTTATACCTTTAATATCAATTTTTAAAGGAAGTTGCGAAATACGCATATAAAGAATTTTTATTTATTTTAACTTTTTATTATTCATTAAAAATCAACATTTTATGTTTGTGCTTAAACTTTTGAAACAAACTATATCTATACTTTTCAGTTCTGAGGCTAAAATAATAATACAAATTTTTATTCATTAGTTTTTTCCAAATAAAATGACATCTTAAATGAGAGAAAAAATATTTTTTCTAAAATTGATCCTTTATGCTCTTAGTAACTTAGGTTCAAAAATATGGATCTAAAAGTGTAAACCCCCTTAAAACATCAATTTAATAAAAATTAATCTAAATGAACGCAATCACAAATTTAAGAGCTTTAAACAAGTAAATAATCTAGAAATCCTCAAAATTTTTTAGTGAAAAAGATTGAAGTTAAATATTTATGAAACTTTCTCACTTTCTTTGTCATACTGTCTTTTGGGCATTTTTAGACGTTTTGCAAACTCAGATGGAAATAACATTTATTTTATGTGGGAATCGGCTTAGACGCTGACATTTATTCGTTTGCTTTGAACGCAAAAAACATTCAGCTATTAAGAAGTAATGTGAAAATGTAAAAAATCGGACATTTTAGTCTTTAAAAGGAAGGAAGATATCCCCGTATGTGGACCCAGGGACTGAAGAGGTTAAATACACAAATATAAAATCATCGCTTTGAATAACTGAGCTTTGAAATGAATTTATTGAGTTTTAGTATAACGAGTTGTCAAACATTTGTTAAATTTTTCATTAAAAATAAATACCACATAAAAGTTAAAAAATATCATTGAATGCATATTAAATTTAAAAAAAGTGAATTATGGTGTTTCTAATATCTCATTTAATAGAAATTTTATAGAAATATTGATTTTAAAATTTTGGTTAAATATATTACTAAACTATAATATGTACTACAGTGATACTGGATTTACAATGTGACATCCAACTGCTTATTAAAATATCTGCAACTTAGTGGCGGGGTTACATGGGTTTTAAAATTAAAAAAATCTATTTATCTTTTAATTTTTTATAAAATAGTACAGTATGTCTAGAATATTTTTTGAAAGTTTCATTTTAATAGGTGTAAAAGTCTAGGATGGGCAGCCTTTGGTAATTTCCCTTATTGGCAAGACCGGCCGGAAGACTGGTTAGACAAGATCACAGGCATATAGCTTTTTTTTTTTCTTCTAAAAACACTATTTTTGAAGTCGGTGGACACGATTTCTCCAAGACTAATGCACCGATCTTATTGAAAATTTGCGCTCTTCTTCAAAATAGGATTGATTAGCAATTGAACGAAGGATTTTTTGTTTTTTCGATTAAAACGAATTTTACAAGGCTATACGTTGTGTAAATTGTATTAAAAATTGTAGTGTTTTGCATACAACTCTGCCAAAATTTCAAATTTAAATTTTTATTTAAATCCTAAGTTCAACCATGAGTTACACTTATCTACTAACAGAAAAAATCCGTTTTTTTAATTTCAGGTAAAGCTATCAGGAGTTGTCCATCACGAAGACACTTTTATTTTGAGAAGTCTCCGAAAACCAGGTTCCAGAAGCTGAATTTTGGAAATTTTTGAATGAACCTTTTTCAAAATATTGTTTAAATGTTGCTCTTTCATATTCATAAACGTTTGAATAAAATAATATATTTATTATATACGGAAAAATATGCTTTAAAAAAATTTCGCAACCCACGTAAACCTTTAAGTATATTACAATATTTATCCCCGTAGTAGTGTGAGTATCTTTAAATTCTTCTTTCATTCAAAATGCTATGGTATTGGGAAAATGGTTACGAAATGACTTGAAAGTGTACCATGAAAATACCACAATTTAACATATATACAGTGCATGCTCTTTAATTATGAATGACAAAGATGGAAATCATTCCAAAAGTATGCGAGCCACTTTGGGCAAAGTTTTCTTTTTTATATAAAAAAAATGGCACCAGATTGCTGTGCTATGAAATGTAATACCTCTGGTGTCAATATGTTTTTAATATAATACTACATTATTAAATTTGTATGCTTGACAATTAACATTATCTAGTAATTTTAAGAGAAAAACTTCCTGAAATCCCATAATTAGAGTGTCGGCCATTGATCACTACATAATACAGTCTGATAGGGTTGCTCTTTTCCTAAACATACATGGAAACTATGATTACCGTCCAAAAAACTGAGTTTGGTTCACCACTAAAGATAATATATGATTAGGTTCTGGTCTTCAGTACGCTCAGTCACCAAACAAGGCCAAACATTACTGTTGATATTGGGCTGATAAAAAAAAGACATCTTAAAAGGGGATAGAGGTATCAATTTGGTACAGCCAAGCTCCAGCTTCTATACATATGAAAAAAGCTACGCATATTGTATTATAAAAGTGCTATGCTGGTGTAGTTCGGGCTTGCCTTTGTTTACCGGATGCCTCATTTAATTGATGTGTACTTTATAGAAACCATTGTTGGTTTGTATGTTTGGATAATGATAAACTAGATTATGGTAGTTTGTTTGATATAACCAACCAACTGCTCTAAACATGATAATCCGGGAGACAGCGTCACATTAGATTTTTATCTAGAAAACATATCATATTGTACATTATTAAATTCATGGTCAGAAGCTACTTTAGGGAAGTGCGAGGATCGTTTTATTAGCATCGTAAATAGTTAAGAAATTGAAAACTAAACTGATAGTAGCGCAGGTGAAATTTTTTGATCAACTATTTAAATTGTAACAAGCCTAAATAAAACATTCATCAAACTGAATCGCTGAAAGTTTACGGCCCAAATGAATCTGCAAAAATACAAACAAAATAATAAAATAAACTGTTAGTATAATGTTTGAAATTTGGGTATATCATAGTTAATTTTATAAACTGGCCAAAATCAACAGTCAGCAGTTTAAAAATTGGAAGAGGAGGGAGATCGTCCGTTGCTCGTGTGAATACAAATTATCATACAGCACGATAGTACTGTATAGTAAAGCTCAGCCGTCTCTTTAACGTTTTGAAACATGATGGACAGACAACAATTCAATCACAATCCAATCCAGTAAATATTCAATGATGAGTAATAGCTTGTTCGAAAGCTTTTAATTTAGTGATGTGCCTTTCGAAGATCGGGTAAAAAAATATCCAACATTAAGGAAATGGCACCCATTTAAGGAAATGACACCCATTTTCCCGTTGACACATCTTAAAAAACGCAAAATAATTTTTAAAAAGTGATAACACGTGTATTTTGGTTTTACAAGGCGATAAAATTTCAGATTTTCTCGCTATATTTCTGCATTTTAGAAATCGTCGTCATTCTAATCAGAAAATGAATTTTTTTCCTGTATATATGCAAACACTTTAACTAAACACATATTAAAATGACGTTATATCTTTAGTTGAAGGTTTTTAAAGTTAAAAAAACAATGTTAATACAGGAGTTTTAATTTCAATAAAACAATTTAGGAAAAGATAATAAGAATAAGAAAAATCGTTTGCTAGGTATGACGTCAATTTCTGATTAACTGATATAACTTTGTAATGATGTTTTATTCTTAAAAGAGACTCCTGATATTCTAAAATTAATCCTCATTATTATCTATACTCCTATTATAAAGAGGAAAAAAAATGTTTATTTGTAGGAGGTAATCTCAGGAACTACCGAACCGATTCGAAAAGTAATGGTATCAAAATGATGGTGTTAGTCCAACTTAGAACATAGGCTATATATTATGTCGGTGCCACTACCCAGAAGGAGGTGGAGGAGCAAAAAACGTTCTAAAAATGCGATTTTTGCGTTACGGAAGGGCCTAGAAATATGAAATTTGGAATATTAGTTACTTATAAGATATAAATGATGTCTAAGAACAGTTATTAAACAATTCGAAATTTAAAAGGGGTGAAAATGCACAACAAGCGTTCTAAAAAAACGTTCTAAATGGTAGTTTCTACATAATCTCAGGAAATACCAAACCGATTTCAAAAGGAATGTTATCAAAATGATGGTGTCAGTCCAACTTAGAACATAGGCTATATTTTATGTCGGTGCCACTACCCCAAAGGGGGTGCAGGAGCAAAAAACGTTCTAAAAATGCGATTTTTGCGTTACTGAAGGGCCTAGAAATATGAAATTTGGAATATTAGTTACTTATAAGATATAAATGATGTCTAAGAACAGTTCTTAAACAATTCGACATTTAAAAGGTGTGAAAATGCGCGAAAAGCGTTCTAAAAACGTTCTAAATGGTGATTTCTACACAATCTCAGGAAATACCAAACCGATTTAAAAAATAATGGCGTCAAAAGGATGGTGAAAACCCTTGCTCCGACATAGGCTATGTTTTATGTCAGTGCCACTACCCTAAAGGTGGTGCAGGAGAAAAACGTTCTAAATTGCGGTTTTTGCGGGACGGAAGGGCCTTGAATAGTGAAATTTTTAATGGTAGTTAGTTATAAGATATAAATGATCTCTAAGGACATTTCCTAAAAAAATCGAAATTTAAAAGGGGGGTGAAAATGCGCAAAAAGCGTTGTAAAAAACGTTCTAAATTGCGATTAATATGCAATCTGAGGAAATACTGAACCGATTTCAAATATAATGGTGTAAAAATGATGGTGACAGATCTTGCTCCAAGATAGGCTATATTTTATATCTGTTTCCACTACCCCAGAGGAGATGCAGGAGCAAAATGAGCGAAAAGTGTTCTAAAAACGTTCTAAATGTCGATTTGTCACCAATATCTCAGGAAGAATCAAACTGATTTCAAAAGTAATGGTAAGAAATTGATGCTGACAGCCTCTGCTCTAAAATAGACGCTATTTTAAGTCGGTATCACTATCACCTAGACGTTGCAGGGGCAAAAAAGCGTTCCAAATTTCAATTTTTGTGATCGGTAGGGGCTAGCAACTTAAAATTAGGCAAAGTACATATTTATTACATATAAATGATCTTTAAGAACAGTTTCGAAAAAATTGGAAATTTAAAAAGGGGTGAAAATGCACGAAAAGCGTTTTAAAAAGTTCTAAATTGCGATTTCTACTCAATCTCAGGAAATTCCAAAGCTATTTCAAAAATAATGGTTGCAAATCAGTGGTGACAGTCCCTGCTATAACATATGTTATATTTTATGATGCTGTCACTACCATCTGAGAGTTGCAAAAGCAAAACATCTTCTAATTTGCGTTTTTTGCATAACTGAAGGGTCTAACACTTTGAAGTATGGCATGTTATTTACTTACAAGATGTCAATATTTTGTCGAAAGAAAATTTCAAATTTAAAAAGATGAAGTGAGTGAAAAGCGTTATAAATTACAATTTTTAAGCAAACTTTAAAAATACCAAACCTATTAAAAAAATAATGATGACAAATTTTGGTGATAGAACCTGCTCAAACATAAGCTATATTTTATGTCTGTGCCACTACCACCAAAGGGTTGCAGTAGCTAAAAACTTTCTAAATTGCGATTTCTGTGCTACTGAAAAGACTAGAAACTTTAAATATGGCATGGTAGTTACTTATAAAATATAAATGCCCTCGAAGGACTGTCGGAAATAAATTCGAATTCAAAAGGGGTGAAGTGAAGGGGAGGTTCAAAAAGCATTCTAAAAAAGTCCTAAATTACGATTTCTACGCAATTTCAGGGAATGTAAACCAAATATAAAAGTAATAGTTGCGAATCAATGGTAACAGTCTCTGATCCTACACAGGCTATATTTTATGCCGATGACTCTACCACCTGGGGTTCACAGGAACAACAAACGCTCTAAAAAAGGCCTTTAAAAGCTTTCTAAATTACGTTTCTGCGGAATAGTAGGTAATAACAAACCAATTTGAAAATTAATGTTGGCAAATTAATGATGACAGTTCCTATTTCAACATAGCTATTTATGTTGAGAGAGGTGGTAGGACTTGGAATTTGACATGATGGTTAATTTTAAGATGTAAGAAGATGGTTTCTAAAAAAATCAAAACTTCAAATGTATACTGAAATGAGCGTATCAATTGAGCATAAAAGTTTCAAAATATTTTCTAAATAATTATTTATTTAGTTTTATTTCGTTTTATTAATTTAAGTCTCATTTCTGCCTTATGCAGTGTAACAATGATGTTTAATCAAACTGTGTTTTAAATAGTAATTTTTTTAATTATTCTTAAAAGTAATAAGTACCTTTTAATAAAATAAAATATTACCTTTTAATAAAATAAAAATTTAGTTAGTACCTTTTAATAAAAATTAGACATATAAATATCATTTGGCATATTTCAAATATTACGCGAGCAAAGCCGCAGGGTTTGCTAGTCATGTATAAAGTGAAAGATATATTTTTAAGTCATACAAAACAAATTTTCGGTAAATGCTAGTTCATTTGGTTGTATTTATTGCATTTTCCTGCATATTGTCAAGGAAATCGTATACTCCTATTGCATATGCCAAAGAAAACATGTATTTTAATTTTAAAAGCTGAAACACTTTACTATAATTACGCCATTATAACGCCAAATGAAATTCAATTTCGCGAGTTAAAAATATATATATATATTGTTGGAGTGAAAGTAATAGTCTAAGAACTAGCAACGTTTTCGTCACTTGATTTTAGCAAGGCTCATTTTTCTGTATGCTCTTCCGTTTTATGGTGTAGTACGTATGCGGACGGTCTGGCTGGCGGGAGACGTTGGGTTTACCTGCGGGATAATGGGTTATGCAGGTGGAAAAACTTAAAAATTACGTCCTTTTAGCAAGGCTCATTTTTCTATATGCTCCTCCGTTTTATGGTGTAGTACGTATGCGGACGTCTGGTGGGCGGTAGACGCTTTGTTTACCTGCGAAATAAGGGGTTATGCAGGTGAAAAAACTTCAAAATTACCTCATTTTAGCAAGTCTCCCTTTTCTATATGCTCTGTCTTTTTTGATGTAGTACGTATGCGGACGGTCTGTCTGGCTGGCGGGAGAAGGGGTTATGCAGGTGAAAAAAAAAGTCATTTTAACAAAGCTTATTTTTCTATATGTTCTTCTGATTTATGGTGTAGTATTTATGCGGATGGTCTGGCTGGCGGGAGATGTTGCATTTGCAAATGAAATTATGGGATTATGCAAATGAAAAAAACTTAAAAATTGCGGCACTTTAGACAACAATTCTGACCTTCCTTTTACCTTTCAAAGCCAAGGCTGAGAAAGGTTGTATGGAGGAATGTCTTTACTTTGTTGGCTAGAAGGGTAGAAATATGGCTTTTGGGATTAAATAATGAGAGTATAAACGTTACATTGTTCATTCATTACAGGATAGCGCACACGAAAATAATTTTACTGAAAGAGTGAAATAAAATGTACCTGTATATGATGAGGAAAGGGTATTAAATGTAATTGCTGTAAATTTTATAAAATAATTCATGTTTTAAGTGGTAAAACAGATCGTTGCATATTTTCTAATTAAAAAATAAACGCCATTTTTACAGAAACTGTTTCAAAATCGAAAATAAATGTGAAACGCTTGATTTTTCCTTAAAAATAAGCAGTACTGATGCATTTTACAATATATAGTAGTAGACATGTTTTTAAAATGCATTTAGCCAAAAATATAATGGGAGACAAAATGAGGTGATATTTACCCCACGCGTGTGTTAACGTTACAAAAATAGGTGCGTGTGCTTACGGTTAATTATGCACTAAACGACGCCCGGTATCATGTGCCAAATGTCTGTAGGCTCAATTATATAATTTATCCGTACCAAATACTCTAATTGTCAGTAGACTCGTTTAAGTAATTTATCTCCTTAATTAATGCATATTTTAAAAAATACACCTACTTTCCAATTTTCCTGATTTTTTTATCGGTGGTTACAGTTAGATGTAAATAAGCTAATCATTATCGCGGTATTTTAGTTTGACCTACGAAATAATCAGATAATACGAAATAATATTAGTAATATTTCTGATATTATTTACAGGTTTGTGATATTTTGTATAAGTGTATAATATTTTCAATCACTTTTGATCATTTTCCTGCTTTCAGTCGTTTTCAGACTTTTTATAATTTTAAATTCCCATTAAGTCCCAAAAACAGAAATTTTCTCTTTTTATAGTTTTTCCACCGTTTTAATTCATTTCTTACCCTAGCTTTTGGTGTGTTTGAGGGGTTGACGTAGGATACAGCTTAGTCCCTTAAAGCAGAGGTGTGCAGGTATATAGCAGAAAAATTTAAGAGGTCACACTATGTATAAAACTTAGTCAAAGGACTAGTCTGGCGGCCAGTTCTGAGTAAAGTATAGGTCAATATCCCAATATGGGGGTTAGCATTAAGTATGGGGTCATCAGAGCTCTTGAAATACACTGGTGAACCAATGTTTCTGTTTCTCTTTCATTGGGGTAATTGGTTGGGTAGGTTGATTGAGGTCATTGGTTGGTTATTTGGGGCGGTTGTTTGGTTAGTTGAAGTTGGTTGATTAAGTTCCTGAAAGGATCTGAAAAATGTGTGAAATGATATAAAAAACTGGTGGAACCAGAAAGAAAAGTAAAGCTCGACCTAAAAAAGTTACAGTGAAAAACTGTCAAATAGTATCAGTTTAAAAAAGTAAGTAGTGCGTTGAAAAGTAATAGAACCAGATTATTTGTAAAGCTTATGAAATTACCCAATTTTTTGTTGATAGATGAAAGCGTGGACTGAGCTTTACTGGTGCCTTAAATTCAGAATAACATTATCCACTCATAATTAGTACTGAGTATAGTTAACAAAATGTGTAGTTATGTGCTAAAAATTTTCTGTCAGGCCCAGAATTCTGGGCATGATTGCATCAAGTCAAGCTGAACTCCACAAAGCTAAGAAAATGTAAACCATGAAGTAATATTTTAAGTATAACATTAATATAGTCACGTTGTTGAGGAATTGTTTTTATTAATATTTCTGACATAACACATCTAACGTAATAATTTTTATTTCATGTAATTACTGTGAAAAGTGAACCTTATTGTCAATGGACTTAAGCCAGACAAGAAGTTAACATATGGTTGAATCGTACATGTTTAAGGTTTTGGGCTTACTTTGGGCTTTGATCTTCCAGGCTTATCAGTGACACCTGGAATGGAATTTTGTTCATACTTCGTACTGAACGATCTCTCATATTCTCGATACCTCTCATCTTCTCGCTCGTTTCTAAATCAACCTTTAACCTATTCTTATGAACCCAAATTTTTAAACTGATTATGAATAATGGGAATTCAGAATGAGTTAACAAATGCCTTTACTTACCTGATTGATTTTAAGGCACCAGTAAATCTCAGTCCACACTTTCAGCTATCAACAAACATTTGGGTAGTTTCATGAGCTTTGCAGATAATCTGATTCCATTATTTTTCTACGCACTACTTTAAACTGAAACTATTTGACAATTTTTTACTGTAACGTTTTTAGATCGAGCTTTAATTTTCTCTCTGGTTCCATCAGTTTTTTCATGTCATATCGAAAAGAGTGGACCTAGATATCGCTTTTCAACTTCTTAAGTCGATATACGTTTCGTTAAAATTTCACAAAAGGGATAAAATTTCATTCTTTCTTATTCGTTCTTTAAATAATAGAGGGCTATTACAAATGATAGACCCCATTTTAAAAAATCATATTTTCGAAACTACTGCACATATTACAATAAGTGATAGACGAATTTAAAGTGCTTTTTTCTGTTACAAATTTTCGATGTGTCATGTTACTTGGCATACGTCCAATCTGTAATCCAGTTCGTCCCAAACATTTTGTAGCATCACTCTGTCAGTGGTTCGGAATTCTGTACATTACAAATGCATTCTTTAAGTTCTTACAATGTCAAAGACATTTTTTAAGTACCACCAATGCCGAAAACAAAGTGTTCAGAGCTTAAATAACGCATTTGTGAATCTTTCAGAACCACTGACAGAGTGATGCTACAAATGTTTGGAACGAACTCTATTACAGATAGGACGTATGGCGTGTAACAAAAGAATCACACATCGAACATTTGTAACTGATAAAACTTAGTATATTTATCTTTAAATTCATGTATCACTTATTGTAATATTTGCAGTAGTTTCCAAAGTATGATTTTTTTAAAAATCGGGTCCATCATTTGTAATAACCCTGTATTAAATCTAAGCTGTAGCTATGGTTATAATAGGTTTTAAAACTTTATTTCTCAACGAAATAATTGTTTTGCGTCTAAGCAAAATTACATTAAACACCGAGACAAATGATTTTTTTTATTTGTCATTTTACGCAAAACAACTTAAAAAAAAAAGATAATTAAAGAAAATTTAATGTTAGACAGAATTGTTTTAAAGTTATATGTGTTACTCTTCTTAAAGTTAGTTTGTTAATTTTAGAGAATTAGGGTCATCTATTGCATGCAGCATACGTTTCTATAAACACGTTATAATTCTCGCTCAGGGTGAGAGATATCTGATACTATACCAGTATCAGATTCTTGGTACTTGGTATAAACGTAGTGTTTATGAAGCAATGAAAGACATAATTAAAAAATTTGGATTTTTTTTTGTATTTTTTGATTTATTTTCAGCTTTTACGATGTTTTCATTTTTTTCGAATCTTCCGGAATTTTGATGATCGGTGAGTCAGCCAGTGTCAAAAAAGCGAAAATTTAAATTCATATATCTTCGAAACCAGAAAAGTGAAAATTAAAAAAATTTGGTTCCGTTTCAAGAGTACTTTGAACAAGTAATATAAAAATTTTGTTTTTAAAGACAGTTCCTACTTAGGTCATCAAAGAAAAATTTAATATAATCCCTTAAGCTAATATTAATTTTTGTTGCATTAAAATATCTCAATTTGTTGATTTTCTATAAGCAAGTAAGTTTACAATGGAACTCTATGGGAATTTGGCGAAATATTAGAGATATCACCAAGTTGGCGTCACTTTTGACGACTCATTTTGGCCGCCAAATTTTGGTGATATATCGCCAAATTGGCAACAAACTTGGTGGTATTTTGCGACAGAACAGGATCCCCCCTATTGTAACCCCCTTATAGATATGAAGATGCATTAAATGCTTCAATAACCAATGACCGCCATTTTGTCTCCCATGTAAAACTAAAATTAATTAATTAAAATTTAATTAATGAATTAATATTTGAAAAAACTGTATTAACATCAATTGTCATCCAGTACAAGTTAAAAAAATGATTTCAATTTGATAGGATAAATGATAATTTTTTTGACGATTGAAAATTTGAACAAGATAAATAAATAACTAAATATAGGGAGAGTGTGAACTAATAGTAGAAACTGAAAAAAAAAAAAAAAAAAAAAAAAAAAAAAAAAAAAAAAAACGAAGTTTCAAGTTCCATGGAAACTCCAGCACAAAGATATAGGTGGGGGGTGGGGGTGTTAAAAGTACACTGAGTTGCAGAAAAGGATCCTTATGGCTTTCTTGACTTGGCAGGGGCACTGCCGTGCCCTAAGATCTAATGTAACGATAAACAAAGTTATCATGGAATTCAATCGATAGAGGTTTTTTTAGATGCCACTTTAACACACAAACCGTGTTTGTAAATCTTAATCATTTGTATACATATAACAGAAAAGTTTTCATGGAAATTTGGTCTTAATCGATTTGTGTTTTTGACATGTTTAATATTGTATAAATATTTTTATTAATATTTATTGTATATATACGATTAATTTATATTAAACTGTATAGTATTAAGCGCTTTCTGTAGTTTTAAATCATACATTTATATATATAATACATGACATCTAGTGAATTGATATGCAAGCTTATAATTATTAATAAAATCATAATTCATTGAAATAGCATATCATAAAGTATCATAATGTTTTTAACTTTTGCTACTCGTATTTTGTTGTTGTTAGACACACTGCTAAAATTCAAAATCAGTACTGCATTTTATAGGAATTGATAAATTATGTTATTTCTGTCGAAGGCTATTAGAATTCTAATCTTTAATAAAAGTGATTATCTTATGTATTTAGTTATACTATCACACTATTTTTAAATATTCATTTTATTGCAACTGCTTTATGTTAATATATAAAGATGTAATAGTTAATAATCGCAATTCATTATTACTGCAATTCATCAAAAAAATAATGTTTTAAAAATATGCTTAATATTTTCACTTTGTTTAATCAGGCTCATTACTAAAATTACTACCAATAATTATATAAATAGTTGTATTTTATGCAACTGATAGGCCCTTTTAATTCCATTTGATTTTATCAGATTCATAATCTTTTTCAGTATAGGAAATTGCCATTTAAATAAATTTTAAAATATCTTTACTTGGCAATAATTTTTCTATTTATTTTAAGAGAATAACAACAATAATACACACACACACACACATATATATATATATATATATATATATACAGGGTGTTCCGTTAAAGGGGTCCAATATTAATAGGGGTAATAGAGGAGATCACACGGAGCATAAATCAGTATATAATGCCTGGCCGGATCTCAATAATTTTCAAGTTACAGCAAATAGAATGAAAAATCGGAAATTTGTAACAAAACCCTCATTGCTAAACTATCGATAATGCTACATAAAAACGAAGCACATATTTAGAAAGAGCAGAAAAAATCCTACGAAATGACATAAGTTGTTTTAGAATATTGAGAATTAATGGCGAGTTACAAGCTCTGAAACAGTGAAAAAATACAAAATCAAATATTTAGCAAAATAGTTAATCGTTAATTCCAAAAATGCAACTCTACCTACATCAAGGAAAATGTTATAAAATTTGGTCCATTCCGAAAGCTTTCGAAGAAGCTGACAATAAACCATATCAGTTTAATTGTATGGGAGAAATCAAGCAGTTCCCTAGTTACAACTCTGTACTGTTGCACGCTCGGAAAGGGCGAAACTCCGCCCATGACGATTATAAACACCCCGTTTTAATATCTTTCAATTATACATTTCTGATCAACCTCTATCAATACCCTTTCATTATTCAGTCTGGTCAAGTGAATGACATATTGTGCAGCTCTCGCCTTGTCTTAAAGCAAACTCCGTGACTGCTGCGTTTCCTCCATGAACTTTCAGGATGATGAAGAAGAAGTACTTTTTAGGCAAATTTTCTATGTGTATAGGAAGAAAAGTGTAATAAAACAGCAGTCATCAGTGGGCGTTATGTTAAAGGGAGGCTGTTGTAAGTGGGATTGTAGTAAGTCGATGTATAATAATTATGCCGGAATACTCTAACGAAGAATATGCGGACATGCATCTGATGTACGGGCAAGCTCATGGAAATGCATGTCTAGCACAGCGCATGTACCGTGAGCAATTTCCAAGGAGACATTGCCCAAGTTCGAAACTCTTCATAAAAATCGATAGACGACTACGGGAGACTGGATCGTTTAATACAGCAAGCATTGATGCAGGGAAACCTCGACATGTACGAACACCTGCAATGGAAGATGTACTGAATATTTTTAAAGATAACCCTCCACGAGTACACGAGCTGCTGCGTCTGAAGTCGGTGTTTCTCACCAAAGTGTGTGGCGTGTTCTGCGTGCAGAAAACATGCACCCCTTTCTTGTGCAGCGGGTACAACTGTTATCAGTAACAGATTGTGCTCAGCGGACAGAATTCGTACGCTGGTTGCTTAATGTAACAGAAAATAATCCACAATTTCTGGAAAATATTTTATTTACTGATGAAGCAACATTTACGAGAGAGGGCGTGGTAAGCACGCACAATATGCACACATGGTCATATACAAATCCGCACACTGTTTACCCGTCGAACGCACAACAAAAGTTCAGTGTGAACATATGGGCAGGTGTCCTCGGCGATTATCTCATAGGACCATATTTACTACCAGATGTACTCAATGGCAGTACGTACTTGGTTTTCCTACGGGATATCTTACCGCAGTTACTGCAAAATGTGCCAGCAACATTGCGCCACAATATGTGGTTTATGCACGATGGCGCACCGGCACATTTTTTCATAGGTGTTCGCAATCACCTCAATTCAACATATCCTGGGAAATGGATTGGACGCAGTGGACCTGTTGCTTGGCCTGCACGCTCTACAGACCTCAATCCGTTAGACTTTTTTGTTTGGGGACACCTTAAATCGCTGGTGTATGAAACGCCTGTGGATACACCGGAGGATTTACTAGCGCGAATCGTTGTCGCTGCAGGAGACATTCCCAACTCCGTCGGAGTTTTTCGGCGTGTTCGCCAATCTTTACGACGTCGCTGTCGGCTGTGCGATTCTGTTAATGGGCGCAACTTCGAACACTTATCTATATTATAAAGGACAAAGATATCTGTGCGTAACGCATACGTCATTCTGCGAATGGCAGCACTTTGAAATTTGAAATGAAATTTCGGTTTTACAATTTTCGCTACTGCAAATTTTTAAACTTCTAAACATCGCACAGTTTTAATTTTTACACCGTCGAATAGGGAAAAAATGTTCTTTTAAATGAAATTTGTTTGAAAGCTCTATCTCAATTTATTTTTGAGATATTAATTTTCTTATAGTTTTTAGTACCAATTTTGTAATTGTGGCAACTGAAGTACTCCACTTCTATTAAAAGTAAAGGGAAAATAGTCATGGTTTAATTATTTTTATTGATTATATCCTTATTGATGCCATTTTCACATTACAAATAAAAGTAACTTGCTTCTAATTTTTGAACAGAAAATTACGTCAGACATTAAAAAAAAACACGCATTCTTCTTCATAAATCAAAAGAGTGAAGAAGATATTTTAATATTTTTACATTACGCTGATACTGAGTTTGAGCCGCTCGGCAAAATGATTCACTGAGTAAAAATGATGTCATATTTAAAACAAAACGATCATTTTCTTTGATAAAACTAAATATTTGACCAATACTAAATGGCCAATATGGCAACTAAAGGCAAATTTCTCAATGGTAAATTTTCGCGGGTACTGAGATTAGAACTTAAATTTAATGCGAATGTTCACATGAAAAGTTGTATCGGACATTCATTAATAATGTATTGCGCGTTAAAATACTTTTAAATTGTGAATTTGAGTGGTACGTATGTAAATTTTGAGAATCTGAAAATAATGTACAGTTTAGATTTTATGGAGGGAAATTTTATGATGTAACAAAGCGAAATCCTTTTTACTGATTTTTCATCCCGTAAAAACAAACGTAAGAGCCTCAATCGATAACTTCAACATAATTACTCATCTTGATCACGTATTCCAATACAGTTTAATTTTTCAATAATTTAAGCAGTTGAAGTTTTTGGAAATAATATTTTGGTAATTTTAGGTTAAAAACATTATTTGTTTTAAGAGTTAGATAACCAATGTAAGACAAATTTTTTATTGTAATTATTTTTGTAGGTTTATTATAAATTCGATCTAACAGTTCCACTCTAAACATTTTAATTCGTCGAATTTCGACGGGTTCCAACTTGTTATAATAATGTCCGTTCGTCTGCCTTCCGACATTGAACTGTGCAGCGCAGGCCAGAAGACTATGCTTCACATATGTCATAAAGTACGTGGAATGTAATTCTTTATTTGTCATTTTTCTTTTATTTTCAACACTTTTTGGCACAGTATTTTGTAAGTCACAGGCTGTGGTGTACTCAAATTGTAAATTACAAAGTTTGTATGAATTAATTTAAAATTTAGTGTCTTTTTTAAATTTATAATTAATAAAATTATTATGCTATTTGTTATTATTATTTCCTATCATAAATTATGATGCACATATACATACAATAATTGTCCATGTAAAACATGTACTGAAACTTCTTGCATAGTTACAAATCGCAATATTTTTAATTATTTCCGAATTTTCACCACCAGTTTAATTTTAAAGAATTTAACTTAAGCTTTATATCAATAAAAGACCACTTTAAAATGTAGACTATTATTGTAAAGTTATTTTGGTTCATTCAACTCTTGAATAATTAAAAATGTTGCATCTCAGAAGAAGCATGATCGAAAATGTATAGTTGAGAGTAATTAAAAAGGCGGTGTTTCCAATCGTGATGGGCGGAGTTTAACCTTTGCTAGTGTCAAAGAAAGCGGAGTTGTAACTAAGAAAATGATTAATTTCTCTCACACAATTAAACCGATATGGTTCATTGTAAGCTTTTTCGAAAGTTTTCGGAATGGACCAAATTTTACTACATTTTCCTTGTTGTAGCTAGAGTTGTCTTTTTGGAATTAACGATTAACTATTTTGATGTATATTGGATTTCGTACTTTTTTCACTGTTTCAGGGCTTGTAACTCGTCAATAAATATTGCTATTTTAACCTTCCGTCTACCAGACGGGTCCATTGGACCCGACATGTACATTCAAAATATTTATTCAAACCAGAAATTTCTTCAAAACAAACTAAATGTATAAATCAGACAATAATAAGTTAAATAAACAAATTAAATAGTTTTAAGTAAAAATTCTGGTGTAGAATGTTTTTATAAAACTTGAGTAAAATTTCCGGTAGTTCTAGGGTTAATACAATTGATGTCATTTTGTAGGTTTTTTTCTGCTCTTTCTAAATATGTGCTTCGTTTTTATGTAGCTTTATCGATAGTTTAGCAATGAGGGTTCTTTTACAATTTTCCGAATTTTCATTCTATTTGCTGTAACTTGAAAACTATTGAGATCCGACCAGGCTTTAAATACTGATTTATGCTCCATGTGATCTCCTCTATTACCCCTATTAATATTGGACCCCTTTAACGGAACACCCTGTATATATATATATATATTACATCATTTCAAAATGCCTAAACACCATAACTCCAAAAGGATGCTGTAGCGCCATTCATGCGGTAATTTTTCATTAATTTTGAAATAAAAAATATATATATATATATATTATTCGGGGATACAAGATATACAAACATAATTCTCGCATTTATTAGATTAAAATTAATGTACAAAATTTGAGATGAAAAATAAATAATGCTTTAATCAGCCCTAGACGGCATTAAATTAAATTTGCTGCCGGGAAAGTTTTTGATCAATAATGTCTAACGTTCTTATTACAAAATACATTCACCCTAGAACGTAATCATAAAAATAATTTGATTTATTTTAAGTAGTATTTTGAATGGAAAATATCTTTAAGAAATTGCTTCGTTATTTAAGAGGAATTATATTAATTATTTTAATTAGATTCTCTGGCATTACATTTATATTCCAACGAATTGTAAACAGAATATATACCCTATATATACAAAATCATAATGACACGAATTTATGAAACGAGTGTATAAAACGAGTTTATGAAATGACTGATTAAACTACTGATTAAACGACTGATTAAACGACTGAATAGCTGTTACACAGCTATTTCTTCTAAAATATGGAAATTCTGGCGTGAAATTGACACAAATTGTTGCCATTGATCCGAGGATGTTGTAGCAATCCCATCTCACTTGATCAATATATAGCGAGTTACTAGCTTAGAGTAAATGGCTTGGCCTTTTGCTCGACGCTAACGATCTCTCCTCCTGACCATGAGATCCCTGGTTCAAATCCCATCAGCGGAGCCAATTCAATTTCTCGCCTCATTGGTGACCCGGACAAACACGCAACTTTCAACAACCTTCAACAACAATCCTCTCCTCTCATAGCCAACAGATGGCAGCACCAAATAAAATCATCTCCAGCAATCAAAGGCTGTGAAACGCTCACAGCACAAAGCCTGTCATCAGTCATGCGTACGACAGCAACACTCACGAGTGCATATCGCTCGTTAGAAGTCAACAATACATCTTTCTCACTGGGGACGGAGTGTGTAGCGATCTTATCTCACTTGATCATAATTGACTTTATTTATATAAGTAATGGTTTTGCATTTTTCCGACGCACAAATTTCGATTTGCGGTCGTTTAGCAAAAGTGTTGAGGAGCACTGGACTACCAATCGTCGCAGAACTATAGGAGGGTTGTTGATAATGATTTTCTAAAAAAATTGTTGGGCATTAGCCGTGATATTAACCCTTAAAGACACGGGCGGTTTGGACATACATAAAGACAAGGATGGCGTACTCTATGCGCTGTGGGCTTTTAAAGACTAGATAAGAACTATTAATGATATATTTATATAATGCAAAGCCCAGTAGTAGTATAAAAGCAATAAACGTCAAACTGTTAAAAGCAGTTTCGAGACTAGTTTTTATTGAGTCGTTTTCTGAATACGCCACCCGTGTCTTTAAATTTTAATTAAAAACCTATCTGGAAAAATGCGGCATGGATAAAGGTGGCGTTGCATGGATAAAGGTGGCGTTTCGAAGCGCGCTTAACACAATGCCAAGTTTAAATTTGAACAAGCTCTTTCTTTTAGGTATACTGTAAAAAAGATTATAAGTACGCTGAATTTGGGTAACATTAGGATGAGATTGAAAAAAAAATATGCAGAATAGCAATATTTGATACTATTTAGGCTTCATCTCACTTTGAACTTTCATGGTATATCCATTTATACTTTTGCTAGTGTATACAGCTATACCCAATCCTACGTTGCGTAGTTTTTTACAAAGTCTTATTATTCTTTCAGCAACGATTTTTCTGTAATAACGCAGTAACATATTTATTGCACTGAACTCTGTATGCGCGAGTAATACTGGCGTTTGACCGTTTATTATCTTTTTAATATAAAGCATTCGTTCTTTTAAAATAATTTTCCGAAATGTCGTTATAAGGATGTGATTATTCGTAATTTTTCTCAATATTACTGGTTTACGCAATTTCTTGCACGCATTTCAAAATCTCATGCAATTAAAGCAAGCTCAAAATGGAAATATAGTAAATAAGAACTTAAAGCATTAAATTACCGTTTCTCTGTATATGAAATAAAAATGTTTGCGTCAGCCTGGCGAAAAAAAAGTATTTAAAGAAACGAAATAATGCTTCTTTTTTTAGTGTTTTATAGTCATTGAATAAAATAAAGTCTGACTGTGTGTTTATATATTTCACAACTCCTCCTACCATAGAATAGGGACACAGGGCGATGAAGCAAACACCAGTTATTCTCATGGGCCGACGCTGCCATACTAAATCTCGAAATTTTGAAATTTTTATTAGTTCCTAAGTTATTAATTTCTATTTTTTTCTATTTTTTATGATATTTTATTACAGTAAGAGCTAAATTACTTCATTTTTGTGGGTAAAAGAATAAAAATTTTAAATAATAGTGATTACCACATATTTTTCGACGTCGTTTTCAGATTAAAGTTTATTTTTTTTTCTTAAACAAAAAATGATGACAACAACACGTAATTAAATTTCATTTTTAAAGAAAATTTAAAGAAATAAAAACATATTTTCTTATATTCAAGCTTCAGAAATAAATTTATTTCAGTAAGTTAAAAAAAATCATCTGTTGACAAATTGGCGTCAAGAAATTATTGTATCGTAGCATTTCTCAGTTTTACATTCAAACAAGTACGTTGAAAAAAGTAAAATTAAATCTACCCTATATGTATAAAATCCTAATGAAACGAATTTATGAAACGGTTATATGAATCGAATGATTAAACAACTGATTATGTTTCAAGCGATTTCTCCTAAAATATGGAGTACTTTGCGATAAAATTAACACCAAAAATCAGCATTGAACCGCAGATCTCAAAACTGGTAATAGAATTTTTAAATTCGAATTAGTTTTCGAAATATTAATTTTTTTCTGATTTTATATACATTTTTCTAATGATGGCAACTCAAATTTTAATCAAACAGATATTTTTTTTTCATATTTCAGAAAAGGTTCACATGGTAAGAGGCTATTGTTGTTTATTCGAAAATAAATGTTTATTTACTTTTATTTCTTTTTATAAATTACTAGCGAACCCCGCGGCTTTGCTCGCGTAGTTGAAATATGCCAAGTAATATTTGCATGACTATTTTTTATTAGAAGAACACTTTTTGGATAATTCAAAAAATACAAATTAAGCCACAGTTTGACTAAACTTCATTATAAAAGTGCAATAGACAAAAATAAGATATTAATAAGAAGATCTAAAACTAAATCCAAATAAATGATAATTTAGAAAGTATTTTGAGACTTTTATGATCATTTCATACGCTAATTTCAGTATTCATTTGAAGTTTTGAAATTTTTAGAAACCATCTTAACACATGTACATCTTAAAATTAACCATCATGTCAAATTCCAAGCTTCTTGTCTAACAGTCTACCACCTCTCTAATGTTAGTGGTACCAACATAAAATGCCGAAACAGGGTTGAAAAAGAATGTCTTGAAAGATGTTGAAACAGAGACTGTCACCATTAATTTGCCAAAACCATTAACCTTGAAAGCGGTTGGTGTTCCCTAATATTCTATAGAAAACGGAATTTAGATGTTTTGAAAGGCTTTTTTGTTGTTCCTGATAACCAGGTGGTAGTGAAACCGGCATAAAATATAGCCCGTATAGGATCAGAGACTATCACTCTTGTTTCGCAACCAATAACTTCTGTAATAGCTTTATTATTTCCTGAGATTCCATAGAAATCGTAATTTAGGACTCTTTTAGAATTATTTTCGCTCCTTCCCTTCGCTTCACCCCTTTTTAATTTAGAATTTATTTTCGATTGTCTCTTAGAGGATATTTATATTTATAAGTAACTACCGTGCTATATTTAAAGTTTCTAGCCTCTTCAGTACCGCAGAAATTGCAATTTAGAACGTTTTTTGCTCCTGAAACCCTCTAGGGGTTGTGGCACCAACATAAAATATAGCTTATGTTTAGCAGGATCTATCACCATCAATTTGCTACCATTATGTTTGAAATCATTTTCGTATTTCATACGATTGCATAAAAATCGTAATTTAGAACGCTTATAGAAAACGTTTCGCTCACTTCATCCTTTTAAATTTGGAATTTTCTTTCGACAATTCTTAGAAAGCATTTGCATCTTTGAAGTAATTACCATTCCAAATAAAAAATGTTAGACCCCCTCTTTAACACACAAAAAAAAAACGCAATTTAGAACATTTTTTTCTCCTGTAACCCCCAGGTGGTAGTGACAACAACGTAAAATATAGACTATGTTAGAGCGGGGACTGTCACCATCAATTTGAAACCATTACTTCTGAAATCGATTTATATTTCCTGAGATTGCGTAGAAATCGCTATTTAGAACGTTTTTAGAACGTTTTTCGCTTATTTTCACCACATTTAAATTTAAAATTTTTGAAGAACACTTCTCAGAGAGCATTTACATCTCATAAGTAATTACCATGCCAAATTTCCAGTTGCTAGCCCCTTCAGTACCACAAAAATCACAATATAGAAGGTTTTTTTTTAAATGCAACCGCAAGGTGGTAGTGACACCGACATGATGTAGATCCTATATTAGAGCAAGGGCTGCCATCATCAATATCCAACCATTACTTTTGAAATCGGTTGGATACTTTCTGAGAATGCGTATAAAGCGCCATATAGAACGTTTTTTAGAACTCTTTTCGCGCATTTTCACCCCTTTGAAATTTCGAATTTTTTAAGAAATGTTCTTAGAGATCATTTATATCTAATAAGTAACTACCATCTAAATGACATGTATCTGGGCCCTTCAATAACAGAAAAATCGCAATTTCGAACTTTCTTTGCTCCTGCAGCCCCTTTATGGGTAGTGGCACCGACATAAAATGTAGCCTATGTTAGAGTAAGGGTTATTACCGTCATTTTGGCACCATTATTTTTTAAATTGGTACTTCTTGATATTGCGTAAAAATCGCCATTTAGAAAGTTTTTTAGAACGCCTTTTGCGCATTTTCACCCCTTGTAAATTTCGAATTTTTTAAGAAATATTCTTAGAGATCATTTATATCTAATAAGTCACTACCATGCCAAATTCTATATATCTGGGTCCTTCAACAACACCAAAAATCACAATTTCGATTTTTTTTTTTTTTGCTTGCACCCCTTTTAGGTGGTGTGGCACCGACATAAAATGTAGCCTATGTTGGAGCAAGGGTTGTCACCATAATTTTGACACCATTATTTTTTAAATCAGTTTGGTACTGATTTGCGTCCTGAAATTGCGTAAAAATCGGCATTTAGAACGTTTTTTAGAACGCTTTTCGCGCATTTTCACTCCTTTTTAATTTCGATTTTTTTATGAAATGTAACAATTTTTACCTCTTTATAATATTAGTAATAGATATAAATTATTTTGTTCTATAATTATTATTATTTTTTTATATATTTCCTTTAGAAAATAATTAAAAAATACGGTACTACTTAGTTATTCCGTCGACCAATTTCACTAAATTATGTAAATCGCCCAAACATTCGCAAAATTATACAAATTGACACAATTTTTATTTTAAATAATGAAAGAACAAATAAATTAGTATAACATTAATAAAAAAAAAGCAATTTATCAAATTACAACGACAATTTGGAAAACATTTTTTTTTTAAGACTAAAATTTAAGACATAAAAAATCGCACGGAGTTGATCCTACATTACGTACGCCATGAATTAAACATTAATAGTGTTATTACACGTAAAAATTGCAAGCCAAAAATATTGCCTGCGACCCGTCAGATTTCATGAAACTTAAGTATTATCCACCTGAAACTTACGTAAATATCCAAGCATTTCATTGGCTGTTTTGGAAAAGGCTTTTCCATCGTCAGATTTCCAAGAAATCTGACGGCCAATTTTAAATGAAATTTCATTCTTAAACTTTTAAACATCCGACAATATTATTTTTTACACCATCGGATAGAGAAAAAAATGTACTTTTAAATGCAATTTATTTGAAAGCTGTATCTCAATTTGTTTCTGAGTTATTAATTTTTTTTTGTAGTTTTTATTACTTTTTTGTCATAGTGGCAACAGAAAGTATCCATCGTTGTTGAAATTAAAGGGAAGTACAGATTACTGTATAGACCAACCAGAAAACGAATAAATTGCGGATTAAACCAATGAAAACCTTTAGATATGCTTTTAATTTTCCATCCTGACGAGAACAATAACCATTTTTCCAAATGTTTAATAACAAATAAAAAGTCGAAATAAAAATTCCTTGATGACGTAAACACGTGTAACTTGCTTAAAGTCTAGTGAATGTGATATTTACGATCAACCATTATTGGCATTTAACCTTATAGTTTGACGATAGATTTTTAGTCGACGGGATAACAAAGTAATACCAAAAATGCATATGTAACTGGTATTTGAAAACGAGGTTTTCGCCAAATTTTTGTAAAAAAAAATCACGCCAAACCTGCTGTGCGTATATGACATCTGGCCAAATATTACCACTCGAAAAAATAAAATGCTAACTGACGAGCTGTAAAAAAGCTATTGGCGAGATTTGCATCCGGCTAGCGTAACAGTACCAAGAATTCTTTGCAACCATGGCAAATTTTATGTAGTTTTAATCGAAAAAAAAGTTTTGATTTTTTAATCGAAATGGAAAACGTACGGCCTCATATTGGCGCGATTTTTTTCTGAATCGAATGTCATGTACGGAACGGGTACTTAACTGGCGCAAAAGTATCGTTATTTTGCTTGATATGGTAAGCCGAATGTTGTTGTTTATGCTGTTGATGCGTTCCCCAAATTGGCGTCATTAAATAATCGCGCCAATATGGGACGTATATGATATCTGTGCCAAACTTTCATATGAACAGCGAAGGGATCAGACCGTATTTGTTTATGGCAGTTGATGACTTGAACTATTATAATATAGATGAATTGATGGCGATAGAATAATATTTGGCGATATATCACCTGTACCTGCCTAACATTAAAGTACCAAAATGGCACCTGGAATATAAAAAGCTAAGTGGTTCGTCCGGAACTGTTGATGATAGTCACATGACTTAAGCTATTGTTATAGAGATTGTTTTAAAATACCGGGAGACAAAGACTCTGTATACTTAATTTATTTTATTTTAGCTTCTTTTCAAATGTTTAACTGATCCTCTTTAATCAAAAACGAAAACAACCATTGGATGTCTTAACAGCAACTGATTCTCCCTTAAATTTTTGCAATCAAAAGGTACCGAATGGAAACCCTTTTACAGGGAGATCTGCACAGCTTTTTTCAGTATAATTCAATCTTCTCTAATATTTTTAAAACCCATCAGATTAGGGTGTTTTTAGATTCTGTGGTGTCTGAACGGGGGTTGGCGAGCGTAGCTTGCAGGGGGCAGAGCCCCTAGTAAGTATATAATAAAATAAAAGAAGCTACTCACATTTCAAAAGAGAATTATTGTCATTTGTTTAGAAGAAATGAAGTAAAAGAAGAAACACATTTTCAAATAAATATGGCGATTAAAATTTATCGCAGGGACACTAAAATCGGAAAGGTTTAGCTAAAAAATGACATCATTTGAAATCATTTATTTAAAATCATATATCTGGGATACTTTTGATTTGCCTAAATGATATCATTTTTAATTTCCGAAATTTTTTATTACATTGTTATTATTTATTTTTATTGCCTTTTCTTTAATGACGCAGCTTCGTTATTCTATTGTAAAAAATTAAACAGGGATTATCAAATGTTCGTTGACGTTATTTTCATTAAAAGTGCAAAGAAAAAAATTAAATTGATAAATTTAGTCTGTTCCATAAACAGTTCATTGGAAAACACCTTGATAAAAATTTTATTAACTAAATACAGTTTAAAACATTTCCCTAAAATCTCTAAAAGGAAAAACAAATAAAGAGAAAAAATTCAAAAGCAGTGCGTCTATTATATTAAAATCTGATAGTGTTTTCTTTGTTTCACAAGTACTACTCTTAGAATATAGAATATTTTCTATAACTATGGTAACTAAATTACTTCATTATTTGAAGAAAAAAAACATATAATCAGATAATAACTTGTAACCGAATTGGTAAACAAACGCCCTCATATTTTATGTATTTGCGTAAATCGATTTAATAATTTGTTTAAATTTTCCATAAAAAATCTTATTGCGAAATATATTAAAGCGCCTTTTCCACATTTATTATATTTATTACAAAAAATCTATTTTATTTTTTTCTATATATATTTTTTTGTATGAATAAATATTTTCTTAAAAATAGAAGATGAAAGGACTCTGAGTTTTAAATAAATTAGTTGTATTAATTAAGTGGTGTAAGTTAATTAGTGAGTTTAAAATAGTAATAATAATTATATTTTTTTTGTAGGAATTCATTTATTTAAAAAGCAAACAAACCTGATACTCTTACCCATTGCACTGTATATCTCTCATCTGAAATGTCGCATACCCATTAAGAATATAATCACTCATAACCCAATAATAATAATTAAAAAAATATTCAAACCTCCTTTAAGAAAACCATTTAACTACGATACTGTACTACACAGTTAAAAATTTGCAGCATTCTGTCCAGACATTCGACCGTTTTTTGAATAAACGGTTTCATAACCGTAATTTAACTGTAATCTGACAATAAAATGGCCAATAATATGGTCAGAATAGTGTTAAATTATGGTTGTGTAACCGTTTTCGGAAAAAACGGTCAAATGACTGGACAGAATGCTGCAAATTTTTAACAGTGTATGTGCTGTATTCAAATATGCACATAATTTATGTAAATTCAATATATATCTCATTATTTTATGTTATTACTAGATTGAGCTACAAAAAATGTTAACACTTGAACGGCGGTAGGGGTCATTTTGACACCTGAGTACTTTCGTCCGTTGATTACTTTTGTTTGCTTAGGCGAAATCGCTTGAAATTTTTTGACTTTTCCTAAATAGATAACATATATTTCTAAAAAAAAAATTCAGCTTTCTAGATTGGTTAGTTTTTGAAATATGGGCTTGTATTCCTAGAACGGCGGACGGTGGTCATTTTGACCCCTTTTAGTAAAATACTCTTTGTACTCGAAGCTGCTTTTTTGCTATACTATATGTTCGAAGAGCAATAAAAAAAGGGTTTAGATTTATATTCATTGTCGTCCAAGGCATGAGAAATACTATTTTGAAAAGAAACTATCTCAAGAGATATATTCAAAGAAAGAAAAGATTTTTTAGGTTGGGTGAAAAGACAACAAGATCTAGCAGACTACAGACTGATAAATTTGCTCTTGCATCTGAAATGTGGAATAAATTTATTCGAAATTGCAAAACATGCTACCGACCAGGACAAAATATTACAGCTGATGAACAATTGTTCCCATCTCAGGATAGATATAAATTTACGCAATATATGCCAAATAAATTGGATAAATTTGGAATAAAATTTTGGAGATCTGTTGACATTGATACTAAATACCTCTTGAATGAATTTATTTATCTAGAAAAAGATGAAACAGCCAATCCTTAATTACGTTTATCGGAAAATGTTGTCATGAAATTAACAGATCCCCATCTAAACGAAGGGAGGAATATTACGACAGATAGCTATTTTACTAGCATCAAATTAGCAGAAATGTTAAAAGCTAAATATACAACTTTGGTTGCACAATAAAAAATAACAGAAGAGAAATTCCTATATCATTGAAAAATATGCGCAGTACTCTTTATTCATCGAAGATAGTGGTATGTGATAATATGACACTTACCATCTATCATGCCAAAAGAAAAAAAAGTGTTTTTCTACTGAGCTTATTACATTCTACTGTAAAAACTGAAGACGGTCTCAAGAAGTTGCCCGATTCAATACAATATTACAACGCAACGAAGTATGGTGTGGATATCCATGATCAGATATGCCAAAAATACTCCTTGAAATCGGCTAAAAGACGATGGCCTGTACATATCTTTTTCAATATTTTGGATCATACAGCTGTAAACGCCTGGATAATTTATAAAAGCGTAACAGACAAGCCTATCAGTAGAAGAGATTTTCTATTAAATTTAGGAGATGTGTTCAGAATGGATTTTATGGTTTCAAAACTACCAAAGATCTTTCCTGAGTTTTCAGAAAAAAACAAAAAACAAAAAACAAAAAAAAAACATGAAAATAAAATAGATATGAAGAGAAAAAATTTCAAGTACAGACATGCAATAGAAACAAATCTCAAGAATTTTGCGCACCATGTTTCAAAGTTGTGTGCGGAAAATGTACTAGAAAAATTCCTTTTTTTTTTTTTTTTTTTTTTTTTTTGCTACAGCTGAATTAATTCCTAATACGTGTGTACAATTTGGAGTATTATAAGCATTAAATAAAATTGAAACAGATTACTTAACATATTAACCATTCAGCTGCACTTATAATGAAATAACGGAAACAACAGAACATATTTCTCATTTATGGATTTAGAGAGTGAATCATTCAGCGAGTAA
The DNA here is from genome assembly GCA_963932465.1 of Maratus speciosus. Classification (NCBI taxonomy): domain Eukaryota; kingdom Metazoa; phylum Arthropoda; class Arachnida; order Araneae; family Salticidae; genus Maratus; species Maratus speciosus. Next base: position 350,006,689 of record OZ010788.1, on the reverse strand, counting down.
GTAGATGAAAATATGTATATATATTATTTTATAAATTGTGTTTTATTTTAGTTAACATTAGTTTTAATTTGTGGAAAGATTAATTTTAAATCGATTTTTACATTAAATTAATGAGTTTTTTGAGTAGATGTAGTATGATTCAATTAATCGCCCTGTAGGTGTTACATACTTAAACTCAATAAATTATCGAGTAATATTAAATATAAATTATGAAATACACGTAAATTACATATTTTTGCCAATGTATGGCATTTAAAATTGTTTTAGCGTTGTTATTTCAATAGTTTCATCGAGGGGTCAAAATGACCCCTTCCCGCCGTTCCAGTAGGCAAGATTTTCCCGCCGTTCTAGTGTTAACGAATGTTTAAATATATCAATTTTAGAATTCAGCTTAATCTTTCTACATAATATCACATATAAAATTTTCTTACAACAAAATTAAACTATTCACTATTTTTTTCTACCAACGTATTGTTTAACCTAGCTATTTAGAGCAGATCATTTTATAACTTCCTTGCTAAATTTCATACTTTTTATTGTTGTATTAATTTATACAATGTCTAAAATATAGCTTACCACGTTTTTTCTGTATCATAACATTTATCGGGCAATTTGCAAGACGTTATTAACGTTAAAAGTCATCTATTAATACTGAAAAATCCCGTTTTTTGCAATATGGAATCTGCTCCTTAAAATTTGGTTCGTGAGGCAGACAGTTTTCAATGTTATTATTTTCTGCTCACATGTATGTAAGGTCTCCTAAACTGGGCTGAGGATTTTGAAGCAAAATGTGACATCTATAAAAATTATTCGTTCGAGATATTACTATCAAGAATCGAGAATTTATGTAGTATTCTATCTCGTTTAGTATTCAATGTCACAGACAGATGGCGCTGGGTTGTCTCACACTCTAAAAACGCTTAAACTAAAGTACACAGGTCAACGTTTTCTCAATTTTTACCCATATTGCTGTTTATTAGAATAACGGGAATAGAAAATTGGTTTTTCTTTTGATATTGCAAGGTTTTTTGGACATTTTTATAGTCTGAGATAGCACAACCTCATCCGTAATTTTGTACTAATACAAGGAAAAATCTAAAACTTATTGTCGACTTCACATTTTAATAACTGTCACCCTCTGCTTCAGTTCTATCTAAAATCCTCAATAAATTTTACAACATCCTATTTGTATGATTCCGTGATGTAATATAATTACAGTAGATTTAGTAAATACTGGATGATTAACTACAATCAACATGAAGAGATTAGTAGCAGTATTCATAACTTAAGAATTGCATTCTAAATTAGTAGAATAGTAAACAAAACTCACAAGCAGACACAGGCGGGAACATGGTCAGATTGAAACATGGGAACATGCTCAGATTGGTGGCTAAGATCGAAACAAACTAGTGATTTTCCTTGGTTAACTAGTTATTTACATTCAAGTCTCTTTTTTAACTGGGATAACTACCATGATAGGATCCAAATCAAAGGATAAATTTTCACCAGTTAATAAAGGATACGCGCAACTGTTTAAAATTAATCGGCACTGTATCAAACCAGTCATTTAAAAGGTTACTCATTCATTAGATATGTTTAAAGTGAAGAATCGGTTACAAACTCAAGATATTAAGTGAAATAATGCTATAAAAAGTGATAAAATATCTTTATTAAGATTGACGAACGTTGAATATGAATGATATTGAACACGTCACCGTTTGTACGATAAAACATTCGTCAATTTTAATAAATATATTTTATCACTTTTTATAGCATTATTTTACTTAATATGTTTATAAGGGATTATTATACACATGTTTTTGTAACTCAAGATATGTTTAAGTTGGTGAATTAGAGCTGCGAGATCCAAGATAACAAACATTTTGATTCCAGTGAAAATTATTTGATGATCAGCCGAGATTTTTCAGGAAATTTTGAAATAGGAAATAGTGGAAAAAAAGTATTTTAAGATGGTAAGATGTAAATTAAAAGAGAGCAACTGTAGATATTTAAATATAGTGGCGTATCAAGTAATTTTCAAAGGGTAGGGATTACTCTCAATAGAACTCATACCTTTAAAACTCATTACATTTTTAAAATTAAACAAAAAGAAAGAGTGAAAAAATATGCTATATTATTTTTAGAAATAAAATATGTATGTGTAAAAAGAAAGTATAGAGAATGTGAAAACTGGACTTGCTTATGACAAAAACCTGCTTTAAACCGAAAATTTTTATGGTTCCTTTGAAATGGATATCATGCAATTTATACCTGGCAGGATGGAAATCTGTTTAAAAATGAATATTTTTCCAGTCCCATTTTGTTTCGTTTTAACAGAATGCATTTCTTTACAGAATCTGATTTAAAATTAATCGATAAGTTTGAATTATCTCCAGGACATCAACAGAAAATTATTTTAGCCTACCAATGTGTACCTGTAGGGAATCATTTCGAAATCCAAAAAAAATAGTATTACATGATGAAAACTGAGGATTGCTTTTGATCCGACTCATAGGCCTAATTCCATTCTGGCTATCGGAGTTTATGCTATTATTACCGAATGTAGCCTAAAATCATATTATAAAAAACACTTAGTTTAGCACTTATTCCAACTGAGATACTCTGCATAGCGCCTCAGGCTTGCCATAACATAATGTGAAATTAAAACAATCTATAGGAAACATCATCGGCATGTCATGAAATCGTGTAGTCAAAATATATGGAAAAATATAATAAAGTCATTTAATTTAGACCTAGTTATTCAAATTTTTTGCTGCAGTAAACATTTTTATTTGAAATATATTACATTTCAAAACGTTCGCTTACTTCAAATATCTTACATATTTAATTAACATTATCTCACAATAGTATTTTATTATAACATTAAAAGTAAGGATAACCGAAACAGGTTTTTATGGCCGAAACCGAAACCGAATTGAAATAATCTTCCTCTTTTTGGCCGAAAACGAAAATGTCCTATTTTTTTAAGTACATAACACATATATATATATAAATATACATAATTATTAAATAATTACACGAGTACTAATATGGCCCAAGTTGGATCTCTGTGCCTCTAACAAAACTTTTTATGTCCATAGATAATAAAATGTAATTAATTCGTCAACGACACAAAACGATTTTTTAATTATACGAATTTTATCTAATTAAAAAATATTTTAGGTATACATACCTCGATTTATCTTGATTTTTATAATGATTTTTGTAAATGATCATCTGTTATACTAGGACTTTCCCAAAGAGTAATCGAAAAACTTCTGCTGTTTCCAACAAAAAATTTCCTATTTCTGTTATGTCTGTAGCTTTTCATGAGCAAGTAAAAGTGTCTTCAAAGTTTAGTCATATATGCATCACTTGCTTTATAATTTTCACTCACGTCTCGAGTTAGTCATGACTGATAAATATTGTCATGTTTGTACTTATATTTCCATTTATAAGGTGTAGATGGCAACACCAAAGTTCCTCTCACAGAAATAAATATCAGAGAATTGTTCTCTAGCTGTGTATGTAGAGATGGGCAACATCGTTCCTTTTAAGGAATCGTTCACCGAAAGGAACGAGTTCTTTGGAGTCGTTCTTTTCGGAATCGTTCCGGAAAAAAGGAACGATTCCGAGAAAAAAAGAACGATTTTGAAAAATAAAGGATTCCAAGGAGAAAAAAACACTTCCGAGATAAAGAGAACCACATGCAAACCATAATATTTTTTACTAATATATTTTCTTATGTACCCATCCATTTTCTAACGCATCCAGTCGCCTTAATTTTGTAATGCTTTGGACAGATGATTTTGTTTTTAAAGGTTCATTTCATTGATCAGTGTGTGCAATTAATTTGCAGTTATTTCTAACTTTATGATTTATGGTATAAAGCATAATTCCTCTTGAAATTTAAGGGCGGCGCAAGGTCTATTCAATTTCCAGTGTAATCATTGGTTTCTCTTGAAAATGTGTCGTCAAATGACCGTCCATTTATATTATTATTTTATACAGTGTGTCTTTACTCTCAACGATGTTCAATGGCTAATTCCTAAACCGTTAGTCATAGACCTATAGTTCCAGTTACAAAAATGTTTTAAATAAGGTAAAAAATTATTCTAAAAAAGTTACGAATTTTAATTTTTTATATGGTCTCCCGGCCCTATAAGTGATATTTAGTAAAAATTTCCTGTTCTCTTAAAAGAAAGACAAAAAAAGTCCCATTCATCTAACACTAAAATTCATGAAGTTATACGAAACTTTGAAATGCAAGACTTATGCCACTTTTCTGCAGCCGAATACACATGATTTTAGCCATGCTTCTAGGGGTCGTAAAGAAAGTGCTTAAATTATTTGAAGGATTTATTTCATGTGTAGCTGCGCTTTGAAAGAAATCGCATTACGACAGATTTTTGTAAGGATTTGAAGCTGTTTCTTTTCATGATTTAAAAAAAAAAAAATATGCTGTTTTTATAAGCTTTTATTTAACCTATTAACCGCCATAACTATAAAGTAGGAATTTTCAAATTTCTTGTTGAAAGTCGCTTGTCACCACAAATTCAGAAAGGTGATTTTCGCTTTATTAAAATATCAAAATTTCTGCCAATAAATAAGGCAATTTTTTTAATTGTAAAATAGTGGTGACAAAGTAATTAATTTAAGCGTGAGCAATTATTTTGACCATTGCGTGAAAGCAACACCAGCGGGTAATGGGTTAACTTGAAACGATCGTATGTATGTCTTTCCAGTTCAAAATTTGTACTGGAAATTCAGCTCACTTTAAAATATGCGATCGAGGTTAAATTTTACATATTGACGTAAATCGCATGACAATGTAATATTATTATGATTTTCAGTGCTTACCATATGTACTTTGTTTACAGGATAGCACAAAAAATTTCGGATAGATTACTGCCAACAAGTTTACTAAAAAGTTTTAGATTAGATAACACAAGACTGCGATGGTTGTGTTTTTTTATTTTTTAAATTATATATTTTTAAAATTAGGATTTTTATCTATTTTTTAGTGCTGAATCAGACAATTATCTTCATTTTTAACCATCATGTCAGGATTTTTCGCAAATAGTAAATTTCAAAATTGAAAAAATAGCTAATACTATAAAATAGAGTCAATGGTTGTATTTTTTAACTTTGACGATTGATTTGTATGTGCTTTTTAGCAATGAATGTAAAAATTACCTTCATATTTAACCATCATGTTAGACTTTTTTGCAAATGGTAAATTTCAAAGTTAAAAAATAGCGAAAATCTGATACTATAAAATGGATGTAAAACTTCTTTTATTCAATTTAATTTTATTTAATTCAAGAATTTATTCAATTTTTGGCTCATACTGGGATTCTTACAGCTAAACAGCTCGGGGATCCGATGATGTGGGAGGTTCAATTAAAACTTTGAACTTTTAAACTTTGAAATTTACAATTTGCAAAAAATCCTGACGTGATGGTTAAAAATGAAGGTCATTTTCGGATTCAATAGTAAAATATACATAGAAATCAATTATCAAAAGTTAAAGAAATAACAATCATGTCTATTTTATACTATCAGATTTCCGTAAATTTTTCACTTTTTAGCTTTCAAATTTACGATTTGCAAAAAATCTGTACTTTGTGATAAAAAATGAAGGCAAGGCCATTTTTGGATTCAGTGCTACAAAATACGTAAGAACTAATTATCAAAAGCTAAAACACATGACACAACACAAATTTGCATCCTAGTATAATCTAATAACATTTCAAAATATGTGTCATTTTGTAAAGAATCGAGGCTGTTGCTTTTCAACATTTTATTTAACGAAAATTCTATTTTTTTTTCCTGTTATATGTTTAGTACAAGCTGTATATTTTGCATTAATATTTCAGAATGATTTTAGATTTCAAATTTATAATGCAATGTTAATTTTACTATCAACTATATTTTTTATATATCTGAAGATTATTTATATTTCTAGTAAATTTGTAAATGACCCCTATTTCACAGCAATAAATATGCTCCAACTTTAAACAGCTATTACTTCGGTCAGTTTTAATCGTAGAATAATAGGACTTTTATTTGTCTTACTTGTAAGTGTAATAGGAAACTTTTACTAACTATAACTTGAAAGACCGGGGAACGACATAAAAAATTAAATTTCGTAATTTTTCAGGAAATGATTCTATTGACCCAAATCACTTTTAAATACTTCTTTACCCCCATTTAAAACATTTTTGTAATTTGAACTATATGGCTATGACTAACGGTTTAGGAATTAGCCATTGGACACCGTTGAGAGTGGACATCCTGTATAGGAAATTTTATTATTGCTCTGATATTTGTAACCAGGGTCTAGGAATTTTTAGTCTCATAGATTCCTCTTCAAAATCTACCTCTAGGTAATCTTAATTTCATTTTTCATTCTGAATCTCATTTTTCATTTGGATGGCCCTACTGGTTCGGATATGTAACTTGTTAAAGCAGAGTTCGTTTTGTTCCAGTGTCCGTACTTTCAATAACTTTATCCCCTTTATCGTCTTGCACCTCAGTTCCCTAACTTTACGCACACAGGATATTTCACATAATTCATCAACGTTATTACCACTGTCTTCAGGATCTGGTTCAGAAGTGGAACACCCAGCAATATAGCAATCATCTTGTAGTGCAATTCAGTGATATATATCAATTTTAATACATTTGAAATAGCTTAATGTCATTAAAATGCACTGCAAACGATTTTTTCCCGTTGACCATAATGTAACGAAACACTTTTGAGTGCCCCCTGTAAATGAACTATTAATGCTACACTCTTCATACTGGATACCAAACATCCCATGGTAAACATCATTAACATATATCAATTGCATGGGAATCCGAGTATATTTACGGGAGTTTGGCATATCACACACTGAGACGACAGAACGACATAAAGCGCAACATGAAGTCAAAAACCGGTCGAAACAAAGAACGAAGTTGTTACAAACTTGTTTTAAACCAGTTTTTCTAGCGAATTCAAGTGACATGTCTTATGTGTCCCCTTAGTGTGTGACTTGCCTTAGAGCGTGAACAGACGGTCTGAGGCACAGACAAACCGCATTCATAAACACTAACTTCATTGGAAAGGCTTAAAAAGTAAAGCACGTTTTTGTACACTGTCTTTCCTGAGTGACTGATGTATGTCTTGTTTTATACCCTAACATAGCTATTTGTGAACTGCTGTTAACTACGTAGAATTTCAATAAACTTACAACTCTTTTTGAATCTCCAATTTCACGAGAACCTACAGGAATTTCTCTAATTTCACACCCTCATCCGCCGTCACCCTCTCTACTTATACTGAACTTCAGTTCGGTGTAAGTGAATTGCGATGCTAATATGTTTGTTTGGATAGGGATCTTTGGAGCTTCATAACTCATGAAGTCATGGAACACTTGTGTTACACGAAAGGGTAAAAGTTCCTTCAGGTGATTTGTAAACAGATTCATTAGCAGCATGGCTATGGCTAGTGATATTTATAAGATAATATTATATATATATATTAATACTGTAATATGTATATATATAGTAATATATATGATTTTATACATATATAGTACATTATTACCTCCGCCAAAAGATATAGTGATTCACTAAACTTCAAAGTTCTATTTTTTTAAATTGGAAATTTGCTAACATTTTAACTGAAAAACGGTTTATTGGTTTAATTAAATTAAACAAATTAAAAGTATGTCCATTATTATTACAGAGTGTAGTACTATATAAAGAACTATCCTTTTGATGATGTTTCGGCCGTTGAATGAAAGACATCTGTTGTAAACGTGTTATAGATAATACCAACCTTATTTTTATGAGAATTTGACTATTTTTTATTCGGAGTTAAACGTTTTACTGTCAAAACTATTTAAAACAGATAAAACATTTTGTTAAATTCGAACTTTTCAGAAAACTTTATGTAATTAAAAAAAATTTAAAATAAATAAATAAATCTTCTAAGTGAAAAGAATAACAATAAGAAAGGAAAATACATAAAATTTAGTATCGTATTTGCAGTAAGTTTTACCTCAATAAAAACGGAAGTTTGGTATTAGGCTTGAAACATTAAATTTAGTTTGGCATGAAGGGAGCCTTGCTTTGATCGAAATTAAACTGAGATATGTATTATCCATCACCACAGTAACAGGCATTAATCGTGGCATTGATTTCGGGATTTGTGAGTATCAATAACGATCAAGAAATCTGAATTATTATAAGAAATTATTACGATAAACGATTTTTCTTTTGCTTTTATTTTACGTTGAATTAAAACAAAGTCACAGTTATTTAAATTCTAATTATTTAGCAAGAAATAGAAATAAAATAACAAATGAAAAAACTGTACAAAATCACAACATGCATTCTTTGGAAACCAATAATTAAATTCTTATATTGTAAAACTTTTTAAATGCAATATTAACCTTCCGCATACCCGACCGGTGCAACAGACCCGATAGGTACATTCAAATTGATTTTTCACATTTAAAAAAAATGAAAATTATGTAAATATGTCACTTTTTCTGGAATGTTCTACTCAAAAGGATAGAACATCCCAGAATAAAAACCCATATTTACAGAAATTTCAGTTTTTAAAATGAAAGTAACTTTATTAAAAATATCTGCGACCAAAATCAAAAAAGTAACCAAGGTGCGCTGTAGAGTCGGACCTCGGCTATCCAATGCAAAAAAAATTATTTAAAAATGTCAAAATGCAAATGAGATATTAGAAAAATCCCTCCCCACAGGATTTAGTCGTTGAGCCAGGGGCTCGTGTGGTTTCATGTCAGCGGACTTGGTAAACTATATATTTTTGGATTCACCGCAACAACAGCACCTCATTTATCCATGATACTTTCGAAACCAGGGTAGCTTATGGGCGCCATATTGGAAAATGGCCGCCGTCGTTGAGTCAGGGGTTCGAGTGGTTTCATGTCAGCAGACTTGGTAAATCACACATTTTTGGTTTCACCACAACATCAGAATGACATTTATCCATGATACATTCAAAAACAGAGTAGCTAATGGACGCCATATTGGAAAATGGCCGCCGATAAACAGGGTGATTGAAAGATTTTCTTGGTTTTGCATGCTACTAAATGAATTGGGCGATTGAAGAGACAATAAGTAAAGGTATGCAGGTGTCAAAAGGTACAACGATGTTCATTCAAAGACCTGCCACAGTCGAAAGATATTTTTGATATCAGGGCAGCATTTCTTCACATGATTCGTGAAAGAACCAAAATTAGTTCTACATCCAGATCTGTCTTTGAGCAGGATCCAGAAAAACAAACGTGATGTCTCATATTTACAGAACATGATTACCAATGAATGGGTAAATCTAGACATGGTAATAGAATCAACTGGAGCAATGACAAATCTAGAAATTGTCGAAGACATGGTCAAAGCTCATAAGATGTCTGAAGAAGCTTACCAAACTTTCAAGAGAGAATATCATTCTGAAGACTCAAAGCCAGACGGGTTTTTCAAACCTCCAAAGATAAAGAAGCTAAAGACATTTTCTGACCTTTTAAAAAGAAACAGATTGTAAAATTTAATAAATCAGAGTTTGTTGCCTAGGCAGAAAGAAATCTGTTTGCTTAGATGACAATCAACGCTGAGCGAAGAAATGTCGGTATGAGAACTGTCTTTCCTACCACCTAGGGCCTCTTCCATAACCTTTAGCAACACTTGATGGTTTAATGCGAAAAACTGAAAAATCAAACTGATGGATGTTATGACAAAATTGCGACTGCTGAAAGAATGCAAATGATGGTGTTGTTAATATCATTGACGGAATATGCTTTGTTCAAAGCTAACGCAGGAACTACAATCATTTATAAAACTAGCAAAGAATCTGTTTTCTAAAATAATACAAGATTTTACATCCTCTCAAAGAATAGATGTTTTATTTGATACATACAGGCAGGTGTCAATAAAAAGAAATGGACGAAAAATATGAACTGTTGGTAATGCTATAAAGGTCATATACTCCTGGACACCCAGTACGAAAATGGAAGCAGCTTCTGTCCAAAGAGGAGAACAAGAAAGAACATTTCATTTCTCAAGAATGACAAAATGAACATTATCTGAAATAGTTGATTACACGAATTATGTGCGTTATCTACGGAGAAAAATGCTATACATTCACGAAATAACTAGTTGAATAATACACTAAATTGACCTGCTTGTCTGGATTTAGAAATTTTATTATTATCTCTATAGTCTATAGATACTGATGTGGCAGTTATCACACTGTTTTCTTTAGAAAACGATTTGAAGAACTAGAAAGGGTTAATATTTGTAAAATGTGGATCCAATGACAGGGTAAAGTAAAGTACTACAACTTGAGTGAGAATTTTAGGTAAAGCGGTATGTAATGCATTACCTGAAATGCATTAACTGTCGAATGCGATACAGTAAGTGCTTTTGCAAGCAAGGTAAAATGATGATTCAGAACACTGAATTTCGAAATGCGCTTAAGGCGCTATCAGAGGAAACAAGCTTGAGCCGTAAGTTTGCCAACTCTATTATGAAAGCACAAATACTCAGATATCAATGAATTGCGCTATATTCTATATATTTTTGCTGTAAAAAAAGAATTCTGTGGAATCGCATCGCCTTCTGCCATACTGAAATAACACTCTACCTATAGATAATGCGATCTAATTACCACGGTGTTGTTTGGATGAAGTGCCTACAGGCTGATCCTGATCTTACATACCCAGATAAATATAGTTGGATTTTTGGAACAGATAGTGAAGGAAAAGGCTATCTAGAGATCCAATGGAATGGCAGTTCTCCTGCTCCTGAAGCTACACTGTAAAAAAAACGACATTTTTATACTACAAAGTACTGTTCATCTCGCGCACAAACTCGATCACAGTTGAATGTACTGTATCTTTCTTTGGTTTCCTGACTATTTAAACATGAAAAATACAGTAGTTGCGTAAAATTAACAGCACAATGTACTGGCAATTTGGACGTCAGTAGTTTGTGCTGTCGTCCAAATGCGTCCAAATTGCCAGTACATTGTACTGTTAATTTTACGCAAATACTGTATTTTTCAAGTTTAAATAGTCAGGAAACCAAAGAAGATACAGTACATTCAACTGTGATCGAGTTTGTGCTGGCAAATTTACAGTGGTTTTTTTACAGTGTATTTTGGAACTGATGTCATGTTCTTGTTCAAGAACATGTGTCTCACCATCATATGCATATATTTTAATAACCTCAGATATACAAGAATATGCAGAATATAGAACTGCTCTATGACGATGGAAGTTACTTGGATACAGGAATGTCAACCAATGATGATGATAGCTGTGAAGAAGACTAAGATCTCTGTTATTTATTAATTCGTTTGGGAAAAGCATCTTTCACATGAATATTATTCGTTTGACACCCCTTTTTGTCAAACAATTAAAATTACCTTAGCAATCAAGAAAATAGCTTAAAAAAGGAAATTTTTACTTTTCTTTTTTAGTGGTATCAAAAACAAGCGATGTAAACATGTTTCCGAAGGTGCATATATGCACCCGTGGTCCCGAAGGGGTTAATTCTTAACAGACTAAGTACAATACTTTCACCAGTATTAAATTTTTCTTGAATTGCTGTGTTTTACCATATGAAAATAATATGCATTAAAATGTGAAACAAGATGTTTATCCCATTGAAAATGTTAATAAACATAAAGTTAAATGTAAAGATAAGCATCATATTAAAATAAAATCTTAATAAATATATAATTTGTATAACGTTTTATGTTTAACAATATTTGTTCTTTCCATTTTTCCATTGAAATCTCTTTAATTATGTGATACTGGCAAAAAAATCATATGTATCTGTGTGCGATAGATGGCGCTCATGTTTTCAATATGGCGTCTATAAGCTACCACAAATTTCATAGTATCATCATAAAATGAACTCCTTGGATCATTGTGAATCCAAAAAGGTATATATCACCAAGTCCTCAGAGATGAAACCAAAATCACTAATTTTGGCTTCTGGCTCAACGACTAATTAGCATTAGCTCGTTAGTGTCTTCGCCGGCAGGGACAGGACCCTTAAGAAAGAAAGAAACGTTTTACAAAAATTCCTTGTTCTTACAGATTTTACTCTATGCAATAAACCTCAATGTAAGTTGATTAAAACAACAATCTTCGAGAGTTTCGAGATTTTTTTAATCATCTTCTTCAGGAGAGAAAAACAAGACGCCAAACTGTGGAAATAAAGTGGTACTCGAGCGCTCGCAGCTGGTCATATATTTCTTTTGACAAAGAGGATTCTCAAATTGAAATTATGCTTGAGGAAAAAACATGAAATAGTGAAATATGCATGAAAGTGCGTAACTCTACAATTATTAAAATAATTGAAAATCAGTTATTTTTATCCTTTTAAAATGCAATTTTTTTTCCTAGTGACATATATTTCTTATATTATTCAAAACTGTTTCTAATCAGATTTTAAAAAAATATTTTTTACTATTAATTAAACAAGCATTTTCTTTGTTTTTCTTAAGGCTGTTCTTAAGTGATCTGCTCAACAAGCTTAAAACGTTTTGACACATTTACAAATTCATTTTTTAACGGAAAGATATAAAATTGGAAATTTCGACCATGGAAGCGATTTGGAATCGAACCTGTGTTTTCCATCTTTTGATCAGTAAATTACCTATTGAGTTATAATCGATTTTGATCACGTGACAAACATGTTTTCACCCATTTTTGAGCGATTATGCCTCTTTCGCGCGGAAATTCGTTCAAAACGTCCACTTTGACACTATTTTCTGAAAGATCTATTGCGTTTGCAAAAAAAAAAAAAAAAACGGAAAAAACAGCTCGATTACATAGTTTCTAAACAACACCTGCTCGTTTCATGCATTTCCGAATAAAAATAAATTAAAAATTTTGTCACAAAGTTATCCTTTTGAATTTGAGAACAGCTTTAAGAATTCATTTAGGAAAAATTCATTTCGTATGATACATTTACCAATTAGAAAAAGTATTAATGTATTAAAGTACACATGGTGTTCCATTACCTTCGGGGTCCAGGCACTCAATCGGTAAAGCACGTAAGGTTTCTGGGTTCGAATCCCATCTCGAGCACTTTTTCACTCAGGTGGAAAAAATCCAATTCGTATAAAATATTTTTTTTTAATTATTTCTTTCAGATTAATTTAGCACAAGAAGATCAAATAGTAATGTTTATTACACGCCCTACTCCGCCCCGCACTTCAATTTCTTTTTTCTTTCTTTTTTTTTTTTGAGGAGGACGGGGGGGGGGGGGCACACACATTAGAATGATATTTTGGAAATAAAGTCAGCTTTAATAGAATCAAAATCTGTTATTTTGAAATAAAATAGCGTATTTTAATTTATTAAAACTGGCCAGTCTACAAGAAAAGAACCGATTCCTAAGGAATCGTTCCTTTTCGGAGTCGGTACAATTCGGACCGACTCCGAGGAATCGGTCCTTTTCGGAACGACTCCAAGGAATTGGTCCTTTTCGGAGTCGGTACATTTCAGAACGACTCCGAGGAATCGGTCCTTTTCGGAGTCGGTACATTTCGGAACGACTCCGAGGATTCGGTCCTTTTCGGAGTCGGTACATTTTGGACCGATTCCGAGGAATCGTTCCGAAAAGGACCGATTACGAGGAACCGTTCCAAAAAGGACCGAATCCGAGGAACCGCTCCGAAAAGGACCGATTCCGAGGAACCGTTCCAAAAAGGACCGAATCCAAGGAACCGTTCCGAAAAGAACCGATTCCGAGGAACCGTTCCAAAAAGGATCGAATCCGAGGAACCGCTCCGAAAAGGACTGATTCCGAGGAACCGTTGCAAAAAGGACCGAATCCGAGGAACCGTTCCGAAAAGGACCGATTCTGAGGAGTCGTTCCTTTTCGGAATCGTTCCGAAAAGGACCGATTCTTTTTTATAGAATGGAGTCGTTCCTTCAGTTTCACTGCCGGAATCGTTCCTTTGGAGTCGTTCCTCAACAAATGACACATCTCTAGTGTATTGTCATATGACGGCCGTCTGTAAGTGTTGTGATGTGTTTGTGAATTGATTATTAAATATTTATCTGTTTACGATACCTTGTCAGTTACGAGTTATGTTAATTATTATTAATTACTTACTAAATATACAAAAAGTGGCGACGAGCGAAAATAAGGTATGGTTTCACCGGAAAAAGTTTAACGAAAATGATACTCGTACCGGTGGAAATGGCTGCTTACGTTTTTAAAGTTCTACGCTTATCTGCAATAAATACTTCAATGTATTATTATTAAGTCATCATCATTACGGCGGTGGTAACTGACACTTCATTTTTTCTCTTTTCTGCTTTCAATGAAGTAACATGTTTACTCATTTCAAAGAATATGATGAAAAAGTAGAATCGTTCACAACTTACGTGAAAAGATTGGAATAAAATTTCCTTCTGCATGACATAACAGAACAGAAAAAAGTTCCTGCTATTTTATCATTGTTAGGACCAAAATTATATGGTTTATTATGTGATTCATGTGTACCTAAGAATTCTGAAACTGAAAAATATAATGCAACTGTTGATAGTCTGCTTAAACACTTAAGCGCCGCCCCAATAATTTCATTGAGAGAATTAAATTTAGAAAATGTTTTCAGAATGGAACTGAATCAATTCAAGATTTTTCTGCTAGATTAAAAAAGTGTACTTCATTTTGTTCATTTACTGGTGATACTCTAAATGAAAATTTGCTGGAACAGTTTCTGCGCGATTTGAAAAATGAAAGCATTCAGAATAAATTGATTACACAAGTTGATGATTTAAATTTCGAAAAGGCTGTTGAGAAAGCTTTAGCTGTATATAATGTAGATATTGAAATTGTTGAAAGTAAGCATAAAAATTTCAATGTAAATAAAATTTTCAGTACGAAAAATATACAAAACAAGAAATTGCAAAATTGTTCTCAAAAACAGAATGTCAACAATCAGGTAAATAATACACATTCTGACATGAATAAAAATAAATTAAAATGCTATCGATGTGGAAATTACTCACATTTAGCAGATTCATGCCGATTTATTAATGTTACTTGCAATCTTTGTAGGAAAAAGGGCCATTTAAGCAAGGTATGCAGAAGTACGAATTCTCAAAAACAGTTTAATTCTTTAAATACTGTAAATGTTTTATCTGTAAAGTATGATAAAGGTTCAAATCCTATTAAGTTTTCTGTTTTCATTGAATACAAAGCTAGAGCTGATATGAATTAGATACTGGATCTGGAATTTCTGCTGTTCCTTTAAAAATATTTCGCAGAATTTTTCCTAAACATAAAATTTTTCCTCTAGATGTTCAGTTAAAAACTGCAACTGTTGAAATTTTCAAACCTGTAGGTTATGTTGAAGTAAATGTTACTTATGGAAATAAAACTAGAAAGGTAAAGTTTTATTTGAAAAAAAAGATAATTTTTCATTATTATTTGGTAGAGATTGGGTATCTAAATTTATATTTTTCCACATAATTTAAAATCAGTATGTGTGAACGAAGTTGTAAATTATTCTGATAAATTACAAGGTTTGTTGCGGGCATTTTCTGATTTATTTACTGATAAGGCTGGGGAGATAAAAGGTTTACAGGCAAAACTTTATCTTAGAAAAGAAGCTACACCCATATTTTGCAAATCTAGGACTGTCACTTATGCACTACGTGCAGCAGTAAATGAAGTATTACAAAGATTACAAGACAGAATATTATTAAACCAGTTACAAACAGAAAGTGGTCGACTCCTATAGATCCAGTGGTTAATCCTAATGGTAAAAGTCGTGAATGTGGTGATTTTAAAGTAACATTAAATAAATTTCTGAAAGTTGAAAAGTATCCTTTACCTGAAATAGAAGATATGTTAGCTACATTAGGTGGAGGTGTACATTTTACAAAAATTGATTTAAGTCAAGCTTATCTTCAGTTATCTGTAGACGAACAATCACAAGAATTATTGACCAATTATGCACCAAAAGGATTATTCCAATTCTTTAAGTTACCCATGGGTCTTGCTAGTTCTCCTGCTATATGGCAAAGAAAAATTGAGCACAATTTAAGAGGAATTGAGGGAGTTACAATTTTTGTAGATGATATAGGGGTTACAGGTGAAACACACGAAATTCATTTACAAAGATTAAAGCAAGTATTAGAAAGATTAAAGGATTATAACGTTAGAATAAATAAAGAAAAATCATTCTTTATGGCAGATGAGATTATTTATTGTTGTTATAAAGTTGATAACCATGGTATTAGTAAAACACAAAATAAAATTGAAGCAATTTTAAATGTTTCAAGACCAGTAAATGTATCTCAGATTAAAGCTTTTCTAGGCTTAGTTACATATTATGCTAAGTTTGTACCAAACTTATCTACTATTTATTGCAATATATTATTGCAATATATTATATTATTGCAAATTCTTTAAATAATTTGCTTAAGAAAGTTAAGTTTAATTGGTCTTATAAGTGTGAACAAGCATTTAAAATAGTGCTCCCGATGGGATACGTATTTCAGTTATACGTTTAACCTTTAATTGCATGAATTATTTTTTTAGAATTGTGTTTTTTACTTTTATATTAAGGATTAGACACCAGAAATCTTAAGATAGATTTTTAACTTTATTTAGTAGCATATTTATGTAATTTTTAGAGGATTAATATTTCTATATAAATATAGTGGTTGTAAGAACTTAATTTATGCATTAAAAATTAAATAAAAAGGTGATGGAAATTTACATCACTTCAAAATTAAGGGTTAAACGATATACGTATAATACGCTTCTTTGAAATACGAATACCTTAAATTATACGTTTAAACGTATCCGGATACGTATAAGGGTACATCGGTTAAACGTATATTTAAGCATACGTACATTTAAAATATACGTATATTTCAAGTACCGTATCTACTTTTAATAACAATGGACCTCATCAGTCTTACGTAACTGAAGGGAGAATAAGCCGGAAATCAGTGGCGTTATCGTAGCAATCTGCATATTATGTTTCCTATATAAAATCTTGTTATTTTTTTCTTTAAATATTTTCTTTTATTTATTTTCTTCTAATTTTCATTAAATTAATTGATAAAATGTTATATAAATTTTCTGGAACAGTTTAAATTGTTTTGTAAATAAATAATAATTGCTGAAAGTGGCCATTATAGGTGTTTTAATTATGTTCTCATAATGCTTTACAAAATAAGTGTGGTATTGGTTCTGTTCACGAACTGCTTGTCGGAGTAAACATGATCATGTATGCCTATTAAGAAAGACGTGTTTTGGAAGGATAAGGAGATGTAGTTGTTGATTTTGCCTGTTCTGAACGAGATTTTCAGCTACAGGTAACATAGTAACATCAAAACGTAGTTGTTTGAATTCCGAAAATGTTAATATGTTAGTGTTTTTATTTCAAATCCGAAAGTTATTACCGTGAATTGGAAAAGTACTTGCGCAAATTTTTACTTTGAATTTATTTAGATTTTTTTGTTACTCACGTGGTATTGAGATCAGATACCCAATTATATCTATATATGGTGTATATATAATATATACAAATTGTGTTCATTGTAAGTAACAAGCAAAATTAAACACTTTTTGAGCAAAGAATGAGAGTATAATTCTTTCAGATTTATTGTGAATCCTTGTTATGTTTTTTTTTTCTTTTTAATCTTCTAAAATTTCTTTATCCGTGTGTGTTATACTCAAAATTGCATCCGGGCGTAAATGTTTTTATTTCTACGGAGATGATGTTTTCTACTCTGTTAATGTATAATGAAAATCCGATTTTTAAATCATGATACTCATGGTAATTTTTATGCAAAATGTAAGGCATTACGCTTAAGATTTGTTAATATTGTCATACATAATTTTTCGTATGAAGTACCTATAAATTTCGATTACTTATAGACTGGCAAATAACGAACTTGCAGGTTTTAGAACCCAATTACACATTCTTGAAATGACTTGACTTCTCTTTTCTTTCTCAGATTAAAATATATTTTCAAAATATTTTAAATTTAGAAAACAATATTCTTAAATAGAATAAAAGTATTATTACAAAACTTCCCAGGAGTTCGATTGATCAATGTCACTATAAAACATAAAGTAAATATAATTCTGATCTCTGGCCGCATGCAAAAATAATGTGCAAAGTGCCCATGCCATAAATCAAAAGAAGCTGTGCTACAGATCTGCGAAAGGCAATCCACTACCAATAGTAAAACATTTACTAATTAAAAGCTTAGTTTTTAGGAAAAACAACCAAAATCTAAACAGAGCAAAAGTATTCCGATTTTTTAAGTACCTGTGCGCCAACCAGAGAATCTCCAGAACCTTCATTGAACAAAGAATCGCGATGGCCCCGTTAAACCACTCTATATAGGGGACTCTAACAGAGGATATTTCTCAATCTTTTTAATCCGCATATAAGCATTAAAACATCTATTTCTATGCCTTAAATGCAAAATGTTTAGGCATTTATACCCTTAACCGCTTGGGTAAGATCCGTATATACGATGTACCGTACATGCTGTTTTGCATAATACGTATAACCATCGTAGCCATATTATACGTATCTGAAATGCGTACCTCGTATAATACGCATTATACGTATAAACGTATAAACGTTTAATAGGATGTACTAATTAAAAGTAAAAATAAAAAAAAAGAAATTACTTCTGACAGGGTTCTTACTCACTTTAATCCTAAGTTACCTTTAGTTTTAGCTACTGATGCTTCTCCTTATGGTATCTCTGCAGTTCTTTCGCATATGATGCCAGGTAACACTGAAAAACCAATTGGGTTTGTGTCCAGAACTTTGAATAATGCAGAAAAACGTTGATAAAGATACATTGGCTATTATATTTGGTGTGAAGAAATTTTTTCAATATTTGTATGGCAACAGGTTTACCTTATTTAATAACAGTAAACCTTTAGTGTCCATTTTTTCTCCTTCTAAAAGTATTCCTGTTTTATCGGCTGCTAGAACGCAAAGACACGCAATTTAATTACAAACGTTTCAATATAATATCCATAAAAAAAAAACTACTAATCACGGAAATGTTGATGCTCTTTCACGACTTCCTTTACGTAGTGAAGATTTACTTCAGCAATTAAATTCGAATGATGCAATTGATAAATCTGAAATACTTCAAATTTATCAACTCTCTATCTTACCATTAACTTCGAAATCTATTGCTTCAGCTACAAAATCTGATCCCCTTTTACGTCACTTTTTTCATCATGTCATTTCTGGTTCTGAAATTCCTAAAAATGTACTTTTTGGTGGTAAAAAAGAAGAATTTACTCTTCTACATAGTTGTATTTTAAAAGGATGTAGGGTAGTTATCCCTGAAATTCATAGAAACCAAATATTAAAAGAATTACACTTTGTTCATTTTGGTATAGTTAAAATGAAGTCTTTAGCCCGTAGTTTTGTATGTTGGCCAGGATATTGAAGATCTTGCACGAAATTGCATTACTTGTGTAAATTTGAAAAATAATCCTCCCAAACTTGATACACATCATTGGGAATGGCCTACAGCTCCATGGCAAAGAATTCATATTAATTATTTTGCTCCTGTTATGGGAAAATTGCTTCTTTTAGTGGTTGATACCCATAGTAAGCCAGAAGTTTTTATTGTTCGTAGTACAACTTCAGAAAATACCATTACTGGTCTCTCTTTACTTTTTGCACGATACGGAGTTCCATACGGTATACACGCTTGTGCATAATTCAAAATATCTCAATTTCACATGCACACTGCAACCAACAATGGTAGATCAAGACGTGGAGTTGTGGGGGTCATGGATACCAGGATTTCCAAAAAGGCATTTTCGCTTACTTAATCGCGAAAATAGTGGTATCAGTTTGGGGCAATGATGATTAATGTTTTTACGCCAAGTGTTTCGCCACTTTCCTTTTTTTTTTTGTTAAAAAAAAAAAAAAAAAAAAAAAAAAAAACATCTGGAAGGAAACAAGAAATGGAAAAAAGAACATAAATTTTTTGAGAAGAATTTAGCTTTTCTGCAACTAATAGTTAATTCGATTTATAAAGCGTTTAAGAAACGGCAAGAAAACATCAATAGAGATAGATTCTTCTGAACATATTTCTTAATATCTCCGAAACTGTCTCTTAACTCTTCTAAATACAAAAATTTCCTAACCCAGAGCACAAAATTTTTTTAGTATTGTTATGGACATCTTTTGGAATGTTTATATACCATTTCTTCTCATCTCGTCAGAACACCTACTTCTTCTATTGAAAATTCCACTACGGAATGATTTACAATATTCCTAGCAATCATGAAAGTCCTCGCTTGTATTCGTTCTTACGGTAAAGTGTGCAAAGAGAAAAACTAAATTTCGGACTGAAAAATAAAGTAAAAACATTACGGAATAATTTGAACTCCCTTCGATTTTTTAAATATTAAGATTCTGAAAAGTGCTGTTCTTTGCAAAGTTCAGAAGGCTTCTATGAGACGGGGATCGTAACTCCTATAAAGGTATTCGTGATTGTTCCACTGTACTATGTGTATATTTTCCAGATACGTGTTTAAAAATCTATTTATAAGAGTATGTTTTCCAGATACGTGTTTAAAAATTTATTTAAAATTGTATGTTTTCCAGATACGTGTTTAAAAAATCTAAAGATGATAAAGTAAAAAAAATAAATAAATAAAGCAAGCTGGCAAAAGAAAATTTTATGCTATTATATTAATTTGTACTCTAAAATAAACTTGTGGAAATTGTACGAAATTAGTTTTATCAGAGTACTTAAAGTAATTATTTTTTAAAAATTACAAAAATAGCTTGATTAAAGCTTAATTATGTATTTTTAAGGTCTATTTGTTTTTTACATCCAATATATAAAAATGTAAAATAAAATGGTACTCACAGTTATAAGATTCAACGATTAAGAATTAAGACTTAAAGCGGATTTTATGTACTAAAATCTGTTCTTTTTTTAAATAGTTAACGCAAATATAGCAGAAATATAATAAAAAATCAGATTTTAAAAATAAGTTAAATTCTAGTGCCACTGGAAGTGTGAAAAATATCTGAAATCAGAGAAAAACTTTAAAAAATATAGAATCTTGTATTTAAAGAAAACAAAAGAGACTTAAACATCTTGAACATAGAACTATTGTACACTTACAAGAAAAAAACATACCAAAGACATATAAAACAATGAAATTTTAGTTCCTTTCAATGAAAATCAAAACACCAGAGCATGCATTTGTTATAAGAATCTCTTTTAAAAAGAGGAAGATGAAATGTGGTGTTTACAACTCAAGAATTCAGTGTAAGCGTTTTTTTTACTGGAAGTTATTGATTCTAAAAGTCTTTACATAACATATTTTACGCTCTGAAGAATTTAAAATTCTTAGAACTTGAAACTTTTAAACCTTCAAAGAATATATATATATTTAAATACATTTTTTATGTTTTTCAAATTTGTTTGTTTAATGCTTGTAAGTTGTCTAGGCAGATGTTAGTATATCAATTTATACATTACTCGGTGAAATGTAATTCAAAATGCATCAGAGTAAAAAAAAAATTGTGTCGCTTAATATATTGTTTTTTCACATTAAAATATTTTCCTGGAAAAAATTCTTAATATGGATATTTTTTCCTAACAAAAACTAGTCGGATGTAGCAAACCTAAAACTTTCTTATATTTCATATATATTAATACTGCAAAATTCGCTATCACAGTGACAAAGTTAAATAATAATCTATGCTCATATTGAAGATTCTAAAGGTAGGAAATTCCGTGCATTAGTTCTTGAGATATGACAATCGCTAAAACCGTGTAAATCCTGAAACATGCAGAATAGCAACGCTGATAATTAGGTTATTTACAGCAAACCTAATCAGCAATAACTTATGTCGACCTCTAATTGAATCTGTAGTTTGATGAAAATCCATGCATTAGTTTTTGAGATAGAGCTAGTGCGGAAATAATAAAAAAATTCTGCATAGGAGCGCCACCTGTTCGGGGATTTACCCCCAAACTAAACGGCATCAACCTGTATCAGAGACTAGCTGAATCTGAAGTTTGATGAAAATTTGTGCATTAGATCTTGAGATAAAGTTATTGCGATAATCGCGAATAATGCAGTATAGCAGCACCACCTGTCGGACGATTTACACCAAAAAGTAATCAGCACCAAACTCTATCAAGGACTAACAGAATCTGAAGTTTTGTGAAAATTCGTGCATTAGTTCTTGAGATACAGCTATTGCAGAAATCGTAAAAATGAAGCATACCAGCGCCACCTGTTGGGAGATTTACACCAAAAAGTAATCAGAACAAATTTATACCAGGAAAAAACATAAACTAAAGTTTTATTAAAAGCCGTTCTTTAGTTTTTGATATAGAGTGCCCATAAAATTTGTATCACATACAGAAAGATAGACTCATAGACAGACATTTTGTGAAAACATGTTTTTTGGAATATCTGACCCCTAAAACATGAAATCCGTCGAAAACCGTAATTCGAAAATTTTCAGAAATCCAATACTTTCTTCTTCAAAGATAGAAGAAAGTTTTGGATTTGTGAATTTTTTCTTCTTGTAAAGATAGAAGAAAGTAACAAGAAAAGTATTTGCTTTCATTTCCAAATTTAGTAAAGTTTTTACCAAATATAGTAAATTTTAAGAGAACCTTGGCATGTTTCACCATATAACAAGTTTGACAAACCGCCCTTATTTTATTAATAAAATGTACAATTTGTGTACATACTTTCCACTTTTACTTGTACTATAATATCATTTTAAATAGGTGATAATTCATCACATTTATATTAACAAATGATCATGCATAAAAATCAAATCATCCGGCCTTATCCCACTTGTGGGGTGAAACGGTATGGATATGTATTGGATGATCGTGGAAAATCTTAGTTTAGTCTGTAATATTTCAATTATAAAGGTAAAGGTTTATTATTTAAAAACGAAAAGGCAAATTATCTTCACTAAAATTTGAGAAAATATAGAAAATTAATTCACCTCTTTATCATCTTTGTAAAAATCATAATTTTGTTCATATAGTTTTTACTGCCTTTCCTTCAACATTATGCATGACATCTCTAATTATTGTTTTACATTTCCTTTTGAATTTCACATAGGCCATCTGTTTTTAAGCCCCTGAAACTATGGATTTGAGAACAAGACGTAAAAATGCTCTTTTAAAATCTACCAAAATTTTTATTCTGGGAAATAATTCCTTAATAAGTATGCTGCACATAATAATAATTTCAATAACGTCAAATGTATTCTTATTTGAGGATATTACAAACTAGAATAAGTAAAGTAATAAATTGATAAAATATTTTTTAAATACAGAAATTAGAAAAATGCAGTATGGAGATATCGTAATGACCTCTTCACCTTCTAGCCAAAATCTAAGTATTTCAATCAGTACGCGCTAAATGCTGCTCAAATGGCATGAAAACTGAGATATCAGTTTCACCCGACTATACGATTTTACTTTATTTAGCCCTATATAATATCGCTTTTAAATGAAAAACAATTTTGTCTATAATTTTTTCAAAGTCTTTAATTTTCCCGTAGTGTCTTTGTTAAATTTGCCTTTCTTTTTTAAAGTGGAAGAGTGTGACCATGTTATCATACTTATAAAAGTATACATTTTTAATATTATTAAATGTATCTTCAAAATTCGATGATATAAACATATATAATGTAATTTCATTGTATAACGAAAAACTTAGATGTTATTCCCTCTCAAAAAAAAAAAAAAAAAAAAAAAAAAAAAAAATGCACAGATTAGTGAAAAAGGTGTCAAGCATATGAATTCTACCCTATCTGATATTATTATATGAAAATGTTATCTATTCGTGTATTGTTTAAAAGATCAATTGAATAGGTTATATATATTATTTGTTTCAATGAATTTCTTGCATAAACAAAAAATTATATAACCTTGACTAACAGAGCAAAGCTTATATGTAACGCTGTTGAGTGTCGATTACTTGTGCTCTCATGAAACGAACGTCTAATTATCAGAACTTCTATCAATAACTTTTTTTCATTATTACCATGAAACATGGTATTGTTATTTTTTTAAGAAACAAAGTGCAAGTACCAACAGATTCTGAAATAAATAACATTAGAACTGAAATTTATGAGAAAATAGAAATTCCCGTGTCTACAGGGCATCATTCAATGTGATTATTGCAAAGAAAGTTTTAAGAAATGAAAGTGGTTATGGGATGCAAATTCCTTAAGATGCCATAAAAAGAGCTTTATCTTATTTCAAATGTCACTCCTGAGAATAGCCGAAATTCGCCATGAACAGAAGAAATCTTCCACAAATTTTATTTAAAACTTTTTTTTTGTGGTGTAAGGTCTGGTAAATAAATAGAATACATTACTTTCATACGACCAATCTATTAAAAACGACCCACTTTGTAAATGTTTATCTTAAACGGAAAGGTTAATAGAAAGAGGGCACTGGAAATATAGCTTCATTATCAGCGATCATCAACGTAAAAGGAACACTGGCCTTATGGTAAAAAAAAAATCCTATCATATGGGGGGTTCCTAATCTAAGACATACTGACAGCAAGAATAGTTGAAAATCTGTTGCAACTTGAATATTTCACAGCGGTGATGCAGACACTTTACCTTTAAATTTTCAATCTTTGACTATGTCTTACATCGTGTTTTAATTTATTCGAAATTTTGCGTATCCAATCTAACCTTGGTTTCATCAGATTCTTTTAATGGGTTATCAATTATGTATTATGAACTGTGGCGGTTTACTTTTTGTTTTCTAGAGATGGACCTGGAAAAAGTTTAAGTTCACAGTCTAACTTCTATGACAATGAATATAAATATGACATATAACTATATAACTATGACAATGCCTTTCAAAATGCCATTGATGTTTAAGCGTTCTCGAGTTAGCGTCATATATTTTTAGTGAGGTAAACATGTCAAGTTCATAACCAAATAAAGAGCACCTGCAGCACGAACTGCTTTTCTTATTAAATCAAAAGCAAAACAGGCGAAAACAATCTTATACTTTTAGAAACTTATGGTTGCAATGTAGTAACGCAAGATCAAGGATTAACCCAGGACAGCAATCAACATCGACCTCACCACTGAATTGCTTTTAAAAGAAGACAATTCTGTGCATATGTTGAGATCGGAATGGTGTCGTGCGCCATGAGCTTCTAAAATCAGGTAAAGCAATTAACACCGTTCCATACCCTCAAAGAATGATCAATTTTATCCAGGCGATCCTAAGACGATCAGAATGTGTTCAAGACATGTAAAAAGGATTTTGATTCACGGCACCTGCCCCTCACACACAGCCAAAATGGGTATAAACACCACTTTTATATTTGGATGTGAAATCTTGCACACTGCCGTGCTCAATAAACTTTTTCTCATCTGACTATCACTTTTTTTTTTAACCAATGTGCCACGCACTGTCAATGAAACACTTCAACAATTATGGAGATGTCGAAAAATGGCTTGATGACTCGATAATCACCTTATCCGTTGAGTAATTAAAAACTCTCATGAGCATAAATTCACAAGTAACATGAAATAAAATTAATAATCCTTGGCTCACTGTGTAGGAGTAAATTTAGTGTTAAGGAAAAATCCAAAACAAAAAACAGCTATTGAAGTGTCAAAATACATTTGGACTTTTACGCACAGATGAGTGGGAAAGAACCGTGTACTATTCTCATTTATACTTCTTAACATAGTCAAGCATAAAGTTATGTACCAGAAAACGGCCAATTTTAATTTTATTATTAGTTTCATTATAGTTTTTATAACATATTTTTTTAACCTCGCGATTTGCACAAAAATCTATCTCACATATCAACATATTTCATATATCAAAATATATCAACAGTAAAGAAAGTAAAATTGGTTTCTAATCAACATTGAAAGTTGACAATGAATATTCATTCTTGATAAGACATAAGACATTTTTGTTAACAATGAAAATATACATGGCTCTTTAAAGCATGCAAAATATTATAATTTTACGAAATTGTACAAAGCATAAGAACTATTCATTCTTAATATCCCGTTGGCACTGAGCAGTAGAAATAATGCCTACTCTTTTCTCTGAAGTCTGATACTGTTTATGAAAACGCTGAATGTTATTCAAATATAGTACGGTTAAATATTTAAGACACGTTTTTAATGCGAGAAACATACTTGAAGATAATTTTATATTATCTCTGCAGTTATTGTATGACTAGAATATTGAAATCTAAATAGATGCATTGAAAAGAAACTATCAAATGTATATTTAAAAGTACCACATATCTTGTTACTATTGCAGCCTTTTTTAACACGTTCGCTGCCACAGTTGAGATTGCATCTGTTCACACACGAGAAGATCATATCTGCATTTTTATGCTTTGAAGTTATTTTCTGTTGCTTTCCATTCCAGTACGCCAAGTGCATTATTTAGTCTCGTTTGTTATCCAAACAACTGCAAATTGTATGTATTTTCTATGGGAATACTCGTAATTGTGGATTTAGATAAGGAGATAAATAACGAGATATCTCCTAGCATGAAATAAAACTCATTTCGCCAATTACGACTATTCACGAAGATGACAGCGAATGTATTAAGAACCGAGAGTAATGCTAAAACATAGTGATAGCAATAATACATCCAAGTCTTTTGCAAAATAAGATTAAAAACTTTAATTCGTTTCATAATTAAACAGCAAAATCCTTATGGAACCAGGGATTTATTCATGGCGACACAGTAAGGAGAGTTTCTTAAATTGTTCTTTTTTAAATTGTTTCATTATAATCTTTAAAATATGTTTCATGGCCATTTAAAAAATAATACCACAATAGGAAATTATTCATTTTCAGAGCTAGCATAAAAAATGGTATTCTAAACTAAGCGAATGAAAATATTTTATTACCTTACCAATAAACATATTCTTGTTTGAAAATAAAATTGTATCAGCTTTTTAATATTACTAGTCACGTCACATTTCTCCGAACACGTATCCGGCATTCACCTGAAAGTATCTCGAATATCCGCAATAAAGTCTAAACAGAGTAATAAAATTACAACAGTGTTTTTAAGCACTCGAGAGGCCACATTTTATTATTCACAAGAAATTTAATTTGCTCCTGACATTTTTATTCTTCTTTGCGATGTAAAAAGAATGATCAACTTTAATAAATTTATTATTATTCGGCACGTGTTTGATGTATTTCTTTTAACAAGTATGCGAATTTAAATTTTCAGAATTAAAATAAGATATTCTCATTCACATTGAAAAAAAAAATTACTATTGCTAGCAAATTATTTTTCTTCATATTCTTCATCTTCTTGTTATCATTACTACTATTATTGTTACTATTATTACTATTACTATTATTGTTATTATTATCATTACTACTTATTATTATTACTATTATTATTATTATTTTATTATTATTAGTTGTAATGATAATAATTGTATGGGTATTTTAGTCAGAATTTTTTATACCTGATTGTTTAAACTTTATACTGATTTATAGAAACCATAGTATTAGCAAACAGATTAAGCGAAAAATATGATTTTTTAAAAAATATATTCTGAAATAGAGTAAATAAATCAAGTGCGGTTTTTATTATTTCGAATCAGAAAATATTATTTGAAAAATTATTCAGATGGAGATTTAATTTTTCCTTTAAAAATATATGATATTGACTTTATTAGTTATTTTTTTATTCCATTTTTGAAGTTTCGATAAAAATGTGAAAGAATTATTTTATTGTTCGTTATTTATATGTCAATAGAAATTTTCAATTAAGGTTGCCAGTCTTGTAATAGGGTTGTACTCGTATATATATTTAAAAGATGAGGCTGTTTTTTCCGCTATTGTCTGCAATTTTGATAATTATTTTTTTTAATGAAAGCTGTTCATTTGTACAAGAGCCCATACTAGCTATTTTTTTAATTTATTTCCATTTTTATATTTTATTTTTAATTTTAAATGCATTTTGTGAAATTTCTTTAAAATGATGGCAATCTGATTACTTCCATTATTGCAGAGAAACGAGTGAATGAAGTTTGGGGCCCACCGTGGCTGAGTGTTTAAGGCACTACAACGCTAATAACTTGAGAGTGTAGGTGGGCTGCGGGTTCAACTCCCGCTGGCTCCATTGTACACTCTCTGTAGAGCTCCCGGATGTAATTCTCTGGTGCTGTAAATTTTCATGTTCTATCGTCCTCGTTTATTCACGATGACTTATAAGCGGGCCCCTAATATCCTGCACACAAGTCAGTGATATGTGTTCTATAAATAAATAAATAAATGATGTTTGTTTATTTTTATTGATTATATCCTTATTGATGCCATTTTCGCATTATAATTACAAATAACATTAAAAGATTTTAACATAAAATGACGCCATACTTTAAAAAAATCGCATTTACCTCGTAAAACTATTACATTTCAATATTTTTTTCATTTAATTGATACTGATGTGACGCTAAGCGAAATGCATCACTGAAATGAGAGAAATATGAAAGAAAATGTCGTCATATTTAAGAGAAAACTGACATTTTCTTTGATAAAACTAAATATTTTTCCACAAATGTATCTAAAAAGGCATAAATTTCTTGAATTTTTACACGCCGATTCTGAAATTAGAACCTCAAGTCAAGAATCCGAATATTTACATCCAAAGTTGTAGCTTGCAAACTTGACTTCAAATTTGGAAAAATATTTAGTAATAAACTATTGCGCGTCAACATATCATTGAAATGGTGAATACGGGTATGAGAAGTGCGTATGTCAATTTTGAGATGGTAAAAATGACGTAAGGTTTAGATTTCATCCAGAGAAAATAATTCTATGATTGTGTCAGAGTGAAATATTTTTGCGGATTTTTCATTCCATAATACTTTGGATAAGAGCCATAATTGATAATTTCACCATATTTACTTATCTTGATTATATTTTACTAATTAATTATATGAATAAAATTTAATTTTTCAAGAATTTGGAAAAGTTGAAGTATAAGAAAATTGTATTTAGGTAACTTTAGATTACAGTACTATTTGTTTTAAGAGTCAGACTAAGCAATGCTCGATGGATTTTTTATTGCAGTTATTGTTCAATATAACTGTCATTATTTCCATTCGTCGAAATTCGATGGGTTGCACCTCGTTTTTTATTAACATGTAATGCCATGAAGTTACACTCTGTAAAACTAATTAAACTTCTAGCTTCTACGATAACGTAGAAGGGTTGACATTTGTTTGTACATCATTTTAATTTATGTAAGAGGACTCAGACAAAGTACCGTTAAATAATATCAATAAGCTATTTTGAAAAAAAGCATTAGAATGTTATAATAGGTTGTTGTCCGAATATGTTTAAAATTCCAGCAAATACTACCTCTAAAAATTCCCAAGTACAGCGGTTATTTGCAAGTTCTGGTAGCTTTCAGAAACTAGTGATCTTACGGTATTTTTTAATCATACAGTTATGACATATAATTATTTTGCTTTATTTTTCCAGAACTTAAAAAAAAACAAAACATTTCATGTTAGGCCCCTTGTACAATGACTCCCCAAACTACCGTATGTGCTATTCGTATTTCATAAATCAAGACAATTTTTTCTGTAATCAGGGTTGTCAGTTTGGCTTAGATTTTTATTAAGAAAATCTCTTTTCGTGCCAGAAATTAAAGCTAGTATTTTTTACTTTATGTAATGACAGAAGTTTTGTGATTACATAATGTAAAGTACTTCTTTCAAAATTTCCTGTGTGAATTTGAAATAACGAAAAAAAAAATAATTATCATACCCTTAGATATCACCTGGCACACGCTCTACTTTCGTTGTCTTTTAATATCCCATGCACGTGACATTTTATGGATTAAATATTACACAAGAACATTATGTTGCTGTTGTTATAATACAAACAAATTATGCTAATCTTTTCAGCCTTTTGCGTGCATTTGACTTATTGTAAACTGAATCATCGAGGGTTTAAGATCAGTAAAATTGTTTGCAACTGATCCACATATCCTCCGTGAATACGATGATGTCGGGCATTTCAAGCAGAGGAACGTACTGCAACTCCGCAAAATTTCAAGAAGCCTAAACGTAAGTTTAACAATAACTAAAAATAACGGAATTTTTTTTTTTTTTTTTTTGTAATCATAAATTAGGTTTACCGGCTGGTTTTTAAATTTTGCTGGATTTAGTTGAATGTCCTTATCGTCATCACGAAGATAGA
This sequence comes from Maratus speciosus, assembly GCA_963932465.1. Classification (NCBI taxonomy): domain Eukaryota; kingdom Metazoa; phylum Arthropoda; class Arachnida; order Araneae; family Salticidae; genus Maratus; species Maratus speciosus. The sequence goes on along the minus strand of OZ010788.1, from coordinate 349,976,388 downwards.
GTACGAAGGTAATTATTTAACAAATTTATTCAAACTAATTTATTCGTTTTTGTTGAACTTCAACGACGGTCTTTGCTGAAAAGGACGAAATAAATCAATTCAAGTAGAGTAAATTAAATCTAATATGAGACAAAATAGCAAACTTTTCCAATTAATTGTGATCGAATGATTCTAGGTATAAATAAAAAATACTTGAATGTGTTTTTTTATTTGATTATGTGCTAAAAAAGATATGTTTTGCATAAAATTAAAAGTAAAAAATAAATAAAACGCTACCTAATTTAGTACTATCGAAGGTGCTGATTATTTTTAAGTATTTGTAAGTGCTAAGAAACAAGACAAGTTCTCTCAATGTTCACCCAGATCTACTGCTTCAGTTGTATTAAACTTAAACTACAACACAAAGCATATTTTTATGAAGATTTAGTAGTAAACATACTATTGTATAACACTTGTTATTGAAAAAAAAATATATATATAAACAAACTTGACTGTTAATTTATTGTAGATTAGTTCTTATATAGTCAAGAAAATTGTAAGTAATTTTCCTGTTTTGAATGTAGTTTCAGGGAATGTCAGGACAGTAGCTATGGAAGCCTTATAGATTTTATTAAAGAAATTTTACTAATATATTTTTATATTTATTTATATTACAATTATCAGAAATATAAATGATAAGAAAGAAAAAAAAAATAATACATGACTGCTTGGGTAATCTGTTCTGTCACAGAACGTTCCTGTGTAAAGCTAAGCCATTAAAGCAATTAGCAAGCATTTCATATCAGTCGATTAAAAATCGGTAACAAGCATAGAAGAATATACCATTGACACTGGAAGAAAAGAAAAAAATCATATCTGGAGTATTAAAACAAAAACACAATTAAAGACTAATAGTTTTGTTTTTATTTGTGGTGATGTTTCAAGTTATGTGATGAAATAATATTGTCACGAACCCAAGTACTCTCTCATATTAATCTCAACACCGTCTCACATTACCTCCATATACTGTCTCACTTTAGTTTCCAGTACTGGTTGGCTTATAATTCAGTCTAATTTAAGCATATTCCTAAGTGTAAAAGTTAAAGAGTCACCATGTTTTACTGAATTCCAGTTACATCCAATTTTCTAAGATTTTACTTAAGTGTTACACAAAAAAATTTGAATTCTGACAGAAAAGTTCCTGTAATAAATATGTAAGGTTATTTAATGTATATTTTCTTAATATTTCAAGTGTATTCGTAATGCATATAAATGGAATGATATATTGTTTAAAAAATAAACAGAAAACCACGTTTATTACTATAAAATTTGTTACTTTTTAGGTTCCGTACTTAAAAATTAAAAACGGAAACATTATAAGATTATTCCTGTGACTGTCTGTCCGTCTGTCACAACCAATGACGTTTTACTTGTAAACTATAGAACGTGGATAATTCAAATTGGGGGATGTTATAAAGACACTTACCCCACATATACAGATTAGTAAACATTCATTAATATATTTAGGAAACATTTTATAAAATTGCACAAAAATTTCGATTTGCGCACGTTCAGCAATGGAATTGAGGAGAAGTAGCAGAAGTAGATAAAAGTGAATTTTAAAAATTGTCGGTAATTAGCAGATATATTTACCCTTAAGGACACGGATTGTTTGGACATAAATAAAGACACCGGCTGCGTCCTCTATGCGCCATCGGTTTTTATAGTTTAGATAACAACTTTTAGTGATATGTTTGCGTAATATAGTTAGTGCCCAGTAGTAGTATAAATGCAATAAACGTCAAACTGTTAAAAACAGACTAATTCAAGTGAAAATCAAATTTCAAAGTAATTGCTTAAGAGGCAAAAAGGCCAACATAGTGAAAAAGATTCCATGCCGGGACTCGAACCCGGGCCATCAGTATAGCGCACTGACGTTCTACCGACTAAACCACATGGAACGATACCCAGCCTGGAAATTTTTCCATTATTATATGTTGACAAGGCTACAAACGCAGCACAAGATGGAATATTTATCGTGAGCCACCGACATGGGACAAACACTAAATTTAATTAAATCGATCATCGATAGAAACTATATTAATACAGGAAATTATTCCAGAGAGAAACATTCTCCTTGAATACAATATTGTAACTAGTTTACATTGAGTAGCTCACTCAATACGCCACCCGTGTGTTTAAAGGTTAAATAAAAACCTATCGTGAAATAGGTGGCAGAGCCCAAGGCAGCGCAGCAACTTTGTGAATTGTGACCTCATTTCGAAACGCGCTTAGCACAATGCCAAGTTTAATTTTTGAGCAAGGGTTTTATTTCCATTCTAAAATGATGTCCATTGTAAATTGAAAAGATTAGTAATACGTTGAATTTGAGTAAATGAAATGCCAAATGATGTTTAAATATGCACTACTTTTATTATCAGAATCGAATAAAGTTCATTGTAAACAGATTTGGATAAGATTAAAAAAGAGATGAGAACAGAACAAACATATAGAACAGGGATGATCGCCCCGGGAACCCAACTTTCGCTTTCGAGTATAAGTGCAATCACAGGGGGTGGGGAGAGTTGTATAGAACAGCAATATTTAATAATATTTAGGCTTCGTATCGCTCTGATCTTTCAAGGTATATACATTTAAATTTTTATTCTATATACAGCTATACCCAACCCTACGTTGTATATATATATATTTTACAAAGTCTTGTTATTGTTTTAGCAACGATTATTTTTTAATATACAGTTACTAATTAATATATTTATTGTACGGAACCCTCTGTATGCTCACACTTGACCAGTATTTGTTGCTGTATCACAATAGCTCCATATTTTTCTTATCTTTTTCCCGATTGTCGTTATTAAATTTTAAAAATTAAAACTATTCTTCAAAGACTTCAACTGTCTTCTTTTTAATATGTTCCTACCCATTTTTTCGCTGGCATCTGATAGACACTTTCATTAGTCGGTAGTTGCTGGATGTTTCTTATTACTACTTCGTATGGTTCACATAATAATTATCCTTACCTGTTTATTACGGATGGACAATAATCTTACATAATGTGGCAAATGTATATTTGCAAATTTATCGTTATTTATTGTTCCGGTTCTGTTCGGATATGTATAGATATGTTCTTCAAAACAAAATTATATATCTTTTTTAATAACTATAACAATGTTGAAAATATCCCTTCTCAAATTTTTCAAACTATCAATTTAGTTATAGAATATTTTTCTTCTTCTGTTTAAAAATGTATAGTCTTCTAATTTCTTCTTATTTAAATTTCGAAAATTCTTTTAATAATAAAGTGCATAGTTAGATTTACATCGTATCATAACAAGAATAAAAGAACTTATTATAATATTATTACATATATTCGGAATAATCACCGTCGTTTTATTTTACTTTATACATCACCCTTTTATTTCACCCTTACTTCCTACGGCAATATAAAGTCTTCACAAAATACAATTCGCTTTTTCGCTGAAACTATATATTTAAAAGTATTAAAAATTCTCATAAAAAAAGAAAAACTAATACACATTAAAGGTATTAATAAACTTTTAGAGTTTCTCTCTTCCCATAAATTGAACAAATGAACATTAAACATTTGTTGTTTAAAAAAAAATGTGATGAGAAGTTTTTTTTTCTATATTAAAAGTTGAATAAAATGTACTTTTCAGCGGTCCATGACTGTAATATTTTGGATTAAAATAAAATTATTCTTAATAGATATATGGAAGTTTATCTTAATGGCAATTTTAGCTATCGTAAAAATACGTGAACTTTAATTAAGATATTTAATGATAATAGTTACAAATATTACTGGTAGACAGCGATGAAATATATTATGTTGATATTTTTATGGTAAAGTACTATTAGATAAATACTCCGAGCTCTCACTTACATGCAATGTAAGGTAATTATTTGTGAATACTACTATTTCTCATTAGCGATATGTGTCTTGTACATTCTGGGATTGAATCCGTCTGAAATAAATTACTATTTACCTACAGTGGTACTGAAAGACAATTAACTTACGTCGAGTACAAGTGACATATATCTCTATTTAATAATAATAAAGGACTTTACGTTGTAATATCGGTACAAAACAAATAGGTGTTGCTATCCAACGTACAATTTATTCACAAGTTTTTAACAACTTGTTAAAAACTTGTGAATAAATTGTACGTTGGATAGCAACACCTATTTGTTTTGTATCTCTATTTAATTTTTCCAGTGTTTCATCATTAGAGTCGAATATTGAAATAGAAGTAAGATATTGCATCTCCTCCATTTGTAGTTTCTAGCTGGCAAGTAGGGGTGCATTTTTTAAATTTATGTAGGTTTTTTTTTTTTTTTTTTAATTTCTTCTCTAAAGCACATTTTGTAAATACCATCATGCTAAAACTTTTGACGAACTTATTGCAATCGCATTAATTCTTTTTAACAGAAAAATTACTTATAAAGTTAAGAGTATTAGCTTTCGGATATAAGTCTATTTGGCAATTATTGTAACAATATCGCTTTAAGAACTTACAAAATCTTTTCTTTAATAATTGTAAAAAAAAAAAAAAAAAAAAAAAGACGGCTGGGAGAGCAGTATGGCAAAAATGAATTTTTGCAGCGCAATGGTTAATTTATTATTTATAAAAAACAGAGACAGAGAGAGAGAGAGGGTATTGCTGTATCATAATGTATCTATTCATTACTTGTTATTCAATTATTTTAGTACTTAATTTCTGTTTAACATAAATAGTTTAATATCATTTCATTATTGTAGTTTTAATTTCATTTATTAATATTTCTTTAACTTCTTAGCATTGATTGGGGGAAATGTCACAATCTATGTCCCTTATTTCCCCCATTATCTTACATTAATATACATGAATACATTCTGTTTTATTTAACTCTCTACGTGATCACCAATCAATTAATTTATATTTATTATTTTTTGCTATCATAGAATTTATTTATACATAATTTTATAATTAATTTGTAATTTAATTTATATCTCTTCCTAACCCCTTATTTGTATTTTTGCTTAATTTTTGCATTAATTTTCATAATTTATGTACTTAAATGGCATTAAATCATTTTAATTGTAGGCTTTGTACACCTTACTTGAATAAATTCTGCTATTTATTTAACCGTAATTTATCTTACTAGATCATAGCACTATAACTGATATTACTCAAATATTTTATGGCTTCATCTTGTTAGTTAAACTTCCGTGGTAACATGGTTTTCAGTCTTCGTGAGTCGTTCTTCTGTAATTTTATACTAATCCTGAATTAGTCAGAGCTTTTAGCAATAGGTTCAGGTTTGTCAAATGGTAATAATTTTTAATCCGCGTAGTTATAAATTTGTAGATAGTCTTTATAAGGAATAATAACAGAGAGTAAGAAAACATTTCAGACAAACATAATAGCAAAAACTTTAGTGCTATTAGAAGAAATATAAAATAATATTGATTTTTTTTAATTTTTATGCTAGCCTTTAAAAAGAAATATTTACGAAATGTTCCAAAAAGTCGACCTATAAGATCTACCATTCTCTACATTTAGATTTTTTTTAAAATATACTCATATACTCATCAGATTTATGTGTATATATACCACTTTTATGTACATTAGGTAGATATTAAGATAGTTATTAATCTCCACCTACATTAATAGGCGAGACAGATAGATATGATTTATATAAATATGTAATAACGAATGCTTAACATAAAAGTATACGCTGAAAATTCGATGTATTATCACACATAATGGTTATTGGGTTTAAGTATACTAACGTAACTAATGCATCTACACAGTGTCTCTTTAAATGTATTAAAGTTGCACCTTTAAGTGCACCCCCCCCCCCACCGTTTGTGTTTTTTTAAATATAGCAGTATGATCAAAATGTTTAAACATCAATGTATATTTTACAAACTACTTGATATTTTTGACCCATCCTTAAGGCCGTTCCCAATTTCATTTCATAAAAATAGCGATAGAATATTTAGTAATAAAAATAATTTTTTATGTAAGAATAATTACTATATCGTCATTTTTTCCGTATTTTTACACATGGCAAAACATTTTGGTTATTTTTTATTAAACTAATAAACTGTTTGGAAATCTTGCATATAGTATTATAGAACACTTTTCTAAAAAAGCCTGCAGAACGGTCCCAAATCCTTCAAAATCTAAAAAAAATAAAAGTTTTAAATTTTTCAAAAAAAAAAAATAAATAAGTAAAAAATAAAATAAAAATAAATTTTTCCAAAAAATTGAATTCGTGTTGACGATTAAACCATTTTCTACATGAAACCTTTTAATAATGTAACGAAAAAGTATTTAAAACACTGAAATTAAAAGAAGTTCAAAGGGACGTTCTCAAGTCAATCAAGTTAATCAACTTACATTTTTTTAGTTCTTCTTAAGTCATACAACGTAACGTGTTGCAACTAACATAACGAATGCATCTACATGTCGTCAGTTTATCCATGCCTCAAATTTCAAATTTACAGACTGTTATAGATATCAAATTGGAACAGGTAACATGTTTGAAAGGCAGTTCTTAAATATTCTACGCAATATTCTGGAAAAGTTTTAAATGTCATCAATAGAATGCGGTGCATTGCATCAGCCTTTAAAAATACTCAAAAATATTTCAAAAGGTCAAATCTTTTTTCCTCATTTCTACAGCTAAACACATTGAAGAATGAAAACTGAAAGAGTTGATTCTGATATACATGACAGTTACTACAGGTTAAGACGTTGAAATACCATCGATCGACAATAATTTGTATATAAATGTATTTTTTTAATTACAGTGTATCTACATTTATAAAAGAATGCATTTGTCTCTGCGTATATATTTTTGCCAATTTGGGATGGCTACATACTTCTATAAATCTATCACAAAGGGACGTCTGCAAATCCGGTTCCGGATAGACGAAGACGGCCCCAATGATTCTGAGATTTAGACTTTGGTTCTTTGTATTCGCTGTTTTTATAAGATTTGTATTATTTTTTGTATTATGTGGTTTCCCATTAGCACGATCAACCCAATTTGTATTTTGTTAGCACAGTTTTGTTCCCATTTTTAATACAAATTAGTTGGAATTCGTAAATTGAATTTTAAATTGTTTACGATTTTTAAAAATAACTTCTTTTGCCGAAATGACGATTTTGTTTTTTATCAACCGAAATCTATTTGTAATTTTAATCGTCCAGCTTTATAATTTTACACCTGTACAGAGCAAACGTTGGATAATGGTTTGAAAAAATATTGATATTCTTAATTTGTACGAATTTTTAAATAGCACGATGCAAAATATTCGCAAGAGTGAGCCGTACTAAAGGTAAAGAATTCTTCTCCTTTTCCGTTTGTATTGTACCCTCGTATTCTTTAATGTAAGATTTCTACTAATCTCTTGACGAAAAAGAATTGGAAACATGCCAAAGCATTCATTTTAGTGACGAACTTCGTCTGTAGTATGGAAGTTTTTGCATTCGATAGAAATCTGTACTCTTGTCCCGCAGATTTGTCTCGGGCCAATTTTCTCTCATTACTCTGATGCCTCTTCCGGGCTTAATAATACTCCACAGATTTAGGCTGATCCTGATTTAATTCCTTCTGAAGGCAGCGGGGCCTCCACTAGTTGATTTATTTGTATATTTTAATTAGAATAGTTTTAGGTGTTTAAGGTTAGAACTCTAGGCAATGACGGGTAGATCTGCATGTAATTTTTTTAAAGTTAATTATAAATATGAAATAAGTAAGTTTTTTAATCTGATATAAGTTAGGAATTAATTTTAAAGTTTATCTAAAAAGGGTACCATTTTTTGGTCGCCGTGTAATTCAGTTTTAGAAAAAAAAATATTCAATATTATAATCAGGTGACTAAGGACAAATCTAAGTTTTCTTAATACAAAATTTTGCATTCTAATTATTGATTTTGCTTTCTAAATATATAAGAAAAAATATATAGTAATAAAAAATAAAGTTTTATAACCTTCTTCAAAATACCGAAGCACGTTAAAAGAAAGAATACAAAAATGTCGCAGATCATTATTTCTCTATAAGTACTAGAAATTGTAATTTAATTTTCTAGTTTAGTTCTGTATTCAGCTTGAAGTATTTAATTAGATTAAATGACGATCAATCCAGGTAATCAATAATTTCGATAAGAAACTGTATCCTTTATTCATCATTTGTTTGTTTTAGATAGTGCTGTATTGCGAATATGCAGTCTAGCAAATGTCTACATTTTATAGACAAAGTAAGTTCTACTTTTCATGATTTATTGACATCAAGTGCCGAGAGATTTCCATTACCCAAGAGAAATTTTCTGAATTTATTTTAAAAGTGATGTTTGCAGCTTAATATTTTATACATAAAAATGATGAAACTACCTACGGAAATGAAAGATATTTTATGTTTTACGTATTGTATTTCCATGCATTTTACTTACACAATTATTTTATTAGGGGTAATACTTATATGACTGAATTAACTGATTATTTAACTAACAGATATCCCGAGTTTCGTGAAATGAAAATTTTCTGCCAAAAAAAAATTAATTTTCTTTTCATGTGTGATTGTGGTACATGTATATATCAGATACTTCTCAATATAATTGTAAATTGTGTTGACGAATGATTAACATCTGATTTCCGGTCAGTAATGAATTCGTAGAATTATTATTATGCAGTCGTAAGTGGCTATCGATGAAATCAATGGGAAATTTCCCCTTTATCTACTGATGGTGCTTATAAGTACCATTAAAACAACTCATTATAAAATTCATTTAATACATCGATTAGTTGTAATACAGTTTAGAATGAGTTATAGATACATTACTTTATCTTGTTTCGAAAGCATTATTGGTTAGACAAAACAAAAATATTTTTAAAAGGGTGATTTCTTGCGCTATTGTGTCTTTTCAGCTTTCTTGGCGTTGGGAAGGAAGGGGGGGGGGGGGAGAGAATTTTTCAATTCGGAAATATTTCTGTATTTCTATTGCAAGAACATTATATTTGTAAGTTTCCTAATTCTACAAAATACTAAGAAAATTATTTAAAATGAAAGATTTGAGTGGAGTTATAAATATTGCACAAAATCCTTATAAATTCAAATTTAAATAATCCTTCTAAATTCCTTCTAAAATTTATTAAATGATTATGTAAATCTTCTAATGTAGTTTAAACAAGTCAGGAAAAATTCTTTAGAAGATAAAATTTTCAAGAACTCATAATTTAGTGGATAAAAGGTTAAAAAAAGGCTTCATTATCACAAACGAATTTATTGAAATTCACATATCCGCAACAACTCCACTAGTCATCCAGTTTGAAACTCATATCTGGGTTGCACCACGTCATAGCAAAAGAACGAAGATGTTAAAAATATTAGAACGACACCATTTTTACTATATCTCAACCAAGTGACAAGATTTGTGTTAGCAGTCGAAGAAACGTACAATTTCTGAGCTCCAATGCAGTGCAATCTTGTTTTATAGTAGCAATTCGCTCAAGAACATCTGACGCGTCTCAGAAACATGCGAACGGGATCCTGATTAGGGCATAGAATTATACAAGCAGGAGAAGAAGGCGACCCATCCGGATTAGTTCTGAAGCCCGCAGGGGCAGTCGGGATTTTACGCCAACGAACTGCTTGAAACCCCCTAACGCTGTTGCAATCCCTCCTAATGCTAAGCGATAACTTCACCTTACTATCCAATGGGCTTTGTTACTGTCCCCTCTTTTCCCGCAAGTGCTCCCGGGAATTAACAGCAAAGAAAAATCAGGTGACAAACAGCTAGCAGTGTAGATCCAATGCAATGATGCGCTTCTTTGACTTCCGTCGTAGTTCTTACTTCCATGGGTTAGGGAGGGATTAAGAGGGGTGGCGTGCTTAGCGATTGGTTAAACAGAATGCGTAGGGTGAGCAAAATTTGACGTAATGACAGAACTGTTTATCTGTAGTGTAGAAAAAAACAAAGTGAAAAAATTAGACGCGAGGTTTACTTGCAATGAATGCTGGAATTTCGAACAATAATTCTAATTAAAAAAAAAAGTCGTATTAAGAAACATAAATATCAAATTTCTCAAAATATGAAAGAATGATAGATTAGTGGGTTTTTATAAAAAGTGTTGCTTTTAACAGATTAAAGCTTTTAGAATCTATAATAATAAAGAAAGAAGTTTGTGTGTGAGTGAGTGAGTGTGTCGACGGTGTTCTGAAGAGACTGCTGCACGTAGAGCTACAAAATTTGGGGAAAAGGTACGTCTGTATATGAAGTTTTGCACCTTGAAGCCCGATTTTCGATTTTTTGATTAGATTTTTTTTATTTAATTTTTTATGCGATTTTTAGCACTTTTTTAAGTTTCGAGGCGATTTTTCCATATAAGTGAGAAGAATACGGTTTCTTTCTTTTAACCCAATGTAGTAAATTTTGTTCTCTTTTGAAAAAAGTTTATTCGGAATTCGTGCAGTGATTTTTGAATTTTTAGCGAATTTTTTATGCAGTTATTGAACAGCATTTAATGCATTTCAATACCTATAAGGAGGTTACCGTAGAGGGACACAGTTCTGTCTCCAAATGCCGCTAAGTTTGTCGCCAACTTGGCGGTATACCGCCAAATTTGGCGACCAAAATGAGTCGCCAAAAGTGACGCCAACTTGGCGATATCTCTAATATTTCGCCAAATTCCCATAGACTTCCATTGTAAACCAATATGGATTACTTGCTTACAGAAAATCAACAAATTGAAATATTTTAATGCAAAAAAAACTAATATTAACTTTAGGGATTATATTAATTATATTTCAGGGAATCCAAGTAAATTAAATTGTGAATAAAAGTAACATGATACAATGCTTAGATTATTGTATTTTATTGATATTTTTGTCTATAATAATAAAGAAAGAAGTTTGTGTGTGAGTGAGTGAGTGTGTCGACGGTGTTTTGAAGAGACCACTGCACGTAGAGCTACAAAATTTGGGGAAAACGTACGTCTATATATGAAGTTTTGCACCTCGAAGCCCGATTTTCGATTAGATTTTTTTTATTTAAATTTTTAAGCGATTTTTACCGCTTTTTTATGTTTCGAGGCGATTTTTCCATATAAGTGAGAAGAATATGTTTTTTTTTCTTTTAACCCAATATAGTAAATTGTGTTCTCTTTTCAAAAAAGTTTAAACGTGCAGCGATTTTTGAATTTTTAGCGAATTTTTTATGCAATTATTGAACAGCATTTAATGCATTTCCATACCTATAAGGAGGTTGCCGTAGAGGGACATAGTTCTGTCGCCAAATGCAGCCAAGTTTGTCGCCATCTTGGCGGCATATCGCCGAATTTGGCGACCAAAATGAGTCGCCAAAAGTGACGCCAACGTGGCGATATGTCTAATATTTCGCCAAATTCCCGTAGACTTCCATTGTAAACCAATATGGATTACTTGCTTACAGAAAATCAACAAATTGAAATATTTTAATGCAACAAAAACTAATATTAACTTTAGGGATTATATTAATTATATTTCAGGGAATCGAAGTAAATTAAATTGTGAATAAAAGTAACATGATACAATGCTTAGATTATTGTATTTTATTGATATTTTTGACGAAAGTGTTGCCAGTGGTCATTTTGGTGAAAATTATATTTGATAAATGAATTGAAATGGCTATGTCCGTTAGAAAATAATGTAAACAACTCGCAAATTTAAAGGAAAATAACTGTTTTTGTTTAATAATAAAAAAAAGAATAAAAAACCTTTTTAATGCGAGATAAATTTTATAAAATGAAAATATTTAATTTAAACATGAAAGGAATGTTTATAAAACTTAAAAAATAAATCAGTATGAAAGAAGCAATTGACACATTATTTGGCGATTTTTCGTTTCGCCAGTTTAATAAAAATCTGCCTGAAAAAACTTGAAGAAATAAAATTTAAGTAACAGTCTTTTAGTCCTTTTTTTTATTCAATATAATTGTCTTTTTTATGTAATTTCCCCATCGTATGTCTTACAGGAGAAAGGCTTTATTTGTGAGTTACATGCTATTTAATTATTACCTTGGTCGCCAAACAATGCAATTTTAAGCCACAAAGGCAGAAGCGTGAAATAAGCCAGGCGAAGGTCGCAATGATTTTTTTTAAGTGTAGGAGAACATTTTGGAGTAAATCTTTATATTCAAATGTAAATTATATAAAAAGGAGTTAAAATTATAACTATGCAGTTAAGTATTTAAATTTTAGTGTAAAAATGCGCCATATACACACATATTTTATAATCTTCGATAATCAAGTCACCACCAAATGACATATTTACTATATTATTGAAAGTTTTGTTGGCACGATGTCATATACGCTCCATGATACATAATGAGCTCCAAAATGACGTTATTTTGCCTGACGTGGTAATTCGGCTATTGTTGTTTATTTATTAATAAATTGTTTATTTACTTTTATTTTCTTTTTTACAGTTATATAAACTGTTTTGTTCTATAGATATTAATTAAACTTTTTATTATTTATTGCTATTTCCTTTTAAAATAATAGAAAATAATTTAAATATATATATATGTAACTGATATTCGAAAACGATGTTTTCACCAAATTGGCGTGAAAAAAAATTGCGCCAAACCCGGTACGTATCTATGCCTAATAGTTATTTACATTATTGTGATTACTTAGTATCAGGCAACAGATTGAAGAGTATTTTGTATATTTTTAATATATGGGCTCTGGTGAGTTAGAGAAAATGGCCTTGGCGAGTGAAGTGAATTTTACTATATTTACTGGCAAACTATTTACTTTTCATATACATGTAATCATTTTTTTCAATATTTATTTTATTTATTTATATAAAGAAGAGCTATTTGTCTACTTTTAAATACGAACAGAAATAATTTGTGGCTCTACCTAATTATCCCGTAGACAAAAAAAAAAAAAAAAAAAAAAAAAAAAAAAAAAAATCGCCAAACTATAAGATTAAATGCCAATAATGTGTGATCGTAAATGTCAAATTTACTTGACATTAAACACTTTACGCGTGTTCGTTACGTCATCAAGTGATTTTAGGTAGATTTCGTAAGAAATACTACCTATTGCAGTCGTTACCATGGTGCGACTTTTGAAAAATTTCTTCATAACTTTTCATTATAAGACCCCAGGAACTCAAAACCACCCCCATTTAAAAAACTTATATATATATATATATATATATATATATATATGTATGTATGTATGTACTACATTTTGTCCGCACGATAAAAGTCGCAATTATGCACGGATCGTCTTCAAACTCGCCAACAACTTTGAGATGACTAATATCTCGGCGGGGATTGAAAATGGGCAAAATCGGCCCAAGGGAATGGAAATGGGGAGGGTTGAAAATTTTGAATACCGTCTTAACATGATTCTGATACAACCAGCTCTTACACAACAATGACAGGAAAAAAAAAAATATTTTTCGTTATAGCAGTTGCCAACAATTAAAAAAAAATAATAAAATTCTCCCCACAACAATTGATTTTCTATTGCAAGTTCACGTGAAAAATTAAATAAAATAAATAGTTTGACGAATTGAAAACAACTTGAATATTACGTCATAAGTTTTCTAGAGCAAGATTTCCGCATGAAAAGTCAAAATGAAATAAATAGTTTGACGAATTAAAAAAATATATATATTACGTCATATTGGAAATAAAATGGATCTCAGCAGGTGAATATGTAACGTCATGTCAGTTTGAAAAAACGTATTAAAGCATGATAAAAACCCGACTATGGAAATATTAACTTATTTTAACACTTTGAAGTTCTCTGAATTTGCTTAGCTATTTTCCATATACATGCGTGTGTGCATTCATGTATATTAGAATTTTCACAAAATGTTTAGCTCCCTAGAGCTCATTCTTAATGAAGGAACTGGGTTTATCTCTAATCTTGATTTAAGTTTTGTTGTCCACCTGTAGGCCTGAGCCGGCAGGGATTTTTTTAATTCGATATTTACGTTTCTTCGCGATCTGCTGCAATTTTTTGACATTCCATTTTTGACCTATAATACTAAAGTAATTTCTACCTTCATTTCAATAAAGTTTATTCGGAATTTGTATAACAATTTTCGAACTTTTCGGGTATTTTGTATGTGATTTTTAGTGTATTTTAGCGATTTTCTACCATTTTCCCACATTAGTGAAAGACGTTGATAGAAGTTGAATCAACTTTCAATCTTCGAACACAATATATATATATATATTTTCTCTTTTCGAAATTTGTGCAGCGATTTAAATTTTTTTGCGATATCTTATTGTGATTTTCAGAGGCTTTTCGCAATTCGTGCTGTTTTTTTACGTACCCGGGAAACGCCGGGCAAGTTAGCTAGTAAGAAATAAAAGAATATGCTGATTTAAAAGCATGGGATTAAAATATAATTGATACTTAAGATTTTATTTAAAAACATGGGTAAAAGTTAGCTATTATAAGAATTTGGAATAAATTAAGGTAAAATGACGAAATAATTTTTTTAATACACACATATATATAGAAAGTCTTCAAAATTTTGAAACGTACTTCAAATCTTTACATGGAGCATATAAACATCTGGAGCAATATAAAATCAAAAGTGTTCAAATTAAGGTACTAATTAAGATTATCTCCATAACATACTTCCGCTATTAGGGGAGACCTGGGCTAGTAGGCGCAGTTTTTAGTTATTGATTTTTATTAAGTTTTTGTTTAAGTTTTTTTTTTATGAAATTTTAACTGTACTTTTAAAGAATTGGGCTATAAATACCCGGCTATAAATACCCGGAGTTTTGAGTTTGTAGCTTTTGTAGTTTATGTTTAGCGGATTCCTAATGTAAAAGGAAAATTGTGCGCCAACCTACCCCGTCACGGGGCAAGTTGCCGATTCCTATGGGGTTAGTTGGCACATTCTTTATAAAAATTCAAATAAGACACGCAGTTAAGCAAAATCAATTTCATTATTATACCAGTAAGTTTAAGCAAAGGCGTTATAGCCCTACAATGTAAATTCTAAATTATACAGACATAAAAATAATGAATAATACATTAACATTGAGTAACTTCTATCCTACTCTATATCATCATCAGATTATGGTTGTCACAAATAAAAAATCGAGTGTCTTCGTTTGGGCAAGCCTCGTGTGCGCAAAATCTTGCATTGCAGCCACTTTTCTCGTTGTTTGCTGTTTTTCAAGCTACTAGCACACAACAAACGCCGAGCCAACTTCCCCGTGCTCAATGCGTCTACTAGCCCATAATAAATTTCTTCACAAAAGGGACACGTAATCATCTAAGCATAAATAATCCAAGTAAATCACATATGGGGTAGGTACAGTTAATCATATACTAAGAAAAACTGCACAAGTTAAATCGCAATTATTAAGATAAGTATTAGAATTAGAAAAAGAATGAACAACAAAAAATTACTTATGAATGCAAAAACAGTAAAATCGCAACACATGTCCTTTGCACGTAGGTAACGCTGAAAAACTACAATGAGGATTGTAAAAAGCAAGAAGAAAGGTACTCTATGACTGGTTGCGCAATCTATCCACAAACAGGCGATTTATGAGGACTTCGCCGACTTACCCCTGTAGCCAACTAGCCCCGGTCTCCCTACTTTTCTCACTTTTTCAATTCTTTATGCAGTCTTTGGTTTCTATAACCTACATTAAAAAAATTCCCATAGGCTGATATAAATAACTATACAAATTTAATTTTTCTACATCCAAAATTCACCGAGTTCTAGATGTTTTAATTTTAAAATTACCTTTATGGCACTAAAAATCGTTTGTCATGTTTAAATGCCGAAAACCTCCTAAATTTCATAAAATCCAAACTATAATAACGCGGTGAGTTTTGGTCGAAGATGAATAGAGTTTATAATATTGTACTCGTTAGAACACAGAAAAAAAGTTTTCTAAATGCAACGCTTAGGACCCTTCTAATACAGAAATAAAAAATCACTTTGGGTTCGACCCACAGGCACAAGTAAATTTCGAATTTAAGTACTAATTTCACCAGCAAAAACTAAATCACGATTAGAGAAAAACCTAGTTTAACAATTTTATTTGGCCACTTTTGACGAGTTTTTAATTTCATTTTTCCGTAAGAGCTTGTTTTATCATAATCATGTTAATACGAAAACTTTTTTCTTCAACCCTTCCTTTTCTTATAATTCCTTTTGCTATAAGAGTTGGTTCTATCAAAAACGTGCCAATGTAAAAGTTATAGGTAATAATTAAGAAGATTTATAATAAATTTAAATGGATTTTATATCTTGTGAATTAAAGAAGTTATGAATTTTTTTCTTCTTCACACATCCCCTTTTTTGTTTTATTTGTTTTGCTGTAAGAGTTGAGCCTATCACAAACTTGTCAATATAAAAGTTGTAGATAAAATTAAGAAGATTTATAATAAATTTAAATGGATGTTATATCTTGTGAATTGATGAAGTTATGAATTTTTTTCTTTTTAAAATCTTATTTTTTGCCCCTCTTTTAATGATATTAAAAATCTGTCATACATAACTTTTTGGCCTTTTTCCTAAAAGTAAAAATGATTTTAAACTCATTTGATATGCATTATAATTGGAGTTTTTTCTGTTTTGTGACAAAAACCCTGCTTATTCCCACCCTCTTGATTCAATTTTGACTATTAGCGTACCTGACCGAGATTTTATGCCCTTGATTTTATGTATCAGTTTGAAAGAGATTTGTGCAAAATTATGGAAGTTATCGTGTCCATAATAAAGTGATATAGATAGATAGATAAAGTTTTGAAATGGTAGTGGATTTGGATTCTAGGGATCATGATCGGTGCAAATCTGCAAAATTAATTCAGAAATTAAAACATATGGAAGAATGTAATCGGTAGAATTTCTTACGAAATCTATTAAAAATTAGTAAATTTTAAAATAGGAACTACCACATATTTGTAAAGAATACACATTTACACACAAAAGTATATAACTAAATTAATTCGTCTTTTAACAGAAACTTTAAAAAATGTATAACTTTTATTTTACTTTTGTCTAATATTTAAGAAAAAAATATTTTCTAGACATTTTCCAATTACGTTTAAAATAAGACAAATTCTCATTAAAATTTAATTATCTTGAAACGTAATTTTATAATTTATAAGAGAATTTTAATTTAATGCTTCGTAAACATTTTCTACTTACTTTTGGAAATAATAATCTTCTGAATAAATTAATGCATTAAACGTAAATCAAAACCATTTTTATGAATACTATTATTTGTAGATTTCTACTACCATTAAGCATTTTAAAGTATTTGTTCAGCCGCACAAAGAAATAATTATGTCGATTTAAAGGAATTTGAAAAATTAAAACAATCGTAACTTTTAGATCTGAAAAATGAAATAAAATTAAAGACACATTAAAAAGAATAATGAAGGGACATAAAAACTAAGCTATTTTAAAATATTTAATTAACATTAATGCACGGTTATTAATTTCATTCTTATTTTCATATATTTATTCATATAAATTAAATTATAATTGCAGCTTTTGAAGGATATTAATTTAATTCATGAAATGCAGACATAAATAATAAGCATGATATACTTGAAAGACAGACTCACGTGACATTCTCGGTTTCCTCATCACAGTGAAAACTGAAAATATAGTTATTGGAAGAAAATATATAAATAGCCTTGATAAATGAAACAGCGAAGTGAATAAACCGTTTGATTGAATCACTATTGAGTATTTTTTTTAAATACTAGAGGCTATGATCCCTACGAGCAAAGCTCGCCAATCCACAATCAGATACCACAGGCTCTAAAAAAGCGCTAATTTGATCGGCTTTAAAAATATTAAGGAGTATTGAATTATGACTAAAAAAACAGTGGCGATCTCCATGCAAAAGGATTTCCATTCCTTTCCCATTGAGGTGAATTTTAAGGCCGAATCGGCTGCTGTTAAAAAATATAATGGCTCGCTTTTGTGTTTGATTAAAAAATATCAGTTAAATATTTGAAAATAACCTAATATAAAATGAACTTTTAAACATAGTCTTTGCATTCCGGTATTTCTTAACAAAGGTATATGGAAATTGTTTTAAGTAAGACATTTTAAGTCTGACGTAATATTCATTAAACTTTTCTTTCACTTTATAATATTCACGAAAATATACTTTTGTTGTTCGAAAGAAAATAATATTATTTGCGCTGTTGTAGAAATAGCAACACTAGTTAAAAAGATCATCTCGAAATAAGAAATAAATGTCTCGAATAAATATATTTTCCACCATTTACTGCTTTTAAAGCATATTAAAGAATTTATTATTTTAACGTTATCTTTCTCTTTCAATATTCACATGAAAAAATAATTTATATGACGTAAGTTTCAATATTTTTATGTTTTTAACTCGTAATTCTTTAATTCTAATTTATAGTTTTTTTTCTGTTTTTAATGGTCACATGTAAATAAATTTTTACTTGAAAGGAAATTTTCTTTGCGCTGTTTTTACAATTGGCAACAATTTAAAATAATATATTTTTTTCTAAATTATGAAAAAAAAAATCACTCGAAATAATGAAAATTTGAATAAAAAACACCAAAAAATTAGTGAAATAAAAATAACAAATACAGCCTGCACAACGCCGAGTTTTTGCTCTTACACTGTTAAACATTTGCAGCATTCCGTCCAGTCATTCGACCGCTTTAGAAAAAATGGTTTCTTAACTGCAATTTAACTATATTCTGACCATAAATTGACCAATAATATGGTCAAAAAAGTCCTTCCGGACAGTGCCGGGAGGAAGAGGTAGCTTTCATATTCCTTATTTTAAAAAAGCCAACTTATATTATTCAAACACACGAAGCTTAATTTAGTGGAAACCGAATATAGGAGATTCAATTCTAATTTTTAGCAATACTAAATCATTATGAATGAGAATTTTGCGAAATTAGTCAGCTTTATCCAAGCTGCTTTTATTTAAAGTAACTTATATTTGGCTGCCAAATTCGGCAATTTCTTAAAGTGCCTGCCATTTTAAGACAACATGGTGGATGAGGCTAACCAGTGAACTTGGTCGAGACCTTAGTAATTGCTATGCAAATGCTCACTCACATCGGAATAGATTGATATATACGAGTGCTTTCGCAGGCAAAAAATCAGATTTTTCAAAATGTCACCCACATTAGACATTGAAATTGCTATATCTGTGCCATTTTTCAAGATAAAGACAAACAAAAAATGCTCCTGAATCCTTATATGAAGGTTAAATACTTAAGAAAGAAAGCTTTTTCAATTTCTAATTTTTTTGCACCTCACTTTAAATATAATTTTTTTTAATTTAATGGGTGCCATTTTGAAACAGGATGGCTGATGAAGCTGGCCAGCGAACATGGTCGAGATATTGATGTATACTATCCACATGCCTTCTTACATCGAAATGGGGGAATACGTGTGTTATCGCGTGACAAATACAAGATCGTTTCAAAATGTTAGTCGTGCTTGAAATTCAAAGTGCTATAATTCAACCATTTTTTAAGATATAAGCAAAAGAACAAATTTTCAGTAACAAAAACTGCTCCGGAATCTTTGTATCAAGGCCAAACACATAAAAAAAAAATCTTTTTCATTTTCCAATTTTTTAATACCTCATTTTAAATTTTAAATTTAATTTTTTTAAATGGCAACTCTTTTGAAACAAGATGGCGAATGAAGTTGGCCAACGAACTCGGTCGAGACATTGGTATGTACTATGTACAGACCAAGTTACATCCAAATCGGTTCATAAATACGCCTGATATCGCGTGACAAAAATGAGGTCGTTTTAAAATGTCAGCCACAATAGAAATTCAAAATGCTATAACTCAGCCATTTTTTTAATTATAGACGAAACAAAAACTGTTCCTGAATTTTTGTATTAAGGTCAAACACATACAAAAGAAATCTTTTTCATTTTCCAATTTTTTGGTATCTCATTTTAAATTATTATTTTTTTTATTTTTTAAATGGCTGCAATTTTGAAACAAGATGGCGCATGAAGCTGGACAACGAACTCGGTCGAGATATTTGTATGTACTATGTACACACCAAGGTACATCCAAATCGGTTCATAAATGCGCCCGTTATCACGTGACAAAATAAGGACGTTTCAAAATGTCAGCCACGCTAGAAATTCAAAATGCTATAACTCAGCCATTTTTTAAGATACAGACGAAACAAAAACTGCTCCGGAAAATTTGTATCAACGTCAAACTCATAAGAAAAAAATGTTTTTCAATTTTCAATTTTTTGGTATCACATTTCAAATTTTAATTTTTTTTAAAATTTTAAATGCCCGCCATTTTGAAACAAAATGGCAGATGAAGCTGGCCAACGAACTCGGTCGAGACATTGGTATGTACTATGTACACACCGAATTACATCCAAATCGATTCATAAATACGAGAGTTACAGTGTGACAAAGGTCAGATATATATATATATATACTCTGTTAAAAATTTGCAGCATTCTGTCCAGTCATTTGACCGTTTTTTGAAAAAACGGTTTCATAACCATAATTTAACAATATCCTGACTATAAAATGGCCAATCATATGGTCAGAATAGTGTTAAATTACGGTTGTGTAACCGTTTTAGATAAAAACGGTCAAATGACTGGACAGAATGCTGCAAATTTTTAACAGTGTATATATATATATATATATATATATATATATATATATATATATATATATACACATACATATATATATATATATATATATATATATATATATATATATGTCAATTTTGAACGGAGGGTGGTTTCGGGTCTGGGGGTCATGATCGATGAAAATATACCAACATTTTTTGAAATCGCTTTCCTCCGAACGGCTGCAATAGGTAGCTTTTTGTAATGAAAGCTACCTAATAGTGTTAAATTAAGGTTGTGTAACCGTTTTCGATAAAACGGTCAAATGACTGGACCGAATGCTGCAAATTTTTAACAGTGTATAAAACTTTCTAATGGAACGATTTTCGCCAACTTTAAAATTAATGAACTCTTAAAATAATTCTTCAATTTTAAAACTGTCTATTTCAGCGTTCTTATCGAACTATATAATTCTACCAATTTTCATATTTTTGTATGCAGTAGTTTTCTTAATATTAACGAAGAAAGACCTCCTCTAACAAAAATTTCATTTTTAGCAGCGGTGACAGCCTTAGCTACTTTTTTTAGAATAGAGAGATAAAGAAGAACTTCAATACATGTCACTGCGTATGCCTTTGTAAATTAATTATATTTACTCATATTTATTTTTTTTATAATAAAGACAATGTATAAAATTAACTCATGTTATATTAATAATTTAAGTAAGTCACATATATATATCTTATAAAATAATGCATACTTATATAAAAAGTGTTTGCTATTAGAATAACTTAGTGTGGTACAAAAAATGTATTTAATAAAATTAAATTTTAGACTATATTAAAAAAAGGAATCGGAATGTTTTTATTTTATTCTCTTTTACATATTTCCGGACTATAAATTTAATAGAATATCATCTGCCATAATGCCTTTCTAATTGAACTTATATAACCTGAATATAACTGAAAATATAAATAAAGCTTCATGAAATATTAAAAAAAAAGAATTTAAGAGAATATTCATACTTGTATTCCTGCTTAGAAAACTAAAATTATTTGGAACATTTCGAATGTGGAATAAAAAATACATTTTATAAAGAATTTTTAAAGTAAACTGAAAATTTCCGAATTTCATGCATATACATGGAATAAAGTTACATTCTATTTTCTTTTTCTGTCAGTCAATACAATATATTTAAAATATATTAATAAACACCATATTTAAAATATATTAATAAACACCATATTTAAAATATATTATCATACACTATATTTAAAATATATTAATATACACTTTATTTAAAATATATATTTAAAATGTAAATGAAAATGTAATGTGAAATTTATCTGTAAAAGTAATCGTCTGCGGAATATATATTCCAAATAAATTTTTGGGGAAAAAATAAAATCTTTTAAATTCATTTAATAAAGTTTTATTGTCTTTCTTCCATAAAGTAAGATATATCGAAATATTTTATACGGCTTTTAATGAAATGAAGTATAACATTGCTTAAATTTTATTTCACTTTAAAAAAGCTGAAAATGGAAATAAAAATGTTATTTATAGCATAAATATAAAGAGGTTTTTAAGGATTATAAGTTTTTGTTTTAGTCAGAATATGAAACATCTTAAAGGATTTTCAAAATAGGAATATTAAACTTTAAATGCCTGCGATGATACTCTAATTTCGTAATTGTTTCAAAATTAGGCTTTACTATTAAAGCACTAAATTTTTCATAACATATTAAAAACAACCTTATTTTCATAATATTCCTTTTATTCTATAGATTATATTTATATATCATGTATTTATCTATCTATCTATCTGCAGGGTATTTCATAAAAAGATGGACACAACTTAAAGAGGTGATAGTACACATCCAAACAAAGAACGTTCATCAAATAATTCATGGTCGGAAATTAAACGCAAAGGTGCTGTTGCATTTGAAAACTTGGTCCCTGGAAACGTTTAAGCGGCCTTACTGCTGCAAGTTATCGGGAGAAGGAAAACAGTAATAGCATAAAAATGTGATATTGGGAAGATTCAGAACGCTTATGCGAAATGTCCCCTTTATTAATGTATAAAAGCCACTGATCCGAGTGCGCAACTGTCAATCGCGGTAATAACATATCGGAAACTGTTGCCCTTCAGTAATCGGAAAAGGCTGATATGCATTTTATCTAAAGAATTGCAAATGAAAATGACTCACAGGCTCAACGATTGCATCGAGAGTGGTTTCCGGCCTTGATTTTGTCCCTAATCGTTCTTTGTGTGTTTTTCCATTGTATAAAGACATCACATTTGGCGCGATCTAGCGCCTTTGCGTTTTTTTGCAATAATATATACTTTGATGAAAGTTGTTTGTTTGAATGCGTACTATCACCTCTTAAAGATTTGCCCAACTTTTATGAAACATCCTGTATGTATATATGTACATATATCACTTATTTTTACCCTGTTTTTAAGACAATGTAACCGTTTTTCAAGCCAATATAGATTATGCAATCAAGACATATAAATTCAACTAAGTACTTTTGTTTTTTTATATTTAGAAAGTATCAACATGAGAGTACTAATATGAATGAGAGTAATTTATTGTACTATGGGAGAGAATGAAACAGAGCTAGGAATTCTTAATTGTTATAAATATATTTGCGATGAGAGCACCTGTAATTGACCAGTTAGAAAAAATATTTTTTTCCTCTAATTTAAATATTCACACATTTTTCTGCAAACATGTGTAAATATCAATTAATGTATGAAGTTAACTAATCTGAAAAACAATCCTAGATTATTTTCTACAATTTAAATAATTAGCAGTGTGATTTGGAAAATAAGTTTGCAGCAGTAATTAACCACTGGAACACAGTAATTGAGAAAGCTACACCATAAATTGAAAATTTCAATTTAGGGAAAATATTAAAATATAAATATTCTTATTGAAAACTATTGCTAAGAGACTAATGCATATTGCTAATGAAGAATGAAATGCGCTGATTTCTATATTTAAATGGAAATGAAGTGCATAAAAAAAAAAGGATGGAATGGATATGAAGTCCAATAAGTGCATTTTTTAAACTCCATAATGTTTCAGTCACAGTCATAAAGATGATGCCCATGCGCAGTAAAATGACAATGGCATATTCTATGAGGGTACTTACAGAGCCTCCTAGTCGTAAAATCAATAAATATCGTCACAATTAAAAGTATAAGAGATGTGAGAAAATATTGAATTACATAACCATGCAGCGAACATCAATTTAGTATGAAAATATATTCTGACACTCTTTAGGTTGTGGGTGATTTTTAAAACATTTTCGTTAGAAAAGTTGTGATAAAGGAGAAACTATAGTTGTCAATGGGTGTATTTAGTGTCGTTGCTCAGTCTGTTGAGTTCAATAAATAGTATTGTTTATGTTTCATGATATAAAATTGTTGGAAATCACAAAAAAGAATTGTTTTACACGTATCCCAAGAAACATACAGCTGGCAGTTTGATATAAAAAAGACTGACACTGGATTCGTGAACGCGAATGGTTTATCGATTTGGTGTCTGGAATCTCACTAAACGACGGTAATCTGCCACGATCTGGCACATATTTAATACAAATGCGTACGAATTCCAATATAGTTAGCACTAAAACATTACAAAACGGTCACAAATTTGGCATTACTGATAACTCAAGGTTATCATTTTGAGCATCATTGTTCGACGCTTATATGGTAAATATTTAAGTTGCGTCAATCTATTGGCATTTATACACGTTGTCGATTTCTTTCGTCGCACATTATATATGTATAAATACTATCGAAGCTATAGTACACTGTTTTTATTATTATATCATTGGTAAATACTCGGTTTAAAATCAAATGTATAGTAAATTACTCTCAATGCACTATTAGAAAAAAGAAAAATACCGGTACTTTACCATTGTTCTGAAAGTAAAAAAAGCAAACATTTCGGTAAGTTTATAAAATTATTTTTTTTCTTTTTTAATGAACTTCAGATTATTTAATTTTAACTTGGTGCAATTCGTAATTTATTTTTAATATATCATAAATGATCTTTATGATTTTATCTGTCCATATGCCGTTGTTACAAGGAAGCTCAGTCATTTTTTGTGATAACTTTAAAGCAAAAAAAAAAAAAAAAAAAAAAAAAAAAAAAAAAAAAAGAAAGAAAAAAAAAAGAAAAAAAGAAAAAAAATGATTATTTTATATTTTATAACTGAACTTGCAACTTAAAATATAATCTAATTTCTGCTTAACTATTCAATGGCCAACTTATTTTTTACCATAAAAAACAAGCGTTATTAATGTATTTATCCCGAAATTTGCATTAAAAAAACTGATATTTCCACTTATTCCAGATGCCATTCTTTGTGTTTTTCCTCTTGTGGTAACCTTTAAAATCTTGCAGAATTACAAAAAACAAGACAAAAAACCTTTTTGTTATTACTCACGAAATTAAAAAAATTCCACTGTAAATGCAGGTTTTAAATTGCCATTTCTTATTAAAAACGTTTTTTTATGATATTATTTTTTAGCAAAAAATAAATTTTTTATTAACAGATCCAATTTAGTTACTAGAATCCAAACAAAGACTTTAAAAATACTAATTCTGCTAAAGTTTTCCTGTACTGGGGAGTTGTTTTTGTTTGGAAATTGTGCAGTTGAAATGCTTATTAAGTTATTTTATGGAATAAGATTTTGTAAATGGTTCACTTTTATTAGGAGATTTTTTGAAGTGTCGCCAAAGCCAAACATTTTATAAACGAGTCAATACCCATCTATTTATATCTATTAAAACTTTGATTTTTCTCATACAAAATTTTCCTGTATACAATTTTTGTCTCTTTCGAATTTTTCTCATATTTTTATTTTACACTTAAATTTTTGTTTTCATCACATTCAATATAGTTTGCAGTCAAAAACGTTTCTGCGCAAAACTCTATATAAAAGACCTGTTCATTAATTTTATTTATTTATTAATTTTTTGAGAGAATCATAACTCATCGAAATAACAAAAGTACATAAATAAAAATGTGAGAATACAAATTTAGGAAAGTGCAGTGACTGATATTTCTTATACATTTATCTTAAGAAACTTAATATACTACTAAAACAAACTGGGAAATTTCGTATAAAATACAATTCAATTCATATTTTAAAAACTGTTTAACTTAGATAATTATGCAATATCAATATTTCCATTGAGAATTAATAACTTCATTCTCATATACACATCAAATAAATACGGATACATTTTTTTTTCTTTTTAAAACCATTCACACAAACCTTAAATTGTACATATTAATCTTGCTATTGTACAGCACTCTCATTTTTCTCATGAATTAACCAAATACTGTAGAAAGAGCATACTTAAGTTATAGCAATATATCTAATACGAGACACATATTTAAAAAATGTTTTAATCTCAAATAGAATTTCTATAAACATTTAGATTTTCCTTTAATTCTATTTTTAAAGCTGAGACCACACCTCCGTTTTCTAGAGCTGTTTATTTTCCCTGCTCTCAAGCTGTATTGTAGCTACATTTGCATATTTTTACCTCCGAGATAAACCTTCAAATGTGCCCTTTTCCTTCAACCGCAGCACCACAGCAGACATTGATAGTTCCGTGTTGCTAGTCTAACTATTTGCCTAAAATTTATATCTGAGCTGTAATTTTTTATTGCTTATACAGTATAAACATCCAGAAAACACTGTGTGGCTCTAGCCTTAAACAGAAGAAACGGGTCGGCTGTAGAAATTTCCTATCACCATCTTCTCATTTTTCTGTCAATACTGCATCTGAAATTAATAACTCTGCTATGCTTAATTTAACGATAGCTGGAATAAAAGTAAATGAACACAGATACAAAAGGACAACAACATAATTCAGTAGATTTGCATCACGCTATGCCTTTATCGAAAACAATTTCTGCTTTTAAAAGTTCAAATTATATATCCGAAATAAGAAAAAAAGAATTTTTTTAAAGATAATATTTAATAAAATAACATATTTTACATCTGCAGCCATTTTGTTCTATTACTGACACATTTTCAAGAATTCAGTAATTACTGGCCTTTTTTTTTTCTTTTGTTAATGGTATCATCCTTAATGCATGCATTACTCTCAATCTTCATATAATTGAAATCGAGATTACTTTCAAGGTCAGGTAAAATAGAGTTGTTGTGAGTATCTAGTAAATTTCTCCACCTGAAAATTTTAAGATCTAAAATTGCTAAGTGCTACACAAAATAAAATGATAATTATACATGCAGAAATATAATAAACAAAATAATTGAATTTCACAAGGCGAAAATAATTAAAATATAAAGTCCATTAGCATCACACGAATCCGACTCTAAAAAATAAAACTTCAGTATTTGAAAAATCAATATTTTGCCAATGGATAAATTGAACAAAATGGAAAAGATGCATTTTTATCGAAAATGAACAAATTATATTGTGTTAAAACAAGCAAAAAACAATATCCCTAGTATTATTTCACTTCGAGGTAAAAGCTTGGCATTTATAAAAATAGAAATTTATACATAGTCAAAAGGCGATAGATGAAGCGATGATGATTAAAAATACTATTTTTTTCAACAAAATCATTTAAAGTAGACCCGGGAGGCGGTCGAGGGTGGTCGGGATGGACGGGTTGGGAGATCGCCGTAGAATTAGTGCTAACCCGGACGAATCTGGTGGAACTTTTTCACCCAGCTATTCGTCCAGGATAGCTTAGATGGTAGACCATTGGCGGCTGGAGCCAAGAGATTACTGGTTCGAATCCTGGTCCGGACACTTTTTCCCCACTTGGAAATTTACATCTCACATGATTTATTTACCAATTAAAGTAATTGTGTAAAAATTAATCTAGTATAATATACAAATGTTGAATGTACAGGATGTTTCAAAAGTCTGAGTTGTAAGTTTAAACTTAATATTTCGATAATTGTTTGTGGGAACAAGACAGGTACTTAATAGTTTAAGTCAGGAACGATGGGGAGAATGATTTCATTCATGATTATAGATACATGGAATTACGTTAGAGAAAACTATCAAGAATTTCTGTGTTTTTGCCATGTGCATCAGTTTTCAAACCCCCAGTAATGCATCAAATACGTGAAATATTCAAATTGATAACTAAGCGTAAACCAACAGAGAGGAAAATGTCCAAAACGAGAACGGAACTCGGATCTTTGAAATAACGCTCCAATGCTCTACCATTAAGCTACGAGGACGATATCCAACAAAGCATCTCACAATCTAAATATCGGTAAGGCCGCAACACAAGATGGAGAAGTCTGTGATGAGTGTGAGATGTGCTAGTTATCGTCCTCGTAGCTTAATGGTAGAACATTGGAGCGTTATTCCAAAGATCCGGGTTCGGTTCACGGCTTGAACATTTTTCACTCTGCCGGTTTACGCTTTGTCATCAATGTGAAAATTTCACGTATTTAATATATTACTAGGGGTTTGGAAAGTAATTCTAATGGCATAAACACAGAAATTATTCATAGTTATCTCTACCGTAATTCCATGCATCTATAATCACGGATGAAATCATTCTCCCCATCGCTCATGATTTAATCTATTCAGTACCCGTCTAGTTCCCATAAACAATTATCAAAATGTTATGTTTAAAAAAGACAAATTGAACTCATATTTTTAAAACATCCTGTACATTCAACATTTGTATATTATCTTTAAAAGGATATTTAATGAAATAGATTATCAGTATGAATATAATCACTTATAAAACGTATTCCAGGTTAAATCATCTGGTTATGTTTTAGCAGGATTATAAAAGAGACTGAAATAAACTTTCAAGTTACATTATGAAAAGAAATCGTTATATGCAAACAAATTCTTAAAGATATTAGATAGTAAATTATCGGTTTAGGATTCAATTCCAGGCTTGGACATTTTTTATTCTGTTGTTTTACGCTTAGTCAGCAATGTGAAAATTTCACGTATTTAATGTTCAATAATTTCGTGCGTAATTTCATTGCCGAAAATTTATTGAAAAATTAATTATACTTACATCCGGTAGTAATCTGAATAGAAATTTTTGATTGAAAAACATTTTGCCTTTTAGCACCTGGATCTACAAAAACTACGTACCTTTTTTTTTTTTTTTTTTTTTTTTTTTTTTTTTTTTTTTTGATTGAGTAAAGATTGCAAAAAGTTTATCAAGATGCCCCTTTTCTGGAAAAAATCGCAAAATACTTGTTTAATTGCATCCAAAATTTAATAAATTAGAATAATAAACGTGAATTGTGTGAATTATTTTCCCAATCATATTTTTATACTGAAACCCGTATCATGAAATATCGTTTTAAAGATAATACATTTAAGATGTTGAATGTGCAGGATGTTTGAAAAATCCGAGTTCATTTGTTTTATTAAATTTCAAATTTCGATAATTGATTGCGGGGAATGATTTGAACCATGATTATAGATGTATAATATTCATAGAATTACACGAGAGAAAATCATCAAGAATTTATGTGTTTATGCCATGTGCAATACTAACCAAATACCCAATAGTTGCCTGTATAGAAATATTTGTGTCAAATACATTTTACCCTTTTCGCAACTGAATCTACAAAACTGCATACTTGAGTTTTTTTGGTTCAGTAAAGGATACAAAAGTTTATTACAATGTCCCCCTCTGGACAAAAAAATCGTACAATACATGCTTATTTGCATCCAGACAACTTTAATATAATAGATGTGAAATTGCGTGTATTTTTTTCTCAAGCACATCGCAAAGAATTTATAAAATATGATGAGATTTTGAATAGCGATATTTCGAGTTTGATAAAAATATAGGTTGCATTTATAGTATAGAATTTAGTTTTAAATAAAAGTAGATACTACATCATTGAATGGAATTGATTGATACAAATAATTTTTTTATTTTTAATTTCTTCACAACATAGAAAACAATTGGTCTTTCCATTTTAATTTAAATCATCTTAACCATAGTTTTGACTTGCGTGTTAATGTAGAGTTGATATTTTGTCTAACCATCTACAGGTAATTATTTCATATAAATTGCTAAGTTCCAATTTAACTCTTAGCATTTAATATATGGGTATGATGAACAGATTTGTCTAGAGCAAGTTATCAAGGTTCTATATAATATGCAAAAGAAAAAGTATGAAAATATTACCGGTCAAATTAAAAGATTAACCGTGCTTTGTATAAAAATATTTATAGAAAATATTTTCATAAATCTTTGTTAGAAAAACACTTGAGGTTTTTTTCATTGTTTATAGAGGCACTGAAAAAAAATAAATTATGTAAATTATTTGTGCACAAACATTTCATAGATTTGCACTATATAGATGTTAAAAAGAAACATATATATATATATGTTTTAAAACCGTAAAAAAACTTATGATGTGAGGATTTGTATTGCGCAAAAACGCTAAAAATAGGCAATTTTTTTCTTAAATTGGGCGCGAATATGTGTAGCAAATTTAAACAGTTGAAGCTTTAAGCGAATTGGGTGTAAGTACTATTAAATAGGTATGGAATTAGATCATGTGACAATAAATAAATCGGTGTACTAAAATTTGTGTCTCGGAAGAACAACATAAATAACTCTATGGGCAAGAAAGAAGCTTCTGTGCTTACAAGAGCAATAAATTTAGCTGATAAAAAACTTATCATTCTATTTGATACACCTACGGAGATCTATCGAATTAAAAAGTCAAACTCTACTATATGAGATACAAGTAGTCTTATCTTCAAGTATATGAAGGTATAATTCGGAAAGAAAAATTGTTCATAAAATCGAATTCTTAAAACAACTACTTCACACCCTTAATTTAACTATTTGATTTTCTATTTCGTTAAAATATTTGTAAAATGATAATAAGATAGGTAAAAGATGCAGGAAAATAAAGAAAATAATGAATGAAGTTAATGCATATTATTATTGTAATTTTTTAAAAGTTAAAATCTGCCATGTAAAGACTTGCGCATGTTAAAAAATTTTAATGAGTTGCTACATAAGATACATAAATATTCTTTACAATTATGTTATTGAATGAATATAAAAGGTATTTATTTTTATAATGTTCTTAATTTGAGAAAATTTGTATATGTTTTTTTTTTAATAATGACAAATAAAGAGTAACACAAGATAACCAGCTTTTTGGATGTTAATTATAATAAAGAATCTACAAACAATATTAATATCAAAACATATAAAAAAAATGGTACTATTTTACTTATAATTTCAGAAATAAGTTATTTGTCCCTATATTTAAGTATAATCGATGTTACATTTATTGAGATGAAATGTCATCTGCTAAAACTAACAATCAAAAACATAGTTTTAACAGTTGGAAAATATTGTTTTGTAAAAGTGTAAACTAGATATGTAAAGAAAATTATTGTTTAACTTCCAGTAAGAGAGAATATGTATACTTTTATTTGTGGAGCATTCTGAAATGAATGTATATAATATATGAGAGATTTTAAAGGATATACATAAATGACATATTAAGACAAATTTTTACGAATAATTTATAACTAGGAATGCAATAATAAATTTAGAAAACTACAAAAACATTATACATTTATAACATAAAAATATTAACTATGCAATCAAAGACTTGTATTTTAATTACAACAATTCAGTATTATGTAATCTACACGTATTAGGAAATTGTAGTTGGGATAAATTTGAAAGTGCTGTGAACTTTTTCTTTATCAAAAATGAAAAGTATGGTTCAATGTAAATCTACTCAGCCTTTGAACAATTTTCAAAATTTTAATAAAAATATATCAAGAGAAAGATTATATATTTTGTCCTGTAAAACGATACATGTTAGTAATGATGTGCATATGTATGTAAAATAGCTAATCTGTAACTAATAAGTTAATTATTGATAGTAAACAATAAATATATAGTTTGAACGAAGTCAAAAAATGTCTTTTGCAAAAAGAATGAATTAGAAATAAGAGTTAAGGTTAGTTAGGGAAACTGGACCCACGAGGTAACTGGGCCATAGACTATTTTATACAAAAACTGTTGATGTTTTTTAAGTTTTAGCTTTTGTGAACAATGGACCTTAATCTCCACTTCCTAAAACAATGTATGTCAACTCAATCATAACTCTCACTTTGCTGTGATAGGCTGTCAAAAATTTACGTTTCTTTTTTTTTTAAACAACGTCAATATGGTTGAACTTCCTCTGTTTTTTATTGAAATACTATAAGTACTTTTATTAAACAATCATTTTTTTAAGATTAGGCATATGACCACATTAATATTATTAGGCATTTTATATTATTTTTACATTAATATTACATTAATATTACATTAATATTATTATACATATTTACTTCATGCTTCAAATGTAAGCCTGGTGTCCAAGTTACCCAATAAATTTTTCAAGAATGGGGTAACTGGGACATGTATCTGGGGTAACTAGATTATGCTGGATCCAGTTACCCGAATAGTTATAAATAATTTTTTTGAGTTTCTCTTACTACGGGAAATAAATTTCCCCACTGTTTTTTTGCTCACAATAAAGAAAATTATAGAATACCTTACTAAAATTACGTAATAAAATTAAAAAAAGCATATTGGGTGGTATCAAACTAAACTTCTTGACCCCTTGAGAGGCGGTGATGCCGTTGCGGCATCACATAATTTTAATCCGTAATTGCTACATTGGCACCAGAATATTATAATTAAAATTTCACCTTTATTAAGTACACGAAAATATACTTTTACTTGTTTACAAATAGATTCTCTTGCAAATACTGGTGTCATTAAATTATTTCAACATTTTGCGAATGCAAGTACCTTGCCCCTGAAAGCGATATAGCCAAACCTTGAAATTGTACGATACACAAGGGTTGCATTCTAAAGGGAAACTTTTATTGTTCCAACCACTATTTTGAAAATAATATCTTCATCACACCTTTCTTTAGAATATGTTAAATAAAATTATCATGAAGGTAACTTATCATTAAGGGTTCTGGTACGAACAATAAAATTTTCCCTATATAATGCGACTCCTGGAAACAGATAACGTACTTACGTAGCCGTTTGTTCATAGATTTACCTTGCTATTTTTTTCCTTAAAATACCCATGTGACTTTTATACTTATTACCTATACTAAAGTACAAAAGTACTTACTTAATTTTTATGTTTTTGGTATAAATAAATCTAATAATCTCACTTTTAGTACTTTTTTTAGACACATTGACAGCAAAGATTTCCCTTACAACGATATATAATTTACATGATCTGCCTGGTATAATTTTTTTTAAGTTGCTTACACTTTTTAAAACAGGGCCATATGAAAAAAAAATAAACGCGTGTGAAACATAGACCCTCCTGGTCCACTTACCCCATTTTTATGGGGCAACTGGACCCATGAGGAAAGAAAGATGAAATATGCATATTTTTATATTTTTAAATATTAAAATGTAACTTTGATCATTTCTGTCTTATAGAGGGAACCCAACTGAACACATTTACAGAAGTTCAGACTTTAATTCAAATGAGCATTAGCTTTTTGAAGCTGAATTGTCAGAAGCTCTAGAGTCACATTGCAAAATCATGGCCCAGTTACGCCAACTAACCTTATGTAGTTATTATGGAATTCTTTGACATAACTTGTTTCTGACAAAATAATTCTCAGAATAATTATATAGTAAGAGTGATACACACAGCTCCAAATCCTGACAGGCTTGGAAAAAATATTTAGCTAAGAGAAGTAATAATGAAATATACAAAGTTTACAGTGTCATCATATCATCATAACTAGCAGTTTATAACATTTTTATAAAGACATTTTGGCAACATATCACCTCAGACAAATATATTTACTTAATAGGTACTACAACCAAGATTCCTTCATGCAATGACACTTTAAATAATATACCCAACAAACACTTAACTTGTGGGCCACTGAAGGCAACGTTAGCCTTGGCCGAAAGTGTCTGATATGGGCCCGTTATCATTGACCGTAACGGATTTTTAAAAAAAGTGTCACGCCGGACACAATATGGCCGGAAGAAAATTGGCCGCAATTACAATAAGTTGCCCACAAATGCGCCATTAACGGTCATCTAAAACTGATATTTAGCCGCAAACTGACCACAATTATACATTTAATGGCATTCATGAATAAAAGCTTGCCACAGCTATGCCATTAAGGGTAATTTTAAATAAAAGCTAGCCACAAGCCAGATACACTTATGCCATCAATGGCCATCATTAATGAATGCAAGCCGGAAACGAGACACATTTATGCCATCAATGGGCGTCATTAATGAATGCAAGCCGGAAACTAGACACATTCATGCCACAATGGATGAAAACTAGCCTAAAGGTGGCCATAATTTTACTGTTTAAGTTTTCACTCCCCCCCCCCCACCACCACCATTACAGTTCAGTAAATAAGGCTTTTTTTTCTTTTTGGCAGAACCAAAAATTTTTCATTTTAAAGATATTTTTATAAAAATTAGAATCTAAATTTACTGGTTTTGAATGTTTATCTGAAAACAGTTTAAATATACTATGTAAAATTTGGAACAGGTAAGTGCTCATAATACTAGCCTGACTCTTATACACGTTTTACTTAAATACATACTTCTGTTAAAAACAATTCTTATTAAAAGTCAAATAATAATAATTAAAAAAAATACATTTTATAGAACGAAATGCATTTAGATCCTAAATTTTATCAAAACATTTAGAAAATAGTAATTCCAATGGAGGTATAAATGAGCCTTATCTGCTAATCACCTTTGAACAGAACAAATTTCAAATTTGCTGTTAGTAAATGAACGTTCAACAATATTCAACCTTAAATATTTTAATAGACATTCTTCTAAAAAACATTTCTTTTTTCATGGTTATGATTTAGCTTTTAAAAATGTTGATATTCCTAAATAGCTGCAAGAACTATATTTATAGTTAACAAAGAAATATTGATCAATTTTTCATATACATTTAAAATTATTCATTGAAAAAATAAACAAATTAATTAATTCGCTATGTCAAGCATTGTCAGTTTTCGACAAAATTCAAGATAAGTAAATAAATTTTTTTCTTGAAAAATGAACCAAATGATTATTAATATATTGTTTTTTATACAAAAACACTTTAACATTTAAACAATCATCCAACATGTATTCTTTATAGAACAAATTTTGAATTTATGCGTAAATAATGTATATAATATTAACATATGTTATCGATGTTATATATCCAATATTTGATGCCAATTCATTAAAGCCTTATTAAATCATAATAAAGAAGCAAGTGAAATATTTCTAAACCATTTTCATTTTAAGAACACAAATTTCCACACAATTATTATTAAAAAAATATAATAAGAAGAAATTCAGTTTTATGTTTATATATGTCCCGAATGACAATTTTTTATAATCCTTTATCGTTCTCATATTTATTTTTAATTTTGTTTAATATCAGAGAACATTAGATTTTCCTACTAAAGTTTAATAATCAAATTCTAAAATTGTGATAATTATAATTAAAAAAAGGAAGATTGAAATATGTAGTCTAACTTTCTTTTTCTGAAAATTATTTTCAGATATTTCAAAATATATTGAGTATTTTAATGATTTTTTTTCTCAAACTAATTTTTCTTATATTGTATTAAAATTATTCAGTTGTTTAATTTAATGATATTTTCTTTGAGGACAAATTATTATCCGATATCAGAAGGGGGGGGGGGGTGAATCATTCTTTTCAAAGTCACATTAAAAAAATAATAATGACATTAAATCAATTTCTTTTAAATAAACAAGAAGAATGTGAATGTGAGAAATAAAGAAAGTGATATAAATAATTCACAATGTTTAAAATTATTTTATACAATTTTAAAAAATCGGGAAAAAACCATAAATCAAATCTAAATGGATTTTATTGGGATAATGGATTGGATGATACAATCGAATGAAAATTTTCAAAAAAATAATAATATCTTGAAAACAAATATTATTCTACATTTGCATAAACAAAAATACAACTAATAATGTCAATATGTATTTAACTTTACATACTTCTTTTATAAAAAAGAGCGCAATATAATGGTACAGAAATATTTCGAATTAAATTGATTTAATGAATAGGCAAACAAAATATTTAGACTTACAGTATTTAAACCCCTTGAAGCGCACCGGTATATGTTATATACCACTTACTTCTAATTCCCAAATGCCACATGCACAGCAGAATTTAGGAATTAATTTTTTTTCTTATAATGCACGCTAAGAAAAGCTTTCTCTTATTTTAATATAAAGTTGCTTATAAATACCGGTGTCAATCAATCATTTTAACGTTTTAGCAGCAGAAGTGTTTTGCCCCTGAAGGGGTTAAATGTCCATTCCCACCTTAGAACAAAGCGGTTATATAGTATCCTTTATTCGCTTTGCCTCAGAGATCCACTAAATGTTGGTTTATCCTTGCAGAAACAGCCTCAGAACAGAAGTCGAAATGAACAGTCAACTTCAACCTCCAACAGTAAACAGTAACAACAAGTGATTTCAGATGACACTGCAAAAATCTTGACCCTTATATGTCATTGGCCGTGCCCTTGAACAGTCCCCAAACGAGGCTCTCCCCCGTCACCGAAAAGACGTGGTAGAGAGAATGTGTGTTATGATTCCCATTTTAATGAGACTTTTCCTAATTTAACGATAACACTTGTGAATTTCAAATAATTTAAACTCCTTCTCAGATATTTTTTTTCACTTTATCCTTTACCTACTAATCGATCAAAAAAAAAAAAAAAAAAAAAAAAAAAGGGGGGGGGATAAGTTTTTTAAAATAAAATTATATGTAGTGGATATCTGAAATTGTAGAATTTATGTAATCATTATAGGTAATCCATATATGTAATCCTTTTGAAACAAATAAGAGCCTTTAAGTATTATACATATATATCGATAGAATAATTTTTTGAAAAGGTATATATATATATATACACTATTGAAAACAATTAAAGGGACAAATGGTTTTTTTGCAATTAAAAAAATCCTAACAAAGCAAATAAAACCAATCTTGGCCAAAATATCATTCGATATAAGACTAATGTATGGGAAAACAAAAATGGGCACAGCCTGCACCCTAAATAAGGTAACTGGTCACGTGTCCAGTACAGCAGCTGACCGACACCCTGTAAGTCAGAGAAAAACATGTCTAATAGAGTGTATAATCGTCTATAACAACTACACAACTCTCGTATCGGCGTTTCATGCTTCTTACCAGGGTCCTTATCAATTTCTATGGCAACTGCAACCACTTTTGCACCAAGGCACCCTTGAGCTCATCGATGGTCCTTGGAGCTGGTCTTCGAGCTGCAATTGATCGTCCAAGGGCGTCCCATATGCGTTCGATGAGATTAAGGTCAGGGGACATCACAGGTCACTCCATTCGTTGAACAACCTTGAACAAGGTATTCGTCCACCAACTGATCCCTATGTGGACGGGAGTTATCGTCCATAAACACGAAATTTGGTCCATATGTTCCGCGGAAAAGACTCAAAGAGGGTGCATGAATCTCGTACTTGTACCGCTGACCTGTCAGAGTACCTCTATCAAACACATTATGGTCGGTACGCCCGTCTACCTTGATGCCTGCCAGACCATCAGACCACCTGTAGCCTAGGGATCATTTTCGACAATGTTAGAGGGCCGATATCGACTCTCGGGTTCTCTCCAGACGAGAACACATCTCGAGTCGCTGTCCAGACTGAATCGCGACTCATCACTGTACAGAACCGCCCCAAAATATCCTCTGTCCAAGACAGGTGTTCTCGGTACCATACTAGACGGGATTTTTTGTGGTTCACAGCCAAAGGGATGCAGACTACAGGGCACCTGGCATACAGGCCACCTGCATTAAGTCTCTGGGTGACTGTTTTCCGTGAAATGGATGTTCCTGTAGCATTATACAGGAGACGAGAAAGTTGTTTCGCTGTCGCGGACCTATCCCTTTTGGATAAAAGTCTCAAATAATGGTCTTCAGCGGGCGTTGTTGCCCTTTTTAGGCCTTGACCAGGTCCGGGGATCACTGTTTTGGTCTCTGTGAACTGTTTCCACAGGATGGACACCATATTTCACGGAACACCGAGGTCCTTAGAACAGGTGGCCTGTAATTGGCCGGCCTCGAGTCTTCCAACAATCTGCCATCTTGTGGCATCATCTACCAGTGGTTCCCAACGTGGGGCCCCACAGGGGGGCAATATGACTTTTCAGGGGGGCAGTTTGAGATTTGATATTAACGAATTTTCTGTCACTTTTTTTCCAATGAAAGTTAGTGTCGTAGTCTAAAAGCAGAAATAACAGGTGAAAAAAAAATTAAAAATAACTGAATAAATATTAATTTATGAAGCATTCCCATTTAGAAGTTCAAAATACACTTACACCAGATTAATTATATGAATTGTTTTTACATATTTTTATACCTTTTATATACTAAAGAATCATTTAATTTTTCTGGTTTCAACATTATTTTAGTAAAACACATCTCTTTTTTTACTATTTATATATTTAAAAAAAAAAAAAAAAAAAAAAAAAAACTTGTACATCTATTTATAGTGCAATATGCCTCATGAAGGAATTTTTACAAGTGAAATTTTGTAGTGTATATTTAAAATTGACTATTTGGACATGTTTAATCTAAAAAATGTTTTGAATTGCCTAAATGAGATACTACTTCTATGAAATTAATAAATCCCCGTGCACATCACGGAAGGAAATGGGTAGAAAGTAAACTTCTTATGGCTCTTCTGCAGACCACAATATATAAACATACTTCGTGACATATGCATTTTAAAATTTAAAATCGGAGAAAACATGGTGGCAAATAATAATAACAGGAAAAGAAAGCCTGCTATCAAAGAAGTATGTTACGAGAGGAAAAATTACTTAAAATGGATAAAAGCACGATTCCGGAGATGTTACTTGCAAATTATGTTATCTGTACTATGTCGGTGATAAACAAATATAACTTGTTCTTAATGAAGTACTAAAATCCATTATAAAATGTATCAATTCTATCAAACTAAATACAAAATTTGAGAGAGATGTCAAGAAATTTTACGAAGATAAAAAGGTAGACTATTTATCACTTTTACATTTGTGGTAAGTTGCCAAAAATTAATAAAACTTTTGTAGATGTAAATGCGAAGATCCATGGCGTCATTGCATTCATAGAGTTATATTAAAAACATATTTGTAATAAAAAAATATGATTTTGATAAATTAAAGAATGTGAAATCACTTATCTGAGTTAATGCTATTTTGGATTGTTCCGTGAAAATAGAAGTTGATTTTTTTATGTAATAAGATTTATATGATATAGGAGGGAGGGGGTACATCATGATTTTAAATATGTTTAGGTGGG
Organism: Maratus speciosus; assembly: GCA_963932465.1. Lineage (NCBI taxonomy): Eukaryota > Metazoa > Arthropoda > Arachnida > Araneae > Salticidae > Maratus > Maratus speciosus. The sequence goes on along the minus strand of OZ010788.1, from coordinate 349,937,330 downwards.
GCGCGGCCAAAAAAAGGTTGGGAACCATTGAGATGTCGACTAGTCATACTAACGATGGGTAAACAAAGAAATTTAAAAAACAAGGATTGGGTTATGCTACGATGCTTCAAAACGCCCTTCTGCTACAAGCTTCGGCGGTCAAATGAGGCACCTCTGCACAAACGCGATCACAGCGCCACTTTCTTATGACCACACATACCACTTGCGTGGCAGGTGTGTCCGCGACGAGCTTAATTATCATCTGATACCTTATTTGCGTATAGGGATAACTTATTTTTTTTTGTTTTTTTTAAAAACCGTTTGTCCTTTTAATTGTTTTCACCAGTGTATAATTCACTGAAAAAAAAAAAATAAAACTTACTTAAGGTTGTTCTTAACAGCTCTGCTCAACAAGCGAAAAACGTTTTGACATATTTATATTTCATTTTTTAACGGAAAGATATAAAATTGGAAAGCCTGGCCATGGAAGCGATTTGGAATGGAAATATTTTTTCCATTTTTTGATAAATCAATTACCTATTGAATTATACGCGAATTCGATCACGTGAAAACCCGTTTTTCACCTGCTCTTGAGTGGTCTTTCTCCCTTCGCGCGGAAATTCGGTTCAAAACGCCCAATTTGACATTATTTTCTGAAAGATCTATTGCGTTTGCAAAAAAGTAGAAAAAACAGTACAATTACATAGTTTCTGAACAACAACATTTGCTAGTTTCATGCATTTTCGATCAAAAATAAATTAAAACTTATGTCAGAAAGTTGCCCTTTTTGATTTGAGAACAGCCTTAAACACTACTGATAATAAAATTTTTCAAAGTTTAATAACCCACTTTTATGCAATTTTGATTTATTTAATATATGCATACATATGATATATATATATATATATATATATCCCGTAACTAGAGACACGAATTTCCTTACGTTGTCAGAGACATAGAGTCAAAATGACTCCAATGTTATTTTTCTTTTTTATCTTTTGTAAACAGCATTGGAATTTATTTTGGAAACGCAATATAGTCTGGAAATCATGTAATTACCAAAATATTAAAAATAATTATATTAAAACTGTTAAATGTTATAATATTAATTGGTGGAAAGATAATATAAGAAAAACCTAAACAACCTTATAATGAGTACTTACTTCGTTTAGATATCATGGGATGACACTAATATTAATAACTGTTCGAATTAAACAAACAAAAAGGAAGAGTACAATATTTTAAAATATTACCTTAAGAATATTTCTTTAAGCTTTTTGCTTTTTACATCAGTCAAATGCAGCTGGGTCATACGGCTACGGAACATTGTCCACATACTGGGTGTTTACAAGAATGGCATAGAGTAGATATTTTCCTTTTAATCTTTTTTGGGCAAATGGTACCAGGGGCATAGCTACAGATATTTTTTCGGGGGGGAGAATTCGAAAATTTCCCAAATTGAAACAAATTCTTCCAACTTTCAACTAAAGTGTGTATAAAACGTGTACCACAATGTGTATAATAATGATAATGAAACTTATGCATAAAAAATTCCTTTCCCAAGAAAAATTTTGAAAATGGAAACATAAAAATTCTAATTATTGGTTTCTTTAATAAAAAACAAACATGCAGGTCCTGAACATGATTTGACTGTTTTTAGAAAATGTCTGTCTGTGTGTATGTGACACAAATTTTGTGGTTGCTCTATCTCAAGAACTAATGTGCGGAATTTAATAAAACTTTAGATTCAGTTATATCTTGATAAGAATTAATGCTGATTAGTTTTTCGTGTAAATCGCCCGAAAGGTGGCGCTGCTAATCTGCATTTTTCACGATTTACACGATTTTAGCGATAGTTATCTCACAAAAACTGTTGCACGGAATTTGATCAAACTTCATATTCTGTAAAACCTTGACATAATTTGGTGCTTATTAGGATTTTGTGTATATTATATAACAGGTAGCACTGCTGTGCAGCATTTTTCACGATTTTCGCGTTAGCTATATCTGAAAAACTAATGCACGGAATTCAGTCAAACTTCATATTCGGTTGCACTTCCTTATTGGGCTTGGGGGTTTACTGTCCAAAGGTATCACTTTTGTGTTCTTTGGATTTGGAATTTTGGTTGCATCTAACAGGGTGTGCGCCGAAATTCAATGATTTGTTTGAAAAATGTGAGGCTTCTATCTCCTTTTTAAATGAACACAATTAAACGAATCTATACCTTTAGAATTCATTATTATGGGCACAGAATTATTATTTAATTTTAGCATAGTGGTTGCAAATTTTGAGGTATTAACATATATGGGATAGAATAAAGTTTTGGGATTGGCACATCCGAATTGTTTTCATTTAACATTAATTCTTCTTGTCTTCAAAGAAGCCAACCTGATGATAACATCATCCAGTTTAATAAAATCCACTATTTGGCTTTCACATTTCAAAAGCATTAGGCTATCAAGCCTGTCATCCCTCAATGTAGTTTGTAATATATATTTTTTTAAATTTTTATTTGACTAAAGATTCTTTCATTAGATGCAACGCCATAAAGATAAGCTTCTGTGAATGTTAAGATATGAGTATATAGTTTGACGGCATGACCCAAATAGTCTTTGAATTTCATGGCATGAGTAAAAGGTTTGTTTAAAGCTGCTATCATATTCACCAACTTTTCGAGCAATTTTTGAGCCAACTCTTGATTTCCTCTAACTGATCGTGAAATATTGTCTCAACACCCAGTGTGATAGCAAACAGCAATATCCCCAACCACAGCTCTAAAAAAGTATGCGCTAGCTGCGCCTTTCCAGCCCCCCCCCCCCCAACTTTCAACATTTCAGCCAACCAGAGATAAGCGATTTATACGAATAGGCGATAAATATTAACGGCTGATACTAGTAGTACTGGTTTTCCTCCAACTTTAGCAACGACAACCTTTTTCTCCCTTTGAACGGGAAAAAATTGGGTTTAAAGTCGGCTGAAAAGTTGGTGAATCGGATAGCAGCTAGTCAGTTAGGATTTGGTTTATTTCTATTTGACTCTGTCATCAAGTCATGTACATCCGTTTTTCATATAGAGGTGGAAACATTATTAACTTTTCTAAGTTAGTGGTACTCAAATTTGCCTTGCACAATTGAAATTTAAATATGAAATGTATTGGTGCAATATTCTCCTGATATAGGGAACATTGTCATTTAAGCTCATTACTAAATTGCCGAAATTTTCTTGTATTTCTATTATTTCCTGTAAAACTTATGTGTAGCAATGTTCATTGCTGTGCTATTATTTTTATCTCTTCTCTTTGGTGAAACCGTTTTCCTACCGCGCTTTCGGAAGTCAGCTTTTTCAGTTATATTCTAATAGGGTCATTCCATACAAAATGAGCAAATCACCTTTGGCAGACATGTCACAGATTTTAACGAAAATCATTTTGTAAGTAGATCATACCTATTTATGAGTAAATGTAAAATAATAGATTTTAGGATTGTTTATTTAAGTATTAAAATTTATATTAAAAGTGGATGCAAAATCGGGGTTTTGGCTACATGCTTGAAGTTTCAATTTTGGTTATTAGCCTTAAGAATGCAAAGACTATATTAAAAATTATTTATAATTAGGAATGAATAATAAGTAACAGATTGACGTAAGTTAGTAATTGCATTTTTATTCCTTAATGAAAAAAAATTATCTTTGAAAACTTTTGAGGGGAAAATGCAACGTTTCTATTGAGATGAAGGTTGAAAGACATCTCTGACAATATCAAAATTGCTTGACGTTATAGCTAAAAGTATATATATTAAATATTCAAACTTTCATTCTTGCCTTTTTATTCCTTAATGAGAAAAAAAAAATAGTAAAAAATGTTGAGGATAAAATGCAATATTTCTATCACTTGTTTCGACGTGAAGGAGAGCTTTTTAAAACTTTTAATTCTTTTGATATTATAGCTAAATGTGTATATATTAAGTATAAAAACTTTTATACTTGCTTTCAGTTTATTTTTGCCTCAAGAAGATTTTTAATTAAAGTAGAAAAAAAGCTCAATTGAACAAAAAATTATACATTAACACCTAAACCCACATACAGAAAATAGATGGCAGCACTAAATTTTTTCATCTTGAAATCGTGCAATATTTTAAGAAACGCGAGCGAATTAAAAAAATAGCTCATGGAATGTAGTTAATATTGCCTTTTCTAACCCAATTTTGTGACGTTAGGAATCAAAAGGCAATCTTGAAATTTTTTTAGCAGATTATGGATACTTTATATCTGTGCAATAACTGTAATGTGGGACCTTTCCTTCATTATTTTTTTACCTATCAATAAGAGGAAAAATTACGATTTTGTCACTTTTTTTTTAAGTTTCTAAATTTTTTTAAAGGTGAAGGAAATAATGGCAACTTAAAAGCTTTAGTAATTCGATCTTAATATGTAACACTACATCAGGCATTAATTTCTCAGATGTTTTTGAATTCCTTTAATTTTTATAACTTTTTTAATTTTCTCAAAATTTGCAAATTTTCAATTTTTACAACCAATTAAAGATTAATCATGGTGTTACCAGATTAGTATTACTCAATAAATAAGAAGATAATTTTTCAGAGGTTACATTATTATAAAAAAAAATCATTTCAGTTAAATAATTTTCAAGATACAGAACTTCAAACCTGCATCTTTGGACGATTGCACACATGCCATTCTTTATCACAAGTTTTTTAAATGTCCAAAACTGCTAAAATAATTTATTTTTTGTGAAGATATTTTGCACAGCGCTGTTTGAATATGAATTGAATCTGTATATCAAATTTTATTAAAATTGGTTACTATGTGGCCACGACTTTTTTTAAATTTTTGCTCATTTTACGTGGAATGACCAAATATTCATAATTGTTTGTGAACTTGTCTATAAGGTAATCTTTATTTCTTCAAAATTTTATTCATGTGCAACGTGTCAGCGTTACCGTGCATGTCGATTTTTTCTACAGATGATGGACAGCTTTCATAGTCATATTTCTTTCCAAATTCAAATCGTCCTTTTTTTACCTTTATCATCCTCGAATGGATTTTTACATGCTCCAAAATCTTCCACGAAAACTCTTTTCCTATTATGAAGGGTTCTTTCGCTCTGATATTTATAGTCAATTTTTAGAACAGCTTTAAACACACAACACTGGACTTTTAGTTTAAAATTTCACAAAGACCCATAAATATAAACGAACAGGCCTAATATATATTTCGCACACATACACAGATAAAAGTAAAATGTGACAAATTTATCAGAACCAACGACTTCTTATATACACATTTGCTCATATAACGCCCTTTTCTTGACTGCGAAGGGTTAACTAATTTTTGTGGCAAAAAATCACGAGAATGAGTAAAATATTGTCCAAAAATCGGGAAATTAGTTAAAAAATTATTGCAATTTGTGAAAACTCATCAAATCCTCTTGCCCAGCTGTGTTTCAAGTAGGTGACTTACATTCCTGTCTGCTGTTCTACGAGTGATCTCCAATTTTCAAAAGAAGATGCAATCCCTTTGGATTATAAATAGCTGGATTCTGTTTTAGGAGGAGAAGGTGAGGTAGGTTGAAATTTTTGAGAAAGGACGAAAGTTTTGGAGGAAATAAAGGAACTAGATAGTCAGCTATTGATGGACAGGAGTAGAGAAATTTAGGTCTGGTATATGTATAATATTTTTGTATAACTGAAAAACACAATGATAAATTGAGTGCGGCTGATTTCTTTTTGTATTTTTTTTTTTTTTTTTTTTTTTTGATAATTTAACTTGTTTACTGTTACAGTACTCAGAAACATAATCACCAAAACAATAAAAATTTCGTATTTTTTACTATTACTTTTAAAAAAGAAATTGTCACAAAAATCTAGAATTTCCCAGCTCTAAGCTCAAATTTCCCAATTTCGCATATATTGGGGGGAGGCTCCCCCCATACCCCCCCATACTCCCTCATGGCGACGCCCCTGAATGGTACAGTATTTTCTAGTCCGTAATTTTAAACTGCTATCTGCATCTACTTTTTCCTTTTCTTTACTTGACTCTTTTCTATAGTCTCGTGTGGCCTGGTAAATAATAAATGCGTTAACTGCACTTATATACATAAGGCGAAAAAATATAGCTATTGGCCACCTTCTGGTTTCCGACCAGTACAATATATGACACATTTTTCATCCAAAGCATCAACAACAGATTTGGTATTATTATAAAAAGCAATAAGTTCCGGCTTATTGATGTCTGTATCTTGGGATATTGATGAGTGCATAGACGACACTAGCAATACAGCTTTGCCTTTTTTAGAATATTTTTTGAAAATATGATACCAAGGTTAAATCGTTCGTAAAGCCAAAAATTGAACTCTCGACTATTTTGCTTCTGTTTGGAAGGAATTCTGTATATATTTCTGTTTTATTTATTTATTTATTTATTTATTAATTTTTTTAATGTTCCAACATAGGTTGAATTTTTTTTTCTTCAAAACATTTACAAGCTCAACTGATGAAGACCAATTGTCTGCTATTATATTCCTGTTTTTGCCTGCAATACAAGCAGACAAGCGCGCAACTGCCTGTGTCGGTTTTTGCAACATTTTATCTTCTTCTGAAAGTGTCATAAAATAATAAATAATAATATGTCTAATATGAGCGTCATCTTCCGTAACTTCGCATTCTTCAAACCATTGCATTACAGTTTTTTCAAAATCTGGATCACATGGCCGAATTTTTTCCCTGGAAGGTCCTGGTTGAGTATTATCCATTTTCTTTTAAACAACAATATATTATCTGACTGCATAAATAGTAACAAAAACTTTGAAAAAGAATAACTCGGATATAGGCGCGTGTTCAAACTTGGACTTCTGCCAACATACTGATAAAAGATGAACTTGAAGGTACTGAGGAGATGGATTGCATTCAAGGACAAAAAACCACGTGATAATTACAGCCAATGAACAACGCGGAGTCACCTTGACTCCCGTCTCCAGTTACGGGATATATATATATATGTGTGTGTATATATATATATTCCGCTGTATAAACATGAAGCTTTCTGGCATATTTTGTGTCTTTTTTAAACGTAAAAATATGATATATGAAATAATGATTATAGAAACGATTTGTCATCAAAAAGTTTTTTTTTTTTTGTCACTGTTCATGAATTATATCTTGTAAGCGACTGTAATTTTATGATTTTAGTTTTTTCCCCTTTTACGTGCTGTGGAGCCCGGATATTTGGTTTAAACGTCAACTTCGACGTTATTTTCTGACAGATCTTTTGTCTCTACCAATGGAAATATAATTTGAATTCATAGTTTTTGGTTAAGAACTCTTGCTAATTTCATGCGATCCAGGAAAATAGTTAATATTAAAAATGTATGTATATTTTTTAAATCTAAATTTGTTCTGTAATTCTTCCGTTTTGCTCAACATTGGGTTTCATGTGTCGGAAATTGAATTATCTAATTTTATACATATGAAAAACAATATATGGCTTTAATTACGGCTTATCATTCTTAATAAAATAATGATAATGAAGTAAATATATATGCATAAATCGATAGAATTTAATAGAGACAAGGAATTTTATCTATTTTTTCCTTTACACTGAATTTAGATCTTTAAATCTTCTAGCACTTTATTTTACATGAAAATATATTTCAAATGGTATTAAAAAATTATGTTTTAGAAACAGCTTACTTTCCCCTCCCGCTTTTTTCCGCTTTTATTTTTGTCTCTCACATTCAACAATAAGTACTTGTTCGAGCAATCAAAGTGACATTTTTTCTTTTATTTATGACAAATATTTTTTCATTGAACTTGAAAAAAATATAAATAAATTCAGATTTATCATGAAATCGCTAGTAGATGTTTGTATAATCTGCATTCCCAATGAGTGCATCTTACTATAATTAAATATTTTGTATTTCTTCGATTCAGAAGGTATCTATATTTTTACTAAAAACCACATTTCAAATAATTAAGCTTACTTAAAAAAAAAAGAAAATAAAATAAATGAAGAAAAAAAATATATTTCCTCTCTTTGAATAAATATGCGAGTCAGGTAATATTAGCCCTCTACTTTCTAAACTATGATGGACCCATTACATGTTTGCCAGAAACCGGCCGTCATTGATTTGCGGACAAAATAAACGCAACAGTTTTCTCGCCGCCGATCCGTAAGATTTTTCGCGGTAGCTGCTGTAATTAGATGCACGTCACTTACGGTACAGTACTGTTTGCCTACAAATGGCGTAACTCATGTAGACCGCGACGAAATCGCCATGCGGTCAGAAGTCTTGTGTTTGTTGGGTTTTTACTGCAAGTTTTCAGTTCAAGGGTACGTTGCGATTAAAATTTAACGAAGCATATAAAATGTCAGCCTATATATTACGATAATTATTTTTTAAAAATAAAATTATATGATTTAACATTTGTTAAAGCATAAATGTTGACCGGTTGTCGTTCAATTGGCTCGATTGGAACACCATTAGCAATTTAAGCCGAAATGATCTGAGTTTGATTCCTGAGCTTTTTTCTCTCAGTTGGGGATATCTCTCAAATTTTATACATTGAAATATATATAATAATTGAGAAAATAGTAATCTTATTGGAGAATTAAAAAAGTAAATTCATTCATAATTAGATATAAGTCGTGCATTACGAGAAAAATATTTATATTAAGACAAACTTTATTTGAAGAATATTTTTCGTATTAGGATTGCGAAATTAAAAAGTATCTAGAAGATACGTTCAATATAATGTTCATAATATCTTTAAAACTTAAATATTTTAGACCAGTGACATTAGAAATAGCACAGAACCCCGACTTTATATCAGTGCATTGTGTACAGACAAATTTTGGTGCAATGCATGAAACATCGTAAAATTTACCGTGAGAATTTTTAAGTTAAACTAGTATGATATGGGTATTGTTGGGAAAAAATAAAATAAGTATTAAATTATATACATTTAAACATTGATTGTAAAAAAAGTAAGTGTCCATAAAAGAGACTTTTTCGAGAAACATTTCGTAATGTGATTAGCGAAAATACACAGAAATGCTTCGTCATAAGACGGTAAGTGAAAAAAGATTCAAAACTGTAAAAATATCCAGATACGAACTATTATTTATTCAAATGTCACTGTGATGTCTGGAAACGTTTAGATTAATTTCTCTTTCGATTCTTTTGGCGCCAATGCCATACGTCACGTGGTATGCGGGCGCGCGCGGAGAGAGAGGTGGATATTTTTTTTTCAGAGTAAAAGTGATTTTTGAGAAGGGTAGCCGAGCCGTGCATGTTGGCCGGCGGCGTGTTTTTTTGGATTTGTGAAAACGGAAGTATATCGGGTGCTAAGAGCACCAAAGGATTATAATTTTAGTAGTTTGTACTACAAGTTAATAATATTGTGAAGTGTAGTTCGTGAAGTGAAACATAAAAGTGTCGTGCATCTTGTGAAACCATTCATTCATTGTAAATAGTCATCATCATTGTGTCGTCTTGTAATGTCTTCATGTTCGTTTTAAATAAACTCAATAATCTTTGATAAAAAAAAGGAGTGTTTTTTTTAACAAGATATACACAACGTGGGATGGTCAGAGGAGCGGCGCCGACTTTACACGCTCCATTTCGAAGAACCAGAGATATTATAAAAGTAAGATGCATGTTTATTTATTTTTAATTGAAGATAGTGTTTGAAGATATTTTAAATAGATAAAGAGAAAAGTATATGATTTATTTTTATGATTGACTTAAGCATGTCAGAAGAAAGTTGCAATTTATAGTATGAGAATTATTGCTTGATTTATTTATTTAAGATGATAGTATCGGTTATAAGTAGAGTTTATTATAAAAGTGTTTGAAATTGAAAAAGAAAAATGTTTAGCATTAAAGGGCTGAAAAAAGAAGATTTAGTTGTCGTCGCGACTGAATTAGGATTAAAGGTAGAATTAGAGCATAGAATTGTAGATTTGAAAACACTCATTGAGGGAAGCGACCAATTTGCTAAGGATGCTGAATTTGTAAAAGAATTTTTAATTACCACGGTATCGGATAGAATAGAAAAAGAAAAACGTGAAGCCGAGTTACTAAAAATTGAGAAAGAAAATGTTAAATCGGAACAGAACACTGCTCTAGAATTAGAGAGAACAAAGTTAGAAGTCATTAAAGCCCAATTAGAAATGGCGAAGATAACAGATGATAAGAATTTGGATTCGGGGGGGGATGGACAAAAATCCCATACTAATTCGTTAGAATCTTTAATTAAAAGTGTTAGAACCCTCAGTATGCCAGTCCCGACTAAACCGGAAGCGTGGAATTTATTTTTTAGTTCGCTCGAAAAGGCATTCGAAATGAAAAATGTTTCGGAGGAGTTAAAAGTTGAAATTTTACTAAATTTAGTGGGTGAACGTGCCGCATATTTATTAGTTTATGTCAATTCAAATGAAATGAAGAGTTATTCGAAGGTTAAGGCTTTAATTTTAAAAGAATTTCAACCTACTCCGGAAGCTTGTCTAGAAAATTTCCTTACGGCAAAAAGAATGAAAAATGAAAACCATTTACAATTTGCAAGCAGAATCCGAGCTAATTGGGATTTTTATTGTCAGCTTAGGAAAGTAAATGATTTCGATACGCTTAATGAATTAATTGTTACCGATAGATTAATGAGTTCATTAGATTCAGAAACGCGGAGTTATGTTAAATTAAAGCAAATGGATGACTGGTTAAAACCACGCCAAATCGCGGAATTATGCGATAATTGGTTTACTTCAAAAGGTAGAACTTTTTCGGAATTATATGATAGACCGATAAAATCCTTTCGCAACTATGATGAAACCGGAAGTGTGAATCATGGGAAATATATCCCACCTCATATCAGAAATAATGTTCTTTTTCGCGATAGGAAAACTAATGACATTTGTAGGCTATGTAAACAAGCAATTCATTTACGTTTCTGTCCGAATAATAAAGATAAAAATAAAATGGGGAATTTTCGAAATCAAACGAAAAAGGAATCGGGTATTGAGAAAAATAAACATGATGATAAATTAGTTGCTAAAGTGACAGCTTTATGTTCTGAGAATGAGGCAATAAATACGCAAGCTTTGCAGTACCAGGATGTGTTGTTGGGCGGGCGGAAAGTGAATACATTGATCGATAACGCGGCCGAAATTCCAGTAATTAATTCAAATCAAATACCGGATTCATTTAGGAATAATGAAAATTCAAAAATTCAGTTGATATCTGCATTTGGAGAAAAAATAACCGCTGACCTTATAACCTTACCCATAGCTTTAGATTCTGGAGAGTCAAATAGTGTAGTTAATAGCGTAGATGTTTTGTTCGCAGCAACAGATAAATTATATGGGTCATGCATTATCACGCCAACGATTTATGAGTTATTACGATCAGTGCAGAGTGGAGAGGAAGAAAATAGATTATGTGATGTGTCGGTGCCTACGGAGGAGATGCAATCGGAAAGGGGGGAAGAAATTAAATGTGAAAAAGCAGGGTGTAGTGAAATGGAGCAACAAAGTATCAATGATGAGAATTTATGTTTATTAAGTCAAAATGAAACTGCAGGAAAAGAGTTAATGATTAGCTGCATTGAAAAGAAAAATAATAGCGAAGGTTTAAATGTGGGTCATCAATCAGATGCGAGTATTTACAGGGCGCAACAGAAAAGTTGCGAATCGTTACAGGGAGCTTTCAAAGATGCAGAAAAAGAGAAAAATGGGTTTGTTATGGTAGACAATTTGCTTTATCATAGGGAAAGAGTTTCGGGAAATCAAGTTATGCAATTAGTGGTACCAAAGGTGAGGAAGGGGGAAATTTTAAAAATTGCGCACGAATCAATTTTCGCTAATCATCTTGGCATGAAAAAAACAAAAGAGAGAATTCGTTATTCATTTTTTTGGCCAGGTATGTCGCGGGATGTGGAAGAATATTGTGCGTCGTGTAAGGTTTGCCAACTACGGAGCAGGGAGAGGGCCAGCGATCAGATACCCATTGTCCCAATTGAGAGGCCGGAACTTCCGTTCGACGTTGTAAATATTGACATAATTGGAAAAATTGAACCTCCGTCAGCGCGTAGGCATCAATACGTACTTACTTTGGTAGATCAACATTCGCGATGGCCCGAGGCAGTTCCGTTACGGACAATTACGGCTAAAGCTACGTGCGATGCATTGTTAGAGATATTTATGCGGACAGGAATACCCCGCGTAATAGCGAGTGATCAGGGCAGAAATTTTATATCAGGGTTAATACAAGAGTTTCATGCTAGGCTGGGGGCGGCTCCTAGATTTGCTACGCCGGGGCACCCACAGAGCTCGGGATTAGTTGAAAGGTATAATCAGGTATTGAAACGTATGTTACACCATATAATTCGTAGTGACCCTAAAAATTGGGATAAACACATCCCCTATTTATTATTTGCGTATAGAGAAATTCCGAATAGCACTACGGGCGTATCGCCATTCAAATTAATGTACGGAAGGGAGGCCAGAGGGCCACTGGCGGTATTAAAATCTACATGGGCAGGCGAAATCCCACTACCTATAAATCTAGGAAAGAGCGCGACCGAATACCTCCAGGAGTTAAAAATTAATTTAGAAAGGGCGGCGGAACAAGCGGCAATAGTGTCGGAGGTTAAGCAAAGCTCGTATGCGAAGTACGCTAATCGAAGAGCGATTTACAAGGAATTTAGACCGGGGGACCAAGTATATTTATTAATTCCGGACTCCACGAACAAACTTTACGCGAGGTGGACAGGGCCAGCCGAAATAGTGGCGCGATGTAACCCTGATTCTTACAAAGTGAAATTAATGAACGGTAATGTTAGAAATGTCCACGTAAATAAGATAAGAAAATTTACTCCTAGGGTACAGGCGGTGGGTGTGATCTTCGAAAATGAGGAAGAATTAGGGGAGGTCCATCCCACCCCCAGTATGAAAGATAACTCCGACCTATTCAATATAGAAGAAGTTGATTTAAGCCATTTAAGAAAGGTGGAGAAAGAAAAAATGTTAGATTTATTGTATAAATATAAAGAACTATTTTCTAGAAAAGTGCATATAGCCAAGGTAGGAGAGCATAAAATAAGAATAAGTGACGCAGAAAAGAAAAAGCCGTATGTTTACAGAATCCCAGAGGCCTTGAAACCTCAAGTAGATAAACAAATTGAGGAGTTATTGGAACTAGGTCTGATTGAAGAAAGTGAGGCAGAGGCGCCACACCCAGTAGTTTGCGTAATGAAGAAGGATGGGGCCTTGCGCCTATGCGTAGATTTTCGAGCGCTTAATGCAGTTACAGTGACTGATGATTTCCCAATGGAAAATGCCACCGATCTATTGTTCAGTATTGGCAGGGCCAATGTCATAACTACAATAGACTTATTGAAAGGGTATTGGGCCATACCACTAGAAGATGAGAGCCAGAATCTGGCGTGTTTCAAAACTCACAGGGCTCAGTATCGCTTTAAAGTGATGGCCTTCGGGCTCAAAAACGCAGCTGCGACTTTTCAACGTGAAATGAACAAAGCACTGTCCGAATACAAGGAGTTCGCCAGAGCATATATAGACGACATAGCCGTCTTTTCTGAAACATTTGCTGAACACCTGATGCATCTAGAAAAGATACTTTCTGAGTTATCAGACTTAAGATTTTCAGTCAACTTGATGAAATGTGAATTCGCAAAACCGCAGATTAAGTACTTAGGACATATCATCGGGTCCGGCAGCCATCGGACCGACCCCGAAAAAGTTGAGGCTATTCGAAGGTTAGCAGTGCCTCAAACGAAGAAACAGTTGAAAAGTGTCCTTGGTCTATGTAATTATTACAGAGATTACATTCCTAAATATGCTGAAGTAGCATATCCTCTAACCGAACTGACGAAGAAGAAGAGTCCAGAACAGCTGTGTTGGTCAGAAGACCATGATCGGGCGTTTAATGAGTTGAAAAGTGGTCTTATTGAAGCACCTAGTCTACACACTCCCGTTATAGGAGAACCATTTGTCATCGAGTGCGACGCATCTGCAGTCGGCATCGGCGCGTGTTTATCGCAGCGAAAAGACGGAGTACTGTACCCAGTGAGCTATGCCAGTCAAAAGCTCACCAAAACTCAACAGGCTTGGCCGACGATCGAAAGGGAGGCCTATGCGGTCATCTGGAGTCTCAAGAAGTTCGAAACGTGGATTTTTGGTTCACCTGTGGAACTTATCACCGATCACAACCCACTAACTTTCATCACCAAAAATGCACCCCAATCTTCCAAACTGCAACGATGGGCACTAGCACTGCAAAAGTATGACATTGTGATTTCGCATCGACCAGGTGCCAAGTTGATAAATGCAGACGCACTATCTAGACTTGAAACTGTTGAATAAGAAAACAAACTGTGAAAACTTTCATGAACTATTTGATAAGTGACTGTTTACTTTAAAGTTTTGATTCAAAATTTATTTAGTGTGTTACTACAACTTTTGTTTCCTTTTATATGTTTTATTTGTTATTGCATTTATTATTGTTATTATTAAGTATTAATTCTGTTTTGTATTAGTAGGTAAGACGAGTTTTAGGCAGAGTGCCCAGATTCTTCAGACATGTAGTTTGTATATTTTTTTTTATATGTATTTGTTAACTTTTATTTCTATTTGGGTAATTTGGTAAAAAAAAAAAAAAATGGAGTATAAGGACGTCTCCAGACTAAATTTCAGATAGAAAATTGAGGGACCTCCTCCCCCATTTTCAATCTTGGGTGGGGGGTGTGATGTCTGGAAACGTTTAGATTAATTTCTCTTTCGATTCTTTTGGCGCCAATGCCATACGTCACGTGGTATGCGGGCGCGCGCGGAGAGAGAGGTGGATATTTTTTTTTCAGAGTAAAAGTGATTTTTGAGAAGGGTAGCCGAGCCGTGCATGTTGGCCGGCGGCGTGTTTTTTGGATTTGTGAAAACGGAAGTATATCGGGTGCTAAGAGCACCAAAGGATTATAATTTTAGTAGTTTGTACTACAAGTTAATAATATTGTGAAGTGTAGTTCGTGAAGTGAAACATAAAAGTGGCGTGCATCTTGTGAAACCATTCATTCATTGTAAATAGTCATCATCATTGTGTCGTCTTGTAATGTCTTCATGTTCGTTTTAAATAAACTCAATAATCTTTGATAAAAAAAAGGAGTGTTTTTTTTAACAAGATATACACAACGTGGGATGGTCAGAGGAGCGGCGCCGACTTTACAGTCACCAATATTACTTATCGTACAAAATGGTAATTTTTTTAACATAGCAAATGGGATTATTTAAAAAAAAAGAGAAACAACAACAACATAAAAAATAAAACACGAAAATTCCGTGCTGCGTCAACGCAACCTGTTTTGACATATTTCTGTGCTGTCCGATAAGATCGTAAAACTGTATGAAATATTATTTCCTCGTTTGAATTATAGGAAAAAGTTACAAAAAATGTTTCAAGGTTGTCAAAAAAATTTCAATACAAAGACAAAGTTAAAATATCGTATTCTATTTGTGTATGTACATTTACAAAAAATACTGAAATAAACCTTGCTTAACGCAAGATTGTATCGTGTTTCTTTTATTTTATCATTGCATATGCATGACGACTTTGGTACTTCTGAAAGTTACCAGAACAAACATGTGTTTTCTGTCACTTTAAAACAGAATTGATGAAAGAACGTCATTTTTTCGCAATATATATTTTATTTAAATATTTTTGAAGTTATAAAGAAACTTCTCCCAAAATATTCACATATATTTTGAGTAAGAACAACAAGATAAACAGTAACACTTTTCTGAGGTTAATTTAAGTGTCATTAAAGAAAAGAAATTGATATAATGTAAAACATATATTAATTTTCGTACAAACTATTTGTTTTTGCATGAGAAATTAAATTTTAATATTCATATGGGCCTCAGACTCATAACCGTGTTTTAAATTAACTTTGAGTGTTTCATATTTTCGAATATAGCTAAAACGTTTTTGAAATATGAGAAAATTAGTGTTTAAAATATTGACCATTCTTCTGACATTTTAAAAATGCATTTAAGTTGTTTCAAAACAATATAATTTCATTTCTTTCTATTCAGATTTCTATGAGATTGAATGAAATTTTAATTGTTGTTTTGTTTGTTAATTTTAATTAATAGTTGAAATGTTTAAAATAAAAAGTATTTAAATGTACGTTTATGTGTTATATACTGTAACTGTTTCTATAAAGTTTCAACATTTTATACTGCTCTATTTAACAGTCTTTGAATAAGTTATCATGCCAGGCAATTTTTTAAAGAATATTTTACTGAACTTATGCGAAATTTTAAGCGTAACTAAAAATAATATTTCTCGATAAATCTTTGTTGCAATACTGATAATAAAATAAAGCAATACTAATAATATCATAAAAAGTTTTTTAAAAATCAAAATATAAAAAATTTTCTTATACTTTTATGGAAAATCATATGTAGATAACCATGGAATCATAAGTTGTGCCGAAATCTTAATTTTCTCTACTATTTACTTATGGAAAACAAATAACAAAGTTATAAATAACTTTTGCAAAGCTAATTTTCTAGATTAAAATTACTGGCATCTAATTGTACTTAATTTAACGGATAAACATTCATAATTTGTTTAAAAAATGCATATGATATCTAATAGAATACTCGATTAAGATCACTTATAAAAATAGAAGAAAACATTACGATTAAAGACTCTGATGCAAAATGTAGATCGTAAATATTAAATATTATTAAGCCTTTTTTAAAACACCTGAGGTAGAATATATATTGATGGTATTTGGGAGATCGACTGCTAAGAACTTCTCTGATAGAGTTATTTATGTCAAACATTGTAATACGCATTCAAATACATTCTTAAACATTATCAGAAAGTAGGCTATAATCATGTCGCATTTATATTAACTGAACCTTCATTCTTTATCAATTTTAAGTTCACATTAGTCAACAAATTTTAACTTTTCTCTGTATTTGGCTCGTAAATGGGTGCATTTAACTAATTTTGGAGCACGGAATTTAGTGGAATAAACAGATTCTCTCAATCACGCCACATTTATTAGATACATGATAGTTACTTAAAGACAAAAGGGAATTATTTAACAAAAACTGACCTCTTGAAATAGAAACAATACACAATATTCATCAGTAAAAATATTTCTTTCATTACTTAACACAAACTATGAAATAATGCGAGTGACTGCTGCACAAAAATCAGCATTCCATCTTGTGCTGCGTTTGTAGCCTTGCCAACATGTAATAGTGAAAAATTTTCCAGGCCGGGTGTCGTTCCAGGTAGCTTACTTGATAGAAAGTCAGTGCGCTATACTGATGGTCCCGAGTCCCGTCATGGAATCTTTTTTTACTGTGTTGGCCTTTGCGCCTTTTGAAAAATTAATTCGAAATTTGATTTTCATTTGAAATATTAACAATGTTATTTTCCAAAACAGGATGATGTCTTTCTTGATGACAGTGTTGAATGTCTTGATAGTTATTTTTACAGCAGAAAGCGTTCAAGTAAAGGTTTTAACTTACATAGTCATTCATTTCCTTATTATTTGACCACAAAAACTATATTATAATTTACATTTCACAAAGTACTGTACCATGTAAATAAAAATAAAATTGTACAATTTTGTAAAACTCTTACGTAATAGAAAATTTCTGAGACCAGGTTAGCATACATGCAAAAATACATAAAAAGGTGTGTATTACAAATCAGATACAAAATGGCTGTTGGGTAGTGATTTTCAGATTTTTTAGGAAATAAAGATATAAGAAATGTAGACCTTAAAAAATTATTACAAATAACCACGAATACTTCTTTCTAATATCATCTAAACTTTAACAATAAAAATAAATTATTTCGAATTGTTAAGGACCCAAAGTTAGAATTTACCTTTTTGCATTAAAGGTAACTTTGAAAATTTCATTAGGGATACTGAAACAAGAGATAAATTGTATAAATTAAAGTGAATTCGTTGCTACTCACACGTAGAGTTGTATTCCGGGATTGCTTTTTGTATTTTTGTATTCTTCATTTTTTTCCCTTGCAAAGTAAGCAATAAAATATTCTGCAATAATTTCAATTGTATTTTTTTTTCCCTTTATATGGCGAAGAAAGTTTGTAAACATGTTTTCACTGTAAGGTTATAAAACCATTTTCCACAACATTTTTACCCTGTTTTTAATAATTCTTTTTATGTAAATATTTATCTTAAATGCATGAAAGCAACAGATTTGAGAAATATAGTATCACATTTAAAAAAAAATAAAAAACTTTGCTGTATTGCAGAAAAAACTTGATATTAGTGAATGGGATATTACATGAATGACCATTAGTAGATGGAGCAAAAAATTGCTTAATGATAAAAATATTTTCTAATTTTTAATTCATAATAGGACATATGTTAATTTCTTCCAATAAAAAATGAATTCTTTAAAATAGGAAATTTGAATAAAAATTCAACTATGAAGGTGTTAAAAACCTTGTTATTAACGCAGTCGTTTTAACAATATAACTTTCCCCTATATGTGATTATTCATTGAATTTGAGCATAATGGTAACACGAATCGTTGTTGCACAGATATTTAATTTTTCCTTTGTAATCTTATGTAACAAGTCAATTATATGCAATTTTTCTTAAATTTATGCCTCAGTAATTATCTATTTCATATTGACATATGTCAGATTTTGAAATACTGGAAAATTTTATTAATCCAATAAAAAATTATCTAAATCCTTACAAAAATGTGTCGTTTTGCTTAAATGTACATTAAGATGGCTTCTTACTTGTGTACAAAATTTATCCCATTCTTTTTGTCTCCTTTTTAAAGATAAATATTAGTTAACCAAAAGTATTTTTTTTTTTTTGTAAAACTTGCGAATCTTTTCCTAAAATGTTTATACCTTTTTTTCGTTCTTTTTGTACAAAAAGCATGCAAAAGATTGTTTTGTTAACTGAAGAAAATTGCTTAAGATTTAGTTTTCTTGGTTATGTACAACAAATAACACAACGAGATCAGAAAATGAGAAACTTCGTTCAAAATATTTTTCATAATAAGAAGGAAAAAATGAATTTTTAACATGCGAAATGTTTTTATAAGAAAAACTATTCGCCTTTTTAATGAATTCTATTTTATTTTAATTTCTTCTATTAAAAATCTCACATTTAGCGATCAACGTATAATTTTGCAAAGCGCCTGCTTTGACATCTTAATTTTGATAATGTAATTATCCATTAATTACATTATTTGAGTATTAAAACTGGCAAAGTTTTTAAACAACAAAGTTTTTGGTCGATTTAAATTGCAATTTCTTCGTGCACAAGCAGAATTGAAGTTGCAAATGTTGCATGATAAAATAGAATTTTGCATTTTATTGCTCATTCGTTAGTGTGCGAAAAATGTATTGCAAAATGCCATTATTTGATTAGATATTTAGTGTTGAAATTGATCATACGAAGGACTTTTTTTTAGTTCTGGGTAAAAAAAAATTGCGCATAATGTTGTTCACAATTACATTAGGTGTTGAGACAATTTCATACGAAATCTAGGCTCACATCGAAGATTGGCTTAAAAAACACTCGAAATGTCGATGAATATAATAGACCCTCTTTTAGGAAAATAAGTTGAAGATTTCCCTGATCAAATGCTTGATTAAAGATACTTGTAAAAGGTGATGTTATGTCAAAATTTTCTCAGATATTATTTCATTCTATGAAAGACTGTGCTATGAAACAATATGTAGCATATGATAAAACTAAAATACTAATATTCTTCTTTAATTTGTGACTAATTTTTTAGCATTTAATATTTTTATATTTAATATTTTAAGTAATAAAAATAAGATTTCATCTCTAATAATTTAGTGTTAACATATTTTAAGGAGATTCTGCTATCGATATTTTAAATACATACTAGAAAGAAGAAAAATAAATAGTAATAATAATAAAATATAATAAAAAAGATTTATCTTCCTTTTTTAAATTTTATATTTGTTACTTAATGCATTCTACCACTCATGTCTTCAAATGAACAATTTTGATAAACCCTATAAAGTACAGGCTGAAATCCTTACAATTTTAAACTAGACTGATGTGGCAATCCCAAAATTTTCTTCTATCTCAAACATGTTAATAATTCTTGAAAATGCAGCATAGCACCGTCATCAGTGATTTACACAAAACTCTAATCTGCAAGAACTTATGTCAACTTCTAACTGAATTTGAAAGTTTGTTGAAAATCTGTGCATTAGTTTTTGAGATATTTTGCGGAAATTTTCCTATTGCAGAAATTGTAAAAAATTTTGCATAGCATCGCCACGTCTTGGGAGATTTACAACAAAGAGTAATCAGGACCAATTTATATCAGGAACTAACTGAATCTTAAGTTTGATGAAAATCCGTAAATTAATTCTTGAGATATAGCTATTGCAGAAATCCTGAAAAATGCAGCAGTGCCACCTGTCATGAGATTTAGATCAAAACGTAAACCGCACCAATTTATTATAGGATCTAACTGAATCTAAAGTTTTATTAAATTTTCTTCATTAGTTCTTGAGATAGAGCGCCCACAAAATTTATATTAAATGCATACATACAGACAGACAGACTCACAGACAGAAATTTTGTTAAAACATGTTTTTCGGGATCTCTGAACCCTAAAACATGTAAATCCGTCGAAAACAAAAATTCAAAAATTTTCACGAATCCAATACTTTCTTTTGTAAAGATAGAAGAAAGCAAAAATAATGTACGATGAACAAATGATTATAAACCATTCCAGTTTGCACAAATTTAATCAGAAATAGTTTTTATACTAGAAAAAAATAATTGTATTTTAAAAAAATCTCAGTTGCGAACGTTCAAAGTGCGAAGAAGATTTATGATCAGAAATGTGAATTCCTTATTCGCTACGGAGAACGTGCTATCATGAGAAAATGAAACTGTTCTGATTAAACTCTTTTACAGGAGTACTGACTGAGCAAAAGATGCACCGAGGAAGGATTTCTGACCGTAAAAGTCGGACTAATTTCAGGGAATATGGAAATTTGTCCGACGATTTCCTATTATTTATTCGCATTCATTGCATTTATTACATGTTTCATTTATATAGCTTATATATCATATATCTTCCATCCTGCACATATCTTATACATCTTATACATCTTAGGTAATATTACCTCAGCGTTATACATCAGCTAAATACCCGTTGTCGGTGACTTTTGGTTTCACAACCATTTTCTTTTAAAAGAAATGCCCTCTCTGTGATCCTATTTGGGTAATTCCATGTCACGTGTGGGACAATTTTTCCACATATTACTTTCGTTTTAAGAATGTTATTATATCCTGAAATTAATATAATTATGCTAATATGAAAATCTAGGGTTACCTGTTATTATTAATATATTGTTTATATTTTAACAACTTATTTGTTAATACACTGCTCAAAAAAATTAGGGGGGGGGGGGAGGGCAAGCAAAACATTGAAGAGAACAGTGCAAGACAGCCATGTATGGGCATAAAATGGATAGTACACGTGTATCAATGCGTAAAATGTATCAACCCACCTCGTCTGTAACGTGATCTTTCGCGAACGAATGTGGGATTATTTTGAGTGCCTCTTTCTCTTCATGCCAAAAAAAAAGACGCAAAAAAGTTGTAAGGGAGCGTTTATTCTTTGAAAAGATGAAAATAACATTAAAAGATGGTTTAGGGCAACAATTTGGTTGCAAGTAAATTATAAAAAAAAAGTATTGTTTAGAAATGATGCAAGATTTTTAATATGGTGTGTGGTCTCCGCGAACAGCTAAGACTGCTGCACACTTGTTTTCCATGGATACGATGAGGGTATCGATAAGATTTTGCGGAATACTGTTCCACTGCTCCAGAATTGCAATCTCCCAGTCCCGTAAAGTAAAAGGAGGCCTCGGCCTCACAACAATGCGTCGTCTGAGTATTTCCCAAACATGCTCATTGGATTTAGGTCAGGAGAGCATGCTGGTTATTTCATACACTGTATTGTTTTAGTTTCAAGCATGTTTTCCACAAGACGAACTGTATGGAGTCTGGCATTATCATGCATGTAAAAAAAGAAATCACTAATTGCTGCAACAGAAAATACGACATGAGGTCTCACTATCTCGTCTGTATAACTTCGGACAGTCAAAGTGCCATTCCGAATGATATGCAGGTCCGTACGTCCACCAATGCTGATTCCAGCCAATAGCATCAACCCACCTCGTCTGTAACGTGATCTTTCGCGAACAAATGTGGGATTATTTTGAGTGCCTCTTTCTCTTCATGCCAAACACATCAGATGTCACATCCCGACTGAATCGGGACTCGTCTGTAAACAGAATTTGACTCCTTCTTTAGGCCGCACAGTGGCTTGAAGTCAACGGAATACAGACCATTGGCTTACGTGCATAGAGATCACCCTGATGAAGCCTATTTCGCACTGTTTGGCTGCACACCCTTCGTCCTGAGGCCAAGAAAAACTGTGTTTGCAGCTGAGTAGCATTGCCCGTTCCGTCTCGACGAGCTGTTAACGGGATATATCGGTCATCAGATTCTGTGATAGCACATTTTCGACCTTTCACTTGTCGATGACTACCATTACATGTGTCTTGGAAACGATTCCACAGCCTTTCGTGGACACTTCTGGTGACTCCAACAGCGTCCACTACACTTCGTTGTGTTTCCCCAAATTCAACTGTCCCGATAATACGCCAAGCCATGGATTGCAGTAAATCCTGTTGTTGTGACATTTTCAAGCCACCTTTTCTCAAACCCAAGCTGAGCAATTGAATTTTACAACTGAGGCAGTGAAACAGACGTTTCTGCAAAATCCCGATTTCTGCACCTATCTCTGTTTTCTAGTTTTTGACGTCATAAACTTTAATTTACATGTGAAGTTTTCTTTATCTGATTTCTACAACACTTTAAATTATGAATGTTTTATTTTACGTTACTTATCGGTGTAAATATTTGCGCATTTTCGAGAAAACAATGTGCTCCCCTAATTGTTTTGAGCAGTGTAGATATACCTGTCACGTACAGGACATTTTTTCCGCTTTTTATGGAATGGTTTTGAAACGGGCAGATTACTTGGATTTAGGTTTGGTTTGGTTTGGTTTGTTTTTGACGGCCGATTATCTACACGAGGGATATAGGCCCAAGGGGGAGTGCCCTCCGTGGAGGTCTTTCTAAGGGAACCTAACCCGTATTAACTCATGGAAACCCACGGCTTCGAAGAAAACCACGAAATCTCCGAAACGGTTAGCCCGACGGGCGCGATTGGGTCCGAACCCAGCACTTCCCGTCTACCAGCTTCGAGAGCAGAACCTCTCCGCCACTGGTGGGGCTACTTGGATTTAGGATTTAAAATGTGAAGAAATTTAAACATATTAAAAACAAACAGCTCACTTATGTCTAGGGTTTAATATGTGGTGATTTTTATACCGGTTATAGTGTCAGTCCATACCACATGCGAGAACGGTTTTCTTTTAGTGGAGCATTACCACCGTCATATATTACCATGGTGGTGATTGGAGTAACCTATGTAGTACTAATACATTAGCTGAAGCTGAATTGCACATATTATGTGTAACAGTTACACAAATTTAATTAAATTTATTTTCTTAATAAAAGTCTACTGAATATAAATACATTATTTCTTTGCCCTCTTCATCATAATTAAAAAAAGAAACCATTTTAATTTAATATTTGAATCTAAAATTTTGAGTTTCTTTAAATTTTAAAGAGTTGTAAGAAGTCTAAACTTCTCAATTTTTCCTTCATTTTCAGTAATCCATCATAACTAATAGCACTGTAAGATTTTTCACAGCAAGAATAAATACTCATGTAAATTTCCAAAATGGGTATATAACCTGGGTATTTGCCCTTGAAAATAAATACCTGGGTATTTTATATCACTGCATGCGTGACGGGTTGTCTACATATCGCTGCTTCTTTAACCCCTTGAAGGGCGGTGGGATCACCTACGATTAATGAAGATTAGCATCAGAAAATATTTATTAAATTTTACTTTTCTAACTTTGGTGTAAAAAATTCGTATAATTGGTTTTCCTTATTTTGAAATAAAAATTTTTTAGGATTCTGGTGTGAATTAGATATTTCAGAAAAATAATTACTTGCCCCTTAAAGGGTTAACAATGCTATTATATCCTCAAATTAAACCAACTATGCTAACATGAATATCTAGTTCTTTTTGTAATTTTTAACTTATAATTCATATTCTAACAACTTATAAGTTAATAGATGTAAGTATTTATGTAACTGTCACTTGCATTTTGTCATTTATAAAAACCTCGATTTTTTATCATCACTTATTGTTTTAAAATTAACAAACTTTTAACGTACCAGTTGTAAAATTCCAAAGATTTTTTTAATCTGTAAAGTATCATGAAGTCTTTTTTGTTACACTTAAATCACTTTTTGTTACACTTAAATCAAGTAACAAAACTTTTTGTACATTTATCACTTTTATAAGGTTGAAATAGAAACTTTCAGTAAAATAACTATGTCTAAATAAAAATTTATTATTTACTGCGTTTCACAAAAACTCTATAAATTCCTTCTGGACATAAAACTGTTTATGTGGAAAATTTGCTGTAGAATTTAAATGACACATTAAATCTTTATTTTAAAGAAACATTTCTATTACAAACAAATAATCCAGTGTGGTATGCTAAATTATTTAATGATGTTTAATATTATTCAAAAATAGTTGCCAATCGTTACACATTTTTACATACATTTTTATCATCAGGAAAATGACCCTGAATTTAAACACGTAAGAAAAATTATGCGTTAAGCTTAGATTATGAAACACTTTCCAACACTTCCTGAATGCTTTACCAAAACTTCGTTATTTAGGGAAATAAGGTAAATAAGATAACTAAGTAAACATTTTATAAATCGCATAAAACATTTGAAAAACTGATTTCAGTAGTTACCGTCCATAGTCAAATATGCATTTCAATTCTTTTGAACAGCCCTGTATTTGATCTGTAGTTCGATATACATATACTACATAATGGGAAAAATTAGTTTAGCAAGAAAATGCATAACAGGTTGAAATTCATCTTTCAGCAATTTATATTAATAGATGGAAACATACTTGAATACTTTTGTACAGTCCTGTAGTTTACCTAGTACCTTTATTACATGCCACTATTTAGCTAAAATTTAATTCAAAGTAAAACACTCTTAAAACTACTGAAATTACATTTTCAGAAATTATCACCCATAGACGGCCATTTATCCAACTCTTTGCGTGACCCTTTAAATCATTTTATCTATATTCTACAAATATTTCTTAGTAAGCTAAATTCAGTTCAGCGTAAAAATGCATATTTGTTTTAAAACCTACATTTAAGCAATTTATGCTCATACTCAGTAACCTTTACGAATTCATTTCTGTAGCCCTGTATATGAACTATAGCATTTATATACGCATTTTATAGTATGTATAAATGTAGTGAAAAAAGCGCATAACATAATTAAAAATTCATTTCGAGCAATCATTACTATTATACAGTAATTCAGATACAATATTGTATCCGAAATCTTTTCAAATACACCGCAAACAATCCCCCCTATACCATTATGAACGGAATTCTTTTGTGTGGCCCTGTAAATGAACAATAACTATTCTTTGCACCGCATATTCAAAAGAATGCATATTTTAGGGAACTTAATAAATGAATATCAATTTTACTAGGTTTGAAAGAGTGTACACTCCGTAAAAAAAGTAGAAGGACACTAGACTGTTTTCTAAAAAAAGCACAACTAATTACGTTACTGCAAAATTCTTTATCTGCGTAACATTTTACAACTAAATGAATAAAAAATCATAGTAATCAAAAATAAATTACGAAGATAATTTGATTTTTATAACATAGTTTCTGTTGCCTACATGAAATTCTGTAAAAAAAGTAGGACACTTAAATATTTTATGTGAAAATTAAAGTATTAGTAAGAAGTTTTCTTTCCATTTGTCTTTATGACTTGAAAGACTGCTTTCGGCTTTGAGTTCTTACATTTTACATTGATACAAACTGTCCCAAACATCGTTAAGTGCATTCCGAAGCTCAACAACAGATTCAAACTGTTTTCTTTCATTATATGCGCGACGAAATAATGTCGCCCATAATGTTTTTAAATATGTTCAAGTCAGTGCTTTTTGCTGGCTATGGCAAAACACATACCTTATTTCTGTGGAATCAATTTTTCATACCAATAGCTGGGTGAATCGCTGCTCTATCTTGTTGAAATATCCAATCTGCGCCACCTAATTCTGTACCATAACGAAGAAGTTCCGATTCCAACAATCAGATGTAATCTTTGTGGTTCTATCTACCATTCAAAAAGAGCAGACTCGTTCTTCCATCATATCCGACTGCTAGCCAGACCATCAAACTTCATCCTCCCATATGTCGAGTGGAATAAAATTCTTCCTCATTCTCGATTCAAAGCCAATAGAACTGATATTCATCAGGACCATATAAATTGAATTTTTTCTCATCTGAGTATATGTCAGAAGTCCATTCTGTGGTGCAAGCCATGTGATCTTGTCCAAAGTGTGATGCTCAAGGTAAGCGGTTAGCTATGTGCATTTTTGCCCACTTAGATGGTGTTGTCTATTCTTGAAAATGAAGTCTTTGGACTTTATTATATAGTTATATACCGTTTGACTTGACACATGTGTTAGTTCTGCTTATATTCGGACCTTTGAAATCTTTCTTTTACTACTCTCGGATAATGTATCTTTCATCACGAGGCGTCAGTGTTTTAACTCTTCCTGTCTTTATTTTTAGTACCATTATCCTCTGGATTTCTAAGATAGTTTGATATTGCAGTTTTACTAACATTAAGCAATTTAGCACTCTCTCTGATGCTTTTTACCCTCTTTTCTAAATGCTATGGCTTGGCCTTTTTGAAAATTATTTAAAAGTATAACTTTTGGCACTCTAAAGAAAACAATCTAAAAATGACGCAATACATATTTTTTTGACAAAAACAATAAAATAGTAATACTTATTTACCTTATCTCTAGCAGAAGCGTCCAATAAATTCAATTTTCCAGAACTGTCCTTCTACTTTTTTTATAGTTTGATAGTTAACTAAGTTCATTTTTCTATAAATTAATCGCTGCAGCAATTTATTTTTTATATCATAACAAAAGGATATGTATACAATGATACCCTTATAAAAATCAGACCGTTAATGTAAATCACAATTAAGTAAATAAAAAAACATCGAGTGTCCTTCTATTTTTTTTACGCATAACACCAATAAATTCATTTGAAACGATCTTTTCCCATTGGCCGTAATGTAACGGAAAACTTTTGACTCTCCCTGTAAATGATCT
The DNA here is from genome assembly GCA_963932465.1 of Maratus speciosus. Taxonomy (NCBI): domain Eukaryota; kingdom Metazoa; phylum Arthropoda; class Arachnida; order Araneae; family Salticidae; genus Maratus; species Maratus speciosus. Next base: position 349,909,915 of record OZ010788.1, on the reverse strand, counting down.
AAACATGCTACAAACTTCATTTGAAATAGGGAACGTGCTATGGTAGAGGTCACTAACATCCAAAATTTACAGAACGATCCGAGCATATTTACGAGAGTTAGAGCGTGGACAGACGGACAGACAAACCGAAGTCATAAACACTTTTCAACTTTGTTGGAAAGTGTTAAAAATAAAAAAAATAATCAATTTTTAACGAATGAAAAGTTAACATCGTTTAATAAACAAGCAAATGAAAATGATGTTTTTTAAAACAACAAGTAAATGTCAAAACCTTTTTATAATCGAAAAAAGCATTTTTCGAAAGATATACACTATACAGTGTGACAGAAAATAAATCCCCATAGCTTATAATTCTTTTAAAAACCACTAAAATAAAAATCAGATTCTTAATAGATAAAATATATATCTGTGACTTTCTTTAAATGCAAGTTTGCAAAGTCGCTAGATATCTCTTTTAAGTAGTAGAGAAAGCTTTTGACGAAAGTTTCAGCATTGGACAGTAATACAAAACTTGATATTTTGTCCGTTCCTTGAGGAGAGTATTTTTTTTCAGAGATTCCGAATGTATTTGAGGTTTAGAACAAATTCTTCTAAGATAATCATGTGCATTAATCTATTTGGTTAATTTCTGGAGAGTACAAGTCATTTTTATGCTCTTAAGAATATTGTTTGGTGTAAGTTGAATAATTCCTGTGTTGTTAAAGTTCGAAGAGAGTCTTGGGGCCATTCAAGCAAAATACTTTGCGAGATCTTTTAAGGGTACTTTAGTATAAGGTTGATTTTTACTCCTTTATCAACAAAGTCAAGGGTTGTTTTGCCAGTTGAACAATTACCACTTCAAAGCGTAACCGAGTAGAACTTTTATGGTCTTTGAATAATGGCTGTTGGAGCTTATGATTCTAGCTTATCTCGACTGAGCTTATTTCGACCAAATTTGATTCTTTTGTCGATTGTAAAAATATTTAAATCTTTTTGCCATTGATTATAAGCAACCGATTTCAATGGTGCTGGCCACTTTTGAAGTCTTAACTTTTGGCTTGTCACCGTAATGTACTGGCGCTGTTTAATTTTCTTTAGACGATGTCTAAAAAACTGTTTTATATTTTGTTAAACTGTGTCCTGTTTTATATACTTTTTTTTTTAATTTTTCATCGAAACACTCAGAATGTATATATTGTTCTTTAGGATCATTTTGAGTTTTCTGAAAATGTTTTTGTTTTACTTCTACTTTGTTTGTTCTTATTATGGCAAAGGTTTTGTAGCTTTTTCGCGATGTATAATACAGTCTTTTCCTGGATCTTTCAGTACCCTAAATGACCTCTTATTGCATAATGCCTTGATAGTGTAATGTGACATATGTATGTTTCTTAGAAATCTTTATCACAAAGCTCAAACAAAATTTTCACTGAGGTTCAAGATATATTTTCTATGTCAAAATAATAACATTTTAGTAATGGAATTTTGTAAAGTTTATTACTTTTAAATTTATTTTATTTTCATGTTATTTGTGTCACTCTGTATATATAAAGAATTAGTGGCTGATTCTTTCTCCGCCAATTATTTCAGTAAAACTCTTAAGCAAAAAAATGAAGTTACAATGATTAAAGTTGGTATTAAATGGGCACTTTATATCTCTAATTTTTTGTGTCATCAGCAAATAAACATGATTAATTTTGGAATAAAGGCGAATTGATTTCACTTAAATGATGTTTATATTAATCATTTAACCTGATGTGTTAAAACATATCAATTTGTCTTCATGAGAAAATGGTTCTGCTGACGTTTATTCTTTTTCTCACCCCTGTTTCCTTCCTTCGCAATTTCTTTCTCCGCAGAGAGTTGATTTTTACAACTCATGTAAGTAATAAATCATTCCATGTCATGTTAACAGTGTTAAGGTGAAATGTTTCCATTTTACGAAAACCAATTTTTAAGATCTATGGAAGAAAATTTTTCTTTAAATATTCTCGATGAAAAGTTGAAATAAAAGTACTTACAATATTGTTTTAATTATATACAATTTTTTAAGTCATTGTGCATAGCAATTTTTTTTTTCGTTTTTGAGTATTTTGTCTAAAGCATTAAAACATTTCAAAGAATGACTTTCATTTTACACAATCCTTACGGGGATTTTTGTTACATTTAAAAGAGCTACATTTTAAAAAGAGCATTCTTTTATAAAATATCATATACCTAATCAGTTTTAGGTATAATTTAATGCATTATGTTTGTTTAAAAATATGCAATAAATTTTGTTTACAGAATAATAATTTCGTTTTTCACTTATCATAAGTATATGAAACTTTTGAAACTGAAAGGGAAAAAAAACCCCTCCAAATTTATGAATATTTCAGCATCATTATGAAGCAGAACCGGAATGATTGTACTTTTTACAAATTACCAATGGTGGTAGAGCTACTAGTTAATGTTTGAGAAAGATTTTAAAAAAATGCTTTAAACAGGAACATTGTTAAGTTGCCACACAATTTAACGCAATGTTATAGCGTTCCAGATATAGCGTTCCAGAAAAACGCCAGATATTTAAAAATAAAAATATAATTATTCAGGAGGAAAGGCCCGAAAATAACATCTTAGAAATATTGGAGTTTTATTAGCGTGCTCTTAATACTGAGCAACCAACATCGCATTCTGGATAAAACGTTTTCGTTGGAACGATGACCGCTGACGAGGGAATTGGGAATTACGGACTTATTCGTTACTTAATGCATACGCGGTCATAACATTAGTATAATCAATATATTATATTCCCAATTGTACATGAATAGCTACATTGTATAAAATGTCAAATATTTCTTAATCTTGAAAAATAAATATAACGACGAACAAAAAAAAAAAAAAAAACAACAACGGAAAATTCTCTTCCGCGATATCAACAATTCCAAAAAACGTTCTTTATACTTAGAAACATCAGTAAAAATTATAATTTCAAGATTTAAAGAAACATTTATGACAACATTATTTCACTGATTTACTGAAACGTTTCCAAGCAGTCCTGTATAGTGTAATCGTAATTTTTCTCAGCCTGAAATATAGGTTTTTTTCAATTCTCTATTTCATTAGATGTTTTCGAATCCCAACCAACATTTCATGATCAACTAATATATTTTACAGACAATCTAAATTGATAGTATTAACATTTACATTAAAATCAACATTATCTTGTTACTTTCCGTGCATAAATTCAATTACGTAGATAAAAATGTTTAGCTGAGAAATTATAGTTTCCAAAGACCGATATTTCCGCTTGAGAAGACTAATATATTATAAAACTAACCAAATAGCTTTCCAAAATTCAGTTGGAGAAAAGAACACTTTGTTTTTTATGTATGCTTCTTTAAATATGGAAAATATATCCGTTTCTGAGGTTTCTAAAGAATATGAATGCTTTTTCAATAACGGGCCTGTAGGAGATGTTATTATATATATTCGCTCGGGATTTTCCTGGATTAACCCTTAAATGCCTGATTTTTCAAAAATCATTGTAATATTGTTTTTCGGCTTTCATTTTAAAAATAAATCATGGGAAAAATACTTTAAAAAATCATATTTTGTTTTAAGTATGGTTTACGGATAAAAAACTCTTTGTTACTAATCGGCAATACTGGTCTTTAATTGAAAAAAAAAATCTTTCCTTGTTAAAATCCTATAATATTAAACACACAAGAATTTTAGGTACTATAATAAGAAATAAATTTTATTTGCTAACTGCTGAACAAAATAGGGTATTTCGCAAGCTTCCAAACAAAACAAAAAGAAAAAGTAGCAACAATTGAAAAAATAAATCTATCTTTATTCTTAAACAGCACAAGAGATGCCATCTGCATGTTGAAAATCAATTTAATAATATTTTCAGAATGTATTTTATTGACAACATTAGGCATTATAGCTTCAATATTATTCTAATAGTATTTTAGAGCTTAAATTGGGTATGTTGCCGAAAAGCAACACCCGGCATTTAAGAGTTAAGAAATATTTGTATTTTCTGATTGTATATATTCATACGCCCATGGTAAATTCACGTATCAAGAAAATAATTGAAAAGAAATACATACACTACTTTTTTTCAAGCAAACAAATGTGTTATCGCAATGCAAATAATTTCTTCACGTCTTGTGTATCAACCGTGTCCAAAAGACTTTTCATGCTACACCAAATACTCTGCATTATAAAAGTATCTTTGCTAGCTTAGCCTACAGATGCAGGTAGATTTCGAAGTTAAGTACTAATTTCATAAACAAAAACTAAATCTAGATTATAGATGAACACAGTCTAACAATTTTATCTGGCCGCTTTTGACTAGTTTTTAATTTAATTTTTTTTGTAAAAGTTAGTTTCATCACAATCATGTTAATAACATAATTTTTTACTCAACCATTATGTATCTTTATTTTTATTTATTTAATTTTTTTTTGTTATAAGAATTGGTCCTATCAATCACTTGTCAATATAAAAGTTGTTTACAATATTAAGAAGATTTTTAATAAATCTAAGCAGATTTGATATCTTGTGAATTGACGAAGTTATGAATGTTTTTCTTCTTCAATTCCCCCTTTATGTTTTCATTTTGAGTTTTTTGCGGAAAGAGTTGGTACTTTAAAAACCTTGTCACTCTAAAATTTGTAGATAATATTAAGAAGATTTATAATAAATTTAATTGGATTTGATATGTAGAGATTTGACAAAGTTATGAAGTTTTTTCTCCCTAAACCCCTACTTTTTTCACCCTTGAGTCCATTTTGAACTTTATCAAAAATCTGTCACACATCAATTTTTAGCCCTTTTTCTAGAAGCAGTAATAACTTTAAACTGATTTGATATGTATTATAACTATAAAGTTATGAGGCTTTTTCTGTTTTCACAAAACCCTTTCGTATTACCACTCCCTTTGTCCAATTTTGCCCAATAAGAAACTTGACCTAGATTTTCTGCCCCTTGATTTTATGTACGAGTTTGGAAGATATTTGTACAGAATTATGAAGTTATCATGTCCGTAACCTCTTAGTTACTGAAGAAAGAATATTTTTTGAAAAAAATGTTGCAGTAGGTTTTCCTTCTTATTTTGGTTTCAAAAATGAGAATAATAAAATAAATTTAAAAATTGATGCACCAGGGTAACAGTACACGGAGGATCACATATGTGAACCTTGGGACTCAATTGGGTAAAAAGTTCAAAATTTTGGAAAATCATTGTCAATCATTGTTTCTTTTTAATATTGCAAAATAAATGTTTTTTTTTCCTTAATATAACGTAACTAAATATTATATTTATTGCTCTAAATGTATTAAATCAATTAAATCGTAAATCTCAAAATTTTTAAATAATTTTTGTCGTGAACTATTCTTTAAAAGTGACTACAAAATTTAATTTTTTTTTTACATTATATTTACTTAGTGTAAAATAATTTAAAACAATTGCTTTTCAAAATGCATAAGTAAACTTTATACACATAACTCTTCTTTTTGATTTACATTTTTCCAAACAACACTTAGACGCAATTTTGCTGTCTATAAATCTTGGTAATTGTTCTACATTGTCAACATGGATTTCTTTATAAGATACGTTAACTTTTCTTTGTTTCATTACCATTTCTTCTTTCAGAACACGTATTTATTCATGACCTACGTTTACGAGGAGTTATATGATTTCTTCATTCATACTTGATCAGAGGTATATCAATATATATCCTATAATCTATTAATGACATGTATTTTCATCTTCATCGCTTTTTTATTTCTTACGTAATGTATCCTGCAAGTAGAAATCATTATATATACAAAGAAATTAAATACATGCGTTGGCCATTTGTTTGATTTTGCTGCACAGAGATAATATGCTAGGTACCGATAAAACATCTATGCCACCCATAGATATGTTGTACATCTTTGCTACATCTGGCTTTCTACTTTTACTTTTTCCCTATCCTCTTTCGACCATCTCATGCGTAAATAATTTACTTCACATTCAACACATGTTGAAAGAAAAGTAACTGGTATTTCCACTTTAAAACGTAATATCATCTCTAAGTACCTCATTCCACTCTCTTTTTTTCTGTTCTTTATCAGCTCTCAATTTTTGTGCAGTAGAGCCGTTTCTATCTGACGTAATAGTTACTGAAAATATAAATTGCAAAAGGTACTATGCACATTTCAAATTAGTAAACCCAATTCAAATTAGTAACACCAATTCATCTCTAACAAACAAAACATTTTTTTATACCTAGAGGATTTGGTTTTGAAGGTACATATTGTGGGAAATCACATAGCCCAGAATGTGAATCATTTTCTACTCAAAGAAATATGTTTAGGTCGAGGTAAACTTAAGCATTTTTCTCTTATTAAATCTAAAAAGAGTGGCAGAATTACCAATAAAATACAGATAGTTCCTTAGTTTAAAAATCGATTTTGTCATTGTATTAACAAATTGCTGAATTGTCTTTCGATCAACATAATTTGGCTTGGTGAAGTTTGATATACCCACGAGAATATATCATATCATAAACCGTAGTATTTACTGATATGGAATTACATTTCGCGTGGAATGTAAATTTGTTTGTGTAGCTAGTTCCTAAAGAGCTCAATATTCATAACTAGTGGTTAAATTTTATTTTGAGGAAAATTATTAATTTTAACAGTGTTAGGCAATATTTTTGTACACTAAAAAATAAACAGCTATTGAATTCCCACCATGTACTTTAAAATGAATATAAAAGAAGAAAATGTACATAAGCATTAGTATAAGTGGAATTGGGATAAAAAATTAAAGTCAAAAGCTGGCCTAAGGAAATCCTTTAATAGTTTATAATTATGTATATTTTACGCAAAAGGATAATTTACAAATATAACTACATGAAAAGAATTATCATTATTTATTATGAATAAAAATACATTACATGTCTAGCTATGCTCTCCAATATCTATGTGTATTTTCAATAAAATTGCAGAATTTAATCAGCCTTAAATAATATTTAAACAAACAACTATACAAAATCCACTTAATGTAGCTTAAATTGCATATTCTAATTCATAAAACACATATCCTGAGTTAATTAAATACAAGAGGCCTTTACTATTGTTTCTAAACATGATAACAGTGTTCCCTCAGTTTAAGCCTATTTATAGTTATTGGGTATTGAGGTCCACGTGTGTGGACCGCAATAAAATGTTACTTTTAAGATCAAAAACTTCACAAAATTAACAAAAGGAAGTTACCTAGGAATATTTATAATGGTTTTAACAATTAAAAAAATATGAAAACTTAATTAAAATTTTAACATAGATAAATATTACTTGCTTTTACGTGATCGCTGAATTGACGACATTTTTCAAAACCTTACTTGCAACCAACGAATCAGCCATGAAAATAAATCAAGTGTTAAAATCTGTTGGATTTATTTTGTAGCTTAAACTGTCCTAATATTGAATTGATAATCAAAATTTAGATATTTGGCGTTGTTTTATTACAATGAGCTAAGATCCACGGTTCACATATGTGGACCTCAGTAGCGAAGAGATTAAAAAAGTGATATAGAAAGATAGGTATAAAGTTCTGAACTAGTGAGGAGGGGAGACCTGAGTTCTAGGGGTCATTATCGGCGTAGATCTGCAAAACCTTTTTAGAAATTCCAACATAGGGGTGAATGTAATAGGTAGTATTTCTGAAGAAATATACCTAAAATTAAAGGTTAAGAACATTTAGCATGAAAATAGTGTTTATTGTTATACTACTATTAAATAAGTACGTGTTAAAAGCAGGAAAATATTGAAAATTAAGTCTTGAAAAATGTATTTACACGTGAATATTAAAAGAGAAAGGAAACTTTAAAATAATAAATTATATATATAATGGCGCAAAATATATAACGCTTCCTGTGTGAACTCATCCCGATCTTGAAAATGTTTCATTAAAATCCATAGACTTATCAGCCATTTTATTTCGGCCATATTAGGCTTAAGCATTCCGATGCCGTATTATAAGTCCTTATTTAATCTGCCTTATTTAATCTACGTTGTATAACATATATCCTTCTTCAGCTTTTTAAAACCTTCAAAAACTATAAAATCATCATATATATTAAAACACGAAGGTAAAATTTTATGTAGGCCCATTTCGGGACATCCGCACATGCATCAACCCTGTTCAATTTAGAGGGATTAAGAAAGAGTTCTCGGTGGCTGAGCGGTTTAACGCAACAGTTCAAAGCGGCGATATTTTGAAGTGGATAGCAGGTTCGAACCCAAAGGCCGGAAAAATGATTATTGTAATATTTTTCGCGATAAGTTATTTCAATAATGACATATTGTATTAGGAGGAGATGTTATATAATTTTTATTTTATTATTATTACTAGAAAGGTAGCCCGTCAAAAATGACGGAAATTTAGATATAAAGATATATACTACTCATGTGCAAGAATATGAGTTTTCTCGTTTGTTTCGCAGTGATAGATGAAAATAACACATTTTAAGAACGAAACACATTTATGAAAAACTGTGTACAGTAGAAGACCACTAATCTGCACAGTTTGTTTCCAAGTGTTATGCAGATTTGAGGCTCTTTGCGGTCATGTCTATTCAATCTTTGTTTACATTTTTTTAAAATTCATATATTGGACAATTTAGATTGTTAAGCCTTAAAAATAAATAAATTAAATACTTGAAGTAAGGTAAAAACTATTAAATTATCGTATACGATTTTATGAAATGGTATTATATGGTATTATATGTGTGTGCTTCACGATCTTGGTTACGACGTTGGCGAAATTGGCTGCAACCTGTCATAATTCTAATAGTGTGGGCCTCTATAACAAAAAAGTAACCAGTTTTTAGTAAAGTTTCTGATATAAAGTAGTTTTAAAAAACTTGTGTAAAATTCCAGGCCGTTCTCATGTTATGACAGTCCTAGGAATAATATTTCTAACACTGAAGAGTTTCCGTGTATATGTGGAATTTAGAAAAGCTTCTCCAAAAGAAGGTCCTGAAATGACATTGTAATTCCTCTAACTTCAAAGTTTAATCGGGCCCTGATGTTGTTTACTGAAATCTAATAAATACAGTTATTTTGAATATTACAACAGAATTAAACAGCTAAACTTATTTAACTTAAACTCGCTGTTACTTCCCGATGTTATTTTTTAGTATTAAGAAAGAAAATTATTTAAATTTTTCAAATCATGCACGTTTATAATTTTTTTCCGTCTTTAATAACTAAATAATGAAAAAATATGCTTTTGTTCTGAGCTCATAAATATGACAATAAAATAATCTAACTAAGAGAGATTGCAAAATTAAATCTTTGTGATTTCAAACCATAAACAAATGATATCGCCACCATTTTACCTACTATGACGTCATTAGAATATTGTCCATTGACTGTTGGAGAACTTACTTTGTGAATGATTACTTCGATGATTTAATATTTTTTACGGTTCGAGATGAATGAATCACTTGTGTTTGTTTAGGTTTATGGATTTAGATATTAAGCCGTGAACCTAATTTCAACTAAAGTTATCCAAGGATATGTGTATTTTTAATCGAAATTAAAAACAATGCTTTTATCTCGAAATAAAAAGTTTTAGTTTGTATAATTGCTTATTTTTGTTAATTATTTATTTAGGTACTTTTTCATTAAAGCGCATTTTTAAAAAATTTCGGGCATCAGAAAGTGAGATATGTCGCCAAAATATATAAACAGCTATGAAAACAATTCTAATGAACTTTTATTTTTGTTTATATGTGCACTTATATACATAAAAAATCGTTTCTAAATATATATAATATTTTTTATATACAAATTACGGCACAGATTTCAGATATGAACCGAGATACCTAACTGGCGCTAAAATGGTGTTATTTTGCCTGCTATGGTAACCCGGCTATTGTTTTTTATTTATTAATAAATTGTTTATTTACTTCTATTTTCTGTTTTTAAATTATATAAACTGTTTTGTTCTATAGTTGTTATTCAAAATTTTATTTATTTATAGTTATTTCCTTTTCAAAATGATAGCAAATAATTTAAAAATATATAAGTAACTGGTATTCGAAAGCGAGATTTCTGCCGAATTGGCGTCAGAGAAAAATCACGCCAACCCCGATGCGTATATGACATCTGTGCAAAAATTACTTCTGTTTCTTTATAAAAATGGGTAATAGCTTTTTTTACATTAAATAAATTGTATACATATGCAAAAAATTGCTTGTGAGTATGAAGCAGTATTTCTGCTTCAGGTTGCTATCAGGTTGTCAGAAAATACGTTGGCAAACTTCTTTCTCGCCAAGAAACTTTTCTCCGAAGTATTGTACATAAGCAATGATTGCTAGAAATGCATTTTTAATTATGATATGCGCTTTTATGTTTCACTACATTTATGCATACTATACTGTGTGTATAAATGCTACAGTTCATATGCAGGACTACACAAAATAATTCGTAAGGGTTACTGAGTATGAGAATAAATTGCTTAAAGGTGGTTTTTAAAGGAGTTATGCAGTTTTACGCTGAACTGCATTTAGTTTACTAAGAAATGTTTGTAGAATATAGATAAAATGATATACAGGGTCACGCAAAGAATTGGATACATAACCGCCTATGGATGATAATATCTGGAAATGTGATTCCAGTAGCTTTAAGAGTAGTTTAAATTAAATTTTAGCTAAATAGTGGCATGTAATAACGGTACTATTAACTATGAACGATAAGTGCTGAATTCAATTTTTAAAAATTTTTATGCGTTTTCTAAAATGTTTACTTAGTTATCTTATTTACCTTATTTCCCTAAATAACGAAGTTTTGTTAAAGCATTCAGGATGTGTTGGAAATTGTTTCATATTCTATGCTTAACGCATGATTTTTCTTTCTTCTTTAGTCTTATTTTGCATTTATTTTATTCTTAATTTTTTAGTCTTATATTGCTTTATAGAAACTTTGGCACAGTTGTCATATATACCCCATATTGGAGCGATTTTTTTCCGACGCCAATTTGGCGAAAACATCAACAGCATAAACAACAACATCCGGGTTACCATATCAAACAAAATAACGACACTTTGGCGACAGTTAATTACCCGTTGTGTATATGACATTGGCGTCAGAAAAAAATAGCGCCAACATGGGCCGAATATGTCATCTGTGCCGAAACTTTAATATTTAATGTTTAAACTCTTCGCTCAACTCACCTTGCATATAGTATAAATTATAACACAGATAGCGCAAAATAATAGACAGTTTGATACTTTTCCACTGTAGGGGCTTTGGCGTTTTTTAAAAATGCTTGGTGTAATTTTGGCATCAGAAAGTGAGATTTGGGTACTTTTCCGTTATATGGATACCATTGTCGCCAAGCGTAATAGTTGGCGCAAAATGAAAATTACGTGAATTGAGGCATTTGAAAAATAAAAGAAAAAATATTGTCGATACTAAAGTGAGCATTTAAAAAATATAACATTTGAAAATTCTAGACTTTTACGAACTATTTCATTAAATCACAAATATATACTTAAAATAATTGAACAAATAACTGTTATAAAATAAAGCAATAAAATAAAACTCATATTAAACTGCTGGCATAAAATTACAAATATCTTTTAGCATTTTGAAATAATTGGCGCATTAGCATACATTTTGGCATGGTGTCCGTATAACGGAAAAATATTGAAATTTGTTGTCAAATCATATAAACAGCTATGAAAACAAACTTGATGAGTGTTTTTTTTTTTAAATATGTTTATTTTATATGTATATTATTCATGTTTTTATGTACAAATTACATCTGGTTATCTAAAAAATTTGAGAAACGGCTTTTTTATGTTAAATAAATCGTATAAATATCGAAAAAAATGCGTGTGTATATAAAATGAAACAGTGGATAGGTTCCCGGAAAATATGTAGCCAAATTTCCTTTTTCGCCAAGGCACCTATACTGGAAAAGTACCTAAAGCACATTAAAATCGCGCAGTTAGGAGCTCATACAGTACAGCGTCGTCTATTGGCTGTTATTTTATTAGTAGCATCGGGAGGAAAATGTAAAGATGTACTTTAAATTCTCACCCATAGATTTTGAAAAAATATCTTAAAAGAGCAGAGTTTAAATTAAATTTTGGTGACCTCCTTTATGAAAGATAAATGGTTTTAAATGAGAATTTCGCCAAATCAGCCAGCTATCGCCAAGTTGGCCAACATTTGGCGCTACTGTGGTAACCCTGCATTAGTATTTTTCAACAATTACTCATTTCAATGAAGTTGTCCTACCGGAATCGTGAGGGACACACAGAGACTTGGATTTTATATAAATAGATTATTTGAAAGCTTTATAATTAAATAAAATTTAACTCTGAACAATGTTTAAAATATTAATAATAATAATTTTATTAAAATATTTAAGCTAAAATATTTTTAATGTAATTATCAATTAAATAAATTGAGCTGACCCACAATTTTCGTTATATCTTCTTACCATTATCAAGAATATATGTGTGTGTTTGTCAGAAAGAAAAGTTTGCCTTTCTTTTCCTTAAGAAAAGAAAACAGAAAGAAAGAAAGATATTCATATAAGAACTATTAAAAAAATACCTTGATATCCATTGTTTAATATTTAAAAAATGTATAAAAATGTAAAATAAAATTCAAGTAATAATAATTGTATGCTGCACCAAGTTTCAAATTTGGGCTTTTAGAGAATGAGACTGATAAAAATAAAATTCATGGCAGCTTTTAATGGTCATGTAGTTAAAAAATCATCTCTCTATTCTAAAAAAAAGTAACTACCGCTGTCACCGCCGCCGCCGCCGCCGCCGGTTTTGAATTTTTTGTGACCGGAAGTCTTTCTTCGTAAATGTTAAGAAAAATAATGCATACAAAAATATGAAAATCGGTGGTTTTATACAGAAATGTTTGATAAACACGCTGATGCAGACAGTTTTTAAATCGAAGAATTATTTTAAGAGATATTTAATGCTAAAGTTGGACAAAATCGTTCCACTAAAAAAGTTTTATAGCAGCAAAAACTATACATGACAGTGTAATCATTTTTACATCATTTTATGCGTTAGAATTTGCCGGAGTGCAGATTGTATTTTTTTTTTAATTTGGCTAATTTCTTGAGGTTTTATTTCTATTTTAAATTCAAATTTTCAGCATTTCTAGAGATATTTTTTCCAGATTTTAGAAAGTCATATTAATTTAAACTGTTGCCAACTTGTATAAACAGCGAAAACAATAATGTTTGCTTGAAAAAGAAAAAAAAAATATTTATACGTGTAATAAATTAAAAATTTATTTACACGTGGCTATTATAAACAGAAAAAAACGTTTGGAATTAGAATTAAATAATTATGTACAAAAAGCAGGAACTTATTAAAAATTATGTCATAAAAACTATAATTACACGTGAATTTTAAGAGAGAAAGGAATTTGTAAATGTCAAAAACCGTTGTAAGTTTTCGTAAAAACTTATGGTGAATTACGTAAAAACTTATTCGTAAACATCCGTTTTTATTTATAGGAATTTGTAAAATAATAAATTTATTAACATGCGTTAGAAGTCTTAAATGGGAGAAATTACGTCATATTTACGTCACATTACAGTTATTACATAAAATGAGCACAAAATAATATTGCAAAACGATTTAAATTTAGAAATTGCACTAGACATTTATTTGATATTTTGAGAGGATACTTTTCAACTATTTTTATTAGGAAAGCGCAAATAATATTTCATTTCTAACACAAGCATTTTCACGTGAATATTAAAAAGAGAAAGAATAGTTTGGTCAAAATTACGTCAGATTAAAAACGATTAATTTAAAATGTCTCATTTAAAAGAACTTTCTTTTCGCTTTGTTAAAAAATACCAGGAGACAAAGACTCTGTTTACTTAATTCCTTTTATATTAGCTTATTTTGAAATGTTGTTACACGTGTCTACGTCATCAAGTTATTTTTATTTCGACGTTTTATTTGTATTTTTATTAATGTTGTACTAATTTATTTGTTCTTTCGTTATTTAAAATAAAAATTATGTCAATTTGTATAATTTGGCGAGTGGTTTGGCGATTTATATAATTTGGCGAAATTGGTCGACGGGATAATCAAGTAGTACCGCAGCGGATTTGGCGTTAAAATTTTCCAATCAAAGAGAAATGAATAGAAATTCGTTTATAGGGAGATAAACCACTGTTTTTTAGAATATAACTCAATCTTTCGAAGTCTTTTTAAAGCCAACCAAATTAGCGTGCATTTAGAGTCTGCGGTGTCTGGACGGGGGTTGGCGAGCGTAGCTCGTAGGGAGCCGAGCCCCCTAGTAATAAATAAAAATAAATACTGTTATTTTTTTCGAAAAAATGAGACGATAGTAAATAAAAATAAATGCTCTACCCACTATTTTTAGTTAAATTTCTGGTAAAAAGAAGCATAATTGGTTGTAATTTATAAAGTTAAAATTCTGCGACTTTATTGAATAGGTTTGGCTGACTGCACCCTCTATAGCTTTAAAGAAACAGGAATCACTTATGCAATATAGAAATTTGTCACAATTTCAATAACTAATTTAAAAGCAATTCATTAAAAATTCAAGAATTTCTCTAATGAAACATTCAAGTTATTTACCATCAAATCTTGACGGGTATCATCTAGTACATTAATATGCGTTTAACCCTTTCAGGGGCAAGGTGCTTCTATTTGTAAAATGTTGAAATCAGTGAATGGCACCAGAATTTACAAACAAATTACGAAATACGAAAATGTTTTTGTTCACTTACTTAATAAAAGGAAAATTTTCATTCCAATATTCTGGTGCCAATCTGGACTTTAAGAATTAAAATTAGTGGTCCAAAAATGAACCACCTTCATGGGGTTAGAGCAATAATTTGTAGTAATTGTAGTAAATTGTATTGTGCCAATCGTTTTATAACACTGTTAAAAATTACCGGGATGCAAATGCTCTGTTTACTGAATTAATTTCTTTTTAGTTTATTTTCAAATGTTTAACTGATCTTCTTTATTCAAACACGAAAACAACCATTGGATGTCTCAGCAGCAAATGATTTGGCCTTAAATTTTCGCAATCATAGGGAATTGAATGGGAACCCGTTTACAGGGAGATCGCTATAGGTTTTTTCATAATAATTCACTCTTCTCTAATCTTTTTAAACCGATCAAATTATCATGCTTTTAGATTCTGCTGTGTCTGAACGGGTGTTGGTGAGCATAGCTTAAAGGGGCAGAGCCCCCTAGTATATATATTTTTATATTTAGGTTACTTTCATACTATCAGAAATGTTTGTGTCAGAATTTCTGTTATTAATTTATTACATAAAATGTATACATTAACACAGTAGAAACAATATGCCTGCAAGTGAAACAGTATGTTTTAATAGATTTTGTTTCATATGAATTAAACTTTGTTTTCTTTTCTGATCTTTCTATAGTATCTAGCGTATAGTTCTTTTCAAAATAATATCTGTATATCTCATTGGAATACTAATTTTATGAAAACTCGAAGTAAGCTATTAAATGCAAATATCTCCAATAAGTTTCGTTTATTGTTCACATAATCTCTGGGGAAATATGAGCCAGGGTTACCCTGAAAGCAACAACAATCTCTTCTTTATTATCTTAAGATTTCTTTCCTATTTTCAGCAATGCATTTGAAAAAGACTTCTGCATTATTATACTTATTCTGAAACAGTAGTATATATTCCTTTAATTTGCGATTAAACATTATGAAAATTAAATTTGAAAGCTACATTTATTTCACGTCTGTAATTTAACATAAAGAGTATTAACGGATTCTGGTTTTTGAAAAGAATGTATATTTATTTATTTATTGAAACTTTTACCCGTTCTTCTATGAGTGTTACAATTTTTAGAAAATTTGATATTTCTCGTCCACGCTCTATTGTGTGCAATGGAGTTCATTAAGTGCCATTCGGGCTCACTAGCTCAATAGACCAACTAGCTGTGAAACTGCAACAATCACACATTTTAAACTCTAAAATATAAAATAGTAGCAAACCCCGCGGCTTTGCTCGCGTAATATTTGAAATACGCCAAGTGATATTTATATGTCTAATTTTTATTAAAAGGAATTATACTTTTAGGAATAATTCAAAAATTACTATTTAAAACATAGTTTGACTAAACTTCATTATTACACTGTATTAGGCAGAAATTAGACTTAAATTAATAAAAAGAAATAAAACTAAATAAATGATAATTTAGAAAATATTTTGAAACTTTTATGCTCAATTACTACCCTCATTCCAGTATTCATTTGAAGTTTTGAATTTTTTAGAAACCATCTTCTTACATCTTAAAATTAACCATCATGTCAAATCCAAGCCCTAATACCTCTCTCAACATAAAGGGCTATGTTGAAATAGGAACTGTCACCATTAATTTGCCAACATTAATTTTGAAATTGGTTTGTTATTTCCTAACATTCCACGAAACGTAATTTAGAAAGCTTTTAATGGAATTTTTTAGAACGTTTGTTGTTTCTGTGAACCCCAGGTGGTAGAATCATCCGCATAAAATATAGCCTGTGTAGCATCAGAGATTCTTACCATTGATTCGCTATTATTACTTTTATAATCGGTTTTTATTATCAGAAATTGCACAGAAATCGTAATTTAAGACTTTTTTAGAACGCTTTTCGCACCTCCCCTTCGCTTCACTCCTTTTTAATTCGAATTTATTTTCAACAGTCCTTCGAGGGCATTCATATTTTATAAGCAACTAACATGCCATATTTAAAGTTTCTAGCCTCTTCAGTATCACATAATTCGCAATTTAGGAAGTTTTTTGCTCCTGCAACCCTCTGGTGGTAGTGGCACAGACATAAAATATAGCTTATGTTTGAGCAGGTTCTATTACCAACAATTGGTCACGATTATTTTTTAATCGGCTTGGTATTTGATAAGATTGCATAAAAATTGTAATTTAGAACGTTTTTAGAACGCATTTTGCTCACTTCATCCATTTAAATTTGCAATTTTCTTTCGACTGTTCTTAGAAAGCAGTTGCATCTTGTAAGTAAATACCATGCCATATTTCAAAATGTTAGAACCGTCAGTTATGGAAAAAGCATTGCTTTTTTGTTTTGTTTTTCCAAAGTAAGTGCTTGGATTTTGATAGCTGTTCCTCAAAATTTTTATAGAATGCCAGTAGTACAAAATATTTTGATCTTAGACGATTTCTTGTAAACTACCAACCTAGACTAAGGATTCAAACACCAACAATCCATTTTAGAAGTGGCCATGTTTAAATAAAATGCCGCGCAATCTCTTCTACCAAAATAGGAGCGTTTGCGCATCTGCTACTTGGGAGAGATGGCGCATTTCCCTATAAGTTTCAGTGCTAGGAGAGATTACGCAGCTTATTGATAAATTTGCATGAATTGAAAATTACGTGTAAAACATATGAATGAATCAATTTTGAAATAATTTCGGAAAAAACACCTAATTATCAAAACTAAATTTGGCAACAAATTAGTTTGCAAAAAAATATTTTGAAGATAATTTTTTTAAAAAAATAAATTAATAATACAGTTGTTATTTAATTATTTTTATGTAATCATTTTTTTCTTAGTAAATTAATACTATATTTGTTAATCTGATCCACAAAATATATATGAAAAAAGACTTAAGAAGGATGCCGCTACAAAAAAAATGTTGAAGATAAGGTGCGTCCAGAAAAAGTGGGATAAAAAACTGAAGAAAAAAAACGAAGGTCAATGAGGATGATTGCATTGAATGTTTGGATCTGTACCACGAGACAACTTCGACCACTGACTGGATTCAATGTATTGCTTGTGTTAAGTGATTGTACGAAAGCTGCATAATTTACAATAATCAGTGCATCGATTGTAGATGATGACAACTGCGGTTGGCAAACAAAATACATTGAAACTGTGGAAATGAAAAAAAATGTAATTTTCAAGTTAAACATATTATCAAGTAGATTATTGTTATTTTGTAATCTTAGTATGGCTTGCGTTTACTGGTATTTCAATATTCTTCTTAAATTAAAATTATTTAACTGTTGTTAAAATTTATACTTTTTTATTATTTAAACATTAGGTTGAAATGTTCACTCCTAATACAATAATATTTATTTACAAAAACCTTACAACAATATCATTTAAGTACTATAAATAAATACATACTCGAAACAGGAGCAATTAAGTATTCCCATCATTTAAATCAAACAATAGTCTGTTTGTTACTAAATTCATATTCCTCTAAAACCATCTATTATTTTTCAATATTACTAATTAAATGTACCATATCCAAAATTATTGTATGAATCCACGGTGAATTCAATGAACTTCTTTTATGAACTTGTGAGCAATGGGGAGGAACTTGTTCTGATGCATATATTGTTCGCTGGTATATAGCTTTATTGTATCGCTGTTCTTGAATGTGTATGAAACATCTTTAACTTATAGGTACTTTTTTTATATATTTTGTTTACATTACAGGCAATATATATCACCAATAAACATAAGTACATTTTGTTTGCTTTCGTACACAAATTATCCACTTAATTCTATAACCTTTTTTATTCTTGATATGATGATCACTATTCACTGAGGTTTAGAATAAAGATAAACAAGCAGTTCAATTGATAAACAGAACTAAACAGAATACGCCTCATTAAAATCTGAACTTCATTGTATATATCTATTTTATGTTTTTATAAAAAGTCACACAGTAGTTTTGTGCACTCTGTTAGGTACTAATATAACAGATAAATCTTACGAATTCTACATATTTTATCTCTTTGGTAAGGTATTTCAAAGGCTTCAATATTTTATTTATAACACTGTAGTTGCAGAAGAGATATTCCAGCGAGAGAAAAGTGAATTGTGTCGATCCGAATTGCTAAGAGAAGCTTAATTTGCAGAGATTGAACACGTTAAACCAACATCCGAGGTTCAATTACTGGTCCAGACATTTTTCACTCTAGCGGAACGTCTAACCTGCTCCATCAACCTCTAACCTCCAATACAAAGTTATAGAAAAATAATATATTCTTATTCATATATATATATATATATATATATATATACCAGTGTATTTTAATTTTTACGCTATGTATTTTAATGTAACCTATTTATTCATAAACTTGAGAAATTAAGTAGATGAATTTAAATTATTTGGAAATAATAATTGAAAGAAAAACTAAAGGAAAGCGCGTACTTTAAGTATCTTCAATATTGAAGGCTATAAAAAAAAGCAAGGAGAACAAACTTTTAAGATGCCTGATATATATCGACCGCTAATACAAAAGAGCCGTACTAAGATTTTAATTACTTACTTCTCATAAAAAAGTGCTTGAAGGAGGCAAACAATTGAGCTAATAGGTACTACTCTAAATCTAATTATCTACTATTAATTAGCGAACATCATCGGTTTTCTTTGATAAAAACGCCATACGTCATTATAATGATAGGAATTGTAGTTTAAAATTAATTAAAACCGTATCTTGTATAAAAATTTTAAAGTAAATATACAATCGTTCTGTTTTATGTGTTTTGAAAAGAAAGCTAGGCTTTGAAATTTATAAATTATTCTGTATAATATTTTTTTCTCAATAAAATATGAAAATTATTTAAATTATTTCAAATGAAACATGGTATGCAATGAAATGTATTATTCGATTCTATAAACTCAATTAGATTTATTAATTTTATAAATGTTATTATTTTTCATATAAATTTTGTAAAAGTTATTATTAGTCTTTAAATTTCAATTGGAACTGATCTCACATCCCTTTAAAATGTTTAAATTTGAATATATATGTTATATTTAAAAGTGTCTAATGCACTTTAACTTGAACATAATTATTTTTTACGAATAGCACTTTATTTTTATTTATTCTATGAATTCGCCTACTCGAAAGACGCCAACAGTTAAATACAGGAACTATCCTTACAAGAGTAAAACCATTCGACTGTCTGTCAGAATCTGCCTCGGACTTGCTTGTACACAATGAATACATTATTCATTAATTTAAAATTCAGAATATGGATAGTTTTTACAAACATATCATACATACAAAAACAGTTCTTGAAACAGTAATTGCGAAATTAAAGGGATAAAAATAATTTAAAGAAAGCGCATTATACTATAATTAAATAAATCAATTTGTGCTATTATAAAAAAATATTTCTCAAATATTCAACATATAGGGAAGACTGGGGAGGGTTCACCATAGGAAAGGCATGACCCACCTTTCAGTTTTCATATTTAAAAGTATTTGAGAGCTTTGCCAATAGCTAGTAACGAAAGCTACTGAAATTCTCTTACAATATTCTTTGTTTCACGCAGATAATTGAAACAGGTGTGGAAAAATCTATTGTGAAGAGTTTCCAGCTTAAAAAATGTATTTTTTAGAAACATTTTGTAAGATTTTCTCAGATAAAATAAATCATAGAAATTTAAGCAAATAAATTTTAAGTAAGGCAGAAATATTGAGTTTCATAGCAAGCATAAAGTTTGTACAGTAATTTAGGCTGAACACAACCATGTGGCATACTTTGAAAAATGACTACATAGGGTTGCTTGACCCAATCAATGTGAGCGAGTGTTGACCAGATGGTTGAAGCTCTTTGAATTAAGTGTTTTTGGAAATATTTTTTATAATACACTTCACATGATGAAGGGTCACTGGTTATATTTCTAAAGTATGGTAAATTTATTCTATAAAGCTACAATAAAATGGTTTGATAGAAAGGAAAATGTTTAAAATTGATTAAAAGATGATGTGAAAAATTGCTATAGAAGGAAGAAAAAATTAATCAAATATGAATTGGAAAGTTGATAGGGACTTTTATTTAATTTAAATAGTACCGAAAGTAGGTAAATAGAAAGAATGGAAGGACTGGAAATGATGAAAGAGAAAGCCTTAAGAAATTTTATGTTTTCATGTCTCTGCAAAAGATCATAGTATTGCTAAACACCCTTTAGGAAGGTATGTAGAAAATTTCACTAAGAAGAAAACAATGAGATGAAGCCAAACTATATTAAAATTAGTGTTTCCAGGTAGAGTGTCACCAAAAGTGGGTCTTTAAAACGGAATTTTTCTCATGTGCCTTGAATTCAGTCTAAGAAGGTTCGTTTACGCATCACATTTTCCCGAATAATTTTTAATAATAATTAAACCATGTAGCATAAAATTATTCTGTCTTTTTTAAACTGATTTTATTTCCCTTAACAAGTGTTTCAATATAAAATAAAGCTGATCAAACCTCTTATATGTGGCGAGCCTTGACCGAATTTTTCCCATGATTAAAATCAATCATCCAACAATTTTCTTATATATTACACTTATGGGCAATTCCACGTGACTCACGTTACCATTTGACACATTTTTCCAAAAGTAAATTCTATATACATCGAAGAAATATCACATTTGCTTTTAAAAAAGTTCTTCATAGATATCTGGGGCACAATAAGAAAGTAAGAATAACAATGTAATAAATTTTTAAATGAACAGGTGGTATGCAGACCCTAATTTGGTACTGTGACTTACAATCCAAAAAATAGGAATTCAAGTTTTATGGGTTAATGAAGACCTAGAATTTCTCCTCATTTATCACAAAACAGTAAAAAAAGAAGTATTTCAAAGAGTACAACACACTTTCAGCTTACGATATACACAAAAATAATATTGTTTTAATAGTAATTAATTATATCAATCAATATTTTGAGTGTGACTCACGTTACATGGTATTGTGACTCACATTACATTTACCTCTTTTCCATTAATCCTTTTGAACTCGCACCGGAATATTCGCAAAATTTTGTATCAAAATATGGAAAAGGAATTTTCTTATTTTTTTCCACCAAAGTTCGAAAGATAAATTTTAATTAAAAATTTCTGGTGCGAATCTTGATTAAAATTAAGTGTTTCAAATGAAAATCAAATTTCAAATTTCAGAGTAATGGCTTAAAAGGCGCAAAGGCCAACATAGTGAAAAACATTTCAAGCCGGGACTCGAACCCGGGCCATCAGTATGGCGAACTGACGTTCTACCGACTAAACCACTTGGAACGATACCTAGCTCGGAAAATTTCTGACTATTATATGTTGGCAAGGCTACAAACGCAGCACAAGATGGAATATTTATCGTGAGTCACCGACATGGGACAAACACGTAACACAATTAAATCCAGCATTTGAAATATTGTATGCATGGCGAATGTTTCTCTCTGGAATAATTTCCATGTATTAATATAAAATTAAGTGGTCCCTCAAGGGTCTACACTATAGTTCCCATGTTATGTGGAATTGCCCTTATGTCGCAATTTTATTTCCATAACTGTTTATATAATAAATAAAATGATATATAAAATTTTATTCTAGGTTCAATATTTAAAAAAAATAAAAATCATTTTGTAAAAAATGGTTCAACTTTACCCAGTTTCCCATAATCCTAAAAATATTTCTTCATAAAATGGAAGAGTTTTTTTAAATATAAATAGTTTTATTGAAGATGTGTAAAGTTAGGTGAACTATTGCAGCAACAAATAAAAATCGTAAAGAAAATAAAAAAAATGAGTGGATTAAAACTTGCTTAAACAGCTCAGTTGTGACAGAACTCCTAGCAATGGAAATCGAAAACAAATCCCTGAGTATATAAATAATAAAATTAAATCAAAATAAAGGACAGGGAAATTTTATTAACTATGTCAGTAGAGAATAAAATGACATATTTTATTCCAAGAAATGGCCTATCGACTCTTGATAAGGATTTCTTTTTACCTTAAGAACACTGTAAATCACAAAATAATCTAGAAATTTTATATCAAAGCTAAATTTCGATTATAAATACTTTATGGTTGATTAAGTGAAGAGTAATTTCTTATAACTTTGACATATATTTAAAGATATAGTTTTATCATTTTGTATCGAATGCTTATTAATAAGCAACTAAAGTAGATACGGGGTTTACAGAAAATATAAAAGGTAATTAAAACAATTGAAGAAATGATAAAAAATATTGCATTACTGTACAAAATACCTAGAAAACTCTCAAATTTAAAGTTAAATACTATGGCTCTATTAGATGGGATGAGATTGTAAATGCATATTCAGGTACGATATACACTGGTCGACAAAACGTAACGACCAAGAAGTAATGTACACGTAAATGAGAATCTACGTGATATTGTGCGTCAAGAAACGAACAATAGTGTTAACAGAATGTTAAACAGGATTTAATATAAAATTTTTGTTGAAAGGATGCATACAGGATAGTACCAGATGTTCTTTTTTTGAAACGTGATTATTATCCGAAAACATGACTTTACAAAGAAAGCAAAATACTCACAATTAACAATCGTCAGTACCATAACACTGAGGGATATGGCCACCGTGTAATGCGAGAGAACTTTCAACACGGCGTGGCATACTCAGAACAACATGATTCAGCAGCTGTTGAGGCAAGTTGTCCTATTCCTCCTTCACTGCACGAATGAGGGTTCCCTTGTTTGTGGGAGGAAATTGTCGATCATCAATAAGTCTCCCCCAGGCATCCCACACATTTTCAATGGGATTCAGATAAGGTGAACGTGATGGCCAGTCTATGCGATGGATATATTCGGCCTCAGGACAATATTGTACAGACTGTGCGCGAAGACACGGTGCGTTATCGTCCATAAAATGAAACTTTTTCCGACATCACCTCGAAAAAGACGAACAAGCGGAAGCAGGATGTCTGCAATGTACCGTCAACCGGTCATGGACCGTTGGTCGAGCAAATAGAGATCCATGCGGCCATTGAACATGATATGGATCTCTTTCTAGAATATTTTCGCGACAGTAACCACTACCAACCTCGCGCCATATCAGTTTACGTCTACAATCAGACGATAGACTGAATACATTCTCATCTGAGAAGAGCACACTAGACCAGCCTACTTCAGTCCAATTGCAATGCTTACGGCATCACTGTAAACGGGCGTTAGGTTGGCGTCTCGAGAGTGGGGCCCACAACAGGTCTTCGGGCGCAAAATCCACCCTCTTCCAAACGTCTTGCAACAGTTTTCCGCGATATTTTAGCTCTTGTGGTAGCACAAAGTTGATTTGCTAATTGACCAGCTGTGCTCCATCGGTTTTTTTTGCCAAAATAACAATATAACGATCTTATTGGGACGTTGTACTGCTAGGAAGACCTCCTCCCGTGTGCCTAGTACATATTCCACTCTTTTGGAATACCGCCCATAGCCTAGAAACAATACTGCTGTGTGCAATATTAAATTCACGGGCAACATCTCTCATTCTGCGTCTTCCCCCAACTTTCCAATTCTTCTAACACGAGTAATATCAGCTAACTGATGCCTGAAAGACATAGTCAAAACTTCAAAGTTCAAGCTTCACTCCATCTCCTTCAATTTTTACATCTAATGGCAACTCACAGCACCCGCCGATTGCCTAAAATCTCTTATATCTGCTGTCACGTGATCGACAAATACCGAAGAACAAAATTTACACAAGTTTCACAAAACATAGTACATCCGACATTCATACAAATTTACACGTGTTGCTGCGGATCTATTTCTAACTGTAATAGTTGAAAATAACAGTGGTCCTTAAGTTTTTTCCAGATGTGTATATGTATAGTCCATGTAGCGGGAAGTAATTAAATTTGAGCAGTTTTCAATTTGTTGTCCAAAGTAGCTATTGCTTAATATTTCCTAATCTGTACTAAAAAAATATTCTGCGATTTTGTCTTTAGAAGCCGCCGTGCGATAATGTTGACGAGCAACTTGGCAAGCGGGAGTTACAGTAGGATTAATAAAGTACGGTCACACAAAGGAAAAGAGAACTGCACCCATATATTTTAATCTGCAAACAGTCACAGAAAAAAAACGGAAATAGGCATTCCACTGGAAACCATGTCTTTTATCAATTTATGTTAAGCAAGTAAGCTTAGGTAATTGTCTTGATACTGAAATTTTAACAAACTCTAAAATTTGCTAAACGAATATCAATTTTTTCATCATATTTAAGTAAGTGTTACCTTGAGATACCAAACTTGTAGAAGTCATATAGTCATATAGTCATGTAGTTTAAAGAGTTTAAGAACGTTAAAAGTTTGAAACTATTATAGTTATATTCATTTGCAATCGTTGCATAAATTTTGTAACTCTCGTAGTCTTTTAACTATAACTCAAGATCTATTTGATGGAAAGAGCTGCAATTTTGCTTTCGGATATTTTTAGTTTCTAGAAATCAATTACTGTTGATAAATTTATATGTTACAATTCGTATTGTTTTTTAAAAATAATTCCAAAAATATATATTTTTGAAAAAATTTTCAAAAATATGAATCTGAAATCAATTTCTAAAAGATTAAGAAAATGCGAATACAAAATTACTGTTATTTCCGCCAAGTAGTTCATGAGATATGCATTAAAAACTAACCACATTGCAATCTATTTTGCAACAATTACAAAATAATTTAAAATTAGGTGTTTCGTTAAATTCTTTAAATACTTGGCTTAAGGTAAAATTTAACGAAAATACCAAATATGATTTCAAAATTAGTTGTTTGTACTGAAAATTTTAGAATTTGGTACAATTGTAGCATGAAGATGACCACTCAGCTATTTTTAATAACACAAATAAAACTAGTATGTTGTGGCCATCACAAAACTTTCCTCTATATAAATCACGTCAATTAAATCATTTAAATATTACAAGAAATAACAACAATTTAGCACCAATTCATATCAAAGTATTTCTGAATTTCAAGTTAGATGAAAATTCGTGCATTAGTTCTTGAGATAGAGCTATAGCGGAAATTCTGAAAAAATGTAGGATAGCAGCGCCACCTGTTGAGCGATTTACACCAAGAGTAAACAGCACTAAACTATATCAAGGTATACCTGAATCTGAAGTTTGTAGAAAATCCAAGCATTAGTTCTTGAGATAAAGCTATAACGGAAATCGCAAAAAATAGAGCATAGCAGCGCCACCTGTTGAGCGATTTGAACCAAAAATTAAACAGCACTAATTTATACGTAAATTCATGTCAAGGACTAACTAAATCTGAAGTTTGATGAAAATCCGTGCAATAGTTCTTGAGATACAGCTCTTGTGGAAATCGTGAAAAATGCAGCACAGCAGCCCACCTGTTGGGCGATTTACACCAAAAATTAAACAGCACTAATTTATATCAGGGACTAACTGAATCTGAAGTTTTATGAAAATTCGTGCATTTTTTCTTGAGTTAGAGCTATTGCGATAATCATGAACAATGCAGCATACCAGCGCCACCTGTTGGGCGATTTGCACAAAAAAGTAATCAGCACCAAACTATATCTTGGACTAACTGAATCTGAAATTTTATGAAAATCCGTGCAGTAGTTTTTGAGATATAGCTATTGCAGAAATCGTGAAAAATGCAGCACAGCAGCGCCACCTGTTGCGCGATTTTCACCAAAAACTAATCAGGTCCAGTTTATATCAAGGTCTAACTAAATATGAAGTTTTGTGAAATTCCGTCCATTAGTTCTTGAGATAGCGTGCCCACAAATTTTTTGTCACATACAGACTCACAAGAGTGACAGACAGACTCACAGACAGACATTTTCTAAAAGCCTTCAAATCGTGTTCTGGGCATTCTGAAACGTATAAATCCGTCGAAAACCGGAAGTCGAAATTTTTCACGAATCCAATACTTTCTTCTTGTAATGATAGAAGAAAGTAAAAAAGACCTAATTTACAGTTGAAAGGTTCTATTAAGTTTTTTTTTTTTTTTTTTTTTTTTTTTTTTTTTTTTTTACTGGAAAATTTGAATATTAAGATATATGTTTTTTTTTTTTTTTTTGACCGACAGTGCATGCTATTTTTCAGAGCGCTGCAGGATAAAAATTGCTAACACCAGTAATTATTCAATCTGAGACACTGGTTGAGAAGCGAGAAACGGGGGAACATTGCAGGAAGGAATATAATAAACTGTGATTTGAAGCACACGATGCAATAGTGGTTGAAAAAGAATATCCAAATCTAATTTTGCAATTAGAAATAGATCCTGCGTATAATGTTTATATCGTAAAATGATTTTTTGCCATTTGCAGTTGAAAATTTTAATGGCATAAGACTTAAGTACCTTGTTGATGCAACTAAATGTCATTTTACTTACTCATCATACGTAGTGTGGGGTAAGTGTTGTAATCGTTTCGAGAAAAAAAAAATCACGGATTTGCATGTTTCAGACACTGGAGATTCCGAAAAACATATTTTTAGAAAAAAAAAAAATGCTTTCTGTGTGTCTGTAAACGCTTTATCTCCCAAACAAATTGAGATAGAGACTTGAAATTTGGTATGTATTTAGTATGTGATAATTAAAAGAAGCCTATTAAATTTCAGTAACCTCGATTATCCGGCACTATTTTTTTCGGGCTCTCGAAATATTATTTCTGATAAAAAATATATAAAATTTTTCGAAATTATTTATTTTAAGAAGTAGCTATAAAGGACAATAAAAAAAACATAAATTTTGCATACATTATGAATTCGGTCGGAAAATTAGTTGCCGATAAATTTGTAATCGTATTTTTCGATTTTTCATGACACTGTATTTCACTCAAATTCGAATTCAAATATATATTTTATTTGAAAACGAGACGTTTAATACGACGCAGTAAACTGTTAGTATTGTGTAACTGTTAGTAAACTGTGTAATATTATTATGGTTTTAGGATTTATAACGATGTTAATTTTACGCAATTCAATAATAGAGATAGTTTATGACGGCATCAAGCCACAATTTTAAACACTCTATCTAACCGAACAAATTGACAATAAACACGTTTAAATTTTATTTTGGAATTGCAATTCATTTTATAAATAATTTACACATGTTTTATTTTCATATTTTATTTTATGCATATCTATGATGGGTAAGTATTACGGTAAACCCCAACGACTAGTTTAAGTAGTGGTCTTCTCTCTGTCCACTATCTAAAAATACCCTATCCGTGAATTATTTTTTATGCATCTTGGTGCGAGAGATCTTAGTGCTTACATGAGTAAGATGCAGTATATTGTGATAAATATAAAAGTTGTTGTATTTCAAATGTATGCCTTGCTTGGAGACTCTAATGATTAAAAGTTTGATAGCCTCTTTCACTGTAATTTTGTGCTGTATTTTGTTCGATGGAATGATATATTTTATCGCATTATTTGTAGCAGAAAACTTTTCTTAAGAAACAGTTTATATCTTATCCATAATACTGGATTAGACACACATTTCTACAGATCGCAATCAGGAGTTACAGCTTTTTTTGTTCCACTTTTTCCAGGCAACCTCTTTTGTTTTGGGTTTTTTGTACAAAATTTGTGAAAATGCACATCGTCATATAGATTTTTCAAACAAATTTTGTACAAGTCTTCAACGAATATCATTGTTTGAAAATAGTGGTACCCTGAAACAAAACCACTAAGACCCTTATCGCTAGCTATTTATTCTGAGGCTACCAAGTTACTATATATATACTTATTTTTAATCAGAAAGTTCTTAAATTAAAAAGAAAAAATTAAGTACATGTACTAAGGTTATATGAAAGTAGGCTGTATCATTTGCTGTTTGGCTATGTCAGTTGTCAGGTTTCTTTTTTTTTTTTTTTTTTTTTTTTTTTTTAACTAGGGGGCTCGGCCCCCTACGAGCTACGCTCGCCAACCCCCGTCCAGACACCGCAGACACTAAATGCACGCTAATTTGATCGGCTTTAAAAATATTTCGAAAGATTGAATTATAATTTAAAAAACAGTGGCGATCTCCCTATAAACGAATTTCTATTCATTTCTCTTTGATTGGGGAATTTTAACGCAAAATCCGCTGCGTTACTACTTGATTATCCCGTCGACCCATTTCGCCAAATTATATAAATCGCCAAACCACTCGCCAAATTATACAAATTGACATAATTTTTATTTTAAATAACGAAAGAACAAATAAATTAGTACAACATTAATAAAAATACAAATAAAACGTCGAAATAAAAATAACTTGATGACGTAGTCACGTGTAACAACATTTCAAAACAAGCTAATATAAAAGGAATTAAGTAAACAGTCTTTGTATCCTGGTATTTTTTAACAAAGCGAAAAGAAAGTTCTTTTAAATGAGACATTTTAAATTAATCGCTTTTAATCTGACGTAATTTTTACCAAGCTATTCTTTCTCTGTTAAATATTCACGTGAAAATACCAGTTGAAAAGTATCCTCTCAAAATATGAAATAAATGTCTAGCGCAATTTTTAAATTTAAACCGTTTTGCAATATTATTTTGCGTTCATTTTATGTAATAACTGTAATGTGACGTAAATATGACGTAATTTCTCCTATTTAATACTTCTAACGCATGTTAATAAATTTATTATTTTACAAATTCCTTTCTCTCTTAAAATTCACGAATAATTATAGTTTTTATGACGTAATTTTTAATAAGTTCCTGCTTTTTGCACATAATTATTTAATTCTAATTCCAAATGTTTTTTTTCTGTTTATAATAGCCACGTGTAAATAAATTTTTAATTTATTTACACGTATAAATATTTTTTTTTGAAGCAAACATTATTGCTTCATCTGTTTATACAGTTGGCAACAGTTTAAATTAATATCACTTTCTAAAATCTGTAAAAAATATCTCTAGAAATGCTGAAAATTTGAATTTAAAATAGAAATAAAACCTCAAAAAATGAGTCAAAATAAAAAAATTAATGCAATCTGCACTCCGGCAAATTCTAACGCATAAAATGATCTAAAAATGATTACACTTCCATGTATAGTTTTTGCTGCTATAAAACTTTTTTAGTGGAACGATTTTGTCCAACTTTAGCATTAAATATCTCTTAAAATAATTCTTCGATTTGAAAACTGTCTGCTTCAGCGTGTTTATCAAACATTTCTGTATAAAACCACCGATTTTTATATTTTTGTATGCGTTATTGTTCTTAATATTAACGAAGAAAGACCTCCAGTCACAGAAATTTCAAAACCGGCGGCGGCGGCGGCGGCGGTGACAGCGGTAGTTACTTTTTTTTAGAATAGAGAGAATCTTGAATGGAACAATTCGTTAGATTCATGAGATTAAATTATTATTCTGATTAATGGATAAATAAATATTGAATTATGAGAAATATGCAGATAGTATGAAATAGTAGATATGGACATTGTTCCCGTTTCCTGTAAACCCGTAATAAACATGTTCAACTATATTTTACTTTTAATCATTTTGAGATAGAAAAAAATTTGAATAATTATTCTAATAGTCATAAATATTTTAAGTGTTCATTCATAAAACTCTTATGTTTTCCCATGATTTTAATCTGGAAAGCTATTCTATATCAAAACAACACAATCGTTAGAAAATACATATTTAAAGATTTAAAGAATATGTAAAGATTGTCATCTTTGGATAACTAAAAAATTGAAAAATAATCGCCAGAAAATTATATACCAAGGCTTTTCAGTACCTAAAAAAATGCGTATTATATTCCGAAATAAGTTTTTATTGATACAATTATTGTTTTCATCAATTGTTTTTAATTCTACTTTTATGTTGATTACAAAAATCTTTCGTTAGGAAAAATATGAAAGTGTATTGATGTTTGCTGGGTAACAGAAATTCAGCTTAATAAAAATATGTCAAATCTGAAGATCATTTTTAAGATAAAAGAGAATTCTTTCATTCAAATGGTAGTAATCTTCAGTATATAACAATATAAAAAAAATATTTCGATGATTTATATATAAAAGCACATTTAATTCAAAAAAAGATATTTTAGTTAAAAAATATCAACGAAATGACTTTAGTTTTTATCGTTCCATTCAAAACACAAAAAACCTTCCAACCTTTTAAAAAAGTCAAACATTAAAGTAGTTACTCTTTTAAACACTTACTTGACAATTTTAAATATATAACAATATGTAAAAATTCTGTGATGTTTTAAAAATAAATGCATTGTATATGTTATAAAAGTAAAAATATTTCGATGTTTTACATATAAAAACACTTTAAATTCTAAAAAGATATTTTAGTAAAAACAAAATCATCGAAATGACTTTAATTTTATCTTTCTATTCAAAACACTAAAAATTGCCCAATCTTTTTTAAAAAGTTCGTTACTATTTTTAAAATGTACTTGGTAGGGTGAAATAGTTCCATAAATGAACCACTTTGAATATGGGGAGATTTTCATTTTCAGATAACTTCAAAACTTGTTCTTTCACCTTTACACAGACTGTTCTTGTATTTTGTAAGAAACAATACTAAGCTCATTTTCAAAGCAGACTACTTGTTATAGACCTTTTAAAAGTTTTTGGTACGAAAAATAGTAATTTAATGGTACTACTTAGTTATCTCGTCGATTAAAAATCTATCGCCAAACTATAAGATTAAATGTCAATAATGGTTGATCGTAAATGTCACATTTACTTGGCTTTAAGCAAGTTACACGTCTTTATGTCATCAAGTGATTTTTATTTCGACATTTTATTTATATTTTTATTAATCTTTTACTAATTTATTTGCTGTTTCGTTATTTAAAATAAAAATTATGTCAATTTATATAATTTAGCGAAATTGGTCGACGGGAAAACTAAGTACTAGTACCAATTTTTCTTATTTATATTCTAATTGTCTGATACATCACAAATTTTCTCCAAAGCTATCTTATTATTATTAAAACACATTAAGACGTTATAGTGTTTTTGTGGCACAATTAATGTGTTGCAAAACGTTGGATGCAATTTTTTTCAAAACAATATCGTTGATGTAGTACCCCCCCCCCCCCCCCCCTCCGCACTAAAAAGGAAACTCAGAAAAAAATAAACAAATCTTCTTGTTTTTTTTTTTTTTTTTTTTTTAATGAAATATTCTATATTTCATTAGTCCTTGACTAACGGCTTTTCTAAAAATATAGCACGTTTTTGAAAAACAAAGCAAAAATCATTTTTTTTGTTTTAAACTGATACATTAAATTTGATTGTACAACGGACGTCATTTTATAATTTTTTTTTTCAAATATGTGGATCAGGGACTAGACAAATAGAAGGATTATGATATTTTAACATATTCTTTTCTCTTACATTCTTTTATTTGAAATGAGACTATCTAAACTATATTTAGTACCCTGAAACGCTACACGCCAGTTAATATGGGATAAAATCTAATCTAAATGGAGCACATCTAAATAAAAATTAATAAAAACAAGTTTTCTAAAAGTTGAAATTGTGTTATTTTATGCAAAAATCTCTATATTTTTACCTTATTCTAGACGTCAGAACAACTTCATAGGTTATGTTTATTTTCTAAGCAAAAAACTTTCATGAACAATTTAATACAAACACGATTTTGATGAAAAATGAAATATGATCTTAATAAAACCCCAAGTAATATTTCTTTTTGTACGTGATGCTGTCAATTTCAGTTTATGTTTTGAAAAATAAAGTATATCATTATAAATGAATTATTAACATTAAACATATAAGAAAATCACTGCTCTCCATATATTTTGGTTATTTAATAACATATTAATGCAGCTATTTAATAATAGCTTGTAAATTCATTTTACAAATCTACGTCGTGGTTTTTCTTTGTGGTATATTTCGTGGCATTCCAGGTTTAAATAAGATTTATTTGATAAATATCTTGAATATGAAAAAAGCTATCTAACCAATCATTAGATAATTTTTGTGGAAGTAAACAATGTTAATTTGACATAAGAAAATCTCCTATCTATCTATCTATCTATCTATATATATATTGATTATTTAATAACATATTTAATGCAGCTGTTTAATAATAGCTTGTAAGTTCATTTTACAAATCTACGTCGTGGTTTTTCTTTGTGGTACCTTTCATGCCATTTCTTGTTTAAATAAGTTTTATTTGATAAATGTCTTGAACATGAATACAGCTATCTAAATAATCATTAGGTAATTTTTGTGAAAGTAAACTATATTAATTTGACACATGAAACTACTACTCTTCTTATTATTTACGTCTGTTTTATGTAATCCACACGTATAATTAAATATCTGTGACTATGTGCAATCATTTGTATTTGTTTTTCATAAATCAAAATGTCATCCTTTCTTATGAAAATACATTGTTGAAGCTTAAAAACAAGGTAAAATTGTAAAATTTGTTTTCTATTTTTAATTCGTTTTCTAACATTTATCGTTTTGATAAGCTCTCGTATTAAAATATAGATTTTTGCTAAGCATTCTGTGCAAACACATGTGATAAAGAAATAATGTTCTAAAAGGGAAAATGTTTACGCTTAGCGAAATAAAATCAAAGAAAAACTTGCTTAAAATGTGCATTTAATACAAAATATGTCACAATATAAAAGTTGTTATTACATATTATACTTTTTTTTTTAACTTAAAAAACGTTCACAATATTTGTGGCGAGCGCTTTCAATCAAAACCTTGATCGTCTTCAGGGAAGCTTTGCGTACTGACACGTTATAATCGTTCGTTCGTCCTCGGATGGACAACCAGGCAAGTCCATACTACTGTGGAAGGGGAGGAGAGACAGTAAAACAGTCCAATCTACAGTGGAGGGGAAGGAGGGAAAGAGCGACAATAATCTGAACATTACTATCCAATCCTAACAATATATCATACATTTTTAAAATTTTAACCAAGTATTCGAAATGTTATATTACATATTATCCTTAATAGTCTTATTATTCTTTAATAAGATTTCGATGGATTCTTTTATTAACGGCAAATGATAATGGGATGAAGGAATAATTATTATTGCTTCATTAAAACGGATATTTAAATTATGCTGCAAGTTAAGTCTTGCTAACGCCATAGTGGTTCTTTTAAACTTAATGTCACTTACGTGTTCTTTCAATCTGTCTTTGAATTTCCATCCAGACATTCCGATATAAACCTTTTCTTCTTGTATTTCAGTTAACAATGGAATTATGTAAACACCTGCGATTTCTTCATTAAGAACAGGATCAAACTTGCTATAGATTACGTCTTTCAGTTTTCTTGCTGTTTTAGGTACCAGATTAATATTAAACTTCTTTACCGTATATCTTACCTTCTCATACAGACCAGAAACATAGGAAAAGCCACAAAATTTAAGTTTATTAATTTGATTGTTCTTCTTCACTTTATATTTCATTTCGCTATTAATGATAATGTCATATGTGTAAAAATTTTAAAATATATATGATGTATTGTTAGGATTGGATAATAATGTTCAATTTATTGTCCCTATTCCCCTGCCTCACCTCCACTGTACATTGAACAGTTTTATGTGCCTCCCCCCCCCCCTCCACTGTAGTACGAACTTGCCTGGTTGTCCAACTGAGGACGAAAGTACGATTAAGACGTGTCAGTACGCAAGCTGACCTGAAGACGGTTAAGGTTTTGATTGAAAGCGCTCGGCGCAAATATTATGATTGTTTTTTAAAAAGTATAATATGTAATAACATCTTTTATAGTGTGACATCTTTTATATTATATGAACCTTTTAAGCAAATTTTTCTTTGATATTATTTCGCTGTGTTTCAAGGTGAATGTGACATTTCCAACGATATATGTTTATTCATAAATATAAATTTTGTGGTTACGCTTTGATCTAAGTTTATTTCAAAGTTTAAAATATCACACGAACTCATATTGAAACTGCAGGCAAGGACATCCATTCAGTTACATTCAGTTTATTTCATTAACACAAATGCGAATTATTTTCAATGTGTAAAATTTAATGTGACATTTCCAACGATATATGTTTATTCATATATATAAATTTTGTGGTTACGCTTTGATCTAAGTTTATTTCAAAGTTTAAAATATCACACGAACTCATATTGAAACTGCAGGCAAGGACATCCATTCAGTTCCATTCAGTTCCTTTCCATTCAGTTTTTTTCATTAACACAAATGCGAATTATTTTCAATGTGTAAAATTTAATTCAGAATTTATTTATTTCATTTAACTGTGGAAGTGCAGGGCGCGCGGAGATTTTACAGCAAACATATTTCTTAAACAAGTAATATAAAAATTTTGTTTTTAAATTCAATTCCTACTTAGGTCATCAAAGAAAAATTTAATATAATCCCTTAAGCTAATATTAGTTTTTGTTGCATTAAAATATCTCAATTTGTTGATTTTCTATAAGCAAGCAGGTTTACAATGGAACTCTATGGGAATTTGGCGAAATATTAGAGATATCGCCAAGTTGGTTTTACTTTTGGCTACTCATTTTGGCCGCCAAATTCGGCGATATATCGCCAAGTTAGCGACAAACTTGGCGGTATTTGACGACAGAACAGGGTCTCCCCTATGGTAACCCCTTATTGAAAATACTTTCATTGATCTTCAATAACCAATGGCCGCCATTTTGTCTCTCATGCCAAACTAAAATTAATTAATTAAAATTTAATTAATTAATTAATATTTGAAAAAACTGTATTAACATCAATTGTCATACAGTAAAAGTTTAAAAAAATTATTTCAACTTGATACGATGAATAATGAGTATTTTATAACGATTGAAAATTTGAACAAGACATATAAATAAATAAATATATAAATAAATATAGAGAGAGTGTGAACTAATAGTAGGAATTGAATAATTCTGAAAAACAGCAATAAATTATTTTACGGCCATTGATATTTCACAATATTAATTACGAGTACTTTTAAAATGAAACCGTTTTCTTTAATTTTTCATTGCATTTTCGCGCGTCTTTAAGAAAATTTGGGTCACAATTTGCTATTGCAAGTAAATATATTATTTAATTCTTTCACCTTCAAAATGATTCATATCTGTGATAATGTAACTGACATTTTTTAAGCTAAATTAATATTGTACATTATGTAGTTAAATAAAAATATTTTGTGGAATATATGGAATTATGGCTCAAAGATTGAAAAATGGGAGGAAAACAATACAAAACTGACGACAATCATGATAAATCTGTTAAAAATAATTTGTTTTGTATTATAAAATTTTAAAATGGCGAAAAAAGAATGTGTCAATGGTGAAATGCAGAAAAAAAATCTGTGCATTGAAAGTTCTTCCTGTTCTTAACTGCTCTCCTCAACAAGCGATAAACGTTTTGAAATATTTACAAATTCATTTTTTAACGGAAAGATATAAAATTGGAAAGCCTGGTTATGAAAGCGATTTGGAATGGAACTGTTTTCTCCATTTTTTGATCAATCAATTACCTATTGAGTTATAAGCGAATTCGATCACGTGAAAAACCCGTTTTTCGCCCGCGCTTGAGTGCTCTTTCTCCCTTCGCGCCGGAATTCGGTTCACAACGCCCACTTTCACATTATTTTCTGAAAGATCTTTTGCGTTTGCAGGAAAAATGAAAAAAAACAGCTCAATTACATAGTTTCTGAACAACAACAATAACTAGTTTCATGCATTTTCGAACAAAAATAAATTTAAACTTATGTCAGAAATTTGTCCTTTTCGATTTGAGAACACTCCGAAAATTCGACAAAATATAGAAGATATAACTGGACCATTTCTGAAAAAAATATACATTTTTTAATGCAATAGTTTTTCTTAACTTTGTCTTCTTGCATGAATCTTTCTTGATATACTCAGTGTCTCCCAAAAGTGTTCGCACACTTATAAATTTCAATGAGATAGTTTTTATCATTTAATTAAAATTAATATTTCGAAAAAGTATTTAATAAAACGAACTGCAACTTAATCTTCAAAAAACTACGTAAAATATTTTAAAAGCACATTGTAAAACGTTATTTTTAAGAAATCAATTAAAAAAGTTACCTCACAAAAGTCTTCGCACGCTTTAAAAATATCTTTACATATTAGTTAATACTGTAATATTTCGTTAAATTAGTATTTATTATATTCTTTAGTAAAACCAATAGTTATTAAATGACTGGGAATAGATTTCACTAGGGTTTTTTTCTTTCTTTCTTTTTTTTTTTTTTTTGTAGTTTCTGCATCTATGTTCATCCATTCATCGATCATTACTGTTTTTAATTCGCTTTTCGTTTTAATGTCGTGTCTCTGCACTCTAATTTCCATTTTTTTTTTTGCAAGTATGCTCTATTGGGTTCATATCCGGCGATTGAAGTGGTGTTTTTAGAATTTATGGACAATTATAGAGACAGCAGAGGCGGACGTAGAGAGCTGTGTTCTTAGAATCGTTATCTTGATTTAAAAAAAAAATCCAATACCCAAGTTTTGGGTTGATAATTTTAAATTGTATTTTAAAACATTTAAATGAAGTTGATGATTCATTATGCCATGAATAAACACCAAATTACCTAGCCCTAATGGTGCCATGTACCCCCACACAAGGACACCTCTACCGCCATGCTTAACTGTTCCAACTATGTTCTTGGGATTAGGTTCGACATTTTTTTCTTCTCCATAAAATTATACGAACATTGGAAGCAAAAATGTTAAATTTACTTTCATCTGTTAATAAGACAATATTCCAATACGATTCAGATTCATTTGTCACTGATTTTGCGAAGGAAAGCCTAAGCTTTCTGTTTTTTTCATTAACAAATGAATTTCTAAGGGCAGAAAACCCATTTAAACCAGATGATATCAGCATACTTCGAATAGTTTCAGGTGAAATTGGAGTAGAAAAATTTTCATTAAATTCTATAGCAACTTTTTCGGTACTTAAATGTGGATTTTTTACAATATTTCTGATTATAAATCTCTGGTCACGTTGTGTTAACTTTGATGAACATCCTTTTCTTGTTTTCGATCAGATCTTCTTCTTTAAAGCGTTTTATCACATACTGCACTATAGAATGGGTTAAATTAACTCATTTAGCAATATTACGATCCGATTTACCACTACTATGATGAAATATAATAAATTTATAATGATGCTTTTTTATTTTTACATCTACGAGCGATTTTTAAATAGTAAATAAAATATTACGAAGAAAGCAAGCAAAATTTAAAGTTAAACGGTTTTTTAAATGTCCCCAAAAGGCAAAAAGTGTACGAAGACTTTTGTAGCGTATTCTTTCCTTGTCTCCTTTTGTTTTCAATTTTATATATATATATAAAAAAAACAGTTAATACTAAAAAGAAATATTAAGCATTATTTAGAATAACATAAAGATGATATGGAAAATATTGGGCTTCATATTCGAATTCAATTCCAGGGAAAATCCTTTTTACTATACATATTTAAAGTGAACGAACACGTTTGGAAGCCACTGTATACATATTTTTAAATAATTTTATTGTGTCATGTTTAGTTACCGTTATTTACCTCCTTCTTTGTAGGTATATTAATGGATATTTTGCTGCATGTAAATATTATTCGTAGTTACATTTATGTTGTGTATTAATATGCATGATATAGGGAAGACTATGGAGGGTTGACCAGTTTTTGCAAAATGATTATTTATTTTTTAAATATCGCACGTAGAATAAAGTTTTACATATCATTTTATTCGATATACAAACAGTTATCAAAATAAAATTACTACGTAAGTGTAATATATAAGAAATTTGAAAAATGAGTGATTTTAATAATGAGAAAATAATGGGTCAAAGCTCACCCACATATAGGAGGGTTATCCCATTATATGGGACCCACTTTGTTCTATATTATATATTTGTCAAGAGAAGTAATGACCATTAAACCATAAATACCATTTGAAAAAAAGCCAAATAACTGTATGCTACATGTTTTAATTATTATAAAAATATTTTTGAAATTATGATGCTTAAACAAACCTGTTTATACATAATTGCAAGTCGGAGGAGAAAATTTTGTTTTAACAGGATTTTGTCTGAGCAGGTATAAATGTACAGCAGGGAAAATGAAATTTTAACATTTAAGACAGTATTCCTTTGGAGACAGGTTCCGTTTTTACTGGGTT
Source organism: Maratus speciosus (assembly GCA_963932465.1). NCBI lineage: Eukaryota > Metazoa > Arthropoda > Arachnida > Araneae > Salticidae > Maratus > Maratus speciosus. The sequence goes on along the minus strand of OZ010788.1, from coordinate 349,871,001 downwards.
TCATGTATTATTATGTCCGGATTTAGAGGCCACAGTCAAACTTTTTAATTGTCTCCTTGTCCTACTTTTTGTGACACTCGACCTGACAACTCTAGTTGTCATACAGTTTGATTTCTTCTCCCTGCATTCAACTTCGTGAAATTTGTCTAGATTCCTTCTTGAAGTTTTTCGATCAATGCTATTTTCTTTTTCAGCCGCATGACCACTTAACTTATCATTAACATCTTTTAACCCTTTCAGGGGCAAAGCACTTTCAGTACAAAAATGTGAAAATAAATGGTAGGCAACGGAATTTACGAACAAATTTATTCGGAAATAAGAAAAAAGGCTATTTTTCACATACATATTAAATGGAAAAGATTTTAGCAAAATTCTGGTGCCATTGTGGTGTTTGAGAATTAATATTAAGTGGTTTCATAAACATACCACTCTCCCTGAAAGTTTTAAGGCTGGTGTTTTCATACTTTCTAGTCCTTTCTAGTCTTTTCCACTGTTTTTATTTACCTATTGTGAGTAAGATTTAAATGGAATAAAGTTCCTATAAACTTTCCGATTTATATTTCATAAAATTTTCTCTTGCAGTGGATACTATAGCAATTTTCACAACTTTCTTTAATCAGTTTTAATTTTTTTTCCATAACTCCATTTTACTGTCGCTTAACAGAATAAATTTACATTCTTTTTTATATATGACCATTAACCTTTCATAATGCACAGCGTATAATAAAAAGATTTATAAAACCACTTAATTAATTAGCCTTGAACATCTTCTAAACCCTCCCTCACATTCACTGAGTCAAGCACCCCCACATAGCCCTTTTCTAAAGAATAACAGATTGTTATGTTAAGCCTAGTTTACTGTAAAATCTTTATGCCTTGAATGAAGTCTCGATATTTCTGCAATACTTAAACCCTACTTACTTAAATTTATATCATATACTTTATCTGAAAAAAGATTACAAAATATTTAAGAAAAAACACAATTTTTAGGTTGAAAATGCCTCGCAATTGATTTTTTCCTCACCTATTTCAGTTATATCTATATGAAACAAAGACAACTGTTTGAGCATCCCAGTAACTTTGGTTGACACCTATTCATAAAACTTTGAAATTCTTTTAAATATGAAAACTGATGAGTGGGTTAAGCCTCCTCTATGGTCAACCCTCCCTAGTCTCCCTTATTATGTAAATCAACTTTTTTACCAGTTCGAAGAAATATCTTACATTTGAAACATGGGAATAAAAAGAAATATTTCTGCGGCCAGCGCATGCTCATCACCTAATTTTTAGCGAGTTTGTTGATAAATGAAATTATTTTGGCATGCCAGATTTTTCTTTCTATTTGTTACTGCTAGTTTTACATCTTTAAAGAATGTTTTACGTTAAAATAAACCTCATATAAGTATCTCGAAAATAATAATCTTTCGAGTCATTTTCCATCTAGCAAATTCTGTTAAATTTTTTTTTAGGAAATAAACGTAAATGTAAGGCACGTGGTAGTGATATGGAAAGCGTGCTAAACGACTGCTTTAACCGCCAAAAGGGGACTGCTCAGACGAGGAGTCAGAAGAGCATAGCCCATTTATTGAGGTCTTATAAAATCAGTAAGAGCAGAAAATGGCGGTAAATTCAATAGGGACCAGGAGAGGAGGGATATGTAAATGGAGAAGAATATATTTTATATAGTCATTTACGAACAGGAAATATAAGATGCAACACAAATTTAAAATTTCACTAACACAATAATTCATTGCCGAGGTACAACAACGCTTCAAACTGTCAAAGAATCAAATGGAATTACAAAGAGATAGACCAAGGATCAGGAGAAGTTCCGCTATTATTGAGGTCACAGAAAATATTTTGAGTATTGAAAGTAAACTTTGAAGTGACAGAATGTTGTCGAGAACAACATGTTGGAAGATCAAGCTGAAGACGAATGTGCAAACTAACTAAGTGAACGGTGTGTAAGTAGGCAGTGATAATTGAAGTGGAAAGCTTTAGTGGCCATTCTAAACCACAGAAAAAAATGTATCTTGTTCATAATGGTGTATCACTTGGAGACTGGAGGAAATATATTCAAACATCTGCATAAAAAAATTTAAAGTTTGAACAAGAATACAATAGTAAAAAAATTCTTCCAGAGACAAAGGCATTCAGAAATACATTTTATAATTTTTAATTAATAGCAAAAAAAAAAAAAAAAAAAAAAAAAAAAAAAAAAAAAAAAAAATAATAATAATAATAATAATAAAGTTATCGTATTTGAAGCTATCTGTTAAAAACATGATAATAGACATTGTACAGTAAATAAAGATTATTGCTCGATGTCGAGCGAAATGTATATTTTACGGCCTAGAAATTCACTGCCATTAAATGTAGATAATACACTATATGACCAAATGTGACCAGTCACTTGCGATTTTAGACGTTTTGTTAAATATCTAGACAAATACATGAGGAATTAACCTTAAACTGCAGATGTGTAAACAATATATTATAGGTCATATATTTCCGCGAAGATTTTTCCCAAAACTCCATAGGGGACCGTCAACGAATTGAAAAAAAAAAAGAATATATTTTGGGTAACCCTGTAAAAACTAATGTAGCAAAAGCGTTCAAACTCGAGATTATTAATAAGTGGCTTATTGTAATATACTGTGATCATTTTTATGAGAATAGCATGCATACTCGTGGAGAAATTAAGGTTTTTATAGAAACAGTCCCAAATTTCGCCACGTTTTTTGCTTATAATTGACAGAGTTCTTAATATAAAAAAAGTTCTTTTCAGAACATATGAAAGACAACGTTGTACACAATACTCTGCAATCGGAATTAAAAAAATAATAAAAATCGGATGAAAAATGAGCAGGTTTACTAAAAAAAATTTTCACTGCGCATGCGCGAATCCAATCAAAATATAATATGCATAATGTATTAGCTTAGTACTTAAAGCAACTTTTGTGAAAGTCTCAAAATCATAGCTTGTAAATTCTGAAAATTATCGTCCATAGAATAAGCTTGAAATCCGTTGTTCCCAAAAAGATGAGGGGTTTTATCAATGATTAGTGCCAAGATAGCGTACACAGTAACACGTATTACTATATTTAGAGTTACTAAGCATCTAACAGCAAAACTTTCTTCCCTAACATTAAGATGAAACTGTGATTGGAAAATTGAAGCACCGACAATAGAAGCTGGATTTATTTCGAACAGCAACTCTGGGATCTGTTTTTACGGTCGGCCGTGCTGTGCGCGTTAATAAGGAAAAGAACAGTTATATTACAATTGCTGCGGATTATTTTTTTTTACCATCGATGGCATTTGTTAAAATGTATGCACTGATTTATTTAATTGCATTCAGGGCCGCTTCCATCATTTAGTAAGCCTACACTGTTAAAAATTTGTAGCAAACTCTCCAGTTAGTCGACATTTCTTGTAGAAAACGGTTAAATAACCGCAATTTTTTTTTTTAATTTTGACCATAATATGGGCAATGATAGGCTCAAAAACCGTTAATTTATGGTTATATATAAAAACGGCAAATAACTGGACGGTTTGTAGCAAATTTTTAAAAGTGTAGGGTGTTAAAACTTTAGAGGTGGTAAAATAGTCTAAAAAATTATTTTTCTACAGACAGTGAAACAAACTGAACGAATGTAGAAAAAAACTGATTAAAAAAATCTTAACAAAATGTAAAGTATCAAATTGTTTCTAACGGAATTTACTTAACCCATTGTTGATAGACAAAGTTTGTAATTTAATCAGTTTTTTTAAATGAAAATATCTATCTAAATTTTACAACACTAATTTTCACCGTCTTTAATGAAAACAATTAAAGAAAGAAAAAAGGCATTACTTTAAGATGGCCCATGTTTTGAATTTAAAAAAACTTGCTAAATAAGTCATGAATACAACGGTTACCAATCTAAGGAGTGGCACTTAGTCTTCATTTTTTTTAATACCAATATTGCCCCTACCTATTTCAAAACAAAGCAAAATTTTTAATAGTTACAAAACGCAATATAATAATGTTACGCAACAACAGGTTTCCACTGCTAACATTCCGTTTTTTTGTAAATCACACACAATTTTTAAAACACAATTTGAACAAGAAATTTTATTTAATGAAATGTTCTTTGGTTCTATGTGGTTATTAATTAAATACTTTGTGTCAAGAAAATTTCTAGTTTTGTTTGATTTTTGAAGGTTGGTAGATTATGTATGCAAGGAGGTTCGACTCCTGGTTCCATAGAAGAAAGTGTTTTTTAATTAAAAATCTAATAAAATTTCTACATATAATATATTTTTTTTAGATTGCCCAATAATAACTCAAAAAAGAAAAAAAATATCAATTATGTATTGAAATAAAATATTTAAATTTATTGGGAGGACTACCGATAACAACCGAAACAATCGTTAAAAAATTTTTCTACTTACAGCAGCTTTTCTTATTCTGATAATTTTAGTGTTTTTTTAAGCTTGAAGATCAATTACATGTGTAAAATTTGTGTTTTTTTTATATTATTTATTTTATTGATGAAGTTTTAAATTAGTTATAGAATATCAGGCGGATAGAAAAGCGAAACTATAGACGCTTTCATTTGTGACGTCAGATATGATGTTTTTCTTGGATATTGACTCCAAACAAACCGTTGCTATGCTGTGTTTTCTATTTTTATTATATTTTATAGCTATATTTTGCAGCTATATCTCATATATATATGTTTTAATAGATTATATGAAGTGGTAACATTTTCTATAATTTGTATTTAATAAGAAATGAAACACTGCAACCGTTTGTTTGGAGTCAGTTTCCAAGCAAAACGTCATGATTGACGTCACACTGAAGGCGTCTATTTAAATTGTGTTAAGTACAAACACGTGAATCTTTCGTAACTGGGTTGCACGCAAAAGGATTAGATTAAACGAAATCAAACGAAATCATACTTATTTTAAAGACTATAAAAATCTTTTAAATCGATTTACAGTTTAAAAAAATTGCATTTGAATGAACATTTTATTTCTTTTTCGACGATGTAAATTTAAATCGTGTGATGTTTTTATTGGAATAAAAAAAGAAATAGTAAAGTCAAAAATTATTTGTCAGGTATGGCTACCGCCAAAATGACGTCAGTGTTACTCATGGATATATTTTTTGTCTATTATAGATATAAATCTAACACATAATTAACGGTTTTATGATAATACATATAACAGAAGAATTGTAATATTGTGTTGTTAGAAGTGATGTTGTTAAATAATTCATAAAAGGCATGCAAAAAAAGATTTTAGAAGTGAAAGTGATATTTCTCTGTTATCGTTCACGGTGGAGAAATACTCATATGCTGTTTTAATTAAGTATAAATACTGCATTTTGATATGATTCATTGAAATGAAGACTAGTAAAAATATGTGATTATTTCAAGTCATTAAAAAAAATATAGTCGAATTGTTACAAAATTTCTTTATTCTAAACTAAGCACTAAATTTGTAATTTGTTGAGAAGAAGGTCCTATGTATCTAAAAGAAAACCCTCTTTACATTTATCAATTAAAGTCTTAAAATTTCAAGTATTAATCAGAGCATATTTAATATAATAATAAATTCATCTTCACCTTTTTAGACCAATCTATTAACTTATTTTCTTAAATTTGCATGGAAAGAAAGTAATTAAATCATAAAATATGGATAATCAATAAATAATTCCTGAACCCATTTATAATTTAACTTAACGTTCAATATATTTGATTAGTCTTCTACTTATTGATTCTAGCGAAGCTTTCTCAATCATTTTCCATGTTTTTCATTTTGTATGTGATTATCATCATCAACATTTTTAATAGTATTTCGAATAATATAGATGTAGGTTTGAAAACTTTAATTAAAATCTAATCAATTTCTAAGTATTTATAAGCAATGATTACTTAAATAATACACAAATAGGATTTATTGTCATTAAGGTTATTATAGAATCGATATAATACTTGAAATTGAAATGTATTTAAATTATTTTCCTTTAAACATTTACCCAGCACGCAGAACTTAAATACTTACTTGCTTCAAATAAATTTTCAAATATTCGCAGGTTTTAATTATAGTATTGGAACTGATTTCATGGAAACCTCCATTTTGTATATAAAACGGGGCGTAATAAGCATTTATTTTTAGAATACTTGAAATTACCCGAGGAAAATTTAAATTTTATTTCGAGTAGCTTGTAAATACTGAGGAGTTAATGATAGACGAATAGAGACAAATAACTTAATAATTTCACTGAGTAGCATCATCGAATTATTACAGGAATAATCGATTTACTGTTAAAACTACTTGAAACTAAAGGTGAAAGATAAAATGTTTTGAGAAGTTTAATTACTTAATAATGGTTAATACATGATGCAAGCATGTTAGCGAGGAATACTTTTAATAATCAGGTCAGAGTAGGTGTTAATAATGTTAGAACAGTTCTCATTCTCGGAAATTTGGACGCTTTAGTATCGCATATTCTAATGCACAAAATAAATGTTTTATACCATAATGGCATTTAAAATTGAGTATTTAAATTCTAACACCTTCAAAAAATTGAAAAAGAAAAACACTATTATCAATTTCTAAAGAAGGGAATAGATGACTTGACAAAAGAAATTTTATAAATGAAAAAAGATATATAATAAAATGTGAAATTTTGAAAATTTCTTGAATAGAAGCACTGTTAGAAATCCTTTATAAATTCAGAATAATATTGGAGATTTTTAAACTTCGAAACTGCTTATTCGCCGTTTGATCAATATTTTTCCGACTGTTGCGAAAAAAGACAAAGACGCAATATTGTCACTTCCCACTAATTTTAGTGGTATTTGAATACCATCCACAAAAAAATATTATAAACTTGATAAATTTCTTAATAATGTAACGTGCACAGACTAGAAAAAAAAATGATGGAAAACAAGCTAGTTTTGATGAAGCAAAAAATAAATAAATGCATTCAGGAATTTCGGGGTTCCAAATTTTCTAAAAAAAATGTATTGCATTAAAAATTTCTCTGTGTTTTTCTACATAAAATGACGTTTAAATCTTGTTCCAATATTAATTAATTAGAACACGAAATTTTAATTTTTTTGTTTTGGTTTGGTTTCAAAATTTAGCTTTCGAGCAATGGTTGTCAGGGAAACGACTTCTTGTGAAAATGAGTTTTTCTTCATGATGGCTTTTTTCACCATTTCTCGTATTTAAATCGCTATAAGTCAAGAACTGTTAAAGATAAATGGTTAAAACATGGAACATGTCTTTTCAATTGTTTTACTTTAATTTTGATTCAACAAATTAGAAAAAAAATATTTACTTTTGAAAATATGATTTAAAAAAAATTACACCATTTTTTAAAATGTTTACTTTAAATATTTTTAATTTTTTTTAAATTAATATTTTTTTAAATGCTGAATCAAAATTCAAACTTATATATTTCTGTTTATTTAAATGACAAAAAATTAAAATTCTACAAATAATATTTCGAGTTATAAAGATTTTAAATTATCCCACTTTCTTAAGGAATTTTAAATTTTAAATTTAAAAAATATATATACGAGGAGTTTCCTCATGTGATTTTGTTTACAAATGGCACGGTTAACCATCACAGGAAAATTCAAAATTTTAACTCAATAAATAAAACTTATTTTATATTGTGTCCCGGACCCCCTTAAAGTAAGTAACAAAATCAGATGATCAAAAGAGTATTACACTCAGATTACAAAACAAAATCACATTAATAGCCTTTAATTTCTACAAAAAAAAAAAAAGATTGACACTTGACGTATCTGCACAACCATCATGTACATAAAAGATTAAAAAAGGAAAAAACAGGGTCATGGCCTTCAGAGTAATAGACCTAAAAGGAAAGAGATAACGCAAAAGAAAGATTTAAAAACACATTTAATGTAAAAACGAGAGAGTTAATTTAAAAACACTAGTTCAAAAACAAAAGCTACGATCTTTAGAAATTTCTGCGAGGTAGAGAAACATTTGTAGGCTACAAATACAAAATTGCCTTTAGAAAAGCTGAAAAAACGGCAAATCAGTAACAAAAGAAATACATATTATATAGGCTATATCTTACAAATCTAGCAATACCACATAAACTTTCCACCCCAGGTTTAACAACTCAAACCATAGCGTAATTACGAAACTAAATCTAAGCAGGATTATGAGAAATAATAAACAAAACAAAGCACCCGGATTCGACTACATAGGCTAAAACCTAATTAAAAGAATACTCAATGCTTGGCATACAAATGCTACTATTAGTAATCAAAAGATGCCTGAAATTCAAGTACTTCCAAAATTCATTTAAGACAGGCACAGCAGCTCTATTCCAGAAACCAGTGAAATACCCAGTAGTCCCCCTTCCCTAAAAGAATATATCTGCTAATGGCAGGATCTAGGCATTAGTAGATGACTAATTAAAAACATGAATGCATCAAATGATTCATAGTTTTATTACTAAAATAGGTGTAAAAACCACTAAAAGGCATTAAGACATTAAAACCAATTTACTGATGTTAAATATAAAAGAATTCTCCGTAGTCCCGAGCGCTTTCGACCAAACCCTGGTCATCATCAAGGGATGAAGACAGAAGAAATCAGCAAACCTCTAGAATCCACACAGGTTTAAATAATGTAGGACGGATCCAAATTTGAAAAAAAGAGAAGGGAGGGCAGGGAGGGGAAATGGATGAGTCCATGGAGCGACGTAGATCATTCTAAAACAAATATGCAATTAACATCAAGCAAATTAAACCAAATCTACGGAATATGGCATGATAATCTATCATTACAGGAGCTCTTTCCTCTAGCGAATATCTTTATAGACTCAATGCATGTGGTATAATCATTTTTTTGTGTGATGAGCTTTATATTGCTGAAAAAGATGTCAATATCTGCTTTTAAATTTAAACGAGATAATGCTGTAGATTGTTTTCCTCTTGCTATGTCTATCATATGTTATTTCAGTCTTTCCTGCAATTTCCTGGTTGTCATTCCTACGTATGATTTTTTAAAAGGGGATAATACTATTATTCCTGCTTTTTCATGCTCGTTTACTGGATCTATTCTTCTGTGAACCAGATTTTATAGTTTAGTTGGGGGTTTAGCTATCAAAGTTATATCATATTTGTTTTATGCATATATGATTCTTTCATAATGCTGAGGAATTTATTCTATACTACAAAAATTTGAAAAATGTGCACGCTTTGTCATCAAGTAGTTGTTATTAAATTCCTAAACCACATTGTTGGTATTTTTTTTCGGGTAACCGTTTTCAATTTCAGTTGTTTTTATCTTAATTAATTCTTCCTCTATATAAGCTTTTTAACATACTTCGAATGCTCTTCTGACGTAAAATCTATATGCTGCTTTTTTATAATTAACTGGAACTGTACTACTATATGATATTGTGTTATTGGATCGACATGGTTTTCTATAAATCTTTCTATCTATATTATGGGTTAACTCATTCCTAATGAATTCGACATCCAGGAAAGGTAATGATTGATTTTTCTAGATTTCTAGAGTAACTATATTTTACTGTCAATATTATTAGCGTGTTCCAAGAAATCCTTCAAATTTGAAGCGCCATGATTCCATATTATAAGTATGTCATCGATGTATCGAACCCATAAATTGGGTTTTAAATTAACGGTGGTTATAATCTGTTCCTCTAGTTGGCTTAATTTAAGTTCAGCTAATAAACCGGAGATTGGAATATTATTGATATTGTCAAACTTGAAATTGGATAACTAACTTTTCATCTTAAAAAGTAATAAAAGGTTTACAATATAGTAAATGTTGTTCTGTTTTCATTGAAAATAGATAATTTGATTGTCAAATTTTATGAAGACCAAAATTTGTGTGAAAAAATTTTAGATTTGCAAAGCAATCTTTAAATAACGTATTTTTCATATAACAGGCTTTGTATAACTATGTTTTGTTGTATGTAACACTCAGCAATGATGCTGCTTAGATGAGCATTTTTCTAAAACATGCTAGTCTTTCATAACATGAAAAGTAAATTTGTACACTGTTCATTGTTCTAAGAAAATTAAAAGTTCAAGATATTAAAAGGTATGTTTAATGAAAATATTTTGATTGTACGTAAATTTATAGGAAACAGACAAAAACTGTTCAGGCAACACACATTCATTGAAAATAATTACAAACTCAGAACTAATACTTTATCTATGAACTGTTGTATATTTTAACACGATATAACAATTATCTTACACATCCATTAAGGAATGAATAGTCGAAACATTTTTATAATCAATATCATTATATACGGTTATTACCCATTTCTGGTTTTACTCTAATAACGGATGAACTTAATTCGGTACAGGTATGAACACGGTATCTAACTTTCGTAAAATGGGTACATGCTTCACGATGAGGTACCCGGGAGCGCCACCTAGCTACAATCTTCTACGTTAATGTTCCCCTATGGAAAACACTACACAGTATGGGACAACATTGAATTATAAAATTGTATAAGGTACTTTATGTAATATGAAAACATATATTACATGTAAAAATAATTTTATTATTTTGACTAAAATAACGTACTTAAATTTATACAATAGCTCTGAAATTATTAATTATTTATATACTAACCTTTTAGCTAATGATCGAGTATCAATTTGATTATCGTAGTTGGATTTAAAGGTGATACAATCAATTTGAAAAAAAAAAAAAAAATTCACTCAGGATTTCGATGTGAAAAAAAAAGTTACGTGTATAATAGTGATTTTTACAGTTATATATCAATATTTTAGTACGAAAATTATGCAGTCGTCAGAAACATATCACAACACTCGCTCCCGTTTGCAGTTACAGTTATTTCGATCCTTTTTACCACTAAATGTCAATTTCGTTTTCACACATTCAGCGGGAAAGTGAAACAAAATCGAATTAAAAATATAAAATCATCAAAATTTCTGGTTCATTTAAGAATATTATCACGGGCCCGGGTAACGCCGGACGGGTCAGCTAGTTTTCCAGTAAAATTATAATAAAATATGTAAAGTTATAAAAATTAATTAAAGCACAGTTTTTTTAATGGATATCAAAATCAGTGCGTTCAACATGTCCACAATTTTGCATATACAAAATGCACCCTGTATTATCTTTTCTAGGATAAAGACCTTTTTTATATTTAAAGGAATAATTATATAGTATATGTTGCATTCTAGCAACATTGGATTGGCTTTATCGTTGAAAATGTAGTACTGGCTGTCACGATAGTAGTTGTGGATCACATCCAACGATAATAGTGTAAAATAAGTGGTCAGAACTGATAATTCGAATCTGTTATATTAGTAGAACAAATTGTTGAAATGCAGTTGTCAAGTGAAAACAATGGAATACATCGTTCCTTGAAGTTTCCCCAGAAGAAAATGAAACAACTCATAATATCAGCTAAGCACTTTATTAGAACATCTTGCGAAAGGTGCAGTTCTCGCTGTGCTGAAACACAGCGAGTATCAACTTTTTGTTCTTCACGTGTAAGAATACAAATATGACGTAGGTCGCGCTCTCAATCAATGAATAATTAAGAATGCCATGTGATATAAAGAGTGCGGACAAAGCACGCGGATGAATTTGAAGGGAAAAGGGATAACCTCAGAAATGCGCCGGAAAGTAAAAATGGAAGCTAAAAGAATATTCTCGAAAGAAAAAGGCGCGGAAATGGAACATTTAATTTAAGAATACTAAAAACGTAATATTAAAGCAATTAAGACAAGTGAGACATTAAATTAAAGGGAATTAAATAGAGTTAACGATAGAGAGGATTTAAGGATAAGGATTTGATGAAAATAAAGTAGTAATTTAGAATAAGATAAGGAAATCGCGGAATTAGATCTAATAATGTAATAAATATACTAAAAGAAAAACGTTTTTAGTTTTTTACTCATAAAATTAAAACGATAAATATAAATATAATTTTGTTGTATTGTAATTTCGTTGAATAAATATTTAACTAATAATTATAATGCATGTCTCAGTTTCCAAGAATATTTTTTTTCGTTAGAAACAAGATATGTGCCTTATAATGCTTTCGATAATACTTCCATGACGCACAGTATTAAATTTATAATTCTCTATGTTGACACATCGGTTTGTTTTCAGTCCCTAAACATACAGTCTTTAGTTTTTAAATTTTATTTAATTGCGTTATTAAAGAATTTCGTTGTAAATATACTTGTAAATTATTATATGTATTTACTGTAACTGTAAGTACGCTAAATTATTTTATTAAGGTATGTAAATATGAATTTCTGCATTAAAATCATTGCTTGAAAAAAAATATATATATACATTATAGAGTAATTAACGCTGATTAAATATCTTGTCTGTGGATATGTAATTATCTCTTACAGGTTATCTGTATGAAAATGCTATTTAAATAATTTAATTTAGAAATTGCATTCTTTTAAAAAAGACACATTGCATATAATTATATAACATATCAAATTATTTCGAAAACCGAAATTAATTAATTCACATAAAGAAGTCTCAAATATAAAAAAAAATGTCTCTTATAAACATGTTTATGAAATTTATAAATATGTGTTTCATAGTTACAGAAATTACCAAACGACAATATTATATACCTTTTAATAATTTTATAATTGCACTTAAACAAAATTACCAAGTCCTACTTTTGAATTTTTCATAGAAAAGCTGCTTATAGGTATTAACTTCACCAAAACATGGATCGTACTATTTAGGGAATGTTTCAGGACAAATATTCTTAATATTTTTACAGAAAAATATATCTATGCTAAAAGAACAAAATTTCGCTTTATTTAAGAAGATATTTCCTATAAGAAAATACTGGTAGCGAAGAATTTTTTGTATTTGAAATTTCAGAGCACGTACGACACTTGCTGAAACTAAACAAGGATTCGTCAGAAAAATCTCGTGAAATATAGTACAAATCAGAATTATTCAGTGGAAAATATACGTATTGAAATGGTAAATTAAAGGATTCTGTAAATTAGATACTACAGTTATTTTCTCTGGTAGTTTCTCTCTTCCATCACTGCGTAGTCTATTGAAAAAAAAATTACCTTATTGGTAGACCAAAATTTAATATTTATCTACTCGCTATTTTTGTTCGTCTGTATGCGTTCTCACGCTATGAAGATAAGGCCTGTTATTATGAAGTTTTATACCAAGATATTTATAGGTAATAAAAAGATCTGAATGACTTTTTTCCTAAAAAAAAAATTATTTATTCAAATTTGATGCGATATTTTATTACATTTTTCTACTTGCTATCACTTTTGATTGTATTGATCTAAATATAAAATAATATCATTTTTGTTTGTACTATTGAAAAAGAGCAAATGTATGTAAATATTTATTTTTGAATTGTACCGCAACTTAAAGATTTTTGAAGATACTTAAGTAAAAATCAAGGATGAAATATTTAGTCTCAATTTATCTAAAATCTCAAATTGAAAACTATTATGCTCTATTTTGTTACTTCTCACAATGCTCTAATACTTTTAAATTGACTTGATTTTTTTAGGTGCGTCCGTAATTATACAAATACGTAGCACTTATAATCGTCGTTCAGTCCGTCTGTCTGTCCGTTCGCATATAATAGCGCAAAAACTACCCAACCGAACCGTTTGAAATTAAAAAAAGTCCTTCCGGCCAGTGCCGGGATGAAGAGGTAGCTTTCATATTCCTTATTTTAAAAAAGCCAACTTATATCATTCAAACACACGAAGCTCAATTTAGTGGAAACCGAATATAGGAGATTCATTACTAATTTTTATCAATATAATGAATGAGAATTTCACGAAATTAGTCAGCTTTATCCAAGCTGCTTTTCTTTAAAGTAACTTATATTTGGCTGCCAAATTCGGCGATTTCTTAAAGTGCCTGCCATTTTAAGACAACATGGTGGATGAGGCTAACCAGTGAACTTGGTCGAGACCTTAGTAATTACTGTGCACATGCTCACTCGCATCGGAATCGGTTGATATATACGAGTGCTGTCGCAGGCAAAAAATCAGATTTTCAAAAATGTCACCTACATAAAGAAATTTAAACTGCTTTATCTCAGACATATTTTTAAGAAAAAGGCAAAACAAAAAATGCTCCGGAATCCTTATATCAAGGTCAAATACTTAAGAAAGAAACCTTTTTCAATTTCTAATTTTTTTGCACCTCACTTTAAATATATAAATATTTTTTAATTTAATGGCCGCCATTTTGAAACAAGATGGCTAATGAATCAGGCCAGCGAACTTGGTCGAGGTATTGATGTATACTATCCACATGCCTTCTTACATCGAAATAGACGAATACGTGTGTTATCGCGTGACAAATACAAGATCGTTTCAAAATGTTAGCCATGCTAGAAATTCAAAGTGCTATAATTCAACCATTTTTTAAGATATAAACAAAAGAACAAATTTTCAGAAACAAAAAAAGCTCCGGAATCTTTGTATCAAGGCCAAACACATAAAAAAAAATCTTTTTCATTTTCCAAATTTTTAGTACCTCATTTTAAATTTTAAATTTAATTTTTTTAAATGGCAACCCTTTTGAAACAAGATGGCGAATGAAGCTGGCCAACGAACTCGGACGAGACATTGGTATGTACTATGTACAGACCAAGTTACATCCAAATCGGTTCATAAATACGCCTGTTATCGCGTGACAAAAATCAGGACGTTTCAAAATGTCAGCACGCTAGAAATTCAAAATGCTATAAGTCAGCCATTTCTTAAGATATAGACGAAACAAAAACTGCTCCCGAATCTTTTTATCAAGGTCAAACACATAAGAAGAAAATATTTTTTTCAATTTTCAATTTTTTGGTACCGCATTTCAAATTTAATTTTTTCTTAAAAATTTAAATGGCCGCCATTTTTAAAGAAGATGGCGGATGAAGCTGGCCAACGAAACCGGTCGAGACATTGGTATGTACTATGTATAAACGAAGTTACATCCAAATCGGTTCATAAATACGCCTTTTATTGCGTGACAAAATTCAGGACGTCTCAAAATGTCAGCCACGCTAGAAATTCAAAATGCTGCAACTCAGCCATTTTTTAAGATATAGACGAAACAAAAACTGCTCCAAAATCTTTGTATAAAGGTCAAATACATAAGAAAAAATATTTTCCCATTTTCAATTTTTTGTTACCACATTTCAATATTTAAGTTTTAAAAAAAAATTAAATAACCGCCATTTTGAAACAAAATTGCGGATGAAGCTGGCCAACGAACTCGGTCGAGACATTGGTATGTACTATGTATACACCGAATTACTTCGAAATCGGTTCATAAATACGCCTTTTATCGCGTGACAAAATTCAGGACGTTTCAAAATGTCAGCCACACTAGAAATTCAAAATGCTATAACTCAGCCCTTTTTTAAGATATAGACGAAACAAAAACTGCTCCGGAATCTTTGTATAAATGTCAAATACGTAAGAAAAAAATATTTTTCCATTTTTATTTTTTTGGTACCCCATTTCAAATTTTAAATTTTTTTTTTAAATTTTAAATGGCAGCCATTTTGAAACAAAACGGCGGATGAAGCTGGCCAACGAACTTGGTCGAGACATTGGTAAGTACTATGTACACACCGAATTACATCGAAATCGGTTCATAATTACGAGAGTTACAGTGTGACATAGGTCAGATATATATATATATATATCAATTTTGAACGAAGGGTGGTTTCGGGGTCTGGGGGTCATGATCGATGAAAATATACCAAAATTTTTTGAAATCGCTTTCCTCCGAACGGCTGCAATAGGTAGCTTTTTGTAATGAAAGCTACCTAATATATAATTTTTGCATAATTTTGTCGAGTCATTTCAAATTTTATGAAAATTGGATGTATAGTTTAATTACGGGGACAGTCAAAATTTTCCCGTAACATTACGGCAAACGGGAAGAAGTTATTGCGACTACATTTAAATGATGTTACAGCCTTCCCAATGGTCTGAAATTTTAAATACATAATTGTTTCTAAAATTTTGTCGAGTCATTTCAAAATATTGAAAATTGGATGTATAGTTTAATTATAAGGATAGTCAAAACTTTTCCTTTACATTACGGCCAATGGGAAGCAATCATTTCAAGTGCATTTTAATGATGTCATAGCATTTTGAACAGAATGAAATTGATAGGTACTTATGAAGTGCGCTAAAATATACATTCAGTACAATATGCGGTGCAAAATAATATTTATAAAACTAGTTAGAGTACGAACGCACCTCATTAGCCACGTTTGACGAACAATTTCCAACTTGTTTAAATTGTGCAACAAAAACGAATGAAAAAAAAAATTATGTGCCACTGCAATTCTCGCGATTTGAGAATTTTAATAAAAATTACTGATTACAAAAATTGAAGATGTGAAATGGTTGATTTATAAAATTTCGAAAACTAAATATAAATACTGGGTGATTTCAGAGTGCGAAAATAAAGACGTCATTAAACATTGTCGATATGAGAGATTAAAAAAAATGTGTGGTCACAGGACTATACAACTATACATAGAATAAAATATTCGAATACTTAATATGAATACGTGCAGTTTGTTTCATAAACATGTTAAACGTTTAACATGAAAATAATGTGTTTCAAAACGATAAGGAATGTAACAGAATACTGCTGATTGTTTTGGCAGGGTTTTTTGAAAGACTGTCAAATTATAAATAACATAAATATTATGCAATATTATGATGGAATATTATTATGCAATTTATTAAAATAAAATGTAATTACACGTGTTACATAGAGGCGATATTTTTAGTATTGTGAGTGTTTCATGTAACGATTTATTATGACGGAGCATAATTTGCGATTTTATGCGTCTAAAATTTCTTTTATTACAGTATATGTTAACATTTTGTTTTTTTATATCCCATATGTAGACTTTTTTAAGGGGTCTCTGAACTCTTAAAGCGTCGAAATTTTATTTTTTTAGGTGTTAAATTCCTATCTTTTTTAAACATTTTGATGTAACTTTTTTCTTGAAATTTCCATTAGAAGTTATGGCTTTTAGAATTGTACCTGCTCAATAGCTGAAGCGGTTTTTCCAAAACTTTGAAGTCAGTTTTCTCCAAAAGACGTTTTTGGGCATAACGCACAGGATAGCTCAAAAACTTCTGAATATTTTTTCATGTAATTTTCAAAACAAATATTTTATGTTAGTTTGTATAAACCGAACCTAAAATTTTCTTTTTGTTGTTCAAAAAAAAAAAATATTTTTTAGGTGATTGTACTCTTGAAATTTTCAAAATGTTGTATTAGACAAGTAAAACTTTGTATTAAAAAAGAAAAAAATCTTTAAATACAAATATATTTAAGTCCAGGGTAACTATTAAACTGTAAAGTATAATTAGGTATAAAAATTTTCATTCTAGTTGTAATTTTTTTTTATCCTACGCGTAAGCTGCTACACCAATTTTATGTTCGACAAATGTCTGACTGTTTAGAGCCCCCTGTAAATACTAATTCTGCATCTTGCAATTTTTATATACAGTGAAACCCGCTTAAGAAGTTTCCCAAGGGAGTGGAGGGGAAAAACTTCTTAAACGGGAAAACTTCTTAAACGGGAAATTAGCATTTTTTGAAAAAAATCAATAGTTTAAATATTGATATTCAGAAGAGGGTTTATTTTACCTTAGTACAATAATACAAAGAGTACTTTCTATAAAATTGAGTTTTCTTAAGAAATTTAAATTAGTTTGCACACTTAAAAAATTAGCTAATAAAGTAAAAATACATAATTACCTTAGAAACTCTTTATTTAATCCAAGACAAGAAATTTCTCTTTAAGAGTGATTTGATATGTTTTTGAAAAAAAAAAAAAATCGGTTATAGTTTTTAGTTTCTGTTTTTTTTTCGGCAACCTTTAATCAATAACTTTTCTTCCATAACTTCATATTTTCCTCTTTTCACATTTTTAATTTTACGAGATTTTTCAGAACAGTTTAAAATGAGATATCGTTTTGCTAGAATTCCATTCAGAGTAGCCACTGGTATGTTCAACTTTTTTGCAATTTCAACTCTTGTTGATTTGGCGTTACTATCAACTTCTTTCAAATTTTTGATTTCGTCTTCAATTGACAAGGCTTTCCTTGTAATTGCCTTGCCCGACATTTTTGGCGGAAAAAAAACAGAATTTTTTGTCCGTGTATTTTCTAACGAGAAAGCTTTGATGTTATGCACTTTACACTGACTTAAAAACTGCGAAATGAATAAACCAAACGCAGATTTGGTACATTACACTTATGGAATATGGTGGTGGGAAAGAATCAGTTGTAACTATTGAACTGAAAGAACCACCCATCGGTAGGGTAAAGGTGAATTAATTAAAGGTGAACGGCATAAGAGAATTTGATAAATTGAAGAGAAATTCATAGAATCTAGTATGGGTAGTAACTAGTAGTATGGGAATTATGTGGAATTGGAATGGTTAGCAAGGTCAATTGAAAGATTCAGTATGAATTAACTGCAAAATTTTTATTGAACAAGTTTCTCATGTAGACAAGTTTTTATTTTTATCAGTAATGTAAATTATTCTTCATTACTACTTTCTTTTCAAACATATCATCCGATACATTTTGAGATGTAGATAAATTAATCATCGTGGCGAAAGAAAACATCCTCTCGGCATTCGGGCAAAACAGCTAAGGGATTAAAATAATGCTGGGCTTAACAAATTTTTGTCCAAAATTTACTCTGAAGTTGTATTGCCTACATGTTTGTATTGTGTTTAAAAGGCACACTACTATAATTTTATCAATATAACAGAATTTTTATAAAGTAATTTTCATAATTTTCAGTTAACCTGAATTTTTAAATTTGACTCCTTACTTAAAAAGATAATATATATATATAATTAATATTATAAATGTTATAAAAAGAGGAATAGAATCAGATTTCCTTTTTCCGAAAAAATTGAAAGGTCTTGCTTATACTTTACAAATGCAACACATGAAGTTATAAAGCAGCCGATATTGAATTAAAATCTGTCTGTCCGTTTTTAGTTTTTTGTACTCCTTTGTGTATTCCTGGAACATGGGATGTTGGGCTATGTCAAAAAACTTAAATTTAAGAAGTTTTTATTATTTATTATTTTTTCTGTTTTTTAATCAATGCTTAGTATTTAATTATTCATTAACTACTATTATTTAGATAACCTTTACTCCAAGTTGTAAGTACCAACCGTTATGGAGCGGGTGACGTTAAAGTGACTCAGTCATAGAATTGCAAGAAAAAAACATGATGTAGAACAATATTATAAATACTAAATAAAATAGCGACCATCCTGCCTCGGCTTAACCCGTATGATATAAGAAGCAAGAAACGCCAATTCCTCATTATGATGGCACTATCACATTTTGCATTTACGGCATGAAACTTTAGTATGTTGTATATCTTGACTAGTACAAAATAAATATTTCAATCTATCGCGTGATATCTCGGTATGATATGAGCAGAAGGGGAGTGAATTCGTCAATTGACGGTAGTATATCGTCATCAAATTTTTGATGAAATAGTTGCCAAATTAATGTTTTAACAATCAATTTTTTAAATCTTTTGTTTTGAATGCAAGAAAACACCATTTACTTATGTTTTCTTCAAGACTATAGAAGAAAGATAGCTACACGTAGAGACGATTTAAGCCCCCTACCCTCATCTGAAAATTTGAAGGTAATTTTCGTTATGTTAAGCACGATGGGCTCTAGGAAGGCAAATAATGATAAAATGCGAATAAAAGTCTTTAATATCGGAAAGGTCCAGAGGCTTCAAGCTCACTTATTGGTCCTGTTATTTTCATATCTTACCGAGATATCACGAGGCAGATTAAGTATTTTATGAAACGGGTCAAAATCTGCAACATGTAAAACTTTCATGCCAAAACTTGCTAAAATCACTGGCAAAACTGCGAATTGGCGCAGTGTTCTGCTCATATCTTAGAAAAAATATCACAAAGCAAACTGAATTATTTGTAGTACTAATATGCGTATTCAATACTTTAAAATTTCATATTGAAACTCGATTGTACGATATAATCAAAATGAAGAACTGGTGCCCTGTTATTACACATATTCTACAAATATATATCGTGAGGCAGATTGAAATATTTAAATTACACTAATCGATATTTACAACATAGAATTTCCTGCCGAAATTCGATAACATGTCGTAAAAATTACGTATTGGCAAGCCGTATCAAAATATAAAAAATCAGGTTGAAGTATTTGTATTGTACTAATCAATATCTTTAACGTGTTAAATTTTAATGCCGAAACTGAATAACATATTAGTAACTCTGAGTTACGATTTAGCTCCCCGTTTTGCTCATATCGTACTAAGATATTACGTGGCACATCAACACAGTTTAATGTACAATTAATAACCTGTTTCTAAATAATTAATTCATCTTGAAACACACTGCCGCAGTAACTTATAGGTTGGTTGATTGGGGGATTTATAGCGCAAAGTCTTTTTAAGTACATGCTGCGCCAAAGTAACTTATAGGATAATATAATGAAAAAGTGTGTCTCAATTGTACTACATGACGTCATTTTCTGTCATCAAATTTAGCTTGGTTGGGGGGGGGGGTCTTACAAAAATATTTTAAAAGCACTTTCTTTAAGCTTTAACTTTGCATTAATTTAATGTCGGAACTCAATTACGTTAAATTAAAAACAAAATGAGTAATTTTACTCTGCTGCTCGTATCTTAATAAGTTATGCAGAGGCAGAGGAGTCATTTATTTAACTATCGTTTATAATCTAGTCCCATATTATAATTTCATATCTTGTAACTGGATTACGTTTTTCATTTTTGTTGCCACCGCCTGTTTTATGATATCAAATGTGAGTAAAAAAAGAAAAGGGAAAAAGAGCAAGGAAGAAAAAGAAATCACTCTCTATCGCGGAATATAAGAATTAAAATAAAGTTATGGGACAATATGCATATAAATATTTCGATTAGAAACATTGCCATTATGAAATACATTCATTTATAATATAAATACGAAGATTTCCAATTACATAATATGGCCAAAGGTGACCGGTCACTTGCGATTTTAGACGTCTTTTTAAATACCTAGAAATATACATGAGGAATTAACCTGAAACAGCAGTTGTGTAAACAGTATAGTATAAATCCTATATTTCCGCAAACATTTTTTCCCGAAACCACATACGGGACCGTCAACAAATTGAAGAAGAACGAATATCTTTTTCGATAACCCTGTAAAATCTAATGTAGTAAAAGCGTTCAAACTCGAGATTATTAATAAGTGACTCATTGTTATATATTGTATTCATTTTTATGAGGATAGCATGTATACTCGTAGAGAAATTAAGGTTTTTTATAAAAACAGTCCCAAATATTGCCAAGTTTTTCGTTTATAATTTAAAGAGTTCTTAATATAAAAAAAAAGTTATTTTCAGACAATATGACAAACAATATTGTACACAACACTCTGCAATCATAATTAAAAAATAATAAAAATTGGATGAAAAATGAGCAGGTTTACTAATAAATGTTTCACTGCGCATGCGCTAATGCAATGAAAATATAATACCCATAAGGTATTAGCAAAGTATATGGAGCAAGTTTTGTGAAAGTCTCAAAATCATAGCTTGAAAATTCTGAAAATTATCGTCGATGGAATAAGTTCGAAATCCGTTGTTCCCAAAAAGAAGCAAAAATATGAAGGGTGTATTAAATACCTTTTGATTAGTGCTAAGATATAGTACGCAATATTGCACGTACTACGATATTTGGATACCCCCCTCCTTTTTGCTTTCTTTTCAGAACAACGGATATTGATCTTATTTTATCGACGATAATTTTCAGAATTTTCAAGCTATGATTTTGAGACTTTCACAAAATTTGCTCTATATACTTAGCTAATGCATTCTGCACATTATATTTTGATTGCCTTCTTGCATGCTCAGTGAAACATTTTATAGTAAACCTGCTCATTTTTCATCCAATTTTTATTATTTTTTAATTCTGATTGTAGAGTATTGTGTACAATGTTGTTTGTCATATGTTCTGAAACGAACGTTTTTTTTTTATATTAAGAATTCTGTCAATTATAAGCATAAAACGTGGCAAAATTTAATACCTTTTTTTACAAACCTTAATTTTTTTACGAGCATACATGCTATCCTCATAAAAATAAACACAGCATAATACAATAAGCCACTTACTAATAATCTCGAGTTTGAACGCGTTTGCTACATTAGTTTTTACGGGGTTATCCAAAAGATATTCGTTCTTTTTTTAATTTTTGACGGTCCCCTATAGGGTTTCGGGGAAAAGTCTTCAAGGAAAAATATATGATCTATACTATACTGTTTACACACCTGCAGTTTCAGGTTAATTCCTCATGTATTTTTCTAGATATTTAACAAAACGTCTAAAATCGCAAGTGGCTGGTTACCTTTGGCCATATAGTGTATATAGGGAAACATACTAGAGTAGCGCCCACTAGAGGAGATTACTGTTTAAAAAAAACTTTAAAAAAGAAAACTAACAGCTAAAGATGCTCAAATATATATTAGTATTTTTTTGGACGGCGCTGAAAAAAAAAAAAAAAACTCTATATACACAGATACTCTAGATACACACTCTTCAGGAAAAAAAAATTACTGTAAGTGATTGTAACAAAATACTAAAATTACATTATAGTAGCGTTCTACAAACACCTCATTTAACATATATTAGATTTATCAATAATTTCATAAAATATTTTCACAAATTCATGTCATAAAATCGTATTATTCGGATTATATCTGTATATGTATACAGTAGATATCGATTTTATCGATTCTGTATAAAAATGAGCACTTATACATTCATTGTATCCATATATAGTTTCCTTCATTCGAGAAAATTTCATTCGGGAACTTTTAAAAAAAAAATCGAGTCATACCGAGCCCGACCAGAAAGAATCAAAACCTATTCGAAACCGAACCAAATCTAAAATACTTAAAGACAACCCGGTCCATGACAAGACCCGATACAGGACTCTAGCAGCGATCAAGAGTGATTAAACCAGAAGAAGCTTGAAAAACAAAATAAAATAAAGGCCTCAAAGCTAGAACAATACATGTAGTTTTTAATCATAAATCCTTCATTAGATTGATTAATTAGATTGACTATTTAGATTGAGATTTCATTTAATCATAATAAAGCAAGCGATTACATCAAAATAATCATTGGTCATTAGTCTATGAGTAGGATTAAATTGATTTAATCGTAATCAAAGCATTGATTACCTTAAAATAATCACTAATCCTTAGTCTATGAGTTGGATTGAAACTAAGTGTAATCGACCAATCTTTAGTCATGATTGAAAAATTAATCGTTAGTTTTCAATCGTTAATCTAATTAAAATTTTGCACAACCTTGATTACAACGTAACCTAAAGAAATTCTAAAATTGTAATGTGCTATTAAATTCATCTTCAACGAAAATATCGAAAACAGAATCTCCGGGACCTCCTGTTTTTTACTATATATATATATATATATATATATATATCAGTGGCGTGGCGTGAAAATTTTCGGTGGTCATCGCAATTATTTAAGTTTGTGGTGAAAAATTATTAACTCTAAAATTCAATAGTTGAATGTTCAAAAAATAAACTTTAAATCTTACCTTCACTTATACATGAACTCCAAATGTTCTGCTAAAACTGGATCGTAGAGTTTTAAAAGCTTATTAAGAGTTTTAAAATATTGCTTGGTCATCGCCGCATCCAGCGATGACCGGACGCCATGCCACTGATATATATTTATATATATATATCAAAAGAAGTGTGCGTAATCACGTACTATAATTATTGCGATCGGATCTGATGGCAACGAATTATGGATGAAATATACGAAAATCACATCTGATAGACCACAGCGCTATTAATGTAGGGGTACGCCTCCAATTTATGAGTACATTTGGCTTGTTTAAGGGGGTCCGGGACACATTTTAAAATAATTTTTATTTATTGAGTTAAAATTCTGAATGTTTTTGTGATGGTTAAACTTATCATTCGTAAACAAAATCACATGATAAAACTTCTCATATTTTTTTTTTATTTTAATTTAAAATTTATTAAAAAAGCAGGGTAATTTAAAATCGTTATAACTTGAAATATTACTTATAGAATTCAATTTTTTTTCATTTAAATAAACAGAAATATATAAGTTTTAGTTTTGATTCAGCATTTTTAAAAATATTAATTTATAAAAAAAATTAAACTATTTAACGAATTTTTTTTTCAAATATGCTGAATCGAAATTAAAGTAAAATATTTGAAAAAGATATGTTTCAAATTTGAACCCTGTATCTTGAACGGTTTTCGAGTTATAAGGATTTAAATACGAGAAATGGTGAAAAAACCCATCATGAAGAAAAACGCATTTTTACAAGAAGTCATTTGCATGACAGCCATTGCTTGAAAGCGAGATTTTGAAAACAAACCAAGACGAAAATATTAATATTTTTTTTTCTAATTCAGATAGAAACATGATTTAATTTTCATTTTAAGCTGGAAAAAGCAGAGAAAGTTTTTATGAAATAAAATGTTTTTGCAAAATTTGAAGATTTTTGTGTCCCGGACCCCCTTAAATAAATAAAAAAAATTCTTTTAAAAAATGCAAAATTTTATATATTAAAATATAGGTGGAAGTTTTCCTGTGCGGTATTCAGAACTTGTGACTGACTCATAAGTTCCTGTTTGTATATGAAGTCCCTTAAATTGTTTTTGAATTCGAACTTTAATATTATATATTAAGATTTTTAGTGTTTTTCTCTTTTACCAATACCATCCCCCGAATACCCCTAAAATTTGTTGTCTTCATATCGATGCGCACAATCAACGTTTATAATTGCGTGTGGTACTATTATAAAATAGTATAATTAAGAGCAAGAAATGTTTTAAATTTTAGTCTTTAAAACACATTTTCATCAAGACTATTGGATTCCTTATTTTTTTCAGTCAGAATGCCTTTGACAGGAGGAAAATAGACGAATGGTAAATTTAGAAAACCAAGGTGGGTGGTAAATGGTAGAAACGCACATGGTACGTCGTATATTTTAAATATTCAATAAAATATTTTAATCGGACATGTTTTTAACAGTCAGTTTTAATAATTTCTATGTCCTATCTAATAATTAATATTTTTATTTTATTGTTAAATATTCTCTTAATTCATTTGTAAAGAAATCTAACAGAAATGTTTTTTATTCATACAGTCGTATGTTTTTTATAAACTTCTTTTTAGTAATTAATTTATTTCCTCCCTATACTTGTAAACTGTAAAACATAGCAATGAATGCAACAGTCGTTAACTGTGTTCTGCTGTAATCTAATAAGAGCACATAACAATATGCTGTTGAACTTTTCCATGAATAATACGTAGCATACGAAATTCTTTCAAAGAGAATAACGTATGCATTAGGAAAATTATTCTTACCTCTTTTATTTCATTTTATCAAAATTTTTATTCGTAGAGAATATAAAAGAGAATATTAAGAAAAAACTTGCTAATAACTTCTTAAGTCTATCAATTTGAAATCCGAAGATTTAAATTAATTTCAAAATATGAAAGAGAATTACTTAGTTTTTAGTTGAACTTTTACGTATATGAGTAAAAAAAATTAAATTTTTAAACAATCAAATGCAAAAACATACATTTATTCTCTAGGATAAAAAAATGAATATTTTTGATGAAAATTGCATATAATATATATATATATATATATATATATACATAGAATTAAACTTAATAAATGCTGGAAAATTGATACATTTTTGCAATCATTTTTTCTTCAATACAGATTCGCTATTTGAATATTTAGATTACAACTTATCTTATTTAAATTTTATTAGCAACAACAACAAAGAAAAAACTTGAGAACATCTCCTTTTAAATAGTTCCTTTTAAATTTAGAATTACAACAAAATTTAAGAAGTGTTCTTTTCGAGTATAAAAACTCTTATATTCCACATCATTTATGGTTTTTCATTAAAAAATTATGATTTTTTTTTCTTTTGAAGGGGGCGCAGGAACTTTAAACTTAAAAAAAAAAATCAGTTTTCGGATTTTGTATTTTTCTGATTTTTAATTTTTTTTTAATTTCTCCTCAATATGCAAAGAGGTTCTGCTCTCGAAGCTGGTAGACGGGAGGTGCTGGGTTCGATTCCAATCGCGCCCGTCGGCCTAATCGTTCGGAGTTTTCGTGGTTTTCTTCGAGCCGTGGATCTTCCATGCGCTAATACGGATTAGGTTCCCTTAGAAAGACCCCCACGGAGGGCACTCCCCCCGGGCCTATATCCCTCGTGTAGATAATTGACCGTCAAAAAATCAACCCAACCCTCAATATGCAAAGAACTCCATTCAAAAAAAGTCCTTCCGGCCAGTGCCGTGAGGAAGAGGTAGCTTTCATATTCCTTATTTTAAAAAAGCCAACTTATATCATTCAAACACACGAAGCTCAATTTAGTGGAAACCGAATATAGGAGATTCAATACTAATTTTTATCAATATAATGAATGAGAGTTTCGCGAAATTAGTCAGCTTTATCCAAGCTGCTTTTCTTTAAAGTAACTTATATTTGGCTGCCAAATTCGGCAATTTCTTAAAGTGCCTGCCATTTTAAGACAACATGGTGGATGAGGCTAAGCAGTGAACTTGGTCGAGACCTTAGTAATTGCTGTGCACATGCTCACTCACATCAGAATCGGTTGATATATACGAGTGCTGTCGCATGCAAAAAATCAGATTTTTCAAAATGTCACCCTCAATAGAAATTGAAACTGCTATATCTGAGCCATTTTTTAAGGTAAAGACAAACAAAAAATGCTCCTGAATCCTTATATCAAGGTCAAATACTTAAGAAAGTGACCTTTTTTAATTTCTAATTTTTTTGCACCTCACTTTAAATATATATATATTTTTTAATTTAATGGCCGCCATTTTGAAACAAGATGGCTAATGAATCTGGCCAGCGAACTTGGTCGAGATGTTGATGTATACTATCCACATGCCTTCTTACATCGAAATAGGCGAATACGTGTGTTATCGCGTGACAAATACAAGATCGTTTCAAAATGTTAGCAATGCTAGATATTCAAAGTCCTCTAAATCAACCATTTTTTAATATACAAGCAAAAGTGCAAATTTTCAGAAACAAAAACGGCTCCGGAATCTTTGTATCAAGGCCAAACACATAAAAAAAAATCTTTTTCATTTTCCAATTTTTTAATACCGCATTTTAAATTTTAAATTTAATTTTTTTAAATGGCAACCCTTTTGAAACAAGATGGCGAATGAAGCTGGCCAACGAACTCGGTCGAGACATTGGTATGTACTATGTACAGACCAAGTTACATCCAAATCGGTTCATAAATACGCCTGTTATCGCGTGACAAAAATCAGGTCGTTTTAAAATGTCAGCCACAATAGAATTCAAAATGCTATTACTCAGCCATTTTTTTAGATATAGACGAAACAAAAACTGTTCCAGAATCTTTGTATTAAGGTCAAACACATACAAAAAAATCTTTTTCATTTTCCAATTTTTTGGTATCTCATTTAAATTTTTTATTTTTTAATTTTTTCAAATGACCGCCATTTTGAAACAAGATGGCGGATGAAGCTGGCCAACGAACTCGGTCGAGATAATTGTATGTACTATGTACACACCAAGGTACATCCAAATCGGTTCATAAATACGCCTGTTATTACGTGAGAAAAATTAGGACGTTTCAAAATGTCAGCCATTCTAGAAATTGAAAATGCTATAACTCAGCCATTTCTTAAGATATAGACGAAACAAAAACTGCTCCCGAATCTTTTTATCAAGGTCAAACACATAAGAAGAAAATATTTTTTCAATTTTCAATTTTTTGGTACCACATTTCAAATTTAAATTTTTCTTAAAAATTTAAATGGCCGCCATTTTTAAACAAAATGGCGGATGAAGCTGGCCAACGAACCCGCTCGAGACATTGGTATGTACTATGTTTAAACGAAGTTACGTCCAAATCGGTTCATAAATACGCCTTTTATCGCGTGACAAAATTCAGGACGTTTCAAAATGTCAGCCACGCTAGAAATTCAAAATGCTATAACTCAGCCATTTTTTAAGATATAGACAAAACAAAAACAGCTCCGAAATCTTTGTATAAAGGTCAAATACATAAGAAAAAAAATATTTTACCATTTTCAATTTTTTGGTACCACATTTCAAGTTTTAAATTAAAAAAAATTTAAATGGCCGCCATTTTGAAACAAAATGGCGGATGAAGCTGGCCAACGAACTAGGTCGAGACATTGGTATGTACTATGTACACACCTAATTACTTCGAAATCGGTTCATAAATACGCCTTATATCGCGTGACAAAATTCAGGACGTTTCAAAATGTCAGCCACGCTAGAAATTCAAAATGCTATAACTCAGCCATTTTTTAAGATATAGACGAAACAAAAACTGCTCCGGAATCTTTGTATAAACGTCAAATACATAAGAAAAAATATTTTTCCATTTTTAATTTTTTGGTGCCACATTTCAAGTTTTAATTTTTTTTTTAAATTTTAAATGGCCGCCATTTTTAAACAAAACGGCGGATGAAGCTGGCCGACGAACTCGGTGGAGACATTGGTATGTGTTATGTAGACACCGAATTACATCGAAATCGGTTCATAATTACAGGAGTTACAGTGTGACATAAGTCAGATATATATATATATATATATATATATATATATATATCAATTTTGAACGGAGGGTGGTTTCGGGGGTCTGGGGGTCATGATCGATGAAAATATACCAAATTTTTTTGAAATCGCTTTCCTCCAAACGGCTGCAATAGGTAGCTTTTTGTAATGAAAGCTACCTAATATGCATTATTTATTGAGTTATAATCATTCATAGACGGGAAGTAGATTTGAAGGCCCATAGATATTGAAATTTCAAAACGCGTTTTCTCAGATTAGAAAATTTAGAGCTTGCGCGCACTGTTCCTTTGAAACTATTTAAACTAGAGCTGTAAAAATTAACCAAATACCCTTCATGTTAAGATAAAATAAAATATGTCACATATTTCGATTATTTAATTTTTTTGCACTTGAATAACTTGAAAATTTTGAATTTTTTTTTATATATTCTACTAAAAATTTTACATACAACTTTATGTATATATTTTGGTTTTAATTTAGAAGTAGGTGTATTATGATTCTATTTTTTACAAAAATTATGTTCTAATTGCATAATTTATAGTTTTATCACTCGCGCAGCACTTATGGATTTTAATTCGCGCGTAAGTGAGATGAATTTTTAATTAAAAATTTAAATATTAATTTCGTATGTACAACATTTATTTTTCTGGATAATATAGTTAAGAATATATACTTTAGGTAGAAATGAAAAAAAAAGATCTTAATTGTATGTTATATGTGTTATGGTAAATGCGATGCTTTTTACTGTTTCCACAAACTCCAAGGTTCTGTACCCCCTTCAATTCTATAAACTAATATGCTTTCTTTCTAAGCGATGACCAGACCCCTACCTGCCGGACTGCCCCAGCTTAACGGGTTTAGAACCTGGCATCGAGGCGAAAGACCGCCTAATTTCCGCTTCGCGGCAATAAACCTGACATCATTGCCTCGATCGTCATCCTATCTGCAGTGCCTACTGCTCGTTTGTGTATACTTTGTTTTGCCGGTTACTTAACGTTATATCCTGTTGTTTGGCACCTGCACATTGCTACTCATGTTGGTCTCGTAATTTAGAACATTGATCAGATGACGAGACCTTCACCTGGCAAGGCACCTCCAAAGGAATAATTCACAGGTAACTTGGAGGACTTTGCACCCACGACGGATTTTGCATGCACCAGGCGCCATTAGCGTACATGACGGATTATAGCCAGTTAGTAGGCCTCGATCACGCGGCCTTAGCTGCGGATTCGTTGCTACTACTTCTGAATGACCTGGGGTTAAGAAGCCGAATTGTTGGTGCAGCCTTGTCGTAAGAAAATGGATTTTGGAGGGGGGGGGGGGACAAAAAAGAAAAAAATAATTGGAGCGCCGTAGATAGACAAGTTGCACCGAAAGTTAATTTTCGGCCGAAATGCTAGGCAAACATAACGATGCAGGGGGATGACACTCCGCCTATCTACCGTACCCCACCGCGTAAAAACTGACTCCGTAGACTTCCCACTGGAGTGGGTCCGGTAGCTTGTGCAGGCTATAGCCTATGTGCAACTACGAATAATAAAGAGCCGGTAGAAAAAAAAACAAATCTGAAAGGGAAAGAGGTTAGCTTGTACATGTTATTACACTTAAAACTTGCTTATAGCTATTTACTTATCTATCATTTATTATATATATTGTTTTAATATTATCCTATAGCACTAGGTGACATTAAACTAACTAGAGTAATTTACTCTAGATTACTTAAATATTGCCTGGCTATTTAAAATGAATGTATATTTTAATCATTTCTAATATTGGAATCACGATTTTATTTATTAATTATTATTATTATTTTTTATGTTATCTTATGGCAAGTTAACTATGAATTGGCATACTATTACTTAGCTAGGAGGGAATTGATAGGAGACTAACGAGCAGACTTAGTGAGATTAATATACTGATTTCTAATTGAGCTAGCTGCTTGAGTTTGTAACTTAGACATAAGCTATGGGGTTTGGGTTTGACCTAAATTAACATTTAATTTAATAATTCATTATATTTGTCTAGTATAATATACTTATCTCACCCAGTGGACTTGTTCTTCTGAGGAGATTTTCTTGCCCTGGTATTTGGTCACCGTCGTGGTGGTTGTCTTTTTAATATTTTGACACATTCTTTTGGGTCTTTTTCTTTTTCCTTGATTAGATATATGCTTCTCACATACCATGAGATGCTTGTCTCTATCGTAAGTTGTTTTTCTTTATGATTCTATTAATGGTGGATGTCTAAATTTGTGGTTTTGTCACTTTGCGAACTTGCCGCTGATGGGTTGACGACTTGTGGTCTTTAATTTGTGACCCTTTGAGTTGACTTTGATTTCATTTTCCTTTGTTTGTATGTTACCTTGATACGTGAATGCGCACATGGCGATCAGCCCATTGGAACCTAATGGCTGTTATTACGATTTATGCAACATTGTTGCGAGCTATTTGAAAAGGCTTGTGCACTACTGGAGTGGGGCTTGTTCCATGGCCGTTAGTCCGTCAATTTTTTTATGATGATTGTTTTCACAAGACGTATCGTTATAATTTCTCCTTTGTTCTAGTTGGCTTGATTTAGTATGTAGTTGGCTTCCCTGTTTCATTTAAAACACATCTTTTCCTTATCCACTTAACTATTTTCCGATGATTCGTTGGGTTTGTGTGAGTGAGCCGTAGCTATCAGTTCATCATAAATGACTTCCACTTCTCAAAAGCGCGATAAATCATTTTTTTTTGCACGTAAAAGGTTCCTTTACCTGCGGCCGCGGTCAACTTAATAGTTAAACTCGAACCTATATATATATTAAACCTGAAAATAAGGAGTTAGTTAGTTTGGGGTGGCGATGTCCACTGGAATGGTATGTGTTTAGCTTTGTTCTTTTATGTTTCATTGAGAGATTGAGTCTAAGTTTTCTACTAACCATCTGATAACTGCTTTGCCCTTGTTTTGTACATGTTTACTGTTTGCTAGCTTATTATGCCAAAGTTGCTCTTTGTTTGATGTGATTTGTATCAGATGGTGTGGTTGTGTTAGTGGGCAGGCTGTTAGAAAGTGTTTCGGTGTTCCCAATTTCCCGCATGCACAGTTTGGCTCATCTTTGCGCGTGAATCTGTGTAAGTATTCTGGGAATGCTTCATGTCCCGTGTATATCTGGCTGAGTAATTTACAACTCCTTAGTCTGTTTGTACTTACTTTTGGAAAGTATTGATATGTTGTCCTGCCCTTGCCCCCGTAATCCCACTCGAACTGCCACTGTTTAATAATTAGTTCTTTAATTGTTTTTTTTTTAAGGTTTGTTATTGATCTTTCTAAGTTATATGGAATTTCTTTTATTTTATTTTCTGCTGCTTATTTGGCTAATTCGTCGGCATCCTCGTTTCCTTGGATGCCCACATGTGCTTTAACTCAGCTAATTTTGAACCTATTATTTGAGAGTTTAATTGCTTCTTGTATATCATTTACTAGTTGTATGGTGTTAAATGGTTTGCTTAATGTTTGAATGGCTGACATGCAGTCCGAGCGGATGCTGTATTCGATCCCTGTGCTGTTGCCCCAATATGCTGCTTGTATTATGGCCAGTAGTTTGGCTTGAAAGACACTATTAGACTTCCTTAAAGGTGCTGGCCACGTTTTAATTTTTTGTTCATTTTTGAAGGCTACGAATGCCGAACCGTAGCTCCTGATTCCAATTTTGAGCCATCTGTGTAGATATGTGTCTTTGACGTTGTGTCCTATTCTTGGTTCGATTGTTTCTGCGGGGTGTGTGTTCCATACGGTTACTTTTTTTGTATAGTCCGTGTGATTTATTGTTGTTCCATGGAGGTTTACCTTTTCTCTCAGTCTTCAAATTTTACCGTATGTTGCTTCGTATTTTACTTGTAGGTGTATTGGAATCAGGCCTGCAAGTACCT
Organism: Maratus speciosus; assembly: GCA_963932465.1. Lineage (NCBI taxonomy): Eukaryota > Metazoa > Arthropoda > Arachnida > Araneae > Salticidae > Maratus > Maratus speciosus. The sequence continues at coordinate 349,838,290 of OZ010788.1, read as the reverse complement.
GAAGGGCCGTGGTAGGTGCTGTTTTATATGCCTTAACAATGGACAGTAGGAAGTGTCTCTGGCAAGAGGATAATACCTCCTTGCTCCTTGTATTCAGGTTGTGGCCCCAAATAGGTGCGGCATAAATTAGTGTCGTTTCAACTACTGTCCTATACCAAGTTATAATAATTTCTGGTTTTAAGCCCCAATTCCTGGATGCCATTGCTCCCAACATGTAGGGGCCGCCATTTTGTTTCTTTTACCAGTATTAATCTAATTTATACTGTAAAATTGAGCTAATGCATAACTTTTTGGGGTCTGATGGGGTACTCTGTCAAGTATATCTTTATAAATTAAATACATGTACAGTAAAGGTTTAGGGGCCGCTATTTTGTTTCTTTTACCATTTAAATTCAATTTATATGTTATCCTTTTTTAAACAGATAGAGAACAAATAATGTTAATCTATAAGAATTGTTCAACGCCATAGTGCCTTGGGAGGTGGTCTGTAACTTTTGAGATATATAGTTAGTGTTAAGACTGCCACCAAGTACCTGAATAACTAATTTTAAAGGTTTTTGTATGAATTTTTTCTACAAATTTGCATTTTTCTCGGAAACTACTGCTCGTAGGGCTCATTCCTTGCGCCGTACTTAGGTACAAACCGCCTAAGCAAACTTTTTCTTCTGCTTCTTTTGCCGCCCTCGGCTTTCCTCTAGCTCAACTAGGAGCTCCAACATGAGGGGCAGCGTGGGGCATATTTATACTCTTGTGTTTCTTGTTCTATCTTTCATTTTATTCAATAAAAAATTGACTATTATTTATTATGAGACTTATTCTTTATTGTTTGCCCCACCATTCGTCCCCCCACCCTATCTATAAATTTTGAGCTAGAAACTTCGTTCTTCTTTTAAATTAATACTATTAACATTATAAATTTGTCCCACCTTAAATTTTTCTCAAATTTCTCATATCTTTTACATTTTCCTTAACTTTTGACACTTTCTTGTTTATCATGCAATATTCACGTAACTTTTACTGTTCGAGTTGTTATTAGACAAATACACTGTCCCACTTTGAAACTTGTATCTACCTTTTTCATTTAACCTTCAAAGCTTAACAATTGCATCTTCATTAATTTTTAAGTTGGATTTTTGAGTCTTGTACAGAAACTTATAACTACATGTCATTTCATTGTTTCAAGCAGTTTTCTAGTTTTTACCATTTTTCCCTAACTTTTGTCATTTTTTTTAAAAATAATTATGCTAAAGTTCTGATTCTTTTAATAATCTTAAATCATTGAATGCTCAGGTGATCCCACTACAGTTTTGCAGGTTTAATCATCAATTTTCTAAACTTTTGATACATTTTTTTAATATTTTAGATAGGGTACTGATTCCTTTTACATTCCTTTTCTTACTGCTTGCTTAGGCGGTCCCATTGCAGTATTTCAAGTTTATAACAACATAAGTTTATCATTTGTTACTTTTTTATTAAAGGACTTTAGGATCTGATCCTATTTACATTCTGTAACCCACTGATATATTAGATGGTCCCAATGCATTTTTCTAGGTTTTTACCAATTTCAACTTAACTTTTGGATCTTTATTTTTTTTATTTAATTAGCTAGGAAACTGAACCTTTCTAAAATTATCAACCCTTTGACAGCTTAGAATGTCCCAGTTTCATTTTTCACTTTATCTCGTACATCACTGTTACTGTTACTTTTATATCATCCTTACAATTAGGGACTCATGTACAATGTTCTCGTATATAACTAATCTATTAAGGTATTATTCATTACCATCATTAGATTATGGTAACGTGTAATAAATATTTGCCCATCTTAATAAATTCTTTCTTAGGCAAGCGCAGCGGGACCTCTTTGTTTTATGATTGGTAAGTAGTGTATATTTTCATTACTTTTTTCATCATAATATCCTGTATTAAATCAGACCGGCAGTGGTTTCATTTTGTTTTACACACAGTTTTTGTAGGTTTCTTCAGTGTTTCGTCAGCCACCGGCCTCTCGCATCTTTTTGGGGAAGTGGAATAGAATTCTAACTTGTTACTGTAAATACTGTCATTTGTTATATCCTGTACATACTATGTTTATATCTCTAATCATTTTAATCTGTTTTACTTCATTTTATATTGTTTTTGAATTAGACTACTTCTTGGTTGACTGTTCCGTATTTATAGTTGAATATGAGTTATGCTATAATATAATGTCTGATAATGATACACAATCTTTTTGCCTGCGTTTTCCCAGCTGCTGAATAATAATCGTTATCATGATATTTGATCTCTTATCCTTTGTGAAATGTGGTTGGAATAATGAGTGTTAATATTGCTATTACCTTTCATATTGCATTTATTTTATCTAGAATTTTATGTATATAATTACATCACTTTGTAAAGTGATGTATATTCAGTGGATGTGGTTTTTGACAGGTATCTAGCAGTACCAAATATTAGAAGTTTATTTTGCACGGGAAGTTTTAGAAACATATTCCCTTTTTCATTTATTTTGGCATTTTTTTCTATCATTTATTCTTATTATTTTTCTTTTATTTTTAAAAAATGACCCCACTGTTCCAAATTTATTTTTCTTAGTCATTTTCAATAGTTTCGACTACTGGTTTTTGCTTTTTTCTTTCTATATACCTTTCTTTCAAAGATGTATAGTGGGGGGCCTAGTGATCACTCATCCTTTATCATGCATATAAATACTAATTATCTTGCATTTAAAGAAACGTAAAAAATCTTGAAAAATAGTAACAACCTAAATAGCGTCAAACCCAGTCGCTGAGAAAAAGTAGCTGTGGTTAAAAGGAATACCGAAAAATCTAAAATAACTAAAATTAGTGAAGTTACTAAAAAGAAAATTCTAAAAATTCAGTAACAATTCCATTCAAACTACTAGAAGTAGAAAAACTGAAAATAACTGTTACATCTAGGAACAAACGCTGATAAAGTATTTGACTCCATACAAAAACTGATAAAGAAAAGTAAAGGAAAAAAGCACACAAAATGAGTTCTTCATCAGAAAAAGAGGAGGATACTCCAAGAACAACGAATTTAAAGACCAGAAGGAAAAATTACGCAAGGTTATCAAAGTCATGCGACAACTCATCACAAGAAGATATAGAAATAATGAAAACTTCGTCACAATACTCAACCAAGAAAAAAAATAAACATTCAAGTCCACCTCCTTCACTACAAGGAGAAAAATTAATGGATTCAAAAGAAGCAATAGCCAAAAATGTTAACATAATGGAACAATTAGAAATGATGTTCAAGTTGCTAAGAAAACGTGAAGCAAAACACGACCAGAAAGTAACAAATTTCTTGGATAATATCAAAGCAGAAATTCTAATACTTCATGATTCAGAAAAAGAAAAAAGTCAAATAATACTTGCACTAAAGGAGCAAAATAAGAAGACTCAAGAAAATCTAGAAGAAAATGAACAAAACCATGAAGAAACAATAGAAGCAATAAATAAAGAAATGGATCGGCTAATGGAAGAGAATGAAAAAAATGAAAGAACTGATTCAAGAGAAAGAACAAAAGTTAAAACTATCATTACAGTTTCCAGAGGAAAAAAAAGTACTAAATTGGAAGAAATGAAGGAAATCTACGGGAAATTGAAGGCCTCACACCAAAAATTACAACAAGAAGTAGAAATCAAAAATGAACTACAAGAGCAAAACAATCAAGCATTGAAAACAATGACAAATTTATATGGAAAGCTGGAAGAAAGACTAGAAAACATAGTAAAGCTCGCAGACCAAGTAAAAGAACCAGAACAAAGTAATTCGTTTAAACAAACGAATTAAATAAAGAATTCACATATGCCTCACTAACGTCAGCATCAGCACCGATCTACTCTAAATCAGCATTACTGCTAACGAGAAAAATAAATACAAGGCTTTCAATGTTGAGCATAAGGGAAGCACTCAGTACAGAAATTAACTTAAAGACAAACAAAATCAAAATATTCAGCACGCTCTCGAAGGATAAAAACACACTCATAGTGAGGTCAGAAACAAATGAAGATGTGGACAAACTGTCAGATCTGATTGAGGAAAGTGGGAAAATAAACTCACTGGTCTCATTAAAATACGCAGCAGAAAGGAGAAGGAAGATATTAATAATGGGGATTCCAAAAACTGTAACACCAGAAGAAATTAAACTCAAAATAAAAGAAGAATATGTGAAAGACGTATTCGAAAATTTACATAAAGAAATTTCAAGGGAAAAAGCAAAATCATATCAATTAATGATAGACTTGGATGGCGCAATGGCAATTAGGCTACTCAAAAAAGGTAGAGTTTTGTTTGACTTTTTGTCATTTCAAATTAGACCTTACCCACCAATCATAAGATGCAGAAACTGTCAATATTATGGGCATACTACCGGAAAATGTAGAAGAAACTCAACATGTGCGTATTGTGCTAAAAATCACGAATATAAAAATTGCCCAATTCAAAAAGAAACAAGAAAACAGAAATGCATAAACTGCACAAACACAGTATTCCCAGATGGAAGAGCGTATGACTATAATCATGCAGCAAACTCATCAAGATGTCAAGTGTATCAAAATATAATGCAACAAAGAAACCTTATAATAAATCAAGTTCAAACAAATTACCGTCGATAATCTTAAATAAAGAAAACTCCTCTAAAAATTCGAAAACAACAACTTCTTCGCTAGAAATCACAAGTAGTTTGAAAGAAATAAAAATTGCTCAACTGAACCTACAAAAAATACGTTCTGCGACAGCTTTACTGATCGCCTTTTTACTTAGAAATAATTACACAGCTGCATGTATACAGGACTGTTCCATAACAGCTAATAGGCCACATGGGATTCCAAAAACAACAAGGTGCTACTCACCTCTGTCAAAAAATTGTTTCATCGTAATAATAGACTCCAGAGTACAACATCTACAAGTCCAACAAAATGATCACTCAATGTTTGTAAATATTTTAACAACAGCGGGCTATATAACATTGGGTACTCAGTATACGGCACCATCACAGGACATAAAAGAATATTTATAGGCCTGGTCAAGTAGAAAGAGAATGTTCATTAAATTCTTGTTGTTGGGTGATCTGAATGCCCATAGTCAGCTTTGGGGATATGGAAATGACGATGATAGAGGCGATCATATCATCAGTCAAATGAGTACACAGCGTCTACTAGTTGTGAATAACTCTCACAGCACCCCGACCTTTGAAGTTAAACACTTGAAAGGATGGCCGGATTTAGCGCTATCATCGTTTCAACTCTTTCAATATATAAAAGGTTGGGAAGTTGAAGAAATCTTGGATTATGGAGATCACAGATTGGCAACAACGAGTCTTTCCCTACAGATACCAGATTTACCGAAACGTAGATACAGAATAAAAGGAATATCACTAACAAAATTTAATAATGCAATTAAGAAAAACATAGAAGAAAGAAACTTAAATTTCAAAGGTATAAGTACACCGGAAGAGTTTGAAGAAAGATATGCATTGTTCATATCATTGGTAAAAGAAAATTGTGAAACTCACTTCAAGAAAAGGAAAAGCTCGTTCAAACCATCAATCTCGTGGTGGAATGAAAATTTGAGAAAACAAAGGAACTAAGTTAGAGCTCTGAGAAAAGTTACGAAAACTCCGGAAGCAGTACCAGATAACTACATAAAATTCAAATCTGAAAGAGGGAAATACAGAAAATTCTGAAGCTTGAGCAAATTCTGAAGCTTGAAAATTCTGAAGCAAAATCTGAAGCTTGGAAAAGTTTTTGTCGAAACACAAAAGAGCCATACGGCAAGATTAAAAAGATCGCTTTTCAGGACTTCTATAGGCAGGAGATTTACGCACTTTCAAACTCAAACAAGACAAACATTTTTTCAAGATATAACAAATGAAATATTTGGACCATCAAAGGAAACCCAACCATATATATTCAAACCAAACTCCACAGTACCAACAATTTTATTACAGGAAATAAAACAAGCAATCTATGCCTTTAACAAAAACAAAGCTCCTGGACCATATGAAATAGACCACGTAATACTGAGAAATCTATTCAAGATGCAGCCAGAATTCATACAAGAAATGTGCAACACATTATTAACTCTGAATTATTTTCCTGATGATTGGAAAGTCGGTGAAGCTGTTTTCTTTCTAAAACCAGGCAAACCAGCAAACGAAGCGGCATCTTATAGACCGATAACCCTACTTTCAGTATTTGGAAAGGTCTAAAAATATACTTCTAAAAAGAATAAATTACTATCTGCATACAACAAATAAAACCTTTACTTCCCAGCATGGCTTCCAGGAAAATAGACCAACGGAAACAGCAATAAGAGACCTTTTCTCACAAAATCCTCCCCCCCGCAACCCCCCAAAACTGTTGTTTTTAAATAAAAATTTTTATTGTTTATGGGAAAAAGTATGTAGACAAAATTTACCACAAATAGGATATATGACTTATGACGTAGGATAAACGGGGAGAGAGGCGGCTGCCTCGGAACGTTCCCCGCGCGCTGTTCTCAAAAAACAACTTTTTTTCAAAAAATCTATTTTTTGGATTAGTGTGTATTTAAACAGTGATATGATATAGAGAAAAATTACATTTCAAGGCTTCTAATAAGGTTTTTTTATATGTAACACATGATTAATTACTACATTAGGGACCCTCTAAACTTTTGTAATCGTCTATTTTCGCTGTTTTTCATAGGTTTCGAGATGGTATCGATAACTTACAAATATAGCCCCTAATGAGTCCCTCTCAGATGATATCTCATAGTCATTTCTTTATAGGTAGACTCTTCCTATTTCTAGCTTTATCCGTCTAAAAGCCGTAAAGCGTTCCGTAAAGCTTTATGTAACTTGAATTTTATGTAAGTCGAATTTCTAAGTTGCATGGTAAAATTTTGTAAGAAACGGCAATTATATATATATATATATATATATATATATATATATATATATATATATATTACTTTCACCACATTATTTTATAAATAAAGCATCACGCGACAATATTTATTCGTATATAAATTATAAAAATAATTAAAAAATTATGGGATTTATAAATCAACCATTGATGAATGTATTTCTAACAATTTTGAAACTACGTCAAATGACTGTAAAAATAAGAAATAATTAAAGTAGACTAATTTATCCTATTCTCCATGAATTTCTGATGTCAAGACAAATGAAAAGCGACCACAAATTAAAATAATCCTTGATAATCACAAACTTTATTTATTATGAATTAGATTACTAGTATGAATAACTAACAATAAAGATAAAGATGTTTTGTTATAGATTTGATTATATCTACCCTATATATATAAAATCCTAATGAAACAAATTTATGAAACGGATATATGAAACGAATTTATGACACGGATATATGAAACGAATTTATGAAACGGATATTTGAATCGACAGATTAAACAACTGATTATCTTTCAAGTGATTTCTCCTAAAATATGGAATACTTTGCGATGAAATTAACGCCAAAAATCAGCATCGATCCGTAGATCTCAAAACTGGTATTAGAACTTTTTAATTCGGATCACTTTTCGAAATATTAATTTTTTTCTAATTTTATATACATTTTTCTAATGATTGCAACTCAAATTTTAATCAAACATATATATTTTTTAATATTTCAGAAAAGGTTGACATGGTAACACGGCTATTGTTGTTTATTTTATAATAAATGTTTATTTACTTTTATTTCTTTTTATAAATTATATAAAGTATTTAGTTCAATAATTGTTAATTATTTTTTTTATATTTCCTTTAGAAAATAATACAAAATAATTAAAAAATACGGTACTACTTAGTTATTCCGTCGGCCAATTTCGCCAGATTATATAAATCGCCAAAACACTCGCCAAATTATACAAATTGACATAATTTTTATTTTAAATAACGATAGAACAAATAAATTAGAATAACATTAATACATATACAAATAAAAAGTCGAAATAAAAATCTCTTGATGACGTAAACACGGTTAACTTGCTTAAAGTCAAGTGAATGTGACATTTACGATCAACCATTATTGGCATTTAATTTTATAGTTTGGCGATAGAGTTTTGGTCGACGCGATAACTAAGTAATACCAAAAATGCACATGTAACTGGTATTTGAAAACGAAATGTTTGCCAAATTTTCGTTAAAAAAAAAAAAAAAAAAAAAAAAAAAAAAAAAAATCACGCCAAAATTGTTGTGCGTATATGACATTGGCCAAATATTACCACTCGGAAAAAAAAAATGTTAACTGGCGAGTTCAAAAAAAGCTATTGGCGAGATTTGCATCCGGCTAGCTTAGCATTACCAAGTATTCTTTTTAACCATGGCAAATTTTATGTAGTTTTATTCGAAAAAAATTTTTGATTTTTTAATCAAAATGGAAAACTTACGGTCCCATATTGGCACGATTTTTTTCTAACGCCAATGTCCTACACGGAACGGGCACTTAACTGGCGCCAAAGTATCGTTATTTTGCTTGATATGGTAAGCCGGATGTTGTTGCTTATACTGTTAATGCGTTCCCCAAATTCGCGTCGTTAAGAACTTGCGCCAATACATCTGTATATGACATCTATGCCAAACTTTCATATAAACAGCGAAGGGATCAGACCGTATTTGTTTATGGCAGTTGATGACTTGAACTTTAGATGAAATAATATAGATGAAATGATGGCGATAGAATAATATTTGACGACTTATCACCTGTGCCTGGCTAACATTAAAGTACCAAAATGGCACCTAGAGTATAAAAAGCGAAGTGGTCCACCTGGAACTGTTGATTATAGTCACATAACATAGGCTATTGTTATAGATTTTGTTTTAAAATACCGGGAGACAAAGACACTGTATACTTATTTTATTTTATTTTAGCTTCTATTCAAACTGATCCTCTTTAATCAAAAACGAAAACAACCATTGGAGTTCTTAACAGCAACTGATTCACCCTTAATTTTTTTCAATCAAAGGGAATTGAATGGAAACCCGTTTACAGGGAGATCTGCACAGCTTTTTTCAGTATAATTCAATGTTCTCTAATATTTTTAAAACCCATCAGATTAGCGTGTTTTTAGATTATGCGGTGTCTGAACGGGGGTTGGCCAACGTAGCTTGCAGGGAGCAGAGCCCACTGGTATACCAATAAAAATTTAATTCTATCTAATATTTAAACTATATTACTGTTGTGGTTTATATCTACATATTATTTTTATAAAATAAATATCAAAAGTATGCAACTGCATGTCGAACGCGCTATTATGTTCACAAATGTAATATTCGAGATATATTACTCAACTGCGAATTTACGTATGTCGGGGGATGCCTGTATATGATTCACGAATTAAAAAATAGAAAGATCTCAGCACAATTTAACAAACTTTATTTAAAATTCAAATTTCTTACCTAACAAAATTAATTTAATAATGTAACTTATTTGATTCTATGTGAAAGTTATTATTGTCTAAAAATAAAATATAGTATTTGATAGGTATATCGAAAAATTATCGATTTATAGTAAGGAAACTTAGTAACATATTTTTAAACTATAAGGCATACATAATGAGTAGATTTAAAATGAACACATTTTTTCATAAGGATACTATACAAAAATGATCAAAACATAATGTTTCATAAGAATATAAAACAACGTTACTAACACCAGCACTTTAAAAGTACGCTTCATAAACATTGAAAAATTTCCCATGGCATAATTAATAGAATCATCTAAACTTTAAACGTTGTTTATTTGATAAAAACATATCGTAACAGCTCCAGTAGCTTGTCCATCAACTCTCAAATAATCGATGATCCATTTCATAAAATTTAAGATGTTAAAAGTATTAGAATTTTCACCTTAAAGTCATTCACCCCAAGTGACGTAGATTTATTACACAACCGGATAAACGTAAAATCTCTCGCTCCTCGTCGATGTAACAGTATAAGTACTCAAAGAAACAGAGCGCGGACGGATACATTATTAGTAAAAAGCCAACTCCAGCATAGAGAGTGGGAGGAACGGGATAGGAGACAGGTTACGATTTGATGGGAAAGGTGACGAAAGCGTGACGTCGATAATGAACTCTTTATATTCGGCGTCAGACTAAAACGCAATCAAATGCTGGCGGGAGCTTGCAAGGAATTGTGAGGAAAAGAACATCATCGAACAAATGCAAAACATTCGAAACAAAAAGAATTTAGTTTAGAATTAAATGAAAAAAGTAATTTAATGGGTTTTATAAGATTAGACGAGTAGATTAAGGTTTTTAGAATGATAAAAAAATACGCAGGTTTAAATACATGAAATAAAAGACAAAAGATATTAAAATATTATTAAAGATAGGTAAAAAAGGAAAAATATTAAGAATCTGGAATAGTTTTAATAAGATAAAAGGGCGAAAATTTTTATTATTACATGTATAAACAGGGTGGATCAAAAGGTTATGTCGAAGCGCCACGTGTGAGTGTGTCCGGTCATGAGGAGCAAAAATTAAATAAGAACTGGAGATCGGAAACGTGATCGTACTGGTGCAATTGCATCGTAACTGTGACGCAAAGAAAATATAATAAATTGTGTAAAAAGATTTTCAAAAAACTTAATCGAAGTTCGAAATACAAATGAAAAATGTTACAACTCAGAACGAGTGCTCAAAATGTGTCTCATTAGCCAGTGATCCATGCTTCATATCGCACGCTGCATAGAATGGAGAACACGTTCAAATTAGACAGATATTTCCCGGACACGAGCCGCCGCTTCCGCGATCCGTGCCATGAGGTTCATGGCCGATGGAACGGGTGTCTCGTACACCATGAACTTAAGATATCTCCAAAGATAAAAATCAAGGTGGTTTAGGCCCATGGATCGCGATGCCCACGGTACAGGACCGATTGGAATGTGTTTGAGATTCCATGCGGCGCCTATGTGAAGCTTGCATCACGCCTAATGGGGCATATTTTCCGCACTTGTTATGAGTTGTTACATTTTTCATTTGCATTTCGTACTTCGATTATGTGTTTTATAAAATGAATGTCTTTTTACACCATTTGCTATCTTTAGTTGCGTCACGGTCACGATGCAATTGCACGTCACGATCGCGTTTCCGACCTCCAGCTCCTATGTAATTATTGTTACTCGTGATTTGATACACCCACACGTGTCGTTTGGACATGACTTTTTGAATCACTCTGAATACATATATATATATATATATATATATAAATATATATATTTGAAAAATGATGTTTTTTTAAGAAAATAAAAATCAGTTTCGGTGTTAGAAAAGAAACAAAATAACATTATCCTATGCTTGAAAAACTTTACTGAATTTAATTATAAAATACGTTACATTTTAAATATTAAATGCAGTTTGCTTTTCATACAAAATAAATTTATATCGTGAAAATATGTTTGTTTTAAAATAATCGAATAAAATTAACGACTTAGAAAAATGACGCTCTAAATTAAAAAAATAAATAAATAAAATAAGTTGTTGAATAATGAACTATTGCTATAGTAGAAATATCTTTGTTTATGTAGAAAATAATTACAAATACTAATTATTTACTTCACTATCTTTTACTAAATTTGTTAACGTAAAGTTTTTAAAGTTTTCATATTACAATTGCAGTTAAAATCACCGAACGCTTTTAATAAATGGTAAAAATTTCTCTCGCGTGTTCAGCTTTTAAAATTTATTTGGATAGTATTAACAAATAATTAGCATCAGCTGTTTAACATTGGCTAAATTATTCTAGAATTTTAATTTACACATTACTTTTTAGATAGAAAACATATTTTTATTCCACATTATAAAGTGTAATATTTCTGCTTATTTTTATCATTATTGCGTCAAATATTAATATGTTCTAAGTTGTTTCGGGGTTAGAATCACGTAGACAGACAGGAAATTTAGATTTATTGTCACTTAAATTATTCTTTATATACACGAAAATATTATTTTATTATCCTATTTTATTAGTTAGAAATCGATATTAAAAATAAAAGAAGATGTCTGGAGAAATAGAAGTAGCGAAGTACCACTGCTAGTAAACAGCAACGGAATCTTTAAGTGTTTTTGTTTTGTTTTGTTTTGTTTTTTTAAGCATCGGTGAACATATTTATTGTGCAAATTTTCAATCAATCAACTTAATCTGCTAGAAAATTAATTGTCACATATTTTTATTCTGAACGTTATTTATTATGAATGTTATTGGAAATATTCATATCTCGCTTTTCTGTGTAACATTAACTAACAAAACTTTTTTTAAAATATACATTTTACTTGAAAATTATGGTATTTCCCAATAAATGGATATATTTTTTTAAAATATATATCTTTTTCACTAGATTTTGGACTGAAAAATATTGTTTTTTACTCATTGTTCTGGATTAAGTATATGGTGAGTTAACTACCACACTGTTGTAGTTCAAATTATTAATGTTTAATTTTCATTTAAGTTGTGAAATGTATTTCAAAAGAAAAAAATCATCTACGAAAAGAAAAATACAGTAGTTTGAACATGATTTATTTAAAAAGTTTTTATACTTGTTTCTACGCTGTTAAAAATATTTCTGTGAAATTACAGAGAATCTACGGGTAATTCATTATCTTAAGTCTAATGTAAAATTACAGAGATTAGAAAAACCGGTATTCTGCTAAATAACAGAGAAGTTTTTCGGTAAATTTATAATAGGCTTTGTAAACTAACAGTGTTAAAAATACACAAGACTGAAATTTTATTTTTCATGAGAATAATTTAATTTTGTTTTCAAAATTAGTGACTCCCTCAATCTCCAGTGAGCTAAAAAGGCTTTCAGGTTTTAGAGCAAATTTAAAGTGCTGCACTATTTCATTTTGACACCATTTATTTCTAGACGTGATGGGGTTTGAACCTGAGATTTCTTGTCAGTGGAAGAACACCATACAGACTAAGCTATAAGAGCTGTTGTTAATGAGTACAAAGTATGTCTTTTAGGATTTTGCGGGGGAAAATCTATGGTACTTTGCTTTTCAAAGATTTCCCTTCAAATATATTCGTTAGAAAATTAGAAAACGGTTTATTTCAATTTATTTTAGACCGATATATAATACCTATTATTTTTAAATAAATTTTAATTTTGTAACTAGTTTGAGTAATAAATGAAAAAATTCAAAGGATTTTTTTTAATGAAAAAATTTGAATCAAATTCATCTTTTACAACAACAATGTTTTAGAGAATTTTTCAAAATTATCGCATACTATATACTTTTTAATGCGCTATTATTTTTTAAAAGAATTTTTTAGTAAGAAATAAGAGAAAAAATAATGGAAAAAATGTAATTTATTATTTAAAAGTGATTTTTTAAATATTCATTATTTTATTCATTTTGCACAATATGTTTTTAGGAGATTAATATATTTTTTATAACGCATTTACCAATGAAATAATAATAATAATAATAATAGCATTGTAATAATAATAATAGTTTTGAAATGATATAACGTAATTTATTTTTAATATTACCAAGCTTCTGGCATATGGGGAAGGAAATATGTTCAAAGTATTGTCGATAAAAATCTTCACTAAAACCGAGGAGATGATTTTTCCCTTTTCTAAAATATTCTAAGTAAAAAAAAAAAAAAAAAAAAAAAAAAAAAAAAAAAAAAAAAAAACTTAATTTTCTTCTTTAATATTTCGAATAAAATTACAAAATAATTTTAAAAGAGATTTTGAATTACAAGTTTAACAAAGATAAAAATATCTTTAAATAAAGACATAGCTACAGCGATTTAGATATGAGATAACGGATATGTCTGTAAAATGATGAACTATAAACTCACTCGAATGTATTTAACGGGGAGGACTACTGTAAATTTACAGAGTCTAGTTTTTTTCTCTTTTTTTTCAGAAATTTTTAACAGTGAATAATCCTTTTAATACTTTTAAACGTAAAATGTGGTAGCCGTTTACAGAAAAAGTGTTTTAAAAATAACTATTCTCCATTACAAGACGAATGCTTGTAGAAAAAGACAGTAATAAGTTCTAAAGGAAAATGGCACACTATACTGTTAAAATATATACTTTAAATTTCGAATAAATAATTGCGAACTCATGTTGCATTTCCAAGATGCTCAAAATTACAGGTTTAAAACTAAATAATAAATAGACGCAAATAACACAAGTGATAACATATGAAAAACTAAAAAAGAACTTTTATCTTGTACAATATTTGTAGTATTTAAAGTGTACACTGCTCAAAACAATTGGGGAGCACGTGGTTTTAACAAAATTACGTAAATACTTTCATCTATAAGTAGCGAAAAATAAAATATCAATAATTAAAAGCATACTAGAAAACAGATGAAGAAAACTTTACATGTAAATCAAAGTTTATGACATCAAAAATTAGACAAGGGGGATAAGTGCAGACATCAATATTTTGCAGAAACGTCTGTTTCACTGTCTCAGTTGTAGGATTCAATTGCTCATATTTGCTTTTGAGAAAAGATAACTTGAAAATGACACAACAACGTGATTTTCCGGAATCCATGTCTTGGAGGGCTTATCGGGACAGTTGTATCCGGGCATATTCAGTGAAGTGTAGCGGACGCTGTTAGTCACAAGAAGTGTCAATGCAAGGTTGTGGAGCCGATTCCAAGAAACAGGGAATGTTAAACGTCGGCCAGTGCAAAGTCGCGCATGTGCTAAAACAGAAACTCATGACTGATATATCCTGTTAACAATTCGACAACACGAAACAGGCAATGCTACTCATCTGCAAACACAGTTGTTCTTGGCCACAGGACGAGGAGTATCCAGCCAAACAGTTCGAAATAGGCCTCATCAGGGAAGTCTTTATACATGTAAGCCAACCATCTGTTTTCCGTTAACCTCAAGCATATGTGGGGCGCAAATAAGTTGTTGGGCAACTGAACATCAAGATTAGAGGCAATATGGCAGGAGCCAAAGCCTGTTTACAGACCAGTACCGATTCAGCCTTATGTGACATCCGACGTATTTTGGTATGGAATGGAGAGGGCAACTCGAAAAAATCCCACATTCTGTCGTGAAACATCCCATTACAGACGAGGTGTGTTGATGACATGGTTGTAATCAGCATAAGTGGACGTACGGATCTGTATATAATTCAGAATGGCACTTAGACGGATCAAAGTTATACAAACGAGGTGCTGAGACATCATGTCGTGTTTGGAATGTGCTTAGATTTCTTAGATATTAACTTGATACCATGTGTAAGGATGACCTAAAAAGTGTTTTGAACAACGAACTAAAAGATATATTGCCAGAATAAACATTTATCACCAGAATAAAGTCAAGAGTGAAATATATATTTATCCCCCATTTTATTATTTTATTTAAATTGTTATTTTGTTAAACTGTCTGTATACTAATGAAGCATCTATTTTATTTGATTTACGATTCCATTTAAAATAGATGTAATGAATGCGTAAATGATGGAGTTTTTTTGTGTGGGGGGGAGCGTAATTCCAAATTTATACTTCCTGATATATCCTAATATAATACTTACTGATATATCCTCATGTCACGGTATCCTCCTGTTGGTATGAAGCGTGCAGTATGTGTAATATAAAGTATGTATATTAGTAGTACTCAAAATTTTAAACATTAGATTTTAAATCTAATTTATTTTTAATAATAATATTAATAATAATTTGAATTTAGAGGAAAGAAGTCATATGTTTTCAACCCTGTATATCGGTATATCCACAATATATATATATATATATATATATATATATATGTATGTATGTATGTATGTATGCTTAAAGAAAAAGACTTGTTTTCATAAACGGGTAGAAAAATTGTTATGTAATGCGCAAGAAATACAAAAGATTTAAAAAAAAAATAAGTTCTAAAATACGCTTATTCGCCTGAAAGCTATTTGATTTACTGTTTCATTTAATGCAATTTTTTAAACTAAAAATGTGATCCTATCAAAAAAGATTTCTAAAAGAAACTTAAATTTACAAAGGCCTTACTTTCTAAAGTATTTCTAAAATCTTTGAATTTGAAGCAGATAAAATTGTTGCTGACTCTTCACTTTGAAAATATTTTATATGCATTTTAATAAGAGATCAAAAAGACAGAAAATCTAAGCACACACAAAATATAAAAGATATAAACAAAGGGGGATTTACATAACTCGTGTCTGGAACTACTTTCAAACTAAAATAGTTCCTGGATGCAAGAAAATTCAGAAAAATCTTAGAAACCATGATTTAAATATTGATTTTGTTTCTTTTATAGGGATCAATTCTATTTCTCTTTTTTGATACTTAAAAAAAAAAAAAAGCTGTTTTTGCAGATAATATTGAATTTTTTTAATATTATAAAATTTAATGAAAACTTTATTAAAATTTCAGCTATTGTAAGAGTTTAAGTTTAGGAAAATCCTTTAATTTTATTAGTTCTTTCTGAGTTTAGAGAATAGATTCGTCGTGTAGAACATATGACCACCGACAATTACTAAAAAAGTTACAGTGTGTACCAAACAAAATACTTACTAAACGCTGCAGAAAAGCGATCACTTAACCGGAGAACTAAAGTACAAAAGAAGCCTGAAAAATATAAACGGATGTAGATTTACATTTCTTTAAAAAATAATTTCTTTTGTTTGTGCTTTGTACTCCTAATTGCATTGTTATTGAAAATAACTTTTTTGTTAATTTTTATAAATACATTTTTACAGTGGGAGGCGGCTACACAGAATATCACTTCAACGAGCTGATGACTGAAATTCCAGAATTAGACAGAACTTGATTAGCATTTTAAAATGCAACTGGTCTGCCAAGTCATATCTTGGTCTCCGGTTTCACAGGCTTTTTACGTTTCGTGGACATGTGAATTTAGAATTTCTAACCTTTTTCTTTTATCACATAATGGTTTACACAAAAAGTTTGTACAGTAAAAATACTAAAAACACATAAAATGATAAAAACACTTTATTTAAAGAACACATTAAAATAAACTGTGTATTATGTTTTATAATTTTTTTGTGTATCAAATCTTACATAATCCCTGAAGATCTCCCATCCTTTTTTCCTCTTCAGTACTGCTTTTAGCCGTTTATTATGTAGTAAAATTTCTGGTATCTGATATCATGTTGGTTGGTATGTTCTGTAGTAACGAGTAAAATTCGAATTTACCATGAGGAAACTTGTCTTTATAGCTAAGTGTATAATATACCAAACAGATTTAAATACTATATTGGTCTTAGAACTGTGCGTTGTAAAATACTTCCAGTATTGTCCTAAATTCCGGAAAAAAAATCCGTAAAAAATATCAATTCAAGAAAGCCTTAACGGGTTAAAAGTTTTTGACCCAGTACTTTATCTTATTGCTATAAGAATTTTAAATATGGAACTTAAAAATAATGATATCAAATTTTAAGTGACGCTATATTATTAATTTCACCATTTTATTTATTTTTATTTATAATTGCATGCGTAAGAATTATGTTACATTTAAAAGGATGCATAAAAATTTATTCCTTGATGCTTTATCATTAACATCTTTCATAAATTGAAAATATGAGTTTTAAAAGATATGATATCAAAATTTAAGCAATGTCTTGATGTAACTTTAAACAATTTGTTTTAAAATTCAATTTTAATTGTTTTCGGTTTGGTTAAATATATTTACACATCTAATCAAAACTTTTAATTTTCCAATACAAAGTTAAAATTATCACTCTCACTGAGCTTATACAATGCACTTTAATGTATTTATATGAATAAATTGATTTATCTTTTGTGCCACGCTATCCAAAATCAAATGTAAAATTTATGTAAATGATTTCTTTGTGTCATAATATCCATTTGCATACATTTCGCTTAGTTTGGATACAATGACACAAAGAAATCATTATACCTTTGTATTAATTCGGTTTATATCGATGTATTAATATGGTTTACTACTAAAGGAAGATTTTATATTAAAATATTTGTATTATCGTAATTAAAATTCGTTTTCAAGAACCGCGTCCTCAATTACAAAAAATAAAATAAAATAAATGAATAAATAAAAAAGGGCCTTAAGATAAAAGTTATAGTTAATATATAAGTAAAATTTATTTATTTATTTTTTTTGTGTGTGCTGCCTGGATAGAAAAGAAATATCCAGTATCGTTGAATTAAAAAAAAAAAAAAAAAAAAAAAAAAAAAAAAAAAAAAAAACTAATGCAAAACTTAGTAATGTTTGTCCAAATAAGTTTCTATTATTTCAGTTAGTCTAGCGTATTTATGAGGATCTATTAACATTAGTAAATATATTCTATTCCTTCTTATTTTTATGTAAAATTCTATTTTTTGTTATTTCTGTTTTCTTATTCTCAAATTCGTTTGCAAAAATCATTTTTTTTCTTAAATGAAGCTTGTTATAAATATTATAGAGCCATGTTTATATAACTTGCAGAAAGTTTAACTTTCGAGCAAACTTTTTTGAAGATTGTTGTAAAAATTATATTTTTATTGAATGCTCTGGGCAAGATTTTTGTTGAATTAAAAAAAAAAATCATCAAAAAGTAATTTTTTTTATAACTTGCATACTCTTTCTTTAAGAATTTTTAGTTAATTATTAGAATTTCATTACTTAAATTAATTTTTATATGTTTTGTTTAAGTTTGTTTGTAATCCGTTTTTCTGGATTAAATGTTCCAACCGGCCCACCTCCGTCGAAGAGTTTTTCCTCTTGCACACATGGTCATTGTCTATGACAATGCAATATCATGTAGTTTGAGAGTCATATCTTATCAGGAAGAGGCTTAAGGGGCAAAAACATTCCTTTACATTTTAGATTGGTATCACATATCTAACAAACCTATTTTACGAACATTTTTTTAAAAGCTCATGATCAGCATTTTCAGGCCAGTTCTTCATCAAGTTCCTGAGACAATTTTTTTTTACTTTTTTGTTTGAAATAACATATCTAAGGAAGCAATTTTGTTAAAATTTGGCACACAAGCTCATTTCTATACTTTACATTGCATATTCATTTATTTTCATGCACGTATATCATTAATTAAAGGGTCAGAGACCGGGACTTCCTTACCCTTTTTGCTTGATCACATAAAAATTTTGATTAAATGTGTGGCTCTGAAGTTTTAAAAGTTATAGTATTTCTTATTTTTGTGTTATTTATGTCGATAAAAAATAAAACTAGCGCATAAATAATACTTGAACTCATTTATATTCCGGAATCGCGAAAAAATTATTTTCTATAATTTATAAAACAAAACATTAAGAAGAATATTTTAGCTTCAGATTTTTCAAAAAAAAGTTACTTTAGGTTGATGTGTCTCAAAATTTAATTTCTAGTTCTCAGCAAGTCCTAGTTATGTCAGCCAATAATATTCTTTCTGCTCTTTTTAAAAATTTTAAATTGAAGATTTTACGAGTTAGAGTTTGTGGACATATCTTAGCAAAATATCACAAACCTGTTGAATCTCAAACAAAATATATTACATTTATGCTTCTGAAAACTACAGTATGAAAAAAAATCTAAGAAAAATAAAATCAGTTTTAGGAATATTAAAAATAGACTTATAGAAAAATTGTGAAGTTTTAAGCAGAAATTAATAGAAAAGCTTTCAAATATTCGTGTTTCTCAAAGCGCTTATAATTTGCATGTACCTTGTCATTAAAAATATGAAGTTTTGAATGTGTTTCTGGAGAACATCTCATTTCAATCCTTTCATCTCTGTAGGATTGGGATATTACTGGTAAAATTAATCCAGTTTTAACTGAACATTAAAAAAATTAGGTATTTATTGATTAAAAAATGGAAAAGGGTAAAATCCTGGAATATGTATAACCTTCATATGTTTTCCAATAAATATTCGATAATCGTTCATAAATATTTAGAGACTATTTATTATTATTAATTTATTATATTTATAATATTACTTTATTTCAATGAATACGCATTGAAATAAATCAAATACAACTGTGCAATGATATATATTGTATAGTTATTATAATCCGTATTATAATAGGGTGTAAACAATTGTTATATTAATTCAACTATTATTAGACAAAAGAACATATTATACTTTCTTATCTATTCATTATTAATATTTCACACGGTTTAGTAGCAAAATTAATATGTTAACAGTATTTCAGTTTATGGTATAAAAGTGTTTTAAGTAAATAAATATCTGAAAATTGCCTCTCTAGTTAATAAATGTAATGGCTTCAAACTTTTCATACATTCATAAAACCATCACAACATAAATACCTGTCAAACTTGCCTGCTCGTGTCCAGAATTCATTTTGTGTTACTACTAGTGGAGATTTTCCGGATGTATAAAAATAACATATCGGGGGAACATACATGTATGAATATATAGTATATTTCAAGCTTTTGTTTCAAATGCTAGTTTTCAAGTATGCTTTAAAGAAACTCGAGGGAACTCATTGTTAGATTCGAACCTTTCGGCTATTAAAAAATGTTTAGCATAATTTTCTTTATTTGTAACGTTTCTATAGGTACTTTTCTAATTTAGAAAGATTCAAATACTTTAATTTTCTCGTACTTTGCAAAATATATTAATTAATGTGTTTTCCGCCTTTACTTTTTTTTTCTTAGGTTCGAGTTAACTATTTACATTAGAATAAGGCTTTGATTTTCATTTTGATAAACCCCCATTTTCAAATTGTAATAATGAATGTTTCGTAAAATAAACAAAACAGATTTTTAACAGATGATAAGAAACATTTACAGAGTTCCTTAACATACTTTTCTGACATTTTAAATCCATTTAATATTTCTTTGAGATAAAACGTGCCTTTAAAACCATATAAAACTCACTTACATGAATAAAATTTTATTTCAGTTTAGTGGATTTGTATGCTCTTATCGAATTTTAAACAATACAGGGACTATATTTTGTGGCATTAATGATTATAAAGTACTTAGGAGATCCCTATAACGTAAAATAGATAAGAAAAATTGTAAATATCTTAAGCGCAAACTATAAAAAGATGTATTTATCAATTAGAATAATTTTGTTAAAATTAATCTAGTATAAAAAGATGATTTGATAAGCAACAATTTTCTATTAATCAAAATGAAATTGCAAGCATAGTTAATAACCTGAACTTGCATTTCATTTTCTCATATTTCACAATGAAAAATAAAATACTGAATACTTAGCAATAAAAATGTTGCAAAATACAGGGAATCCAAACAAGCTTGCAACACATTCTAATTTTCTAATTGTTAGAGATAAGTAAAATGTAAATTTTAAAGATATAAGTATGGTAAAAAATAAGGTTATAGGAATGAAATACTCTTGCCATTAATTTTCATAAAGACACACTTTTAAATATTTTATACCACCTCCAGTAGAGAAAACTGTTCAGTTAAAAAAATTCTTTTGCTGCAACAAGATTGTTACAAAAACTACCTAACTTTATCTTTAAATTGGAAGAATTATGGTTAATTGAAATTTTACCATTGTGATTTGATGCTATATTTCAAATTAGAAATACATATCTATGAGGTATTCTATGAAAGAGGGAATACGGACGATATTAAGCATGCAGTTGATATTAAATAGTAATCTATGCTTTCAACAATGTTGATGCTGAAATATTTTAAAAGATATTAGCAGAAGATCTCGGTTATATGTTTCAGTCGAAAAAACATGTTTTGAGATTTCTGTGATTTTCAGTTTTTTTTAATTGCGTGTCTGTTGTTTAATAATTTATTTGTCTCTTTAAATTATCTTTGTCAGTATAATGGATTGTTTCGATTGTTTGTGATACAGCATATTTGAACTTGTTTAGATCTAAAAGAAACCACCAACAGTCGCTACATGATCTTTATTTTAATTCAAGAAATCACGTCATTTTATACGACACACAAAAGTGCTATAGAGTAGATTTTTTTATTCCATTATAATGCAGTCAATATCTAAGATTTAGGTATAAAGCATTTTGCAATGAAATTTTGCATCAATATAAATAAATAAAGTAATATTAATAATATTTGACTAAGTTTGTTTTGTCTGGCGGCATAAAAATTTTAAAAGATCTCAATATTTGAAAATGTATGCTAGGACAATGTCATTAACATAATTTTATTTTCAGAATTATTTTGAGCATTTTTGGAGTTTGCATTGCTAACTTATCTCCCACAGGTAAACAATTGCAGATATTTCAATATTTTTGGAATACACTGTATATAACATAGAATGTCTTTTAAACTACTTTTGCAATTTTATTTTCTGGATTATTACCGTAGCTTTTCGTAACATGTCATACTAAATGCGAAAAAGCGTACAAATTTATAGATTTAGCCGAATATGTTTAGAGAACTTATCTTTGTAAATTAATGTAAACAGCGCATCGCAATAAATAATTTCAAGATTTTCCAAACACATTACAAAAAATATTTTGTTTGTAATTCATTTTAATTAATTTTTATGAAAAAGAATTTTACTAATATAATATCAAACAATAATGAACAGTAGAATCGCTGACAAAATCTAAAACACATTAACCTTTATAAATCTTTAAAAATATACTATAAATAAAATTCATTGAAAAAGAATTGTTTGCTGTGTAAATTTTCATTTATTATTTTCGTTTAACATGTGGCCTTGTTTATACTTGTAATATACTTATATCTAAAACAAAACTATAAATAGTATTCAACAACCTAAATGAAACATACGATGTAAAAATTCTATAATTTATTTATTGAACAACACGACCATGTATAACGTAATTTTCTTTTGTTAAAGTTAATCAGATCTCTATTAGCTGATTTTTTTGTGTCTAACCATTTTAATTATTCTCTCTAATGATATCATAACTATTCTAATTTAAAATAAAATAAAATAATATATTTAAACATATAAAGATTGTCCAAGGTAAAGGGATTTCGGCAATATGCGTTTTATAAATTGCATTGTCTTTTACCTCTATTTTTTAAGCTTGCTATATATTCACAAAAGAAAATATAACAAAAAGCCCAACCCGAATTTTCGACCATAGCAAACAATTTTTTCATCGGATAAAAGAAAAACTCTTATATGTATTTTCTTCGCTGAAATTGTATTTTTCGAAGAATATAGTTTCCCTGTTTCATGTTTTTTCTTTAAAGCTAGAAATGTATTCAACTATTTATGTTCATGAAATAAATATAGGAACAAACACGAAAAACATTATTCAGAGTTAACTTTGTTCTTCCGAAACGCTCATGCTTAAATGACATTAAATGATGTCTGCAAGTAAAAAAATATGTTTTACCTTCGCTTCATGCCAAACCTATCAAACAATACCTTTTTTTGTCGTAATAAAAATATTTTATTTAAGTGGATTTTTGAAATTGCAGAATTTTTTTTTAGAAGAACACTTTATTTTTAGTTTCGAGGTTTTTTGAAGTATCTCTTATTTAAGCAGGTACGGAAATAATTCTTTAGAAGTTTTTAAATGCAATTTAGATAGATAATGTAAAGACAAAAACAAAATTATGTTTCTTTGGTTGTAAAAGCTTTCTTTTGGGGAAGATACGTAACAGCATATTTTAGTATGATAATATCCAATTATTTACTAAAACAAATACGAGGGAAAACTAAGTGAAGATAGTTGAGAAATTATCTAGTAAGGTTATCTTAACTTAAAAAGTTCTTTCGCCCTGTGCTGGGAAGAAAAGATAGCTTTCATATTCCTTGTTTTTAAAAATACAGATTATTTTATTCAAACACGTGTAGCTTCAATTAGAGGAACCTGATTATAGAAGATGCAATACTAGATTCCATCAGTACTGAATATAATTGAGAATATTGCCAAATTAATAAGCTATATCCAAGTTGGCTTCATTTAGAGCAATTTATGACTGGTCGTCAAATTTGGCGATATCTTAAAGTGTCAACCATTAAAAAAAAACAAAAACATAGTGGATGAAGCTAAACAATGAACTTGGTTGAGTTGGTTAGTATAAGTCCTTCACGAATGCTCAGTCACATCGAAATCGTTTAATGTTTACGAGTGCTGTCGCATTACAAAATTCAGATTGTTTCAAAATGTCAGACATCCAAAATTTTTTAAGATACAGAAAAAATCTCTGGAATCCCTGTATTAGGATAAAGCAATTAAAAGAAAAAGCTTTTTCAATTGCCCATTTTTGTCTCAATTTTTTAAATGGCTGCATTTTAAAAGAAGATGGCTTATGAATCTGGTTAAGGAACTCGCTATGGCACTTGGTATGTCCTGTACACTTGCTTAAACACATCCAAATCGGTTAATAAATATGCGTTCTATCGCATGACAAAAATCAGAGTGTTTCAAATTGTCGGGTGTTTCAATGTTCGGGGGTCAGAGTGTTTCAAATTAATTTATAGGGTCTATCCTACAAATTACTGCTGCATCTTGGTCATTTTTTAAGGTAAAGTCGAGTAAAAAATGCGTCGTAATACTTGTATTAAGCTCAAACACACAAGAAAGAAAACATTTTTTTCAAATTCTATTTTTTTGTTCCTCTTTTAAATTTAATTTTTAAAATAGTCGCTATTTTGAAACAAGACGGTGGATGAAGATGTCTAATGAAATCGCTCGAGGCCTTGGTATGTCCTATACACATGCTTAGTCTCATCTAAATCATTTAATACACGCAAACACGCGTGGT
Source organism: Maratus speciosus (assembly GCA_963932465.1). Classification (NCBI taxonomy): domain Eukaryota; kingdom Metazoa; phylum Arthropoda; class Arachnida; order Araneae; family Salticidae; genus Maratus; species Maratus speciosus. The sequence continues at coordinate 349,813,613 of OZ010788.1, read as the reverse complement.
ATCGCATGACAAAATCCCCATTCTTTCAAAATGTCAGCTGTACTAGAAATTCAAACTGCTAAATCTCAGTCATTTGCCAAGGTAAAGACGCAACAAAAAAGGCTCCGAAATACACATATCAAGGTAAAATACTTAGGAATTTTTTGTCAATTTAAAAAAATCAGATATATCTACATATAATAAAATCCGAGTGCAGAGAAGTGTAGGTAACCGTGCCGGTGCGAATCGACCGTAGCTAAACGCCATGTACGGCTTAATGAAAATGATATGCTAACATATGACAGCTAAATGATAATTTCTTCTACTTGAAATCATGTGTGTTCAGCATATTTTCACATAAATCATGCATATCATATCCATTTATAATGTATTATGTTCTAAATTAAAATTATAATATTATAAATACAGAAACCAGATCTAAACAAGCGACACTGTTGTCATCCAGAATCAAATTCCAGTAAATCTACGAACAATGAATGACTCTTTAAACGCTTTATTTAAAAAAATTACAGGTCGTTGCTGCTCTTAAAATATTTGTAAAAGTATATTAAAACCTTTAAATGTTTTAACTTTTTTTAAAACCTTCAAAAACTATCCAGTTATGTTCTAATTTAAAATAGGAGGCTATTCCATCTACGTCATGATCACGTGGTCAAAGCAAAAACTTCTAGCGTAAAGAAGGTAAAGCTTCGTAGACGCAATGTAAATCCCCGCCATACAGTGAAACAGTTCATGAGGAAAGCAGTAGTAGGATCCCTTCTTATCAGTAAGAAGTTCTTTTGGTAAATTACCGGTACCACATGACTTTTTTTCCGCCTCAAACCCAGATTTGGAAAATAGTCCAAAGTTTATGTTACTTGCCTCAGTGTCACTGAGGACGGTATGCTATAAGCTACCGAACCAGCATGCTTAAAATTTAAAATCATTGATGCTTTTAACGTTGATATTTTTACATTTTTATTATATTGCACGAAGCTCCCTCTTAAAACTAGAAAGACGGCGAGCGGTCATTTTGACCGCTACTAAAAGAATAGATTGCTTTTCGAACCAGAATTTTTTTTATAAACCTAGTTTAAAAGGTAAAAAGGAAAAAAACAGTTAAATAAATAAGTTAACTATTTAAAATAAAAATTCTGGTGCGAAATATTTTTTTATAAAATATGAACAAAATTCCCCGTCTTTCTAGTGTTAATAATTATGGTGCCCATACTTAGTCACCTCCATATCGTTTATTATCGAGTGCTATCGAGTGCTATATCGCGTGCTATCGAGTGTCAAAAATCAGATTGTTTCAAACAGACAATCATCCTAGAAATTTTAAGTGCTATATCTCAGCCATTCTTTAATATAAGGACGAAACAAAAACTACTCCTGAATTCCTGTACCAATATCAAATGCTTAAGGGGAAAAAATCAATTTGCAATATTTTTGCACATCTTTTTAAATTTTCAAACTATTAAAAAGATTTAAATGGCCGCCAGTTTGAAACAAAACTGCGAATGAGCTGGCTAATGAACTTGGTCTAAGACAAAGTCTAATGAAATATATGTGAACTCTGATAAGCCACTCGCGGGAATATTATTAGTAGATTTGAAGAGTTTCCATGTATGTCGAAATAAGAAAACTTTTTCCAAATGAAAGGGGCTCCAAAAATTATTCTATGCTTCCCCTAGATTCAGAGGTTAATCGGTACCTGGTCTAGACATTGGTATGTTTCGTAGACAGTCAGATTCAAACCGGTTCGGTTCATAAATACGAGAGTTACGGGCTGACAAATGTTATATATATATATACATATATATCATCATTTGAACCGAGGTTGGTTTTGGGGTCTTAATGTCATGATCGATGAAAATATAACAAAATTTTCCGGCATTACTTTCCTCTGTATGGCTGCAATAGTTAACTGCTTACTTTTTGAAATGATAGCTATCCAAAAATATCTCGAAACTTTAAAAAGTTCAACTTTAAATTAAATATTAAATACAGACCAAGTCCAAATTTTATAATTGTATACAAACAACTAACTCATTAGAAAGATCTTGAACAGAACTCTAGTCTCTGTATCAGAAGAGCACCTTTTATTTACTCATTTTTAAACACTGAAAACTCGTGAATTACAATAGAAATTTACATTCAACGCAAATCAAACTTTAATTCAGGCTACAGGTGAATTGCTGAAACCTGTGGTTTCTCAGCATTAGCTTTTCCCAGCCAAAGTGTTTTATTAAACACTTAAGCTCTAAAATGTCGAAATAAGCATACTTCCGTATTAATATTAAAGGAAAAGATTTCAAGAAAAGATTTTCTCTTTAAAACTCTAACATATCATTGAACCCAAACAGATTTTTATTTTTGAAAGAATAATTGACAACTGAATTTAAATCATTTTTTGGTTTCAATATTGGCTTCTTAAAAATCCGCAATTTTTTATATTATGTATTAGGACATTCTAATAATATTTTTTTTTCGTCTAGGTCAATCAAAAGAAGTTTTCATGTTACTAAACTAATGACATTTTTAAAGAGAAATGTCATATCCTTTTTAAAGATTAATATTTATATATTTTGACTTGAAGAACTATGAAGTGAAACATATTGCAACATTCGTTTCATAATAATTGTGTTGTAATGTGTAATATCATAATTATATGTTTATTTTGAATTAAAAAAAATGAAATTTTACCATTCTTATATGATTTAAAGATAGAATATTTCAATAAAAGGTTTTTCTGACCTTTAAAATATTTTTTTTTAATTTCAAAGGATATCTGAAAACACAAATAAAAACATTTCTTTGGTAAAATTATTGGTTTCTAAAATGTGCGTCTTAATTCAATGTTCATGTTAACATTTTAAATACGAGGAGAGGCAAACACTCTTTGGGATGAGATCGGGTGAGCAAAGTGACCATTAAGATGTGAAAGGCTGGTAGTTGATAATTAAAACTGTTTTCGATGCATGCGTGAATTCCTAAATGCTCTATTTTACGTTTGTTTATGTTGCTATTTCTAGGGATACATGATTATTTCAATACCAATTATTCTTTTCCCAAGGGAACTTGATATTGCGATGGAAAAGAGGTTGGTGTTACTATTTATTTTTTTCGAAATATTGTCATTGTGACCGTAATTGTAAGAGTTTGATTGTTGTTCTTCACGGTATACTTAAGCTCCTAAAATATCTGCATCAGAATTTGAATCCAGTTTCCTTGAATCTTCAACATTGCGATCAGTATGTACTCCTATATTCGGCAAGATTTTTATAAGCACTCTGTATGTATATATATATATATATATATATATATATATATAACCATTAATTAAACATTAATGACCAGCAACAAAAACTGTAAAATTATTAATAAAATGACATTAACAAATACAGTTCCCCCCAACACACTTAACATAGATTCCAAAAACATAGTAAAAAACAGCAGAAATTGAATAAAATAAATGTAATGATGGAAATTGTAGAACTTAGACAGAATCATCGGGTCCCAAATGCCTTAAGTTCCACAAATAAAATGTGTGGTTCCATCTTCATATTAGCCATAACTTAGCTAAAGAATATGAAATTGATACTACCACACACACAAAACCAAGAAATAAACCATTGAACACCAATTAAGTTCAAAATGAAACAAGATTAAAAATGATAGAGGAAAAAAAAATTACCAAATTAAAATCCATACTGTCATAGCATTAGGTATAACAAATACACTCATTATGCATTTTATTCTCATTTGAGACAGTATACTATTAGAAATTAATATGATATTGCCCTGAGTAGGGTAAAATTTAAATACAAGTTAATCGTTAACTTTATTAAATAGTAATGAATATGAATAAATTTAATATGAATTGATAAATATATAAATATGGCTACACCATTGTACATATAAAAGTATCGAATCAACATCCATTATAAAATGTGTATTAGCAACGTAGTTATAAATCAAATTCCTCATTTTTTTTTTTAATTAACCATTGCGTATTATCCAGACAAAGCCACCCTGCTTCGTACTCTTACATCTACCCACCCAATCGTCCTATAATATTTTTTTTTTATTATTTTACAATTTTTAATTTTTTATAATTATTTTCTTATTTTATATATTTTTTGTAATTTTATTTACGCATGGGTTAATTTGTTTTTTAAGCCTTTTTAAGTACTAATTATATATTAAAGAATATATGATTTTTTTTTTTTTTTTTTGGAAAACCAAGATTTAATGCATCATAAATTAGTTTTTTAATATTATTGTTAATTAGATGAGAAGAACATAAACACTTCATTCTATATAAATGATTAAGGATTATATTACGATATACAGAATTATGAAGACAAGATTTAAATTTGGTAAATGTATTAACATTGAATTTAAATTCTTTACGTTTTTCATATAGATCAGTTATTGTTTTGTTTTCTCTTATTGTAATTTTAAGATCTAAAAAGTTAATTGTATTGTTAGATCGGAGGTTTTTACGTTAATTCTAAATTAGTAGGATAATCTACTGGAAATTGAGAAATATTAGTATGACCAGTGGCAATTAAAATTATGTATATATTAAATCCTAATGAAATGATTAATGAAACGACTGATTACGTTTTACGGCAATTTCTCCTAAAATATGGATAATTATGCGGTGAAATTGTCACCAAAAAATCCGTATTAAGCCGCAGATCTCAAAACTGGTATTAGAATTTTAAAATTTTAATTACTTTTTGAGATATTAATTATTTTCTAATTTCTCTATTGATGGCATCCAAATTACTTAAATTGTGTGAAAAAAGGAAGAAAAGGAGGAAACTAAATGTATTATTAGATTTCTGTTTCGTCCACTATTTTCAAATTAATATTGAAATTATCTTTTATTTAAATCGACAGTGAAGATAATATTGCGATTAAATTATAACTTTCAAGAAAATTTGAAAAAAAAAATCACAAAATATTAATAATAAGTTAATCATAAAGTCTTATTTAGTTTAATTAAATTTTCATTATTTCATGAGATATTTTTTCCCTATTTTAGAAAGGTTATTATTTCGTATGGCTGCCAATCGTAGAAACAGTGCAAAGAATAATATTTCTTTACACGTGAAAAAATTTATTTACACGTGACTATTTAAAACAGAAAAAAATCAGAATTAAATTATTACAAATTATTACAAATTGAAAATAACGTCACTAAAATTGTACTTACAATGACTATTAAAAGAGAAAGAAAACTTTAAAATAATAAATTCATTACTATGTATTAAAAGCAATAAATGCGAGAAATAACGTCGTATTAAAATGGGCAAGTAATAATACTGCCAAAAAGTTTAAATTTTAAAATATATTTACATTTATTTCATATTTCGAGATGAATTTTTTAACGTTTGTCGTCATTTCTAAGGCAGAGCATATAATAATATTTCCGTTCTAACAACAGACGGTTTTCACGTGAATATTAAAAGAGAAAGAAATCTTTAAAATGATAAATTCATTAATATGCGTTAAAAACAGGAAATGGGAGTAATTACGTCCTATTTAGAATGGACAAATGAAAATATTGACGAACAGTTAAAAATAAAAATATATACATTGGTTTTCAAAAATTAAAGAAAAGCAACAAAAATAGCGATTACTCAAAATGTTACCTGTAGATTTTAATAAAAACTGAGTCACAATACACAACATATAGAAAGGAATAAATTAACATTAAAAGAAATTACTAGACGATCGTAGTGTTTCAGAAATTAACACAATTATAAAATAAACAAAATAAATGTGTCAGTTTGGTACCTTTAATATGGAGTGTGATCACCCCTAGAAGAATTTCAGAGCATACAGCGATGTGTGATGCTGTCAATTATGCGATCGATAAGTTCCCTGGGAATTGCGAGCCATTTCTCTTGTAAAGTAGTTGTAAGCGTGGCAAGGGTATGAAGAGGGAGATTGATAGCTGCAACACATATCCGTAAATCATCCCAAACATGGCCGTTGGGATTCAAATCCGGTGATCAAGCTTGCCATTCCATGAGCTGAATTATTTGGTACTGAAGATAATCTTCCACGATGCGAACCCTCTGCGATCTAGCGTTGTCATCCTGTAACAGGAAATCATTACATAATGCGCCGGAATAAGGGCGAAAATAAGCATCAAGAATTTCATATCTATACACGTGAGCATTTACAGTTCCATGTGGAAAGATTTGGAGGTCTGTACGTCCACCCAAATAGTTACCACCCCAAACGCAGACACTGCCTCCCCCATATGAACGTCTTTCACGAAAGTTTGATGGATGATAGCATGTTCCCTGCACACTCCAAATCAAACAACGCCTCCTATCGTTTTGGAGGTTAACAGAGACTCATCCGTGAAGAGAACACGCCTGCATTGATCAGCGGTAGAGTGGACATGTTGATGTGCCCACCTTAAACGTTCCCTCCGGTGACATGATGTGAGCGGCACACAAATGGAGGTCGCCTCAAGTAAAGACCACTTCCATGAAGCCTTCTGCGCACAGTAGATGTTGATACCAACTTTCCAGTGGCTGCAACAAGGGAGGCTCTAATGCGATAGGGGGTTGCTGTTCTATTCCTTCGTACACACAACTGCAAATATCGGTCATCGGTGCTTGTCGTAACTCTTGTCCGTCCTTGGCTGAAACTTCTGGAGACCAAACCAGTGGTATGAAATTGTTGCCAAAACCTATGAACAACAGAAGGTCTCATATTTAGAAATCTGGCCACTTCTGTCTGACTTTGAACTGCCTCCAATCTTCCAACAGCTCTATATCGCAGTTATGTGGGCAAATGATACCTCGAGATCATACTAATGAATTGGCTATCTCAGTTTTCTTATCTCATAATCACCGCGATAACTGCAGCCATACTCTCTAGCATGCATTTTTATGTTCCTTACAGATGACGCAATCAGAGTGCAGCGTAATTTGCAAAATTTGTAAATACACGTAATACACGTGTAAATACAATAAAAAATAAAATTTGTAATTTTATTCAACATCGTTTAGTTAACAACATATCCAAATTTCATATGGATAGGTTTCTTTTTGAACGAGTTATCGCTCTTTTTATGATTTTTCCTTAATTTTTGAAAAACAGTGTATATGCGAGACTTCAATTCCAAAGATTTGTTTTGTGAGTGTGTGTTCCCATAACAACAAGATGAATTAAATTTCAATAAAAATAATGACGAGTTTGTATAAGTTCATGGAGGCTACACACTTTTAAATTAAATGATGTATGTACCCATGAATCATAAAAGAGAAAAAAAACTTAAAAATAAATAAATTACTGCATGAGAACTGCATTTAATTGTGAAAATTACGTCATATTTTAAAATGAAACATTTAAAACGATTTTCATTCCGAAGAACTTTCACGTGACGTCACATGGTATAAAAGTAGTAAGGCTAGCAAATTTATTTGTATATTACAGCACTTGATGCAGCATAAATACAGGTAAATGTCTGCGCAAAATACTTTAAATGAAAATTCGACAAATACATATTAGAAAATTTGGATATTCTTTTCAAGTAATATAAACAATATGCAATGTAAAAAGAAAATAAAAATATCCATGATTCTGTATCAACATACAGAAAAGAATTCATCAATAAGCTAGACATGTTCCTAAAAATATCCGAAACTCGATCGAACCATATAATATAAGAGCAAACACAGTGGTTTTCAATACCGTGGTTCTGAAAGCTATTCCCACGCAGACGGAATTTTTTTAACCTCGAACCTAAAAGAAGAATATTGTTCATAACGTCTTTATAAACGTTAGAAAGATAGCGACATTTTAACGTACGATTTTATACAAGCTGATTTTGAAATGTGTAATTGGTCTTACTTATCAAGCCCACAGTCATCAGTTTTTACGGCAATGATGGATGAGGCCATGGTAACAGAAAAATGACCTATTCAAACGGAGAAACATGGCAACACAATTACAGAAGATAGCCACAGCTATGGGAATAATATCATTCAATCTTCTTTAACCTGGTAATATTTTTTAAACAGGGCACATTAGTACATTTTTAGAGGCTGCGAAGCCTGAACGGGGGTTGGCGGGCGCAGCTCACAGAGGACTGAGATCCCTAGTATGAGTATAATTTTTTACTTTTATTTCAAAATTATTGAACAAAATAGTCATTTATTAAATTCAAATTCACAATTACTCTAATTATTCCTTTACTGATTTCAATAAACATATTTTGCAATAATAATAATAATATTGATAATTATAATAACAATAATAATCTATATATTTACAATGATGATGATGATAATAACAATAATAATCTATGCATTTTAAGTGATAATAATAATAATAATAATAATAATCTATATATTTAAAATTATGATAATAATAATACTAATTATAATAACAACAACAAAAACAATAATAATAACAATAACAGCGATAACGATAATTAAAATGATATTGAAAGTATAATATATAAAAGCAATTGGTTTATAAAAAAATTCAATATCATTTGTAAGGTTATATTTTTATATTATGTATATTGGTAAAAGTAATTAACTAAATATAAACTATAAGATAATAATAAATTAAAAAATAAACTATAATAAATTAAAAAATGCTAGAAAATTTGCTTATTATATTAATCATTCAAAGATAAAGAATAATTATAAAATCAAGATACATTAATATCTATAAACTAAATTGTTCGGTGATTTCAACTGAAAACGGTATGAAAATAAAGAATTCGTCATACGAAAATATGTATGGTTTATTGACTTTAATGAATGACTGAAAAAAGTTCAAATTTTTTGCTACGAGTTTCTTTTCAAGGATGACTTTACTTGGGTTTTCAAAAAACCTAGAAGGCATTATATATTTCTATGAACCACAAAAATGTTAACTCAAGCGAAAATAGTAAGGCTTTTATTCTGTTTTAAAATCTTCAAGTATGCCATATTTTTAACCTGAAATGTCACTGTATGTTAATCTGTACCTTGGGAAAAATGTTATACATCTTTGAAGAAACTCTTGGAATATAAATTTCGCTTAGACTGACGTAGATATTTTATTTATTTATTTATTTATTTTTTGTATTCTTCAAATGCGCTTTAAATTTTTTAGAATGCATCAAAATTAGAATTGTTTTATATTTTAGAATATCGAAGATTTCACGTTAAATAGCTGCTTATTTTTTAACGGAATGTTTGATTCCTTAAAATCTGAATGTGTTTATACTTTACAAGTAAAAGTTTGTTTTTAAATGCTGTAGGTACCATTCAATGTAACAAACTCGGGAACACGAGTTTTCTTTTCTTTTTTTTTTCTTTTGTAACAATGTCCGATTGATAATGATAAACTATTTTGGAAAATACTTTTAATAACAAGTAAAAGAAAAAGAAGAAAAACGTTACTTATCCTAGGTAAAATCACAACTTCATTAAAAGAAGACAAATCATTTATTCAAAGAATTTGGTAATGTTTGTTTTTTGCGTTTTTCCTTTATGAAATCATTAATGAATAGTTCATACTAAGTAATTTTGCATACCCCGTTCCTAACATTCAACGCGCTTATAGTTTTCTATTTGTTCCCATATTTTTAGGTAATTTTCAGTTTTCCTCAGTTTTGCAGCTATAAGAATGGCTTTTTCTATTGTCATCTAGACCAGTGTTCCCATTGGGCTACTTTTTTGAAATTCAGATTTCTTGATTGGCACCACTTTTTTGAAATAGTAAAATTTTACTTGTTTCCGCCTCAATAAATGTGCCATTAAATAAGGCACATTTTAACGATTTCAAAAAAGTTGTGCTAATCAGAAATCAGAATTTTAAAAAAGTAGCCCACTGGCTACACTGATCTAGACCACAGAACCCTCTTTCTTCATATCATCTGGGATACTTTCATTAGGGAGTTTCTAATGATTTCAATTGTCACTTTCTTCAACTTTACAAAACCTGCACTAACAAAGTAATTTTTATTTGTGGCAAGTGTATTCGATTACACACTTCGATTTTGCTGTATAACTGAGCGTCGCTTTCATTTGATCCTTATCACGAATTGCATTATGGGAAAAGTGACAGCAGTACCTGGTAAAACTGATCACACAAAACGATTGATTTTAGTACGGAATTGGATATAGGTCCGTGGCTTATATCGATAGCACTGAGCGATTGATTAGAAAAAGTACGATTACATTAAGCGACAGTCATTGTAATGTATAAAATGGTTTTTCGGACAATAAAGTAGGAAGATAAATCGTGCATCAAACATAGATTTCGAAACACTTTCCAACACTTCCAGAATACTCTAACAATAATTTGCTGTTTAATAAGGTAAATACCTAGGTGATTGTTTTATAAAACGCATACTACGTTTGAAAAACTGAATTTAGCAATTCTCGTTTATAGCCGTAAAATCTATTTCAATAATTTTTAGGAAAATACTTGAATTATTTTCTACAGTCCTATCAATTACCTACAGATTTTTATACACACCACGTATTAAGGTCAAATTTAATTTAGGCAAAACACTTCCTTAAAACTACTGAAATCACACATATGAAATGACCATCGATAATCGGTTCCTATTCTGTTGTTTGTGCGATCCTGTATATGATTTTCTTTCTATTTTACAAGTATCTATTAATATGTAAAATATAGTTCAGCTTGAAAATACATAACTCAATTATAAACCACCTTTAAACAAATTCCCCTTATATTCAGTAATACTTATAATTCCTTTGTGTAGCCCCATATATGATCTATGGTATTGATACATACCCTTTAATATGCAAATTTAATTAAACTTAAAAACGCATATCATAACTGAAAACGCATTTCCAGAAATTGCCTCTAATGGACAGTACTTCGCTTAAAGTACTGAACCCGATATTTTTTGTGCGTACTTGTAAATGAATGATACATGCAACGAACGCATATCATCTGAAACCAGTATCTTATAGTAAGCCTCAGTAATATATATCAATTTCGTTATATTTGAAAGATTGTAGCAGAGCTAAAATATGGTGCAGAATGGCTGTCCCCGTACACCAGAAAACAGCAAAATTCTTTTATGTGGCCCAGTAAAAATACTTATCAATTATACTTATAATAATAATGCTTATCAATTTCACTTTGTTTGAAATGATCTAACATTATTAAAATGAACTTAATCGATTTTTTCCCAATGAAGGTAATGAAACGGAATACTTTTGACCGTACATGTAAATGAACATAATATACTGTGCACTTAATTTTGAATAGAGATCGTGCTATAGAAAACGTCAATAGTATACCAAAAAATTATCGGTGTTTAGGAATGTGTTTAGGAGTGTTACAGCTTGGACAGACGGACAGACAAACCGAAGTCATAAACACTTTTCAACTTTTTTGGAAAGCGTTAATAATTTTAAAATACAAAAAAAATGTGACTGTTCATATTTTATATGAATATATTCATAAACACATGAAATAAGCTGTGTTTAAAATAGCAAATGATCTTTAAAATGTTCGCAGTTTATTTGTCACAAGGAGATAGATATAACTATCTTAAATTTGTGGTAAACATTAAATTTCGGATATCAACATCGTTATTTCGTTGCATATGCAGTTTCATCTGCTCTTTAAAATGCAGGACTATTGTTGTTATCAACTATGTATCTTACAGACAAAATAAAACGAATTTGGAAGGGGTACACTAGTTTGTCAATAAATTTGAATAGGAAATATTTGATGCTTCAGTAAACATAATAGATTGATTCAGATTTAACAACGACCTCATCGAAAACTCTCTAGTATGGTAATAGATTTTTCGTGAGAAAATCCTGCCTTTATGCCCAAGAAATATTCCCGATGTAGATAACATCTTTAATGAAGGAATTTGTGGATGTCCGCTTATTTGATCACTAGCTTGAAAGAACCATAGAAAGTAACCTTTTGCACATACAAGGCTAATATGCACCTACCTTTTACTTAACTGCCAGAAATTAAGAGAGTAACAATGTATGGGTAATGCGATTTGATCAGGAAAAGTATTGTATAAAACCAGATCTTGTGAACGTGCCATTGTAACACAAATATTCTAACGGACACGTAAGCGGGTTCGTCCAAGAGAGTTTCTTAGAGCGAAAAATTCCATCCTTAGTATGTGCATATATGTGCATATGTGCTCTGTGGGTATGTTTCTACTCTTGGTGTGCGTATACTTTTTCTCTCGTTGTGCGTATGCTTCTATTTTTGCTGTGTTAAATTCATCATCGTTGTAAAACAGATTGCAATGCGGATAGTATGTTAAGTATAACTGAAAAAGTTATTGGCTGAGAAAGCTGTAACTTTGCATTCGCATGTTTAAAAAGCCTAGAAATCCATTTCTGTTAGAAAAATACATAGGTTACAATTTTTTTTTAAATTATTTTCTGCGAATTTTAAAATTAATGCAATGACCATCCTTCGGATTTTTCTATGTAGATACCTTAAGTAATGTTCATAGGGACATAACTATCAACCTATGTTCTTGAAAAGTCAGGCATAATAAAACTATTGAGGATTGGGATTCAAAATATCAGCAAAGGAAAGCTTAATTTTTACGGTGATTTTTTATCAACTAAATACTAAAAATCAGTAATAGATATACCGTCATACAATTAATCTAAAGGATACACTCGATTCTTTGCCATGCAATAACATCTAACATCTTCTAGCATCTTCTAACATCATAATTCTGACATCTTCTTTCAGAGCAAGTCATATAATTTTAGAAAACGCATTATTTACGTACACTGAAAAAAAAATGGATACTCAAAATTGAGTCAAAAGTATTCAATTTTAAATACGTGACATACTCAAAATAGCTCCGATGCAAATGTACTCAAAATTGAGAAACACATGTACTCATTTTTGATCCCAAGATTGTATTCAATTAGGAATCGTTATTTTCTGCCCCATTGAACCTATAAATTAAAGTAAAAATGTACTCACATTTATTTTCCGTTCTAAATTACTAACAAGAAACGTTTAATTGATTATTTATTAAGAAAAAGAGCAAACTTATTAGCAAGATACCAAAATCGAATATTTTTATAACAAGAGCTTTATTTGTAAGCACTTTTAAATTATTTTAAAATACTGCACATAATTTATTATTTGAATCGTCATGAACATCTTTTATGCCTCCATAAATGAAATAAACCATTACACGGTGTTACTGATCGTAATTAAAATCTCCCGTACGAGGGCGCTGTGTCAGCACCGTAATTTTATTTATTATTCCAATCGTCTGCGTGTTGACGATAGATTGTAATTTAGTTACTAGTGAGTGGAAACACTGAGTTTTTGTTGTTGTTGTTATAGAGATAATGGAATGTTTTGATTTGGAAACGGCCAGAGAGACTGTTTCACTCTTAACAATTATTGTTTTAAAATAAAGAAATATACAGTTCACTGCGAAGAGTTCCTTAAAAATGGTGTCATTGAGTAACTCATTGTTTTTATTCTTAACATAAATTGGTCCTTCGAGGCCGGAGTAAACGGATTTATCGTTTGCTTTTAGAGTCAAGAATCAGCGACGAGACTTGGTTTCTTCGAATAAGGTAGGACTTTTTCTTTAACATGACTACTGAATTAAAAAATATTTTGACAAAAAAAAGAGTTTTAAAATGTAAAATTACTAAATTTGTGAGTGAAATTAAATTAAGTGACTCTGATGAATGTTCTTTAGAACTTGTAAATACGAAATGTGATCAATTCAATACAGAATTGAAAGAAATGTTTGATAAAATTTATTCATTGTGCGATGAGGAGGAAATTGATAAATATATCGATGAACAATCATCGATTGAAAAAGAGTTAGATGAAACTTGGTTAAAAATTAAAAGAGCGAAACAAAAACAAATAAATGTTCTTAATGAATCAAAGCCGAAACAAGAGAATAGTGTAACGGAAGTTCGACTTCCCACGATTAATCTACCTTCTTTTAGTGGAAACGTACAGGATTGGATATATTTTAGTGATCTTTTTAAATCTAGCGTTCACAATAATAGCGCACTTTCGGGTGCTCAAAAGTTATCATATTTGAAATCTTCGCTTCATTCTGAAGCTGCAAAAGTTGTACAAAGTATAACGATTTCAGATGATAATTATCAAACAGCGTGGTCCTTATTAGAGGAAAGATATTCCAATAAAAGACAACAAGTGTTTGCTCACATTAAAAAATTAATGTCCATTAATTCAATACAAAGTGAAACACCTAGTGCTATTCTTAATTTGGCAGATCTCTAGAAATTCTCGATCAAAAAATTGAAGGGTTTGCGGATACAATAATAACTTATATATTGTGGCAGAAATTAGATGGGTCCACAAAATTATGGTTTGAACGTGAACAAAAAAAAGACGAGCTACCAAAATTAAAAGAATTAATCGAGTTTTTAAAAAGACAAGCGAGAACACTGCAAGTTTCCAAACCTCTTATAAATAATGTAACTCCTAAACGCAATGCTCAACAACGAATCACTAGTATGGTATCTACATCTAATGGTAAAAACTCAAAAACATTTAAATGTGTTAAGTGTCAGAGTAATGAATTCCACGGTTTGCACAAATGTCCAGAATTCTTAAATCTTTCAGTAGCTTCTAGATATGAATTCGTAAAGAAAAATAATATTTGTTTTAACTGTTTAAAATTCCACTCGGTTAGAAATTGTAAATCTACTTATTCTTGTCGGAAATGTATGAAAAAACATTCGAGTTTACTGCATTTCGAGAATGAAAATGAAAAGCAAATTCAAAACAGCGATAGAAAAAATGAATTTATTTCAAAACCCGAGGTCAGTGATTGCAATATCCAAAACCAGAATCAAATCATAGCGCATTCAAATCTAGACCCGAATGCTGCAACATTTCACATTTCTAACGAAAGAGTATTTTCAGGTACATCTGTTTGTGAGATGAATTATTTAAGTTCTGGCATCTTATCAACTGTCATTGTTTATATTAAAAATAAATTTGGTGAATTTAAGCCGTTAAGAGGTTTGATTGATGTTGGATCAATGAGTAATTTCATTACGATTCAGTGTGCTGATTATTTAGGAATTAAGAAAGAAAAAATAAAAGTTGCGGTTTCAGGATTAAATGGCATCTCCGTGAACATTAACTCCAAGGTAAAAGCATTAATTTCGAACAATTCAAATTTTAAGGCGGAAATAGAACTTCTTTGTGTACCAAAAATATCGGATACTATTCCAGTAAATCGGATTAACGTTCCAACAGAACAATACCTTAATAACATTAAATTAGCGGATCCAGAATTTTACAAACCTGGAAAAATTCATGTTCTTTTGGGAGCTCAAATATTTTATGATCTTTTAGAAGTCGGTCGAATTGAAGTCCCCAATTCTAATTTAAAATTCCAAAACTCGGTATTTGGATTCATTGCCTGTGGAAGCGTATTAAATCCTGACAATCAAATCACGCAAAATACTCATTGTGGGCTTGTTTGTAACTATGAAGATTTGACAAAAGAAGTTCAAAAATTCTTTCAGTTAGAAACATTAGGGATAAAAGACGATCCCACATGTACTGACGAAGATAGAGCATTAGAAATATTCGAAAAATCTGTATCTTATAAAAATAAACGTTACGAAGTTACCTTACCATGGAAAAAAGATTGGCGAGAAATGAACGACAATCTCAAAATAGCCAATAATAGACTAAACTGTCTTAAAGTGAAAATGAAGCGAAAATTAGAGCTTCGTGCTCAATATTGTGAGACTTTGAAAGATTATGAAAATAAAGGAATCATAGAAAAAATAACGGAAACGCACAAGCCAGTGGAGAAACCACTTTTTTATCTTCCACATCAACCTGTCTTTAGACAAAGCCTGACAACAAAAATGAGAGTAGTCTTCGATGCCAGCTCACACGATGTTGGCGAATTATCGTTAAATGATTGTCTTTGGCCAGGTCCAAATCTAAATCCAAACATATTCGATCTACTTATCAATTTTAGATTAAACAAAATAGCATTGATAGGTGATATAGAAAAAGCCTTTCTGCAGATATCCCTAGCGGAGAAAGACAGAGATGCAGTGAGGTTTTTATGGATTGGAGATAGAGGTATAGAAATATATCGCTTCAACCGAGTTCTTTTTGGTATGAATGCTTCCCCGTTTCTTCTTGCTGCTACTCTAAGAAAACATATCAAGAAATTTCAAGTTAGATATCCTACAACAACAAAGTTATTAGATAGGTGCCTCTACGTTGATGATTTCATCGCTGGTGCTGACAACTTGCAAGATGCGTTAGAAATCTCTCGAAATGCTGTTTATATTATGAGCGAGGCAAGTATGAAACTCAGAAAATGGTCAACTAATGATAACGATTTGATGGAGCAATGGAAACAAGAAGGGTTTGATACTCAGCCTCTACACAACCCAATTGAATTAGGATTTGACTCAACAAAGGTTCTAGGAATGTCTTGGCATACGAGTGAAGATTGCTTTATCGTAGATGTAAAAGGCTTATTAGAAATGTTATCAAAAAATGAAAACACCAAGCGCTTCATCCTGCGTGCTATTGGAAAAATATTCGACCCTCTTGGCTTGCTCACTCCTTATACTATTCGCATGAAATGCCTATTTCAAGATCTGTGGTTGAGGAAAATTGCTTGGGATGAAGATCTACCAATAGATGTTAAAGAAAAGTGGCTTCAATGGTGTTCTGAGATCCCACGCCTCTCCGACCTAAAAATTCCAAGAATTGTGCTAAATTCAACGAAAGAAGAAAATTCAGATGTGGTAGAGATTCACTGTTTTTGCGATGCTAGTAAGAAAGCCTTCGGCACTGTCATATACCTCAGAATTGTAAAAGAAAATGCTATTGAAGTTAACCTTGTGACTTCAAAAAGTAGAGTTACACCTCTTAAAAAAATCACTTTACCAAGATTAGAGCTATTGGGAGCTTTACTTGCTGCCCGACTAGGTAATGCAGTCAAGAAAATAGTAGATCATAAGAAGCCATCAGATGTGTTCTTCTGGACAGACTCGAAAATCACTTTGTACTGGATTAGAGGTTCTAGTAAAAGATGGAAATCATTCATAGCGAATCGTGTCAACGAGATTCAATCTTTGACTGACTCCAATTCGTGGTTTCATTGTCCGGGAAAGTCTAATCCAGCCGACCTCCTTACCAGAGGCGTCAGTGTTGATATGCTCTTAGAAAAGGATTTGTGGTTTAAAGGTCCCCCCTTTTTGAGAGAAACTGTTCTCCCAACTAATGACTGCAACATCCAAAATTCGCCAGATGACTATTCTGATGAACTAAAGAAAACAGTTAAATGTGAAAATGATAACTCTTTAGTTACTCTAGCTATTTATGATCAAAATTATTTATTAGATTATATTATTAGTGTTAGTAATAATTATATAACTATCATTCGTATTTTATGTTATGTGCTTAGATTTATTCATAACCTTCGAAATGTTAATAGAGTGAAAGATCATCTTACTTCTAAAGAATTGAATGCTGCAGAATTATCACTGATAAAGATGGTTCAACAAAGTGAGTATCAGGAAGAAATAAAATGTCTTCAGAAAGGTAATTCGGTACCAAATAAAAGTAAACTAAATTCTTTAAATTGTTTCTTAGATGAAAGTAATATTTTAAGAGTTGGGGGTAGATTGGGTAACTCATATTTGACAACAAATGAAAAACATCCTATGGTTCTGCCAAGTAAGCATCCCCTTACTTTAATTATTGTAAGATATTTTCATTTAAAGTATTTACATGTAGGATCACAAACATTGTTGTACCATATTCGTCGTAAATTTTGGATAACTAATGGTAGAAACATCTGTCGCAAAATAACATATGAATGTGTCACTTGTTTTAAAAACAAGCCTGTATGAGCGAGTCAAGTTATGGGTGACTTGCCCAAAGAGCGTGTTACACCTTCATTTCCATTTTCCATTATTGGAACTGATTATTGCGGCCCTTTTTACATTAAATTCAAAAATCAAAGGAAAGGTACATATAATAAAGTGTATGTATGTATATTCGTTTGTCTCTGCACCAAAGCTATTCATCTAGATTTCGTTTCAGATCTCACTTCTGCAGCCTTCATTGCTTGTTTTAAGCGCTTTGTTAGCAGAAGGGGAAAGTGTTCAAAAATATTTTCTGACAATGCAAAAAACTTTGTAGGGGCAAACTTAGAATTGAAAAGGCTTCACAATTTGGTTAGACACCCAGATGAAGCATTAGCTGATTATTTTGCAAGGGAAAATATCGAATGGAATTTTATTCCTCCGAAAGCGCCGAACTTCGGTGGTCTTTGGGAGGCAGGGGTTAAATCATTCAAATTCCATCTAAAACGTGTAATTGGTAACGCGCACCTCACTTTAGAGGAATTTCTGACAGTAATTCTAGAAATTGAAAGTGTTTTGAACTCAAGACCTCTGTCCCCATTATCATCAGATTTCGACGATTTCGAGACTCTGTCACCGGGTCATTTTCTTATAGGTAGGCCCTTAACGTCTATTATTGAACCCCAGCTCACTGAAATTTCGGAAAACAAACTTAGCAACTGGCAAAAAATAACAAAATATAGCCAGCAAATATGGAAATTATGGAAGCGGGACTATCTGAACACCTTGCAGCAACGTAATAAATGGCAAATAAATAAAAACAATATAAATGTTGGTTCTCTCGTATTGATCAAAGATGAAAATATGCTCAGCACAAAATGGGCAACAGGTAGGATTTCCGAGATATTTCTCGGTAAGGACAAAAAAGTTCGAGTAGTGAACATTCGTCTGCCTAACGGTACAATAATAAAGAGAGATGTGAGAAGTATTTGTCCTCTTCCAATTAATGGAAACTAATTTCTTTAACGTATATATTTGGTATATTTTGAATATATTTTGTTGTTTAATTTCTATAGTATGTTTTATTGTATTCAAATGTAAAGTAATTTAGCCATTTTTCCTTTGTTATTAATTATATCTTTGCATTGTTATATGTAGTATTATGTAATTTTATATTATATATTAGAGTAGTTTTGAAACCTGCAGGTTTCAACGGTCGGGAGTATGTTACTGATCGTAATTAAAATCTCCCGTACGAGGGCGCTGTGTCAGCACCGTAATTTTATTTATTATTCCAATCGTCTGCGTGTTGACGATAGATTGTAATTTAGTTACTAGTGAGTGGAAACACTGAGTTTTTGTTGTTGTTGTTATAGAGATAATGGAATGTTTTGATTTGGAAACGGCCAGAGAGACTGTTTCACTCTTAACAATTATTGTTTTAAAATAAAGAAATATACAGTTCACTGCGAAGAGTTCCTTAAAAATGGTGTCATTGAGTAACTCATTGTTTTTATTCTTAACACACGGTACAAAATTATCGTTTTGTTTGGGTTTGATAACATGTGATGTTTAAAAATTGAGAAAACATATGTTCATTTTTGATCTAAACATACTCAATTCGATATGAGTACATTGATTTACTCATTTTTGAGTACTTCATTTTTTTTCAGTGCATATATTTGTTTAGATTATTTTTCCTATCGTCAATACTCTGCCTTCTCCCCCCCCCTCCTCCCTCACTATATAAAATGAATAATAACACAAAATTTAGTAAATTAATCAAATAATTAAAAAACACAGTAAACTTTAAACGAACCCAAATTAAAAAATTATATATATTATTAATAAAAAACGTAAAAAAATGGAATATTTAAATTAAAATTATATCCTTTATTCTGTTTATTAATATATAATATTGACAAATTGTGTGAAAACAAGAATTACACATTTAGTTATCATTGCATATTAGATAAATATTATAAAAAATATTCAAAATACACTAAATGTAGTTAAACTAATGATTTAAAACACACAGCGAAAGATAATTAAAAAATATTTACGCTACTAGGCTGAAAATGTTTAATTTCTGGAATAAAAAGAGGATAGAGAATACAAAAGTTTTTGGCACAATTTTATTATTTCAGGATGCATATCAACAAAATGGGCTATGCATATATAACATTATCAATTTTTGTAGAGGGAGGGAGGGGTTCTGACACATGGTATCGTAAGATATCTCTGCGAGTAGGGGGGGGGGGAATTAGCCTTTTGATATCGTTATCATTTTTGATCCAACCAAAATTCTTTCCTTTTAATTGTAACTTAGTCTTTACCTCAAAATAGTATATTATCTTTTTTAGGCTGTTATCTATTTTTATGAAAATACAAAATTACTATTAAAAGCATTAAATGAATATAAAATTATTTAATTCCAAAATATGGATTACCCCAACGTTTGACATTCCTATTATCCTGTCATACGTGTATGTATATGTAATCTGGTGTTCGACAAACCGTATGTGAAGTATGTTTGAAATGATACTTGTGTTTACTAGTAAACAAAAGAGAAAGAATGTTGTCTACCTGTTTTGTTAGTAAGAAGTTCTGTCTACCCTGCCCCGTACAGAATAAATGGAAGAAAACATTATTACTGTTGAATGCATTATGTGACAAAAAGCTATTGTTAAACACTTTTAAATAGAAACTTCTTCTTTTAAGTGTTATTTGATATAATGTTATTTAATATATAAAGTGATATTTTATTTCTTTCTCTTCATTTGAATCAATAAAGTATACGAAAAAGAAATGTAACCATATTTGTATATCACTAAAGAAAAAAATTCTAAAAGTCAAAAGAATGTTTAGACATTGATAACGATATGGGGGGGGGGGGGGGAGATGATTGCGAAAGATATCGTAAAAGGGAAAGGAGGTCCATAATTAGCAAAAAGTTAATAACTCTATATATGTACAGCCCTAAAGCAACAAAATGAATACGAAATTTCAAACACGCATTAAATAGAATCATAAAATCCTTATTTACTCTTTAAAACGGTATCTGAATATTACTTCGATTTCCATTAACTGATATATATATGTATATATATATATATACACTTCATAATGATATTATTTTATTAATAGTTATCTATTTGTTAATAACGATGCATATTTATGTGAAACGAGCCATGAAATATGACAGCATTTTTGGATTTAAAAAAAGGCTATGCGCTTTTTATAATGAGTAAACAATATATTTATTAACTGCTTTCATGATGTTTTTAAAAATCATTTTGTTTTTATTCCCATGAGCAAAATTTAACTTATCTGTATAAAGGTATAAAGGAACTATGTAACTTAAGACAGTTTGCCACACGCAGTTTGGATCAGTATTATTATTTTATTATAAAAGTATTTGAATTAGAAATATATGTATTAATAGCAAACCCTGCGGCTTTGCTAACGTAATAGTTGAAATATGCCAAGTGATATTTGCATGACTAATTTTTATTAGAATAACACTTTTTGCAATAATTCAAAAATAACAAATTAAGCCACAGTTTGACTAAACTTCATTATAAAAGTGCAATATAGACAGAAATGAGATTTTAATTAATAAGCACTAAAACTATTGCAAATAAATGATAATTTAGAAAGTATTTTGAGATTTTTATGCTCATTTCATACGCTCATTTCAGTATTCATTTGAAGTTTTGAATTTTTTAGAAACCATCTTAACGCATTTGCATCTTAAAATTAACCATCATGTCAAATTACAAGCTTCTTATCTAACAGTCTATCACCTCTCTAGTGTTAGTGGCACCAACATAAAATGCCAAAACAGAGTTGAAATAGAATGTCTCGAAAAGTGTTGAAACAGATACTGTAACCATTAATTTGCCAACATTAATCTTTAAATCGGTTGGTATTTCCTAATATTCTATAGAATACGGAATTTAGATGTTTTTAAAGGCTTTTTTGTTGTTCCTGCCAACCACGTGGTAGTGACACCGGCATAAAATATAGTTCGTATAGCATCAGGGACTATCACTCTGGATTCGCAACCAATAACTTCTGTAATCGGTTTGTTATTTACTGAGATTATATAGAAATCGTAATTTAGGAGTCTTTTAGAATGCTTTTCGCTCCTTCCCTTTACTTCACCCCTTTTTAATTTCTAATTTATTTTTGACTGTTCGTAGAGGACATTTATATATTATAAGTAACTACCGTGCTACATTTAAAGTTTCTAGCCTCTTCAGTACCGCAGAAATCGCAATTTAGTAAGTTTTTTGCTCCTGCAACTCTATAGGGTAGTGGAGCCGACATAAAATACAGCTTATGTTTTAGTAGGTTCTATCACCATCAATTTGCAACAATTATGTTTGAAATCGGTTTCGTATTTCATACGATTGCATAAAAATCGTAAATTAGAACGATTATAGAACGCTTTTCACTCACTTCGTCCTTTGAGATTTCGAATTTTCTTTCGATAATTATTTGAAAGCATTTGCATCTTTGAAGTATACGATATTAAATGTTATTCAATGTTATATTCCAAATTTAAAATGTTACACCACCGTCAGTAACGCTAAAACGCAATTTAGAAAATTTTTTGCCCCAGGTGGTAGTGGCAACAACGTAAAATACAGGCTATGTTGGAGCGAGGACTGTCACCATCAATTTGAAACAATTTCTTCTGAAATCGGTTTATATTTAATGAGATTGCATAGAAATCGCTATTTAGAATGTTTTTAGAATGCTTTTCGCTCATTTTCATCCCTTTTAAATTTAAAATTTTTAAGCAGCTCTCCTAGAGAGCATTTACATCTCATAAGTAATTACCATGCCAAATTTCAAGTTGCTAGCCCCTTCAGTATCACAAAAATCACAATTTAAGACGTTTTTTAAAATGCAATCGCAAGGTGGTAGTAACGCCGACATGAAATAGATCCTATATTGGAGCAAGTGCTACCATCATCAATTTCCATCCATTACTTTTGAAATCGGTTAGGTACTTTCTGAGATTGCGTAGAAATCGCAATTTAGAACGTTTTTAAGAACGTTTTTCGCCCATTTTCAACCCTTTTAAATTTTGAAGTATTTAGGATATGTTAGAGATCATTTATGTCTTATAAGTAATTACCATGCCCAGTTTCAAGTTGCGAGCCCCTGCAGTATTACAAAAAACGCAATTTAGATCATTTTTTGCTCCTGCACCCCCTTTGGGGTAGTGACAACGACATGAAACACAGCCTATGTATCGTTTTCACACTATTATTTTTTAAATCGGTTCGGTACTTCCAGAGATTGCGTAGAAATAGCAATTTAGAAAGTTTTTTAGAACGCTTTTCGCTCATTATCACCCCTTTTAAATTTCGATTTTTTAAGAAATGTTCTTAGAGATCATTTGTATCTTATAAATAACTGCCCTGCCTAATTTCAGGATTCTACACCCTTCAGTAACACAAAAATGACACTTAGAATGTTTTTTTGCTTCTGAAACCCTTACCTGATAGTGACACCGACATGAAATAGAGCCTACGTAGGAGCAAGGGCTGTCATCACCAATTTCCAACCATTACTATTTAAATGGGTTGGGTACTTTATGAGATTTCGTAGAAATCGCCATTTAGAACGGTTTTTAGAACTCTTTTCGCGCGTTTTTACCCCTTTTAAATTTTGAATTTTTTAAGAAATGTTCTTAGACATCATTTATATTTTATAAGTAACTACTATTCTAAATTTAATGTTTCTAGGCCCTTCAGTAACACAAAAATAGCATTTCCGAAAGATTTTTTTTTGCTTCTGCACACTCTTTGGGGCTAGTGTCACCGACATAAAATGTAGCCTATGTTGGAGGAAGGGTTGTCACCATGATTTTGACACATTTAT
Source organism: Maratus speciosus (assembly GCA_963932465.1). Classification (NCBI taxonomy): domain Eukaryota; kingdom Metazoa; phylum Arthropoda; class Arachnida; order Araneae; family Salticidae; genus Maratus; species Maratus speciosus. Next base: position 349,789,863 of record OZ010788.1, on the reverse strand, counting down.
TTTTGAAATCGGTTGTTACTTCTTCAGATTGCGTAGAAATTGCCATTTAGAACTGTTTTAGAACTCTTTTCGCGAATTTTCACCCCTTTTAAATTTCGATTTTTTTAAGAAATGTTATTATAGATCATTTATATCTAATAAGTAACTATCATGTCAAATTCCATGTATCCGGCCCTTCAGTAACACAAAAATTGCAATTTCGAAAGATTTTTTGCTCCTGCACTCCCGTTAGTGGAAGTGGCACCGGCATAAAATGTAGCGTATGTTGGAGCAAGGGTTGTCATCATCATTTTGACACCATTATTTTTTAAATCGGTTTGGTACTTCCTGAAATTGCGTAAAAATCGCCATTTAGAATGTTTTTTAGAACGCTTTTCGCGCATGTTTACACCTTTTTAGCTTACCTCCTACAAATAAACAAACTTTACTTCTTTATAATATTATAGTATACTATAGTATAGTATAGTATAGATTAAGACGTATATTGGTGCTTTTAGGCATTAAATTTAGATTTTACAGCAGACTTTCTTTAGCGATGTAAAAAAAATGAAATGATAAAGTGTCCCAACGTACTACACATTTCTTTATATTAAAAAAAATCCTGTCATTATCGATTCTCAATTGGTTCTTATGAATTTGTCATATCATTGGTTTTTATCTTTATTAGCCGATTTGTGATTCTTTTCTTTATCAATATATCTTTGGTTCTTTACAATAGTATATTGCTGCAGCATAACAATAATTAAGGAAATTGTTTTTAAGATTTGATATGATAAAAGAAGTTTTAAAAACTTGCTATTATTTAACTGTGTTTTTAAAATTAAAATTTGCATGTTGTTTCATCTTTTCTCTTTTTCTTTTTCTTTATTTTATTTTTTATTTTTCTCAGCATTATAAAATCTGCATACTTGATTCTTTAAAATTGATTAAATAACGCTTTATTGAAAACTGTTTATTGTAAATGTAGACCACATATTCAAATTTAAGAATATATATGTGAGAAATATTGCAGGAAAGAAGAAACATGTATGATAATACACACAAATATAAGATAATCGTGACCGAAAAATTAACATCTTTCGAGATATGTACGATTCCAAAAAGTGTTTTTAATAATTAAAGCCGAAGAAAACAAATTAATTTCGAAGAATCAATAATGGAAACAATTTTGTTGCTGCCAATGCTTTCGGAAAACGTTTCCGAATACATGTTATTGTATATTTCGGTTCCTGGATATGATACATTTTCCTCAATTAAGAAGCATTTGTCATTTTCTTTTTACTTTGTATATGCTTTTGACATAAACGAAAGGTAAGCGACGCCTGCAACAATATAAGTAGCGAAATACAATCATACAATCAATAAAACGATAAGACGAAATGTAATATTTTCTTTATATATGTTTTATTAGTGTTTTCCACCTTGATTAAATCACAAAGTACGCAATGTGAAGTTTAAAAAGCTCACTATAATAAATATAATACAGGATAATAAAAATATTCGCTGACGATGGCCACGGGAATTGCAGGCCGAATGTACTAAGACATTTTAAATAAAATGCATATATTTTTAACTTGTATGTTTATATTATTTTTTTTTGTCGCATTTTAACTAAAACTGTGAGGTTTTTAAACTTCATATTGTGTATATTGTGATTTATACAATCATTATTAGAAGAGCTCGGTTTATGTATTGAAAATAAAGAAATACTTTGGTAAATGTTTTTTTAACTACGTTTATAGAATTCTTTCCGTGGGCCCTGCCTGTGTAATTCCCTATTTAGCTGTATGGGTGAGAAATTCTTTTTTACTCTTCTTAAAATTCTTTTTACTAGAGAAGGATATCCTCAATTGCTATATAGGCGTAATTTTCTTCACAGAAATAGCATTTTAAATTATTAACAAAAAATTATAAAAAGTGGTGAATGTCAGCATTCTTCCCTTTTTATAATTTCATGATTAAAAAGATAATAGTGTGCATTTGTTTGTATATATATATTTTGAAATTTTATTTTATATTTTTTGTTTAGATTAGTCTTATTAAAGTAGAAAAAAGTAGCACTGCAAAATTTTTTGAGAGAACATATTCTCATTTATTTTGAACAGTTTTGTAATTTACGTTACCTATTTATTTATAGTAGGTAGAACGTAAAGCTCAATTCAACCTTTTCCTGTACACTGTGTATATATCATTGAATACAATTGATAGTCATTTAAATATCTATAACGGCGTTACCGTTATATATTCATTATTCCTCCTTTCCCCTCAAAAATCAACTTTTAACTTTACTGGATTATTATAAATTGTCATTATTCTTCCCCCCCCCCTTTCAAATAAAATATTTAGTTTAAATTTGACATTTTAGAGTTAATTTCATGTCTTTATTCATTCTCTTCCCCCCCCCCCTCTCACTACTGTAAGTTTCGCTTTTACTTTTTAAAGTTCTTTTCAAATGCAGACATCATTTATCTCGGTTCCTTTTTCTGTCTTTCAAATTCACACGATAGAAAAAGATCTTAACCGCAGTTATTTTCCATTCAAATAAAGTAAAAGAATAAAATACAAATGAATCTCTTTTCGCTTTGCAGCCAACGTTATCTAATGCATATTTTCCCAGCCTCTGGGCTTGCATTAGTATACAATTCTCACCCTTGTACTCTGTCGGATACAAACCATATGCCCATTACTGACTAATTTGCAGCTGCAGTTAGATCTAACGTGCATATAAAAATCACGTGTTCCTTTCTTTAACCACTTTTCCTTACCGCAAGAATGTTAAGAAACGTGTAACCATATAGCCGCGCCACGGCGTAAGTTTGAATTCTATGTAATACTTCGAGATGCCTCTGATTCCTTTGTCCACGCCACCAATATTCATCGCCAATACAGTACAGATGTTGCTATTCATCTTGCCAATGAGTGAGTGATTGTAATGACTATTTTACCACTACTGCCTCTGAACTTGTGTGTGACAGACCTCGGCTCTCTGCCCTTCGGGGCTGCCCCTTCGGGCAGCCTCGTCATGTGACTTCTCCCGTCCCATTGTACCATCATGGCCCTTCTTTTAAGAAATTTCATAATAAAGAAGTAAGTCCTCGAAATCCTCGTGTTGGAGTTTTTTTTCATTCATTCTCGAACCTGGACTCTCTAATAATAAATCTCCTCTATCCAAATTGGTGCCATTGCCCAGATTTTTTTCTCCAACAGTAATAAAAAAAAAAAAAAAAAAAAAAAAAAGTACGAGGAGAAGTATCGTTCCTTCCGTATCATGCTTTACCAGCGACGCGAAAGGATGTTCTTTTTCCCCACGGGAGTTCCGGCTGCCCTACTCTGTTCGCTCGCCGATGTCAACTTCAGGGGATTTCCCTTTCTCGCTACCCCAACGGATTTGGAGAGTGCCTCTTTCTTCCGGACTTTACACTAGCCTGACGAGAAGCAAGATTTACACTGCGGTGCTCCAACGGGGTCATCGAACGAAGTCGCCTCCTCCAGCAGTTCCTTTTTCTACAAAGTATCACACCTGTATCACTTGTTTCCCTGCGTGAAGTTGTGGCTTCATACTCCTACTCATTACGATCAAAAAAAGTCTGTCTGTACTCCAAAACAAAAACGACAGTTTCTGTTTTTTTGTGCGCGATCTGCAACCTTCAATTAAACGTGTTCGTGATACCAGTGTGAGTGCGAAAGGTTTGTGAAAAAAAAGTGCCATCTGAAAAGTGTCATCCATAGTTTCCCAAAAGGGAAATGTTTTGTGAAAAAGTTTTCACCTAGCTGTGGTATGAATTATCCGCACAAGTAACACAAATTTTAAACAAAGTTTGTGAAATTGCAAAAAATATATATATAATTTCGTGAAAGTGTCATCTTGTGTTAAAATAACAAATTGTGTCCGAAGCAATAGTAAAAAAAAAAATCCGATTTACTTTGTGCTTCCTTGTGGTGATACCTTCAATTTTCCTAAAAAAAAATATAGAATGCACCAAGTGTGCCATGAAGTTGAGGAATAATGTTTTCATTTTGTGGTGTGTTATCAAGAGATATAAAAAAAAAAAAAAATTACCCTACTGATGACCATGCTTCAGTTTAAAAAAAAAAAAGAAACCACTCTGCATTAAAAAAAAAGAGTGTACTAAATCACACATCACATCTTGTGTCATCTATCATTCAACATTTTTATAGCATTCAGAGTACGAAAATAGGACGTTAAAGATATTTTTGTTTTAATTTCTTTTCCGTTGCAAATTGTCACTAAAATCTTTTATTTTTAACTCCTTTTTTCTAAAAAAAAAAAAAAAAAAAAAAAAAAAAAACCGTTGCTTTCCCATCGCTCTGTTTTTGTACTCCAAATGAATGCTCTCTACAAAAAATGACATACTAGTTCAACGAATCAAATGAAAACACTTGTGTCACAACACTTTACACAAAAAAAAGAAACACAGTTTGCATGTAAGTATGAACAGGGAATACTTTTACATTAAATTATTTACTCTAAATTGTTATAACCTTTTTTTTCTTTCTTTTCAATATCAGTAAATATTATCAGTTTCTATCCATGTTATGGTTCCCTATTCATACTTGTACTTTTACCATTTGGATTTTCATAAGTTTGTTGATTTGTCAGCTTGAAAGGAGAAATCACTTCTGAATTATTTTTTATAATATTTTTAACGGTGATAGCATATTTGCTCCTTATTATCTTCTTCCAAGCTGCGTTTGTTTATTTGTTTGTTTGTTTTAAGTACTTTTTGCAGTCAAAATGATAAAAATTATTATACTTTTATTAATATTTCACTTATAATGTTTTTATGGTTTAATCATGACAAACTTCTCATACTTTTTTTTTCTTCCGTGAATTTACATAAACATGCTATGTTTCCTTTTCGTAAAAATGATTTTTTATGCATTCAAAAATCTAGAGTTTAACCCTTTTGCCCCACTGGCGTACTTTGAAAGTACACTTATTCTGCCGATAGGCAACAAAAAAGTTCTCTGCTCCAAGTTTTGCAGTATTGGATATTTTTATATAAATATGTGCATATTTCGCTCACAACATTTGCACATTTTCACTTGTGTGTGACATTTGCACAATTATTCTCAGCATGTGGCTCGATTCTGACCTTGTTTTTTTTTTTTTTTGTATTTTAAACCTGAATTACAATTTAATTACCTGTTTTTTTTATTTTATTGAATTTCGGAAACCTTAATCCAACTGGATGTTGACAGAAATTTAACTTTCAGAAATGTTGTGATTGATACACTCATATTAATTTTTACACTCCCCCCCCCCCCTCCATGTTTTTTTCCTTTTGTGTATAATTTATTTATGCAACTTATTGTGTTTTATTTTATGTGCATGCATTTCATTTCTGATAACTAGAGTTTTTTTCATACATACACCTTTTTGAAATACTAGTATTATTTATTTTGCATTATTTGTGTTGCTCTCAAAAAAAAAAAGAATTCCTCCTTTTTTTCCATTTTGGCTGTCAAAAAAAGTAAACAACAGAAGTTAAATAAACACTAGAAAATAAAAAAAAAGGATTTTGCAGATAACAGACACTTCACCAGGCTAATTTTAAAATATGGCAGCTAATGATGAAAATCCTATTTGTGACTTTAATCACCCCATTTCTGTATCTCCATGGGTAGATTATTTTGAAGAGATATTATTCAGGTATTCGGATTCCATTAATATGGAAGCTACATCTATTCAAAATTCACTTAAGACCGAAAATGCTGCATCCATGTCTGAAAATATTACAGATTTCCTTCAGATCATTAAATTCAATTTTCATGTGCTTAAACTAAATTTTAATGTTCTAAAAGATGATTATTCCAAATTAAAACAGGATAAAGATAATTTATTTCTTGTAAATCAGAAACTTATGGAGAGATTACATGAAATCACAGGCAAACAGAAATATAAGAAGAAGCTTACTAAATGTAGTAAGACTATGGTTGATCAAGTGGTAGATGCCAAAAACAAACTCCCTCCATCTGCCCTAGATAAATCTACACAAACTATCCCCTCTTATATGTGTAAACAAGAAAAGTTACCACAACTGGAAAATGATAAAGACACATATCTTAGCTCCGACCTGCACACTCAAGGTAAGCACAATGAAAAATTTACAGATATTAGTGATCCCTCTCTAAAGTCCTTATCCCCTGCTAAACTTAATGTACCTAAGCCTATTCGTGTCATTATTTTTAACCTCCCTGAAAATTTAAATATTCCTGATATCTTGTTTGGTATCTCAGATTTAATCCATATACCTGAACCTGATTTTCACTTTGTTAAAAAGTACAAGCTCCTACATATTAAGTCCTTTAATTGGATCTTTGAGCTTGTACCACAGGATGCTAGGCAATTATTAATGCATACGGAAATTATCATACAATCAAAACCGTACCCTGTCAAACCATATATAAATGTTAAACGTTGTTTTAAGTGCCAGGTATACAATGATCATCTTGCAATTTCATGTTATAATGACATTAGATGCTCTGTGTGTGCCTTGCCACACATTGACTCTCAGTGTAGAAATCCTCCAAAATGCATTAATTGCATTAGAAATAATGATATCAGTAACACCAACTTTGACATTTTCCACAGTGCTTTTGCACCTTATTGTCCATCATTAAAAAAATTCATCAAGCAAATGCGAGAAAAAGTATACAACTGCGATACATTCCCATAAACATCTCATACAGCTTCCTTTTAAGAAACAAAAAAAACAAAACAAAACAATGTAACATACATTTTACATTTTTCGTTTTTATTTAACACACATTACTGTGAAGGAGTTACTATCTACAGCATTCCTTTTAAAATTTTTATTTTCCTATACATTTACATACATATGTCAGTTTTTGACAGCATTATTCATACTGATTTGATGTTTAAAATTAACTTAATTCTTTCAAGATTTTTTTTATAAACACAAGTGTACAGTAGGTTGCTTTTTCATTTGATTATTAAGCCGGCAAATAGTTAAATGAATCTCGAAATGGAACATTTGTGAAAATTGTTCTGATGCGGGTCATCAGACATTGGGATTTGCACTTTTGAGGTAGATGTTACTGAAAGAGTACACATTAATTCAACTTTAAACATTCATCATTACACCAGTTACGTCTTTAGATTTAGTTTTTTTTAGAAATTTGGATATAATTTCACTTGTTAATCTTAGTTAAGTTTATTTAAGTACATTTCATCACACAAGTAGCGTTTCCTGGTTACATTTTATCTTTTTTCACTTTCCTTTACTTAAAAGCACAATTTTTTTTTGGTTTATTTGTTTTAACTTTAGGCGATGCATTTTTGTACTTGTGATACAATGCTCTTGGTTCCATATGTACACACTGAGTTTGTGTTCATAGGTCATATAACTGAGTTCATAGGTTTTACAACTGAGTTCATAGTTCACTGAGTTCATAGAAAATACACTTTACACGAGTTCATAGATAAAACACTTTACACGAGTTCATAGTTCATTGAGTTCATAGAAAAAACACTTTTACACGAGTTCATAGCATTGTCAATTCTTTGTGTACTTCAGGGACCAATTGCACTATCATTTTTCTTTCATGACAATACGTAGTTCATAGAATTTTTCCTTACACATATTAGTTCATTGTAAGTTTTTTTTTTCTCACACATTTGAGTTCATCGTATTACTTTTACACTTTAAGTCAGTGAAATACTTGCTCATAATTTGTTCATTGAGGTACTTAGACTGCTGTGTTCACAAACATACATCTAAGTCGTTGAAATTTTCTTTTTTTTCACTGACATACACCGTTTTAGTTCATAGTGAAATACTTTTTCTTTGATTCATTCATTGAAATACACATTTTTCTTTGGGTCATACAGATACACTTACAACTTAGTTCATTGTTATTACAATTGAGTTCATTGATTTTTTTGGTTTGGTAAAAAAAAAAAACACATTATACACAATTGAAAATATTTTGTTTCTAGGTTTTTACGTTACACATTAAGATATTTTCTTTTTTGTTTTCATTATACCAGGAACTACTTTTGACCTCACATGATATGCACAAATTAAACATGTATTAAAAGGTTAAGTTTTAACACATTCTTAATTTTTCCATTTTTATTATATTTCTTTTATGCCATGACATTTCATGTCACCATCACCTTGTTTCACAACAAAGAATGCCCAGTTTACAGGATGCTACCCCTTCACATGCATTTTCTTTACATTTCAAACTTATGATGTTTTTATTGTTTTCATCACACTTGTTTTGGCTTTCTACATGTACATAATTACACGTTTTCTTTTAAATTTGGAGATTAAATAAAATCTCTGGTTAAGCTTCACTAATTGATTGTAATTATCTTAGTTAAAGATAACTTTTTATTATTCTTTAATACTTTTTATATTAGTCTATGTAAAAAGTTTACACTGGCTTTCAGCGGTATGTTTTAATTTCGTGTAGAATAATATGATTTGCATTTGTATGGTAGTTATAAGATAAATATGGAAGTTAATTGATATGGTAGGTATGATAAAATTCCATTACAATAAGAAGGAATGCTATCAAAATTTGAGAAAGGTTTAATTTAAAATGGTTCATGAAATCGAAAGTTATGGATAATCTTTATACTTTCACGCATAAAAAATTGGTGCACAAAATCAGATAAACATAACAAATACACATGTTCTATTGAGCAGACTCTTTTAACCAAAACAATTCGAGACATAGTACTGGTACATGAGTAGACATACTTTGTCACTGCAAAAAGAATGATTTTTTTAATATGAAATTTATATAAAAATACAAACATTTATAAAGATAAGATACATGTAGAACGTTTGATGCAGTTTGTGATGGAAGTATACGTTTCATATAGAGGAAATGAATCTGTATTGTGATTCCATAAAACGTTTTTATTCTACCCGTGCTGCCTTAGAAAAAAAATGTTGTTCCATATACAAAAAGAAAAAAAAAAGATTATTTTTTCTAGGATATATTTTTTACACAACGTATAAGGGTGAATATCACGAAATGCGAGATTTTGAAAACAATTTTTTTTTGAAAATTTAAATCGTTTCAAATTTCCTGATTCTTTTAAAAAATATATTTTTAGTAGCTGAATAAAGGAGTTCATTTAAGTTCATTTTTATGTAATTATAATTGTATGTCATATTCTTGACATAAGTAAGCCAGGGTAATGACCGCCAGGATGACGGCAATTTCATTCTGAATCCACATTCTTGTTTTTTTTTTTTTTTTTTTTTTTTTTTAGATCTAACAGTTTAAATTCATTTAAAGGAACATGTTTCCTCTATAGTACCTGAAATTTAGTTCAGTTTTATTTGTAAATTATTGAAGCCAGGAAAATGACATAATAAAAGACTACTCAATTTATACAAAGCCTTTAAACACATTATTTTCAAAGAAATATCTAAAAGATATTTCTGGTAGCAATGATTTTACTACTTCTGACTTGAATTATGTCATAAACAAGAAGAATTACTCTGCAGCGCCATCTTTATACCTCATAAGGAACTGAAAAGAGCAGGACAGGAAAATGACATTCATTTTCAGTGACAATCATACATTAATTTTTGAAAATTATTTGTAAAATACAGAACCTGTTACCTTTTTCATATATGTGTTACAAAAGGTATAGTTAATAATTAGAAATAAAAAAAAACTGCAGAAAGATATTTGTACTGTATAGCAGAAATCGTTTTACTTTGCACAGATCACAGTGTGACATGCCAGGAAAATGACAATCCGAAAGTTTAAGTCTTTTAATTGCTTTATTTTTGTGTTATTATGGATATAATATCTCTTGAAAATACATCTAAGAATATTTTTTATTAGAACGTAAAAAAGAAAATTGCATTATCTAACATTTAATAGACATTTTATTGCGCGGACTACAAATTTCGTATTTTGTGATATTGCCCCATAAGGGGTACTTTAGAAACCTTTTCAAAGTTCAAATCTCATTTCAAATTTTCTACGTTATAGATTTGCTATAAAACAACTGACATTCAAATAGGTAACTGATTTATTATAACTTTTTTATGTTGGAATCCAGGACCGAATTTTGTGTTAAATGTGATGTCATCATAAAAAGTGCTAGAAGTGCACTGTATTCAACAACTGTCAAAACCCGAGTTGTGGCATGTCTAGCTCAGTGTTTTTTGTATGCATAAGTAAAAATTTCTGGAATGCTGTTATTACTTAATATACTTTGCGTGCCTTCTTCCAGTTCCTATAAAGTACAATGTTTTCTCCAGTAGCTAATTCTAAAAATCCTATTTTTATAATTATAGTAAGTTCCGATTGCAAAAATGTTTTCACTGTTGTTTTTCATATTTTAAAAACCGATTTACCTCAAAGTTTTTATATTTTTACTTTATTATTGTTTGTTTGTTATACATATTTTTTAATAGTTACGAAATTTAAATTCTTATACACTCCCTGGGTGCAATAAGTAATGTTCTCCATGATTTAACTCGCCATGTTGGAATTTATGAATATGTAATGCTTTTTAATTTAACTCTAATATAAACTTTATAAATATGATTATCATTATTTCTCTTTTTTTAAAGATTCTTTCGCATAATTGGCATTTATATTTCATCTTCATCATTAGTAATTTTATTTAACATCAACAGGTTACATATGGATTTCAAAAAGTCGATCCCTAATTATTTAGATGTAGAAAAATGAGGTACGATACTTTCGCAAACAAGAATAAAAGATAATGTAATCAGATTATAATTACTATCATTATACTCCTTTTTTCCCCAATGAATTAAAATTTTGAAAATATGCATTTCAGTTTAAACCAAATTGTAATTGCCGTTTGTAGAAGATAAATTCTGAAATATTTATATTTTGACTAAAGACATTTATGCTGATTGCATGGAAACAGCAGACAGTAATAAAGATAAAACATTTTTCAATATGGAAAATGTTTTACGACTTTGAATATTATATTACACTAACAGTAATCAGATTTTAATTTTACGTAGCAATATGCAATGCTTAATTAACTGAATTTTTAATTCTGTAAATCTAGGCCAGTTTGTAATTTTTTCAGGAATTTGTTTAATTATTTAAGTAGTATAATAATTTATATATTATAAACGTTTTAAATGGATTACTTGAAAAATTATAAAAAATGATTTATTACCAAAACTAATTGAATATATAAACAAGAACAACAAATCATGAATTCGTCATAGATCATGAAACACTTTCAAGCAATAACTTAATATTTTTAAGAAATCTCATTTTTTCATGCATAGAAATGAGATATCTAAATTAGTAATTTAAATAGTATTCCCTGTAAACGATTTTACTTCATAGACCATAGTGTAAAAGTTATTGTCTCTGCTCCTGTAAACGAAATATAAATATAACACACTTCATTTTCAATAGCGAATTTTCTATAGTAAACCTCATTAATATATTAAAGCTGCATGCCTTATATTTATGCAGTACTATATAAGCATTTTCATGTTTTACCATTTCAAACCTTTCATTATAATACAAACTATAAGAGATGTCGCAATGAATTCGGATAATTAACACATATGAATTTTTATTTTAGCAGTAATTACAATAGCATTTAATAATAGATTATACGTATATGTTCTCATTCATTCGTTTTCCTTAGAAATAAATGAGGAAAGTAATAGTTGTCTCCAATTGCTAAGTATTCCCAGGACAGCATTAGTTACTCATTAATATATAATTAATGACTATTAATGTAACTAATAGTCATTAGTTAAAACAAATTTGAATTTCAGCTTATGAAAGCTGAATAGTTTTCTGCACATTCTATCAAACTGAACCTACTTTGACCTTTGAAATATATTTTACTGCAATATGAGAAATTTATTGTATTACGTTGCTTTATATAAAAACTGCGATATTTTAGCAAGTATGATTAAGCGATTAACATTTTTGTTTGTTTAACTCACCTCTAGTTAAGAAACTTCAAAAGGCATGCGAGATTTTTAGTTATAAAACAACAAGAATAATTTTTCTCTCTCTCTCTCTTTTTTTTTTTTTTTTTCCTTGATGTGTTAATGTTCTTGATGTTTCTTGATGCGTTAATGTTCTGAAACAGAATATGATATCATTCCCTAATCCTTTAGTTTAAAGTTTATATAAATTGTAAAATAGATTTTTATTTATTTCAAAATCCCTTTTATAAGTAATTAACTTTGAGAAAACACAAAACATTAATGAATTTTTAGTTGTCTTATTTAAATATCTGATGCTTTAATGTAATTTGAGAATTTTCGCTTAGAAGAAAAATCAACTGAATATTTTTTCACCTGTAATATTATGTTAAAATTAAATAAATTACTGTAAATGGAATATAATAAAAAATGTTTTAATTTCTTTATGAATAAATAATGATTAACTTTTCACTTTATAAAATTTTAATAGCACGATGAGAATTCAGAAGGGATAAAGCACTGTGAAATTTTAAGCACTTAGGACGAGAAAGTTAGAATTTTAGATAAATAGTTTTATTTTAATTTATAATTATTTTATAATTAGTGCATTTATTATATGCTGTTTGTGTAAGCAGTATGTCACTGATATCGGAATAAAATAAGAATCTGCAAAAATTAGATGAAGGGATAATAGAAATTTAAATAATCGTATATTTTTAAAATTATATCAGACTCTAGATTAACTGAGCAGTAGTTTTGCGAGTTATTAAGCCGTTAAGCAAAGGAGTTCGAAAGTAAGTTAACTTATCTAAGGAACAAAGAAAATATCATTTATACTGGTAAAAGATACTTTATAAATATTAACTTATATACACATATATATACATATATATATATACATACATATATAAGGGAACACGTGCGTATTTAAATTTAAATAAACGTTTGCATATTCTATAATAACACCAAACCTGTACTACGAACTTGTATTTAGTGTGCACGAATTTTTGGAAATTCATACTTTGAATAGGTAATTAATAAATCATAAGTTATTATAAATTAAACCTGACGATGTTAAACAGAAACGTTGATTATTTTTTCAAGAATAGCGCATTGCTTTAGTTTTTAAATTATATGATATTTTGTTAGAGCTGAAAAACACGACGAATTCATACTTTGAACTATCTTTTTCCGAAGTATTAGATGATTAATAAAAATTAAAAATGCAATAAATAAATAAATAATAATTAAATAAATAAAATAATAATAATTAAATAAATAAAATAATAATAATTAAATAAATAAAAATAAAAAATTATAAATCCAAAAAATTAAATTAATTAAAATAACAAAAATTAAAAATACGCACTCACAGGCGAATTACATCGGGGGCCTTCAATACAAATTAAATGTAGAACAGAACGAACCTTGAACCAAGTCCGTGCTGCCTGCGGCACCGTATAGCAGACGTGCTGCACACGCACTGCAAAAATCGTATAATCCACTTTCCAGTGCTTTCCAACAATATACCACATGAGGGGTGTCGACAAAATTTAGAAAATTGCCTCCTGGGTAGGAGGAGCAAAATATGATTAAGTGGTAACAGGCCTTTCCAGCAATATGCCACATGAGGGCTGTCGGCAAAATTTAGAAAATTGCCCTCCATCTTTTGGGCAAAGTGGGAATGGACACTTGAATTGTATAATATGATTAAGCGGTCGCAGGCCTTTCCAACGATATATCACATGAGGGGTATCGGCAAAATTTCGAAAAGCGCCCCCCGGGGGAAAAATGGGAAGAGAGACACTGTTGATGCATAATATAAATAAGGGGCCACAGTTCTTTCTAACGATATCTCACATGACGAGTATCGTTAAAATTTCGAAAAGTGCCTCCTCGGGGAGGGGCAAAATCGGAGGGCGAAGATATACCGGTGGTACATAACATGAATAAGTAGTAACAGTACTTTCTAACGACATATCACTCACTGGTTACGGTAAAATGTCGAAAAGTGTCCCCCCCCCCGAGTGTGAACAAAACACTCACCCTCCCACCCACCAATTCTTGATGCACCCTCATTTTTAAAATTTTTATTATGTGCTATAAACTATCTGAAACAGATCGTCTTGTTAGATTTCTTACTTTAAATGAAATCGCGGTCTGTTAGTTCAACGTTTCACCATCAGGGAGCGCACTCTATTTTTAACAAAGGTGTATCTGAAAGAAACTACTCTAAACACCCTATCCGTAGATACACTAGTAAATCTGCAGATCAGGAGCCTCAACGTCAGCTCTACAATTCATTGTGTTTAGCATCCTTTGAGTAATATTAATCTTTCTACAAAAAACGAAATTTAAAGTTTTGAAATTACATAAACATTTATAAAACGAAAAAATATTTCGAAGGTTTCTGACATTAGAAGCGTTAAATTATACCCCTTGTTATGTAATGGTATTCTGAAAATCTCATGAGCTACTTATTCTGGTAATTTTTAGATAATAAAGTAGATTTCTTCAGGGGGGCAGAGCCCCCCTGAACCCCTTCGTAGTGTAATTTAATTTACATTTGTAATTATCAATTAATTGTGTTAATGTCCTTTAGTAAATTCTACCAATAGACGGAAACGTACATGAATTCTTTTCTACAGCCCTGTATATTACGTGAAGATTTTTACGCGTCGTCTATAACATTTAAATTTAATGCAGACAAAAAACCCTCTTAAAACTGCTCATATCACATTTCCGGGGATTAGTATGCATAGTGTGCACCATATATCCAGTTTCTGCGGAGTCCTGTATATGGTTCTATTTAAATTCTGCAAACATTTGTTAGTATTCTAAATGTAATTGGGCTGGGAAATACATAACTCGAAAAAAAAAAAAAAAAAAAAAAAAAAAAACACTGAAGCAATTCGCGCTCATTTTCATTTATACTTACGAATTCATTTGTGTATCCCTGTACATGGTCTATACAATATTTAAGCACTACTTATTAAGCACAAATTTACTTAACGTTAAAACGCACACCATAATCGAAAATGCTCTTCAGCAATCATCCCTAATAGACCAGAACTGTATCCGAAATATTTTATGTGACCCTATAAATGAACGACAAATACGATACAAATCATATTCAAGCTTCTTGTAGTCAACCACAGTAATGTAATTTAATTTCATAATGTTTGAATTAGTGCAACACAATTAACAAACTGACGACAGGCAATTTAATTAAATCTGGGTTTAAAAACAGTAGAAGCTCCTCCCTCTTCTGAAAGTGTCTCGGAAATTGGTTTCTGAGATATGTTTTTCATGTTTATGCAGCAGTAAATATCTTTCAATGTACGGATGTAATATATAATGTCTTACAATCTATAAAAAATATGGACAACACAATATAAATGTCTTTTCTGTAAGGTAGAAGTCACTCCCTTAGCCAGTGATGTATTCTGAATAAAAACGAGAATTTTCGTTTCCCGTCGCTAATGTGTTAAAATAAGCTGTGAAGAGTTTTTTTCCCCCGTAGACCACATTTTAATCGACCACTTTTGTGTGACCCTGAAAAAAACATATGCTTTGCACCCCATATACTACAAAAATGTTTCAAAAATACATATCAATTTTATTATTTTGTAACAGAGCAACATCATTAAAAAACGCTACAAAAGGATTTTCTTCAAAGATTGTAATATTATGAATACTTTTGAGTTACCTGTACGCATGCTGTAAGTGCTACACATAACATATTTTATAGTAACCAGGTTCTAGTGCACCTTAATAAAGTATATAAATTTCATTACGTTTAAAATTGTGTAACATTATTAAAATACACCGCAGACTATTTTTCCCAAAGACTATAATGTAACGGAATAGTTTTGAGTGCCCCTGTAAATAAGCTATGAATGCTACACTCTTCATTTTTAATACCAAACATACTTTGGCAAACCTCAATAACGTATATCAATTACATGTAATCCCGACTATATTTACGCGAGTTAGAGCACGTAGAGAAACACGGCAGGCGACAGATAGAAAAACTGAAGTCATAAATATTTTTCATCCATGTTGGAAAGTGTTAAAGAGGATTTACATGCCTTTAACTGTACTTTTTTTTCACTTATAGCATGGTTAAACATTAGTTTAAACATCCTAATCCATGCGATAGCAATAACATATTAAAAGCCCCCCAAAATAGGCATATCTGGAGATCTATAAATCTACTGGAAAATAATTCATTATCGTGCCCACTGTTAATTGCATAAATTGCATCGATTTTGCGCGATAAAATATTTTTTTGTGATAGCCTTTTAATAGTACCTGCAACAAAATTAACGTAATTTACTAACTTCATTCATATTTGACGCAATGATAGGCTACTAATAACAGTCGCTAGGCAACGAAGAAAAGGGAAAAAAAGAAATATGTATCATGTAAAACAAGAAAATTAATTTAAAAATTCTTTATATTATTGGAATACATGTATAAATGTCCTCAAAACATTATACACGTAAATAAAAAAATCTTATAGATATATTGATAAAACTTCAATATAATAGGAATAATTTAAAACCTTTATTTGGAATTTTAGTATCCATAATTTGACATTTAAATCCATTAATCAAACGTGCCATTTTCTTTCAACAAATCGAAATTTGAAAATCGTCTGACTTGCCGTAGAAAAGCATTATAAAGAAAAATAAAATCTTCCATATTTTCCAAACGAATGAACCAAATTTAACCAAAAACTATACAGCTACGTCCGGGTATCTCACGAATATGCCCAATTAATTTCAAGCTGATCGGGTGCTTTTTGCGGCAGTTATCGCGGAACAGACGGACAGACAGACAGACAGACAGACAGACAAACGGAAATCAAAACTTTTCGTGTCTCCACAGTAAGCCTTCACTGACGTTTCGGCAGTTAGTCAGGGGGGTGGCGGTCTAAACCAAAAATTTAAGATATTTGTTGAAATTACTATTAAAAAATAGTGGTATCAACACATGAAATTTTTATATCGAATCAGTAACATTTATGCTGCATTTTTAAAAATAGGACACCGTTCTGAAGAATGCTAGTATAAAAAATCTCGTGACTGCCTTTTAAAATAAGCATTTAATAGAAACAAACCAATTAGTGGAATAATAAATAATATCTCAGCTTGTAATTAAGATGTAAGAATTAATTTTTAGAATTTCTGAAAGAAGAATTTTTTTGCGTCGCCTTGTGCAAGTTTCGAGTTTTTACTCCCCTTATATTATGAGATGTGTCGCCCTTTTAAAACTTCCAGTAAACTTTATGGCTTAAATTGCGCCCTAGAAACGTTCTTTTATCATTCTAGCTACCTGTGGCCATGTTAAAAGGTCAGTTTTAAAGAAATTATCCAATTAATGAAATAATAATTAATATCTCGGCAACAAATGTAGACACGGTCTTGAAATTGACAATTTTGAAATCAGCAAAAAATTCTACGTACGGATGCTTAAAAATTTAATCTATAAATTTTATATTTTAAAAGATTTAACTTAATCCCCACTATCGG
This sequence comes from Maratus speciosus, assembly GCA_963932465.1. Classification (NCBI taxonomy): domain Eukaryota; kingdom Metazoa; phylum Arthropoda; class Arachnida; order Araneae; family Salticidae; genus Maratus; species Maratus speciosus. Next base: position 349,772,363 of record OZ010788.1, on the reverse strand, counting down.
CTGGCTCCAGTAGACTGAAGATTAAAACACCTGTTGTCGTGGAGAAATGAAATCCATTCCGGCCTGTCTTTCGATTGAAATAAAAGGAATTTTTTATGGATCGATTTATAGCGAAATTTTTCAGTTCTATATTACGCAGTGAAATAATTTTTTGAATTTCTGAAAGTAGATTCTTTTCTGCGCGCATCTGCGCGATCTTCGAGTATTTTGAGTCGTTGGATTCTGAGATGCGAGTCAATTTAACACGGGAGAACTCGCTAGTGAGAATGCCTAATTCTTTTTCTTTTATTTTACATTCATATAATATCAACTTTTTTTGGTTGGTTTAGTACTTTTGTTCACAAAAGAGGTAAAATAATTGAAATAACATTTTGAAATTTTAATTAAAATGAAAAAATGTTTAAATAAGAGTCTTAAAAAAGTACGAAGGTGAGAGAAAATCTCATACAGTGAGTTCCCCCGGGTTAAAAAGGCCCCAGTTCACTTTTTGGATGACGTTTCGCATGTCACTGCCCTGATTCTCTGGTAACTCTTGGGAAAACTCAAAAATATCTTCCGGTTTTGATAAAAAATTAAATTCTTTGTCCCATTGCTTTGTTACTGAGACGTTAATTAGCTCGTAGCTGTGTTAATTGCGCTGGATTTTCTCGAAACCCAAAACTCCAAATGCCCGAGAAATTTACCTTTATTTTGATACTTTTCGCGCCTTTTTGTGTGAACTGTGAAAAAAAAAATTATCTTGTCATGAGCGCGAGCTGCACACACGAACTCACAGACATTTACCAACATTAATAGTATAGTCTTCCGAGCATCTTGAGGGTTTTCCTGCATTTTCATAAAAAAGCTTATAAAAATAATCTTAATTAAAATTTTGTTTCCCTGTTTCTTTCTAAAATACGCTTCATGCCCCTTTATTTGATATACATCTTGAATAATATATTAAATTTAAAAAAATCAAAAAACCCGACTGCGTAAAAAGCGAACTAATTAATTATTTCTCATCAATGCGAAACTATTTTTTGTATTACTTACCTATTTTTTAATTTACTTGTATTGATGACTTTTTAGTTGTGTTGAATTGTTTTCGTGTCTATAAACACTGTTTTGATGAGGCCTATAAAAAAGTCTATAATGTTTAGAGTTGCAGTAAAGCTAGAGATCCTTCCTACACAACTTCCATGTGGTGTAATATTTAAACGGAGCTTCTGACTGTAAAATAGTCAATGAAACATCATCTTCATTTTGAAAGATCTATCCAATGATATGCCACTCAATAAGATGGCTAATTTTTTCGTCTCTATCGCCATTTTGTATATTACGACCACCATTTTGAATTTATAAAAACAAAACCTAGCCTATAACCATCGAACAGTTAAGACGAATTGATAGAGACCGCATTCATTAAAATCCATCCAGCCATTGGGATGTGTCGAGGGTATAAAGAAATCCACATACACAGATACGCGTGAAACACATAACCCTTATTGGCAGTCGGATAAATACAGTTCTGTTTAAAATACCTTTGTCTACAACAGATAAAAGTTGTTTTTGTGAAACAGATAAATACGTCCAAACTACTCAGAGGGATAGACATTAATAGTATCGAATATTCTAACATTTAATGCACTGAAAAATGTCTAGATACATATAAAAAATATTTAATTTGAAATGTAATTTTTTTTTAATAAATGAATTCACCTTATATTACTTCTGAGCAGGATTTCTCATAACTGAATAGTCACAGTCAGTCATTTTTTTTATTGAATACGGCTATACTATGTGTTTAAAAAGGCCTACACTGAAAACCTGTTGAAACCTTTCTTCTTTCTCTACATCTTAATACTTCAAAAGGTAGTTACAAATGTTAATACTCCTACAATAATACAAGAATACTTCCCTTTAATGTGAAAACTTGCAGAAGCATACGGCTTCATGACGAATAAAACTGTTTGAATTCAGTGACAGTGTTGCAAATGGGTAAATACAGTCTGACAAGGAAGGTCTCCATACGGGCATACTCAGAAAAATGTGAAAAAATTGCAGAATGTTCTTCCCATATGGATATATATATTTATAAAAAAAAATTTCGAGGAACCCCGATACAGCGTCCGTAAAAAAATAACAAAATTTTCGTTTATTTGGCGATTTATCACCGGTTGGCGATGAAAAAAAAATACGGTTTTATGTAGGAAAAACTTTTTATATTGAATTTGTTTATACAAGTTTAATTTAAATAACTTTAGTTTTGTCCTTTTTAATTTGTTTTAACAATAGCTTTGTCATTTTTAGATTGTTTTAACTATTGTTTGTGATATATATTTATAATAAAATTTAAATATAATATTTTACGATTTAAAAGAAAATTTAAATTGATTTAAATTATTTCAAGCTCAAAAATAAGGCAGATAGATCACTGTCGACTTGATTTTGTTGCTATGGAAACGATTTCGTCTTCGATATGGAAATGTTAAATCAAAGGTCAGCTGACTATAACTTAAAATAGATATTTTCAATTTGCAAAGCATAGAAAATATTTTTAAAGTGATGAAATTAAATAACTACGGCAATAAGAAACATATATATATAACATAAAAAAATGTAATAACCTCTTTAATTGATTAAGTTTGAATTCATTAAAAACCGTGCATTCTAAAAAACAATTAATAAATTTTCAGATGCATTAAAATCATTTGCTTTTGGCTAGGACAAATCCTGATCGCCAAATCGCGTGTCACTTTCGTATTTTCGCGCCAAATATTCGAAAGTATTTTAATTTTTTACAGACTTTCTACTGAAATTCCGCGTTAAATTTGACTGATCCCTTATTACCTAAATGAGTAGTTTCACTAGCATTTTTTTCAACATATTCTGAGTATGCCCTGTATGGAGACCTTCCTTGTGAGTATGTTCTGTTTGCGGTCGTTAGTGAGAAAACAGTCCTCTATTACGGATATCATGATCCCAAAGACAGATGCCGATTTTTAGATTTCCGTAATTAATAAGTAAAAACGGAACCATTATAAGATCACTCCTGTGTCTGTCTGTCCGTCTGTTACAGTCATTTTACTTGTAAACTATGGAACGTGTAATGTTCAAATTGGGGGAAGTAATAAAGACTATTGACACACATATTTACAGATTATCAAACATTCACAAAAATATTTAGGAAAATGTTGGGGGTTAATTAAGTTACTTGAAAAAAAAAATCTTTTCTTCGTTTATCGTGTGGGGTTTCGTGTGAAAGCTTTCGTAACCCTGAACTCAAAAATACATTTCTTTTAATTTTAAGTATTATATTTTCAAGGATATCGTCGAAAATGCAGTGTAAAAATATGTCCCCCTCCCTTCTATTTCCGAATCTACTGAAACTAAAATTATGGAAAAATTAGAAGTACTAGACATAAAGTTAAACCTCCCAGGGAAATTATAGTTATTACCCTGGATCACATTGTTTTTCAGAAAAACACATTTTTTTCGTGATGCACAAATTTCAAATTGCAGGAATTCAGAAAAGGTGTTGAGGAGCGCTTGAGGTACCTGTCGTAGCAGAAGTATAAAAGCATTGTTCATAATGATTTTCGTAAAAAAATAGTCATTAATTAGTTGATATATTAACCTTTAAAGAGGCGAAGTTTGCGGAGAACTCCACCCATCCTCAACCTGCAATAAATCCCCCTCGTTCGTGAACTGTAGACGCGCAAATAACCTTTTCAATGCACACTGCAGAACTGATCACATAGCCTCTGCCTCCAACTGTCCAACCTTCAAGTTCGAGTATAACAGAGAGCGGGCAAGACTGAATGATCTCTTCCAACTTCCCTTTCGAAATCCCCAAGCACCTCCCCCGGCGGCTCCATCCTCCCACTCTGGTCCGGGACTCCTGGGCGAACATCCTCCTGCACATCGAGGTTATTTTCCTTTTCCGAGTCATGCTCCACCTCCGAACCTCTACTCACCTTACTACCAGGAGGACTACTTCAGCCAGCAGCAGAACTTGGGCTTTCAAGGTAGGAGGTTTTAAACTTTTTATAACATACACAATACAATGTCATCCTCAGCACCTTCTCCCCACCCACCCCTTCCTTTAGGCCGTCTAAATTTTCTCCAAGTAAACCTCAATCACTGCATAGCAGCCAGTGTAAGCACAATCAACCACATGGAAGAGAACGAGATTGACATCGCTCTACTGCAGGATGCTTACTGCTCCGATGGGAACCTCGCTATCTTCAGCAAGGACTGGAGAAGGTTTTCCTCTCGGAATCTCTCCGCCCACATCGTTGTCAGGAGCTCGAGTCTTGTATGTACCCATCTCTTTACCGGCGACAATAGCGTCTTCATCTCCATAACGGCGAAGGAGGGCGAGATTGTCGTCGGATCCTGCTACGCAGCCCCCTCGGCAAACTTTGGCCTTTGTCTCTCGGAATGGGAACACACCATCACAAACAGGAAGGCTTTCGTCTGTGGTGGCGACTTCAACGCGAACTCATCCCTCTGGGGATGTCCGCGTGAAGACGCCCGGGGTGACTTGCTGTCAGGACACATAATTATTCATAACTTGGCACTTGCAAACATGCACAACTCTGAAGCCACTTTCGAAAGACGAGATACAGAAGACAGAGTCATAGCAGAAGGCTGGCCTGACCTAACAATTACAAATTCCTTCACCCTACCACGAATATCACAATGGTCCGTATCAGACATACACAGTGGCTCAGACCATAAATACATACACTTTTCTTACATGACCTCTCCACTCTACACGCAACTTAGACGCTACAACACAACTCGCGGAAACCTTCGCAAATTTAACAACGTCATCAAAAGTCATAAGTCATCCCTTTCAGCACAACTCGAAGGGGTGCACAGCGAAGACACACTCAACTCTTTCACATCTAATTTAATCGAAACCATGCAGACTGCGGCGAAGGCTTCCTTTCGACTGAAAACAGTCCAAAAATCACACACTTTCTCATTCTGGAACAAGGATCTTAGAAAGCGGAGGAACCAGCTGACAGCCCTCAGACGCAAGATTAAAACATTGCGCCTGCTCAATCCTATCCCCCCTAAAGTAAAGACCCTTGCAGCACGTCGTACGAGACTTAAAGCAGTTTACAAACGTGAGATTCTGGCGGCGAGACGGGCGGCGTGGAAGAAATTCTGCAGCAACAATGAGAACCCTTTCGGCATCACTCAAAAATTTCTGACCGGCAAGTTCTTCACTCCGGATGAAATACGTCTAGAAAGACCAACTCACCAAACCTCGCGACAAAATAACCTGGAATTCCTGACGCACTCTCTCTTTGGCCCCTCGGCTTATCCCCAACAAGACAACCAGGATATCCTTTTCACAGCACACGAAGACAAACGCTTCACAAAGGCAGAAGTAAAAACAGCACTATACACATTGAATGACAAGAAGGCCCCAGGGCCGGATTCAATTGACTTTCGGATACTAAAACTCACTCACAAACAACTTCCACACATATTCACGCGCTGGGCTAACCTCTGCCTCACCATGAGGTACTTTCCCTTAGTACTCAGGCAGGGAGAGGTAGTTTACTTTCTGAAGCAAGGCAAGTCTCCTTCCGAACCCAAGTCATACAGACCCATCTGCCTTCTTCCCACTCTGGGAAAGCTTCTGGAAAAACTTCTGGTTATGCGGTTGACACACTTCTTGGAGTCAAACAACCTTCTCCACCCCAGACAATTCGGGTTCCGCGATGGCCACTCATGCGAGCTCGCACTTCATGCCATAATGACTGCCTGTACTGAAAGCATAGCCCAGGGCAACGCAACATCACTCGTTTCACTAGACATACAAGGCGCATTCGACAACGTAGAATGGCGAGACATTCTCTTACAACTACAAGCACTCAACTGTCCGGGGAACATAGCTGGTCTCATCGGCTCCTACCTCTCACAGAGGAGCGTCCTGATTAACTGGGGTGCTGGCACATCTACCCACAGATTACAGAAGGGTTGCCCCCAGGGCTCGTGCCTTGGCCCAATCCTCTGGTTGCTTGTAGCAAATGTGCTACTAACAGAACTAAATCGGCTGGGATTTAAACTATTTGCCTTCGCCGATGATTTCAGCTTCATTTTCTCCGGTCGTTACAGACGTCATCTGGAGGAACAATTTGCCGTAGCTCTTCCTATTTTCTGCCGGCTCCTGGATTTACTGCACCTCACACTCTCACCACAAAAGTCTCAAGCACTAGTATTCACCAAACCACACAGATATGATCCAAAACGCCCTCCAGTGATGTGGATCAATAATGTCTCCATTCGACACGTACAATTCATAAAACTCCTAGGTATAACCATTGACGCAAATCTTAACTGGATCCCACACATTAACGACCTAAAACTTAAATTGACATCATATCATAATAATTCATTAAGACTAACTTCTAAATTGGGAGGGGTAGACAACAAAACACTGAAGATCTGGTACCTAACAATAATCGAAAGAATAATACTTTACGGGGCCTGTATCTGGGGGGGGGGGTAATTTATCATCCATAGCACAACCTAAACTAAAATCAATACAACGCACTTTTCTCCTACAAATTTCAAGAGGCTACCGCACAATCTCCACAGATGCACTACATATACTTACAGGTATTCCACCCATCACACTTCAACTAGTATACGAACACGCCAAATCCTCAATCCTACAGCTAAAACGTGACACAGTAATAGATTCTCTTTTTCCAAACACAACATTGCAATACAAAGTCAGGAGCTGGCAGCTCCACCCCGCTGAGGAGACTTCACATTTTCAAGTAAACACAACACGCAACAGCTACACACCTGCCCTTAGCACCACACTCTTCACTGATGGTTCAGGCACAGAGACTGGCGTGGGCGCAGCCTATTGCGTCACGGAGGGCACGGTGGTGGTCCATCAGTGGTCTGCAAGGCTAGATGATAATAACTCCGTATTCCAAGCGGAGCTGTTCGCAATACTAAACGCATTAGAGTGGGTGGAATCCCACTCTAGCAATAGTATTATCATCTACAGTGACTGCCTCTCTGGCCTGCAGGCAATACAGGCACACAGGACAAAACATCCTCTAGTACTGCAAATCAAACTAAAACTTAAGAATCTCCTACATCGTATCTCACTAGGTCACGTCTCGGCTCACAAAGGTATCTTTGGCAATGAACTAGCAGACAACCTAGCGAAGAAGGCCACACAGAAAGAAACAATAGACACACACCTCCCAGTGCCCCAGTCATACGTCAAAAGGGTCCTTAGAGCAAGGATACTGACGCGATGGCAGGAGCACTGGGATACTTCAAAAAAGGGCAGGCACACATATAAGCTAATTCCTAAAGTTTCTCTCACACTATATAACTTAACACCCTACACCACTAGCTTCTTAACAGGACATGGCCCTTTCATGGCATATCTGGACCGCTTCAAAATAAGATCCACTGCCACTTGCGTCTGCGGTGAAGATGGCACTATAAGTCACCCGTACTACAGTTGTACTCTCACGCAACGCTGGCACTTGAGGCGTCCAGACATACTGCCAGTCAACTGGCTCCAAAACGTCCTTTCCCGCACCCTCCTACTCAACAAATTAAAACACATTCACAATTTCCTTACATACTTAACAAACTTAACTTAAGCCCTGGTTCTGCTTATCCAGTCTCACTGTCACCATATCAATCTTCAAACAGCACCAGAATCCAGTCCTCTTTGTAGGCTCCAATTAAATTCTCTTACTCATCAATGTGTGGTTTTCGACGATCGGAAGAGCCTCTGCTCGTGCTTCTGACCATTCTATCAAGAGATATATCTCCAATGGACGCTTGAGTATCTGCTCGTGCCATCTTACTTGTGCCACACAAAGCATTACATCTCCAATGGACGCTGAGTATTTGCTCGTGCCATCTTATTTGTGCCACGCAAATCATTACATCTCCAATGGACGCTTGAGTATTTGCTCGTGCCATCTTACTTGTGCCACGCATTCCATTCTTTTCCCTTCCTGCCGCCCCTTGTCGCGAGAGGGGTTCCTACCCCGGCGGCCAGGATCAGTGATGTTTATTATTATTATTATTATTATTTATTTTATTTTATTTTTACTTTAAATGTTCTCATACTCCCGCCCTCTGTCGCGAGTAGGCGTTTTCCTGGCGGGAAGGCATTCGTCTAATTTTTGTAATCCAACTTTGTCCTTTTTAAAATAAATTCTGGGTTCTGTGGTCGGTGGTGCATAGACGCCCTTAGCGGGTGAGCGTCGCCCCTTGAGCATTTTGTGTTTGTCCGTCTGCATACGGCCGGACAGGGCTGTACTCACTAACGAGCCTCAACGTGTCGGGGAACATACCGGGAGAGACGTTAAGCTCTAAGGGGCAGGCCTAGCCGGCCCTGAGTAGTCTCTCTTAGGCTGCCTAACCTTTAAAGAGAGATCGGCCTTCGTTTGGTTGTGTGCGGACGTGTCCCAGACGCGCTCCCAAAAAATGCTTGGCTAAAGGCGTCCCAAGACCCGCGGGCCAGGGGCCCTCTATGGATTCTGATGTGTGAATGTCCCTGCTACAGTTTAAGGTATGTTGCATGTTTCTCGGCCTTTTAATTATTAAGTTATGAGTAATTTATTATTTCTTTCCTCAGTCATTTAATTCTGCTGGCCCTTGCATTTGCTAGTATTTTAAAATATAACTTAATATTAGGCATTTCACTTTCTAAATCGCCGACAATCTAATCTAATAGCAACAACAAAGCAGCAGTTATTATTCTAATTTAATTTCTCATGTTTTCATTAAAATGTTCATTCCTACTTAAGATTAAATCATTATTATAGCTGCTTTTAAACCCGGACCATGTGCTTCGAATTCGCTGGATTTACCCCAAGTCCAGCCTCCTTGGGATGACTATTAAGATAACTATATTCCATGCTGGCGTCTTCTCACCCCTGCCAGCAGCTAGTTGGGCCATAGGCAAGGTTCTGGAAGGGGGGGGCGGGGGTCGCAGTTGGTTGGGGTGTATCCGCCCTACTGGTCGTGTGTGTGAGTGTTTTTTTTTTCTTTTCTTTTCTTTTAGAGAGAGAGATAAGTGCGAGGTTTACCTCTACTTGGTTCTTTCTCCGTTTCTCCATCTGTATTTTGAGGGGAGTGTGGGGCTAGTAATTTGGAAGCGATTGATACCTTCTCATCTTGTCTGCAATGGGCAATCAATCGGGACTGGCTTGGGATATTGTACAGCGGGGGTGGGGGATTTGGTTTATGAGATGTATAGTAAAGCCCTTTTTTCCAGACTTTACTTTCGGATCGTTTATGTAAAAATATACTTTTAAAAATTACAATTCCCATTAATGTATATGTGCATATATATATATATATATAAATCAGCGTAAATACACATAATTATTATTTAAAAAATTATTCAAATAAGTTAAAATACAGAATTTAATGTTTAGGCATTAAAGGGGAATAAATAAATAAATAATTAAATCCTTTATAATCTCCTTCTTTTAATTTACGATTAGAAGCATGAACTAGTGCATTTAGTTTTTTTAATAAAGGCAATTTTCCCTCTGCTTCTTTCTTTATTATTTGCTAAAGTTAAAAGTACAGTTTTAACTACCTCCCAAGATATTTTTAAATGTTCCATTTTAAATTTTAAAATCATTAATAAATAATTTAAATAATTGTCGAATAAGTGCATTTAAGAAATATATATTACATACTTTATACTTTATTTTTTACATTTTAATATTTACATTTTTGTATTGTTGCAGTTTCATAGCAAATTGGCATATTTTAGCGTACATGATTTGGCATATAATTAATTGCATTCTTCTTGTAACTCTAATACAATTTTATCCATAAGCATTATTTAGAATTTTTCACCTGGAACCACCTTAGGAAAGACATTATCAATTTAAATTAAATTATCAAAATATTAAAATGTTATTTTGTCATCGAAAACACACAAGCTTGCACAATTTGTATAACCTTTGCTTACCAGGAAGTGAATGAAATATCTTTGAAAAAAGGGGAAAAAAAAAGGAAAAAAAAAAGTCCATGTAAAAATACATAAACCACGTTAAAAAGAGTAATTATCTTGGCTACGGTCTTTTTATTTTCTTTTTTTTATCTATTTTCTTTTATTGTGCAACATCATTAACTTAAAAAACTTAAAGCCAGTAGAAAACCTAAGAAATCAGTGTTTATGACTAGTAGTGTTTGTGAGACAAAAAGGCATTCAAATAAGATTACACTCACGCCACTTAATGTAATTTAATAATGGGGGGGGGGGATGATTTATAACAAACCTTCTACAATCTAATTTCAATCATTCAAGTAACCGGCTTTATCACAATTTTAAAAACAGTGTTTAAATATTAATTTTACCTCCGCATGTATATGTGTATGTATACATGCAGTATGTATGTGTGTATATGTATATATATATATTAATCTTACTTTCCCCCCATAATACTCAGAGTGTCTTTAGCTTTCCACTGCACACTTTCCTGTATGTCCAAGCATAATAAGATCGTTTGGAAATAATACTTTTAATTTTCAATTACCACTAGACTCATGTTAAATCAGCGTTTATAGAGATGACGTTACAAATTACTTATTTAAAGCAGATTAGTAAAAATAACATAACCTATTTATTGGACTGCATGTAAATAAAATCTGTTTTTTTTTTTTTTTTTTTAAAGAAAAAGTAAAGGGGAAAAAAAAAAGAAAAAAAAGGTAAAGAGAAGGAAGGGGGAAAAATTAAAAGGAAAGGAAGGGAAAAGAAAGAAAAAAAGAGAAGGAAAGAAAAAAAAGGGGGGGGGGGAACTTTAAGACTTTTCTTTTTTTTTCTTCCTAATATGTTAAACTTTTATTTCTGATGGACAGCGCAACATAAACAAAAATAACTTATTGTACATACTTTTTCAAAATAGTTCTTGTATTTTTTTTTATGTTCTTTATATTCTTAATGATTAAAATTGGTTAAAAAACTGACTTTTTTCTTTTTTTTTAAATTATTTTCCATTAGGCCAAATAAGGGGAGGGGGGGGGAAAGGGAAAAAGAAGGGAAAGAAAGGAGAAAAGAAATTGCATTTTTTTTTTTTTTTTTTTTTTTGAAAGCTTATAGTATTCTGGGATAATTGTGCAATGCGGTTTGGGTTCGGAGTCTTTAATTCAAGTTTTTTAGGGAATCGTCGGGGTGTCTAGGGTTGGTTTTGGTGGCTTGTTTTGAATGGGGCGGTGGGGTTCTCTTCAAAATTGCCGGCTTTTTTCTTTTTAAAAAGGGGGGGGGGGGGAAGAGAAGAAAAAGAGGGATTTTTTTTTTCATTAAAAAGAAGGGTAGAAAGGGAAATGGATTTTTTTTTTCTTCCGTAAATGGAGTATTGGATGTTTCCCATACCACTAGAGATTGCTCACTGTAGGGGACGCGACCTGGTGACCAGTGGGGTGTCTGGGCTTCGCCTGGCTGTGGTTTTCACCCTCCATTTTGGAATTTCGCGGCCCATAGCGAGCACATGGTTCGGGTTTTGCTACACTTTTTGATTGTCTCATCCTAACTCTAATAGCAGGCCTAATGCGGGTTAATTGCTGCTGATTTCAATCGAGACAATGTTATCTAATTTTACTCTTAATTATCTAATAAGAAACATTTTTTTTTTCTACAAGCTTTTAGCTCATTTCGGACTCTAACTTATTCTCAGTTTTTCATTTATTTTTCAAAACTTAAAACTTTTTTTTCTTTTTTCTCCCCATCTGACTTTATTTTCTATTTTATCTAACCACATATTTATTTAAATTAAAAGTGTTTGTCATTTTATTGAAATTTTTTTCTCAATTACTGAACTTTGAAATTATTCCCATATTGCAAATAAAGCTTGTATTATTTTTTTTTTCCTCACCATTTCAACAAATTAGAAAAAGTTGTTCTTGAGACTTGATTTTCTAGAGACTCAGCCACTTCTGTTCAATTCCCCCGTGTCCGGCGGTGGTCTCTGGACGGTCTTAGCAGCCAATTTGTTTACATGTCATTTTTTTTGTATGTCCCTTCTACCTGTAATTTGTCAAAATCCAACAATATTTCAAAAATGCTTCATTCTCCCACCCCTCTTTTAAAGTTTTTTCCCTCATTGTCCCGTGTTCTGCTGGACTCTTAACTTACTTCCAGTACAAATACTAAATTCCTCATGTTCAACAATAAACATGATTTTTCATCTCCAAATACATACTTTCGAACTTTAAAATACAATAACAATACAACAATTCGAACTTTAACTTTCTTTTTCCTTTTTGCGAGAAAAAAGAAAAGAAAAATCACTAGGAACTTTGAATCCAGCAGAACTTATTAAATTTTTAACCTTTGTTTTGCTGTTCCCTTATCTTATTTTCAGTAAGAATTTTAAATTCCTTATTTTCAACAATAAACTTATTTTTTCATCTCCCAATGCATATTAAATTCGAACTTTAACTATCGTTTTCATTTTTTTTTCATTTTTTTTTTTTTTTTTTTTTTTTTTACGGGAACTTAAAACATTTCGGCCCTTATATCCTAAATTTCGTCAAAGTCCTAACCCACTTCAAAATTCATCTAAGTCCAACCCCCCCCCCTATACTTTCTTCAATGTCCAGTCCCCTATGTTCCTGTGTCCAGCAAATTTTTAAACTTTAACCTGTGTTCCCGTGTTCTGCTGGACTAACTTACTCAGCAAAAATATTAAATTCTTTATTTTCAACAATAAACGTGTTTTTTCATCTCCTAATACACATTTAATTCGAGCTTTAATTTTCTTTTTCATTTTTTTTCATTTTTTTTTTCGCAAAAATTTTATTTTTACTGGAAACTTAGAATATTTCGACACTCATGTCCAAACCCACCTTAAATTCATCTTGTCCAGTACCCCCACGCCCTAAAATAAAATTACAACAATTTTATCCAAAAACAACTCCTAACATATCTAATTACAGTGCTGAGCAGATGCAGGGGCTCACAGACTAAATGCCTCGTTACCTTCCCACCCACTATTCCAAACCTAAACATGCAACAGGCCGGGACGGCGCACAGGGGCCTGTAGATGGGTTCCCACAACCCGCGGATCATTCTTCTGACTTATAATATTTTTTTAAAACTATATCTGCCATTCTAGTTCTCAAAGCCATTTTTTATTTTTTCTCACATAACATCGCTGCTCACAAACAGAAAGCCAAACATATTCCATTGCCGAATTGGCAAACAAGGCTAAATCCCTCGTTACCTTAGTCCTGTCAGAGGACGAAAATACATTCACAGAGGAATCTGCTGACCACCTGAAAAATGTGAAACTGATCCTCCAATTGATCAGAAAACAAGACCACGCCAATCAAAAATCAGTACAGGAGTCCAAACAGGAGTTTGAAAAGCTCCGCTTAAAAGCAGATCTCCTTAAGGAACAGCTCACCACACTAAACGAGAACATTGCCAGCCAGATCCAACAGATCCCAAAGACTGAAGAAATAGTAGCCAGGCTTGAGGAAAGTCTCCATAGCAGACTAGACAAATTAAGAATTGATAATGATAGGGACGCATACCTTCGTAGTCAACAACCTTCCCTGCTCTATAATGATCAGGACGGCAAGTCTCAAGAGTCCCCTTCACCGACAGAGGAGGTAGTGCCGGCGGAGCCACAGCGGAGGCCAGGAGCGGAGAGGCATCTTCGAACAATTGTGGTCAGGGGCAAGAAACGCTCCATGTCCGGACTGGCTATTAGAAACCTGCTCGAAAAACAAAATATCGCCTGTCCAAAAGTAGTATTGGAAATCAAATGCCTTCGAAGACAACTGGAACTCTTCTGCCGATCCGCCGAAGAAACGAAAGTCGTCCTAAGTGATCTAAAATCCCATGCTAGAATTGCTGAAGATCTATTCTTCAGCATTAAAACCCTCCCATTTCACAAAACTATCCTGTTTGGAGTTCCCGACGGAACAACACTAACTTATATTACCTCGACGTTGGATGAAATTTACGATTATCACCCAGACGAAATCCGATTCATTAAAGCCGTTCCTTCTAAAAGACCCTCATGCAAGGACTGGCACCTCATTCTGTCAGAAAAATTAGCCATGGCAGTAATCCAAGATGGAGGCATACCACTGGGATACAATCTCTGCAGACTGCGGCCACACACCACAGTCCAAAGGTGCAGAAATTGCCAGCGATATGGCCACGTAGCAAAGTACTGCCATAATGATGAAACCTGCGAAATTTGCGGAGAACTCCACCCATCCTCAACCTGCAACAAATCCCCCTCGTGCGTGAACTGTAGACGCGCAAATAACCTTTTCAATGCACACTGCAGAACTGATCACATAGCCTCTGCCTCCAACTGTCCGACCTTCAAGTTCGAGTATAACAGAGAGCGGGCAAGACTGAACGATCTCTTCCAACTTCCCTTTCGAAATCCCCAAGCACCTCCGCCGGCGGCTCCATCCTCCCACTCTGGTCCGGGACTCCTGGGCGAACATCCTCCGGCACATCGAGGTTATTTTCCTTTTCCGAGTCATGCTCCACCTCCGAACCTCTACTCACCTTACTACCAGGAGGACTACTTCAGCCAGCAGCAGAACTTGGGCTTTCAAGGTAGGAGGTTTTAAACTTTTTATAACATACACAATACAATGTCATCCTCAGCACCTTCTCCCCACCCACCCCTTCCTTTAGGCCGTCTAAATTTTCTCCAAGTAAACCTCAATCACTGCATAGCAGCCAGTGTAAGCACAATCAACCACATGGAAGAGAACGAGATTGACATCGCTCTACTGCAGGATGCTTACTGCTCCGATGGAAACCTCGCTATCTTCAGCAAGGACTGGAGAAGGTTTTCCTCTCGGAATCTCTCCGCCCACATCTTTGTCAGGAGCTCGAGTCTTGTATGTACCCATTTCTTTACCGGCGACAATAGCGTCTTCATCTCCATAACGGCGAAGGAGGGCGAGATTGTCGTCGGATCCTGCTACGCAGCCCCCTCGGCAAACTTTGGCCTTTGTCTCTCGGAATGGGAACATTTTTTTTCTACAACATTTTCTACAACGCGGGATAACCCACCATTGGCATAGGCTTCCAGATCCCGCGTTGCAAGTTTATTCAAAAAAAAAAAAAAAAAAAAAAAAATTACAATATTTAACAATAGTTTTAACAATAAGAAATAAAGGTAATAGTACAAATAATAATAATAGTAATTATAAATATAATAATAAAAGTAATAATAGAACAGATGAGCTGAGCGCTTTACAGACGAAAATGTGTATTATTTTCAACACGAATATGATTGATTAATTACAAATAGCAGCAGATGAATAAGATGTTCTTAAGCTCTACATATTCTCAGGTGCATTAGTTTAATAGTTATTATCATGAGTTCAAGTGTTTTGTTGTGAGATAACTTTAAGGTTATGGATAACCTGGGTGTATGGCTGTTCTATGTACAAGAGTTTTCTAAATTTTATATTCTCGATTTAGTTAGGCACTGTTTGGCCTGAAGTTCATGTTTCTGTTCATTAGTGCTAATCTTGTTCATCTATTGGCATTTGTGGGTTTTGAAAAATTTGTTGATTGTTTTCTAGTAACCGCACACAATCTATTATTTTAGTATATAGCATTGGTGTTTTCAGCACAAATTTGAACCAATGGTGGTGTTCTATTGTGGCTGATTTACGGATATGGAGGGTTTATGTTAATGGACAGCTGAGCACATAGTGAAGAGAGTTACCAATTTCACCACAGGTACACAGTGGCGACGGAGCTTTATTTATTTTGAATAGGTAGGACGGGAAGGGTCCATGATTAGTTGAGAAGATATACAGGTTTCTATGTACTAACATGAAGTCTGTTGATACTTTTGGACATAATTTGTAAGTAAATCTGCCAGTGGTACCATAATCCCACTGTTGCTGCCATTTGTCTATGGCTTCTTTTTTCAATTTCTTTTTAAGGTGTGAAGCTGGGTATGGATGAAATATTTCTCGTACTTTAATATTTGTTATTGCATCTTTGGCTAGTTGATCTGCATGTTCATTTCCTTTAACACCTGTGTGTCCCCGAACCCATTGAAATTTAATTGATTTAGATGTTTTCTGTAAGGCTATTATAATTTTTGATGTGATAAAATCTGTACTAAAAACGTTCTCCAATAATGCAAGACTTGACTGGTTATCTGTGTAAATGACGAAGTTCCCGTCCCCTGAGGAGTCTGCCCATAATATTGCATCTAATATGGCGAGTTGTTCAGCTTGAAAGATTGAATTATTTTTTCGGATATTTTATTGGATATTTTCGGTTGATAAAAGACTGGAAAGTTGTCCTCTATTGGAATCCCCAGACGTAGGACCTGTCCTGAAATTGCTAATGTATTTAATTGGATCGCCAATGGTTGAATGCCGCACAATACATTCAAAGCTGCCGTTGATGATTTTCTATAAGCTCTCGACAGAAGCAAAAGGCATTGTGTCTGAATTGCCGATAGTAGCCTGTAGCCATGTGAGACTGGTAGGTGTGGAAACCAACATGAAGCGGCATAGGATATTTTTTTTTCTAATATTTGTAAGTACCAGATTTTTAAAATTTGCCTCGAAAGGCCTCCATATGCAGCGGCGAATTTTAGAAGATTTTGTGATATTTGATTAATTTCTATACGTTTTTTATTCAGGTGCGGAAGAAAAGACAGTGTTTTATCCAATGTTAAGCCCAAGTAGTCTATTGTATTTTCAGATTTAAGGGAGTGCCCATCCAATTTATATATTGGTCCTCTCTTCAGGAAACGTGGTCTTCGAAGATTTAACACTACACATTTGTCATATGAGAACTTCATATCCGTTTGTTTCGCCCAATCACTTATTATTTGTAGTACCTCTCTTCCCATCTGCTCCAACTGTCTTCTTGTTTGGCCAAAAATAATTAGAAGAAGATCATCGGCATATGCTATTATCTTAAAGCCATGTTTCTTTAATATTCTCAGTAATTTATTCAGGAATATTCTCCAAAAAAAAGGTCCAAAACAGGACCCCTGTGGGCAACCTCTTCTAAACCAGTGGATCTTTTTTGACAGCCAATTCGGCATTGCTCCTCTTGTTGAAAGAAATGATGCTGCTATGTTTATTAATGCTTGTTTTAGTTTTAGGAATTTTAATTCTTCTAAGGTCTCTGGCCAGGGTAGCCGGTCAAATGCATTCTTGAAATCTAGGGATATTAGGGAAATATAATTATTTTTCTCTTTGAGCAGATTTATAAATGAGAAAAGTTCGGCTATCGCTGACTCCGTCGAACGACCTTCTTGGAAGCCATGTTGTGATTTTTGTAGTTCTTTTTGGCTGCATAAGTTAAAGTTTATCCTTTTTAATAATAGTTTTTCATATATTTTACCGAAGATTGGCAGTAAGGAGATTGGCCGATACGAAGATGCGATGTTTGGTTTTTTAGAGGGCTTTATGAAATAAACCAATTCTCCAATCTTCCATGTTTTGGGGAAGTAATTTAAATATAGCAGAACATTGTACATTTCTAGTAAGAGAAACTTATGATGCTTGAATAATTGTCGTACTATGTTATGATCAATTTCATCGGGCCCCGGGGCTTTGTTCCTGTTGAATGAGTAGATGACATTTTTAAGTTCTTTTAAAGTAAAATTTTCAATTGCCTCTGCCTTCTGCTGGTTAAATATTGAGTCCGCTGGCATTTCTGATTGGCCAAATATTTCTGTGGTTAGAGTTTCGTAGAATCCTTCTGCTGTTTCCGTTTCTTCCTCTTGTTCTTCTAATGAATACAGTTCTCGATTATGATAATTTTTAAAAGCTACTTTTTTTATTTTTCCATAAGGGTTTTTGGATTGTGTACAAAATCTTGTCCATGCCTGTTTTTTCGCGTTCAAAATTGCTTTTTTATACATGGCTCTTTGTGATTTAAATTTAATTATATCTTGTACTGTAGCCGTCGGGAGCTTTGTTTTTCTTCTTAGTGCCCTAACTAAATTACGTTTTGTGCGTAGCTCATCGTTCCACCATGTTATCTTCGGTTGGTGAGTGCTTTTTCTTTTCTTGAGTGTCTGATCACATGTTCTTTTAAGTAGTTGGTAAAATTCTTCATATTTTTCTTCAAATTCCTCAGTGGTTTTTATATTTTTGAAGTTGAAATTTTGCTGGTTTAATTCTTTTTTAATTTTATCGTTGAATTTTTTAAATGATGTTTGTTTTGTTCGATATCTTCTGTTTGGTAACTGCGGGATTTCAATATTAAAGCTCGATGTGATCAGTCTATGATCTCCAAAGTCCATATCTGGGTGTACCATCCAGTTGTCCAGTAAAGGGAACAGTGACATTGATGATAGTGTAACATCGGGCCAGCCTTTTCTTAAAGTTGTATTGTCCTTTTTATTAATTAATTCATACGTTGGTAAACTATGGGGATCGTTTAGTAACAAGAGTCTTTTCGTTGCCATATGCGATATTAATTTTTGTCCTTTGTCATCATCTTTTTTGTAACCCCACAAGGCACTGTGTGCGTTTAGGTCTCCAGCCAATAAGAATAAACTGCTGGAGCCTTTTACTTCTAGCCAATCATTAAGATCATTTTGTAAATCTGTTGACGGGGGTGAATATTGTGATCCTATTGTTAATAAATTATTTATTAATTGAATGTTGATGAAGACTGAATGGTTGTTTTTCTTAATTTGAATATGGCTAATTGAAGGGTTTAGTATTATAATGCAGCAATTTTTTGCTACTGAGAAGTAATACGGTGTTGAAAGTGGTAGTCCTAAAGGGCGATTATCTGAGATATAGTAGTCTTGGAGGCAGGATATATCTATTTTTTCCTTTATTGCATGACGTATGTAATCTGCTGTCGCCGTTTTGCTGTTTTGCAGATTAATCTGGGCTATTGTTAAAGTATTTATGGAAATTGGCTGTTTGGTGTTATTGTTGATATTTGATGATGATGCTGAAGAAGAGGGTTTGGAGATATCGGAAATGTTCTCTATGTTGAATATTGCGCCTGTGAAAGGTTTAGACGTTGGTTTCTATTATAATAAAGGTTTTGAAAAACTTGACATTGGCTCGACGACGCACTATGCCTGTATTCAAAGCGGTTACCAAAATTGTCCACTGAGTTGAAACAATTTACGCACTGGTGCTGTTCTGGGGTACGCTTTTTAGGACAGTAATCTGATTTGTGGTTATGCATGCAATATTCGCATGTCTGTTTTCTTCGACATCTTTCTATTGGGTGTCCGAAGAGCTGGCAGTTACTACATCTTATGAGTGGAGTGTAGTGTGATATTCTACAAGATGCTAAGCCGATAAAGATTCTACCTTGTGTTAGTAACTGAAATGCTTCTCGTTCTTCGAGTTCTATCATTAATTGATAGAATTTGTTTTTTGGTCGTGAAATTACCTTTTGAGTATTATCTTTTATGTCGTGGTTTAATTCCGATTTCAGTATATCTTGTATTTCTTCATGTTGTACATATTGTGGAATACCAAGTATGATTATCTTTTTCCTTTTTTCCCCTAAGAATTTCATTTCTAATAAGCTCTGTAATTTTTCGTTTTTCTGCAAGATATTTAGTGTGTCATCTACCTCTTTTGATGTTGTTGCTTTTATTATAAAGGAGTTTTTATCTCTTGAGATTGTACAGGAGAGCTTTGGTAGTTTTGCTTCTCCTTTTAGTTCTCTATCCACAATCCCCCTTAATATGCTCATTGACATTTTTGTTTCTTTCATCCTCGTTAATAATATTGCCGATTTAGACATTTGTGGCATTTTCCTTGAAATTTGTTGATGGGCTTGATTATGTTGGGGAATTGATTTTTGTGCTATTTTTGAGTAGGAGGTTGAGTTGGCAGCGTCAGTATCATCCTGGGAGATTATTGATGGTGTTTGTTGATTTGAGATTTCATCACTTTTCTGATTTCCTATCAACGTTAATATCTGTTGGATTTTTAATTCCTGCTGTTGAAAGTTCGTTTGTATTTCATGCTTTAGTTCTTCCTCTCTCGCCAGGGAGTGGAGAGTCGTTTCTATATATACTTGCTGCTGTTTAATTTGGTTTTCTTTTTCTTCTATTTTCTCTGTTTGCATTTCTAACGTATACAAGAGCTTTTTTATTTCATCTTGTATAAATTTAATGTTTGATTTTTCCATGGTTATATTCTTTTCTTGCAGTATTGTTTCTACGGTTTCCAATATTCCAAAGTTTTCTTCTATTCTGGATTTAATATAGTTTTGTGCTTTTTCTTTTAGCATTTGCACTTCCTGGTCCTTCATTCTTATGGTATCTTGATTTTCTGTTATTTGCTGATGGAGCTCTCCTTTTAATTTGTTTATTTTTTCTTCCATTTCTCCTTTCAAGGTTTCACTATATTCCCTCAAGTGATTTACTTCTTTTTCTTTCTCCATTATTAAATGTTGTAGTTTAAGTGTCAAATTTTTCTCCTTTTCTAGGGCTTCATTTGCTTCGAATATTTCATTTTCTAAATTTGTTTTTACTTTTTCATACTTAATGTTGTTTTCTTTTAACTCTTGGAGGATATTTTCTCGATATTTTGCTGCCTCTATCTCGCACTTTCCATCATGTTTTCGTAGTAATCTGTCCATCATTTCTATCTTCTCCTCAATGCTCATGATTTTTTGCATTGCTGTGTCAAAATTTTGTAATTTGTTGCTTTGTATAGGTGTAGGCGGTTTTCTCGATCTCCTTTTAATGACTGACTGTGAAGGTGTTTTTATACTTTTTGTTAGATCCTCCACTGAGGAGGAGGGGTAAGATCTTGATAATCTTCCTTTGCGATTTCTGAGGCGTTTTGGGGTCAGTGATTGAATATTAGACATATTTAATTCATTTTCATTTTCTGAGGACATACTCATTTTTACTGTATTAGCTCAAGCTGAGTACAGAAATAGTGGCCCCAGATACTTTTTCTCAGCGTTTGTGCCTATACTTCTTTCCTTCGAAATGATTATTTAAATAACAATTGTTTACTAGCTTTTAGAAATTTGGAGTTAATGCTATCTAATAGTAGATACCAGGCATTGCTAGAGCACATTCCGGTCTAGTTGAAAGAAAGGAAAGATAGTAAAGGGAATAGCTAAAACCAGTGAACTAGATCATCGAAATGACTAAGAAAAAAGATGATTGCCGAAACTGAACTAATAAACTTTTGAGAGGGAGAAAAAAAATTAAAGTTATTGATATTACTTAGAGTGGATGGATATTATGGAAGATAAAGGAGTGAGACTTATTTTAATGTGGAGAGTGAGTACAGAAGTTTGGAATACATAATAAGTTACGGGGGGATACACTTAAAGTTAAAGGGGCAGGATATATTGTGGGCTTGGCTTCCCGAGCTTGGAAGCACTGTTAATGCTTTAATAATATGTACACTTAAATGTGTACACTCAAAGAAATTTACATAATTTTTACAATAATATTTACAAAAAACCATATGGTGAATAGATCAAATCAATTGCAACTATGCTTTCATGTGAAATGTTATTATAACACTTTGACTGACATTAGTCTTTAAACAATCACTGTAGTAAGTTAATGACATTGGGTGGACCTGGTGAGTGGGTTTCTGAGCCAGTGAGAAGAATTTTGAAGGTAGTAATAGCCTATATAAAGAAGTAATAATCTAATCTAAAGCTATAATAGATACGGGAAATTATAGTAAAATTAGGACTCACCACTGAAGTCTGTGTTCCATGCTGCGCTTGAGTAAGCTGTAATCCCCATTGGGGCAGTAAGAAAGTATAAAAATGGGAAATTTAAGGCTTATGGCGCCCTCTATTGTCACTAAAATGAAGTTAGCTTAGCAATGACTCAAGAAACGGGAAGCTTAGTCCTAGTCCTATCCTGCCAGGTAATGTAAGTGAAGGGGGAACAAGAGAGTCGAAAATTAAGCAGAAAGTGCCCTCTATTGGCATAAAAGTGAGGTAATCATAGAATAGAATGCGGATACGAGAAGCTTAGACCAAGACCTTTCCGTCAAGGTACTACAAGTGCCAATTTGGATAACAATTAAAGAAGTAGCCCCCTTCCCCCCTATTTCCCCCCTGCTAAGCTAGAGTAAGACTAGAAACGCCAATCGAGCGGTGTGCTCAAATAGTCCGAATAGGGAAGATGAGCCTCTAATCACAATAAATGGGGTGAAAAAACAATAAAAAAATAAAAAAATAAATAATAAGGAATAAGTCTAAAAAAACTGAAGCTGCGCTAATACCTGCGGGCCTTCAAAGGGGAAGGGAATTAAGAGTGGGAAGGCAAAACAAGGGATCCTAGAAGGCTAATAAATGAAGAAAAAAAAAACTATTAATCCCTGCACATGTGGTGGAAGAGTAATAAGGGGAGAAATGAAGGCTTATGGCGCACCCTATCGGCGCAAAATTGAGTTAAACTTAAAAAAGTTAACTGTTACGAGAAGCTTAGACCAAGACCTTTCCAACAAGGTATTACAAGTGCCTATAAAAATAAATTTAAAGAAAATGCCCCCTCCCCCCCCAACTCCGCCCCCCCGGACATAGCTAGAGAAAAACAATGCATGTCAATCGATGCGGCGTGCCCGAAATAGTCCGAATAGGGAAGACGAGCCTCTAAACACAATATTTAAGGGTGATAAAACAATTTTAAAATTTTAATAAAAAAGCAAAATAAATGTGAATTAATTGCACTGGCCCGCAATTCATCAGAGGGTACCCCTAACGGCACAAAAGTAAATTAAACTTAAAATTGATAACTGTTACGAGAAGCTTAGACCAAGATCTTTCCAACAAGTTATTACAAGTGCCTAAAAAATAAAATAAAATAAAGAATACCCCCCCCTCCCCCCTCCGACAAAGATAGAGAAAAACAATGTATGCCATTCGACGCGGCGTGCCCAAATTAGTCCGAATAGGGAAGACGAGCCTCTAAAGTCATTATTTAAGGGTAAAAAAACAATCTTAAAAATTTAATGATAAACCACAATAATTAATAAATAAATGACGTGATGCTCTGAAACCCGCAGACCTTCAAAGGGCTAAGAATCTAAGGGTGGGAAGGTATTTAGATTGAGACTCCGTAAATACAGACTATAAATGCTCAGTTTTACTGTAAAACTGTCTTAATAAATGGTAACCGCCACTATGAATTTTTTTTTTTTTTTTTTTAAATACTTTAATGTGACACTTGGTATTCGTGAATATACTCTTATTCTTTAAAATAATTAAGTTGCGTATGCTCCACTCCATCGAATAAAACTCCTTTCAGATATGGGATATAAATCTAGGTATTTGCATCAATCAATCAATCAATCTTGAGATTTCAGAAAATATAAAAGTTTAAGAGCTAATTAAAAATACTTCTGGTCAATTTAAAAATACGAGGATGGAGGCGGAGCAAAAAATAGAGCCTTATCTTTCCGAAAAACCACTACACTAAACGATAACTCAATTTTAAGTATTTTATTTGATTTTTTGAAAAAAGGTCACTCCTAATGTTAACCTATGAGGAAATCAAAATGTTGAGATAGCAAAACGACACAATTTCAAAGAATTTTTAAAAATATTAAAAGTTAACTTAGAATAACGTAAGTGACGGCGGAGCAAACTAGAAGGTCTAGAGTTATCAGAGATGGCATTTGTTAGACAAAAAAAGTTAATCTTGATAACTTTTAAGCTATTACAAAAAGGTAAACAAACGGCCGTTTCCCATGTATTTGCATAGGAAACGCCAACGTGACAGGTGTCAAAACAGCATTTTTTGAAAAATTTATTTAAAATACTTAGGGTGCTCAAAACTATACAAAAGTGGTCACGGAAGAAAGAATACATTACAAAATTTAGTGCCGTGGCATTTGTTTGTCAAATATATTTAGATATGACAACTTTACAGACTTAGCAAAAGAGGTGACGCCACCATGGGAAAAAAAAAATTGCCAAAGTAGAAAAGTGATGCTTAATCAAATGCTCATACAAAATTTAATACTGCAGATAACTTGATGAAATAAGTACTAAATGAAAGACAAAGCTCTAATGAACACAAATCATGCAACAAAAAATAGTTAACAATACGTTATATATACACAATAAGTACATGAAAAAGTGGCTTTTTGAAAATGGCGCTATTTTGCACTACAACTGCAAAAATTCAAAAATTTGTATCTGGGTTAATAACAGTCGTAGAGACATGTACAATAGCTTAAAATGCTCGTAATTAAGTATAGAACAATAATAAAACAACATAAAAATATTAACACAAGTGTATGTAGTACTAAAAGCTCGAGAAGTCAGAAAAGCGAAAATCGCTGGGGCGAGATTAACAGAAACTTTAAAAAACCATATCTTTTGAATAAATTCATGAAAATAAGCCCACAATATATCAAAAATTTCATTTTATGAAGAGGAAGAGAATGAGACCGGAATCATGCTTCTAGCTTACCTGGTTACGGAGTTTTAGCCGCCAAACATAGGAGCTACGAAAGGTGCTGCAACAAGGTTGGTGTCCTGCAGCTGACTCCTCGGAATGGGAACACACCATCACAAACAGGAAGGCTTTCATCTGTGGTGGCGACTTCAACGCGAACTCATCCCTCTGGGGATGTCCGCGTGAAGACGCCCGGGGTGACTTGCTGTCAGGACACATAATTATCCATAACTTGGCACTTGCAATCATGCACAACTCTGAAGCCACTTTCGAAAGACGAGATACAGAAGACAGAGTCATAGCAGAAGGCTGGCCTGACCTAACAATTACAAATTCCTTCACCCTACCACGAATATCACAATGGTCCGTATCAGACAAACACAGTGGCTCAGACCATAAATACATACACTTTTCTTACATGACCTCTCCACTCTACACGCAACGTAGACGCTACAACACAACTCGCGGAAACCTTCGCAAATTTAACAACGTCATCAAAAGTCATAAGTCATCCCTTTCAGCACAACTCGAAGGGGTGCACAGCGAAGACACACTCAACTCTTTCACATCTAATTTAATCGAAACCATGCAGACTGCGGCGAAGGCTTCCTTTCGACTGAAAACAGTCCAAAAATCACACACTTTCTCATTCTGGAACAAGGATCTTAGAAAGCGGAGGAACCAGCTGACAGCCCTCAGACGCAAGATTAAAACATTGCGCCTGCTCAATCCTATCCCCCCTGAAGTAAAGACCCTTGCAGCACGTCGTACGAGACTTAAAGCAGTTTACAAACGTGAGATTCTGGCGGCGAGACGGGCGGCGTGGAAGAAATTCTGCAGCAACAATGAGAACCCTTTCGGCATCACTCAAAAATTTCTGACCGGCAAGTTCTTCACTCCGGATGAAATACGTCTAGAAAGACCAACTCACGAAACCTCGCGACAAAATAACCTGGAATTCCTGACACACACACTCTTTGGCCCCTCGGCTTATCCCCAACAAGACAACCAGGATATCCTTTTCACAGCACACGAAGACAAACGCTTCACAAAGGCAGAAGTAAAAACAGCACTATACACATTGAATGACAAGAAGGCCCCAGGGCCGGATTCAATTGACTTTCGGATACTAAAACTCACTCACAAACAACTTCCACACATATTTACGCGCTGGGCTAACCTCTGCCTCACCATGAGGTACTTTCCTTTAGTACTCAGGCAGGGAGAGGTAGTTTACTTTCTGAAGCAAGGCAAGTCTCCTTCCGAACCCAAGTCATACAGACCCATCTGCCTTCTTCCCACTCTGGGAAAGCTTCTGGAAAAACTTCTGGTTATGCGGTTGACACACTTCTTGGAGTCAAACAACCTTCTCCACCCCAGACAATTCGGGTTCCGCGAGGGCCACTCAACAATAATCGAAAGAATAATACTTTACGGGGCCTGTATCTGGGGGGTAATTTATCATCCATAGCACAACCTAAACTAAAATCAATACAACGCACTTTTCTCCTACAAATTTCAAGAGGCTACCGTACAATCTCCACAGATGCACTACATATACTTACAGGTATTCCACCCATCACACTTCAACTAGAATACGAACACGCCAAATCCTCAATCCTACAGCTAAAACGTGACACAGTAATAGATTCTCTTTTTCCAAACACAACATTGCAATACAAAGTCAGGAGCTGGCAGCTCCACCCCGCTGAGGAGACTTCACATTTTCAAGTAAACACAACACGCAATAGCTACACACCTGCCCTTCGCACCACACACTTCACTGATGGTTCAGGCACAGAGACTGGCGTGGGCGCAGCCTTCTGCGCCACGGAGGGCACGGTGGTGGTCCATCAGTGGTCTGCAAGGCTAGATGATAATAACTCCGTATTCCAAGCGGAGCTGTTCGCAATACTAAACGCATTAGAGTGGGTGGAATCCCACTCTAGCAATAGTATTATCATCTACAGTGACTGCCTCCCTGGCCTGCAGGCAATACAGGCACACAGGACAAAACATCCTCTAGTACTGCAAATCAAACTAAAACTTAAGAATCTCCTACATCGTATCTCACTAGGTCACGTCTCGGCTCACAAAGGTATCTTTGGCAATGAACTAGCAGACAACCTAGCGAAGAAGGCCACACAGAAAGAAACAATAGACACACACCTCCCAGTGCCCCAGTCATACGTCAAAGGGGTCCTTAGAGCAAGGATACTGACGCGATGGCAGGAGCACTGGGATACTTCAAAAAAGGGCAGGCACACATATAATCTAATTCCTAAAGTTTCTCTCACACTATATAACTTAACACCCTACACCACTAGCTTCTTAACAGGACATGGCCCTTTCATGGCATATCTGGACCGCTTCAAAATAAGATCCACTGCCACTTGCGTCTGCGGTGAAGATGGCACTATAAGTCACCCGTACTACAGTTGTACTCTCACGCAATGCTGGCACTTGAGGCGTCCAGACATACTGCCAGTCAACTGGCTCCAAAACGTCCTTTCCCGCACCCTCCTACTCAACAAATTAAAACACATTCACAATTTCCTTACATACTTAACAAACTTAACTTAAGCCCTGGTTCTGCTTATCTGCTCGTGCCATCTTACTTGTGCCACGCATTCCATTCTTTTCCCTTCCTGCCGCCCCTTGTCGCGAGAGGGGTTCCTACCCAGGCGGCCAGGATCAGTGATGTTTATTATTATTATTATTATTATTTATTTTATTTTATTTTTACTTTAAATGTTCTCATACTCCCGCCCTCTGTCGCGAGTAGGCGTTTTCCTGGCGGGAAGGCATTCGTCTAATTTTTGTAATCCAACTTTGTCCTTTTTAAAATAAATTCTGGGTTCTGTGGTCGGTGGTGCATAGACGCCCTTAGCGGGTGAGCGTCGCCCCTTGAGCATTTTCTGTTTGTCCGTCTGCATACGGCCGGACAGGGCTGTACTCACTAACGAGCCCCAACGTGTCGGGGAACATACCGGGAGAGACGTTAAGCTCTAAGGGGCAGGCCTAGCCGGCCCTGAGCAGTCTCTCTTAGGCTGCCTAACCTTTAAAGATATGGACGGTTTGGACATACATAATGACAGTGGCGGCGTACGCTATATACCATCGGCTTTTAAAGCCCAGATAGCAACTTTTAACGATATATTTTTGTAATGCAATGCCCAGTAGTAGTATAAAACTAGCAAATACTTTAGAAACTTATCTGGCAGTTTTTGACGAGATTTTAATTTCATCTTTATATAAGAGCTGGTTTTATCAGAATCATATTAAGGCGGTATGGGAAAAAAAATACTTTTCCGTGTTCGATAACTTGAAATTTTCTGATACATTATCAGTTTCGTTTTTAAAAGAAAAAAAACATGAAACTTGTTGACGTGATTTTTGAAGAGATTTATAAGCGACCTGTTTTTTTCCCTTCAATTAATTAGAGCTTGATTTGTAAACAGTTATTTTCTAAGTAGGACAGTATTTTTCGTTTCTAACACAATCGCAACGGGAAATTCTGTTCAAAATGCCCACTTTCACATCCTTTTTTGAAATGTATTATTGCAGTACATTATATAGTTTCTGAATAAGTAAACCTACCAATTGGATGAATTTGAGAGTAAAAATCAATTTAAAAATGAGTCAGAAAATAAGCAGTTTGAATTTGAGTACACTTTTAATACGATGATTTTTTCTTCAACCGCTATGTATTTTTCATTTGTTTTTGCTGTAAGAATTGGCCCTATCAAAAACTTGTCAATATAAAAGTTGTAGATACATTAAGAAGATATATAATAAATTCATGCAATTTTTTTATCTTGTGAATTGACGATGTTAATGATTTTTTTTTCTTCAACTCCCCCCCCCCCCTTTTTCTCTTTCGTTTTTAATTTATTTTTTGCGGTACGAATTGATCTTATCAAAAACTTGTCGATATGGAATTTGTAGATAATATTAAGGATATTTAAAATAATTTTAATTAATTTGATATCTCGAGAACTGATGAAGTAATGCATTTTTTTTTCTCCCCAAAACACCGTTTTTTCATCCCTTGAGCCCATTTTTTTTAAATCAAAAATCTTTCATACACAAATTTTTGGCCCTTTTTTAGAAGTAATAATAACGTTAAACTAATTTTCACAAAACCTCTCTCTATTTCCACGCCCTTGGTACGATTTTGCCCATTAACGAACTTGGCCGAAATTTTAAGCCCCTTGGTTTTATGTATCAGTTTGGAAGAGACTTGTGCAGAATTATGGAAGTTATCGTGTCCATAAAAAGTGATTAATATTAATATATATATATATATATATGTATATATACATACATATATATATATATATATATATATATATATATATATATATATATACATACATACGTATATATATATATATATATATATATACAAATCTATACGGGTTAAACCGTATAGATAGATTGACATCAAATACTGGGGAAAAAATTGAAGAACTTTACAAATGGTATATTCTGGCATTGCACCATGGCTATCCTGAGAGATTTTTGAAGAGTCTGCTACGAAATTTCGTAAAGTGTAAGACTTATCGCAGAGATTTAGAGGTAATGTGGATGCGAAGAGAGGAGTAACTGTGGCTTTGACTGTTCAGGGTTTGCGTGAACGATTGTTTGGGGTTTTATGTTCAGTTGTTGGTTTTCGATGGGTCTAGGCAACTTTTTCGATTTGTTAGTTTTTTCATTTTGGTCTTGACAGGTTGTTTGGGGAGCGTTGTGCACATAAAAACTGGTTTTAACCCCGCAGTTGCATGTCGCAAGTGCATGCCGCCTGTCTCCATGGATTCAATTTCTTCTGGTTTTTAAAGTTTGCCGTTTTTAAAGTATGTTATTTTTGAAGTTAGTTGTTTTTAGTTATTTTGTTGTTGTCATTTGGTTTAGTTTATTTATTGTTGGATCAGTTCCGTAGTTTCGAATTTTAGGTAGCTTTCATTACAAAAAGCTACCTATTGCAGCCGTTCGGAGGAAAGCGATTTCAAAAAATGTTGGTATATTTTCATCGATCATGACCCCCAGACCCCGAAACCACCCTCCGTTCAAAAGATGATATATATATATATATATATATATATCCATATATATATATATATATATATATATATATATATATATATATCCATATATATATATATATATATATATATATATATATATATCTGATCTTTGTCACACTATAACTCTCGTATTTATGAACCGATTTGGATGAAACTCGATGTGTACATAGTATATACAAATGTCTCGACCGAGTTCGTTGGCCAGCTTCATCCGCCATCTTGTTTAAAAATGGCGGCCATTTAAAATTTTTAAAAAAATTTGAAATTTCAAATGTGGTACCAAAAAATTAAAAATGCAAAAATATTTTTTTCTTATGTGTTTGACCTTAATACAAAGATTCGGGAGCAGTTTTGTTTCGTCTATATCTTAAAAAATGGCTGAGTTATAGCATTTTGAATTTCTAGCGTGGCTGACATTTTGAAACGTCCTGATTTTTGTCACGTGATAACAGGCGTATTTATGAACCGATATGGATATACCTTCGTGTGTGCATAGTACATACCAATGTCTCGACCAAGTTGATTCGCCAGCTTCATCCGCCATCTTGTTTCAAAATGGCGGCAATTTAAAATTTTCTTAAAAATTTTAAATTTGAAATGTGGTACCAAAAAATTGAAAATGAAAAAATATTTTTTTCTTATGTGTTTGACCTTGATACAAAGATTCCGGAGCAGTTTTTGTTTCGTCTATATCTTAAAAAATGGCTGAGTTATAGCATTTTGAATTTCTATTGTGGCTGACATTTTGAAACGACCTGATTTTTGTCAGGCGATAACGGACTTATTTATGAACCGATTTGGATGTAAGAAGGCATGTGGATAGTACATAGCAATGTCTCGACCAAGTTTGCTGGCCAGCCTCATCCGCCATCTTGTTTCAAAATGGCGGCCATTAAATTAAAATATATATATATTTAAAGTGAGGTGCAAAAAAATTAGAAATTGAAAAAGGTTTCTTTCTTGAGTATTTGACCTTGATATAAGGATTCCGGACCATTTTTTATTTTGTCTTTATCTTAAAAAATGGCTGAGATATAACAGTTTGAATTTCTTTATGTGGGTGACATTTTGATAAATCTGATTTTTTGCCTGCGACAGCACTCGTATATGTCAACCGATTCCGATGTGAGTGAGCATTCGACCAAGTTCACTGGTTAGCCTCATCCACCATGTTGTCTTAAAATGGCAGGCACTTCAAGATATTGCCGAATTTGGCAACCAAATATAAGTTACCTTAAATAAAAGCAGCTTGGATAAAGCTGACTAATTTCGCGAAATTCTCATTCATAATGATTTAGTATTGATAAAAATTAGTATTGAATCTTCTATAATCGGTTTCCACTAAATTGAGCTTCGTGTGTTTGAATAACGTAAGCTAGCTTTTTAAAAATAAGGGATATGAAAGCTACCTCTTCCTCCCGGCACTGGCCGGAAGGACTTTTTGGTTTGGTTTTAGGATATATATATATATATATATATATAGACAGATAGATAAATTTTTTTACTGAAGGTGGTTTTGGGTTCTAGGGGTAATGATCCGTGTAGATTTGTAAAAAAAATTCAGAAATTTGAACATAGGTGGGATCGCAATAGGTAGTATTTCATGCGAAATCTACCTAAAAAAAAGTAACTAATGCTATCACCGCCACGGTAAAAGTTTTTTTTTTTTTTTTTTTTTTTTTTTTTCTTTTGTGAATGGAGGTCATTCTAATATATAACAAAAATATCAAAATTGCTTCTATTATAGAGAAATGTTTGATAAAATACGTGAAGTAGACAGTTTTTAAATCGAAGAATTATTTAAAAAGATATTTATTGTTAATTTTGGCAAAATAGTTCCATTAAAAAAGTTTTTTTAAGAACAAAAACTGTACATAAGAATCTAATGCTTTTTTCTAAGGATATAACTTGCGGTGTGCGGACTGAATTTTTTTTTTTTTCATCTGACTAATTTTTTTTTAAATTGTTTTCAATACATATTTTATTAAATTCTTCATCATATCAAAAGATATTTGTTTCTTATTTAAGAAAATGTTGGTATTTCAAATTGTTCCCAATTGTAATAACTACTTGGAATAATATTAACTTTCAATTAAAATATTTTTTATATGTGACTTAAAAAAAAAAAAAAACCCTTTAAAATTAGAATTAAACGATTACGTGTTAAAAGCAAGAGAATATTGAAAATCACGTCATAAATTTGCATTTACACGTTAATATTAAAAATTAAAGAAAACTTGAAAATAATAATTACATTAATACGCGTTAAAAATAGTAAATGTTAAAAATTACGTCATATTTAAAAAGGACAAATAATAATATTGCCTTAGAGTTTAAATTTAAAAATATATTTACACGAGACATTTATTTCATATTTCGAGAAGATCGTTTTAAATATTGTTGCAAATTCTACAACAGCACAAATAATAAAATGTCCGTTCTAACAACAATAATATTAATTATAAATACAATAATACTCCCTTTCTATCAATAAAAATATTGTCACGTAAATATTAAAAAAAGAGAAAAAAACCCCCTTTAAAATAATAAATTTATTCATATGCGATAAATGTAGCAAATGGGAGAAATTACGTCATATTTAAAACAGCTGAGTAATAATTATTGTCAAATGGTTTAAATTTATAAAAAGTTTATTAAAAAATATTCAGTTTTATAAAAAAGACATTTATTTCATATTTGGAGATGATCCTTTTAACTATTGTTGTAAATACTAAAACCACGCAAATAATAATATTTCTTTTCTTACAACAGAAGTATTTTCACTTGAATATTAAAAAGAGAAAGAAAAAATCAGTGAAAATTACGTCAGATCTGAAACGATACATTTAAAATATCTTATATTTAAAAAAGTTTTTTTATTGCGTTGTTAAAAATAACGGATAACATTGAATCTGTTCACTTAACTCGTTTTATATTAGCTTATTTTTAAATGTTTAACTTATCTTATTTAATCAAAAACTAAAACCGCCATTAGATTAACACAATCCTATTAAAAAGATCACAATTTAAAAGTATTTTGATTGAACGATCAAAAGTTAAATTTATCGTTGGGACGCATCGTTGCCCGATGTATTGCCCCCAAAAACTTCTTAGAAAAAGCATTCGTGATATTCTTGAAGTCAATACTTTCTGTTTCAAAATTTTGCTATTGAATCTGAAAAACATTTTAATAAAAAAGTTAAACAATTTCCTATCAATACAAACACCATTATGGAAAGTTTAGTCGCAATATCAGTATACCTTTCCGTCAATATGCATGAGGTCATACAATACCTGAATATAATAATAGATAACAATTCAAATCTATCTCAAGATATTAAAATCGCATCAAAATCTAGTCTTAACCTCATACATTCTAGTAATATTTCCATTTTTAATAAGGCTATTTATAGACAGCTACATGTTCCACCGATGGCATCACCAGTTTTCCGGTTTATTTGCTTAATTCGCTTTAGGCATCTGGAAAATAAGATTTTTTGATACGTTTAATCTGAAACCACCAATGTTTGTTACGTATTTTTGTCTTATGGAACTATAGTCTATTAGATTTAACAAGTTTTCTTCAATATGTCAATAAAAATTAAGTAATAATATTAAATTGGTCCTCGAATTTGAAGAGAATGCTACACTTCCATATTTAGATGTGAGTATTAATAGACGCAGCTGTGTAGTAAAATATTCAGTTTATAGATGAAAGAAAACACTGTTATCCCTTTTTCAAAAAACGTACCTTTTCAGTATAAAATCTACGCCTTCCACTCATTTATTAAAAGAAGTTTCATGATATGTTCGAATAACCAATTGTATAAAGAAATCAAATTTATCAAGAAAATAGCATTTGATCATGGTCTTTAAACAAAATATATCGAGAAGATAATTAAACACTACAACACTCCCCCTCCTTTACCTCAGGACAGTATTCAACCTGTGATATAAAGAAGATTTCACTACATTCCCGTCATATTTGAGAAGTTAAATGTGATCCCATAAGTTTATAATATAAAGTTAGTAGCAATCCCCCCCCCTTTACCTTATTGATATCCTTAGTGATAAGATCGCATTTGACAAAAAATCTGTAATATATGAAGTACATATTACTATTACCATCGGTATGACAAAACGCAAGTTATTGAATGAATTAAGGAGCACCGTAGGGAGATTAAGCAGTTTAAACAGAATACAGATCTTTCTCCTTTCTATTTGGATAACGAAGGGGTAATTAAGGGGTCTCAGGGCTCTTAAAGCTTTAAAACTTTCGAAATTTTAATTTTTTTAGGTATTAAACTACTATCTTTTCTGAGCCTTTTGGTATAAATGTTTCCTTGAAATTCATATTAGAACAGAAGTTATGGCTTTTAGAATTACACACGCTCAATAGCTGAAGCGGCGTTTCAGGCACTTTGGAGTCAATTTTCTCCAAATGACGTTTTTGGGCATAACGCGCACGATATCTAAAAAACTTCTGATTTTTTTTTCATGAAATTTTCAAAACATATGTTTCATGTTAGTCTGTATAAACTGAAAATAAAATTTCCTTCTTATTGTTCAGAAATATATTCTTTATAGGTGATTATGCTGTTGAAAATTTCTAAATTTTGCATTAACTAAATACAACTTTGTATTAAAAATAGAAAAATGCTTTAAATGCAAATTTATTTAGGTTTATAGTAATTATTACAATGTGAAGCATAAGTAGGACCTAAAATTTTGTTTCTACTTACAAAATTTATTTTGTAATCGTGCGCATAATCTGTTATGCCGATTTTCCGCTCGTCAAATGTCTGACATTTTGGAGCCCACTGTAAATTCTAATTCTGCATCTTGTAATTTTTCAAATACATAAAATGAATGAACATACTTTTATCTTTCATCCCAATATAAAATCAATTACACTTTAAGATATTATATGTTGAAAACGGTCCCTTTTTGTCGATTTTTAAAATTTTAAGAGTCCTGAAACCCCTTAAGTTTGAGTAGACGAAAGTCATAATTCCAGGTATTAACCCATTTGGAAGCATGATCAGGGAATCAGTAGAAATCATTGCAAGTGAGCAAAATGCCTGTAACGACAATTTATCTTATAATATACCAAAAATATGAATTAATATCATTGAAAGTCCTAATTATTTACCTGTTTGTAATATTTCAATTCTCTTTCTTTTAACATGAGCTCGTTTGAATGTAATTCGTTCCAATTTATACTTGTTGACAATCCATGGTCTTCAAGTGAACTTTCGATTATTTTCGATTATTCGATTATCAATTTATTACGTTTAAAATTTTTCTGATGTATTGACTGCAGTTTTCTATTCATATAATTTATCAAGACTTGACATAAGCTTTCCTGTCTAGACTTTTAAAATTTCAACATCACATTTATTCTGAAGACGACTGCAGAAGCAGTTCGAAACGTTGATATTAAGCTTTGTTGTTAATTTTACTTCTGCAAGTTCATATAAAACTTCTTGTTTATGTGTACCATTGAGCAAGTTTATGCGTTTTAACATATAAACCTCATTTATAGCCATTAGATGCTTTCACAGAGCTTTGGCTTTAAAATTTCCGAATCAAAGGGAAATGAATGAAAACCCATTTTCAGGGAGATCGTCACTAATTGTTTAATTATAATTTAATATTTCGTAATCTCTTTAAAGCCGATCAAATTTGGATTAATTTTTGAAAAGCATTCTTGGAGTCTGCGTTGTCTGAACGGTGGTTGTCGAGCGTAGCTCGTATGGGATAGAGAACCCTAGTTTTGTATATAAAAACTTGTAAGTAGATCATATA
The DNA here is from genome assembly GCA_963932465.1 of Maratus speciosus. Taxonomy (NCBI): domain Eukaryota; kingdom Metazoa; phylum Arthropoda; class Arachnida; order Araneae; family Salticidae; genus Maratus; species Maratus speciosus. The sequence continues at coordinate 349,737,064 of OZ010788.1, read as the reverse complement.
TATGCAGGGGCGGCCGGTCCATTGGGGCCACTGGGGCCAGGCCCCACTAGAATTTTCTCTTCATTTAAAAAATTTTGATTCATATTTTTAATTTAAATCTTAAAAAAAAAAAAAAAGAACTCTTTACTAAAAATATATTGTAAAGAAACTCCTTCTTACATCGTGCCCACTCATCCGTTATCGACTCTCAGCATCTATTTCTTTCTCAGAGGCAATAAATCACTTTACTGGCCACTACTTACTTCTGAACACCAAGGTTACTGTATCGGGGCACAAGACATTTGTGCCCATTTGGCGCTATAATGAGTATTTCCCTCCCTCACGTGTCATTCAATTTTGGCGATGTACTGCTCTTTTAGAGCTAAATCTTCCATATTTTTTTTTTGCAATGGGGGCACTGGGCGAGAGTGCCCTTGATCCAAAGTTTGTTGTACGGGGATTCTCAAAAATATTCGTCGACATTTGTATTACTATTGCTGCTTATTCGTTGAATTACGCGATCTTTAAGTACTCTGTACTCTCTTTAAACGGAGACACATGTTATTGTTAAGGTGTATTCCAATCCAAACTGTTTATTTTCTGATTTATTTTTAAATTCATTTTTACTCTCAAACGCATCAAACTGGCAAATTCTCTTATTTAGAAACTACATAATGGGACGTGCTTGTCGATTTTTTGAAAAATGCAGAAAATATTGCAAAAAAAATGCTATCAAAGTGGGAGTTTTGAACAGAATTTTCTGAAGCGGGAGATCTGGGGATAAAAAAAAGGGTCCTAATGAGAAAATAATTGTTTTAAAATCAAATTCTATTGAATTGAGCGAAAAATGAAACCACACGGCCTCTTAAACATCACTTCAAAAATCATCTCAGCAAGTTTCATGTTTTTACTTTTAAAAATGAGTCTGAAAGTGTCCCAGAAAATTTCGAGCTGTTGAGGGTGGAAAAATATTTTTTCGAACACATCCTTAAATTCTTGAAATAAAAAAATGAATTCTGTAGATGATTTATTATGCCCTTTTCAACAATGAATTTGGAAGAAAAACTTGAAATTAAACGCCTGGGACCTTATCAACCGAAGAATTTTGAAATGCAACGAAAAGGTGGGGGAAAACTACGCTATTTCTCTACACAGTGGTATCAAAAATTTCTGTGTATTTCAGCAAGTGAAGAAAAAAAAAAGCATTGTTCTGTTTTTATTTTTTATTGTTTGGAGGGATGAAATTATGGAGTATGGCCGGCTGTAACGATTTGAAGCATTTTTCTGAAAGAGTAAAAAAAAACATGAAATGAATACTACTCATTTAAATAATGCTTTTAACTATAAAACCTTCGAAACTGTCAATATTGTAGTGCAGTTGGATGAAGGTTACAGGATTTCATTACAAAAACATAATGAAATGGTTGAGAAGAACAGGTATGTGCTAAATCGTAAACCGAGGTATGTTTTTAGAATTGGTCACATACGCCTCAAAACTGGACACTATATTGGAAGACCATTTAAACAATGCTACAGTATCTAAAAATACTTAAAAAACTATACAATATGAGCTGTTGGGTTGTATATATGAAACGTACACTGTAAAAAAAAATCTGTAAAGTTACTAAAGTTTTTCTAGGAAACTGGGATTCCAAGAAATTTTTATGTAACGGCAACAAGAAAAAATCCTGTAACAGACGCTGTTACAGGAATTTTTCTTGTTGCCGTTACATAAAGATTTCTTGGAATCCCAGTTTCTTAGAAAAACTTTAGTAACTTTACAGATTTTTTTTTTACAGTATATATGCATGAAGTTAAAAATGAGATTTCTGCTTCTAATTTTGTAGATTTACAAGCTGACGAAACTATATTGATGTAAGCTGCACTTCGCAATTTGTTATCATTTTACGATATATAAAAAAACAACAAACCCTTGAAAAGGTTTGTTCAATTTATTGATGTCTATGATAAAACAGCAGAGGGACTTACTATAATTTTAACTCAAAATTTAGAAAAGTTTTATTTAAAAGATAAGCTTGTTGCGCAAGCATATGACGGTGCGCTGTTGTGAGCGGGTGTCATACTGGAGTTCAAGAGCGAATGAGAGAAAATTTTAAAACATTTTTGAAAAACTCTATGGGACAGGAACGATTAAGCACACTCTTGCTGTTCTTTCAGTCCACAAAGATTTTATTAGTACAATATCAGAATTTGATGTAAAAGTAAGTGAAAGATTTGCTAGTCGAAAAAATCGACGTGCCTAATTTCTATTTAAATAATGCATTAAATTTTAATTTGTGAATGGATTAAATCTCTGCAAGAAAAATATGTATTTTTTTTTCTATTAAATTATGAGATAATTATTTTTTGTTTGATTTGTGAATTTGTTTTTTAATTTAATGTTTGACCAGAGTAAGTTTAATGTGAATAATGGTAATTAAATTTAAAGTTAATGAAAGATTTGCGCATCTAAAAACATACCAAACTTTTATTTAAATAATGTACTAAATTTTAATTTCTGAACAGTTTCAATGTTTGCAAGTAAAGTTTATATTTTTTTTCTGTAACGTTGTGAGATTGTTATTATTATTACTATTATTATTATTATTATTATTATTATTTTGTATATTTGTTTTTTAATTAAATAATGATTGATCAAAGTATGTTCAATGTTAATAATGGCAATTAATGGTATGTTAAAAATTGTAATTAATTTGATAAATTTGAAATTAACGTTGATTACTTGAAAAAATAATTTTTTTTTTTTTTTTACAAAAGTAAGAAATAAAAGTTTTAAACAATAGTTAGTTTTAAATAATTTGTTTTCATGTTTAAACAACAAATATTAATACATAAAAATTTACAATATGTTATGAGGACCGGGCCCCACCAGTGAAGATTGGCACGAGCCGCCACTGTATATATGTTAGATAATTTTTTCAGATATTAACAAGGAAGTTCTCCATACGGACATATTAAGAAAAATCTGAAAAAATTACAAATTGTTCTTCTCATGTGGATATATATGTTTATAAAAAAAATTTTGGCGGAACCGAAATTGAACGTTCATAAAAAAATAATGAAAATTTCGTTTATTTGGAGATTTATCATCGGTTGGCGACGGAATGAAATTTCGAAAAATACTTTTTCATGTCGAATATACTTTAACATAAAAAGGTTTCATATTGAGCTTGTTTAAATACATTTAATGTAAATAACTTTAGAAATTTATCAGTTTTAGTTTGATTTAACTATAGTTTTGTCATATATATATATATATATATATAGTATATCTCTAATAAAAGTGAATGATCATGAAAATTATTATGAAAAGAGGGTGCAAAACAACAATAAAAATCCATGAAAATTTATAACAAAAAAACAACAAACAAACCACTCCCTGCTCTTCAGAAAGTGGGAGGAGTGAAAAAAGCAGGTATCAAAAACAGAAATTGGATCCTCACGGGTTTCGCAAGATATGGCCAACCCACATACTCCAAAAGTATAACAATAGATTTAAACTTTCAAAAACACAACATAAAAAAGCCATTTTATAATTTTAACGAATCAAAACTGCTTTAAAAACAAATATAACCAACCAATTCAAATCCAAGAAAACCGATTTAGCTTATAAAACGTAAATAAAAATTAATAAAAATTTTTTTCAAAAATCCTTTTTTAATATGACTAATTCATTAAGCAATTAGAAGTATTGAACATGTGAGAAGGCCATATCCCCACCTTTACCCATGAAGACCTGAAAAAAACTTGCTACCTTTAAAACAATCACTACGCTCCACTTCTTTCCATCAGCAGGAGTTGCAAGCAAGGCCATAATCCAAGTTAGACCAGCGTCGTGAAGACTTGTCTTTCCATTATCCTCATAATCATTAATTTTCTTTCCAAGTCACCGCAGTTTCTACTTGAAGCACATCAACATGCAGACGTTCTTAAAGACTTTAGTCCACACCCTTCATTTATTCAAGCAGCTACCTTGGCGTCCATTACGGTGTTTGGCCGCTTAGCTGTTGCCACTCTATAAAACACTTCTTAAGTTGATTTACATAATGAAAAATAAACTGGTATGGAAATAAATTATTATAAAAAAGATTAGCAGTAAATTTAAAAATCTGTGAACTCAAAAATTCTCTATTACTACAAATTCTATAAAATCTATTAATTTGTCCCACAATGATGTTATTAAAAACCTTCTTACTTAAATTTGAATACCACTGTGGCATCGATTGAGTATTAAAATTAAAAAAATCCCGTTTATCAAAAAGCTTAATTAGTATATTGTTATCATTAATTAAAATGTCTAAATCCAAAAAATTAACATGTAAATTATCAACAGAAGCCTTATTTAATTTTAAACATGGAGGATAGATATCGTTAATCGATACCAAAAGTTTGTCATCGAATATTATTAAATCATCGATATACCTTAAAACTGAATAACTCTTATTACTGTTTAAAACATAATTAAATTCATAATAAAAAAGAAACAGATTTGCAGCAGAACTCGAAAAATTAGTTCCCATACCGATACCACATACCTGGTAGAAAAATGAGCTATTGAAAGTAATGAAATTATTAAGAAAACAGAAATTACATAAACTCAAGAAAAAATCTCTTTTAATTCCAAGCTCCTCTTCAATACAGAACATACCAAAAATATTTTTTAGTGTATCATAAAGTAAATCTATAGGTATATTAGAAAAAAGGTTTTCAAAATCATAGGTATACAAATTTGTGGGCGTTATGGGCGTTTTTTTAATTTTATTTAAAACCTCATTGCTATTGTCTATACACCAAAAATAGCTATTATTTCTATATTTAAACTTCAAAAAACCATAGATGCGCTTCAAAAACTCCTGTAACTTAACATTTAAACTTTTACCTATACCTCTTGAATTACAACATATAAATCTGAATTTAATAGGCGTCTTGTGAAATTTTGGGGTCATAAACAGAAATGGAAAAGTATGATGATTATTAACAGCAAAATTATATGAATACATTTTTCTAGCCTTCTTGGTGTATGCATTAAATTTGTTTACAACAACCTTGTGACTTAATTTACATTCCTTATAAAATTTACTATTATTTAACTCATTTTTAACTTTATCAATGTAAAAAAGCTTTCAAATAATTGCATAATTTGAAGCCGCTTTGTCCACAGGTACTATTACAAAATTGTTATGTAAAAATTGAATATAATTTAAATCTTCTTTATTGAGACTATGATAAACATAATCCTTACTGTTCAAATAATTATTAACAAAAAACTCAAATTCCTTTAAAATATGCCACTCCCATTCAAAAAAAGCTTCAAAGGGGGTGTTAAATCTGTAACATAATTGCATAATAAATTTTTTCAAATCCCTTTCAAAAATCTGAATAGCCGTTTTCTTGCTAATTGTTTTATTTAATCTAAACTTAGTACCTAATCCCATCATAAAATGTAAATTTTTGTTCTGTATAATATCTAAATTTCCAGTAATAACATGTTTATGGAAATCATCAATAAAATCTAAGAAATCTGTGTCACATTTACATGTTTCAGGAATTTCATCAGAAAAAGCAAGAGATCTATAATTGAACAATTTTTTACAAAGAGGAATGTTATATTTATAAGCAACAGCTATATCAACATCTCTAAGAGGGAAAAAAGTGTCATAATATCTAAAAAAATCTCTAATTTTAAAATTGTCGAAAGACTTCTGCTGAAAATTCAAAGTAATACTTTGTTTGTTGTTTTTTTGTTATAAATTTTCATGGATTTTTATTGTTGTTTTGCACCCTCTTTTCATAATAATTTTCATGGTCATTCACTTTTATTAGAGATATATTCACTTAGTGCATATAAGAAGCTGCGTTGCGCCTGATGCACTGGGTTATTTGTTTTTAAATAATTTTTTGAAAGCATTATATATATAGTATATATATATATATAATGAAAGTTAAATATCTAATTTTATGAATTAAAAAAAATTTTAAAAAATTAAAATTGTTTTAATATTTCAAAATTAAGTCCAATTGAGCCCTGTCGATTCAATTTTGTTGCTATGAAAACGACGAATTGTTTGATATTGAAATGAATAACTAGTAAATGAACCTTGCCTTTATTTTGGAATACGCTTAAATATATGAAAGCATTTTTTATATATGAAATTGTTTTTAAAGTAATATAATTAAACTATTGGGCTCTGCCCCCTGCAAGCTACGCTCGCCAACCCCCGTACAGACACCGCAGAATCAAAAAACACGTTAATCTGATCAGTTTAAAAAGTATTATAGAAGATTGAATTATACTGAAAAAAGCTGTGCAGATCCCCCTGTAAACGGGTTTCCATTCAATTTCCTTTGATTAAAAAAATTTAAGGCCGAATCAGTTGCTGTTAAGATATCCAATGGTTGTTTTCGTGTTTGATTAAAGAGGATGAGTTAGACGTTTGAAAAAAAGCTAAAAATAAAAGGAATTAAGTGTACAGAGTCTTTGTCTCCCGGTATTATAAAAAAAATCTATAACAATAGCCTAAGTCATGTGACTATCTTCAAGAGTTCCGGGCGAACCACTTCGCTTTTTATATTCCTGGTGCCATTTTGGTACTTTAATATTAGCCAGGTACAGGTGATAAATCGCCAAATATTATTCTATCACCATCATTTCATCTATATTATGATAGTTGAAGTCATCAACTACCATAAACAAATACGATCTGATCCCTTCGCCGTTCACATGAAAGTTTGGCACAGATGTCATATACGTCCCATATTGGCGCGATTTTTTAACGACGCCAATTTGAGGAACGCGTCAACAGCATAAACAAAAACATCCGGCTTACCATATCAAGCAAAATAACGATACTTTGGCGGCAGTTAAGTGCCAGTTCCGTATATGACATTGGCGTCAGAAAAAAAACGCGCCAATGTGGGACCGTATTTTTTCCATTTTAAACAAAAAATCAAAATTTGTTTTTCGAATAAAAGTACATAAAATTTGCCATGTTTGCAAAGAATTCTTGGTACTGTTACCCTAGCCGGATGCAAATCTCGCCAATAGCTTTTTTTCAACTCGCCAGTTAGCATTTTTTTTTTCGAGTGGTAATATTTGTCCAGATGTCATATACGCACAGCAGGTTTGGCGTGATTTTTTTTTTTTTTTTTTTTTTTTTTTTTTTTTTTTTTTAACGAAAATTTGGTGAAAATCTCGTTTTCAAATACCAGTTAGATAGGCATTTTTGGTGTTACTTAGTTATCCCGTCGACCAAAAATCTATCGCCAAACTATAAGTTTAAATGCGAATAATGGTTGATCGTAAATGCCACATTCACTTGACTTTAAGCAAGTTACACGTGTTTACGTCATCAAGTGATTTTTATTTCGACTTTTTATTTGTATATTTATTAATGTTATTCTAATTTATTTGTTCTTTCGTTACTTAAAATAAAAATCATGTCAATTTGTATAATTTGGCGAGTGTTTTGGCGATTTATATAATTTGGCGAACTTGGTCGACGGAATAACTAAGTAGTACCGTATTTTTTAATTATTTTCTATTATTTTCTAAAGGAAATATATAAAAAAATAATTAATAATTATAGAACAAAATAATTTATATAATTTATAAAAAAGAAATAAAAGTAAATAAACATTTATTATCAAATAAACAGCAATAGCCGGTTTCCATGTCAACCCTTTATGAAATATGAAAAAAAATCTGTTTGATTAAAATTTGAGTTGCCATGATTAAAAAAATGTATATAAAATTAGAAAAATATTAATATTTCGAAAACAAATTCGAATTTAAAAATTCTAATACCAGTTTCGAGATCTGCGGATCAATGCTGATTTTTGGTGTTAATTTCATCGCAAAATATTCCATATTTTAGGAGAAATCGCTTGAAACATAACCAGTTGTTTAATCAGTCGATTCATATATCCGTTTCATAAATTCGTTTCATATATCCGTTTCGTAGATAACAAGTAACATAAATATATTATACGAAAAAATGTATTTATTAAACTCTCCCATTGTTTATGTTTAAATTCATTAAATACTTTTTACACTCATTCTAAAAATCAATTAATAAACAATTTTCAGGTGCATTAAAATCGTTTGCTTTTGGCGAGAAAAAGTACTACTCGCCAAATCGCGTGACGCTTTTGTCTTTTCGCGCGAAATACTCGAAAGTATTTTATTTTTTACAAACTTTCTACTGTAATTCCGCCGCTAAATTTGACTGATCCTGCATAACATACATAAGTAGTTTAATTGGTATTTTTTTTTTCAAAATATTCTGAGTATGCCCAGTAAGGAGACCTTCCTTGTAAGACATTTTATAATAAACCATACTTTAAACCATTTAGTGATAAACAAACTTGAATACACTATACGCCCAATAAATATACCAAATACTTTTAGAAGAGAGCAGGCTTTTTATGTGTTTTAAAAAATGCTAAATCTTTCTCAGTTGTAAAATTCTTAAACTCCTTTATTTGAAGATCTATCATATTCAAATACTATTTTTTTTTTTTTTTTTTTTTTTTTGTACTGATTAGACTCATATATATTTTTATACTGCAACTTTTAACCAAACTTTAGAAACAATAACCCGTAAGGCATGGTGACGTTACGGCGACGTCGTTGTGAAGTCACACTGTGACTTTGTGACCGTCGATGTGACGTCACGTGACGTCGATGTGAAGTCACAGTGACTAGAATGTGAGGTCGTTATGGCCGTTTTAGAGCTCATTTGTGACGTCACATTGTGACCAATTTGTGAAGTCACGGTGTGACCAATTTGTGAAATATGTGTCATTTGTGACGAAATTGTCATTAACACTGTGATGATTCTGTGACGACAGTGACAATGTTGTGAAGTCACATTTTGACAATTTTGTGAAAATTGTGTAATTTGTGACGATTTTGTCATTATTTTTTTGACGAATATGTGACTACAATGACAATGTTGTGACAGCGTTAAGAGGCAATACATTTATTGAAAAATGAAATCGCTATTCGAGTTCAATCAATGAACCATGACAATGGAGGCAGGAGGGATTATGAGTAAAAGAAAATTCTGAAGTTCACAGAAAAATTTCAGAATGTTTTTTTCACGATACTTTGTCGAAATTTACGCTTTTTTCGAAATCCTTCAGTGAAATTCACCTTATTTGTACGATTTATTGACAAAATTTCATGTTTTTTCACTATCATTTGACAAAATTCGCTTTTTTTCGCTATGCTTTGACAAAATTCGCTTTTTTCGCTATGCTTTGACAAAATTCGCTTTTTTTCACAATGCTTTGACGAAATTTACGCTTTTCTTCAATCTCTTGACGAAATTGAGATTCTTAGATGAAATTCACGTTTTTGTTCACGACCATTTGAAGAAATTTAGATTTTTTTCGCGATCGTTTGAAAAAATTCGCTTTTTTGCGCGATTTATTTACAAAATTTCGCCTTTTATGCGGTCCATTGATGAAATTCACGTTTTTTCTACAATCTTTTGACAAAATTTGCTATTCTTTGATGAAATTCGCTTTTTTCCCACAATTTTTTGACGAAATTTGCATTTTCTCGCAATCTTTTGACGAAATTCACGTTTTCCTTCAATCTCTTGACGAAATTGCGATTCTTAGATGAAAGTCACGCTTTTTTCCACGACCTTTTGAAGATATTTAGATTTTTTTCGCGATCGTTTGACAAAATTCGCCTTATTTACGCGATTTATTTACAAAATTTCGCCTTTTATGCGGTCCATTGATTAAATTCGCGTTTTTTCTACAATCTTTTGACAAAATTTGCTATTCTTAGGTGAAATTCGCTTTTTTCGAACAATTCTTTGACGAAATTTGCATTTTTTCGCGATCCTTTGACGAAATTCACGTTTTTTTTCAATTTCTTGACGAAATTGCGATTCTTAGATTAAATTCACGTTTTTTTTTCCACTACCTTTTGAAGAAATTAAAATTTTTTTTTCGCGATCGTTTGATAAAATTCGCCTTATTTGCGTGATTTCTTTTAAAAATGTCGCCTTTTATGCGGCCCATTGACGAAATTCGTGTTTTTTCTACAAAATTTTGACAAAATTTGCTATTCTTAGATGAAATTCGCTTTTTTTCCATGATCTTTTGACGAAATTTGCATTTTTTCGCGATCCTTTTACGAAATTCACCTTTAACCAATCTATTCTTTCTTTTCTATAAACATCATAGCAAGTATAAAAAACTTTTGAGAGTAAAAGAATAATTAGGTAATATTTTCTCATTCTGGTTTTGCAATAATAAATTTACAGCAAATTGGATCTAAAGAAGAAGGAAATAATGATATCTGCTCAACAACTACAGTATTTACTCGCGTAATAGTCGCACTTTTTTTGCCAATTTTTCATTGTGAAAGTCTAAGTGCGGCTATTATGCGGGGAAATCTACTACACAATATTGTACACTCTAATGCTAAAACATTACTGGTATAAAAAAAACACAATATAATAAAATTAGTAACTTATCAAATGTTTCCAATTTATGTGTTGTTTATTAAATACCATTTTTCTTTTTATGGTAATATTTTTATAGACGTAAAATTTACAAATAATCTTTGTTAAAATTTTGACAAAAAATTCTCATAATAAATCACTTTCACTGAAGGTATCAGTACCACTATTGTAATATGAATCGGTGTATGAAGAATCTCCGTCATTCCATAAAATGTCATCTTCACTTCTGTCCAAAGCGTCGGAGATTAATAGTAATATTCCTTTGTACAAATGAAAGATGAGCTGCAAAAAATATTTGCTTGTATTGTTATTTGTGCCACTAACTAAATTATATTTATTTGCTGTTTTTATTAATTCCGAAATTATTTACTGTTCCATCTAGACCATTTTTTAAAGTTGCAGCAACCTGCTTCTTTTAAAATGGGCGAAATACATCCTTTTTTTTAAAAATGAATTTCTCCTTTAGTTGCAATCGGAGATTTCTTGTAAAAAACTTCCCCATACCACAGTATTTCTAAATCAGTGTGCCCAAGACCTTGCAAAAATTATAGAACTTTATTTCTTTAGAAAATACAAGATATTGTTAAATCATGTCGTTATTTAATTGTATTTTTCAATTTGTAATTCATAAAATCCTTAAAAATTAATGTCACTTTATTTATCATATTAACAAATTATATACTTTTTTCTTATACCATTACTAAACACATTACTAATATTACATTTACTCATGAAGCTCTGTCATCATGCTCTGTTTTTACTGAACTAGCACCTCTTTTTAATACATTTGACTAAAAACACCAAAAAGCATTTTTATATGAAAAATATCAATTATTTATTCGAATAGTTTTGAAATTCAATAGCGATACTTTCATATTAGCAACATTCCAAGAGTTTATAGTCGAAGAAATCGCCAAAGATTTTGCTACCTACAGCAGTTTCTTTTTTTTATATAAATTCTAATAGTTTTAGTAGTTTAAGCGAGCTGTTCGATTACATGTTTATTAAATTTGTTTTATTTATGTACAATTTTTGATGAAGTTTTTAATTTACTATAAAGGTTTTAGAATAACGTGTGGTGAAAATTTTATATATACAATCTGTTACAAATGCAGGTAACCATATTTACTTTTAATATTTACATGACACAGTAAAATAAAAAATAATGAAAATAATATAAAATAGTTAGCTATTTTTATGTGAATAAAGTATAAAAATTCAAACCATAAGCACAAAATAAAAACACACATTTGTTCATTATTACTATTATTATTTTATTTACAGGATTAGATAATTATAAATAACAAGCCCCCTTTAACCCACATTGTACCGCTGTCCTATAAATAGGACAGCTAATAAAACATTTTTTAAAATAAAATTGGTAAGGATTTTTTGGATGCATTTTGTTATGACGTCTTTAAAATACATAAAAGTATAACATATAAACAAACAACAACAACAAAAAAAATCAACCAATTAAAATTTAATTGAGAAAAATCTATTTAAAAAATTCTTTAAGAATTGTGATCTTATAATCTAGAATTTTACCATTATTATTATCTTTTTATTGGAGAAATCATAGAGTATTTTTGTACAACAGAAACAGTTTTCTAAAGTAAAATAAAATATTTGCTCATAAAATTAGTTTATGTATGCATTTTATATGTCCTTACTTTGTGTCCTACTAATATATCCTGTTTATAGGACAACTAGTTACTTAAAAAATTAAAAACTTTTTTTCAAAATTTTGCTAGTATCTACTTAATTACACAATATTAATGATGTAATTGAAGTTTTAAAATTTTTCAAAAATATTTAATCGGTGTGCTTCAATATGGGTTAATCAGTCTGTTTTCTAATAAAGTGTATAGTATAGCTATTTTGAAGTTTATGCGTATAAAATCATTCAAGAAGTAAAATATTAAAAGTATCCAGAAAAAAAAATAATGAAATATATTTTACATTTTAGCTTCCTTCATTCAAGTACATGGATATGTTTTTAATAATTAAAATATTTCAATAAAACCATATTTAAATTCTCACTGGGTTGCATAATTTCTATATTTGTCAACAAATTGAGACACCGGTTTACGTTGAAAACTTTTCGTTCATAATGTTTAACTGAAAAGTTCTTACAAACTAAGGATATCTCTTTATAAATTTTTATAACTTTTCTTACATCGAATAATACTCATTGATACTGATTTTTCCCGCTTAATACTACATATGCATGATATCCTTTAAATAGTACTCCATTATGTAAAAAAAAAAATTCTTATTTCTTCTAAATAGAATAAACTATCTTCTTTTCTTCTGAACAGATATTAATTTTTAAATAAAAATGTGCAACCCAAATTGTTTCAGACCATCAAAAAATTTTATTCTATAAAAAGGCCTTTTTATTTAGTACATTAAATACATTTAAATATTTGCTAATTATGTTAAACTTTGTTTATAATACTTTTATACGTTATTTTAAAGTTTGAGAAAATATGTGATTTTAACCTATAATATTTTAAAAGAAAACAAATCTGATTAAAATAAATTTACATAACTGATTTTAATCATCTGATTAAAATTGTTGATATACAGATATTTATTTCAATAAATTAAATAATAAATCTACTAAACTTTATTAGGTTAATGAAATGTTTATAAGAAAATACTAAAATCATTATAATTTAAAGAAAAGCAAACTCTGGAATAAAATATTTGTTCATACCTTTTTTTTCCTTAACGGCGTTTTTTATTCCGATGTAATCCATGTTTTAGGCAGAACAAATTTTTGAAGTAGGAAATATGTCCTTAATAAATACAATAGCAGTGATGGGAATCGTTTAAACCACACCAAAGCTAGTGTAAATATCTCGGACGGATATTTTTGTCTAAAGTGTTATCTTGAGATGATTATTCCTGTGAATGTTTTAGGTTAAATGTTATATCTGACAGACTGCATGTTCATAACGCTACCTATTGTCCAGCAAAAAACTCCTTCCGCCTGTTCCAAAGATTAAAAGCAATATGTTGTTTTTACTAGTCTTTATCGTCTGCGGTTTGTAGCTTTTTTTTTTTTTATCCAGGCAAGAACAGATGGCTTTTCCGTTCTTATACCTTTATATGACATAAAGCATACTTCCAATTAAAATTTCTTGTTTCTAGAATTTTTTGATGCATTTAACTTTTTTTTTATGTGTTTCAAAATAGTTCAAGTTTTAAGTTTTGTACAGCTACTGTCGAATATGACAATAATTAAACTAATATTGGGAGTGTAACAAATTAAAGAATGTTTAAATTTTTAGAGTATTTAAAATTCATTTTAATATGCAATAGTGCAAGGTCTTTTGAAAATAGAAAATTAAAGTTTATATTATAGGTAGTAAATGCAACATAAAAAGAAATAAAATAACTGGAGAAATAATGTTTTTAGTGGGGGAGTGGGGGGGGGGGAATCAGGCAATTGTCATTTTTTTTCTATTTTAATTTCCTGTGGAGTAAAACATCTTGTAAGATAACAGTATTTTTCAAAATAAGTTTCCAGAAACGAAAAAAATATAAATAAATATGAATAATTAATTACGCGATGTGTTTTGCATATATTTTGTATATTTTATTTTATATTCGGAAAAAGTTAAATTTATTTAAAAAGTGTGACACAAGTAGCCAAATTTATTTTTTAAGAATTACTACTAAAAATAACTAAACACTAGCAGAAAAATTTATTACTGAAAATATGCAAGTGTTTTTATTTATATAATAAAGCATTGCTTTATTGCAAAACTCCGTCTCTTCCCATGCCCACACACAAACAAATCTTTGCTTTCTCCACCTGTATATTAATTTCTGCCATTTCCGCTGATAAGAATAATTTATAGATAACAAACCAATTTCCCGGATTATATAATACAGGATAAAAACATTTTCTTATTATTGAAATCTCTACAGTTAATACATTTTTCTATATTGACCACTAATAACCCCCCCCCCCCCAAAAAAAAAAAAAAAAAAAACATTTCTATAAGAAAAATATCAATTATGTACTCAAATAAAGTTTTAAAATTCAATAGCGATACTTTCATATTAGCAACATTCCAAGAGCTAATAGTCGAAAAAAATCGCCAAACATTTTACTATTTACAACAGTGTTTTTTAATTCAAATAGTTTTAATAGTCTAAGCGAGTAGTTCGATTACATGTCTATTATATTTGTGTTTTATTTATGTACATTTTTTGATGAAGTTTTTAATTTTGTTGTGGAATATTAGCCGGGAACAAACACTGAATTATTTTTATTGTTTGAAGTGGGAAGTTTTAATCTTAACATATGTTTTGTCACACTGTGAGTTTACAATATGGTAGGGTTTTTTATCACATAATGAGACGTACGTTACATGTAGTCTCATAACAATGACGTCACAATTTTTTTTAAATTGCCAGAAAAATATTTTTTACGGTAAATAACATGTTTTGAAGAATTTTTGTAATTTTAAAAAGTTTTCTAAGAAGTTCACATATCAGTCACAATGTGACGTCACTAATTGGTGGCATTTTGGTCACAGTTGTGACGTGACCACAGTGACTTACAGTGACGTCATAATGACGTCACTGTGACCATGCATGCTATGAGGGATGGTGTTATTACAAGTTAGAAATGTTTATAAAAATATAATTTACTGCATTTGTGCTTCTAGTTAATTGAGTTGAAAATGTAAGTGGGAATATTAGGATAAATTTATTTTTTTATATTTCTTATAAGTGAATCGTTTTGTCAAGAAAAATTAAAATATCTCTGTAATAAAACATCATTACTAAATATATACATTTTATTTATGGTTAATGTTATTACAACATTATTATAACATTATGGTTACAACATTATGGTTATAACATATTTAACATTATTATTATTAATTGCCTTTAGAAAAGCTGAAAAAACGGCAAATCAGTAACAAAAGAAATACATATTATATAGGCTATATCTTACAAATCTAGCAATACCACATAAACTTTCCACCCCAGGTTTAACAACTCAAACCATAGCGTAATTACGAAACTAAATCTAAGCAGGATTATGAGAAATAATAAACAAAACAAAGCACCCGGATTCGACTACATAGGCTAAAACCTAATTAAAAGAATACTCAATGCTTGGCATACAAATGCTACTATTAGTAATCAAAAGATGCCTGAAATTCAAGTACTTCCAAAATTCATTTAAGACAGGCACAGCAGCTCTATTCCAGAAACCAGTGAAATACCCAGTAGTCCCCCTTCCCTAAAAGAATATATCTGCTAATGTCAGGATCTAGGCATTAGTAGATGACTAATTAAAAACATGAATGCATCAAATGATTCATAGTTTTATTACTAAAATAGGTGTAAAAACCACTAAAAGGCATTAAGACATTAAAACCAATTTACTGATGTTAAATATAAAAGAATTCTCCGTAGTCCCGAGCGCTTTCGACCAAACCCTGGTCATCATCAAGGGATGAAGACAGAAGAAATCAGCAAACCTCTAGAATCCACACAGGTTTAAATAATGTAGGACGGATCCAAATTTGAAAAAAAGAGAAGGGAGGGCAGGGAGGGGAAATGGATGAGTCCATGGAGCGACGTAGATCATTCTAAAACAAATATGCAATTAACATCAAGCAAATTAAACCAAATCTACGGAATATGGCATGATAATCTATCATTACAGGAGCTCTTTCCTCTAGCGAATATCTTTATAGACTCAATGCATGTGGTATAATCATTTTTTTGTGTGATGAGCTTTATATTGCTGAAAAAGATGTCAATATCTGCTTTTAAATTTAAACGAGATAATGCTGTAGATTGTTTTCCTCTTGCTATGTCTATCATATGTTATTTCAGTCTTTCCTGCAATTTCCTGGTTGTCATTCCTACGTATGATTTTTTAAAAGGGGATAATACTATTATTCCTGCTTTTTCATGCTCGTTTACTGGATCTATTCTTCTGTGAACCAGATTTTATAGTTTAGTTGGGGGTTTAGCTATCAAAGTTATATCATATTTGTTTTATGCATATATGATTCTTTCATAATGCTGAGGAATTTATTCTATACTACAAAAATTTGAAAAATGTGCACGCTTTATCATCAAGTAGTTGTTATTAAATTCTTAAACCACATTGTTGGTATTTTTTTTCGGGTAACCGTTTTCAATTTCAGTTGTTTTTATCTTAATTAATTCTTCCTCTATATAAGCTTTTTAACATACTTCGAATGCTCTTCTGACGTAAAATCTATATGCTGCTTTTTTATAATTAACTGGAACTGTACTACTATATGATATTGTGTTATTGGATCGACATGGTTTTCTATAAATCTTTCTATCTATATTATGGGTTAACTCATTCCTAATAAATTCGAGATCCAGGAAAGGTAATGATTGATTTTTCTAGATTTCTAGAGTAACTATATTTTACTGTCAATATTATTAGCGTGTTCCAAGAAATCCTTCAAATTTGAAGCGCCATGATTCCATATTATAAGTATGTCATCGATGTATCGAACCCATAAATTGGGTTTTAAATTAACGGTGGTAATAATCTGTTCCTCTAGTTGGCTTAATTTAAGTTCAGCTAATAAACCGGAGATTGGAATATTATTGATATTGTCAAACTTGAAATTGGATAACTAACTTTTCATCTTAAAAAGTAATAAAAGGTTTACAATATAGTAAATGTTGTTCTGTTTTCATTGAAAATAGATAATTTGATTGTCAAATTTTATGAAGACCAAAATTCGTGTGAAAAAATTTTAGATTTGCAAAGCAATCTTTAAATAACGTATTTTTCATATAACAGACTTCGTATAACTATGTTCTGTTGTATGTAACACTCAGCAATGATGCTGCTTAGATGAGCATTTTTCTAAAACATGCTAGTCTTTCATAACATGAAAAGTAAATTTGTACACTGTTCATTGTTCTAAGAAAATTAAAAGTTCAAGATATTAAAAGGTATGTTTAATGAAAATATTTTGATTGTTCGTAAATTTATAGGAAACAGACAAAAACTGTTCAGGCAACACACATTCATTGAAAATAATTACAAACTCAGAACTAATAATTTATCTATGAACTGTTGTATATTTTAACACGATATAACAATTATCTTACACATCCATTAAGGAATGAATAGTCGAAACATTTTTATAATCAATATCATTATATACGGTTATTACCCATTTCTGGTTTTACTCTAATAACGGATGAACTTAATTCGGTACAGGTATGAACACGGTATCTAACTTTCGTAAAATGGGTACATGCTTCACGATGAGGTACCCGGGAGCGCCACCTAGCTACAATCTTCTACGTTAATGTTCCCCTATGGAAAACACTACACAGTATGGGACAACATTGAATTATAAAATTGTATAAGGAACTTTATGTAATATGAAAACATATATTACATGTAAAAATAATTTTATTATTTTGACTAAAATAACGTACTTAAATTTATACAATAGCTCTGAAATTATTAATTATTTATATACTAACCTTTTAGCTAATGATCGAGTATCAATTTGATTATCGTAGTTGGATTTAAAGGTGATACAATCAATTTGAAAAAAAAAAAAAAAATTCACTCAGGATTTCGATGTGAAAAAAAAAGTTACGTGTATAATAGTGATTTTTACAGTTATATATCAATATTTTAGTACGAAAATTATGCAGTCGTCAGAAACATATCACAACACTCGCTCCCGTTTGCAGTTACAGTTATTTCGATCCTTTTTACCACTAAATGTCAATTTCGTTTTCACACATTCAGCGGGAAAGTGAAACAAAATCGAATTAAAGATATAAAATCATCAAAATTTCTGGTTCATTTAAGAATATTATCACGGGCCCGGGTAACGCCGGACGGGTCAGCTAGTTTTCCAGTAATATTATAATAAAATATGTAAAGTTATAAAAATTAATTAAAGCACAGTTTTTTTTAATGGATATCAAAATCAGTGCGTTCAACATGTCCACAATTTTGCATATACAAAATGCACCCTGTATTATCCTTTCTAGGATAAAGACCTTTTTTATATTTAAAGGAATAATTATATAGTATATGTTGCATTCTAGCAACATTGGATTGGCTTTATCGTTGAAAATGTAGTACTGGCTGTCACGATAGTAGTTGTGGATCACATCCAACGATAATAGTGTAAAATAAGTGGTCAGAACTGATAATTCGAATCTGTTATATTAGTAGAACAAATTGTTGAAATGCAGTTGTCAAGTGAAAACAATGGAATACATCGTTCCTTGAAGTTTCCCCAGAAGAAAATGAAACAACTCATAATATCAGCTAAGCACTTTATTAGAACATCTTGCGAAAGGTGCAGTTCTCGCTGTGCTGAAACACAGCGAGTATCAACTTTTTGTTCTTCACGTGTAAGAATACAAATATGACGTAGGTCGCGCTCTCAACCAATGAATAATTAAGAATGCCATGTGATATAAAGAGTGCGGACAGAGCACGCGGATGAATGTGAAGGGAAAAGGGATAACCTCAGAAATGCGCCGGAAAGTAAAAATGGAAGCTAAAAGAATATTCTCGAAAGAAAAAGGCGCGGAAATGGAACATTTAATTTAAGAATACTAAAAACGTAATATTAAAGCAATTAAGACAAGTGAGACATTAAATTAAAGGGAATTAAATAGAGTTAACGATAGAGAGGATTTAAGGATAAGGATTTGATGAAAATAAAGTAGTAATTTAGAATAAGATAAGGAAATCGCGGAATTAGATCTAATAATGTAATAAATATACTAAAAGAAAAACGTTTTTAGTTTTTTACTCATAAAATTAAAACGATAAATATAAATATAATTTTGTTGTATTGTAATTTC
Source organism: Maratus speciosus (assembly GCA_963932465.1). NCBI lineage: Eukaryota > Metazoa > Arthropoda > Arachnida > Araneae > Salticidae > Maratus > Maratus speciosus. Next base: position 349,717,703 of record OZ010788.1, on the reverse strand, counting down.
GTTGAATAAATATTTAACTAATAATTATAATACATGTCTCTGTTTCCAAGAATATTTTTTTTCGTTAGAAACAAGATATGTGCCTTATAATGCTTTCGATAATACTTCCATGACGCACAGTATTAAATTTATAATTCTCTATGTTGACACATCGGTTTGTTTTCAGACCCTAAACATACAGTCTTTAGTTTTTAAATTTTATTTAATTGCGTTATTAAAGAATTTCGTTGTAAATATACTTGTAAATTATTATATGTATTTACTGTAACTGTAAGTACGTTAAATTATTTTATTAAGGTATGTAAATATGAATTTCTGCATTAAAATCATTGCTTGAAAAAAAAAAATATATATATACATTATAGAGTAATTAACGCTGATTAAATATCTTGTCTGTGGATATGTAATTATCTCTTACAGGTTATCTGTATGAAAATGCTATTTAAATAATTTAATTTAGAAATTGCATTCTTTTAAAAAAGACACATTGCATATAATTATATAACATATCAAATTATTTCGAAAACCGAAATTAATTAATTCACATAAAGAAGTCTCAAATATAAAAAAAAATGTCTCTTATAAACATGTTTATGAAATTTATAAATATGTGTTTCATAGTTACAGAAATTACCAAACGACGATATTATATACCTTTTAATAATTTTATCATTGCACTTAAACAAAATTACCAAGTCCTACTTTTGAATTTTTCATAGAAAAGCTGCTTATAGGTATTAACTTCACCAAAACATGGATCGTACTATTTAGGGAATGTTTCAGGACAAATATCCTTAATATTTTTACAGAAAAATATATCTAGGCTAAAAGAACAAAATTTCGCTTTATTTAAGAAGATATTTCCTATAAGAAAATACTGGTAGCGAAGAATTTTCTGTATTTGAAATTTCAGAGCACGTACGACACTTGCTGAAACTAAACAAGGATTCGTCAGAAAAATCTCGTGAAATATAGTACAAATCAGAATTATTCAGTGGAAAATATACGTATTGAAATGGTAAATTAAAGGATTCTGTAAATTAGATACTACAGCTATTTTCTCTGGTAGTTTCTCTCTTCCATCACTGCGTAGTCTATTGAAAAAAAAATTACCTTATTGGTAGACCAAAATTTAATATTTATCTACTCGCTATTTTTGTTCGTCTGTATGCATTCTCACGCTATGAAGATAAGGCCTGTTATTATGAAGTTTTATACCAAGATATTTATAGGTAATAAAAAGATCTGAATGACTTTTTTCCTAAAAAAAAAAATTATTTATTCAAATTTGATGCGATATTTTATTACATTTTTCTACTTGCTATCACTTTTGATTGTATTGATCTAAATATAAAATAATATCATTTTTGTTTGTACTATTGAAAAAGAGCAAATGTATGTAAATATTTATTTTTGAATTGTACCGCAACTTAAAGATTTTTGAAGATACTTAAGTAAAAATCAAGGATGAAATATTTAGTCTCAATTTATCTAAAATCTCAAATTGAAAACTATTATGCTCTATTTTGTTACTTCTCACAATGCTCTAATACTTTAAAATTGACTTGATTTTTTTAGGTGCGTCCGTAATTATACAAATACGTAGCACTTATAATCATCGTTCAGTCCGTCTGTCTGTCCGTTCGCATATAATAGCGCAAAAACTACCCAACCGAACCGTTTGAAATTAAAAAAAGTCCTTCCGGCCAGTGCCGGGATGAAGAGGTAGCTTTCATATTCCTTATTTTAAAAAAGCCAACTTATATCATTCAAACACACGAAGCTCAATTTAGTGGAAACCGAATATAGGAGATTCATTACTAATTTTTATCAATATAATGAATGAGAATTTCACGAAATTAGTCAGCTTTATCCAAGCTGCTTTTCTTTAAAGTAACTTATATTTGGCTGCCAAATTCGGCGATTTCTTAAAGTGCCTGCCATTTTAAGACAACATGGTGGATGAGGCTAACCAGTGAACTTGGTCGAGACCTTAGTAATTACTGTGCACATGCTCACTCGCATCGGAATCGGTTGATATATACGAGTGCTGTCGCAGGCAAAAAATCAGATTTTCAAAAATGTCACCTACATAAAGAAATTTAAACTGCTTTATCTCAGACATATTTTTAAGATAAAGGCAAAACAAAAAATGCTCCGGAATCCTTATATCAAGGTCAAATACTTAAGAAAGAAACCTTTTTCAATTTCTAATTTTTTTGCACCTCACTTTAAATATATAAATATTTTTTAATTTAATGGCCGCCATTTTGAAACAAGATGGCTAATGAATCAGGCCAGCGAACTTGGTCGAGGTATTGATGTATACTATCCACATGCCTTCTTACATCGAAATAGACGAATACGTGTGTTATCGCGTGACAAATACAAGATCGTTTCAAAATGTTCGCCATGCTAGAAATTCAAAGTGCTACAATTCAACCATTTTTTAAGATATAAACAAAAGAACAAATTTTCAGAAACAAAAAAAGCTCCGGAATCTTTGTATCAAGGCCAAACACATAAAAAAAATCTTTTTCATTTTCCAAATTTTTAGTACCTCATTTTAAATTTTAAATTTAATTTTTTTAAATGGCAACCCTTTTGAAACAAGATGGCGAATGAAGCTGGCCAACGAACTCGGACGAGACATTGGTATGTACTATGTACAGACCAAGTTACATCCAAATCGGTTCATAAATACGCCTGTTATCGCGTGACAAAAATCAGGACGTTTCAAAATGTCAGCACGCTAGAAATTCAAAATGCTATAACTCAGCCATTTCTTAAGATATAGACGAAACAAAAACTGCTCCCGAATCTTTTTATCAAGGTCAAACACATAAGAAGAAAATATTTTTTTCAATTTTCAATTTTTTGGTACCGCATTTCAAATTTAATTTTTTCTTAAAAATTTAAATGGCCGCCATTTTTAAAGAAGATGGCGGATGAAGCTGGCCAACGAAACCGGTCGAGACATTGGTATGTACTATGTATAAACGAAGTTACATCCAAATCGGTTCATAAATACGCCTTTTATTGCGTGACAAAATTCAGGACGTCTCAAAATGTCAGCCACGCTAGAAATTCAAAATGCTGCAACTCAGCCATTTTTTAAGATATAGACGAAACAAAAACTGCTCCAAAATCTTTGTATAAAGGTCAAATACATAAGAAAAAATATTTTCCCATTTTCAATTTTTTGTTACCACATTTCAATATTTAAGTTTAAAAAAAAATTAAATAACCGCCATTTTGAAACAAAATTGCGGATGAAGCTGGCCAACGAACTCGGTCGAGACATTGGTATTTACTATGTACACACCGAATTACTTCGAAATCGGTTCATAAATACGCCTTTTATCGCGTGACAAAATTCAGGACGTTTCAAAATGTCAGCCACACTAGAAATTCAAAATGCTATAACTCAGCCATTTTTTAAGATATAGACGAAACAAAAACTGCTCCGGAATCTTTGTATAAATGTCAAATACGTAAGAAAAAAATATTTTTCCATTTTTATTTTTTTGGTACCCCATTTCAAATTTTAATTTTTTTTTTAAATTTTAAATGGCAGCCATTTTGAAACAAAACGGCGGATGAAGCTGGCCAACGAACTTGGTCGAGACATTGGTAAGTACTATGTACACACCGAATTACATCGAAATCGGTTCATAATTACGAGAGTTACAGTGTGACATAGGTCAGATATATATATATATATATCAATTTTGAACGAAGGGTGGTTTCGGGGTCTGGGGGTCATGATCGATGAAAATATACCAAAATTTTTTGAAATCGCTTTCCTCCGAACGGCTGCAATAGGTAGCTTTTTGTAATGAAAGCTACCTAATATATAATTTTTGCATAATTTTGTCGAGTCATTTCAAATTTTATGAAAATGGGATGTATAGTTTAATTACGGGGACAGTCAAAATTTTCCCGTAACATTACGGCAAACGGGAAGAAGTTATTGCGACTACATTTAAATGATGTTACAGCCTTCCCAATGGTCTGAAATTTCAAATACATAATTGTTTCTAAAATTTTGTCGAGTCATTTCAAAATATTGAAAATTGGATGTATAGTTTAATTATAAGGATAGTCAAAACTTTTCCTTTACATTACGGCCAATGGGAAGCAATCATTTCAAGTGCATTTTAATGATGTCATAGCATTTTGAACAGAATGAAATTGATAGGTACTTATGAAGTGCGCTAAAATATACATTCAGTACAATATGCGGTGCAAAATAATATTTATAAAACTAGTTAGAGTACGAACGCACCTCATTAGCCACGTTTGACGAACAATTTCCAACTTGTTTAAATTGTGCAACAAAAACGAATGAAAAAAAAATTATGTGCCACTGCAATTCTCGCGATTTGAGAATTTTAATAAAAATTACTGATTACAGAAATTGAAGAAGTGAAATGGTTGATTTATAAAATTTCGAAAACTAAATATAAATACTGGGTGATTTCAGAGTGCGAAAATAAAGACGTCATTAAACATTGTCGATATGAGAGATTAAAAAAAATGTGTGGTCACAGGACTATACATCTATACATAGAATAAAATATTCGAATACTTAATATGAATACGTGCAGTTTGTTTCATAAACATGTTAAACGTTTAACATGAAAATAATGTGTTTCAAAACGATAAGGAATGTAACAGAATACTGCTGATTGTTTTGGCAGGGTTTTTTGAAAGACTGTCAAATTATAAATAACATAAATATTATGCAATATTATGATGGAATATTATTATGCAATTTATTAAAATAAAATGTAATTACACGTGTTACATAGAGGCGATATTTTTAGTATTGTGAGTGTTTCATGTAACGATTTATTATGACGGAGCATAATTTGCGATTTTATGCGTCTAAAATTTCTTTTATTACAGTATATGTTAACATTTTGTTCTTCCATATCCCATATGTAGACTTTTTTAAGGGGTCTCTGAACTCTTAAAGCGTCGAAATTTTATTTTTTTAGGTGTTAAATTCCTATCTTTTTTAAACATTTTGATGTAACTTTTTTCTTGAAATTTCCATTAGAAGTTATGGGTTTTAGAATTGTACCTGCTCAATAGCTGAAGCGGTTTTTCCAAAACTTTGAAGTCAGTTTTCTCCAAAAGACGTTTTTGGGCATAACGCACAGGATAGCTCAAAAACTTCTGAATATTTTTTCATGTAATTTTCAAAACAAATATTTTATGTTAGTTTGTATAAACCGAACCTAAAATTTTCTTTTTGTTGTTCAAAAAAAAAAAAAAATATTTTTTAGGTGATTGTACTCTTGAAATTTTCAAAATGTTGTATTAGACAAGTAAAACTTTGTATTAAAAAAGAAAAAAAATCTTTAAATACAAATATATTTAAGTCCAGGGTAACTATTAAACTGTAAAGTATAATTAGGTATAAAAATTTTCATTCTAGTTGTAATTTTTTTTTATCCTACGCGTAAGCTGCTACACCAATTTTATGTTCGACAAATGTCTGACTGTTTAGAGCCCCCTGTAAATACTAATTCTGCATCTTGCAATTTTTATATACAGTGAAACCCGCTTAAGAAGTTTCCCAAGGGAGTGGAGGAAAAAAACTTCTTAAACGGGAAATTAGCATTTTTTGAAAAAAATCAATAGTTTAAATATTGATATTTAGAAGAGGGTTTATTTTACCTTAGTACAATAATACAAAGAGTACTTTCTATAAAATTGAGTTTTCTTAAGAAATTTAAATTAGTTTGCACACTTAAAAAATTAGCTAATAAAGTAAAAATACATAATTACCTTAGAAACTCTTTATTTAATCCAAGACAAGAAATTTCTCTTTAAGAGTGATTTGATATGTTTTTGAAAAAAAAAAAAAAATCGGTTATAGTTTTTAGTTTCTGTTTTTTTTCGGCAACCTTTAATCAATAACTTTTCTTCCATAACTTCATATTTTCCTCTTTTCACATTTTTAATTTTACGAGATTTTTCAGAACAGTTTAAAATGAGATATCGTTTTGCTAGAATTCCATTCAGAGTAGCCACTGGTATGTTCAACTATTTTGCAATTTCAACTCTTGTTGATTTGGCGTTACTATCAACTTCTTTCAAATTTTTGATTTCGTCTTCAATTGACAAGGCTTTCCTTGTAATTGCCTTGCCCGACATTTTTGGCGGAAAAAAAACAGAATTTTTTGTCCGTGTATTTTCTAACGAGAAAGCTTTGATGTTATGCACTTTACACTGACTTAAAAACTGCGAAATGAATAAACCAAACGCAGATTTGGTACATTACACTTATGGAATATGGTGGTGGGAAAGAATCTGTTGTAACTATTGAACTGAAAGAACCACCCATCGGTAGGGTAAAGGTGAATTAATTAAAGGTGAACGGCATAAGAGAATTTGATAAATTGAAGAGAAATTCATAGAATCTAGTATGGGTAGTAACTAGTAGTATGGGAATTATGTGGAATTGGAATGGTTAGCAAGGTCAATTGAAAGATTCAGTATGAATTAACTGCAAAATTTTTATTGAACAAGTTTCTCATGTAGACAAGTTTTTATTTTTATCAGTAATGTAAATTATTCTTCATTACTACTTTCTTTTCAAACATATCATCCGATACATTTTGAGATGTAGATAAATTAATCATCGTGGCGAAAGAAAACATCCTCTCGGCATTCGGGCAAAACAGCTAAGGGATTAAAATAATGCTGGGCTTAACAAATTTTTGTCCAAAATTTACTCTGAAATTGTATTGCCTACATATTTGTATTGTGTTTAAAAGGCACACTACTATAATTTTATCAATATAACAGAATTTTTATAAAGTAATTTTCATAATTTTCAGTTAACCTGAATTTTTAAATTTGACTCCTTACTTAAAAAGATAATATATATATATAATTAATATTATAAATGTTATAAAAAGAGGAATAGAATCAGATTTCCTTTTTCCGAAAAAATTGAAAGGTCTTGCTTATACTTTACAAATGCAACACATGAAGTTATAAAGCAGCCGATATTGAATTAAAATCTGTCTGTCCGTTTTTAGTTTTTTGTACTCCTTTGTGTATTCCTGGAACATGGGATGTTGGGCTATGTCAAAAAACTTAAATTTAAGAAGTTTTTATTATTTATTATTTTTTCTGTTTTTTAATCAATGCTTAGTATTTAATTATTCATTAACTACTATTATTTAGATAACCTTTACTCCAAGTTGTAAGTACCAACCGTTATAGAGCGGGTGACGTTAAAGTGACTCAGTCATAGAATTGCAAGAAAAAAACATGATGTAGAACAATATTATAAATACTAAATAAAATAGCGACCATCCTGCCTCGGCTTAACCCGTATGATATAAGAAGCAAGAAACGCCAATTCCTCATTATGATGGCACTATCACATTTTGCATTTACGGCATGAAACTTTAGTATGTTGTATATCTTGACTAGTACAAAATAAATATTTCAATCTATCGCGTGATATCTCGGTATGATATGAGCAGAAGGGGAGTGAATTCGTCAATTGACGGTAGTATATCGTCATCAAATTTTTAGATGAAATAGTTGCCAAATTAATGTTTTAACAATCAATTTTTTAAATCTTTTGTTTTGAATGCAAGAAAACACCATTTACTTCTGTTTTCTTCAAGACTATAGAAGAAAGATAGCTACACGTAGAGACGATTTAAGCCCCCTACCCTCATCTGAAAATTTGAAGGTAATTTTCGTTATGTTAAGCACGATGGGCTCTAGGAAGGCAAATAATGATAAAATGCGAATAAAAGTCTTTAATATCGGAAAGGTCCAGAGGCTTCAAGCTCACTTATTGGTCCTGTTATTTCCATATCTTACCGAGATATCACGAGGCAGATTAAGTATTTTATGAAACGGGTCAAAATCTGCAACATGTAAAACTTTCATGCCAAAACTTGCTAAAATCACTGGCAAAACTGCGAATTGGCGCAGTGTTCTGCTCATATCTTAGAAAAAATATCACAAAGCAAACTGAATTATTTGTAGTACTAATATGCGTATTCAATACTTTAAAATTTCATATTGAAACTCGATTGTACGATATAATCAAAATGAAGAACTGGTGCCCTGTTATTACACATATTCTACAAATATATATCGTGAGGCAGATTGAAATATTTAAATTACACTAATCGATATTTACAACATAGAATTTCCTGCCGAAATTCGATAACATGTCGTAAAAATTACGTATTGGCAAGCCGTATCAAAATATAAAAAATCAGGTTGAAGTATTTGTATTGTACTAATCAATATCTTTAACGTGTTAAATTTTAATGCCGAAACTGAATAACATATTAGTAACTCTGAGTTACGATTTAGCTCCCCGTTTTGCTCATATCGTACTAAGATATTACGTGGCACATCAACACAGTTTAATGTACAATTAATAACCTGTTTCTAAATAATTAATTCATCTTGAAACACACTGCCGCAGTAACTTATAGGTTGGTTCAGTGGGGGGTTTATAGCGCAAAGTCATTTTAAGTACATGCTGCGCCAAAGTAACTTATAGGATAATATAATGAAAAAGCGTGTCTCAATTGTACTACATGACGTCATTTTCTGTCATCAAATTTAGCTTGGTGGGGGAGGGGGGGTCTTACAAAAATATTTTAAAAGCACTTTCTTTAAGCTTTAACTTTGCATTAATTTAATGTCGGAACTCAATTACGTTAAATTAAAAACAAAATGAGTAATTTTACTCTGCTGCTCGTATCTTAATAAGTTATGCAGAGGCAGAGGAGTCATTTATTTAACTATCGTTTATAATCTAGTCCCATATTATAATTTCATATCTTGTAACTGGATTACGTTTTTCATTTTTGTTGCCACCGCCTGTTTTATGATATCAAATGTGAGTAAAAAAAGAAAAGGGAAAAAGAGCAAGGAAGAAAAAGAAATCACTCTCTATCGCGGAATATAAGAATTAAAATAAAGTTATGGGACAATATGCATATAAATATTTCGATTAGAAACATTGCCATTATGAAATACATTCATTTATAATATAAATACGAAGATTTCCAATTACATAATATGGCCAAAGGTGACCGGTCACTTGCGATTTTAGACGTCTTTTTAAATACCTAGAAATATACATGAGGAATTAACCTGAAACAGCAGTTGTGTAAACAGTATAGTATAAATCCTATATTTCCGCAAACATTTTTTCCCGAAACCACATACGGGACCGTCAACAAATTGAAGAAGAACGAATATCTTTTTCGATAACCCTGTAAAATCTAATGTAGTAAAAGCGTTCAAACTCGAGATTATTAATAAGTGACTCATTGTTATATATTGTGTTCATTTTTATGAGGATAGCATGTATACTCGTAGAGAAATTAAGGTTTTTTATAAAAACAGTCCCAAATATTGCCAAGTTTTTCGTTTATAATTTAAAGAGTTCTTAATATAAAAAAAAAGTTATTTTCAGACAATATGACAAACAACATTGTACACAACACTCTGCAATCATAATTAAAAAATAATAAAAATTGGATGAAAAATGAGCAGGTTTACTAATAAATGTTTCACTGCGCATGCGCTAATGCAATGAAAATATAATACCCATAAGGTATTAGCAAAGAATATGGAGCAAGTTTTGTGAAAGTCTCAAAATCATAGCTTGAAAATTCTGAAAATTATCGTCGATGGAATAAGTTCGAAATCCGTTGTTCCCAAAAAGAAGCAAAAATATGAAGGGTGTATTAAATACCTTTTGATTAGTGCTAAGATATAGTACGCAATATTGCACGTACTACGATATTTGGATACCCCCCTCCTTTTTGCTTTCTTTTCAGAACAACGGATATTGATCTTATTTTATCGACGATAATTTTCAGAATTTTCAAGCTATGATTTTGTGACTTTCACAAAATTTGCTCTATATACTTAGCTAATACATTCTGCACATTATATTTTGATTGCCTTCTTGCATGCTCAGTGAAACATTTTATAGTAAACCTGCTCATTTTTCATCCAATTTTTATTATTTTTTAACTCTGATTGTAGAGTATTGTGTACAATGTTGTTTGTCATATGTTCTGAAACGAACGTTTTTTTTATATTAAGAATTCTGTCAATTATAAGCATAAAACGTGGCAAAATTTAATACCTTTTTTATACAAACCTTAATTTTTTTACGAGCATACATGCTATCCTCATAAAAATAAAAACAGCATAATACAATAAGCCACTTACTAATAATCTCGAGTTTGAACGCGTTTGCTACATTAGTTTTTACGGGGTTATCCAAAAGATATTCGTTCTTTTTTTAATTTTTGACGGTCCCCTATAGGGTTTCGGTGAAAAGTCTTCAAGGAAAAATATATGATCTATACTATACTGTTTACACACCTGCAGTTTCAGGTTAATTCCTCATGTATTTTTCTAGATATTTAACAAAACGTCTAAAATCGCAAGTGGCTGGTTACCTTTGGCCATATAGTGTATATAGGGAAACATACTAGAGTAGCGCCCGCTAGAGGAGATTACTGTTTAAAAAAAACTTTAAAAAAGAAAACTAACAGCTAAAGATGCGCAAATATATATTAGTATTTTTTTGGACGGCGCTGAAAAAAAAAAAAAACTCTATATACACAGATACTCTAGATACACACTCTTCAGGAAAAAAAAAATTACTGTAAGTGATTGTAACAAAATACTAAAATTACATTATAGTAGCGTTCCACAAACACCTCATTTAACATATATTAGATTTATCAATAATTTCATAAAATATTTTCACAAATTCATGTCATAAAATCGTATTATTCGGATTATATCTGTATATGTATACAGTAGATATCGATTTTATCGATTCTGTATAAAAATGAGCACTTATACATTCATTGTATCCATATATAGTTTCCTTCATTCGAGAAAATTTCATTCGGGAACTTTAAAAAAAAAATCGAGTCATACCGAGCCCGACCAGAAAGAATCAAAACCTATTCGAAACCGAACCAAATCTAAAATACTTAAAGACAACCCGGTCCATGACAAGACCCGATACAGGACTCTAGCAGCGATCAAGAGTGATTAAACCAGAAGAAGCTTGAAAAACAAAATAAAATAAAGGCCTCAAAGCTAGAACAATACATGAAGTTTTTAATCATAAATCCTTCATTAGATTGATTAATTAGATTGACTATTTAGATTGAGATTTCATTTAATCATAATAAAGCAAGCGATTACATCAAAATAATCATTGGTCATTAGTCTATGAGTAGGATTAAATTGATTTAATCGTAATCAAAGCATTGATTACCTTAAAATAATCACTAATCGTTAGTCTATGAGTTGGATTGAAACTAAGTGTAATCGACCAATCTTTAGTCATGATTGAAAAATTAATCGTTAGTTTTCAATCGTTAATCTAATTAAAATTTTGCACAACCTTGATTACAACGTAACCTAAAGAAATTCTAAAATTGTAATGTGCTATTAAATTCATCTTCAACGAAAATATCGAAAACAGAATCTCCGGGACCTCCTGTTTTTTACTATATATTTATATAATTACGAATATATATATATATATACATATATATATATATATATATATATATATATATATATCAGTGGCGTGGCGTGAAAATTTTCGGTGGTCATCGCAATTATTTAAGTTTGTGGTGAAAAATTATTAACTCTAAAATTCAATAGTTGAATGTTCAAAAAATAAACTTTAAATCTTACCTTCACTTATACATGAACTCCAAATGTTCTGCTAAAACTGGATCGTAGAGTTTTAAAAACTTATTAAGAGTTTTAAAATATTGCTTGGTCATCGCCGCATCCAGCGATGACCGGACGCCATGCCACTGATATATATTTATATATATATCAAAAGAAGTGTGCGTAATCACGTACTATAATTATTGCGATCGGATCTGATGGCAACGAATTATGGATGAAATATACGAAAATCACATCTGATAGACCACAGCGCTATTAATGTAGTGGTACGCCTCCAATTTATGAGTACATTTGGCTTATTTAAGGGGGTCCGGGACACATTTTAAAATAATTTTTATTTATTGAGTTAAAATTCTGAATGTTTTTGTGATGGTTAAACTTATCATTCGTAAACAAAGTCACATGATAAAACTTCTCATATTTTTTTTTATTTTAATTTAAAATTTATTAAAAAAGCAGGGTAATTTAAAATCGTTATAACTTGAAATATTACTTATAGAATTCAGTTTTTTTTCATTTAAATAAACAGAAATATATAAGTTTTAGTTTTGATTCAGCATTTTTAAAAATATTAATTTATAAAAAAAATTAAACTATTTAACGAATTTTTTTTTCAAATATGCTGAATCGAAATTAAAGTAAAATATTTGAAAAAGATATGTTCCAAATTTGAACCCTGTATCTTGAACGGTTTTCGAGTTATAAGGATTTAAATACGAGAAATGGTGAAAAAACCCATCATGAAGAAAAACGCATTTTTACAAGAAGTCATTTGCATGACAGCCATTGCTTGAAAGCGAGATTTTGAAAACAAACCAAGACGAAAATATTAATATTTTTTTTTCTAATTCAGATAGAAACATGATTTAATTTTCATTTTAAGCTGGAAATAGCAGAGAAAGTTTTTATGAAATAAAATGTTTTTGCAAAATTTGAAGATTTTTGTGTCCCGGACCCCCTTAAATAAATAAAAAAAATTCTTTTAAAAAATGCAAAATTTTATATATTAAAATATAGGTGGAAGTTTGCCTGTGCGGTATTCAGAACTTGTGACTGACTCATAAGTTCCTGTTTGTATATGAAGTCCCTTAAATTGTTTTTGAATTCGAACTTTAATATTATATATTAAGATTTTTAGTGTTTTTCTCTTTTACCAATACCATCCCCCGAATACCCCTAAAATGTGTTGTCTTCATATCGATGCGCACAATCAACGTTTATAATTGCGTGTGGTACTATTATAAAATAGTATAATTAAGAGCAAGAAATGTTTTAAATTTTAGTCTTTAAAACACATTTTCATCAAGACTATTGGATTCCTTATTTTTTTCAGTCAAAATGCCTTTGACAGGAGGAAAATAGACGAATGGTAAATTTAGAAAACCAAGGTGGGTGGTAAATGGTAGAAACGCACATGGTACGTCGTATATTTTAAATATTCAATAAAATATTTTAATCGGACATGTTTTTAACAGTCAGTTTTAATAATTTCTATGTCCTATCTAATAATTAATATTTTTATTTTATTGTTAAATATTCTCTTAATTCATTTGTAAAGAAATCTAACAGAAATGTTTTTTATTCATACAGTCGTATGTTTTTTTATAAACTTCTTTTTAGTAATTAATTTATTTCCTCCCTATACTTGTAAACTGTAAAACATAGCAATGAATGCAACAGTCGTTAACCGTGTTCTGCTGTAATCTAATAAGAGCACATAACAATATGCTGTTGAACTTTTCCATGAATAATACGTAGCATACGAAATTCTTTCAAAGAGAATAACGTATGCATTAGGAAAATTATTCTTACCTCTTTTATTTCATTTTATCAAAATTTTTATTCGTAGAGAATATAAAAGAGAATATTAAGAAAAAACTTGCTAATAACTTCTTAAGTCTATCAATTTGAAATCCGAAGATTTAAATTAATTTTAAAATATGAAAGAGAATTACTTAGTTTTTAGTTGAACTTTTACGTATATGAGTAAAAAAAATTAAATTTTTAAACAATCAAATGCAAAAACATACATTTATTCTCTAGGATAAAAAAATGAATATTTTTGATGAAAATTGCATATAATATATATATATATATATATATATACACAGAATTAAACTTAATAAATGCTGGAAAATTGATACATTTTTGCAATCATTTTTTCTTCAATACAGATTCGCTATTTGAATATTTAGATTACAACTTATCTTATTTAAATTTTATTAGCAACAACAACAAAGAAAAAACTTGAGAACATCTCCTTTTAAATAGTTCCTTTTAAATTTAGAATTACAACAAAATTTAAGAAGTGTTCTTTTCGAGTATAAAAACACTTCTATTCCACATCATTTATGGTTTTTCATTAAAAAATTATGATTTTTTTTTTCTTTTGAAGGGGGCGCAGGAACTTTAAACTTAAAAAAAAAAAAAATCAGTTTTCGGATTTTGTATTTTTCTGATTTTTAATTTTTTTTTAATTTCTCCTCAATATGCAAAGAGGTTCTGCTCTCGAAGCTGGTAGACGGGAGGTGCTGGGTTCGATTCCAATCGCGCCCGTCGGCCTAATCGTTCGGAGTTTTCGTGGTTTTCTTCGAGCCGTGGATCTTCCATGCGCTAATACGGATTAGGTTCCCTTAGAAAGACCCCCACGGAGGGCACTCCCCCCGGGCCTATATCCCTCGTGTAGATAATTGACCGTCAAAAAATCAACCCAACCCTCAATATGCAAAGAACTCCATTCAAAAAAAGTCCTTCCGGCCAGTGCCGTGAGGAAGAGGTAGCTTTCATATTCCTTATTTTAAAAAAGCCAACTTATATCATTCAAACACACGAAGCTCAATTTAGTGGAAACCGAATATAGGAGATTCAATACTAATTTTTATCAATATAATGAATGAGAGTTTCGCGAAATTAGTCAGCTTTATCCAAGCTGCTTTTCTTTAAAGTAACTTATATTTGGCTGCCAAATTCGGCAATTTCTTAAAGTGCCTGCCATTTTAAGACAACATGGTGGATGAGGCTAAGCAGTGAACTTGGTCGAGACCTTAGTAATTGCTGTGCACATGCTCACTCACATCAGAATCGGTTGATATATACCAGTGCTGTCGCATGCAAAAAATCAGATTTTTCAAAATGTCACCCTCAATAGAAATTGAAACTGCTATATCTGAGCCATTTTTTAAGGTAAAGACAAACAAAAAATGCTCCTGAATCCTTATATCAAGGTCAAATACTTAAGAAAGTGACCTTTTTTAATTTCTAATTTTTTTGCACCTCACTTTAAATATATATATATTTTTTAATTTAATGGCCGCCATTTTGAAACAAGATGGCTAATGAATCTGGCCAGCGAACTTGGTCGAGATGTTGATGTATACTATCCACATGCCTTCTTACATCGAAATAGGCGAATACGTGTGTTATCGCGTGACAAATACAAGATCGTTTCAAAATGTTAGCAATGCTAGATATTCAAAGTCCTCTAAATCAACCATTTTTTAATATACAAGCAAAAGTGCAAATTTTCAGAAACAAAAACTGCTCCGGAATCTTTGTATCAAGGCCAAACACATAAAAAAAATCTTTTTCATTTTCCAATTTTTTAATACCTCATTTTAAATTTTAAATTTAATTTTTTTAAATGGCAACCCTTTTGAAACAAGATGGCGAATGAAGCTGGCCAACGAACTCGGTCGAGACATTGGTATGTACTATGTACAGACCAAGTTACATCCAAATCGGTTCATAAATACGCCTGTTATCGCGTGACAAAAATCAGGTCGTTTTAAAATGTCAGCCACAATAGAATTCAAAATGCTATTACTCAGCCATTTTTTTAGATATAGACGAAACAAAAACTGTTCCAGAATCTTTGTATTAAGGTCAAACACATACAAAAAAATCTTTTTCATTTTCCAATTTTTTGGTATCTCATTTAATTTTTTTATTTTTTAATTTTTTCAAATGACCGCCATTTTGAAACAAGATGGCGGATGAAGCTGGCCAACGAACTCGGTCGAGATATTTGTATGTACTATGTACACACCAAGGTACATCCAAATCGGTTCATAAATACGCCTGTTATTACGTGAGAAAAATCAGGACGTTTCAAAATGTCAGCCACTCTAGAAATTCAAAATGCTATAACTCAGCCATTTCTTAAGATATAGACGAAACAAAAACTGCTCCCGAATCTTTTTATCAAGGTCAAACACATAAGAAGAAAATATTTTTTCAATTTTCAATTTTTTGGTACCACATTTCAAATTTAAATTTTTCTTAAAAATTTAAATGGCCGCCATTTTTAAACAAAATGGCGGATGAAGCTGGCCAACGAACCCGCTCGAGACATTGGTATGTACTATGTTTAAACGAAGTTACGTCCAAATCGGTTCATAAATACGCCTTTTATCGCGTGACAAAATTCAGGACGTTTCAAAATGTCAGCCACTCTAGAAATTCAAAATGCTATAACTCAGCCATTTTTTAAGATATAGACGAAACAAAAACAGCTCCGAAATCTTTGTATAAAGGTCAAATACATAAGAAAAAAAATATTTTACCATTTTCAATTTTTTGGTACCACATTTCAAGTTTTAAATTAAAAAAAATTTAAATGGCCGCCATTTTGAAACAAGATGGCGGATGAAGCTGGCCAACGAACTAGGTCGAGACATTGGTATGTACTATGTACACACCTAATTACTTCGAAATCGGTTCATAAATACGCCTTTTATCGCGTGACAAAATTCAGGACGTTTCAAAATGCTAGAAATTCAAAATGCTATAACTCAGCCATTTTTTAAGATATAGACGAAACAAAAACTGCTCCGGAATCTTTGTATAAACGTCAAATACATAAGAAAAAATATTTTTCCATTTTTAATTTTTTGGTGCCACATTTCAAGTTTTAATTTTTTTTTAAATTTTAAATGGCCGCCATTTTTAAACAAAACGGCGGATGAAGCTGGCCGACGAACTCGGTGGAGACATTGGTATGTGTTATGTACACACCGAATTACATCGAAATCGGTTCTTAATTACAGGAGTTACAGTGTGACATAAGTCAGATATATATATATATATATATATATATATCAATATCAATTTTGAACGGAGGGTGGTTTCGGGGGTCTGGGGGTCATGATCGATGAAAATATACCAAAATTTTTTGAAATCGCTTTCCTCCAAACGGCTGCAATAGGTAGCTTTTTGTAATGAAAGCTACCTAATATGCATTATTTATTGAGTTATAATCATTCATAGACGGGAAGTAGATTTGAAGGCCCATAGATATTGAAATTTCAAAACGCGTTTTCTCAGATTAGAAAATTTAGAGCTTGCGCGCAGTGTTCCTTTGAAACTATATAAACTAGAGCTGTAAAAATTAACCAAATACCCTTCATGTTAAGATAAAATAAAATATATCACATATTTCGATTATTTAATTTTTTTGCACTTGAATAACTTGAAAATTTTGAATTTTTTTTTATATATTCTACTAAAAATTTTACATACAACTTTATGTATATATTTTGGTTTTAATTTAGAAGTAGGTGTATTATGATTCTATTTTTTACAAAAATTATGTTCTAATTGCATAATTTATAGTTTTATCACTCGCGCAGCACTTATGGATTTTAATTCGCGCGTAAGTGAGATGAATTTTTAATTAAAAATTTAAATATTAATTTCGTATGTACAACATTTATTTTTCTGGATAATATAGTTAAGAATATATACTTTAGGTAGAAATGAAAAAAAAAAAGATCTTAATTGTATGTTATATGTGTTATGGTAAATGCGATGCTTTTTACTGTTTCCACAAACTCCAAGGTTCTGTACCCCCTTCAATTCTATAAACTAATATGCTTTCTTTCTAAGCGATGACCAGACCCCTACCTGCCGGGCTGCCCCAGCTTAACGGGTTTAGAACCTGGCATCGAGGCGAAAGACCGCCTAATTTCCGCTTCGCGGCAATAAACCTGACATCATTGCCTCGATCGTCATCCTATCTGCAGTGCCTACTGCTCGTTTGTGTATACTTTGTTTTGCCGGTTACTTAACGTTATATCCTGTTGTTTGGCACCTGCACATTGCTACTCATGTTGGTCTCGTAATTTAGAACATTGATCAGATGATGAGACCTTCACCTGGCAAGGCACCTCCAAAGGAATAATTCACAGGTAACTTGGAGGACTTTGCACCCACGACGGATTTTGCATGCACCAGGAGCCATTAGCGTACATGACGGATTATAGCCAGTTAGTAGGCCTCGATCACGCGGCCTTAGCTGCGGATTTGTTGCTCCGCCAACTGGGCCACCGCTGCCCGAACTACTTCTGAATGACCTGGGGTTAAGAAGCCGAATTGTTGGTGCAGCCTTGTCGTAAGAAAATGGATTTTGGAGGGGGGGAGGGACAAAAAAGAAAAAAATAATTAGAGCGCCGTAGAGAGACAAGTTGCACCGAAACTTAATTTTCGGCCGAAATGCTAGGCAAACATAACGATGCAGGGGGATGACACTCCGCCTATCTACCGTACCCCACCGCGTAAAAACTGACTCCGTAGACTTCCCACTGGAGTGGGTCCGGTAGCTTGTGCAGGCTATAGCCTATGTGCAACTACGAATAATAAAGAGCCGGTAGAAAAAAAAAACAAATCTGAAAGGGAAAGAGGTTAGCTTGTACATGTTATTACACTTAAAACTTGCTTATAGCTATTTACTTATCTATCATTTATTATATATATTGTTTTAATATTATCCTATAGCACTAGGTGACATTAAACTAACTAGAGTAATTTACTCTAGATTACTTAAATATTGCCTGGCTATTTAAAATGAATGTATATTTTAATCATTTCTAATATTAGAATCACGATTTTATTTATTAATTATTATTATTATTTTTTATGTTATCTTATGGCAAGTTAACTATGAATTGGCATACTATTACTTAGCTAGGAGGGAATTGATAGGAGACTAACGAGCAGACTTAGTGAGATTAATATACTGATTTCTAATTGAGCTAGCTGCTTGAGTTTGTAACTTAGACATAAGCTATGGGGTTTGGGTTTGACCTAAATTAACATTTAATTTAATAATTCATTATATTTGTCTAGTATAATATACTTATCTCACCCAGTGGACTTGTTCTTCTGAGGAGATTTTCTTGCCCTGGTATTTGGTCACCGTCGTGGTGGTTGTCTTTTTAATATTTTGACACATTCTTTTGGGTCTTTTTCTTTTTCCTTGATTAGATATATGCTTCTCACATACCATGAGATGCTTGTCTCTATCGTAAGTTGTTTTTCTTTATGATTCTATTAATGGTGGATGTCTAAATTTGTGGTTTTGTCACTTTGCGAACTTGCCGCTGATGGGTTGACGACTTGTGGTCTTTAATTTGTGACCCTTTGAGTTGACTTTGATTTCATTTTCCTTTGTTTGTATGTTACCTTGATACGTGAATGCGCACATGGCGATCAGCCCATTGGAACCTAATGGCTGTTATTACGATTTATGCAACATTGTTGCGAGCTATTTGAAAAGGCTTGTGCACTACTGGAGTGGGGCTTGTTCCATGGCCGTTAGTCCGTCAATTTTTTTATGATGATTGTTTTCACAAGACGTATCGTTATAATTTCTCCTTTGTTCTAGTTGGCTTGATTTAGTATGTAGTTGGCTTCCCTGTTTCATTTAAAACACATCTTTTCCTTATCCACTTAACTATTTTCCGATGATTCGTTGGGTTTGTGTGAGTGAGCCGTAGCTATCAGTTCATCATAAATGACTTCCACTTCTCAAAAGCGCGATAAATCATTTTTTTTTTTTTTGCACGTAAAAGGTTCCTTTACCTGCGGCCGCGGTCAACTTAATAGTTAAACTCGAACCTATATATATATTAAACCTGAAAATAAGGCAGTTAGTTAGTTTGGGGTGGCGATGTCCACTGGGATGGTATGTGTTTAGCTTTGTTCTTTTATGTTTCATTGAGAGATTGAGTCTAAGTTTTCTATTAACCATCTGATAACTGCTTTGCCCTTGTTTTGTACATGTTTACTGTTTGCTAGCTGATTATGCCAAAGTTGCTCTTTGTTTGATGCGATTTGTATCAGATGGTGTGGTTGTGTTAGTGGGCAGGCTGTTAGAAAGTGTTTCGGTGTTCCCAATTTCCCGCATGCACAGTTTGGCTCATCTTTGCGCTTGAATCTGTGTAAGTATTCTGGGAATGCTCCATGTCCCGTGTATATCTGGCTGAGTAATTTACAACTCCTTAGTCTGTTTGTACTTACTTTTGGAAAGTATTGATATGTTGTCCTGCCCTTGCCCCCGTAATCCCACTCGAACTGCCACTGTTTAATAATTAGTTCTTTAATTGTTTTTTTTTAAGGTTTGTTATTGATCTTTCTAAGTTATATGGAATTTCTTTTATTTTATTTTCTGCTGCTTATTTGGCTAATTCGTCGGCATCCTCGTTTCCTTGGATGCCCACATGTGCTTTAACTCAGCTAATTTTGAACCTATTATTTGAGAGTTTAATTGCTTCTTGTATATCATTTACTAGTTGTATGGTGTTAAATGGTTTGCTTAATGTTTGAATGGCTGACATGCAGTCCGAGCGGATGCTGTATTCGATCCCTGTGCTGTTGCCCCAATATGCTGCTTGTATTATGGCCAGTAGTTTGGCTTGAAAGACACTATTAGACTTCCTTAAAGGTGCTGGCCACGTTTTAATTTTTTGTTCATTTTTGAAGGCTACGAATGCCGAACCCGTAGCTCCTGATTCCAATTTTGAGCCATCTGTGTAGATATGTGTCTTTGACGTTGTGTCCTATTCTTGGTTCGATTGTTTCTGCGAGGTGTGTGTTCCATACGTTTACTTTTTTTGTATAGTCCGTGTGATTTATTGTTGTTCCATGGAGGTTTACCTTTTCTCTCAGTCTTCAAATTTTACCGTATGTTGCTTCGTATTTTACTTGTAGGTGTATTGGAACCAGGCCTGCAAGTACCTGAAGGGCCGTGGTAGGTGCTGTTTTATATGCCTTAACAATGGACAGTAGGAAGTGTCTGTGGCAAGAGGATAATACCTCCTTGCTCCTTGTATTCAGGTTGTGGCCCCAAATAGGTGCGGCATAAGTTAGTGTCGTTTCAACTACTATCCTATACCAAGTTATAATAATTTCTGGTTTTAAGCCCCAATTCCTGGATGCCATTGCTCCCAACATGTAGGGGCCGCCATTTTGTTTCTTTTACCAGTATTAATCTAATTTATACTGTAAAATTGAGCTAATGCATAACTTTTTTGGGTCTGATGGGGTACTCTGTCAAGTATATCTTTATAAATTAAATACATGTACAGTAAATGTTTAGGGGCCGCTATTTTGTTTCTTTTACCATTTAAATTCAATTTATATGTTATCCTTTTTTAAACAGATAGAGAACAAATAATGTTAATCTATAAGAATTGTTCAACGCCATAGTGCCTTGGGAGGTGGTCTGTAACTTTTGAGATATATAGTTAGTGTTAAGACTGCCACCAAGTACCTGAATAACTAATTTTAAAGGTTTTTGTATGAATTTTTTCTACAAATTTGCATTTTTCTCGGAAACTACTGCTCGTAGGGCTCATTCCTTGCGCCGTACTTAGGTACAAACCGTCTAAGCAAACTTTTTCTTCTGCTTCTTTTGCCGCCCTCGGCTTTCCTCTAGCTCAACTAGGAGCTCCAACATGAGGGGCAGCGTGGGGCATATTTATACTCTTGTGTTTCTTGTTCTACCTTTCATTTTATTCAATAAAAAAATTGACTATTATTTATTATGAGACTTATTCTTTATTGTTTGCCCCACCATTCGTCCCCCCACCCTATCTATAAATTTTGAGCTAGAAACTTCGTTCTTCTTTTAAATTAATACTATTAACATTATAAATTTGTCCCACCTTAAATTTTTCTCAAATTTCTCATATCTTTTACATTTTCCTTAACTTTTGACACTTTCTTGTTTATCATGCAATATTCACGTAACTTTTACTGTTCGAGTTGTTATTAGACAAATACACTGTCCCACTTTGAAACTTGTATCTACCTTTTTCATTTAACCTTCAAAGCTTAACAATTGCATCTTCATTAATTTTTAAGTTGGATTTTTGAGTCTTGTACAGAAACTTATAACTACATGTCATTTCATTGTTCCAAGCAGTTTTCTAGTTTTTACCATTTTTCCCTAACTTTTGTCATTTTTTTAAAAAATAATTATGCTAAAGTTCTGATTCTTTTAATAATCTTAAATCATTGAATGCTCAGGTGATCCCACTACAGTTTTGCAGGTTTAATCATCAATTTTCCAAACTTTTGATACATTTTTTTAATATTTTAGATAGGGTACTGATTCCTTTTACATTCCTTTTCTTACTGCTTGCTTAGGCGGTCCCATTGCAGTATTTCAAGTTTATAACAACATAAGTTTATCATTTGTTACTTTTTTATTAAAGGACTTTAGGATCTGATCCTATTTACATTCTGTAACCCACTGATATATTAGATGGTCCCAATGCATTTTTCTAGGTTTTTACCAATTTCAACTTAACTTTTGGATCTTTATTTTTTTTATTTAATTAGCTAGGAAACTGAACCTTTCTAAAATTATCAACCCTTTGACAGCTTAGAATGTCCCAGTTTCATTTTTCACTTTATCTCGTACATCACTGTTACTGTTACTTTTATATCATCCTTACAATTGTGGACTCATGTACAATGTTCTCGTATTTAACTAATCTATTAAGGTATTATTCATTACCATCATTAGATTATGGTAACGTGTAATAAATATTTGCCCATCTTAATAAATTCTTTCTTAGGCAAGCGCAGCGGGACCTCTTTGTTTTATGATTGGTAAGTAGTGTATATTTTCATTACTTTTTTCATCATAATATCCTGTATTAAATCAGACCGGCAGTGGCTTCATTTTGTTTTACACACAGTTTTTGTAGGTTTCTTCAGTGTTTCGTCAGCCACCGGCCTCTCGCATCTTTTTGGGGAAGTGGAATAGAATTCTAACTTGTTACTGTAAATACTGTCATTTGTTATGTCCTGTACATACTATGTTTATATCTCTAATCATTTTAATCTGTTTTACTTCATTTTATATTGTTTTTGAATTAGACTACTTCTTGGTTGACTGTTCCGTATTTATAGTTGAATATGAGTTATGCTATAATATAATGTCTGATAATGATACACAATCTTTTTGCCTGCGTTTTCCCAGCTGCTGAATAATAATCGTTATCATGATATTTGATCTCTTATCCTTTGTGAAATGTGGTTGGAATAATGAGTGTTAATATTGCTATTACCTTTCATATTGCATTTATTTTATCTCGAATTTTATGTATATAATTACATCACTTTGTAAAGTGATGTATATTCAGTGGATGTGGATTATTGACAGGTATCTAGCAGTACCAAATATTAGAAGTTTATTTTGCACGGGAAGTTTTAGAAACATATTCCCTTTTTCCTTTATTTTGGCATTTTTTTCTATCATTTATACTTATTATTTTTCTTTTATTTTTAAAAAATGACCCCACTGTTCCAAATTTATTTTTCTTAGTCATTTTCAATAGTTTCGACTACTGGTTTTTGCTTTTTTCTTTCTATATACCTTTCTTTCAAAGATGTATAGTGGGGGGCCTAGTGATCACTCATCCTTTATCATGCATATAAATACTAATTATCTTGCATTTAAAGAAACGTAAAAAATCTTGAAAAATAGTAACAACCTAAATAGCGTCAAACCCAGTCGCTGAGAAAAAGTAGCTGTGGTTAAAAGGAATACCGAAAAATCTAAAATAACTAAAATTAGTGAAGTTACTAAAAAGAAAATTCTAAAAATTCAGTAACAATTCCATTCAAACTACTAGAAGTAGAAAAACTGAAAATAACTGTTACATCTAGGAACAAACGCTGATAAAGTATTTGACTCCATACAAAAACTGATAAAGAAAAGTAAAGGAAAAAAGCACACAAAATTAGTTCTTCATCAGAAAAAGAGGAGGATACTCCAAGAACAACGAATTTAAAGACCAGAAGGAAAAATTACGCAAGGTTATCAAAGTCATGCGACAACTCATCACAAGAAGATATAGAAATAATGAAAACTCCGTCACAATACTCAACCAAGAAAAAAAATAAACATTCAAGTCCACCTCCTCCACTACAAGGAGAAAAATTAATGGATTTAAAAGAAGCAATAGCCAAAAATGTTAACATAATGGAACAATTAGAAATGATGTTCAAGTTGCTAAGAAAACGTGAAGCAAAACACGACCAGGAAGTAACAAATTTCTTGGATAATATCAAAGCAGAAATTCGAATACTTCATGATTCAGAAAAAGAAAAAAGTCAAATAATACTTGCACTAAAGGAGCAAAATAAGAAGACTCAAGAAAATCTAGAAGAAAATGAACAAAACCATGAAGAAACAATAGAAGCAATAAATAAAGAAATGGATCGGCTAATGGAAGAGAATGAAAAAAATGAAAGAACTGATTCAAGAGAAAGAACAAAAGTTAAAACTATCATTACAGTTTCCAGAGGAAAAAAAAAGTACTAAATTGGAAGAAATGAAGGAAATCTACGGGAAATTGAAGGCCTCACACCAAAAATTACTACAAGAAGTAGAAATCAAAAATGAACTACAAGAGCAAAACAATCAAGCATTGAAAACAATGACAAATTTATATGGAAAGCTGGAAGAAAGACTAGAAAACATAGTAAAGCTCGCAGACCAAGTAAAAGAACCAGAACAAAGTAATTCGTTTAAACAAACGAATTAAATAAAGAATTCACATATGCCTCACTAACGTCAGCATCAGCACCGATCTACTCTAAATCAGCATTACTGCTAACGAGAAAAATAAATACAAGGCTTTCAATGTTGAGCATAAGGGAAGCACTCAATACAGAAATTAACTTAAAGACAAACAAAATCAAAATATTCAGCACGCTCTCGAAGGATAAAAACACACTCATAGTGAGGTCAGAAACAAATGAAGATGTGGACAAACTGTCAGATCTGATTGAGGAAAGTGGGAAAATAAACTCACTGGTCTCATTAAAATACGCAGCAGAAAGGAGAAGGAAGATATTAATAATGGGGATTCCAAAAACTGTAACACCAGAAGAAATTAAACTCAAAATAAAAGAAGAATATACGGAAGACGTATTCGAAAATTTACATAAAGAAATTTCAAGGGAAAAAGCAAAATCATATCAATTAATGATAGATTTGGATGGCGCAATGGCAATTAGGCTACTCAAAAAAGGTAGAGTTTTGTTTGACTTTTTGTCATGTCAAATTAGACCTTACCCACCAATCATAAGATGCAGCAACTGTCAATATTATGGGCATACCACCGGAAAATGTAGAAGAAACTTAACATGTGCGTATTGTGCTAAAAATCACGAATATAAAAATTGCCCAATTCAAAAAGAAACAAGAAAACAGAAATGCATAACTGCACAAACACAGTATTCCCAGATGGAAGAGCGTATGATATGCCGCCGCGGCAAGCGGCCCATCTTCGCCCGAAGACCTTTATTCTTCCACTTTTCCCGACTCTTTTGCGGAAGCAAGTTTCATACGTCTCCAGCCACGTCCCGAGTAAGAGACTCTCTAGCAAAAGCGAGATTGAAAGAAAAAAGAAAAGAAAAAAAAATCAAAAATTGAAACCGGACAAATTTAAAAGGGAAGCTACCCGACGACTCCTAGCTACTTCGAGCCCATTATTAGTCTACCGTTATATGACTATAATCATGCAGCAAACTCATCAAGATGTCAAGTGTATCAAAATATAATGCAACAAAGAAACCTTATAATAAATCAAGTTCAAGGAAATTCCCGTCGATAATCTTAAATAAATAAAACTCCTCTAAAAATTCGAAAACAACAACTTCTTCGCTAGAAATCACAAATAGTTTGAAAGAAATAAAAATTGCTCAACTGAACCTACAAAAAATACGTTCTGCGACAGCTTTACTGATCGCCTTTTTACTTAGAAATAATTACACAGCTGCATGTATACAGGAATGCTCTATAACAGCTAATAGGCCACATGGGATTCCAAAAACAACACCGTGCTACTCACCTTTGTCAAAAAATTGTTTCATCGTAATACTAGACTCGAGAGTACAACATCTACAAGTCCAACAAAATGATCACACAGTGTTTGTAAATATTTTAACAACAGCGGGCTATATAACATTGGGTACTCAGTATACGGCACCATCACAGGACATAAAAGAAGATTTATAGGCCTGGTCAAGTAGAAAGGGAATGTTCAATAAATTCTTGTTGTTGGGTGATCTGAATGCCTATAGTCAACTTTGGGGATATGGAAATGACGATGATAGAGGCGATCATGTCATCAGTCAAATGAGTACACAGCGTCTACTAGTTGTGAATAACCCGCACAGCACCCCGACCTTTGAAGTTAAACACTTGAAAGGATGGCCGGATTTAGCGCTATCATCGTTTCAACTCTTTCAATATATAAAAGGTTGGGAAGTTGAAGAAAGCTTGGATTATGGAGATCACAGATTGGCAACAACGAGTCTTTCCCTACAAATACCAGATTTACCGATACGTAGATACAGAATAAAAGGAATATCACTAACAAAATTTAATAATGCAATTAAGAAAAACATAGAAGAAAGAAACTTAAATTTCAAAGGTATAAGTACACCGGAAGAGTTTGAAGAAAGATATGCATTGTTCATATCATTGGTAAAAGAAAATTGTGAAACTCACTACAAGAAAAGGAAAAGCTCGTTCAAACCATCAATGTCGTGGTGGAATGAAAATTTGAGAAAACAAAGGAACTATGTTAGAGCTCTGAGAAAAGTTGCGAAAACTCCGGAAGCAGTACCAGATAACTACATAAAATTCAAATCTGAAAGAGCGAAATACAGAAAATTGATTCAAGAAGCAAAATCTGAAGCTTGGAAAAGTTTTTGTCGAAACACAAAAGAGCCATACGGCAAGATTAAAAAGATCGCTTTTCAGGACTTCTATAGGCAGGAGATTTACGCACTTTCAAACTCAACCCATCAAACTCAAACAAGACAAACATTTTTTCAAGATATAACAAATGAAACATTTGGACCATCAAAGGAAACCCAACCATATATATTCAAACCAAACTCCACAGTACCAAAAATTTTATTACAGGAAATAAAACAAGCAATCTATTCCTTTAACAAAAACAAAGCTCCTAGACCATATGAAATAGACCACGTAATACTGAGAAATCTATTCAAGATGCAGCCAGAATTAATACAAGAAATGTAGTACAACACATTATTAACTCTGAATTATTTTCCTGATGATTGGAAAGTCGGTGAAGCTGTTTTCTTTCTAAAACCAGGCAAACCAGCAAATGAAGCGGAATCTTATAGGCCGATAACTCTACTTTCAGTATTTGGAAAGGTCTAAAAAATACTTCTAAAAAGAATAAATTACTATCAGCATACAACAAATAAAACTTTTACTTCCCAGCATGGCTTCCAGGAAAATAGACCAACGGAAACAGCAATAAGAGACCTTTTCTCACAAAATCCCCCCCCCCCCGCAACCCCCCAAAACTGTTGTTTTTAAATAAATGTTTTTATTGTTTATGGGAAAAAGTATGTAGAAATTCAGAAAGTAGACAAAATTTACAACAAATAGGATAGATGACTTATGACGTAGGATAAACGGGGTGAGAGGCGGCTGCCTCGGAACGTTCCCCGCGCGCTGTTCTCAAAAAGCAACTTTTTTTCAAAAAATCTATTTTTTGGATTAGTGTGTATTTAAACAATGATATAGAGAAAAATTACATTTCAAGGATTCTAATAAGGTTTTTTTTATATGTAACACAGGATTAATTACTACATTAGGGACCCTCTAAACTTTTGTAATCGTCTATTTTCGCTGTTTTTCATAGGTTTCGAGATGGTATCGATAACTTACAAATATAGCCAGTAATGAGTCCCTCTCAGATGATATCTCATAGTCATTTCTTTATAGGTAGACTCTTCCTATTTCTAGCTTTATCCGTCTAAAAGCCGTAAAGCGTTCCGTAAAGCTTTATGTAACTTGAATTTTATGTAAGTCGAATTTCTAAGTTGCATGGTAAAATTTTGTAAGAAACGGCAATTATATATATATATATATATGTGTGTGTGTGTGTGTACACACATATATATATATATATATATATATATATATTACTTTCACCACATTATTTTATAAATAAAGCATCACGCGACAATATTTATTCGTATATAAATTATAAAAATAATTAAAAAATATGGGATTTATAAATCAACCATTGATGAATGTATTTATAACAATTTTGAAACTACATCAAATGACTGTAAAAATAAGAAATAATTAAAGTAGACTAATTTATCATATTCTCCATAAATTTCTGATGTCAAGACAAATGAAGAGCGCTCACAAATTAAAATAATCCTTGATAATCACAAACTGTATTTATTATGAATTAGATTACCAGTATGAATAACTAACAATAAAGATAAAGATGTTTTGTTATAGATTTGATTATATCTACCCTATATATATAAAATCCTAATGAAACAAATTTATGAAACGGATATATGAAACGAATTTATGACACGGATATATGAAACGAATTTATGAAACGGATATATGAATCGACAGATTAAACAACTGATTATGTTTCAAGTGATTTCTCCTAAAATATGGAATACTTTGCGATGAAATTAACACCAAAAATCAGCATCGATCCGTAGATCTCAAAACTGGTATTAGAACTTTTTAATTCGAATCACTTTTCGAAATATTAATTTTTTTTTCTAATTTTATATAAATTTTTCTAATGATGGCAACTCAAATTTTAATCAAACAGATATTTTTTTTAATATTTCAGAAAAGGTTGACATGGTAACACGGCTATTTTTGTTTATTTTATAATAAATGTTTATTTACTTTTATTTCTTTTTATAAATTATATAAAGTATTTTGTTCTATAATTGTTAATTATTTTTTTTTTATTTCCTTTAGAAAATAATACAAAATAATTAAAAAATACGGTACTACTTAGTTATTCCTTCGACCAATTTCGCCAAATTATATAAATCGCCAAAATACTCGCCAAATTATACAAATTGACATAATTTTTATTTTAAATACCGATAGGACAAATAAATTAGTATAACAATAATACATATACAAATAAAAAGTCGAAATAAAAATCACTTGATGACGTAAACACGGGTAACTTGCTTAAAGTCAAGTGAATGTGACATTTACGATCAACCATTATTGGCATTTAATTTTACAGTTTGGCGATAGATTTTTGGTCGACGCGATAACTAAGTAATACCAAAAATGCACATGTAACTGGTATTTGAAAACGGAATTTTTGCCAAATTTTCGTTAAAAAAAAAAAAAAAAAAAAAAAAAAAAAAAATCACGCCAAAATTGTTGTGCGTATATGACATTGGCCAAATATTACCACTCGGATAAAAAAAATGTTAACTGGCGAGTTGAAAAAAAGCTAATGGCGAGATTTGCATCCGGCTAGCTTAGCAATACCAAGTATTCTTTTTAACCATGGCAAATTTTATGTAGTTTTATTCGAAAAAGAATTTTGATTTTTTAATCAAAATGGAAAACTTACGGTCCCATATTGGCACGATTTTTTTCTGACGCCAATGTCCTACACGGAACGGGCACTTAACTGGCGCCAAAGTATCGTTATTTTGCTTGATATGGTAAGCCGGATGTTGTTGCTTATACTGTTGATGCGTTCCCCAAATTCGCGTCGTTAAGAACTCGCGCCAATACATGACGTATATGATATCTGTGCCAAACTTTCATATAAACGGCGAAGGGATCAAATCGTATTTGTTTATGGCAGTTGATGACTTGAACTTTAGATGAAATAATATAGATGAAATGATGGCGATAGAATAATATTTGACGACTTATCACCTGTGCCTGGCTAATATTAAAGTACCAAAATGGCACCTAGAGTATAAAAAGCGAAGTGGTCCACCTGGAACTGTTGATTATAGTCACATAATATAGGCTATTGTTATAGATTTTGTTTTAAAATACCGGGAGACAAAGACTCTGTATACTTATTTTATTTTATTTTAGCTTCTATTCAAACTGATCCTCTTTAATCAAAAACGAAAACAACCATTGGAGTTCTTAACAGCAACTGATTCACCCTTAAATTTTTGCAATCAAAGGGAATTGAATGGAAACCCGTTTACAGGGAGTTCTGCACAGCTTTTTTCAGTATAATTCAATGTTCTCTAATATTTTTAAAATCCATCAGATTAGCGTGTTTTTAGATTATGCGGTGTCTGAAGGGGAGTTGGCGAGCGTAGCTTGCAGGGAGCAGAGCCCACTGGTATACCAATAAAAATTTAATTCTATCTAATATTTAAACCATATTACTGTTGTGGTTTATATCTACATATTATATTTATAAAATAAATATCAAAAGTATGCAACTGCATGTCGAACGCGCTATTATGTTCACAAATGTAATATTCGAGATATATTACTCAACTGCGAATTTACGTATGTCGGGGGATGCCTGTATATGATTCACGATTTAAAAAATAGAAAGATCTCAGCACAATTTAACAAACTTTATTTAAAATTCAAATTTCTTACCTAAAAAAATTAATTTAATAATGTAACTTATTTGATTCTATGTGAAAGTTATTATTGTCTAAAAATAAAATATAGTATTTGATAGGTATATCGAAAAATTATCGATTTATAGTAAGGAAACTTAGTAACATATTTTTAAACTATAAGGCATACATAATGAGCAGATTTAAAATGAAGACATTTTTTCATAAGGATACTATACAAAAATGATCAAAACATAATGTTTCATAAGAATATAAAACAACGTTACTAACACCAGGACTTTAAAAGTACGCTTCATAAACATTGAAAAATTTCCCATGGCATAATTAATAGAGTCATCGAAACTTTAAACGTTGTTTATTTGATAAAAACATATCGTAACAGCTCCAGTAGCTTGTCCATCAACTCTCGAATAATTGATGATCCATTTCATAAAATTTAAGATGTTAAAAGTATTAGAATTTTCACCTTAAAGTCATTCACCCCAAGTGACGTAGATTTATTACACAACCGGATAAACGTAAAATCTCTCGCTCCTCGTCGATGTAACAGTATAAGTACTCAAAGAAACAGAGCGCGGACGGATACATTATTAGTAAAAAGCCAACTCCAGCAGAGATAGGGGGAGGAACGGGATAGGAGACAGGCTACGATTTGATGGGAAAGGTGACGAAAGCGTGACGTCGATAATGAACTCTTTATATTCGGCGTCAGACTAAAACGCAATCAAATGCTGGCGGGAGCTTGCAAGGAATTGTGGGGAAAAGAACATCATCGAACAAATGCAAAACATTCGAAACAAAAAGAATTTAGTTTAGAATAAAATGAAAAAAGTAATTTAATGGGTTTTATAAGATTAGACGAGTAGATTAAGGTTTCTAGAATGATAAAAGAATACGCAGGTTTAAATACATGAAATAAAAGACAAAAGATATTAAAATATTATTAAAGATAGGTAAAAAAGGAAAAATATTAAGAATCTGGAATAGTTTTACTAAGATAAAAGGGCGAAAATTTTTATTATTACATGTATATACAGGGTGGATTAAAAGGTTATGTCGAAGCGCCACGTGTGAGTGTGTCCGGTCATGAGGAGCAAAAATTAAATAAGAACTGGGGATCGGAAACGCGATCGTACTGGTGCAATTGCATCGTAACCGTGACGCAAAGAAAATATAATAAATTGTGCAAAAAAGATTTTCAAAAAAACTTAATCGAAGTTCGAAATACAAATGAAAAATGTTACAACTCAGAACGAGTGCTCAAAATGTGTCTCATTAGCCAGTGATCCATGCTTCATATCGCACGCTGCATAGAATGGAGAACACGTTCAGATTAGACAGATATTTCCCGGACGCGAGCCACCGCTTCCGCGATCCGTGCCATGAGGTTCATAGCCGATGGAACGGGTGTCTCGTACACCAGGAACTTAAGATATCCCCAAAGATAAAAATCTAGTTGGTTTAGGCCCATGGATCTAGGTGCCCACGGTACAGGACCGATTGGAATGTGTTTGAGATTCCATGCGGCGCCTATGTGAAGCTTGCATCACGCCTAATGGGGCATATTTTCCGCACTTGTTATGAGTTGTTACATTTTTCATTTGCATTTCGTACTTCGATTATGTGTTTTATAAAATGAATGTCTTTTTACACCGTTTGCTATCTTTATTTGCGTCACGGTCACGATGCAATTGCACGTCACGATTGCGTTTCTGACCTCCAGTTCCTATGTAATTATTGTTACTCGTGACTTGATACACCCACACGTGCCGTTTGGACATGACTTTTTGAACCACTCTGAATACATATATATATATATATATTTGAAAAATGATGTTTTTTTAAGAAAATAAAAATCAGTTTCGGTGTTAGAAAAGAAACAAAAATAACATTATCCTATGCTTGAAAAACTTTACTGAATTCAATTATAAAATACGTTACATTTTAAATATTAAATGCAGTTTGCTTGTCATACAAAATAAATTTATATCGTGAAAATATGTTTGTTTTAAAATAATCGAATAAAATTAACGACTTAGAAAAATGACGCTCTAAATTAAAAAAAATAATTAATCAAGTTGTTGAATAATGAACTATTGCTATAGTAGAAATATCTTTGTTTATGTAGAAAATAATTACAAATACTAATTATTTACTTCACTATCTTTTACTAAATTTGCTAACGTAAAGTTTTTAAAGTTTTCATATTACAATTGTAGTTAAAATCACCGAACGCTTTTAATAAATGGTAAAAATTTCTCTCACATGTTCAGCTTTTAAAATTTATTTGGATAGTATGAACAAATAATTAGCATCAGCTATTTAAAATTGGCTAAATTATTCTAGAATTTTAATTTACACATTACTTTTTAGATAGAAAATATATTTTTATTCCACATTATAAAGTGTAATATTTCTGCTTATTTTTATCATTATTGCGTCAAATATTAATATGTTCTAAGTTGTTTCGGGGTTAGAATCACATAGACAGAAAGGAAATTTAGATTTATTGTCACTTAAATTATTCTTTAAATACACGAAAATATTATTTTATTATCCTATTTTATTAGTTAGAAATCGATGTTAAAAATAAAAGAAGATGTCTGGAGAAATAGAAGTAGAGAAGTACCACTGCGAGTAAACAGCAACGGAATATTTAAGTGTTTTTTTTTTTTTTTTTTTTTTTTTTTTTAAGCATCGGTGAACATATTTGTTGTGCAAATTTTCAATCAATCAACTTAATCTGCTCGAAAATTAATTGTCACATATTTTTATTCTGAACGTTATTTATTATGAATGTTATTGGAAATATTCATATCTCGCTTTTCTGTGTAACATTAACTAACAAAACGTTTTTTTAAATATACATTTTACTTTAAAATTATGGTAGTTCCCAATAAATGGATATATTTTTTTAAATATATATCTTTTTCACTAGATTTTCGACTGAAAAATATTGTTTTTTACTCATTGTTCTGGATTAAGTATATGGTGAGTTAACTACCACACTGTTGTAGTTCAAATTATTAATGTTTAATTTTCATTTAAGTCGTGAAATGTATTTCCAAAAGAAAAAAAAATCATCCACGAAAAGAAAAATACAGTAGTTTGAACATGATTTATTTAAAAAGTTTTTATACTTGTTTCTACGCTCTTAAAAATATTTCTGTGAAATTACAGAGAATCTACGGGTAATCCATTATCTTAAGTCTAATGTAAAATTACAGAGATTAGAAAAAAACGGTATTCTGCTAAATAACAGAGAAGTTTTTCGGTAAATTTATAATAGGCTTTGTAAATTAACAGTGTTAAAAATACACAAGACTGAAATTTTATTTTTCATGAGAATAATTTAATTTTGTTTTCAAAATTAGTGACTCCCTCAATCTCCAGTGAGCTAAGGCTTTCAGTTTTTAGAGCAAATTTAAAATGCTGCACTATTTCATTTTGACACCATTTATTTCTTGTCGTGATGGGGTTTGTACCTGAGATTTCTTGTCAGTGGAAGAACACCGTACAGACTAAGCTATATAATATAAGCTATATAAGCTATATAGACCGATATATAATACCTATTATTTTTAAATAAATTTTAATTTTTTAACTAGTTTGAGTAATAAATGAAAAAATTCAAAGGATTTTTTTTTAATGAAAAAATTTGAATCAAATTCATCTTTTACAACAACAATGTTTTAGAGAATTTTTCAAAATTATCGCATACTATATACTTTTTAATGCGCTATTATTTTTAAAAGAATTTTTTAGTAAGGAATAAGAGAAAAATTAATGGAAAAAATGTAATTTATTATTTAAAAGTGATTTTTTAAGTATTCATTATTTTATTCATTTTGCACAATATGTTTTTAGAAGATTAATATATTTTTTAAAACGCATTTACCAATGAAATACTAATAATAATAATAATAGCATTGTAATAATAATAATAGCTTTGAAATGATACAACGTAATTTATTTTTAATATTACCAAGCTTCTGGCATATGGGGAAGGAAATATGTTCAAAGTATTGTCGATAAAAATCTTCACTAAAGCCGAGGAGATGATTTTTCCCTCTTCTAAAATATTCTAAGTTAAAAAAAAAAAAACTAAATTTTCTTCTTTAATATTTCGATTAAAGATATTCCGATATAGAGATTTTGAATTACAAGTTTTAACAAAGATAAAAATATCTTTGAATAAAGACATAGCTACAGCGATTTAGATATGAGATAAAGGATATGTCTGTAAAATGATGAACTATAAACTCACTCGAATGTATTTAACGGAGGACTACTGTAAATTTACAGAGTCTAGTTTTTTTCTATTTTTTTCAGAAATTTTTAACAGTGAATAATCCTTTTAATACTTTTAAACGTAAAATATGGTATCCGTTTACAGAAAAAGTGTTTTAAAAATAACTATTCTCCATTACAAGACGAATGCTTGTAGAAAAAGACAGTCTTAAGTTCTAAAGAAAAATGGCACAATATACTGTTAAAAATATACTGTTAAAATATATACTTTAAATTTCGAATAAATAATTGCGAAGTCATGTTGCATTTCCAAGATGTTCAAAATTACAGGTTTAAAACTAAATAATAAATAGACGCAAATAACACAAGTGATAACATATGAAAAACTAAAAAAGAACTTTCATATTGTACAATATTTGTAGTATTTAAAGTGTACACTGCTCAAAACAATTGGAGAGCACATGGTTTTAACAAAATTACGTAAATACTTACACCCATAAGTAGCGAAAATTAAAATATCAATAATTTAAAGCATACTAGAAAACAGATGAAGAAAACTTTACATGTAAATCAAAGTTTATGACATCAAAAATTAGACAAGGGGGATAAGTGCACCCATGAATATTTTGCAGAAACGTCTGTTTCAATGTCTCAGTTGTAGGATTCAATTGCTCATATTTGCTTTTGAGAAAAGATAACTTGAAAATGACACAACAACGTGATTTTCCGGAATCCATGGCTTGGAGGGCTTATCGGGACAGTTGTATCCGGGCATATACAATGAAGTGTAGCGGACGCTGTTAGTCACAAGAAGTATCAATGCAAGGTTGTGGAGCCGATTCCAAGAAACAGGGAATGTTAAACGTCGGCCAGTGCAAAGTCGCGCATGTGCTACCACAGAAACTCATGACTGATATATCCTGTTAAAAATTCGACAACACGAAACAGGCAATGCTACTCATCTGCAAACACAGTTGTTCTTGGCCACAGGACGAGGAGTGTCCAGCCAAACAGTTCGAAATAGGCCTCATCAGGGAAGTCTTTATACATGTAAGCCAATGATCTGTTTTCCGTTAACCTCAAGCATATGTGGGGCGCAAAGAAGTTGTTGGGCAACTGAACATCGAGATTAGAGGCAATATGGCTGGAGCCAAAGCCTGTTTACAGACCAGTACCGATTCAGCCTTATGTGACATCCGACGTATTTTGGTATGGAATGGAGAGGGCAACTCGAAAAAATCCCACATTCTGTCGTGAAACATCCCATTACAGACGAGGTGTGTTGATGACATGGGATGTAATCAGCATAAGTGGACGTACGGATCTGTATATAATTCAGAATGGCACTTCGACGGATCAAAGATATACAAACGAGGTGCTGAGACATTATGTCGTGTTTGGAATGTGCTTAGATTTCTTTTAGATATTAACTTGATACCGTGTGTAAGGATGACCTAAAAAGTGTTTTGAACAACGAACTAAAAGATATATTGCCAGAATAAACATTTATCACCAGAATAAAGTCAAGAGTGAAATATATATTTATCCCCCATTTTATTATTTTGTTTAAATTGTTATTTTGTTAAACTGTCTGTATACTAATGAAGCATCTATTTTATTTGATTTACGATTCCATTTAAAATAGATGTAATGAATGCGTAAATGATGGAGTTTTTTTTGTGTGTGTGGGAGCGTAATTCCAAATTTATACTTCCTGATATATCTTAATATAATACTTACTGATATATCCTCATGTCACGGTATCCTCCTGTTTGTATGAAGCGTTCAGTATGTGTAATATAAAGTATGTATATTAGTAGTACTCAAAATTTTAAACATTAGATTTTAAATATAATTTATTTTTAATAATAATATTAATAATAATTTGAATTTAGAGGAAAGAAGTCATATGTTTTCAACCCTCTATATCAGTATATCCACAATATATATATATATATATATGTATGTATATGTATGCTTAAAGAAAAAGACTTGTTTTCATAAACGGGTAGAAAAATTGTTATGTAATGCGCAAGAAATACAAAAGATAAAAAAAAAAATAATAAGTTCTAAAATACGCTTATTCGCCTGAAAGCTATTTGATTTACTGTTTCATTTAATGCAATTTTTTAAACTAAAAATGTGATCCTATCAAAAAAGATTTCTAAAAGAAACTTAAATTTACAAAGGCCTGACTTTCTAAAGTATTTCTAAAATCTTTGAATTTGAAGCAGATAAAATTGTTGCTGACTCTTCAGTTTGAAAATATTTTATATGCATTTTAATAAGGGATCAAAAAGACAGAAAATCTAAGCACACACAAAATATAAAAGATATAAACAAAGGGGGGTTTACATAACTCGTGTTTGGAACTACTTTCAAACTAAAATAGTTCCTGGATGCAAGAAAATTCAGAAAAATCTTAGAAACCATGATTTAAATATTGATTTTGTTTCTTTTATGGGGATCAATTCTATCTTTTTTGATACTTTAAAAAAAAGCTGTTTTTGCAGATAATATTTAATTCTTTTAATATTATAAAATTTAATGAAAACTTTATTAAAATTTTAGCTATTGTAAGAGTTTAAGTTTAGGAAAATCCTTTAATTTTATTAGTTCTTACTTAGTTTAGAGAATAGATTCGTCGTGCAGAAAATATGACCACCGACAATTACTAAAAAAGTTACAGTGTGTACCAAACAAAATACTTACTAAACGCTGCAGAAAAGCGATCACTTAACTGGAGAACTAAAATACAAAAGAAGCCTGAAAAATATAAACGGATGTAGATTTACATTTCTTTAAAAAATAATTTATTTTGTTTGTGCTTTGTACTCCTAATTGCATTGTTATTGAAAATAACTTTTTTGTTAATTTTTATAAATACATTTTTACAGTGGGAGGCGGCTACACAGAATTTCACTTCAATGAGCTGATGACTGAAATTCCAGAATTAGACAGAATTTGATTAGCATTTTAAAATGCAACTGGTCTGCCAAGTCATATCTTGGTCTCTGGTTTCACAGGCTTCTTACGTTTCGTGAACATTTGAATTTAGAATTTCTAACCTTTTTCTTTTATCACATAATGGTTTACACAAAAAGTCTGTACAGTAAAAATACTAAAAACACATAAAATGATCAAAACACTTTATTTAAAGAACACATTAAAATAAACTGTGTATTACGTTTTATAATTTTTTATGTGTATCAAATCTTACATAATCCCTGAAGATCTCCCCTCCTTTTTTCCTCTTCAGTACTGCTTTTAGCCGTTTATTATGTAGCAAAATTTCTGGTTTGATATCATGTTGGTTGGTATGTTCTGTAGTAACGAGTAAAATTCGAATTTACCATTAGGAAACTTGTCTTTATAGCTAAGTGTATAATATACCAAACAGATTTAAATACTATATAGGTCTTAGAATTGTGCGTTGTAAAATACTTCCAGTATTGTCCTAAATTCCGGAAAAAAAAATCCGTAAAAAATAGCAATTCAAAAAGCCTTAACTGGTTAAAAGTTTGTGACCCAGCACTTTATCTTATTGCTATAAGAATTTTAAATATGGAACTTAAAAATAATGATATCAAATTTTAAGTGACGCTATATTATTAATTTCATCTTTTTATTTTTGTTTTATTTATAATTGCATGCGTAAGAATTATGTTAAATTTAAAAGGATGTATAAAAATTTATTCCTTGATGCTTTATCATTCACATCTTTCATAAATTCAAAATATGAGTTTTAAAAGATATGATATCAAAATTTAAGCGATGTCTTGATGTAGCTTTAAACAATTTGTTTTAAAATTCAATTTTAATTGTTTTCGGTTTAGTTAAATATATTTACACATCTAATCAAAACTTTTAATTTTCCAATACAAAGTTAAAATTATCACTCTCACTGAGCCTATACAATGCACTGTAATGTATTTATATGAAAAATTGATTTATCTTTTGTGTCACGCTATGCAAAATCAAATGTAAAATTTATGTAAATGATTTCTTTGTGTCATAATATCCATTTGCATACATTTCGCTTAGTTTGGATACAATGACACAAAGAAATCATTAGACCTTTGTATTAATTTGGTTTATATCGATGTATTAATATGGTTTACTACTAAAGAAAGATTTTATATTAAAATATTTGTATTATCGTGATTAAAATTCGTTTTCGAGAACCGCGTCCGCAATTACAAAAAATAAAATAAAATAAATGAATAAATAAAAAAGGGCCTTAAGATAAAAGTTATAGTTAATATATAAGTAGAATTTATTTATTTATTTTTTTGTGCTGCCTGGATAGAAAAGAAATATCCAGTATCGTTAGATTAAAAAAAAAAAAAAAAAAAAAAAAAAAAAAAAAAAAAAAAAAAAAAAAAACGCATGCAAAACTTAGTAATATTTGTCCAAATAAGTTTCTATTATTTCAGCTAGTCTAGCGTATGTATGAGGATCTATTAACATTAGTAAATATACTCTATTCCCTCTTATTTTTATGTAAAATTCTATTTTTTTGTTATTTCTGTTTTCTTATTCTCAAATTCGTTTGCAAAAAATATTTTTTTTTTCTTAAATGAAGCCTGTTATAAATATTATAGAGCCATGTTTATATAACTTGCAGAAAGTTTAACTTTCGAGCAAACTTTTTTAAAGATTGTTGTAAAAATTATATTTTTATTGAATGCTCTCGGCAAGATTTTTGTTGAATTTAAAAAAAAAAAAAAATCATCCAAAAGTATTTTTTTTATAACTTGCATACTCTTTCTTTAAGAATTTTTAGTTAATTATTAGAATTTCTTTACTTAAATTAATTTTTATATGTTTTTTTTTACTTTGTTTGTAATCCGTTTTTCTGGATTAAATGTTCCAACCGGCCCACCCCCGTCGAAGAGTTTTTCCTCTTGCACACATGGTCATTGTCTATGACAATGCAATATCATGTAGTTTGAGAGTAATATCTTATCAAGAGGAGGCTTAAGGGGCAAAAACATTCCTTTACATTTTAGATTGGTATCACATACCTAACAAACCTATTTTACGAACATTTATTTAAAAGCTCATGATCAGCATTTTCAGGCCAGTACTTCATCAAGTTCCTGAGACATTTTTTTTTTTTTTTTTTACTTTTTTGTTTGAAATAGCATATCTAAGGAAGCAATTTTGTTAAAATTTGGCACACAAGCTCATTTCTATACTTTACATTGCATATTCATTTATTTTCATGCACGTATATCATTAATTAAATAGTCAGAGACCGGGACTTCCTTAATCTTTTTGCTTGATCACATAAAAATTTTGATTAAATGTGTGGCTCTGAAGTTTTAAAAGTTATAGTATTTCTTATTTTTGTATTATTTATGTCTATAAAAAATAAAACTAGCGCATAAATAACACTTGAACTTATTTATATTCCGGAATCGCGAAAAAATTATTTTCTATAATTTATAAAACAAAACATTAAGAAGAATATTTTAGCTTCAGATTTTTCAAAAAAAAGTTACTTTAGGTTGATGTGTCTCAAAATTTAATTTCTAGTTCTCAGCAAGTCCTAGTTATGTCAGCCAATAATATTCTTTCTGCTTTTTTTTTTAAATTTTAAATTGAATATTTTACGAGTTAGAGTTTGTGGACATATCTTAGCAAAATATCACAAATCTGTTGAATCTCAAACAAAATATATTACATTTATGCTTCTGAAAACTACAGTATGAAAAAAAATCTAAGAAAAATAAAATCAGTTTTAGGAATATTAAAAATAGACTTATAGAAAAATTGTGAAGCTTTAAGCAGAAATTAATAGAAAAGCTTTCAAATATTCGTGTTTCTCAAAGCTCTTATAATTTGCATGTACCTTGTCATTAAAAATATGAAGTTTTGAATGTGTTTCTGGAGAACATCTCATTTCAATCCTTTCATATCTGTAGGATTGGGATATTACTGGTAAAATTAATCCAGTTTTAACTGAACATTAAAAAAATTAGGTATTTATTGAATAAGAAATGGAAAGGGTAAAATCCTGGAATATGTATACCTTCACATGCTTTCCAATAAATATTCGATAATCGTTCATAAATATTTAAAGACTATTTATTATTAATAATTTATTATATTTATAATATTACTTTATTTCAATGAATTCGCATTGAAATAAATCAAATATAACTGTGCAATGATATATATTGTATAGTTATTACAATCCGTATTATAATAAGGTGTAAACAATTGTTATATTAATTCAACTATTATTAGGCAAAAGAACATATTATACTTTCTTATCTATGCATTATTAATATTTCACACGGTTTAGTAGCAAAATTAATATTTTAACAGTATTTCAGTTTATGATATAAAAGAGTTTTAAGTAAATAAATATCTGAAAATTGCCTCTCTAGTTAATAAATGTAATGGCTTCAAACTTTTCATACATTCATAAAACCATCACAACATAAATACCTGTCAAACTTGCCTGCTCGTGTCCAGAATTCATTTTGTATTACTACTAGTGGAGATTTTCCGGATGTATAAAAATAACATATCGGGGGAACATACATGTATGAATATATAGTGTATTTCATGCTTTAAAGAAACTCGAGGGAACTCATTGTTAGATGCGAACCTCTCGGCTATTAAAAAATGTT
The DNA here is from genome assembly GCA_963932465.1 of Maratus speciosus. Lineage (NCBI taxonomy): Eukaryota > Metazoa > Arthropoda > Arachnida > Araneae > Salticidae > Maratus > Maratus speciosus. The sequence goes on along the minus strand of OZ010788.1, from coordinate 349,676,364 downwards.
TAGCATAATTTTCTTTATTTGTAACATTTCTATAGGTACTTTTCTAATTTAGAAAGATTCAAATACTTTAATTTTCTCATACTTTGCAAAATATATTAATTAATGTGTTTTCCGCCTTTACTTTTTTTTTTCTTAGGTTCAAGTTAACTGTTTACATTAGAATAAGGCTTTGATTTTCATTTTGATAAACCCCCATTTTCAAATTGTAATAATGAATGTTTCGTAAAATAAACAAAGCAGATTTTTAACAGATGATAAGAAACATTTACAGAGCTCCTTAACATACTTTTCTGACATTTTAAATCCATTTAATATTTCTTTGAGATAAAACGTGCCTTTAAAACCATATAAAATTCACTTACATGAATAAAATTTTATTCCAGTTTAGTGGATTTTTATGCTCTTATCGAATTTTAAACAATAAAGGGACTATATTTTGTGGCATTAATGATTATAAAGTACTTAGGAGATCACTATAACGTAAAATAGATAAGAAAAATTGTAAATATCTTAAGCGTAAACTATAAAAAGATGAATTTACCAATTAGAATAATTTTGTTAAAATTAATCTAGTATAAAAAGACATTTGATAAGCAACAATTTTCTATTAATCAAAATGAAATTGCAAGCATAGTTAATAACCTGAACTTGCATTTCATTTTCTCATATTTCACAATGAAAAATAAAATACTAAATACTTAGCAATAAAAATGTTGCAAAATACAGGGAATCCAAACAAGCTTGCAACACATTCTAATTTTCTAATTGTTAGAGATAAGTAAAATGTAAATTTTAAAGATATAAGTATGGTAAAAAATAAGGTTATAGGAATGAAATACTCTTGCCATTAATTTTCATAAAGACACACTTTTAAATATTTTATACCACCTCCAGTAGAGAAAACTGTTCAGTTAAAAAAATTCTTTTGCTGCAACAAGATTGTTACAAAAACTACCTAACTTTATCTTTAAATTGGAAGAATTATGGTTAATTGAAATTTTACCATTGTGATTTGATACTATATTTCAAATTAGAAATACATATCTATGAGGTATTCTATGAAAGACGGAATACGGACGATATTAAGCATGCAGTTGATATTAAATAGTAATCTATGCTTTCAACAATGTTGCTGCTGAAATATTTTAAAAGGTATTAGCAGAAGATCTCGGTTATATGTTTCAGTCGAAAAAACATGTTTTGAGATTTCTGTGATTTTCAGTTTTTTTTAATTGCGTGTCTGTTGTTTAATAATTTATTTGTCTCTTTAAATTATCTTTGTCAGTATAATGGATTGTTTGGATTGTTTGTGATACAGTATATTTGAACTTGTTTAGATCTAAAAAACCACCAACAGTCGCTACATGATCTTTATTTTAATTCAAGAAATCACGTCATTTTATACGACACACAAAAGTGCTATAGAGTAGATTTTTTTATTCCATTATAATGCAGTCAGTATCTAAGATTTAGGTATAAAGCATTTTGCAATGAAATTTTGCATCAATATAAATAAATAAAGTAATATTAATAATATTTGACTAAGTTTGTTTTGTCTGGCGGCATACAAATTTTAAAAGATCTCAATATTTGAAAATGTATGCTAGGAAATTGTCATTAACATAATTTTATTATCAGAATTATTTTGAGCATTTTTGGAGTTTGCATTGCTAACTTATCTCTCACAAGTAAACAATTGCAGATATTTCAATATTTTTGGAATACACTGTATATAACATAGAATGTCTTTTAAACTAGTTTTGCAATTTTATTTTCTAGATTATTACCGTAGCTTTTCGTAACATGTCATACTAAATGCAAAAAAGCGTACAAATTTATAGATTTAGCCGAAAATGTTTAGAAAACTTATCTTTGTAAATTAATGTAAACAGCGCATCGCAATAAATAATGTCAAGATTTTCCAAACACATTACAAAAAATATTTTGTTTGTAATTCATTTTAATTAATTTTTATGACAAAGAATTTTACTAACATAATATCAAACAACAATGAACAGTAGAATCGCTGTCAAAATCTAAAACACATTAACCTTTATAAATCTTTAAAAATATACTATAAATAAAATTCATTGAAAAAGAATTGTGTGCTGCGTAAATTTTCATTTATTATTTTCACTTAACATGTGGCCTTGTTTATACTTGTAATATACTTATATCTAAAACAAAACTATAAATAGTATTCAGCAACCTAAATGAAACATACGATGTAAAAATTCTATAATTTATTTATTGAATAACACGACCATGTATAACGTAATTTTCATTTGTTAAAGTTAATCAGATCTCTATTAGCTGTTTTGTTTTGTGTCTAACCATTTTAATTATTCTCTCTAATGATATCATAACTATTCTAATTTAAAATAAAATAAAATAATATCTTTAAACATATAAAGATTGTCCAAGGTAAAGGGATTTCGGCAATATGCGTTTTATAAATTGCATTGTCTTTTACCTCTATTTTTTAAGCTTGCTATACATTCACAAAAGAAAATATAACAAAAAGCCCAACACGAATTTTCGACCATAGCAAACAATTTTTTCATCGGATAAAAGAAAAACTCTTATATGTATACTCTTCGCTGAAATTGTATTTTTCGAAGAATATAGTTTCCCTGTTTCATGTTTTTTTTTAAAAAGCTAGAAATGTATTCAACTATTTATGTTCATGAAATAAATATAGGAACAAACACGAAAAACATTATTCAGAGTTAACTTTGTTCTTCCGAAACGCTCATGCTTAAATGACATTAAATGATGTCTGCAAGTAAAAAAATATGTTTTACCTTCGCTTCACGCCAAACCTATCAAACAATACCTTTTTTTGTCGTAATAAAAATATTTTATTTAAGTGGATTTTTGAAATTGCAGAATTTTTTTTTTTTTTTTTTTTTTTTTTTTTTTTTTTTTTTTTTTTAGAAGAACAGTTTATTTTTAGTTTCGAGGTTTTTGAAGTATCTCTTATTTAAGCAGGTACGGAAATAATTCTTTAGAAGTTTTTAAATGCAATTTAGATAGATAATGTAAAGACTAAAACAAAATTATATTTCTTTGGTTGTAAAAGCTTTCTTTTGGGGAAGATACGTAACAGCATATTTTAGTACGACAATATCCAATTATTTACTAAAACAAATACGAGGGAAAACTAAGTGAAGATAGTTGCGAAGTTATCTAGTAAGGTTATCTTAACTTAAAAAGTTCTTTCGCCCTGTGCTGTGAAGAAAAGATAGCTTTCATATTCCTTGATTTTAAAAATACAGATTATTTTATTCAAACACGTGTAGCTTCAATTAGAGGAACCTGATTATAGAAGATGCAATACTAGATTCCATCAGTACTGAATATAATTGAGAATATTGCCAAGTTAATAAGCTATATCCAAGTTGGCTTCATTTAGAGCAATTTATGACAGGTCGTCAAATTTGGCGATATCTTAAAGTGTCAACCATTAAAAAAAAAAAAAAAAAACATAGTGGATGAAGCTAAGCAATGAACTTGGTCAAGTTGGTTAGTATAAGTCCTTCACGAATGCTCAGTCACATCGAAATCGCTTAATGTTTACGAGTGCTGTCGCATTACAAAATTCAAATTGTTTCAAAATGTCAGACAACCAAAATTTTTTAAGATACAGAAAAAATCTCTAGAATCCCTGTATTAGGATAATGCAATTAAAAGAAAAAGCTTTTTCAATTGCCAATTTTTGTCTCAATTTTTTTAAATGGCTGCATTTTAAAAGAAGATGGCTTACGAAACTGGTTAAGGAACTCGCTATGGCACTTGGTATGTCCTGTACACTTGCTTAAACACATCCAAATCGGTTAATAAATATGCGTTCTATCGCATGACAAAAATCAGAGTGTTTCAAATTGTCGGGTGTTTCAATGTTCGGCAGTCAGAGTGTTTCAAATTAATTTATAGGGTCTATCCTACAAATTACTGTTGCATTTCGGCCATTTTTTAAGGTAAAGTCGAGTAAAAAATGCGTCGGAATACTTGTATTAAGCTCAAACACACAAAAAAGAAAACATTTTTTTCAAATTCTATTTTTTTGTTCCTCTTTTAAATTTAATTTTTAAAATAGTCGCCATTTTGCAACAAGACGGTGGATGAAGATGTCTAATGAAATCGCTCGAGGCCTTGGTATGTCCTATATACATGCTTAGTCTCATCTAAATCATTTAACACACGTAAACACGCGTGGTATCGCATGACAAAAACCCCATTCTTTCAAAATGTCAGCTGTACTAGAAATTCAAACTGCTAAATCTCAGTCATTTGCCAAGGTAAAGACGCAACAAAAAAGGCTCCGAAATACATATATCAAGGTAAAATACTTAGGAAGTTTTTGTCAATTTAAAAAAATCAGATATATCTACATATAATAAAATCCGAGTGCAGAGAAGTGTAGGTAACCGTGCCGGTGCGAATCGACCGTAGCTAAACGCCATGTACGGCTTAATGAAAATGATATGCTAACATATGACAGCTAAATGATAATTTCTTCTACTTGAAATCATGTGTGTTCAGCATATTTTCACATAAATCATGCATATCATACCCATTTATAATGTATTATGTTCTGAATTAAAATTATAATATTATAAATATAGAAACCAGATCTAAACAAGCGACACTGTTGTCATTCAGAATCAAATTCCAGTAAATCTATGAACAAATGAATGACTCTTTAAACGCTTTATTTAAAAAAAATTACAGGTCGGTGCTGCTCTTAAAATATTTGTAAAAGTATATTAAAACCTTTAAATGTTTTAACTTTTTTTAAAACCTTCAAAAACTATCCAGTTATGTTCTAATTTAAAAATAGGAGGCTATTCCATCTACGACATGATCACGTGGTCAAAGCAAAAACTTCTAGCGTAAAGAAGGTAAAGCTTCGTAGACGCAATGTAAATCCCCGCCATACAGTGAAACAGTTCATGAGGAAAGCAGTAGTAGGATCCCTTCTTATCAGTAAGAAGTTCTTTTGGTAAATTACCGGTACCACATGACTTTTTTTCCGCCTCAAACCCAGATTTGGAAAATAGTCCAAAGTTTATGTTACTTGCCTCAGTGTCACTGAGGACGGTATGCTATAAGCTACCGAACCAGCATGCTTAAAATTTAAAATCATTGATGCTTTTAACGTTGATATTTTTACATTTTTATTATATTGCACGAAGCTCCCTCTTAAAACTAGAAAGACGGCGAGCGGTCATTTTGACCGCTACTAAAAGAATAGATTGCTTTTCGAACCAGAATTTTTTTTATAAACCTAGTTTAAAAGGTAAAAAGGAAAAAAACAGTTAAATAAATAAGTTAACTATTTAAAATAAAAATTCTGGTGCGAAATATTTTTTTATAAAATATGAACAAAATTCCCCGTCTTTCTAGTGTTAATAATTATGGTGCCCATACTTAGTCACCTCCATATCGTTTATTATCGAGTGCTATCGAGTGCTATATCGCGTGCTATCGAGTGTCAAAAATCAGATTGTTTCAAACAGACAATCATCCTAGAAATTTTAAGTGCTATATCACAGCCATTCTTTAATATAAGGACGAAACAAAAACTACTCCTGAATTCCTGTACCAATATCAAATACTTAAGGGAAAAAAATCAATTTGCAATACTTTTGCACATCATTTTAAATTTTCAAACTATTAAAAAGATTTAAAAGGCCGCCAGTTTGAAACAAAACTGCGAATGAGCTGGCTAATGAACTTGGTCTAAGTCAAAGTCTAATGAAATATATGTGAACTCTGATAAGCCACTAGCGGGAATATTATTAGTAGATTTGAAGAGTTTCCATGTATGTCGAAATAAGAAAACTTTTTCCAAATGAAAGGGGCCCCAAAAATTATTCTATGCTTCCCCTAGATTCAGAGGTTAATCGGTGCCTGGTCTAGACATTGGTATGTTCTGTAGACAGTCAGATTCAAATCGGTTCATACATACGAGAGTTACGGGCTGACAAAAATTTTATATATACATATATATACGAGGTTGGTTTTGGGGTCTTAATGTCATGATCGATGAAAATATAACAAAATTTTCCGGCATTACTTTCCTCTGTATGGCTGCAATAGTTAAAGTCTTACTTTTTGAAATGATAGCTATCCAAAAATATCTCGAAACTTTAAAAAGTTCAACTTTAAATTAAATATTAAATACAGACCAAGTCCAAATTTTATAATTGTATACAAACAACTAACTCATTAGAAAGATCTTGAACAGAACTCTAGTCTCTGTATCAGAAGAGCACCTTTTATTTACTCATTTTCAAACACTGAAAACTCGTGAATTACAATAGAAATTTACATTCAATGCAAATCAAACTTTAATTCAGGCCACAGGTGAATCGCTGAAACCTGTGGTTTCTCAGAATTAGCTTTTTCCAGCTAAAGTGTTTTATTAAACACTTAAGCTCTAAAATGTCGAAATAAGCATCCTTCCGTATTAATATTAAAGGAAAAGATTTCAAGAAAAGATTTTCTCTTTAAAACTCTAACATATCATTGAACCCAAACAGATTTTTATTTTTGAAAGAACAATTGACAACTGAATTTAAATCATTTTTTGGTTTCAATATTGGCTTCTTAAAAATCCGCAATTTATTATATTATGTATTAAGACATTCTAATAATATTTTTTTTTTCGTCTAGGTCAATCAAAAGAAGTTTTCATGTTACTAAACTAATGACATTTTTAAAGAGAATTGTCATATCCTTTTTAAAGATTAATATTTATATATTTTGACTTGAAGAACTATGAAGTGAAACATATTGCAACATTCGTTTCATAATTAATTGTGTTGTAATGTGTAATATCATAATTATATGTTTATTTTGAATTTTAAAAAATGACATTTTACCATTCTTGTACGATCTAAAGATAGAATATTTCAATAAATGGTTTATCTGACCTTTAAAATATTTTTTTTTTATTTCAAAGGATATCTGAAAACACAAATAAAAACATTTGTTTGGTAAAATTATTGGTTTCTTAAATGTCCGTCTTAATTCAATGTTTATGCTAACATTTTAAATACGAGGAGAGGCAAACACTCTTTGGGATGTTATCGGGTGAGCAAAGTGACCATAAAGATGTGAAAGGCTGATAGTTGATAATTAAAACTGTTTTCGCTGCATGCGTGAATTCCTAAACGCTCTATTTTACGTTTGTTTATGTTGCTATTTCTAGGGATACCTGATTATTTCAATACCAATTATTGTTTTCACAAGGAAACTTGATATTGCGATGGAAATGAGGTTGGTGTTACTATTTATTTTTTTCGAAATATTGTCATTGTGACCGTAATTGTAAGAGTTTGATTGTTGTTCTTCACGGTATACTTAAGCTCCTAAAATATCTGCATCAGAATTTGAATCCAGTTTCTTTGAATGTTCAACATTGCGATCAGTATGTACTCCTATATTCGGCAAGATTTTTATAAGCACTCTGTATGTATGTATATATATATATATACATATATATATACCTCACAATTTCAAAATGCCAAAACACCATAACTCCAAAAGGAAGGTGTATATCTACAAAAAATTTTTGAACTATAAAATACTTAAAAAAAAAAAAAAAAAAAAAACAAGAAAGGCAGGCAAAAAACAAAAACATTCTGTTCTTCTTCAGTGGGAGGACAGACAAAAAACTAACTCCACCCCCACTTTTAAAATTTGCAGGTTTCTGAACACACGTCCATCCCGCATTCAATAATAAAAAACTATTGTCATTTTATTATTCAAATTCCATAAATAACTAAAATAACCCAAAATAAAACAAAAAAGCATAATATTAACAAAACAAAATTATCATACAAAAACAAAAAAGCTTTGATAAAAAACTTTAATTCAATTATTCAATTTTTTAATTCAATTTCGTTAATTTTGAAATAATATATATATATAGTATATATATATATATATATATATATATATATATATATATAACCATTAATTAAACATTAATGACCACCAACAAAAACTGTAAAATTATTAATAAAATGACATTAACATATACAGCCCCCCCCCCCCCCCAACACACTTAACATAGATTCCAAAAACATAGTAAAAAACATCAGAAATTGAATGAAATAAATGTAATCATGGAAATTTGTAGAACTTAGCAGAATCATCGTGTCCCAAATGCCTTAAGTTCCACAAATAAAATGTGTGGTTTCATCTTCATATTAGCCATAAATTAGCTAAAGAATATGAATTTGAGACCACCACACACACAAAACCAAGAAATAAACCATTGAACACCAATTAAGTTCAAAATTAAACAAGATTAAAAAGGATAGAGGAAAAATATAAAAAAAAAAACAAATTATCAAATTAAAATCCATACTGTCATAGCATTAGGTATAACAAATACACTCATTATGCATTTTATTCTCATTTGAGACAGTATACTATTAGAAATTAATATGATATTGTCCTGAGTAGGGTAAAATTTAAATACAAGTTAATCGTTAACTTTATTAAATATTGATGAATATGAATAAATTTAATATGAATTGATAAATATATAAATATAGCTACACCATTATACATATAAAAGTATCGAATCAACATCCAATATAAAATGTGCATTAGCAACATAGTTATAAATCAAATTCTTCATTTTTTTTTTTATTTAACCATTGCGTATTATCCAGACTACGCCACCCTCCTTCGTACTCTAACATCTACCCACCCAATCGTCCTATAATATTTTTTTATTATTATTTTACAATTTTTAACTTTTTATAATTCTTTTATTGTTTTATATATTTTTTGTAATTTTAATATGTTAATTTGTTTTTTAAGACCATTTAAGTACTAATTATATATTAAAGAATATATGATTTTTGTTGGAAAACCAAGATTTAATGCATCATAAATTAGTTTTTTAATATTATTGTTAATTAGATGAGAAAAACATAAACACTTCTTTCTATATAAATGATTAAGAATTATATTACGATATACAGAATTATGAAGACAAGATTTAAAATTAGTAGATGCATTAACTTTGATTTTAAATTCCTTACGTTTATCATATAGATCAGTTATTGTTTTGTTTTCTTTTATTGCAATTTTAAGATCTAAAAAGTTAATTGTATTGTTAGATAGGAGGTTTTCCGTTAATTCTAAATTTTTAGGATAATCTACTGGAAATTGAGAAATGTTAGTATGATCAGTGGCAACTAAAATTATGTATATATAAAATCCTAATGAAATTATTTAATGAAACGACTGATTACATTTCACGGCAGTTTCTCCTAAAATATGGATTATTATGCGGTGAAATTAACACCAAAAAATCCGTATTAAACCGCAGATCTCAAAACTGGTATTAGAATTTTAAAATTTTAATTACTTTTTGAGATATTAATTATTTTCTAATTTCTCTATTGATGGCAAACAAATTACTTAATTTTTGTGGGAAAAAAGAAGAAAAGGAGGATACTAAAGGGATTATTAGATTTCTTTTTCGTCCACTATTTTCAAATTAATATTGAAATTATCTTTTATTTAAATCGGCAGTTAAGATAATATTGCGATTAAATTATATCTTTCAAGAAAATTTGAAAAAAAAATAATTCACAAAATATTAATAATAAGTTAATCATAAAGTCTTATTTAGTTTAATTAAATGTTCGTTATTTCATGAGATATTTTTTTTTATATTTTAGAAAGGTTATTATTTCGCATGGCTGCCAATCGTAGAAACAGTGCAAAGAATAATATTTCTTTACACGTGAAAAAATTTATTTACACGTGACTATTTAAAACAGAAAAAAAATCAGAATTAAATGATTACAAATTATTACAAATTGAAAATGACGTCACTAAAATTGTACTTACAATCTATATTATAAAGGACAAACATATCTGTGCGTAACGCATACGTCATTTCGCGAATGGCAACTCTTTGAAATTTGAAATAAAATTTTGGTTTCGCAATTTTCTCTACTGCAAATTTTTGTACTTCTAAACATCGCACATTTTAAATTTTTACCCCGCCGTATAACGAAAAAAATGCTCTTTTAAATGCAATTTGTTTGAAAGCTGTATCTCATTTTAATTTTAAGATATTAATTTTTTTGTAGTTTTTATTACTTTTTTTTGTAATCGTGGCAGCTTAAGTACTCCATTTCTGATGAAACTAAAGGGGGGAAAATGAAAATAGTAGATTGCTGTATCTTTTTGATGCCATTTTCTAATAAAAACCGAAAAAATTTTGAAATTAAAATACGTGCTATGTCAAGAATACCGTCTGTTATAAAACCCAGTGAGTTTTGGCTTTATTTCGTTGTTATTTATCAATTAAATGATTTTGCCGTGCCGGCTCCATTGCGAAATATTAATAAACAATTTGCACATAAAAAAAAGTTCAGAATTTCTCTCCCGCTAATTTTCTACAACGAAATTAAAGCTTCATCAATAAATAAATGAAAGAATAATATATAAAAAAGCACGAATTTAACATATATGTCGTCGAACAATTTAAATTTTTAGAGCCGAATTGGGAAAAATATGTGCTTTTAAATGTAATTTGTATGAAATAGAGTTGCTAGGCAACTGTTAAAGTAAAAGAGAAAAAATAATCTATATATTGAAAACACAAGATAGCTTTTTTAGACATCTTCCTTGAACTTTTGACTGACCAATTTTGCTAATAATTCATTTTTTAAATGAACGCTGTTCATTTGTAGATGTCCTCGCACTAGCTATTTTTCTAAATATTTTCACTTTTATATTTTTAATTTAATTTGAAAAGATTTTTTGAAATTTCATCAAAATGGTAGCAATCGTATTATTTCAACTGCTGCAGAAAAAAAGAAATAGTGGGGTTTATTTATCCTTATTGATACCATTTACTCTTTACAATTAAAAATAACTTTATTTTAAGTCTGAACAGAAAATGACGTCACTATTTAAAAAACATTTTCGCTCATAAAGCTAATGTTACAATATATTTTCATTCGGCTGATACCGAATTTGAGACACTTGGTGTAATGCTAAAGTAAGTACCATATTCAAAAGAAAACAATCCTTTTCTTTGATAAAACTATATATTTTTACACGAATACATCTAAAAGACATCAATTTCTGAAATATGTACTTCGCGGTACTGAAATTAGACCCTCAAGCCAAAAGAATACATTTTCACATGCAAAGTTTTAGCTGACAAGCGGAAATTCACGTTTGAAAATCTATCTATATTATAAAGGAAAAATATGTCCGTGCGTACGGCTGACGTCATTTTGAGAATGACAACGCTTGACGATTAAATGTCGGATTTGCAATCTTTGCTACCGCAATTTTTTGAATTTCTAAACATCGCGCATCTTCAATTTTTACACCCGTTATATAGGGGAAAAAAATCTAATTTCAAATGCAATTTTCTTGAAAACTTTATCTTAATTGATTTATTTATCATGTCTTTTTAAATAATTTTCAAGAATAATGTTTTTTAATCTATATCCATTGCGTACAGGCTCCATTACGGAATAAGCCATTTGCACTTGAAATAATATAAATAATTCAGCATTTGTCCCTGACTATTTTTTTACAGCGAAATTAAAACTTCATCAATCTATTATATTAAAATTTGACTGTCCATTTGTATTTCACAGCTGTTCCTCCTAGAATATGGAATGTTGGGTGATCAAATTAACGCCAGTTATCCGCATTGGTCCGAGGATGTTAAACGTGGTCGCAGAATTTTAAAATTTGTTTAGTTTTCGAGATATAGATTTCTACTTTTTTTTATGACATTTATGTAATGATGGAAATTAAAATTGCTCCATTTTTGTGGATAAAAGAGAGAAAAGGGAAAATGACAAGGATTATTAGGTCAGTGTTTGAAATCATTTTTAAATTGAAATTAACGTATATTTGAATAAATGGTGAAAAAATGATTGTAGTTTTCAAGAAAATTTACGAAATACGAACTCACACATATTCATGCTTTAGGAATCCGTTTATTTTAGAAACAAAAATTCGACTCTCGACTGGAACATTGAGATAAATTCTGTTGACGTAAAAAGAAAAAAAAAACATCGTACGTTATTTTCATTTAATTTAAAGTCGTAAAGTAGATTTTCAACGATTGCCTTAAGATAGCTAATAAAACATTTCAGAAGCGGACATTAAAAATGCGAAAAAGCGAGAAAAAAAGAGAAAAGTGTTAGCGAGAAAGAAAAAATAAGCCTTTAAATATTTATTTTAATTCATAAATATAAAATGCTTCTGAATAAATTCGTCCAAACAAATTCATTTTTGTATAAGTTGACCCAAATGACATCATTTCTACGAACTCCAAAATTCGAAGCAAAATCTTGGAAGAGCGAAAAGCTCTAGGCAAATAAAGTTATAGAATATGTGCATTTTTATTGGGAAAGTTTTGACTTAAATTGTAAATATAACTTATTATTTGAAATATTGTATTTAATAAAATTAATATTGCAATGGCTTTCTAAATTTACAATAAAGTTAAGATTTCATTTTTCGCAAAAAGATCGATTGTCTCATGCAATTCAAAAGCAACACAACGGGTTGCTACGCAACTAGTGACTATTAAAAGAGAAAGAAAACTTTAAAATAATAAATTCATTAATATGTATTAAAAGCAATAAATGCAAGAAATTACGTCGTATTTAAAATGACCAAGTAATAATACTGCCAAAAAGATTAAATTTTAAAATATATTTACAAGACATTTATTTCATATTTCGAGATGAATTTTTTAACGTTTGTCGTCATTTCTAAGGCAGAGCATATACTAATGATTCCGTTCTAACAGCAAACGGTTTTCACGTGAATATTAAAAAGAGAAAGAAATATTTAAAATGATAAATTCATTAATATGCGTTAAAAACAGGAAATGGGAGTAATTACGTCCTATTTAGAATAGAAAAATGAAAATATTGACGAGCAGTTAAAAATAAAAAATATATACATTGGTTGTCAAAAATTAAAGAAAAACAACAAAAATAGCGATTACTCAAAATGTTACATGTAGATTTTAATAAAAACTGAACCACAATATACAACACTTAGAAAGAAATAAATTAACATTAAAAGAAATTACTAGACGATCGTAGTATTTCAGAATATAACTCAATTATAAAATAAACAAAATAAATGTGTCAGTTTGGTATAGGAAAAGTACCTTTAATATGGAGTGTGATCACCCCTAGAAGAATTACAGCGCATACAGCGATGTGTGATGCTATCAATTTTGCGATCGATAAGTTCGCTGGGAATTGCGAGCCATTTCTCTCGTAAAGCATTTGTAAGCGTGGCAAGGGTATGAGGAGGGGGATTGATAGCTGCAACACATATTCCTAAATCATCCCAAACATGGCAGTTGGGATTCAAATCCGGTGATCAAACTGGCCATTCCATGAGCTGAAATATTTGGTACTGAAGATAATCTTCAACGATGCGAGCCCTCTGCGATCTAGCGTTGTCATCCTGTAACAGGAAATCATTACATAATGCGCCAGAATAAATGCGAAAATAAGCATCAAGAATGTCATCTCTATACACGTGAGCATTTACATTTCCATGTGGAAAGATTTGGAGGTCTGTACGTCCACCCAAATAGATACCACCCCAAATGCAGACACTGCGTCCCCCGTATGAACCTCTTTCACGAATGTTTGATGGATGATAGCATGTTCCCTGCACTCTCCAAATCAAACAACGCCTACTATCGTTTTGGAGGCTAAACTGAGACTCATCCGTGAAGAGAAGACGCCTGCATTGATCAGTGGTAGTGTGGACATGTTGATGTGCCCACCTTAAACGTTCCCTTGGGTGACATGATGTGAGCGGCACACAAATGGAGGTCGCTTCAAGTAAATACCACCTCCATGAAGCCTTCTGCGCACAGTAGATGTTGATACCAACTTTCCAGTGGCTGCAGCAAGGGAGGCTCTAAGACGATAGGGGATTGCTGTTCTATTCCTTCGTACACATAACTGCAAATATCGGTCATCGGCGCTTGTCGTAACTCTTGTCCGTCTTTGGCTGAAACTTCTGGAGACCAAACCAGTGGTATGAAATTGTTGCCAAAGCCTATGAACAACAGAAGGTCTCATATTTAGAAATCTGGCCACTTCTGTCTGACTTTGAACTGCCTCCAATCTTCCAACAGCTCTATATCGCAGTTATGTGGGCAAATGATACCTCGAGACCATACTAATGAATTGGCTATCTCAGTTTTCTTATCTCATAATCACCGCGATACCTGCAGCCATACTCTCTAGCATGCATTTTTATGTTCCTTACAGATGATGCAATCAGAGTGCAACATCACTAATTTGCATTTTGTAATTTTATTCAATATAGTGCAGTTAACAGCATATCAAAATTTCATACGGATAGGTTTCTTTTTGAACGAGTTATCGCTCTTTTTATGATTTTTCCTAAATTTTTGGAAACCGGTGTATGTGCGAGACTTCAATTCCAAAGATTTGTTTTGTGTGTGTGTGTTCCCATAACGACAAGATGAATTAAATTTCAATAAAAATAATGACGAGTTTGTATAAGTTCATGGAGGCTACACACTTTTAAATTAAATGATGTATGTACTCATGAATCTTAAAAGAGAAAAAACTTAAAAATAAATAAATTACTGCATGAGAATTGCATTTAATTGTTAAAATTACGTCATATTTAAAAATGAAACATTTAAAACGATTTTCATTACGAAGAACTTTCACGTGCCGTCTCATGGTATAAAAGTAGTGAGGCTAGCAAATTTATTTGTATATTGCAGCACTTGATGCAGCATAAATACAGGTAAATGTCTGCGCAAAATACTTTAAATGAAAATTCGACAAATACATATTAGAAAATTTGGATATTCTTTTCAAGTAATATAAACAATATGCAATGTAAAAAGAAAAGAAAAATATCCATGATTCTGTATCAACATACAGAAAAGAATTCATAAATAAGCTAGACACGTTCCTAAAAATATCCGAAATTCGATCGAAACATATAATATAAGAGCAAACACAGTGGTTTTCAATACCGTGGTTCTGAACGCTATTCCCACACAGACGGAATTTTTTTAACCTCGAACCTAAAAGAGGAATATTGTTCATAACGTCTTTATAAAAGTTATTAAAATAGCAACATTTTAACGTACCATTTTATACAAACTGATTTTGAAATGTGTAATTGGTCTTACTTATCAAGCCCACAGTCATCAGTTTTTACCGCAATGATGAATGAGGCCATGGTAACAGAAAAATGACCCATTCAAACGGAGAAACATGGCAACACAATTACAGAAGATAGCCACAGCTATGGGGATAATATCATTCAATCTTCTTTAACCTGGTAATATTTTTTAAACAGCGCACATTAGTACATTTTTAGAGGCTGCGAAGTCTGAACGGGGGTTGGCGGGCGTAGCTCACAGAGGACTGAGATCCCTAGTATGAGTATAATTTTTTACTTTTATTTCAAAATTATTTAGCAAAATAGTCATTTATTAAATTTAAATTCACAATTACTCAAATTATTCCTTTACTGATTTTAATAAATATATTTTGCAATAATAATAATAATAATAATAATAATAATAATAATAATGATAATTATAATATCAATAATAATCTATATATTTAAAATTATGATAATAATAATAACTATAATAACGACAACAAAAACAATAATAATAATAATAACAATAACAGCGATAACAATAATTAAAATGATATTTAAAGTATAATATATAAAAGCAATTGGTTCATAAAAAAATTCAATATCATTTGTAAGGTTATATTTTTATATTACGTATATTGGTAAAAGTAATTAACTAAATATAAACTATAAGATAATAATAAATTAAAAAATAAACTATAATAAATTAAAAAATGCTAGAAAATTTGCTTATTATATTAATCATTCAAATATAAAGAATAATTATAAAATCAAGATACATTAATATCTATAAACTAAATTGTTCGGTGATTTCAACTGAAAACGGTATGAAAGTAAAGAATTCGTCATACGAAAATATGTATGGTTTATTGACTTTAATGAATGACTGAAAAAAGTTCAAATTTTTTGCTACGGGTTTCTTTTCAAGGATGACTTTACTTGGGTTTTCAAAAAACCTAGAAGGCATTATATATTTCTATGAACCACAAAAATGTTAACTCAAGCGAAAATAGTAAGGCTTTTATTCTGTTTTAAAATCTTCAAGTATGCCATATTTTTAACCTGAAATGTCACTGTATGTTAATCTGTACCTTGGGAAAAATGTTATACATCTTTGAAGAAACTCTTGGAATATAAATTTCGCTTAGACTGACGTAAATATTTTATTTATTTATTTATTTATTTGTTTTGTATTCTTCAAATGCGCTTTAAATTTTTTAGAATGCATCAAAATTAGAACTGTTTTATATTTTAGAATATCGAAGATTTCACGTTAAATAGCTGCTTATTTTTTAACGGAATGTTTGATTCCTTAAAATCTGAATGTGTTTATACTTTACAAGTAAAAGTTTGTTTTTAAATGCTGTAGGTACCATTCAATGTAACAAACTCGGGAACACGAGTTCTTTTTTTTTCTTTTTTTTTTTTTTTTTTTTTTTTTTTTTGTAACAATGTCCGATTGATAATGATAAACGATTTTGGAAAATACTTTTAATAACAAGTAAAATAAAAAAAAGAAAAACGTTACTTATCCTTGGTAAAATCATAATTTCATTAAAAAAAGATAGAAAACATTTATTCAAAGAATTTGGTAATGTTTGTTTTTTGCGTTTTTCCTTTATGAAATCATTAATGAATAGTTCATACTAAGTAATTTTGCATACCCCGTTCCTAACATTCAACGCGCTTATAGTTTTCTATTTGTTTTCATATTTTTTGGTAATTTTCAGTTTTCCTCAGTTTTGCAGCTATAAGAATGGCTTTTTCTATTGTCATCTAGACCAGTGTTCCCATTGGGCTACTTTTTTAAAATTCAGATTTCTTGATTGGCACCACTTTTTTGAAATAGTAAAATTTTACTTGTTTCCGCCTTAATAAATATGCCATTAAATAAGGCACATTTTAACGATTTCAAAAAAGTTGTGCTAATCAGAAATCAGAATTTAAAAAAAGTAGCCCACTGGCTACACTGATCTAGACCACAGAACCCTCTTTCTTCATATCATCTGGGATACTTTCATTAGGGAGTTTCTAATGATTTCAATTGTCACTTTCTTCAACTTTACAAAACCTGCACTAACAAAGTAATTTTTATTTGTGGCAAGAGTATTCGATTACACACTTCGATTTTGCTGTATAACAGAGCGTCGCTTTCATTTGCATCCTTATCACGAATTGCATTATGCGAAAAGTGACAGCAGTACCTGGTAAAACTGATCACACAAAACGATTGATTTTAGTATGGAATTGGATATAGGTCCGTGGCTTATATCGATAGCACTGAGCAATTGATTAGAAAAAGTACGATTACATTAAGCGACAGTCATTGTAATGTATAAAATAGTTTTTCGGACAATAAATTAGGGAGATAAATCGTGCATCAAACATAGATTTCGAAACACTTGCCAACACTTCCAGAATACTCTAACAATAATTTGCTGTTTAATAAGGTAAATAAGATACCTAGGTGATTGTTTTATAAAACGCATACTACGTTTGAAAAACTGAATTCAGCAATTCTCGTTTATAGCCGTAAAATCTATTCCAATAATTTTATGGAAAATACTTGAATTATTTTCTACAGTCCTATCAATTACCTACAGATTTTTATACACACCACGTATCAAGGCCAAATTTAATTTAGGCAAAACACTTGCTTAAAACTACTGAAATCACACATATGAAATGGCCATCGATAATCGGTTCCTATTCTGTTGTTTGTGCGAATCCTGTATATGATTTTCTTTCTATTTTACAAGTATCTATTAATATGTAAAATATAGTTCAGCTTGAAAATACATAACTCAATTATAAACCACCTTTAAACAAATTCCCCTTATATTCAGTAATAGTTATAAAACCTTTGTATAGCCCCATATATGATCTATAGTATTGATACATACCCTTTAATATGCAAATTTAATTAAACTTAAAAACGCATTTTTAATTTTTTAAGTTTTTAAGTTCACTATTTTTTGCGCGTACTTGTAAATGAATGATATATGCAACGAACGCATATCATCTGAAACCAGTATCTTATAGTAAGCCTCAGTAATGTATATCAATTTCGTTATATTTGAAAGATTGTAATAGAGCTAAAATATGCTGCAGAATGGCTGTCCCCGTACACCATAAAACAGCAAAATTCTTTTATGTGGCCCAGTAAAAATACTTATCAATTATACTTATAATAATAATGCTTATCAATTTCACTTTGTTTGAAATGATCTAACATTATTAAAATGAACTTAATCGATTTTTTCCCAATGAAGGTAATGAAACGGAATACTTTTGACCGTATATGTAAATGAACATAATATGCTGTGCACTTAATTTTGAATAGCGATCGTGCTATAGAAAACGTCAATAGTATACCAAAAAATTATCGGTGTTTAGGAATGTGTTTAGGAGTGTTACAGCTTGGACAGACGGACAGACAAACCGAAGTCATAAACACTTTTCAACTTTTTTGGAAAGCGTTAATAATTTTAAAATACAAAAAAATATGTGACTGTTCATATTTTATATGAATATATTCATAAACACGTGAAATAAGCTGTGTTTAAAATAGCAAATGATCTTTAAAATGTTCGCAGTTTATTTGTCACAAGGAGATAGATATAACTATCTTAAATTTGTGGTAAACTTTAAATTTCGGATATCAATATCATTATTTCGTTGCATATGCAGTTTCATCTGCTCTTAAAATGCAGGACTATTGTTGTTATCAACTATTTATCTTACAGACAAAATAAAACGAATTTGGAAGGGGTACACTATTTTGTCAATAAATTTGAATAGGAAATATTTGATGCTTCAGTAAACATAATAGATTGATTCAGATTTAACAACGACCTCATCGACAACTCTCTAGTATGGTAATAGATTTTTCGTGAGAAAATCGTGCCTTTATGCCCAAGAAATATTCCCGATGTAGATAACATCTTTAATGAAGGAATTTGTGGATGTCCGCTTATTTGATCACTAGCTTGAAAGAACCATAGAAAGTAACCTTTTGCACATACAAGGCTAATATGCACCTACCTTTTACTTAACTGCCAGAAATTAAGAGAGTAACAATGTATGGGTAATGCGATTTGATCAGGAAAAGTGTTGTATAAAACCAGATCTTGTGAACGTGCCATTGGAACAAAAATATTCTAACGGACACGTAAGCGGATTCGTCCAAGAGAGTTTCTTAGAGCGAAAAATTCCATCCTTAGTATGTACATATATGTGCATATGTGCTCTGTGGGTATGTTTCTACTCTCGGTGTGCGTATACTTTTCTCTCGTTGTGCGTATGCTTCTATTTTTGCTGTGTTAAATTCATCATCGTTGTAAAACAGGCTGCAATGCGGATAGCACGTTAAGTATAACTGAAAAATTTATTGGCTGAGAAAGCTGTAACTTTGCATTCGCATGTTTAAAGAGCCTAGAAATCCATTTCTGTTAGAAAAATACATAGGTTACAATTTTTTTTTTAATTATTTTCTGCGAATTTTATAATTAATGCAATGACCATCCTTCGGATTTTTCTATGTAGATACCTTAAGTAATGTTCATAGGGACATAACTATCAACCTATGTTCTTGAAAAGTCAGGCATAATAAAACTATTGAGGATTGGGATTCAAAATATCAGCAAAGGAAAGTTTAATTTTCACGGTGATTTTTTATCAGCTAAATACTGAAAATCAGTAATAGATATACCGTCATACAATTAATCTAAAGGATACACTCGATTCTTTGTCATGCAATACATCTAACATCTTCTAGCATCTTCTAACATCATAATTCTGATATCTTCTTTCAGAGCAAGTCATATAATTTTAGAAAACGCATTATTTACGTACACTGAAAAAAATGGATACTCAAAATTGACTCAAAAGTATTCAATTTTAAATACGTGACATACTCAAAATAGCTCCGATGCAAATGTACTCAAAATTGAGAAACACATGTACTCATTTTTGATCCCAAGATTGTATTCAATTATGAATCGTTATGTACTGCCCCATTGAACCTACAAATTAAAGTAAAAATGTACTCACATTTATTTTCCGTTCTAAATTACTAATAAGAAACGTTTAATTGATTATTTATTAAGAAAAAGAGCAAACCTATTAGCAAGATACCCAAATCGAATATTTTTATAACAAGAGCTTTATTTGTAAGCACTTTTAAATTATTTTAAAATACTGCACATAATTTATTATTTGAATCGTCATGAACATCTTTTATGACTCCATAAATAAAATAAACCATTACACCGTACAAAATTATCGTTTTGTTTGGGTTTGATAACATGTGATGTTTAAAAATTGAGAAAACATATGTTCATTTTTGATCCAAACATACTCAATTCGATATGAGTATATCGATTTACTCATTTTTGAGTACTTCATTTTTTTCAGTGCATATATTTGTTTAGACTATTTTTCCTATCGTCAATACTCTGCCATCTCTCCCCCCCCCTCCTCCCTCACTATATAAAATGAATAATAACACAAACTTTAGTAAATTAATCAAATAATTAAAAAACACAGTAAACTTTAAACGAACCCAAATTAAAAAATTATATATATTATTAATAAAAAACGTAAAAAAATGGAATATTTAAATTAAAATTATATCCTTTATTCTGTTTATTAATATATAATATTGACAAATTGTGTGAAAACAAGAATTACACATTTAGTTATCATTGCATATTAGTGAAATATTATAAAAAATATTCAAAATACACTAAATGTAGTTAAACTAATGATTTAAAACACACAGCGAAAGATAATTAAAAAATATTTACGCTAATAGGCTGAAAATGTTTAATTTCAGGAACAAAAAGAGGATAGAATATACAAAAGTTTTTGGCACAATTTTATTATTTCAGCATGCATAACAACAAAATGGGCTATGCATATATAACGTTATCAATTTTTGTAGAGGGAGGGAGGGGGTCTGGCACATGGTATCGTAAGATATCTCTGGGGGTAGGGGGGGGGGAATTAGCCTTTTGATATCGTTATCATTTTTGATCCAACCAAAATTCTTTCCTTTTAATTGTAACTTAGTCTTTACCTCAAAATAGTATATTATCATTTTTAGGCTGTTATCTATTTTTATGAAAATACAAAATTACTATTAAAAGCATTAAATGAATATAAAATTATTTAATTCCAAAATATGGAATACACCAACGTTTGACATTCCTATTATCCTGTCATACGTGTATGTATATGTAATCTGGTGTTCGACAAACCGTATGTGAAGTATGTTTGAAATGATACTTGTGTTTACTAGTAAACAAAAGAGAAAGAATGTTGTCAACCTGTTTTGTTGGCAAGAAGTTCTGTCTACCACGCCCCGTACAGGGCAAAAGGATGAAAACATTATTACTGTTGAGTGCATTATGTGACAAAAAGCTATCGGTAAACACTTTTAAATAGAAACTACTTCTTTTAAGTGTTATTTGATATAATGTTATTTAATATATAAAGTGATATTTTATTTCTTTCTCTTCATTTGAATCAATAAAGTATACGAAAAAGAAATGTAACCATATTTGTATATCACTAAAGAAAAAAATTCTAAAAGTCAAAAGAATGTTTAGACATTGATAACGATATGGGGGGGGGGGGAGATGATTGCGAAAGATATCGTAAAGGGGAAAGGAGGTCCATAATTAGCAAAAAGTTGATAACTCTATACATGTACCGCCCCAAAGCAACAAAATGAATACGAAATTTCAAACACGCATTAAATAGAATCATAAAATCATTATTTACTCTTTGAAACGGTATCTGAATATTACTTCGATTTCCAATAACTGATATATATATATATATATATACACTTCATAATGATATTATTTTATTAATAGTTATCTATTTGTTAATAAACGATGCATATTTATGTGAAACGAGCCATGAAATATGACAGCATTTTTGGATTAAAAAAAAGGCTATGCGCTTTTTATAATGAGTAAACAATATATTTATTAACTGCTTTCATGATGTTTTTAAAAATCATTTTGTTTTTATTCCAATGAGCAAAATTTAACTTATCTGTATAAAGGTATAAAGGAACTATGTAACTTAAGACAGTTTGCCACACGCAGTTTAGATGAGTATTATTATTTTATTGTAAAAGTATTTGAATTAAAAATATATGTATTACTAGCAAACCCTGCGGCTTTGCTCGCGTAATAGTTGAAATATGCCAAGTGATATTTGCATGACTAATTTTTATAAGAATAACACTTTTTGCAATAATTCAAAAATAACAAATTAAGCCACAGTTTGACTAAACTTCATTATAAAAGTGCAATAGACAGAAATGAGATTTTAATTAATAAGCACTAAAACTATTGCAAATAAATGATAATTTAGAAAGTATTTTGAGATTTTTATGCTCATTTCATACGCTCATTTCAGTATTCATTTGAAGTTTTGGATTTTTTAGAAACCATCTTAACGCATTTGCATCTTAAAATTAATCATCATGTCAAATTACAAGCTTCTTTTCTAACAGCGTATCACCTCTCTAGTATTAGTGGCACCAACATAAAATGCCAAAACAGAGTTGAAATAGAATGTCTCGAAAAATGTTGAAACAGATACTGTAACCATTAATTTGCCAACATTAATCTTTAAATCGGTTGGTATTTCCTAATATTCTATATAATACGAAATTTAGATGTTTTTAAAGGCTCTTTTGTTGTTCCTGCCAACCACGTGGTAGTGACACCGGCATAAAATATAGTTCGTATAGCATCAGGGACTATCACTCTGGATTCGCAACCAATAACTTCTGTAATCGGTTTGTTATTTCCTGAGATTATATAGAAATCGTAATTTAGGAGTCTTTTAGAATGCTTTTCGCTCCTTCCCTTTACTTCACCCCTTTTTAATTTCTAATTTATTTTTGACTGTTCGTAGAGGACATTTATATTTTATAAGTAACTACCGTGCTACATTTAAAGTTTCTAGCCGCTTCAGTACCGCAGAAATCGCAATTTAGTAAGTTCTTTGCTCCTGCAACTCTATAGGGTAGTGGAACCGACATAAAATACAGCTTATGTTTTAGTAGGTTCTATCACCATCAATTTGCAACAATTATGTTTGAAATCGGTTTCGTATTTCATACGATTGCATAAAAATCGTAAATTAGAACGCTTATAGAACGCTTTTCACTCACTTCGTCCTTTGAGATTTGGAATTTCCTTTCGACAATTATTTGAAAGCATTTGCATCTTTGAAGTATACGATATTAAATGTTATTCAATGTTATATTCCAAATTTAAAATGTTACACCACCGTCAATAACGCTAAAACGCAATTTAGAAATTTTTTTGCCCCAGGTGGTAGTGGCAACAACGTAAAATACAGGCTATGTTGGAGCGACGACCGTCACCATCAATTTGAAACCATTTCTTCTGAAATCGGTTTATATTTAATGAGATTGCATAGAAATAGCTATTTAGAATGTTTTTAGAATGCTTTTCGCTCATTTTCATCCCTTTTAAATTAAACATTTTTGAGCAGCTCTCCTAGAGAGCATTTACACCTCATAAGTAATTACCATGCCAAATTTCAAGTTGCTAGCCCCTTCAGTATCACAAAAATCGCAATTTAAGACTTTTTTTTTTAA
Source organism: Maratus speciosus (assembly GCA_963932465.1). Taxonomy (NCBI): domain Eukaryota; kingdom Metazoa; phylum Arthropoda; class Arachnida; order Araneae; family Salticidae; genus Maratus; species Maratus speciosus. The sequence goes on along the minus strand of OZ010788.1, from coordinate 349,652,507 downwards.
TGCAATCGCAAGGTGGTAGTAACGCCGACATGAAATAGGTCCTATATTGGAGCAAGTGCTGCCATCATCAATTTCCATCCATTACTTTTGAAATCGGTTAGGTACTTTCTGAGATTGCGTAGAAATCGCAATTTAGAACGTTTTTAAGAACGTTTTTCGTCCATTTTCAACCCTTTTAAATTTCGAATTATTTAGGATATGTTCTTAGAGATCATTTATGTCTTATAAGTAATTACCATGCCCAGTTTCAAGTTGCTAGCCCCCGCAGTATTACAAAAAAACGCAATTTAGATCGTTTTTTGCTCCTGCACCCCCTTTGGGGTAGTGACACCGACATGAAACACAGCCTATGTTAGAACGAGGGCTGTCGCCATCGTTTTCACACTATTATTTTTTAAATCGGTTCGGTACTTCCAGATATTGCGTAGAAATAGCAATTTAGAAAGTTTTTTTAGAACGCTTTTCGCTCATTTTCACCCCTTTTAAATTTCGATTTTTTAAGAAATGTTCTTAGAGATCATTTGTATCTTATAAATAACTGCCCTGCCTAATTTCAGGATTCTACACCCTTCAGTAACACAAAAATCACACTTAGAATGTTTTTTGATTCTGAAACCCATACGTGATAGTGACACCGACATGAAATAGAGCCTATGTAGGAGCAAGGGCTGTCATCATCAATTTCCAACCATTACTATTGAAATGGGTTGGGTACTTTCTGAGATTTCGTAGAAATCGCCATTTAGAACGGTTTTTAGAACTCTTTTTGCGCATTTTTACCCCTTTTAAATTTTGAATTTTTTAAGAAATGTTCTTAGAGATCATTTATATTTTATAAGTAACTACTATTCTAAATTTAATGTTTCTAGGCCCTTCAGTAACACAAAAATAGCATTTCCGAAAGTTTTTTTTTTTTTTGCTTCTGCACACTCTTTGGGGGTAGTGTCACCGACATAAAATGTAGCCTATGTTGGAGGAAGGGTTGTCACCATGATTTTGACACATTTATTTTTGAAATCGGTTGTTACTTCTTCAGATTGCGTAGAAATCGCCATTTAGAAAATTTTTAGAACTCTTTTCGCGAATTTTCACCCCTTTTAAATTTCGAATTTTTTAAGAAATGTTATTATAGATCATTTATATCTAATAAGTAACTATCGTGTCAAATTCCACGTATCCGGCTTTTCAGTAACACAAAAATCGCAATTTCGAAAGATTTTTTGCTCCTGCACTCCCTTTAGTGGAAGTGGCACCGGCATAAAATGTAGCGTATGTTGGAGCAAGGGTTGTCATCATCATTTTGACACCATTATTTTTTAAGTCGTTTTGGTACTTCCTGAAATTGCGTAAAAATCCGCATTTAGAATGTTTTTTTAGAACGCTTTTCGCGCATGTTTACCTCTTTTTAGCTTACCTCCTACAAATAAACAAACTTTACTTCTTTATAATATTATAGTATAGTATAGATTAAGACTTATATTGGTGCTTTTAGGCGTTAAATTTAGATTTCACAGCAGACTTTCTTTAGCGATGTAAAAAAAAAAAAAAATGAAATGATAAAGTGTCCCAACGTACTACACATTTCTTTATATTAAAAAAAAATCCTCTCATTATCAGTTCTCAATTGGAGCTTATGAATTTGTCATATCATTGGTTTTTATCTTTATTAGCCGATTTGTGATTCTTTTCTTTATGAATATATCTTTGGTTCTTTACAATAGTATATTGCTGCAGCATAACAATAATTAAGGAAATTGTTTTTAAGATTTGATATGATAAAAGAAGTGTTAAAAACTTGCTATTATTTAACTGTGCTTTTAAAATTAAAATTTGCATGATGTTTCATCTTTTCTCTTTTTATTTTTCTTTATTTTATTTTTATTTTTCTCAGCATTATAAAATATGCATACTTGATTCTTTAAAATTGATTAAATAACGCTTTATTGAAAACTGTTTATTGTAAATGTAGACCACATATTCAAATTTAAGAATATATATGTGAGAAATATTGCAGGAAAGAAGAAACATGTATGATAATACACACTAGAAAGAAAGACAAATGCATACGAAAATATAAGATAATCGTGACCGAAAATATAACATCTTTCGAGATATGCACGATTCCAAAACGTGTTTTTAATAATTAAAGCCGAAGAAAACAAATTAATTTCGAAGAATCAATAATGGAAACAATTTTGTTGCTGCCAATGCTTTCGGAAAACGTTTCCGAATACATGTTATTGTATATTTCGGTTCCCGGATATGATACATTTTCCTCAATTAAGAAGCATTTGTCATTTTTTTTTTTACTTTGTATATGCTTTTGACATAAACGAAAGGCCTGCAACAATATAAGTAGCGAAATACAATCATACAATCAATAAAACGATAAGACGAAATGTAATATTTTCTTTATATATGTTTTATTAGTGTTTTCCACCTTGATTAAATCACAAAGTACACAATGTGAAGTTTAAAAAGCTCACTATAATAAATATAATACAGGATAATAAAAAATATTCGCTGACGATGGCCACGGGAATTGTAGGCCGAATGTACTAAGTTTGAAACTTTTATGTTTATATTATTATTATTTTTTGTCGCATTTTAACTAAAACTGTGAGGTTTTTAAACTTCATATTGTGTATATTGTGATTTATACAATCATTATTAGAAGAGCTCGGTTTATGTACTAATAATAAAGAAATACTTTGGTAAATGTTTTTTTAACTACGTTTATAGAAATCTTTCCGTGGGCCCTGCCTGTGTAATTCTCTATTTAGCTGTATGGGAGGGAAATTCTGTTTTACTCTTCTTAAAATTCTTTTTACTAGAGAAGGATATCCTCAATTTCTATATAGGCGTTATTTTCTTCACATAAATAGCATTTTAAATTATTAACAAAAAATTACAAAAAGTGGTGAATTTCAGCATTCTTCCCTTTTTATAATTCCATGATTAAAAAGATAATAGTGTGCATTTGTTTGTATTTATATATTTTGACATTTTATTTTTATTTTTTGTTTAGATTAGTCTTATTAAAGTAGACAAAGTAGCATTGTAAAATTTTTTGAGAGAACATATTCTCATTTATTTTGAACAGTTTTGTAATTTACGTTACCTGTTTATTTGTAGCAGGTAGAACGTAAAGCTCAATTCAACCTTTTCCTGTACACCGTGTATATATCATTGAATACAATTCATAGTCATTTAAATATCCATATAGATGATATTTATAAAATAAATAAGCTTTTGCTTCTAATTGGTTGTAATTATCTTAGTTAAAGATAACTTTTTATTATTCTTTAATACTTTTTATATTAGTCTATGTAAAAAGTTTACACTGGCTTTCAGCGGTATGTTTTAATTTCGTGTAGAATAATATGATTTGCATTTGTATGGCAGTTATAAGATAAATATGGAAGTTAATTGATATGGTAGGTATGATAAAATTCCATTACAATAGGAAGGAATGCTATCAAAATTTGAGAAAGGTTTAATTTAAAATGGTTTATGAAATCGAAAGTTAAGAATAATCTTTATACTTTCACGCATAAAAAATTGGTGCACAAAATCAGATAAACATAACAAATACACATGTTCTGTTGAGCAGACTCTTTTAACCAAAACAATTCGAGACATAGTACTGGTACATGAGTAGACATACTTTCTCACTGCAAAAAGAATGATTTTTTAATATGAAATTTATATAAAAATACAAACATTTATAAAGATAAGATACATGTAGAACGTTTAATGCAGTTTGTGATGGAAGTATACGCGTCATATAGAGGAAATGAATCTGTATTGTGATTCCATGAAACGTTTTTATTCTACTCGTGCTGCCTTAGAAAAAAAAAATGTTGTTCCATATACAAAAAGAAAAAAAAAGATTATTTTTTCTAGGATATATTTTTTACACAACGTATAAGGGTGAATATCACGAAATGCGAGATTTTGAAAACAATTTTTTTTTAAAATTTAAATCGTTTCAAATTTCCTGATTCTTTTAAAAAATATTTTTTAGTAGCTGAATAAAGTAATGTACAAGTAAATTTTTAAAGTTCGAAGAGCTTAAGTTCATTTTTATGTAATTATAATTGTATGTCATATTCTTGACATAAGTAAGCCAGGGTAATGACCGCCAGGATGATGACAATTTCATTCTGAAACATTTTTCACATTCTTGTTTTTTTTTTTTATATCTAACAGTTTAAATTCATTTAAAGGAACATGTTTCCTCTATAGTACCCGAAATTTAATGTAATGTTCAGTTTTATTTGTAAATTATTGAAGCCAGGAAAATGACATAATAAAAGACTACTCAATTTATACAAAGCCTTTAAACACATTATTTTCAAAGAAATATCTAAAAGATCTTGCTGGGAGCAATGATTTTACTACTTCTGACTTGAACTATGTCATGAACAAGAAGAATTACTCTACAACGCCATCTTTATACCTCATAAGGAACTAAAAAGAGCAGGACAGGAAAATGACATTCATTTTCAGTGACAATCATACATTAATTTTTGAAAATTATTTGTAAAATACAGAACCTGTTACCTTCTTCATATATGTGTTACATAGGGTATAGTTAATAATTAGAAATAAAAAAAAACTACAGAAAGATATTTGTACTGTATAGCAGAAAACATTTTACTTTGCACAGATCACAGTGTGACATGCCAGGAAAATGACAATCCGAAAGTTTAAGTCTTTTAATTGCTTTATTTTTGTGTTATTATGAATATAATATCTCTTGAAAATACATCTAAGAATATTTTTTATTAGAACGTAAAAAAGAAAATTGCATTATCTAACATTTAATAGACATTTTATTGCGCGGACTACAAATTTCGTATTTTGTCATATTGCCCCATAAGGGGTACTTTAGAAACCTTTTCAAAGTTCAAATCTCATTTCAAATTTTGTACGTTATAGATTTGCTATAAAACAGCTGACATTCAAATAGGTAACTGATTTATTATAACTTTTTTTATGTTGGAATCCAGGACCGAATTTTGTGTTAAATGTGATGTCATCATAGAAAGTGCTAGAAGTGCACTGTATTCAACAACTGTCAAAACCCGAATTGTGGCATGTCTAGCTCAGTGTTTTTTGTATGCATAAGTAAAAATTTCTGGAATGCTGTTGTTACTTAATATACTTGGCGTGCCTTCTTCCAGTTCCTATAAAGTACAATGTTTTCTCCAGTAGCTAATTCTAAAAATCCTATTTTTATAATTATAGTAAGTTCCGATTGCAAAAATGCTTTCACTGTTGTTTTTCATATTTTAAAAACCGATTTACCTCAAAGTTTTTATATTTTTATTTTATTATTGTTTGTTTGTTATACATATTTTTTAATAGTTACAAAATTTAAATTCTTATACACTCCCTGGGTGCAATAAGTAATGTTCTCCATGATTTAACTCGCCATGTTGGAATTTATGAACATTTAATGCTTTTTAATTTAACTCTAATATAAACTTTATAAATATGATTATCATTATTTCTCTTTTTTTAAAGATTCTTTCGCATAATTGGTATTTATATTTCATCTTCATCATTAGTAATTTTATTTAACATCAACAGGTTACATATAGATTTCAAAAAGTCGAACCCTATTTATTTAGATGTAGAAAAATGAGGTACGATACTTTCGCAAACAAGAATAAAAGATAATGTAATCAGATTATAATTATTATCATTATACTCCTTTTTTACCCAATGAATTAAAATTTTGAAAATATGCATTTCAGTTTAAACCAATTTGTAATTGCCGTTTGTAGAAGATAAATTCTGAAATATTTATATTTTGATTAAAGGCATTTATACTGATTGCATGGAAACAGCAGACAGTAATAAAGATAAAGCATTTTTCAATATGGAAAATGCTTTACGACTTTGAATATTATATTACACTAACAGTAATCAGATTTTAATTTTACGTAGCAATATGCAATGCTTAATTAACTGAATTTTTAATTCTGTAAATCTAGGCCAGTTTGTAATTTTTTCAGGAATTTGTTTAATTATTTAAGTAGTATAATAATTTATATATTATAAACGTTTTAAATGGATTACTTGAAAAATTATAAAAAATGATTTATTACCAAAACTAATTGAATATATAAACAAGAACAAAAAATCATGAATTCGTCATAGATCATGAAACACTTTCCAGCAATAACTTAATATTTTTAAGAAATCTCATTTTTTCATGCATAGAAATGAGATATCTAAATTAGTAATTTAAATAATATTCCCTGTAAACGATTTTACTTCATAGACCATAATGTAAAAGTTATTGTCTCTCCTCCTGTAAACGAAATATAAATATAACACACTTCATTTTCAATAGCGAATTTTCTATAGTAAACCTCATTAATATATTAAAGCTGCATGCCTTATATTTATGCAGTACTATATAAGCATTTTCATGTTTTACCATTTCAAACCTTTCATTATAATACAAACAATAAGAGATGTCACAATGAATTCGGATAATTAACACATATGAATTTTTATTTTAGCAGTAATTACAATAGCATTTAATAATAGATTATACGTATATGTTCTCATTCATTCGTTTTCCTTAGAAATAAATGAGGAAAGTAATAGTTGTCTCCAATTGCTAAGTATTCCAAGAGCAGCATTAGTTACTCATTAATATATAATTAATGACTATTAATGTAACTAATAGTCATTAGTTAAAACATATTTGAATTTCAGCTTATGAAAGCTGAATAGCTTTCTGCACATTCTATCAAACTGAACCTACTTTGCCCTTCGAAATATATTTTACTGCAATATGAGAAATGTATTGCATTACGTTGCTTTATATAAAAGCTGCGACATTTTAGCAAGTATGATTAAGCGATTAACATTTTTGTTTGTTTAACTCACCTCTAGTTAAGAAACTTCAAAAGGCATGCGAGATTTTTAGTTATAAAACAACAAGAATAAATTCTCTCTCTCTTTTTTTTTTTTTTTTTTTTTTTTTTTTCTTGATGCGTTAATGATTTGTTCTGAAACAGAATATTATATCATTCCCTAGTCTTTTAGTTTAAACTTTATATAAATTGTGAAATAGATTTTTATTTATTTCAAAATCCCTTTTATAAGTAATTAACTTTGAGAAAACACAAAACATTAGTGAATTTTTAGTTGTTTTATTTAAATATCTGATGCTTTAATGTAATTTGAGAATTTTCGCTTAGAAGAAAAATCAACTGAATATTTTTTCACCTGTAATATTATGTTAAAATTAAATAAATTACTGTAAATGGAATATAATAAAAAATTGTTTTAATTTCTTTATAAATAAATAATGATTAACTTTTCACTTTATAAAATTTTATTAGCACGATGAGAATTCAGAAGGGATAAAGCATTGTGAAATTTTAAGCACTTAGGACGAGAAAGTTAGAATTTTAGATAAATAGTTTTATTTTAATTTATAATTATTTTATAATTAGTGGCATTTATTATATGCTGTTTGTGTAAGCAGTATGTCACTGATATTGGAATAAAATAAGAATTTGCAAAAATTAGATGAAAGGATCATAGAAATTTAAATAATCATATATTTTTAAAATTATATCAGACTCTAGATTAACTGAGCAGTAGTTTTGCGAGTTATTAAGCCATTAAGCAAAGGAATTCGAAAGTAAGTTAACTTATCTAAGGAACAAAGAAAATATCATTTATACTGGTAAAAGATACTTTATAAATATTAACTTATATACACATATATATACACATATATATATATACATATATAAGGGAACACATGCGTATTTAAATTTAAATAAACGTTTGCATATTCTATAATAACACCAAACCTGTACTACGAATTTGTATTTAGTGTGCACGAATTTTTGGAAATTCCTACTTTCTTCAACTTTGAATAGGTAATTAATAAATCATAAGTTATTATAAATTAAACCTGACGATGTTAAACAGAAACGTTGATTATTTTTTCAAGAATAGCGCATTGCTTTAGTTTTTAAATTATATGATATTTTGTTAGAGCTGAAAAGCACGACGAATTCATATTTTGAACTAATCTTTTTTCCGAAATATTAGATGATTAATAAAAATTAAAAATGCAATAAATAAATAGATAAATAAATAAATAAAAAATAAATAAATATAATAATAATAATTAAATAAATAAAAATAAAAATTATAAATCCAAAAAATTATAAATCCAAAAAATTATAAATCCAAAAAATTAAATTAATTAAAATAACAAAAATTAAAAATACGCACGCACGGGCGAATTACATCCGGGGCCTCCAATACAAATTAAATGTAGAACAGAACGAACCTTGAACCACGTCCGTGCTGCCTGCGGCACCGTATAGCAGACGTGCTGCACACGCACTGCAAAAATCGTATAATCCACTTTCCAGTGCTTTCCAACAATATACCACACTAGGGGTGTCGACAAAATTTAGAAAATTGCCTCCTGTCTATGAGGAGCAAAATATGATTAAGTGGTAACAGGCCTTTCCAGCAGTATGCCACATGAGGGCTGTCGGCAAAATTTAGAAAATTGCCCTCCATCTTTTGGACAAAGTGGGAATGGACACTTGAATTGTATAATATGATTAAGCGGTCGCAGGCCTTTCCAACGATATACCACATGAGGGGTATCGGCAAAATTTCGAAAAACGCCCCCCGGGGGAAAATGGGAAGAGAGACACTGTTGGTGCATAACATAAATAAGGGGCCACAGTTCTTTCTAACGATATCTCACATGACGAGTATCGTTAAAATTTCGAAAAGTCCCCCTCGGGAAGAGGCAAAATCAGAGGGGAAGATATACCGGTGGTACATAACATGAATAAGTAGTAACAGCACTTTCTAACGACATATCACTCACTGGTTACGGTAAAATGTCGAAAAGTGTCCCCCCCCCCCCCGTGTGAACAAAACACTCATCCTCCCACCCACCAATTCTTGATGCAACCTCATTTTTAAAAATTTTATTGTGTGCTATAAACTATCTGAAACAGATCGACTTGTTAGATTTCTTACTTTAAATGAAATCGCGGTCTGTTAGTTCAACGTTTCACCATCAGGGAGCGCACTCTATTTTTAACAAAAGTGTATTTGAAAGAAACTACCCTAAACATTCTATCCGTAGATACATTAGTCAGGGGGGGGGTGGCGGTCTAAACCAAGAATTTAAGATATTTGTTGAAATTACTATTCAAAAATAGTGGTATCAACACATGAAATTTTTATATCGAATAAGTAACATTTATGCTGCATTTTTAAAAATAGGACACCGTTCTGAAGAATGCTAGTATAAAAAATCTCGTGACTGCCTTTTAAAATAAGCATTTAATAGAAACAAACCAATTAGTGGAATAATAATTAATATCTCAGCTTGTAATTAAGATGTAAGAATTAATTTTTAGAATTTCTGAAAGAAGAATTTTTTTGCGTCGCCTTGTGCAAGTTTCGAGTTTTTACTCCCCTTACATTATGAGATGTGTCGCCTTTTAAAACTTCCAGTAAATTTTATGGCTTAAATTGCGCCCTAGAAACCTTCTTTTATCATTCTAGCTACCTGTGGCCATGTTAAAAGGTCAGTTTTAAAGAAATTATCCAATTAATGAAATAATAATTAATATCTCGGCAACAAATGTAGACACGGTCTTGAAATTGACATTTTTGAAATCAGCAAAAAATTCTACGTACGGATGCTTAAAAATTTAATCTATAAATTTTATATTTTAAAAGATTTAACTTAATCCCCACTATCGGCTGGCTCCAGTAGACGGAAGATTAAAACACCTGTTGTCGCGGAGAAATGAAATCCATTCCGGCCTGTCTTTCGATTGAAATAAAAGGAATTTTTTATGGATCGATTTATAGCGAAATTTTTCAGTTCTATATTACGCAGTGAAATAATTTTTTGAATTTCTGAAAGTAGATTCTTTTCTGCGCGCATCTGTGCGATCTTCGAGTGTTTTGAGTCGTTGGATTCTGAGATGCGAGTCGATTTAACACGGGAGAACTCTCTAGTGAGAATGCCCAATTGTTTTTCTTTTATTTTACATTCATATAATATCAACTTTTTTTGGTTGGCTTAGTACTTTTATTCACAAAAGAGGTAAAATAATTGAAATAACATTTTGAAATTTTAATTAAAATGAAAAATGGTTTAAATAAGAGTCTTAAAAAAGTACGACGGTGAGAGAAAATCTCATACAGTGAGTTCTCCCGGGTTAAAAAGGCCCCAGTTCACTTCGCATGTGGCTGCCCTGATTCTCTGGTAACTCTTCGAAAAACTCGAAAATATCTTCCGGTTTTAATAAAAAATTAAATTCTTTGTCCCATTGCTTTGTTAATGAGACGTTAATTAGCTCGTAGCTGTGTTAATTGCCGCTGGATTTTCTCGAAACCCAAAACTCCAAATGCCCGAGAAATTTACCTTTATTTTGATACTTTTCGCGCCTCTTTGTGTGAACTGTGAAAAAAAAATTATCCTGTCATGAGCGCGAGCTGTATACACGAACTCACAGACATTTACCAACATTAATAGTATAGTCTTCCGAGCATCTTGAGGGTTTTCCTGCATTTTCATAAAAAAGCTTATAAAAATAATCTTAATTAAAATTTTGTTTCCCTGTTTCTTTCTAAAATACGCTTCATGCCCCTTTATTTGATATACATCTTGAATAATATATTAAATTTAAAAAATCAAAAAACCCGACTGCGTAAAAAGCGAACTAATTAATTATTTCTCTTCAATGCGAAACTATTTTTTATATTACTTACCTATTTTTTTAATTTACTTGTATTGATGACTTTTTAGTTGTGTTAAAATGTTAGTTTGTATCTATAAACACTGTTTTGATGAGGCCTATAAAAATCTCTATAATGTTTAGAGTTGCAGTAAAGCAAGAGATCTTTCCTACACAACTTCCATCTGGTGTAATATTTAAATGGAGCTTCTGACTCTAAAATAGTCAATGAAACATCATCTTCATTTTGAAAGACCTATCTAATGATATTCCACTCAATAGGATGGGTAAATTTTTTTTCGTCTCTATCACCATTTTGTATTTTACGACCACCATTTTGAATTTATAAAAACAAAACCTAGCCTATAACCATCGAACGGTTAAGACGAATCGATAGAGACCGCAATCATTAAAATTCATCCAGCCGTTTTGATGTTTCGAGGTTATAAAGAAATCCACATACCCAGATACGCGTGAAACACATAACATTTCTTGGCAGTCGGGTAAATACAGTTCTGTTTAAAATAGTTTTGTCTACAACAGATTAAAGTTGTTTTTGTGAAACAGAAAAATACGTCCAAACCACTCAGAAGGATAGACATTAATAGTATAGAATATTCTAACGTTTAATGCACTGAAAAATGTCTAGATACATATAAAAATTAGTTAATTTGAAATGTATTTTTTTTTAAATAAATGAATTCACCTTATATTACTTCTGAGCAGGATTTCTCATAACTGAATAGTCACAGTCAGCCATTGTTTCATTGAATACGGATATACTATGTGTTTAAAAAGGCCTACACTGAAAACCTGTTGAAAGTGCCAATCCCAAAGCTTTCTTCTCTCTCTACATCTTAATACTTCCAAAAGTAGTTACAAATGTTAATACTCCTACAATAATACTAGAATACTTCCCTTTAATGTCAAAACTTGCAGAAGCATACAGCTTCATGACGAATAAAACTGTTTGAATTCAGTGACAGGGTTGCAAATGGGTAAATACAGTCTGAGTATGTTCTGTTTGCGGTCGTTAGTGAGAAAACATTCCTCGATTGCCCCACGGATATCATGATCCCAAGGACAGATGCCGATTTTTAGATTTCCTTAACCCTCCGACTGTCTTGGAAAAGGGCAAAATTGTAATGTTGTTTTCTCTGCATTTTGTTTTAAATGTTAAAAAAAATGATTCTTTGAACATTTTATAAAAAAACTTAATAACGAATATGAATGCAATCCTTGGAAATATTAATCATTGGTCAATGTATTAAAAATACATTAAATCAATAGAATTATTCTACTTTAAATATTGCTTGTACTGCAGTGAAACCTGGAGCTTAGTGAACGTATTAACACGGGCTTGTCAGTGAGGGGGAACAGAACCATTATAAGATCACTCCTGTGTCTGTCTGTTACAGCCATTTTACTCGTAAACTATTTAATGTGTAATGCTGAAATTGGGGAAGTAATAAAGACTATTGACACACATATTTACAGATTATTAAACATTCACAAAAATATTTAGGAAAAATGATGGGGGTTGATTAAGTTACTTGAAAAAAAAAATCTTTTCTTCGTTTATAGTGTGGGGTACCGTGTGAAAGTTTTCGTAACCCTGAACTCAAAAATACATTTCTTTTACGTATTATATTTTCAAGGATATCGTCGAAAATGCAGTGCAAAAATATGCCCCCTCCCTTCTATTTTCGAATCTACTGAAACTAAAATTATGGAAAAATTAGAGGTAGTAGACATAAAGTTAAACCTCCCAGGGAAATTATAGCTATGCCCTGGATCACATTGTTTTTGAGAAAAACACATTTTTTCGTGATGCAGAAATTTCGAATTGCAGGCATTCAGCAAATGTGTTGAGGAGCGCTTGAGGTACCTGTCGTAGAAGAAGTATAAAAGCATTGTTCATAATGATTTTCGGAAAAAACCGTCATTACTTAGTTGATATGGACGGTTTGGACATACATAATGACAGGGCCTACGCTATATACCACCGGCTTTTAAAGCCCAGATATCAACTTTTAACGATATATTTTTGTAATGCAATGCCCAGTCGCAGTATAAAACTAGCAAACACTTTAGAAATTTATCTATCTATATTAATATTTTTTTACGATATTTTAATTTCATTTTTATATAAGAGCTGGTTTTATCAGAATCATGTTAAGGCGGTATGGAAAAAAAATACTTTTCCGTGTTCGACAACTTTAAATTTTCTGATGCATTTTCTGTTTCGTTTTTAAAAGAAAAAATCATGAAACTTGTTGACGTGATTTTTGAAGAGATTTATAAACGACCTGTTTCCCCCCCCCCCTTCAATTAATTAGAGCTTGATTTGTAAAGAGTTATTTTCTAAGTAGGACAATATTTTTCGTTTCTAACACAATCGCTTCGGGAAATTCTGTTCAAAATGCCCACTTTCACATCCTTTTTTGAAATGTATTATTGCAGTACATTATATAGTTTTTGAATAAGAAAACCTACCAATTGGATGAGTTTGGGAGTAAAAATCAATTTAAAAATGAGTCAGAAAATAAGCAGTTTGAATTTGAGTACACTTTTAATACGATGATTTTTTCTTCAACTGCCATGTATTTTTAATTTGTATTTGCTGTAAGAATTGGTCCTATCGAAAACTTGTCAATATAAAAGTTGTAGATATATTAAGAAGATATATAATAAATTCATGCAATTTTCTTATCTTGTGAATTGACGATGTTATTGATTTTTTTTTTCTTCAACTCCCCTTTTTGCTTTCGTTTTTAATTTCTTTTTTTGAGGTACGAATTGATCTTATCGAAAACTTGTCGGTATGAAATTTGTAGATAATATTAAGGATATTTAAAATAATTTTAATTGGATTTGATATCTAGAGAACTGATGAAGTTATGATTTTTTTTCTCCCCAAAACACCGTTTTTTTTTCACCCCTTGAGCCCATTTTTTTTTAATCAAAAATCTTTCATACACAAATTTTTGGTCCTTTTTTTTAGAAGTAATAATAACGTTAAACTGATTTTCACAAAACCTCTCTCTATTTCCATGCCTTTTGGTACGATTATGCCCTTTAACGAACTTGACCGAAATTTTAAGCCCCTAGATTTTATGCATCAGTTTGGAAGAGATTTGTGCAGAATTATGGAAGTTATCGTGCCCATAAAAAGTGATTAATATTAATATATATATATATATATATATAGAGAGAGAGAGAGTAAGATACATAGATAGATAGATAATTTTTTTTACTGAGTGTGGTTTTGGGTTCTAGGGGTAATGATCCGTGTAGATTTGTAAAAAAAAAATCAGAAATTCCAACATAAGTGGGATCGCAATAGGTAGTATTTCATACGAAATATACCTAAAAAAAAAGTAACTAATGCTGTCACCGCAACAGTAATTTTTTTTTTGTGTGTGAACGGGGGTCATTCTAATATATAACAAAATTATCAAAAATGCTGCTATTATAGAGAAATGTTTGATAGAAACGTGAAGTAGACAGTTTTTAAATAGAAGAATTATTTAAAAAGATATTTATTGTTAAATTTGGCAAAATAGTTCCATTAAAAAAGTTTTTTTAAGAACAAAAACTGTACATACGAATCTAATGCTTTTTTCTAAGGATATAACTTGCGGTGTGCGGATTGCATTTTTTTTTTTTTTTTTATCTGGCTAATTTTTTTGAAAATTGTTTTCAATACATATTTTATTAAATTCTTCTTCATATCAAAAGATATTTGTTTCTCATTTAAGAAAATGGTGGTATTTCAAATTGTTGCCAATTGTAATAACTATTTGGAATAATATTAACTTCCAATTAAAATATTTTTTATATGTGACTATTAAAAAAAGAAAAAAACCCTTTAAAATTAGAACTAAACGATTACGTGTTAAAAAACAGGAAAATATTGAAAATCACGTCATAAATTTGCATTCACACGTTAATATTAAAAATTAAAGAAAACTTGAAAATAACAATTACATTAATACGCGTTAAAAATAGTAAATGTTAAAAATTACGTCATATTTAAAAAGGACAAATAATAATATTGCCTTAGAGTTTAAATTTAAAAATATATTTACACGAGACATTATTTCATATTTCGAGAAGATCGTTTTAAATATTGTTGCAAATTCTGCAACAGCACAAATAATAAAATGTCCGTTCTAACAACAATAATATTAATACTCCCTTTCTATCAATAAAAATATTGTCAGGTAAATATTAAAAAAGAGAAAAAAAAAACCTTTAAAATAATAAATTTATTCATATGCGTTAAATGTAGCAAATGAGAGAAATTACGTCATATTTAAAACAGCTGAGTAATAATTATTGCCAAATGGTTTAAATTTATAAAAAAGTTTATTAAAAAATATTCAGTTTTATAAAAAATACATTTATTTCATATTTGGAGATGATCCTTTTAACTATTGTTGTAAATTCTAAGACCACGCAAATAATAATATTTCTTTTCCTACAACAGAAGTATTTTCACTTGAATATTAAAAAGAGAAAGAAAAAATCAGCGAAAATTACGTCAGATCTGAAACGATACATTTAAAATGTCTTATATTTAAAACAGTTTTCTTATTGCGTTGTTAAAAATAACGGATAACATAGAATCTGTTTACTTAACTCGTTTTATATTAGCTTATTTTTAAATGTTTAACTGATCTTATTTAATCAAAAACTAAAACAGCCATTAGATTAACACAATCCTATTAAAAAGATCACAATTGAAAAATATTTTGATTGAAAGATCAAAAGTTAAATTTATCGTTGGGACGCATCGTTGCCCGATGTATTGCCCCCACAAACTTCTTAGAAAAAGCATTCGTGATATTCTTGAAGTCAATACTTTCTGTTTCAAAATTTTGCTATTGAATCTGAAAAACATTTTAATGAAAAAGTTAAACAATTTCCTATCAATACAAACACCATCGTGGAAAGTTTAGTCGCAATATCACTATACCTTTCCGTCAATATGCATGAGGTCATACAATACCTGAATATAATAATAGATAACAATTCAAATCTATCTCAAGATATTAAAATCGCATCAAAATCTGGTCTTAACCTCATAGATTCTAGTAATATTTCCATTTTTAATAAGGCTATTTATAGACAGCTACATGTTCCACCGATGGCATCACCAGTTTCCGGTTTATTTGCGTAATTCGCTTTAGGCATCTGGAAAATAAGATTTTTTGATACGTTTAATCTGAAACCCCAATGTTTGTTACGTATTTTTGTCTTATGGAACTATAGTCTATTAGATTTAACAAGTTCTCTTCAATATGCCAATAAAAATTAAGTAATAATATTAAATTGACCCTCGAATTTGAAGAGAATGCTACACTTCCATATTTAGATGTGAGTATTAATAGACGCAGCTGTGTAGTAAAATATTCAGTTTATAGAAAACCAGTGAAAGAAAACATAGTTATCCCTTTTTCAAAAAACTTACCTATTCAGTATAAAATCTACGCCTTCCACTCATTTATTAAAAGAAGTTTCATGATATGCTCGGATAAGCAATTGTATAAAGAAATCAAATTTATCAAGAAAATAGCATTTGATCATGGTCTTTAAACAAAATATATTGAGAAGATAATTAAACAGCACAACACTCCCCCTCCTTTACCTCAGGACAGTATTCAACTTGTGATATAAAGAAGATTTCACTACATTCCCATCATATTTGAGAAGTTAAATGTGATCCCATAAGTTTACAATATAAAGTTACTGGCAATCCACCCACCCCTTTACCTTATTGATATCCTTAGTGATAAGATCGCATTTGACAAAAAATCTGTAATATATGAAGTACATATTACTATTACTATTGGTATGACATAACGCAAGTTATTGAATGAATTAAGGAGCACCGTAGGGAGATTAAGCAGTTTAAACAGAATACAGATCTTTCTCCTTTCTATTTGGATAACGAAGGCTGCTATATTAAGGGGTCTCATGACTCTTAAAGCTTTAAAATTTTCGAAATTTTAATTTTTTTAGGTATTAAACTACTATCTTTTCTGAACATTTTGGTATAAATGTTTCCTTGAAATTCATATTAGAACAGAAGTTATGGCTTTTAGAATTACACACGCTCAATAACTGAAGCGGCGTTTCAGACACTTTGAAGTCAATTTTCTCCAAATGACGTTTTTGGGCATAACGCGCACGATATCTAAAAAACTTCTGAATTTTTTTTCATGAAATTTTCAAAAGTTTTCAAAAGGTTTATTAGTGAGAAATTGCAAACTCAGGCATTGGCCGGAGTAGCTCAGTGGTTAGAGCAGCAGTCTTGTATACTGTGGTCCCGGGTTCGATTCCTGGCTCTGGCTAATTTTTCACTCCAGTTGGGTTTATTGTATTTATTGTTTGTATGTCTGTATAATATTCATATATACCTTTAACTGTTGAATGCAGGCGTTATTTATATGTGTATGTGTGTTTTAATATATATTGTAGTATGAGTGTTTTATTATACATATGTTTCATGTTAGTCTGTGTAAACTGAGAATAAAATTTCCTTCTTATTGTTCAGAAATATATTCTTTATAGGCGATTATACTGTTGAAAACTTCTAAATTTTGCATTAACTAAATACAACTTTGTATTAAAAATAGAAAAATGCTTTAAATACAAATTTATTTAGGTTTAGAGTAATTATTACAATGTGAAGCATAAGTAGGACCCAAAATTTTTCTTTTACTTGCAAAATTTATTTTGTAATCGTGCGCATAATCTGTTACGCCGATTTTCCGCTCGTCAAATGTCTGACATTTTGGAGCCCACTGTAAATTCTAATTCTGCATCTTGTAATTTTTCAAATGCATAAAATGAAAGAACATACTTTTATCTTTCCTCCCAATATAAAATTTTGTCTTAAAATCAATTGCACTTTAAGATATTATTTGATGAAAACGGTCCCTTTTTTTCGATTTTTAAAATTTTAAGAGTCCTGAGATCCCTTAAGTTTGAGTAGACGAAAGTCATAATTCCAGGTAATAACCCATTTGGAAGCATGATCAGGGAATCAGTAGAAATCATTGCATGTGAGCAAAATTCCTGTAACGACAATTTATATTATAATATACCAAAAATCTGAATTAATATCATTAAAAAGTCCTAATTATTTACCTGTTTGTAATATTTCAATTTTCTTTCTTTTATCATGAGCTCGTTTGAATGTAATTCGTTCCAATTTATACTTGTTGACAATCCCTTGTCTTCAAGTGAACTTTCGATTATTTTCGATTATTCGATTATCAATTTATTGCGTTTAAAAATTTTCTTATGTACTGACTGCAGTTTTCTATTCATATAATTTATCAAGACTTGACATAAGCTTTCCTGTCTTGACTTTTAAAATTTCAACATCACATTTATTCTGAAGACGACTGCAGAAGCAGTTCGAAACGTCGATATTATGCTTTGTTGTTAATTTTATTTCTACAAGTTCATATAAAACTTCTTGTTTATGTGTGCCATTGAGCAAGTTTATGCGTTTTAACATATAAACCTTATTTATAGCCATTAGATGCTTTCACAGAGCTTTGGTTTTAAAATTCCCGAATCAAAGGGAAATAAATGAAAACCCATTTTCAGGGAGATCGTCACTAATTGTTTAATTATAATTTAATATTGCGTAATCTCTTTAAAGCCGATCAAATTTGGATTAATTTTTGAAAAACATTCTTGGAGTCTGCGTTGTCTGAACGGTGGTTGTCGAGCATAGCTCGTATGGGATAGAGAACCCTAGTTTTGTATATAAAAAACTTGTAAGTAGATCATATATATGTTAGATAATTTTTTCAGATATTAACAAGGAAGTTCTCCATACGGACATATTAAGAAAAATCTGAAGAAAATTACAGAGTGTTCTTCTCATGTGGATATATATGTTTATAATTTTTTTTTGGCGGAACATCAATAGAACGTTCGTAAAAAAATAATGAAAATTTCGTTTTTATTTGGAGATTTATCATCGGTTGGCGACGGAATGAAATTTCGAAAAATACTTTTTCATGTCGAATACACTTTAAGATAAAAAGGTTTCATATTGTGCTTGTTTAAATACATTTAATGTAAATAACTTAAAAAAATTATCAGTTTTAGTTTGATTTGTCTATAGTTTTGTCATATATATATATATATATATATATTTATTTATTTATTTATTTATTTATTTATTTATAATGAAAGTTAAATATCTAATTTTATGAATTAAAAAAAATTAAAATTGTTTTAATATTTCAAAATTAAGTCCAATTGAGCACTGTCGATTCAATTTTTTTGCTATGAAAACGACGAATTGTTTGATATTGAAATGAATAACTAGTAAATGAACCTTGCCTTTATTTTGGAATACGCTTAAATATATGAAAGCATTTTTATATATGAAATTGTTTTTAAAGTAATATAATTAAACTAGGGGGCTCTGCCCCCTGCAAGTTACGCTCGCCAACCCCCGTTCAGACACCGCAGAATCTAAAAACACGCTAATCTGATCAGTTTAAAAAATATTATAGAAGATTGAATTATACTGAAAAAGCTGTACAGATCTCCCTGTAAACGGGTTTCCATTCAATTTCCTTTGATAAAAAAAAAAAAAGGCCGAATCAGTTGCTGTTAAGACATCCAATAGTTGTTTTAGTGTTTGATTAAAGAGGATCAGTTAGACGTTTGAAAAAAAGCTAAAACTAAAAGGAATTAAGTGTACAGAGTCTTTGTCTCCCGGTATTTTAAAAAAATGTCTATAACAATAGCCTAAGTCATGTGACTATCATCAAGAGTTCCGGGCGAACCACTTCGCTTTTTATATTCCTGGTGCCATTTTGGTACTTTAATATTAGCCAGGTACAGGTGATAAATCGCCAAATGTTATTCTATCGCCATCATTTCATCTATATTATAATAGTTGAAGTCATCAACTGCCATAAACAAATACGATCTGATCCCTTCGCCGTTCACATGAAAGTTTGGCACAGATGTCACATACGTCCCATATTGGCGCGATTTTTTAACGACGCCAATTTGAGGAACGCGTCAACAGCATAAACAACAACATCCGGCTTACCATATCAAGCAAAATAACGATAGTTTGGCTCCAGTTAAGTGCCCGTTCCGTATATGACATTGGCGTCAGAAAAAAATCGCGCCAATATGGGACCGTAAGTTTTCCATTTTAAACAAAAAATCAAAATTTGTTTTTCGAATAAAAGTACATAAAATTTGCCATGTTTGCAAAGAATTCTTGGTACTGTTACGCTAGCTGGATGCAAATCTCGCCAATAGATTTTTTTCAACTCGCCAGTTAGCATTTTTTTTTTCGAGTGGTAATAGTTGTCCAGATGTCATATACGCACAGCAGGTTTGGCGTGATTTTTTTTTTTTTTTTTAACGAAAATTTGGTGAAAACCTCGTTTTCAAATACCAGTTAGATATGCATTTTTGGTGTTACTTAGTTATCCCATCGACCAAAAATCTATCGCCAAACTATAAGATTAAATACGAATAATGGTTGATCGTAAATGTCACATTCACTTGACTTTAAGCAAGTTACACGTGTTTACGTCATCAAGTGATTTTTATTTCGACTTTTTATTTGTATATTTATTAATGTTATTCTAATTTAGTTGCTCTTTCGTTACTTAAAATAAAAATTATGTCAATTTGTATAATTTGGAGATTTATATAATTTGGCGAACTTGGTCGACGGAATAACTAAGTAGTACCGTATATTTTAATTATTTTCTATTATTTTCTAAAGGAAGTATATAAAAAGAATAATTAATAATTATAGAACAAAATAATTTATATAATTTATAAAAAGAAATAAAAGTAAATAAACATTTATTATCAAATAAACAGCAATAGCCGGGTTTCCATGTCAACCCTTTCTGAAATATGAAAAAAAATCTGTTTGATTAAAATTTGAGTTGCCATTATTAAAAAAATGTACATAAAATTAGAAAAAAAAATAATATTTCGAAAACAAATTCGAATTTAAAAATTCTAATACCAGTTTCGAGATCTGCGGATCAATGCTGATTTTTGGTGTTAATTTCATCGCAAAATATGCAAAATATTCCATATTTTAGGAGAAATCGCTTGAAACATAACCAGTTGTTTAATCAGTCGATTCATATATCCGTTTCGTAGATAACAAGCAACATAAATATATTATACGAAAAAATGTATTTATTAAACTCTCCCATTGTTTATGTTTAAATTCATTAAATACTTTTTACACTCATTCTAAAAATCAATTAACAAACAATTTTCAGGTGCATTATAATCGTTTGCTTTTGGCGAGGAAAAGTACTATTCGCCAAATCGCGTGACGCTTTTGTCTTTTCGCGCAAAATACTCGAAAGTATTTTATTTTTTACAAACTTTCTACTGTAATTCCGCCGTTAAATTTGACTGATCCTGCATAACATACATAAGTAGTTTAATTGGTATTTTTTTTTTCAAAATATTCTGAGTATGCCCAGTAAAGAGACCTTCCTTGTAAGACATTTTATAATAAACCATAATTTAAACCATTTACTGATAAACAAACTTGAATACACCATTCGCCCAATAAATCTACCAAATACTTTTAGAAGAGAGCAGGATTTTTATGTGTTTTAAAAAATGCTTAATCTTTCTCAGTTGTAAAATTCTTAAACTCCTTTATTTGAAGACCTATCATATTCAAATACTATTTTTTTTTGTACTGATTAGACTCATATATATTTTTATACTGCAACTTTTAACCAAACTTTAGAAACAATAATGGCGTTATTACAAGTTAGAAATGTTTATAAAAATATAATTTACTGCATTTGTGCTGTAATTAATTGAGTTGAAAATGTTGTCAAGAAAAATTAAAATATCTCTGTAATAAAACATCATTACTAAATATATACATTTTATTTATGGTTAATGTTATTACATAGCTACATTTTTATTTATACTTATTGAAAAAGTTACATTAATTAAAAGTCTAAAATGTTATTTATTGCAGTATACACATTTTTTTAGATTTGCACTATACACATTTCAATTTCCGTCTCTGTAATTTAATAATATGTTTTAATAGCTTCATACTGAAAATAAATGTGAATTAGCTTTAGCTTTTCATTTTATAAAACATTAAACAATTTTATTGTCTTTAATCGCGAAAAACGGGAAAACGCTATTAAATAAAACGAGAATGTAATTAATGGAATTCGAGTAAGTATTAGTCTTTTTTCAAAAATATACATAAATATTTATTTTTAAAAATGCTGTAAGTTAACATTACTGTTTATTGATTGAGTTTATAAAATCATACATATGAATAAATTATTATTTTTCTGACAAGTATGCTCCATAGCGATTAACACGAAAGTAATTTACTAAAATTAGATGAATTCTGTTTTCAATTTAAATATAGTCTTTAGGTGTAGTACTGCATATAAATAATGGGAAATTAATTAAAGTACAAATTTAAAATGTATGCTTTGAATACAGGTACACATTTATCAAACGAAATATTAAAAATCAATTAAAAGCTGTCCAGATCTTAAAAGCTTTGCAACTACTAACTTCAAACGTTTTCAGCCGACACACTCGGTCATCCTCAGAGGAAAACAATTTTCCCCTGAGGATGGTCGAGCGTGTTGGCTGAAAATATTTGGAGTTTGTGGTGTAAAGCTTTTAAGATCTGGACAGCTTTTAATTTTCTTTTTATATTTTGTATGATGTACATTCACATGTAAGCAAAAAATTATTTCGCTTTAATATTTTAACAATGATTCAGTTTCGAATTATTATTATTATTATTATTATTATTATTATTATTATTTTGCATGCAATGAAAATGCCATTTTTTTATAGCAACGTTAAATTCATACCAATAGCTGTATTTTATGTGACTCATGGTTCTTTTTTAATTTTAATTTTTTCTTCACAAAATTTACTTCTAAAACCGGCCCCTTCCAGTTGATAATTGCTATTGACGCTGAAAACCATTTTAGATTGCATAGATATCCTTTAAAAATTTATGCGTTCAAATTTAGGTTCTATTTAAAATTCATACATTCTAAAAAATCTCATTTGACACCAGTTTCTATTTGTCATCTACTTAGAAAATGTGAGTTTAGTGGTCAACTCCTATGCAGTAACATAAGAGTTGATCCCTTTTTAAAATGATCGATTCATTTAATTTCCGAAAACCTGAATTTATTTTAGAAATTTCAGTGATTGCAGTAAAATTGCATTTTAATATATGTCATGACATCATTAATGCTCTACATACATCGAATGTCTGGAGATTCTGATTCTTTATGTCTTTCTTGTGATGTTCTACGAAAGATTGTGAAAGAAAGGAAAGATTATTTTAACAGATTTGTTTTATCAATAAATTAGTATTGCAATTCACACATTAGAATTAGTGAACCAAATCTGTTTTTATAGATGTTTTGTTTAATATTTACAGTTTTATCTGTTTATTTCAAAAAATGTTTTTAATAATTTATAGAAATGGAATATATACAAAAATTATTGTTTTCTGAATAAAAATATAAATGTTTTGCATGGAAATTTTCTACATTATAAAAGCTGAAAAGTTTGAACAGAATTTGTCTTTAAAAAATAACTTTGCTTTGCACAAGGAATAATGGTTCATTCCATGCAAAGTGCCCTAAATTTGTATATTTACTTTATAACAAAGAGGCTTAATATGAAACAAATGTTTTCTTGTCAGTTAATAGATATTCGCTTCTTTCTTAGGATAAACAATTCAGAAGATATGTGGAGATATGTTTTTCTGAATAAGTTGCACTGTAAAAAAAAAAAAAAAAAAAAAAAAAAAAAAAGTAAAATTACTAACATTTTCTAAGAAACTGTGATTCCTAGAACTTTTCATGTAACGGTAACAACAAAAATTCATGTAACAGATACACTTTTGCACCGTAAAGCAAAAAATTTGTAAGGTTAGTATAATTTTTTTAGGAAACTGGGATGCCTAGAACTTTTTATGTAACTGCAACCCGAGTTACAGATAAAATTTTAGTAAGATTACTGTTCAATTTCATTAGATTCTTTTGTAAAACTACAGATTTCTGTAGCTTTACAAAAACTAGTTTTGTAGATTTACATCTTCTTTTGTTCAGTATATAGATAAAATTTTAGTAAGCAACAGATTTCTGTACCTTTACATCCGTAAAATTACAGATTTTTTTTTTTTTTTTTTTTTTTTTTTTTTTTTTTTTTTTTTTTTTTTTACAGTGTGTTGAATTTATGAATTTCAATGAAGGGATCTAAAAGATAAATAAATTAATTAATATTTAAGCAGAAAGGAAATAATGTAAACAGCTCTGGGACATATTCATAAGTAATTAATTTGTAAAGAAACAATTTTTTTTTAGTGTAGATTCAGCTTCTTAATGTAAGGGTAAAATTAATCCAGATAAGCCGCATGACCTGTCGCGGTCCCATTTGATGCGAACGTAATCGACAGTTTGAGGCGAAGTAAGGATAAAAACATTAATTTCTAAATTTTAACATTGTAGTTATGGTTTTCAGCACAAAAAAGTTTAAAAGATTACATATTTACAATAAGTAAGGTTTCTTGCCTCATGAACTATAAAATGACAAACTTGCATATTTGATAACTTTCCTGCGGATGTGAAATAATAAACTTTTAAGAATCAGCCCCTGTGACCCAACTATACTACGCCTGTCTCTAAGAGATAGAAGATACCGATTTCAGACATATGTGTATGTCATGTTCCAATGACATCAAAATGACAGGAGAAGCTTCTCGGCTAGTTGATATTGAATGACTCTAATGCTTTCGAAACATAATAACGTAGAGTATCCTAACTTCCAAAATTGATAATCTATGTGCTAAAGATTTTTAACTGGTTTTTAATCTTGTTGTCATCAGAACATAAATTTTTAATGAAGATGGATTTGAATGCTGTGTAATTAAGCAAAGCTAAAAAAATCTTAAGGTTAATTAAATTTTATGTATTTGAATTTTTTTAATAAATGGTTTGAGAATTTTAAATGACTAAATATGCAGTTTATATTCAATTATATTAAGTATTAATGTATTTCTGTAATGTTTTATTACAAAGTACTCTTATGCATAGTGTACCCTATTTTTAAAGCTAAATGAATTCTTTAATAAATATGATTAGATATAGGAATATTTTTTATGCATATAGATATATTTATATGCATAAAGAGCTCCATACTGTTCCGTGAAACTGAGTAAAAATGCCTATGCACGTCTTTTATGAATATATATACTGTATGATGTTTTATCCAAATCCCTACATATATTATAAATTTTATGCTTAAATATGTATACATAAAAATATATTTGTATCGCTTAATTTTTCATTTTAAATTACTAAACAAACCATATAATATTTGAAGGATTCTTCATAGTTTAAATAATACGATCATCAATAAAGACATAATTCTTTAATACCGCAGATAATTATAAGGCGATCTTGTTTTTAAATGAATGTGAAATTCTGCTTTTTCTTTTCAGAATATGGGAACGTCCACGGCAGAAGAAAATTTTTGCTGAAAAATTATTTTAGATGGAAATATAAGTGTGATACATCAATTTAAAACTAAAGATTTGCTGTGTATGAATTTCTAAGTTTTAATTTCATAATAAGTCTACACCGAAACTGGGCTGGAAACTTACAATATTAAAATTCCTTTACAGTGGATCATAAAAATCAACTTATTGAGTTGTATAGTTTTTACTTTCTTCTATCTTCAATAGAAGAAAGTATTGTAATCGAAATTTTTTTCGACTTCCGGTTTTCGACGGATTTGCATGTTTTAGGGGTCAGAGATTCCAAAAAACATGTTTATAGAAAATGTCGGTCTGTCTGTGTGTCCGTCTGTCCGTCCGTCCGTCTGTCCGTCTGTCCGTCTGTCTGTCGCCATTGTGCCATCAAAAAGTGTATGAAGTTATGTATAGAATTGAACCAAAATTTTATTATAAGTTTTTGGCTATGGCAAGCAGGTCCTCCCGGAATTTGGAAAAAATTCGCCGGTAGGGGTCGCTGATATAACAATTTTTGTGCGATTTTGAATATTGTACCACCCAAAAGTGTATGGAGTTATACATAGAATTGAACCAAATTTTTAGTTTAAGTTTTTGGATATGACAAGCAGGTCCTCCCTGAATTTGGAAAAAATTCGCCGGTAGGGGGCGCTGTAAATGCGTTTTTTGTGCGATTTTGAATATTATACCATCGAAAAGTGTATGAAGTTATGCATAGAATTGAACCAAATTTTTAGTTTAAGTTTTTGGCTATGGCAAGCAGGTCCTCCCTGAATTTGGAAAAAAATCGCCGGTAGGGGGTGCTGTAATAGCGATTTTTGTGCGATTTTGAATATTGTACCGTCCAAAAGTGTATGAAGTTATGCATAGAATTAAACCAAATTTTTATTTTAAGTTTTTGGATATGGCAAGCAGGTCCTCCATGAATTTGCAAAAAATTCGCCGTTAGGGGGCGCTGTAATAGCGATTTTTGTGCGATTTTGAATATTGCACCATCGAAAAGTGTATAAAGTTATGCATAGAATTGAACCAAAAAAAATTTTTAAGTTCTTGGCTATGGCAAGGAGGTCCTCCCTTAATTTGTAAAAAAATCGCTCGTAGAGGGCGCTGTAATAGCGATTTTTGTACAATTTTTGTGCCATTTTGAATATTGTACCGCCGAAAAGTGTATGAAGTTATGCATAGAATTGAACCAAATTTTATGTGTTTATTTTTGGTCATGTCACGAAGGTCCTCCCTGAGTTTGGAAAAATTCTGCCGGAAGGGGGCACTATAATTGCGATGTCTGTACCATTTTCATTATTGTACCATCGAAAAGTGTATGAAGTTATCCATATAATTGAACCAAATTTTTTGTGCATGTTTCTGGCTATGGCAAACAAGTCCTCCCTGAACTTGAAAAAATTCCGAAAAAAGGGGGCGCTATAATTCCGATCTCTGTGCCATTTTCATTATTGTACCATCGAACAGCCTATAAAATTATGCATACCATTGAATCAAAATGTTTGTGCTTGTTTTTGGCTTTGGCCAACAGGTTCTCCTTAAATTTGGAAATATTGCGCGGTAAAGAGGCTCCGTGCTAGCGATTTTTGTATACTTTTCTTGATTTTTCGTAGTTCTATTGTGCATCGGCGGCTCATGCAGCGGCGGGAACTCACTTCCTGCTATGCCGGCTATTCGCAAACAGCTGATAACGACAGAATAAGGAAAGATTAATAATTTTAACAAATATCATGATATATATTAACTCGTTTTTAGTCCGCTTAATTGACTTGAGCAGAAATTTAAGATGAAAATCAATGTTGGTATAGTATTGAACTAATAATATTGAAGTATTAATATGTGTAACTAGGTTTTGAAATATTAAGATGAATAAGATAGAAGAAAGTTTTGGGATTGGCACATCCAACTAGTTTTACTTCTGTTCATTAAATTAAATTATTATGGATTGAAAATAACAAGATAATATTATATCTGCTAGATATACATAGTTAAAAGGTTTAATATAAGATATCAAATGAAATTTTAGCTTTATTTATTAGTTGATAATTAAATGTCAAAAGAGTAACAGAAAATATCTTAAAGTTTTAATTTTATAAAAATTACTTAACATTTTTACTCAAAATTTCTAACTCTCTGATTTCGAGGTATAAGAAAGATTTTACATTAAATGCCTTGTTTATGCTATGCATGGAATAGGCTCTGGGTTACTGTCACAAGAGTAACACATAATACTTTTGTCCATAGTTTGACATAAAACTGCATTAAAGCCAAAAGAAACAGAATGCTTAAAATTAAAATAAATAATCATTGTTTAACGTCTGATATACGAGTTAAAAATAAAAAATATATATTACAATTCATCAGACATACAAGTAAAATTACATAAATACATTTAATACAATTAAAAAGCAAACGTTTCGAGCTAAATTTTAGCCCCTCATCAGTGCAACAAAACATTCAAATGACAGAAAACTGTATATCATGTTTACAGTTAAAAATTATTAGCAGTTAAAATTAAATAAAGTATAAATAAAAATAACAAACAATGCTGAGTATTCAGGAGGAAGTGCACATGATTCATTTATCGGCGACGTTTGCTTATGAGTGAACCCACCTTCCAGAAAAACTCTACATTTAATATTATTGCAACCAGATCTGATAACTTTCATATTTGCGAAGCCTGGGATATGGTCGGTATCTAAAGAATGCTTTACAATTTTGCTTAAAGTTGCTTAAAAATGCTTAAAGTTTAGTTGTTTTCTCCGTTATAAGAACAGTTCTTGAAATAGTTTTAGCCATAATGAAAGTTATTTTCTAAATTTTAAGGAAGGTAAATTACCTTTATTAGTGTTTTTTTTTAATGGATGGATTTATTTTTATTCATTTTTTGTTATTACTTAAGATTATAAAATAATAATGACAAGTAATTAAAGATGAATTAAGACACTCAACTCGTGTCGTTTAGTAAATTCTGCTGTATGATCTACAGATAACACTTATGTAAAGAAATCTGGTAGTATATTATAAAGGAAAGATTTTAATATTGCTTCTTATATATGGCATTGTTTTAAAGAGCAAGAAAAATTCTGCTAAGCGCCAAAAATTGTAGTGGAAAAATAAGAATGAAATTGAATATATTGATGTGAGAAAGAAACAAACAAAATGTATTATGATAAAAAAAGAGAAATCTTAGACTTAGCAAAAAGCTTCAGCAAGAGAATGAAAATATTAAGAAAAGAAAAAAGTAGAGAATTAGCTAACCTCAGATTCTGTAACGAAAAAGATCCAATTCCACGGCTTTAGGGAATTTTAGGTCAATGAAGATTTAAGAAGAGATCATTCTTCAGTTAAATCTGCATTATTTAGGTGTGAAAAAGGTCACATAATTCCATCAATCCTAAACGACGTTTACTAAGAGAATAAGTTTTTTGTTTAATCCCTTGAGGGGCGGAATTTTAATGCAGATTCGAACCGGAAAATTTTAATTAAATTTTACTTTTTAAACTTTGGTGGAAAAGTGTCAAATAATTGTTTTTCCTCTTTTTGAAGTAATTCTTTTTTTAAATTCCGGTGTTAATTCAAAATTTCGCAAACACAGTTGCTTTTCCCTCAAAGGATTAAAGAAGCCTTTCTAAATTGAAAAATTCGAAATTCCTTTTCATCTTTAAAGCTTAGTTTCATAAAACAATATAAAATTATACATCAAAGTATCTGCATTTGTGGTTATCACGAAAACATTCAAGCAATTCATAATGTAGTGACTTGTGTATTTTTTGCATTAAACATTCCTTTGAAAAATGTAATGGCTTTGTCTGGTGAGATACATCATAATTAGAATGTATGAATTCAGAATAACTAATTTGTGAAGATAACATCGAAGAGTTATTTGAAAAGGTATTCCATAATACAGAACTTCTTATAATTTATTGTAAATAGCAATACGACGATAAACTTTTCGCTATTAACAAAACATTTATCAACATTTTGTCAAATCTCTTTCTTTCTCAAAACATTGATAAACATTTTGAAAAAGTAAGAGTTGATAAACACAATTCTGATTGTTCACAAAATTTTCGAATGCAACTAAATCCATTTCTGTGGCATATATTCCTTCAAACTTGTACACAGTATTATTTTGATAATGCCAAAATAATAATCATTTCTCAAAGAATCGTTATTCAAGTGGATTTTCTGAGAACTGTACATTTTTATGGCAAGACGAAATTTAGGTGCGAAATACTGCATACTGGTCAAATGCATAAGCGACTGTATTTACAGCCATTATTTAGTATGATCCCAGGAAAATCTTATGCTTATAAAATCTTATGCTATTATTTCAGACAATGCAACTCATAATCAATTTTCTGAAAATGCTCTCGTATGTAAAATTTCAACATAGCATCTTTAAGGGAATGCATTTTCCTAAAGTGTATCTGTTTTGCTTTTATATATGACTAGCAGGCTATGCCCGCTGCGCTGGTCAATATTTCCAAATGAACCTTGGATTAAACTAAATGGTGAATTTG
Source organism: Maratus speciosus (assembly GCA_963932465.1). Lineage (NCBI taxonomy): Eukaryota > Metazoa > Arthropoda > Arachnida > Araneae > Salticidae > Maratus > Maratus speciosus. The sequence goes on along the minus strand of OZ010788.1, from coordinate 349,622,625 downwards.
AACTTGTATTTTAAACAATATGGATCTTCAGCTTGACCTTGCACATTACTGAAAACAATGCGAACGCCATTGCGATATAATGTTATCTTAAGCGTTGGACAAAATTTAGCAATTAAGAAGTAATTGTTTTAGTTGATTAGAAACAGCGCACTTATGGTCGGGTAATGAGACCGTTATGACAACAAGATTTAATACCTCTGTAACTAATCAACATATAATGAAATCGTATATACTAACACCATTCCTAAAAGTCATGCAACAGGGCCACTTGTAACAAAATATGTTCTGTAGATTTTTTTAAAAAGGCTAAACTTTCATAATCAGGTTCATTTAATTTTTGAACTTTTACTGTTGCTCTATAAGTAAGTACCCTTGAACAATATGTATACACTAAAACCTTTCCAAAATTATTACCTAACTAATTGTGGTATATCCTACGAAAGTATTATAAACAATCGGAATGAAATACAAATTTCCGTTGTAAATATATAGTAGATGATGATGATGCGATTTTGTGTAATAGAATTCATAGTAAAGCTTTCGTTTCAAACAAAAACGATGCTTTCAACATTAAAACTAATACACCAATATGTGAAGTATCCGATTACGGAAGGTTAACTTGAATTCTCATGAGCAACAACTCAAAGAAAAGTGAATATGTGGCTTTTGTGATACTTTTATGTCAGCCGGGCGCAGTTAATAAATCAATAAAGATTGTTTTCGTAGCATATTCTTATTTTATTATTTTCATTTAAAACACAAACCTTTCACTCATTTAATTTAAAATGCATGCCTTATACTAATTTCATTTAAAAAACTGAAAAGATAAACAATAACAGGAAATAATGCCATAATTAAAAGCAAAAAAATACTTTTAATTTACATACGCAAAATGTAACTACTGCTACTGGGAATTTTAAAAATGCTATCAGCGAGATGTGCGCACGGTTGTTATAAATGTACCCATTTTTTTCTTCTTATCGAGGAGCAATTTATAAATTGCGCAATATTATTCCTATTCCAATTTCTTTCATTGAGGAACCTATGACCGGAAAAAATGGAAAAAGACTCTTGTAGATTCTTCGGATGACGGCATCTGACGCCATAAACCGAGTTTATATATATGAAAATAATTTTTAAGTCATTACAAACATTGCTTTCATACTTAAATATTTTCATTGGTACGCCAAATTATATAAATCGCCAAACCATTCGCCAAATTATATAAATTGAAATAATCTTTATTTTAAATAACGAAATAACAAATAAATTAGTATAACATTAATAAAAATACAAATAAAACGTCGAAATTAAAATCACTTGATGACGTAAACACGTGTAGTTTGTTTAAATTCAAGTGAATTTGATATTTACGATCAACCGTTATTGGCATTTAATCTTATAGTTTGACGATAGATTTTTGGTCGACGGAATATCTAAGTAGTACCTTTTCCATTTTGTTTTATAACGCTAAATTCTCAGTATTTTTTTTCTCTTTTATTTTAAATAAAATCACTATTTTTTAAAAAAAAAAATTAAGATGCTTGCATTTTTATTTCAAACTCATAGAGCCGTTTTTATTTTTTAGCCAAAAGAGTTGATTTGAATTTTTTCCGTTGCTAGAGTAACGGATGTAAGGATAGATATTTTGAGGTTTAGATGCCAAAGACACCGCCAAATTAGAAAAATATGAAATGTGTCATGAACTGTTGGAGTTATAAAAATTTATTTGGCAGCATTCGATTCAGCATACAAAACTACATTAAAATATGCTATCATTTGAAGCATAATTTTGATGTTCGATTTTTTCCCCTCCCCGTGCAAAAACCATTAGGGGTGACACTTTAGAAAATCCTTTCTTAGCAGAAGTTTATGTCATAAGAAGTATTTTTACCGCGATTTTCAAGATTTTAGGTTCAGTAGTTTGCGCTGTGCGTTAATTAGTCCCCTAATCCAGACTTTATTTTATATACTATATTAGATATGCGATTTTGCGGTGAATCGATGATCGAAAATTAGTCCAATATCATTTGAAATATTACATAACTGAGGAGAAAGTACGAAGAAAGACGAAGAAGAAATGACGAGTTACAAAAGACTTGTAATTTTTTTTTCAAAATGTTGAATTTTTCCATAGTAATAACGTATTAAAACATAAATTTCCTTAAAAATTATCTTTATTTCCTAGATTTCGAATCTGTGAATTTTCCTATAAACGAAATTGGCGATATGACTTGAGAAAATAGATAATATTTGCTTAAATAAAATGGGTAATATTCGTTGATCTGAATTCGAGTGTATAAATATCACATGCTTTCGGAATTACGGCGAAAAACATTTTAAAAAGTATGAAATTATTTTACAATATGTATGTGTGGCAGAAATTCACACTGAAATTTAAGTATTCGATTCCATTTTTAAAATATTAACTGATATCTATATAAGTTACAATTGAATATGAAAATGTACTCAAAAATGATCTCTTTCACCTAAAAAATACCATTTGTGAGAACATCCTCAAGCTAATGTCACGCTTATGCATTTTTGGCTTAAAATCACATTGTTTGGCGACAAAAGAAAAATAAAAAATTGTAAAGAAACAAATAGTAATTACACATGTGACTCACAATTACATCTGCTTGTTTCTTCTATAAGTCACGTGATGGGACAATTAGATATAAAAAAAAGAAAAGAACAGAACAGAAAGAAAATGTCGTTAAAATTTCATCTAATCAAATTTTCAGATTCGTTTCCATATCTAACGCAAGCGATAAAGATCCAAATATTGCGTATCAAGTGTAATATTTCTTATTAAATTAATTTTTAAGCATTACAAATATTTCTTTCAGGTTTTGATTAAATGTTTCCGTTTTTTAATATTATCACTCATTAAAACGAATTTTCTTCGTCTTTTTTTCTTTTTTTTTTCATTTAAATAAAATTAGTAACAGTTTTTCTTTTATTTTTCGAGGTTTAATAGTCGTTTCAATTTTTTTTTTATCAACGAAGAATTTCGCCAAGAAATAAAATGGTAACCTTATCGCCCAAATTAACAGAATTTTCCGTCATAATTCTAAAACTAATATAGGTAGACTAATGTGTTATAGCTTAAAACCTTCCCTGAAACAATACCTATCTAACGGTATAGGTTCCGTAAAAATCCATGCAGTAGAACTCGAAATCTAGGCTTTCGGAACGAAATTTCCGTTTGGATTTTATATATATATAATAGATAATAGAATAGATAATAGATTTTATATATATATAATAGAATAGATAATAGATTATGTGTTATGAACTATCTCAAAGTTTAAAGCAGATCGCATTGTTAGATTTCCTAATTTTAACAATATCGCGTTATGTTAGTTCCACATTCCACCACCAGGGAGCGCACTCTATTCTTAACGAAAGCGTATTTGAACGAAACTCCTTCATGCAACCTTTCCGTAGATACATGAATCGGGAGGGTGGCGGTCTTAACCAATAATTTAAGATAATTGCTGAAATTACTACGAAAAATATTTTAAAGGGGTTCCACGCGGGCCCCTAATAGAGTTAGAGGAAATCGGAAGACGGCAAAATAATCGCGGGGAACAGTTTGCTTGGGTGCCCTGTAGCTACTTTTGGCGCGAGATCTAAGCTCTACGACCAATAGGAGCCCAGACATTTAAGGAAATATGAAGTAACAAAGTCCAAAATAATAGAATTTTCCGTAATAATTCTATAACTAATCTAGGTAGAATGATGTGTTATAGCTTAAAACCTTCCCTGGAACGATACCTATCTAACGGTATAAGTTCCGTAAAAATCCATGCGGCAGAACTCGAAATCTCGGCGTTCGGAACGAAATTTCCGTTTGGATTTTATATATATAATAGACTAGCAGGCTATGCCCGCTGCGCTGGTCAATATTTCCAAATGAACCTTGGATTAAACTAAATGGTGAATTTGAACTTGTATTTTAAACAATATGGTTCTTCAGCTTGACATTGAACATTACTGAAAATGATGCGAACGCCATTGCGATATAATGTTATCTTAAACGTTGGACAAAATTTAGCAATTAAGCAATTTTGCTAATAATTGCTAAATAATAATAATCAATTTTAAAATGAAACTAATTTCATTTAAAAAACTGAAAAGATAAACAATAACAGGAAATAATGCCATAATTAAAAGCAAAAAAATATTTTTAATTTACATACGCAAAATGTAACTACTGCTACTGGGAATTTTATAAATGCTATCAGCGAGATGTGCGCAGGCGTACGGTTGTTATAAATGTACCCATTTTTTCTTCTTATCGAGGAGCAATTTCTAAATCGCACAATATTATTCCAATTCCAATTTCTTTCATTGAGGAACCTATGACCGGAAAAAATGGAAAAAGACTCTTGTAGATTCTTCGGATGACGGCATCTGATGCCATAAACCGAGTTTATACATATGAAAATAATTTTTAAGTCGTTACAAACATTGCTTTCATACTTAAATATTTTCATTGGTACTACTTGTTATCCCGTCGACCAATTTCGCCGAATTATATAAATCGCCAAACCATTCGCCAAATTATATAAATTGACATAATCTTTATTTTAAATAACGAAATAACAAATAAATTAGTATAACATTAATAAAAATACAAATAAAACGTCGAAATTAAAATCACTTGATGACGTAAACACGTGTAGTTTGTTTAAATTCAAGTGAATTTGATATTTACGATCAACCATTATTGGCATTTAATCTTATAGTTTGACGATAGATTTTTGGTCGACGGAATATCTAAGTAGTACCTTTTCCATTTTTGTTTTATAACGCTAAATTCTCAGTAATTTTTTCCCTTTTATTTTACATAAAATCACTATTTTTTTAAAAAATTAAGATGCTTGCATTTTTATTTCAAACTCATGGAGCCGTTTTTATTTTTTAGCCAAAAGGGTTGATTTGAATTATTTCCGTTGCTAGAGTAACGGATGTATTGATATTTTGAGGTTTAGATGCCAAAGACACCGCCAAATTAGAAAAATATGAAATGTGTCATGAACTGTTGGACTTATAAAAATTTATTTGGTAGCATTCGATTCAGCATACAAAACTACATTAAAATATGCTATCATTTGACGCATAATTTTGATATTCGATTTTTTCCCCCTCCCCGTGCAAAAACCATTAGGGGTAAGTAAGTAAGTAAGCACCCACCCTGGGAACCCGCTTTTGGCTTATGGTTAGGTATAACCCCCAAGCCCAGGGCAGGGAAAAGTTTTACTACCTGATTAGGGGTGACACTTTAGAAAATCCTTACTTAGCAGAAGTTTGTCATAAGAAGTATTTTTACCACGATTTTCAAGATTTTAGGTTCAGTAGTTTGCGCTGTGCGTTAATTAGTCCCCTAATCCAGACTTTATTTTATATACTATATTAGATATGCGATTTTGCTGTGAATCGATGATCGAAAATTAGTCCAATATCATTTGAAATATTACATAACAGAGGAGAAAGTACGAAGAAAGACGAAGAAGAAATGACGAATTACAAAAGACTTGTAATTTTTTTTTTCAAAATGTTGAATTTTTCCATAGTAATAACGTATTAAAACATAAATTTCCTTAAAAATTATCTTTATTTCCTAGATTTCGAATCTGTGAATTTTCCTATAAATGAAATTGGCGATATGACTTGAGATAAACTTATTTACCAAAAATAAAACCGACTTCAAAAACTACTACAAAGTAAAAAATAATTTTTTTACATAATTGTTAATAAGAAATTAAATTAAAAGCATTGTATTTACCATGCGTATTATTATATTTATGTACATTAATTTGATTTTTTGGAGTCGGTGCCAGCCAAACGAAGTTAAGTATAATCATTCAACAGACACACATCCAAATATCTACGCGTTTTTTTTACGATTTGTTATTTAGTTAAAAAATTGGAATTTTACCATTTTTGAAACATTTCATCTCATTTTATAAACGTGTATTTTCAAGTGAGATTAGTTGTAATTATGTGTGCTAAATTAAGGGTTATTTTAAAATTAATGCGTTTATACAGGCTATTATGTAAACAAATCGTAGACAAGCACAGATTTTCAAATGCAGGATGGTTTCAGAATTGATTGAGAATGGAATTTTTTTCCTAAACGGTTTTGCTGAATCTTGTTACGATTTGTTTTGGATAAACAATTTTAATTTTGAACTTGGCTTGGCTGGCACCGACTCCAAAAAATCAAATTAATGTACATAATTGTAATAATACGCATGGTAAATACAATGCTCTTAATTTAATTTCTTATTAACAATTATGTAAAAAAATTATTTTTTTACTTTGTAGTAGTTTTTAAAGTCGGTTTTATTTTTGGTAAAAAAGTTTATTTTTCACTTTTTAGTTTTTTTTTTTTTTGTTACAATTTTTGCATGATCCTTTTGGAGGAAATTACGGACTTTTAAAGAAACTTTTAAAGATGTTATTTTGATAAGTAAATACTTTTGTCCAGATTTGTGTGTACATTAATAACACAGGTTTTTTGTGAAAATTCTTTATATATATATTACATTTATTCTTCTTCAGATTTAATAGCTTTATTTTTTAATTAAATATTTTTGTTTCTCTATTTGGACATGGGTAGAACGACAAGAGATGCTGCTCGCATGAAAAAATATCGAACTTTGGAAACTGACAATAAAAAGTTCTTCGGCTTACTAAAAATGCTCTATGAAATAGAGAAGAGAGACCCAATGACTTATTTTTCATACTTTCTAACCGATGGCCAGGCCCTTATCTTCCGGGTTGCCCTAGATGAACGGGTTTGATACCTGGCATCGGCGTAGGAGACCACCTAATTGCCACGTAGCAGTAATAAACCTGATGAAAAACCTAGATCGTTTTACTATCTGCAGTGCCTATTTCTTAATTATGAACTTTCTTATGTCAGTTATTTAACATTTATATCTTGTTGTTTAGCACCTGCGCATTGCTACTCATGTTGATCTCGTAATTTAGAAGGTTAATCAGATGACGAGACCTTCATCTGGCAAGGCACCTCAGAGGTATAATTCATAGGTAAATTCGAGGTCTTCGCACCCATCGACGGAGTTTACATGCACCAGGAGCCGTTAGGGTACATGACAACCGAATAACTATCAAAAAATGATCGTGAGAAGACTACAGTGGGAAAGTCTTAAATGGCATTCCCTCAAATGGCTGGTCATTGATGAAATTTCTATGGTGTCAAAAGAGAATTTATATGTAATTCATTTCAGGTTTTTCAAGAATTAAAAAAAATTATTTTTTGGTGGCATTAATGTTTTCTTATATGAAGATATTATGCATAATACGGCTAATTTTTTTACATAATTGTTAATAAGAAATTAAATTAAGAGCATTGTATTTACCATGCGTATTATTATATTTATGTACATTAATTTGATTTTTTGGAGTCGGTGCCAGCCAAACGAAGTTAAGTATAATTATCCAACAGACACACATCCAAATATCTACGAGTTTTTTTTACGATTTGTTATAGCCGTAACTGTGGGCTCGATTACGGAAGATTAGAAATTCATCGTCATGCTCATTTAATAGTCTTGGTTAAAGTGTCATTGGTCTGCATAGTAACTGACATATTTTAGTGAGTATAGTACTGCAAAACATATAGAACATATAGAACTTTCGGAAGCAACTTGTGATATTCGCATTTCCTTTAAACCATGTTTGCTGTTAGTATCGCGCACTTTTTGCTTTTATCCGGCAATCTGATTCAAATTTACTTGCTCTCATTTCTTGATACAATTCAAATGTTTTCATGACTGCGTAACCCACTGACTTGCTTTCGCCATTATGCTTATGCCTACTGATGTTTAAGTTCTGCGCCATGTAAATACACCGCACCATAACAATGCCACCTGTAATACTAATTAGAGTAACTCCTTTTATTTCTTTCTATGTTGTTTATCTTGTACTTTAACAGCATAGGGATCTTGGCTCAACTTCTGTTTGCATATAAAAGTAGACAAATGGTTGTTTACAATAAATAAATTTATAAATATTGAAAAACTTGCTTGTGAGACAGTGGTACTACTTAGTTATCCCGTCGATCAAAAATCTATTTCCAAACAATAAGATTAAATGCCAATAATGGTTGATCGTAAATGCCACATTCACTTGACTTTAAGCAAGATACATGTGTTTACGTCATCAAGTGATTTTTATTTCGACGTTTTATTTGTATTTTTATTAATGTTATACTAATTTATGGAACAGATGTCATATTCGCCCCATATTGGCGCGATTTTTTTCTGACGCCAAATCATATAGGCAAAGGGTACTTAACTTGCGCCAAAGTGTCGTTATTTTGGTTGATGTGGTAACCCGGATTATGTTGTTTATGCTGTTGATGTTTTTTTTGCCAAATTGGCAACCGAAAAAAATCGCGCCAATATGGGGCGAATATGACATCTGTACCTAATTTATTTGTTCTTTCGTTATTTGAAATAAAAATTATGTCAATTTGTATAATTTGGCAAGTGTTTTGGCGATTTATATAATTTGGCGAAATTGGTCGACGGGATAACTAAGTAGTACCGAGACAGTTAATAGGTTGTCAGAAAATATGCGTGAAATTTTCATTTTCTCTCCAAGGCCCCTATACAGGAAAGTTATCATTAATGTTATCTAGTGGAAATATTAAAGTTAATAAAAAGCATTCATACATATAACTGTTTAATATAATATAATATAGATATGTATATAATATTATGGTACTTCTTAGTTATCCCGTCGACCAATTTCGCCATTTTATATAAATCGCCAAATCACTCGCCAAATTATACAAATTGACATAATTTTTATTTTAAATAACGAAAGAACAAATAAATTAGTAAAACATTAATAAAAATACAAATAAAACGTCGAATTAATGGTTTTATTGGCCATTATTGGCATTTAATCTTACAATGAATTAATTAATGGCAAACCATTATTGGCATTTAATCTTATAGTAATTTATTGGCATTTAATCTTACAGTAATTTGGTCGACGGGATAACTAAGAAGTACCAATATTATATATATATATTATGTGCCGCCAGTCTTATATTATGTGTTTAATTAAACTAAATTATTGTATACTAAATTATTGTTTTGTATTAAGATAGTTTGCTTCTGTATTATTCAGCATTTGAAATAATGGTGTATACTTAATTAATGTATATTAAATTACTATTTTGAATGCGATTGCCAATTGAGAATTTTAAATATGACTGTCGATTAGAAAATGCGAAGAAACAGATTGGGGAAGATCCATTACTGAATTTGAATGGGGATATCGCCAAATTAGGCAGTTACAGCCAAGTTGGCTTTATTTATGGTGACTTATTTTGGTCGCTAAATTTGGCGATAATTCACGTAACTGCGCCAAGTTTTGCGATAACTTGGCGCTAACGTACATGAATACATAGTTTTATGCTTATGACTGAGAAACCGGTTACAACAATGAAAGATAATTTGGGTGAAATCCTTCATTTTATTGGTTTTTGCTGAATTACTAAAAAACTACTCAACAAATTTCGATTAAACGGAAGTGGTACCAATTCGAGAGTATCCTCTTTCAATTAAAACAAAAATCACATAAATCGGACAAAAAGTTCCGGAGCAATCGGTGAACATACATAAAAAAAAAAAAAAAAAAAAAAAAAACATACATACGCGTCGAATTGATAACCTCCTCCTTTTTGAAGTCGGTAAAAATAGATAATATTTGCTTAAATAAAATGGGTAATATTCGTTGATCTGAGTTCGAGTTTATAAATATCACATGCTTTCGGAATTACGGCGAAAAACATTTTAAAAAGTATGAAATTATTTTACAATATGTATGTGTGGCAGAAATTCACACTGAAATTTAAGTATTCGATTCCATTTTTAAAATATTAACTGATATCTATATAAGTTACAATTGAATATGAAAATGTACTCAAAAAATGATCTCTTTCACCTAAAAAAACACCATTTGTGAGAACATCTTCAAGTTAATATCACGCTTATGCATTTTTGGCTTAAAATCACATTGTTTGGCGACAAAAAAAAAAAAAATAAATAAATAAAAATTGTAAAGAAACAAATAGTAATTACACATGTGACTCACAATTACATCTGCTTGTTTCTTCTATAAGTCACGTGATATGACAATTAGATATAAAAAAAGGGAAAAGAACAGAACAGAAAGAAAATGTCGTTAAAATTTCATCTAATCAAATTTTCAGATTCGTTTCCATATCTAACGAAAGCGATAAAGAGCCAAATATTGCGTATCAAGTGTAATATTTCTTATTAAATTAATTTTTAAGCATTACAAATATTTCTTTCAGGTTTTGATTAAATGTTTCCGTTTTTTAATATTATCACTCATTAAAACGGATTTTATTCTTCTTTTTTTCTTTTTTTTTCATTTAAATAAAATTAGTAACAGTTTTTCTTTTATTTTTCGAGGTTTAATAGCCGTTTCAATTTTTTTTTTAATCAACGATGAATTTCGCCAAGAAATAAAATGGTAACCTTATCGCCCAAAATAACAGAATTTTCCGTCATAATTCTAAAACTAATACAGGTAGAATAATGTGTTATAGATTAAAACCTTCTCTGAAACAATACCTATCTAACGGTATAGGTTCCGTAAAAATCCATGCAGTAGAACTCGAAATCTAGGCGTTCGGAACGAAATTTCCGTTTGGATTTTATATATATAATAGATAATAGAATAGATTTTATATATATATATAATAGAATAGATAATAGATTATGTGTTATGAACTATCTCAAAGTTTAAAACAGATCGCATTGTTAGATTTCCTAATTTTAACAATATCGCGTTATGTTAGTTCCACATTCCACCACCAGGGAGCGCACTCTATTCTTAACGAAAGCGTATCTGAACGAAACTCCTTCATGCAACCTTTCCGTAGATACATGAATCGGGAGGATGGCGGTCTTAACCAATAATTTAAGATAATTGCTGAAATTACTACGAAAAATATTTTAAAGGGGCTCTACGCGGGCCCCTAATAGAGTTAGAGGAAATCGGAAGACGGCAAAATAATCACGGGGAAAAGTTTGCTTGGGTGCCTCGGAGCTACTTTTGGCGCGAGATCTAAGCTCTACGACCAATAGGAGCCCAGATATTTAAGGAAATATGAAGTAGCAAAGTCCAAATTAATAGAATTTTCCGTAATAATTCTATAACTAATCTAGGTAGAATGGTGTGTTATAGCTTAAAACCTTCCCTGGAACGATACCTATCTAACGGTATAGGTTCCGTAAAAATCCATGCGGTAGAACTCGAAATCTCGGCGTTCGGAACGAAATTTCCGTTTGGATTTTATATATATAACTAGTAAGGTAGCCAGTCAAAAATGACGGAAATTTAGATATATAGATATATACAACTCATGTGCAAGAATATGATTTTTATCGCTTGTTTCGCAGTGATAGATGAAAATAACACATTTTAAGAAAGAAACTCATTTATGAAAAATTGTGTACAGTAGAAGACCACTAATCTGCACAGTTTGGTTCCAAGTGTTATGCAGATTTGAGGCGTTTTGCGGTCATGTCAATTCAATCTTTGTTTACATTTTTTTAAATTCGTATATTGGACAATTTAGATTGTTAAGCCTTAAAAATAAATAAATTACACACTTGAAGTAAGGTAAAAACTATTAAATTATCGTATATGATTTCAGGAAATGATATTATATGTGTGTGCTTCACGATCTTGGTTACGACATTGTCGAAATTGGCTGCAACTTGTCATAATCCTAATAGTGTGGGCCGCTATAACAAAAAAGTAACCAGTTTTTAGGAAAATTTCTGATATAAAGTAGTTTTCAAAAACTTGTGTAAAATTGCAGGCAGTTCTCATGTTATGTCAGTCCTAACAATAATATTTCTAACACTGAAGAGTTTCCATGTATATGTGGAATTTAGAAAAGCTTCTCCAAAACAAAGGTCCTGAAATGACATTTTAATTTCTCTAATTTCAAAGTTTAATCGGGCCCTGGATGTTGTTTACTGAAATCTAATAAATACAGTTATTTTGAATATTACAACAGAATTAAACAGTTAAACTTATTTAACTTAAACCCGCTGTTACTTCCCGCTGTTATTTTTTACTATTAAGAAAGAAAATTAGGTACTTCTTAGCTATCCCGTTGACCAATTTCGCCAAATTATATAAATCGCCAAACCAATCGCCAAATTATACACATTGACATAATTTTTTATTTTAAATAACGAAAGAACAAATAAATTAGCAAAACATTAATAAAAATATAAATAAAACGTCGAATTAATGGTTTTATTGGCCATAATTGACATTTAATCTTACAATTAATTAATTAATGGCAACCATTATTGGCAATTAATCTTGCAATTCGGCGACAGTAATTTGGTCGACGGGATAACTAAGAAGTACCGAAAATTATTTAAATTTTTCAAATCATGCATTTATAATTTTTTTCCGTCTTTAATAACTAAATAATGAAAAAATATGCTTTTGTTCTGAGCTCATAAATATGACAATAAAATAATGTAACTAAGAGACATTGCAAAATTAAATTTTTGTGATTTCAAATCATAAACAAACGATACCGCCACCATTTTACCTACTATGACGTCATTAGAATATTGTCCATTGATTGTTGGAGACTTACTTTGTGTATGATTAAATATTGAATGATTCAATATTTTTTACGTTTCACGATGAATGAATCACTTGTGTTTGTATAGGTTTATGGAATGAGATATTAAGCTGTGAACCTAATTTCAACTGAAATTATCCAAGGATATATGTATTTTTAATTGAAATTAAAAAGAATGCTTTGATCTCGAAATAAAAAGTTTTAGTTTGTATAATTGGTTATTTCTGTTAATTATTTATTTAGGTAATTTCCCCTTATAGAGCGTTTTTAAAAAAAGCTTAACGCAATTCGGGCATCAGAAAGTGAGATATGTTGCCAAAATATATAAACAGCTATGAAAACAAATCTAATGAACCTTTATTTTTGTTTATATATGCACTTATATACATAGAAAAAATCGTTTCTAAATATATATAATATTTTTTTATATACAAATTACGGCACAGATTTCAGATATGAACCGGGATACCTAGCTGGCGCCAATATGGTGTTATTTTGCCTGCTATGGTAACCGGCTATTATTTTTTACTTATTAATAAATTGTTTATTTACTTTTAATTTCTGTTTTTAATTATATAAACTGTTTTGTTCTATAGTTATTATTCAAACTTTTATTTATTTATAGTTATTTCTCTTTCAAAATGATAGCAAATAATTTAAAAATATATAAGTAACTGGTATTCGAAAGCGAGATTTCTGCCAAATTGGCGTCAGAGAAAAACATGCCAACTCCGATGCGTATATGACATCTGTGCAAAAATTACTTCTGTTTCTTTATAAAAATGGGTAGATAGCTTTTTATATATTAAATAAATTGCATACATATGGAAAAAATTACTTGTGAGTATGAAGCAGTAAATAGGTTGTCAGAAAATACATTGGCAAACTTCTTTCTCTCCAAGAAACTTTTCTCCGAAGTATTGTACATAAACAATGATTGCTAGAAATGCATTTTTAATTATGATATGCGCTTTTATGTTTCACTACATTTATGCATACTATACTGTGTGTATAAATGCTACAGTTCATATGCAGGGCTACACAAAAGAATTCGTAAGGGTTACTGAGTATGAGAGTAAATTGCTTAAAGGTGGTTTTTAAAGGAGTTATGCATTTTTACGCTGAACTGCATTTAGTTTACTAAGAAATGTTTGTAGAATATAGATAAAATCATATACAGGTTCACGCAAAGAATTGGATACATAACCGTCTCTGGATGATAATATCTGGAAATGTGATTTCAGTAGTTTTAAGAGTAGTTTAAATTAAATTTTGGCTAAATAGTGGCATGTAATAACGATACTATTGGCTATGGACGGTAACTGCTGAAATCAATTTTTAAAATTTTTTATGCGTCTTCTAAAATGTTTACTTAGTTATCGTATTTCCCTTATTTTCCCAAATAACGAAGTTTTGTTAAAGCATTCAGGATGTGTTGGAAAGTGTTTCATATTCTATGCTCAACGCATGATTTTTCTTTCTTCTTTAGTCTTCTTTTGAATTTATTTTATTCTTAATTTTTTAGTCTTATACTGCTTTATAGAAACTTTGGCACAGTTGTGATATACGCCAATTTGGCGAAAACATCAACAGTATAAACAACAACATCCGGGTTACCATATCAAGCAAAATAACGACACTTTGGCGCCAGTTAAGTACCCGTTGTGTATATGGCATTGGCGTCAGAAAAAAATCGCGCCAATATGGGGCGTATATGACATCTGTGCCGAAACTTTAATATTTAATGTTTAAACTCTTCGCTCCAACCCCTTTGCATATAGTACAAACTGTAACACAGCTAGCGCAAAATAATAGACAGTTTGGTACTTTTCCACTGTAGGGGCTTTGACGTTTTTTATTTTTAAAGCTTGGTGTAATTTTGGCATTAGAAAGTGAGATTTGGGTACTATTCCGTTATACGGATACCATTGTCGCCAAGCGTAATAGTGGGCGCAAAATGAAAATCACTTGAATTGAAGCATTTGAAAAATAAAAGAAAAAACATGTCGATACTAAAGTGAGTATTTAAAAAATATAACATTTGAAAACTCCAGACTTTTACGAACTATTTCATTAAATCACAAATATATACTTAAAATAAGTGAACAAATAAGTGTTATAAAATAAAGCAATAAAATAAAACTCATATTAAACTGTTAGCATAAAATTACAAATATCTTTTTGCACTTTGAAATAATTGGCGCATTAGCATACATTTTGGCATGGTGTCCGTATAACGGGAAAATATCGAGATTTGTTGTCAAATCATATAAACAGCTATGAAAACAAACTTGATGAGCGTTGTTGTTTGTTTTATATGTTTATTTTATATGTATATTATTGATGTTTTTATGTACAAATTACATCTGTTTCTCTATAAAATTAGAGAAACGGCTTTTTATGTTAAATAAATCGCATAAATATCGAAAAATATGCGTGTGTATATAAAATGAAACAGTGGATAGGTTCCTGGAAAATATGTTGCCAAATTTCCTTTTTCGCCAAGGCACCTATACTGGAAAAGTACCTAAAGCACATTAAAATCGCACAGTTAGGAGCTCACACAGTACAGCGTCGTCTATTGGCGGTTATTTTATTAGTAGCATCGGGAGGAAGATGTAAAGATGTACTTTAAATTCCCACTCATAAAGTTTGAAAAAATATCTTAAAAGAGCGGAGTTTAAATTAAATTTCGGAGACCTCCTTTATGAAAGATTAATGGCTTTAAATGGGAATTTCGCCAAATTAGCCAGCTGTCACAAAGTTGGCTAACATTTGGCGCTACTGTGGTAACCCTGCATTAGTATTTTTTAACTACTCATTTCAATGAGGCGGTCCTACCGGAATCGTGAGGGACACACAGAGACTTGGATTTTATATAAATAGATAGATGGTTGTGCATTCCAATTTAAGCAAAAATATAACTATGCACATATGCCTGCAATGTATCAGAAGTCTTTCAAAATTAACTTAATTGGTCATATTGTTTTCAAATACTCCTGGTGTGAAGGATATTTCCTTCCCATATTCTATTAATACATTTTTTCCTTTACTCCCCCCCTTTTTAAAATAAGGGTATTTTAGTAAATTCCTATATTTTAAATCTGTCTTAAAATCATAAATTTATTTTCATCGCTCTTTTCCTTTAGAAATACATTCTCGTTTCACACTCTTAATTCTCAAAAAACCGCAAAGAGCAGTCGTATATGAAATGAGGCATGCTACTTTTATCTCGCATAGAAACAACTTACAGTACACTTGCATGCTTAATTTGGTTGCTATGCGGGATCTTTCTCATGCCTCCTTTCTTTATTTTTTTTTATTGGGTCACTACATCTGCATCTTTCCTTTCCAACGTATAAATTCTTATCATAAATTTTGTCTGCAATATCTTATTTTTAATTGCAATGCCTTCAAACGGCTCGCTTCGCCTATTCCCATGATTTGGCAAACCCCCTGTAAAATGCGGCTTTGTGGTTTTCGGTTCCCCACATTTTCTCGATTATCCGTTGGCGTTAATATTTCACATGTTGCCCTTTTACCCTTCTCATTGACAATACATTAACGGTTTTGAACACATGTCTCATTTCAATGGAATTCTCGCCAGACTTCTACTGTCTTACTAGTTTTGTAAATTACTGCTCGCCAATAATTGAATGCTCTAAAATGTGATTATGAAATTATATTCTCTTCCTGATCGTGTATCTGTAAGGATAAAATGCAGATCGTCCCCTCTCCAGCACCGGCTACGTTGCCGTTGCCGCCGGAAAACCTCGATTTGTGCGGACCTGGATAATAAAGAACCTACTGTTTACACCTGGGATTCCTATTTACTGATTGTGCGTCGTTGTTTTAACTCAAAACTGGTCACATATCTTTCAGCATACTAAAATGTGAATTTTATGATACTCCAAGAATCATCGATGCAAGGTAAAATCCTATTAACCTGTTTCAAACATACCAGTAAAGACGAAAAAGCCATTATATGACTTCGTGCATCCCGGACTTATCGAGGTTGTTGCTGGGGAGAGGCAAATGATATTTCATGCATGTTAGTATACACAGATATTCATAGACTAAAATTATTTTTTATAAAAAAAAAATTGCAATTCCAGTTTCAAGCGAAGAAATCTCTCGATCCTGTATACTGATTTAATGGAGCTGAACCCCTGCGCTGATTATAAAAATACTGCTTGACCGGAATCTTAAAAAAAAATGTACTTTGAAAATATCGTACGATATCCAGCGCTCCTACGACGCACGGACGAGGAGATGGTTCTACCGACAAACTCAGTGCACAACAGGCGGTAGTTGACCGTTACTTATTACCGCATGGATACGCCTTTTTGACCGGCAAAGGAGAAAAAAAGAAAAAAAAACTGTATTTCAACGCTCAGAGCTTCGGAAGTGACGCGCACAATGCTTGCTTTTGGTGAGCTCTGTGTGCGCTTTTCGTGATGGAAACAAGAATTTTTGTTTTCCTTCTTTTTCACGCAAACTGTCAAAAGTGCCAACTATTTTCCTCAATCATGGTGAACATATTTTTTTAGAAAAAAATGACAGTATATTTTGAATGAAAGTAGAAATATGTTTTGCGGACCTGCCCCGATACAAAAAAAAAAAAAAAAAAAGACTATAAAATATTACTATTAATATTTTTTCGTATGACGGAACTTTTTTTTTCCTTTTCTTCCAACTTTTTTATTATTTTCTTGTGTTTCACAGAGGTAAGTCAGTATTAATTGGAACTTGGGAATTTTTTTCACATTCCTTTGAATAAATTTCTTGTGCGGTATGAACATTTTTAAATATCAATATAAACTATTGATAAAAATGAAAATATTTCTCCACATTATATATTTTAGTTATACATGTTTTTATTTAGACAGACGTCTTTATCTTAAATATAATGCTGTTCAATATTTTCTTTTCAACAACTGGCTTTCAAGATATTCAGTTATATGATATTTTTAGGAGAAAAGGCTGTTGATTATATTTTTGATGTGTCATTCGGTTGTAAAATGTTTTTCTTCTTCTGTAAGAAAATATTACGTACTAGGTATTTTTGATACACAGAGGAAGAAAGTTTATCTTTACATAATTTTTTTTCTTTCGCTTCTGCTCACTTTTACATAAAGAAAAGAACTAAGAGTTTTTAATAATATCTAGTTATAATGAGGATATAAGATAAATAAATTTAATTCCTCATGGCTTGAAACATAATTAAACGGTAAGACTTCAGTTTGTTTTAAATTTTCATTCATTTTTAGAGTTATTTAGGTTTTAATATTTATCTATGATGCTCTATAGATTTCATTTTAATGATGTGGTATGATATATATACATATATATAAAAGGAAAAACATTTACCTTCATTTCAATTAGTATCTGGTTTAAGATTGTTTTAAGATTGTAAATGTGACACACACATCGAGGCAATTTACAAATAATTTTATTGTTTTACGGCAGTGAATTGCATCCAAATTGGGACTATTATATAAATGGAGAAAGTAATAATAATGCTGGTACATTAATTACTTTTTCGTTTCGCAATTCTTTTAATCGATTGTGTCTGTCACATTACATTTTATTTAAAACTTTTTTAAAAGCAATATTTGGGTAATTTGTATTTTTTTGAGTAATTTGTATTTTGTTTTTTGAGTAATTATGCATCACTACCATATTTTAAATATTTTTTAAGTAACACAGTTTCTATTTTCTCATAAAAATAAAAATAGAGAGAGAGAGTTGCTAGATTAGAAAGTTAACCTTAAAATTATGGGAAATCACTGCTATGCTTAGATGTCTGCACAATAATGAATGCAGAGGATAGAAGAAAACATGATCTTACAGGCATCTTTCATTATATTTACATATATTTTATTAGTATAATTTTTGTTTTTTTTCCTCAAAAGAAAAGGAAAAGTAAAAGAGAAAAACTTCTAAATAAATGATACTGTGTGTTTTCGTTTACGTTTATACAGGTAATCAAGTTTATATATTTTTTTATTATAATTTATGTGTATATATGATATATATATATATATATATATATATTAATTATTGATAAGGTACAATATTCAACAATTCGTACATCACGTTGTACCATTATATTGAAATATCTTATGTATTGCACTGGTACAATTTGGAGAAATACTGAATGAGGCAACTAAACTAAGTTTTTGTTTACTTATAGTAAACTTTTCACTTGATGTTTTTTTTTATTACTAAATTTTTAAGACAGTACATAGTTTACATTTTACAATACTTTCGTAACTACATAACATTTACATATTTCAAAATCTTATGTGTAATATCTAAGAGCCCTGCTTGATATTTTATTTCAACCTGTCCTCTTAAGTGTTTTAATGCATGATCGAGTCATCATTGATACAGATTATAATATGAGAAAAAGTAATTTCGGTTCT
Organism: Maratus speciosus; assembly: GCA_963932465.1. Lineage (NCBI taxonomy): Eukaryota > Metazoa > Arthropoda > Arachnida > Araneae > Salticidae > Maratus > Maratus speciosus. Next base: position 349,603,500 of record OZ010788.1, on the reverse strand, counting down.
TTTTCTTCGTTTTAAAAATTGATAGCAGTATCAGTAAACATTTAAAATCAATTGTATGCCGCTTTTTTACATACCTTCACACATTTCTTGTTGTAAAATCACAGTTTTTGTTTATAATTAATTTTTTTTTCTAGTTACTTTGGGTTTATCTAGCATTGTGCTATTTTCTAGAGATAGCATGATGTCATATTTTTTTTTCTTTCCTCATTTTTGTACGTTTGCAAGATGGCCATTTGTCTGTGCAAAAACGGGGAATTTTTTTTAATTTCATTTACAGATTTCATAAAATCATATATTATTTTTAGGTATATCATTATTCCACATTTTTTTTTAGTTTATCAGTTTTTTTTTAGTTTTGTTTTTTTATGTTGGGTACTACTATGTTTATTTAATAGACATGACATTAAGAAAAAAAAGCTACACTACTTCGCGCTTTTCACATTACTACTATATGCGCATATAAATTCATAATAAGTTCACTGTAGAAATTGTTTACAACGCTTGTACATACTTGTTGTGGTTTTATATTCGACCTGGCTTTACATGCATACACATATTTACACTTCATTTTGACAAGAATTATTTTGCCTATAGTTCAAAGTTAACACTCGCCATGGTTGGATTTAATCATGATTTTATGTGCTTCTCGTAATTTTTTTTACATACTTGCTCACGGTTTGTGTACATTGTCATTAAGATAGAAAGTGGCAGTTCTATTTGATTTGGCAATTTTTTTTTCTTCTAGTTAAATTTTTTTTAAAGTATTTATTTTACTTACATTTCATACACTTTTAAAGACACTGCTTGCACGTGCGTTCAGTATTTTGTCACATGAAATAACTCAGATGTTGTACATTACGTTTCACATACATTTTGCATTACTGATAGAATTTGATTGTTTGGACGCGGATGGTGACTCGATGCATGTTATTTTTCCCCCCTCATGAAATGTAACAGGATATCTTTAAAAATTGACATTTTGGTGTATAAAATTATTGTGATAAATTATTTTCACTGGTTCGATACATTTTTTTATGTAGACATTAGAATTGGCATCATTATTGCAACAGTTACACTTTTCTTCTATTTTAAAATTTTTATATGAAACTTGCTATTTTTTTTCTTACACGTAATCTGTTATAGATAAATACACTTTCTAGCGTTTCTTGTGATCACTACTTAGAGCTAAAAAATTTTTATTTTTATTTTTTTTTACATTTATCACGTTTGTTTTAACATGATTCTAGCCTAAACATAAAGTGTATAGAAGCCTATCAAGTTTTACAGTTTTGTATTTTAATTTTATAAATTTTTGTCACAGCACATTGAGCAAGATTTTTGTGCGCAATCACTTAAATTTCTTTTAGCCCTTTGCTAACGATCTATTCGACTGTATATTATTTTTTTTTCAACACAATACAAGTAGTTCATGTGAGTTCTTACATATTTGTTCATGCGTATATTTACACAATTTTGTTCATGTGAGATTACAATTAGTTCATGAGTATATTTACACAATTTTGTTCATGTGAGATTACACTTAGTTCATGAGTATATTTACACAATTTTGTTCATGTGAGATTACAATTAGTTCATGAGTATATTTACACAATTTTGTTCATGTGAGATTACACTTAGTTCATGAGTATATTTACACAATTTTGTTCATGTGAGATTACACTTAGTTCATGAGTATATTTACACAATTTTGTTCATGTGAGATTACACTTAGTTCATGAGTATATTTACACAATTTTGTTCATGTGAGATTACACTTAGTTCATGAGTATATTTACACAATTTTGTTCATGTGAGATTACACTTAGTTCATGAGTTTATTTACACAATTCTTGTTCATGTGAGATTACAAGTTCATAGCGTATAACACTTTAGTTCATAGTGAATAACACATTAGTTCATTGTGGCTGGTTCAGAGTTTAACCAGACAGTCTACACACAATACAAGTAGTTCATAGATTATAACACATTAGTTCATTGTGGCTGGTTTGGAGGTTAGAAGGTGTCTCTTCACGCATATACTGTCGGTTTAGTCTGTTGGCAGCCTATTTTTGAGTCATGATACAAGTTAATAATTATTATGACATGCAGTATGATTCTATTGCTATCCTGCCTTTTATTTTTTTAAAATTAAATAGAGCTTGTTTGTTTCTTTATAAAAAAAATTTTCCTTTAATTTTGTTTTTTTCCACAGTATCGCGATAGCCCTGCTTAGCATGCGACAAGTTCAAAGTTTTTTTTACAACGGTGTTTGATTTTACAAATGTTCTACTTCTTCACTGTGGCAGCATGCTACGCGAATGAGATTGTTATCTGTGGATGACAGTTGTATAGGAATACACATTTTTTCTATAGCATCAATTACTTTCCTTGTGGTACAAGGCAATTGATGTGAATATGGGTTTCCTTCTCACGATTTTTTTTCTATTGCACAATGCACAGGTGTACATTTTTTCTCCCTTGCACTCTATTACAGACATGCAGCCTTCTCCTGGTAACAGTTATATCTTCAAGAGATGTTAATTGAGGCTGCGCTCGCACATACACAATGCCTTTCTCTTATGTATCATCTGTTGTACATGTGTCATTCATATTAAATTTCATAATTTTTTTCATACATTTTCATTTGTATGGCTACATGATAGGTTAAGTTACACTTTTTTTGTTTTAAGGTATAGAAGTAAAAACTTATTACATTACAGGTTATTTTATAGTAAATAGATTTCCAACAATACACATACACATTTTATTCAATCAGTCAGGGCAGTGACTACCTGCAATCTTCAACAATTAATAGTGCCTCTTTTCTCATTTCTCATTTTTCTCTCCTTCTATTGTCATTACCATCACTCTTATAAAAGGTGAGTTAAAGGTACAGTGCCTAACACTTCCAGTTTTTTTATTACCTATACTTAAGTGTTATTTTGTCTTTATTTACATATCATGTCTCAGAATTGTATTTGAAGTTGGAGTATAACCAACTGGTATAGCAATTACAAGAATTGCTTTTTATTTGAATATTGATTTCAAATTTTATAAAATTATGATCTTCTGGAATTTGATTTAACAAAAAAAAAAAAAAAAAAAAAAAAAAAAAAAAAAAAAAAAAAAAAATGTGTGCACACTTATTTACAGCTATCCAGAAGTCGGACTGAGCTCAGGTAATTGTCATTGAAAATTTATTGGTACCAATTTTTCTAAGGCATGCTTGCATGCATGCGAAATGGAGACATGATATATATATATATGCTTTGTTTACTCATTTTACAATTTATAACGTAAATAATATTACGCCAGGTCCCTACAGAAAATAATTTACTGTATTTTTATATGTAATGTATTTGAGATGAGACATGGGTTATTTTTCTTTTGCTACCGCTGTTCGCGTTAGTCATTTTCTGATAACGGGGAGATATATGTGAAGGTTATTTCCTTCCCATATTCTAATAATACATTTTTTCCTTTACTCCCCCCCTCTTTTTAAAATAAGGGTATTTTAGTAAATTCCTATATTTTAAATCTGTCTTAAAATAATAAATTTATTTTCATCGCTCTTTTCCTTTAGAAATACATTCTCGTTTCACACTCTTAATTCTCAAAAAACCGCAAAGAGCAGTCGTATATGAAATGAGGCATGCTACTTTTATCTCGCATAGAAACAACTTACAGTACACTTGCATGCTTAATTTGGTTGCTATGCGGGATCTTTCTCATGCCTCCTTTCTTTATTTTTTTTATTGGGTCACTACATCTGCATTTTTCCTTTCTAACGTATAAATTCTTATCATAAATTTTGTCTGCAATATTTTATTTTTAATTGCAATGCCTTCAAACGGCTAGCCGCGACTATTCCCATGATTTGGCAAACCCCCTGTAAAATGCGGCTTTGTGGTTTTCGGTTCCCCACATTTTCTCGGTTATCCGTTGGCGTTAATATTTCACATGTTGCCCTTTTACCCTTCTCATTGACAATACATTAACGGTTTTGAACACATGTCTCATTTCAATGGAATTCTCGCCAGATTTCTACTGGCTTACTAGTTTTGTAAATTACTGTTCGCCAATAATTGAATGCTCTAAAATGTGATTATGAAATTATATTCTCTTCCTGATCGTGTAAGGATAAAATGCAGATCGTCCCCTCTCCAGCACCGGCTATGTTGCCGTTGCCGCCGGTAAACCTCGATTTGTGCGGACCTGGATAATAAAGAACCTACTGTTTACACCTGGGATTCTTATTTACTGATTGTGCGTCGTTGTTTTAACTCAAAACTGGTCACATACCTTTCAGCATACTAAAATGTGAATGTTATGATACTCCAAGAATCATCGATGCAAGGTAAAATCCAATTAACCTGTTTCAAACATACCAGTAAAGACGAAAAAGCCATTATACCTGGTATACACGCTGTAGATTTATTTTGTGCCATTGTATTATGATATATGTGGAATGAAGTGCGTGCTAAAAAAGCAATTTTAAGGAATACTGCTTATTTTGTCAAAATTGTTCATGAAAAAACAAACGCAAGCATACTTCATATATTAAATGGAGAAATAAAGCAATAATGTCTCATTACTTTGCGAGAAAATACTAACAGCGAAGGGCATTCAACAAATACAATTTGTTAAAACCAAGAAAAATGACATTATCTACTACTAACCATACACTAACATCATTCGTGCAAAGAATTTGTGTTTCATTAAGTAAATAATGAGACAAGAGAAGTTGCAAGTAATATTATTGATAATGAAGACAATGATTTATTCTGTTCAGTAGCAGAAGCTGAGAAGTTGCTATGTGGTTATACTGAGTGATTCTAAAATATGATGATTTAAAGATTCGTGGTTTTACTATTGAAGTGGTTATTGAACCTGATGACCGCAATATTTGGCAAAATAGAATCAAATTGTGGCTAACATTCATGCTCTCAGATTGATAAGCTCTCGAGGATTTTACAAACTCTAATTAATTTTAGAATTTTTTTTACATTTTTTTATGTTATTTTAAATTGTAACCATCATTAAAAGTTTTTTCTATAGAAAAGTAATTTTTTAAAACTTATTTTAATTATTTTGTTTAGTATTTAAACTGAGTTTTGGGGAAAATTCCTTTATGTACAAAATGAGTAACACTTAGCCTTTTGCAAAATCAAGTGTAACTAATTCATGTGTTATCTGATGAGTTCAATGATTAGTACTTTTTAAAAAGATATAATTACTTTGCTATATTCTGTAAATTTTACTTCTATAGTCTCGTATAATTCACAGAATTTCTGTGTCAAACACAATTTTTTAAAATTGCATTTTTTTATGGTCACAAGGGTAACAAAATTTTCATTCATTATCTAGGCAAGTAAAATGCTTTTTTTAGAAATTGCATATGGTTTATAAGAGTAGAGCACATGTATTTTTAATTGGTTGCATTAAATTTATCCTAAATATATTTTGTATTGAAAGAATTGGAAATATTTATGGAAATTAGATCTGACAGTCACAAGAGTAACAATGGGCGTTCCATATACAGTAATTTCTTTTTACTGCAAACACTACCATTAATTAAAAATATAACTCCATTTTACGTGAAATGATAAATAATGTTACTGCACTATAGTATACCGAATTTACAATCCTATTTCTAACATGATAAAATAAAAAATGCCATTTAAAATAATTTGTGGTTTTTGTCATTACAGCTGCAGTATTTATCTTAATGTGAAAGCAAGATTTAATGAAATTTTATTAGGCATTCGGTAATTACGGAGACATGAATTTGACGTTTGCGAGATCTTGAAAAACTTTATCTAATCAATAAAACGTGTCATGGAAACATAAATGAATTTTTATAATTATTTAGTTAGCTTAAACGAATTTAAATGTGTTTTAAAGATTTAGACGGAATAACTAATGATGCATAATATTAAATTAGATGATTATAAAATGTGTTCACTCAAATGCGTTATCAGGAATGTAATTTGATTTATTTAATGGAATTTCGCTTTGAAGAAATGCCATTTAAACTTTCTTCAGTAATTTAAGTGATATTTATTCAGTTATTTCAATTAATATACAAATTGAACTCTAGATTAATGAAATAATTTATTTAGTTTTATTTTGAGTATTCACAAAAAATATATATTTAACATAATCATATATAATAGATTGCAAGTTGAGAGAGTGTGTTATTACATTAAAATATACAGCCTTTATTACAGCCAGCAACATGCTATGATTTGTCTTAAATTGGAAACAAATAATTTTATTCTTATTATAAATTCTCTGTTGTTTTATCATTGCTTGCAAAGTACATCAAAAGTACTTTTCAGACATGATTTTCTGTAATCGTTATTATTTCTACTTAAATTATAAATTTTCTCATATGGTACAGTCGTGGAAAAAAAAAAGTAAACACCCCCTACTATCTCTGCAACAAATTATTGTAGAAAAAAGTTGCAAGTACTAACGAATGATTGAAAATAAAGCCTACTTTTAAATGATGTACACAGAATTTGCTTAGGGAGCAATCTATGTATCAAAACGAACCCAAACTTTGTATTTTTGTTTTATACGAATACCGTAGTTTGAAACCATAAATAGATTCTGCACTCTTCAGTTAGCCTAAATCCAAATTTTCATGAAGTTAGTATGCTTAGTTTCCGAGAATTATTCCAAAATGGGCCTATATAAGGTGTTGTATCCAAATTGAATACTCGATTGTTGAAAAGTTACAAAATGACTATGCCACTTCTATCAATTTATTATTTATTGCCAATATAAAAATATCACTCTTTTAATGTGTCTTCACTATCACCAGCCCAAATGTTTCAAATAAAATGAGTAAAATATAAAACGTCATTTTGACGTTTTTTAATCTTAAGGCTGTTTTTTGCTCAACAAGCGCAAAACGTTTTGACACATTTACAAATTTATTTTTTAACGGAGAGATGTGAAATTTGAAGGTCTGACTATGGGAGCGTTTTGGAATCGAATTGTGATTTCAATTTTTTGATAAATAAATTACCTATTAATTTATAAGCGATTTTGATCACATGACAAGATGTTTTTCTTGCTTAGCTGACTGTTTTTTCTGCTTTCTTTGGGAACTTCGGTTCAAAACCTAAACTTTGATACTATTTTCTGAAAGATCTATTGTGTTTACAAAAAAAAAACAAAAAAAAACGGGAAAAACATTTTGATTACATAGTTTCTGAACAACAACACCTGCTAGTTTCATGCATTTCCGAACAAAAATAAATTAAAGCTTATGTCTTAAAATTGCCCTTTAGTATTTGAGAACAGCATTAATTAGAAAACTACTTGGAAGAAAAATTTGAAATTGAAAATTTGCATAAAATAGGACATAATGTATATAAATGTACAATTTTTTTTTTGTTGCAATTAATATTTTTTTTTCGAATATTAATTTCATAATGCATAGTTCATATTATAATTTTTTTTAATTACAGATTCAGTGTATTTATGTTTGGGTTTTTAGTATGATAATTAAACAAAAAAATATCACATTAGGTTTATAATTTCAGGAGATAGCAATAAAAATATGAAAATGCAATTTAACATTAGAAGCTCTAAATTTTGAATGTTTATAATTCAAAAACTAATCATCCAAATGACTTGAAATTTCCTTTCTAGTCATAGTTTGAACCGAAGATTTAAAATATATTGTCCAATTTGGGTGTTGCCATTGAAAAAGCAATGTTTGGTCTGATTTTGATTTGTAGATACCCCCCCCCCCAAGTAAATTTTATATGCATAATTTAAAAGTGGACTTTATTTCTAATCGTTTGGTACATGTCAAGTTTTTCTATTATAATTAATCACAGAGTTAGTAGTGGTTGTTTACTTTTTTTTCCCACGACTGTACGTGTACATATTAGAATCAAACCAAAATAAGAAAATAAAAAAGTTCAAAAAGTTTCAGGAAAGTAAAATATTAAGAGTATTTTATAGAAATATAAGTAAAAGCTAGCTTTTTCAATGATAAAACAATTTAGGCAACTGAAAAACAATCAATAATTTTTAGTTCAAAAATATGTCGTATTAATTTGCCAATATATACGTTTGTGAAATATTCTATTTTAGTTAGAATAAACTATATTATATAATTAAGTTTCAATGGAATATGCTGTACAAAGGAAAATCAAAGCCCGCTCTAAATCATTCTTATATATGTGTCAGTGGGAAAATGTAATGAAAATGTACATTTGTACGAGTTGCAATTTTCCCAACTGAGATTAAAAAAAAAAAAAAAAAAAAAAAAAAAAGTGTCCGTCTTGGATTTGATTCAGTGACTTTTTGGTTTAAGTTTTCACTTCTCTACCAACTAAGCTATTCTGAGCAAATCCAGTTGACATCATTCAGCCAAAACTATTGATAAAAGTATATATCGCAGGTAATAGAAATCCAAGTAAACATAATTACACTTCATTAATGAAACACGTTATGAATAAATCATACGAATTGTAAGTTTTACAATTTTTAAGTCAAGTTAATAAAGTGCAATTACGTATTCAATGTTTACTTCGAGTTTATTTACATGCGAAATGTTCTGTTGTATATTTTAAGATACTAACTAACTAAAACTAAACTCTGTGGCTATACAATCCATGAAGGATCAGGGCCGACAGTGCTCATCTCTGCTTTCTTGACCCTGGCCCTCGAGGTGCTATGCAGCATGCGTCCCTGCCAGGTGGTCAACCTAACGCGAGACCATCGGTGTTTAGTTCCCAAGCAAGCTTGGTACTCATTTTATCGACCCCAAAGGGATGAAAGGCTGAGTGAACCTTGCCCAGTCGGGAGTCGAACTCACGACCTGCGGTAATCAATAAGGCTGGCTGGGTGAATTCTGTCCTCCAGATTTGTACGAGTAAGATCTGGTGGAAGAGCATCAGCACTAAAAAGTTGTGATTCGGATACTCGCCAGGACGATTTTAAAATCATTCGTAAAAATTACAACTCGTATAATTTATTTACCAATTGGAATAATTGTTTTAAATTAATGACGTATTTTTATTTATAATTATTATTTTTAACTTTTAGCTAGTAATAATTGTATTGCAATATAGAAACGCTTCTTACTTACGCATCTTCGGTTAATTCCATCTCATGTATTCAGAAAAGTGCTTTTCTAGATGACATTTTGAGTCACAAAATTCAACAAATATGTAAAATAAGAAAACTAGAGAACAGGAATTCTGCTTTTTCAGAATCTAGTGTCCACCCCCCAGCATTTCCATTACTTCATTTTCTTCTGATGGACTGACAGTTTCTATTATTATGAAGCAGCCATTATAAATGAAGTGTTAGGTGAAGATGAAAGAGCAGCCGTAAAAAGTTAGAACTCTGATTTTCTGGTCAGAATGAGGGGAAAAATGGCCATAATTTCTTTTTTACGGCTGCTCTTTCATCTTCACCTAACACTTCATTTATAATGGCTGTTTCATAATAATAGAAGCAACCAGTCCATCAGAAGATAATAACCTGGTTAAGCGGGATTCTACTGCAGTACAAAACATATTTCAATTTTAAGACTTAAAGCACACGTTTTATTTTATGTAAAATGACGTCATTCGCATCCGCTTAAGAATTTCCACATTTACGACCCACTTACTCTGAAACATCTACACTAAAGCATGCATAGCACATCACTATCGCGATATAATGCACAAATGCAGCAAAAAGATTCCGTCATTCAAGAAAATCGAAAAAAAAACCCGGCTATCTAATGATTCATAGATACTTACAATCTATTTATATAAAATCCAAGTGTCTGTGTGTCCCTCACGATTCCGGTAGGACCACCTCATTGAAATGAGTAATTGTTGAAAAATACTAATGCAGGGTTACCATAGTAGCGCCAAATGTTGGTCAACTTGGCAATAGCTGGCTGATTTGGTGAAATTCCCATTTAAAACTATTCATCTTTCATAAAGGAGGTCACCAAATTTTAATTTAAACTCCGCTCTTTTAAGATATTTTTTCAAAATCTATGGGTGAGAATTTAAAGTACATCTTTACATCTTCCTCCCGATGCTACTAATAAAATAACCGCCAATAGACGACGCTGTACTGTATGAGCACCTAACTGCGCGATTTTAGTGTGCTTTAGGTATTTTTCCAGTATAGGTGCGTTGGCGAAAAAGGAAATTTGGCAACATTTTCCGGGAACCTATCCAGTGCTTGATTTTATATACATACGCATTTTTTTTCGACGTTTATACGATTTATTTATACGATTAAAAAAGCCGTTTCTCTAATTTTATACAGAAAGAGATGCAATTTGTACACAAAAACATGAATAATATACATATAAAATAAACATATAAAAAAAAACGCTCATTAAGTTTGTTTTCATAGCTGTTTATATGATCTGACAACAAATCTCAATATTTTTCCGTTATACGGACACCATGCCAAAATGTATGCTGTACTTTTTCGTTATACGGACAGCATTGTCGCCAAGTGCAATAGTTGGCGCAAAATGAAAATCACGTGAATTGAAACGGCACAGATGTCATATTCGCCCCACATTGGCGCGATTTTTTTCGGTGGCCAATTTGGCGAAAACCTCAACAGCATAAACAACATAATCCGGGTTACCACATCAAGCAAAATAATGACACTTTGGCACATGTTAAGTACCTGTTGCCTGTATGATATTGGCGACAGAAAAAATCGCGCCAATATGGGGCGAATATGACATCTGTACCTTACAAACTTTTACGAACTATTTTATTAAATCACAAATATATACTTAAAATAAGTGAACAAATAACTGTTATACAATAAAGTAATAAAATAAAAAATCATATTAAATTGCTGCCATAAAATTATAAATATCTTTCAGCATTGCAGTAAACATTTCATTTTTTGAACGAAGGCGTCGCCACATAAAATCTATGAGATACGACTCTAAATGATGACGAACAGCTCCCCGATGTCTTTTATTGCGCCATTTTGCGATGCCCCATATTCTCTGAACATTTGGAGTATGACATCCAGTATTAGGGTCGACAAAATTGTATTTGTGATTTACTGTGAAATGATCATAACCAGCACTTAGCAGTTCATCTGTTTTATATCCTTTCCGGCAATCTGTATAAATAATACAAGACTTTCATCTACTTCTATATTTTTATTAGGTCCACCGATTTTTCTATTTGGTCGTGAGCATAAAGATTTGCACAAACTTCTCTCGAATAACTATTCCATTTCACTGTTGTGTTGTGGTTCATATCAAGTTGCAGATCACCAAACTCAATCGATGTCAACTCTTTGCATGATAAATATATAAACCTCAAAGCATTAAGAAAAGTCACCCGCGATCCTTTAAACCAAGTTTTTTGTCGTATTCCTACGGTTTCTTCGCATGATCGTAAACTACAACTCAATTTCGGATTTCCAGAACTCATCCATAATTTCATTTCATGATTTTTTTAACACAATCTTTTATTATGCAGAATTCCAAATTCCTGAAACAGTTTTATTACAACTTTCTCATCATCTGGTAATTGCCAAATGATAAAATCTATCTCAGCATCAGCAGTAAAAGTAAACTACAACTTTATAAAAAAAAAAGCATTTTTAATTCGATTAATAGCAGATTAAAAAGCTTTCCAAGGTTAAGGTTAAACAATAATCATCCACGTGATTCACGTTTCATAAATAACAAATCACAATGTTTCTCATGGTTTACAATAAAAATCTACGATCAGGGTTGAAATAATTGGCGCATTAGCAAACATTTTGGCATGTTGTCCGTATAACGGAAAACGTATGCTAATGCGCCAATTATTTCAAAATGCTAAAAGATATTTGTAATTTTATGCCAGCAGTTTAATATGAGTTTTATTTTATTGCTTTATTTTATAACAGTTATTTGTTCAATTATTTTAAGTATATATTTGTGATTTAATGAAATAGTTCGTAAAAGTCTGGAATTTTCAAATGTTATATTTTTTAAATGCTCACTTTAGTACGACAATATTTTTTCCTTTATTTTTCAAATGCCTCCTCAATTCACGTGATTTTCATTTTGCGCAAACTATTACGCTTGGCGACAATGGTATCCGCATAACGGAAAAGTACCCAAATCTCACTTTCTGATGCCCAAATTACACCAAACTTTTTTTAAAAAACGCCAAAGCCCCTACAGTGGAAAAGTAGCAAACTGTCTATTATTTTGCGCTATCTGTGTTATAGTTTATACTATATGCAAGGTGAGTGGAGCGAAGAGTTTAAACATTAAATATTAAAGTTTCGGCACAGATGTCATATACACGATGGGTACTTAACTGTCGCCAAAGTGTCGTTATTTTGCTTGATATGGTAACCCGGATGTTGTTGTTTATGCTGTTGATGTTTTCTCCAAATTGGCGTCGGAAAAAAAGCGCTCGGCACAGATGTCATATTCGCCCCATATTGGCGCGATTTTTTTCTGACGCCAATGTCATATACGCAATGGGTACTTAACTGGCGCCAAAGTGTCGTTATTTTGCTTCATGTGGTAACCCGGATTATGTTGTTTATGCTGTTGATGTTTTCGCCAAATTGGCAACCGAAAAAAAATCGCGCCAATATGGGGCGAATATGACATTTGTGCCAAACGCTCCAATATGGGGTATATATGACAACTTTGCCAAAGTTTCTATAAAGCAGTATAAGACTAAAAATTAAGAATAAAATAAATGCAAAATAAGACTAAAGAAGAAAGAAAAATCATGCGTTAAGCATAGAATATGAAACACTTTCCAACACATCCTGAATGCTTTAACAAAACTTCGTTATTTAGGGAAGGCACAGATGTCATATTCGCCCCATATTGGCGCGATTTTTTCCGACGCCAATTTGGCGAAAACATCAACAGCATAAACAACAACATCCGGGTTACCATATCAAGCAAAATAACGTCACTTTGGCGAGAGTTAAGTACCCGGTGTATATATGATATTGGCGCCAGAAATAAATCGCCCCAATATGGGGCGAATATGACATCTGTGCCTTAGGGAAATAAGGTAAATAAGTAAACATTTTAGAAAACGCATAATTATTTTTAAAAATTGATTTCAGCAGTTACCGTCTATAGCCCATAGTAACGTTATTACATGCCACTATTTAACTAACATTTTATTTAAACTACTTTTAAAGCTACTGAAATCATATTTCCAGATATTATCTTCCATAGACGGTTATGTATCCAATTCTTTGCGTGATCCTGTATATCATTTTATCTATATTCTACAAACATTTCGGAACAGATGTCATATTCGCCCCATATTGGCGCGATTTTTTTTTTGTCGCCAATATCATATAGGCAACAGGTACTTAACTTGCGCCAAAGTGCTTGATGTGGTAACCCGGATTATGTTGTTTATGCTGTTGATGTTTTCGCCAAATTGGCAACCGAAAAAAATCGCGCCAATATGGGGCGAATATGACATCTGTACCAACATTTCTTAGTAATCTAAATGCAGTTCAGCGTAAAACTGCATAACTCCTTTAAAAACCACCTTTAAGCAATTTATTCTCATTCTCAGTAACCCTTACGAATTCTTTTGTGTAGCCCTGCATATGAACTGTAGCATTTATACACACGGTATAGTATGCATAAATGTAGTGAAACATAAAAGCGCATATCATAATTAAAAATGCATTTCTAGCAATCATTGCTTATGTACGTACAATACTGTGGAGACAAGTTTCTTGGCGAGAAAGAAGTTTGCCAACGTATTTTCTGGCAACCTATTTACTGCTTCATACTCACAAGCAATTTTTTGCACATGTATACAATTTATTTAATGTAAAAAAAAGTTATTTACCCATTTTTATAAAGAAACAGAAGTAATTTTTGCACAGATGTCATATACGCATCGGAGTTGGCGTGATTTTTCTCTGACGCCAATTCGGCAGAAATCTCGCTTTCGAATACCAGTTACTTATATATTTTTAAATTATTTGCTATCATTTTGAAAAGGAAATAACTATAAATAAATAAAAGTTTGAATAATAACTATAGAACAAAACAGTTTATATAATTTAAAAACAGAAAATAAAAGTAAATAAACAATTTATTAATAAATAAAAAACAATAGCCGGCAAAATAACACCATTTTAGCGCCATAGGTATCCCGGTTCATATCTGAAATCTGTGCCGTAATTTGTATATAAAAAAAAATATATATTTAGAAACGATTTTTTTTATGTATATAAGTGCATATATAAACAAAAGTAAAAGTTCATTAGATTTGTTTTCATAGCTGTATATTTTGGCAACATATCTCACTTTCTGATGCCCGAATTACGCCAAGCTTTTTTTAAAAATGCGCTATAATGGAAAAGTACCTAAATAAATAATTAACAGAAATAACCAATTATACAAACTAAAGCTTTTTATTTCGAGATCAAAGCTTTGTTTTTTATTTCGATTAAAAATACATATATCCTTGGATAACTTTAGTTGAAATTAGGTTCACGGCTTAATATCTCATTCCATAAACCTAAACAAACACAAGTGATTCATTCATCGTGAACCGTAGAAAATATTAAATCATTGAGGTAATCATTCACAAAGTAAGTTCTCCAACAATCAATGGACAATATTCTAATGACGTCATAGTAGGTAAAATGGTGGCGGTATCATTTGTTTATGGTTTAAAATCACAAAGATTTAATTTCGCAATGTCTCTCAGTTACATTATTTTATTGTCATATTTATGAGATCAGAGCAAAAGCATATTTTTTCATTATTTAGTTATTAAAGACGGAAAAAAATGATAAATGTGCATGATTTGAAAAATTTAATAATTTTCTTTCTTAATACTAAAAAATAACATCGGGAAGTAACAGCGAGTTTAAGTTAAATAAGTTTAGTTGTTTAATTCTGTTGTAATATTCAAAATAACTGTATTTATTAGATTTCAGTAAACAACATCAGGGCCCAATTAAACTTTGACAGGACCTTTCTTTTAGAGAAGCTTTTCTAAATTCCACATATACATGGAAAGTCTTCAGTGTTAGAAATATTATTCCCAGGACTGGCATAACATGAGTACGGCCTGCAATTTTACACAAGTTTTTGAAAACTACATTATATCAGAAATTTTACTAAAAACTGGTTATTTTTTTGTTATAGAGGCCCACACTATTAGAATTATGACAAGTTGTAGCCAATTTTGCCAAAGTCGTAACCAAGATCGTGAAGCACACACATATAATACCATATAATACCATTTCATGAAATCGTATACGATAATTTAATAGTTTTTACCTTACTTCAAGTGTGGAATTTATTTATTTTTAAAGCTTAACAATCTAAATTGTCCAATATATGAATTAAAAAAAAATGTAAACAAAGACTGAATAGACATGACCGCAAAAATCCTCAAATCTGCAGAACACTTGGAACCAAACTGTGCAGATTAGTGGTCTTCTACTGTACAGAGTTTTTCATAAATGTGTTTTGTTCTTAAAATGTGTTATTTTCATCTATCACTGCGGAACAAACGAGAAAACTCATATTCTTGCACATGAGTTGTATATATCTTTATATCTAAATTTCCGTCATTTTTGACGGGCTACCTTTCTATTTAAATATAATATATAATAGCTCCATTGTTTTAACAGAAATCATTCGTTTATATATTTTTAAAGTAGCACGTATTTGAATTACATTTTCTTTCGGTTGTTACGAGAAAATGGCAACAAAAATATATAATTGCTATTTTAAAATTATTTTTCCTTTACTTTCTACAGAAATGGAGTTTTTCCGTTGCCAATATTAAGCAAATGGCTCCAAAAACTACAAAAAAATTAATATTTCAAAAATAAATGGAGATACAGTATTCAAACAAAATGCATTTAAAAGAACTTTTTTTTTAACAATACGACGGTATAAAAATTGAAAATATGCGATGCTTAGAAGTTTAAGAAATTGCTAAAGAATATTTAATCTTAATGCTTTGTTTTACGGCTAGCCTCTGTAAGGTAACGTTACTTTTTGGACACAAAATAAGCAGGGAGAAAGAAATAGCATGCCTAAAAAGCAATCATATGTGTCACTCGAAGATTATGCAGTTTTTACAACATTGTAAGAATATTGTATGCGTAAACGTTAAATACAATGAAAAAAAATTGTAAACAACATTCCACTGGAGAAAATCTATTTCTTTGAGGTCCGTTAAACAATGTCGGCAAAGTAAGTGTAACGTGACCCCTAATGAGAAAAAGGGATTTTGATATATACCATAATATATACAAAATTTCAGTTTACTTGATAAAAGCAAGAAGTAGTTGAAAACGCGTTCGTGAAAATGAATACCTATAATCAACAATGTATAAGAATTACTTTGCGCGGGTCATTAAGGAACGTTAAATAATACAATATCTATTTACTGTCTGCAAAACGTTATGTAACTCAAAAACTCGTATAAATTTTACTATACGGTTAGATGTAAAATCTCAGTTCAGTTCATTTTAAACAATTACAATTATCCCTAGTCCACTGCGATTTATTGGGAAAATGTGCACGTCCCTATAAAAGAATTATAAATTCTACGCAAATTATTCATGCTTCATACATACTGTTGTGTATAAATAATATAGATATATTTGTTTGAAGCTGTATAACGATACTGAAATGCACTAAAAAATTACCGGCTATAAATATCGAATTTATTTATTGTAAACTGTGCGTGATCAAAATAGTACGTGTAAAATTGGAATTAATGTTTTGATTTTAAGAGAAAGAAAATAAAATCCCTGCTTCACGTGTAGATAATAAAAGACAACATTATTAGAAATTTGAAATGAAACTCAATTTTTTTAGACAATGAAATAAGAAATTTAAATTACAATTACAATAATCTATAGCAAATTTGCAAATTTCTTTAAAAAAGTTTCCTCCACAGTCAGTAACATATTCTACTTGTTTTGCACAGTATATATATCATTTATATATATCTACAGAAATAATATTTTATACTAATTAAAAATGAAGCTTCAAATTAACACAACAGAAAACTTTTTTGGCAGTTACAACTCGTAAACAGAATTACATATCATTTGGATCAACCCTATATGTGAATTTATTTCTATTGTCATCATTACACATGGCTAAATAAAAATTAATTCATCTGAGAAACGTCTAATATAGTTAAAAATCCACTCTCGGAAATTCTTGTCAATACTCGATAAGTAATTCGAATTCGTTTAAGCAGGAGTGTCCATAAGTTTTAAACATCATGAACTGACATTTAGATACGTTGATAAATGCATAACAGAGTTAAAAATACGCGAAATTCCTGTAATATTATAGCTAAGAAAAAATAGTGTATCGTGTGTGATCTTTTGTGCGGCTCTCTAAAAGAAAGTTATATCGCATGCACCATTTTACATAGAAAATATGTTAATACTTACTCCAATAATCTATATATATTTCATTACTTTAAAAATAGTTTCTCACCGTAAAGCTTACTTTAATTGATTAAAGTAATGTAATCGAAATTTCATATGCTTGTTTAATGGAACAACAAATGCAATACCTGTCATTTTCTGCAGAAAAATATTTTAACGCATATCAAGAATGTATATCAATTTTGTTTAATATATTGTAGCATTATTAATAAAATGTACTTGAAACAATTAACGCTAACATACTTTAATGTATCCATATTCTTTTATGTACATCTGCAAACGAAAGTTAAATGCTACATTCATCATATATCAATTTTCTGGCTATCATAGTATACTAACAAAAATGAAAACGCGAACAGAAGAACAGGCAACCTGGCGAATTGTCGTTACAAACAGTTTTAAACATTGTGTTCCAGTTAAAGTTTGAAACAAGTCAAGTCAAGCATTCTATTATAATTTTTAAAAATCTCATTATTTTCCCTTAAATAAACAACTTTCACTTGAGACAGTATTCAAATAAAAAATTAAAATATATCAGGGGGAAAGTTAAAAAGGGCCAACTTTCTTTAAGGGGTCCGAGGCTTTTTATAAAATTCATAACCAATATTTTAAGAAATCCTGAAGACAAATTAAAATGACACATTTTCTATACACAAAAGTGTAAAAATTTTGTAAATCGAGTAGGTACTTCCAGTATATCAAAAATTAAAAAATGTTTAAAATTTAAAATTTATTTTTTTTAAATAGTTAGAATTTTTCAGATTTTTTTTTACATGCAATATTTTTATTATATTAAAACATATTTCAGAAAAAAATTTCATAACAAAATCTCTATAAATAAAAAAAAATAGAATTTTGAGCACCGGGCCTCCTTTAATTAGAAAGCATGCATTCTAAAATACCAAATGAAAATATTTAAAGCGTTTAGAACATAGCAATTTTATATACTCCTTCTATATTTTAGAGAAAAAAGATATCCGGAAACACTCACCGTGTTAGACAATTTTAATTTAAAATTTAATTAATGTTCTATAAATATTTCGAATGTTGAAAGTCAAACAAGTTGAAAAGAGCAAATGAATTCCTCTACCGTAATTTCAATAAATTGACAAAATCATGCATTTGTAGTGAATTCTTTTTAAGGTAAGTTAAAACTCAGTGCTTAAATATCAACATTTTCTTCGATCTCAGTATTTAAACAGAAAGTTATCTAATTAAAATGTCTTCAGTGGTTGTTAAGTGTTTTCATGAAATTAGATGATTGAAAACAGGAAATACTTTTTATTGAATTCAAAAAACCTTATCCAATATGCCTAAATTGGAACTGTTGTATTCAAAATGCTGCGTAGATTATTCTAATCTTCGAAACACCACATAATTTTGTAGAGAAATTTAAGAACACCGTGTGATGTCTTAAATTGTTTTTAGAAACTTGTAGCAGAAATAAAAAAAAATTAAACATTTTTTTTTCTAAAAGTCATATATCTTGAAAAAATAATTTTTGTAATTGTGTGAGAAAAGGTAACCTTTTGTATACTATATTAAGGATAATGTTTTGAAAATTGGCAAATTTAACAAGAAATTATGATTTTCTTTATATTTATTTCCGCAATGTCTGCACTCAATTCAGTATTATATGTTTTAATGCCTTTTAAAAGTAGTGTAATTATTCCAGTCTTCTTATGTGCAATGAAACTATTTAAAAACATTTTAAAAGTCACTCAAATAAGCCAATTTTCTGTACAGTAAGTCAAACTTTTTGCTTAAAAAATATTTTTTTTGCTGATTAACACATTTATAACTTCTGTCTAAAAGTGGCACGTTATGCTTTTTCGGAAACAATTAATAACTTTTTTAGACTTAAAAAAACATTTTTATGATTATTTTGAAATTACCAACAGATTATTCAGTTCAATTAATATAATTTCATATATTTTCTAATACATTCATTTCAGTTAAAATAAAGTATTTTCAGGGAATAAAAAATCAGCATAAATAAATTAAATATAATAGTTACAATGTTACCCACTAAACAATTTTCTAATATTAAAAATTTTTCAGATTTTTAATCTCTTTTTGCTTTTAAATTTTTAATTCAGTCGTAATATGTTCACGTATTTTAAATTTAAAATTAGTATTTATTTTTATACATTTTTACAGGATGCTCATAGATCCAAATACAAAGGGGAAAAAATTAGGCAAAGATTTTTAATCTTATGTAATTGTACCATACTCCTAAATATGAAGTGCATTCACGTTGATTTATACTCGTATGTGTGCAATTCATTGTAATTTTAATATATCAATTTGAAGACTAGATTAAAAACATCAGAAATTTAAACTACACATTTTTAATGCATCCAGATAAATTTTTAAGTTAACATTATTTCACGATCTCATAGTTTTATATTCATTAAACAGCAGGCGAGAACCTCTTTGGAATGCGAGAAAGCAGTTCTAAAAAATATGGATGTTTTTTTTTTTATATAAAAGATTTCCTTTTTTATTTCCATGATACAAATAAAAAAAATCATACATCTTAGAAGAAATTTTTTAAAGTTAATTAGAATTTATTTAAATATATCGTAATCTAAGCATGAAAGAATAAATATGCTAACATGCACCCTTATGGGAGTTTATTAAAAACACACAATTAAAATTTCTGAAGCTTTAATGTTCCTTTGTTCCTTAAATCTTTGTATTAAAATAACAATGAATCGAACACATCAACGTG
The DNA here is from genome assembly GCA_963932465.1 of Maratus speciosus. NCBI lineage: Eukaryota > Metazoa > Arthropoda > Arachnida > Araneae > Salticidae > Maratus > Maratus speciosus. The sequence goes on along the minus strand of OZ010788.1, from coordinate 349,583,324 downwards.
AATGTAAATCTTATTAAGGAGTATGTTACAAGTATTTAAGATTACATTTAGTGGAAAATCACTCACATTTCTGTATGATTATAAATGTAATTTAAAAGATAAGCAAATTGTAAAATTGAATCTAAATTATTCCATTTTTCATATAATCTGCCATAAGTTTCCTGGTTGTTTAAACAATAAACTATATAATTATTAATTATATATATTATGCATATTAAGAGCTATATGTAATACTAGCAGCCTTGGCCCGTTACGCTGGTCGGTTTTTTTAAAGAAGCCTTGAATTAAACGAAATATATATGTGAATTTGATCATGCGTTTCCAAGCCATATGGACATTTACCTAGAATGTCCAATCGAATTGCTGAAAACTTTATGAATGCCATTAAACTATTATATCTTTTATTGAGTCTTACAAAATATAGGCTGTTAAGGGCCAACCTCTTTAGTTGAACATTTAGTGTAGGATTAGGTAAAGAACGATAGAGCAATATGTAATATACTAAAAGCGTTCATAAAAAAATTATCAATGCAAGTCTCATCAAAATCCGTTAATTCGACTTATTGAAAAGGCTAATCATTCGTAAAAATTGGAATTGTCTGATTCTAAAACTTTGATCCATAATTCTACATTCAAGCAACACCAAGCAAATGATATGTGTTTTATACAAACCATTCACTGGAATATTAACTGGCCTATCAAAGTTCCATCGAAATCTACTTAGCAGAATCTTCTAAACTGGAAAATGTACGGAAATCTTCCCTAAAAATGATCTAATTAACAGTTTAAATCCCATACAAATTCATTCAGCGGAACCTTTAAAAAAAATCCATTCTTTCGAAATTTTGTTTTTCTGATTTCGAATTTTCCCCATAATTATTTAACTAAGCAACGTAGAATAGTTATATTTTATACTAACATCTTTTCCGAAAAAAAATATTTAACTAACAATATAAGTCCCATCAAATTTGATTCAGCAGATCTTAAGTTATAATCGGCCGGAATGAAATTTCTCGTTGCATTTTATGTATATTAAGATAGTTAAATATCGCTTTCATAATCGCGTTAACATGATTATAGAACTCTAAGGGATATAGGGGTAAGCTTACTCCTCATCACTTCTGTAATGTTTTAAGAAATTCTGCACAACTTCCATAACTCTAGCATAAATACTCTCTAGTATACACCCTCTGTCTGTAGCGTATATCCTGCAATTTTCTTTACATACCACTGGGAAATCTTTCAGCATAGCTCCTTAACTAAACAATTTAGAATGATATGATAAACATTGAAAAAATCTCTGAAATATTACCTAACTGTGCAACTGTCATTAAAGTCCATTCATTAAAACTTGAAATCATTCATAATCGATTTCTCCTAAATTTAGTAGCTCACGTAGCTAAACAACTTCGACCGATGATTTTTTCATTAAACAATTTATAAACCAAATTTATTACGTAACAGTGTAAGTTCTACAAAATTCTGTTCAGTAGAATCTGAATTATAATAAATCGGAATGAAATAGGAATTTGCGTTTTACATATATAGTGAATGATGAGGTGTAAATATGTAAGTGCTGTTATTTGCGATTTCAAAAATGTTATTGGCGATATTTGAGCAAGGCTAACGTAAAACTACTCATTTGATCTACTTATCCCGGAGTAAGCGACAAATCATCAAATTCAAATTAAAACCTTTGAAAACGAAAACCTTTTTTAAGCCGTAGAAACATTGTTTTTATATTTAAATTAAATGTTTTCGTTTCTAAATATTTATTTCCCATTACTGTTTTGGTATTTTTCCATTATGCAAACACCGTTGCCGCCAAGCATAATAGAAATGAAACATTTGAAAAAGAAATATTTTGTTGATAAAAAAAATGAGCATTTAAAAAATAGAACTTTGGAAAATTACAGACATTCACCTACCATTTTTTTAAATCAATAAAAATAAGTACTTAAAAGAAAAGAACAAATAAATATTTTGCAAGTAATAAAATATAGCCAATTTAAACTGTAGTCTTGAAATTGTAAATGTCACTCAGTACTGAAGCGTGGCTCACGTAATACGCATGACCCACATTGCAGTAAACATTGAATTTTTTGAATGAAGACGTTTATGGTTTTTTGAACAAATCATTTTATATGTATAACTCCAAAGTTCTGAAGTAATTTTATTGTAGCTTCCTCGTCATCAGATAACTGCGAAATGGTAAAATCCATGTCAGTATCAGTAATAAATGTAAGTTATAATTAATAATTATTATTTTCTATTTAAAAAATAACAAATTAAAAAGTTTTGAGAGATTACAATTGAATAATACACATAAAAAAATATTCACGTTCAATAAAGACCAAATGTTAATGTTTGGCACGGATTGCATTAAAAATCCTTGCACGGTTAGAGTTGAAATAAATAGCACGATGCCATATATTTTGTTATGGTTGTGGTAAAACGTAAAAGTAACACAATTATTTTAAAGTTTTAGTTTTTGAGGCGATTGCATTTTTTCATAACTGATAAAGTTCTTTTAATTATTTAGCCAAAAGAATTGATTTAAAAAAATATTCTAATTGAATTTCTTCTCTTGCTATAGTAACAGGTGTATTTTTAGAAATTATCACTTGAAAATTTAAGGTACTGGCGCCAAAGACATCGCCAAATTAGAAAAATATTAAATATCTCATGAACTGTTTTACTTAAAAGAACTTGGTTAGTACCATTCGATTCAACATGTATTATCAGTTGAAAAAGAACTGTAATATCAGATTTTTAAGATTATTTTTTTTAAGTTGTTTTTTTTTTACCCCTCTTAGGGTAGGAATTTTAGAAAATCCTTTCTTAGCGGCACTTTATATCATAAGAAATATTTTTACCTCAGTTTTCAAGATTTTATGTTCAGTAGTTGGGGCTGTGTGTTGATTAATCCTGAATCCAGCCTTTATTATACAGTGAAACCTCTCTGTAAGGGCCACCTGCGTTTCATTGGAAATTGGTCCTTATGAGGGGTGGCACTTGAATAGGTGAGGCAAAAAACTAAAATAAAGATATCAAAACTTATATAGGTGAAAAATCTGTTTATTAATATTTTCAAATTGTATACACGATTGAAAAAAGTTTCTATTGGAGTTTGACTTTTCATAATTTTTTCGCCGACAATTTTGGTTTCTAATGATTCTTTTACTTAAATGTGCTTCATTTATTAATGCCTTAGAATGAGGTATTACTTTATTTCTGTTAGTGTTTCCTGACAGGTGTAAAAATTGTACTTCAGTATGAATTCACAGTTTCAGTAAATGTGGAATCAGTGTGGTTTTTCTAGATAGCCTGTTATCCTTTGTGTGCCCACAACAAATAGTCAAGTTTACCCCTCCCCCACCAAAAAAAAAAAAAAAAAAAAAAAAAAAAAGAAAAAAAAAATTCCAACCCCTACAGACTGAAAGGTCAAACAAAGTGTGAAGAACAGCTGTTTGTTTCACTTGCGGAAAAGTTGCTGATCCTTCATTGTGTTAATAAATCCTCCGCATATCCCCTGACTTCTTTGTTGCAAGTGCAATTGTTTGCTAAACTCTTATCTTTTGGTTCAGGAATTCAATACACCTATTTAGGATTTAAGGTACATGTGAAAAAAAATGGCCTTTATGAGGGGTAAATGTGGCTCTTAATAGGAGTAAACTTAACATTATGTCTATTGGAAATTTTTTCGTTCTTAAAAATATTAGCCCTTAATAGAGGTGACCCTTGAATAGGGGTGGCCTTTAAAATAAGTTTCCCTGTATATATAGATATATTGATTTTGTTATACAGTATGTCCACGGTATGACCATTTATTAAATTTAAATGCCTATGTTTTTGTAATACGAAGAGAAGTTATATATTATAAAAAACTTATTTTTTTTATCGTCAAAGGATGCAAATGATAATAGTATAGACAATTTATTTGAATTTCAATAAATATTATATATGCGTACTAAACGCCAAAATACATTTGCATTTCCGCATTTAAAAAATTCACAAGAATGACACTTTTTATCCATACATGAGCAAAAATGCTGATACCTTTTACTTTAGAAAAGGTTCTCACATCTAACATTTTTCTGTACCCTTTGTAATCTTGTTACTTTTCAGAAAGTTGTCATATAGATAAAAGAAGATAGCGGCTACGTAAAACTTTGAAATCAAAATTAAATTATGTATAGCTTCAGTCAAAGTATGAATTTAGAATTTTTTTGAAAGCTTCTTATTTCAACATTTTATAAAGTACTGTCTGAGACATTCTTGAATGAATGCATATATTTTTGATATGATTGAAAATTTACATTGCGGTTGATTCTTTGTTCTCTTTTTATTTGAACAAATATATTGTTTAATTTTTTTTTCAAAAATGAACTTTTTAAAGTTCGCAACGTAGTTCAAATTCAAAACTGAAACAGCCTAAGTGCATCCGATTTTTTTTTACTTATCCATTTGTTCGTGGAACATCATTTACGGTATTAAATAACTATAATATTGTTATGTACACGCTAAATTCTATCTAGCCATTTCCTCTTCAATAAGCACTGTTCACTTCAAATAAATACAAAATTCTATCTTCTGTTTTACCTTTTTTATGAAAAACTCAATTGAGTTTATTCGTATCTATTTATGCATGTGTCTGCATTCCTACAACTATTTTCGAAGTTGAATATTTTCGCTTAACCGCTTGACAGCTATCCATCAAAATCCTCATGCCGAAAAAAAAACGCTATTTATGCTTTAAAAGACACAGTTTCGTTACGAAAACGCAAGAGCGGCAAAATATTTGCTCACGCACAGAGATACTGACTCGTATGGAAATGACAGCGGGATGGCGCCGCTTAGCTTTTTTGGACTTGAAATCTGGAAGCACGATTGCACTGCATAGCCATCAAACGGTTTATGTAAGCTCAGAAAAATATTATCGATTCTCCGACTAATATAAGAAAGATCCAAATTTTTAATCCTGAATAGTTGTATTACACTCCTTACTAAGATGTATATCCACATTGATTTATATGTGTGCAATCCATTGCTATTTTAATATATTAATTTAAGTGTCTGAGGTTCTTTAACCCTTTATGTACTGAATTATGTATTCATGAAAATTTTGTCTTCTAAAGCATTTATCGTGAATTTTTGAAACTACATTAGAAGATTTACATAGTCATTTAATAAATTTTAGAAGGATTTTAGAAGGATTGAAGGATTTAGAAGGATTAATTAAATTTGAATTTATAAGGGTTTCGTGCAATATTTATAAACCCACTCAAATCTTTTATTTTAAATATTTTTCTTAGTATTTTGTAGAGTTAGGAAATGTACAAATATAATAGTCTTCAACTGAAATATAGAAATATTTCCGAATTGAAAAATTCCCCTCCTCCGCCCAACGCCAAAAAAGCTGAAAAGATACTAAGGCAAAATAAATCTTCCTTTTAAAAATATTTTTGTTTTGTGTAAGCAATAATGCTTTTGAACAAGGAAAAGTAATGAATCTATAACTCAGTCTAAACTGTATTACTACTAACCGATGTATTAAACATTTTATAACAAGTTATTTTAATGGTACATATAAGCAGCGTCAGTAGATAAAGGGTTAAATATCCAGAAAATTAAATTGTGTGTTTTTCATGTACTCATATAAAAGATTAAGTTAGCAATGTTTTCCAATGTTATATTTATATATCTGGTAAACATTAGGCAAGAACCTCTTAGGGATGCGAGAAAAAAATTGTTATCAAAAATAAGGAAGTGTCTTTTAAATAAAAGAATTTCTTTTCTATTTGCAGGATACAAGCTAGTAAAATCAAACATCTTAGAACGTTTCTTTTTCAATATTAAGTAGATTTTATTTTAAATATCTTAATCTAAGCATAAAAGAATGAATGGACTCTTATGGGACATGGACTCTTATGGGAGCGCATATAAAATGCACAATTTAGATTTCTGAATCTTTAAAGTTCATCTGTTTCTTAAATATATGTTAGAGGTCTGTACGGTCCGGAATTTCCAGGCCCGGGCCCGTCCCGGCCCTTTTGCATTTTTACAGTTCTCGGCCCGCCCGGCCCGACACAATTTCTGCAAAAAAAAAATCCGTTTTTTCCCAACATACAATTAAGATTCTTTTAATGAATACATATTTATGGGAATTATATTTAATACATATTTATGGGAACATTTTACAGTATATTTTAGATTACTATGATGTTCGCAAAACAGAAAACACACAATAGTAAACATTAACGATTACTTACAGTGTTTTAGTCATCGTGTCTACAGACATTTCAAAATTCAAATAACGATTCATTAAAAGATTAATGTAGTTCAGAATAAAAGATTAAAAACATGATAACTTTTGAAGCTGTATAATAGAAAGTAGATTTGCGAAAATATTTTTCTCATTGTTAAGGCTTTTCTCAAATACAAAGGTGCTGCATTTTGACACATTTATGAATTCATTTCTTTTCGGAAACGCGTAAGTTTGGCAGGTATTCTTATTCAGAAGCTATGTAAATATCGTTTTCTTTCATAGTTAAAAGCAATATATCTTTCTGAAAATACTGCCACAGTTACCGTTTTGAATCGGATTTCCGGAGGCGATAGCACAGGAAAAGAGAAGAACGTACAGTCACGTGACAAGAATCTCTGTTATCTCTGTAAGTAATTTATCACATATGGAAAAAGCTATTCGTTTCCAAATGCCTTCAATAGTCAGGCCTGTCAATTTTATGCCTTTATAGTTAAAAATGAGTCAGAAAATGTGTCTGAAAATTTCTCATTTTTGAGCAGTGAATATGAGAACTACCTTAAGGTATATTTTTAAGATACTGTTAAGAGAAGTTCATTATCACTACTAATACTACAAAACATAATGACTGTCCTATACACATCCTGAGATCGATTAAGACCATTTCCGTCCCGGCACGAGTCTTCTGAAAAAAAATTAAACTAGGAATCAGACATCTTGTAACTGTACGATGCCGATCTCTACGACGGACATGTTACATTTCTGTATTGATGTTGTTAAACTCGCATCGTTTCGTGACGCACGTTTATACGTCTCGTGAAAATCATATTCATTGAAAATGGTTCGTATTTTATCTGCTTCGCTTGAATTCTTATATCGGGCCGATAGGCCCGATTATTTGTTTTATCCACCCGGCCCGTTGAAAAAATTGTCCTAATTCTGCCGGCCCGGCCCGTTTGAAAATTCGCCTTCATTCCGCCGGGCCGGGTACGGGCCTCGGGCCAAGCCCGGGCCCGTGCAGACCTCTAATGTATGTATTAAAAGAACAATGAATCAAACACATATAAATCAATGCTAATACACTTCTTATTAAGGAGTATAATAGAACTATTCAAGATTAAAAATTCCAGCTTAGTATGTTTTCTTCTTAATTAGAACTTTGCACATTTAGTAAAAATAGGTACGGATAAAAACAATGTGCAAATTAGAAATTACTAAATATATTATAAATGGATCATAATTGTAAAATTAAAAACTGACTTTAAATAAGATATTTAAAGAAACTTGAAATCAACACATTAATAACACAATAAAACCATTTACAGTAGACATTTCATGCATTATGCATGCTTTTCTTCAGTAACAATATCAATTAAAAAACTAAACCTGTTGTTTATAAACGTTTAAAATTATTCATTTAACATATTAAATAACCAGGGTGCATATGCAATAATTTAAAATTTTACAGATATCTCCATATAATGAATCACGTACATTTTTACTAGAATATGTGGTCTTTAAACTGCCTGGTTCTTTAATATTTTAAATTTATAATGTTGATTGTGAACATGTGTAAAGAACAGCTTTGCTTTTCGATTGATATTTGTATGAGGAGCTTGTATAACGTTTTAAACGGCTACTGTAATTGAGTGTATTAAGTGTGATTAATGTGTGATTTTAGTTTTATTAAACCTTTTATTTTAAATGTATTTTTAATTTTAAAATAATTATTGGTCGTCACAAAACATGTGAGATAGAAACTGGAAAGTTACATTCATTATAAAGTTTTCAAAATTAATGCTTAATGAACAGAAAATGTATTGAAATAATTTAACTTGAAGAAAAATAATATGATACCATTATTTAATGTCATAAACTGTATTCCACGAACATATGAATATGTAATTCGAACAGAAAGTTTTTCATTTGTTACTTAATTTTAACTTAAAAAATTCTCAAAGAAAATTAAAAGTAATGTGTTAAATCTAATTGTATAACGATATAGTTACTTATAAAAACTATGAGCAAAGTACAGTTTGAATCTAAGTATTCTATATTGTTTTTATTTTAATAAAAAAAATTGAATTCTTTTGTTTACTTTCTCATTGTAAATTAAAGATTATCTATAATCACTAAATCTAACTTACCGAAACTATGGATTTCAGACGTTGAATTCCCCAATAAATCGTAATAATTATAACTGAAAATTTTGCAATATGTTCTATAGCTACTCTATAATTTAAGAAAGAAAAAATTAGAGAGAGTAAGATAAAAAAGATATTAGTAGTTTAATGGCTTAACCCTCTGATTGCTTTTTATTTTTTCAAAATCCACTCGACCAATGTGTAATCGAAAAATATCTTATCCATTATTACATATTTGAGATCATCATGTATTTGAAATATGTAGTGTATATATCACTCGCATTTTTACCCTCTGACTATGGAATTTTTAGAAGAAAATTGCTTCAGAATTTATATATTATTTAAACTTTTTCTGGAAATGTTTATCCCGTGGAAATCATCGCGGGATAAGCGGTCAAAGGGTTAAGAGGTTAATTTTTCGGGACACAATAAACGGAAAATAGGTATCATACACGACTTTTATCGTACTAAAACAATTACCTTACATAACCGAAATGGAGCAATAGGACAGTATAAAGCTTCGGAATGGATTACTTAGTGTCAAGGCAACTTCACATCTAGTCTATAGGTAAGCGTTTGAGACATTAGGATGGCATATGGAAAAAAACTAAGTTAAAGTTAAAGACGAAAAATATGAATTATAAAAATGTAAAAATTTAGAAAATTTAATGAGAAAAAAAAAAAAGAAAAAGAAAGAAAATGTTCCATTAATTCCTAGCAAGACGAAAAGCTACCAAAGCAAAAGGAGCTCAACACTAACCATTAAAAAAAAGACATTTTTCAGTTACAAAACGTTAAGTTTAAGAAAGAAATATTACTAAAGTAATAGATTAACAACTTTTTTTTTAATATTTACAAAACTAAAGACAAACAAAAAGAGAGTTTCATATGAGATAGAAACAACTCAACTTTTTTACACAACCAACAAAGCAAAATCTAGGGCTTTTTCTATTGGTGGCATTGTGGTCTGCTAGTTCTTCTATAATTTCATTTGGGATATTGTTGACATTTTTATAATATTTTTTGGTGAGTTGATGCATTTATTTTTTAAAAAGTGAAACAGTGCAAAGGTCTCTGCGAATGGATGCATTTCTAAGAATTTTATTGTCATTACGGACGATTCTATGTTGTCTATTGTGAGTTTTATATCGCTAGCTAAGATTTGTTGTGGTAGTAAAATCCCAGATTGGACTCGCATAGGTGAGGATAGAGCGTAAGCATGCATTGTATATCAGAAGTTTGTTTTTAATTGAGAGAGAATTACTGTCAAGAAGTTGATAGCTCTAATGTTTATTCCAAGTGAGTCTTTTATCTAAGGTGACACGTAAATACTTAGTGTGATCAGACCAGGGAATGGTAACGTTGTTAACTGTGATCCGGTTAGGGTTAGTACGTTTACGAGAAACATAGACAGCTAAAGATTTATTTTTGTTCAGTTTAACGCGTCACAATGTACACCAGCTAATGAAAGTGACAATGTGTTTCTGAAGATTTTTATATAAAATGAATTGATGGTGTGTAGAGCAGTATATTGCCGTGTCGTCCGCGCATGTAGCAATCGAAGACTTCAATGAACTTGGTATATCATTAAAGTAACTGTTAAAGAGGGTAGGGCCCAGGACAGAACGTTGAAGAATACCCGCTAAGATTAAGTAAAGTGTATAAGAATAGTGTTAATACGAACAAAAAAGTGCGGTCTCTAACTTAAGAGAATGTAAGATGTATAAGTCAGGCATAGATTCCGATCTTAATTAATTTGCTTATAAGGCCCGAGCCTTCCTTACCGGTTTCTGTGTTTTTAATATGTGTAATTCCCTTTTAAATTTGTCCGGTTTCAATTTTTGATTTTTTTTTTCATTTTGGCTTCCGCTAGAATGTCTTATACCCGGGACGTGGCCGGGGACCCACGAGCCTTGCTTTCGCAAAAGAGTCGGACTAGAGTAGAAGAATAAAGGGCTGCGGATGAAGAGAGGCCGCTCGCCGCGGCGGTTGATGCAAGTTGAAAGTGACAATGGTTACCTTGGATATAGATGCCTTGGACAAAATACAGACTTTGTCCAAGGCCTTGCAACATTTAAAAATATGGCAGCAGCAGGAATACTCACGATGAGATTCTCGCTTGAGAACTCCACAACACAAAGCAGCTGATGTTGTGTTGAGTTTTTGGCTCTATAGCCAAATTGTTCGGAAATAAGTATATTTTTGTTATCTAAAATTGTGTTGAGCTATGTCTTTTGTTAAATAAAGCGAATTTTGTAGCTTAAAATTAGTGATGTCGAAAAGCTTTTATTAACCTAAGAAGCAAACTGTTCTTGCACGTACAGTGTATGGGCAAACCTGTTAAGTGGTTAAACATTTAAATAAAATTTTAACTTTATTACAGAACTAGCAGGCTATGCCCGCTGCGCTGGTCAATATTTCCAAATGAACCTTGGATTAAACTAAATGGTGAATTTGAACTTGTATTTTAAACAATATGGATCTTCAGCTTGACCTTGCACATTACTGAAAACGATGCGAACGCCATTGCGATATAATGTTATCTTAAGCGTTGGACAAAATTTAGCAATTAAGAAGTAATTGTTTTAGTTGATTATAAACAGCGCACTTATGGTCGGGTAATGAGACCGTTATGACAACAGGAATTAATACCTCTGTAACTAATCAACATATAATGAAATCGTATATACAAACACCATTCCTAAAAGTGATGCAACAGGGCCACTTGCAACAAAATATGTTCTGTAGATTTTTTTAAAATGGCTAAACTTTCATAATCAGGTTCACTTAATTTTTGAACTTTTACTGTTGCTCTATAACTAAGTACCCTTGAACAATATGTATACACTAAAACCTTTCCAAAATTATTACCTAACTAATTGTGGTATATCCTACGAAAGTATTATAAACAATCGGAATGAAATACAAATTTCCGTTGTAAATATATAGTAGATGATGATGATGCGATTTTGTGTAATAGTAAAGTTTTCGCTTCAAACAAAAATGATGCTTTCAACATTAAAGCTAATACACCAATATGTGAAGTATCCGATTACGGAAGGTTAACTTGAATTCTCATGAGCAACTACTCAAAGAAAAGTGAATATGTGACTTTTGTGATGCTTTTATGTCAGCCGGGCGCAGGTAATAAATCAATAAAGATTGTTTTCATAGCATATTCTTATTTTATTATTTTCATTTAAAACACAAACCTTTCACTCATTTAATTTAAAATGCATGCCTTGTACTAATTTCATTTAAAAAACTGAAAAGATAAACAATAACAGGAAATAATGCCATAATTAAAAGCAAAAAAATATTTTTAATTTACATACGCAAAATGTAACTACTTCTACTGGGAATTTTAAAAATGATATCAGCGAGATGTGCGCACGGTTGTTATAAATGTACCGATTTTTTCTTCTTATCGAGGAGCAATTTATAAATCGCACAGTATTATTCCAATTCCAATTTCTTTCATTGAGGAACCTATGACCGGAAAAAATGGAAAAAGACTCTTGTAGATTCTTCGGATGACGGCATCTGACGCCATAAACCGAGTTTATATATATGAAAATAATTTTTAAGTCGTTACAAACATTGCTTTCATACTTAAATATTTTCATTGGTACTACTTGTTATCCCGTCGACCCATTTCGCCAAATTATATAAATCGCCAAACCATTCGCCAAATTATATAAATTGACATAATCTTTATTTTAAATAACGAAATAACAAATAAATTAGTATAACATTAATAAAAATAAAAATAAAACGTCGAAATTAAAATCACTTGATGACGTAAACACGTGTAGTTTGTTTAAATTCAAGTGAATTTGATATTTACGATCAACCATTATTGGCATTTAATCTTATAGTTTGACGATAGATTTTTGGTCGACGGAATATCTAAGTAGTACCTTTTCCATTTTTGTTTTATAACGCTAAATTCTCAGTAATTTTTTCCCTTTTATTTTACATAAAATCACTATTTTTTAAAAAAATTAAGATGCTTGCATTTTTATTTCAAACTCATAGAGGAGTTTTTATTTTTAGCCAAAAGGGTTGATTTGAATTTTTTCCGTTGCTAGAGTAACGGATGTAATGATAGATATTTTGAGGTTAAGATGCCAAAGACACCGCCAAATTAGAAAAATATGAAATGTGTCATGAACTGTTGGACTTATAAAAATTTATTTGGTAGCATTCGATTCAGCATACAAAACTACATTAAAATATGCTATCATTTGACGCATAATTTTGATATTCGATTTTTTCCCCCTCCCCGTGCAAAAACCATTAGGGGTGACACTTTAGAAAATCCTTTCTTAGCAGAAGTTTATGCCATAAGAAGTATTTTTACCACGATTTTCAAGATTTTAGGTTCAGTAGTTTGCGCTGTGCGTTAATTAGTCCCCTAATCCAGACTTTATTTCATATACTATATTAGATATGCGATTTTGCGGTGAATCGATGATCGAAAATTAGTCCAATATCATTTGAAATATTACATAACAGAGGAGAAAGTACGAAGAAAGACGAAGAAGAAATGACGAATTACAAAAGACTTGTAATTTTTTTTTTCAAAATGTTGAATTTTTCCATAGTAATAACGTATTAAAACATAAATTTTCTTAAAAATTATCTTTATTTCCTAGATTTCGAATCTGCGAATTTTCCTATAAATGAAATTGGCGATATGACTTGAGAAAATAGATAATATTTGCTTAAATACAATGGGTAATATTCGTTTATCTGAGTTCCAGTTTATAAATATCACATGCTTTCGGAATTACGGCGAAAAACATTTTAAAAAGTATGAAATTATTTTACAATATGTATGTGTGGCAGAAATTCACACTGAAATTTAAGTATTCGATTCCATTTTTAAAATATTAACTGATATCTATATAAGTTACAATTGAATATGAAAATGTACTCAAAAAATGATCTCTTTTACCTAAAAAAACACCATTTGTGAGAACATCCTCAAGCTAATGTCACGCTTATGCATTTTTGGCTTAAAATCACATTGTTTGGCGACAAAAGAAAAAGAAAAAATTGTAAAGAAACAAATAGTAATTACACATGTGACTCACAATTACATCTGCTTGTTTCTTCTATAAGTCACGTGATGGGACAATTAGATATAAAAAAAGGGAAAAGAACAGAACAGAAAGAAAATGTCGTTAAAATTTCATCTAATCAAATTTTCAGATTCGTTTCCATATCTAACGCAAGCGATAAAGAGCCAAATATTGCGTATCGAGTGTAATATTTCTTATTAAATTAATTTTTAAGCATTACAAATATTTCTTTCAGGTTTTGACTAAATGTTTCCGTTTTTTAATATTATCACTCATTAAAACGGATTTTCTTCTTTTTTTCTTTTTTTTTTCATTTAAATAAAATTAGTAACAGTTTTTCTTTTATTTTTCGTGGTTTAATAGCCGTTTCAATTTTTTTTATCAACGATGAATTTCGCCAAGAAATAAAATGGTAACCTTATCGCCCAAAATAACAGAATTTTCCGTCATAATTCTAAAACTAATATAGGTAGAATAATGTGTTATAGATTAAAACCTTCCCTGAAACTATACCTATCTAACGGTATAGGTTCCGTAAAAATCCATGCAGTAGAACTCGAAATCTAGGCGTTCGGAACGAAATTTTCGTTTGGATTTTATATATATAATAGATAATAGAATTGATAATAGATTTTATATATATATATAATAGAATAGATAATAGATTATGTGTTATGAACTATCTCAAAGTTTAAAACAGATCGCATTGTTAGATTTCCTAATTTTAACAATATCGCGTTATGTTAGTTCCACATTCCACCACCAGGGAGCGCACTCTATTCTTAACGAAAGCGTATCTGAACGAAACTCCTTCATGCAACCTTTCCGTAGATACATGAATCGGGAGGGTGGCGGTCTTAACCAATAATTTAAGATAATTGCTGAAATTACTACGAAAAATATTTTAAAGGGGCCCTACGCGGGCCCCTAATAGAGTTAGAGGAAATCGGAAGACGGCAAAATAATCGCGGGGAAAAGTTTGCTTGGGTGCTTCGGAGCTACTTTTGGCGCGAGATCTAAGCTCTACGACCAATAGGAGCCCAGATATTTAAGGAAATATGAAGTAACAAATTCCAAAATAATAGAATTTTCCGTAACAATTCTATAACTAATCTAGGTAGAATGATGTGTTATAGCTTAAAACCTTCCCTGGAACGATACCTATCTAACGGTATAAGTTCCGTAAAAATACATGCGGTAGAACTCGAAATCTCGGCGTTCGGAACGAAATTTCTGTTTGGATTATATATATGTAATAGATGAAAATGAACTGTGCTAAATAAATAACATACTTTATCAACTGTAACCATATTTCTGAAACACTTTAATGGAATATATTTCTTAGGACTATCTTCTCGGACTATTAACAATAAGAAAAAATAATGTTAGAATGATTACTAAGCACAACAATTCAAATAAGTTCTAATTACTTTTCAGTTAAATGTCTAAATTTATCTGTGCATATTTCAATAATTTAACGTTGTCTGTAATCTAATTTTTAATATTAAAACATTATTTTACATTTTGTATCGCTAAATATATATAACTAACTTATATCTCAAGGCTGTTCAACTAAAGTTTTGAATATTCGAATTTACTTAAATGTTATTTTGGCTACTGCTATTTTCATTTCTTATTCCAAACACATTTACGTTTATTGTTTTCAACTATAGCTAGTCCTTAATATCATAAAAAAAGTTAACACTAGAAATATTCTAATCTTTTCTTATCAAATAGAAATAAAATTATTAAAGTAAAATGAGTACGGATTATAATTATTTTAGTTTTCATTTTAACATTAGTACTCATTTTAACAATCATGTTATCAAGATTAGATTAGATGTTGAAACTGATCTTTTTTTCCTTGTACAAAATATGAGATGGAAATTTCTCTAAAATTATAAAGCTTTTAAAGCAGAAGTTTCTGAATTACTTTTGGCATTTGTGCTAGAGATGCTATCTTGCACTCGAGAAAAGATAAACGCGATCGTGATAAAAAAAAAAATAAATTATTACATTTTAAGACATTATTGATTTGTGCAATTTTCAAGTACCATAAAAATAAATATAACGATGGAAACGAATTTTTTTTATTACATATTTACTTAAATAAGTTGAATTAATTTTAAGAATCAATGTATTTCAAAGAATATAAGGATACTCTAATTCTTCTGTACTTAAAGATTATTTCATTGAGATGAGTTTTACTCGACTGCCAAGAAAGGTTATGTGTTTGACACGCATCTGAGTATGTGAATTTCTTTATACCCTGGGAACATCCCAACGGCTGGATAAATTTTAATGAATGAGGTCTCTATCGATTCGTCTTAACCGTTCGATGGTTATAGGCTAGGTTTTCTTTTTATCATTTCAAAATGGTGGCCGTAAAATATAAAATGGCGGTATAGATGAAGAAAAAAAATTACGCACCCTATTGAGTGGCATATCATTGGATAAGTCTTTCAAAATGAAGACGATGTTTGATTGACTACTTTACAGTTAGAAGCTCCATTTAAATATTATACAACTTGGAAGTTGTGTATGTATTGTGGATCTTTAACTTTACTGCAACTCTAACCATCATAGACATCTATAGGCCTCATCAAAACAGTGTTTATAGATAGGAACTAACGATTAAACACAACTTAAAAGTCATCAATACAAGAAAAAAAATAGGTAAGTAATATAAAAAATAGTTTCAGATTGATGAGAAATAATTAATTAGTTCACTTTTTACGCAGTCGGGTTTTTTGATTTTTTAAATTTAATTTTTACTTATTCATCCTGTCATTTTATTGTTATAGTTTTCAGAAATTTCAGAATTTTAGGAAAATTACAGCATTCAAATATTAAAAGAATTTGTTAATTGGAAATTTAAAGAAAAATGCTAAAGACACATGGATAATGATAAAAAAAAATCAGCTATTCATTTCAACAATCGTGATATAAATTGCACATTAAAAGATGAAGGTTCTTTCCTTCTAAAAGTCTTCTCGACACTGAATTTTTTTTCATTATTAATTTTAATAAACGTTTTTAGTTATTATTATGTAAATATTGATAAATCATTTAATTCAAAAATTTTAAAATTAGAGTTATTTTTTCACAAAACCATTTTTTTTTTTTTTAACATTCATTGCATACCATTAATGATATTTTGAACCGATTTAAGAATAGAATTTATTAGATACTGTTTTAGAGAAAGCAAATTATAAATAAATAAAAGCGGAAAAAAGCAGAGAAAAACATTACGTTTTCTACATATGAATATAGTTTAAACAAAATTTATCAAACTAGTAAAAATTTTATTCTTAAATCTCTTAGATATGGTATGATGTTCAATTACAAAAATATTCAAGCATATTTATTCATATATTGAAAAGCCATATTAATTTGGAAATCTGAAAAAAAAAGTCCTTCTGGCCAGTGCCGGGAGGAAGAGGTAGCTTTCATATTCCTTATTTTTAAAAAGCCAACTTATATTATTCAAACACACGAAGCTCAATTAAGTGGAAACCGAATGTAGGAGATTCAATACTAATTTTTATCAATACTAAATCATTATGAATGAGATTTTCGCGAAATTAGTCAGCTTTATCCAAGCTGCTTTTATTTAAAGTCACTTATATTTGGCTGCAAAATTCGGCGATTTCTTAAAGTGCCTGCCATTTTAAGACAACGTGGTAGATGAGGCTAACCAGTGAACTTGGTTGAGACCTTAGTAATTGCTGTGCACATGCTCACTCATATCGGAATCGGTTGATATATACGAGTGCTGTCGCAAGCAAAAAATCAGATTTTTCAAAATGTCACCCACTTTAGAAATTGAAACTGCTATATCTGAGCCATTTTTTAAGATAAAGACAAACAAAAAATGCTCCTGAATCCTTATATCAAGGTCAAATACTTAAGAAAGAAACCTTTTTCCATTTCTAATTTTTTTGCACCTCACTTTAAATATAATTTTTTTTAATTTAATGGCCGCCATTTTGAAACAAGATGGCTGATGAAGCTGGCCAGCAAACTTTGTCGAGATATTGATGTATACTATCCACATGCCTTCTTCCATCGAAATAGGCGAATACGTGTGGTATCGCGTGACAATTACAAGATCGTTTCAAAGTGTTAGCCATGATAGCAATTCAAAGTGCTATAATTCAACCACTTTTTAAGATATAAACAAAAGAAAAAATTTTCAGAAACAAAAACTGCTCCAGAATCTTTGTAGCAAGGCCAAACACATAAAAAAATCTTTTTCATTTTCCAATTTTTTAATACATCATTTTAAATTTTAAATTACATTTTTTTTAATGGCAACCCTTTTGAAACAAGATGGCGAATGAAGCTGGCCAACGAACTCGGTCGAGACATTGGTATGTACTATGTACAGACCAAGTTACATTCAAATCGGTTCATAAATACGCCTGTTTTCGCGTGACAAAAATCAGGTCGTTTTAAAATGTCAGCCACAATAGAAATTCAAAATATTATAACTCAGCCATTTTTTTTAGATGTAGACGAAACAAAACCTGTTCCGGAATCTTTGTATTAAGGTCAAACACATACAAAAAAATCTTTTTCATTTTCCAATTTTTTGGTATCTCATTTTAATTTTTTTTTTTTTTTTTAATGGTCACCATTTTGAAACAAGATGGCGAATGAAGCTGGTCAACGAACTCCGTTGAGTTATTTGTATGTACTATGTACACACCAAGGTACATCCAAATCGGTTCATAAATACGTCTGTTATCACGTGGCAAAAATCAGGACGTTTCAAAATGTCAGCCACGCCAGAAATTCAAAATGCTATAACTCAGCCATTTTCTAAGATATAGACGAAACAAAAACTGCTTCCGAATCTTTTTATCAAGGTCAAACACATAAGGAAAAATATTTTTTTTCAATTTTCAATTTTTTGCTACCACATTTCAAATTTAATTTTTCTTAAAATATTAAATGGCCGCCAATTTTAAACAAGATGGCGGATGAAGCTGGCCAACGAACTCGTTCGATTCATTTGTTTGTACTATGTATAAACGAAGTTACATCCAAATGGGTTCATAAATACGCCTTTTATCGCGTGACAAAATTCAGGACGTTTCAAAATGTCAGCTTCGCTAGAAATTCAAAATGCTATAACTCAGCCATTTTTTAATATATAGACGAAACAAAAACTGCTACGGAGTCTTTGTATAAAGGTCAAATACATAAGAAAAAAATATTTTTCCATTTTCAATTTTTTGGTACCACATTTCAAATTTTAAATTTTTTTTAAATTTTTAAATAGCCGCCATTTTGAAACAAAATGGCGGATGAAGCTGGCCAACGAACTCGGTCGAGACATTGGTATGTACTATGTACAAACCGAATTACATCCAAATCGGTTCATAAATACGAGAGTTACAGTGTGACATATGTCAGATATATATATATATATATATATATATATATATATATATATATATATATATATAAAGCCTATTGAATATTTTAATCAATGGAAGATATTAGTAATTGAAAAATTAACTATGGCTTTAAAAATAATATTGCTGATTTGGTTTCTATTAATACACAGCATTATTTCCAACAAATTACTAAATTACAAAAAAACTTCGTTATTACATATGTAGACAAATCTCCTAACAATTATGCTATTATATGTAAATCATATTATCACCAACTTCTTACAAATTCTATTTCTTCTAATAAGTCTTTTCAAAAAACTAATGAAAATATTATTGTAAATAATCGTAAAATTCGAAGTTATTATAAACTTTTAAATATTTTATCTACTAATTTTAATTATCCATATTTAGTTCTTATTCCCAAATTTCACAAAACTCCTATTAAATTTAGGACTGTTACTATTGGTTGTAATACATATAATAATAAAGCCAATACACTTCTCTTAAAAATTCTTAATCAAATATATGAACTTACTACAAACAATGATAATACACATTGTATAAAAAATAGCTATCAACTTGTTAAGATTTTAAAAAATCTTCACTCTGTTTGTAATATAACGACATATGACTTCAAAGATCTTTTTAATAATATAGACCTATTAGATTTACATAAAATTATAAATGCATTATTTAAAAAGTATTATAAAAAACTGGATCTACCATCTTATATAGATATTGCATATTTTAAATCTTTAACTAACTTCATTATCTATAATAATTATATATTGCAAGATAATACTTTATATTTACAGCATGTCGGTATACCACAAGGCGGTTGTACTTCCAGTTTACTCTCAGACTTATACTTATCTCATTATGAACGCAATTTTACTAATAATAATCTACAATAATATCGTTATATTGATGACATCATTTTAATTGAAACTGATCAATCTGCAATTACTCGATTTCCAGTTGATTATCCCACTAATTTGGAATTAACGGAAAACCTTTTATCTAACAATACAATTAACTTCTTAGATCTTAAAATTACAATAAAAGACAATAAAACAATCACAGATTTGTATGACAAACGTAAAGAATTTAAATTCACAGTTAATACATTTACAAATTTTAAATCTTGTCTACATCATTCTGTATTTCGTAATATAATACTTAATCATTTATATAGAATAAAATGTTTATGTTCTTCTCCTCTAATTAACAATAATATTAAAAAACTAATTTATGATGCATTAAATCATGGTTTTCCAAAAAAATTCATATATTCATTAATATACAATTAGTACTTTTCTTACATGATCTATAAACACAAATTAACACATGCGTAAACAAAATTACAAAAAAAAATTATAAAAAAAAAATATCTATAAAAAATTAAAAATTGTAAAATAATATAAAAAAATATTATAGGTTGGTTGGGTGGGTAGATGTTAGAGTATGGAGGAGGGTGGTGTTGTCTGGATAATACGCAATGGTTAATTATTTATAAAAAAAAAAAAGCGGGGCTCTTGTATTATTACTATTTTTTTGTTATGTATTTTATGTGGATGTTGATTTGATATTTTATATGTAAGTTGGAGATTTTCATTAATATTATAATTAGCTTAATTATTCATTAATCTAATTTATAATTATTTGTTATTAAATTTTAATTTACTAAGGACAATATCATATTAATTACTAATAGTATGCCACTGTTAGTTTAATGTTTTTGAATGTCCCATATTCATACTTTATGGATTTTTATGGATGTCTGAAAATAATCCACTTTCTATATTTGTGCGTTTTAAGTAATGGGATTTTAAGTATTATTTAACCTTCTATATACTTCCACATGTTTGTTATTTCCTGTTCATTTTATAAATATCTTATATATAATTCATTAAAAAATAATTTTTGGATAATTTTTAATAATTATTTATATTAATTATTACTGAATTTATTTTGTTTTATAGCATATAGATATATGCTATATATTATCAATGTTCTAACATTATTTAAACTCTTAGTTTAGTTTAAATAATTTAGCTAAT
The DNA here is from genome assembly GCA_963932465.1 of Maratus speciosus. NCBI lineage: Eukaryota > Metazoa > Arthropoda > Arachnida > Araneae > Salticidae > Maratus > Maratus speciosus. The sequence continues at coordinate 349,562,363 of OZ010788.1, read as the reverse complement.
AGAACATATTGTATGCTTTTAAATTTTATTAACAATAGTTTTAAATACTTTGTGTGATTTATATTAGGTTTATAATTCTCTATATATAGGGATTTGTTTGGTTTTGCTGTTTAAACAGTTATTTACATTCAAAAGCTTGCAAATTTTTATCTTGCGATAGATGTTTAATATAATTATTAACAGATGGCAGCACTAAAATTGTATCTTTCAGATTGCTCTAATTTTTAATTTTTCTAGCTCCATTTCAGTTATAATTTATACACCAGGGTGTATTTTTAGCTAAATTTTGACGATATTGTTAAACTGTTATCTATTAATTTAATAGTGCATTTTAAATAATTTAATTAATATCTATTTATTTTATATTAGATTAAATTTGTTTTACAAGCTATTTCAAATTTTAATTCAAAATGTATTAACTGCATCCTTTGGTATCATTTACTGTGATTTCTTAACTGTTTTATTCACCTTAATCTTTTTGATATACTGGAAGACATGTGTACATGGATTTTTGTAAAATACTGAAATATTAATCGGTATGGTGTTTATTATTTCTATTTTATATCCTATAAATATTTAAATACGTTTTATTGATTCTTCCATTTCATATTATTTGTTTCTATTCTGCTTTCATTTTTAATCAATTCACTTGATTTTAGTGATTGTTCTATAATTCTCTATGTATAAGGATTTGTTTGGTTTTGCTGTTTAAACAGTTATTTACATTCAAAAGCTTGCAGATTTTTATCTTGCGATAGATGTTTAATATAATTATTAATAGATGGCAGCACTAAAATTGTATCGTTCAGATTGCTCTATATTTTAATTTTTCTAGCTCCATTTCATTTATAATTTATACACCAGGGTGTATTTTTAGCTAAATTTTGACGATATTGTTAAACTGTTATCTATTAATTTAATAGTGCATTTTAAATAATGTAATTAATATCAATTTATTTTATATTAGATTAAATTTGTTTTACAAGGTATTTCAAATTTTATTTCAAAATGTATTAACTGCATCCTTTGGTATCATTTATTGTGATTTCTTAACTGTTTTATTCACCTTAATCTTTTTGATATACTGGAAGACATGTGCACATGGATTTTTGTAAAATACTGAAATATTAATCGGTATGGTGTTTATTATTTCTATTTTATATCCTATAAATATTTAAATACGTTTTATTGATTCTTCCATTTCATATTATTTGTTTCTATTCTGCTTTCATTTTTAATCAATTCACTTGATTTTAGTGGTTGGTCGGGCACAGGGGAAAATTAATTTTAGCTTTAGCTTATTTTTCCCACAGAAAACTACCATTTTGCTTATATCATTGAATTCTGTGCCCTCGATAACGTAATTCAATGTATAAGCTTTTCAATTTTAGTCGGTGTCCACTTTTTTCTTTTTTCTTCCATAATAATTCTTATAATATTTTTTTAATACTTACAGCTTTAATTCATAATAATTGACGGTGGCAGGTTATGTTTAATTAATGGTAATATATATATATATATATATATATATATCAATGTTGAACGGAGGGTGGTTTCGGGGTCTGGGGGTCATGATCGATGAAAATATACCAAAATTTTTTGAAATCGCTTTCCTCCGAACGGCTGCAATAGGTAGCTTTTTGTAAAGAAAGCTACCTAAAACTCACAAATTTCGATAAATGATCTTAAAAATATCTTTTAAAGGGTGAATATGATATTAACTGGTTGTTAAATCAGACGTAACCGTGCTTCTATGTGAAGTATCAGTCTGAATTTTTAGGTAGTTTCCATTACAAAAAGCTACCTATTACAGCCATTCGGAGGAAAGTGATTTCAAAATATTTTTATATATTGCAGCATTTGTAAATTATAGCATTCAAATATTAAGAGAATTTGTTAATTGGAAATTTAAAGAAAAATGCTAAAGATAGATGGATAATCATAAAAAAAAATCTGCTATTCATTTCAACAATCGTGATATAAATTGCACATTAAAAGATGAAGGTTCTTTCCTTCTAAAGGTCTTCTCGACACTGAATTTTTTTTCATTATTAACTTTAATAAACGTTTTTAGTTATTATTATGTAAATATTGATAAATCATTTAATTCAAAAATTTTAAAATTAGAGTTATTTTTTCACAAAACCAAAAAAAGGTTTTTTTTTTTTTTTACCGTCATTGCATACCATTAATGATATTTTGAACCGATTTAAGAATAGAATTTATTAGATACCGTTTTAGAGAAAGCAAATTATAAATAAATAAAAGCGGAAAAAAGCAGAGAAAAAGATTACGTTTTCTACATATGAATATTGTTTAAACAAAATTTATCAAACTAGTAAAAATTTTATTCTTAAATCTTTTAGATATGGTATGATGTTCAATTACAAAAATATTCAAGCATATTTATTCATATATTGAAAAGCCATATTAATGTGGAAATCTGAAAAAAAAAACACAAATTTCGATAAATGATCTTAAAAATCTCTTTTAAAGGGTGAATATGATATTAACTGGTTGTTAAATCAGACGTAACCCTGCTTCTATGTGAAGTATCAGTCTGATTTTTAGGTAGTTTTCATTACAAAAAGCTACCTATTGCAACCATTCGGAGGAAAGTGATTGCAAAATATTTTTGTATATTACAGCATTTGTAAATTACAGCATTCAAATATTAAGAGAATTTGTTAACTGGAAATTTAAAGAAAAATGCTGAAGACAGATGGATAATGATTTAAAAAAAAAAAAGTATGCTATTCATTTCAACAATCGTGTTATAAATTGCACATTGAAAGGTGAAGGTTCTTTCCTTCTAAAGGTCTTCTCGACACTGAATTTTTTTTCATTATTAATTTTAATAAACGTTTTTAGTTATTATTATGTAAATGTTGATAAATCATTTAATTCAAAAATTTTAAAATTAGAGTTATTTTTTCACAAAACCAAAAAAAGTTTTTTTTTTTTTTTTTTTACCTTCATTGCATACCATTAATGATATTTTGAACCGATTTAAGAATAGAATTTATTAGATGCCGTTTTAGAGAAAGCAAATTATAAATAAATAAAAGCGAAAAAAAGCAGAGAAAAAGATTACGTTTTCTACATATGAATATTGTTTAAACAAAATTTATCAAACTAGTAAAAATTTTATTCTTAAATCTTTTAGATATGGTATGATGTTCAATTACAAAAATATTCAAGCATATTTATTCATATATTGAAAAGCCATATTAATGTGGAAATCTGAAAAAAAAAAACACACAAATTTCGATAAATGATCTTAAAAATCTCTTTTAAAGGGTGAATATGATATTAACTGGTTGTTAAATCAGACGTAACCCTGCTTCTATGTGAAGTATCAGTCTGATTTTTAGGTAGTTTTCATTACAAAAAGCTACCTATTGCAACCATTCGGAGGAAAGTGATTGCAAAATATTTTTGTATATTACAGCATTTGTAAATTACAGCATTCAAATATTAAGAGAATTTGTTAACTGGAAATTTAAAGAAAAATGCTGAAGACAGATGGATAATGATTTTTAAAAAAAAAGTATGCTATTCATTTCAACAATCGTGTTATAAATTGCACATTGAAAGGTGAAGGTTCTTTCCTTCTAAAGGTCTTCTCGACACTGAATTTTTTTTCATTATTAATTTTAATAAACGTTTTTAGTTATTATTATGTAAATGTTGATAAATCATTTAATTCAAAAATTTTAAAATTAGAGTTATTTTTTCACAAAACCAAAAAAAGTTTTTTTTTTTTTTTTTTTACCTTCATTGCATACCATTAATGATATTTTGAACCGATTTAAGAATAGAATTTATTAGATGCCGTTTTAGAGAAAGCAAATTATAAATAAATAAAAGCGAAAAAAAGCAGAGAAAAAGATTACGTTTTCTACATATGAATATTGTTTAAGCAAAATTTATCAAACTAGTAAAAATTTTATTCTTAAATCTTTTAGATATGGTATGATGTTCAATTACAAAAATATTCAAGCATATTTATTCATATATTGAAAAGCCATATTAATTTGGAAATCTGAAAAAAAAAACCCACAAATTTCGATAAATGATCTTTAAAATCTCTTTTAAATGGTGAATATGATATTAACTGGTTGTTAAATCAGACGTAACCGTGCTTCTATATGGAGTATCAGTCTGAATTTTTATGTAGTTTTCATTACAAAAAGCTACCTGTTGCAGCCATTCGGAGGAAAGTGATTTCAAAATATTTTTGTATATTACAGCATTTGTAAATTAGAGCATTCAAATATTAAGAGAATTTGTTAATTGGAAATTTAAAGAAAAATGCTTAAGACACATGGATAATGATAAAAAAAAAATCTGCTATTCATTTCAACAATCATGATATAAATTGCACATTAAAAGATGAAGGTTTTTTTCCTTCTAAAGGTCTTCTCGACACTGAAATTTTTTTTCATTATTAACTTTATTAAACGTTTTTATTTATTATTATGTAAATATTAATAAATCATTTAATCCAAAAATTTTAAAATTAGAGTTATTTTTTCACAAAACCATTTTTTTAATACCATCATTGCATACCATCAATGATATTTTGAACCGATTTTAGAATAGAATTTATTAGATGCCGTTTTAGAGAAAGCAAACTATAAATAAATAAAAGCGGAAAAAAGCAGGGAAAAAGATTACGTTTTCTACATATGAATATTGTTTAAACAAAATTTATTAAACTAGTAAAAATTTTATTCTTAAATCTTTTAGATATGGTATGATGTTCAATTACAAAAATATTCAAGCATATTTGTTCATATATTGAAAAGCCATATCAATTTGGAAATCTGAAAAAAAAAAAAAAAAAAAAAACACAAATTTCGATAAATGATCTTAAAAATCTCTTTTAAAGGGTGAATATCATATTAACTGGTTGTTAAATCAGACGTAACCGTGCTTCTATGTGAAGTATCAGTCTGAATTTTTAGGTAGTTTTCAATACAAAAAGCTACATATTGCCTAAAATATTTTTGTATATTTTCATCGATCATGACTCCCTGACCCCGGAACCACCCCCCGTTTAAATGCTGATATATATATATATATATATATATACCCTATATATATAAAATCCTAATGAAACGAATATATGAAACGCCTGAAATGTATCGAATCTTTGAATCGACTGATTAAACAACTGTTTTAGTTTCACGGCAATTTCTCCTAAAATATGGAATACTTTGCGATAAAATTAACACCAAAATTCCGTGTTGATCCACAGATCTCAAAACTGGTATTAGAATTTTTAAATTCGAATTAGTTTTTCTAATTTTAAATACATATTTTCTAATGGTGGCAACTCAAATTTTAATCATAACAGAATTTTTTTTTTCCTAATTCAGAAAAGTTTACTATTTTAAATTAATTTGGCGACAGATGGGCCTCCTTTAAAAGTATGCTAAGAATAATGCTTTTTTTTCTATTTCGTTATCATTTTATTAAATACAAAACTTTCATTTAAAAATGAAACATTTAAATTGATGGCTTTCACTTCTTAAAGAAAAAAAAAGAAAAAAAAATTAGACACAGATGTCATATACGCACCGGGGCACCTAATGGGCGCACAAATGGCATTATTTTGATAGACATGGTAACCCGGCTATTGTTGTTTATTTAATAATAAATGTATATTTACTTTTATTTCTTTTTTTTTATTTATATAAATTATTTTGTTCTATAGTAATTAATTATTTTTTTGCTATTTTCTTTTGAAAATAATAGAAAATAATTTAAAAATACGGTACAATGTAGTAGTTATTCCGTCACCCAATTTCGCAAATTATATAAATCGCCAAACCACTCGCCAAATTGCACAGATTGACAAAATTTTTATTTTAAATAACGAAAGAACAAATAAATTAGAATAACATTAATAAATATAAAAATAAAACGTCGAAATAAAAATCACTTGATGACGTAAACACGTGTAACTTGCTAAAAGTCAAGTGAATGTGACATTTATGATCAAGCATTATTGACATTTAATCTTATAGTTCGCGATAGATATTTGTCGACGGGATAACTAAGTGGTACCAAAAATACATATATAACAGGAATTCGAAAACGATGTTTTCGCCAAACTTTCGTAAAAAAAAAAAAAAAAAAAAAAAAAAAAAAAAAAAAAAAAAAAAAATCGTGCCAAACATGCCGTATATGACATCTGGAAAATATTAAATTATGTAACAAACAATGACATTTAATTTCAACTTCAAATCAATGTTTTAATTTACCACTCGAACAATAAAAAAAATGCTAACTGGCGAGTTGAAAAAAAGATACTGGCGAGATTTGCAACCGGCTTTTTTTTCTTTCGGCACAGATGTCATATACGGCCCCATATTGGCGCGATTTTTTTCGGACGCCAATGTCATATACGCAACGGGTACGTAATTGGCGCCAAAGTATCGTTATTTTGCTTGATATGGTAAGCTGGATGTTGTTGTTTATGCTGTTGATGAGTTCCCCAAATTGGCGTTGGAAAAAAATCGCGCCAATATGGCGTATATGACATTTGTTACAAACTTTCATATGAAAGGCGAAGGGATCAGATCGTATTTGTTTATGGCATTTGATGACTTGAATTGTTATAATATAGATGAAATGATGGGGATAGAATAATATTTGGCGGCTTATCACCTGTGCCTGGATAACATTAAAGTATCAAAATGGCACCTAGAGTATAAAAAGCAAAGTGTTCCGCCCGGAACTGTTGATGATAGTCACATGATTTAGGCTATTGTTATAGAGATTGTTTTAAAAAAGTCCTTCCGGCCAGTGCCGGGAGGAAGAGGTAGCTTTCATAATCCTTATTTAAAAAAAGCCAAATTATATCATTCAAACACACGAAGCTCAATTTAGTGGAAACCGAATATAGGAGATTCAATACTAATTTTTATCAATATAATGAATGAGAATTTCGCGAAATTAGTCAGCTTTATCCAAGCTGCTTTTCTTTGAAGTAACATATATTTGGCTGCCAAATTCGGCAATTTCTTAAAGTGCCTGTCATTTTAAGACAACATGGTGGATGAGGCTAAGCAGTGAACTCGGTCGAGACCTTAGTAATTGCTGTGCACATGCTCACTCACATCGGAATCGGTTAATATATAGGAGTGCTGTCGCATGCAAAAAATCAGATTTTTCAAAATGTCACCCACAATAGAAATTGAAACTGCTATATCTGAGCCATTTTTTAAGGTAAAGACAAACAAAAAATGCTCCTGAATCCTTATATCAAGGTCAAATACTTCAGAAAGAAACCCTTTTCAATTTCTAATTTTTTTGCACCTCACTTTAAATATATATATATATATATTTTAATTTAATGGTCGCCATTTTGAAACAAGATGGCTGATGAATCTGGCCAGCGAACTTGGTCGAGGTGTTGATGTATACTATCCACATGCCTTCTTACATCGAAATAGGCGAATACGTGTGTTATCGCGTGACAAATACAAGATCGTTTCAAAATGTTAGCCATGCTAGAAATTCAAAGTGCTATAAATCAACCATTTTTTAAGATATAAACAAAAGAACAAATTTTCAGAAACAAAAACTGCTCCGGAATCTTTGTATCAAGGTCAAACACATAAAAAAATCTTTTTCATTTTCCAATTGTTTAATACCTCATTTTGAATTTTAAATTTAATTTTTTTTAAATGGCAACCCTTTTGAAACAAGATGGCGAATGAAGCTGGCCAACGAACTCGGTCGAGACATTGGTATGTACTAAGTACAGACCAAGTTACATCCAAATAGGTTCATAATTACGCCTGTTGTCGCGTGACAAAAATCAGGTCGTTTTAAAATGTCAGCCACAAGATAAATTCAAAATGCTATCACTCAGCCATTTTTATTAGATATAGACGAAAGAAAAACTGTTCCGGGATTTTTGTATTAAGGTAAAGCACATACAAAAAAAATCTTTTTCACTTTCCAATTTTTTTGGTATCTCATTTAAATTTTTTAATTTTTTAATTTTTTTAATGGCCGCCATTTTGAAACAAGATGGCGGATGAAGCCGGCCGACGAACTCGGTCGAGATATTTGTATGTACTATGTACACACCAAGGTACATCCAAGTCGGTTCATAAATACGCCTGTTATTACGTGAGAAAAATCAGGACGTTTCAAAATGTCAGCCACGCTAGAAATTCAAAATGCTATAACTCAGCTATTTCTTAAGATATAGACGAAACAAAAACTGCTCCCGAATCTTTTTATCAAGGTCAAACACATAAAAAGAAAATATTTTTTCAATTTTTAATTTTTCGGTACCACATTTCAAATTTAAATTTTTCTTAAAAATTTAAATGGCCACCATTTTTAAACAAGATGGCAGATGAAGCTGACCAACGAACCCGGTCGAGACATTGGTATGTACTATGTATAAACGAAGTTACATCCAAATCGGTTCAAAAATACGCCTTTTATCGCGTGACAAATTCAGGACGTTTCAAAATGTCAGCCACGCTAGAAATTCAAAATGCTATAACTCAGCCATTTTTTAAGATATAGACGAAACAAAAACTGCTCCGAAATCTTTGTATAAAGGTCAAATTCATAAGAAAAAATATTTTTCCATTTTCAATTTTTTGGTACCACATTTCAATTTTTAAATTTTTAAAAAAAAATTTAAATGGCCGCCATTTTGAAACAAAATGGCAGATGAAGCTGACCAACGAACCCGGTCGAGACATTGGTATGTACTATGTATAAACGAACTTACATCCAAATCGGTTCATAAATACGCCTTTTATCGCGTGACAAATTCAGGACGTTTCAAAATGTCAGCCACGCTAGAAATTCAAAATGCTATAACTCAGCCATTTTTTAAGATATAGACGAAACAAAAACTGCTCCGAAATCTCTGTATAAAGGTCAAATTCATAAGAAAAAATATTTTTCCATTTTCAATTTTTTGGTACCACATTTCAATTTTTAAATTTTTTAAAAAAATTTAAATGGCCGCCATTTTGAAACAAAATGGCGGATGAAGCTGGCCAACAAACTCGGTCGAGACATTGGTATGTACTATGTACACACCAAATTTCATCGAAATCGGTTCATAATTACGGGAGTTACAGTGTGACATAGGTCAGATATATATATATATATATATATATATATATATATATATATATCAATTTTGAACGGAGGGTGGTTTCGGGGTCTGGGGGTCATGATCGATGAAAATATACCAAAATTTTTTGAAATCGCTTTCCTCCGAACGGCTGCAATAGGTAGCTTTTTTGTAAAGAAAGCTACCTAATATCGGCTGACGAAGACTCTGAATGCTTAATTCGTTTTATTTTAGCTTCTTTTCAAATGTTTAACTGATCCTCTTTAATCAAAAACAAAAGCAACCATTGGATGTCTTAACAGCAACTGATTCTCCATTAAATTTTTGCAATCAAAGGGAATTGAATGGAAACCCGTTTACATGGAGATCTGCACAGCTTTTTCAGTATAATTTAATCTTCTATAATATTTTTAAAACCCATTAGATTTTTAGATTTGCAGATTTTGCGCGTCTGAACGGGGGTTGGCGAGCGTAGCATGCAGGGGGCAGAGCCCCCTAGTATATATATATATATATATATATATATATGGGGTTGAAGGGTTTACGGAGTTGTAAATAATTCATCGTTTATTTCTCCAATTCAAGTGCGAATTAAAAAAAATTGTACAGAATACATTGGGCTAAAAATTTGTAACAGAGACGTTTCCGAAAATAAATCCTTATTGGCCAAATTTATGCATAAAGTTTCAGTTTTTTACCAAAATTTGTCCGTTTACAAGAGGTAACATTTCTAGAAAGAAAAATTGTCAACATGACCTTTTTTTTTTTTTTTTTTTTTTTTCTCAAATAGGCTGCAAGTACTTGTACTCTCACGCCAAGTTCCAGATCTGGGACTTGCTTTCTCTTTGCTAAAAAAATTGCAAATTTTTCAAAAATGTCAAAAATCGTACTTTTGATGTTTTGATATCTCTGGTGGGGCACGAGATAAAAATCAGAAGTTCTGGTTTCTGCGAGTATTGTATGGTACTGTTATGCACAAGAAGTTTCAGGATGGAGATTTGAATGCAAGCTGAGATATGGTAAGGGCAACATGTCAAAACAATACTGCCAATCTATTGTTTTGTTGGAGTCACAGGTAAGTATTTACCTGAGAGTGTCATTTAAATTTATTTGTTTGATTATCTTTAATTAATAGTAACAGAAAATAAAGCCTTTTGCAAAGCTTAGCAATTAATTAAAAATATAATTATGCCTAAGGCCTACATTTTGTATGGTTTCAGTAATTCTTGCTGTAATTTTAGTAACAAAAAGAAACCTCAGCACTTTTACATAAAGGAAAAAAAAAATATTTATATATAAAACCTGAGACAAAAACGGCATAGGGAAAGAGAAAACCTTTTAATTTTGACATACTTTTTGAGGCATGATCAAACGTGTCAAAACACATTCCTGCTTTTTGTTTTAAAAACCACAATTTTAATGCTGCTTGCGAGTCCCTGAAAATTGCTCCAAACATAAGTATGTTCCTGTAAATGAAACATTATACGACGTTACCATGCATCAGCATCAAGTAAATTTTAGAAAGTAAAGATAGCCAAAGCCCTTTCAAAATTTATACTTCGGGAAATCACATTTTTGCATACGAAGCAAGCTAGGAATTATTAATGAAGTGAGACTTGAACATATGGATTTCAAAGTTTATTTCTATGAGCCAGCAGTTCCAAGAACTTCAATCAAGTTATCAAGAGATGCCAAGACTTGGTACCTACGAATAAAATTTTGAGAAAGATCAAAATTCTGGTTTTTAAACCTACAAGCAAGAATGTGTTTTGACACGTTTGATCATGTCTCCACAAGTATGACAACATTAACAGCGTTTCACTTTCCCTATTCTGCATTTTTCTCAGTACTTGTATAAAAATATTTTTTTATTTATGTAAAAGTGCTGAGGTCTCTTTTAGTTGCGAAAATTACTTACAACAAAAATTACTGAAACCATACAAAATGTATGGCCTTAGGCATAATTATTTTTTTCATTAATTGTTAAGTTTTGAAAAAAGCTTTATTTTCTGTTGCTATTATTTAAAGATAATCAAACAAATAAATTTAAACGACACTCTGAGATAAATACTTAGCTGTTACTGCAACAAAACAATAGTTTGGCAGTATTGCTTTGATATGCTGCCATTGCCAGATCTCAGATTGTATTCAAATCTCCGTCCTGGAATTTCTTATGCATAAAACTACCATACAATAAATACTGTCAGAAACCAGAAGTTCAGATTTTTATCTCGTGCCCCACCAGAGATATGAAAGCCTGAAAAGTGCGATTTTTGATATTTTTGAAAAATTTGAAATTTTTTTTAGCGAAGAGAAAGCAAGTCCCAGATCTGGAACTTGGCGTGTGAGTATGGTACTTGCAGCCTATTTGTAAAAAAAAAAAAAAAAAAAAAAAATATGTCATGTTGACAGTTTCCCTTACTAGAAAAATTTCCTCTTGTAAACGGAAAAATTTTGGAAAAAAAATTTTATGCATAAATTTCGCCAATAAGGATTTATTTTCGGAAACTTCTCTAATACCAAATTTTTAGCCCAATATATTCTGTACAAATTGCTTTAATCCGCTACTGAATTGGAGAAATAGACGATGAATTATTTGCAATTCCGTAAACCCTTCATGTGAGAAAATTGCTGCAGACGATGAAACAAAGACGGCCGCCATGCACAAACAAAAATTAATAAATTTAAAATAATAGTAATTTTGAACTTCCATCATGTTAGGATTTTTCCCTCATAGCATGCATGGTCACAGTGACGTCATTGTGACGTCACTGTAAGTCACTGTGGTCACATCACATCTGTGACCAAAATGCCACCACTCAGTGATGTCACATTGTGACTGAAATGTGAACTTCTTAGAAAACTTAAAAAAATTACAAAAATTATTAAAAACATGTTATTTACTGTAAAAAATATTTTTCTGCCGGATTTAAAATTTTTTTAAACCGTGGTCCAAGTTGCCTCTGTGCCTCTAACCAAAACTTTTTATTTTCATATAACATAAAATGTAATTAATTCATCAGCGACACAAAAAGATTTCCTAATTATGCGAATTTCATATTATTAAAAAATGTTTTAGGTAAACAGACCTCGACTTATCTTTTATAAAGATTTTTGTAAATGATCATCTGTTATACTAGAAGTTTCTAAAAGAGTAGTCGAAACATTTCTGTGGTTTCAAACTAAAAACTTTCTATTACAGTTAAGTCTGCAGCTTTTAATGAGCACGCAGAAAGCGTCTTCAAAGTTTAGTCATATATGCATTCTTGCTTTATAATTTTCATTGAAGTCATTTTTTTTCCTCTTAGTGTTTCACTATTTTAAATAACTTTTTTTTTTTTTTTTTTTTTTTTTTTTTTTAATTCTACTTCTTTCAGACGTTTAAAATAAAATTGACATTTTCCGAATATAAAATTAATGTACAAAATTTAGGCAAAGCCCATGACATAATTAATTATTCATATTTTATTTTTTGTTTTCAAAATATATCTTTAAAAATTATTTTACAAGATGTTTTATTCTACAGAAAATTAATATTAAGATAATGACAGATTGACAAAGAAAAACTCATCTCTTCTAGATAATCTTGTTGTATTTTTTAAGAAGATATTTTGTATATATTACCTGTGATACAAATTTTACTTTTAAAAAAAGGAGGGGTCATCATTATTACCATTAAATTAATTTATACACATTTTGGAAAATTAAGCAATATTTTATCTAGTAAACTCTACTTATGGATAATATTATTATTATAATTTACGTAACTGAAACTTTACAATTCAATAAAACTGATAAAAATAAAAGGTGAAATACAATAAAACATTTTCAAACAGGAAATTGAATTAGGGACAATTTGATAAGATTATTACGCATTTAATTTCCTTCTGAAACTGTTGTATAGAAAAACAAATAAAACCGAAAAAACATCTGCTTCGAACTTCGAAACTTAAAAATCGTCTGCATCTGCACTATTTCAGTTGTTAGGACTCACCGCAGAATAACGGATAAAAGTAACAGTGAAGCTTTTTAGAATAAATGCGGGAAGTTCTGTGGACACTGGGCAGCATAGACGTGTTGACACGGATTTAAAAAGTGAAACAAGAACGTTTTCAGGATCCAAGTTAGTTCAGCTAATAAAATATAAACCCGAGAAAATTACGGTAGCTTTGACTTGTTGAAGATGATTCAAGTCATTGCTATGGTACTTATTATCGGATTTAATTGGTTCCCCAAAATCAAAGTATCACGTACAACGTCAATGAAATTAGGTATGTAAAAATACTATTTTCCCTGTTTGCTTTTTTTTTAACCGCAACAATTTTAGTTAGCTTCTCATAAACATGCTGTAGAGCATAAATATTTCACTACATTTATTTTTTATTTTGTTGAAATATCTAAAATATTATTTTCCCTGTTTGCTTTTTTTTTTAATTACAATGATTTTAGTTATCTTCTAATAAACATGTTATAGAACACAACTATTTCATTACATTTATTTTTTATTTTATTAAAATAGCTAACTTCCTTTTCAACAGCTTTGATCAGATTATTAAAAGTAGTGATTTAAATTGCATTTTAATCTGCTTTATTTTCTTATTTAAATATTTGGTTAAAACCACATGGTGTCATAAATATGAAAGTATATGGACAAGTATTATAATCAGTCATTAATATAATTAATAAACATTTAAAGATAATTAAATTATTTAAAGAAAAAGTCTTTTTATGTAATAAAATTATTGGCAAACATAATTTTTTAATTTTGTATTAAGTGATGGTCTTAAACAATTTGCATTGCATGTTTTTATTTTAAAAAATTGCATCTGCTCAGAAGAGGAATTTAGAAAAAATAAGACACAACGGAAACGTATACTATTAAAAGAGATCGTAGATATGTAATGTTAAGAAAAAAAATGATTATTAAATGTATTATTCAACCTGAGGAATGTTTTAAAATCTATAAAGAAATAGTCATAGCGGGTGAAAGCTTTTCAGTTGTTAAACATTCTTACTGAAATGTTTTCAAAGTGAACTAGAAGTCTGTTGGCAAATGAAAATATAGAAGTTAAATACGCAATAAATAGAAGTTAAATAGTATAATAAATACGCTGAAAAATCAGTAAGTGTTTAAATATGATTTTACTTTTAAAATAACGCAAATACTTGAACGGTATGAATCTAAAATGTAACAATCATGTTTTATTATTTACTTTTTTTTATGGATAATTTTATCATTTTATCTCCTGAATGATTTTATCGAGATAAATTTCAAAGTATCGATATTATACACTCTTTATAAACAACGTGATTAAAATGGATTTCTTATTTATAATTACCATAATCTTGTAAATAAAATATTAGTAATAATAATGAACCTATGTGTGGCTCTATTTTGTGTTTATGGGCTCAATTTTTATACTTTATTTACATTAAAAAGTAGTTAACCATTTGATACTGTGTTCATTATTTTGTTTTATTGTGTCATATAAAAATAAATATGATTATTTGTATTTCTAATACAATATATACAGTAGAGCGCCGATTGTCCGAATAAGTCGGGACCGACCCTAGTTCGGATAAACAAAAGTTCGGATAAATGGGCAGACAATTTAAGGGATGCTCCTGACTATTCTAAAACCTTCACACTTTATCTAGGTTTAGGACTGACAGCACCAGTTAGTACTGGAGTGCTTAAAAATTGTTTTTTTTTTTTTAAATTGTTTTTTGTTTACTTTTTTCTTTTTTTTCTTTTTTTTTCTTTTTATCATTTTCTAAACTTCAGAGATTATAATTTAAGCAAAAAATAAATTGGAAGTTAGGTGTTTTTTTTTTTTTTTTTTTTTAGAGAGAGAAATATTTGGATAATTGGAAATTCGGTTAAAAAGAATTCTTTGAGAGAAATATGCTGTTCGGTTAATTGGAGTTCCGATAATCGGCGTTCTACTGTATTTATAAAACTTTCACCGGACTTTATTCTAAAAATTTCGTTGTAGATTCTAATCTGTTTGTACTATTTATGATAATATCAGAGTTATAGATGTCATGGCAACATATATCCAGCCAGATAGATCTTTGGCAAAACATAAAAACTTTCACATTAGACGCAAAATAGAGTAGCTGCGGTGCTGTGTTTTATAAACAATAAGGTATTATTGTTTTAAAAAATCATAGGTAGTAAGAGTTATTTTTATAATATATAATTTCATAAATAAAAATGTAATTTTGGCAATCAATTATTAAAGTTACTTTTTAATAATCAAAAAGTTGTTTTATATATGGATTTTACTTCAAGCACACCCTGATGTAAAATAAATTAACCCTTTGTATCACCGTTCTATGCATATCCAAAAGTTTTACTTACTTTTACAGTGAGCTTAAAAATACGATTTTATTTATTGCTGCTATCTTCCAACATAACGATTATTGCCGAAATTGTTCTTAGAATTCTCAACATAATGATGCTGGTGATACTCAGTTAATTTTCTATGCCAAAGCTGTATTTTTCATTCGAGTAGTTTCAAATGATTATTGCTAAAATGTACTTCGGAAATTTTGTAATGCATGTATGTGGCATAAAAGACGTAAACAATACGTATATAACGACTATATGGCACATGATGAGCGTTTCGAGTGTATATATATATGTGTGTATATAACGCATGCATAAACTTCACAATGATCTTAGCAATGTCGTTACTGCAATTTTTGCATAATCAAATTTATAGGGGCCTCTATAACAAAGAAGTTTCCTATTTTCTCAGCCCCAACTTGTTTGAATTACAATCATATATATATATATTTTTTATGGTAATTAATATCATAAAACATATAAAATTTAATTACTTAATATCGGCATTTCTTTTTATCTTTCATTTTTTTTATTATAAATGTTGTGTAATCGAAAAAAATTCAACTTCACCAGTGACTTCGAGTTTGTAATGCGTATTAAATGAAATAAATTATTTTCATTCAGTATTTTCTATAGTTTAAAGAATATAAAAAGTACTGTATATATTATAAAATATTATATTTTCAACACAAATTTTATTTTGATAAAGATTTGAAAATTTAAACATTGTTTCTTTGGTAATTTTAATGCTTTTAACAAATAGCTAATTTTGAAAAAAAAAAATGTGATAGATCAATCATTCAGTTGTCTTCAATATTCTCATTTATTGCAATAGAAAAGAAAGGTGTAACAAAAATTGTAGTCTGCGGGGCATTGCATTTTGATTCAATAAAATTCTTTTGGTATACCCTTGTTATAGCGGCCCCCAAGTTTTAACTGCGATGTATCGCCGAAGTATATTAACGTTATAGATGTAAATGATTTTACAACATGCATAATTATGACTATGTGTGACATGCATACGTGTTTACAACTGTACAAATATGTCATAGTGTGACTTCACAACATTGCCTCTAGTCACATATTCGTCACAACGTTAATGACAAAATTGTCACAAATCACACAATTTTCACAAAATTGTCACAATGTGACTTCAAAGCAGTGTCGCTGTCGTCACAGAATCATCACAGTGTTAAAGACAATTTCGCTACAAATGAGACATATTTCACAAATTGATCTCAATGTGACTTTGAAGCATTGTCACATTCGTCACAAATTCGTCACAAAGTTAATACCAAAATAGTCACAAATGACACACTCTTCACAAATTTGTCACACCGTGACTTCACAAAGTCGTCACAATGTGACGTCACAAAAGAGCTCTAAAACGGCCATAACGACCTCACATTCTAGTCACAGTGACTTCACATCGACGTCACGTGACGTCACATCGACGGTCACAATGTCACAGCGTGACTTCACAACGACGTCGACGTGACGTCACCATGCCTTACGGGTTGTACAAAAAAATTCAGATTTTTAAAAAATGGGCAATCTACGAATAAAGGGTTTTCTGGACCACTTGAAATAGATTGACCCATATATATATCTGATCTTTGTCACACTGTAACTCTAGTATATATGAACCGATTTGGATGAAACTCCGTGTATACATATTACATACTAATGTGTCGACCGAGTTCGTTGGCCAGCTTCATACGCCTTCTTTCAAAATGGCGGCCGTTTAAAAAAATTAAAAAAAATTAAATTTTGAAATGTGGTACCAAAAAATTGAAAATTGAAAAATATTATTTTTAATGTGTTTGAGCTGGGATACAAAGATACTGGAGCAGTTTTTGTTTTGTCTATATCTGAAAAAATGGCTGAGTTATGGCACTTTGAATTACTAGCGTGGCTGCCATTTTGAAACGTCCTAATTTTTGTCACGCGATAACAGGCGTATTTATGAGCCGATATGGATGTACCTTGGTGTGTACAAAGTACATACCAATGTCTCGACTGAGTTCGTTGGCCAGCTTCATGCGTCATCTTGTTTCAAAATGGAATGGCGGCCATTTAAAAGAAATTAAAAAATTTAAAATTTAAAATGAGACACCAAAAGATTGCAAAATGAAAAAGATTTTTTATATGTGTTTAATCTTAATACAAAGATTCCGGAACAGTTTTTGTTCCGTCTATATCTAAAAAAATGGCTGTTATAACATTTTGAATTTCTATTGTGGCTGACATTTTGAAACGACCTGAATTTGTCACGCGATAACAGCCGTATTTATGAACCGATTTGGATTTAACTTGGTGTGTACATAGTATACACCAATGTCTCGACCGAATTCGTTGGCCAGCTTCATTCGACATCTTGCTTCGAAAGGGATCATTTAAAAAAAATAAATTTTAAAATTTAAAATGAGGTATCAAAAAATTGGAAAATGAAAAAGATATTTTTTATGTGTTTGACCTTGATACAAAGATTCCGGAGCAGTTTCTGTTTCATCTATATCTTAAAAAATGGTTGAGTTATAGTACTTTGAATTTCTAGCATGGCTGACATTTTGAAACGATCTGATATTTGTCACGCAATAACACGCGTATTTATATTAGCCTATTTGGATGTAAGAACGCATGTGGATACTATATAGCAATGTCTCGACCAAGTTCGCTGGCCAGCATCATCCGTCGTCTTGTTTCAAAATGGCGGCCATTAAATTAAAATAAAATTACATTTAAACTGAGGTGCAAAAAAATTAGAAATTGAAAAAGGTTTCTTTCTTAAGTATTTGACTTTGATATAAGGATTCCGGAGCATTTTTTGTTTTGCCTTTATCTTAAAAATATGTCTGAGATAAAGCAGTTTAAATTTCTTTATGTAGGTGACATTTTTGAAAATCTGATTTTTTGCCTGCGACAGCACTCGTATATATCAACCGATTCCGATGCGAGTGAGCATGTGCACAGTAATTACTAAGGTCTCGACCAAGTTCACTGGTTAACCTCATTCACCATGTTATCTTAAAATGGCAGGCAGTTCAAGATATCGCCGAATTTGGCAACCAAATATAAGTTACTTTAAATAAAAGCAGCTTCGATAAATCTGAATAATTTCGATAAATTTTCATTCATAACGATTTAGTAGTGATAAAAATTAGTATTGAATCTTCTACAATCGGTTTCCACTAAATTGAGCTTCGTGTGTTTGAATAATATAACCTAGCTTCTTAAAAATAAGGAATATGAATGCTACCTCTTCCTCCCGGCACTGGCCGGAAGGACTTTTTCAGGATAGACATAGATTCCAAAATCTTGGATTCCTAAAACGCACAAAAGGATTTCACCGCTTAAAGTGACATCATGTTATAAGACAAGTTTACATAACATTACACCTATAGAAAAATATCATTTAAAAAATAAAGATAAATTATAGAGTCAATCGATTTCAAGTGGTTCAGAAAATCAGATATTCGTTGCTTGACCATTTTTAAAAAATCTGAAAATGTTTTTACAACAATCCTAACACGATGGAAGTTGAAAATGACTATTATTTTAATTTTTCTTTGTGCATGGCGGCCATCTTTGTTTCATCGTCTGCAGCAATTTTCTCACAAGAAGGGTTTACGGAATTGTAAATAACACACCGTTTATTACTCCAATTCCAGTGCGGCTTAAAGCAATTTGTACAGAATACATTAGGCTAAAAATCTGGTAATAGAGTAGTTTCCGAAAATAAATCCTTATTGGTGAAACTGAAGCATAAATTTTCAGTTTTTTTCAAAAATTTGTCTGTTTACAAAAGAAAATTTTTCTGGTAAGGAAAACTGAAAATGACATAATTTCTTTTTACAAATATGTTTAAAGTACTTGTACTCACACGCGAAGTTCCGGATCTGGGACTTCCTTTCTCTTCGCTAAAGAAAATCCAAATTTTTCAAAAATCGCACTTTTGAGGCTTTGATATCTCTGGTGGGGCACGACATAAAAATTTGAAGTTCTGGTTTCTGTCAGTATTGTATGGTAGTGTTTTGCATAAGAAATTTCTGGATGGAGATTTGACTACAAGCTGAGATATGGCAAGGGCAACATGTCAAAACAATACTGCCAAACTATTGTTTTGTTGTAGTCACAGCTAAGTGTTTATCTCAGAGTGTCACTTAAATTTATATGTTTTGATTATCTTTAAATAATAGTAAAAGTAAATAAAGCCCTTTACAAAGATTAGTAATTAATAAAAATAATAATTATGCCTAAGGCGATACATTTTGTATGGTTTCAGTATTTTTTTTGTGAGTAATTTTAGTAACTAAAAGAAATCTCAGCACTTTTACATAAAGAAAAAAATATTTTCTATACAAGACCTGAGACAAAAACAGAATAGGGAAAGAGAAAACTCTTTAATGTTGTCTTACTTGTTGATACATAAAACACATTCTTGCTTGTTGGTTTAAAAAACTTGATCTTTCTCAAAATTTAATTTGTTTGAACCAAGTCTTGTCATTTCTTGATAACTTGATTGAAGATCTTGGCCCTGCTGGCTCATAGAAGAAACATTGAAATCACTATGTGCAAGTTTCACTGCATTAATAATTCCTAGCTTACTTGTTATTCAAAAATATCATTTTTCTGCAGTATAAATTTAGAAAGAGATTTGGATATCTTTACTTTCTGAAAACTACTTGAGGCTGAAGCATGGTAACATAATGTTTCATTTATAGGAACATACTTATTGTAGGAACAAGTTTCAGAGAGTGTCAAGCAGCATTAAAATTGTGTTTTTGAAACCAACATGCAGGAATGTGTTTTGACACGTTTGATCTGTCTCAAGAAGTATGCCAACACTAACAGCTTTTCTCTTTCCCTGTTCTGTTTTTGTCTCAGGTCTTGTATAAAAATATATTTTTTATTTATGTAAAAGTGCTGAGGTTTCTTTTAGTTACTAAAATTACAACAAAAATTACTGAAACCATACAAAATGTAGTCCTTAGGCATAATTATTTTTTTAATTAATTTCTAAGCTTTGCAAAAGGCTTTATTTTCTGTTACTATTACTTAAAGATAAGAAAACAAATGACACTCTGAGATAAAAACGTACCTGTGACTACAACAAAACAATAGTTTGGCAGTATTGTTTTGATATGTTGCCCTTGCCATATCTCAGCTTGTAGTCGAATCTCCATCCATAAATTTATTGTGCATAACACCACCATACAGTACTCTCAGAACTTCAGATTTTTATCTCGTGCCCCCCAGAGATATCAAAGCCTCAAAAGTGCGATTTTTGACATTTTGGAAACATTTGGGAATTTTTTTTAGCGAAGAGAAAGCAAGTCCCAGATCTGGAACTTGGCGAGTGAGTACAGGTGCTTTCGGCCTATTTGTAAAAAAAAAAAAAAAAAAAAAAAAAAAAAAATGTCATGTTTACAGTTTTTCTTGCTAGAAAACTTTCCTCTTGTAAACGGACAAATTTTGGAAGAAAACTGAAACTTTATGCTTAAATTTCACCAATAAGCAGTTAGTTTCGGAAACTATTCTATTACCAAATGTTTAGCCCAATGTATTCTGTACAAATTGCTTTAATCCGTACTTGAATTGGAGAAGTTACCGATGAATTATTTTCAATTTCGTAAGCCCTTCTTGTGAGAAAATTGCTGCAGACGATGAAATAAACATGGCCGCCATGCACAAACAAAAATTAATAAAATTATAATAATAGTCATTTTGAGCTTCTATCATGTTATGGTTGTTGTACAAAAAATTTAAAATTTTTTAAAAAAGGTCAAGCAACCAGTGCTGGACCACTTGAAATGGATTGACCCTATAATTTTTTACGAAAAAATATGCAAAATTAATACTTATTCATCAGTAGATTAAACTTCTAGATTAAATTCTAGATTAAAGTCTAGATTAAATTTTCGTTTGCTGGCAGTATTTATTTTAAAAGACTAGCATTACGCGCTCTGTGGAGTATGCGTTATTGATGCTTCCTTCTATATGTATATAAAAAAAGTATCGATTTGGTACTAAGCCAAACGATTTGGAAATAGACCAATAAAAATCTGCGTACTTACCGTCTCATTGGTTAAGGCTTTCTGACTTTTCTTCGATTGAATTCTATGTGGCGAAAACCATGAAAGTAGAGAATTTATATAGGATGGGCTGTTAAAGGGAAGAATTTTCTGGATTTCGATAGGCGATATTTAGGGTTTTTGTCAGTGGTCGATGCCAAAAGTGATTTTTACAGAAAAAGATAATTTCCGTTAATTAATGAGAAGGGGGTTAGGGGGTCATCAGAGTTTCGATAGCCATCTGCTATTTTTTATGAGGGAGGGTATGTGAATTATTTAATTATTATTACGCCCGCATGTTCTGTATGTACGCACGTATGTACGTATGCATGTAACGCGATAACTTTAGATAGAAATATCCAAGTTGCTTCGATTTTTTTTCTAGGTTCAGTCTGATAATGTGCTTTCCTGATTGGATTTGGAAGTTCATTGGTTAAGTATAAAGGGGGGGTCGCGGGGCTAATACCTCCCCTCTTTATTTAGATAAATATCTTTTTATATCGAAGTGCTTCAAATTTGGTATACCGATTTATTCTGATAAGGCGCTTCCCTGAGGAGATTTAGAGGCTCATTGGTTAAGTATAAAGATGTGAAATAGGGGGGGGGGGGTAATCCCCTACCTTAATTTATTTTAGAAGGAAATTATTCTTAGAAAAAAAGAGTATAATATACAATTACTGTGGATAGCCTGTTAGCTCAGTGCCATCAGTTTAACTGGGCACTTTCCTTTTTTATTTTAACGATTCTATATTTTATAATTCTTATAATTATGGAACTCTCTAAGCTCTAAAGATTATGTGCTTGGTGATAAGGAAATAAAATTGTCAGTAGTTGGGGAGGAGCCCGTTTTTATCAAGTGGTTTCTGAAAATTGAATGCATAGAAAATAATGGATCGCGAAGCGATCCGATTTGGAAACGCGAAACAATTACTGCTGGGGTTGGCTAGAAAATAGGGATTGCTTCGGGATAACGAACGGAATATCGAAGCGATTACGCGGGGTGTTGGTGAACGTAACGAGCAGGCTGTGAAGAGCCCGTCTAGTACTTGTAAAAAATACAGCGAACAAATTTAATTTTGTGATAGCAAATAATATATTATAGTATAAATTAAAAAGGTTGATCCGTATAACAGAATATAGCTAAAATTCCTAAATTTCGGTAAAATTTTATGCACGCAACGTAGATCGAATTTAAAAATTGACTGCTGGAGTCCATTGCAACTATGCATACAAGCATTTCTTGCGGTACAGTAACTAGAAAAACTGATAGGCACTGTGGTGTGGCATCACGAAGATAAAATCCATTTCTGTAGTAATAAATCAACTCTAAAAGCTGAAGATCGCAAAAAACAGATCCAAACATTTATCTAAAAAAAAGTCGCCAGGAAAACCGGAATAAATTATGGAATACTTCTCGAAATCTGTGTTTGAAGTATATAATAAGAAAATTGAGACAACCTTGAAATTCAGGTGCAGAATATAAGAGATACAATTAACCTTAACGGAAGTTGACGACGCGACGTTCTATAATGAGAGCGAATTTGTTGGCGAAGGTGAAAAATATAATTTTAACATCTACGGAAAGAAAGTGCGTAACCTGCATTTTGTTCCTCCATACTTGATTGATGAATTAAGTTTATGTTTAGTATATAATGTTCGTTAGCTAGATTAGGATTAGAATTAAGGTTCCTGGAATTGATTGGTTTTTGTGGCGGTAAATACTTGCATAGGCATTCATAGCGAAATTTATTTTTGCACATAGAATGTCTTGAATAAATTCCACAATTTATGGCTACATTTTCCGGAGGTAGAAGGCAAAAATACATATGAGTGAAATCCGACTACAGACTTTCTATTTTTATGTACCATTTGACAGTTGCTCAGCGATATGTGGAATGTTCTATACAAACAGAAATAATTTCAACATTAAGTTATTTTTAACTTAAGCGTTGAATCTATGGAAAGTGAAAAATCGCCAAACCTCATTTTGGAGGACTTATTAAAATACGGCGAATTTTGCAAAAAATCCCTGCCTGACGGCCTATAGGCAGAGGTAGATTTCGAAGTTAAGCATACTAATTTCACCAACAAAAACTAAATCATGATTAGAGATAAACCCACTTTAACAATTTTATCTGATCGCCTTTGACAAGTTTTTATTTCATTTTTATATAACTGGTTTTATCAGAATCATGCTAAGGCGGTATTCAAGAAAATACTTTTCCATGCTCAACAACTCGAAATTTTCTAGCACATTTTCAGATTCATTTTTAATAGAAAAAAATATTAAACTTGCTGAGGTGATTTTTGAAGAGATTTATAAGCCACTTGTGATTTTATTTTTCGTTCAATTAATTAAAACTTGATTTATAAACAATTATTTTCTCAATAGGACAATATTTTTCGTTTCTAACACAATCACTTCGGGAAATTTTGTTCAAAATACCCACTTTGACATCATTTTTTGAAATATTATTCTATCAAAAAATCGATGATTACGGCACATTATCACGGTTGCCACCCTTCGGGGAATATTCCAGGTAAAATATGAGTATTTGTTTATAGAAAAATAAATCTAGGTTAAGCGCACAGATTTCGATTTATTTAAGGAGAGATTTTCTATAAGAAAATACTGGTTCCGAAGATTTTCCTCGTCTGGAAATTCCCTGAAGCGTGGCAACCCTGATTATATAGTTCCTGAATAAGAGAATCTACCAATTGGATGCATCTGAAAGCAAAATTGAATTTAAAAATGAGTAAAAAAATAAGCAGTTTGGAATATGACTCCACATACCAAATCATGCACTGTGCTTTTTATTGCACTGTCGACATCGTACTGTGCTTTTTGTTGCACGGTCAACATCATACGGTGATTTTTGTTGCACGGTCAACATCGTACTGTGCTTTTTGTTGCACGGTCAACATCGTACTGAGCAGCTGCAGTCTGGAGCGTCGGCTGATCTCGGCTACTGCGCAACTAATACGCATAACACAGACACGCAAACGAATTCTGGTGAACTAAAACCAAACTTGCGTTCATCAGTTATCGTGTAGTGAAAGAATTTTTCATTTAACATAAAAGGTTTCGATGTTATGATTTGTTTTAAATCTAGGCATTATTTTTCAAAGACTCTGTATAATGATTTCTTTAACTAATCGTAAAAAAGTCCTGAGAAAGTATTAATTATGCTGGATATAGTGTACATATATATATATATATATATATATATATGTTACGAAACAATTTAATGGGTGTAGTTGAAATCGTGCTTATTACGTATTACTCGAGTCATACCACATTTTAATCAGCCGTTGGTGATGTTGTAAGCAATCCTACCGCTTAGCACAAGCATTGCTAGCGGAGGTATCAACTCTGAAAATATTGCAGCTGTAGGAGCGATGATAATATTGGTATAGTCCAATCAAACATTATTTCATTATGAAAACAAGGCAGCTTCAGTGGCGAAAAAAGGCGTATGAAGAAATATGGGGTTTTCCCAATTAAACACATGGAAACGTAGTCATAGAACAACTGTTTATTCCATCAGAACATACCAACACTGAACAATTCCCGCAGATGAGAAATCAGAGCATTTCACTCGAGCATAAACTAATGATTCATGCTAAATAGATGTTAATTTACGAAATGAATATTCCACATGGCTAAGGACACCGGGTAACAGGTTTTGTAAACAATCCCATAACAAAAATATCTCGTTCTGAGTTCATGCTCTCGCTATTTATGAGAATGCGCGGAGGAATTCCGATTGAAATGACAACTTCAAGCTAAACCAACGAAAATCACGAACGAGCCTCGAAGTAAAACTGGGATCCGACTCTCAGCCAATGGAGAGCGATCAAGAAACGTCACAGGAAAGAATCCCAACGCCGCTAATGGAATGATTTCGATGTGAAAAGGCTGGTGCCTCGCGGGCGGGAAAATGAGATGAAATAGAATAAAAAAGTAAAAATGGCTTTGATAAATATTCGAAAAATAAGTAACTGCGTTCAGAACTTTACAGTTTGGTAGACGATAAAAATTAATGAAGGGATTAAAAGTTTAGATTATGTTTTGGAATAAATCTATTATTAAGATACGTGTTTTAAAAATATAGGAATTTAGCTATCAATAAATAATAGAGCGTATTAAAAAAAAAGGAAATAATGAATAGGCCGGCAATTTAGAATAATTTAAATGAATAGTAAAAGGTAAAAATTTTATATAACATATATATATATATATTTATAGTGCTTAATTTATGATCTTACTTTATTTATTTACATTTCAATATGAAAGAACAAATCAAAAATTTTAAATAAATATATAAGTTATTTCAAATTAATTTTCACCCTTATGTCTATTCTTCGACAAATGCACTGTAAACAAATTATGTAACGTTATTCCGTAAAATTGGTGCCAACCTTGCTGCTTCCATTTTATTAAGTAATGTAACCGATGTAACTAGCGTTACGTTACACTGATGTGTTATCATTACACCAGCTATATAAGTTTACATTGCACCATTATATAAGTTCAATTACTACATAAATTTAAAGGCAGCCCACTAATGCTGCCATCATGCTACCGCCAGTTTTATGAAGACACGTTACAGACATTTTTTACAGTATGGTGCTCAGAATCACACAGCGTGGTGTCAGTTTCACCCCGCTACTTTACATATACGTCATATCCAGTTGTTTAAAACAACTTACACAATAACGTAATATTGAGATAGGAGGCAGGCTGCTTTGAAACAGGAAAATAATGGATATTTTGCGTGTGTAACGGGAAGGGGAGGGGAGTAATACCACTAAGTTACTTTTTTTCAATTTAATTTTATCATTTTAGTATGTATTAAAAAAAAAAACCTGCATTCAAAGTAAATAGCGATTTAATACATTTTTCTTACATCATTTAACTACGTAGAGTTGCAACAAGCTGATTTATCGTCGGGTTTATTTCCAATATACCCGGTTTATTCTCAAAATACCTGGTTTATTCCCCAAAAAACTGATTTATTCCCAGGTTTAAACCAGTTTTTTTTTTTAGCCTTTGTAACTCCACATTTAACTGAAATATACAAGTGACGAGTGTAAGTTTTACGTAACAGTAAATGCTTCCTTGATTGCTGTATTTATTGCTGCATTTGATACGTTTCCAGGAAAAGAATGTATTTCAGAAATTCAATCAATGTATTACAGAATAGTTCGAGAGTAAAAAGTAACCCATATTATCTTCGCGTTTAAAAACACATGAGAGTAGGTCCACGTCACACCGAATAGTTAAAAAAATATTTTACCCAATATCAAGAAAGATAGCCGAGATTAAAGACATAATAGATTGATAAACATAAACACATGCAAAATAGTTAACCAAAAAAGTAAAGAGAGTATATCTTTTTCTTGGTTTATTGAAAATTTGCATAATATATGTAAGTCTTTAACGTGCGTATTGTTGAATACCTCTGTTAAACTTTTTTGTTTCTTTTTTCATATAATTTCTTTCATTTTCATTTAATCTCTTTTGATGTGTATGCTCGTTTCTCTTTCCTCAATGTCTTCTGTAAGCCAGTATTGTGAGATTATCTCTAAGCGTTGAAAATTTTACGTAAATCAATTATTGTATTTCACGCAAATCGTTTAAGTGTATTTCTGTCAACCAAATGACGATTATTATTTTTATGATGAAAACACTAGTTGCTGCTTTAATTAATAATTTATTAACATAGAAACATTAGTATGTTGTGGCCATCACAAAACTTTCTTCTATATAAATCACATAAACAGCACTGATTGATATCAAGGTATACCTGAATCTGAAGCTTGATAAATATTCGTGCATTAGTTCTTGAGATAGAGCTATAGTGGAAATTCTGAAAAATGCAGAATAGCGGCGCCACCTGTCCAGCAATTTGCACCAAAACATAAACAGCACTAATTCATATCAAAGTATACCTGAATCTGAAATTTGTTGAAAATCCAAGCATTGGTTCTTGAGATAAAACTATTTCAAAAATAGCAAAAAATGCAGCATAGCAGCGCCAGCTCTTGAGCGATTTACACCAAAATGTACAAAATTTTAATTCATTTCAAGGAATAACTGAATCTGAAGTTTCATAAAAATCCCAGTATTAGTTCTGGAGATTGAGCTATTGAGGAAATCGCGAAAAATGCTACATAGCAACGCCACCTGTCGAGCGATTTACACCAAAATGTACAAAACAACAATTCATGTCAAGGACTAACTAAATCTGAAGTTTGATGAAATCCGCGCATTAGTTCTGGAGATAATTTGCAGAAATCGCGAAAAATGCTGCATAGCAGCGCCATCTGTTGAACGATTTACACCAAAAACTAATCAGCCCCTATTTATATAAGGGACTAACAGTAGTAGAAAAAGGCCGGTTCTGCTCCAGCAGGTGGTGGGTGATGGGAGCAATTCCTCCTCCACCACCTGCTACTCCGCCACCTGCTCCTCCACCTGCTCTTTCGCCTGGCGCAAGTAAAGGGCTCCTCCTGCTCCTGTTGCGAGTACTTTGTTCTTCCTATTGCTCCTCCACCTGCGGAGAGCTTGTTTTTTAGGAATAGCGCTTAATTTAGGAATTTTTCGGGGGATTGGAATCTTTCAGCAAGCTATAGTTTGGGGATGGAATTTTCAAATTATACATGAAGAATTGCTTTTAAAATATTTCATTTTAGAACCTAAGCAAAATTTTGAATTGGGATTTTTTTAGGATTAAATGTAATAATAGAATAAAAAGCCTAACATTTTCAAATTCGATAAAATTTTCATTCTATTTTTACATTTAATCCAAAAAAAAAATCCCAATTCAAAATTTTGCTTAGGTTCTAAAATGAAATATTTTAAAATTAATTCTTCATGTATAATTAAAAATTCCACCCCAACCTATAGTTTGCTGAAACATTTCAATCCCCCCAAAAATTCCTAAATTAATGCTTCCTCCTAAAAAACAAACTCTCCGCAGGTGGAGGAGCAGGAGGAAGAATCAGTTGGTCGCAACAGGAGCAGGAGCAGGAGGAGCACTTTATTTGAGCCAGGAGAAGGAGGAGAGGAGCCATTTACTCGTGGCAGGAGCAGGTGGTGGAGGGGGAGTTGTTCCCACAACCCACCACCTGCTGAAGTTGAACCGGCCTTTTTCTTCTACTACTAACTGAGCATAAATTTTTATAAAAATTTCGTGCAATAGTTCTTGGGATAGAGTGCCCACAAAATTTGGGTCACATACAGACAGGCAGACTCACAGACGGATATTTTGTAAAAACATGTTTTTCGGAGCCTCCGACCCTTAAAACGTATAAATCCGTCGAAAACTGACAGTCGAAAATTTTCACGAAAATTTTCACGTAAAGATAGAAGAAAGTAATAAAAAATCTATCTACCTAATTTAAATTTGCCGTTTCTTGATGTATTTTTTTTTTTTTTTTATCGTGAACCTTCTATCCTCCTGAGACCCCACGTCCATTCTATTGGACATTTTTAATTTTTATGTAAAATACTTAATTTCAGTTAGAACTTGTAAATACTCGCTGTCCATTATACTAGATAATCTGGTACTGCTACCTGTACGCCGAAATAATAAAAAAAATGTAACTAAATATGTATTTTAATCATTTGAAAGTGGCACGCAACAAGAGAAAGACTGTTGAAGGTAAGCAGACAGTTTTAACGCTGTGTTTTTATATTTTTTAAAAGTATTTTGATATTAAGGCTGCATACATCTAATGTTAAGTATTGTATGAACGAAATGACATTGCAGTTAAAGTAATCTAATGTATATTTTAGAGAATAAACAACTTTTTTTTAATGTCCATTCTATTGGACGTTGGGTCTTCATCAGTTGTTTTTATTCATATTAGACTGATTTTGTATACTGAAGAGAGACATTAGTTTTTACTTAAAAATCAATACAGTATTGAAACAAATAATAGATACTGAAGTAGATAATATATATTCTTAAATAAATAAAAAAATATTTAAATATTATCCAAAAATGTATAATTTTATACTGATAAAATGCTTGTTCTGATTACGTTGTTAAATTTTGGATTTCAATGATTTTTTTTTCTGTGCAGCATTTGGTAAATATAGATAATTAAGCCTTTATTATGTTTTATCCTTATAAAGAACTATTTTTGGTATTATTTTTCTATTAGTATACTATTTATAATTAAATTAATAAATTTAATTATATTTAATTAGCAAAAAAAAAACTTTAAGAAACCATAATTAAAGATAACGTTCTAAGATTATAAATAAACTCATTTTGATTTCTTTTAAATTTGTTCTTGGCATTTACTTGCCAATTGTGGTAGCTGTGCCACTATTTATTATCATTGTTCTAACAAACAAATTACTGGTGATGAGAAGAGTTAAAAACAAACAAAATGTTATTAATTTTTTATTATTATTACTAAATTGATCAACACGTTTCTTAGTTAAAATACACTTTTCCTATTTGATGATGCAAAAATTGAATTTATGTGATATTTGGAAGTGACGTATAAATGATAAAAACTCACTTCTGATGTCAGCAAAGTTTGTAGTGAAAGAAATAGGAACTTGACGCTAAAAATCTGGTTTTTGAAGCCTATATAGCGATCTCATCTTACTTGATAAGTATAAAATAAAATAAGTAAGCATGAAATGCAACTTGTATTTGTATATTCGTTTAACTACAAAAAATAAATGCAAGCTTTCTATATTATTTTACTGTTTGTAAGTCGTTTATAATTAAATTAGTTAATTTAATCGAATTTAAACAGAAATAACAATTTAAAGAAAATATAACTGAAGAGTATTTTAATTAAGTAATAATTGAGTAAGTAAATGAGTAATTGAGTAATTTTAATTAAGTAGTAATTGAGTAATTTAAGAGTATAATTAAACTGCATTTTATTTCTTTTTAATTCCCTTTAGCATCCAAATGTCAATTGTGATAACCGTGCCACTAACTTTATAATTTTTTTAGAAAAAACTTTTACTGATGTGATATATATTTTTTAAATTCCTTTTTAAAAAAACTATTTAAAAAGTCACTAAATTGATTTATACTTTTCAAATCAATTTCATCCAAAAATACTTTTTCTCTCTGATAATGAAAAAATTAAAATTGTGCAATATTTACAGGTGATGTATGAACGATAAAAGCGCATTTATAATGAAAGAAAATATAACTGAAGAAAATAATTTAAGATTATAAATAAACAGCGTTTTATTTCTTTTTAATTTCCTTTTGTCCAAAATGCATCCAAATGTAAATTGTGATAACTGTGCCACTAACTATTTATAATTTTATTTAGAAAAAAACTTTTATTGATGTGATAGTTTTTTTTTGTTGTTGTTCCTTTTAAAAAATCTGTTTAAAAATCACTAAATTGATTTATAATTTTCAAATAAATCTCATCCAAAAGTACTTTTTCTCTTTGATAATGAAAATAATATAATTGTGCAATATTTAAAGGTGATATATGAGCGATACATTTATAATGAAAGAAAATTTTGCAATTAAGAAGTTTTCATTCAGAATCATGTAATTCAATAATATGGTTTTTATATGACTAAGACCCAATGTCCATTATATTGGACACGCCAAAACTCTATATATTTTTTTGTTTTAAAAATAAATGGATATATATATATATAAAGTTTTCTAGCCCCATAAAGAGCCTTAATCCTAAAAATGGTAAAATGTGCACGAAAAATGCAAGCTTGGGTCTCAAGAGGATAAGTTTTTGATAATTTCAATAAAATTAAAAATTTTAAATCAAGGAATAAATTCAATCATCTACTGGTCGCTGCATATAAAAAAAGAAAAAAAAGAATTTCTGTTCGGAAACAAAATTGTGCATTATAGATAAATTTTTCTAGATTATAATTGATGTTGAAAACATTAAAGTGAAACGTCAATTTGCTGTTTCAGAGCCATCG
Source organism: Maratus speciosus (assembly GCA_963932465.1). Classification (NCBI taxonomy): domain Eukaryota; kingdom Metazoa; phylum Arthropoda; class Arachnida; order Araneae; family Salticidae; genus Maratus; species Maratus speciosus. Next base: position 349,530,864 of record OZ010788.1, on the reverse strand, counting down.
CATGGTAAAGAAATGTCAATGTATTTTAGAATATTTTTATAATACTTTTAAAACGAGAAAACAATATAAAATACCGTTCTATCAAGTATTAATCATTAAGTAAAAAAATAAAATTTCAAATATCATGAAAAATAAACATTGTATGTGCATGTTTCAACAAAACTATTCCGCGGAAAATTAAATGAAAATGTTTTGTTTACACCGATCTTGAAAAATTAAATCGCTAAAGTGTAAATCCTTCTCTAAGGAATGTAAACATGACACGGGAATGATTTATTACTACTTTCAGTTGCTAAAAGCAAATCTCTTTTCATGGCAAATTTGGGAAGAAAGCATACGTGTAAAAAGATTGAAGGTATACACAATTTTTTCTCTTTAAGACGGATTGGGGCATCTAAATTCTCCAGGTTAAGTAATCAATAAAACCATAATTCAAACACCTATAACTAAAGGATATTTTATTGTTTTCTAGAAAATAAATGTTTTTTCAGCTTGCAAGTTAAAAAATTAAAGATCTCTTCAACTATTCCCGATTTAACTGCTTTTAATCAATATAACTTTAGACATTTGCTGCTGGTGCACGCCGAATGCTGCTCACATTGAAGCATACTAAGGCATGAAAAAAAAAATATTTTTTGCCGCACATTATAAGGCTGAAACCAATAAATTACCTTTCATAGTTTTTTTTGTAACAGTTATTTAAAATCTAGTCATTATTTTTCGATGACACTGTATTTTAATTTTTTGAAAGACGATATCAGTGATTCTTCTCAAATATAAATCCTATACTTATGTTCAGTATTTCTGAAAAAAAAAAAAAAATCATGTGTTATACAGTATCATAATAGGATTTTTAGGCTAACTAAAAAACCCTAGTATGAAAAAGCTAAAACTTTGTATATACAGGTATATACAAAGCTTTTATAAATCGAATGCAATATTTCATAATTTTGTCGTATTTTAATTTAATAATTAATATATAATATGTCATTTCAGAAAGTTATATGAAATACAACAACAAAAAAGTTTTCAATGTTCGTACAGAAAAATAGCATAATAAAATTATTAATTTAGCAAATAAAAATAAAAACGTGTAAAATTATTTTATTAAGAGAAAAACAACAGAAAACAGCACAGATTGTAAATATATGTTTACAAAAGAGTGCAGACAGCTGGAGTTTTAGAAGATCTGAAACAGCTTTCTTCATCCTTTTTTATACGCATAATTACAATTTCTGCTTTTTTAACGTTGTCAATTTATTTCTTAATATATCAGCACAAATTTCAATCCTCCCATTTTAGCTAAAAGTAATTTAACAAAATGTGAAATGTTTAAGTAGTTGTAATTCTACTTATAATTTGTTATCTAAGCAAAAAGTTCGACGAATTCTGAAAATTAGGTGTCGATAATGAAGATTGCAATAACAGTTCAAATTTTAATACATAGATACCTAACAAATCTGAATTCAGGTAGTGAATTATCAGATAATAATAGACATTAATCCTTATAGGCGGATATATTTTCTTCACTAAAAGCTATGTTTATAACAAGTAAAAATTAAATTTAAAAGAAACCGACTGCGTAAAAACGAACTAATTAATTATTTCTCATCAATGTTAAACTATTTTTTATATTACTTACCTATTTTTTTTTACTTTCTTGTATTGATGACTTTTAAGTTGTGTTTAATTGATAGTTCCTATCTATAAATACTATTTTGATGAGGCCTATAGATGTCTATTATGGTTAGAGTTACAGTAAAGCTAAAGATCCTATCTACACAAATTACAAATTGTGTAATATTTAAACGGAGCTTCTGACTGTAAAATAGTCAATGAAACATCATCTTCATTTTGAAAGACCTATCTAAGGATATGTCACTCAATATAATGCGTAAAATTTTTTTTCGTCTTTACCGCCATTTTGTATTTTACGGCTGCCATTTTGAATTTATAAAAACAAAACCTAGCCTATAATCATTGGACGGTTAAGAAAATCTATAGAGACCTCATTCATTAAAATCCATCCAGGCGTTGGTATGTTTCGAGGGTATAAAGAAATCCGCATACCCAGATACGCGTGAAACAGCCTTCTTGGCAGTCGGGTAATAATCTAGATTAGGGTGTTTTTTCTTGAGATTTTACATTTGAGAGTCATTTATAATATATATGGGGGATTCTCACAATCTTTTGACTTTCATGTCCCTGAATAATAATTTTTTATTCAATACACTTTTTTGCATTTTTTTTTAATTATTTCATATACTGGGGAACATCCTATTGGGGAACATCCCATAACAAGATTAACGAGATAAATAAGTTTTGGACGATGCTGGGGGTCCAAATAACAGGAAAACTCATCTATCGTCCCGTGTCCCTGATGCTGTTTGTAGCTGTCTGGATAAAATTGTTCCAGTAAAAATAATTCAATGTAATTTTTTTCTGAAACTGGAACTATTGTTTTATATAAATATGTAGCTAAAAATTAACCTGCACACATTTTTAGGGTTGTTATTATTTTGTAAACTCTGTCACTGGGCTTTAGATTCCTTACCATCTCTCTTCTAAAATTATACAGAAAATCATTTCAGATGCAGCCACAGAATTTTTTTCAAGTTTTTCTCATGCAGAAGTATGCTAGAGAAATAATGTCTAAAATTCTTTGGCAGGAAATTTACTGTAGAATTTAAATCAGCATTTAAATATCAATTTCAAGCATCGTGGCTTTATTGGTAGTCTCACCGTCCCCAAGGTTTATTCCTGCAATTTTCGAGGTAAATAAATAAAATATATATATATAATCCAATGTTAACAACTGTTTCTAGAAATCAATGAACATTGTGGCTATCACTTAGTCCTAATATGATTTTCCTAAAAATAGGTGGTAATTTTCCTTACCGTTCCATCCTTACCGTCCTTTTTTTTTTTTTTTTTTTTTTTTTTTTTTTTTTTTTTACCATTTCGTCCCTTTTTTCCAATACCATCAACTTTTTTTTACCTTACCGTCCCTTCTTTAACACCCTTTAAGACAATGTCATACAAAAATTCTCTATTAAAAGTACTACATTGTTATTATTTCTTATTTGAATGTCCTGTGGGTAATATGCAAATTCATTATAAGTAAAATTAGAAGAAAGTAAAAAGTTATAGGGGTAAAATTGTAAGGAAAATTAAACTGTTTAACTTAAACCTGAGTTAAATAAAAAAAAAATTTCGCTGCTGACCATTTTTTCTTTATTTTGAATCATAAAGGAATTCTTCTATCAGATTAAAATGTTATTTTAGCAAGTTTAATTTTGTCAGATTTTTCCCCCCAAAAGTCAAAAGATTGTGCGAATGCCCCATATACTATGGCAATTATTATGATAAATTATTGTTTTTTTTTTTTTTTTTTTTTTTTTTTTTTTTTTTTTTCCTGGTCACTTTAAATGTATTTTAAAAATGCAAATGCTTTGAATAATTTTTTGATTGATAATATGTTTATTTTTAACATTATTTAATTAGTGATTTATTAAAATTTATAAAATACGTGTTTGATTGAATAAAATGAAATGCTAGGCTTATAGGCTGTGGGCCTTGAACTAAAAATGTACTTAAAAAGCAAGTTCCGTTTCAACTCTTTGGGGGCAATTTGAAATTACTACTAATTCATTCTTTGCCATATGACAAACAAAATTTACAAATGTTCGGGAAAAAATCTTTGCACATTATTTTACAATCGTGGTTTTAATGCGTAAGGAAAAAAAGTCTCTATATTTTACATCTGGCATATTTAATATATAAATTAGTAAATTTTTATAATTTCATAATCTATGTTCTTTTACCACACTCTTGAGCATGCTGTACTTTTCCATTATAGGGGCTTGGCGGTATTTTAAAAGATTGGAGCAATTCAAGTTTTAGAAAGTGAAATTTTAAATCTCACTTTCTAAAGCTTGATAAACTATATAAAAACAAACCTGATGGACTTTTTAGGCTTGTTTATGAATATATTTAAACAAATAAACATTTATTTATGTATATACTATTTTTTGTACACAAATTACTTCTGTCTGTACAGTAGACTCCCTCAAATCTGCAAACGCCTATAATCCGCACATCATCACAGATGTAAACAATTAAACTTTCAGTTAAAATATAGAGACAAAATTACAGAATTTTTTGTTTTATATCATTCCGCGTGTATTTTAATGTAATTCATGATAATATGTCTGAACTCATGGTTTTTCATGAAGAAAGTATAAATTTATTTCTGAAAAAAATATTGCTGATATCACTGGTAATTAAAATCTTTTTACCAAATCTATTTATGTATTAATCAAGCTTTTTTGGTTATTATCAAATCTATTCATGAACTCACATGCTTTTACATCTATTCATTGTTTTCACATACTTTTAACACTAAACCATGAATTTTTCTTTAATCTAAATTATTTTTTTAAAGAAGCATCCAATCACACAAAAAGTACAGTACAAATATTTTTCAGTATTATATTAAATTCCTGGATTTATTTGGTTTAATGAAACATCCTTGTTATTGAATGTAAAATATAGTGAATGTTAAAAGTGAAGGTTTTACATGATTTTAATAATAATAATAATAAAACAATAAATAGAAATTTTTTGTTGTTGTTGTTGTTGACAAAAATGGGCTTTAAAAAATAAAATCTGAATTGACACCTGAAATTAACATTGCTTTCAAATTGTAGGAATATAAATATACACCACAAAAAAATATAGTACTGTACAAGATCTTTAGAACACAAACTTAAAAACGCAAGGTTTTGCGTTCGTTAGAATTTTGTGTTTATATAGATCATTTCACACATCATCAAAACTCAAAACTTACCTTGTAAACATAGCAAAATATATGAGAAACATGTCAATATACAGTCGAAGATCTTTATATTATTATATTCCTTGAGACTAGATGTTGTGCATATTTTGAATAATATAAGATCATTTCACATACATTAAATTTTACTTCTTAAACACGATCCAAATAAGCCTGTACAAAATCATTATACTACTTATTTTTTTTTTAAATATTACAATAAAAGCTATTTTTCTTATTAAAAAGCTCTGAATTAAAGCAAGACGAAATGATATATTAAATTTGGCCTAGGGAAATATACTATTTAGAAAATTCATCATCATCAGAATCCGATACTGGCTGCACATCGGTTTGGTCACAATTGTTGCAATTATAACGAAAATGTAGTTCAGTGCAATGTAAATTAGATGCACGACAAGTACACAATAGTTTTTCACAAGATGTTTTCTTGCATTTGCAATGAATTTGTTGCAGAAGAGATCTTGGAACTGGTTCATCTGCCATCCAATCAATTTCTAGAACGTCATCAGAAACTTTCCAACCATGATGAATAGGAGAAGGTGCAGACATGTTAGCAATTAGACTTCTTCTATAAATACCTGCTTGATAGTTGGCACGCTGCATATGTTTAAATAAACAGTCTTTATTTGGAGGAAGCACAGTGTCACCTTTACATCCAAGCCGCAACCAATCATGGCGGCATATGTCAATGCTTTTTCTGCCATAGATTTCACATGTAAACATTTCTAAATTCTCCGTAACTTCATTATTCATTATCCATAATTTACCCAGTTCTTTGAATGTTGAGATGTACTTTGCTGTTTCACACATAATTTTAAAAGACTTTACTTTATTTTTCCCTTTAAAACTGCTCACTGAATCACACCCAGTGTATACATGTAATTCGATTAGAGCCTGGAAAATGTTGTCTCCAAGAGATTTATTTATCGCATTAATATCTATTATTTTTATACCTTTTGTCAATTAGGCAAAATATAGCTGTGCTTTTATGTGTGAAGAAAAAGACAGAGATAATAAGAAGACATCTGTATCTGGACTCAAAATAACAATGCTTCTATAGAGGGATGAGGCTTGAGCTGCATGCAACAAGAATCTTGTGTCAGCTTCTTCATGATCACTTTCAAGTTCTTTTATTTCAGTAACTTGAAGTTGTTCATCTAAAATTTCCATGGCATGGCATTGACTTCCATGTGTAACAACTAACCTAATATCACCAAGAGAATTGAGGCCTAAGATTTTCCAAACTTGAAAAAAAAAACTCAACTAAAGCTTCTTTATTTGAGCCAGAAGCTAAACACTTCTTAAATTGTGTCGGCATTTTCTGATTTGAATTTTTTATTTTTATAACTTGAGTTCCCATTGATGCTCTACGATTTCTTTCCATTCCTTTTATGCTTAATGTGGGATAAGTATCAGTTATGGACTGCTCCATTGAATGATAATACCATTTGTATTATGGGTTGTCCCAGATCCACTAAGCGTTTCCTCACCAAAATCGTTGTTGTCTCAGACGAGAGTAGTAAAAGTCTTTTTAGAAAAACCATGAGGTACTAAATTGTTTTTATTTAACTGCTGTATAGCTAAAGCTGTGTCATGTTGCAGAACTGTACTATGAGATACGCAGTGTCCAAAACCATTTAAAATTCCAATCAAGGAAGCAAATCCTGTTAAATGACGTATTGCCATGCCCAAAGCTAAATGTTTTGGTGTTTGTTGCTTTCCATTTGATAATAAGTACATCAAGTCTTGAGATACTGATAAAATTTTTCTTTTCATATCTTCATTTACAGAAACATAATAATCTTCTGAAGCTCCTACACACCAAGCTATAAAATTAAACAAGTGTTTAGGAACATAATTTGATGCTGACTCTGTTGTTAGATCATCATCTTTCGGAGGCCACACAGTTATAAATCCAGGAGTGCCGAGCATTACATTTTTTAACATTTTCGCAGCAAAATACAAATTTCTAATTTCATTCTGATTAAACTTTGATTTGCTTGGTGGTTCTTCTTGCTCTGCTGCATCTGAATCTTCATTTTCTGTTTCAGTTGAACTCTTCTGTTCCATAACATGACACATTTCTTGAAACCGAGTCACATAATACAAGTTCGCACTGATTAGAACGTGGATGCTTGACAAAACTAATCTGTGGATAATTTTTTTGACTACGCCGCTTAAGTAAACAATTTCTGTATCCATATATTTCAATGTTTTCGTTTTCAAGCACAATTTGAACAAACACATCTACTAGTTTGTTCATCTTCATTATTTTATTTTGCTTGATGATTAAATCTTCTATTACATCAGTGCAGAAAACTTTAAATGATATGGAATATTGTGTGTCAACAGGTTGTGCGCTTTTGTCATTGGTTAAAAACTTAGTATAATTTTTGTAACAAGATCTATGATACTGCATTTCGATTGCTACCAAGTCCTTATCACGAATTTGTATCAGTAAATGCTCATCCTTCTTTGCGATTGAAGCTTCGAGCAATAAATTGTTGTTTGTTTCATATTTAGCCAATTTTTCTTTTACCTGTAGGTCTGTCAACAATATATTTTTCTGTTTTGCAAACAACACATACGGCGGGCAACACGCATTTTTTGTTTACACCCTGCGAAAATATAAAATCACTTCGCATAATTAGTTTAGAAATCATGTTTTCGGAAAGTGATGCACCATAAAATTGTTTTGCTTTTGAAGTTGATGCTTTAGAAATTTTTTTTTTTTCAGCAACAGCAATTCGGGTTTTATCCGTAAACTTACTATAACATTTCCGATGAAAACCATTGTTTTTATCATCAGGTAATTCTTCTCGTTCATTTACGGGCAACAATAACAATTCAGAAGCTATTTTACCTTCAGTAGTATCAAAATCTTTCCATTTCAAACAGCACTGTTTAACTGCCCAACTGAAGTCGTGGAAAAGTTTAATATTTTTATGTCTGCATCATTGACAAGATGCAAACAACATTTCATAAGATCAGACATTGTATTAATATCGGCATTAGTATCATTCATACGCGGAATCAACTTTGCAAACAAGGCGAATTCTAGGATGTAAACATCCGATGGAGATAACGCTAGATAGCGCGTTTGCGATTCGACGATATTCATTGGATCATAATTTCAGTAAAAAAAAAAACGGCGGCTTGTGATTGGAGAATTCAGTTGGATATTCGGCTACTTTTACATACCAACATATAAACAGGACCGCAGAAATTGTAAAAATTAAGAATTTATATAATTGATTATGAAAAAATGTGCACTTTATGATACCAGAACATTATGCATTCTTTATCTATACAATATTATTTAAATTTTAAGATTAACTCAAAATTGCCCCTCGATGATTGAAACGAAATTGCATGATATTCACGTACGGCCCACGGCCTATTATTTAGCATATATTTTATTATATTTATGTATAATTTATCTTCCATTGTTTTAAAATATTATATTTAAAAACAAAATCAAGTGGTACATGAACAGAAAAAGAAATTTTTATTCCTCAATTAATTCAAAATAAAAATTCAAGCTACTACACGTGAATAAGTAACAAAAACAAGAAAACCTGCAAAGATAATTTCGATTTTGAAAGTTGAGATAAAAGAATTATGTGTGATATTTTAATTAATTACTTCTTAGGGTGACATAAATGAAGACGAAAATTTAAAAAATCAGTTGAAGCACAGAAAAAAAGGTAGAAGTTAATAAGCACTTTAAATCTAATTGTCTGTGGTTAATTTGAGAACATGCTCAGTTCACTTTGTCAAAAACAATATGAGTTGTTAGATAAGGAATTGTGAGCTAATATTTCAGTGAAGAAATAACTAATAAAATTTTTGCGTTAACTATAATTTTGTTTTATCGTATATTTATATTTTCTTTATGTTTAATATGTGTTATTTATGTTATTTGATTGTATTTTATCTTGGATTATTTTTAAGTGCGTCTGAACATTTTTCATTTAAATTTTATTCAACTTAAATTTCCGTTTGTCCCATAGTTAAGTTCTTTTTTGAATATCACTATATTTAATCAAAATTCAATCCAAAATATTATCAAAAATATCAAAAATATAAATATTTTAATCAAAAATATTATGTTTATATTTGTCTTAAAATATTTACAACTGGCTTTGTTTTTTCCTACTCCTAAATATGTATGTTATACTTACTATCTTCTAGAAAGTTTACTTCACAGCAATTTTTGTCCCTAATGTATATATGTTCATATAACAAGATGAAATAAATTCATATACAGCATCGCTTCACTTTATAGGTTTATGTATAAGATCGTCTAAGATTTGTTTTTACGATTATTTTCTGTTATTTTATTAATAGTCATAGAATACTAATTGTTGATTATACATATTATTTAATTATAAATTAACTACCCGGTAATCAATAAATTTTCTTTGAATGAAAAAATATATTTGTACGTGTATGGTATTGTCAAGTTCGGTATACATTTCCAAAATGAAATATATATAGATATTGTGAATGACATGTTATCATTAAAAACTTTCAAAACCACGTCAGCTTGAAAACTTTTTAAACTAATAATAGCATGCTGTCGCATTAATCGCTTTAAACGTCTATTTAAAATTTGTTATGTTTCGCCGTATTTCTCTGTGGCAGTTTCTAAGATTTTTTTTCTAACATTTTGATAAATTTCTACCAATGAAAATATATTATTAGAATTATCAAAATAATCATAAATTAAACAGTAATAATTTAATTTCTGTAACATATTATGATGTTTATTACTGCTGTGTTTGTGTTGCAGTACACCTCTTTGTTGTACGTAATTATGAAAACGTGGATAAATGAAATAACTCTTTTTTATAATCTGCACGACTCAAAATATCATAATTAATTCTTTATTGATGGTGTAATCATTTCATCTAAAAATATCAAAGGAAAGAGAGAAAACACACGTGGGTCTCTAGTCTGTATACATATTATATGTCAAACACTATACAAATCAATTCAACAACACAAGCCTGCGATGGTTGTGTTTTTGAAATTTTGATAATTAGGAAAGTAAAAATAGGATTTTTCTAACCGAAAATTCGCGGACTGGAAATTGTTTTAATCACTTTGTTTTACATCCAAATGAAGGGATTCGTTTGGAAGGTTCGTACCATTTTTCCTGATGAGCTTTAGACGTGGCACTACAAAAACCTCAAAAATTTCGGATCATTTTAAGTATTTCGCAAATAACTCAAAAACTGTTCACTCTACAGAAACAGTTCTAATTTACAAACTGTGAACCATAAAACTCTGCGTCGATTGAGTACCACAGACTAAAAATTCCGCCAAAAATAAGCTAGATATGATAGATCAAAAAAATACTTTTTTTTTCCAATTTTTTCTAAAAAATCTCATAAAACAGGTTTTTTTTAATTTATTATGTATAAAATGTTAGAGAACAACATAAGAATAACAGAAAATCAAGAAAATTAATTTATTAAAAAAAAAGTAGTATATAAGAAATGGTGATAAAATCAACCCAATTTACTTGAGGGAAATACAGGAAAATCAAGCTTGGAGCCTTTTTTTTGCTGGACCTTGATCTGCCTATTCTTCTTCCTCCTACACATGGAAGGCATCCTTGTTCATATCTATTTTTTCGACCACCAGTTTGTAAGTCTTCTTCTTCTGCGATATTAGTGCACGACGCACCTTTACATTGGTAACATATAATTGAGCATTTAACACTGTTCTTACTGCAAGAACATAAACCGCCTTTGCATCCCTTTGCACATTTAAAAGACAGAGTGTTTAGAAGCTCTGGTGTTCGTAAGCAGCTATATCGTTTGTGGTTGTTGGAATTATACCATCTTTGAATGGCTTACAACCCCAATCAGTGGGATTCATCATCCTTCCATTCCAGTTGTTGATCTGAAGAAAAACTTTGTATGAATGTTTTTTGGCTGTATCGTCAGTTGGAGGCAGAGAAGCGAGGTTAAATCGCAATTTTTGAAGTGTTATGGATTCTTCATACTGGGGATTGTATAAAGTGGCAATAAATTTCTTCCCCTCATCACTTACTTCTTCAGGCGCAGCATATTGGTTATTAAAGACAGTTGGAACATCCTGTAGGTGGCATGATTTTCCAAAAGCTTGACGAATTTCAGTTTGCCCTGCCTGAAGAAGGCCGATGTAGAATCACAGCCACTAAAAGCATGTAGGAATAGGACGTTTTTCTTCACAATCGTCGAGTTCTTGAAACTTAATGGTGAATATAAAATATTGCCCGACTGTCCTTTCCCTTTTCCCGACTGCTCTTTTCAAGAAGTATATCGTGGATGAGTTAGGAATAAATGCAGTCAAAAGCACAAGCAAATCAATATCTTCCCCAACTATGATGACACGTTCTGACTGCTGATCAAGGCTTCCATCACGATGCTAGTATCTGCATCCTCGATAGCTTATTTTGCAGTAAAATTGTGTTGCTCCAATTTTTCAATAAGCAAATTTATTAAACAGCGTTTATTCCCTTCATTTGAAAGGAAGTGCTCTTTTTGTATTGTGAGCGTCGTATTTTCGTTAAAGTCAACACTTGCTGCAATGTATTTAATTTTTCGACGAAAGCGCTCAGCAGACTTGATGCCATGTTCTGATGATTCTTTTGGGTAACCATCAAAAACAATTGTTGCACTTTTACCATATTTGTTTTTGAAATATCCAATGTACTCGTAAATAATTGAAGAGAACATTTCTCTTCGCTCCCAAATCACTCGATGAAGGAGTAAGCCACCATCAATCACATGGGCAGTTTTTATGGTTTGTTCTAAATTATTAAGGGGGTTGAAGAAATCGTAAAATACCGACTTTTGCGTTTTCCTCATCCCAAATTTATCAAACAGAGAAGTCGGAAACGGAGCCAATTCATACTCAAAGAACTTTCTAAGTCTTCCTCTAATTTCTTGTGGAAAGAAATTCGGCGAAAAATAGTCCTTGGATCGACGGATACCTCCTCATCATGGATTTTAAAAGCACACGTGAAGCTTTTCATTGGAGTTACTCGATTGGATCTCTTGAATTTCACATGGCCAAAATCACCACCAATGACACTTTTTATACTTGCAACTCCAATTTCTTTGGCTAGATGACAATTTATTTTATCGCCACCAATCACTCCTGTACTCAGACACTATTAGTGTTTGTTTAATGTAACACTAGGATTGGGTTAAGGTTTCAAAATTGTAATCATAAGCTCAAATATACGTGTGAGTACATTTCATTTGGTTACATGAGTACTTCAAAAAAACAATTTTATGAGATTTTTTCCTAAAAAATGGAAAAATGCACTTTTTTGATCTATTATATCTCGCTTATTTTTGATGGCATATTTTGTCTGTGGTACTCAATCGACACAGAATGTTATGGTCTACAGTTTATAAATTAGAACTGTTTCTGCAGAGTGAACGATTTTTCAGTTATTTGCAAAATACTGAAAAAAGTCCGAATATTTTTAGGTTTTTGTGGTTGCCACGTCTGAAGCTCACTAGGAAAAACGGGACAAACTTCAAATCCCTTCATTTGGATGAAAACACAGTGATTAAAACGATTTCCAGCTTTTCGCGAATTTTTGCATTAAACGGCCCTTTTTTGTGCTAATTTTACTGGACACAGTGGCTCGCAAAAGTTTTCGTACAGTTACGAGTTTCAATGAAACAGTGCTCTATCCATTAATTAAAATTAATATTTCAAAATGGTATTTAATAATAAAATCTGTACGTTTATTTATTTATTTATTGAACAACAAACATATGACTTGCGTGCTTGACATGAGAGCTCGCTATCTGTATGTTATTCTTAACAAAACTACATAAAGTGTATAATTATAGCAAATAAACCTTACTAGCAACAAAATTAAAAAGCAGAAAAACCAATGTTAAAAAATTCACAAAAAATATATGAAAAACAGCAAACAGCTGTTTCGAATCGGTGAATGTGTTCGTGTGTGGCTGTATGGCAGCATCAGGACTAGGTACTTTGGTATTTATTGATGACATAATGAATCATGCTTTTTATTTATATGTTTTAAAAGACAATTTATAATTATCAGCCCAAAATTTGAGTATTGGAAACAACTTTGTTTTCCATCACGATAACCATTCTAAGCATACGGCTCTCGACGTTCGCCTCTGATGTCTTTATAACTGTCCACAAGGTCTGAAAACACCACCTCAATCGTCGAATTTAAATCCAATAGAACATATTTGGAGAGAATAGGAGTTTAGAATAGGAAGAAATGACATTAAAAATGTAATGATCGACTAATGGATGAACATTGATGCAGAAATTATTAAAAATACTAGTGAAATCTATTCCCAGATGTTTAAAAGCTGTTGTGGATACTAAAGGACTACTAAGTACTAATTTAACGAAATATTACAATATTTACTAATCTATAGAGATTTTTTAAAAGTGTACGAAGACTTTTGTTAGGTAATTTTTTGTTATTTTTTAATTATTTATTTCTCCAAAATAAAGTTTTACTGTATTTTAAATACACTTTATGTATTAAAAAGCAGAAGAACCAACATTTAAAAATGCACAAAAATATATGAAAAGCAGCAAACAGCTGTTTCGAATCTACTAGCGAGATTCTTCTTCAGTGCAAGATAGTGAAAAAGGAACAGCGTGCTAGAAAAACCCCGCTGATCACCTAGATAACTGGGGTATTTACCAAATATCTTGCCAGTGTAGCCTTTTTTTATATTGGCCAGACTAAACATGATCCTAGACTTCGTTTAAAAGAGCATGATGGTTATGTTAAAAATCAGGAGCTTAAACGTTCTTCTTTTGCTCAACATTCTTGGTCTTCTCAACATAGGTTCGATTTTTCCTCAGTCATCGTTATCCAAAAATGTTCTTCTAACCTTGATCTTGATTTTTGGAAGCTTACCACATCATTAAAAATTCTCACTCTTTAGTCAGTGACTTATCTAGTACTCCTGTTTTTCCAAGTAATTGGAAAGCATTAATTTAATTTCCCCTTTTTTGGTTTCTTTTTCTCCCATTATTCGGTAGATGTAGCTACTTGTCTATCCAGTCGTTTCCACTGTTTCTCTCTAATTGGTTATTTTTGGCGCGTTCGCTACCCACATCGGGTATGTAAGCCAGCGCGTCTCTGTCTGTCATTTTGCTCAGCCTTTCTTTTTCAAGCATGCTGTTCCTTTTTCCCTATCTTGCACTGAAGAAGAATCTCGCTAGTAGATTTGAAACAGCTGTTTGCTGCTTTTCATATATTTTTGTGCATTTTTAAATGTTGGTTCTTCTGCTTTTTAATACATAAAGTGTATTTAAAATACAGTAAAACTTTATTTTGAAGAAATAAATAATTAAAAAATAACAAAAAATTACCTAACAAAAGTGTTCGTACACTTAAAAAAATCTATATATATTAGTAAATATTATAATATTTCGTTAAATTAGTACTTAGTAGTCCTTTAGTACCCACAACAGGTTTTAAACATCTGGGAATAGATTTCACTAGTCTTTTTAATAATTTTTGCATCAATGTTCATCCATTAGTCGATCATTACATTTTTAATGTCATTTCTTCGTATTCTAACCTCCCATTCTCTCCAAATATGTTCTATTGGATTTAAATTCGACGATTGAGGTGGTGTTTTCAGAACTTGTGGACAATTATAGAGACATCCGTATGCTTAGAATGGCTATCGTGATGAAAAACAAAATTGTTTCCAATACTCAAATTTTGGGCTGATAATTTTAAATTGTCTTTTAAAACATTTAAATAAAAAGCATGATTCATTATGTCATCAATAAATACCAAAGTACCTAGTCCTGATGCTGTCATGCAGCCACACACACGAACACATTCACCGCCATGCTTAACTGTTCCAACTAAGTTCTTGGGATTAAGTTCTTCATTTTTTCTTCTCCACATAATTATACGTCCATCCAAACCAAACATGTTAAAATAGCATTCATCGACAAATAAGTCGTTATTCCAACACGATTCGGGTTTATTTATCATTGATTTTGTGAAAGAAAGTCTAAGCTTTCTGTTTTTCGCACTAACAAAAAATGCTCTACGGGCAGATGTTTCATTAAATTCTGTAGCAACTTTTATAGTACTTAATCGTGGATTTGTCAGAATTTTTCTAATTATAAAACTTTGATCACCTTGCGCAAACTCTGACGGACGATCTTTTCTTACCTTGTTTCCGATCCTATTTTCTTCTTTAAAGCGTTTTATCACATACTACACAGTAGAATGGGATAAATAAACAAATTTAGAAACATTCTGAACTGATTTACCACTACTATAGTGAAAAATAATCAATTTTCGAATGCTTTTAAATGTTTCTTTACGACTAAGAGTCCTTTTAAAATAATAAATAGAACATTAGGAAGAAAGAAAGCAAAAATTAAAGCCAAACGAGTTTTTAAATATCGCCACAATACAAAAATAAATAAATAAATAAAATAAAATAAAGGGACAGACGATAATTTTCATTATGAATTTATCCGAAAATGTTTCTGTGTACCAAGACTTTTGTGGCGTGTTCTCTCTCTAACTCCTTCGGTTTTCCTTTTTATATAAAAAGAAAATAAGTCAATATTTAGCTGAAATGTTGGATATTGTTTAGAATAACACATAGATGATGTGGAACAATAATGGACATCGTATTCGAATTGAATTCCAGAGTACTTCCTTTTTACTGGAAAATTTTTAAGTGTACGAACACTTTTGGGAGTCAATGCACTGTAAAAAAAAAAAAAAAAAAAAAAAAAAAAAAAAAAAAAAAAAAAGGACTAAAAAACGGAAATACTACTGGCAATCTAGACGCCAGTACTATTTCCGTTTTTTTACGGGAATTTTTACCCATAAATTACAGAAATTTTTCCGTTTTTCTGATTAAAAACGGAAACTTTTCTGTAATTTACGGGTAAATTCCCGCAAAAAAAAAACGGAAATCGTACTGGCGTCTAGATTGCCAGTAGTATTTCCTATTTTTAGTCCTTTTTTTTACAGTTTGAATATAAAATCTGTATTTTCTTGGAGGCATGGTTTACTAGAACGGCTAAATACCCACTCAATGGAGCTATTTCCCTCCCACCAGAACATACCATCTTAATCTGACTAAATTGCCCATTTCGTCTTTAATTGTTTCTGACACATGCTCTCAATTGCAAGCTGAATTATGTTATCTTTCGTGATTTGTGTTTATTTACCTAGCTGAAGAGGAACTCTGAATATGTTCGAAACGCTTAAGGGGTCTCAGGACTCTTAAAGCTCTAAAATTTTCGAAATTTTAATTTTTTTAGATGTTAAACTTCTATGGTTTGTGAACATTTTGATATAATTGTTATCTTGAAATTCCCATTAGAACAGATGTTATGGCATTTAGAATTATACTCGCTCAATAGCTGAAGCGGTGTTTCCAAAACTTTGAAGTCATTTTTCTCCAAATGACGCTTTTGGGCATAACGCGCACGATATCTCAAAAACTTTTGAATATTTTTTCATGAAATTTTCAAAACATATGTTTCATGTTAGTTTGTATAAACTGAACCTAAAATTTCCTTTTTATTGTAAAAAGAAAACATTTTTTAGGGGTTTATATTG
The DNA here is from genome assembly GCA_963932465.1 of Maratus speciosus. Classification (NCBI taxonomy): domain Eukaryota; kingdom Metazoa; phylum Arthropoda; class Arachnida; order Araneae; family Salticidae; genus Maratus; species Maratus speciosus. Next base: position 349,514,386 of record OZ010788.1, on the reverse strand, counting down.
TTAAAATTTTCTAAATTTTGCATTAGCTCAATACAACTTTTTATTAAAAATATAAAAATGCTTTAAATACAAATTTATTTAGGTTCAGTGTAATTATTATAATATGAGGCATAAGTAGGCATCAAAATTTTCATTCTAGTTGCAAAATGTATTTTGTAATCGTGCACATAAGCTGTTATGCCGATTTTCTGCTCGTCAAATGTCTGATAGTTTAGACCCCCCGGTAAATGCTAATTCTGCATAATGCAATTTTTCAAATATTTGAAATGAAAGAAGATACTTGTATCTTTCATTCCCATTTAAAATTATTTCTTAATATCAAATGCATTTTAAGATATTAAAAGTTGAATATGGTCTTTTTTTTTCATTTTTTCCAATTTTAAGAGTCCTGAGACTTCTTAATGTTTTGTTTTTTAAAGGGATTTTGTGTGCTTTTAAACTACTTAATTAAATTGTCTGTATTTTTTGTAATTGTTTTTAGATATAGATAAGTTTACACATTTTAGTCCCACATTTTACCGCCAGGAGGCGTTTTTCTGTGTCGTGAGCTGTGGCCTCGATCACAACGGGGTTTGCCTCATTCAACTTGGATTTATATGACTTTATTCGGAAGGTGTTTTGTTTAGAACAGGTAGTTAACCCTGGCAGGAGAAGGTTGAATTGTCAGATTTTGCAGAGCGTGCGTAGCACCCTGTTATACGTTGCCGCAGGCTGCGGGGACCAGTGGCGGATCCAGTGCCGTATAGATGCCATCTCGTTTTATTTAAATAAATTTATTTGAATATTTTTAATTTGATTGACAAAGTAACTTCCTTTTATAATCATTTTGATATAAAATTTATTGGTGCTATCATCTAGGTAAGGATTTAATAATTGTATATTGACAATTTAGATTTATTAATTAAAGGGAAGAAAAAGGTTTAAAAAAGAATATTAAACGAAACCCTCTGGGTAATAAGCGATCACGCTTACCCACTTATTTCTTTAAAAATTGTGTTTCGTTTTAATCTCGTTTTAAAAAAAATTAAATGGGCAATTTAATATTTATTAGAAGGGAATATATGGAAGCCAGTAAAAATAATTGAATAACTTTAATGTGCAAGGTGTTATTTGTTGAAAATAATGTTTTATAGAAATCGTGATACATTTCTAATATTGTTCATTACTATTTTATTTTGTATATAATAATATTTTATTTAGAACAGGTTTTCTCTTCTACTCTTCGGAAGGCAGCCAGATTGAGATAAACAACTTATTTTGGGTTTCAAATGAAACATCATAATTTCCCAATGCCCATTATCCCTTCAGCAATCATTAGTCATAAGCAAAAAATTTTGAGATTTTTTTTTTATTTTTTTCAACAGTAGTAATCAACCATCTATTTTACTGATATAATAGTCGACTATTGGCGCGTTTACGATTTATAACAGAGATACCATAAAGGTAATTGAATGTGTTTCTTTTAATTTTAAAAGCATTTACAAAAACAACGTTTATTTTTGTACATTCTTGAATATTGATTTTGAACTGATCTGGAAAGGCTTTCAAATTTAATATGGGTTACATAATAACTCAGTTTGTGAACTCTTTACTGCTCTAAACCATTCAAAATAATAAAACAGTTTTTTTCTGTAATAACATTTTAATTATATTACTGTATTTATTGTAATTTAAATAATATAATTTACCTTAATTTTACGGAGTATCTTAGTTTGTTTTCGTTTCTCACATTTTCAGCAAAATTCACATTTTGATTGTGAGTCAAGTCTGCTGACTATTTTTATATTCAATTATTTATATTACTACAATTCTGAAAACAATTTCTGTGTGCTAGATTCCCTTTGAAATTATCAATGAGAGTCATTAGAGTTAATGAGAATATTAGTCAATAAGAAATAGCAACGACAAATGAAGAAAAATACTAAAAAAACATTAGTTAAGTCAGTGAAAAATAAAATAAAGATTCAGCAATCAGAATAAGTTTGATCCAAAATGTATTTTCTAGTACATTAAAATAACTATTAATTCGAAAATGTGTAAGAAGTAGAGCCAATTTTATAAAAAATGGGCTTGAAGTTATATAAATGGAAAAAAATTCAAAGAAATTGTCTTTTGGTTTCCTTTTTCAACTGTAATGATACTAAAACTTTAAAAATATTCCGAGATAGTAGTAACATACAATTACAGAAAACAATACTTTCAAAAATAAATAGCATATATGATACTGTTTAAAGGATATTTGAGATGACATTTTACTTTAATAATTTGAAAGCACATGAAAATAGAAAAAAAAAATCTTATTTATAACTACATCCAAATGATATGAAATAATGGAAAAAGCTTACATCTTATTTAAAATTATATGTGTTAAAAAAATTAATCTTGTGACGAGATTACATATTATACCAGGGAATGAACTTTGTAAACTATAAAGTTATTTTTCAGAAGCGTAATTTGTGTTTCATTTCAAGCTCTTATATATCTATTCTATGTAAAAAAGAAAAATATCTCAAAATTTTTTATATCTATTAGCTAGTCTAAAATTATTTAGATAGACACTATTAAATTAAAGAACGGATAATTCGAGTATTTTTCATAGTATTAAGTAAATTACAATCTATAAAGTTGTTATAAAATATTTTAGACACGTTAACACGTTGACTGCCACGCTACGAGTATACTCGTAGTTTTAATATTCGTGGCTTTAATTTATTACTTTCTCACCATTATTTTAAAATTTAAAAAAATGCCTTATTTAGTGACAAAAATTTCGCTGTATTAGTAAAGCAAAATTTACCTTTCAGAATTTGTAATGGCAAACGACTTTCAAGAAAAAATTTGAAAATTCTTACTTTTTGTGGCAGTGATCGTGTTAATGCATAATGATTTCATTCGTTTTGCTATAGATCTAAAAGCATAAATTCGATGAATATCAAGCAAAGTCGTTGTTTTTAATTTTCTCTTTTACCTTATACGGAAGAGTCCCTAATTGTCAAATAATGTGTATTATTTAAAGTAGTACTAACGATAATCAAAGCAGAAATCTCTCTTTTGAGATATCGGCATCTGAGAATGAATTAGTGAATAGGATTTCTGAGGGGATTTCAATGATGAATAAATTAATAAATATTTAGTCAAGGAGGATACAACTTAAGTAGTACTATAACGTATTCGTAAACATACATAGACAGTTACTAAATTGGCAATCTTACAAAATACCGATTGAGCCAAAAGTTCATTAAAACTTAAAAAACTCATAAAAAAAGGAGAAAATATGATAAAGTAGTGCGGTTTGAAAAAAGGACTCTCAAGGTAGTCAAAAAAATTTTTAGCACACCCCTCCCCCCCAAAAAAATGTAATTAAAAATCACATGTAGAGGATGCCGACGGCCCGAAACAAAATAAACAAGTACTACGACTCAACCTGGTTGTGTCATAGAAGGTTCTGGAAGTCTTACTGAAAATTTATTATTGGAAGAACAAATGAATCGAGCGTACTGTTGTCCTGTTCATTGTGTTTCGGGTCGTCATTGCCCTCTACATCTGATTTTTTAACAAAAACATTTTTGCTGCTAAAAAAATCCGACAACTTTAGGACAAACCGCATTCATTTATCATAATTTCTTCCTTTTTTATGAGTTTTTAAAGTTTTAACGAACTTTTGGCTCACCCGGTAAAATGTTTAGTCGTAACAGCATTTTAAAGTAAGGATTTAATTTATAACGACAGGCTGTATAGGTGTCAAATGAAGATGAATTACTGATTTTTTTCATCAGTACTACAATAAAGCTTTGCAGCAAAAATAATTACACTAGTTCACATATTTGCAATAAGTAAAGTTTATTGTATAATAGCAGTAAGATGACAAACTTGGTGATTTGATCTTTTTTGCTACGAATGTGAAATAGAGAATAGTACTATACTACGTCTTACTCTGACAGTTGTCGTATGTTCTTTTGTGATTGCATTAAAATTGGTAGAGCAGGGATCATATCCAAATTGACGCGACTTGGCAATGAATGATCCAGTTGCAAATTTCACAGTATGCAAATGGTTTAACCTTGCATTTTTAATTTATACCAAATAAACTGAAAATGAAACAGACGTTTTTCTTATCAATTAAGATTTTTCCTTCCTTTCTTCCTAATGATAATCAAATCAGAAGTGTCCCTTTTGTGATATAGTCTTCTGAAAAAGGCGTTGAATTTAACAATTTATATGAAGGTGTTTAAAAGATTAATTAATAAATATTTAGGCAAGAAGGAAGCGATTTCAACAGCTGCATGACATATTTATAAGTAATTAATTGTTAAAGAGAAAAAAACATTTTCTGTAGTTAAATCTTGTTAACGTAAGTGAAAAGAAATTCCTGAGTAGTCGTATGGTCTGTCGAGGAACTAGTTTAAAGCGAACGTAAATCGCAATTTGAGGCGAAGTATAAGACTACAATTATGTTTTTTAACAGAAAAAAGATATACACGATTACATAACTGCATAAGAAATGTGAACTAAGGTCAAAACTAATTAAATCTCATGAACTATAAAATGATATCTTGGTTATTTGAAATAAAATTTTAAGAATCGATTCCTGCACTCTAACAACACTACGCCTATCTCTAATGGTTCACACATGACATTTTCAGGTATTCATGTCTGTTCTGCACCAATTAAATGAAAATTGAATCGAATAGAACAGGAGCCTCTCGGCTAGGTGGCATGGAATGACCGTAATGCAAAGTAGCTTTGTCGAAGTACAAATTTTTAAAGAAGAGAATTTTTAATGCTGTACATTTAAGCAAAGCTAAATAAAATCTCATAGTTCATTAAATTTTGTATATTTTAAAAATAATTTAGATACATTGTTTGAGCATTTTAAATGTTTAAATTTGCCGTTTATTCAATTACATTCTTTTATTTCTGTGATTCTTTATAGCAAACAATTCTCTTAAACAGAGAGTACCCTATTTTTAAAGATAATGCATTCTTAAATAAATATGAATATGTATAAGTTATTTTTTTAGCATATAGATATATTTTTGAGCATGAATATATTTAAAGAGCTCAATAATCTTTCGTCAAACTGGGTAAAATGCCTATGCATATGTTTTATGAATATATATACTGTATATTATTTGATTCAAATATTTTCATACATATATTATAAATTTTATGATTCAATAGGCATACATAAAAATATCTTTTTATCGTTCAATTTTTCATTAGAAATTAATAAACAAATCCTATAATATTTGAATGATTCTTAATAGTTTAAATAATACTATCATCAACAGAGATATAATTCATTAAGATAGCAGATAATTATGAAGTCAGCCTGTTTTCAAATTTAATGACAGATCTAGATTCATTTTTCAGTACAAACGGTATAATTGTTTTTACAGAAAACACTGCCATTAATTAAAAGTATAACTTTAATTTATGTGAAATTATATATATGATTACTGCACTATAAGCTTCAGGGAATACAATCCTATTTATAACAGTGATAAAATAAAAAAAAATACTATTAACAAACGATTCATGGCTTATGTCATAATAAGAGTGGTATTTATCTTAATATGAAAGCTAAATTTAATGAAATTTAATTTTATTATGTATTTGCTAACTGAATAGATATAAATTTGAAGTTTACTAGAAGTTTACTTGGAAGCCTTTATCTAATCAATAAAACGTGTCATGGAAACAAAAATGAATTTTTATAATTATTTAGTTATCTTACACGAACTTAAATGGATTTTAAAGAGTTAGACGGAGCAACTAATGATGCGTAATGTTAAATTAGATTATTATAAAATGTGTTCACCGTAATGTGTTATCAGGAAAGTAATTTGATTTATTTAATGGTATTACGCGTTGAAGAAATATCATTTAAGGTTTCTTAAGTGATTTAAGAGATATTCGTTCAGTTATTCTAATTAATATTCAACTTGTTCACTAGTATAATGAAAGAATTAATTTAAGTTTGTTGAGTATTCACAAAAAATGTTATACTTAAGATAATCTTATATAATAGACTCTAAGTTTAAGGAATACTTTATTACATCAAAATATACAGTCTTTATTACCGACAGCAAGATGCTATGATTTGTCTTAAATTGGAAACAAACAATTTTATTTTTATTGTAAATCCCCCGTTGTTTGATTATTGCCTGCAAAGTACTTCAAAATTACTTAGCAGATATATTTTTCTGTATTCTCTATTATTTCTACGCTCATGATAAATTTTCTGATATGACACATGTTAGAATGAAACTAAAATATGAAAATACAAATGTTCAAAAAATTTCAGGAAACTGTAATATTAAGTGTCTTTTATAGAAATATAGAAATAAGCTACCTTTTCAGGGATAAAACAATTTAGGTATCTAAAAAACTTAATTAATAATTTTTAGTTCAAATATATGTCGTATTAACCCATTAATTTCCGAAACCATAAGATAGGGATCATAAACGTTTTTACTGGAAAGTGTATGCCACCTCAAAATTTGAAAGGTAACCTTCTCTTTATTACCCTACTGAAACGAATGTTTATGTGTTTCACGCGTATCTGGGTATGTGGATTTCTTTATACCCTCGAAACATCCCAACGGCTGCATGGATTTTAATGAATGAGGTCTCTATGAATTCGTCTTAATCGTCCGATGATTTTAGGATAGGTTTTGTTTTTATAAATTCAAAATGGCGGTAGAGACGAAAAAAATTACGCACCCTATTGTGTGGCATATCATTGGATACGTCTTTCAAAATGAAGACGATGTTTCATTGACTATTTTACAGTCAGAAGCTCCGTTTAAGTATCACACAATCTGGAAGTTGTGTCTGTAGGATCTCTAGCTTTTCTGCAACTTTAATCGTCATAGACATCTATAGGCCTCATCAAAACAGTGTTTATAGGTAGGAACTAACAATTAAACGCAACTTAAAAGTCACCCATACAAGCAAATAAAAAAAAATAGGTATGCAATATAAAAAAATTGCTTCACATAGATGAGAAATAATTAATTAGTTCGATTTTTACGCAGTCGAGTTTTTTTTAATTTTTAAATTAAATTTTTATTTAATGTCAAAGCCTCTGTTCTTAAATAAGGCAATTTAATTAATTCAAAAATTGTGGTTGCCTTGACTAATAATCTATTCATGCTCATTAATTTTTACTGTTGCGCCAGCGCATAGGCAGCAAGTAATGGGTGAATGTGCCCAATATATGTATATGTTTGTGAAATATTCCACTTTAGTTAGAATAAACTATATTATATAATTAAGTTTCAATGGAATATGCTGTACAAATGTAAATCAAAGTCCGCTCTTAATCATTCTTATATGTGTATCAGTGTGAAGATGTAATGAAAATGTACTTTTATGCGAGTTGCTTTTATGCGAATTTTTCGAACTGAGATAGAAAAGTGTCCGTCTCGGATTCGATTCAGCGACCTTTTGGTTTAAGGTTACAATTCTCTACTACCTAAGCCAGTGGTTCCCAAGGTGGGGCCATTTGACTTTTTGGTGGGCAATTCCAAATTTGTTACCCACTCATTCACGATTGGTTTCTTTTTTCTTAAAAAAAAAATGAATATTGCAAATTAAAAATGAATTATATACAAGCACAATTTAAAAAATCAGTTATTTACTGAATTAAAAAATGCTTTAAATCAAACATTTAAAAAAAAAAAAGGATCATTACCGGAATAATTGTATAAGTAATCTTTTAAGATATTTTGACATCATTTTCTATTACTAAAATTTCTATAAATATTCTGGTTGTTATTATTTCTATAATTCTTCGTAACATTTTCAATTGTTTATTGAATGAACTTTCTTCTTTTATTCGCTCTACTATATGTCACACAAAGAAACTTTTTCCAAGTTAAACTACTCAAATTAAAATTGGCAGTCTTGAACATTTATAATATATATGAAATAGCTAAACGAGGTACTATCAACGTTATGAATTCATAAATCGTAAATAGCACTAGAGAATGAAATGAAATGGGTAGATAGTAAATATCGATGATACTAGCGCAGGTATCCTACACAGTAAATAAATTTACATGATGACATTATACATTTTAAATCATAGATAAACATAGAAAAATGAAAGATAATACGTGGAAGACGTATTATCTTTCAATTATTGTACAATATTCGAAAGAGAAAACAGAGAAAGTGTGTTGTGATGAGGAATAATGGCTACTTAAAATTGATAAAGACGAGAATCTATAAATTGCTTCTTGTATATTGGGTTGGCTATACAAAGAAACTTTGGTGTCTAAAGATTTCCCACCAACTGTTAATAATTTACAAAAACGAATTATAAAATATGTGAATGTTATCAATTTTAATGCCAATTGTAAGTCTCCCTTCAAGATATTTTGTGAAGATAAAATACAGACGTTATAACACTTTCTTTAACATTGAAATAAGTTAGAATAACACAACAAAATTCTTCTTACCACAAATACGAATATGTGCAGACTCATTGCATTTATAGAATTGTGTTGAAAGCACATTTATGACAAAAGCTTCATTTCTTTGATAAATTAAAAATATGGAATAAATAGTTATTATTAAGATTTTAGTACACTCCCACTGCGCGGATAGAGTGAACTTTTTAAAATTATGACAGAGTTCTTGGTGTGGGGGGACATATTGATTTTACAGATTATTTGGTGGGACGCGGTCGATAAAATGTTACGAACCACTGATCTAAGCTATTCTGAGCAATTACGGAGGAGAAAATTCAGCCAACCTTATTGACAAATGTATAAAGTTGCAGGTAATCCAAATCCAAGTAAATGTTTGATACATAATTACACTTCATTAATTTAACACAATTATTCGAACTGTTAAATAAATACAGTAAAAATAGTCTAACCCGGCACTTTCTGGACTTGAAGCATGCCGGATTACAGGATGAATGTCGGGAAAAACGTGTAGAAGCTAGAATTAAACAAAAAAATGAAGTAAAGCATGTTTTTTGTTCTTTAAACTGCTTGAATAGAATTTTAAGAAAATACCCTATAATTAAAAGTATAACTTATGCATATGACTATAAAAGAAAAACGTGTACTGTAGGCCTACTCATAGAAGCCATCTTAAACAAATCTCGATTATCAGTTTGTTTTGTAGTAGTCTTTTCTCTTCTTCTTTTAGTAAGTTATTTCTCATCATGTGAAGTTTCACAATTTCCGCACGGTTGAACAAACTGCTGCGTTCAGAAATCTTGATAAATGTATTCAAGGCTTGAGATGATGTATTACAACTGATGTTGTTTGACTCTTCCACATCATGTTCATCAGAGCCAACGTCTTTGGGATCTGTTAGGTTGATAATACTCTTAATGATGGCCTCATCAGTCAAACTTTTCTTTGTCGGCTCATCAAAATCTGTTTCAACGCACTCCTTTATTTCTTCTCGATTCACTAGTATTTCCGAAAGTCGTGCCGGATTATCCAGCATGCCGGACTTTAGGAGGCTGGACTAGAGGATTTTTACTGTAATATGAATTATAATTTTCAGATCCCATTATCAATAAGGTGGGCTAGGTGGATTTTTCCTCCAGATTTGTGCAAGTAAGCTCTGGTGGAAGATTGTTGGCAGCACCAAAAAGTCCGGATTCGGAAACTGTTAAAAATCCGTTTTGAAATGTTGCTGCGTTGAAAGATAAGCCGTAGGATCGCAAATAAAAGTTTTATTTACAGAGAGTCAATCACACATGAAAATCAGAGAATACCGTGAGGTACAAAAGAAATTAACCTATATTTATAACATTTTGAAAGGATTGTAGGAAGGCCAATATGGCCTTTTAATAAGACAGCCAATAGAAATTGCTAATATGAGAATCAATCATTTTTATTTAAAGTAATGAATTGGTAGACCCGAAACCAAATTATGTAATGAAATGTAATGTGCGATTACATCACTCTAACACCCGCCCTTTTCGCATATCAAATCTTAAATTCTGAACTTTAAATTTTGAAACGGCATAATTTTAAAAGTTCATAAAATTTTGTTTCAGGAAGTGATTTTGTAAGCATGTCAGCAATTTGATGTTCAGTAGCAATGCATTCTACTTTAATATAACTTCTGCTGACAACACAGCGAATAAACTTAACATTCAACTTAATATCTATGTGTTTCATTCGTCCAAAATTATTTTCATTTGAAATACACTTAATACATGATTGGTTATCTTCATTTACTGTAAGATTTTTAACACACGCAATTTCATTGGCGATACTTTTTATCCATAAAAGTTCTTGAATTCGTATGCTCAGGGCATTTATTTCTGCCTCTGTATTTGACAGTGCAATACTCTTTTGTTTATTTACACACCATAATACTGGACAATTACAGAAGATAATAGCATGACAAGAGACAGATTTTCTGTCATTTGAGTTTGAACCTCAATCTGCATCAACAAATATAGAAAGATACGAATCATTAAATCTCTTTTCTTATAACAAATTTTGAATTTAGCAGTACTTTTCAAATATCTCAATATTTTCTTTAAAGGGAAGATAAATCAGCATAACTAACTAAAATACTTGTAAATTAAACAATTTCACCCAGAAAACTTACGTTTTCCCAATATAGCTAATAAGTGTATAAAAGAGTATGGGACAATTTCATAAGAATATTTATACTCGTAATAGTCACAATGTTACCCCCTAAACAAGTTTCTAATATTGGATATTTGTCATATCTGAAATGTATTTTTACCTTTAAACTTTAATTCATTCGTTAAATGTTTAGTTATTTTACATTTAAATATTGCATTTATGTACATTTTTACTGAGTGCGTATAGGTCCAGAAACCAAGAAAACATATTTTGCAAATATTTTTAATCTTAAGTAATTGCACCATACTCCCAGTTATGAATTGCATTCACATTGATTTATATGTGTGCGATCTATTATGATTTCAGTATATCAGTTTAAATACCAGAATATCAGAAATACAAACTGTGCATTTTGAATGCACTCAGATAAATTTTTAAGTTAGCTTTATTTCCCGATGCCATCGTTTTATATTCAGTAAACAGTACGCAAGAATATCTTAGGAATGTAAAAAAGCAGTGGTTATCAAACATACGGAAATATTTTTTAAATGAAAGATTTCCTTTCCTATTAGCATTATATAACCTAGAAAAATGATATATAAATAGATAAGGGGAACTTTATTTTTAAAGTTAAAAAGAATTTATTTTAAAACATTTTAATCAAATCACGAAAGAATAAATATGGTAACTGGGTTTTTTTGCGATTACATTAAAAATACACGATTGAAATTTCTGAAGCTTTAAAGATCCTCTGCACATTAAATTGGTTTATTAAAATAATGAGAAATTGCATACATATAAATTTATGTGAATACGATTTTTAGTAAGAGGCTTGGCGCATCTATTTAAGATTATATTTAGTGAAAAATCACTTACATTTCTGTATGATTACAAATGTAATTTTAAAGAGAAGCAAATTGTAAAATCGAAACACTATTAGTACATGTTTCATAGAATGTGCCAGGACAGTTACCTGGTCGTTGAAATAGTACACTATATAATTATTAATAATACATGTTATGCATATTGAGAGCTATATGTATTAAATTTGTTATAAAGAAGCTATATAAGAGAAGTTTATCATATGTAAGAGATGTTATATGTTATAAACGAATTGTTATTCTTTTCGTGTCAAAGGTTGCAAATGAAAACTTTTTAGGCAGCTTATTTACATTTCTTTATATATTGTATATGCTTACTAAATTCCAAAATGTTTGTCACTTTTGCCTTTTGTTACTTTAAAAATTCACAAGAATGACACTTTTTATCCATACATATGTAAAAATGCTAATATCTTTTACTTTAGAAAAAGGATCTCACATCTAATACTTTTCTCTGCCCTTAGTAATCTGGTTACGTTTCAGAAAGTTGCCATATATATATATAATAGGATAGAGCTACGTAAGACTTTGAAATCAAATTTAAATTATCTGTAGCTGCAGTGAAAGTATGAATTTAGAATTTGTTTAACTTATTTTTTCAATATTTTATAAAGTACTATCTCAGACATTCCTGAAAGACTATATATATTTTCGATATGCTTCAAAATTTACATAGCGCATATTTCTTCGTTCTCTTTTTATTTGAACATATTGTATAAAAAAAAATTTCAAAAATTTTTTTTCCAATGTTCGCAACTTAGTAAAAATTCAAAATTGAAATAGCCTAAATGCTAACACCTTTGCTTATCCATTTTTTCGTGGAATACCATTGGCATTAAATAACCGTAACATACTATTCTGTTATCGCTAAATTCTTGACATTTTCTAATCGTTAGGTATTGTTTGCTTCAGATAAATGCAAAATTTTATTTTCTATCATACCTGCTTTATGTAAAACTCTATTTATTCGTCGTATTTATTCGTGTTTTATTCGTTTCTATTTATACAGGGTGTGTACGTTTTCTATTACAATTTTCGAATTTAAAATTTTCGCTTATCGTAAGCTCAGAAAAATATTACCGATTCTTTGACTAATGTAACAAAGATCTAAACGTTTAATCTTAAATATCTGTACTAGGACTTCCCTCAGAGGGATTAGTCTGAGCGATATTACTGAGAACATAGATTTAATAATAACATGTGGAAGCAAAGAAAATGAGATGTCATCTTTAATTGTCCGTATACTGCGAAAAATTGAAATGATGAAAATAAACGAATTGTAGAATTACAAAATCTTATATATAAATTCGTATACACTGTTTAAAAAAAAATGGGAAATCAAACCATTCAAGACAGCCATGCATGTATATAAAATTGAAAGTACGCAATATATTAAAAGTAAAATAGAAAATGAGACACTAATTTACTTATACCGGAATTTTAACTGTATAAAATGATGTCAAGAGCATAATCAGACGCTCCGCACCAATTTGAGGCCCATATCCCTCGTGTAGATAATTGGCCGTCAAAAATCAACCCAACCCAACCGCACCAATTTGAGTAACTTTAAATGACAAATATATGATGTTTAAAAAGAATGGACTATACTTTATATGGTGTGTGCTCCCCCGGAATAGTTAATAATTACAATATCTGTTTTCCACGGATGCAATGAGGTTGTCGATAACATTTAAGGAATTCTCTTCTCAAAATCTAATATAGTATCAAAGTACCGAATACATCAAAAGTGGCTTGCAATGCTTCGTTAGATTGTGTTTTAGATATACTCGATCGGATTTAAATGATGAGTGTATGCTGGCCACTACATACGCTGTATTGTCTTGTTTTCAAACATATTCTGCACAAGTTGAGCTGTATTTAGCATGTATTAAATAAAAGAAATCGGCAATGATTACAACACAAAGTATGACACAAGATCTGAATATATCGTCTGCATAACTTTTGAGCTGTCAAAGTGTCATTTGAAGTAATTTACAAATCCATACATATTTATTCAGCAAATCATGCAAGCTAACATACGCCAATATGAACCCGATTACAAAATTTCACCAGAATAAGTTAATATATAAAAAATATACTAATGATAATTGAGAATATGGCCTTATGATAAAATGTCTGGAAAAATGAATCGGATAAAAAATTCATATCACATGTAAAACGGCACTTCCCTCTGTTAGTGGCCTTGGCGAGAGAGAGAAAAGCCTAGAGAAGGAACACTTTAACAAGTACTTTCGAGCAACCTACTCACTGTTTCATACAGGTCTTTATTCAATATTTACACAATTTATTTAATGCTAGGTGGGTATCTATCAGTTTTGTTGCATTTAAATCGCATGTTTTTCAGCATTATGAAATATTTAAAGTTGCTGTACCTAATAATTCCAAATTTATGGTAATTGAGATCGCTTTCCGTTAATGTCTTTTTTTTTATTTTAAATTTTTTAGAAACCATTCATAGAGACAATTGTATATTTTAAAACTAACCCGAAGCAAAATTTCAAGATTTTGGGCTCAGCAGTAACAGAGAAATAGAAAATGTTTGAAAGTTTTTTTGTTTCTGCACTGTTTTATATAGCGACATTTTTAGAAATTGTTCTATTGCGAGAATTTACGTCATGATAAATGCAGCCATGTCAATTTTCATGTTTATATTCCTAATAGTTCCATGTTCTTCGTTACTTAGATCATCTTTAGATCTTTTTCCGCTTTGTTTAGTCTTTCTATTTTTTAGAATTCGTTCTACAACGAGCATTTACATCTTATTAATTACTACCATGCCAAAGTTCTAGTTTCTAACCCCAACAGTATCCGAAAAAATTCAGTATTCTAAACAAATCATAGTTTAGAACCTTTCTAGAAATTTTTACGTTTATCCGTCAAATTGAATCTTTTAGAGAGCGTTCATTACGAGTATTTACATCTTAAAAGTAACTACCACACCAAATTTAAAGTTTCTAACCCAATCAATATCGCAGAAATCACAATTTTAGAACTTTTTTGCACCTGCAGCGATGTAGGTTCTTGCACTGACATAAAATAGTCTTTTTTTCGGAGCAGAGATGGCCACCAAAATTTTTTTAAGTTGGCTATGTAGTTTCAGAGATAACACCTCACAAACGTACAAGCATTAACAATATTATAAACTTTATAATATTATAACGCTTTATAATATTAGCATTAGATGTACAGATACAAAAGCCATTTATCTGTTACAAACTAAAGTGCCGGCGTTGCCCAAAATTTGAAGGATGTTTGTTCTAAAAAATCAATTTCAAAATTTAACATACAACACAAAACAAACATTAAAAAAAGCAGTCGAAATGTTGTTGAATGAATCATATGAAAACGCTATATAAAAATGTATAAATGTATATAACAGACGTAAAAGAATACAGCTATAAGTGAACTTATTTCAATTTATAATTAGAGCAATAATGTTAAAATACGCCAATATTTCCATAATCGGGTTTTTATCATGCTTCAATACATTTTCCACACTCATATGACGTTATATTATATCCACCATGCCCTTTATATTTCCAATATGACGTAATATTTTCCTCCTTCACGTGGAATCCTTGAAATAGAAAAGTTATGAAGTTATATTCACTTTCATTTAAATTCATCAAACCATTTATTTTATTTTCATATTTCACGTGAATATCTTGCAATAGAAAAGTTATGACGTAAAATTCACCTTAAAAAAAAAAAAAAAAAAAAAAAAAAAAAAAAAAAAAAAAAAATTCGGCAAACTATTTATTTCATTTTCATTTTTCACGTGGAAATCTTGCAGTAGAAAATTAATTGTTGTAGTAATAAATTTATTGTGTTTTTTAATTGTTGGCAACTGCTATAACGAAAAATGTTTAAATTTGATAAGAAATTGCTGTTAAATAGGTGGTTTTTAATTAATTAAAAATTAACTATATGTTATTTCGATCCCGGAATACTTTAGTTGTCTCGGCCATCTTTTAATACACATGTACGTATCTCTTCACAATTTTGGCCTCCAAATTGTGGATTTTTTATAGAAGTACAAAAAGACAGATAGACAAGTTTTCATTTTTATATATCTCTCTATTCTATAAAAAGTAACTAACGCTGTCACCGCCGCCGCCGCCGCCGCCGCCGCCGCCGGTTTTGATTTTTTTGTGACCGGAGGTCTTTCTTCGTTAATATTAAGAAAACTATTGCATACAAATATAGGAAATTCGGTGGTATTATAGCGAAATGTTTGATCAACACACTAATACATACAGTTTTCAAATCGAAGAAGTATTTTAAGAGATATTTAATGCTAAATTTGGACAAAATCGTTCTATTAAAAAAAAATTATAACAGCAAAAGCTATACATGGGAATTTAATCATTTTCAGATCATTTTATTCAATAGAAGATCCCGGTCTGCAGATTTCATTAATTTTTTTAATTTGACTCATTTTTTGAGGTTTTATTTCTATTTTAAATTCAAATATTCAGCATTTTGGCAGATATTTTTTACATATTTTTGAAAATGGTATTAATTTAAACTGTTGCCAACTGTATAAACAGCGCAAACAATAATGTTTGCTTCAAATAAAAAAAATATTTACACGTTACTATTATAAACAGAAAAAAACCTTCAAATTAGAATTAAATAAAAAGGTATAAAAAGCAGGCACTTATTGGATATTATGCCATAAAAACTATATTTACATGTGAATTTTAAAAGAGAAAGGATATTGTAAAATAAATAAATTAACATGCGTTAGAAATCTGAAATAGAACAAATTACGTCACATTACACTTATTATGCAAAATGAACGAAAAATAGTATTGCGAAACAGTTTAAATTTAAAAAATGCGCGAGACAAAATATTAGAGGTTAAATATTAGATTTTTTCAAAATTTTATTATTTGTCGTTTGATATGAGGTGTTCAGCTATAAGAATGCAAATTTTTATGTTTCCAACATAATTAGGGGCTGAGTTAGAAAAATTGCTTAAAATACACAAGTTAGAGCCCAGAGGGTTAAATATTAGACCTTTTTCAAAATTTTATTATTTGTCGTTTGATGTCAGGTGTTCAGCTATAAGTATGCAAAATGTCATGTCTCCAACTTAATTAGGGGCTGAGTTAGAAAAATTGCTTAAAATACACAAGTTAGAGATCGGAAGGTTAAATATGACTTTACCAAAATTTTATGATTTATCGTGTTATCGCAAGTGTTCAGCTATAAGTATGCATACTTTCATGTCTCCAACTTAATTAGGGGCTGAGTTAGAAAAATTGCTTAAAATACATAAGTTAGAGCCCAGAGAGTTAAATATCAGACATTTTTCAAAATTTTATTATTTGTCGTTTGATGTGAGGATTTCAGCTATAAGTATGCGAAATTTCATGTCTCCAATTTAATTAGGGGCTGAGTTAGAAAAATTCCTTAAAATACAGAAGTTAGAGACTGGAGGGTTAAATATGACTTTTTCAAAATTTTATGATTTATAGTGTTATCGCAAGTGTTCAGCTATAAGTATGCAAAATGCCATGTCTCCAATTTAATTAGTGGCTGAGTTAGAAAAATTGCTTAAAATACAGAAGTTAGAAACCGGAGGGTTAAATATGACTTTTTCAAAATTTTATGATTTATCGTGTTATCGCAAGTGTTCAGCTATAAATATGCAAACTTTCAAGTCTCCAACTTAGTTAGGGGATGAGTTAGAAAAATTGCTTAAAATACATAAGTTAGAGCCCAGAGTGTTAAATATCAGACATTTTTCAAAATTTTATTATTTGTCGTTTGATGTGAGGATTTCAGCTATAAGTATGCGAAATTTCATGTCTCCAACTTAATTAGGGGCTGAGTTAGAAAAATTGCTTTAAATACACAAGTTAGAGCCCAAAGGGTTAAATATTAAGCCTTTTTCAAAATTTTATTATTTGTCGTTTGATTTGAGATGTTCAGCTATAAGTATGCAAAATTTCATGTCTCCAACTTAATTAAATTAAGGGCTGAGTTAGAAAAATTGCTTAAAATACACAAGTTAGAGCCCAGAGGGTTAAATATTAGACTTTTTCAAAATTTTATTATTTGCCGCTTGATGTGTGGTGTTCAGCTATAAGTATGCAAATTTTCAAGTCTCCGACATATATAGTTTCTGAGAACGGGCTCTGTGACAGACGGACAAACAGACAGACAAAGGAGTGAGACAGGTAGGGTTTCGTTAGATGAACGAAACTCTAAAAACATGCTGCGGATGATTGTAACAACATCCTAAAATTACATTACCATCAGCGATCTACCAATCCCGAATTTAGTTTATATTCGTTTCATATTTTCATATTCTTTTGTGCGGCCCTGTAAAATAATTATCAATATTATATACAGTAAAACCTCTGAATAGCGGACACCCCGAGAATGCAGAATTTGTCCTCTATTTAGAGGTGACCGCTACTGAGAGTGAAACATGTACAGTTATTTAAGAGTTGGTAATCAAAAAAATGTCTGGTAAATAGAGGTATCCGCTAATCGGGTGTGTCCGCCATGGAGGTTTTACCAGTAAAACTTCTGAATAGCGAACACCTCGGGAGGGCAGAATTTGTCCTCTATTTGGAGGTGTCCGCTACTGACAGTAAAAAATGTACAGTTATTTAAGGGTTGGTAATCGAAAAAATACCCGCTAAATAGAGGTGTCCACTAATCGGGTGTGTCCGTTATGGAGGTTTTACTGCATAATAATATCATCCCTTACAAGAAAATTGCATGCTGTATGATAGACAGACAGACATCCAGAGAAAGACAACCTCCCGGATCAATAAACACTCATGCCTTTTGTTTTAATCATCCACAATTGTATGTCATACAACATGCCAGATTTTATACAACAGGCTGAAAACGGTCACCGTGGTACGGAATACTGTATTATTATTTGTTTGCCCACCAAAACTGGTTGCCACGGGTTGTTGCAAGGTTCACGTGGCTGAAACTGATCTATTCAATATTACTGCGTGCGTATTTTTTTTTATTTGCTCCATGTGTTTAAACCAGTTGTCTACGAAAACATCAACCGGTGAATGTGACCCACACCAAATTTCTGTGACGTATGCAGATAAATTGTGCTTTTTTAAGAGTTTTTTCTATATAATTTTTAAACGGTTTGGAACCTATTTTTCATAGTAGGTGCATTCAGTAGGCGACCCTCATAGGTACCTTCTGGTGCAATCAGAAACGAAATCCGACAAATATTTTTTGAGTTATGCTTGACGAAAGGTTTTTATTAGGCTTTTTTTTTTAGTAGGACGGCGTTAATATCCATCGTAGTAGTAAAGTATCCGGACAGTAATATTTCGCTGAGTATTAGCCTTCGCTTCGCTCAGACAATTATACTCTTTATACTATGAACTATATTCACATTGACTTATATGTTCATTGTTTTATTAATATATCAATTTGAGGTTCAAAGGTTCTTTAAAGCTTTAGAAATAATAATACTCAAAGACATCTGTACTTAAAGGTTTACTTTTAGGCAAATTTTTCATCCAGTCCTTGTCTTGTTATCATTTTCAGAAATTTCATAACTTTAGCAAAATTACAGCATACAAATATTAAAAGCATTTCTTATAAAATGTAAAGGAAAATGCTTAAGAGAAATTGATACTGATCATAACATTTTTTTCATGTATTCACCTCAAGAATCATGATATAAAATGCACATTGAAAGTTAAAGGTTCTTTCTTTCTTAAGGACCAATCAGCACCCAAACAATTTTTTTTTCATTATCATATATTTAAATTTTTTTTAGATATTATAATGTATTATTAACAAATCATTTAATCAAAAATAATTTTTTTTTCACAAAATTTAATAAAAGTTCAATTTTAATCACGTAAAAACCCTACTAGCATTTTATTTTTTGTATTTTTCAATTGATTTTTTTATTGCATGTCACTAATGGTATTTTGAACAGGACCGAATTTTTTTTTAAAGAAATAGTTTCCAGAATTTTTTTTGTAACTAAATGAAAGCGGAAAAAGGACCATATTTTCTATAGATGAATTTTTGTTTAAACAGAATTTATCAAAATATTTACAATTCGAATCTTAATTTATTTACATGTGGTATGATATTTAGCTAGCAAAATACTCAAGACTTTCCATTCCTATTTTTAAAGAAATAGTAATTTGGGAATCTGAAAAAACCCCCACAAACTCAGATAAATAAGCTTAAAATTTTCTTTTAAAGAGTGAATAGATGTTTTTTAAATCAGCAGTAACTGTTTATCTATGTGCAGTATCAGTCTGAATTTTTTTCAGTATGTAGTCGAAAGTATATTGGATATAATAAGATAAAAATTTTAAAATCAAAAAGTTTACGATATTTGGATATTGGTTGTGTACCGATTCCATTTAAGTGCTATCTTATTCTTTGTAAATAATGCGCCATCCAGATAAACTAAAATAAACCATTAATATTTAATGCCTTTAATGATTTAGTCAATAGTATTATGAAATAAATCAAACAGTGTAATTAACAACAATTTTAGCAAACAATACTTTTAGATAAATTTTTACACAGGTAAAGCTTATATTAACAAATTAATAAATGTATAACAAGAAAATATATAATTTTGTTCGGGTAAAAAGTAAGTAGCCAAATTATTAATTATACGCCTAAACTTTGCATCGCGGTGAACGTAAAACTATATATTTTTGTTAAGCTGTGGTTCTTAAACTATTTTAGGTATATTTGATAGAATAATTAATGTTTAAATCTTTAATGTTTAATTATTGATAATGTCCCTCTTGGGGTGCTCTGTATAAATTTGTTCGCATTTTCTTTCAGTTCCACTTCATAATGCAAGATTTTAATTAAGGCTTCTTTTTTCTTAAAAGAAGATCTATTCTTTTCTCTTAAAAGAAGCTGATTCTTCTCTCTTTTTTCTAAAGTTTTTCCTAAAAATAGAAGATCGTATATTGAAAATAATTACTGCAGTTTGAATTAAGATTTTATTGATTATTTAACTTGAAGAATTTAGATACATCAATCCGTCTTAAAGAGAAATAATTGTTGATACATTCAATTATCCTATACATCTTCTTTCTTCTTTCCCAATTTTCCCATGAAAAGAGATTTTCTTTTACGAACTAAAAGTAGTAATAAATCATGCTCATGTCATGTTTACATTCCTTAGAGAACGATTTACACTTTAGCGATCTCATTTTCCAAGATAGGTGTAAACAAAACATTTTCATTTAATTTTCTATACAATAGTTTTGTTGAAACATGTACATAAAATAATTTTTATATAGTTAGTTTGCATAGCACTTGAAATTTTATTTTTTCTACATAAAGATGAATACTTAATAGAAAAGTATTTGTTTTAAAGTATTCTAAAAATATTTTAAAACATATTGAAATTTCCTTCCTATGCCATAACGTTGAAAAATTAAATTGACATTTCATTTTAACATGTATAACATTATTATAATCTATAAAAATCTCTTACAATGCGCAGTTTTGTTTGCGAATATAAGTTATTTTTTTCTCCCTTCAAATGCTGCGATTAGTTGAACATTGAATTTATTCCTTAAACTCAAAGTTTAATTTTATTGAAATTATGAAGAACATAGAAGGTTCACGAAAAAGAAACACATCTAGCAACGTTAAATTTATGTTAGGAAGAAAGAATTTTTTTAGGATGTTAACAAATTAATAGTGAAAATAATAAATGTAGTTTTAACATAAAAATAATAATGGTTATATGGTTGACAGAAATCCGGTTTAATGATTTACATGATATGCAATAATTAATTTACATAGAACATTTAACGCATTGATATTATTGTACAATATTGTCATACAGAAGTACATGAGGAAAGAGAAACGCACATGCACATTAAAAGTTATGAAATGAAAAAAAAAAGGAATGATATATAAATATGTTTAGCAGACATATTTCAAAACACGTAAGTTAAAGACTTATATATATTAGATAAATTTACAAGAAATTAAAAAAAGATATTTTTTTCTTTATTTCCTTTATTGTTACATATTTTGCATGCGTTTATGTTTATCAATCTATTATGTCATCGATGCCGACATTTTCCTTGATGTGGAGTAAATATTTCGTTAACATATTCAGTGTGACGTGGAATTACCCTCAATGCAATACTATCGGTACAATATTCAAAATGCACACAAAAATCGCGCGAAAATCGTTATTAGAGCCCCCCGTACCGCCGGATTTTATCCAAATTCAGGGAGGATCTTCTTGCTATGACAAAAAAAATACAGAAAAAATTTGCTTCCATTCTATGCATAACTTGATGCACATTTCAATGGTGCAATATTCAAAATACACAAAAATCGCTATTACAGCGATCCCTACAGGCGGAATTTTTCCAAATTCAGGGAAGATCTTCTTGCTATGGCCTCAAACATACACAAAAAATTTGGTTAAATTCTATGCATAATTTTTTGACACGCACATATTAATTTTATGCACATATTTTTTGATGGTACAATATTCAAAATGCACAAAAATCGCTATTACAGTGTCCCCTACAGGCGGATTTTTTCCAAATTAATGGATGACCTGCTTGCCATAGCCAAAAACTTATAAAAAAATAATTGGTTCAATTCTATGCATAACTTCATACAATTTTTGATATTACAATGGCGACGCAGGGACATGCGGACGCGCGGACTGACAGACAGACATTTTGTATAAACATGCTTTTTGTGATTTCTGACCCCTAAAACGTGTAAATCCGTCGAGAACCGGAAGTCGAAAAAAATTTCTATTACAATACTCACTTTTATTGAAGATAGAAGAAAGAAAAAATGTAATTTAGTGGATTTTGCTCCCTCCTGCTCCCTCCCCCAACATGAAAAAATATCCATAAAATAGGAAAACTTTCGATGTTTTGGAGCTACATACCTCCTATGTTAATTTAATGTTATTGTCTAACTTGTATTAAACAAGAACTTGTATATTAAAGAACTTAGTAAGACGTTTGTCTTACTGGAAATGACATCTATGTAAAGTAGCGGGAAAAAACTCACACCACGCAATGCGATTTTAAGCCCAGTTTATCGAAGAATACACATGAAAGTGAAAATTGACTGAAAATAATGTATTTTTTTTTTATTTGACATATTTTTTTTCTTTAGGGACTATCTGCGTATGGAAATTCACACAGATAAGTGTAACACTACAAATTCAGCACTATAAAAAAAATCTGTACCCCATAAGCAGACTAGTTAATGCTTTTTTTTTACGGTTTTCTTACCATTAGTTTAAGAAATATGTTAAAATTTAAAAAGAAGATATGAGCAGCTACTGAGGCTATAGGCAATGAGGACGGTACGCTAAGGGCCGCCGAATCTAGTCTGGTCAAAATTCGCAATTTCTGACTATTTAACGTTGTTTTTAAATTTAAATTATACTGCACCAAGCAGCATGTTATTAATTATTAATAATAATAAATTTATAAGAAAAGAGTGGATCTCCCCAAATTTAAATCCTATACATAGTTTCAGCAGATATAAATAACATGCCTTAAATAAACAATTAAATTTAAAAAATCAAAAAACCCGACTGCGTAAAAAGCGAACTAATTAATTATTTCTCATCAGTGTGAAGCATTTTTTTTTCATTTTCTACTATTACCTCAAACTCTCGCTACATATATGTTGATCAAATTTTCAAGCGTTAATAAAATACTTATTATTCATCCAATCAAGTTCAAATAAATTTTTTAAACTTGTAGTAGATGACACTTGTTGTTAATCCATTTTTTCAAATATTAAATCATTAATTAAATTAAATTAATTAATTTTCAATAATCGAGAGAGCCCTCTTCTTGATCAATGCATTTTAAGCGCCACTCAAAAGGAAAGAAGAATGGGAGAAACAAAATTCTCTTATTGACCTAAGTAGGAATTGAGCTAATATATATATATATATATATATTATATTACTTGTTTATATGACTTGCCTATTTTTTTTAGTTACTTGTATTGATGACTTTTAAGTTGTGTTTAACTGTTAGTTCCTATCTATAAACACTGTTTTGATGAGGTCTATAGATGTCTATGATGGTTAGAGTTGCAGTAAAGTTAAAGGTCCACAATACATACACAATTTCCAGGTTGTATAATATTTTAACGGAACTTCTGACTGTAAAATAGTCAATAAAACATCGTCTTTATTTTGAGACCTATCCAATGATATACCGCTCAATAGGGTGCCTAATTTTTTTTCGTCCCTACCGCCATTTTGTATTTTACGGCCGTCATTTTGAACGTATAAAAACAAAACCTATCCTATAATCATCGAGCCGTTAAGACAAATCGATAGAGACCTCATTCATTAAGATCCACCCAGCCGTTGGGATGTTTCGAGGGTATAAAGAAATCCACATACACAGATGCACGTGAAACACATAACCCTTCTTTTCAGTCGGGTAATAATAACATCTTAATTGAATTTTTAGACAAACTAACAAAAAAAAAAAAAAAACCTAGCATGAAAAAGCTAAAATCTTTTATACGCAGGTATACGAAGCTCCTAAAAATCGAATGCAATATTTCATAATTTTGTACGTATTTTAATTTAATAGAAAGTTATATGAAATTCAAAAATAAAGCAGTGTCCGATGTTCGTACAGAAAAAGAGCACAATAAAATCATTAATTTACAAACAAAAATAAAAAACTTGTAAAAGTAATTTTTAAAGAAAAAATGGACAACTTGAAATTAACAAAAATTGTAAATATGTATATAAAAGTTGGCAGCCTTTTATAAAAACATATTTGCAAAATCTGCATTTTTTCACTTTATCCGTTTATTTCTGAAGGCTCCTGTCCCTGCCGGCGAAGACACTCACGAGCTAATGCTAATCCTATGGGGAGGGATTTTTCTACTATCTCGTTTGCATTTCGACATTTTTAAATAATTTATTTTGCATTGGATAGCCGAGGTCCGTCTGTACATCGCACTTTTTTTACTTTTTCGATTTTGGTCGCAGATATTTTTTATAAAGTTACTTTCCCTTTCAAAACCGGTTCTGAAAATGAAAGTGTCATTCTAAAAAATATCTGCAACCAAAATCGAAAAAGTAAAAACGGTGCGATGCAGAGACGGATCTCGGCTATCCAATGAAAAAAAAAAAAAAAAAAAAAAAAAAAAAAAAAAGTTAAAAAAGTCGAAATGCAAACGAGATAGTAGGAAAATCCCTCCTCATAGGATTAGCATTAGCTCGTGAGTGCGTTCGCCTGCAGGGACAAAAGCTTTAATGTACACTATATGGCCATTGATCACTGGACACTTTCAATTTTAGACATTTTGTCGCAAATTTGAAGATATACTTGTCTGATTTTTCTGGAGCTTCAGGATTATGAGGAATATCTTCGACTCCATATTTATCAATGGAGATTTGATCAGAAGGACAAATAGGGAGCCAACAAAAAATCAAAGAAAAATAATAATGTTTGGAATCACCCTCTAAAATAAAATTCACGAAACGATATATCGGTATTGCTTACGAATATATGGATACTGCACAATATATGTATTCATTTGCGGAAGAATAGAACGTATATTCATAGAGACATATCGATTTTTAAAAAAGTTTTAAAAAATTCATGTATGTTTTTTCTTTATATCATGCAGGGTTTTTTACCAAGTTTAACGCCAGTTTCAGAAAATTTGACAAAATGTAGTAGAAATAATAAGGTTTAGTTAGAATGTAAATATATTAAATATTTTATGAAAGATGAGCAGTTGTGTAAAATGTTTTTTATCTGCAGTTGCGCGCACGATAAAAAATATTTTTTTTTTCGTGATTTGATAGCCGACTCTATGGAGCTACTCATTAAAAAAGAGCCAGTCAAATATCGTAAAAATTCAGAAAGCTATCGCCAATAGACTGACCTGATAGTTAGCTGTCCTCTAAAAACCGCTAAATGATAAAGGGTTTTCCATGAATTATTGTTTTTAATTTTTACTTTTTTAAATTTTCATTTTTATTGATGTTTTAGTTCTTGTTGAAACACCACGAGAACGAGCCTATTCCAATAAAAAAAGAAGCATCAAAATCTAAGCATTTCTTCTAAATCTACTCGTTGACATTCATTAAGTACAAACTCATTTGTTGAAAACCATATTATAAAAAAAAAAAAAATGATAAATTGTGAAAAATCCCTTATCATTCAGCAGCTTTTACAGAGCAACTAAAAATTCGTTATCTAGATTGCCGATATCTTTCTGAATATTCACATAATTCGCTTGGCTTTTTTTATGAGTTGCTCCATACATTTGACTATCAAATCATGAAAAAAAAAAAATTTTATCGTGCGCGCATGCCCACATAAAAAAATATTTCATACAACTGCTTATATTTCCTCAAATATTTAATATATTTATATTCCAACTGCATTATATTATTTGTATCACATTTTGTCAAATTTACTCAAACTGGCATTAAATTTGGCAAAAACCCCTGCATGATCTAAACAAAAAATATGCAGATTTTTTTTTTTTTTTTTTTTTTTTTTTTACTTAAAAGATATATCGATAAATTTCCGTGAATACACGTTTTATTCTTTCACAAATGTATACATGCATTGTTCAATATCCATATATTTGTAAGGTTTAGCGGTAGATCATTTCGTGCATTTTATTTTACAGGGGGATCCCAAAAAATATTATTTTACTTTGATTTCTTGTTGGCCCTCTAATAACCCTTTTGATCAAATCGCATTTGTCAAAAAATAAGTCGAAGATATTCTTCTGAATCCAGAAGTTCGAGAAAAATTCGACAAATATATTTTTAAATATTCGACAAAATGTCTAAATTCAAAGTATTCGGTTATTTTTGGTCATATAGTGTATATGGATCTTCTCATTTTAACTAAAAATAACTTTAACATAGAGTTAAAACTTTAGTTTTAATTCGACTTTTGTATCTGAGCATAAATTTCTACGAAATCTGAAAATTATGTGTTGCTATTGAAAATTGCAGCTTCACTTCAAATTTTAAGGTATAGATAGCTACAAAATCTAAATGCATGTAGTATATTAGATAATAACAGACATTAATCCCTATAGGTGGATATGTCGCTCACCGGCAAGAAAAGTGCATTTCTCGCAAAAATTCATTTTGCGATTTATTCCACTAATAGGTTTGTCATAGGTGTGTCTTGGTACACAAAGCGTTTCATATGTGTAATTATGTGGGAAATCCCTTTATTACGCTATTTGTCCATTCGTGACCACAGAAGATGGGAATTGTGTTGGAGGTAAATTTATCCAACCCTTCAAACCTCATCCTCATGTCTTCATTCTTAAGGTTTTATGCTTTTATGCACGTTTTTACCCATGCATGCTGAGCTGAGCGCTATAATTTCAAGTTACAGTAAAATCAAGCAAATTTTCTTTTGCCTCTCTTGTGAAATTTACTTTTGTCGAGATGTGTCACTCTTCTTGCGTGTGAGCTATATTTTCTTTACTATAAACGATGTTTAAAATAATCTAGATGAGTGGGTTTTTTCTTGAGAGTTTACATTTGAAAATAATTTGTTACGTACTTACTATGCAATTATTATGATAAATTATTAGTTGCTTTTTTATGGTGGGGATTTTTAAAAGTATTTAAAAATTAATTTTAATAAATTTTTGCTTAATAATATGTTTATTTTTAATATTATTTAATTATTGATTTTTAAAAATTTATGAAATACGTGTTTCATGGAAAAGTGAATGAAAATTGCGAAATATATAGTATATGATTATGTGCAACAAATGAAATATAGTTTATTTATTAGCAGAAAGAAAAGTTAGGATTATTTTACATTTATTAAAATTTATGTTCCATTTTTTAAAAATATTATTTACATATATATATTATACATATTATACATTTTTAAATTTAAAATCAAGTGGTACACGAACACAAAGAAAATCTTTTATTCCCTAATTAATTTAAAAGAAGAATTCAAGAAACTATAAATGAATAATTAACAATAACAAAAGAAAACCTTCAAAGATAATTCGATTTTGAAAGTTGGAATAAAAGAACTATGTCTGCTATTTTAATTAATTACTTCATAGTTTGACATAAATAAAGATTGGAATTAAACAAAAAAATATTTGAAGCACAGAAAAAAGGTGGACGTTAAGAGTCTCTTTAAATCTAATTATCTGTGGTTAATTTGAGAGCATATTTAGTTCACTTTGTCAAAAACAATATCAGTTGTTAGAAAATAAATTGTGAGTTAATATTTCATTGAAGAAATAGCTAATACGATTTTTCTGTTAACTATATTTTTGTATTATCATATATATATATTTTTATTTATGCTTAATAAGCACATTATTTTATTTTATTTTATATGATATATTTTTTAAATGCCTCAGAACATTTTGCATTTAAATTTCCGTTTACCCCATAGTTAAGTTCTTTATTTGATGTTATTATTTTCATATAATTTTAATCACAAAAATTATGTTTATATTTTTCTTAAAATATTTACAGCTTGTACATATTTTCTTTTACTCTTAAATATATTTCTTATAATACTATCTTCTAGAAAGCTTACTTCACAGATATTACTGTCCTTAGTATATATATTGAAATAAAAAGATGAAATAAATTTATATGCAACTTCATTTCACTTTACTTTATAGGTTTTTGGATAAGCTCGTCCAACATTTGTTTTTGCAATTATTTTCTGTTATTTTATTAATAAACATGGAATACTAATTGTAAATTAAGCATCTTATTTAATTATACATTGGCTTCTAGATAATTAATGGATTTTCTTTGAATGGCAAAATATACTTATACGTGTATGGTATTGTCAAATTCAGTTTGCATTTCCAATATATACATATATATTGTTAATGGCATATAATCATTAAACATTGCAAAAACACATCAGCTTGAGAAATTTGTAAACAATTAATAACATGCTGTCGCATTAATAGCTTTAAACGTATATTTAGAAATTGCTGCTTTTCGTATCATTTCGCCGTGTTAGTTCCTATGTTTCTTTTTTTAGTATTTTGAGAAATCTTTCGGTAAATATGAATAGAAATATATTATTGGGGTTATCAAAATACTGATAAAGTAAACAGTAATAATTAATAGTAACATATTACTATGTTTTTCACCGCTGCGTTCATGTTAAATTACGCCAATTCGTTATATGTAATTATGAAAACGTGGATAAATGAAATAACTCTTTTTATAGTCTGCACAACTCTAAATACCATGATCAGTTCTTTAAGTTCTTTATTGATGATAAAATCGTTTCAACTAAAAAAAAAAGGAGAATAACACTCGTGCCTCTTTTATTTCTTTAAAATTTGTATTTTGTTTTAATCTTATTTTTGAAAAAAAAAATAAACGCGTAATTATTTATGAGAAGAATATACATGTAAGCCAGTAAAAATAACCCAATAACATTGAAGTGAAAGGTTTCAATTATTGAAAAGAATGTTTTTAAAATATCGTGGTGCACTTCATATATTATTCATTACAATTTTTTATTTTGTATTTTATAATATTCTATACAAGTCAGGTGCACCAATAGTAGGCTACCATCAGGTAGGCAGTCACAGTGAGATAAACAACTTGTTTTCGGTTCCTGATGACCATTATAATTTCTCTCTTCTCGTTATCCTTTCAGTAATCATTAGTCAATAGAAAAGAATTGTGATTATTTTCCCTTTTTTTCTTTATAAGTAATCAACCATCTTTTTTCCTGATATAAGTGGCCAGCAGTTAGCGCGTTTACGATTTATAATGCAAATAGCATAAAATATAATTGAATGTGCTTATTTCAATTTTAAAAGCATTTATAGAAAGAGCGATTATTTCTGTACATTCTTGAAGATTAGTTTTCCACATTCTAAATAGATGCGTTCAAACTTAATACGGCTCACATATGTACACAGTTTGGGAATTCCTTACTGCTCTAAATCATTCAAAGTAATAAATAAGTTTTTAATTCTGTAAGGACACTTTAATTATTTTACTGTATTTTAAAAAATAATCTAAATAAATTAAAGTACCTAAATTTTTTTAATATTTTAATTTGTTTTTGTTACTCATATTTTCAGCAAAATTGACTCAGACTGACTATATTTACAGCCAAACTTACTACTATTAACAAAAAAAAAATGTGTGTGGTAGATTTTCTTTGAAATTATTCTAGAACAAATGTATGACAGAGATTAATTTTTCAAACAAGAAAGAAAAAATCATACGGCCAGCATAGATTATGAAACACATTCAGAATAATGTAACAAAACTGCACCGTTTAAAAAAATAAATATTGTGTCTAATTCAACCATATGAAAACGCATAACGCATTTTAAAACCCAATTTTAGCTGTTCCTATCTACAATCGGTCTGTCTGAGCAAATGAACATAATGATTAACATATTTTTATGACTAAGGAGTAAGGATACGACTAAATATTTAGGGCGTTTCTATGTTAAAATAATTTTTAAATTTCTAATAACGTAAGAACATTCTGGCATATGTCGCCTATATAAACGTGCGATGAGTGATATTTTTAAATGTTTAAAACTGATTATCTTGCAAATAGGAATAATATATAAATATTTTCTATAGGAAAAAGATACAAGTTAAATTATGGAAGCTGCATGTCTACACTATGTCTGGTTTATCTATTTGTATTCTATAGAACAACATTTGAGAAATGTGGTAGTTGTTTCTATGTTTATACTACAAGTTCCAGGAATAACGTCCTAGTAGAAAATGCATTCGAATTTATAATTTCAAAAATAGCAGTGAAGTTTTGAAAAATGAGACATATAATTTAGTACATCGAGTGGAACAATATTTAGTTCACTTTACGTGAAGAGACATACAGAAATAAATGTTTAATGTAGTGCATTCTGCTAATGAAAAGAGTTCTGATCAAAACAATGACTATTGCACTTTAATAACTATAAATCAATATTTAATGTAGTGCGTTGCTGTAATTAGCAAGGTTCAAGAATATACAATTAATAAGTCGTAAAATTTAAAGCTTATAATTAAATATAAATCCTGCATAATTGTATTAACTGTATACGAAATATGGTTACCATAAAAATTTAGAAAAAAAAATATTTTTAAAATTATATATTTATTAAAAAATTCAGGACTGTAGACTGAATTGCCAATAAATTTTACAATATGAAATATCTAATTATTCGTAGGAAAAGTAAAAGTGTAGATTCGCATAAAAATGCTAAAAAAGGAAAAATATACTTTAAAATAACTGCATTAATGGTAGATTTTTTTTTTTTTTTTTTTTTTTTTTTTTTTTTTTTTTTTGCGTTCATGAGTGGCAAATATTAATAAATGTGTCTAATTTTTTATTTTAAAGCCCTGCTTATAACACGGTTTTAAGTTATATATTTTGTAGGTGACACAGATTTTTAAATCACTTTTCCAGGAATATATAATGATAAGCTAATAGACTCTTTTTATGACATTTCTTCTCTTTAGACTTTTTGTACATAAAAGTCTTAAAGTATACTATTATATAAAAATCGTCTTTAAAAAAAAAAAGACAACAAAATGACGCAATAAGAAATACATGTCGTTGTCGTATAGAAGGGGAAAATGTGTGGATACATTTGAAAATAGAATGCCTAAAAGTAATAAATACATGGAAATTGTTAAATTGTAAAAAAGATAGGTCTTTCTTGATCTAGAAAATAATAATATAACTATGGATTAAAATATGCAATAGCGTACTCCGAGTTGCCGACGATTCCAAAAAGCTTTCGTTACGTTTGGAAACATCGGATACCAATATATGTTTAGGGTTTCGCTCATCTGACGAAACCCTATTCGTCTGTCTGTCTGTCCGTCACAGAGCCCGTTGGAGACATGAAATTTTGGATACTTATAGCTGAATACCTCACATCATATGACAAATCATAAAATTTTGAAAAAGTCTCATATTTACCCCTCTGGGCTCTAACTTGTGTACTTTAAGCTTTTTTTAATAACTGAGCCCCTAATTGAGTAGAAGACTTGAAATTTTGGATTCTTATTTCTGAACACATCTTAAATAGCTGAACCTCATGAATAGCTGAACACCTCACATCAAACGACAAATCATAAAATTTAGAAAAAAACTCATATTTACCCCCTCTGGTCTCTAACTGGTGCATTTTAAGCTTTTTTTTCTAACTCAGCTCCTAATTAAGTTGAAGACTAGAAATTTTGAATACTTATAGCTGAACACCTCACATCAAACGAAAAATCATAAATTTTTGAAAAAGTGTTATATTTACCCCCCCCCCCTTCCGAGCTCTAACTTGTGTTTATAAGGGGTTTTTTTTTTCCTAACTGACACCCTAATTAAATTAAAGACTTGAAATTTTGGATTCCTATAGCTGAACACCTCACAACAGACGACAAATTATAAAATTTTGAAACAGTCTTATATTTACCCCTCTGGTCTCTAACTTGTGTATTTTAATCTTTTTTTTCAAACTCAGCCCCTACACACTCAGAAATGGATACTCAGATTTCACGAAATTCTCTTTGTTTTTGACGAAACCGTTTCCTGGGAAATGCTCCGAGCAAATATTTCGTCAAATTGATGAAATTACTTTCTTTACTTGCTTGCCGATATAAAATTTGTCAAACGCTTCGTCAAAAGAGGGCTGGAAGTGCCATCTATAGAACAGTTTGGAAGCTCCTATATTTATTGATAGGGTGAAGAAAAAATTCACTTCTTGTTTTCCATGGGGTGATTCGAACCAGAGGCCTTTGGCGTGGGAGACCGTTGCTCTTCCGACCTTGCTATTGGGGACGTGTTTAGATGTGCTTTTAGATTGATGTAATGAGTTCTGCTGTGTATTTACATTTTTATAAAGTAGATTGTAATTTTATCGGTGCTGCTATAATTTCTGAAAATTTTAAGTAAGGCTAATTTATTATTGTGGTTTTCTCTTGGTCAATGAATAATTATAATATGGCGTGATTAAATAATTTATTAGTGAAATTTTCTTTGCTCAATGAATGGGTAGAATATGATCTGGTTAATTTGCTGCTAACAAATAACGAATTGAGAAGTTCATATTGTGTGAGATTTTATCACTTTGAGTAGGTGGATAATATTTTAACACTTTACTGTTTATAAAGTGGAGAAAGATCAGTTATGTTTCTTTTTAATTTGATTGAAAACAGAATATACTTCTTAAATAAATTTTTAGAAAACATATCCTGGAAGTTTAAAATTTTATTGACCAAATTTTCTTTTTAAATGGTTTTGAAGAACACAGGAAATTTATTCTTTTCGAATTTAAACATGACGAACAACAACATATAAATAAATAAATAAAAATAATAATAAGCCTTCCTAAAAATTTTATCAGCTAAAAAATAACTAATGAAGAAACAATAACTACCTATATTTCAGTATTTTCTGAAAAACACTAAAAAGTGTTGTTTTAAAATAAATTATTTCAGGACTAACACAAACAAGCAAATATCTGCTTGCTAAAATCGCAGGATTTGATGAGGTACATCAACTGTTTCCTTAAAATGCATTGAGTCTGACCGTGATTGAGGCAAAACATTCGTCAATTATTTGAGAGTTTACGTTTTGTTAAAATTCGCGGGATGTTGATAGGGAATTATTCTCAAAAATGACGAAATACAGCTCAAGGATTGCTGAATCGTCAAAAGTGAGAGTTTTCTTTCTGAGAAAGTAATTAAATTAAAGACGACAAATTTTGAATATTATAGCTGAACAGTGAACACCTGACATAAAATGGCAAATCATAAAATTTTGAAAAAGTCTTATATTACTTACCACACCGGGCTCTAACTTCTGTATTTTTAGCAATTTTTCTAACTTCTACCATTTTCATCCGGGGTGCACTTTTCTAACTTTTGCCGACATTCCTTTGAGACCTCTTTCATATTATGCACCATAGTCGCACATATTTTAGTTCCAATTTTTACCGCCAGGGGTCGTCTACCTATCTCGGGTGCTATGGGCCCGATCCCCTCAACTAATATATCTACAGATAGTTTGTAAAACGGAGTTTCGTTCGGAGAGAGGTTTCTTTCGAATGCAGTGCGCCCCCTGTTTCCGAAATGTGGAATTAACAAATTTTGCAAAATGATTTATGTGTTTTGAAAGGGATATTAAACGAAACCCACTGTGCGATTTGTCATCGCACTTACCCATTTGTTTAAAATATGTATTTCTAAACACTATATTTCATTTGATGTCACTGATTTTACGAGACGTCTCTGAGTAGTTTTTATAGTCTATTAATGATTTTTGTTAACCTGGAATACAGGTTTTTCGGATGATATCAATTCTCATGTAAACACTTTCATATTCAACAAAAATGTTTTACAGACAAAGATGGTAAATAAATAGCATTACGTTAAACAAAAGTAATTATTATTTTGCTACTCTTAGATCTAAAAATGCAATTAAGCAGCTGAAAAAGTATAATTAAGAACTAGTATAATCCTAAAAACATGTATTCTTTCTTGAAAAAACTGATTAATTCGCTAAAATAACTACTCAAAAACTTTTCCAAAAATCAGTGCCAGCAAATAAAATCTTATTTTGTTTGTAAATGCCTCCTTAACTATCGAAAAATAATACTGGTTTCTGATGTTTATAATGATAAAGAAACCTTTTCAAAATTATGGTATCAAGAAAAGACTGCTGTAAATTTCCGTTCGTGTTTATATTATATTTTCATAGATTATATGAAACATTTTTTTGCAGTGTACATATGCATGAATATTTGTTTACTATCTACATGTATTAAAAGAATATCATTGTTAAGTGTAAAAATCCTGAAACTGTAAGCAGCTGTCTGGTAATTTTCCATTTCCAGAAGCAAGTTAATTTGGGTATAGAGGAAAATCTTTTAAAACTTAATTTGTTTTAAGAATGATCTGAGATGGAGAGATATATGAACGGGATTTTATAAAAAAAAAATAATAATAATAAAAATGAAGCAAACCTGAAGTTTTTAAACTCTTTTTATGAAAATGTAAAAATGCCCCCGAGCACTTAGAGTGTTGGAATGTTCATATTATATTTTGTCTAGTGCTTCAAGCATAAAACAAAAGAATGAAACTTTTGGAGTAGAATAATATGAGGAATAATATTTATTTCAAATGAAAGTGCAAATGTGCAAAATAAGACCTACACTGTTATTTTATATATTCTTATGAGGAGAGAAAATTTCCCCTATTAGTTATAATTAATTTCATACTAGCTCATTTGTTTAAGGAAAAGTTTATTCTATAGGTAGTTTTATTTCACACTCTAAACATATACTATTTTAAAAAGGATTTCGCTTTTCAGTATTATAATTTTATTCTTGAAAAAAAACTTTTACCTTAAGCAAAAGTCTGTTTTATTAAAGAAGATTCTTCTTTTATATCTTTGAAATTCTGCATTATACAACATTATTGCAAATTACACTTAATATTACACACTTTTATTTAACTTAACCTGATCTTTTTTATGAAAATATGACATTGTATGATTGGTTTTTCATTCATTTTTGACACAGAATAATTAAAATAATTATGAAACATGTGGATATTGTACGACAGTATAACATTTTAATATTTTTAGAACTTAATTTTAAATGAATAATAAATTTTAATTAATAAAGCTCACAAGCTTAATGAAAAGTTTTTTTTATAGGTAGTTGTATTTTGACACACTAAACACATATTTAAAAAATCAATTTACTTTTTAATATTTTAATTTTACTCTTAAAACATTTTTTTGCATTTAGCGAAAGTCAGATTTATTAAAGGAAATATTTTGTTTTATATCATCTGCATTACTGTATTATTAAGCTGTATACCTATTATCGCATTTTTTTATTTAACTTAACTATATCTTTTTATGTAAAAATGAAGTTTATGATCGATGTTTCACTCATTCCTGATATGCTATCGTTGAAACATTATATAAGAAGGTGGATTTCACATAACAATGTAAATTTTTAATATTTTTAGAGTCTTTTTTAAAATTAATAAATTATTTTTAAAGCATTTTTCCACTGGCCGGATGCAAATGATAAATTGATAAATAATCTTTATGGGTACATATGGTTACGTGTCTCAAAACAATGGGGTTTATTTTGCGCCGAACTCCTCTTGGCGAAATAAGCCAACTGGCTGTGAAACAACTGAAATGAAATATATTAAACAGTAAAAGGTAGTAAATAGGAATAAAAAGTAAATAGTGTATTAATAAAAGAAAAAAAAAACTCTTTTTGCACAATTTTAATCTTTGGACAAATATTTATATTAGGTAAATAAATCACACTATTTTATAGTTTAAAAAGATAATATTAATTGAATTATGATAATATGTTAAGAAAAGTATTTAGAAATCTGGAATATAGTCTCAGTTTATGACTCTCTTTTTTTCTCTCTTTTTTTTTTCTATTGCCATACCTTAAAAAGGAAACAAAGCAGATGAGACCCGTCCTTTTGACAACTTAGGGTAAATGGCATATAATGAAACATTTCTTTAATATAAAAAATAAAGTAGGAAACTGAATGAAAAATTGGTGTTTAAACAAAAATCCGTTCATAAAACCCGTAGTTTATTGTCATTTTTAATAATTTGGTCAGTTACGCTAGCGTGGAATGCGACCGATAAATTCATTAGACAGACGTATTCTAAAATGTTTTCAAATGCACAACATTGAACAATACTACAAGAACTGTAAAATGTATTTATTAAATAAAAAGACATGCCTTTTGCCCATAAGAATGTATGTTTCTAATAAGCAGTTTTAAATATACAGTAGCACTTAAAAGTATTTTGACAAAGATAATGATTTATTTAATTGAAAAGAATAATAAAATTAATTGAAAAGAATAATAAAAACCAATCATTTATTTTATTTAACTATACTCAGTGTTTAATTTAAATAAATTAACAATAAATATTAATAATATTAATAAATTAATAATAATAATAATAATAATAATTAATAATATTAATAATATTAATATATATATATATATATATATATATATATATATATATATATAATTTGTCATGCTGTAACTCTCGAAATTTTGAACTGATTTGGATGAAATTTTTCATATGCATAGTACATACTAATGTCTCGACCAAGTTCATTGGCCAGCAGCTTCATCCGCCATCTTGTTTCAAATAGTGGCCATTGGAATTTTTGAAAATTTTATGCTTTCTAACCATGTATATTTATAGAAAATGTTACGTTTCACAAAATGCAAACTCTTATGTATAATTTTAAACAGAATGTCAGAAACATTAGAATATATTTTAAAGAGTTACACAGTGTAAGTTAACAACATAGGTCATTTTAAAGAGAAAGTTAGGGAACCTAAAAATTTCCAAATGTGTTCACAAAATTCAAATGGCCGCCATTTTCAAACAAGACGGCGGATGAAGCTGGCCAACGAACCTGGTCGAGACATTACCCTCATAGCATGCATGGTCACAGTGACGTCACTGTAAGTTACTGTGGTCACGTCACAACTGT
This sequence comes from Maratus speciosus, assembly GCA_963932465.1. Classification (NCBI taxonomy): domain Eukaryota; kingdom Metazoa; phylum Arthropoda; class Arachnida; order Araneae; family Salticidae; genus Maratus; species Maratus speciosus. The sequence continues at coordinate 349,477,356 of OZ010788.1, read as the reverse complement.
GACCAAAATGCCAACACTCAGCGATGTCACATTGTGACTGATATGCGAACTTCTTAGGAAACTTTTAAAAATTACAAAAATTCTTCAAAACATGTTATTTATTGTAAAAAATATTTTTCTGGCAATTAAAAAAAAATTGTGACGTCACTGTTATGTCACTACATGTAACGTATGTCTCATTATGTGACAAAAAACCCTACCATATTGTAAACTTACAGTGTGACAAAACATGTTAAGAATAAAACTTTCCGCTTCAAGCAATAAAAATAATTCAGTGTTTGTATTATGCTAATATTGTGCATAATGGTATATATGCTATATATTGGTATATAATGTACAGTGCTAATATTTCACAACAAAATTAAAAACTTCATCAAAAAACGTACATAAATAAAACACAAATTTAATAGACATGTAATCGAACTGCTCGCTTAGCCTACTACTAAAACTATTTGAATTTAAAAAAAAACTGTTGTAGGTAGTAAAATATTTGGCGATTTTTTTCGACTATTAACTGTTGGAATGTTGCTAATATGAAAGTTGAAAGTAGCTATTGAATTTTAAAACTTTATTTGAATACATAATTGATGTTTTTCATATAATTTTTTTTGTGTTATTAGTGGTCAATCTAGAAAAATGTATTAACTGTAGAGATTTCAATAATAAGAAAATGTTTTTCTCCTGTTTTCTACAATCCGGGAAATTGGTTATTTATAAGTTATTCTTATCAGCGGAAATGGCAGAATACTTAATATGCAGGTGAAGAAAGCAAAGATTTGTTTGTGTGTAGGCATGGGAAGGGACGGAGTTTTGTAATAAAACAGTGCTTTATTATAATAAATAAAAACACTTGCATATTTTCAGTAATAAATTCTTCTGCTAGTGTTTAATTATTTTAATTGATTCTTAAAAACTAAATTTGGCTACTTGTGCCACACTTTTTAAATAAATTTAAAATTTTCCAAATATAAAATAAAATATACAAAATGCATGTAAAACTAATGACGTAATTAATTAGTCATTTATTTTTTTTTTTCGTTTCTAAAATTTATTTTGAAAAATACTGCTATTTTACAAGCTGTTTTACTCTACAGGAAATAAAAATGACAATTGCCTGATTTCCTCCTCACACACACACACTCCCACACTAAAAACATTATTTCGCCAGTTATTTTATTTCTTTTTTATGACCATATTTTGTATTTACTACGTATAATATAAACTTTACTTTTCTATTTTCAAAAGATCTTGCATTATTGCATATTAAAATGAATTTTAAGTACTACAAATTTAAACAATCATTAATTTGTTATACTCCCAGTATTAGTTTAAGGATTGTCATATTTGACAAAAAAGTCGCTTTACAAAACTTAAAACTTAAACTATTTTGAAACACATAAAAAAAGTTAAATGCATCAAATGTATAAGAACGGAAAAGCCATCTGTTCTGGGCTTTGATAAACAAAAGAGTGCGAAAAACCGCAGACGAGAAAAATTATTAAAGACACGATATTGCGTTTAATCTTTGGAACAGGCGGAGGGAGTTTTTTGCTGGACAATAGGTAGTGTTACGAACATGCAGTCTGTCAGATATAAACATTTAACCTAAAAAATTCATAGAAATAATCATTCCAAGATCATACTTTAGACTAATTTCGAGATAATTACACTAGCTTTGGTGTGGTTTTAAATGATTCCCATCATTGCTATTGTAGTTATTATTGGACATATTTTCTACTTCCAAATTTGTTCTTCCTTAAACATGGATTACATCGGAATTTAAAGAACGACGTTAAGGAGAAAAAAAAGAAAGATATGAAAAAATATTTTATTCTAAAGTTTGCTTTTCTTTAAATTATAACGATTTTAGTATTTTCTAATAAATATTTCATTAACATAATAAAGTTTAGAAGATTTATTATTTAATTTATTGAAATAAATAACTGCCTATCAACAATTTTAATCAGATGATTAAAATCAATTATATAAATTTATTTTAATCAGATTTGTTTTCTTTTAAAATATTATAGGTTAAAATCACATTTTTCTCAAACTTTAAAATGACGTATAAAAATATTGTAATCAAAGTTTAACATAATCACCATATATTTAAATATAATTAACGTACTAAATATAAAAGCCTTTTTATAGAATAAAATTTTTTGATGGTATGAAACAATTTGCATTGCACATTTTTATTTAAAAATTAATATCTGTTCAGAAGAAAAGAAGATAGTTTATTCTATTTAGAAGAAATAAGAATTTTTTTACATAATGGAGAAGTACTATTTCAAGGATATCATGCATATGCAGTATTAAGGAGGAAAAATAATTGTCATTGACTATTATTCGATGTGAGAAAAGTTATAAAAATTTAAATTTTATTTTTTTATAAGGTACCTGTACCCAATATGGACACCCTAAGGAAAATTGATTTTTTTCACCCCGTGTACACGTCGTAGGACTCCAAAAATATATGACCACTATCCCTGGACTGTTGAATATCATTATTAAAATTAGCGACCTTGTAATTATTCTGCTTTAATTTTAATGATAAAAACAAAAAATGTTTACAAGTGTCCATATAAGGAACCACCTGTCCCTATTACTGACATGCATGTCCATATTAGGGACAGGTGAATCCTTATTGACCTACTACATAGGGTGTATGGAAGAGCCACTCTTACAACGGATTTTAGAGGAAAGGGGATAAAAGAAATATATCTTAAAGTATTGCGGGGGAGGGGAGCACAATAAATATCTCCAGAACACGCACTTTAGAAGGGGGGTCATTTTAGGTTATGGCTCTCCGAAGACCCATGCAAAACACCTCTGTTACAACAAAATATCATGAAATAATATAGTTGGTTTTGCTTAGTTTTATTGCATCTGTCTGCAGAATATACATCTGTTTTTACTCAGTCCTCACAGGATGACAAATAAAAACTTCTTCATCATGGGCGGTAAGTCCCACACAGTCCTCATGGACATATCTGCCGCATGTCTGCAACAGCATCAATACTGCATAAGAAGCAGTACCAGCTCTCCTTTGTTGGGGGTTTCATACAGCTGGTACCTGCGATTTCGCCAACAGATACCCTACTGAGGGAAGGCTTCTTTTGGTTTTCCTGCAAGGGCTTTTTGGGGGATATTTTTCTTGGAGGAGGTTTCTTGGAGGATTGTTCAGATGACATTAAACAGATATTTTACAAATTTGTGAATCTGAAGATTCACTTGCTGTGTTTCTAATGTGGACATATGGTGTCCATATTGGGAATCGGGCATCTCTTGTCAAGTCTTGTAATAAATAAACAAAGAAAACATTTTTAAGCAGTATATGCAATAGCAATCGAAAATATGTTTTATCAGCTTTCTAAAACACTCCACCTTTCAGTATTTAAAGTAATTTTACCATATCTAATAAGAATTTCAACTTACCTGTAATTACGATCGGCACACCACGAAACAACAAGTTTCCTTTCAAATGGCGAACAGCGCGCTTTTTTGCACTTTAAAGGCTGAATTATCTTTTGAACTGCTTTTCTTCATGGACATGTAGCGACATATCTCGATAAAAATTGTTACTTTTAAAGATATTACAGGTGTCCATATTGAGAGCACTGTCCATATTGGGTACAAGTACCTTAAAGAGATATCCTTAGCTGGTAAGAACTTTTCAGTTAAACATTATGAACGAAAAGTTTTCAAAGTAAACCGGTGTCTCAATTTGTTGATAAATATAGAAATTATGCAACCCAGTGAGAATTCAAATATGGTTTTATTGAAAGATTTTAATTATTAAAAAACATATTCATGTATTTGAATGAATGAAGCTAAAATGTAAAATATATTTCATTATTTATTTTTTTTTCTGGATACTTTTAATATTTTTTTTCCTGAATGATTTTATACGCATAAACTTCAAAATATCTATACTATACACTTTATTAGAAAATAGACTGATTAAAGGAGGTTTGTTATTTATAATTATCATCAAATCCTGTAAATAAAATAATAATAGTAATAATGAACCAATGTGTGTTTCTATTTTGTGCTTATGGTTTGAATTTTTGTACTTTATTCACATAAAAATGGCTAACTATTTTATATTATTTTCATTATTTTTTATTTTACTGTGTTATATAAAAGTAAATATGATTACCTGCATTTGTACTGTATATATAAAATTTTCACCACACGTTATTCTAAAACTTTTATAGTAAATTAAAAACTTCATCAAAAAATGTACATAAATAAAACACAAATTTAATAAACATCCCGTAAGGCATGGTGACGTCACAGCGACATCGCTCAGAAGTCACACTGTGACTTTGTGACCGTCGATGTGACTTTGTGACCGTCGATGTGACGTCACGTGACGTCGATGTGAAGTCATGGTGACTACAATGTCAAGTCGTTATGGCCGTTTTAGAGCTCGTTTGTGACGTCCCATTGTGACCACTTTGTGAAGTCACGATGTGACAAATTTGTGAAAAATGTGTCATTTGTGACTATTTTGGCTATAACTCTGTGACGAACTTGTGACGAAAGCGACATTGCTTTGAAGTCGCATTGTGACCAATTTGTGAAATATGTGCCATTTGTGACGAAATTGTCATTAACACTGGATAATTCTGTTTCGATTTAACTTCTTTTGAAGATTTTCTAACAATTTAAAAGAACAGGATCGTTTGAAATTATTATTACTGCACGCGATCTTTCTGTTAGAATTGGTTTGGAATCCTAAAATCGTATACTCACAATTTATGAATAAATACTGTATAACATGTATAAATAGTCATATACAATATACAGACTTTCTTCTAAATTAAAGTTAAAAATTTAATTTCCCTCACTTGCCTTACAACTGTGACAGATTGTATTATTTTCAATATTTGATGAATGTTGCCTTTGAAAAATATTTATGCATTCCCCTCACACACACATACTAAAAACACTACAGTTTTAATTGTATTTATAACATACACACAGTGACTATTTTCTGTTGCTGTGGTGGGCAAGGCGAAAAGTAAAAAAAAAAGTTTTTGTTTCTCTCATTTTGTAGAAGTTTATTGCAAACTTTTTTTCATTAAGTATTTTTGCACTCTCTTTAAAAGCTTTTAGTCACGTTAACACCCAAAGGTATCAGCACATATGTAAATCTGTACAGCTTGCCAATATTTCTGACCAATAACGCTGATGTTCGAGCAAAATTATCTTTTATTGTAATTTTTCCAGTTGAGTGAAAAAGTGTCCAGGTCAGGATTCGAACTAGGGCCCAATGGCGTAAGCTACCAATGTTCTATCAACTGTCAATTGAGCTATTCTGGATAAATCTAACGCACACAATTCACCCAGTGAATATGAATATGTACTTATTATTATTACACAATTATTATTACTCCTTATATAATAATACTTTAATTATTTTACATACTACCTGTATGAATAACACATACTAGTCATATAAGTACATAATAATAGTTCTCTGGATGAAATTTGTCCGGAATGGGTCAGTTAGCAGAGCATTGGCAGCATACGTCAAATGTCTCTGGTTGGAATCCTGACTTGAACACTTTTTCACTCAGTTAGAGATATTAAATCTTTGTTGATTAATTTACCAATTAGAATCATCCAGTTAAAGTTAATATAGAAATATCTTTTGATAAAACTACGTGTATTATTTGCGCAATATTTCCAACATACAGATTTCAGTTGAAAATCTTGAGTATAAATGAAGACGATGCAACTACTTCTGCCATTACGCTTTGGTCACCTCCTTATTATAGTGGTCTGTGCATGTACGATTACGCCAAGGTTTCAGTTGCGATTTAGCCAAAGTCATAGTTTAACTTATATACGTATATATATATATATATATATAACTAATGGACATACTTAAGGAATTTCTTTAAAACTATAATTAATACCTATAATTTTTATATTCCAGTTTTTCCAGTATTATATTAATATATCAATAATATTTAACTATTCTCATAGTCTCATTTCCCAATATTAATCAAAATTTTAATGTAAATAACAGAAATATATCAAAATACCCACAATTCCAGTCATGGACACTCCAGAAAATATAGTACATATAATTGTTTTTATGGCTGTATTTAGAATCAGAATTTATCGAAAGCATACTAACTAATGGAACAAAATAGTTATTTTCAAATAAATTTAACAATTAAGTTACCATTAATTAATAAAATATATGTGATAATTATTCACTGTTTAAATCAATTATTGTGATTATTACAAAATCAATATTTTAATTATTTTAGATAAATGGTTTAAAATAATAAATGACAGGGAATTACAGTTGTCAAATTTTAGAGACAGTGGTGGATTTAGGAAGGTAATTCAAAAAAATCTGAAAAAAAAAAAAAAAAAAACGTTTTGGAATATTAGTGCATAAATTCGTATATTTACCACTATTTTTAACAGTGAAACACCCCGAAACTACTTGATATATTACTTGCAGTAATTAATATTACATATATGAAAGAAATAATACTGCAGGTTGAATGTTTTAAATATAAAATAAAATAATATCAAAATAAAAGTTCAGAACTGATGTTTGAGGCCACTGATCCGCAGATTTACTAGTTCCATTTACTACTATAAGTATAAATTTAATTACTAATATGGGATTTTTATTTTATTTATTTATTTATTTATTTATTTATTTTTGGTCAGAGAAGAATGAAAAACGTTTAAGACAGGAAATAATAAGTATATTTTTAACAACTTCTGTAACTTTTTTCTTTTAATGGATAGAAATTGAGCACTTCTTTCCCCTATGGCATTAAACAATATTCTCTGATTCCTAATTTGTTTTATTTATTACCAGATTATAAAATATTTTTTAGCAAAGTTATATAAAATTTGTGTTATTACATTCTGGTAAGTGCAATATAAATTATTAAATTTGATTACTTAGGTTTTCAGTTTTGTCAAAACATTTTTATCTACTATGAACTTTACTTAAATTGCATTTTTAGCAATGTCCACATGGGATGTCCATACTGTACATTCAGTAATTAAACGTTTCAAAGTTTTCTATTACTACCAAAACAAAAACATAGAAGTTTTGTAAGAAAATAAAGAATATATAAAATTATTAAGTGAATTAAGCTTTTAACAGGTTCATTAAGATTTTCACTGAAAAAACAGTAGAACTTCGAAACATTATTTTCTGCTTCCTGATTGCTTTGATTAAGAGTATATCATCAATAACCCAGTTTATAAAACATGCAAGAGGGAGTTATGAAAAAAATAATAAAAGCTAAATTTTTATTGGTTATATTTTTAGAAACCAAAAACATTCAAGGGTGTCCATTACTGGAAGAGTATCCATTACTTTCACACCTATCCTGTATAATATTCATGTGTTTTATTATGTGATATGCTTCATATATGCCTTATACACATGACACATCTATATCTCATATGACTAAAATTTCGTCATATACATCATAAAATGTTATGCAAGTAAATTTTATATTGATTTCAATCAAAGAACTATTTTAAGCACTATTTAAAGTTGAAATTACTAGGATGTTAGATAAATCATTTTAAGCATATAAAAAACCAAAATTAAGTATAAAAAATTATTGGCTAAAAGGAATCATTTTTTTATATTTGCAATAAACAGAAAATTACTATACTTCTCATAATACTGTCAATTTTCTAACACAAACTTGTAAAGAATACGAATGCACCTTAAAAAAATATTTTTGTGGGCATCACCAGCCTTTTTAATAATATAAAATTTAAGAAGTTGCTTTTAGCAATAACGATGTGAAACTACTCAAAAGATAAATAAAATTATGATGTGGAAGATTCCGTATCGCTGAGCAGATATCCATTTTTATTATATAAAACATGCAATGCAAATTATTTCAGAACATTACTTAACGCAAAATTAAAAATTTCAGTTTGCAAACACTTTTATTCTATAAAAGGTTTTTTATTCAGTTATTTAATTAGCTTTAAATGTTTATTAATTATGTGAATTATTGATTATATATATTTTTTAATTTACGAAAATGTGATTTTAACCAGATAATTTTAAAAAGGAAAATAAATGCGATTAAACTGCAATTTAAATTAATGGTTTTAACCATCTGATTAAAATCGTTGACATACTATTTTTCCTTTCAACTATTCAAAATAAACATTAAATTTATTAAATTTTATTGAATAGATAAAAGTTAATGGCATCTATTACTTTATAACATGTTTTTTATCTGAAATTAACTCAAATCATAATAAAAGAAAGCAGAAAAAATCATTTTTTCTTACCCATTTCTTGTTGACATCGTCTTCTATAATTCCATTATGGTAATCCAAAAAGCGAAAGTTCTTAAAGTCGAAAGTCGAAGAATTATATCCGAATACTAGACACAATGACATTGACCAGCTGAGATTAACCGGTCCCTGCACATTGTACTTTTTCGGACTGATATTTTATGTAAAATATTTCTTGACCGTGTTCCTGTATAACTTTTGTAGAATTAAAAAAAAAAGTGCCAACTACACACATTCATAAAAGAGCTACTGTTTCCAGCTGCTGACACTGTTCAAAAGAATAAATACACTGTTTCCTCTTGTTATCGTCTGCAGAAAACAAAATTCGCGGGCAGATGGTTTTATTTGTTATTGTAGATTTGCAAGTTAAATGCGTAATACATTTATAAAAGTGTGGCTAATTAAAATGTTCTGTTTGATTTCTTTCATTTTTTTTTTTTTTGTGTGTGTGTGTGCATTTCATTTTAGCTTTCAATCAATTTTAAATCAATTCAAGTAAAAATGGACTGTCTCTTTTTTGTAAATTATAAAAATTGTATTAGTCATAATTAGAGTAGATAAAATAAAACATTATTGAAATTTCTAGTGTATATCAAACCAATTTAATGGACAATAAAGAAAAAGTTTGTATCACATGTAATAAATACCAAATGTGTTCCTAAAAAAAAAAAAAAAAAAAAAAAAAAAAAAAAAAGTCCTTCCGGCCAGTGCCGGGAGGAAGAGGTAGCTTTCAAATACCTTATTTTAAAAAAGCCAACTTATATTATTCAAACACACGAAGCTCAATTTAGTGGAAACCGAATATAGGAGATTCAATACTAATTTTTATCAATCCTAAATCATTATAAATGAGAATTTCACGAAATTAGTCAGCTTTATCCAAGCTGCTTTTATTTAAAGTAACTTATATTTGGCTGAGATGTTGATGTATACTATCCACATGCTTTCTCACATGGAAATAGGCGAATACGTGTGTTATCGCGTGACAAATACAAGATCGTTTCAAAATGTTAGCCATACTAGAAATTCAAAGTGCTATAATTCAACCATTTTTTAAGATATAAACAAAAGAACAAATTTTCAGAAACGAAATCTACTCCGGAATCTTTGTATCAAGGCCAAACACATAAAAAAAATCTTTTTCATTTTCTAATTTTTAATACCTCATTTTAAATTTTAAATTTAATTTTTTTTTAATGGCAATCCTTTTGAAACAAGATGGCGAATGAAGCTGGCCAACGAACTCGGTCAAGACATTAGTATGTACTATGTACAGACTAAGTATCATCCAAATCGGTTCATAAATACGCTTGTTATCGCGTGACAAAAATCAGGTCGTTTTAAAATATCAGCCACAATAGAAATTCAAAACGCTATAACTCAGCCAATTTTTTAGATATAGACGAAACAAAAACTGTTCCGGGAACTTTGTATTAAGGTCAAACACATACAAAAAAATCTTTTTCATTTTCCAATATTTTGGTATCTCATTTTAAATTTTAATTTTTTAAATTTTTTTTAAATGGACGCCATTTTGAAACAAGATGGCGGATGAAGCTGGCCAACGAACTCGGTCGAGATAGTTGTATGTACTATGTACTCACCAAAGTACATCCAAATCGGTTCATAAATACGCCTGTTATCACGTGACAAATATCAGGACGTTTCAAAATGTCAGCCACGCTAGAAATTCAAAATGCTATAACTCAGCCATTTTTTGAGATATAGACGAAACAAAAACTGCTCCCGAATCTTTGTATCAAGGTCAAATACATAAAAAAAAATATTTTTTCAATTTTAAATTTTTTGGTACCACATTTCAAATTTAAATTTTTCTTAAAAATTTAAATGGCTGCCATTTTTAAACAAGATGGCGGATGAAACTGGCCAACGAACTCGGTCGAGACATTGGTATGTACTATGTACAAACGAAGTTATATCCAAATCGGTTCATAAATACGCCTTTTATCGCGTGACAAAATTCAGTTCGTTTCAAAATGTCAGCCACACTAGAAATTCAAAATGCTATAACTCAGCCATTTTTTAAGATATAGACGAAACAAAAACTGCTCCGGAATCTTTGTATAAAGGTCAAATACATAAGAAAAAAATATTTTTCCATTTTCAATTCTTTGGTACCACATTTCAAATTTAAAATTTTTAAGAAAATTTTAAATGGCCGCCATTTTGAAACAAAATGGCGGATGAAGCTGGCCAACGAACTCGGTCGAGACATTGGTATGTACTATGTACATACCGAATTACATCTAAATCGGTTCATAAATTCGAGAGTTACAGTATGACAAAGGTCAGATATATATATTTATATATATATATATATATGGATATATATATATATATATATATATATATATATATATATATCAACTTTTGAACGGAGGGTGGTTTCGGGGTCTTTGGGTCATGATCGATGAAAATATACCAAAATTTTTTGAAATCGCTTTCCTCCGAACGGCTGCAATAGGTAGCTTTTTGTAATGAAAGCTACCTAAAAAAAAAAAAAAAAAAAAAAAAAGATTATCGGGCAAAGAAAGTTTCTTTTCTTGATAATCTTTTATTTTTTTCTGTATTAATTTCCTGTAGAATAAATCAGCGTGGACAATAACTATTTTTTAACGAAATTTCTGGGGAAAAAAATTAAACTATGAATAAATATGTCATGCGTTTTGGATATATTTTGTATATTTTATTACATATTCAGAAAATGTTAAATTTGTTAAAAAAGTCAGAACAAACAGCAACATTTATTTTTAAATAGTGACTTAAACTAGTTAAACATTAACAGAAAAGGAGAATATTATAGAAAGTATAAAAGTGAATTTATTTATTATAATAAAGTATACTACAAAATCAATCCGATCCAAGCTCCAAAATGCATTAAGACGGCCTGTTTAAAATATTTCTCTTCATTTTTAAAGCTTTCCTAAATTCATATTTTTGTCAGACTGTGAGTTTACAATATGAAGGATTTTTCGCCACATATGTGACGTGACGTATGTTACATGCAGTGACATGACAGTGACGTCACAAAATTTTTTTTAATCGCTGGTTTTACAGTAAATAACATGTTTTAAAGAGTTTTTGTAATTTTTTAAAGTTTTCTAAGAAGTTCACATCTCAGTCACAATGTGACATCACTGAGTGGTGGCACTTTGGTCACAGATGTGACGTGACCACAGTGACTTACAGTGACGTCACAATGACGTCACTGTGACCATGCATGCTATGAGGGATGTAATCGAACTGCTCGCTTAAACTACTAAAACTATTAGAATAAAAATAAAAAAAAAACTGCTGTAAGTAGTAAAATCTTTGGCGATTTCTTCGACTATTAATTCTTGGATTGTTGCTAATATGAAAGTATCGCTATTGAATTTCAAAACTTTATTTGAATAAATAATTGATATTTTTCATATAAAAATGCTTTTTGGTGTTATTAGTCAAATGTATTAAAAAGAGGCGCTAGTTCAGTAAAAACATAGCATAATGACAGAGCTTCATAAGTAAATGTATTAGTAATGTGTTTAGTAATGCTATAAGAAAAAAGTATATAATTTGTTAATTTGATAAATAAAGTGACATTAATTTTTAAGGATTTTATGAATTACAAATTGAAAAACACAATTAAGTAACGACATGATTTAACAATATCTTGTATTTTCTAAAGAAATAAAGTTCTATAATTTTTGCAAGGTCTTAGGCACACGGATTTAGAAATACTGTGATATGGGGAAGTTTTTTACAAGAAATCTCTGATTGCAACTAAAGGTGAATTTCACTTAAAAAAGAAAAAAAAAAAAAAAGATTAATTTCGCCAATTTAAAAAAAAGCAGGGTGCTGCAACTTTAAAAAAATTACCTAGAGGGAACAGTAAGTAATTGCAGAATTAATAAAAACAGTAAATAAATGTAATTTAGTTAGTGGCACAAATAACAAAACAAGCAAATGTGGTTTGCAGCTCATCTTCCATTTGTACAAAGGAATATTACTATTAATTACCAACCTCTAAACTTACACACATGTATGTATGTTAACCAAATATATATATATATATATATATATATATATGTGTGTGTGTGTGTATTTATTTATATGAAAATTAGTTACACATACAGAGTAAATATAAGAATAACCAATTATATCGAAAATCCTCAAAATATCAAAGAGCAACATTGTTACAACTCAGTGAGGATTATTAACATACAGTGCTAAAAAAACTGCCTTTTCAATCTTTAACTAATTTCTTTTTTTTTGGTGTATATGAGTTCAAAAGTAAAAAAAATTAAAAACATTTATTCAACCTCTACCGAAGAAGCTCTTTCTGAGCTTAACATTTTTATACCAATTAATTTCTTTTTCTCTTTCCATTCTTTATAATACCGTGTTTAGTCGCGTAATAGCCTCACCCCCCGATTTGAAGCAGAAAAAAATCATCAAAATATTTTCTTCGCATAAATTGAATGGATGAAAAAATGATGAAAGATTGGGTTCGCAATATATTGAAGAAAAGGTCTATAGCATTGCTCAAAAATTCAGCCATGCTGGTACTCGATAATTTCCGGGAACATCTTTTTGACGATTTAAAGAAGTAACATTCAGAAGCAAAATAAATCTTGTGATAATTTCTGGAAGACTCACATCGATTTTACAACCGTTCGTCAAATCGGTTAACAAACCGTTTAAAGACAATATAAGACGAGTATATGGATATAGAGAACAAAGAAAAACTCCGAATGAAAAGTAACGCGTCAATCCCTGGAACAAATGTGTAGTTGGATATTACAAAGCTTGAATTTAATAACAAGCGATATAATTTCAAAAAGTTTTAAGAAGACGTGTATCTCCGACGCTTTGGACGGAAGTGATGATGACATTTTATGGAATGACGGAGATTCTTTAGACACTGATTCCCATTATAATAGTGATACTGACACCTTCAGTGAAAGTTATTTCTTATGAGAATATTTCGCCAAAATTTTCACAAAGATTATTTGTAAAATTTACGTCTATCAAAATATTGCCATAAAAAGAAAAATGGTCTTTAATAAACAGCACATAATTTCGAAACATTTGATAAGTTACTAATTTTATTATAATGTGTTTACCAGTAATGTTTTAGCACTAGAGTATATAATAATGTGTACTAGATTTCTCCGCATAACAGTCGCACTTTGACTTTCACAATGAAAAATTGGCAAAAAAATGCGACTATTACGCGAGTAAATACGGTAGTTGTTGAGCAGGTATCATTCTTTCATTCTTCTTTAGCTTCAATTTGCTGTAAATTTATTATTACACAAGTAGAAAGAGAAAATAACATATTACCTAATTATTCTTTTACTTCCAAATATTTATTATACTTGCTATGTTGTTTATAGAAAAGAGAGAATAACTTAATTGGTTAAAGGTGAATTTCGTCAAAGGATCCAAAAAATGAAAATTTCGTCAAAAGATCGTGGAAAAAGAGCGAATTTCATCTAAGAAAAGCAAATTTTGTCAAATGATTGTAGAAAAAACGCGAATTTCGTCAATGGACGGCAAAAACAGGCTAAATTTTGTAAATAAATCGCGTAAATAAGACAAATTTTGTCAAACAATCGCGAAAAAAAAAAAATCTTAATTTCTTCAAAAGGTCGTGGGAAAAAAACCTTTAATTTCATATGACACGCAATTTTGCCAAGAAATTGAAGAAAAACGTGAATTTCGTCAAAGGATCGCGAAAAAAAGCTAACTTTGTCAAAGCATAGCGAAAAAAACATTCTGAAATTTCTCTGTGAACTTCAGAATTTTCTTTTTCTCATAATCACTCCTGCCTCCATTGTCTAGGTTCATTGATTGGACTCGAATAGCGATTTCATTTTTCAATATATGTCTTGCATCTTAACGCTCTCACAACATTGTCATTGTAATCACATATTCGTCACAAAGTTAATGACAAAATCGTCACTAATTACACAATTTTCACAAAATTGTCACAATGTGACTTCACAACATTGTCACTGTCGTCACAGAATGATCACAGTGTTAATGACAATTTCGTCACAAATGACACATATTTCACAAATTGGTCTCACCGTGACTTCATAAATTGTTCACAATATGACGTCACAAATGAGCTTTAAAATGGCCATAACGACTTCACATTCTAGTCTATATGACTTCACATCGACGTCACGTGACGTCACATCGACGGTCACAAAGTCCAAAATTCGAGAGTTACAGCATGACAAAATTCTGATATGTATATATATATGTATACACAAGGTGGCTATAATTAAACTGACGGTACTGAGAGCGTTCGGTAGCGCGATCTAATTGCGAAAATGGCGCCAAATTTTGTAGGAAGATTAAACAGGACGCTGAACGAAGGATACCGCGAAAAAAAAATTTAGTTCCAAAAATCACCGTCAGTGGAATATGTGGCGCTCTGCATTCGAAAAAGGGAGTTTCAAAAAATAAAGAATTAATACTGAAATAAAATTATCGTTTATTTAAGGAATTTAGCAATTTAATCCAAGCTCAAAATGGTAACAGTTCATAAAAGGCTAAAAATTTACATAAACACTGCAAAAAAATTTTAATCTGCAATTTCACTTACAGATCCCCCAAAGAAGGCAACAGCAGAAGAAGAAGTTCTTTATTCAAATTTCACGTTACATCTTTTGACCCAGTGCCAGCTTGTTCGGCTTTAAAAGGTAATGTCCTACTATTAGAAGCAATTTTATTGAAAGTTATCTTTCATAATGTCTTCTTCTTTAGTCGAGCGAGCTCTACTAGTCAAATTCTTTACTTCAACCAGTGCAATGCGCCAGGCGCTCTTCGTGCTTTTAGAAAGTAAAAAAAAATGCGTAAAGGTAACGGTCCTTTGTCAGTTAATCGTTTAAAAGCAATGGTTGAGAAGTTTGAGAAAACAGGTTCTCTAAATGTTCAGTCAGGCAGAGGACGAAAACCCGTATCACAGGATACAGTCGGAGAAGTGGCAACGACGATTGTCGGCAGAGCACCAGACAATATTGCTACTACTTCTAACTGCCATTGCTCGTGGGATAGTTCGAAATGTGGATATGCCTTATTGTACGGTATGGAAAATCCTACGAAAGATTATCCACTTCTATCCGTACAAGATCAGCCGTGTAGAAGAGTTACGTCACACCGACCATGATAAGCGATTGACTTTTGCTCTCACTTTTCTTTCCAAAAATGAGTTGGATGATGCTTGGCCCTGGAAAATCTTATGGGGAGACGAGGCCCACTTTTATCTGAATGGAACTATAAATACACAGAACTGCCGAATTTGGGATAACAAGTCACCAAGAGTATTCAAATAAATTCTTTGCATTCACAAAAGATGACTGTTCGGTGTGTTTTCACAGCAGATATGATCATAGGTCCATTTTTCTATGAGAACATTATCCCGACAGGACTTGTAACTTGTTCTGTTACCGGAGACAAATATCGCCAAATGCTAAACAACTTTGCTATTCCGGCACTTCAGCAAAGACAGTGCCGGGAGAAAATCATTTTCATGCAAGATGGAGCCCCTTCACATATTGCTTTGCAGGTACAGCAGCTGCTACGACAGAAATTCACAACAGAAAGAGTCATTAGCCGCTGTTTTCCAACTGCATGGCCACCTCGGTCCCCTGACCTTACCTGCGACTTTTGGCAATGGGGTTACCTAAAGTCCAAACTCTATCACGGCGGTTTCCATGACCTGACTACATTGAAGGATAACATATCGCGAACTGTACGGGAGGTTCCTGCAGACATGTTATTCTCTGCTGTTGTAAATGCTGTGCACAGAATGCAATATGTGGTCTACAAAAATGGCGGCCACATCGAACTTGAGTTGGATGTGCTAAATAAACGGTAATTTTATTTCATTATTGATTCTTCTTTTTTGAAACTCTCTTTTTCGAATACACAGCGGCATATATCACCCTGGCGATGATTTTTGGAACTATTTTCTTTTCGCGGAATCCTTCGTCCCCCGTCTTGTTTAATCTTCCTACAAAATTTGGCGCCATTCTTGCAATTAGATCGCGCTACAGAACACTCTTAGTACCGTCAGTTTAATTATGCCACCTTGTATAGATATATAGTATAGTTTAGTATATAATTTTATTAATATCATTAATAGTTACTCTTAATTTTTTTTTAAATTAAAACATTGAATATGGTTAAATAAAATAAATGATTGATTTTTGTATTTTATTATTCTTTTCAATTAAGTTAATTATTATGTTTGTCAAAATACTTTTGAGCGCTACTGTATCATTATTTTAAAATTTAAATCCATATTTTGTAAAACTGGTTTTGAAGTTAAAATAAATGGAAAATATGAAAGAAAATTTTCCTCTTGTTTCCGTTTTCATTGATAATGAGACTAAATCTTCAAAAATATTTTGAAACAATAGAGACATATAATAACAGAAAACAATACTTTCCGAAATACATATCTCCGAGTAACATATCCGAATTCCGAATAACATACATAATAATGATTAACAGGAAATTTGAGATGACATTTTACTTTAATAATTTGAAAGAAGAAAAAAATAGTCACAAACTTTATCTTATTTTTAACTACATCAAAATTATCTGAAACCATTGAAAAAAGCTTGCATCTCATTTAAAATTATATCCGTTAGAAAAATCCATCTTGCAATCATCTCGATGAACTTAGATATTATATCAGTAGATAAAAGTTTTTATAAACTATAAAGTTATTTTCCAGAAATGGAATTTATGTTACATTCTAAGCTATTTTATATCTGAGCTATGCAAAAAGAACAATGTCTTAAAATCTTTTATATCTATGATCTAACCTTAAATTATTTTGATAGACAGCTTTATATTAGAGAACGGAAAATTCGAGTATTTGTCGTAGTATTAAGTAAATTACAATCTATAGAGTTACTGTAAAATATTTTAGACAAGTTACATTATGATGCATAATGATTTCATTCCTTTTTCTAAAGCATTAAGTAATTCGCAACCACAAATTCGATTTATTTAAAAAAAAAAAAAAAAAAAAAAAAAAAAAAAACTTTGGTAACTCCGTTGCAGATGCATGGAATAATGCGTCAGCTGTAAACAAGAATATTTTCTATTACTACCCAGCAAAGAGGAAATTGCAGGTCAGCAGCAAGATAGGTGCTGGCAATGATGGAGAAGTGCTGGCTAATGGTCTACCACTGCATGACCACTGCTGGACAGCTTCAGTCAACTTTGCTGTTGGAAATCCTCACATAAAATTCTGGTAGGCTTCCGTTTTATCACAGGCGCTGGCACACCACTACATAGAAGTGCACGAACTTTTGAAATATTATTGCTGGGAACCTTTACGCTAGGTGGTGTTGCGAATATCGAAGACTTTGAGTATTTGAACACAAATCTGAAAGGAATATTTTAACACAATTTAACTGGTGAAGCTAATATTTTTTGAAACTGTAACTAATATAGCACCACTGCGACCAACAAGAAAAATAAGTAAATGAATAAATAAATAAATTCATTATTTCAACTCACTTTTCTTTTGCTCCTTAAATCTGGTTTTACTAAGTTACAAAGGATTTCGGTTTTCGTAATTTACACAGTTGGGAATCAATAATAAAAAAAAAGCGTATAAAATATATAGGATTTCTATACAATACAATAATTTCTATACCAGTTTAATGATTTGGAACGTAAATAACAAAAGAAACAAACTTGAAATAGTGTAATGAGAGCTTGAAAACTACGAGCGGTCGTATCATACGCTGAGAGTACTTATTCATGTCCGATCCCGAAACTCAAACAGCATCGAGCGTAGTTAGTACTTGGGAGGTTAACCACATGGAAACCGTTGCTAGTTCAAATATTTCAATAGACATTTCTGTTATAGACAGACACTTCTACAGGTATTTCTATAGCTCTTGGTGAAACTAGCTT
This sequence comes from Maratus speciosus, assembly GCA_963932465.1. Classification (NCBI taxonomy): domain Eukaryota; kingdom Metazoa; phylum Arthropoda; class Arachnida; order Araneae; family Salticidae; genus Maratus; species Maratus speciosus. The sequence goes on along the minus strand of OZ010788.1, from coordinate 349,459,083 downwards.
ATAGAAAAAAGAACCGTAATACTTTGTTTGTTTTATTAAATGCTATAAGAATTTTTTGTAAGGGAAAATGCTGGGCCAGCAAAGGAATAGTAGTGGGATAGGTGCTAGCACTACAGGAATAGTGCCGGATTGAAGTAATGTGATGACATACCAATGCTGGCCTGTGTTGGCCATGACTGATGGGCCAGCTGCATTCCGCACGGACACTTTTTTAGAGGTTTAAGTAATGTCACCATTGCGCTGATGGCAGTGCTGGCTGCCATCTTTTTTCCAGCTGATGGCCCACTGTTTCTTTCTTTGCTGGGTATGTATGAATCATTTTGTATGGTACTAAAAGAACACATCTATCCCTTAAAATTTTATGTAAAGTAATCCTTAGTGCATAGAAATCAACTTCTGCACTCATTTAAAATATATTAAATTTCCTTAACCTGTACCATTTACATAACACAATCCCACTTTTTTAATACTTTCCAATATAATTTAAAAGTATTTATCACGTACCGTTTATCTGCTTGTCTGTCTGACGGTCCGCGCGGCCGCCGGTCTGTCTTCCTGTACTATTACGCGTGTAAATATACTTGGACTGCCATGTAATTGATTGCTGTTTAATATGGCATTTTTTGGTATTCAAAATTAAGCATCTAGTATTTTTAGTTCATTTTCGGTGGAACTCAAAAGAATTCCGGTTGCGGACTATGGGACAAAATCGTTTAGAATATATTTTAATGATGTTAAACTATTTTGAAAACATTGAAACTGATATATAGCACTGAGGTGCACTACAAGATGCTTACTGTAGAAAATCGTGCGCATATCATTTATCGTTAATTTTAAAGGACGCGCAACAAGTGCACTTTCAGTTGTGGTAGGAGTTTTCAAATTTAATAATATGCTTATTACTTAGCGAGTAGAGTACAAGAGGCTTACTGTGGAAAATCGTGCGCATTGAATTTATGGTTTACTTTCAAGGAAGCAGAAAGCTCGGTTACATTAATCTCTTTGAGCGATAATTTCTACAATAGTGTGGTCAGTTGTGGCTTGAGTTTTCTAATTTAATTTTTTTTGCTTATTACTTAGCAAGTACACTGCAAGATGCTTACTGTAGTAAATCGCTCGCATGGTATTTATCGTTTATTTTCAAGGAAGCAAAAATCTCGATTACAAGTCAACAATGCGTGGACTTGTGGGATCTCATTTTCTGTTCTTTTTGTGTTTCGTCCACTGCGCTGGTCATCTTCCGTGCTTTCTCTGCCATTGCGAAAGCATGTATACCATTCGAAAGTTCGGGAGTGGGACATAGCAGCATCTCCATATGCAATTTTTAGTAACTCGTAGGTTTCACTCGGCGTTTTCCCAGTTTTGAAACAACACATGATATTTACTCTTTGCTCTATCACCGACATGACACGCGCTCTAATACACCTCCTGCGTTTACTTTCTCCAAACCGTAAATTTCGACGCAATCATTGCGCATTTGTTCCACCTTCGCGCCTCATTGGTTACGCTATCTCATCCGCATGATGACGCGTTACTACACATTTTCAATCATTAACTACATGTACAGTCCTGGAATTTAATAGACACACCTTGTATATATATATAACCATTAATTAAACAAAACCTGCCACCATCAAATATTATAAATTAAAGCTGTAAGTATAAAAAAAAAAATAATAATTTATTATAAGAATTATTATGGAAGAAAAAGAAAAAAGTGGACACCGACAAAAAATGGAAAAGCTTATACATTGAATTACGTTGTCAAGGGCTCAGAATTCAATGATATAAGCAAAAAGGTTGTTTTCTGTGAGAAAAATAAGCTAAAGCTAAAAATTATTTTCCCCTGTGCCCAAACAACCATTAAAATCAAGTGAATTGATTAAAAATGAAAACAGAATAGAAACAAATATGAAATGGAAGAATCAATAAAACCTATTTAAATATTTATAGGATATAAAATATAAATAATAAACACCATACCGATTAATATTTCAGTATTTTACAAATATCCACGCACATGGCTACCAGAATATCATAAAGATTAAGGTGAATAAAACAATTAAGAAATCACAGTAATTGATACCAAAGGATGCAGTTAATACATTTTGAAATAAATTTTGAAATACCTCGTTAAATACATTTAATATAATATAAAATAAATAGATAGTAATTACATTATTTAAAATGCACTATTAAATTAATTAATAACTGTTTAACATTATCGTCAAAATTTAGCTAAAAATACCCCCTGGTGTAGTAAATTATAACTGAAATGGAGCTAGAAAAATTAAAATTTAGAGCTATCTTCAAAAGACAAATTTTTGGTGCTGCCATCTAGTATTACTTTTATTATTCAACTATCACAAGATAAATATTTGTAAGCATTTGAATGTAAATAATTTTTTTAACAGCAAAACCAAACATATCCTTATATATATATAATTATAAACCTAATATAAACCACGCAATGTATTTAAAAAAAAAAACTATTGTTAATAAAATTTAAAAGCATACAAAATATTCTATTAGCTAACTTATTTAAACAAAACTAAGAATTTAAATAATTATAGAACATTGATAATATATAGCATATAGCTGTATGCTATAAAACAAAATAAATTCAGTAATAATTAATATAAATAATTATTAAAAAATAATATAAAAATTATTTTTTAAATCAATTATATATAAGATAATTATAAAATGAACAGGAAATAAAAAACATATGGAATTATATAGAAGGTTAAATGTTACTTAAATTCCCATTACTTAAAAAGTACAAATATAGAGTGTGGATTATTTTCATACATCCAAAAAAATCCAAAAAGTATGAATGTGGGACATTCAAAAACATTAAACTGATAATGAATTGAAAATAGATAAATATTAAAAAGAATAGAGGAATAATAATAAAAATAATTACCCAATTTTAATACATTCAGTATAACTATATTTATATTAAACATACTTATATGTATATTAATCACTATAAAAATGACATACAATTAGTAATTAATATGATATTGTCCTTAGTAAATTAAAATTTAATAACAAATGATTGTAAATAAGATTAATCAATAATTAAGCTAATTATAATATTAATGAAATTCTCCAATTACATATAAAATATCAAATCAACATCCATATAAAATACGTATCAAGAATATAGTAATAACAAAAGCCCCCTTTTTTTATAATTAACCATTGCGTATTATCCAGACTCTAACATCTACCCACCCAACCAGCCTATAATAATTTTTTTATATTATTTTACAATTTTTAATTTTTTATAGATATTTTTTTATTTTATAATTTTTTTGTAATTTTGTTTACGCATGTGTTAATTTGTTTTAAAAGATCATGTAAGTAAAGTGCTAATTGTATATTAATGAATATATGAATTTTTTTGGAAAACCATGATTTAATGCATCATAAATTAGTTTTTTAATATTATTGTTAATTAGAGGAGAAGAACATAAACATTTTATTATATATAAATGATTAAGTATTATATTTCGAAATACAGAATGATGTAGACAAGATTTAAAATTTGTAAATGTATTAACTTTGAATTTAAATTCTTTACGTTTGTCATATAAATCTGTGATTGTTTTGTTGTCTTTTATTGTAATTCTAAGATCTAAGAAGTTAATTGTATTGTTAGATAAAAGGTTTTCCGTTAATTCCAAATTAGCGGGATAATCAACTGGAAATCGAGTAATTGCAGATTGATCAGTATCAATTAAAATTATGTCATCAATATAACGATATAAATGTAGATAATTATTAGTAAAATTACGTTCATAATGATATAAGTATAAGTCTGAGAGTAAACTGGAAGTACAACCGCCTTGTGGTATACCGACATGCTGTAAATATAAAGTGTTATCTTGCAATATATAATTATTATATATAATGAAGTTAGTTAAAGATTTAAAATATGCAATATCTATATTAGATGGTAATTCCAGTTTTTTATAATACTTTTTAAATAATGCATTTATAATTTTATGTAAATCTAATAGGTCTATATTATTAAAAAGATCTTTGAAGTCATATGTCGTTATATTATAAACACAATGAAGATTTTTTAAAAGATTGACAAGTTGATAGCTATTTTTTATACAATGTGTATTATCCTTGTTTGTAGTAAGTACATATAATTGATTAAGAATTTTTAAGAGAAGTTTATTGGCTTTATTATTATATGTATTGCAACCAATAGTTACAGTCCTAAATTTAATTGGAGTTTTATGAAATTTGGGAATAAGAACTAAATATGGATAATTAAAGTTAGTAGATAAAATATTTAATAGTTTATAATAACTTCGAATTTTACGATTATTTACAATTACATTATCATTAGTTTTTTGAAATGACTTATTAGAAGAAATAGAATTTGTAAGAAGTTGGTGATAATATGATTTACATATAATAGCATAATTGTTAGGAGATTTGTCTACATATGTAATAACGTAGTTTTTTTGTAATTTATAAATTTGTTGGAAAAAATGCTTTGTATTAATAGAAACCAAATCAGCAATATTATTTTTTAAAGCCATAGTTAATTTTTCAATTACTAATATTTTCCATTGATTAAAATATTCAATAGGCTTATTATAAGAGATAGAAATTTTATAAATAAAAATATCAATATCATACGTAAACTGTTTGATAATAGATTTAACATTAAATTTAGATGGAAGTCTATATTTAGTACCATAACCCATTAGTTGTTTCAATTTAACCTTCCGTCTACCAGACGGGTCCATTGGACCCGACATGTACATTCAAAATATTTATTCAAACCAGAAATTTCTTCAAAACAAACTAAATGTATAAATCAGACAATAATAAGTTAAATAAACAAATTAAATAGTTTTAAGTAAAAATTCTGGTGTAGAATGTTTTTATAAAACTTGAGTAAAATTTCCGGTAGTTCTAGGGTTAAAATCATTAACAATATCAAGATTTTTAGTGATTATATGTCCATGATCATTGTTTATGTATTTTTTTAGAGTGGGGTCATTGCAGTTACACAGAAAATTACTTGCAGCAGATGTATTTTTTGAAAATGTATTGTAGTTAAAAATCTTTCTACCAATTGTATTCGGATATTTAAAGGTTTTTGATATATGAAGATTATTGATAGGAAAAAAACAATTTTTATCATTAATTATAGAATTGATATTAATTTTATTAAATATGTGATTTGAAAAAGTAATTATCATTTGAGTATTCATGTTCTGAATTTTCAGGTCAAAATAAATATCAGAGAAATGTTTAGAGAAAGATTTACTTAGAAATACATTTAAATGTTGTACAATCTGTTTCTTTATATATATATATATATATATATATATATATATATATATATATAATTTTAAGAATTAAAACGTTGCTTGTTACTTTTCCCTAGAACAATACTAGAAACAAACTCTTATAAAAATAGAGAAACAGAAGTGTTTTCGAAGTTCTTTTGTATATCGCCTGCTATTGCAGCAATGGGCACTTCGCATCTAGTTAACTCAGCGATTCGGAAGCAGCTAACATACAACAGAATGAGGAATAATATTTATTTTATTGAGTTTTGTCGAATTATTTTTTAAAGTACTGAATCAGTTTTGATAAAATTTAAATGGGACTAACTCGAGAGTATCCTCTTTTAATTAAAACAAAAATCACACGGACCAGTTCAGTATTTACGGTATAATCGGTGAACAGACATAAAAAATTGCAGACACGTCGAATTGATAACCCCCTCCTTTATTTAATGTCGGTTGATAAAGTCATGATTATCAGTAACTCATGCCTTTAATTTATTTGCTGTACAGTAATAATTAAACTAAAATAATTTGACTTTATTTATACATTTTTACATCTCAGTTTCTAAGTGTTTGTTTTTCAACTTGAATTTTTAGAAAAAACAGAAACAAAAATGAATTATGTTACAGGCTCACCTGTGGGTACTAAACTTTAAAAATTTCACAACGCACTGTAAAAAAAAATTCTGTTTTTTGCAATACAGTTTCTGACACCCCGGATACCAATACAGGTCCTTTAAAATTTCTAAACAGCTGCAATTAAGAGATCTGTAAATATTTCTCATATGTGGGTAAAGTCGCTTTGTAAAGTGGCTGGGTAAAGCGGTTGCGTGGTGCACGTGACGGAAAGAATTCGATTTTTTACTTCATTTGTTGCTTGATTTCGATTTTACAGCATCAGTGCTTGAATTAGATTTCACAGAATCGGTACTATGAAAATTACAACAGAGCTAAAAATGAGCTGCAGTTTTTCTACAGAAGTGGAGTATTTTTTTAGGTTTTTCTATAGTCAACTATAGATTTTCTGTAGTGCAATCTCAGCTGTAAAAATACTTTATCAAAAATCACACGGACCAGTTCAGTATTTACGGTATAATCGGTGAACAGACATAAAAAATTGCAGACACGTCGAATTGATAACCCCCTCCTTTATTTAATGTCGGTTGATAAAGTCATGATTATCAGTAACTCATGCCTTTAATTTATTTGCTGTACAGTAATAATTAAACTAAAATAATTTGACTTTATTTATACATTTTTACATCTCAGTTTCTAAGTGTTTGTTTTTCAACTTGAATTTTTAGAAAAAACAGAAACAAAAATGAATTATGTTACAGGCTCACCTGTGGGTACTAAACTTTAAAAATTTCACAACGCACTGTAAAAAAAATTCTGTTTTTTGCAATACAGTTTCTGACACCCCGGATACCAATACAGGTCCTTTAAAATTTCTAAACAGCTGCAATTAAGAGATCTGTAAAATTTCTCATATGTGGGTAAAGTCGCTTTGTAAAGTGGCTGGGTAAAGCGGTTGCGTGGTGCACGTGACGGAAAGAATTCGATTTTTTACTTCATTTGTTGCTTGATTTCGATTTTACAGCATCAGTGCTTGAATTAGATTTCACAGAATCGGTACTAGGAAAATTACAACAGAGCTAAAAATGAGCTGCAGTTTTTCTACAGAAGTGGAGTATTTTTTTAGGTTTTTCTATAGTCAACTATAGATTTTCTGTAGTGCAATCTCAGCTGTAAAAATACTTTAGAAATTCTGTGGCTATTGTGGCGCAATTTTTCAGTACTCTATTTCAAAAATATTCTGTTCTATTATCTTCAAAAATACTACAGTTTATGTGAAGTCATCATAAACTTTTAAAATAATGAGATTTTGCGTCCGTAGTAATACTGCAATATTGAAGTAATTTTATCTCTTTAAATTTACCAGTTTCTCGTCATTCTCTTAGTGTTTATTATTTTAGTTGGCCGAAAGGAATAAATTTTATTATGTGTTAATCAGAGAAAAAGAAAATTTAGTTAAAATTAAATTTCAAAATCTGGCATGGAATGCCGTCGTCGGGTTACAGCTCCCTCCCCCTCCCCCCCCCCCAAAAAAAAGAACACTGTTTTTAACTTGACTTTACGATAAAGTCGACCGAAAATCATCTACCAAGAGTGAGATATAGGGGGGGGGGTGAATCTCTCCCCCAACAGAGTTTAATTTTAAGTTATTTGGAATAAGTAAATTTTACTATATTTGTCAAATTCGGAGAAAATAAGATAATTCCGTTAATTAAATTTCATACTTCAGGGATGGCAATGGACCTTCCATAATCCTTCCCCACCTTAACGGAATTTTTTCATTTCTTTTATTTTAAAATATTTAAAAAAAAAGCTTTACTATGCATTTCATAAAAAAGAAAGAATAAAAGAAATTTAATTACTTAAATTTCAAAATCCAGGGAAGGGAAGTGTCTTTTCTCCTATCCCCCTCCCCCCCTCCTCCCCTCGCAACTGACATTTCTGATATACTCTTTCTTTTTTATTTTAAGTTTCTGCATATAAATAAATTTTACTATGTACAAAATCGCAGATAAAGAAAATTCATCGTGTAATTCGACAATCAGTTGAGAGAAAAAAATCGTGAAATTTGACAGTTGGGGAAATAAAATCTCAAATATTGCAAAAATCATCAATCGACAGTGGGAGAAAACTGGGAAATTCGTCACTCAATCAGGATAAAATTCCGATTTTCAGTTAATTTTTTTTTCATAATTTCACAAAAACGGGACATATATATTCTGGACAGACCCAAGAATAAAGTAACAATAATATATTTCATATTTTCTATCGTAGTAAGCATTGAAGTCAGAGGGATTAAAGTATTTTCAATTAAAGTGTCAAAATATTTATTATGTTATAATTAGTTCATATACTGGTCATATTATTTGATCAATATATCAATCACCAATATATGGGATATAGTAGTTTTCATGTCTTAGCAACTAATAATAAAACAAACTTATGAATTATGTAAGTAACTCGCCACTGAAAATGCTTTTATATTAAATTGATTTAATTTTAGCTAAAGCATTTAACTTGCAAAAAGAAAGTGATCATTTTAAAAAATTAAAAATGGAATAGCATTAATCAGTATTTTTTGGCAATGCACTATGAATAGATAATATTTTTAATATGTGCAGTTGCATTTACTTTCATAAAACATTATTTTGAATTTATAAAAGTTTAACATTATTAAAAGGTAATTTTTAATCTGGCATGAATGATGACTTTTCTTATAACATAAATGACGAATTTTATTCTTAGTTATCCTGTAAATATCAATGTTAAAAAAAAATAAAAACTTATTTAAATCAAACAACACTATATTCATTGCATGAGCATCCGAGTATATTTACGAGAGTTAGAGCGTGGACAGATGAACAGACAAACCAAATTCATAAACAACTTTCAACTTTGTTGGAAAGTGTTAAAAAAAGTATTATATTTTAAATGCAAATTAGATAGTATTATTTATAAATTTAAAAGTTAGACATATAAAAAAATAAAAATGGTGATATTTTTTTTCATACTCTCACACTATTCTATTTTTATAAATCAATTCTCTGCTACATTTATTGGCATGAAGTATATGACACCCCTTTCAATGATAGGCAAAGGCATATATTTGTTTATCACATCTATAGTTCTATAACCTATAGCTTTGCTTTACACTGAGCATCATCATCTGTTACAGTCAATATATTTGTGCAGAGAGGTCCAACATGAGGAGAAGACATCATAAACTTAGTCACAGAAATGTCCTACCCTAAAAAGTACGCGTCGCCATTTAAAACTACAATATGATGGATTTCAGCACATTTTTTGTTTGCTAATGATACAACATAATGAGCATGAGCAAATTTAGAAGAATAATTTTTGCAGCTAAAAATGCGGCCTAAATAGAAGATCCTTTTATAAAATTGTACACTGGACAGTATACATTGATCTTCCAATAGCTTTTTTAATTTTCCTTTGTTGAGTTCTGGGGAAATTGTGATGTTTCGGCTTTCCATATAAGATACATCCATTTATGGCAGTAGCCTTTTTTGTTACAGTATAGTTTGTTGTCATCTCCTCAATAAATTTTTAAATCGGATGATTTCTTATCTCTTGTTTAGATAACAGAAATCCAAGTAGAGATTTACTGGTGTAAGCTGAAGTAATCTGCATAGATACAGATTTTGTACTATGATGCAGCATTTTCAATTTACCAATTGCATCTTCAAAAATAAAACATGAATTTGCCCACAGAGGACCCCAAGCCTTTACAGTAGTAGACAGATGGAGCAACAGATGAATATTGTACGACTGCTCTGCTATACCATAGACGTCTTTAACACCTGAAACAAATCGCTTTAAACAGTCGTCTGCTTTTGTGACATCATCTGGGGTAATATTTGTGCCGAAGAGTAATGTTATGCCATGAACAAAGAGAAGCCAATGTTTATACACATTAGGGTTTAAAATACTTTCTAGAAGTGTAGGTGACGTTAACAAGAAAATTCGCCATTCAGAAGCTTTCCAAAAAATATCCTTCGTGGTAGATAATGTACGGGTGGCTTTATGTGAAAGTGTCAGATCCTTTATACGCATGTCTAGCATTCGAATATTTTGGGGATTTACAGAATAAAGAGACCCAGAACTATCTACAAAAAGACATACATGTTGGCAAGTTACTCCAAGAAGCACGCAGTGCTGTCTGGAATAGTCTGGAATAAAACCATCAACCATATTAATATTTGGATGTAACTTCATTAGAATTGAAGTAATTTTAACACCTCTAACTGCAGTAACGTTCAGAATAAAATCACAGCATTTATTACTGTGCAATTTGTTTTCTTTTACTTACGTTTCCGTTACTTACTTAGCATTTTCGTTACCTCTCGTTTCATATGCTGTTTATTTCGAGCTAAGATTCTTATAAAATATTATACTCAATTTTATAAAAGCGTTTTATAAATCCGCGACTGTTTAAAAACTTTTTTTTTTAATTCTTAAAGTGACACAACTCAAGAAGAATAAGTTTTTTGGGAGAAGCAAAAAATTCTATAAAGCATGAAAAGGATATGTTTATTTAAACTGCTGAAACTTGCTTAAAATACATATAGCCAATAGAGTGAAAAAGTGTCTAGGTATAGAAACTAGGTCATTGACATTACGCGACAATGCTATACCACTGAGCTACCTGGAAGATACCAATGACCAGCATTTCTTACTCTTATCAGTTGACAAGGCTACAACTGCAGCACACGATTGAATATTTTTCATTAGCCACAACATTCAAGCGTAAAACTTTTTATTATGTAAAATGAATCAGGAAAAATTGCATCCAAAGTGAAAAGTAGCTTATTTACTTAATCGTAAGCTCCGATTGTTAGATCTGATTATCTGCAACCTTTTAGGCAATAGTGGTTTGTAATATCATATAGAAAGAATGTTAAAACTGCTCGACCAAACAATGTTTTGATAGTTAAACATTCTTCTAATTGCAGGAGGTGAAGTATGTTTGTGTTTTAGTCATATTAATATCCATATAACCACACTTTTTGAGTTGTGTCACTTTGAAAATAAGTATACGATATATTAAGTTTACTTGATAAAATATTAAAGAAAAGGTTATAAAAAATATTTTTATCAAATACATGTAATTTCAATATTACATATGTCTAACGCTAGATGTGCTTATACTCACTCTTATTTTTCAATCAAAAACATCCATATTCGAAACATATCCATATTTGATATTCAATTTGATTTTATCCCGTGATGTAATGAATATGTATTTTCTAGGAAAGTTAAGTTTTCACATTATATGGGAAATACATAATTTATCTATATAAATTATATATGAATAAGAAATTATGTAGGGATTTTGTATTTTCTAGAACGATTTATTATGAAAATTTTATTGAAAAAACTTTTTCGAAAAGTACATTCTTCAAATTCTTATAATTATATTTTGTAATTTGTATGTCTAATTTTACTATTCAAATTCTCAGTGTATAGCAATTTGCAATTTATATTTTTTAGATTAGGATCAATTCTGAAACATAAAAGATATTGCTGACTTAAATCCACATACTACGTAGGGAATATATGTTCGGTTCCATTCAGTACATTCTGTATCATTAGTGGAGTCAATGAAAGTGCTGTATTGTCAACTTTAACAGAGCGCACCTCATACGAGACAAACTTACCTCTTTGATGGCAAAGTTTCCTTTACTATTCTGAAACATGAATGTGCATGTTTCTAAAAGGCTTTTCACGTTCGAAATGAAAGAGATTTCGAGTACAACGAAACGAATGCATACAATATTGTTGTACGTTAAACAAGTCATTAAATGTGGTATTTCTGCAATAACTGTATGGAAATAATCAAAATGTAAATTTTATTTTTTACCGGCACTGTATGAACTGCAATTAAAAGAGTAGAAATTTTGAAACTAAAATAGACAAGTTTTCCTCACAGCAAATTAGTGATTAACCTTTCCGAAGTTATTCATTACTAACAAAATTATACAAACTGTTTTATCATTCTATACCAACATAGAAAGGAATTGATTTAGGATAGGGTTTTACAAATTTTAATACAAGGACTTATTAATAATGCTACAAGAAGATTATAGAGAAAGTTATAAAATTAAAAACACCGTTTTCGATTTTACATTACATGGGTTTTAAAGAATCATCTCCACTCCAAAGTTATTCATAAGAAAATTATTCATTCCATGAAATGGATAAAAGACAGAATAATATGTTCGTCCCTACAGTTAGGCAATTTCGTGAATAGAAACGAAGTAGAAAATTAATATCTTTTGATACGAATTTTTATTCAGAGGTAGATTCAAAATGCATAAGAACACCCCTACTAAACCATATGTGTATCCAGAATGCATTCTTACTTTTTTTTCTTTAATTCAGTTTATGATATTAAAACACCATAAGAAAAGGTAACGGTCTATTTTTATTTTACTTTTGTTTTTTATTTTTATACACCACATTTAATTATAAATATAATGTTTTATAGGTTTAAAGAATTATTTTCCAAATAATTAAATTCTAAATGATACAAAATACCCAATATTTTTTTCTTTATCGTAATATAATTAATTACGCATAAATTTTAATTAAAACCTCTCTGCCGATATTTTAAAAGAACGTTTTCATTAAATAAAGAAACACACAAAACTAATTATCATCATTAGAACTAGATGTTTTAAAAATTTATAGTGTATTTTTTATATATAGAGTTTTGATTATTTTTAATTGAATAAATACAACTTGCATACTTTCAGCCGTACGAATATGATTGAATGCGGAATGATTAATTAAAACAAGTTGAACTGCATTTTATATGATGGAAGAAGCATTTTTTTAAATGAAAATATTTGAAAGGTATTTTATCTTTAAAAACACTAAGGATAATTGTAAAAATAATATACTTTAAAGTTCTTATATCTTAAAAACATGATGAATAATCAATATTTAAGATCTGATAAAAGTTTTAAAAAATAATAATGTTATTCTGAAAAATAATCGTATAATTTTTCACAACCATTAATCTCCATTCCTATTTAAAAATTAAAAAAAAAAACACATTAAGATCAATACTTTTTCTGTTAGAGGGTGATTAAAAAAGACTGATGAAACATTCAGAGGTGGTATAGGGTTGGTGGTTGTGGAACGACAACATTTAATCCGATCATTTCTAAAATCGCAGACTTGTGCCTCTACATTTAATTTCCTTTTATGAACGTTTAATTGGAACTGTAATTGGTTGACTAAGTTTTTTTGTTTTCTACTTTTTACAGTGTAAGTTTTAAGGATGAAGCGATAAGAATGCGGTGAAATTTTTGAGTTTGTGTAAATATATATGTCTTGTAATTACGCAAGTTTTTATGTATGATTTTCAGAAAAGCTTTTAATGGATTATGAAAGTGAAAAGAAATTGCCCACGTCGTGCATACCATTAACATCTCAAAAGCAAGGTCTTTTATTTATTCTGATTTTTTAATTTAGGAAATAAACGGATCTTACCGTTCTTGAATTGTTAAAACATTTATCGATGGTGGTGGTACAACAATAATTTTTTCAAGTAAAGAACGGGTTTCTAATGCAACTTTTAGTCGAAAATATAAAACAAATGCGGAATTTTGTACTTAACATGAAGAATTATGAAGCTATTTATATATGGCAATGCCCGATGTACATAAAATGACATAGTGATATTTTATTTTTCTTATGTAACTCCACCCACGAAATACTAAGTCTTCCCTTCTGTTTCTTAGTATAAAATCATGAATTAAACTAATTGAAAAAAATAAAAGAAATAGAAGAATTAGTGAATAGTGTATCTTTTAAAGCCCACTAAAACAAAATCTTTTACTTCTTGCGGGTTTTTTTTTTTTTTTTTTTTTTTTTGCGTTTTCTTTTTTAATTAACTTATTTTATTTTATATTTTTATTAATTTTTCACTTTAATTTCTTTCTTTATTTTAATTTCCTTTACATTTTTCTTTTCTGTCAATACTTTCTGTAATTTTGGCAACGATTTTCTCTTCTGCGTATGCTCCTCTGTGATTGGCGTTTACATTTCAGATAGTGCGACACATCACCTTCTTTGTATGCTCTCATCTCTGGCCTTACTGTTCATTCGTGACCTTGGCTCCTTACGGACACACGTTTACATTGGCTGATGACTGGCTATAAAAATTTCCAACCCGAAACGCATCCTGTGTGTTCTTTTGTTTTATTGTGATTCATGCAAAAATTTATTATTTAATCCACTTTAACTAATTCGAAGAAGAATTACGTGATAATTTTATACACAGGGTTTTCTATGACTTCAAATGTCCTTTAAAGTAACATATATTTAATGTAAACTAATATGTGAGAGAGAATGAAAGCGTCAAGTACATTAAGCAGTGTTTTTCAACATGTCCTTCTGCCCACAGTTTAAAAAACAAACTCATCTCACTGTCATTTAACTTTTCTTAATCCCCCGTTGATCATGATTCGTACGCCTCCTTGAATTTTGCAGACTAAAAAATTTTTCGGCACCAGTATTATCTTACAGAAAATCTCTTTTTAAAAGAAGGCGAAACTTTGCGCATTTAACCTAGATTTCTTTTTCTATAAAAAGATACTGGTAGTTTCCCTGGAGAAATAACGGTATCTATACGAACCATGTCGATAGTCTATATATGCCACTTGAAGTCTTTACTTAGGATAACAGGAAAATAATTGAAAGTGTCGCATGATTTGTGGTTTTTTTTTTATGAATTTATCTAAACAGATTCGCTTTTGACTTGAATAAGGGAAACTTACTTAATGCTCTTGAATTTTAAAATATTTTACTTCATGGACCTCTGACACCTACAGTAGTTTTCAACAAATGCTGCGAATCGAAATATAATATCCCTTTCTATTCACATATTTTATATTTATATTAGTCCAATGTTTAGCTTCTACTAACTATGGAAAAGCGAAAATAATTTTTTTAAGTCTCCTGTAAAATTTACATTTTGTTCTCAACGATAATTTGGTAGAAAAAGTTAGCTAACTTAGTGTAACAACGTAATAATCGCCATAACATTATAAGATGTCAAAAAATTACTTCATATTTAAGATATTTCAAAGAAAAGGTACTGTAAATTGGGCATAGTTAATATAGGTCCCATTAAAAAAATTATCGTTCTATAAGAAAACGAAAGTAAATTAAATAAAAATAACCATCTCTTCTAAATTTTAAATTTTGTCGGTTAAGATAACTTAGTAAGATGAAATTAATATTTAAAGTATAAAGGTCAAAATGTCAGGCAATAAACTGTAAAATTAATAAAATCTTAGGAAAAAATAGCATGGAAAATAAAAGAATAGGAAAATCAGAAGCACTTGTTTGAATTGAATACACATTTTTAATCCGTTCTTGATTTGAAAATATAAACATTTAGTAGAATTAAGTACAAATTCAGGAGAATTAAGTAAGTTTCCCTCAGTCAAGTAAGAAAGGAATCAGTTTAAATAAATTCCTAAAATAAACAACACAGCAAGCTTGGGAGATTTACCAAAAGTTATCTTTCTTCTACCTTACTCTGATGTTTAAATACAATTAAACGATGTTAGCAAATATCAAATGTTTCAATTTCACTTCGCTTAAAACTGTCAAAGAATCGATGTATTTGTTATGAAGGAAAACTTTATGACTATTTTAGATATCAGATATACTATTTCTATATATCTTTTTATTTTTTTAGATTTTTTGCAGATCTTTTGTAAGTTTCAGGTAAGGGAATAACTCTTTTCAACTGAAACAAAATCGTACATGCTATGGACTACGATAGTTTTGGTGGAAATAGTTAGATAACTTAGAATAACAACATAATTATTGCCCTACTATTATAAGGCGCCAAAACATTATTTCATATTTAAAATATTTTAAAGGAAATGATACTGTAAATAGATCACACTTAATATATGCCACATTTAAACTTTTATCATTCTATGAAAAAACGAAAGTAAATTTAATAAAAATCCTCGTTTGTAAAATTTATATTTTGCCGGTTGAGATAACTCAGTGAGATGAATTCGATATATGAACTATAAAATCCAAAATGTTAAACAGTAAACTATAAAATTTATAAAATAATAGATAAAATAGCAAAACAAAATAAAAGAATGGGAAACTCAGAAGCTCTTGTTTGAATCGAATTACTTCTTTCTTAATGTTTCTGTCGGTTCAAAAAATACAAATTGTAATAGCCTGTCTTTTCTTACTCAGCATCGCTTTTTACCCATACATGTAAAAAAATATGCCAAAGCTTAATCAACTGAAAACTGCAGCATTTTTTGAAAACTACTCTAGGTGTCAGAGGTCCATGAAGTAAAATATTTTAAAATTCAAGAGCATTAAGTAAGTTTCCCTTATTCAAGTCAAAAGCGAATCTAGTTAGATAAATTCATAAAAAAAGCATGCTTGGGAGATTTTACCAAAAGTCAACTTTATTCTACCTAAACTCTGATGTTTAAATTCGATTGAACGATGTCGGCAAATATGAAATGTTTCAACTTCACTTCGCATAAAACTGTCAGAGAATCGATGTATTTGTTGTGAAAGAAGAACATTATGTCAATTGTAGATAACAAGTATAACTATTTCTATAATTATTTTTTTTATTTTTGAGATTTTTTGCAGGCTTTTGTAAGATCAAGGTATGGGAATAATTCTTTTCAACTGAAAAAATATGTACATCTTGTTGACACCGATAATTTGGTGAAAACAGTTATGAACAGTGGAAACTTAGTATAACAATATAATTATTTAGATACCATTGTAAAGCGACAAAAAATTACTTATTTTATAAAATATTTTAAAGAAAAATGTACTGTAAGTAGGTCGTACTTAATATAGGACCCATTTAAAATTCTGTCGTTCTATGAAAAAATGAAAGTAAATAACATAAGAAAAACCGTCTCTTGTAAAATTCATATTTTGCCAGTGAAGTTAACTCAGTGAGATTAACTCGATATATAAATTATAAAAGCCAAACTGTGAAAGTGTAGACTATATATATTTTTTTTTAAATCATACAAAAAAAAGCAAAGAAGATAAAAGAATGGGAAAGACAGAAGTTCTTCTTTGAATAGAACTACTTTATTCTTAAGGATTATACGTTTTGAAAAATACAAAATTTAGTAGCATGTAATTTCTTACTCAGCATTGCTTTTTACCCACCCACGTAACAAAATAGACAAAAATTAATGCATTTTCAACTGAAAACTGCAGCATTTTTTGGAAACTATGTGTCAGAGTTCTATGAAGTAAAATATTTTCAAATTGAATTGTATTAAATAAGTTTCCCTTATCCAAATGAGAAGCTAATCGATTTAGATAAATTCCTAAAAAAAACAACAAAAAAGCATGCTTGGAAGATTTTACCAAAAGTTAACTTTCTTCTACATAAACTGTGATGTTTAAATTCGATTGAACGATGTCAGCAAATATCAAATGTTTCAGCTTCACTTCACATAAAACTGTCAAAGACTCGATTTATTTTTTGTGAAGAAAGGACTTTATGTCAATTCTAGATAACAAATATAACTATTCCTATCTATATATATATTTGCAGAACTTTTGTAAGATTAAGGAATGAGAGAAATTCTTCTTAACTGAAAGAAAAATCATACATTTTGTTGACACCGATATATTGATGGAAACAGTTAGGAAGAGTGTAAACTTAGTATAATAGCATAATTATCTAAATACCATTATAAAGTGACAAAAAATGACTTCATATATAAAACATTTTAAAGAAAAGGGTACTGCAAATTGTCGTACTTAATATAGACCCCATTTATAATCCTGTCGTTCTATGAAAAAATGAAATTAAACTAAATAAAAATAATAATCTCTTGTAAAATTTATATTTCGTCAGTGAAGTTAACTCAATGAGATGAACTCGATATATAAAGTATAAAAGCCGAACTGTGATACAGTAGCCTTTAAAATTCTTAAAATCATAGAAAACAAATTCAAAGAAAATAAAAGAATAGGAAGGTCAGAAGCTCCCATTTTAATCGAACTTATTTTTTTCTTAAGTATTTAGATGTTTTAAAAAATACAAAATTTAATAGAATGTCATTTACTACTCAGCGTCACTTTATACACCCCGTGTTAAAAAAATAGACAAATCTAATACATTTTCAACTGAAAACTGCAGCATTTGTTGGAAACTATTTTATGTACACGAAGTCCATGAAGAAAAATATTTTCAAATTCAAGAGCATTAAATAAATTTCCCTTATTCAAGTCAGAAGCGAATCTGTTTAGATAAATTCCTAAAGAAAAACAAGGCATGCTTGGAGATTTTACCAACAGTTAACTTTATTCTCCCTAAACTCTGGTGTTTAAATTGGATTGAACGTTGTCAGCAAATATCAAATGTTCCAACTTCATTTCACATAAAACTGTCAAATGCTAGTTGTATTTTTTGTTTGGTGAGGAATGAACTTTATGTCAATCCTAGATAACAAATAAAACCATTTCTATATATATTTTTTATTTTTTAGGTTTTTTTCAGACTTTTTGTAAGTTTCATGTATGGGAATAATTTTGCTCAACTGAAAACTGTATTTTTCTAGTGCAATTTTTGCATCTTTTAGAAGGTCTTTTCGGATAAAAGTGATTTTGCAAATGAGTTAGGAAGTAACGAATGTGGATAAGAGAATATTCAGATAAGCGATAAAAAAATTCTTCTTAAGTCGTCTGTTAATCGTCAAACCAGGATATTTTTTTTTTACAGTAGAAATATCACTCAGCATTTCGCAATATTTCCGTTTTTTTTTTTTTTTTTTTTTTTTTTTTTTTTTTTTTTTGTGTGTGTGTGTGTAAAAAAGTTAAAATCAATCCCACAAAGTAGTAAAAATGTTTATACATCTCGTCCTTTATTGTTTTTATCTGTCAAGGATAATCATCTCAAATTCACATACGCTATTTATAACATACTTACGAAATCAATTTCGTAGGGGGACATTCATGTAAAACTGTATATGTTGTAATGGCGACGGATTCATTCTTTTTTCTATAGTGTCGTGTAAGTCCTTTTTTCATGCAATAATATAGGTTAATTAAAATAGAGAGAAACACTTTTTATACATAGTTTACTCATACTCAAAAATAATTTTTATGTGTAGGAATTTAAAAACGTACTTAAAATAAAGAAAAAAAGACTTAACCTAAAAGGAATATTAAAAAAGCCGTTAAAAACTATTTAATAATAAACAAGTAATTTAATTTCCTTCAAAAAAAAAAAACCGTTAATTTATTTTTAAAGTAGAGTTCAACAAAAATATCATTGTTTTCAAATTTTGTACATAACCCGTAGTATCATGTATATTAACATTTGTTACTCAATTAACTGGTTAAATATCATGAACAATCTTTTAGGATGATATAAAATTTCATGTAAAAAAATATCTGCATTTACCACGAATTATATAATTATAATGTGGATACACATTTATTAAAGGACTTGAACTATTCACTGTGTTGCCATGAAATTGTGCACAGATGTGAATTACAATAGGAGAAATAATATAGCAACATAACAATATATAAAAGATTTAAGTTGTGAATTAAGGAACAAGGTATATCAAAAAGTGTTAAATCATGAAACAGAGATAAAGAATTTATCTCTGGAAAAGCCTGTCTAATATGGAGTGTTACCACCGTGCATTGCTATACAAACCTCACAACGAGCTCTCATACTGTTTATCAGGGTGTCAATAAATGCTTGTGGTAACAAAACCCATTCTTCCAAAAGCGCGACTTTTAACACCTGGCGGATCCTGGAAGGTGGGGTACACTGTACAATGACTCTTCCTAGACCATCCCAAACATGTTCAATAGGATTGAAGTCTGGAGATCTCGAGGGACATTTCATACGGTGAATATCCTCTTCTTCAAGAAAAACATCCACAAGGTGAGCTCTGTGTGGCTTCGCATTATCGTCCATAAACATGAAGTCCGGTCCTAAAGCATCCCAGAACAACCTCACATATGCTTCAAAGACCTCAACCCATAGCGTTGACAGTACCCGCATCTAAGACGTGCAGTGGTGTACGACTGCCCAACATTGTGCCCCTCCTGACAAGGATTTTTTGCCACCAAATCTGCCGGTTTCGTTTACATAGGAGGGATGATAGCGAGCTCCATGTTCTCTCCAGATGAATATTCGACAAGAACCACTCTGCAAGGTGAATCTCGACTAATCCTTGAAAAGAACACGTCCCCATTCTTGTTGTGGTCAAGACTGATGTCTTCGACCCACAACAGCCAGGCTGTATTCTGGGATTCAGTGAAAGGGACACACATGACTGAAAGCTGAGAGTTAGGGATGAGGTCATTGAAACCTATGTGAGGTTGTTCCGGGGTACTGTAGGCCTGTACTTCATGCTTATGGACGGTAATGCGAATGTCAAACAGAGCTCACATTGTTGAAGATTTTCATGAAGAAGAGGATATTCGTCGTATGAAATTTCCCTCGAGATCCCCGGACCTCAATCCTATTGAACATGTTTGGGATGGTCTAGGAAGAGCCATTGTACAGCGTTCCCCACCTGCCAGGGCCCTCCAGTAGTAATATACCTCTGTGACAAATTTAGCGGCAACACAGTGAATATATCATCGGTTTTCACAGATTTTATTTTTTTACCCTATTTTTGGACATGAATGTGGCTCATATCTAGTTTAAAGTTAATTAGAGCTTCTTTTCCTTTGTTAAAAATATGTTTAACAGCAATCTGTTGCACAAAAATTGGATTTATGATTTATTTTTTGAATTTCACAATAAATACTTACATATTTCATATAACTAAAATATAAGAAAAATGAAGTTATATACATATGTTGCGTTATTGCAACATCGGATTATATTTCTAGTTGGAATGAAGTAACTGACTGCCACGATATCAGTAGTGGATCGCGTCCAGCACTAATAAACTAGTATAAGTAGTCAGAACAAGTAAATTCAATCCTGTTGTACTAGTATAACGAAGATGGGAATACTGCCGCGTTAAAGACTACGACATTGACGTTATATTTAGATAAAACTTAAAGTCAGCTCAGCATTTTAATAAAACATCATTCGCGGCGCAGTTTCCACCAAGAATATTAGCCATTGCTTCATAATAATAATTTAGGGAGTAAGCAAGTTGTAGATAATCGAATACGTGGACGGTGACCAGAGTGGGTCCTTGAAAAATGGAAATACGACTAGAATCTGCTGAAACACAGCGAGCATCGGCTTTTTGTGCGTCAAGTGTAGGAATACAAATATGACGTAGATCGCGCTCTCAACCAATTAAGAATTTTAAGAATACCACGCCATGAAAATAGTGCTGACAAAGCGAGTGGATGAATTTGAAGGTAAAAAGGATAACCCCGGAATACGCACCGGAAAATAAAATGAAAGCTAAAAGAGCATTCTAAAAGAAAAAAAGAGTGGAATGGAACATTTAATTTATGAATACTAAAAGCGTAATATTTAAGTAATTTAGACAAGTGAGACATTAAATTAAAGTGAATTTAACAGAGTTAACGATAGAGGTTATTTAAGAATAATGATTTAGTGAATATAAAGTAGTAATTTAGAATAAGATAAGGAAATCGCGGAATTAGATCTAGTAATGTAACGTATACACACACACACACACACGCACACACACACACACATACATACATATATATATATATATATAACTTTTGATGGACACCAGAACCTCCGTAATTCTGCGGAAATATCTTCCAAACTGATATATAAAATCAAGGGGTAGAAAATTTCAGTCAAGTTCGTTAGTGCGATAAATCGGAACAATGGGGTGGAAATAGGGATGTGTTTTGTGAGCAACGAAAAAACCCCTGTATCTTCTTAATTTTTATACATATCAAATCAGTTTAAACTTATTATTACGTCAAGTAAAAGGGCCAAAAATTTATGTATAACAGATTTCTGATAAAATTAAAAATGAGATCAAGGGGAGCAAAAAATAGGGTTTTAATGAGAAAAAAATTCAGAACTTCGTCAATTCTTAAGATATGAAATTCACTTAAACTTATTATAAATCTTCTTAATATTCTCTACAACTTTTATGCAGACAAGTTTTTGATAGGACCAACTGTTACTGGGAAAATGGGTGGAGTGTGTGTGTGTGTGTGGGGGGGGGGGGTTGAAGAAGAAAAAATTTCATAACTTCGTCAATTCACAAGATATCCAATCCGCTTATTTATTGCACATCTTCTCAATATTATTTACAACTTTCGTATTGACAAGTTTTTGATAGGATAAACTCTGAGCATTTCTAACATTGAAAGAAAGCTTTAGGAAATTGTAATATGCAGGATGGAATAGAATATGTTGTGACGTAATTTAATGTCTGAGTGGGTGTAGTTATAGTTATAAAGCAGGATCAACACATGGGTGAGCCACAATACCTACACAATGAGACATCCCTCAGGGCCATTAGAGGCAAAATGCGGAAACTAGAAACTTAAAAGAAAAAAAAAAACGATTAAACAGTTGCACCTTGTCAACGTATCAGGAATATCTAAATGAAAGGGAAACTTTGCTAAAAGGTCTAAAAATATATAACATCTTTCGAGTTACAGCGGTACCGGAAAACATTCTTTTACCTCCAGAAAAAAGTAGATGTTCAAGATTTAAGAAAGCATTTCTGAACAAAGGTCTCTGTAACTGCCCGTAAGTTTCAAAAACGTTATAAATCGTTTTACAAATCAGTGTTCTCAACGAAGTATTAACAAGAAATAACTGTTTTTCGGATGATATATATTTTCAAATGACAATTTTTATGTTCTGTAAACATATTCAACATACAAACATGCTAAATTAACAAAGAAAAAGTGAACATTATTTTGTAACTCTTGAGAATGCAATTTCTGTTAAGTAGCTCAAAATATTTTCTTGAGAATTGCATTCAATATTTATTCAAAGCAAAACGTAATTGTTCACTTAAAAATAAAAAAGAATAATAATTGAGTGACCAGCATTTAAATCTCAATTTCTTCACATCAATTTGCATGGCATTTAGGTGAAATGCATATTTGTATTATGGTATCATAGCAGCGGATCCTTAATACATATTATTAATAAAATCTCTGTGAAGTAGATATAATTAAATAATTTAATAAAAATTCACCTTATTCACAAAATTCATCAATCTGTGTAAAAGTAGACGTGAAATATTTTGCAAGCGATCTAGAAACTTTGAAAGCGAATATGATAACTTAGAAATGCAAATACTGAATTTGTAAAAATTGCGGGCTCCTAAAACTATTTTATCGCATTAAAGCAAGCTTTGTTGCGACAAAAGACAACTGAACAGCACAAGTGATAAAGGTGCTAAATGGGGCAATCATCATTTTGAGAAAATGAGCAGTAAATATTGATAATCGCCAAATATCGATTAGCTTTTATTATCAAATGCCTCCTTTATCAATTAAAATCCCTGTGAGTATTAGGTTCTTTCAAATAATAATTTTACAGATGGTAGAGGGTCATTGATAAACCACTTGTTGAGGCCCTAGTTAAATCATATGATTAAATCATTTTTTTTTCTTTTTTTTTTTGTCACAGACCGCTATCATTATCTGAGGTCTTAAATTGTTTTCTTTAAATGCTAATATATTTATTTAAAAATCGTTCTGGAAAGGGAAAATAAAATGCATAAAATCTCAATTTTCAAAATTACGTTCTTTAAGAGATCTCGAGATTCTAAAAGTGGGAAAAAAAAGCCATTTTAAATATTTAATATCTTAAAATGTATATGATTTTAAACCACCATATTTATTGAGATGAAAGATATAAGTACTTCCTTTCATTTCATGCATTTAAAAAATTGCAAACTGCAGAATTAGTATTTATAGAGGGCTCCAAACTGTCAAACATTTGTCGAGCAGAAAATTGGTATAACAACTTACGCGCAAGATTACAAAATAAATTTTGCAACTAGAATGAAAAATTCTATGCCTAATTAAACTTCAGATTATAGTTATTACACTGAACCTAAATAAATAGTATTTAAAGCATTTTTATAATTTTAATACGAAGTTGTACTTAGCTACTACAAAATTTTGAAAATTTCAACATTATAATCACCTAAAATAGGGATGCACAACCTGTGGCCCGCGAATTTCGAAAATTTATAACAGGGCGAAAACGCAATTTTTGTCCATATGTTGCTGGAAAAAAAGCGGTAATTTTGTCAATTTCTCGCTGAAAAACATAGCAAATTTCGTTTATCGGATCCGGAAAAATCGCGAGTTTCGTCAGTTTATCGCAAATTTCGTCAAATTGCCGCGGGAAAAAGTTGATCGAGTGCGGAAAAATCGCGAATTTTCATGAGGTGCTCAAAAATTCCAAATTTCGTTGATAAGATTCGGAAAAATAACGAGTTTCGTCATTTTATCACGAGAAAAAATCGCGAATTTCGTCAATTTTCCGCGGGAAAAAATTTACAAATTCGTCAGTCAGTTAAGAATCACAAATTTAGTTGATCGGGTTCGGAAAAATCGCGAATTTTCTCGATCATGTGTGAAAAAAATCTCAAATTCGTTGATCGTGTGCGAAAAAATCGCGAGTTTCGTCAGTTTATCGCGGGGAAAATTACAAATTTCGTCATAGTCAGTTAAGAATCGCGAATTTCGGTGATCGGGTGCGCAAAAATCTCGAATTTCGTTGATCGAGTACGGAAATTCCCGAATTTTACTTATTTGGTGCGGAAAAGTCTCAAATTTCGCTAATTCGGGCACAGAAAAATCACGAATTTTGTCGATGAGGCTCGGAAAATTGCAAATTTCGCTGATTAGCCGCGGAAAAATCGCGAATTTCGTCCGTCAGTTAAGAATCACGAATTTCGTTCATCGGGCGAAAAAATCGCGAAAATTTTCCAATCAGACGCGGAAGAAACTCAGATTTCGGTGATCGGCTGCGGAAAAGTCGCATGTTTCGTCAATTTATCGCGAGAAAAATCGCGAATTTTGTCACTCTTTCGCGGTAAAAACAATCACGTATTTCGACAACTGATGTAAACTTTTTGTCAATTGATCACAAAAATATCTCAAAATTCTTCAATTGCTCGTAGAAAAAAAATTGTGAATTTTGCCAGAATTTTCCATTTATCAAGAAAGAAACGGTTAGTCTTCATAAAGTGTTGTATGGTCATAGATGGATATGAATACAGATGTGAAGAAGCCCTGCATACAATTACTTATTTCTATTTGTTTATTTTTTATATACAAAAATTCATTTTTCTTAAGAATAATGGAGTTATTACACCCCCCCACCACCACCCAACCTCCCGATATAGAATCCTGTCTGTGTTACTGATGTGGCCCTCGACAACCCAAACATTTTTGTAAGTGGCCCTTCTCTCAAAAAGGTTGTGCACCCCTAACCTAAAACGATGTTTATTTTGATACTAAAAATGAAATTTTTAGGCTCAGATTATACAGACTAATACTATATTTATTGAGATGAAAGATATAAGTACTTCCTTTCATTTCATGCATTTAAAAAATTGCAAACTGCAGAATTAGTATTTATAGAGGGCTCCAAACTGTCAAACCATTTGTCGAGCAGAAAATTGGTATAACAACTTACGCGCAAGATTACAAAAATAAATTTTGCAACTAGAATGAAACATTTTCTGCCTAATTAAACTTCAGATTCTAGTAATTACACCGAACCTAAATAAATATGTATTTAAAGCATTTTTATAATTTCAATACGAAGTTGTTAATAATATACTAATATATGTTAATATATAGCTAATATAAAGTTTTGAAACCTTCAACAGTATAATCACCTAAAACAATGTTTATTTCAAAACTAAAAATGAAATTTTATGCTCAGTTTATACAGATTAACATCCAACATTTGTTTTAAAATTTTCATGAAAAACGTTTTGAGATATCCCTCGCGTTATGCCCAAAAACGTCCATTTTAGTAAAATGACATCAAAGTTTCAGAAACTCCGCTTCAGCTATTGAGCGGGTATAATTCTAAAAGCGATAACTTCTTTTGTAATAGGAATTTCAAGAAAACAATTATATCAAAATGTTCAGAAAAGATAGAAGATTAACGTCTAAAAAATTTTTTTTGAAAATTTTGAAGCTTTAAAAGTCCTATCACTTTTAAAAAATCGCTTCCTGGTGATAATCGCGAACTTCAATTTTGTTTCACACCCTCCCACAATGAAGAACACTCTTTTTTCATTAAATACGGTAAACCTGATAATATATTCGATTATAAAACAATAGGTTATATAATATCAAACTAATTCACTATGGCAATACAATGTTTATCCGTTATTTAATGCAAGAGTCTTAATCAAATTTAGCCTCGATTGCAACGGAATTTAGCAGAGATTAAAATCCGAAATAAGTAATTGATTCGTTAAGACATAAAGGTATGTGTTTTTCATGATTAAAATGAAAATCAAATTTATTGATTTGTGCTTATTTTTCAGAGAACAACTTAATTTTTTTTCTTTTATTTCTAAACCTATACCCAGGACTTCAAACTTTGTTCAAATCTGGTACCAAGCAAAAAATTTCTTGTCACCAGTAAAAAAAATATTTACAACCCCACTCTCCCATCATTTATTTTTAAAAATCACAAATGTGTTTTATGAATTAATTAAACCTTTAAGAGGCAAGGACTTGTATTAGTAAAATTTTGAAATTATTGAATTACACCAGTATTTATACGAAAATTTATATATAAACGAGCGAAAGTATACGTTTCGCGTACTTAATAAAAGTGAAATTTTCATCGAAAAATTCTCATGCCACAGTGGCAATTAGGGATTAAAATTAGGTGATGCCATAACTGCATCACCGCTGCTCAACGGGTTAAGGGAAAACTATCAAACACAATTTAGAATTATTATTTATATACACTGAGAAAAAAATATGGTTCTGGCATCTAGAATCTAAATTGTGGCTCTAGAAAGAATAGTTCCATGTCATCCCTATAAATTCTATTTCCCTTTTCTAGAGAATTCTAGAGTCTCCTACTAGAATTCAAGAGCGTTTGCCTATATTCTCGTCGTCAAACTTATTTAAAAATCTCTGCAAATAGATGGGAATACAAGGGGTTAGTTTTAGTAGCTCTAAGTGTAATTTAGGAAACCATTCCAGAAATCAAGCGATAATTTCTCGCTACTGAAACGATTCATTATCGTTTCGTCGCCTAGAAAACAAGACTAGAAATTCTAGATCATTTCGTCTATTCACCTTAATTGTTTACCCTATTCGCATAGCTCGAAAATCTACATTTCTAGTTTAGATATTCAGAAAATGACTACCTATTCATTCTAGGTGAAGACGTTTTTTTTTTTCAGTGTAGTTTAAAATGGTACTCAGTTTAGAAAGGTAACCTAAACGAGGTTTTCTAATGAAACTTATCAGAAATAAATATCTCTGAAAAATATTTTAAATCGTGCATTAACCGGTATATTTCGGAAATGCTGATTGCCTAATGCTTCAAATGTGTGGATAGTTTAGTGCGACAAAATATATATTTGGTAATTGAAGCATCTATGAAATATTGAAACAGGAAAAGAAATTTTGCTTATTTTCCTGTCGAAGCTTGTCAAATAATTCACATTTTATTATTTTGAAATTTGCATATGATGAACGTGCTTTTTCCAACTTAAAAATGAAAGTTAAAAATATTTTTATTTTAACAAAATTTTTAAGTTTATTGCTTAATATGTTGTAACTTTTCAACATCTAATGACACATCTTATGATCATTTTATTTTAATAATGTGACTAAGAGACAAAGGTAGTAATGTGACAAAGGTAGATACAAGAGAATCAACAAAAATAAGAGAAAGAATTAAAAAAAGATAAAGTAAGTAAGGGCAAGTTTGTAGGCAAGTAATTGCCGTAAGCATATTGGTAGTAAAAAAATAAGTTTTTTTAGATACATAAGCCTGATCGAATAATAAAAATCTTTACGTGCTTATAAAATAATTCTCAAAATGAGAAATATCAAAACTTATTACACAGGCAAAATAACAGAAGAATTACTATGCCATATGATATTTTTAATATCGTCACCAGCGGGTATTACGTAATCGGAATCAGCATCCGGCTGGAGAAAAAAAGGATTATTTTTATTCAACAATCAACGATAAGAAACTCAAGATAAATAAAACCCCACAATAAGACTCATCATTCTGAAGTGCAGAATGTTTTTTTTTCAATTTATTTCTGAGGATAATTGAAAAAATATAATTGTAAAATATTCCTGAGTAAATAATATAGTCACATAGTTATAAATTCTCTTTTACACATTCCTCCCACCAAACTTTTATAAAAAAACTGGAAACTATCTCTCTCACTAAAAACACTGTCAAACAACATAGTACTAGACACTTGTCTCCACAGGAAGATGGCGACGGCAAATTGCTCAATGTGACACCATGGTGCAACGAAAATATTGCACGATACTGTTTCACAAATGTGGTATGATAATAAAGGCACTAAGCATTATAAAAACACGCATGTTTTTAAAAACACGCATGTTATTCTTTAGGTTTATTCAAATTCTTTCTTTTTTTTAAATTTCATATAAGTTTTATAAATTTATAGGAAATGAAGCATTTATAAATCATTTATATGTTATTATTCTTTGTAAGGAATGTGATAGACTAATCCGTTTTAATTCTGAACATCAAAATTTAATTGTTTTTTTCATTGCATTCACTTTTAGATTCCAGAAAGACTGGATTAACAGTATTTCTCATTGTTGTGTTGAAAACTTCCCATCTGCCTACATTCTAATACCGTGACATGCTAGATTGTTAGAACGAAAGCCAATGACATTTTCTGTGCATAAAATGGAAAATGCCTCTTAAGTTTGGAGGTTCTACTGAAAATACGACTGAAGAAGTATATCACCGCTCGCAAACGTACGAGTATGACACCTTTATGCTCATTTCTTGGATCAATTAAATATATATATACATCAGAAAATCCAAAATTCCGTATATTATTAAAATTGTTCTATAAAAAACTTGACTTCGCAATTTATTCTGTAACCTTAGTTACTAAATGTTTCCTGTATATTATAATATGAGCAAAATGTGTGTGTGCGTGTGTAAATTATATCTTGAAACCGACTCTAATTATTTTGACTAAATTTTGTATTTTACTATTTTTAGGCACGCAAAGACCATTGGGCTACGTCACATGTTCTATAAAATTCGATTAGTGGATCATTTTGGGTCATAATGGGTCAGGGTCAAGCTAATTATATCTAAAAAACGGCTCAATCGATTTTAAATAAATTCTATATCCAACCGTTTGTGGGCACGAGAAGACTATTGGACTAGGTCACATATTAGAGAAAATTCGATTAGTGTGTTCTTTTTGGATCACTGTGTGTCAAGCTAATTGTATCTAGAAAACGACTCTAACGATTTTGACAAAATTTTGTATTCTGTCGTTTTGGATTACGAGAAGATCAATGGGCTAAATCACATATTGGAGAAAGTACGATTAGTGAGTCATTTTTTGGTCACTGTGGCTCAAGCAAAGTTCATCTAGAAAATTTTCTATTCTATCGTTTTCAGATACGAAAACACCATTTGTCTAGGCCGCATGTTCAAGAAAATTCAATTATCTGGTCATTTTGGGTAACAATGGGTCAGGGTAAAGCTAACTGAATCTAAAAAACGGCTATAAGTATTTTGACAAAATTTTGTATTAACCGTTTTCGTGCAGAGAAGATCATTTGGTTAGACCACATGTTCGAGAAATTTCGATTAATGTGTCATTTTAAGGTCGCTATGGGTCAAGCTAAATTTATATAAAAAACTGCTCTTTCATTTTTGACTAAATTTTGTATTCTATCGTTTTGGTTCTTGAAAAGACCACTGGGCTGAGTCACATGTTCGAGAAAATTAGATTAGTGGGTTACTGTGGGTCAATTTTATCTAGAAAATGACTTAAACGATTTTGACTAAATTTCGTATCCTATCGTTTTTGATTACCAGAAGACCATTAAGCTGAGTCACATGTTTGCACAGATTTCAATAGTGGGTCATTTTGGGTCACAATGGGTCAGGGTCAAGTTAATTGTATCCAAAAAGACTTCTTAACTGATTTTGACAATATTTTGTATTAAACCGTTTCCGGGCACGAAACGATCAATGGCTAGGTCACATGTTCGCGAAATTTCGATTAGTGGGTCATTTTTGGGTCATTCTGATGAAGCTAATTTTATCTAGAAAACGGCTCTAACGATTTTGGTTAAATTTCGTATTTTGTCGTTTTCAGGCTCCAGAAGACCATTGGGTTAGGTCACATGTTCGAGAAAATTTGATTACTGGGTCATTTTGAGTCACTATGGGGTCAAGCTAATTGTATCTTAAAAAAGGGCTCGAACGATATTGACGAAATTTTGCATTATATCGTTTTCGATCTTGAGAAGATAACTGGGGTGTGTCACATGTTCGAGAAAATTAGATTAGTGGGTCTTTTGGGGTCACTGTGGGTCAAGCTAATTTTATCTATAAAACGGCTGAAACGATTTTGACTACATTTTGTGTCCTACCATTTTCTATTACCAGAAGTCCTTTAGCTCAGTCACATGTTAGCAGATTTGAACAGTGGGTCATTTTAGGTCAGTACGGGTCAGGCTCACGAAGTGGCGAAGTTGGCGATATTTGGCGGAAAATTCGACTTTTAAGATTACGAATGCCAAAACACATACTTGGCGCCAAATGAAAGACTGTTACCAAATTTGTTTATATTTAGCGAAAAAAATAATCTTTCAGACTGTGAAAGAATTCTTAATAAGAAATTCTTAATCAGATTCGAAATAATTTAGAAATTCTTGATTAGATTCGAGACACATGATTAAACCAATCAGAGTGGAGCTCAAAATGCAATTTGGATTGATGTTCTTTTGTTGCAAATATGTAAATAATGTAAAATTTAGAAACATGTACGTACATAGCTTTCCTATTGATTGTTTTTTTAAGCAATACTGTTATAAAATAACATACTTTATAGCAATAATATAGAGAGAATGATACAATGAGAATATTATATCGTGTTGAATACAAAGATAATTTTGATCGATCATAGCTCGGTCCTCCCGGCTTGTTATGCCATTAATATGCAATTTATTTCCGCATTTAAATCTCTTTTTATTTTAAATTCAGTAAATTCCAAATTTATATCCCTTCAAATAATGTCGAGAATCACTTTGTATTTTATATCTTCAAAAAAACTTTTTTATTTCCAAAATCTTAAAGCCGAATTCTTTCTATTGAAAATACAGGGTGTCCAGCGAATAAGACCCTGATTTCAAAATTAAATGTCTCAAAAACAAAGATAAATAGAATTCTGCGGTAAACGGTTTGTTCATTAGCTAAGCTGTAAAAATGTTATAGAGAAGTTTCAAAATTTATTTGCAAAAACCATTAACAGATGGCACTATAATCGCAATATTTGTAAACTGCTTCGAAATCCAGAGCACTGGCGTCTCATTCCTAGATGGCTCCCTACGTAAAAAGGAATATTGGGAAAGTCCAATTTTTCATTGGGGCAATGTGCAGAAGTGGAGACATCTGGTCACAGAATTATTGCATCAGCTTTAATTTTAGAAAATTTCAATTAATAGAATTTTCAATAAAAAGTTTAGAAATCGTTATAAGGATTTTTTTAAATATTTTATTAAATTCCATCTTTAATGCCATATAGTTATTTAAATCAAAATGCATATATTTAGAAAAATAATTTTGTACTTTCTATTTATTTTTTATATTTTTAAATCACGGCATAATATTTTGGTATTATTGTTTATACCTGAATTATTATAAATAAAGAGTAATTTTCCGCTTTTAATTTATTTTTAAATCACGGCATAATACTATGGTTTTAGCACAAGACATATATTTCTTTTCTTTTTAAACAAAGTTTTAGAGACAGAATTATGCATTAAATTATTTCTTTTTTAAAAGGAATTGGTGATAAGTCATATTATCAACGTCAAAGCAAAAGTATTTTGGATGCTGCATTCCTTTCGAACACTTCGGATCCTATGGCTCGGAGCTGCACCATATTTCTGTGCTCACTGATAAAAAAAATGAAGACGAGTTTCTAAAATTAAAATTATTTTTTTTAACTTAATTAAGTTTTTAAAAATAGAAACTTTGTATTTTTTCATTCAAACTATTCTTTACAATAAAAAAAAATGATTTATGAAACATTATTCTAAATGCTCAATGATTTTTAAAAAAGGGGTTTCTTTTAGCTTAATTAAATTTAAAAATCAAAAACTTTGGATTTTTTTATTCAAATTTTTTTCACAGTTTAAATAAATATTAAAAAGTAAAGATTTCCATTTTTTTCAAACCCTCCTCTACTTGGATTCGATTCCATGATCTACCAATTAGGAGAGAAAAGACATACCACAGAGATATTGGTATCCGGACCGAAGTAGCTTATAACAAAATTTGAAACAAATCTCAATTCTGTCAACACATGGCTCCGCTTCTGCACATTACCCATATAAAAAAAAAATTTTAAGTTCTTATATAATGATTGCTAAACTTTTTATTGAAAATTCTATTAATTGAAATTCTCTAAAATTGAAATATTGATGCAATAATTTTGTGACCAGTTGCCTCCACTTCTGCACATCACCCCAACGAAAAAGCGGTCTTTCCCAATTTTCTTTCTTCCATAGGAAGCCATCTAGGAATGAGACGCTAGGGCTCTCGACTTCAAAACATAATTTATAGGCATTGCGATTACAGCGCCATCTGTTAGCGGTTTTGGCAACTAATTTTTGAAACTTTTGTACAACATTTTTACAGCTTAGCTAATAAACAAACCGTTTACCACATAATTCTATTGATCTTTGTTTTTGAGATATTTAATTTTAAAATCAGGGTCTTATTCGCTGGACACCCTGTATTTATCCTTTTTATTCCATTTTTTCCCTTTTTTTAGGTAGATTTCGTGTGAAATACTACCTATTACATTCTCACCTATGTTGGAATTTTGGAAAACTTTTTGCAGATCTATAGCGATCTTCACCCCTAAAACCCAAAACCACACCCGAGTAAAAAAAAATTATATATCTATCTCTCACTCTCTCTCTCTGTCTCTCTCTCTCTCTCTCTCTATACATACATATATATATATATATATATCAGTTTTTTATGAACACATTAATTTATTCTACACAAATCTTTTCCAAACTCATACATAAAATCGAGGGGCGTAAAATCTGGGTCAAATTCGTTAATGGGCAAAATTGGACCAAATGGATGGAAATAGAGAGGGATTTTGTAAAAAACGAAGAAACACCATAACTTTTTAATTATAATACATACCGACTCTGTTCAAAGTTATTATTACTTATAAAAAAGGTGCCAAAAATGTATGTATGACAGATTTTTGATAAAATTAAAAAATGGCTCAAGGGAGAAAAAATAGGGTTTTGGGGAGAAAAAAAATCTTCGTCAATTCTCAAGATATCAAATCCAATTAAATTTATTATAACTTTCCTTAATAATATCTATAACTTTTATATTGACATGTTTTTGATAGGACCAATTCTTACCGCAAAACAAAAACGAAAACTAAAGGGGGGGGGGGGGTTGAAGAAGAAAAAAATCTATAACTTCATCAATTCACAAGATATCATATCCGCATGAATTTATTCTGTATTTTCTTCATACTATTTACAGCTTTTATGGTGACAAGTTTTTGATAGGACCAATTCTTACAGTTTTTTGTTTCTACCAGGTGAAGGACTTCTGTTGGGAGTAATTTTTCTGTTGGAAGTAATTTGAAAAATATTTCATTTCATTTTGTTTCTTTTCTTGCAGATAAGGTTTGAGGCCTGTTTGTCTTGAATTCATGTTTATTTTAGTTTATTATATGGAATTTTATTTAATTTATACATCATTGGTTTTATTTTTTGTATATAATTTTTAAAATACTGACTTTATATTCGAACGTTCTGTTTGCTTGCTAAATTGATTTATATTTAATTCTAAGTTACATTTAAAATTGCTTTTTTAAAAAGTTAAGTTTTATTATTGTTTATGAAGGTAGGACGGACCTATGTTTCGAAATTTACAAGATTTTTCTACTGGAGGGGGGGGGGGTAAGTCAGTATTGAATTCTGACACTTCTCTATGGGAGGTATTTATGTGACTACGAGGGGCCATTATAGAGTTCTGTGGTGGGGGAATTGCACCATTGAAAACACAAAATCTCAAATCTTTCGCAGTTGACATCTAATTCCTCGAGGTGAAATGTCCTTCCCAACCTCCTGAGTTCAACACTGCATGCAGTTGGTTCTTTTTGTCCCCCTCTGAAGAGAAACAGATAGTTTTTTGCCTAGATATTTCAATGTTTAACTGTTTTAAGAGTTCAAAGTTAATTGTTGAATTTTTTTTTAATATACAGCTTATTTCGATATTTATAATGTGTTATAATTTTCATATTTTGATGATGATTATACTCGTACATTGTCTTGTTTTTATTTTTTAAAAAGCGTGTTTTCATAATTCTTAAATGAACGTAAGGAAAATAAGGAAGTAATTTTTCTCAAAAGAATTTTTCGCAGTCTTATTTTATTTTTCAAAATTCTCAATACGTTAAAATAATAATTTTCATACATACTAAAATAAACCTTTTTTCACTTCTGTTTTTTTTTTTAAGACTACAATTAATGATAAACAATCACGTAATTTTAACACATAACGATAAACACGTAATTTTTTAATAAAAATTCAGTTTTGTGCCACTGTTTTTCTAAAAAAAGAAAACTGTCAATTGGATTAAAAAGTGGACACACAATTTTATTATTAACAATTTTTAAACTATAAAAATTACAAAAATAAAGGGTAAGCTATTTCATAAATTGGAACGCATGGACAATTATTTTTTTAAATCAACTAATAGCTTTTTTTTTTTTTTTTTTTTTTTTTTTTTTTTTTTTTTTTTTATCACTACGTCGATTTTTTACCAAATATCAGTTGAATCCGTAGTGCATAAACACTTGTTTGAAGATTTTTTGTTCTTGAAAAAGGATAAATAATGAAACAATTTTTAAATTCCACTGTCTACTTGATTCACCAAGATGCAAATTTAACGCATGGCAACATAATTTAATTTATAGAAAGTTTTAAAAAATTCACCGGTATGTGCATTTCTGAAAGCATATCCTTATATTTAGAAATAAGGATTTTCCTTTTTAAAATTTTTAGTTTTTTTTTTTTTTTTTTTTTTTTTCGTTACAATGCATCGCACTTTTGTGTTTGAGAATATTGTCGCATTGAATGCGGGAGTTTTATTTTATAAAGAATCTTTTTTAAATGAAAATCATTATGTAGAAAAACAAACTCTATACATTATTTTTAAATGTTTTTTGTAATTTTCTTCACGTTTTAGCTAACGACAAACCTTTTTTTTTTTTTTTTTTTTAATTGTGACGTTGTATAATAATATGTGCTTCGCAAAAAAAAATAATAATAAAAGCATGCATTATACTGATGATTAATTCTATTCAAAGGTTATTAATGCGAACCAAATCTCATTAAAATAACTCTACTCATAAAGAAATAAAATCACATTCATCAAGTTTCAAGTTAAAATGAATGATGAAAGAAGATAAGGGCCATAAGAATTTTCGCTTTATAATTAACAGGATGATTTTTTTTATTACTTGAGGGGGAAATATTCAATATTAATATGGATTCACTAAAGTTTATAACGTTAATCTTTATAAATACTAAATTTCAAGTAAGATATCACATTTTCAAAATAGGTTAAATATAAATTACTAAAATTATATTCTGCGAATTATGTGATTTTTGATGCAAAACGCTATTAGTCGAAATTATAATTTTCTGTTAAAATTTGATTTTTAATACAGGGGCTGGTGAAACAAAACTGATATCATTTTGAAGAACTTAACATAATAGTTTAGCTGTTTGAAATGAAATAAATGCTTTACTAGAAAAAAAACCCATTAAATTATTTCACCCCAAATCTATGTGTATGTTCTTATTATTACCATGTTCTACCGTGAATGAAACTCTACCTCGTAATCTGATTGGTCATTGCTCTTGGCAGTATTACAAAACAGCCGATATTTCGATATTTCCAAAATCGAATTCGAAAGACTATTACTTCATTTTACAGATTGTTCCCCAAAGCAACGGCTATCCTAATGCAGTTTTCGGACTGTTTGGGTTCTTGCTTTTCTGGGAATATATGTTTGTGATATTATAATAATAAATATCCTGCTGGTGACAACATAGCGTTAGAAAAAGAAAAAAATAATTGTTTTGTGTACATATGAAAATGTATCCGTTTGGGTTCAAGGATCCTTATGGCAGAAAAGAAGAATTATTTGCTATATTTAAAGCCTACTTTTCTTATTAAACAAATATATCCGAAAAATTCTTTGATAGTTCTTCAGTCCAAAATTAAACATTTGAATTAATAACAATGACTAAAATAGTAGGGTGAGTCGGAAAATAAATTTCCCCTGGCAACTGTGGACAGAGGTGTGCATGAATGACAAAAAATGTAATGAAACATTAACCCTCCGAGTGTCTTGCAAAAGGGTAAAATTGTAATGTTGTTTTCTTTGCATTTTGTTTTAAATGCTAAGAAAATATGATTCTTTCAACATTATAAAAAAAACTCAATTACAAATATGAATGTAATCCTTGAGAGTATTAATCATTCTGCAATGTATTTAAAATTAATTAAATCTATAGAATTATATTATCTTAAATATTGCTTGTATTGCTGTGAAACCTGGAGCTTAGTGAACGGAATATTACGCCCCAAACACTTAGAGGGTTAAAGAGAAGACGTAACTTTATATTCCTACATAAGTGCCAAGTGAGTTTAGACATTTGTCATACCCCTTTATAAGCTTCAAAAACCGCTCCTTGAAAAAATCAGGGCTCTGCAACATTCTGTTCCCTGTAGATATGCAGAGAAAGTGCGTTGTGAATTAGTGGTCAAAGGAGGAAGTGAGAGCGGTTGTCCGCTGTGAATGGACACGTGGAGTATCGGGAGCAAAAATCCATAACCGTCACGTGGGAGTGTATGGGCCAGGTGTGATGTCGAAACAAATGGTGCTGCCAATTAAGTGAGGGGCGTCAGAAAGTGTTGGACAGACAGAGACCTAGACGGACGTGCACGGCCACTACAAACAAAAGCAATGCTTGACTACTTCTTTGTAAGCAATACTGAAGTTACACAAGCCGTTCAACGCTTCTTTTGTATGCAGGGCTCTGTTTTTTTCCCTGGAGGGCTTTATGAAGCTTATAAAGGGTACGACAAATGTCTCAACTCACTTGGCACTTAAGTAGAAAAATAAAGTTACGTCTTATCTTTAACCCATTAACCGCTGGTGTTGCGTTCACGCAACAGTCAAAATAAATGCGTATAAAAAATTAACTATCAAATGAATTTTACATTAATAGTAATTTTTAAGTAGGGTGTATTATGGTTACTAATTAAATAGAAAAATATTTTCTTTCAACATTTTTTTTCTATTTAATAACAAGTTCGAAACTTAAAGCATTTTTAAACGAAAACTTTCACGTTGTCGTTTTCACAGAAGAAGTTTAGTTAGACAAACGTAAGCTTTAGAGTAAGTCTATTTTTAGACAAGGTCAAAGTACATCAGAACATTCAACGAACCAGTTGCTTTTGTTTTATTGGGGGAGGAAGAGACAATAGGTGTTGCGTTTACGCATCGTCAGCGGAAAAGGGGTAGTTCCAATACTCACTCGTATCGTTCGACCATGTGCATTCTTTTCTTATTCTGTGCTCATAGAAATACTTCAAATAGATATTTTACGTTCGAGGAAGGTCTTCAAAGAATTTTTAATAAAAATTCATATAGTTATGACGGTAACGAAACAGATATTATTGTTATTTTAACAGAAATAGCAGAAATTATTGATGAAGAACGAAATGATAACATATCAAAAAGTGTAATGATATTTTACCTTTCGATACTGCTGGCTATCAAAAAGTGTAATGATATTTTACCTTTCGAAACTGTTGGCGAAATTGAAGTGTGCGTGAAAAAGAAGTTTGTACCCTCTAAATGTAGTGCAAGTCACACATACAAAAAAAAAAACCAAAAAAAAAACTGGAGACTTGAAGAGGATAAAGGTAGAAAAAATGAATATGTCTCAGCCAAAAAATGAAGAAAAAATAAAACCTTGACCAATGCAAGAAGGTATAAAGATTATGTTCGTAAATAAAAACTCTCACTTAGATTTCAGACATAAAGTTGCATTGTACCTTTTGCAAACACCCTTTGAAAGCTAAAAGTTAGCCATAAACAAATCAGCCAAAAGAAGACATAGTAAGTTCTCCATGCAAAAGCCATTACAGACAGAACGCGGAAATTTAACCCTTTCCTGGGCAAAGCACTTAAATTTCTAAAATGTTGAAATGAATGAATGACACCTGTATTTACGAACAGTGACATAATAAAGGATAATTACTTTACCACAATTCTGGTGCCATTGTGACATTTGGGAAATAAAATTAATTAGTTTCATAAACATACTACCGCCCCTGAAAGGGTTAATTGGCAAGTTGGATGACAGCAGAAGACTGCATTGTAAACAATGCCATAGCCAGAATGTTTATCGCTACAGTACATTTGTGATGTTGATTTACATCATAAGTGTAGCGAATATTTTGATACTTGGAACTGTTTTCTAAATATGATCAGTAATTTAGAATAAAAAATAAATTAAATTTTAATAATAAATTAATTACATTAAAGGGATTGTTTGCTGTCTAAATTGTGACAAAGGTAAAAAAAAAAAAAAATCTTACAGTGCCCAAATATGCAAGAAAACACTGCCGATGCTCAATTGAGCTCGATAAACATCAGTACTCTTATTCCGCTGACGTTGCGTGAACGCAACACTCACTTTTTCGTAAGCTAACACAAATTTTGTTATTTCAACGATAAATTACTATTATATATGTTCAAATGGATAACCAATATCATTTGTTTAAAAAAATTTTAACCCCTTATAGTTTTGCCGGTTAATGGGTTAATGTTTCATTACATTTTTTGTCTTTCATACACACATCAGTTCACAGTTGCCAGGGGAATCTTATTTTCCGACTCATCCTCGTATTAAGGAGCATTATTCTTATGATATTTCAGACACAATTATTTTTTTGACATGAATCCTGTGGATGTAGATTTGCCACATCAAAAAATATTTTCTAAAAAAAAAAAAAAAGGAAGTATGAGAGGTGGTGCGATCTATTTTCTAACAAATTACTTATAATATATAAAAGACAGTTTTATGTATTTCATTTGGGACTGTTCTTTTTCGCGATTTTATTTAACTTTGTTCATTGTCTGTATGTCGGTCTGTGTAAAATATTGCAATCGATTTTAGACTTACTTCTGTAGAACAGAATTTCCGGAATACACAAGTTCATTGTCAATGTTAATGCAGCACTCAAGTGTTTTTAGGGCCGTTTCGAATCCGCTGAAATCTGGCCCGAGTGGGGAAAACCCCCTTTTCGCACAGGTGGAAAATATTACAAAACAGTAGAGAAGTCAACAAGACAAAGATGAACTGGCAACCACAGAGTTCCGGCAATAGAATCACGATTAGGATTAAAACAATGAAATGGAATTTTCTTCGAACCATACTCTCTAACATATATAGCGAGAAGTCATTTTAACCGTTTAGGGTGTCCCTGACTGCATGAGCATAACCGTAACGGAAGGTAATGTACACAAAAAAGTAATTTTGGTATATCAATGCGTTGTCGGAAATGAAAAGTGTTGGCGAAAATCCCTAAATTAGTCGGAAACGAACACAAGCATTTTATAGACAGTAAGAGCTCAAAGGTGCAAATACCAGCATCGATACAGGCCTAGCAGTGTCTAGAAAGTGATTGGCGTGTCTAGAAAGTGATCCTTTCTAAGATTCCAGGCGTCACGTCTATTAGATAGAAATTCATTCTGATAAGGACTTCATATGAATATTTTCAGTTGTTGCTCTAATTGTTCATGAAACCCCTGGAATCTTCGAAAGGATACGCCAATCATTAGCTAGACGCTGCGAGACCCGTATCGGTGTCGGTGGTTGCCAATTTAATAACTTACTGTAATTGTTATGACAATGAAACACTTGTTTTCATTTCTTCCGAATTTATTGTTCTTCGCCAACACTTTTGATTTCCGACACCACATTGCTATACCAAATTTGCTTTTTTATGCATTCCTTCCCTGCCCTTACAGTTTGGGCATTGAGTTCAGCGATACTCTGTATAACAGTTGCAACAATGTTTAAAACAAACAGACGGAGCAATAAAAGCATGGTTCCTAAAGTTTTAAAATGATATTTCTTGAGATTATTTTTATTAATATTTTTTATACTTTAAAATCAATATAGTTTTAGTCAATAATTGAAGTACAGTATCAAAAGTTACAATGGAATTTTATTAAAGTTCGTAAAACATAAATGTGATCTAGTAATGCAATAATAAAGTATTAAAAAGAAGGATTCCATTTCCATATGTGAAATTCATTTGTAATTTTAAATCACTTACATGCTATAACTTGATCGGATAATAGATTTTTTTAATACTCTGCTTGTCTGAAATGGCATGGGATTAAATGTCATGCAAAGCGTTTTTCATTTTAATGACTATTCAGTAATCTTTAAAGTCCAATTACAAAATTTCAGTTTACACACAATTTTTGAGGACGAAATAATTCAAAATATTTAATAACTTTAACACACACTAAAAAATTATTATTAAATAAATTAAAAGATTGTTTTTTTTAGTTAAATTTGAGCTCAAATTTAAAAGTTTAAATGTAATGTTAAGTTAATTTTGTGATATTCTACTATGCTAACTTTAATAAATAATTAAGGCAAAAATATATTTCCTTCCAATTTACCAGAACAGTGCCCTATTATTGGCAGTGGCTCTTACCCATGGCGCACGGATATCAGAGACTAGAAATTTCCTGATTCATTACACGACTTCTGCAAATTAAAATTTTCAGTGACATTATAAAATTGAATTTACATTTATCTTGATATTTAAATTTTCATAAAGCGGTCAAAATGTTTCAGACCTTTTAGTATTTTTTTAAATTTTATATGAGTATTTCAATTTTATTACTACCTTATTTATAAAATCGTATTTTCTTGGAATACATATGTTTTTCAAATTTGTTATCTTTATTTAGAATCACTTTCGACTGTGTCAAAATATTTTTTTCTGAAAAACTTTCACGGCAAATAAAGGTACAACTTGTAAGCGCCCGGCGATTCTCAATTTTTCATTTTTATAAGTACATTTAGTTATACATAGCAATATCCACATATTTATCATGTTCATTATTCAAAAAAAAAAAAAATAGGATGTTTTATGATAACGGTTCAAAATATTTTTTGTGACAATGGATCAACATTTTTATGATCAGATTTTGATCAGTATAATTTTTCTACGATTATTTCTGGAATAGTTAGTACTGATTTTTAGCCTTTTTTCGGGATAGAACATTCTTTAAAATCACCAGAAAAAAACGTTTAAAATAAAATAATATCTCGATAATATATAAAAAAAATTCCATTCGATTAAATATTTAATTCACTTTTTTTTTTGCTAAAATAATAATAATAAAAAAAATAAGCAAACTGATATTTAAACTTTGATTTTTAATTCAGGAATTAATAAAAAAATTGCTAAATTCGACTATACATATTTGAATATTGATGCGAAAACAGAAGATTTTACTTGTGAATTCGTAACACTCGTTTTAATACTGTTCCATGTAAAGAGACATGCCGCGCCACCTATAATTAAAATCTCAGTGGCTAACATCTGAAGTGAAGTGAAGTAAGCTTAAGTATTTTGTTGAGATGTGAGTGTCGGAGAAAGGGGCGGTGCGCTGCTTCTGTGTTAAATAAAGTGTTACATAAAGAAACCAGCGCCTTTAAATAATTTGTGTTAAAGTGTGAGTTATTCTTCATGGTCCGTCGACCCAACGGAGGAGTATAATTAAAATAATTCGTGTGCTTTCGATAACAAGAACAAATTCGAACAGTATGTGATTTAGTTTCTGTTTGTGCTTAAAGATGTTTAGCTCATCTTTGTTGTGAGAGTGTCGTGATAATTTGTGCCTAATAAGAGAAGTTTGCGACTAAGAAGATTTCAGCATGGAGATATTATTTTTATAAATGTGACCATGGAGTTATACAGCGAAATCTACTTCGTGATTGGCGCAGCGACTGAGGTAAGAGCAATTTTCCTAGTTTTGATTTAGTTAAATTATGTCTATTATTGATAATTTAAATAAAGACGAGCTTAAGCTTGTTGTTGAGGAATTAGGTTTAACTGATCCTGAAAGCAGTAAAATTATAGAGTTGAGAGATATTATAGAGAAAAGTGAGCACTACTCAAATGAGCAATTAATGAAAGGCGTAGTCAATTCGGTTGTTGAAGAGTATAAGTCACGAAAAGAAACAGAGAAATCTAAACTAGAATTAGAGAAAATTAAATTAGCGCAATGAGAAAAAGAGTTAGAAATAGCAATTATTCACAAAGGGCCTTCTCAAAATTCTGAATTTGAATAAATTAAATTAGCTCAGTTAGAAAAAGAATTAGAATTGGCCAAAGTACGTAGAGGTTCCCGCGAAAATTTGTCGTCCTTAACAGAAAAATCTGAAACTGAAATAGTGAGCAATAACCTAGAAAGTTTTATTAAAAGCGTTAAAACATTAACTATTCGTGTAACGACGAGAGCTGAGTCATTTAATCTTTTCTTTCAATCACTTGAAAAAGCATTCAAAACTGAAAATGTACCCGAAGAGTTTAAGGCAGAAATTCTTCTAACATTCTCGGGGAAAAAGCGAGTAATTTAATGATTTATTTGTCAGAGAAGGAGTTGATTAGTTATGATAAATTGAAAACTATAGTCTTAAAGGAATTTCAACCTACAGCGCAAGAGTGTTTAAATAATTTCCGGAAAACGCAAAAATTACCGTCAGAAAATTACGTTCAATTTGCATCTAGGTTGAAATCATTTTTTCTATATTGCCGTAGTCTGCGCCGCAGTCTAAATGATTTTAAATCATTATGTGATCTGATTGTTTCAGACAGAATTTTCAATTCGTTAGATCGCGAATTAATGAGTAATACTGCAATTAAACAGGCAGAATCATACTTTAAACCACAGCAACTTGGCAGAGAATGCGATATTTTCT
This sequence comes from Maratus speciosus, assembly GCA_963932465.1. Taxonomy (NCBI): domain Eukaryota; kingdom Metazoa; phylum Arthropoda; class Arachnida; order Araneae; family Salticidae; genus Maratus; species Maratus speciosus. The sequence continues at coordinate 349,415,847 of OZ010788.1, read as the reverse complement.
TATCGGTTAAAAATAAAAACAGAAATGAATCAAATTCGAGAATTTTCGTAAATGAAAATAAACAAATAGCGGGAAATAAATTGCGAAATGCACGCCCTGAAAGGGGGGTCTCAAATGTTTTCCTTTCGGAAAGAAAAATTAATAAATGTATTTTGTGTAAACCTATTGCGTATCATGCATTACATTCTTGTCTGCAATTCAAAAAACTTTCGATAAAAAAAAGAGTTGAAGTTGTGAAATTAAATAAAGCATGTTTCAAATGTTTAAATTATAATTGTTGCGTACAGAAATGTAATTATAAGAACTGCAATTGTGGACTACCCCATAACAAACTGATTCATTTTCCGAGGGAAGAAAATGATTTGAGTAATAAACAAAATAAATTTCGAAGTCATGTGTTTCAGGCAGGTGCAGAAATAAAAATTTCAGGCGAAGAAAAATATTCTTTCACTCCGAGCCAGACTGTCGCCACTAGTTTTAAAAAAAATAAAACAAAAACTGTGTTATTGAGTATGGCTCGCATTTTTTTATGAAAGATAAATTTTCGGAATGGCAGGAAGTTAGATGTTTATTGGATGTCGGCTCGCAATCGTGTTTGATAACTTCTCAGTGTGCTAATCGACTGCAACTTAAAATTAATAAAACAAACACTTTAATTTCGTGTTTAGATGATTCTTCTATCACAGTAAATGGATGCGTAAAGACAAAAATAGGGAATAGAGATAAAAGTTTTGAAACGGAATTGAATATGCTAGTAGTAAAGAAAATTACAGATTTAATTCCGCAAAGAGTGATTAATGTAAATGTTGAGGTTCTAGATTTAAATATGTTAGCAGACTACGGATTTAATTGTCCTGATAAAATTGATTTGTTGATAGGTGCGGAAATATTCTATGAATTATTAAGACCAGGAAAAATATATTCTTAGAGTTCGAAATTACTTTTTCAAAATACTGTATTTGGATACGTGGCTAGTGGAAGCATAGAACAGGGAGATGAGGTTAAAGTTCATTGTGGACTAATTCCGGAGAAGGATTTAAACAAAACATTAAAAAAGTTTTGGGAAGTCGAAGACATTGAGGTAGAGTTACCAAAAAGTAAGGAATTTGAGACATGCGAGAAACATTTTGCGCGTGCACATTCAAGAAATCCTGGAGGTATATACGTAATGAAAATGCCTTTAAAGGAAAATCCTTCGTGTTTAGGCCGATCTAGGGATCTTGCTCTCAAAAAACGCAGGTCGCTGTGGACTCGCTTATCAAGGGATGAGCAATATTTTAAGCTGTATAAAGAATTCTTAAAAGAATACGAAGATTTAGGGCATATGAAACAGGTGAAAGAAACAAAAAACTCCGATATTGTGTACTATGCTCCACATCATGGTATATTTCGTCTAGAAAAATCGACAACTAAACTCAGAGTTGTTTTTAATTGTTCTGCCGCGACAGCAAATGGGACATCCCTAAATTCATTACAGTATAATGGAGGAGTCATCCAAAACGACTTTTTTACATTTATGATTAACTTCCGAGAACATGTTTATGCTTTAACTGCAGATGTCAAGATGATGTATAGAATGATTAACATTGACCCTAGTCAGCATTCGTTGCAGAGAATTTTATGGAACGATAATTTTGAAGAAGAACCAAAAATTTTCGAATTACAAACAGTGACTTATGGAACGGTCAGCGCGCCCTATTTAGCAATGAAAACGCTCAATCAACTATCAATTGATGAAGGAAATAATTTTCCAATTGCAGCACCAGTTCTTCGTGAAAGCATGTATATGGATGGCATTTTGTGTGATGCACCTACGCTTGAGGAAGCCAAACAGTTACAGCGGCAACTCATAGCGATTATGTATAAGGCAGGTATGCAACTTCATAAATGGTGCACAAGTGATAAAAATCTTTCGCTGACACCTGGAGAAGGGTATCATTTTGAAAACAACATTGAGACTAAAACGTTAGGAGTTTCGTGGAACCCAAGGGATGACTGTTTCGTATTTAGAGTTAAAATAGGATTGAGTGATTCCTATACCAAGCGTCAAGTATTGTTGACAATTGCCAGAATTTTTTATCCGCTAGGACTTCTTGGCCCAGTTATAGCGAAAGCCAAAGTATTTATGCAGAGATTGTGGAGAATTAATATTGACTGGAATGACGAGCTCCCCGAGTCAGAATATCACGAGTGTCACCAATTTCTTATATCGCATAAAAGTGTTAATAATATACAAATAAGTCGACGCATTATAATTCAAAACCCGGAAATTGTTGAAATACATGGCTTCGCAGATGCCTCAGAACGTTGTTATGGAGCAGCGGTCTAAAATAAATCTTATGATTCTCTAGGATATGTGATGGTGAACATAATATCTAGCAAATCACGTGTTACACCAGTAAAGAGTCTAACTATTCCCAGCCTTGAACTATGCGCCGCAGTTTTGCTAACCAAGCTGGAAAAAAGAGTCTTATCAACCATGAAAGTAATAGTTACTCATGTTTTCCTGTGGTCCGATTCAACTATTGTGTTAGCGTGGATTCAAAAGGAACCTATTGATCTCAAACAATTTGTGCAGAACAGGGTGGCTAAAATTCAAGAAAACTCTAGTCCAGAGCAGTGGTATCATACCTGCTCAGAAAATAATCCGGCTTATAAACTTTCACGGGGTATGGATCCAGATAAACTCATTGATTGTGACTTGTGGTGGCGTGGACTCATTTTTTCTTAATAACACTGACTATCACCAAAATTCAGTAATAATACCAGAAGCTAATGAAGAGTTCAAAAAAGAGCTCAAAACAAATTCAAATCCTTTTAATGAAGTTAGTGTAATGAACTGTAATGTTACAGATAACTGTTTTGTTAATGACTTAATTAATCTTAGTAATAATTATATAACTATTTTACGTATTCTTAGTTATATTTTCAGGTTTGTCATAAATGCAAGAAACCCACTTTATAAGTGTGGTGGACCTTTGTCAACTTCAGATTTGGAGCATGGAGAGATTTATTTAATGAAATCTGTCCAAAGGGCAGAATTCAATGCAGACATACGTAGTCTGCAAACCAAAGGTTCGGTAAGTCCAAGTAGTAAGCTAAGAAGCCTCAACACCTACTTAGATGAATTTGGAATTTTAAGGGTTGGAGGCCGGTTAGATAACAGCGATTTAAATTTTGCGAGAAAGCACCCATCGATTTTGCCTAAGTCTAATAATTTTACTGTAATTGTTATAAATTATTATCATAAAAAAATACCTTCATGTCGGTGCTTCAACATTACTTTCTTTGGTAAGAGAAAACTTTTGGCCAATAAATGGTCGGACAACATGTCGAAAGGTAGTTCATCAGTGCATCCCATGTTTTAAAGCTAAACCAGTTATTGCAAATCAATTGATGGGCGATTTGCCCAGGGATAGAGTTCAATTGGACTACTGCTTTAATATTTCGGGAGTAGATCTGTGTGGCCCATTTATGGTCAAAGTGGGGTATGCACGTAGAACTATCTTGCAAAAAATTTATATCTATATTTTTGTTTGTTTTGTATTTAAAGCTGTACATATAGAAAAATTTTCAGACTTAACCTCCGAATCATTTATTGCTGCATTGAAAAGATTCATTGCACGCAGAGGTAAATGTGCCAAATTGTATTCGGATAATGCGAAAAATTTTATTGGTGCAAATAAGATTCTTAAGGCTTTTTTATGAGTTAGTAAAAAAACCTGATGAGAAATTAGCAGCATATTTATCCACGGAAGGCATTGAGTGGAAATTTATCCCTCCCAGGGCAGCCAATTTCGGGGGTCTTTGGGAGGCCGCTATAAAATCATTTAAGTATCACTTTAAGAGAGTTGTGGGAGGTGCTAATCTCACTTATGATGAACTTCTTACAGCAGTCATACAAATTGAGGGAATTCTAAATTCTAGGGCTTTGAGTCCATTATCAGATGATGAGAATGATTTTGGAGTCTTAACTCTGGCCCATTTTCTGATAAACAGGCCGTTAAATTCCATTATTGAGCCTGATTTAACCAATATAAGAGAAAATCGCCTCAAAAATGGCAACGAATATCTAGAATTCTACAACTGTTTTAGCGTAAATGGCATCATAATTATTTAAGTGAATTACAACAAAGGGGTAAATGGAGATTTGAAAAAGATAATGTAAAAATTGGAGATTTAGTGGTGTTAGTAGAGGAAAATTTACCGACAAGTAAGTGGCCATTAGGCAGAATTATTGAGGTGTATCACGGTAACAGTAACAAAATTCGAGTAGTTAAAGTAAACACTCAAAATGGAACTTTTAAAAGGTCGATAAGTAAATTATGTATTTTACCCATACCTGATCCCCTTGACAATTCAAACTAAAAAAAAAAAAAGTAATTGTGTATATATGTGTGTTGTATTGATATTTTTTCAAAGCATTGTATTTAATTAACGTATAAGTGAATTTTTGTATTAATTTGTGTAAATAAGAGTACTTGGTAAAAATTGTTATTGAATGTTATAAACATGTCAATGGGGGTCGGTATGTTCCATGTAGCGAGACATGCCGCGCCACCTATAATTAAAATCTCAGTGACTAACATCTGAAGTGAAGTGAAGTAAGCTTAAGTATTGTGTTGAGATGTGAGTGTCGGAGAAAGCGGCGGTGCGCTGCTTCTGTGCTAAATAAAGTGTTACATAAAGAAACCAGTGCCTTTAAATAATTTGTGTTAAAGTGTGAGTTATTCTTCAAATACTTAACCCGGGAGAACTCGCTAGTGAGAATGACCAATTGCTTTTCTTTTACTTTACATTCATATAATATCAACTTTTCTTGGTTGGCTTAGTACTTTTATTCACAAAATAGGTAAAATAATTGTAAAACATTTTGAAATTTTAATTAAAATGAAAAATGATTTAAATAAGAGTCTTAAAAAAGTACGACTGTGAGAGAAAATCTCATGCCGCGTGTTCTCCCGGGTTAATAATTAATTTTTCAAAAACACTTTATTGCAATGTGTTCCAACAATATTTCAGTCATCTTTTAGTTTTACAATGTGCCATATAATTAAAATATGATGAACCTATACAAGTTACTTGTTCAAACAATACTTTAAAAACGGACGTTTTATAGATATTGTTGTTCTCACCTTCTGATAAACATTATTTCCATGAAAATACTTTTTTTTCCATAAGTGTGCTGGTATCCGAATGTAATAATGTTTCAAAGAAGTCATTAGTAATTTTATATTTTAGCTGGATCATATTAGGTGTACATATTTGAGCATAATGACTCCATTAGCTTCTCACAAAAAATAGCCCGTTTATCAGCAGCTTACAGATTTTTAAGGAAGTTCTGAAATTAGTCTTTCTCCCTTGAGAGTTAAACAAATTTACTTCAATGAGTTTCAATAAGGCAATATTCTCTCGTGGATTTTACGACACTCTAAATTACTTTACTGTAGTTTAATTTGCCGGTCAACTAATCTTCTAAGGTATTTAAAAAATATTTTTAACGAGATGTATCATGCTGTTTGCTTACAGATAGTGGTTTTAACTATGTTAAATTATCCAAAATTTACAGTGTAAGTTTCATCCGCATTTTCGAAATTTTTTCTTAAAGATTAGAACATTTTTTTTTTTACAAAAAAATGTATTTTGTCTTAAGAATAGCCCTTTTTTGGCCAAAAACCTGAAAGAAATAATATTTTAACTTTTATAATTTAGCGTCGAGTAAAAATAATTGAATAAATATACAGATTATTTTCATACTTCAGTGTAATGTTTAGATTTATTATGGTTTATTCATTTTTAAAACATTGTGTTATTTTTTCTACTAGCTTTATAGATATTTTAATACATTGTTTTACAAATTTCTATCCAATTTTTTATTGCGATTTTGTTCGTAGATCCAGAACTTGACAGTTAATAAATATCTCCTTTTTCTCATTATTTTGGTAATTTGAAAATTTCATACGAAACAGTTGTGGTATTTTATTATTTATAAAACAAATAATATATTGGAGAAATATTGATTCAGTCTGTTTTAAAGTCTTTATTAAAATATACACACCAGACTGAAATAAAATATTACACCACTTTCTTAAAAAAAAATAAGAGCATGGCTTAAATATGATTAAATACTAGTATTGTATATGTGCATTATATCTTTGTGTAATAAAAATATTTAAGTAAAAGTTTGATGATACAAAATAAGGCAAAACTTTCCACTTATTGATGCACTAATCGCAAATTTTCAAAACTTTCAAAGACATAAAATATTTTGAAAAATACTTTCCAAACAAAATATTTTGAACGGTCATTAAAGTTACTAACAAAATGCTTTTATTTATATTCACTGTTTAAATATAGCTTTAAGTTTTTATACATTATTTTAAAAAAATAAGAATTATTAAAAGATCTCCAACGCTGTTGTCTGTTTTTTACAATTAATTTACGCATTTATTTCCATTTCGGATGGTGTATATTTTCATTAATGGTGATATTCAATTTTTCAAAATTTGTAAGGCATGGCATTTAAAATATGTAACTTATAAATTTCAAAGTTTTTTAATTAAGTTGTAAATAATTTAAAAAATTAATTAACAAATATTTATTATTAGAAGTATTAAATAATAATTGATTATATGGACGAACTTTAAAATATTTCACTGAAGAAGAAATTAGAATGAAGGAAAGTGAAGTGCAAAGTGGATTTAGACCAGGAAGATCATGTATGGATAATATATTTTGTCTAAAACAAATTGTTGAAAAGGAAATGGCAGTAGGAAATCAAATTCATCTTCTAATTATTGATCTTACGAAAGCATATGATAATATTCCAAACGCAAAATTTTGGAATGTATTAAATGAAATGGACATAAATCCAATTATTATTAGAGTAATTCAAGAACTTTACAGACAATCAAAAACAAAGATTAAAATAGACCAAAGATTATCAAAAGGTTTTATAAGAGATAAAGGACTCAGACAGGAATTTTGTATGTTCCCAACACTTTTAAAAATTTATATTGGGGAAGCATTGAAGATGTGGAAGGAGAAGTGCAGAGGAATGGGACTTAATATGAATGGAACGTCAATATTTACTCTGCAATTTTCAGATGACCAAGTTATAATTTCAAAAAGTAAAAAGGATTTAGCGGAAATGACGGTGAAAATTAAGGAAGAATATGAGAAATGGGAACTTCACCTGAACGTCAGCAAGACCAAATACCTAGAATGTACAGGAGGATATGAGACAGACCTAAATCTATATAACAACATAAAATAGAAAGCTGTAAGTATTATAGATATTTAGGTGTAGACATTAATAGAGAAGGAAGAGACTCACAGGAAATTAAATACAGAATTTGTTAGGGAAGAAAGGTTGTAAAACTATTAAATTCTATTTGATGGAGTAAGGAGATCTCTAGGAAAAGAAAGTTTAATATATACAACGCTATTGTAAAGAACAGAAAGAAAGAAATTAGTGGCAGTAGAAAAGGACGTCCTAAGAAGATCATGCAGGATATCAAAAATAGAAAGAATAACAAATGACACTATCAAGAAAATGATGAAAATATAGGGAACCATATTAGTCGATATTAAAAAAAAGCTATTAATCTAGTATGGCCATGTTAAAAGAATAAATGATGAAAGACAACCCAAAATCACATTCAATTATGAAACAAACAAAAAAAAGGAAACAAAGAAGACCACGAAAGAACGGAATGGAGGATATTGCAAAGGCAATGAGGAATAGAGGTCTGGAAGTGGAATGGACCCTTGACCCGAAAAAATCGAAAAAGATTCTTGTAGACTCTTCGGATGGCGGCATCTGACGCCATAAAACGAGTTTATATATACATCAAAGAGCCATTACATTATGACCACATGTTTAATACGACGTAGGACCACATTTCGCCCTCAAAACTGCAAACACCCTACTTGGTATCAACTCGACAAAGTTCTTATAGGTAGTCTGAGGTATCTGGTACCAATTGCACACCAACTGGTCTTGAACTTCTCGCATATTGTGAGGTGGTAGCGTGGCACCATGAATTGGTATTTCCAGGTGGAACCACAGACGTTCTTCTGCATTCATGTCAGGTGAATTTGCAATCCAGGACATGACTTGAAACTAACTAGAATGCTCCTCGAACTACTCCCTGACGACTCCAACCCGAATGACATGGTGGATTACCCAGTTAGTAAGTGCAATAACCCGCCGGAAACATTGTTTTCATTAATGGGTGCACTTTGTTTGCAACGATGTTCAGGTCGCGTACAGACGTCAGGGATTGTCCTGTGGTGATTATGGGCCCTAATGCGCTCCATAAAAACATCGCCCATACGATAATATAGCCGATAATATAGTCTTGTCTCCGACCAACTGTGCATCCGGGAGACAGGTTTACCTTTGGAAATCAGCGTATTCGCAAGTGCCCGTCTATGTGATGGTCCAGAAAACATGATTCATCGGACCATGCAACTTTCTTCCATAATTCTATGGTCCAATTGCGATGTTCATGGGCCCGTTGCAGGTGCTACTGGCGATGATGTGCTGTCTGTGATGGAACGTACTTATGTCCCCTGCTGCGTAGGCCTATACGCAACAGTACACATGGCACTGTGTGTTGAGAAACATTGTCTGGGTCACCACTGTTGTAGCTGTTGGTTATTTCGGCTGTTGGAACTCTTCTGTCACGACGAAAAATTCCGAAGAATCACCGCTCTCCTCTGGAATCAATGCGCCGCGGGTGACACACTGCTTGCTGGAGACTTGTCATTTCACCATCCATGCTCCACTTTCAGTACATGGTCACAATGACTGCACTTGTACAGCCCACCAAACACGACGTTTCCGATATCGAAGATTTCAATCGCCGAGCCATAACGATTTGACCTTTATAAAAGTCTGCTAAATCTGCTGATTTCCCCATTAAGTCGCTAATAACGATATGTTTTTAAATGCAATGCATGGAATCTTTATGTACCCCAATACTAACCGCGGACGTGCCGTGGTTTTGTTTCTGGGCGAGCTCCTTTTTATAGATGGAGGGTGGTCATAATGATAATGTAATGGTTCTTCGGTGTATATATATTAAATAATAATAATATTTTACTTTTTTCAAACAATAAATATACGTAAATATATATATATATATATATATATATATATATATATAATATGACTTATAATTATGTTAGAACTTGCAAGAACAGAAGTGAATTGATGCCTTTACTCGAAGCGTGTGGTTTACGGAATGTAGGGGAAACAGATCGCTTTTGATATGGATTGATTTCGGTCGGTCGGTTTCATTTAGCTTTAATCTTGTTTCATTTGTTTTTTCAATATGGTCTCGACAGGTAAATCTGGGGAATGTTGCATGCTTAAAAACAGTTTTAACCCTGCATTAGCATGTCATAAGCCACGCAGACCTGTCTCCATATTTAATTAGTTATTTGCCTTGTTTCTTATGGTTGTTTTGTTTAAGTTAAAGTTGGTTATGTTGTGTTTCTTTAAGTTTGTTTATTAAGTTTAATTATAGTTCTTATTTGGTGTGGTTAAGTTAATTTTGTGCTTCAATTAAAGTTTACAGCTTGTGGTAATGCTTGAAATAACTATTGGAATTTTTTAACTATATATATATATATATATATATATATATATATATTGTGCTTGGTGTTATGCATAATGTAATATTGTATTATAATCGATTATAAATTATACATAACAGTATTATTGTAACTATAATAATGTATGTACTAATGTATTTTATGAAATACATAACTGTATGTTACCTTCTATTAACTGTTTGTTTTGTAATTGAACTAGAATTTAAAACTATTTAACTATGTTGTAATTGCTTCTGCAATTATTTAAATTGCAAAGTATGGTAAATTCCAATCGTTAAATAAAGAGGAGTGCTCAAAATTATTATTTGTTTTATAGATTATAAGGATTTTGTCAAGAATAATTCTCTTATTTCTATTAAGAACTCAATTTTTATTTATTCAAATGTATATAAGGGATGATAATTTTAGTGAGCTGCTTCATATTATTTAGTGATGTGAACAGTTTTTGTTAATTTTGTTTTGCACGCTCTAAGTTATTTGTGATAATTTATATTCCGTAAAACAAAACTTGAATTCAAAAATCTCGTTGATTTTATTGAGTAATTCCATCCTATCAACGTATCGGTTAAGTTACTACATGCAGTGAAAAGCCACAAGACCCAATCTTAACAAGCAGCATGCAATTATTCCTAAAAAGTAACCGCTTTCAAAAGATTCGTGTAAAGTTTATATGACATTTCGGCTATTTCTTTACGAATTACATGATTGTAAATGACACTGCTTTTGCTTTTAAGAAAACAATGTACAAAAGACAATTTCGTGTTTCAATTAAACGTTGGTTTGAGGGGAGAACAAATGCAGCCTAAACCCAAGAATGGCCAGTGAAGCATCAAGTCTAATCTACTCCGTAAAAAACTACCAATTTTTCGGTAGTTGTAATGGTCGTAAAGTCTCATACGATGCTCCAACCTCTCAACGAACTCCAGAAAACTCCAAAACTTTCCACCGTATTGTTTTTGGTTATTGCAAAATGAAAGTATGGGATATCATAAGAATCGTAACAGAATGCATAAGGAAAATTTTGGATGAATATTTGGATAAAGTCAAAACTCTGAACTAAAACTAGTGTCGTGAAAGAATTTTCACCCTGTTATTAATATAAACATTAAAACATATATATAATTTCTTAAAAAGATGTTAAAAACACATAATGATATTAGTTAATATAAACCTGAGATCTTTCGAACGCACATGCATTCATTTTCAAAGGGAAAATGTGAATGACTTAAAATATAAAATATACATAAAAACAAAAGAAGTTACTACACATGCGCAAGCGAAGTTCCGTCCACTGCTTAAAGAGGGGTGAAAAGATCAAGTGAAATTTTCAGGAGTTCTTCTATTCCAGATCCACTGAATGACCCATGTGACCAATGAACGAGTAACTAACAATGATCTCGAAGCCACTGAGATCATGTGGTAGCTTCAAATCGCCGAGCCCAACCCTACCCTTTTTTTCGTTGTCTTTATTTTGATCAATTTAACTTTTAAATTTGTTTGGTTTTAAATTTGAAATTTATTTCCTTTTCTTCCTGACTTCCGCAGGAGTCTCGGCAAAAGACACATAGATAGGGATCTCGCACGTACACGAGGAACGCCGCGCTCAGCAAATTCCCATTGAAACCAATCTCAATTCTAGATTATGATAAAGCAAGATATTACATAATCCCATTGACAAAGAAGTCAATCGATGTCAGTCATCAAAGAAATTTATTCTATATTGGTATGACATCTCAAAAATTTAAAGAAAAACTAAAAGAACACTTATCTGATATGAAATGTAACAAACCAAGAACAGCTTTATCCAGATTGCATCAAAAAGAAAATATTAAGATAAACTTCGAAAAAGCTAAAATAAGCATTTCAACATCTAACCATTACTCTTGAATAATCCGTGAATCCATTGAGATTTTACTTCGGAGTGATACTGCTTGTAACGATGTCCTTTTTTATAATATTCCCCAGATTTGGTTTAATATTCTGGGTATTTCAAGCACTCCTGAAATTATGACTTTACCTATTTACCCCTCTTTAAGCAGTGGACTGAAGTTCACTTGCGCATGCGTAGTATTTTGTTTTGTTTTTACGCATATTTCCTATTTCCAGTCAGTCATCTTTTCCCTTTGAAAATGAACGCTTGTACGTTCTCAGGGTTATATTATCTAATATCTTTATATGTTTTTAACACCTTTTAAGAAATTACATGTATGTTTTAACGTTTATATGAGTATTTGGATATGAAGAAGAGAAGGTGGAATTTGCTTACTAGTGACCATAAACAGCAACATGTCGATGAATCAGAAGGGAATTTGGCGATATTTCAGCGTAATGAAAATGTGTTTTTAGCAGATTCGTACCACTCTATGAAATAGAATGCATCTCTACACTCCAGAGTCATATAGGCAGTCACCTTAGTGGTTGGAACTACACAGAGGTCACCTAAGGCCGCCAAAGACGTAACAAAGTCTGCAAAGATCTTAGCCAGCATTTTTTGGGATGTACAGCTCATATTCAAAATGTTAGAACAATATAGAAAAAGTAATAAAAAATAATTTTCATTTATTTATTTTTGATACTAAGTAAATTAAAATAAATTTCTTATAAATTAAATCTGGAATGTTTAGATAAGATTTTAACATTTACAAAATATAAAATACAGTAAATAAATTAGGTGTACAGATTTCTAGAACACATAAAAATATTAGAATAAAATTTAGATTGGTTCAAAATAATAGAATATTTTATTTTACGCAACAATATTACCTTATGAATATGAAGTAAATAGTAGTTAATATTTTGTAGCATACCCTTTATCTTTCATAACAACGTACAATCGATCTTGCATAATATATATGTTACGGCCAAAACCCGAACTGTCCGGCGAATTCGCGAACTGGCCAACAACACTTTAAACTGACTGGCCAATTCCCGAACTGGACAGATGCGATTGTCCAGTTCGCGAAGTGGCCAGATGCGATTGTCCAGTTCGCGAAGTGGCCATACGTGATCGGCCAGTTTGCAAAGTGGCCATACGTGATCGGCCAGTTCGAGAAAGGGGTATATAGAAACCAATTTTTACTTTTTATCCCTTTCTAACATAGTTGACCGTCTGCCGTCTGGCCGTCTGCCTGTCCGTGCTCTAACTCTTGTAAAGACTCGGATTGACTTGTAATTGTTATATTACTTGGGTTCATAAATTAATTTCTGTATTGAAAGTGAAGTGTGTACTATTTTTGGTTAATTTACAGCGACACAAAAAAGCATTTCGTTACAATATCATCAATGAAAAGTTTTTCTGGTGTTTTTTAATGTTGTTACATTATCTCAATTATAATAAAACTAGCAAACCCCGCCGCTTTGCTCGCGTAACAGTTGAAATATGCCAAGTGATATTTGCATGACTATTTTTTATTAGAAGAACACTTTTTGCAATAATTCAAAAATTACAAACTAAGCCACAGTTTGACTAAACTTCATTATAAAAGTGCAATAGACAGAAATGAGATTTTAATTAATAAGAAGAACTAAAACTAATTCCAAATAAATGATAATTTAGAAAGTACTTTGAGACTTATATGCTCATTTCAGAATTCATTTGAAGTTTTGAATTTTTTAGAAACCGTTTTTAGTACGCATTTACATCATAAAATTAACCATCATGTCAAATTATAATCTTCTTGTCTAACAGTCTTCCACCTCTCTGGTGTTAGTGGCACCAACATAAAATGCCGAAACAGAGTTGAAATAGAATGTCTCGAAAAATGTAGAAACAGAGACTGTCACCATTAACTTGCCAACAACATTAACACTGAAAGCGGTTCGTATTTCCTAATATTCTATAGAAAACGGATTTTAGATGTTTTAAAAGGCTTTCTTGTTCTTCCGGCAAACGTGTTTGTAGTGACACCGGCATAAAATATAGCTAGTATAGGATCAGGGGCTATCACTCTTGATTCGCAACGAATAACTTCTGTAATCGGTTTATTATTTCCTGAGATTCCATAGAAATCTTAATTTAGGACTCTTTTAGAATACTTTTCGCTCCTCCCCTTCGCTTCACCCTTTTTTAATTTCGAATTTATTTTCGAATGTTCTTAGAGGACATTTATATTTTATAAGTAACTACCGTGCTATATTTAAAGTTTCTATCCTCTTCAGTACAGCAGAAATCGCAATTTAGAATTTTTTTTATTTTTGCTCCTGCAATACTCTAGGGGATGTGGCACCGACATAAAACTTAGCTTATGATTCAGCAGGTTCTATCACAATCAATTTGCAAACATTATGTTTTAAATCGGTCCTGTCGGTTTAAAATTTTCATCCTTTTAAATTTTGAATTTTCTTTCGACAATTCTTAGAAAGCATTTGAATCTTTGAAGTAATTACCATTCCAAATTTAAAATGTTAGACCCCTCTTTAACACACACAAAAAAAACGCAATTTAGATCATTTTTTGCTCCTGTAACACCCAAGTGGTAGTGACAACAACGTAAAATATGTTGGAGCTGTGACTGTCGCCCTCAACTTGAAACTATTACTTCTGAAATCGTCTTATATTTCCCGAAATTCCGTAGAAATCGCTATTTAGAATGTTTTTAGGACGCTTTTCGTTTATTTTCACCACATTTAAATTTCAAATTTTTAAGGAACTCTTCTCAGAGAGCATTTACATCTGATAAGTAATTATCATGCCAAATTTCATGTTGCTATCCTCTTCAGTATCACAAAAATTGCAATTTAGATTGTTTTTTAAAATGTAACCGCACGGTGGTAATGACGCCGACATGAAGTAGATCCTATATTGAAGCAAGGGCTGTCATCATCAATTTTCAACCATTACTTTTGAAATCGGTTGGGTACTTTCTGAGATTGCGTAGAAATCGCCATTTAGAACGTTTTTTAGTACTCTTTTCACGCATTTTCACCCCTTTTTAAATTTCGAATTTTTTACGAAATGTTCTTAGAGATCATTTATATCTAATAAGTAACTACCCTGCCAAATTCCATGCATCGGGGCCCTTCAGTAACACAAAAATCGCAATTTTGAACTTTTTTTGCTCCTGCTTCACCTTTAGTGGTAGTGGCACTGACGTAAAAAGTTGCCTATGTTGTAGCAAGGGTTGTCACAATCATTTTGACACCTTTATTTTTTAAATCGGTTTGGTACTTCTTGAAATTGGGAAAACATCGCCATTTAGAACGTTTTTTAGAACGCCTTTCGCGCATTTTCACCCCTTTTTAATTTCGACTTTCAAAGAAGTGTTCTTAGAGATCATTTATATCTAATAAGTAACTACCACGCCAAATTCCATACATCTGGGCCCTTCAGTAAAACAAAAATCGCAATTCCGAACGTTTTTTTTTTTTTGCTACTGCATCCCCTTTAGGGGTAGTGGCACCGATATAAAAAGTAGCCTATGTTGGAGCAAGGGTTAATACCATCATTTTGACACCCATATATTTTTTAATCGGTTTGGTACTTCTTCAGATTGCGCAAAAATCGCCATATAGAACGTTTTTTAGATTGCTTTTTACGCATTTTCACCCCTTTTAAATTTCGAATTTTTTAAGAAATGTACTTAGAGATCATTTATATCTAATAAGTAACTACCATGACAAATTCCATGTATCTGGGCCCTTCAGTAACACACAAATCGCAATTTCGCACGTTTTTTTGTTCCTGCACGACTTTTATGGGTAGTGGCACCGACGTAAAATGCAGCCTATGTTGTAGCAAGTGTTGTCACCATCATTTTGACACCCTTATTTTTTAAATCGCTTTGGTACTTCTTGAGATTGCGTAAAAATCGCCATTTAGAACGTTTTTTAGAACACCTTTGGCACATTGTCACCCCTTTTAAAATTCGAATTTTTTACGAAATGTTCTTAGAGATAATTTATATCTTATAAGTAACTACCATTCCAAATTTCATGTTTCTAGGCCCTTCAGTAACACAAAAATCGCATTTTTAGAACGTTTTTTGCTCCTACACCCCCTTTTGGCCAGTGACACGGACATAAGGTATAGCCTATGTTCTAAGTTGGACTAACACCATCATTTTGATACCATTACTTTTAGAATTGGTTGAGTAGTTCCAGAGCTGACCTCCTACAAATAAACAATTTTTACCTCTTTATAATATTATAAGTATAGATTGGTATGCATCATTAAGATGGACAACAAACTGTTATAAAAAGTGTATGAAATAAGTAGAAATTATAATTTGTTTACAGAGACACTCAAAAGTTTTTCGTTACATTGCAGTGAATGGCGAAAGATCATTTTTAGTGCACTTGAATGATGTCATTCTATTTCAAACATAATAAAATTCACATGTTTTTTTTTTTTTTTTTTTTTTTTTTTTTTTTTTTTGTAGAGTATTGATTAAGTAATCATTATAGTTATTTTATAGGGACGCCAAAAAAAAAATTCCGATAAAGAATTTTGATATATTTAAAAAAATATATGGGGTATTTTAATGACGTCACACTACTTCAAACATAATGAAACTGTTATACATTACTAATATGCTCTACAACATGTTTTCTATAGATTATTGACTAGGTAGTATTTGTCGTTTATTCACAGAGTCACTCAAAATAATTTGGTTATTGGTTTGGCTATGAGCCATTTTTGCTTGATGTGCGTTTTCAGCTGTGATAGGCTTTTAAAATTTTATTTATTTGTAGTGTATTACCTGGTTTGTAGATCATATACAGGGCTGCATGAAAGCTAAAGGAAACACATTACCGGCTGTGGATACCCATTGCTGAACACTTCGTATATTGGCCAAGGCTTCCCGGCCAGTTCACGAATTGGCCGGCCAAATCCCGAAATACGCTGTTCATTTCAAGTATTTCGGGTTTTGGCCAGGAATCTCGGCCAGTTCGCGAATTGGCCGGCCAATCCGTGTATTGGCCAAGCTCCGGGTTTTGGCCGTAACATGTACATGGTGTTTACAAACATTTCTATCGATATTAGACCAAATAGACTTTATACGTCACAGTAACTCAATTTTACTTGAAGAGGATTTTCTTGGAGATTTTTATTCATTTTACACAGTAAGTTTTCGATGGGATTAAGGTCTGGTGGGTTTAGTGGCCAAGAAAGTACCTTAATGCTGCGTTGGTGGAACCAATTCTTAGTTGACAGCGAGATACGCGGTGACGCTAAATCTTGTTGAAAGATGAAATCATCTTCAAATTGAATCTTCTTACGATGGAATCATGTAATATTCCAAAATTTCTTGATATATCTGAGATTTAACCTTTTCGCAGACAATTCATAACTTTCCAGATCCTTCTGCACTCATGCAACCCCGAACCATGATACTAGCAGCAAATTTTACGGAATGTTTAAAGCATTCTTTATCAAATGCTTCTTGCTTCTTTCTCCAAACTCGAAAACCTTGATTACTATATGAAACACAAAACGTACATTCATTACTTTTCCAATCTTCCATAAACGTCTTGATTTACACCAATTCAATTTTATACGCTTTTGTTTTGCAGTCATGAGAGGTTTTGTTTTCGGTACATGAGATTCAAACTTAAATTTATGGAGACGTCTTAATGTTGTCGATGTAGAAACTTCAACTGTTTCTTCTTTCCATTTTCGGTGTAAGAATCGCACACTTTTAAAACGGTTTTTCTTAACTACACACTTCAGTTTCCTGTCATCTCTAGCAGATGTTTTTGGTTTTCGGCTGCCATTTCGGCAATTATTTTGAAATTTTGCATTTTTTGAATATTGTGTTAGTATTTTACTAACGTTTGATTGCGAACAATTTAAATAATTCGCTATATAACATTGATTTTTACCGTGCCGATACAAATCAACCATACGAAGTTTAATAGATTCGGGAATATCACTCACACGACCCATTTTAAGACGAAAAAGCAAACGAACTGCAAAAATAATACTGATTGTAAATGAAATCGTGTGAATTTAATCAGTGATACCACCAATTATGAATTGGTGATAATTAAAGGATAAATAGTGTAGAATATTCTAATATTTTGAACCACTTGAATAAATATTCTAATATTTTGAATTTTCAAAATAATTTTTTTTTCAATTAATTTTTTTCAAAAATAATATTATTTTAAGATGATAAATAAGTTTAATCAACAGTAATTTCTTAATAAAAATATCGTTTGCATATTTATATTAAAAGACATTAAATTACAAAACGATATTTTCAATTTGTAAGAATAGTAATTATTCTAATATTTTGTTTATGAACTGTACATGG
Source organism: Maratus speciosus (assembly GCA_963932465.1). Lineage (NCBI taxonomy): Eukaryota > Metazoa > Arthropoda > Arachnida > Araneae > Salticidae > Maratus > Maratus speciosus. The sequence goes on along the minus strand of OZ010788.1, from coordinate 349,397,968 downwards.
CATAATAATTATGTACTATTTTGATGAAGGAAAATCTGTTACAAGAGAGTATTATGCAGCATTTTTAAATTGTTGTAACAAAGAAAAAAAGAAAAGGCCACATATGGCAAATAAAACGGTGCTGGATTACCAAGACACCTTACCGGCTCATACATCCGTGAAATCAACGGTAAAGTTGAACGAATTGAAGTAAGAATTCCTTCACCACATATCGTATTCGTTAATTATGACCAACAGCGACTGTTATTCATTTTTTAATTTGAAAAGGACGCAGCACAGGAAGAGATTTGAGTCAGAGAGGATCTCGAAGTGTATCGCTTTTGAAGAAAACTATATTGACGAATAAAATACATTTTTGACAAAATATTGTGTTTTTTTTTATTGCTAGTACTGGAACTTTTCTCTGTATGTTGTAGCTCTATTTAATAGTGTCAGCTAAAATAGTATATTTTAGTTGACTGCCAGTATATCTGCGGAATAATTGCACAGAACTTTTGGATAAAGCATATTTAATTAAATTATATTTTTGCATCTTTTTTCTGTATTCATTATTATAAACAATGCAAGAGAAATATATAAAGGAAAATTCTTTGAAGAAAAAAAATCTTATTTCACATCCCAAATATTTTGAATCTCTTAAAGTATGAATAAAATATTTTTCTTTCAACGAATGAAAGCAAATCAGTAAATGAAACAGATATATATTGCATCCACACTGTGTTATATCTAGATTCTTATTTCATGTCTTAGTGAAGTGCTGCACGTTTTCCCATTATTAAAAAAAAATATGAAGCATAGGTTTAGACATATTTGCGTATCATAGAAAAAATTTTGGAACGTGCTCGCATAATGTTATTTTTATTCTAGTATTTTAATCTTTATTCCATCTTCGTTTTACGTTAAATTTTCTAATTTATTTTTCTTAAAATGCTGAGTATGGGTCATACGTCGTGAAAATTGCTCGTTTATTTTTATTTAAAATCAGAAATATTAGACCAGAAATCAAAGGTATTATACTGGAAAAAAGACAGAAAGGCTAAAATATAGCTTCTCAATAAAATAAATTTTATTCGTTGAAATAATTTTTGTCCAAAGAGAGATAATTAATATTGCTCGAAACAAAAACACTACTTGTGGCAAACCAGCCTCTAGTTACATAGGTATCGTGCGAGCAGTAGTGCTTATTCTGATGCCCACTATATTTTCACTCTTCATTTCAAGACTTTCAGCTATAACGCTTAAAAATTTCATTTCATTTAAAGTTTTCTATCCGAAAAGATGCGGCTAAAGCTGTAACTGAAAGACACTAAAAGTATTCCGCATTTATTACAACAATTACGCTATTTTATTTTTGTAAAGGCAATAACCCACTTAAATAATTCCAGAAAACTCATTAGACCAAATATTTTATTGATGGTATTTTTAAAATAATTATTTCTGTATTTCAGGAAATTGAATGTTGGTCACATTTCATGCAGTTTTATTGTCTGGTGAACATCCACTTATGGTAAGAAACAACTATCAGTAAAAAACAATATGCGTCAAATAATTCATATAAAGTCCATTATATGTGGCATGTCTTCGAAAAAGGTTGAAAAAGTTCTTCATGAAGCTTTCATCATTCTAGTCCATATAGAACGTCTAAAAATTATCATTTCACCACTTTCAAAGAGTAGACTTCACACTCCATTCCCACGAAAATAGACTAAGTTTAATCTTTTTAAAATCCCCTTTCCTCAAAACATTTGAAAATTTTCTTGAAAATTTTGAAAAAAGTAATCCAAGTCACAGCCCAAAATTCATCCACTAAAAGTTACTAATGCAACGCATCATTCCATTCCTATTGAAGCAAGGGGTTCCAGTCCGTGAATGGACCAAGCACTAAGCAACAATTTTCTAATATTACTCAGCAGGTGTATGCCATATCTAAAAAGGTCTAGTGACATGCAAAATATACATAATACGTATAATTTTGACCGAGCTTAGCTCGGTCATTCCTGCTAGTTCCATTCCTATTGAAGCAACGGGTTCCAGTCTGTGAATGGACCAAGCACTAAGCAACAATTTTCTAATATTACTCAACAGGTGTATGCCATATCTAAAAAGGTCTAGTGACATGCAAAATATACGTAAACGTAATTCGAGTTTACCGAGGATTACTGATTCACTTTATTTAATACCCATGCACTACGATCAAAATATCATTCACCATTTTTCAGCCCGTTATAACTTTGTTTCTATGAAATTGTGCATAAATATTCCAGGTGTATCTTAACTGAGTCTTACAAGCATTATTATTATTATTATTATTTTGTATTTTTCATATCCGCCTCACCTAACGATACCGAGCATTGGAAACATTTAAAACGGATTTAATGTTACTTGTAAAATTTAGTTTATCTTTAAATGCAGCAACGTGTGTATTCGAAAAATAAGAGCAGAAAAATTACTCCGAATTTAGGTTTGCCATTAAAAAGATTTCAGCTCCTACGACCTTTCAGAAAAGCCGTAAGTGTATAGATGTTTCTTTCTATCTTTTTTTTTTTTTTTTTTTTTTTTTTTTTGTTTGTTTCGTGATCTGTAAGATGCTTAATTATCTGCATATTTAATTTGTCGTAAAAATAGGATAAAACATTTAACTTTCTACAGCTAAGATTAATTTTAATGATAATAATTGTATAAACCTTCGTAGAATGGTTAATAATAATTATTTTATTAAATTTTAGAAGGAAGATTTTAAAGCACGTTAAATAACTCATATCTACATTATAAAGTATAAACTTATCTGTGCGTAACGGGTACGTCATTCTGCGAATGGCAACACTTTGAAATTTGAAATGAAATTTCGGCTTTTCAATTTTCGTAACTGCAAATTTTTAAATTTCTAAATATCGCAAAATTTAAATTTTTTCACCATCGTATAGGGAAAAAATGTACTTTTCAATGCAATTTGTTTGAAAGCTGTATCTCAGATTATTTTTGAAATATTAATTTTTTTATAGTTTTTATTACCACTTTTGTAATTGTGGCAACTGAAGTATAAAATTTCTATTAAAAGTAAAGGAAAAATAGTTAATTACTGTATATTTTCTTCGCCATTTTCACGCAAAAACAGAAAAAAAAATTGAAATTGAAATACGTGCTATGTCAAGAATATCGTCTGTTACAAAACACGGTGAATTTTGGTTTTATGTCATTTTTTTAATCAATTAAATGCTTTTTAGTTTACTGTAAACTTTCTTTAAAAACTATGCAACATTTTGGCCTTATAAAAATGTATTTTAAAGAATAATTGTGTGACTTATTTTCGCCACATTTACTTAATTCGTATCAGGAAGCCGAAATAATGAATTTTATTAATCCGTAGGTAATAATATTTTCCGAATTTTGAAAAAAAAAAAGCTTAAATGAATTATTTCTGATGAAACGCGGAGCTATTATAAACAAAAACAAGTTGGAAATTGATCGTCAAACGTGGCAAATGAGGTGCGTTCGTACTATAACTAGTTTTATAATTATGTTTTGCACCCCATATTGTACTGAATGTATATTTTTTTGCGCTTCATAAGTGCATAGTCTGTAACATCATTAAAATGCACTTACAATATTTTTTTCCCCATTCCCCGTAATGTAACGGAAAACTTTTGACTGTTCCTGTAATTAAACTATACATTCGATTTTCATAAAATTTGAAATGGATCGCCAAATTTTGCAGCAATTATATATTTAAAATTTCAGATCTTTCGGAAGGCTGTAAAATCATTAAAATGCATTTGCTATAATTTTTTTCCCATTGGCCGTAATGTAACCGAAAACTTTTGGGTGTCCCTGTAATTAAACTATACATCCGATTTTCATAAAATTGGAAATGGCAAGACAAAATTTTGCAGCAATTATATATTAAAAATTTCAGACCATTCGGAAGTCTGTAACATCATTAAAATTCACTTGCAATAATTTTCCCCATTGGCCGTAATGTAAAGAAAAACTTTTGACTGTCCCTGTAATTAAACTATACATCCGATTTTCATAAAATTGGAAATGGCTCGACAAAATTTTGCAGCAATTATATATTAAAAATTTCAGATCATTCGGTCGGGTAGTTTTTGCTCTGTTATATGCGGACGGACAGTCAGACGGACGGACAGACGGACGGACAGACGGACAGACAGACGAACTGAACGACGACTATAGGTGCTACGTATTTATATAATTACGAACGCACCTAAAAAATGAAGACAAATGAGTCATTAGATATCCGATTTGTTTGTCAAGCTTTTTGAATGACCACTTTGCTTTTTGCTGGGTGCGTGTATTATTCTGTGACAATGACGTCATATGCATACTTTTCTGTAGATATTCTTTAAGACTGGATCATAAAAGTGGAATGCTTTAGCGAATGCAAATGACTTTAATTTTATATAAAAAAGCGTGTACTTTAATTCTTCGTAAAAATGAGCCGTTTTCAACCCAGCTGCTTAGAAATTCTTTACAGGTGAAAATGCTTCACTTCTGAAAATAACGAAAACGAAATCACACACTGATAATACGCAATGTTTTACCATAGATTAAGGACCAAGATGGGACATTTACGGCAAAATCTGCAATGGCAACAGTACTAGCGTCACTATCGGCAAGGGGGAAGAACTAACAAACCTCCGAAATTTACCTATGTTGAAGAAATATGTTTATTATCTATGGTTTGAATATCTATTCGTTCCTAAAACGAAGCAAATGTCAGACGATATTCTATTCATGCTTGCTTTATTTATTTAGCTGCTTTTTTTTTAAATACCGTACTTGTATTGTTCATTTTTAACTTACAAAATGATAATTAGACTAATAATATAAAAGAAAGCCACCAGAAAATTCTGTTAAGAATGCAAATATGTAAGTTTATAAGATTAAATCGTAAAAAATCAAGTTCAGGTATTGTGTCAATTTATTCATATCGAATAAAATTTCATTGAGGGTAATGTTAATACCTCTATTTATTTTTCATTTTTAGTTTTATGCAATTCTAAAAATTTGTCGAAAGGAATTTTTCCCAATCTGTAATGCTATTATTATTATTCCTTATATATTAATATTATAAACATTATTGAATTGATTGTACGTTATTTACATTAAAAACAATATTTTTATTTTATCTGTAAGGAAGGGAAAATGGATAAATTTTGAAAGATTATTGTAACGATTGTTTAATACGTTAAACTTAATAAATTTATAAAACACGGGCTATAAAAATTTTCCTGCCAAAGGGGAATAATTATGAAATTTTCTGGGACTTGTAGAGTTCAACATTTCGTATATTTTTATGTTACACCATTGATTTTGATATATAGCATTCAAGACGAAAGTTTTACCTAGTATTCGTTGAACTTAAAACCGTTCACTAATCATGTAAAAAAAAAAAAAAAAAAAAAAAAAAAAAAAAAAAAAACATATATCCGTTCATGAACATAGAATAAATATTAGATATATAAGATAGAATGTCTATCCCATGTTCATGTATCGGTGTAAGATTCTATCGAAAACGTAAACATGCAGCATTAAAAAAAAAGAAAGATCACAGTAAGGTAGATACTTAATAATAAACGCCCCACCAGTGGCCGAGAGGTTCTGCACTCGAAGCTGGTAGACGGGAAGTGCTGGGTTCGATCCCAATCGCGCCCGTCGGCCTAATCGTTCGGAGTTTTCGTGGTTTTCTTCGAACCTTGGATTTCCAAGCGTTAATACGGGTTAGGTTCCCTTAGAAAGACCCCCACGAAGGGCACTCCCCCCACTTCGGGCCTATATCCCTCGTGTTGATAATTGGCCGTCATAAACACAACCAACCAACCTTAATAATAAACATACTACAAGCATGGAGAGTTTCTTCCCTACTGTCACTAAGGGTGCTACGATCGCATTCCCATTACCATTACGCTCTATGGGAATGTCCGATTTTGGATGTTAATCTATGTGTTTTACAAAAAATTAGAGTGTCTTTATAGAATAGCGGTGACATACAGTGTGCATGTTCAGATCGGATGATTTTCGCCTGGATGAATTCGCTTCGCAGAATTACACATGTAAACAAAAAAGATATTGGCAATAATTCGAGGTTTTGAATAATATTAGATTCCCCAAGATTTTGTCAAAAATTTTATTGCTATTCTTTAAGACATTCCCCTATAATTTTATCAAAATAACATAATTTTCTTAATTGAACTTTTCATAATTTTATATAACCTATATATTTAAAATACAAGGCTGTTTTTTAGTCATTTGCGCTGAGCTTTATGCTGAACCAATTTTATTAATAATTTTTTAACTGAAAGCTGTTTATTTGTGTGCCTGCACTGGCTTTTTTTTTTTTAAATCCCCATTTTTATATTTTATGGAATTTCTTCAAAATAATTGTAATCATATAGAACCGCCATAGAACCATAGAATCATTATTGCAGAGAAGAGAGAAAAAATGATGTTTATTTGTCTCTCTTCATGGCATTTTCCGATAAAAATTCAAAAGTTCTGATAAAAATTGTGTGCTTTAGTGGCGCAAAATCCCATTAGGAACATAAATTTTAGAACAAATAACTACGCACTGATTTTGAAAACACGCATTTTTCCTCATAAAGTTTTCAGACTTTTTTTCTTTCTGCATGTGTACTGATAGTAAGTTTCAGACGCTAGGCAAAATGCTTAAATAAGTGAAAATGACGTCATATTTAAAAGAAAACGTCCTTTTTTAGATAAAACCAAACATTTTTACACAAATGCGTCTAAAAACATAAGTTACGGCAATTTTTACTCTCCGTTACTGAGTTTGTAATCTCAGGACAAAAGTGTAATTGTTCACATGCAAAGATGTCGCTGACAATCGTAATTTCAAGTTTTGAGTTAAAATGCTTTTAAAATGATCAAATTAAAGTACCAATTTAAAAAAAAATGGTGAATATGGATTTGATAAGTGCGCATGTAAATTTTGAGAAGTTGAAAATTGTGTCGGGTTTAGATTTCAAGGAGAAAAAATTCTACGATCGTGTCGAAGTAGAAAAAAATTTGCTGTTTTTCATTTCGGAATACCAAGCATAAGAGCCTCAATTGATAACGTCATCATAATAACTGATCTTTTTTATATATTGCTGATTACGTATCTATATTATAAAGAACAAACGTATCCGTGCGTAACGGTGACGTTATGAATGGCAAAACTTTACGATCAAATTTCGGTTTTGAAAATTGATGATGTCCCGAATGGCAACTCTTTACGATCAAATTTTGGTTTTGAAAATTGATGATATCCCGAATGTCAACTCTTTACGATGAAATTTCGGTTTTGAAATTTTCGCTACTGCAATTTTGTAAACTTCTCACCACTCTATATTTCCAATTTTTAGAACGTTGTATAGAAAAAAATCTACTTTCAAATACAATTTGTTTAAAAACTGTATCTTAATTGACTGATTTACTGAGTTTTTTAAAATAATTTTCAAGCAGATTTTTTTGTAATTTATCTTATCATGTGCCGGCTTCAATGCATAATAATAATAAATATTTTACACATAAAGCAACAAAAATTGTTTATCATTTATATTTGACTAATTTTCCATAACTAAATTAATACCCCCTTTATAAATAAATAAAAGAATAAAATACAAAAAACCCTCACAGATTTAATGTATTTGTAGTCTAACATTATACATTTTTAGGCAGCAAATACCTCTATCGTGTGAATACGATTACGAAAGATTAACCCGTTTCTTCTTAAATCAAAAATAAAGAGTATTCCATAAAATTATTATTTCATATAAAAGTTAAATTTCTCCTGTGAATAAATAAATAAAATAATATACAGGGTGGTTCAAATTAAAGTATCACTGTTTGGGACTCTCTAGAGAGAGAAGCAGCGGATGTAACGACTTCATATTTGGAGGATATACATATCAGGCCATGGGAAACTGATTGGTGCAAAAAAAAAAAAAAGTTCAATCAAAGGCCGCTAGGGGAGAATGAAGCTCTGCGATCGGTTTGGAAAATGTAATATGACCAAAGGTGTAATTATCTAGGTGCCAATAAGCCGATTCCCACCAATAAATTTTATTAGTATTATTCTTTTAAATTTTATTAGTATATGCTCCGATTAATTTTGTTAGTATTCTTATTTGGCGAAGAATACTAAAAATTTAGTGGTGGGAATTTTTTTAAAAATGTTAATTACCGACACCTTGTATTCTTTGCTTATTTGTTTCGCTACATTTTCCTTCCCTTAAGCCCATCGCAGCGCCTCATTTTCCCCTAGCGGTCTTTGTTTGAACTTTTTTTTTTTTTTTTTTTTTTTTTTTTTTTTTTTTTTTTTAGCACCAATCAGTTTCCCATGGTTTGATATGTATATCTTCCAAATATGAAGACGTTACATCCACTGCTTCTCTCACTAGAGCGTTCAAAACAGGGATATTTCAATTTAAACGACCCTGTATATTTAACACAAATATAACAGACATGTAATTGAATTTCGCGCTTAAAGCTCTGACAATGTCAGAATATAAAATGATGCCCTAAGTAGCAAAATCTTGCGTTAATAACTCTTATCATGCAGCTAATACGAAAATATCGCTTTTAATAAATTTTGAAACTTTACTTGATTGTATAATTCATATTTTTCATGTGAAAAATGCTTTTGTATTGGTAGTGGGCAATCTAAAAAATATATTGCATGTAAAATATATATATATATATATATAAGTTTTCAATTAAAAAAATGGTTTTCACCTATATTCTGTAAACCGGGAAGCTCGGGTACGATCCCCTAGTAATAGTAATGATGAAATTAATTTAATACTATTTCTATTGGTGTTTTACAGTGTGTTTTAATCATTAAGGATGTATTTATCTACATAACTTTTTATGAAAGATATTTTAAAATAAGTCATCATTGATAATTTCTTTTTAAAGTAAGAAGCTGACAAAATAATTTTATTTCTGCACGAGATTGTAATTTTTGAGCAACGCAAAACAACGTTGAGAAATTGCAACTATAAAGTTAGCGCAACAATAGCAGCAGTACAATAGTTTGCAATACATTATTTTAAGAAAAATAGTATAAATTGCGTAAATATAAGAATATGAGCATAAAAAATTGATTAAGTGTAACAAGAATATAAGGATAAATTAAAACGAACAGTAAGCTTATTTTAAATTAATTCCTATTCATAAATACCAAGACTGGAAATGTTTATATAAGTCATCTCAAAAGAGGAACTTTTAACTATTTTGTGAAATTATTTTTGAGAGAAATATTGCAAAATTGAATTTTCTTTTATGCAGCTAAATTGAAAATAAATTTTTATTAATCATCTTCAATTCAAATTATTATTTTTTTCACCGAGTTTTCTTAAATTTCTGAAATTACAGGCTTTACAAATAAATTTAACTAAAGCAAAATATTTTCTTAATTTGAATTAAATTTTTAAGCTGTTTAAAAGTAATACAAAGAGTAAAGACCACCTGCAGCCATTTAAAATGAAAAATTCGAATTTTTTTGAAGATGTAGCAGCGGAATTTTCTATTGAGTATAATGAGAATAAGAAAATTGAATTATAAATTTGCAGTAATTCGTATTAAAAACTTCAAAGTTAAAAATAAATAAAATCATCTTTTGAGGATAAAAAACACGTATGACAGATGAAAGAAATCACCAAAATAAAATTATAAGTCGCAGAAAGCATCTTTTTTATTATGTTTCTTATGAATTTCTAAAGCCCACTATTTGCTTATTTCAGCATCGTATTTTGAATGTATCCGTCGGCAGAAACACATGTCATTTCTGAAAGAAGTTTAAAAAGGACTAAAACGTCGTTGGTTATTAATTATATATTTCAGCCTACGATAAATCTATCCTCTTAATTAATATTTTTTAATGTAAAATATTTAATTTATTCCAATTTATAATTAATTGTAAATTACAGCTAAGAAGGATTTATTTAATGCAATTAGAAGTTCTTTTGCATTCATTTTGTATTAAACTGTAATATTTAGAATTTTTTTTAGCACTTTACAGTAAATGAAGATACGTCTATTTCAGCATAGTACAATTTTATTAATTATGAAATATATATACAAATTACTTTTCATATTCTGTTTTTAAAATCGTATTTAAATAAAAAATATTAGTTAAATGATTTTTGTAATAATAATAATTATTTAAATTATAGTTATAATTAAATGTTTTGATATTTAGAAAAGTACGATTTAAATTTTTTCATATATCACTTCCCAAAGATTTGCGTCTATAATATGTAATATGATGCAAAAATAGTCTTAAATGTTCAATGAAAGTGAAAAAAAGAGTATTGCAAAAGAAAAGATGTTTTCATCTCTCTGAAAATTACGTTTTACAACTTTGAGGGCAGAAGTAAGATGTAAAGAAAGTGAGGTAAACAATGAAAGACGGCAAAAGGTGTTATACTTAAAACTATTTTAAAAATAATAATGAATTGTTATATTATATTTTTAATTAAATTTAATGACAAAAATTAGGTGATATTGACAAAAATGCTTTAAAACTTCAACGAATTTGAAACATAAATAAAATATAGAAATAATCAGAAAACTTTAATCAGTTTTATCGTTAACATATTAAGAAACACAGTAAAGTGCCATTTATACGTTTCTATTTTATATGTCTTTTACATTTATACGTCCCGATGTGGTCCTGATTCATTCATTTTTATTTTAATACTGTAATGTTTCATTTGTAGGACGCATAGCTTCGGTTATACGTCGTTTCTTTCATGCCCTAAACGATATTCTTAGAGTTTTTCTCCTAGAGGTTATTTTTTTTCTCCTAGCAATATTTGGGGAATGATGAAAGATACATGGTCTGTCCAGAAAGTTTTGGGACTGATTCCACAAAATTCGTTTATTTGAAGATAACTTTACAGACACTTAATATTCAACAAAATAGCCTCCTCCTGCATTAACACACTGTTGCCAACAACTCTGCCACACACTCATGCTCGCCTGGAAGTCTTCAGGTGGAATACTGTTCAGAACGCGCGTTACGTTTAGCTGCAAGTTCTCTAGGTCGTCAAAACGATGACCTTCTAGAATGGATTTTAACTGAGGGAATATAAAAAAGTCCGGCGGAGACAGATAGGGTCTGTACCGTGGTTGGGGAAGCGTGTGTTTTACCAAAAACTGTGTCAATTTGAAGGATGTGTTGGAAGCAGCTTGTCACAAAGTTTCCGCATTTGAAGTTCTACCATGACAGTCTGACACACAATCGATTTCATAAGTCGCAACGTCACCGCAATCATTCAGATACTCATCCGACGATCAGAGACCAAAAATACTTTAATTTTAGACTCATTGTCTGAAGTTCTAGAACTTGATGGAATCCCAGAGCGTTATTCGTCATCGACGTCCTCTCTCCGTCTTTAAAGACGTTATACTACCTAGACATTTGAGCCGTTGTCAAAGAATACTTCCCGTAGGCTTCTTGTAACATCGGAAGCCACTCAGTAGCCGATCTGATTAGTTTTACACAAAACTTTATGGTATATCGCTGCTCGACATTCCGCTTCGTTCTGAAACCTAACGTCACCTTCAAACACTTGTCTTCTTCACGAGCGATCTGTGCGTTGCAAAGGCTCAAGGCCAACTGACTTCCTCTAGACTCTGAAGCTAACTGCGGTAGAACCCTACCGCAGGTTCCACTCTAAAACTTCGTACCATTTCCCTTCTGCTTGGCGCGAAAAATTCAGAATCATTATTTCTTGGACAAACCCTGTAAAGTATCTTCGAGTGGAAAGAAGTAGTTGGTATGCTGGAGGAGATATAAAGTCCAAAATCAATTTAAGACGGACTACGAAGGACATATGAGATTTATCATCATAGCTCTTTTTATTTCTTCATTTTCAGAGGTCTCACTGCTAAAATAATTTGTTGGTGATATGAAAATTATAGTTCCTATGTTATTTGTATTTCTTTTAAATAAAAAAAGAAGTTAGGAAACATAGGTAAGTAAGTTATATATAGAATAGATACGATTTAATATAAAGTAAGTTTAATGATTATAACCATTTGTTTGGAATTTTATATAGGATGCAAAGGAAAGTCCCTTTAACCTGAAAATACTTGCGGACGGAGAGAGCTACAGCTATGCAAGTGAGGTAACACTTACAGTAAAGCGACTCGTAACGCTTACAGTAAAGCGTAACGTAACTCGTAACGCTTACAGTAAAGCGTAAGGTAAATAGTAAAGCGACTACGCCCGACCTAATGCTAGCGACAGCAGCGCCCCTAGTGGCGAAATTTGGAAGTTAGCTATTGAAAATCGTAAACGAAAAGAGATAGAACAAAATTTCCAAATAGAAAGTTTTAGAGCATCAATTAATTAGTATGAAACGACATTTGGTTCGCATGGATAAGATAAATATTCGTCTATATACCCAAAAATGTCCGAAATCGATGCACTCTATATTGTTTAAACGTTTGAGTGGAATAGCCAGAAGTATGAAGAAATACGCACAATTTATGGTATAAATACGTGCTCAATACATTCGTATCAATACATTTTGATAACATCGCGCAAAAAGACTAAAAAGACAAACTGTCTCACAGTGATAAACAGTTAATATTCAGTATGTTCGAAAAGTACGCAATTGCTCATGATGCACGTTTGAATTCGTGAGAGTAATTCTACATACACATTTCTCAGAATGGAACGTCTATTGTAAGACTCTTCAATACGACGACATAGATTTAACCCTTTCAAGGGCGGTGACTAGACGGTCTAGCAAAATAATTTTAATTCTAAAACTGGCAAATGGCAGCAAAAATATTTTAATAAAATTTTACCTTTGTATTGAAAGTGAAAATTAGCGGGTTTTTATTCTCTAAAAAATTCGTTTGAATATTCTGGTGTCAGTCAATTATTTCATCAGTTTACGAACAGAAGTTTTCTGCCCCTGAAAGAGTTAATCTAAAATTTTAAATGCATTGGAAATTATTTTTTTACAGATATTACAGCACAGTGCAACGTCACAATCTGAAATTGCGCACTGCTACATTTACGGAATGTGAATATGCAAAATAGAACCTTTGCTCATCGATTTCGGATATTTTTGGGTATACAGGCGACGATTTATCTTATCCGTGTGAACCAAATGTCGGTTCGTACTAGTTAATTCATGCTCTAAAAACTTCAAATTGGAAATTTTGCTCTAGCTCTTTTCGTTTATGATTTTCAATAGCTTTCTTCTAAATTCCGCCCCTAGGGGCGCTGCTGTCGTTTGCATTAGGTCGGGTGTAGTCGCTTTACAACACCATTACCACACTTGTATAGCTGTAGCTCTCTCCGTTCGCAAGTATTTTCAGGTTAAAGGGACTTTCCTTTGCTCCCTGTATAGAGATCTGGTTAAACAAAGTTAGGTGAAGTTAGCTCAAATGGAGCAGTCCGAATTTCTAATGAGAAGCGTGCCGTTATTACTTCTGTTTGTCTTAATAAGGGGAATTTAGATTGATTTAGAAAATTGATTTAGATAATTAATTTAGAAAAATTGTGTATGAAAAAAAAATTCATTGGAATTGGGATAATGGTTGTTTATTATGTTAAAATATATTTTATGTCACGAAATAAGATTGTAAATATTTTTAGTAAGGTAAAAAAATTAGGTGAATCAGAGTTTATTGTAGGAAAATTTGAGTAAAAATTTTAGTAAACTTTATTTATCAGTAAACATGGTCTGATAAGCGGAAATGAGACAGAAAGGAGTTTGTAATTGAATTTGGCGCAGCTACTGACGAGTCAGACAACATAGCCTACATTATAGAAAAATAATGGAATCTCAGGATTATGATAAAGCTTTGGCACTAGATGAACTAGAAATTATCGAAAAGCTTAGATGGAAAAGAGAGATCCAGGTATAGTTAGAGCATTGGAGAATTAAAACCGAGAAAAAATTATAGCGCTGAAGAAAGAAAGCCTTTGGAGGGGAAGAAAAAAGGAAAGGAAGAGATTGAATTAGCAAAATTAAGGTTAGATTGGGAGCCAAAGAATGTTAGTTTAGTCTCTATCCAGGGAGAGAGAAAAAGAAAAGTTGTAATGAAATCGGTTCTAACTGAAGTCGAATCCGAAAAGTCTGATACTTTTATTTACCTTTGTTTATTCGAAAGAAAGGAGCAGAAGACTCAAATTGAAAAAAAAAAACAGTTGGTCACAAATCTGTTAGGGTTATTACTTACAGAATTGGGAGAATTGATTCTAATGGAGACGTCCTCGCGTGCGGATGATTTCGATCATATGAAAAAGTGTTGGTCGAAAGATTTGAACTTTAAAGGGACTCAAGTTTGTTACCTCTCAAAAGCCCGAAAATAAAACATCGAAAAATTTCGTGTATGATACTTCTAATTATTTTGACCAATGGTTAAATGAGAAATAACAACTGTGACCAACGTAGAGATCTGATTATTAAGGATCAATTAAAGCAGAAAGTCGGTCCTTCAGCGAAACATCCTTTTATTGAAGTGCGGTGCTAAATAATCACTCATTCGAATTGATAAAAAAGTTAGACGAATATGATTCTGCAAGAACAACAATGAAACGACAAGTGTCCATTAAATTTCAAAATAGCTCAAAAACGTTTCGTGCGAAATAAATTTGCAGGTAAACCGATAATAGAAATTAAAATGGAGGAAATAAAAACTAACTGTAGAAATAAGAAAACCACTAAAAATCGGGATGCAATTTTTGATAAACGGAATGAAATTACTTGTTTTTCTTGTAAAAAAAACAGGGTACTATTTCCACCATGTATGTTAACTGTATGTATCCTTTTAAACTCTACGATAGTCATGGTTGAATTTAGGTGATGGAAATCAAAATATTCAGGGACACAGAAACTAATTTGGGCCGTATTTTGGACCATGATGTAACAATGGATAAATTTACCGGTGAAGGTGTGCAGGTAGGACAACCGTTGAAGAATGGGCTTCGTTGTTTACCTATAGTGGGATTAGAGATAAATCTAGGACTAGTGATACAGCACAAACGAAAGTGGCTACTGGTGACAAAGAAATATATATGAACCTTTAGTTATTACGGTACAAAACCCAAGACGTTATCGATAGTCAAAAATTAAACCCACATTTAATTAACCAAGTAATTAAGAAACTAATAAATTAGGAACCGAAACCATAGATGGAGAGAAAAACAGGCGCGAATATTCTCAGTCAAGTTCACGGGCCTCAGTCGTAGAAAAGGTATCTTCAGAAGTCGTAGAAAAGAGAGAGACGATAAATTTCGACCTGCAAACTCAAATGGAGAAACTGAAGTGGTTGCCGATTGCGAAGAGGAGACCGATAAAACGTATGTTCTACCACATGCGGAAAGACAATTTATAAATTTAATTTATATCAGGTTAGCAAAAGGAATTAAGGGCCAAAAGATATAAATTATGCTTCATTGAATTAGGCAAAATGCAGCCCCGAAAAATCGTATTCCCAAATGAAAAATGGGTTGGTGTTTAGGAAAATAAAAGTTCTTGTTCACTATTAATCCATTGGTTATTAATATTTCAGCGTCATGATTACGCGATCAAGCATTGACGTTGTAATAAAATACCACACGTCGACTGCTTAAGAAGATTTGATTATATATATATATACACAGAATAAATTTTTAGAATATAGTTTTCGAAATGTTTTGCACTATAAATTATTTGCAACTTTGATATAGAACTAAAAACAATACGTTAATTCTACAAGCTAGCACTCTAACCATTCCTTGCTCGCATGCAGGAATGTTTTAACTTCCTGATCAATACCACTTTCGTTATCTGGCAATGTATATAAACACGAAAACTACTTCATCTCAAAATTCAACGTTTCATCTATAACAAGCAAATATAAAAACATTTACTGCTATATAAATGCAACATCCATCTTGTATTCATGTATATTTTTAAATGAAAAATAAACTGCATCTCCACAAATGCTACTTTTTCGTGAACAAAACTACCTAAAGTTGTTTATACTAGAACCATGTGCATCACAGTATACAGTAAAGTGATTTCAAAATCACAGTTAATGGAAACACGTCTGGTATTTATATATAAAATATTAAATGAAAATTTACCTAAATATGAAAAACGAAAATCTAACATTTCGCAAATTGAATTCTTACTTGTATCCGAATATATTTTATTCGTGATGTAATTTTACATTGAGTATTTTTCTAAATTTTACTAACAAACGAAATATTTAAAATATATCGCATTGACAAATTTTATAAAGTGTAGGAGATTTTAGAAATTAGTTTAAATTAAATATTTCCAATTTGTGGCTGCAAAATGATTAGTCAATGAATTTTGAGCGACAAGGAATTTTTATTCTATAAAGTGCTTATATAGAGATGAGTATCGCCTGAGTTATTTGACATCAGAACTCATACCTATTAATCATTTAGTACAGAAAAAAATTACGACGCGGACAGAAACACAATCAACAAACATTAATATTTTAAAATAGCAGCATTACGATAATATATATGCACTGTAGATGGTAAACTAATAATTATTTATCTATAATATATTATTATATTTTATGAGATAATTCATCAACTACAAACTCGAAATTGAAAAGTTTGAAAAACTGTGTTTGAAATAACAATAATAATAGCTGAAATATCATAATTAAATATTTCAAGATAGTGTTCAGAATCTATAATTTCTATATTTAGATTTGTATTAGATGTTATATATTCTAATTAAATGTTTAAGAACAAATTAGTGCATTTGCCAAACCAAATACTACTACTGCTAGATCTACCAAGAAAAAATCGTTGACCGGTGGCTGGAATACTGTGTAACAACTTTTTTCTCTGTACAGGTATGGAGATGCATATAAATGTCATACATATTTACAATAACTCATGACTTTTAAAGCACTTTTATAAATATATATATAGCAAATTAAAATGACTGTTTCTTTGTGTCCTGTTAGCTGGATATAACTGGATATAACGGTAAACCTCATTTGTCGTAATCATGATTATCAGTAGCATTATTTACTTTATTGCTTCTTAAATTGGGAGATATTTAATACTTAACAGAAACGTTCTTGACCTTTCCTTCTAATATATCTTTAAACTTTAGAGCTGGAACTCATATTTGTGCTAATTTAAAGAATCTGAAGACTTTTTCTTATATATGGATTTTGAGTAACTTTATGAGTCCAGCATGCCCATAAATATTATTTCTTTAATTTTAGTGCATAGCGATATCTATCCTGATATACACTCAACTCATGTCCAAAAATTAAGGAAAAGTGACAGGACACTTTAAATTTTACGTGTTTTGTCGTATATCTCTTGGAATTTTCGAAGATTTGGGATTGAGATTCTAAGATATAAAGAACATGTTTGATTTCATATTTTTCAGTAACGATTTAGTCGCGAGGATAACTAGGTAATGAATAATAAATTCAATAATAAAGTAATATTTGCGATCCCCCAAGTCACAGAAAATGTTCAAAATGGTCTGTCACTGTATTAAATGACTATGTGGGTCTAGTTCAACATTTGTATGCATTTATATACGCATAGCACACGTAATCATAAAGATGTTAATGTTTCTGTGGCAAATTCAAAAGTTTTTTGTTCATAGAAGAGTTACAACCAAATTTAACACAACCTTCCGCAAACTTGACAAAGAACAATAAGAATTGTATACCTCAACTAAATTCGCACCACTTTCTCGAAACAAAGAATTTTTTACAACATGAGCAGGAGAAATATAATATGAAATTTATTTTTTTAAATAGTGGGGAAAATATAATATAACAAGTAATATAAACATTTTGTTTTTTAAGTCAATTCCTACTTAGGTCAGCAAAGAAAAAATTAATATAATCCCTTAAGCTAATATTAGTTTTTGTTGCATTAAAATATCTCAATTTGTTGATTTTCTATACGCAAGTAGGTTTACAATGGAAGTCTATGGGAATTTGGCGAAATATTAGAGATATCGCCAAGTTGGCGTCACTTTTGTCGTCTCATTTTGGCCGCCAAGTTTGGAGATATATTGCCAAGTTGGCAACAAACTTGACGGTATTTGGCGACAGAACAGGGTCCCTCAATGGTAACCTCCCCCTATAGATATGAAGATGCATTAAATGCTTCAATAATCAATGGCCACCATTTTGTCTCCCATGTAAAACTAAAATTGATTAATTAAAATTTAATTAATGAATTAAAATTTGAAAAAAACTGTATTAACATCAATTGTCATCCAGTACAAGTTAAAAAAAATTATTTCAACTTGATACGATGAATAATAAGTATTTTTTTAACGATTGAAAATTTGAACAAGATATATATATATAAATAAATAAATATAGGGAGAGTGTGAACTAATAGTAGAAATTAAAAAATAATCGCCAATCGCAGCGCTGACATTTACTTTTAGTAATCAACCCACTGTATCGCCGGAATCTTTCTGAGTTTTCGCGATGTGTGATTGAAGTTTTCATATAAGTTGCCAATAATAGCTCACAACCAAATTATGAAATATAAATTTTGAAATCGTGCAAGCATACATACTTCAAAGTTATTTCATGCAGGTGCCGATATCTCATAAATTATTCAACATATCCATGTTTTAATTGCAATATTTTATACTCTTTTATCAAGTTTTTGAAAAGTTGTGTTTGTATGCTATAAACAAAATACTTTTGAATTTTTCACAGAAAAGTTAACAGCTTTATAATTATGTGTGCTATTCGTACACAAATGGGTGTCACATGGGGTCACATGGGTGATAGGAAATATTATTTTAATATTAAATGTATTATTCGCACCCTACTTGTCTTCGTGACTAAATCTTCACTGAAAAAGTATGAAGTCGTTGATTTTTTAGACATTCTAGAAGTTCAAGGAAATTTCGTCGAGAATTTTAGTTTATATTAGACAAAACGGGTACAATCGAAATCGTCCGTTCACTTACACTTAATTTTTGTAGATGAACGTATATTATCCACAACTGTATTACGCGTTAGTTACTTCTTAAGTAAAATTCCTTTCTTGTGCTGTGGAGATTTTTCCACGGAATATTTCTAATATTTAGGATGCCTAAGCACATTGCAACATGAAATTTTTCTTATGCTTCAGAATATTTTATCATTCCTGCTGCTTTTTTATTTGTTTTTTTCCCCTATTTCAGCCGTATTTTTAATTTATTAAAGGTGTTTATAATAATGGACTCAAAGCCGCTGCGGTCTTCCGGTAGCTGCAGTACCTAAAACAGAACCCTTCCCGATTTTCGATGTCTTTAATTTAATAAATTTCCCCTTTAAATTTGCCCGGTTTTAATTTTAATTTTTTTCTTTTGTTTTCCTTCCTGTCTTCTGCTAGAGAGTTTCAGTAAAAGGGATTTAGGCAGGGACCTCTGACGGTCACACGGAGCCCCGTGCTCCGTGAATTCTGCGGCGGTACCAATGTATTCTGAATTTTTCAAATACGAATAAAAGAAGAAATTTCATCACATCAATCCCGAAGACTTTGTCGAAGTAATGCGCATTTTGATGGAGGATGATGATGTTTCATCCAATGATTTGAATAAAATAAGATATTTTAGCACCCCAGAAGCCAAAAGGTATAAGTGACAAAATTAAAAAAAATGAACTAAGTGCACAGGCGACCTGGAAGTATGCTTTTTTTTCAGCTAAAGAAATATAAGTGACTTTCTAAATATCTGTTGTGTTTTAGAGATCATCAACACATCAATTATCTTTGAACTCAATTTACTCGAAATCGAAATTTTGTCACTTGTACCTACCTCTTGGCTTCTCATGTCCTCATTTATTTTTGACAAAAATTATGGTCTATGGATTTAAATGATTCTTCACGGAATATCTTCCAAAAAATGTGTATTAAAATATAGGGAGAGAAAATTTAACTAAAAATTCAATTTTATGCACACTTCAAATGTATAAATATATTCTAAAAGTAAATAATTTAATACAGGAAACATTAAAAATTCTCAGAACAGTAACGTTTTGGCGCCAAACACTGCAGCTATAAAAATAGTACATATGTATCATAAAATTGCTATGCATTCTTTGATGTATTGTTTATAACTAGTGTTCCGATCTTGAAACAATCGAAAAAAAAACAAATAAAAGAAAGGGAAACAAATACGGTTTTAAAGAGCAGCTCAATTTACGACAAAAAAATATAAAAATATGAAAACATTGATCACATCAATGCTAACAATATAACAAAGACAAATGATTAATTAAAACATTCATTAAAATGTTTCTATTCATTCTTGAATCATCCTATTCATGAATTTATTAAAATAAATCATAAAAAAAAGCAAATACGATTTTAAAGAGCAGCTAATTTACAACAAAAAAGTAAAAAAAAAATAAACACATTGATCACATCAATCTAACAATATAACAAAGACAAATGATTCATTAATCCACGAAAATGTATATAACCAAATATAATATAACCAAGATCAAAAATATGCATTAACCTCTTCCACGTTACCCATAATTCCGAAAAGCATCTCTTTAAATTTCAGAAGACAATAAAATTTAGTGTTTTAAACATAGCATTTATATATTTTTTTTATGCCTTTGATTTTGGGAGACTTTCTAGAGTAGTTTTTATGGTGTGTTAATCATTTTTCGGAGACCAGGTTATCGTTTTTGAGGAGAGGATGCTATCAATTATCCTTGAAACATTTACAGCTGCGAAATGAATTTATACATGCAAGAGTAACAAAGTAATTTGAACGTTAATGCGATTAATTTATCATATTTATCTATAGAACATGTTAAACATAAAGATCATTAATTCAGAATTGATAGTATCCTAATGATGCACATTCTGTGTTGAGAAAACTCATGAGTACACTACAAAGCATATACGGAAAATTTAAGTAAATCAGTGGAAACAAAAGAAAATTTGTTTTTATAAATTCCACCTTAAATCTCGAAAATTGTTTGGTTTTTGAAATTTCTAAAAATAAAGAAGGCTTTTATGGGATGAGTAACTCAGAAGATGTTATTGTATGTTTTTTTCGTGGTTATATTATACTTTCGAAATAGAGTAAGAAATAGCAGTTTCTTTTCAGTGTAGAATACGACCCATAAGATTCATGAAAATGTATAACATGAAAATGTATGCATGAAAATTGTACGAAGTAATTGTCTATAAATGTCTTTATCAATTATCGAAAGATCACAGCATAAGATTGATATTTATTTGTTTAAATGAAAGCCTTTTTTTGGTGTTTATAGATTTTTCATTTTTCAAGATAGCGAAATGTAAAAAGGTAGTTTATTTGTATTTTTTGTATCAAGGATCCAAATAAATAAATCAATCTTAGCTTGTAGACTTCTTTGAAATACGTATTTTTTTCAATTGCGAAATTATAGGTTTAAGCCTATTTTTATGCATGTTTGTAACGTACAAAATATAGGGGGCTAGGGGAAAATGGGTATATATTTCTATTAGCCATTTAGGGGACAGTTATTGATGTAAAGGTCTTTTCAAGAACATTTTGAAATAAATCGTTTTTTAGCCTCAAATACGATTATTCTTAATTTATTATTAATAATACTTATAATATTATTTGTCTCTGTAAAGAAATAAATATATATTTTTTAATAGTTCATATAAATACTAATTATAGTATATAATACACAATTTAAAAGCTTAATTTATATAAATTTGGGCAAAACAAATAATAATGCATTTTTTCGCATATGGCTATTCCCATATTTAGTATGTTTACATTTTATCAAATAAATACAAAAATATTTTATCTTAATTTTTTTTAGTATTTTTCCAGTTCATTTTGCAACATTTTAGAGTGATTTTACCAACAAATTTGAGAAAACAAAAATTCTGGCATAAATGTGTTAATATCTTTATCTATACTAATATTATAACGAAGTAAAAATTGTTTGTTTGTTAGAGGTAATCTCAGGAGCTACCGAACCGATTTCAAAAGTAATGGTATCAAAATGATGGTGTTAGTCCAACTTAGAACTAGGCCATATTTTATGTCGGTGCCACTAACCGAAAGAGGGTGCAGGAGAAAAAAACTTTCTAAAAATGTGATTTTTGAGTTACCCCAAATGGGCCTTTATATTTTGGGGCCCAGAAATATGAAATTTGAAATATTGATTACTTATAAAATATAAAGGATTTCTAAGAACCGTTCTTAGAAAATTCGAAATTTAAAAGGGGTGAAAATGCACAAAAAGCGTTCTAAAAAACAATCCTTAAATGGTGGTTTCTATACAATCTCAGGAAATACCAAACCGATTTAAAAAAATAATGGTGTCAGAATGATGGTGACAAATCTTGCTCCAAGATAGGCTATGTTTTATGTCGGTGCTACTACCCCAAAGGGGGTGCTAAAGCAAAAAATGTCCTAAAAATGCGATTTATGAGAAACTGAAGGGCCTACGAATATGAAATTTGAAATATTAGTTATTTATTAGATAAAGAGGATTTCTGAGAACATTTCTTAAACAATTCGAAATTTAAAAGGGGTGAAAATGCGCAAAAAGCGTTCTAAAAAAGGTTCTAAATAATGGTTTACACGCAATCTCAGGAAATACCAAACCGATTTAAAAAATAATGGTGTCAAAATGATGGTGACAACCTTTGCTCCAAGATAGGCTATATTTTATGTCGGTGCCACTACCCCAAAGGGGCTTCAGGAGCAAAAAACTTTCAAAAAATGCTATTTTTGCATCACTGAAGGGCCTAGAATCATGAAATTTGGAATATTAGTTACTTATTAGATATAAAGGATTTCTAAAAACAGTTCTTATAAAATTCGAAATTTAAAAGGTGTGAAAATGCACAAAAAGCCTTCTAAAAAACGTTCTAAATGGGGGTTTCTACAGAATCTCAGGAAATACCAAACCGATTTAAAAAATAATGGTGTCAAAATGATGGTGACAACCTTTGCTCCAAGATAGGCTATATTTTATGTCGATGCCACTACCCCAAAGGGGGTGCAGGAGCAAAAAACGTTCTAAAAATGCGATTTTTGCGTTATTAAAGGCCTAGAATCATGAAATTTGGAATGGTAGTTGCTTATAAGATATCAATGATCTCTAAGAACATTTCCAAAAAAAAAAAAAAAATCGAAATTTAAAAGGGATGAAAATGCTCGAAAATTTTGTAAAAAAATTTCTAAATTGCGATTTCTATGAAATTTCAAGAAGTGCTGAACCACTTTCAAATATAATATTTTAAAAATGATGGTGACAATTCTTGATCCAAAATAGGCTATATTTTATGTCTTTTTCCACTACCCCAGAGGAGATGCAGACGCAAAAACGTTCTAAAAATGCGATTTTTGAATTATGGAAGGATCTAGATTCATGAAATTTTGCATGGTATATAATTATTAGATATAAAGGATCTATAAGAACATTTCTTTAAAATTTTGAAATTTAAAAAGGGATGAAAATGCGCGAAAAGCGTTCTAAAAACGTTCTTAATGCCCATTTGTGAGCAATCTCAGGAAGAATCAAACTGATTTCAAAAGTAATGGTAGGAAATTGATGCTGACAGCCTCTGCTCTAACATACACGCTATTTCATGTCGGTGTCACTATCACCTGGCGGTTGCAGGAACAAAAAACTTTTCAAATTTCGATTTTTGTGATCGTTAGGGGCTAGCAACTTGGAATTGGGCAAGGTACATATTAATTTTATTAGATATAAATGATCTTTAAGAACAATTTCGAAAAAATTGAAATTTAAAAATGGTGAAAATGCACTAAAAGCGTTCTAAAAACATTCTAAATTCCGATGTCTACTCAATCTCAGGAAATACCAAACCCATTTTTAAAGTAATGGTTTCAAATTGATGGTGACAGTCCCTATATTTTATGTTGTAGACACTACCATCTGGGGGTTGCAGAGCAAAACATGTTCTAATTTGCGTTTTTTGCACAACTGAGGGGTCTACATTTTGAAAAATGACAGGATATTTACTTACCAGATGCAACTGCTTTCTAAGAACAGTCTAAAGAAAATTCCAAATTTAAAAGGATGAAGTGAGCGAAAAGCGTTCTAAATTACAATTTTTATGCAATCTGATCAAATAACAAACCGATTTAAAAAATAATGGTGACAAATTATTGGTGATAGAACCTGTTCAAACATACGCTATATTTTATGTCTGTGCCACTAATGCCAGAGGGTTGCAGGAGCAAAAAACTTTCTAAATTGCGATTTATGTGATACTGAAAATGCTAGAAACTTTAAATATGGCATGGTAGTTACTTATAAAATACAAATACCCTCGAAGGACTGTCGAAAATAAATTAGAATTAAAAAGGGGTGGAGAAAAGGGAATGTGCGAAAAGCGTTCTAAAAAAGTCCTAAATTACGATTTCAATGCAATTTCAGGGAATATAAACCGATTATAAAAGTAATAGTTGCAAATCAATGGTAACAGTCTCTGATCCTGCACAGGCATTATTTTATGCCAATGATTCTACCACCTTTGGTTCACAGGAAAAACAAACGTTCTAAAAAAGTCTTTTAAAAGCTTTCTAAATTACGTTTTTGTGAAATATTAGGAAATAATAAACCGATTTAAAAACTAATGTTGGCAAATTAATGGTGACAGTTCCTATTTCGACACAGCCCTTTATGTTGAGAGAGGTGGTAGGACTTGGAATTTGACATGATGGTTAATTTTAAGATATAAGAATATGGTTTCTAAAAAATTCAAAATTTCAAATGAATACTGAAATGAGCGTATTAATTGAGTATAAAAGTTTCAAAATATTTTCTAAGTTATCATGTATTTAGTTTTATTTCTTTTTATTAATTTAAGTCTGATTTCTGCGTAATGCAGTGTAATAATGAAGTTTAGTCAAACTGTGTTTTAAATAGTAATTTTTGAATTATTCCTAAAAGTATAAGTTATTTTAATAAAAATTACACATATAAATTTCATTTGGCATATTTCAAATGTTACGCGAGCAAAGCCACGGGGTTTTCTAGTGCATTAATAAAATACAGTTCTAAATGAGAGCATATTATTTTATTCTGTCTTTAACCAGATTAATCTGATGCATGAATTGTTTTGCAGTCTAATGAAAGTCATTCACAAACAACATTTGAAATGATATATATAATCAAGTTAAAAATATATTCCCCTTGTTTTGTTATGTACAAAAGAATAAACAAAATTTACTTGGGGGATAGACTATAGTTTAATGCATTTGGGAAAACATGTAGTTTATTTGATTTCGTTTATAATCGCGATATTTCTAATTTGCGAGGCTTTTGGGCATATACACTTCTGGTGAATATTCGGAAAATCAATTATTTTCTACATAAAACTTTCGTGAAAAATTATTTTGCTAACGTATGCTCGCTGCCAGGCATTAAATAAAGAATTGAGTAAACGACTGGTATTTTGATACGTGAGCATAAGATACGTCTAATATTCTGTAAGATGTTGAATAAGCAATGAGATTACTTTCTCCAAACGCCATAACATTCCCAATAATGTCAATAATACTAACTTATTGATATACGCCACTGCTTTATATTGTTTAGAAATGGGAAAATAAAATTACCTATCCGAATTCACATTTCCGAAACGGAGCTATTTTAGTTATCAATAATTTTTAAATTTTAATATATTTCATGCTCAAAGTAAGCCACAGGAAAAAAATGCTGTAAAGTTATTGAAAATTTAAATCTTCAACTTTCCAAAAACAATATCTGAAATATTTGAATGATATATTGGCCAAATATATTTTAGATTATTTTCATTTGTAATACAAAACCAAATAACCAGATATTTTCAGATACAAAAGTTGTTAAACTTTTATTACTGGTTCTTACAATTGAAAAATAAAGTTTTTAAAATCTTTTAAAATAGTCATTCATAGCCAAACAGTGGTATTTCTTGTAAATCTAGGTATCGGCAATTTTGCCAAAATAAAAATAAAATACTGCTTTTTACTTTCAGTATTTAAAATTTTCACGTAAATATGAATTTGATCGCTCAAGTTCTTTTTATTATCATTATAACTTTTTATTATTATTGTAGCTATATGTTTTCTTTTCATTTTTAACACTTTCCAGCATGTTGAAAAGTGTTTAAGAATTCAATTTTCTGGACGTCTATCTGCCTGTTTGGTTTTCTGTCCGGACTCTAACTCGAGTAAATATACTCGGACTGTCATCTAATTCATGCAGTATGTCATTGAAATTAATTGTAGTATTTTCGCTTTTAAAAATGAAATGTGTGGAATTTTTAGTTAATTTACAGGCACAAACAAATTAATTTGGGTACATTACAGCGAATCGAGAAAAAGCATTTTCATTGTAATGATATTCATATACATCACCGAGGTTCACTACAAGATTTTTAATGTTAAGGTATCCGGATACCTTCGGAGGGCTTCTTTTAATTTTTATTTTTAAATATGACTTTTTTTTCTTTGCATTGTATATCATGATGTTATTAAAAAAATAAAATAAAACAGAAAAAGTTATACATTTCAAATTATTTTTTTATATTTTGGGGGGGAAATAAGCAAAAAACAGCGAAAATAATCACTTCCGCAAAACATCATAACTCATTTTTAAATCAGGATATTTTTATTTTGTAAACATTATTATAATTATTAAACCTTTTTCTAGGGAATGAACTACTTTCATATTTGTTAGTCAAATATTTAAAACTCTATAGAAAGTTAATCAGTGATGAAGCAAAAATTACTAAAAAATTATTGGAAATCGGATATTTTACCAATAATTTAAAAAAAAAAAAAACTAATACATTTACTGTTACGAGCGTAGATCATTCTCTTTATTGTACTTTGCAAAGCATACAAAAAAAATTTGAAAGAGATTCATCCATATTTTTTTCCATTATGATGTTTTGCGTAAACATAAAATGTTAAAAAATTGATTCCCAGAAAATGCAAAAACAAAATTTAATTCAAAATCTTACCTTTATTTTGAAAAGTAAGCCTTAATATGTTACTCAATTTATACACTATGTTATCTATTTCCTTTAAAACAATTGCTGTTTTTCTTTTTCAAATTCTTTTAAAAATTGTTATAATATAGTTTAAGGGTACATAGCAAGTAGAAAATTTAGATAGGACAAGAAATAAGTATAAAGTTGTTTTCAACAATATTCTGTCATTTGTCTTCTTTTACGGGTGCGGAGTTTTAGATAACTGCGTGGTCTGCGTTTTTAGTCTTTCTCATGTGAATGGACAGAGTGGATTTTTGTTCTTGCGTGTTGTGTTATGCATGTGTTCTTCTTGTTTTTCGTTGCGTATTGGGGTTGAACGTATTAGATCCTAGATGCGGAAAGTTTTCCGACATATCCTTTAGCTTTGAAATAATTAAAATAGATAGTTGGAATTAAGATTTGACATTTGTAAATTCTTCCATATGTTCTGTGAAGCAATAAATTTAGCAGCGTCTAGGATAATCCTTGGGATGGTTATAAGTTACAAAGGTCATTTGTTACTTAAATATCGTGTATGTATCATGGTGTCAGGGGTGCATATTTAATTATTAGCCAATTATCTTTTAGGAAATCTTCAGTTTTTCTTAGGGTTAAATCTACCCTTTCCTAAATTTTGGATAATAAAAAAAGATAGAGAGAGATGAGTGAATTTTTTTTCTAACAGAGACACATTCGCTTGTCTGACATAAATTTGACTTGTATGCCTAAAACTGGTTGTTCCTACCAAGACAATTCCTGTATCGGGCATCCCAGTCAGATCTCTAGAGCAGCATCACTTCCTCCTTGTTTCACAATTGCCATGTCCAGAAAACTCCGCTACAGTCAGGACATAGATTCCTTATTTCTCGCACTTCTGGATATTCACCCAAAATTTTAGGCATACAAGTCAGCTGTATGTCAGAAAAGCGAATGTGTCTGTTAGATAACGTTTTCACTTAACTCTCTGTATTTTTTAACTGTCTAAAATTTAGAAAGGGGCAGAGGGGCACCTAACAATAACCGGAGCTTTCCTAATTGTTGATTGGTTAAAAATCATATACGCCTCCCTGACGCAATGATACAAACGTAATATTTCAGTAATGCGAACTTTTACCCCTAATAATCCCGGCGATTATCCTAGACACTCATTGATAAATTTATTGCTTTACAGAACATCTGGCAGGATTTACAAATGTCGAATCTTTACCCCACATCGTGATTTTATTACGTTCAAAGCTAAAGAATATGTTAGAAAACTTCCCGCATCTAGAAAACCAAATCGTCCAACCCCCATACGCAACGAAAAACAACGTATACATAACACAACAATGAAGATAAAAATTCTAGTATTTCTCCCCACATGAGAAACACTGAAAACACAGACCCCACAGTTATTTAAAATTATGCACCCGTAAAAGAAGACGAATAACGGAATATGGTTGAAAATAAATTTATTTTCCTACGTAATTTTTTCCTTGCTCTATACCCCTCAAATTACAACATAACATATTATAATTTCAAAGATATGTTAGAAATTTAATAGTAATTGCGCCATGATTAACATTCTTCAGCTGTTAGCAGAGTTTATTCAATTTGAAAAGAAAAAACCATTAACAAGACTTATATTATACTCTGGTATTGGATTTGTTTAATTTGGAAAACTTACAGAAGCCCAATATTTATTTTTATTGCACATAGTTACAAACATAATAGCAAACTTTTATGTGAATAATTATTAAAAATTGTATATATGTATACAGTTACGTGTATTTTTAATTTTGCGCACTATTTGTGGCAACGTATAGTGAGTATCAAAGACGTAGATATCTCTTAGCAGTCTAAGTTAATATAATTAGAATATTTTGCACTATTTTATCAAATAATGTCCAAGATACGTGCATTTTTATTAAGTTCAGTAACATTAAATTTTCTTTAAACAATAATACTAATAATGTTAATAATAACACACTAAACATGAGTAAACACATTTAATTTTAATAAACAATATTGATATCAAATGCAATTTATATTTGCACGTAAAGATTAATTTTACATATTTTAGATTCATTAAGAATAAGTAGAAGTAATCCAGTTTTTAAATAGAACGTCAATTTTTATTTTAATTAAAAATCTTTCCTGGTATTTATGTTTTAATCTGTTCTTACAGATGTACATTCTTCATTTTTTTTTCTTTTCGGTACAAACATTCCTGTTTCAAGATTATTATGTAAAAAAAGATTAAATATATAGGATAATATCGAATTTTCAGTCACTTCATATAATTAAAAACTATCATTTTTCTGACTTTTCCTGTCTCTCCAGCAGATTAATTTTTGCTGAGTGCTCACAAAACGAATTTTTCTAACCAAAAGCTTTATTTAATATTGTTTATCGCACTTATATTTAATATCTTTAACATAAGTAAATTTCATATTAGATAAAGAAGAACGAAGGGATTAAATAAGTATTAGTTTAAATAATATGCTCAGAAAATCATGTTTAATTAATTATTTATTTATTTAAATTTAAGGTATTTATTTTTAATTTGTAAATCTATAAATAGACTAATAGTATTTTTTTAAAACTTGATTAAAGAAATATCTTTTTTAAATGTCGACTTTTAAACATACAAATATTCGATTTTTTATTTATTTTTATTTATTTTTTTTTTATCATGGAAGTGTCAGGTGAAGTAGAGTAGTACAAGTAAATTTTTTATTGAAATTTGAATATATATTAAAAAGTTACTTAACTTAAGGTAGGTATAGTATAAATAGATATATAGATATAAACTAATTATATGTGCATAATCGTAATTTTGGTAAATGTTTTATATATATTTAACGGGCTGCTAAGGCAAATTAGGCCTAGAAGCCGCAACAACTTAAAGCAGAGTTTAAGTATAAGTGTCCACTGACATGCAGAAATAAGTTAGGATATAATTCAAACATAACTTTATTAAAACCAATTAAAAACACTATTAAAGGTATTAAATATAACAACATATGGCCATAACTGCGACCAAGAACTTAAAAAGCTCATTTATCGAGCCTTTACTTATATCAGTCACATTACTGAAATATAACATACAAAAAAGAGCAATCTAAACATGAAGTCGCTCCAATATATACCATACAAACAGAAATCAACTTTGTAACTAACAGTGAAACATGCAGTTATAGAAATCAGCCAATTAAAAACCAGCGTACGTCATCGACACGATTACGCAATACTTAAGTTGGAATTCAGTCATTCATCTCCAGATGCATGGAATTCGTAAATGTATGACGTCATAATGTCAGAAAAACGAAAAGCTCGTAAGTTAAAAGCTGAAAAGATTTCGTAGCTAAACTAGAAAATAAACATCGATACCGAGCAGTCTCAGAATTGGGCCGCAAAGCAAACCGACTTTAAACGTTGATATCTGTGCCCCATTTCGATATCGACAAGAATGCCGCGATATGACATGAATGGCCCGCCTTTCACACATCTGGACGATGTTACAAACTCTTAATTAAAAAAATGAAACTAATTCAAAACTTTATATGCAGTTTCATTAAAAAGGTATTTAAATATTTTCCAAAAGAGCTAGATTTTTTTTTTCTTTATTTCCAGTACAGCAAAATCCCAGTTCAATATGAAATACGTTAAGTACAACTGGAAAAGTAAAGCATTTTAAATTAACTTTAATTCTCAAAAAATTTCTTTCTAAATTTTTCTAGTGTAATTTTAGTAGGTGGTTTTGTAAAGTAATCAGCTAAGTTTCCAATACTAGATACATACATTAAATTAAACAACTTTTCATATACTAAATTTCTTAAAAAATGATATCGTACGTGTATATGTTTAGTTTTGCTATTTTCTATAGGAGAGTTAGAAAAATCCACAGCAGCTCTGTTATCACAATATAAATTAATCTCTGAAAAATAAGATGGAAAGATATGTAGTTCTTTACTCTCTTTTATTATGTTAATTATCCAAATGAGTTCTTTAGCAGCATCGGTCAAGGAAATGTACTCTGACCCCATAGTAGAAAGAGCTACACAACGTTGTTTAGAATTTCGCCAATATATTACAGCATCATTTAAAAATAAAATACCCCCCCCCCAATCGATACTCGATCGTCTCGGTTAGATGCATACTCGGCGTCAGTAAAACAATTTATTGAAAAGTTATCATTACAAGAAAGACGTAATTTTTCATATCTTGTATGATATACATAACCATGAACTTTAAATAATGCTAACAAATGTATTTTACTAGGATTTCTTTGAAATTGTGAAAGATTAATCACATAACTAATATCGGGCTGTGTCCTACTGGCCAAAAAGGACAAACATCCAATTAAGTTACGATATGGAATTTCTTCCATTTCAGCGATTTCTTCATTAGTTTGAGGGCAATCCTTTTTAGAAAATACAACCCCCTTTGAAATGGGCAAAGAAGCAATAGGAGGATACTATTCTTTAAATTGGTCATAAATATTTTCAATGTAATCCGTTTGCTGAATAGAAATACCATTTTTAGTTTGTTCAAAGTTAACCCCAAGCAGTTTAACGGTCTCCCCCAAAACTTTAATGTCGAACTTTTGTTTTAATACATCTATAACTTTAAACATTTGATCTTTATCCTTTCCTAACAAAATCATGTCATCAAGATAGAACAGCAAGACAATTTCGGAGTTAAGAGAATAAACACAGTTGATCCACTCGAACTTCTTAAAATTGAAACTTTCTAACACGGAATGAAGTTCGTAAAACCATTCACGCCCGCTCTGATGGAGTCCATACAGAGCTTTCTTTAATAAACAAACGTGATCTGGTGTTTCTGATTCCACGAAACCAACTGATTGTCTCATATATATAACTTCCGACAAAGGGGCATATAAATATGCACAGCGAACGTCCATTTGAATATGATACCATTTCAATCCACAAACTCAAATCGAGAAAAATAAACGTATTATAGTGAAATTAACCACAGGACTAAAAACCTGATCATACTAAATGCCTTTCTCTTGTCGGATGGCTTGTGCAACAAGACGAGCCTTAAATCTAATTATTTCGTTCTCTTTATTGCATTTAATAGTATAAACCCATCTGCTTCCCAAGATCCTAGCATTTGAAGGTTTTTCTACTAAAGTCCAAACTTCTCGATCTTTAATAATTTGAATTTCCCCCTCCATTGCACGCTTCCATAATTCAGCTTGAGGGGAACGCATTGCTTCATGGAATGTATTTGGAACGTTCACCTGATCCCTCTTTAATTGTCATCCATTTAAACTATTTGCTTCTAGTTCCTGATTTATGATACCCGTAAATTTATATTTACCACTGAAGTCAAATATTTTTGTATCGAAAGGTATATTTTTAGATTCACAATAAGTTTTATCATCGTTTTGGGATCTTAAACGCATGTTGGTCCCCAATATACTATAATAAATATCTGTACGCGATCCATCTGAACGAGGAACAACCTTTCAAAACCACTCGATATTTGGTTTAGTTAACGTAGGAGATTTAGATAC
Source organism: Maratus speciosus (assembly GCA_963932465.1). Taxonomy (NCBI): domain Eukaryota; kingdom Metazoa; phylum Arthropoda; class Arachnida; order Araneae; family Salticidae; genus Maratus; species Maratus speciosus. Next base: position 349,365,425 of record OZ010788.1, on the reverse strand, counting down.
TGCTTGTATCGGTTTTGAACTCTCCGACCCCCCCCTCAATTAATTTAACTTGTTTATTGGGTTCAACACACGATTTCTCAGCATCGGAAACCTCCAAATCGTTTAAATCTAATGCATCCAAATGGAATAAACTTCGGTCGGAAACCTGTTTATTTTTAACTGGTTCCTCTATTCTAGCATTGATGGTCTCGATGACTTAATCTTTTTCGGGGATCTATACACGATAGCCTTCTGTGCGAAGAGCATAACCTACAAGTACCCCTTTTTCAGCACGCATATCTAGTTTACCACGATTATGTTTAGGAATCCCAACATATGCAGTGGAACCGAAAACTCTTAGATGTTTGACAGACGGCACTTTTCCTCCAAATAATTCGAACGGCGTTTTAGTGAAATTCTTATGGCAAGTATGATTGAAGGATTAGACAAAAAATAGCAAAGCCTCCCCCAAAATCTTTCATGGAGTTTAGACTCATTAAGTATACTTCTTACCGCATCTAGGGCCGTTAAATTGAATCTCTCAACAAGTCCGTTCATTTCAGGAGAAAATGGGTTCGTCCTCTCAGGTTTAATACCTCTATCATCTAAATATTTTTCAAATTCCCTTGAACAAAACTCACCGCCATTGTCAGTTTGAATATTAATGATTTTGTTCCCAGTAAACGTTTCAGTACGCTTTTGAAATTTTACAAAACAGTTAAAAACCTCGGATTTTTCCTTCATCAAGTAAACGTAAACTTTTCTGAAAAAATCGTCGATTATAGTTAGAAAATACCTATTACCACCTCTACTTTTTGTTTTAAACGGGCCTGCTACATTGAAGTGCAACAGCTCTAACGGCTTTACAGACTTAATTTTTCCAATCGGTTTAAAGGAAAGTAGTCTGGCTTTACCAATTTTGCAAGGCTCACAATTTAACTCTTCGTTTTTGAGTGAAGGCATTCCTCTAACTGTATCAACGGTTTTTAGTATGCAATCTTTATTAATATGGGCAAACCGGCAGTGCCATGTTTCTAAGCTGTTTTCCGTATTAAACTGGTTAACCTCTGGACTATGAAAATTTTTGTCATTACGTTTAATGTATTGAGAAAAAACATGGTAAAGACCATTTTTTCAAATAGCTGAAAATAATTTACCACCATTTAAAAATACATCTATTCGCCCATTTTTAACAACAAACGTGGCTCCTTTCTCTTCAAAGAGATGGCCCGCCATCAAATTATGTCGTAATTTAGGTGAATGTAAGACATTGTTTAATACAACCACCTGATTTCTGCCCTTAATTTTACAATTAAATTTTATAGTTCCTCTACCTAGAACTTCACAAGCTACCCCATTAATTGCTGCTTTCATTTCCATACAAGAGATTGGCTCAAAATCCCAAAATAAGTCTTTACGTGAACAAAAATGGGAACTAGCGGCAGTATTATCAGTATTTGAATTATAATATGCTTCAGCTATAAAACCCACTTCACCATGTTTTTCACTAGCCCTATGTTTAAACTTTCTACAATCTTTAGCAATGTGGCCACTTAAACCACATTTAAAACAATTTCTAGATTCATTACGTTTAAAATTAACACTGGGATCTGCTGCACTTACCTGCTTATAAGAAGATCAAGACCTCTGCTTTGTAGATTTCCTCAACTTCACATCATTATATTTATTTTCACTATTATGTAAAGCAACTTCATTAAAAATACTTAAATTAGAATTTTTGTTAATTGAACAATTGAACAACTTTAATCTTGCTTCCTCAGATAACAGTTCGTTCAGAACATTTTTAAAGGTAAACTCCTTATCCAAAAACGGTAAATAATCTGGACAATACTTCTGTATTCATCAGGCAAATGTCTAATCAGCTGAAACGGCTTTAACCACCTGAAATTGGACGACCGGAATCCTTTAGTTGCATGATGATATCCCTCAATCTAGCACCATGGAGATTCAGTTCCTCACCAGGCTGCAGCTTGCATTCGAAGAAAGAATCCGTCAATTCCACAATACGTGCACGGCTACTGGAACGAAAATGTTTCTCTAATGCTTGCCAAGCTACATACGGATCCTCGATACCAGTTAATAAAGGCCTCAACTCTTTACATACATTCAAATAGAGAATGGAATAGGCGCGTACTCTTTTTGCCAACTCAGCTGCGGTGGGAGCCTTCGCTGGATCTACGGTTTCCGGTAATTTTGTAGACACACATTCCCACAGAGATTTCACCATCAGAAGAATACGAACATCCTCTCTCCACGTACTGTAATTATACAACGTTAATTTATCGATGGGAAGAAACTCAGCGCCCGATGAAGACGACATCATATCTTTGAACTATTCAACTGAGGAACACAAGCACAAATTTAAAATACCTACCACCTATGCAAATCGTGAACTTCAATCAAGGCTGGGCCCATAACTCATAACGGGCTGCTAGGGTAAATTAGGCGTAGAAGCCACAACAACTTAAAGCAGAGTTTAAGAATAAGTGTCCACTGACATGCAGAAATAAGTTAGGATATAATTAAAACATAACTTTATTAAAACCAATTAAAAAGACGATTAAAGGTATTAAATATAACAACATATAGCCATAACTTCGGCCAAGAACTTAGAAAGCTCATATATCGAGCCTTTACTTATATCAGTCACATTACTGAAATATAACATACAAAAACGAGCAATCTAAACAGGAAGTCGCTCCAATATATACCATACAAACAGAAATCAACTTCGTAACTAACAGTGAAACATGCAGTTATAGAAATCAGCCAATTAAAAACCAGCGTACGTCATCGACACGATGACGCAATACTTAAGTTGGAATTCAGTCATTCATCTCCAGATGCGTGGAATTCGTAAATGTCTGACGTCATATTGTCAGAAAAACGAAACGCTCGTAAGTTAAAAGCTTAAAAGATTTCGTAGCTAAACTAGAAAACAAACATCGATACCGAGCAGTCTCAGAATTGGGCCGCAAAGCAAATCGACTTTAAACGTTGCGAAACGTTTATATATCGTGCATATATATCGTTTAAAAACGATATATATGCCCTATTTCGATATCGACAAGAATGCCGCGATATGACATCAATGTTTGTATCCAAATGTATTTTATTTTGTTTTCATCTTTGAATGAATTCCTAATGTAAAAGGAATTGGTATTCCATAAATTAGCAAATGTATACAGTGTAATCTTTATATTTTCTACAAATATCTTTGCCGGTACTTTTATTATTTAAGCTCATATTTCTCGAAATATATCAACCAGATTTGATTATAAATCCTAAATGAAATGAAACTTACTAAAATGTATAATAATAATAATGTTCATTCTAGTAGTTTGTTAATTCTCTAGTGAGATAATTCTTGACATATTTCTTAAGCAATACATTTTGGAAGAAAGATAAAGTAAGTCACGTAGTCTTATAGCGAATAATTTGTTCATTTATCTATATTGATTCATATATATATAATTCAAACAAAACACTAAAAGAGTAAATATATATATATATATATATATATATTCATGTAAATGTAAGCACACTCAGGTGGCACAAGCAATGTTAGGATCGTCTTAGAAGAAGAAACAGGTTGAAACAAATAAGAAACCTGTTTCAAATCTGATATTTCTCCTCAAATATGCATCTTGTTGCTTGTGCCTCCTCAATATGCTCCCCGCCTAATATTTCTTTAAAAATCATACGTCCTATCACAGGGTAACATGAGGTGAGATGCCGTGTTGGACAAGATGCCGCGTCACGTGGTTTTCATATGCGCAGATGTTGTAGGGACTCACCACTCTGTTGTAAGGAAGTGAGTTTCATACCGATACTTTAATTTCAGTTTAAGTTCTTTTTTTTATTTTAAATGGTGCTTTTTATTGCTATTTACTCTTAACACTTCTGGCAAGTGATCAAAAACTTTTACGTGACTTCCTTATTTTTCTATATGATTCATAGTTTAAATACGGGAGAAATAAATCTGATGCTTTTAGAGATTACTGGTAATCGGCCTTAATGCAAAGCATAAATAGCAGTTGGTTTCTGCTTCTTCATATCATTGGGGGGTCCGGCGCCTTGTCCTGTACTTTGGGGTAAGTTTACGTAAAATTTTAGGGTAAGATAACGGTTATTTTTCGTTGCGGTGAAATGCCTGGTTGTTTCTTCATTGTTTTAAATTACTTCTGGGTATTAACTAACTTGCAAACGATTTTAATCAGATTATTTAAATCAATGATTAAATCCTGTTTTTAATAAACTTATTTAAAAAATTCATTAATTAAAGTAATAAATTTTCTAAATGTTTAAAATGACATAAGGAATTGTTAAAACCTAAGGTGAAAATAACTTGAAAGTTTTTTATGTGTAATGTGCCTTACAAATAAACCTTATGAAGAGCAAAGGGACATAGTCTGAGACATACACCAGAGATATTGCTGAAAAGAACAAAGGGACGTAGAAAAAACATCAACAAAAAAGCTGGCTCTAAAGCACTTTACTTCACAGTACCCTTACTGTATTAAAACATGTTATAGTATTTATAAATAGGCATAATTAACAGCCACAATTCTTTTAAATGTTAAGTACAACATAATCGTTTTTTCGAATATTAGTTTGTTTTTTTATTAAATTGTCAACGTTTGTTACATTCATATCTTTGTAATTTCCTAAACTCGGTAAGTTAACAACTTTAGTATGCCAAAAATATTAGTTAATCTATCTAATAATGCAAACTATCCGTTTTCATACGTGTCAGGTAGTTTGGATACAATGAAGCAAAGAAACCATTTACATAAATCTTACTCACAATTTTGAATATCGTGATACAAAAGATAAATCAATTTGTTGAAATAAATACACTTCAATGCATAGTTTAGATTCAATGAAAGTGATATATTTAACAGTGAATTGGAAAATTAAAAGCACTGCGTAGATGTAAAAATATATTTTAACAAAGTCAAAAATAATTTAAATTGAATTTTAAAACAAACTTTTTTAAAGCCACACCAAGGCGTCACTTAAATTTTATATCATATCTTTTAAAACTCATATTTTGAATTTATGAGAGATATAAATGATAAAGCAACAGCGAATAAAATTTTATGCAGCTTTTCATGTCGAACATAACTTTTGCACGTGCGATTATAAATAAAACAAAAATATAATGATGAAATAAATAAAAATATATTTTTTAAGAAATTACATAATGTCACTCAAAATTTGATATCAGTATTTTTAAGTTCCATATTTAAAATTCTTAGAGCATAAGATAAAGTGCTGCGTCAGAAACTTTTAACTCGTTAAGGGTTTTTGTATTGATATCATAACCGTTTTTTGGTTAGTGTTTTTTGGTTAGTTTTTTGGTTAAAAAAAAGATACTTATGGGATTTGATGCAGATTTAATTTTTACTATTTTATTACAATTTTCCTTATAGTGTTTGCATATAAAAACAAGTGGGTGAGTATGATCGCAGATCGCACAGAGGGTTTCATTTGATATTCCTTTAAAAACACTTTATACTTAAAATATTTTTCGACCGGTACCTAACAATGGAACCGATATATTTTTTTTTTCTTCAGAAATTACGATAAAAAGAATAGTATGCACTACTCATAAATTTACCTTAATGCTACATATGGTGATGACGGCGATGACAGCGATGACCACCTCGGGAACTCGGTGATCATTAAGTTAATTATAACGTTTGGAATCTGTTGCATTGATATCCGAAAGGTAGTTTCTGAGTTATGGAAGTTGGACACATGGGGTGCCATAGCCAGCGAAGCCCGCTAGTGTCTATCATAATAATATCTGCCATGTAGACTAATTGCGATATTTAATCAAAATAGTCCCCCCCCTCCTCATCCCCGAAAATATAATAAATAGAAAATGTGTCTTTATAAACCCATCGTCAAAAAGGTTTTTATTTCTTTTTCCCTAAAAAAATCATGATTTTTATATCCGTAACGTAAATAGCAGACGAAGCCCGCTAGTTCTTATCGTAATATATATTTTTAATAATTTTATATAGTCTATAATAAAAAACCAGGCTTAAAATAGCCTAGTTCCATAAGTACTTGTAGTGTACTTTTTGGATACCAGTATTCTAGAACGGAAAAATCTGACTTATTTTATTGGAGATTTCTCATTAATTGAATAAGGCGAAGCAAACTTTTTGAAAATAACGATGGCCAACAAGCATAGCAGTTATCAGCTATGCGACTTACACTACAAAACCCCATGGAACTACACAATAACAATAATTAGTGAAGAAACGCTAAGGTCATTTTAATAGGATAACAAAATGAAAAAAATCCCGCCGGGCCGGCCTACAGGCAGAGGTAGATTTCGAAGTCAAATATACTAATTTCACAAACAAAAAGTAAATCGTGATTAGAGATAAATCCACTTTAACAATTTTATCTCGCCGCTTTTGACGAGTTTTTATTTCATTTTTATATAATAGCTGGTTTTATCAGAATCATGTTAGGGCGGTATTAAAAAAAAATATTTTTCCATGCTCAACAACTCGAAATTTTCTGGCATAATTCCAGATTCATTTTTAATAAAAAAAAAATATATGATACTTACTGACGTGATTTTTGAAGATATTATAAGCAACCTGTGTTTTTATTTTTTGTTCAATTAATTAAAACTTGATATATAACCAATTATTTTCTCAGAAGGACAATATTTTTCGTTTCTAACACAATCGCTTCGGTAAATTCCGTTCAAAATGCCCACTTTGACATCATTTTTTAAAATATATTCTGCCTCTATCAAAAAATCGATCATTACGGTATATTATATAGTTTCTGAATAAGTGAATCTTCCAATTAAATGCGTTTGAAAGCAAAAATGAATTTAAAAATGAGTCAGAAAATAAGCAGTTTGGATTTGAATGCATCCTTAATACAATGATTTTTCCAACACAATCCGCTTCGGTAAATTCGGTTCAAAATGCCCTTTTTAACAGCATTTTTAAAAACATATGCTGCCTCTATCAAAAAATCAACCATTACGATACATTATATAGTTTCTGAGTAAGAAAACGTACCAATGGGAAGCCGTTGAGAGCAAAAATGAATTGTAAAATGAGTCAGAAAATAAGCAGTTTGGATTTCAATAAACCCTTACTAAGATGAACTTTTTCTTCAACCGCTATGTATTTTTAATTTGTTTTTGCTGTAAGAATTGGTCCTATCCAAAACTTGTCCATATAGATGTTGTAGACAATATTAAGAATATATATGAAACATTCATGGGGATTTTATATCTTTTGAATTGACGGAGTTATGGATTTTTTTCTTCTTCTAACCCCCTTTCTGTTTTCGTTTTTAATTTATTTTTGCGATACGAATTGGTCCTATCAAAAACTTGTGAATATAAAAATTGTAGATAATGTTAAGGAGATTTGTAATAAAATTAATTGGATTTGATATCTTGAGAATTGACGAAGTTATGATTTTTTTTCTCCCAAAAACCCTATTTTTGCGCCCCTTGAACCCATTTTTAACTTTATCATAAAATCTGTGATACATACATTTTTGGCCCTATTTTTAGAAGTAATAAAAACTTTAAACTGATTTGATATGTACAAAAATTAAAAAGTTATGGGGGGTTTTCTGTTTTTACAAAACCCCTCTTTATTTCCATGCCCTTGGTCCGATTTTGCCCATTAACGAACTTGACCGAGATTTTATGCCCATTGATTTTATGTATCAGTTTGGAAGAGATTGGTGCAGAATTACGAAAATTATCGTGTCCAGAAGAAAGTGATATATATATATATATATATATATATATATATATATATATGTATAGATAGATAGATAGATAAATTTTTTTTACTGAGGGTGGTTTTGAGTTCTATGGGTCATGATCGGTGTAGATCTGCAAAATGTTTCAGAAATTCCAACATAGGAACGATCCCATTACGTAGTATTTCATACGAAATCTACCTAAAACTAGGGGGCTCTGCCCCCTACGATCTACGCTCGCTAAACCCCTTACAGACTCTAAAAGTCCATTAATTCGATGTGCTGTAAAAAGATTACGGAAGATTGAATTATAGTAGAACCTGGATTAACCGAGCTTCGATTATTCGAGGTTTCTGTTAACCGAGCTGGTAACAAAGTCTGATTTTTTTCCCTTTTGAATGAGCCTTGAAAATGACCACACTTTTTAGCTCACTATCCGTGCTATATAGGCCCTTCTGTCCCCAAAAGCATTTAACTCCCAAGAAACATTGGACCCTGAGAAGTCAACAGCGAACAATGCTTTGTTTCCAGTGGCTGTGTGAAATTTCATAAATTTTTCGATTTGCTTTTTAAATTTACTACTGGTAGTTTATTTTCTTTTTAAATTTGTTAAGCTGTGAAATAGAAATTTACATATATTTATTTTTATTATTTAAAAAAGGTTCTATATTTAACAGAAAAAAAAAATGTTAAATTCGCAAGCACGGCGAGTTTTTACACACAGTTTCTATTAACCGATATTTCTGATATCCGAGGTACTAACAGTCCCAATTAGCTCGGATAATTGAGGTTGCACTGTATAATTAAAAAAATCAATGGCGATCTTACTGTAAACGGGTTTCCCTTTTACTGAGGTATTTCAAGGCCGAATCAGCTGCTGTTAGTTGCTGTTTTCGTGCTTGATTAAATAAGATTAGTTAAACATTTGAAAATTAGCAAATATAAAAGGAACTAAGTCAACAGAGTCTTTGCTTTATAGTATTTTTTAACAACGCTATAAGAAAATGATTTTAAATAAGAGATTTTAAATGTAACGTTTAAAATCTAACATAATTTTCACCAAACTTTCCTTTCTCTTTGTAACATTCAACTGAAAATAATTTTATTTTTGAAAGATAATATTATTATTTGCGCTACCTTAAAATTGGCAACTATAGTTAAAAATATTACCTCGAAATTTGAAATAAATCTCTCATGTAAATATATTTTTAAATTTAAACTGTTTTGCAATATTATTATTTGGCCACTTTGGCCCAAATTACGTAATTTCCTCCATTTACGACTTTTAACACATACCAATTAATTTATTTTTTAAATATTTTCTTTCTCTTTTAATATTCACGCGTAAATATAATTTTTATGACGTAATTTTCAATGTTTTCCTGCTTTTAATACGTAATCATTTAATTCTAATTTGAAAATAATTGATTATTTTATAATTTTCTTTCATTTTAAATATGCATGTGTAAAAACAATTTTTATGACGTAATGTTCAATATTTTCCTGCTTTTAACGAGTTATCATTTAATTCTAATTAAAAAGATTTTTTTCTGTTTATAATAGTTACGTGTGAATATTTTTCTATTTAAAGGATATATTATTCTTTGCGCTGATTTAACAATTGGCAACAATTTAAAATAATAACCTTTTCTAAAATATGTAAAAAATATCTCTGGAAATTCTGAAAGTTTTAATTTAAAATTGAAATAAACCGTTAAAAAATTAGGCAAGTTAAAAGAAAAATAAATGCACTCTGCAAACCTCGAGTTTCTATTGAATGATTAAATTGAATGAAAATTATTAAATTCCCATGTATAGTTTTTGTATCGAGCTTTAACATTAAATATCTCTTAAAATAATTCTGCGATTTAAAAACTGTGTACTTCAACGTATTTATCAAACATTTCTCAATAATACTACCCATTTTGATATTTTTGTATGCAGTAATTTTCTTAATATTTGCGAGATAGACTTCCGGTCACAAAAGATTCGTTGAAAGCGGCGGTGACAGCGTTTTTTTTTTTTTTTTTTTTTTTTCGAATAGAGACAAAAATGGTTGATTGATGGTTTGTTGATTTTTGCCGGCCAATTATCTACACAAGGGATATAGGCCCGAGGTGGGAGTGCCCTTCGTGGGGGGTCTTTCTAAGGGAACCTAACCCGTATTTACGCATGGATATCCATGCTCGAAGAAAACCACGAAAACTCCGAACGATTAGGCCAACGGGCGCGATTGGGATCGAACCCAGCACATCCGTCTACCAGCTTTGAGAGCAGAACCTCTCAGCCACTGGTGGGGCAGAGACAAAAATGTATTTACGCGATTGCGTCAACAGATGGCGACACCACAATTCTGATATGGTCGTTATGCAAACTGTAAATGTTGCAAGGATAAATAAAAACAATTGTCTTGGGGTTATCAAACTTATTATTTATAAATAAAACATTTCAACTACATTATTTATTATAAAAATTATTACATCACAATAGTTTTTATGCTAGGAAAATAATAATAATAATAATAATAATAATAATAATAATAATATGGATGTCAGTGATTATATATTGATTGAGCGTCATAATAATAATAAAAAATGATATTATAAAAAAAGAGAGCTGAAATTAATTATTTTTTTACGTTACTGATCGTGTAATTTATATTCAAATAATAATTATTAATATATATTTTATGTAAAGTGATTGAAATTGAATATATTTATAAAATTTATGGTAATATTTTTATTGTTGAAAAATTGACAAGAAATAATCATCATCAAAATGTCATCATTATAATTGTAATTCTATTTAACTTAATAACAATTAAAAAATTACAAAGGAGCTGAGAAGAATGGTCAACTAACAGACTTTAAAAAAACAGATTTACATGTGAAAAGAAGTACCAGCGAGTATCGAACTCCCGATCATGGGATTAGTAGACGATTGCCCTTAACCGCTCAGCCAGCAGGAGGAAAAACTTTTCTTCCCAAAAGTGTTTACAAGAAAGCATGTGTATGAATACAGTGTCATGCATTTTCGGTTAAATTTCCATAGAATGGCGAAGAAATATGGTCCGATTTTTTCATGCGCATTATAAAACGAACAAGTCTTGCTGGAAACAAGTAAATTGTTATTTACCTCATCTGAAACATATTTATTTGATTTTTTAAAAATCGCCCGCGTCATTTTCGAGAAAAAAATATCGTATTATTTAACGAACGAGAGTTTTCGCAAAAACAACCAATATGTCATTGCCTTCATAAAAACAAATTCATATTATATATCAATTTAAAGAAAATCACCCGGGCCATTTTCCAGAAATACAAATTAGGAATTTGATCGATCGAATTTAGTTTAAAAATGGGTTTCGAGACCACAAAATATACTGCACGTAGAAATGTAAAAATTTCAGAATAGGATTAGACTGCAGATAAAAGATTGTCTTTAATTAATCAGAACAATATGCACTAAATTTGCTGAGTTATGAAGTGGCCGCTTTTCGCGTTTCCTTTGATCTCGAGTTAGGTGTATATATGAGTTCCGCCATTCTTACAATTTTAGGCTTAAGCTGCGTCACTCTGGAATACTTCCGTCTTCTATGATCACTTATCAACAGATAAAGTAAAATAATGCTATAAAAAGTGATAAAATATCTTTATTAAGATTGACGATCGTTTCGTCGCACAAACGGCGACATTTTCAAAATCATTCACGATAGAAAATATTTTCACCAAATTTAAAAACAATAAACATGGCAAACAATGCCACGAGACAACATGCATAATGAAATACATTGCAAAACATAAAATAAAAATAAAATTATCTTGGATATTTGCGAGCGTGGATTATTTTTAACTATTATTACTAAAATTACATAGCATCTCTTTCCAAATTTTAGGTAAATCAAGGGATACTGAATCATTGCAAATATTCTTCTTGCGTAAAAATATCTCTATTAATTCTGAGATTATGGATGGTAAATAAAATATTGATGTATAAATTAGCTTGCTATTTTTAAAATCGATCTGTAAAGGTTCTTCGCAGCATAATATCGCCAAAGCTGTGGTTCTTCTGTTGTATTTTATATCTGCTATACGTTCTTTGATTCTAGTTTTAAGTTTTCTACTTGTCATACCTATATAATTAGAGAATCAATAGAGATATTTTTACGCAACAAGAGTATTTGCAATGATTCAGTGTTCCTTGATTTACCTAAAATTTGGAAAGAGATTCTATGTAATTTTAGTAACAATAGTAAAAATTAATCCACGCTCGCAAATAGCCAAGATAATTTTATTTTTATTTTATGTTTTGCAATGTTTTTCATTATGCATGTTGTCTCGTGGCATTGTTTGCCATGTTATTGTTTTGTTAAATTATATGGAAATTAAGCCACGTTCGCAAATAACTAATTTAATTTTAATTTCATTTTATGTTTGCAATGTTTTTCATTATGCATCACATCTCGTGACATTATTTACTATGTTTATTGTTTTTTTAATTTTGTGAAAATATTTTGTACCGTGAATGATTTTGAAAATGTCGCCGTTTGTGCGACGAAACGTTCGTTGATCTTAATAAAGATATTTTATCACTTTTTATAGCATTATTTTACTTTATCTGGTCATGACTTGCTAACTGATGGAGATCATAAAATTTTTCTGTATGTTTCTTGATAAACAGGACATGTGTATCAATTTCTAATGTTTTAATTACGAGTGGATCAATCAAGAGAAAAGGAAAAAAAAAACAGTGACCATTGGTGGAAACAGTGGAAAAAAAACAGTGACCATTAATAAAATTCCTTGTACATTTGTACAAAGACATTTTACGTGAAAATCCAATTAACCTATACTAATATATCATACATCTATCGTCATTTCACATGAAATACGGTCTTATGAAATAGTACTTAAAGGCACTGCTAAAAGCGACAGTTTCTTCAACACATATGTGAGTTGTTCTGCGGCTTAATATAAAGCTAGCTCAAATGAGTAATTTTTTTTCTGGACAAGACATTATTAGTAAATTCGTTTTTAAAAATGTACTTAAAACACATACAAAGGATGCAATTGAAACAATCATAAGCTTGTAACGCTTCCAACGGCAAGTTTTATTTGTCTTAAAAGATACATTATTAAAATTTTGTGTAATATAAATAATTTAGAATATTCGGCCATACTCGGAAACATGTTACAAAAATTCCAAACTTCAATATGCTTAATAAGTTTAACAATTCATTTTTTAAATTCATATCTCGATTTATTTCCAAAAACATGTAGTGCAATGAGTGATGTGCGCAGAAAAAATTTCCATTAAAACATTAAAGAAAGATAATAAATGTATCAAAAGTCAATGGATTTTTGGTAGTATAATTATAATTAATGCTGCATGTTGCTCGTAAAAGCACAGCATCATTACATAAAAGGATAACGCCAAAATACAACTTTGTTGGCAAAAGGAAAAAATCGTATAGGTCCTGTAAATACAAAATCCTATAATGTGAATTGTTTTAAGATATTCCTTAAATTTACACATATCTATGTATATATTTACAAATGAAATCAACCTATTTGACTTTTTTGATATTATTATGTTGAACAAGCTATATTTATAAAAGTTACAAAAAGTTATTTTTTTTTAATGACTAAATTGTTATAAGTTAAAAAAAAAATTGCAAGTTTCTATCGCTTTTTAAGAAGAGGAGTTTGCAAATATGTAGCTGATGAAAGATTAATACATCTTCTCCCGAACACGATTATGTTGTTATTTACAATATTTATTACTCTTGCAGTTTCTCTATCTCTGAGGGAAAGTGCACTGACACAGGAAAATAGAAATCACTGTCAGGATCCTTAAAATATGCATCATGTTATTCATGATTATTTAAAACAGGTACAGAAAAAGATGCTTATTCCTGCCGTAATCATTTTTCCAGTAATGACTTTAGATGACGTAAATGAGTGGTATGAATAAAAACAGGAGAGAAAATTTCAAAAATATTTATTCAACACTTTTATATATATATATAGCTCCAGTTTTTCTGACTTCTTGTTTTATTACTTCTAATATACGTTATTTCTCTATAAGAAATATTTAACGTATATGAATGGATTTTAAATTGTGAAATAAATAAATGGTTTTATTAATCAAAACTATTTCACGTAATTAAAAGTAAACAGATTTTTTTCTCCAAACATCTCATTGCTGTGGGAATTGTAACAATAATAAACATTATAAATATTTATTTGAGTCAATAGTTGAATACGCATATTCATATTAAAATATATATTGTCCTAATGTGAAAAAAAATAATGAATGTTTTTTATAAATTTTCAAGCTATGAAAATTAATAATTGATTAACTACTTATTTTAATAGCTAATTAATTTCTTTAGTATAGGAAAAATAATCTACATATAAACAATATTTTGACCATGTTTTGGGGTTTCTTCGTTCAAAAAATTGAATTCATATCTCAATCCTGAAATTGTGCCTTCTGTTAATTTATTTTATAGCAATTATAATAAATTTGATCCATGCCTAGTTCAGACAAACATAATCGCATACTTCAAAATTTAGAGAACAAGATTTAAAAAGTAATAGAAAAAATATTCAAGGTATTTAAAAATTTACAGATAAACGCTAGATCTCAACATCTCAGTTTCATACATTAATAAATCTTAGATCTTGGTTCTTAAATCTATGTAGGAATAACAATTCTCGTGAATATATAAATAAAAAAATGCATGTATAACAAGCATGCATTCGTGTAATAACATGTGTACATAAAGATTCACTGCAGTACGCGATAAAATTTTCCACCATGTTCTAATTTGTATAGACAATTATGCTGATATAAAACATTTGGCAGAGTTTAACACAGCACAAGCTTTATACGATAGTAGCGTTATATGTACACGTACAGGTCGCAGTCTGGGATTAAGAGTTTTTGTCAAACCATTGCAAGAACGCAAGTATGGCAAATTATAGCGCTGCGTTATTTTCTAAGACGAGTTCACTTCTAGTACTTTTTAAAATATAATTTTTTAATTTAGTATGTTTGATACCTAATTTATTTAAAATTTCTCTTGATTGATAAAAAAAAAAAAAAAAAAAAAAAAAAAAAAAAAATCTCGCATATCTCTATTTTCTTAAAAATATGCTTTAGAATTTCATTTCTTGTTTGCTAATTAAATTCCTACTAAATACATCTGTAGAAAAATTGCCCTAAAATTTATATAAACGCTCATAACTTTTTACTTAATAATTATACCTGTTAAATGTGAAAAGCTACCAAAATATTACTAAAAGATTTATAATGAAAATGGTTAAAGATATATAAAGATGAATGCAGATTTTCGCGTCTACCAAACATAAATCTCTATAAAATTTGAAGATATATTTTTTGAAAGAAATTTCGCTGCGGTGGTTTGCATAAAAGTTGCCGTAAGCAAATCCTCTTCATATTAATTATACTTTACATTTGTGTGTATAGATAATTACATTGCTTATTACTTGAAAAAAAATATATAAAAAATGTTAAGTGAGAATAATGTTACTAAGTTTTTTTGACACTTTCTTTTCAGAAAATTACGTCAATAAAGCTTTGTTGCTTTCTACATTTTATTTTACTTTTTATATTGTTGTTTGTACAATTTAAATGTTACAGTAATATCAGTCGAAGGATTTCAAACTGATTTAAAATATTTCTAATATTTTAAATAAAAATAAAAATTATAATTAAGATATGAATTTGACTGCATCCTATAATTAAAATTCTGTTAAATGTACATACAAATGTGCCTATCTATATTATAAAGGACAAACATATCTGTGCGTAACGCATACGTCATTTGGCGAATGGCAACACTTTGAAATTTGAAATAAAATTTTGGTTTTGCAATTTTCTCTACTGCAAATTTTTAAACTTCTAAACATCGCACATTTAAAATTTTTACGCCGTCGTATAAGAAAAAAATTCCTCTTTTAAATACAATTTGTTTCAAAGCTGTATCTCAATTTATTTTTGATATATTAATTTTTTAGTAGTTTTTAATACCATTTTTCTTATCGTGGCAACAATCGTACACTATTTCTATTGAAAATCATTGAAAGTAAACGGAAAATAGTCGAAAATAAGAGATACTGTATCTTTTTGTTGCCATTTTTGCCAAAACCTGAAAAAAAAGTTGAAATTAAAATAGGGGTAATATCAAGAATATTGTCTGTTATTTCTTGATAATGACGTCATATGCATACTTTTCTATAGACGACGTTTAAGAGTGGATTGTAAAAGTGGATTTCTTTAGCGGATGCAAATGACGTCATTTTATAAACAAGGGTGTATTTTAATTCTTAAACCTGAATTATGTTTTGTAGAAGTGCGTCATTTTCACAGCCCAGCTGCTTTGAAATTATTCACAGGTGAAAATGGCACTTTTGAAAATAATGTAATCGAAATCACACACTGATAAAACGCAATGTTTTACATAAATTTAGAGTGTCTTTATAGAAGAGAGGTGACATGCAAATAATAGCGATTTATATTACAGAAATTGATGATTCTCGCCTGGATGGATTTGCTTCGCCGAGTTAGACAAGCAAACAAATAATTCGTGGTTTAAAATGATATCATGTTCCTGAAGTTTTTGTTCAAAATGTTATTTATTTTTAACATTTTAGTTAAAATAATGATAATTATTTTACTATAAACACAACTTCTTTAAATAAACACACAAAACATTTATTTAGACAATCACATTACAGCAACCACGAAATACACATATCCAAACCATAATAACAACATAAAACTCATCGTCGAACATCTCACGTTTTTCGTCTGAACAAAAATAAATTAAAAACATGGAGTAAGGAAAAAATGTCTATTGTCCAAGAGTTTATCTTTTGAAAAATAATTTAAATATTGTCATGCGACTTTACTTACACAAAATTCCCTCGAATAATAAAATTTTAATGCTATTCTCTAGGACATTCTACTATAATTTCATCAAAATAACATAATTTGCTTAATATAATTTTTCCTAATTTTATATAATCTATATATTTAAAACACAAGTGTGTTTTTTAGTCATCTGCCCTGATTGATCTTTCTGCTGAACCAATTTTACTAAAATTTTTTCAAGCTGAAAGGTCTTCATTTGTAGATGTGATCGCATTATTATTATTTTTTTTTAAATATCCCTAATTTTAAAAACATTTATGAAATTTCTTCAAAATGGTGAAAATTGGATAGCTTTTATTATTGCAGACAAGAGAGAAATAATGAGGTATTTTTATCTTTATTCATGCTATTTTCTGATAAAAATTCAAAATTGATGATAAAAATTGTTGTATAGAGTTTAGTGTCCCAAAATCCCATTAGGAGCAGAATATTTTATTAGGGTCATAATAACGGAAAATGACATGCTGCTTTTGAAAACACGCATTTTTCCTCATAAATTTTCTATATTGTTTTTCCTTCTGCACGTGCACTAAGTTTCAGACACTAGGCGAAATGCTTATTTAAGTGAAAATGAAGTCATATTTAAAAGAAACGATAATTTTCTTAGATAAAATTAAATTTTAACAGAAATGCGACTAAAAAACATAAATTACGGAAATTTGTACTCTCCGGAATTGAGATTAGAATCTCAAGTAAAGGGTGCATCTGTTTACATAAAAGATGTTACTGACAATCGTGACTTCAAGTTTTAAGTTAAAATGATTTTTTAAAAGTTTTTTTTCTGTTAAAAGTTTTAAGTTAATTTTTGATTTTTAAATGATCAAACGAAATACAAATTTTAAAAAAATGATGAATATGGATATCAGAAGTGCATATGCAAATTTTGAGAAGGTGAAAATTGCTGTTTTTCATTCCGGAATACCAAGCATAAGAGCCTCAATTGATAACCCCATCCTAATAACTGATCTTTATTATATTTTACTGATTAAGTATCTATATTATAAAGAACAAACGTATCTGTGCCTAACACTGACGTCATTTTGCGAATGGCAATACTTCATGATCAAATTTCGATCTTAAAATTTTAGCTACTGTAATTTTTTAAACTTCTGACCATCGTACATTTTCAATTTTCGTCGCATAGGGAAAAAATTGACTTTCAAATGCAATTTGTTTAAAAACTGTATCTTAATTGACTGATATATTATATTTTCTAAAATAATTTTTAAGCATGATTTTTTTTTTAAGTTTATCGTATCACGTGCCAGTTTTAATACATAATAATAATAAGCATTTTGCACATAAAGCAACAAACATTTTTCAGCATTTGTTTCTGACGATTTTTGCATAACGAAATTAATACTTCCTTTATAAACAAATAAAAAAATAATATTAAAAGAACCACCAATCTAACATATTTGTGAACGACAAGTTAACGAAATTAGTACTTCTTTTATAAACAAATAAAAGAATAATATTGTAAAAACACAAATCTGATATATTTGTAATCATACAATTTAAATTTTTAGATCACCAAATAGGATTTCTTTTTCAAATGGAATTTGTTTGCAAAGTTCATCTCAGTTTACTGATTGTCTATGGTTTTATAAACAATTTTAAAGCATGAAATATTTTTTAAATTTATCTATATCGCACGGAGCTCGATTACGAAAGATTAATCCGTTTGCCCTTAAAACAAAATAAAGATTTAATCATTTTGTTACGGCTAATGTTCATTTAAAAAAACTTCCCCATGAATATATAAATAAAATAATATAAATAAAACACAAATTTAACAGACATGTATAAATAAATTCGTAGCGTGTGGCTAATAAGAAAATATCGCTTTAGATAAATTTCAAAAATTTATCTGATTGTATAAATCGTATTTTCCATATGAAAAATACTTTTTTAATGTAAATGGGCAATCTAAAAAATTTATTGCATATAAAAAAAATATTAGTTTTCAATTAAAAAAAAAATGTTTTCGCCTATATTCTTTAACCCGGGAAGCCCGGGTACGATCTCCTAGTATGTATAATATTTAGTGACTATTAATGAGTAAATGAGAGTAGTTTGATTTTGGGGAATTATTATATTGTTATCCACGTTCACTTTAAATCCCATTGTTGGAAATATCACTGAATTTGACTTGTTGTAGATGATTCTGATGTAAAATGTTTGACTTGTTTCTGAAAACATTTGCACGCGATAGACTTAGATATATAATAATAAAGATATTGTAAAGGCGGTAGGTTTTATTATTATTTTCACTGAGGTTAGTTATATTTATCGCACATAGATACTTGCAATTTTGGTTCCGCATTGACGAAGGCAGATCAGAATTCATCAGATTTTGGGCTTCCGCTTAAATATTTTTTTATTTAATATTTTATGCATTTTTTAGAATTTTTTTTCGCTTTCAACGTCAAATGTTTCACGTTAGTTAAATGAATCTCTTTTTAGCTCACAGGCCATGAAAGCCTGAGAGATTATGTGCCCGCCGGTTCTGTATGTACGTACGTAACGCGATAACTTTTGATAGAAATATCCGATTTGCTTCATTTTTTTTTCTAGGTTCATTCTGATAAGGCGCTTCCCTGATTAGTTTTTGGGGTTCATTAGTTAAGGATAAAGGGGGAAAAGAAGGGCTAGTCCACCCCTTAATTTAGATAAATGTTTTTTTCGTGCAGAAATATTCGATTTGCTCCAAATTTGGTATACCGGTTTACTATGTTAAGGAACTTCCCTGATTAGATTTGGAAGCTCATTAATTAAGTATAAAGGGGGTAAGGGGCTAACACCCTTAATTTAGATAAATGGGTTTCTCATGTAGAATTATTCGATTTTCTCAAAATTTGGTATACCTGTTTTCTATGTTAAGGAGCTGCCTTGATTAGATTTGGAGGTTCATTAGTTAAGTATAAAAGGAGGAAAGGGGGTTACCCCCTCCTTAATTCAGATAAATGGGTTTTGCATGCAGAATTATTCGATTTGCTCCAGATTTCGCATACTAGTAAATTATGTTAATATTGACATTGGCCACGGTTATGTAACTTGGTTACACATGTAAATGACAGGAATCTATTATAGCTATCCCTTAGTTTTATGGTAAATGCGGCCCCACAATTAGTTTGTCTTATATATTAACTTTAGAGTAATTTTTGATGCCTTTAAGTGAATCTCGAGTAGTTATTTGTTTCAATTTTGCTTACTAACGAAGGTAAACGATTTTAGTGATCGTAATTTTTGTGGTCGCTGTATACAATGCCAAAGGCGCATACAGCCCTCCCCCACAACTTTTCTCCCAACAGGTTCGTTTTAAAATTATTTAAAAAATATATATAGGTATATTTAATGTAACCATTATAGTGTTTCTGTTTTTAAGTTTATTCAGTACGATACCGAACCTGCCGAATCTTCTACAACAGGATTCGAATGTATATTATATTAAACGTAATTTTAAATATATATAAAGTAATCCCCGGTTTCGTTGATTGGATCTTCTAGTCAAATTATAAAATGCTGATATATACGTTAACAACATTTTGAAAAATTTTTAAGTAACCATATTTTACAAAATTTTGAACACAGAAAACAGAAAAAACACCAAGAAAATGGTCAAACAGACAAATATACCGTTTTTGAATCACGTGAAAATTTACAATAAGATAATCAGTAAAACGATTTTTTCTAAAAATAAGAGAATTATGAAAAAGGAGCTTTAAAGTAATATTCATGCAAACGAATTATATAGTATCTTTTGCTGGTTGTTAGTAAAAAAAAACGGTTTTCTATATTAAAAATATGAATAAACATCATGATTTAATTTTACTTCTGAATTAACTTAAAACTTCTGAGAGTGTTATATAATATTAACTTTCTGTAAACAATAATTTCATCTCCATCATACTAGGAGAAAGTTAAAAATCTTGATAAAATGTTGATCGGATGAATGTTTAATTAATTTTCATTACAATTGACTTTTACAATCTTTCTCTCTCAATCTTTATCTATATGTATGTATATATATATATATATACATACAAGTGCGTGCATATATATATATATATACACGCACATTTTATTGACCTGCAGTCCAAGATTATAGTTCTCATTTCCTCATTAATCTTGACCTAACCGAAGTACAGTATGGTGGTTAATTAAAAATAAAGCTTCGAGATTTTCAAAATTTAAAACTTTTATTATAAAACAGATTAATTTATAGAATTGTTTTTAAAGCATTTAAAATAAAAGAACTAGTTGGTGACCTCCAGAAATATGTTTTGAAGCAAAGAATAAAAGAAGAGAAAAGATAATTGCTTAATATGATTGCTGAAAATAGCAAGCAAATCTTTTCAGCGTAATAATTATTCGCTTATTCTCTTTTCACAATTCCTGTCATAAATGGATATCTACCCTGCTGAGATAAGCTTTAGTATGCTTTAGATTTAGTAAAACCCCGAGAGGACACACGTATTACAATTATACAACCTAAAACTAAGTATATATATATAACCTATACCAATATAAAGTTAATAAGTATATATATACATATTTACATCCATAACGTACGTACACAAATATAAACGTAAGGTAATCTGCCCTATTTCCGTCAGCCAGTCACTATTAGGCCCTTAGAAGTTGTAATTTTCAGTGAAAACCTACCAAATTTAGATTTAACATCGACTAACTATCCACGCACATAGAAACAAAGTCAAATCTCGAACAAAAGGAATTTTAACAATGCGAAAAATTGTTTTTCAAAGGTATTTATGTATGGCAAAAAAGGAAAGTTGGTCCCAAATTCGTCCCCCTCCCCCCCCAAAAAAAAAAAAAAATAAAATAAAAATTGGAGGTTTAACTTATGAATAAACCCAAATATATTTCAAAATGAGTATGTAATTTCATTTACCTTAAATTAACGGAGAACGAAATGTTCTATTAATCAGTAGAAGAATAACATAAAGAAACATTAGCCATACAAATACGAGGAAGACATAAATTTTGTATCGTTTTTGCCTCCTGAGCATGTTTCGTGTGACCAAATGTAGTATTGGAAGCACAGAACCCATTGTTATCATCAGAAAATTGCTTGAAGCAGATAGGACACTGTGCATCATTTTAGCCTGTATTATCATAATAAGGAATGTCAACAGAAAAGTCAGTTTCGTCTTTAGAGTCACTGGGTAGGCCACGTTTGGATTTTTTACATGATGAATTCTTCTCCTTTCCCTTTTTTTGAGAGTTTCTTCTTCGTCTGGGAATATTTTCTTTTATCTTCTTTCTTGAGGATATCCAGTGACCAATGTTGCTGAACCTCTTTAAGCAGAAACTGCTGGTGTTATCACTGACACTTTACTGATTTATTTCGGGCTATTTGCAGCAACAGTTTGCTGAACCGGACCGTTTGATGATGGTTGATCAGCTACCATGAAATTTTGTCAGATGAAGAAGGATGAGGTTAGGCAAAAAATCTCCAGGTCCAAATTTCGTCCCCTGGACGAAAATAAGCAGAGCAAGGCGGACGAAAATGAAACCATGCTACTTACCAATATTGCGGAGCTTTACTACTTCTAAGAAGAACTGAACTTCCTAAAACTCGCTGTATGCCACTGCTAGCATCTTACGTACGTAAAATACATGCAATGAATAGGAAATAAATACTAACCGTATAGTAAATAACGTTCTAAAAGTGACGTAATAAGAATCCAGATCCTCTAAAAATAGGAAATCCATCCGGCGACTATACTATATGAATGCGTCTTGGCGAACGAAGCTTTCACTACTGGTGCCTTTTACCTTCCGTTCCTTATTCCGTTAAGTGGTTCTACTTTCGCAGAAGCGGAGAAGTAAAGGTGGACGAAATTAGATCGCTTTACTTTATACATACGTATAAACACTGACACACGTAAATATACTTGCATATACATACACATTACAAACGATAGGACACTAAAAAAGAGGATGGAAAGGGCTTTGAAAAATATGATAATTGATTTTCAAGATTTCTTGTTGGAATTAGTAAGAATGTAAAAAAAATCTCATGTCATAAATACCCTTGTAAGGTTAACTTTTTAAATTTGTAATGTTAGCTGTTAATTTTTCACAAATAATTTAATGTCTTGTATTGAGTTGTGTTGCAGAAGGGCCTTTGTCACTCATGCCCGTACATATTTTGATTATAATAAATGCCGAGATTTGTTGCAACAGCTGGAGAACTTTCCTTCGATTTAAGTTTGATTAATTAAAAAAAATAGCTGAAAGGCTATTATATCTATAACTGTTAGATTTGCAATATTATTATAATATTTGCTGGTGTTTTTGCTTGAATCTCCCAAATTTATCCGGCTTTTTGTGACAACTTGATGCGAATATATTAAATATGTTATAACTACAAACAATGTATGCACTAGACTGTGTAATCATATTTTTAACACTACGATTGTGATTTCCAAGCAATGTCTGTGAAATGTTTCACCTCACTGTTAGGCATGAATTATTGTGACTAAATAGCAGTAAGTGGTGTCCTACAAAGATTTAAAAAACGTGTTAATGAAAAACACCAAAAATTAGTTTTTTCAGAATTTCAGATTTGTTAACCGCTAACAAAAACTTTAGTTAAAAAAAAAAATCTAAGTATAGTTTTCTGTTCAGTTAACTTAGAGCACATTTTACTATAAAATTTAAAAAATCATATTAGTAGTAATATTTTTTATATATGTGAGATTTGGGAGAATGATTTATTTCTCTATGACATTTTCTCATATAAATACCGTTTTGTATTGATTCCAAATCTTTGAATTAAAATACTAAAATATAACGAAACTGGCAAAGTGCATAACAGACAACATGAAAAATTGCATTTTAAATCTTATTTTTTAAAGTTTAACTTGCAACTTGTTAAATTGCAGCTAAATCTGGCAATTGTAAATTCTTTGGAATATTTAAAACACAGATTTGTAATTCCTTTAATAGGCGTAATAAACGTGATTATTAAACAGCAGTTGATTCAATCAGTTAATTATCACTATACACATTTGTTCACGCAAATATATGTATGTACGCAATGTGTGTATAAAAACAAATATTCAACTGAAATTTAAGATAACCTTTATTTGAAAAAAAATCGTTTTAAAGCATTATTCTGGTACATAAGTACAGGAATAATGTCATTAGAATAGACTTTAAAAAATAAATTGAAAGAAAGTATCTACTTTGTAAAATCGTTTGAGATGAATATTAGAAAATAGATTTTTTTGTTATTCGATTAAAATATTATCTCTTCAAATGTGTTTCAATATTATCCATATTTTTGTCAAAGTCATATTTTATACTATTGAAACATCAAAATTTTTAATAAAATGGAAGTTGTATTAAAGTAAATGTTTTCTCTATATTAATTACAATTTTATTATGTCTGAAAGTAATTTTAAGTTTCAAAACAGCTCTAAGGTATTTTAAATGAAAAGTAATTTTTATTTTCTTTGAAAATAGAGTACTAGGGTTTACTTTCGAGGATAAAATGTGTCTGGAAAATTGGATTAAAAAGGAGCAAGAGATCGTATCACATCAAAGTCAAAAAATGTTGCTTTCTAAGTAGAAGATTTTTATGATTCAAAACATGCACAACAACAAAGAAATTAATAAAAAAAGTGCTATACGCAGAACTTTTATCCTGTTGTTTACTGAATGATACTGTTATTATTATTTTTAAGTTTTTTTAAGATGCTTAATGCATCAGTTGGCTTAAACATACGTCTATTTGGAAACGAGATGAGAAAGAATTTTAATTCATTTCATCAATTTACAAGTGTTTAACTTCTTTACGCAAATTATTGCGTTCTTAAATCTTTTTATCATATAAAACAGGAATATATTTAAGATTTAATTTTATTTTGGAACGATTTGTTTCTTTTTATGAAATTTTAAATACTGGAAAATTTTTGATTGTGTTTTAATACATGAAGCGAATAGTGCCGGGACTCACTATTAGCGAGCAGCACCAGCAAATTATTCATGTGATTCCTGGAAAGTATCTTCCTCTAAAAGTTTCGTCTCAAGTCTACCTTTCATTTTGGCTGTTTTTTAAGTTCTTCTTTCTAAAGTAGGAAGAATTGAAATCGAAATTTTTTCCGACTTCGGTTTTCGACGAATTTACAAGCTTTGGGTGTCAAAGATCCCGAAAAACATTTTTATACAAAATGTCTGTCACTCCGTCTGTAAGTGTGTCTGTTGATCCGTATGTGTGTATGTTCAAATTGTATCACCGAAAAGTGTCTCAAGTTTTGCATGGAATTGAACCAAATTTCACACTCATGTTTTTTGGCTATGGCAAGATCCCACGTGAATTTAGGAACAATCCGCCAAATAGGGGCGTTGCAATAGCATTTTTTGTCCCATTTTCAATATTGTATCATCGAAAAGTGTATAGAGTTATGCGTAGAAATGAATCAAATATCATATCTATGTTTTGATTATTTACGTCAGTACTCAGATAAAAATTGGGATTTACCCCCGGATGGGGCAATTTTTCTCGATTTTCTGTAGATCTGTTGTACATCGGCTGTTCATGCAGCGGTAGGCAAATCGCATCCAGCTAATTCGGCGATTCTCAAGCAGCTGATGTACAGCAGAATAACGAACATTATCGATTTTATTAGATATTATGATCGAGATTAACTATGTTTTACTCCGATTAGTAAAATGAATCAGAAACTCAAGATGAAAATCAAAGTTAGTGTAGTATTGAAGTAATAACATTGAAGGATTAATATGTGATGCAACTTTTTCAAATATTGTATAACACGTATGAGAAAGAAGAAAGTTTTTGAAAGACTATTTTGTGAATTCCAATCATGTAAGTGACACTATTTTTACCCGACTGAAAAGAAGGGTTATGTGTTTCACGCGTATCTGTGTATGTGGATTTATTTTTACCCTCGAAACATCCCAACGGCTGGATAGATTTTAATGAATGAGGTTTCTATCAATTTGTCTTAACGGCTCGATGGTTATAGGTTAGGTTTTGTTGTTATAAATTCAAATGGCGGCCGTAAAATACAAAATGACGGTAGAGACGAAAAAAATTACGCACCATATTGAGTGGCATGTCATAGGATAGGTCTTTCAAAATGAAGACGATGTTTCATTCACTATTTTACAAACAGTAGCTCCGTTAAAATATTATACAACCTGGAAGTTGTGTAGGTAGGATCTCTAGCTTTACAGCAACTCTAGTCATCATAGACATCTATAGACCTCATCAAAACAGTGTTTATAGATAGGAACTAACAGTTAAACACAACTTAAAAGTCATCAATACAAGTAAATAAAAAAAAAATAGGTAAGTAATATAAACAAGTAATATAAAAATAAAATATTTTAAGTCAATTCCTACTTAGGTCATTAAGAGAAATTTTTTTATCCCATTCTTCTTTCCTATTGAGTGGCGCTTAAAATGCCTTGCTTTCTCGGTCTTAAAATACCTTGATCAATCTCGATTATTGAAAATTAATTAATTTAATTTAACTAATTATTTAATATTTGAAAAAACTGGATTAACATCAAGTGTCATCCATTACACGTTTAAAAAAATTTATTTGAGCTTGATTGGATGAATAATAAGTATTTTATTAACGATTGAAAATTTGAACAAGATATATATAGTGAGAGTGTGAGCTAATACTATGAATTGAAAAAAAAATTCTTTCATATTGAGGAGAAATAATTAATTAGTTCCCTTTTTACGCAGTCGGGTTTTTTGATTTTTTAAATTTAATTGTTTATTGCCTTTCTAAACACAATGATACAAAAGGTAACTTTATGTTTGATTAAACATTATTTTTCGTTGAAAAAATGAACTGCAAACTCAAGGATGGCTTCTAGAGCATTATGGTATATATCCTCCATCGAAAATATTCATCCGCTGATGGTTTAATGAATTCGGTACTTTTCTGTTATAACAACACCATGAACAAAAAGCATGCTAATTCAGTCCCTGACAGTACAAAGTTTTTTATTCTATTAGCTAAGTACAGAGACTAAAACATTAAAGTACATTTTTAAAAAGAAATTGAAAGAAAGTATCTATTTTGTAAAATCATTTGTGAGAAATATTAGAAAATCGATTCTTTTTTAATTGTGTTAAAATATTATCTCTTTACATGTATTTCAATATTATCCACATCTTTGTAAAAGGTACAGTTTATAGTACTGAAATACTAGATTTTGTAAGAAGTTGAATTGCAGTAGATGAGTTCCATACTTGAATTACATTTGTCTTCTGTCTAAAAGTAATATTAAATGTCAAAAAAGCTCTAAGGCTTTTTCAATATAAAAGTAATTATTATTTTCTTTGTAAATCGAGTAGCGAGGTTTACTTTTGAGGATAAATTGTGTTGGAAAAATTAGATTAAAAAGAAGTAAGAGTTCGTATTACATCAAAGTCAAAGAATGATGTTTTTCAGGCGGAAGATTTTTAGAATTCAAAACATGTAGAGCATCAAAGAAAATAATAATAAAAATAATATGGACACGCAGAATTTTTATCCTGATGTTCACTGAATGTTAGATGCTATTATTTTTTAAGCTTCTTTAAGATGTTGAATGCATCAGTTTGCATAATCATACTTTAATTTGGAAACATGATTAGGAAGAACAATGCATCGTTTCATCAATTCACAATAATTTAATTTAACTTCTTTATGCAAATTATTGGGAACTACAATTTTTATATCATATAAAACTCGTATATATTTAACGTCCTACACTGGTCGAGCAAAAGGCCTCGAAGCTAATGTTAATCGCATGGGAAAATTATTTTTAAATCTCTCTCTTGGGTTTTAATATTTTTG
The DNA here is from genome assembly GCA_963932465.1 of Maratus speciosus. Taxonomy (NCBI): domain Eukaryota; kingdom Metazoa; phylum Arthropoda; class Arachnida; order Araneae; family Salticidae; genus Maratus; species Maratus speciosus. The sequence continues at coordinate 349,337,847 of OZ010788.1, read as the reverse complement.
AATGATTTGCATAGGATAGTTAAAAAGATTCCTAACTGAGCTAGTTTTTACTTTTCTTTTCTTTTCTTTTTTTTTTTTTTTTTTTTTTTTTTTTGTTTCAGATTTAAAAAAAGAACCTTTTTACTTTCAGAACATGTTGGAACCGGTTCTGAAATGGAAACAATTCTAATAAAAAAACTGTAACTAAAATTGAAATGTAAAAGAACTGCCCTGTTAGAGATATATATCAATTATCCTATGCAGAATGAAAGCATTTAAAAATATTAAAATGTAATCGAGGTATTTTGAAAATAACGTTCCCATAGGATTAAGATTAGCCTTATTGTTTCTTTCTTTGACTAGTGTAGCCTCTTGAGAGTTCATTTTATTGTGGAACTTGTTGTTTGTTTTTATAAAAATTGAAAGTTTTTGCTTGTATTTTAATACATGGAGTGAAAAGTTCCGAAACTCACTGTTAGCTGGCTGCAACAACAAAGTATTCATATGATTTCTGGAAAGTGTCATGCTGCAAAAGATTCGTGTTAAGTCTACATGACATTTCGCCTATTTCTTTGCGAATAGCAGTTGCGTAAGTCACACTATTTTTGACTTTGTAAACACAATGATACGAAAGAAATTTCATGTTTTGATTAAACATTATTTTCTCTTTAAAAAAATACAGTTCAAACTAATGAATGGATTGTGAAGCATTACGACATATATCCTCCATTGACTATATCCATCGGCCGATTGTTTAGTGAATTTGGTACTTTTCCGTTATACAAACACCATACAAAAATGTATGGCAATTCAAACCCTGACAGTGTAAAGGATTTTAATTGCAAACCGTGCCAAAATTTGTGATTCGTTTTTTATTGAATGTGAATATTTTTATTATTTTTATCATTGATATTTAATCGTAACAACGCAGAACATCTAAATTTTCTGCTTTTTTAATCGAAAACATTAATATTATTTAGTTTATGTTATAACTTACATTTTTCTCTACGATGGGATGGATTTGCAAATTGGCAGTTACCTGATGATGGAGAATCTGCAATAAAAGTGCACCAGGTCTGTGGAATTATGCAGAAAGAAAGTTGTTGTGCGAGATCACAAATAAAATTCACAAAAATAAATAAAAAATATAATTTTATTCATCCTAACATTTGATGTTACATACATTATCAGTTGAGAGATTATACAGCATCGCAAAATGGCGTATTAAAAGACAGCGTGGCACTCGTCAGTATTTACAATTCTATCTCACAGAGTTTATTTAGTGACGTCTTTAATCCAAAAATGAAATCTTTAGTGGAATGTTAAAAGACATTCACAATTTTTGGCCTGAAGTTAAAACCGAGTTTTATTTTATTTTTCCTTTATTTTTTAATAATTATTTTTTCTCAAATTGAAAGTATAAGTTTGTATCGATATAATAAAAGACTTCGTGAGAGTCCGGAATGTTTAAATGTTATATATTTTTAAATGATACCTTTCTCACAGACAATATTATTTTTTTTTCATTTGGCGCCAAGTATTACACTTGGCGACAATTTTGAGTTATAACAAAGCACAATGAATTTAATTGCGACTGTACCAGCACAAATGACGCCTGAATTCTTGACATTCAATTTAGACATTAGCAATAGAAAACACTAAAAATTCCACCATGTTGTTTTGGATAATCTCAATGTGAAATTGAAGGAGATAGCTGATATCGTAAAGATATCGAAATAATGTATGGGGTATATTTTGGATATACATTTGTGTTTGAAATAGTTTTATGTCGATTCTTACCACAATAAGCAATATTTTATAAATATTGTAAATATAAATTATAAATCTATTATATATATATAATCCAAACGGAAATTTCGTTCCGAACGCCGAGATTTCGAGTTCTACCGCATGGATTTTGACGGAACTTATACCGTTAGATAGGTATCGTTCCAGGGAAGGTTTTAAGCTATAACACATCATTCTACCTAGATTAGTTATAGAATTATTACGGAAAATTCTTTTATATTGAACTTTGTAACTTCATATTTCCTTAAATATCTGGGCTCCTATTGGTCGTAGAGCTTAGATCTCGCGCCAAAAGTGGCTCCGAAGCACCCAAGCAAACTTTTCCCCGCGATTATTTTGCCGTCTTCCGATTTCCTCTAACTCTATTAGGGGCCCGCGTAGGGCCCCTTTAACATATTTTTCGTAGTAATTTCAGCAATTATCTTACATTATTCGTTAAGACCGCCACCCTCCCGATTCATGTATCTACGGAAAGGTTGCACGAAGGAGTTTCGTTCGGATACGCTTTCGTTAAGAATAGAGTGCGCTCCCTGGTGGTGGAATGTGGAACTAACATAACGCGATATTGTTAAAATTGGGAAATCTAACAATGCGATCTGTTTTAAACTTTGAGATAGTTCATAACACATAATCTATTATCTATTCTATTATATACATATATAAAATCTATTATCTATTATATATATAAAATCCAAACGGAAATTTCGTTCCGAACGCCTAGATTTCGAGTTCTACTGCATGGATTTTTACGGAACTTATACCGTTAGATAGGTATTGTTTCAGGGAAGGTTTTAAGCTATAACACATTATTCTACCTATATTAGTTTTAGAATTATGACGGAAAATTCTGTTATTTTGGGCGATAAGGTTACCATTTTATTTCTTGGCGAAATTCATCGTCGATAAAAAAAAAAAAATTGAAACGGCTATTAAACCTCGAAAAATAAAAGAAAAACTGTTACTAATTTTATTTAAATGAAAAAAAAGAAAAAAAGAAAAAGAAAATTCGTTTCAATGAGTGATAATATTAAAAAACGGAAACATTTAATCAAAACCTGAAAGAAATATTTGTAATGCTTAAAAATTAATTTAATAAGAAATATTACACTTGATACGCAATATTTGGCTCTTTATCGCTTGCGTTAGATATGAAAACGAATCTGAAAATTTGATTAGATGAAATTTTAACGACATTTTCTTTCTGTTCTGTTCTTTTCTTTTTTTTTATATCTAATTGTCCCATCACGTGACTTATAGAAGAAACAAGCAGATGTAATTGTGAGTCACTTGTGTAATTACTATTTGTTTCTTTAAAATTTTTTATTTTTATTTGTCGCCAAACAATGTGATTTTAAGACAAAAATGCATAAGCGTGACATTAGCTTGAGGATGTTCTCACAAATGGTGTTTTTTTAGGTGAAAGAGATCATTTTTTGAGTACATTTTCATATTCAATTGTAACTTATATAGATATCAGTTAATATTTTAAAAATGGAATCGAATACTTAAACTTCAGTGTGAATTTCTGCCACACATACATATTGTAAAATAATTTCATACTTTTTAAAATGTTTTTCGCCGTAATTCCGAAAGCATGTGATATTTATAAACTCGAACTCAGATCAACGAATATCACCCATTTTATTTAAGCAAATATTATCTGTTTTCTCAAGTCATATCGCCAATTTCATTTATAGGAAAATTCACAGATTCGAAATCTAGGAAATAAAGATAATTTTTAAGGAAATTTATGTTTTAATACGTTATTACTATGGAAAAATTCAACATTTTGAAAAAAAAAAAATTACAAGTCTTTTGTAATTCGTCATTTCTTCTTCGTCTTTCTTCGTACTTTCTCCTCTGTTATGTAATATTTCAAATGATATTGGACTAATTTTCGATCATCGATTCACCGCAAAATCGCATATCTAATATAGTATATAAAATAAAGTCTGGATTAGGGGACTAATTAACGCACAGCGCAAACTACTGAACTTAAAATCTTGAAAATCGTGGTAAAAATACTTCTTATGACATAAACTTCTGCTAAGAAAGGATTTTCTAAAGTGTCACCCCTAATGGTTTTTGCACGGGGAGGGGGAAAAAAATCGAATATCAAAATTATGCGTCAAATGATAGTATATTTTAATGTAGTTTTGTATGCTGAATCGAATGCTACCAAATAAATGTTTATAAGTCCAACAGTTCATGACACATTTCATATTTTTCTAATTTGGCGGTGTCTTTGGCATCTAAACCTCAAAATATCTATCATTACATCCGTTATTCTAGCAACGGAAAAAATTCAAATCAACCCTTTTGGCTAAAAAATAAAAACGGCTCTATGAGTTTGAAATAAAAATGCAAGCATCTTAATTTTTTTAAAAAATAGTGATTTTATGTAAAATAAAAGAAAAAAAATTACTGAGAATTTAGCGTTATAAAACAAAAATGGAAAAGGTACTACTTGGATATTCCGTCGACCAAAAATCTATCGTCAAACTATAAGATTAAATGCCAATAATGGTTGATCTTAAATATCAAGTTCACTTGAATTTAAACAAACTACACGTGTTTACGTCATCAAGTGATTTTAATTTCGACGTTTTATTTGTATTTTTATTAATTTTATACTAATTTATTTGTTATTTCGTTATTTAAAATAAAGATTATGTCAATTTATATAATTTGGCGAATGGTTTGGCGATTTATATAATTTGGCGAAATTGGTCGACGGGATAACAAGTAGTACCAATGAAAATATTTAAGTATGAAAGCATTAAAAATTATTTTCATATATATCAACTCGGTTTATGGCGTCAGATGCTGTCATCCGAAGAATCTACAAGAGTCTTTTTCCATTTTTTCCGGTCATAGGTTCCTCATTGAAAGAAATTGGAATTGGAATAATATTGTGCGATTTATAAATTGCTCCTCGATAAGAAGAAAAAATGGGTACATTTATAACAATCGTGCGCACATCTCGCTGATAGCATTTTTAAAATTCCCAGTAGCAGTAGTTACATTTTGCGTATGTAAATTAAAAATATTTTTTTGCTTTTAATTATGGCATTATTTTTTGTTATTGTTTATCTTTTCAGTTTTTTAAATGAAATTAGTATAAGGCATGCATTTTAAATTAAATGAGTGAAAGGTTTGTGTTTAATGAAAATAATAAAATATGAATATGCTATGAAAACAATCTTTATTGATTTATTACCTGCGCCCGGCTGACATAAAAGTATCACAAAAGCCACATATTCACTTTTCTTTGAGTAGTTACTCATGAGAATTCAAGTTAACCTTCCGTAATCGGATACTTCACATATTGGTGTATCAGCTTTAATGTTGAAAGCATCGTTTTTGTTTGAAGCGAAAACTTTTCTATGAATTCTATTACACAAAATCGCATCATCATCATCTACTATATATTTACAACGGAAATTTGTATTTCATTCCGATTGTTTATAATACTTTCGTAGGATATACCACAATTAGTTAGGTAATAATTTTGGAAAGGTTTTAGTGTATACATATTGTTCAAGGGTACTTAGTTATAGAGCAACAGTAAAAGTTCAAAAATTAAGTGAACCTGATTATGAAAGTTTAGCCTTTTTAAAAAAATCTACAGAACATATTTTGTTACAAGTGACCCTGTTGCATGACTTTTAGGAATGGTGTTAGTATATACGATTTCAATATATGTTGATTAGTTACAGAGGTATTAATTCCTGTTGCCATAACGGTCTCATTACCCGATCATAAGTGCGCTGTTTATAATCAACTAAAACAATTACTTCTTAATTGCTAAATTTTGTCCAACGCTTAAGATAACATTATATCGCAATGGCGTTCGCATCGTTTTCAGTAATGTGCAAGGTCAAGCTGAAGATCCATATTGTTTAAAATACAAGTTCAAATTCACCATTTAGTTTAATCCAAGGTTCATTTGGAAATATTGACCAGCGCAGCGGGCATAGCCTGCTAGTATAAATATAAAATATTATATTTTATAATAAGCAATATAAGCCAAATTAGCAATATTTTAGCGTAATTAGAAAAAAATATTTTTTACCGATTAGTAACATGGAAAATATTTTAGTTTCTTAAAAATGTGGATTTTTTTTCTCATTATTGGTAGATAGTTTATGAATTAAGCTCTGAAAAGAAAGCTTTTAAAACTTCGCTTGGACTAGTCAAGAAATAAAAATTCTGGTACTATTTCCTAATTATTCGTATATCATAAAACAGTTTCATAACCAAGACGTAGAGACGATAAATAAAATGTTTTATTATTCGAAGATTTTATTTACTATTGCAGTTTTTTTTTTTTTTTTTTTTTTTTTTGCTATATTCAGAAAACTTAAACGTTATTTCACGCTATTTAACAGCATTCAACCTATAAGGTGCAGTCATACATACTGAACGTAAAATATATTGAGCATAAACTTTACTCAAGACGAATAACTGCAAATCAACGTTTCACTTATTTTTTTAGAATATCGTACATGGTGTTTGGAATCTACTTCCTGTATTTTAGAACACGTTTTTCGCACAGCACAAGAGTTCTTGACTGCAATGACATACATTGAAACACTATACAGGTATTGGTTAAATACAGAGAATGTTCATACATTTTTGTAATGATTTCGGAAAAAAATACGTAAACAATGACAAGAATTTTATTTTCTATTAAATTACATTTGATAGACCTTTTGTTCTTAGTACATCTTGATTCAAAGAGCAAAATATATTTTTTAAAATATCAAGATTAACTTTGTTCCTCTCTTCGATCAGGTACTTCCATAGTCCATCCAAAGTTTTGTGATGCTGTTTATAAAGAGCTTGTTTCAAATGCACAATAATCTATAAAAGAGATGTCAGGGGACTTTGGGCTGGGCACATTTAAATGTAATTGCCTCAATTACGGTTTCATTCCTATTTTTTCCTAAAAATATAGAAACCGATTTAGAGGTCTGGCAATAAATAGAGGGATTAGTCGTGAATATCATGTTTTTAAAAATTTTTAATTAGCTTTAATTACATTTTATAATTAGATTTGCAGTTTCTATAGAGATGTTTACAGATGTTGCGATAGTTTTTGAGGGGTTGATTTTTTTTTAAAACATGAAATGCGACTTTAAATACAAAAAGCGAGAAACGTATTCTTGTTGCGTATGCATTTTTTTACCTTTATTCAATGAAATGTACGCTTTGATATTCTTTTCCTTTTTTATTAATTGTGTCACTTTTTTTACTTGTAGCAATATGAAAATCACCCTTTTCAACTTTTCTTTTTTAATTACTCGAAGAAAAGTATCTCTCTTCGGTTCGCGCACACAGATGGCTTCTGTCCATTGTAAATAATAATTAAAAAAAAAGAATATTTTTCATGCAGGCAATAATTAACCTGATTCCGAATTGATGCAGCTTAGGGTTTTTTCATTTAGTTTTAAATCATTGAGAAAGCCAAAATCGTTACAAAAATGTGTGAAAACTCTCTTTTAACAAATTACACAAATTTTCAGATAGATAAAATCACAGAGGGTTGCATAATGAATCACACCGGAAATAAACATAATTTAAAATATAAAATTTCAATATAATCATATAATGCTTCATTTGATAATTATTGCTTCATTATTGATAATAAAATTTAATTTTTGTAGTTCTTCACTGCGCTGCAATAATGGAAGGCAAAATATTGTAATCAAGTATTTGTTTAACAAAGTTAAAGTGCTGTTTGAATTAGGGTATAGTTCTCCATTGCGTATTTAGCTGTAAGAAAATTTGGCTCCACACAGCGAGAACTTCAATGAGTCATAAAGCTGCGTTACAGAATTTTAGAAATTTATACAATCTCGCTGATACAAATGGCATTTTGCAGTCAATTCGAAGATAATAGTTCTCATTGGTTTACCGCTTCTCTATTTCTGGAATCTTGAGTACTTTGTATATTTAACCTTTAAATGCGCGATTTTTTTTTTATATTTTGTTTCGAAAAAATTATATATGAATCTCTGAAAGGTTTATTACACAGGAAAAATAATGAAAAAAAAATCAGAGATGCATTTTTCATATAATACGTCAATCTTTTCTTCTGTTTCACATTTGCTATACGAATAAAAACCACTGTCGTGTGGCTGTTTTACCCTAAAATATTGCAATATGTAAATATTCTAATAAGTATGTCTCCAATTACCTTATTTTATATAATTATTTATTTTATAAAATTAATATTTATTTCTTTAATTCCCATGATATAATGCGTTCTGGAAATTACGTAGTTTGGAGAATCTGACTTTACACCAGAAAGTGTCAATCTTTAATTTCGCTTTATTTAAATACGGAATGTCTGTTATTAATTAAAGTATATAATTGCTATTTTAATTTCCATGCGTGAATTAGGTATATACGATGAAAAAAATCTATTAAATTCAAAACACTGTTCTTTGCATGTATGCAAAGCTGCGCACTAAATGGTTAAACGTCTTTACTTTTACAATCGTTACTCATTTTGCATCACATAATTACATTTAAAAACAAAAACACAGCCTTCAAACTTCCATTTTTTAACCTGTAACAAATAACGACAGACATGCATGCGGGGAATACAAAAAATTGAGCTAAGCGATTTCATTTAAGGTAAAGCTAGGAGAGTCTGCGCTCATTTCAAGAGAATATTAATAAAAAATCTAAATATTAATTTTTCGCTAAACTATTCATGAATAGTTTTGACTTCATTTGTTTTTGTTTTTTATGCATTTCCATTGTTATTTTGTTGTTATGCTGTAAATTAATACAACAGCAGTAATAAAACGAAGAATAAAAATTACACTTAAATGACATTGTTCTAAGGTTTTTGTGAGTAAATATTATTGTATTAGGAGTGAATATTTCAACCAAATGTTTAAATAATAATAAAAAAGAAAGAATTTTAACAACGGTTAAAGAAATTTAAATTAAGAAGAAGATTAAAACATAAAAAAAGCAAGACCTACTAAGATTACGGAATAGCATTAATCTATTTGATAACAAGTTTAACTTGAAAATTACTTCATTTTCATTTCCACAGTTTCATTGTATTTTGTTTGCTAACCGAAGTCCACAATCGATGCACTTATTGTTTTAAATAGTGCATCTTTCGTTCAATAACCTGCAACAAGAAATACATTGAATCCATAGTTCCAGACATTCAATGTACTCATTCTCATTGACCTAAGTTTTTTTCCGTAAGTTTTTTTATCCCACTTTTTCTGGTAGCATCTTATCTTCAGCTGTTTTTTTTTTTTTTTTTTTTTTTTTTTTTTTTTTTTTTTTTTTTTTTTTTGTGGCAGCATCTTCCTTAAGTCTTTTTTAATCTATATTTTGTGGATCAGCAATATTATTTGCACTCTGTTCCTTTTTTGATTTCGATGGAATTGAACTGCTGGGAACAGGTGAAAGCTTTTCCAAAACATTATATGTGTTATTAGAAAATTTATTTTCGTTAAAAAAAATAATATATTAGCAAATTAATTGTTCATAAATTAAAACAAATATATAAATATTTAATTAATTTATTAAGAAATATATTATTAATTTTTTAACAAAAATAATTACATAAAATTAATTTAATAACAACTGTATAATTAATTTAATAACAAAATTTTATCTGCAATTTTTTTTTTTTTTTTTTTTTCAAATTTATTATTTGCCAAATTTAGTCTCGATTATTATGTGTTTTCCCAAAATTATTTCAAAATTGCTTCATTCATATGTTTTGCCCGTATTTTGCAATTCATACAAATTTACCAATAAGTTGCGTATTCTCTCATAGCACTAAAACTTATGGGGAATTGCGCCATCTCTCCTAAGTAGCAGATGCGCAAACTCTCCTATTTTGGTAGGAGAGATTGCGCGGCCTTTTATTTAAACATGCCCACTTCTAAAATGCATTTTTTGTGGTCAGATACTTCGCCTAGGTTAGTATCTTATAAGAAATCGTTTAAGTTTAAAATATTTTGTACTACTGACATTCTATAAAATTTTTGACGAACAGTTATCAAAATTCAAGCACTTACTTTGGAAAAACAAAACAAAATAGCAATGCTTTATCCAGGACGCTCAGGACAATCAATGTGTACATTCATGTAGACAATGCACTGATCCCAACATGTACAACTACCTGGAATCGCTGCGGGGGCACTCTACTCCTTCCTGTCGAATCGCTTCGTGAGCGAACTTACCTTGCTTTACCTTAGATGAAAAAAATGTCATTTTCGAAATTTGCATTATTTTTTTAATTGCATGGTTGAAATTTGTTTCATAATTAATTTGTCGAGATAGAATATTTTTTATTAATTTTTGATAATTAAGTGCATTTAAAAGTCTGTCTTAATATATATGTACCTTTAAGAATAATAACTAAAAAATGGAATTCAGATGTTAATTTATGTGCTTTTATATACATATTGTGGATCGTTGGTAAAAGAAATTTATTTATTTTTGTCGCGTCATCCTGTGCTATCTGACAGATGGACGGTGACGTTCACCAACATTGTTTATTAGTGAGAAATTGCCGAGCTAGGTCATCTTAGTGGTTAGGGCAACAGCCCGGCACGCTGTGGATCCCGGTACAAGTCCTGATACTGGCTAATTTTCACTCCAGTTGGGTTTATTGTATTAATTGTATTTAAAAGTCTGTCTTAATATATGTGTATCTTGAATAATAAACAAAATCGAATTCAAACATTAATTTACATGCTTTTATATATAGAATATTTTGTTGCACAAAGAGCAATTTTCATATCAAAATTGAAAATATACAAATATAAATAAGTGCGAGTAGTAAGTCAAAATTACGTCCATTACTAATCATATCATAATATTAAAATATTTATTTGCTTAAAAGACGTTATAAAAGCATTAAAACGTACATGCGTTACAAAATTCACATGTTTCAACTCATTTTCTGAGTCGTCGTGAGAATGTAAAACAGAAAATTACAAATGCATATGAAAAAAGGAAAAAAAATCATCGAAAATAAACAAGTAATCATATAACGCTTCCTACATTTTCGCGATTGCTCGTGTTCCCTCTATGTCGCGATGCCATAATTTGTCCAATCATTCAACCCATGAATTCGAGATACGAAAAGATAATGCATCGTTACAAACTCCTGAACCTCTTAAATAAATTTCAATGGACTCTCTTATGAATAATTGTAAATAAAAATTAGATCTGTAGATTATTTTACTCCCGTTATAAAGTATGTTAATGTTCTCTATTTAATTTAGCCGGGATAAAGCAATATTACCTCTATTGTATTTTATGTCCGCTATATATTCTTTACATCTGATATTGAATTTTTGTTGGGTTATTAGAGAGGTAGGAATCAAAAATCATTCTATTGGTATAACCCAACAAAATTCAATATCAGATGTAAAAAACATATAGCGGACATAAAATACAATAGAGGTAATCCGGCTTTATCCAGGCTAAATCAAATAGAGAAAATTAACATACTTTTTAACGAGAGTAAAGTAATCTACAGGTCTAATTTTTATTTACAATTATTCATAAGAGAGTACATTGAAATTTATTTAAGAGGCTCAGGAGTTTGTAACGATGCATTATCCTTTCGTATCCCGAATTTATGGGTTGAATGGTTGGACAAGTTACGGAATCGCGACATAGAGGGAATACGAGCAATCGCGAAAATGTAGGTTGCGTTACATGATTACTTGTTTATTTTCGATGATTTTTTCCATATTTCATATGAATTTGTAATTTTCTGTTATACATTCTGACGACGACTCAGAAAATGAGTTGAAACATGTAAATTAGATTTTTAATTTACTTTTAATGTTTTTATAACGTCTTTTAAGCAAATAAATATTTTAATATTATGATATGAAAATATACACACAAACTGATGATTTGTGACAACATTGAGGGATTTTTATAACAACAATCAACGTTTTCTTATGAGCTTTTATTTTGTGACACCAAGTAAATAGTATTACTTAACGTGAAATTCAGTGAAAATAGTGGCGGCTAGTAGCTAAATTTTATTGAGGGTGCTGCTTCAGAAAATATTCAGCCATCCGAGTAATATATGATCTATAGTTATTTCTTAAGTACACAATTTCTGTCAAGTATTTTTTACAGGAACCATGCCGTCTAGGGCTGCTAACACTGTGCTTAATTATTTAATCAACTTCTAAAAAACTTACAAGGAATAGAGTCACAAAAAAACATTTTAGCGGATGCCGAAGAGTTCGCTCATCTGAAATATCCATAATTTGAGATAGTCTTTGTATATATTATGAAATTAAAAGATTTCTGAAAGCATTACAAATAAATTATATGAAATAGATATAATGCTAAAACATATCTTAAATTTGAAAATATGAAAATACTATCAATATTTGTTTTCGGTATTATGAAACCATAAGAATTTGAGTTATCTTTAGCAAAAATAATGTTAAATTTTCATTAAACTTTAAATTAAAATTATCATTTTACTTTTTTTTTTTTTTTTTTTTTTTTTTTTTTTACTTCCACCAGTTTTCGAAAACACACACATAAACACTCTTTCGTTATTATTAATGTAAATCAAAACATGTATATTTCTTAAGAAAGCTTTATTTATTCCACCGTAAGAAAGTTATTACCATGTTAGCTGAATACTGTTTACAACTTAAATTTTAAACTTATGTTGAATATTTAGTAAATTTACTTAACCAGAAAATATAGTAGGTAATGTCCAAGTAAAAGTTCTTTTTTTCCTAAAAGTTTAAAATTAATATTTAAAATGTTAATATTTTCTATGTATTAAAACTTATAAAAAGTAAAAAAAAAAAAAAAAATCGGTTTTTAGTAAACATTCTTTATCTTCACTGTCAAAAAAAAAAAAAAAGTATATATATATATATATGTATTTATATTGTAATTTTTTTTCTGATTACTAGGATTGAAGGAAGGATAAAAGAGGATTCTTTCATTTAATTATAATAATATTGAAACGAAAAATGATCTGCAAGCGATTTTATGGTAAAAGCGATACACTTAAGAGATCTCGTTAAAGATAAAAAGCGAGTGAACCTTAAGTAATAAACATAAAGCTGAAAAAAGTTCAAAGCGCTTTTTAGAAGAATATCATTGTTAAAAAATAACGAGGAATTTTACTTTATATTTTGAATGGAGACATTTGCATTCGCATCTAAAATACATTATAACGAGTAAAACAATTCCTGAATATTGTTAATGCTCTTAGCTTCTATTGTCTTTTTACTATAAATATACATTAAAACATTTCTTCTAAATGCAATATAATTCCAGAATAGCATTATTTATAATAAAAAATGTAGTGTTTTTTTTTTTAAATATACTTAACAAAAAATTTCAATTATTATACGAAGTGGGGAGAAAATTCATATAAAATGTAAAAAAAAAAAAAAATAAATAAAAAAAAAATAATGAAAAACAAATATTTATACGAAAGTGTTTTTTTTTGTGCTGTGAGTAGGAATGATTTTTTAAAGCAAAAAATATTATAGATGAAACGTTAATAGAAGGACAAACTCTAATGTATATTTCGGAAGTATGCAAATAAGGATGATTCGAAAAGAACATAATAATCTGTCGATACCGCATTAGATTTAATTACTAATATGGTAAAAATTGAGAAATTACTGGGCGTGTGGATTCCATTGGTGTGTGGATTCCACCTATGGATTCCATTAACACAACAACAGAAATGAATGATTACAAAAGTTTCGTCCACAAAAACAAACGAACGAAAAAAAGGTCTTCTATACGCAAAAACGTGTACGCTCCAAATTGATGATTCAGTTGAATAAGCACACGATCCGGTAATCGGATGTTTCACAGCATCCCCATCTGCATACGTATAAGGCGTATCACACACCGAACAGACAAGTGACGAACAGGCATAAGTCATGAGACATTTCACCCTGATAGCAAAGAAGAAACCAGTTTGAACGCTACAATTTGTCGCATGTCTTACGTTCTTGTCTGCTTGTCTGTGTGTGTGTGTGATCTGCCTAAGAAGTATGAAAGCATGTTAGCACCTTCTATGAGTGGTTTTTTGCACTACTGCTAATTTTGCTGTAAATAAATCCCTCAACACGACAAATCGTTCTTCACTTTCGTTTTCTTTGTCTTTTGCATATATTTGTAATATTTCATGCGGACATTTTGCTAACTCTGTATTTGTAGCACTCGCTGTTCCATTTAGCGTAATAATGTGTATCTTAACATATACTGTTTTTCCTTTGTTCAAAAAATAGCTGGTATATTTCGAAATTACGATGTTGTTAAAAATCTCATCTCAAAAAATAGGTAAATCACTTTCTGAAAACTGTTTTTAAATGTACGATAGGCATAGAATAGGTGGAAGTTACACAGTCTTTCGGTTCCATGTTTAACTAAAATGATCAATTAGCACCACTAAACTTAACCCATATTGGACCGCTGTTCTATAAATAAGACAGCTAATATATATATATTTTTTAAATAAAATTGGTAAAGATTTTTCGGATGCATTTTGTTATGACGTCTTTAAAATGCATAAAAGTATAATATATAAATAAAAAAACAAGTAACAAATTAAAATTTAATTGAAAAAAATCTATTTAAAAAAATCTTTAAGAATTGTGATCATATAATCTAGAATTTTACCGTTATTATTATTTTTTATTGGAGAAATCATAGAATATTTTTGTACAACATAAACAGTATTTTTAAAGTAAAATAAAATATTTGCTCATAAAATTATTTTATGTATGTATTTTATATGTGTCCTGCTAATATGTCCTGTTTATAGGACAACTATACTTAAAAAATTAAAAACTTTTTTGTCAAAATGTTTCTAGTATCTACTTAATTATACCATATTACTGATATAATTGAAGTTTTAAAAATTTTCAAAAATATTTAATCGGTGTGGTCCAATATGGGTTTAAAAAAAACCAACTATATCTTAATATGTGCATTTCTTAAAATATGCAGTAACCTCTTCCGCGTTAAGCATGATCCCGAAAAGCCGTCTTTATCTTTAGAAACAGCATAAACTAATATTTTCCAGATTTAAAGAAGCGTTTAAAAAGGTCACAAAGTAAATTTTGCTGCCATTGATTTTCGAAAACGTTGCTGAGTAGTTTTTAAAGTGAATTAATTAGTTTTTTCAGTTCAGAGTGTACCTTCTTCAGATTTTATCTATTCTCGAGTAAACATTTTCATGCTGAAGAATTGAGAGCAATAGAAAATCCGATACATTGTGTATAGAGAAGCGAATAATTTACAATGAAAACCACTGGGCAGCGTTTCCTTAAATTCCGGTTAGTAAAGCACAGATTTGTTTCAGAAATGCTTTTCTGCAATCTATCGTTTTCTGAAGACAAAGGAACTCTTTTCGCAGTATTTAGTAACCAAAAAAAGGCTATATTGTCTTTCGTAATCTTGCTGGATTAAGAAATATTTCTTTCTTTCTACAGCGTATGCAAGCAAGAGGACAAGCATTAGAAAGTTACATTTTAACGAATATTATTCTTTAGCAGATGTACTCTGCTCAAAACAAATAAAGGATATTGTAAATCTTATATAAAATAACAGTATAAGCGAATTTTGTTTCGCAGAAAATGGAAGAAGAGAGTCACAAATGCAATTTTTTTTCATTTTGAATTTAGGATTATGCAAATTTTGAGTTTGACGTCAAAAACGACGCTTTAGAGGCAGCAAATGAAATTTGGCTTTCAACTTACTAAAACACAAAGCTGAAAACAATGATCATCATTGAGTAAGTGCTTTGTTTCAATGTGTGCTATGTATCAACGAAATCATTTAATATAAAAGTAACCTTGGAGGTTTTTTGGTCAGTTATAGGAGGGCTAAACACAAGACGAAATATGCATCTTCGCAAAGTATGAATTCCAGGATCTAGAACCGTTTTTGGAGACTGGAAATGCAGGCGAAAGACCAAGGCAAGGACGTAGACAGTAGACGTACAACAACATAAAAAAAATATCTATATTTAACGTTAACGACTCGGAGACTTCACAATATGAATGCTCTTCTTCAACAACACCTTCGCTTGGATAATTGGCACGACAGTTTTGACTCAAATTGTCTGACACCGGCTCCACGCTGTAGGTCTGTATGTTCGCCGAACAATGGTACGTGTTACATTAAAAGCAAGGCAACATGGTGCCCGCAGGGAGGGGACAACTGAGAATGTGAAGTAGGAAGAAATGAACGGTGCAATATTCTTTTCTCTGACGAGTCACGTTTTTCTGTTCATCATGATAACAGGCGCATTTTCATCAGGAGGGAACGTGGCACAAAAACTATCCTGCGCTAGGGCAAGAAAGTGTCAGATTTGGTGGTGGTGGAGTTATGGTCTATGCTAGCATCTCCATTAATGGGCGCACGACCTCCACATCATTCGAAATTGAGCTCTGATTGGTCAGCAATATAGGTATGGTATCCTCAGACATATTGTAGTGCATTACTCTGCAGCAATTGTAGATAACTCATGTTAATGAACGACATTTGCAAGTCACATCGTGCTCACTTTGTGGATGATTTCCTTTTCAAGAAAGGAATCCTACGAATGGAATGGTCAGTGTGTTCTCCGAACATGAACTCAATAGAGATTGTTTGGAACATTCTAGGCAGACGAGTAGCCGCCTACCACCCCCCACAAATTCTCCAAGAACTGGTAAGAGACAGAATACCTCAGCTCCTCATTAATAGCCTCGTTGACACCATGTCTCAAACGTGTTCAACGTTGCTGGCAGTCCGGGTATATCATACCCCCTACTAAAAACGATTCTCTTTGCCTTTTACATTCATTTTTTTCTTATATGCACAAATGTTTTTTTTTTTTTACCCTTTTGTTTCCAAATGTTCAGTACAGTGCACTTTTTCAGCTAAACATGTGCAATTTTTTCCTCATATAGCCTACCACATCTGTCGATCGTGTATCAATCATCTAAACAATTTCCAAGCATCAAGATCCATCCACAACCTAAATATCCTTTAATTGTTTAAACAACATAAAGTGGGTTTTTTGCTAGGTTTGCTATAATTTTTACATCTGCACGACTGAATATATTTGTATTTCAAAAATCTTATTTTAAAAGACCAAAAAGTGTAAATCTATAATTGTACATTTTCTGCATTTATAAGATACAAGACGCGGCATGGGGCATTTTTTGCACTTACCTTATATATATATTAAAAAAAAATCTTCTAAAGCTTTTTAAGTTTTTTTTTAACTCAAATAAAAAAGCATATTTTAAAAATAAATTTTAAATATTAAATAAAAGAGGAACATGACGACAAGAAATCTCATTAAAAAAATATTCTCTTTGCATACTATAAATTATCAGTCTGTACACCAACTATTAAAATAAGCCCTTTCGTCTCAGTCGGAAGAGTAGGAAGTTTTCTTTTTTTAGATATACGTTTCGGTCCCTGGTCATTTCGGCCCAATGACATTTCGGTCCCTGGCCATTTCGGTCTCTTATCATTACAGTGCCCACCACCTTATAACTCGGATTCTAATTGTTGTGGGCCCGACAAATGCTGTAATTTGAACATTATTTGGGCACTTTTTTCTATTTTTTATCACCCCCCCCCCTCAGCTAAACTTTTTAAAGAGCTGAATATAGCAGTCCGATACATTAAAAGTTTCGTGACATTAAAATTCGTGATAATGAAATCACAGCGAGCTGAAAATTTGATTGAACAATGTTATATAATTTCACAGGGGCCATTGTCTTTTTTTTATTGTTATTACTTAAGAGAATGGATTTTTTGCGTTTTGTGTTTTATTATTAATATTAGGTATTTTATGTATACTATAAACTGCCGGAAAGGTTTTTTTGGTTGTTTTCATACATTTTTTAGAAACTTTAAATTATCATTAACTAAATAATTTTAAAAAACTGTGCTTATTTTTTAAAGTTAATAATAATTAAATCTAATTAAATCTAATTTTTCAAATTAGATTAATAATAAATGTCTCCAATAATTCAATTAGACACTTATAAGCTATCATATGTAAATATTTCCTCAAATCAACCATCTACACGCTCTCTTTTAATAATTCAGAAATGAGATGAATTTATTGAAGCATAAATATTTAATTTTTCTTATTGCTTTTATAATAAGAAGTTGCATTTTATAAATTTATTTTCATAAGTTACTTTGCAATTATAAACATTGGGGAAAATAACAGTGATTTGGAAACTAGGCGTTTCACGAAAACCATTTTGTTTTCAGAAAATTCCACCCACCATTTCTTTTCTTTTTCCTTTTTTTTTCGTTAACAGTCTTCTAACCTCTTGAAGACAATTTTTGTGAGCTAATTTTATTGAAACGGTGGTTATATCTTTGTAATAAAATGATTATTTTTAATTTTATGTAATAATGCTACGACTATTTTAATTTTATTTTCAATTTTTAACTGACAAAATCTAAGATTTTTTGAATTTGTCGTTTATTTATTTATTTTTTATATTACTTTTTTCCTCCCAATTTCCCAGATTTTTTTTTTTATAGTTCTTTATTTTAGTTTTATTATTAATTATATTAATAGTTTTAAATTTCGGTAACTTTAAATATAAAATAAATAAACAGGTAAGCGATAAATTCCAGTTTATAACTACTATAAAATATGATGATAAATTGAATATAAAATATATTATGTATTGAGTTTATTTTAAAGTAAAATTTTGTAATGTATATTAATAATGTTATTAATTTAATAAATTAAAGATACATTAAATTAAAGAAATATATTTAATAAAATATTAATTTAATTTTTATACTAAAATTACTAATTGTTTTGAGAATTAATTAATAGCAATTATGCATCATTTATAGATTTTTTTTTTAATTTTTGATTCATTATTTCGAAAAAATGAAATAGATTTTTTTTGAAAAATCAGTCAAAAACATAGTCTAAGTAATAATTAATTAAGTAGTTAATTAATTAAACATAATAATAATAATAATAATAATAATAATAATAATAATAATCCTGCAACATTGTATAAATACGTAAAAATAATTTTTAATAGTAGTGTTAGGTGACATTATTGTCCAGATTTTAATTTTTTTAAGCACAGTTACAGTTTAGAGTTCGCAAAACGCAGGATATTATTAATTAATTATAATTAAAGAGTAAGAAAAATATATAAACTAACTATTAAATAAATAAAAAAGAATAAATAAGATAATTTATCTTCAGAATCCTTACCATTTTTATACATCCTAATAAAGTTAATAACATTATAGTAACTGAAATTTAGAAAAATACATTTGCATTTACCCTATAATAACTATTATATAGTTCATGTAATAGTTTTTAAACAAGTAATTAATAAATTAGTTACATAAACAATTAATAATTAAAATAATTTTGAATTATTATTAATAATTACTTTTAAAGCAATTTAATTTTTGAGAATTTTTTTATTTAACAATATAACTATGAATGTTTTCATTTTTTCTCAGATGATATTAATCAATTAATAAAATACAGTATGGTGTGAAACAACAAATCAAAACCTGGTGCCGGGATTTTTTTTTACTTTTTTGATGTTAGTGTTGGTATATAATTTGAATTACTCCCAAAGTACCAGCTACATACTATTATTCCCTTCTTACCAAAAATTCTGCATGTAAATCATTTGTCAACGTCCATCTTAACAATTAGTTATGTTTATACAAATCCCTTGTTTATTACACTACACTATTATGTTTATACAAATGTTAGATACAAATCCCTTATTCCATACAATAGGCTCCCCCCCCCCCCCCTAATTCAAATGTGGATGGATCTCCCACATAATTGCTTTCATTCTTTGAAGAAATGTGAATTTTTTGAAAAGAACAGCATTTCTCGATGTTTTGTATTCTTCTCACTCTGTTAACTTGATTTCAGAAGTAACTGAAATCTGTATGAGTAACTGAAAGTACTGAACCGCCTTGCTTTTTAAAACGATTACGATTACCATACCGAATTTGTGTGAGCTGTAATAATTTTGATCCGAGCTATAGGTGTTTACGTTTTAGAGCCCTTATATTTGGGTTATACTAAAATTTAAGAGGTTCTGTTAAAAGATCTGATAATGTCCCTCCTTTTATAAAGATTACGTTTACCATGCAAAATATGAGTGTTTTGCGATAATTATATATCGAGTTATAAAAGTTTTAATTTATTAGAATCTTATACTTATGATACACTAAAATGTAGGAAAAGTCGACGCACAACGATTACGATTACCATACGAAATTTGTGTGGGCTGTAATGGTTTGGTTCCGAGTTATTCATGTTTGCGGTTTTCGGGACGTTATGTTCGCGTTATACTAAAATTTGAAGGCCTTCAGTTAAAAAACTCTTCAATATTCCCAATAACATTATGTAACATGTTTCACGTACACAATATTTCAGCTTGCTGGAGAAGGGACCGAAGTCTCGGGACTGAAACGTCCTGCTTCCGAAAAAGAAATTTATTCGAATGTTTATATGTCAATTGTACAAAACATCTTAAACATTTGTGAGAATCATAAATAAAAAAGCGCCCGTACGCTGAAATGAAACTAAAAAATATTATGAAAAAATTATGTGCCCTATAATTAAACGATAAGATCTATAAGACTTATAGTTTATTATAGTTGATATGGGTTAATACTTGATTAATGATTTTATTCAAGATACTTTCAATATCATACACTGCCCCAATTAGGATTGAATAAGTTCAGTGTTTAACGTTATTGTGCTGAAAAGTTTTGAATGTATTTATTTTGTATATCTTTGAAAATAATGTATAAGAGCTACACACTTGATTGATTAATTTATTAAAGATACGTGCAAGATCAACACACTGCCTCAAAGAATTCACATTGGTTCACTATTTTGGACGCCATCGTAATGACAAATTTTGCATATTTTAGGATTTTGTTTATTTTATTAAATGAACAACGATCGTTACATACTTTATTAAGGAACACTTTATAGATATTTTGAAGAATATCGCTTTGTCGAAATAAGATTGGAATTTGGTTAGTATTTCGGATGCTATCGTGATTAAAATTTCTGCATGTTTTTGCTTTTCTATGTCCTTATGAACATGCTGTATAAGCTACAAATGCTGTTATTGAACTCATCTAAGATACCGGTAAAATTAATAACAGATAAAATAAAATTATTAAAAGTTTAAAGCATTTTTTTTTAATATTTGAGAAACGCAATATGTTTAATATTTTCCCCTCTCTTAGCGTCTCATTCTTCTGTCTATATATATAGTTTAAAACAGACTTCATATAAATGCTGGTCTTAGGCATAGTTTAATTTATAATTTGAAGCACAGGGTATATAAAATTTTGTCAGCATTTTTTTTTTTTTTTTTTTTTTTTTTTTTTTGCAGATTTAATAAGTACCAAAATCGTGTTTAATATAGAAATCAATACCTGATTTTGACCTAAAATTTTTCGACTTTTTCGAAAATGAATAGTTTGAACTTTGACACTATAAAAATATTTAGCGTTTATAAATAAATTTATAGATTTTATTTCTGGTACAAAAACTAAAAAAAATAATAGTATTTAAATATCAAAGCATGTTACGTGTGAATCCCAAATTTTAATCTTAAAAAGACATTTAAAATCAAACATTTAATAAAACTAAGGAATTGCACAATATTATTACAATAAAAAAACACATTATTATCATTATGGACGTTTTAAGCTCTATATATGTTCCCTATCAATACAAACGTCACTTAAGCACCAATGCTGTTGTTTGAAAATATGTACATAAAATATTAATCCTTTGCATTCGAGTGTTGACTCTGACCCGCCACTAGTGTTCAATTGTCTGTAAGTAGTTTTAGGTCACTATCAAGGTAGTATTTATTGGTTGCATAAATGTAGCACTCTACTGCTCTGAACACGGATGCAACACCAAGTTCTGAGAGATTGGTTCAGCCAATGAAACAGTTTAACGTACAAAGAAACATGTCACATAAAAATTGAGAGCTTTTTTAATCTTCGAAATTACCCCACTTCAAAAGATGGCTTACAACTTATGACATAGGGAACGCAAGTCAGTACATTGTAACGTGATAAAATTCTCATGTAAATTCCTTACGAACAATGCCCGTTTTAATCTATGGCTTAGTAAACTGCATTTTAATGTTGTAAATGACATTTTCAATGAAGTATCAGACGTCATCGGCCAACATAACTAAATTATTTTCTTTTATGCTTCAACAGATCGCAAAAAGAGCACGGCGGGTGCTTATCCTTTTTTAATATGTGTGTTATCTTTCGACTTTCTCGACTGAGATGCTACTACTTTTTAATCAAAGTCCATGTATATATATATATATATATATATATATAATTTAGATTACAGTGAATTTTTCTGAAGTCATCAAGACGAAAAAATGCTATGAGCATTTATCACATGCTTTTATAAAACACACAATTTCATTTATTTTTTCTTAGTAGTAACTTAGCTTGAGAATTCAACAAAATTCATCTGTTCAGTTGCGAGGTAGTAAATGTGCTGCTAAAATGCATCATAAAAAAAGAAAAATATTTTGGATGCTTGATTTACGATTAAATTGATTATTTCTATTTCTTATGAGCAACATGTACAAATTAAAAAAAAAAAATCTAAAGTTTTTTATTTTCTTTTTCTGTTGTAAGTTGGATTTTCCAAATTATTTTCAGAGTGGTATAAAGCGTTAACAAAATGCCAATGTTCCAAAATATAAGTGATGTTAACTCATAAGCATGCACAGAGTAATACGAAATGAAAAAGGATTTTGCTAATTTTCTAATTAAGTTAGTGGTTAACATTAATACCTCATTATTCACTATCCGTACAAATATTTCCTGTGTCAAATAACCAGGCATTTTCCAAAGAGAAATGCCGCGATGTGGCATTTAAGAGGCATCATAAATGTATGATACAATGCCTCGTTTACTCACATGTACAACCCACCAAAAGCAGCAGGCGCATATCATTCATTGCACTTACGTCCATTAATGTTCTACTGGAAACCAATACGGATTGTTTCGCAGAAAGTGATGCCGAATATGCATTTCAATCACACACAAAATGGAAAGATTTTACCATGTTCAAGCTGTTTGATGTTGACAGTTATTCTGATATCAACTGCATTGAGTAGAAAAACTGCTAGCGACGAAAATTTAAAAAAAATAATTACAGTGAAATGTTTGAAACATTTTATGCACTGAAACACTATTTACAGTCTGCTTATAAATAACTGTACCTATATTCTGGCGTAATTCCTTCAATGAACCTATTTAGAATGATTTTTCAAATAAATAGAAAAAAGGTATGACGAGCAGAAAGTTACATTACATTTAATAAAATTTCTGGTTTTAAATATGTCAGAATCGCATTTTATACTCCGCAATAAATGGTACAACTAAAACAAATACATCTACAATCGATAGTGTCAGAAAGAAAAGAGTAGTATACACATTTATATATTGTTTTACTTTTTTATACTCGAAATATTTGGGAGTACCTTCCTTATACATCTAAGGCCGAAAATTGATTACTCTGAATTCACCATGGTTTTTCTACTATTTTAACTTTAAATCATCTAATAAAAGTGAGAAAAAACACATTTATTTAAGTTTAATGGAAAATTATAAGGAATTTCTTGTATATTTATATTATTTCATAGAAAATAGACTCTCGATTATTCGAATTTCATGGGACCAGGAGTATATAGAAAAATTGAAATCGTTGAATAATCAGAAATATGTATTTATCCTAGATATATTGTGTAAACTATAACAAACATTCTAGAATCACACAATGACGGTAACAGAAATGATACACCGAGGTGTCTTGGATAACCGACTGTGTCGCATAACCGGGGGTCGGATCATAAGTTATCTACATTATTTAGAAAGGGAAAACTGGTAAGGGAAAACTCTATAATAATAATGATCAATATTTATGTTTGCTGTATCATTATTAATTAATATTTAGAATATCTGTAATCTAACAAATATGAATTAAACTTTTTTGTGACTGCTTTAGATTTTGTTCAGTTTGAAATAATGAATATCGTAGGAAATAGTAACTGGCTCAATGTGAAATTTTATGTTATGTTTCAGCGGGAGTCTAGATTTATTTTCTTTGAAATTTCTTTTAATTGCATTGAATTAATCGTCATTTTAGTATGATTTTGTAAAATCTTAAAATTTATAATAAAAAGGGTCTAGATTTAAAGAATTAAAATAAATACCATAATTAGTTGTTTTATTTTTCTTAAATCGCCCATTACTTTAATCTCATCCAATTTAATTGCGTATCTGCTAAATCAAGAGCAAATTAAAATCCTGAAAGGAAATTATTTTCAGGTGGTGAGATTAAAGTAAATTACATTCCGAGAATTTCTGCAGCTTTAAAGAGGAAACAGCCCGTAAACCACATAATTTCTCTTGAATGGCTTTTAGTATATAGGTGATATTCGAAATCTTTCCAGGGAATTTTACGTTAATAACATGCTGAAAAGATGACTTATATTAAAGATTTTAAATATCTGGCTGATGAAATCCTTCATGATCCATTGTAACTTTTCACAACAATAAGTCATAAAATTCTATATTGTTGTCTCTATTCTAATTATATATGGGTCAATATCACAAAACTTCAGCCCGCACAATAAAATTTCTATTCAATGTTATATAATGCAATTTTCTTTTTTACATTATAATAAAAAATATTCTTAAAAGTATTTTCAAGAGATATTATATTCATAATAACATAAAAATAAAGCAATTAAAAGACTTAAAATTTAAGATTGTCATTTTCCTGGCATGTCACATTGTGATGTGTGCAAAGTAAAAGATTTCCTGCTATCATGTACAAATATCTTTTTCTAGTTTTTTTTAATTTCTATTTAATAATTATAACTTATATAACACATATATGTGGAAGGTAACAAGTTCTGAATTTTA
Organism: Maratus speciosus; assembly: GCA_963932465.1. Classification (NCBI taxonomy): domain Eukaryota; kingdom Metazoa; phylum Arthropoda; class Arachnida; order Araneae; family Salticidae; genus Maratus; species Maratus speciosus. The sequence continues at coordinate 349,313,031 of OZ010788.1, read as the reverse complement.
CAAATAATTTTCCATAATTAAAATATGATTGTCACTGAAAATGAATGTCATTGTCCTGGCCTGCTCATTTTGGTTCTTTATGAGTTATGAAGATGGCGCTGCAGAGTAATTCTTCTTGTTCTTGTCATAGTTCTAGTTAGAAGTAGTAAAATCATTGCTACTTACAAGATCATTTAGATATTTCTTTGAAAATAACGTGTTTAAATTGAGTAGACTTTTATTATGCAGTTTCCTTGCCTTCTATAAATCTACCCTATATATATAAAATCTTAATGAAACGAATTTATGAAACGATTCTTTGAAATGACTGATTAAACAACTGATTCAGTTTCACGGCTATTTCTCCTAAAATATGGAATACTTTAAGATGAAATTAACACCAAAAATCCGTATTGATCTGCAGATCTCAAAACTGGTATTAGAATTTTTAAATTCGAATTAGTTTTCGAAATATTATTTTTGTTTCTATTTTTAAGTACATTTTTCTAATGATAGCAACTCAAATTTTAATCAGAACAGATATTTTTTTCAGATTTCAGAAAAGGTTATTTTAAATTAATTTGGCGACCAGTTTGGCCTCCCTTAAATGTATTCTATGAAATGTATCGTGCTACTTTTATTTATAATTCAATTTACTTGAACAATCTTTCGCCAAATCGAAAGTTTCTGATTGGCGCCAAAATGGCATTATTTTGATTGACATGGTAACACGGCTATTGTTGTTTATTTAATATTAAATGTTTATTTACTTTTATTTCTTTTTTTTTTAATTATATAAATTATTTTGTTCTACAGTTATTAATTTTTTTGTTGTTATTTCCTTTTGAAAATAATAGAAAATAATTAAAAAATACGGTACTACTTACGTAAATAAGTGCGAGTAGTAAATCAAAATTACGTCCATTACTAATCATATCATAATATAAGAATATTTATTTGCTTAAAAGACGTTATAAAAACACAATAAAATTAAATTAAAAATCTATATTTTGTAAATATAGATAAAATATATTTGTAGTATAGATTTTTAATTTACTTTTAATGTGTTTTTATAACGACTTTTAAGCAAATAAATATTTTAATATTGTGATACTATCTTAGTTATTCCGTCGACCAATTTCGTCAAATTATATAAATTGACAAATTATACAAATTGACATAATTTTTATTTTAAATAACGAAAGAACAAATAAATTATTATAGCATTAATAAATATACAAATAAAAAGTCTAAATAAAAATCACTTGATGACATAAACATGTATAACTTATTTAAAGTCAAGTGAATGTGACATTTACGATCAACCATTATTGACATTTAATCTTATAGTTTGCCGACAGATTTTTGGTCGACGGGATAACTAAGTAATACCCCAAATGCATATGTAACTGGTATTCGAAAACGAGGTTTTCGTCAAATTTTCGTAAAAAAAGAAAAAAAAAATCACGCCAAACTTGCGGGTGCGTATGTGACATCTGGCCAAATGTTAAATAATGCGGGAAGAGTTCTATATTGTGTGCTGGTTTATTTGGCGAGCTTTTTTTGGCATTAAATGAATCGATGAGGTTGCGATCTTCGGCCTTTGGGGTTCCTTTTTTCTGGAATGGACTTTATTCATATGTTTTTTTTTTTTTTGCATTTAGCCTATATTTTTCGGAAAAATATATAACTTTTGTTTTAATTTGACATGTATAATAAATATATTAAATACATAAAATATAAGTACATAATATTTATTTATAGTTGTATATATACTATGTATGTATAAGTTATACCTCTATACGTAATATATATAAAACTGTCTGTATAAACATCGTACCTTTTTTAGCATGTGACATATATAACATTTATTAAATATATATATATGTTTACAAATATTTAAAGACCATGTTTTTCCGACATCCTGAAAAATATTATAAGACGCTAAAATGACTTTTTGACGCCATTTTGGATTCATTCGCCAATCGTGCAAACCAACACACAATATGGAACTCTTCCTAATAATGCACCAAACCATGGCATTTAATTTCAACTTGAAATCAATGTTTTAATTTACCACTCGAAAAAAAAAAATGCTAACTGGCAATTTGAAAAAAAAGCTATTGGCGCGATTTGCACCCGACTAGCGTAACAGTACTAAGAATTCTTTGCGACCATGACAACTTTTATATAGTTTTATTCGAAAAAAAAAAGATTTTTTAATCAAAATGGAAAACTTTTGGCACACATGTTATATACGGACCCATATTGGCGCGATTTTGTTTTTTTGACGCAGTTGTCATATACGCAAATGGTACTTAACTGGCGCCAAAGTATTGTTTTTTTGCTTGATATGGTAAGCCAGATGTTGTTGTTTATGCTGTTGATGCGTTCCCCAAATTGGCGTCAGAAAAAAATCGCGCCAATATCGTATATGACATATGTGCCAAAGTTTCATATGAAAGGCGAGGATGACCACCCAGGGATACCCAGCAAATGCTTTTGAGTTTTAGTGCAGTCCGAAGGGATCAGACCGTATTTGTTTATGACAGTTGATGACTTGAACTATTATAATATAGATGAAATGATGGCGATAAAATAATATTTGGTGACTTATCACCTGTGCATGGCTAACATTAAAGTTCCAAAATGGCACATAGAGTATAAAAAGCGAAGTGGCCCGCCCAAAACTGTTGATGATAGTCACATGACTTAGGCTATTGTTATAGAGATTGTTTTAAAATATCGGCTGACAAAGACTCTGTATACTTAATTCATTTTATTTTAGATACTTTTCAAATGTTTAACTGATCCTCTTTAATCAAAAACTAAAATAACCATTGGATGTCTTAACAGCAACTGATTCGCCCTTACATTTTTGCAATCAAAGGGATTTGAATGGAAACCCATTTACATCTGCACAGCTTTTTTCAGTATAATTCAATCTTCTCTTATATTTTTAAAACCCATCAGATTAGCGTGTATTTAGATTCTGCGGTGTCTGAACGGGGGTTGGAGAGCGTAGCTTGCAGGGGGCAGAGCCCCCTAGTTACAAATAAAACTCAACGTTACACCGAATTTGAGGTACTATAGAGGAAATATGTTCCTTTAAACCAAATTAAAATATTAGATTAAAAAAAAAATGTGAAAAATGTTTTAGAATGAAATTGTCATTATCCCGGCCATTATCCATATGCCAAGAAAGTGACACATCATTATAATTACATAAAAATGAACTTCAGCTCTTTAAAGTTTAACAATTTTACATATAAATTCCTTTATACAGCTGTTCAACATTTTTTACAAAATCAGAAGCTCGGAAACTATTTAAATTTTCAATTTTTTTTTTCAAAATCTCACATTTTGTGATATTCACACACACGCACACACACATATATATATATATATGTGTGTGTGTGTGTGTGTATTGTAAAACAAATTATCAGTTTAAAGTGGTTGAAGTGTAAAATATAAGAACGTTAAAAGCACCAAAAATTTTAAATTTTAAGAATACCGGTTTCATATAGAATACCTTCCTGAGTGCTAAGAATGGCGGAAATTTCCTCACATATATAGGAGAGATGGGGATTCAAGATAAAGGTTTATTGACCAATAGGAAAACAGAGGATTCCAGGTAACAGCCAATAGGAAAATAGAATGGAAATGGAACCGAAGTAGTGAGAAATTGCTTTAAAAGAAATAATAAGAGAAAGAAGTTTTTATGTAATATTTCCAATCTGATAATGGAGGAATAGCGAATTCATAATTAACGTTATTTTAAAAAAATTTATAAATATGAAATGCTTCAAGGAAGTTAAGTTCAAGCTAAGCATCTCCCAGCAATGTTTTGCAATCGAGGATTTATTGATTTCTTTTTTTTTTTAAATATATTGTTGATGTTCTTTGATACGAAATATATTATAGCAGAGTTTGGTTTGTCCATGTATGAAAGGCCGCACTGGCAATTAATACGGTAGATACCCCACGAATTGGATAATTCAATAGATACTTTTAGTTTTGAGAGGGTGAGTTTATTGGAAGGGGCAAAAATTATTTTGAAGTCATATTGTCTAAGAATATAAGACTCTAAGTGCCTAAGAATATAAGAATATAAGAGTCATATTGTCTAAGTTTAAAGTGCGTCACTTAACAAAACTAGTCGGATGTGCCAATCCTAAATATTTCTTCTTTCTCATGCATGGTAATATTTCGAAAACATGTTACACATGTTAATTCTTCAGATTTATTACTTCAATATTACTCCAACTTTGATTTCAATCTTAAGTTTATGCTTTACTTTACTAATCTGAGTAAAAATGAGTTAATCTCGATCATAATATTTAATAAAATCAATGTTTTTCGTTATTATATTGTACTTCAGCTTTTTGAGGATCGCCTGTTTAGCAGGACGCGAAGTTGTCGTCGATGCACGAGTCATCGATGTACAGATAAACTACGAAAAATCGAGAACATTAGTCAAAAATCTCTATTAGAGAGTGCCCTCCCGCAAAAATATTTCCAAATTCCCTTGGGGTCTGCTTTTCATAGCTGAAAACATATATATTAAATTTTGTTTAATTCTATTCATAACTTCATACAGTTGTCCATGGTACAATAATGAAAATGGGGGGGAAATAGCTATTACACTACCAGATTGCGGCAGACTATTTCCAAATTCAAGGAGGACCTGTTTGCCATGCCCAAAAACTTATATATGAAATTTGGTTCAAATTTATGCGTAACTGCATACTAATGCAAAAACTTATATATGAAATTTGGTTCAAATTTATGCGTAACTGCATACTAATGCAAACCGAGTATACGGGCACACGGATACACGGATTTAAGGACGGACGGTCAGACAGACATTTTGTATAAACATATTTTTAAGGATCTCAGACCCCTAAAATATGTAAATCTGTCGAAAAAATATCGATTACAATACTTTTTCCTTTAGGATGAAGAAAGTAAAAACTCAGAAATTGTTGCAGAATGAAAAATGTCTATTACTTTTTTTTTATCCTAAAGGACACAATTATACACCTTCACTATTTACACTCCAAATCATCCTTCAATATCTTAGCCTAGAATTTAATCGAGTGTCTACAAAATTTTACTGTGAAATTTCAATACTTTCGCAACACGCAAATTTACTTGTACAAGTTAGTTTACATTCGTATACAGAGTTAATAAAACAAAAAAATAAAATAAAATAAAATTTCAGGTAGTATTTAAGTTTAAAAAAAAAATAATGGAATATTATTATAGTGTGTGATATAATTAAATTGCATTCCAATAAACTTAACGGTGAATTCCTAGTAATGAATCATATTAAAATCTTCCATTGAGAAGCTTTAAATATATTTAAACGGTAAATCATGATGGCATAAAACTTTTAAACAAATACTTTTTTTTTTTTTTTTTTTTTTTTTTTTGTCCACAATAAAATTTATTATGCATTTTATATTACAAAATAATGGACTGCGTAATTATTAATCTAATAATCATGATTTTTTTAATAATTTGAAAATCATGGAATATTAGACTTAAAAATGGTTTGTGCAAAACACAATATGAAATTCTGTTTTTAGTTGCGTTCGCAATTATATAAATCTATAGAATGTATAGTCGTCGTGTGGTCCGTCCGTCTTTCTATCTGTCCGTCTGTCAGCATATAACTGCGCAAAAACTAGCCGAACGAATGATTTGAAATTTAATGTGTATAATCTTTGCAGAATTTTGTCGAGTAATTTCAAAATTTTTGAAAAAGATATTAACAAAAGTTTTCATCATTCTATTAAATCGAAGAATGAATTAGGTCTCCAAGAAAATTCTGTTGTTGTTATGTTCTTTCACGCCTACTTTTTTACAATGTTGATTTCTTCATTGGCACCACTTTTTTGAAATGGTAAAATTGAGTTTGTTTTCACCTTAATGTGAAATGTGAAAACTATGGGAATTTTACCATTTCAAACAAGTGGTACTAATGAAGAAATCAGAATTTTTAAAAAAGTAGGCGTGAAAGAACTTTAAACGACAGAATTTTCTTACTTTTCATTAAATATTTATACATTCAACATTTCATATTTGACATTATATTTATAACAGACAAAACATATATTTAATTTAATTTTTTTCTATTTTTCAACTATTATACATTTCTTTGTATTATGGTTCGATTTTAATTGGTTATTATTTTCGCTGCGAAATGTCGTCTGATTGGGATTTTAACACAAAGAAAAGGTTCTGAAACCCAGCTTGCTGCGAAATGTCCCACTAGGACGTTAGCCAACGGGGGTAATTTATTCAATTACAAACTGTAACTTAAACTTTGAGGTATGTTTTCTGAAGACTCTTTGGCTATTACACTTTATTCTTTTAATATACAGTGAAATACGTTTAAAACGAAAACTCTTAACACAAAAAATCGGTTAACACGAAATGATATAGCGATCCGGACAGTATACGGTGCAATTTAATACATTTTTGTTCTTTTAACACGAAACAAAAATCGTTTAACACGAAAAATAAAAATCACTTTCGAGCTAGTTAAAGTTGAAATTGGTGAATTTTGTGTTAAAACTACTGAATTTTTGGTGAACATCAGAGAATTTCGTGTTTTTGTAAATTAGCTTATGTTTTATGGGCACAATGGCTGAGAAATCGGTGCGAAAACAAACTGCTATTTCGCTTCAAATGAAGATGAAGCTGCTTAATGCAGTTGATGAAAAAGAAGGACGAAAACAGAAATCTGCAAAGAGCTTTGAATTGCCAATTCTTTATTAACAACAATAATTAGGAACAGAAATCCCGTTACATTAATATTTGAGCGCAGTATGTTCAAGCCTGAGAGAAAACGTTATGAGAACCGCTAAGCACGATGATTTAGAAACAGCTTAACTTATTTGGTTCAAACAAGCTAGATCTCAGAATGTTGAAAAAGACACTTCAAAAAAAGATTTCTGATTATTTCCCCGCCAAAACGATATTTTGTTTACTTTTTTTATCCTAATGGTTGTAGCTTACTAGTAGTTTAACAGGAAATCGAAATAAAATTAAATGACGTCGAAAATATTTGTAAGTTTTGTTCTTTTTTTAAGAATCTTTTAACACAAATATTTTTTCAGTCCCCTCAGTTTCGTGTTAAACGTATTTCACTGTATTTATATAGTAAGAATACTCTAACGATACACAAACGGTCATAACATTCTGTGTTCCCGAACTCTGAACCTCCCATTGTTCGTCCCCTTAAAAAGTCATGATAGTTTGTTTTTTTTATGACACTTTAATTGGTAACAAACTGTAGCGATTTCATAAATTTGGGGATTCCAAAACCACCCACGAAAAATAAATTTCAAAATGTGTATCATATGAAAGAAAAATGTTTACATTCAAAAGCAAGGAGAGTCACTATTCTTAACAAAAGATAATTTTTAACTCTTTTGTAGTATTCTCTGCTATTATTCACATGTACTTATTGGAAATTATCTACCGTAAGGGAAAAAAATTGAAATCACATCAGATTATGTTTATATTAATTTTATTAACTATTTTTTTTTCATATAAAATGTAAATTACACAGCTTTTTAAGAAGGTGAAGGAATTTTCGAGGAAAAAATGTGGTTTCTCTTTTCGATGGTTTAAAAATCGAAGTTATGCAATATTTAAAAGCAAACATACATGCTGTCAAAAATATTTCGATAGTGCTTGTCGCAACCTACGACATATATACCGGGTGTCCTAAAAAGTAGTGATTTTAATTAAAAGTAGTGATGATTAAAAGTAGTGACTGATTTTAAAATTCAGTAACTTGCCAACGTGACAGATATTTAAAAAATTCTTGCAGGAGGGTTGTGCATAAGGTCAAAAGTTTTTTTTTCAGTGATTTTCTATTTTAGTTCGAATTACAAACAATAGACCGCGCTGTATGCAATAGGCGCTAAATACAGGCTCGATTTTTTTTGCCATGCATTCAATGGGTCCCGAAATACCAAAAATCGAGCCTGAATTTAGCGCCTATTGCTTACAGCGCCAGCTATTGCTTGTAATTCGAACTAAAATCAAAAATCACTATAAAAAACTTTTGACATTATGCATAACCCTCCTGCAAGAATTTTTTAAATATCTGTCACCGTTTGCAAGTTATTGAATTTTAAAATCAGTCAGTCCTTTTTAGGACACCCGGTATATATATATGTAAATATTTAAATATATACACTAGTTACTGAATCCATAAATATAATAAAAGTAAATACATCTCCATATGTGTATTTTTTTAATTAAAGTTTTAATTTAATTTAATGATCATTCCTTAAACACAAGTTAATTACAGGAAAAAGCACCATTCTTTCATTAAACATATTCAATAAAAAATTATTGTAAGGAATGGACATTTTGATTTGTTCTATTTATACATAGGGGAGACCGGGGCTAGTAGGCGCAGTTTTTAGTTATTAATTTTTATTTATTTTTTGTTTAAGTTTTTTATGAAACTTTAACTATACTTTTAAAGAACAGGCATTGCGCTATAAATACCCGGAGTTTTGAGTTTGTAGTAAAGGAAGTAAAGGTTTGTAGTTTAAAGTAAAGGAAAATTGTGCGCCAACCTACCCCTTCACGGGGCAAGTTGCCTATACCTATGGGGTAAGTTGGCACACGCTTTAAAAAAATTTAAATGAAGCTCAAATAAGACAAGCAGTTAAGTGAAATCAATTTCATTATTACCAGTAAGTTTAAACAAAGGCGTTATGGCCTTACAATGTAAAATCTAAATTATACAGACACTAGCCGCCTTCGCCCGCTACGCTGGTCGATTTTTCTAAAGAAATCTTGAATGAAACAAAATATATCTGTGAATATGATCATGCGTTTTAAAGCAATATGTTCATTTACCTGGTGTATCCAGCCGAATTGCTGAAAGCAATATGAATGTCATTACGCTATTATATCTTTTATTGAGTCATACAAAATTTAGACTGTTAAGGACCAACTTCTTTAGTTGATTTGTTAGTGTAGGATTCGGTAAAGAACAATAGAACAATATTTAATATACTAAAAGCGTTCATGAAAAGTTACCAATGCAAGTCTCATCAGAATCTGTTAATTGGACTTATTGAAAAGGCTGATCGTTCGTAATAATTGGGTTCGCCTGATTCTAGAACTTTCATCTATAATTCTACAATCAAGCAACCTAACAACCAAGCAACAGCAAATTATATGTGCTTTATACTAAAACATTCACTGAAAAATTAACTAACCGATCAAGTTGCATCGAAATCCACTTAGCAGAATCTTTTAAACTGGAAAATATACCGAAACCTTCTCTAAAAATGATCTAATTAACAGTTAAAATTCCATAAAAATTCATTCAGTGGAACCTTTAAAAAAAGCAAATCGTTCAAAATTGGGTTCATCTGATTTTGAACTTCCCCATAATTATTTAACTACGCAACGTAGAACGTTATGTTTTATACTAACATCTTTTCTGAAAAAATTTCTTACTAACAATGCAAGTCCCGTCAAAATCTATTCAGCAGAACTCAAGACATAAGCGGCCGGAATGAAATTTCTCTTTGCATTATACATATATATATTGAGATAGTTAAATATAACTCTCATAATCGCGTTAACCTGATTATAGAACTCTCTGGGAGGTAGGGGCAGGTTTATACTGCATCACTTCTGAATTTTTTAAGGAACTTAGCTCAACGTCCATAACCATAGCATATATACTCTCTAGTATACCCTATCTCTGTAGCGTATATCTTCCAATTTTATTTACTGTACCACTGAGAATTTTTTCCGCGTAGCTCCGAAACTAAACAACACAGAATGATATGATAAATATTGAAAAAATCCCTGAAATAGTATCTAACTTACAGTGCATTTAATTAGTTGACTTGAAATCTTTCATAATCGAGTTCACCTAATTTTAGAACTCCCGTAGCAACTTTAGAATGATGGTTTTTACATTAAACCATTTATAAACCAAATTTACTATTTAATAGTGTAAGTTCTACAAAATTCTGTTCAGTAGAATCTGAGTTATAGTCATATTTACAATATTTATTGCTCATTAAACCTTTTTCCTTTACATTTGAAATAAAATCAGTAGCTGTTTTGGTAATTCCCTGCTATGCCAACACCATTGTCACCAAGCGTAATATTTGGCATAAAAATGAAATAATACATTTGAAAAAAATAATAATTTTGTTGATAAAAAAAAAATGGCACAGATGTCATATAGCCCCATATTGGCGCGATTTTTTTCTGGCGCCAATGTCATATACTCAACGGGTACTTAACTGGCGCCAAAGTGTCGTTATTTTGCTTAATATGGTAACCCGGATGTTGTTGTTTATGCTGTTGATGTTTTTGTCAAATTGTCGTTAGAAAAAAAAATCGCGCCAATATGGGGCATATATGACATCTGTGCCAAAAAAATGAGCATCTAAAAAATATAACTTTTGAAATTACTGACTTTTGACTTACCATTTTTTTTAAATCAATAAAAATAATGGTACCCGTTGACCAAAAATCTATTGCCAAACTATAAGATTAAATGCCAATAATCGTTGATCGTAAATGTCACATTCACTTGACTTTAAGCACGTTACACGTATTTACGTCATCAGGTGATTTTTTATTTCGACGTTTTAAATGTATTTTTATTATTGTTATACTAATTTATTTGTTCTTTCGTAATTTAAAATAAAAATTATGTCAATTTGTATAATCTGGCGAGTGGTTTGGCGAAATTGGTCGACGGGTACCAAAATAAATACTTAAAATATAAGAATAAATAAATATTTTGCAAGTAATAAAATATAGTCAATTTAAACTGCAGTCTTGAAAATGTAAATGTCTTTTACTACTGAAGCATGGCGTACGTAATACGCATGTCTCACATTGCAGTAAACATTTCATTCTTTCAATGAAGACATTCATGGTTTTTTGAACAAAACATTTTTATATGTATAATTCCTAACTTCTGAAATAATTTTATTGTAGCTTCCTCATCATCAGATAACTGCAAAATGGTAAAATCTATATCAGTATCAGTAATAAATATTTTCTATTCAAAAAATAGCAATTTAAAAAGTTTTGCGAGATTATGATGGAATAAAATAAATTCCATCATTAAAAATTCCTGCATAAAAATATTCACGGTCAATAATTAGCAAATGTATGGCACGGTTTGTAATAAAAATCGTTTGCACGATTAGGGTTGAAATAAATGGCGCGATACCATACATTTTGGCATGGTATCGCGACGAAAATTAGAACGAAAAAGTACCACAGTTTCTTTTTCATTATTATTTAGTTTTAGTTTTTGAGGCGTTTGAATTTTTTTTTTCTAATTGACGAAGTTGTTTTTATTTAACAAAAAGGATTGGTTAAAAAATTATTCAATTTGAATTTTTTCCCTTGCTATAGTAACAGAATGAAAAGAATGAGTTTTAAGAAATTATCACTTGAAAAATTCAGGTTTTGGCGCCAAAGATAGTGCCAAATTAGAAAAATATGAAATATCTCTCGAACTATTGGGCTTAAAAGAATTTAATTAGTACCATTCGATTCAGCATACAAAGATACACCAAAATATGTTATCAGTTGAAAAATAACTATAAAATTAGATTTTTAAGGAATTTTTTTAATGTTCGTTCTCTTTTTTACCCCCCTTAGGGGTGGAATTTTGGAAAATCATTTCTTAGCGGCACTCTATATCATAAGAAGTATTTTTACCCCGATTTTCAAGATTTTAGGTTCAGTAGTTTTGGCTGCGCGTTGATTAATACAAAATCCAGACTTTCTTTTATATATATAGATAAAAATAATGAATAAAACATTAACATTGAGAAACTACTATCCTACTCTATATCATCATCAGAGTTACAGTTGTCACAAATAAAAAGTCGAGTGTCTCCATTTGGGCAAACCTCGTGTGCCCAAAATCTTACATTGCAACCACTTTTCTCGTTGTTTGCTGTTTTTCAAGCTACCAGCATACACCAAACACCGAGCCAACTTGCCGCATGCTCAATGCGCCTACTAGCCCCATAATAAATTTCTACACAAAAGGGACACGTAAGCTTCTAAGCATAAATAATCCAGTGAAATCACATATGGGGTAGGTACAGTTAATCATACACTAAGAAAAACTACTCAAGTTAAATCGCAATTATTAAGATAAGTATTAAAAATTAGAAAAAGAATGAAGCAACAAAAAATTACCTATGAGTGCAAAAAACAGAAAAATGATAATAAATGTCCGCTGCACTTAGGTAACGCTGCAAAACTACAATGGACATTATAAAAAGCAATAAGAAAGGTAGTCTGCGAGTGGTTGCGTAATCTATCCACAAACAGGCGATTTATGAGGACTGCGCCTACTTACCTCTATAGCCAACTAGCCCCGGTCTCCCCTATGCATGAAAGTACAGAAAAGAAAAACAATGATGTGAAACATTTTCTTTGTTAGAATCTAAAATACGGAAGAGAAGCCATATAAAAAATAAAACGATAATATTTAAAACAGAAAAATAACATGTTATATCACAAATATATTACTACATAATCGATTAAATGATACAACATTTCTTCAATATCTTGTTTATGACATAAACTAAACGAAAGTTGTGACAGTAACATAATCGAAAAACACTGCAAAAAGATGTTTTAGTGGTAAATATCTTAGCTGAAAGACATGTATTTTACTTCTTTGAATGCGTAAATTTATACATGTATACACATATTTTTTATAGGAAATAAATGAAAAATGATACTACAGAAATATGCGCGGAGGCGAATTCTTTGACATTCTCAGTAAACTTTTTAGGGAAAAATATAAAGTAAGCTTTTAAATATTATTCCACGGATATATAGAATAAATGCGGTTTTTTTCTAAATGAAAGATTCAATGGGAAGCATAATTTTATCTTTATAATACTTTTCTATTCGGTAATTTGAGTTATTCATAAGTTCGCTTCCTAAATGTATTGTGACCTCAAGTGTTTTTCAATAATAATAATTATAATAATAATAATAATAATAATAATAATAATTATTATTATTATTATTATAACAATCAAAATATTTTAAAACAACTGTCATATTGGAATATTTTACGTATGCGAAAGGCGTTTATTATAAATGATATACTTTTACTTATATTAATTTTAAATCATTTTAAAACCAATCATTTGTGGATATCCATACTTCAAAAATCACTTATCCTCTAAACTTCACAGTTTTTGGAACGCTGGTTTAGGCTGAGTATTAATATGTCTTTTTTAGTTAGTTGATTATTTATCATGTATGTAACTATAGTATGATTTGTCTTATAAATATGGCCATAAAACTTTAACTTTCAAAAAGAGAACTAAGAAACACTGTCATTTTTTTTAAAGCTCAATCAGTGTAAGTTTAGATCTAAAAATTCCCCTTCTTCGAATTTGTAGAATCAAAATTAGATGTAACAAACATTTTTTTAATCAAATGGAAGTAATGCTGAATTTTATAACCCTTTTTCCCAATACAAAAATATTTATAACAATCTCTTTTTGGGTTTTGTTTATTGGTATTTTGGTGTTACGTCATTTTTTTAGATATGTGAAACAATAACCAATTCAATGACTTTATAATATTTCTAATCATCTAAAAGCTCTATTACTTTGGGTTTTATAAATTTCAATATTTTGTGGCACTAAATATGTAGCGTTATCCTTTTTTGTACAATTCCTTCGCTGAAATCTTCAAAACAAGGACACGTTTTTCATTAAAATTTCTTTCCTTGTTTGATACTAAAACTTTTAACCCGTGTGATTCTAACAAAAGCAAAATGAAGCTGATTTTAAACTATGTTGATTCCGTCGTCAATTGCATGATTTTGTTTTCTTAGGGATATAATACTATACCTATATTTTGCAATATATCTATAGTAAGAAAAGAGAAATAAAGCATCTTCGAAATTAAGTAGAATTATATAATCAGAAGCAACTCGTTGAACATTTAATTTTATTCATTATCAAAGCAGAAAAAACTGACTAACATTAATATTTTATTTAACAAAAAAATCGATATGTTTGGATAAGAGTATACAACCTAAATTAAGAATCCGTTTAAGAGGGAAAAGGCTAATAGAAATTTAGAACCATTCAGAAAGAAACGCATTTTCATTAGAATTATTTTCAAGTTAATTATATCTTGACTGATATTTGAAATATTCAATCCATACGATGATAACTAAGAAATGAAGAAACCAAGTTCAATAGCACGCTGTTTGTGTCTTCTTTTTCCATAAAGTATTGTGTCTTTTTTACAAATCAATATTTTGCAGAGTATTTGACAATCATATAAGTAAAATAAAGCATTTTAATCAGCTAGCATATCAATGAAAGAAACAGCCTGACGTAGAGATAGAGAATCAAAGACATCTGCGGAAATTATTAGTTTTCTTTTCAACATTAAAAAATAGTTACAACAGGGGTTAAAAATTGCCTTCAAATCAACAAAGATTTTTTATATTGTTCCATATGCGTAAATGAACAGTTAAAAATATACTCGTTTGAAATCTTCCGCAAGATCAAAATGAAAAATCTACATGCATACAAGCTAAATTTAAAATCTGCTTAGCAAACAAATTTGGAATATAAAATTGTTGCAATCAGGAATAAAGGAAAGTATTTGCATAAAAAATTCTTTCCTAGCTCGTTACAACTAATTTGGTATTTGTTTTCTTTATTCTGTGTGATTGTAACGAAGCAAGATAAGATGCAGGTTTCAAAAATATGCGGATTCCATTTTCCTTTTTATCAAATTCCATTGCTGTTTTCTATATTCTAATTTTTCATTTTCTTTGTCAATAGTGTATCGAAAAATGAAACATTATAATTCAAAGAAATAATGAAGAAATATTTTGCGATATATCAAATATGTTGTTTTGAAAATTAAATAAATAAAAAAAGGTACTGGCTAAATTTTGTAGTTTTTTTATTCTAAAATAATAGAAAATAATATGAATATGTTTCATGTTGAACACGATAAGAATACTTTACATTTTTTAATGTGATTTTATGGAAAAATTAGAACATACACCAGTATTAAAAAAATCAGCTTTAACAGGTTATCCTTTGAATCGATTGGAAATGACGCTGTGCACGCAACCTGAATTTCGAACCTTGCTGATGAAGCAAAATTGGAACGAATCGTCAATTGTAACTAAAACAGAGAAAACAATTTTTGTTAAAAATTCCTTCCAGGCATATTATTATTTGTTCTTTATTTGCGGTCCGTGATCAGCCTAATTTCTGAGAAACAAGAAAGATATTAGTTAAAAAGATACGTGCATGCACCAAGTTTTCATTTCCGTAAAATTATTTCGCTGTTTGGTATATCTTTCTTAATACCTTTCCAAATAACATATTAAAAATAAAGTACTCTAAAAGAGTAAAAGTATGTATAAAACAAATGAGCAAAATGTAGAATTGCAGGTCGAAATAACCGACTAAAAGTTTTGTTTTATTTACTGTTGAAAAAAAAAACCCATGTAAAACAGATTGGATAAGAATATATACATTCAATAATATAATAGTAACTTTTCATTACATAGGCATTACAATTCTTAACAATTTCCAGCCTGAGTATATGCAAAGCCAAAAATGCACGCATACACTAACAAAGTCAGTTTAAATGCGCAACCTTCCGTATAATTAAAATTAAAACTATACACGAATACAATTTATATTTAGAATCTGCTTACAAAGCAAAACTGGAATATAAATTCAGTACAATCTGGAATAATGGAAACGATTTTTATTAAAAATTCTTTCCAAGATGATTTTAACTTGTCTGATATATGATCATTTCTTTAACCCTCCGTCTACCAGACGGGTCCATTGGACCCGACAGGTACATACAAAATATTCATTCAAACCAGAAATTTCTTTAAAATAAACTAAGTATATAAACCAGACAAAAATAAGGTAAATAAATAAGTTAAATAGTTTTAAATAAAAATTCTGGTGTAGAACGTTTTATTAAAACTTGAATAAAATTCCCGGTAGATCTAGGGTTAATCAGTGTCATTCTAACAAAGTAAGAAAGATGCTGGGTTCAAAAATGCTGACTGCGTCTCCATTTGAATCAAATTCTACTGTTATTTTGTATCTTTTCTTTTCTCAATACCTTTCTGAATAATATGCGAAAAATAAAGCATTACAACTCAAAGGATGAAGATCAAAAGCGTCTCTGATAAAATGAAATATATGGTAAGAAAATAAATAAGTAATAAAAATATATACTACAGCAACAAAATATAACTTTATCGAATCATGCGTGCCTCTTTACAAAGTATGATATTTTTAAAATACAAACTTTGTTAATTGACTTTATTTTCCATAAAAAATGTTACTTGACCAAATTTATTTTCAATGATATAAACAATGTCAGATATATGTGTCTAAGGAAATTGTAGGCTTATAAATCATTTTTAGAAAAATAAAATATAAATGCATTTTAAAAAATTAGAACTAAAAAAAACTGCATTTATTATTTCAATAATAATAATAAAAGACACATATACTGAATAGCGTAAATAAAGAAGTTTTGTACCTTTGTATAACCAATGGATTTAAAATCTTTGTTTTAGAAATTGATTTTTTAAAGCAATATAAGACGTTTTAAATTATGATTACATCTGCAAATTTCATTATTTGTAATGTAATTAACACTTATTTAATAAATGAAAAAATACATCTGATAAAAATGTACATACATATACAGTTTCTCATCTTGGTAAAATAAATAAATAAATAAAAGATGACAAAACAGAGTAGCTTTGTAAAAATTATTTTACTTTTTATTCTAATATAGTCAATATTATTTATTCGTTATAAATAGTAGGGAGGTGCTGCCATTATCTACATTTTTAATTTCAATCTTTGACGCATTTGAAATAAAAAAGTAGTCAAATAACATTCGAAAGTAACTTAAAATAAGTAAAAAAAAGTAAGAAAAAAAGAACAATTTTAAGAGTTGTTATTTTCCAGTATTTATATTTTTAAAAGTTTTTTTTTTTTAAACGAGAGAGTCAGTTAATTAAATACTGTAAAAAAAGCTGCAAATCTTTATTCTGAAAAAAAAAAGTTTTCCTGATTATCATTTCAGAAAATTGCACTTTTTATATTGATTACTTCGTGTGATTGTTATCTCACGTATGAAGTACTTTCTCAATATTAAAATGCAACTGAGAAAATCATAAGAATTTAACTTTTTAAACCTGTAAACTTTCGTGCCGTAGAAGCCTCCAATCATTTGTCCGATACAACCTGAAAGCTGCAGTCCGACAATTTGACAACCTATCACATGGGCATTGCCACTTCCTTACATTATGCCTTACACTATAAAGCATAGTAACACGTACATCTGACAAAACGCTATAAGTATTGTTTTACATGCTTTTACACAAGCTACGTAGCTCCAGAACTATTTTCGTGTACTAGAAAACCAGCAAAAAATATCTAACTTACTATCACTTGCAAACTCACAGACCGCTCGGTCCAATATGGCGTGTCTTTCTTCTGACTTAATAAAACACGACAGTCGCGTGCCAAGTGTTGTTACCAGCGGTCAATGTTTGAAGTGCTACTTTCCTGGTACAAGCTGCTGTGCTATACAAGCCAGCCTTCCTATATCTCTATTGAAATCAAAATGTTGGTGACATAATGAGACCTATGATTAGGATGAGCGTGAATTGAGGACGTATTATTCCAGCACTTAATGAATCTTTTGCATGCTACCATCATTCAACCGTTTAAAAATATCATCCATCAGGACCAAGTCAAATTATTGCATCAAACCAAAAAGTGGAACAGCATTATATTGACATGCACTTAACATGGGAAACATTTTGAAGCAAAGTAGTCTTCATTTAGAGTTCTAAGTATAGACAGTACTTAGGTTTCACTAAAGACAGGGTAGCTTTTTTGGACTGTTTGTTTTGCAGTGTAGCTTTTTTGAAGTTATGAAGAATCCTAAAATGCGTTTTCTTTATAATCAGAAAAACAATTGCTATTCAGAAGTAAAGTCTATCAGTGTTTTTATTTAAAAATATCTTAAAATATTTTCAGAATGCCCCTTAATAAAAATATTGCAGACAATGTGCACATTTAGGGAAAATTGCAGTTTATGTAGAATGTCACAAAAGCGTGTTTAATACATTTTAGTGTTAGAAGAATACATTTTTTTCCATTAAAATATGTTATACAGATCTAATATTTGCCAACTATAGTTGCCAATGTGCAGTATAAGACATTTTCTACACATTATTTTCATTTCCTTTATTAATTATACTTAATAAACATATTCAGCTTCACTCGTATGTTTTAATTTAAGACATGAAATAAAAATCTATAATATAATCTTCTTTACAATTTCGATTTTTGAACTTTATTAGTCTTTTGGGTATTCGAGCTGCTGCTGAATACTCAAAAAATCAATTATTTCTCTACTTATTGTATAGAAGATAAATTAACTGATTTACGACTTGGAAGCAAATAAAATAAAAGATTCAAGAATGCAGTTAAGCTAAAAAATCTTAGTGTTATTTAAAAATGTAGAGCGATAACATGTTCTTTATTGTAACGAAAAATTCTTTGAGTCACGAGAAAACTTGACGAGAGACGAGGTAAAAAAAAGAAAACCCTTAGCTCATGGCTGCTACACGCATTCCTTACTATGTTGACTAGATTAATCTGTATTACAGAGTGACACACAACAATAAAATGTGATGGATCTAAAGGATTTTAGACATAAATTTGGAGACACTGGTATTACAGTTGACTTGGCGAACAAATCACAGTTGTTAAGCTAATAATTGTTTACATGTGTAGTTTGTTTCTGTGAAGTTTTACAGGTGAACCACAGGAAGCTCTAGAAGTTCTCCGTAATTTGAAGATAAAAAGGTAAATCTGAACATGCTCTTTCTACTTTTGTTTCCATTCTCTATCAGTGTTTTTATTTAATAATATCTTAAAGTATTTTCAGAATGCTCCTTAATAAAAATATTGCGGACAATGTGCACATTTAGGGAAAATTGCAGTTTATGTAGTGTGCCACAAAAGCTTGTGTAATACATTTTAGTGTTAGAAGAATACATTTTGTTCCATTAAAGTATGTTATAAAGATCTAATATTTGCCAAATAAAGTTATAGATGAGCAGTTTAAGCCATTCTCGACATATTGTTTTCATTTCCTTTATTAATTATACTTGATAAAAATATCCAGCTTCACTCGTATATTTTAATTTAAGACATGAAATAAAAATCTATAATATAATCTTCTTTACAATTTCGATTTTTGAACTTTATTAGTCTTTTGGGTTTTCCAGCTGCTGCTGAATGTTCAAAAAATCAATTATTTCTCTGCTTATTGTAAAGAAGATAAATTAACTGATTTACGACTTGGAAGCAAATAAAATGAAAGATTCAAGTATGGAGTTAAGCTAAAAAGTCTTAGTTAGTGTTATCCAAAAATGTAAAGCGATAACATGTTCTTTATTGTAACGAAAAAGCCTTTGAGTCACGAGAAAACTTGACGAGAGACGAGGTAAAAAAAAAAGAAAACCCTTAGCTCATGGCTGCTACACGCATTCCTTACTTTATTGACTAGAGCAGCGGTTCCCAACCTTTTTAGTTGTGCGGGCCACCAATTTTGTAAAAATAACTTTGAGGACCACTAACTACTTAATATACAAGTTAAAAATATGACAAATAGACACCTATATAGTATATACACATGACGAATATATATATATATATATATTATGTCAGTAACTAGTAAAAGATGCTGTACATGAAGAAAAAAAAATATTTTTTATAAAGAAAATAACTTTATTTATTGTATTCACTTAGCTATGATAATTATATAGAACTCAAAAAAAAAAAAAAAGTGATAAAAAAAACCCTTAATGGGATTTTTGACACTGTTTGTCTTCGAGGAGAGTTTCAATATCTGGATTGAAACTGGATAGTTTTAGTCTCAAATTCCTCTCGGCATTCATTTTATTTCTATATTTATTTTTAAAAAAAAACTAAAGTTGAAAAGGCTCGTTCAGATAGATAGGTTGTAGAAAACACCATCAAGTGTCTCAGTGCAATTTTGACAATAGCTGGATAGTCTTGCCGAACTTTTATCCAAAATGAGACCAGTGGTGTTCTCTTAAAAATCGATTTTAAAGTCTGGTCACATGATAGTTCAATTAACGAGTCTTCTTCATTCGAAGATAATTTAAATTTTTTTAAGTAATTTTCTTCAAAAGGGTTTCTGATCCATTGTATTTAATCTTCAATTTTAGGGAAGAAGTTCCTAAAAAATATGAAAAGGCTTAATTACTGCTTCAGTTAATGTTGGTAGATTTCTCATTAATATGAATGATTAATAAAAGTATAAGACAAGTAACTAAAATTTATTAATTTTAAAAAGGTGCTATTTGAAAAATTTACTAATTTTAAAAAAAAGTTACTGTTTTAGGAAAATAAATGTTTTTAATTACGCTTATTAAAAAATAATAGAATAAATTTAAGAAAAATAAATAACTTTAAATTACCTGAGGTTACAGGCCAAAGATTTGAGGTGTTCTTTTATAGTTGTAGCTGTTGTTTTATCCATTTTGACTTCGTTGGTTTCAAGAAAATCACGTAGGACTGTAAATGCGTTGAAGGAATCTTGCTTCACTTTTTGAGCCCATCGTTGAAGTTTCTTTATCATTGCTTCTATTTTGTCTTGCACAAAAAACTTATGAGCGCCCTTGCCCTGCAGAGTTAAGTTAAGAACATTGACAGAACCAAAAATATCCGCCAAATATGCCAACCGTTTCAACCAGTTTTCATTGGTCACACAGTCTAAGTAGGAATTTGCAAGTTTTCCATCATAATCTCTCTCTCTCAAGAAAACCGTGAGTTTATCACGGAGTTCAAACAATCTTGTCAACACTTTGCCTCTCGACAGCCACCGAACTTCGCAGTGAAGTAGAAGCTGTTTGTGTTCACTGTCCATTTCATCCCACAAAACACCAAACAGTCTGGAGTTTTTAGGTCTTGCTTTGATAAAGTTAACTATTTTTACTGCATCGCCAAGAGTTTTTCTTAAACTCTCGTCCAAACCTTTAACAGCAAGAGCTGCTCTATGTATGCTACAATGTGTCCATTGAACCAAGGGAGCAACTGATTTAACTTTCGCGAATAAACCAATATGAATTCCAGACATAGCACGTGCCCCATCCGTTGTCAAACCTACATACTTAGTCCAATCTATTTCATTTTCTTTCATAAAATTGAGAATAGATTTGAAAATCTCTTCGCCAGTTGCTTTTGTCGGCAAAGATCGACAAAACATTTCTTCTTCAATATTGCCATTCAACTCAAAACGAATAAAAGCTAATAAATTAGCTTGTCCTGCAACTCTGTACTCTCATCAAGTTGCAGTAAAAAATATTCACTTTGTTTCAAAACAGTAATGACAGCTTTTTTCACATTTTCCGACATTTCATCAATTTTTCTTTTAACTGTTGTATTTGATAATGGAATTTCGTTTATTTTTTTGTACATTTTTCATCAAACAAAGCATTACTTATTATTTTTGCAGCGGGTATAATAAGTTCCTCTCCCACGGTGTGAACTGAACCCTCCTTTGCGATTAACAAAGAAAGCTCATAAGAAACTCTGGTGCTTAGTTTGTTCTGTTTTGAAGATTTTTCCATTGTAGATTTAGACATACAAAAATTTCATTTCTTGATTTCAAAAAAATCCAAAGACTTTCCTACATATTCAGGATGTTTAGTTGATAGATGTCTTTCAAGTTTTGAAAATTTCATACATTCGTTGGATAGCATTTCGAAACAAATCACACACTGAGGCATAGAGTCTTCCTCAGAACCAGAAAACACAAACCCACATTTAACATCAGAGTTATATTTACGAAAATATATTTTAGTTTTAGTTGCTATTTTTTTACATCTTAGACTGGATTTCGCCTTCATTTCAAACTCACTATTTGTAGAAACTAATGTACAAGTCCCTTCATCACTTGCCAACTTCATCTTACGACAGGACCCCGTCTGAAATCAAGCATCCATATTGACGTGAAGTAATAGTAGCTCACAGTACACACAACGATATGATACATGAACAGAAAACCACAGACACTGACAAAGGAGTCAATAATAAAAGTTCGAAATGCGGACGTGGTGGGGAGAAGGGTGATGAATGTCGGAGGGAGGAGAGCGTTGACCTTAATGACTGACGAATGTAATCCGAGCGATCAACAGCCAGCGCTTCTGTAGTGAATCGTCCCGAAAAACCGGTATTAGACCCCAAGATTCTACGGCCCAGTACCACGGTGCTCGCGACCTACAAGTGGACCGCGGCCCACGGATTGGGAACCGCTGGAGTAGAGTAATCTGTATTACAGAGTGACACACAACAATAAAATGTGATGGATCTAAAGGATTTTAGACATAAATTTGGAGACACTGCTATTGCAATTGACTTAACTAACAAATCAAAGTTGTTAAGCTAATAATTGTTTACACGTGTAGTTTGTTTCTGTGAAGTTTTCCAGGTGAACCACAAGAAGCTCTAGAAGTTCTACGTAAATTGAAGATAAAAATGCAAATCTGAACATGCTCTTTCTGCTTTTGTTTCCATTACTTATCAGAGTTTTTATTTAATAACATCTTAAAATATTTTCAGAATGCTCCTTAATAAAAATATTACGGACAATGCGCACATTTAGGGAAAATTGGAGTTTATGTAGTGTACCACAAAAGCTTGTGTAATACATTTTAGTGTTAGAAGAATACATTTTGTTCCATTAAAGTATGTTATAAAGATCTAATATTTGCCAAATAAAGTTATAGATGTGCAGTTTAAGCCACTCTCGAAACATTGTTTTCATTTCCTTTATTAATTATACTTAATAAAAATATCCAGCTTCACACGTATGTTTTAATTTAAGACAGGAAATAAAAATCTATAATACAGGGTGTCCAGTCTCAACGGCGTCCAATGGCTAATTCCTAAACCGTTAGTCATAGACATACACTTCCAATTACAAAAATGTTTTAAATCAGGTAAAGAAACATTTTAAAAGCGATTTGGGTCAATTAAAACTTTTCTTGAAAAATTACGAAATGTAAATTTTTATACGGTCCCCCGGTCCTATAAGTTATATTTAGTAATTTTTTACTATTACGCTGACAAGTAAGACAAAAGAAGTCCCATTCATATAACGCTAAAATTGAGCGAGTTATGAAACTTTAAAAATGCATGACTTATGCCACTTTTCTACTCTGAAAACAAATGAGTTCGGCTTGGCTTTGTGGGATCATATACCAAGTGATTAAAGTATTCGCAGATCTTACTTCATGTGTATCTGCGCTTTGAAAAAAATCCTACAAGTATTATGATTAAGTCTCAAATTGGCTAAAATAACATATGTTTTACTTTGTCAAGATTTGAGACTGTTTCTCTTATGATTTCTTTTAACAAAAATTATGTTTTTTTATAAGTTTTTATGTTACTTCAACAATCGTATGTATGTTTTTCCAGTTCAAAATTTGTACTCGAACTTTAACCCACTTTTAAATATCCGATCGAGATTGCATTTTACGTACTGGCGCAAATCCGATAACAATCTAATGTTATTAAGATTTTCGGTGGTTTCCATTTATACTTATTTTACAGGATAACACAAAAATTTCGGATAGATTTCTGCCAAAGTGTTTAAGAAAAAGTTTTAGATTAGATAATACAAGACTGCGATTGTTGGATTTTTTAACTTTTATGTATTTTTTATCACTTAATCCAAACATTACCTTAATTTTTAACCGTCATGTCAGGATATTTCGCAAATCATAAATTTTCAAATTTAAAGAATAACAAAAATCGAATACTATAAAGTAGAGGAGATGGTTGTGTTTTCTATCTTTTGATAATTGATTTTTACGCACTTTTTAGCACTGAATCTGAAAATGACCTTCACTTTTAACCATCACGTTAGAAATTTTTTTTTTTTTTTTGCAAATTGCAAATGTGTAAGTTAAAATATAGCGAAAATCTCATACTATAAAACATATGTAAAACATTTTTCATTTTATTTTATTTTATTTTATTGAAAAATTATTCGATATTTTTGCTTATCCTGGGATTCTTACAGCTAAACATCTGAGTGGTCCGATGAGATGGGGGAGGAAATTCAATTTAAACGTTGAACTTCTTAAATTTGAAATTTGCAATTTTCGAAAAATCCTTATATGATAGTTAAAAATGAAGGTCAATTTCGGATTCAGCGGTACAGAATATATAAGAATCAATTATCAAAAGCTAAAAAACATGATATAACCCAACTTTTCCCGGCTTGTGCAATCTAATAATATTTTAAAATACGTATCATTTTGTAAAGAATTGAGGCTGTTAATTTAGAATCATTTTATTTAACAAAAATTCTGTTTGTTCTTTCTTCTTAAATGTTTATTACAAATTGTATATTTTCCATTAATATGCCAGAATGATTAAAGATTTCAAATTTATATTGCAATGTTAATTTTACTCCCAAACATTTTTTTATATCTGACGAAAATATATTTCGACTAAATTTGTGAATGAACCCCAATTTGCAGCAAAAAAAAATGCTCCAACTTTAAACAGCCAACTTTAAACAACCAACTTTGAACAACCAACTTTAAACTCGGTCAGTTTTAATCGTAGAATAACGGGACTTTTTTTGTATTACTTGGCAGTGTAAAAAGAAGATTTCACTAAATATAACTTATAGGACCGGGGGACCGTATAAAAATTTAAATTTCGTAATTTCTTAAGAAATGTTTTTATTGACCCATATCGCATTTAAAATATTTCTTTACCTGATTTAAAACATTTTTGTAATTGGAACTATATGTCTATGACTAACGGTTTAGGAATTAGCCATTGGACACCGTTGAGACCGGACACCCTGTATAATCTTCTTTACAATATCGAGTTTTCAACTTTATTAGTCTTTTGGGTTTTTGAGCTGCTGCTGAATAATAAAAAAATCAACTATTACTCTACTTATTGTATAGAAGATAAATTAATTGATTTACCACTTGGAAGCAAATAAAATAAAAGATTCAAGTATGGAGTTAAGCTAAAAAATCTTAGTTAATTTTATCCAAAAATGAAAAGCGATAACATGTTCTTTATTGTAACGAAAAAGCCTTTGAGTCACGAGAAAACTTGACGAGAGACGAGGTAAAAAAAAGAAAACCCTTAGCTCATCGCCGCTACAAGCATTCCTTACATTGTTGACTAGAGTAATCTGTATTACAGAGTGACTCACAACAATAAAATGTGATGGATCTAAAGGATTTTAGACATAAATCTGGAGACACTGCTATTACAGTTGACTTTGCGAAAAAATCACAGTTGTTAAGCTAATTTTGTTTACATGTGTAGTTTGTTTCTGTGAAGTTTTACAGGTGAACCACAAGAAGCTCTAGAAGTTCTACGTAAATTGAAGATAAAAATGCAAATCTGAACATGCTCTTTCTGCTTTTGTTTCCGTTACCTATCAGTGTTTTTATTTAATAATATCTTAAAATATTTTCAAAATGCTCCTTAATAAAAATATTACGGACAATGTGCACATTTAGGGAAAATTGCAGTTTATGTAGTGTGCCACAAAAGCTTGTGTAATACATTTTAGTGTTAGAATAATACATTTTGTTCCATTAAAGTATGTTATAAAGATCTAATATTTGCCAAATAAAGTTATAGATGAACAGTTTAAGCCATTATCGACGCATTGTTTTCATTTCCTTTATTAAATATACTTAATAAAGTATCCAGCTTCACTCGTATGTTTTAATTTAAGACATGAAATAAAAATCTATAATATAATCTTCTTTACAATATCGAGTTTAAAACTTTATTAGTCATTTGGGTTTTTGAGCTGCTGCTGAATACTAAAAATATCAACTATTTCTCTACATATTGTATAGAACATAAACTAATTGATTTACCACTTGGAAGCAAATAAAATAAAAGATTCACGTATGGAGTTAAGCCCAAAAAACTTAATTAGTGTTATCTAAAAATGTAAAGCGATAAAATGTTATTTATTGTAACCAAAAAGTTTTTGAGTCACGAGAAAACTTGACGAGAGACGAGGTAAAAAAACAAAACCATTAGCTTATTGCTGCTACACGCATTCCCTACTGTGTTGACTAGAGTAACCTGTATTACAGAGTGACACACAACAATAAAATGTGATGGATCTAAAGAATTTTAGACATAAATTTGGAGAAACTGCTATTATAATTGACTTGGCGAACAAATCGCAATTGTTAAGTGAATAGTTGTTTACATGTGTAGTTTGTTTCAGTGAAGTTTTCCAGCTGAACTACAAGAAGCTCTAGAAGTTCTCCGTAATTTGAAGATAAAAATTTAAATCTGAACATGCTCTTTCTGCTTTTTTTTCCGTTTTCTATTAAAGGCAATGAAACTGATGATAAATTCATTCTAAAATGCTGCTGATTTTTTTTTTTAATAATAAGTACATTTAAATGTCATGCAGTGAATTTCTTTGCTAACGCACGTGCAAGACTGGGACTAACGAAAGAAAAACTTTGGCGTTTCTGCAATATTCCATATTTGCAGTTTATTTTCTAGCAGTAAATAAAGAAAAATTGTAAGGTATGGAACTTCAAGCATCTTTATATGTAAAAATGCGTTTAATATTACATAATAACAATAAAATACGATAAATACTTATTTCTTTTTCTTTAAAATGGCTTAACACGCCAATAATATGAAATACTATTTAAATTTTTATGCCGTAAAAAGTTAAATATTGGGAAAATAAAGTTTTTCAAATTTACGCGCATACTTTGTAAAGTCCTGATAAAATATCCATATGTTTCAGGAAGAATACATGTGTAGTTTATGCCATTATTATAAAACAAATGTCGAAACCCCTACCCATTTTTTGCACATTAATTCTTTCGAGCTAAAATGTCTCTAAAGTACATCTCTGAAATTTTAAATTTTAGGATTTTAAATATACATTAGGATAGAGATTTTCCCTTATTTATAGATATCAATTTCCTATAAGGTACCTGTACCCAATATGGACAACCTAAGGAAAATTGATATTTTTCACCCCCGTGTGCACGTCATAGGACTCCAAAAATATATAACCACTATCAGAGGACTGTTGACTATCATTATTAAAATTACCGACCATGTAATTATTCTGATTTAATTTTAATGATAAAAAGTAAAAATGTTTACAATTGTTCATATAAGAAACCACCTGTCTCTATTTTGGACATGCAAGTCCATATTAGGGACAGGTGGCTCCTTATTGGCCTACTACACATGGTGTATTGAAGAGCCAATCTTCCAAGGATTTTAGAGAAGATGGGATAAAAGAAGTATATCTTAAAGTATTGCGGAGAGGGGCGAGAACGCAGTAAATAACTTCAGAACATGCACTTTAGAAGGGGTGGGGGGATCTTTTAGATTGTGGCTCTTCGAAGACCCATGCAATGCACCTCAGTTAATGCAAAATATTATAAAATAATAAAGTTGGTTTTGCTTAGCTTTATTGCATCTGTCTGCAGAATTTACGTATGTTATTACTCAGTCCTCAGAGGATGGACAGATAAAAAAACTTCTTCATCGTGTCCGGCAAGTCCCACACAGTCCTCTTGGACTAATCGGCCGCTTGTGATGCATAGCCGTATGTCTGCAACAGCATCAATACTACATAAGAAGCAGTAACCAGCTCTCCTTTGTTAAGGAAGTCATACGCTGGTACCAGCGATTTCGCCAACAGATACCCTAGTGAGGGGAGGCTTCTTTTAATTTTTCTGCAAGGGCTTTTTGGAAGATTTTTTCTTGGAGGAGGTTTCTTGAAGGATTGTTCAGATGACATTAATCAGATGTTTTACAAATTTGTGTATCTGAAGATTCACTTACTGAATTTCCAATGTAGACGTAAGGTGCCCATTTTGGGAATCGGGCATAGTTTTACTAAATATTGTGATAAATAAACAAAGAAAACATTTTTAAGCAATATATGGAATAGCAATCGGAAATATGTTTTATCAGCTTTCTAAAACACTCCACTTTTCAATATTTAAAGTAATTTTACCATATCCAATAAGAATTTAAACTTACCTGTAATTACAATCAGCACACCACGAAACAACAAGTTTCCTTCCAGATGGCAAACAGCGCGCTTTTTTGCACTTTCCAGGCTTTCCATTTTTTCAACTTCTTTTCTTCACGGACATGTAGTGCCATCTCTCGATTAAAATTGTTACTTATAAAGATATTAGGGGTGTCCATATTGAGAGCACTGTCCATATAGGGTACAAGTACCTTATAAAAAATCTGTACTGATGTAACATTACTTTCAGAATATTGTTATACTTTCCAAAAAGTAAAAAATATAAAAAAATATAAAAAAGTAAAATAAGTAAAAATATATATAAATTTCTGATACAATGATAATAGGTTGGACTCTAACGCTTGACCTCTCGTTTTGAACTGGAAGAAATTATCTCTGCGTTACTAATGCTTGATAGCATTACATAAATATTTTTATTTTTACTCTGTCACATTTTATTGGTAATTTTCCTTTACATAACACTGATAAACAAAAATTGACTTTTTATTTTTTTTCTTAAATTTAAAGCTAATATTCTAGTTATATATACTCTTGAGAAAATAAAAATGATATTAGAAATTTTTACTTGATTCTTATTTCTTTTTAATCGAAGGATATGTATTTATAGATTAAGAAGCGATATATCACAATTTAGGAGAACGTAGAATAATGCATAATAATAATACATAAATGCTAAATTTACCAGAAGTATACTTGCACACAGTTTATAATCATTTTACACATATTTTACACACATTTTACGTAGCTGAACACAATTTGAGTGTACTAATTTGAATACATAGTACCTATTTTTACGTTTATATTTATGTTCAGTATCTTCTCTCCTGATGAACCAACAGTAATCGGCAAGCATTGCTGCATTCAGTGAGATCGATAGAGACTCCATAGCAGAATTGTTTTGCTGAAATCGTTCACCGTGCTCGTCGCTAATTGCTCCCATATTATCTGGGGGAAAGTCAATGTGAGAGTGCAAGAAATGAAGTTTTAATGACATGTGACAACTTAGCATTTTGAAAATGCTTACCATATATTGAACTATACACTTGTAATTTGTAGCTTTGTTATTCCCTAAGAAATTATGCAAAGCTTCCTTGAATTAAAGCCAGCAAACTTCACATTCAGATATACCTTGATAAATATAGTGGCTGATTATGTTTTGGTGTAAATCGCCAAACATGTGACGCTGCTATGCTGAATTTTTCATGATTTCCGCAATAGCTCTATCTAAAGAACAAATGCACGAATTTTCATCAAAATTCAAAATTCTCTCTGGAATAATTTCCATGTATTAATTCAGAATTCAGTTAGATGTTGATACACTTTATTCCTCATAATATTTTGGTGTTAATAGCCCAATAAATGCCCCTGTTGTACAAATTATTAGCTATTTTCGCAATAGCTCAACTCAAAATCTCATGCATGGATTTTCATCAAACAACAGGTTCAGTCAGACGTTAACACAAGTTGTTGCTGGTTAGGTTTTAGTGTAAATCACCAACATATGGCGCTGCTAGACTGCATTTTGCAGTATTGACTCTATTTTAGGAATAGTACTATCTCAAGAACTAATGCACGGAATTTCATATCGTTAGAATCCTCATGATGGGCATATTTTGTAGTATTAACATGTATGAGATAAATAAAAGTTTTGGAATTGGCAAATCCGACTAGTTTTTTCGTCTGCTGTATTTGTTATTTTAAAATTTTCTAAATTTCTACTGCCACACGCTGAAATCCACCTACCCTTCCCGGCCATTTGAATATTTAAAACATGTATTTACAAAAATAAAACCCTGTATTAAGAAATGTATATTATAATTTATTAGATTATTTAATTTGTTGTCCTTACATTTTTTTTTTTTTTTTTTTTTTTTTTTTTGGCCCTTGCAAGTCCTTGATTTTTATTTAAAGAAATGTGTATGAATTCTCTCCCTGTATTATTCTCTCTATATATATCTATTGCTGCTTTCTCCTTCTCCTGTAAAATGTATGAAAAGTTAAAATAGTCCTTCATATGAATTGGTGCTGATTATGTTTTGGTATAAATCACACAACAGGTGGCGCTGCTGTGCTGCATGTTTCACATGGACGAGACACATCTCACTGTCACCTAGAGGAATTATAAGTAGCAGATATTTGTTCAATTTCGGGGTCATTAGGCTGTAGAAACACATTACTTTAAAAAGCAATAAAATAATATAATGAGATATATTTAAAGACAGATATCTCTGAAACGGACACCAATTTCACCTTTTTGTGAATATTTCCTAAATTCTGAAGAGTATGGTTACTTAAATCTGTTAAAATTTTCAAAGAAAAAATTTCTTGTTTATCAGTGTAATCGGTCACAAATTTTTTTTAATTGTTAAAAAAAAAGTTAAGTTCCTATTACGTCCACTGATTTGTATGACAAACTAAACATTTCCTGCGTCAGTGATTTATAACATATTTGCCAAATGGAGGCTCAATTGAAAGTATCATGTCATCGCGTTATCTCATGTACAGACGCTAATCATGATTACAATAGTTTTACTACACTATGGGTTCAGCATGAATAAATAATTAATTATTTCTAAAAACAAAAACTTGAAGAATAACTTTTTAAATTTATAACCGCTCTATCGATGCTTGAAAAATAAGAATTACATATTACTTAAATCATAATCGTTTGTGTTTATCAGTGATATTATCTGCATTTATTTGTAGTGTCAAATAATTAAATTGAAAATCAATTTTTTTTTAAATTATGTTTTTACTGGGCCAGGAATGAAAAGTAAAACCCCCACGAAAAATATAAGTTCTTTTTTCTTTATTTCGTGCTTATCAATTGCGCTTATGTAAATCTGCAAAATCCTAAATGTCACTTACAATAAAAATAATTTATTTTGTAAAAATATTAGCAATTGTACAAGTTTGAGGAATTTATATCTCAAAGTCGTTTTAAAAGAATTGTAGTTGTATTAATATCGTTTCAATATTTAAAAAAAAATCTTCTATAAAATAAACAATAATAAAAATTTTAGATATAGTAAAGATAAATTAAATTGAGAATTTAAGTTTTAAGAGTGCTTTTCAGAGAATCATAATTCTTAAGCAAAGATAAAATAAATTGTTATCAAAGAAAGGGAAAGAAAATTTTATGAACTATAATTGGGAAAAAAAAAATCAGTGAAAGAAATAACAAAACATCATTTTGAATCAAAATTAACTTTTTAAAGCTCATTTAGATTGTTTTTTTTTAATTTAATAAGAGAAAAAACTAAATTAAAAAAAAGAATCTGTGAGATGTTTAATGTAAAATTAATTAAAAATAACACATTCTTCCAAATTATTTTTTCAAGATCTATTACAACTGCAATATTGAAAATCTACAAAATGATCGAATGTAAACTGCAATATTATCAGCGCGAAATTAAAGAAATACTACATTTTTTCCCTTTACTCACTGCAATAAGTTTAGAGTTAGAAAAAATGGTATTATGTAAAACATTACAGCTTTTAATTAACCCTTAAATGCCTGATTTTTCAAAAATCATTGTAATAATGTTTTTCGGCTTTCATTTTTTAAATAAATCATGGGAAAAATACTTTAAAAAATCATATTTTGTTTTAAGTATGGTTTACGTCTAAAAAGCAGTTTGTTACTAATCGGCAATATTGATATTTAATTGAAAAAAAATTAACTTGATAAAATTCTATAATATTAAACACACAAGAATTTTAGGAACAATAATAAGAAATAAATTTTACTTGCTCACTGCACAACAAAATATGGTGTTTCGCAAGCTTCCAAACAAAACAAGAAGAACAAGTAGCAACAATTGAAAAAAATAAATCTATCTTTATTCTTAAACAGCACAGTGTTGCCATCTACATGTTGAAAATATATTTAATAATATTTTCAGAATGTATTTTATTGGCAACATTAGGCATTATATCTTCAATATTATTCTAATAGTATTTTAGAACCTAAATTGGGTATGCTACCAAAAAGCAACACCCGGCATTTAAGGGTTAAACATTCACTACAAAATTGTCCACAGACCTTTACTTTTTCATTTTTGTATCTAATTGTTTAAGTAAGGTGTTACATAGGTACGAATTTAAATTTATTTAAGTTACTCTGCTTAACACTACTTTTTTATCATAAAAATGAGAGCGCTAGAAAAGATTTCTACAGCGATTTCAGACTTAAAATGTATTTCTCAAAATATCGCACGATTTCCCTCTTTGATACTACAAGAACTGCATGTAAAACCAGTAATATACCAGCAACACAGCTATTATATAATTAAAAAATATCTGTCTGCACGGCCTACTGGTGGAGGTAGATTTCGAAGTTAAGTATACTAATTTTACCAACGAAAACTAAATCATGATTAGAGATAAACCCATTTTAACAATTTTATCTGGTCGCTTTTGACAAGTTTTTATTTCATTTTTATATAACAGCTGGTTTTATCAGAATCATGTTAAGGCAGTATTAAAAAAAATACTTTTCCATGCTCAACAACTCGAAATTTTCTGGCACTTTTTCAGGTTCATTTTTAATAGAAAATATATGAAACTTGCTCACGTGATTTTCGAAGAGATTGATAAGCGACCTGTGTTTTTATTTTTCGTTCAATTAATTAAAACTTGATTTATAAACAATTACGGAAATCGTTACGGAATTCAACATTCCGAGATCCACATTGTCAAGAGAGTGCCTAGAATACCTAAATTCAGGCTTAACCTACCATCATGAACAACGCAGTGGTCGACCGCCGGCACTTAATGACCGCGACCAGTGACATCTGCATAGACTTATCAGTGTGAACAGACAAGCAACACTGTGTGAAATAATCGTAGGAATGAATGTGGGACGTCGACGGGCATGTCTCTTATGACAGTCCGGCTAAATTCGGCTTTAATGGGCTATGGCAGCAGAAGACCGACTCGGGTGCCATTACTAACAGCACGACATTGTCAACAGTGGCTATTGACCATATCAGTTGGACCGTAGAAGACTGGGAAGAAGTGGCTTAATCAGATGAATCACAATTTCAATTGGTAAGAACTGACGGAAGGGTACGAGTGTGGCTCAGACCCCATGAAGATGTTGTCAACAAGGCACTGTGCAAGCTGATAGTGACTCCATAATAGTGTGGACTGTGTTTACATGGAATGGACTGGGTCCGCTGGTCAAACTGAATAGATCATTAACTGGAAATGATTACGTTCAGCTACTGGGAGACTACTTGCAACCATTAATGGACTTCATGTAGCCAAACACCGATGGCATTTCCCAGGATAACAATGAGCCATGTCACCGGACCATAACTGTTCGAGATTGGTTTAAAGAACATTCTGGACAATTCCAGCGGATGATTTGCCCATCGCGATCACCCGACATGGATCCCATCGAAATTTATGAGACATAATCGAGAGGTCAATTCCTGTACAAAATCCTCCACCGGCAACAGTATCGGAATTATGGAATATCGGAATTAATGCAATAGGTAGTATTTCATACGAAATTTACCTAAAAGACAATACAAGAAACTTCTATGAATTTCTTCAATCTGATGATGAGCGAAAATATTTTTTAGATGTAAATGTAATCATCAAGTTTATCATCAAGGTTAGTTGGGTCAAAAAGTTCGACCAGAATCGTCCGGGATAGCTTAGATGGCAGAGCACTGGCGGCTTCAGCCAGGAGGTCCCGTGTTCGAATCCTGGTCCGGACATTTTTCGCCCAGTTGGAATTTTACATCTAATATGATTTGTTTACCAATTAGAATAATTGTGTTAATATTAATCTAGTGTAATTTCGTATCCAGCGATTTCTGGAGTTCCATTACCTGAGATTTATTCTGTTGAGCTGAACCAGGTTTCAGACCAGATGCTGTAATCATCAAGGTTAGTTGGGTGAAAAAGTTAGACCAGAATCGTCCGGGATAGCTCAGATTTCAGAGCACTGGCGGCTTCAGTCAGGAGGTCCCGGGTTCGAATCCTGGTCCGGACATTTTTCGCCCAGTTGGAATTTTACATCTAATATGATTTGTTTACCAATTAGAATAATTGTGTTAATATTAATCTAGTAAAATCTTTTTTATTTATATTTTAAATGTCTCAAAGATGTTCTAGGCCATTAAGAAGTTAGTATTTATTGGTTACATAGATGCAGAACTCCACTGCTTTAAACACGGATGTATCATCAAGTTCCGATATGTTGTTTCAGCGAGTAAAACTGTTGAGAGCACAATGAAATATGCCACATAAATATTGAGAGTTTTTGTAATCTTCGAAATTATCTCAACGCAAAATATTACTTACATATTATGCCACATGGTACGCATGTTAGTAGATGGCAACGTGGTAAAATCCTCATGTAAAATCCCTTACTAACAACGACCGTTTTAATCAATGGCTATTCATAACTTTATGTAATCCACTTTATAATGTTTTAAATGACATTTTCACTGAAGAATCATACATCCGACCCCCATAAAGTTAATTTTTAAATGCCTCTACAGATTGCAAAAAGTTCACGGTGACGTGCGTATCCTGTTCGAATATGTGTGATCTTTTGCGATTTTCTCAATTGTGTCGCTATTACATTTTAATTAATACCCATATAAATATATATAATTCAGATTATAGTCATTTTTACATTCTTCTATCTTCAATATTAGAAAGTATTGTAATCAAAATTTTTTTCGACTTCCAGATTTCGACGGATTTCGACGGATGTTTTAGGGGTCAGAGATCACAAAAAACATGTTTACACAAAATGTATGTCTGTCCGTGTGTCGCCATTGTACCATCAAAAATTGTATGAAGTTATGTATAGAATTGAAACATTTTTTAAATAAGTTTTTGGCTTTGGCAAGTAGATCCTCCATTAATTTAGAAAAAATCCTCCGGTAAGGGTGCGCTGTAATAGTGATTTTTGTGCATTTTGAATATTGTACCATTGAAAAGTGTATGAAGTTATGCATAGAATTGAACCAAATTTTTTGCGTATATTTTTGGCTATGGCAAGAAGGTCCTCCCTGAATTTGGAAAAATTCTGCCAGAAGGGGTGCTGGAATAGCGATTTTTGTGCAATTTTCAATATTGCACCATCGAAAAGTGTATGAAGTTATGCTTAATTCTAATAAAAATACTAATAAAACTACTTATAATGAAATATGGACATGAGATAGAAGAAAGTTTTGGGATTGGCACATCCAACTAGTTTGAGTCATCGAAAGGAAAAACATGCTATCGGCATTTATCACATGTTTTATGAAACATGCAATTTAAGTTATTTTTTCTTAGTAGCAGATTAGCTTGACAATTCTACAAAACTTATCGTTTCAGTTGCAATGTAGTAAACATGATTCACTAAAATGCTCCATAACAAGAAAAATATATATTTTGGATGCCTTATTTCTTTCTTCTATCTTCAATAGGAGAAAGTATTGTAATCGAAATTTTTTTCGACTTCCAGTTTTTGACGGATTTACACGTTTTAGGGGTCAGGGATCCCCAAAAATATGTTTATAGAAAATGTCTGTCTGTCCGTCTGCCTGTCGCCATTGTACCGTCAAAAAGTGTATGAAGTTATACATAGAATTGAACCAAATTTTTATTTTAATTTTTTGGATATGGCAAGCATTTTTATTTTAAGCTAAATGCGGCTCATGCAGTGGCGAGAACTCGCTTCCTGCTAAGCCCGGCTATTCGCAAAAACCTGATAAAAACAGAATAAGGAAAAATTAATAATTTTAACAATTTTCATGATATATATAACTCGTTTTTAGTTCGTTTAATTGACTGGAGCAGAAATTTAAGATGAAAATCAATGTTGGTATAGTATTGAACTAATAATATTGTAGTATGTGAAACATGTGATAACATGTGTAACTAGGTTTTGAAATATTAAGATGTATAAGATGGAAGAAAGTTTTGAGATTGGCACATCCAACTAGTTTTTAAATAAATTGATCGTTTATGATTCATATGAGCAACTTCTTAAAAATTTAAGTTAAAGAAACTTTTAAAAATAAATGTATAGCCAAAACAGAAAAAAGTTTGTAATTTTTTTATTTGGTTTTTCTGTCATAAATTGCATTTTTCAGTCTATTTTCAGAGTGACATAAAGCGTTGATAAAAGGATCCAATGTTACAAAATATATTTTATATTAACTCGTTCAGAGTAATAAGAAATGAAAAAGTTTCTACTAATTTTCTAATTAAGTTTAAGGTTAACATTAATCCCTCATTTCTCACAATCCTTACAAATCATTTTCCCCGTGTCATAGGATAGCAATGGCGATGTCGCATTTAAGAGTCATCATAAATGTATGATACAATGCCTAATTTACTGACAAGCACGACCCGCCAAAAGCAGCTTGCGCATATCATCCATGGCATCAATGATTTACTGGAAATCGATACGGGTTGTTTCGCAGAAACTGATACCGCAGATTCATGACAATCATACATAAACTGGAATGATTTTACCATGTTTAAGAGGTTTAATGTTCACAGTTCTACTGACATCAATTGAATTGTGTAAAAAAACTCTTTGCAACGAAACTTAAAAATGAAACGGATTATTTGAAGCATTTTATGCACTGAAACACTGTTTACGGTGTGTGTAAGTATTTACCTATATTCTGGTGCAACTTCCGGATCAAAAAACAAATTTAGAAGAGGTTTTTTTTTTTTTTTTCATAAGTAAAATGAAAAAAAATATGACGACCAACAAGATTCATTAAATTAAATAAAATTTCTGGTACTAAATATGTTAGAATGATCCGAGATTTATGCACCAGTATATACGGTACAAGTAGAACATATACTTCTACAATCGATAGTGTCGGCAAGAAAATAGTAGTACACACATTTATATGTATATATTGTTTTACATTTATGCACTCAGCACATTTAAGAGTATCTTCCTTATAAAAGTGTAAGAAGAAAAAAATACATACGGGGAATTCCCTACGATTCCTGTTGTATTTTAACTTCGGATCATATAATAAAGGTGAGAACAAAAATATTTATTATCATAATATATTTCTGGTATTCTGGAATTTTATTTCACAGATAATAGATTCCCGATTATTCGATTTTCATAGGATCAGCAGTATGTAAAAAATCGAAATCCTTGAACAGTTCAGAATATGTATTTATCTTATAAATGTCGGACAAACTATATTAAACTTTCTATAATCCCACACGGACAACATAAGAAATGGTATGATGAGGTGTGTTGGATAGCCAACTATGCCGCATAACCGGGAATCAGGATATAGTTAAGTACATTTTTTTCAAAGGGAAAGCTGGTAAGAGAAAGCTCTATAAAAATAATTGTCAATATATATTAGTAATGTATCAGTATTAATTGATATTTAGTTATTCAGAATTTACACTTTTTTGTGACTGCTTCAGATTTAGTTCAGTTTGAAATATTGAATTTCATAGGATTTGTAACTGACACAATATGAAATGGTATGTATTAGCGGGAGTCTAGATTTCTTTTCTTAAAAAATTCTTTAAATTGCTTTCAATTAATCGTAATTTTTGTATGATTTTGTAAAATCTTTAAATTTATAATAAAAAGTATCTAGGCTTAAAGAATTAAAATAAACATCATAATTATTTATTTTATTTTTCTTAAATCGTCTTTTACTTTAATCTCTTTCGATTTAATTCCGTATCTGCTAAATTAAGACCAAATTAAAATCCTGAAAGGAAATTATTTTCAGCTGCTAAGATTAAAGTAAATTACATTCCAAGAATTTCTGCAGCTTTAAAGACGAAACAGCCCATAAACCACATAATTTCTCTTGAATGGCTTTTAGTATATAGGTGATATTAGAAAATTTCCCTGGGAATTTTACGTTAATAACATGCGGAAAAGATTTCTCACATTAAAAGTTTTAAATATCTCTCTAATGAAATACTTCATGATCCATTGTAACTTTTTACAATATCAATTCTTTAAATTCTGTATATATGTGTCTTTTATTATTACAATATATATATATACTGTATAGTATAAGACTAGTATATATAGTATAGCATAGATATACTCATAGTATATATATATATATATATGTAATAATAAAAATTTTCGCCCTTTCTTCTTAGTAAAACTATTCCATATTCTCAATATTTTTCCTTTTTTACCTATCTTTAATAATATCTTAATATTTTTTGTCTTTTATTTCATGCATTTAAATTTGCGTATTTGTAATATAATTATTAGTACTAATTATTAGTACTAATGTAGCTTTTATATAAATCAAGAAGATTTTTACATATTTGTCATCAGATATCATCAATCATCAAGGAAGGTTATTAAACTTGAATAGGTGCAATAGATCTTAGCATTAGAAATTTTATCAAAACATGGTGTAAACAAGGTCAATTTTACTATATTTAATCAAAACAACTTTTTTTTTTTTTACTATATTTTAATTGTCAAAATCACAGTAAAAGGTTCACTCAATCCCATCTTTTCTTACTGAATTTATTTAAATTATAAGTAACTGTGGATAAACTAACTTTTACCAGAAATTCTATTCAATAAAAACATAGAAACTTAAATATCACAGTTATAAATTTTTTAAAGTTAAACTAATTCTTTTATAATTCATAAAGGAACATATGTCACATATTATTAGTAGAAGATTGTTGTTCATTAGTCGGAGCATATGATGGTAAAGGGTTAACATTAACTACACATTCTCTTTCCCAGTGATATGCGTTAAGTACTCCCTTGTTAAGACAAATCATGCAAGGTCTAGTGGGGTATCGTTGTTGGAAATGAGTATTTTGCTTTCTAGGAGTTGTAAATCGAGGATTATTTGCATTTAAATTATAAATTCTCCTGACGAATCCAATGTCTGGATGCATTGTAATGAGGCTGAAAAGGCCTAACATTTTGTGAATTATTCCTAACAGCATTTACAGGAGAAGTTGGGATTATTACTAGTTTTTTTGCCATTCAATACCAGTCAGTAGTATTATTTGGAGGATTTACTATAAAAAAAATTCTGGTATTCAGGCTTTAGCCCATCTGTGAGTTCCTGCACAATTCTTGTTTCACATAATTGTAACTTCCTACCCACTTCAACCTTTTTATGAAAATATTGTTCTAATTCATTAAATCATTTAACTTTAAAGCTGCAAATTCAAATAATCTTGGAACATAAACACTAATAAATTTTTCAGTGAGAAGCTCAGAAATGTTTTCAAAACTAGTACACTCCAGACAATCATTTATATAAACCTTCAATGCTTCTCCTTTCAAATATTTAGAAATATTATTTAATTTCCAAATTTCATCTTTTTTCTCGGTAATGCAAGATTTCTCAAAATGCAATAACCAAGGTTGTATTTTCATACCGGACTCTAGGTCAAAGGGAACAATATTAATTTCACTCATGGTGTTACTCGATTTTTTAACAATTCTAGATCTTAATTGTACATAGGAGGTATAACTCATTTATATAAAAATGCAATAGTATAAACATAATTAAAAAATATATAACTTTAAAATAAATAAACAATGTAAATATTTTTTTCTCAATAAATAATAACAACAACTATAACAACAAGTATAATTCATTTTCTAACAACAATAATAATAATAACAATATTGTAAATAAATAAAAATCTACTAAAATACTATAATAAATAATATATTAATTCTCACCCACAGAAAGGTATTTTTCCAAACCTGACTTCTGGACGGAGAACTAGAATTTATTTTTAAAAGAAAATCCGTGCATTCAAATTAATGTGAGGCCTAATTCCGCCACTTGGAGCTATCAGGAATTTTTAATCATTGTATTGAGTCGTTGAAAAACTTAGTGACATTCGTTCATGAAAAACATCACTCTTCATAATCATACTTATTGATAGTCGATGACATTAAATCACATGCATAGTCAGAACATTTCTGACATACTGAAGTTTCGATGAGTTTCTCTATTAATGATAACTTAAGTGAAGCAATTGATGTAACCCTGTGCGGCTTTTGCGACATTTTACTATCGATTTTTGAGACATTTCGGTGACACTAGTACATCTCGAAATAAAACGTAGTAGACCAATGAAGGCCAGCCATTCGTTATCATGAAAATATCGGATTGCAGTCAGCGTGGCGAGTAAGACTGGCTTCATAAGCATTGAGACATTTTCCTTCACATAATGAATAGAGTCATCGTAACTTTAAACTCGTTCATTTGACAAAAACATATCGAACATTCCCAGTAGCTCGTTCATCAACACTCAATAATCGATCATTCACTTCATAAAACTTAAGATGTTACAAGATTAGGATCTACACATTAGAATCGTACACTCCAAGCGACGTAGCTTATTTAAACAACCGGAAAAACGTAAATTCTCACGCTCCTCGCCGACGTAACGATATATATACTCCAAGCAACCGAACGCGGACGAATACAGAAAAGTGGAGAACCAATGCCAGCAGAGAGATGGGGAGGAATGGGACAGAAAACAAGCTACGATTCGGGGTTGACGTCGATAATGAACTCTTTGTAAGGCGCCAGAACTAAAGCGCCATTAAATGCTGGCGAGCGCGTGGAATTGTGAGTATAGAACATGATCGAACAAATGCTATTAAAAAATATTCAAAAGAAAAAGAATTTAGATTTAGAAGAAAATGAAAAAGTAATTTAATGGGTTTTAAGATTAGACGAATGGATTAAGGTTTTTTAGAACAATAAAATAATACGCAAATTTAAATCCATGAATTAAAAGACAAAAGATATTAACATATTATTAAAGATAGGTAAAAAAGGAAAAATATTAAGAATTTGGAATAGTTTTACTAAGAAAAAAGGGCGAAAATTTTATTATTACATATATATATATATGTATATAAAAATTTTATATGTAACCATTGTATAATATTACAATTCATCATCTTTTTTTTTTAATAAAATGAGTATCAGTACATCACACTGACATTATACATAATAAAGCTGGATCAACTATTTTTAATTTAACTGATTATTAATGAATTTTTAAATTAATTTATATCCTTATCACCAATATATGAAGCATTAAAAATTAAAACATTCAAAATTAGCGAAAGAAAAAACAACAGGATGTCAAATTCATAAAAAGAATAAGTAAATAATTAAATATATGAAGGAAATCATAAATATTTGAAATGTTTTCTAAAACTATTTGTAACTAAATCAATTTAACCAATGAAAGAAGACTTGCAATAATGAATCATTGTCAGCATCAATAAATCCTTTGCACCAATGTATGATCTCAAAATTTAAAATTCCTTAATTCAAAAAGAAAAACTACAAAATGTACTTGA
Source organism: Maratus speciosus (assembly GCA_963932465.1). Taxonomy (NCBI): domain Eukaryota; kingdom Metazoa; phylum Arthropoda; class Arachnida; order Araneae; family Salticidae; genus Maratus; species Maratus speciosus. The sequence goes on along the minus strand of OZ010788.1, from coordinate 349,271,477 downwards.
AATGAGAGAGCAATTATGAATAAATTGGAGCTAATGATTCATAACTCGTTTTCAATGGCAATATTACGAAATCATTAGTAATAAGGGTTAATTTCTGAGGAAGAAATAATAAGCTACAGTTTAAAGTTTATTTCCTCCATTGCCTAATTAACCACATTACGAAAAAATGGAAGAAATCTATAATTAATCAATATGTAAGACCCGGACAGAACAATGTAATGCAGAATAGAAAAAAAAAATAAGCCTGTGAGTTAAAAACTTACTCACCAATAGAATTGTACAATATTTTATAATACCACACTGTGTCGTAATCATGCTTACCCACAATCACAGCAAAAACTCCGCCAATTTAATGGGTTACAGTTAAAAGCGAATTCTGACAATTCTTGCATGACGCGTGAAAACGTTTGTAACGTCGAACTCAAAAATACATTTCTTTTAATTTCAAGTATTATATTTTCAGAGATATAGTCGAAAATCGAATGCAAAAATATGTTCCCTCCACTCTATTTCCGAATTTACTGAAAGTAAAATTATGAAAAAAAATCGACGTTGTAGACATTAATTTGAACCTTGCAGGAAAACTATAGCGATCACCCTATGTCACATAGATTTTGAGAAAATCGAATTTTTCCGTCCCAAACAAATTTCGATTTGCGGACGCTCAGCAAACGGTAATATATAAAAACACGGGCAGTGTACACTATTCATCGGTGTTTAAAGTCTAGATAAAAAATTTGAATGATATATTTGTATAATACAACGCCTAGTAGTAGTATAAATGAAATAAACTTCAAATTGTTAAAAACAGACAAATTTAATACAAAATAACGACATGATTACTATGGAATTCGCAACTTGTTTGCATAGAATGGCTTTCTCAATACGCCACCCGTGTCTTTAAAGGTCAAATAAAGGCCTTTGGAAGCACTCTTAGCACAATGCCAAGTTTAAACTATGAACAACGGTTTTCGTTTTGCTTTAAATACACCGTAAAAAAAAAAAAAAAAAAAAAAAAAAAAAAAAAAAAAACATAATTACTACGTTGAATTTTTGTTTATGAAATGACAAAAGAAGTTTAAATAATGCTCTACTTTTATTGTCAGTACCGAATTAAGTTCATCATAATAATATTTAAAGTGAAATTTACAAAAAATAAATAAATAAATAAATAAAAATAAATAAATTGATTTTTAAGGTTTTTAAGGTCCCTTGTCCCTTAAACTTTTAAACTAATTCTGTTTCTAATTTTATCTACAATGTGATTTATTATGCATTTTGTATCACAAAATAATGGACTGTGTAATTATTAAGTGTGGTTGATTTTTTCTAACTAACATGAAAATCATGGAATATTATAAACTGGGAGGTGGCTACAGAAACCATCACCTCATTGAGTTGAAGGCTGAAATTCCAGGATTAGTTGAAACTCAATTCGCATATTAAAATGAAACTGGTCTGCCGAGTCATATCTTAGTGAAAAACACCTACACACCCGATTTTAGCGGTTGACAATTTAGTGGTTCCTGTCTTCTATGTTTTCATAACATTGTATACATGAAAGAACAATGCTAAGCCTATAGACAAATCACTAAATTAGGGTCTGCTGGTAGTTTCCACCAAGACCACCTAGACCAAGATTTGGAAGACCAATTGTATTTTAATATGCTAATCCAATTCTGTCTATTCTTGTAAATTCAGCCGTCAGTATGATGAGGTGCTGGTCTGTGCAGAGGCCTCTCGGTCTATTAAATTCTCTAGAACAGTCAATATGAAATTCAGTTTTTTTTTAAATATTTTTGTGACTTTTTTTAGTATTCACCGAAAAAAAAAACATACATTCATTTTTTAATGCAAAATATATACTCTATATTAATTAAGTGAACAACGTAGGACATATTATTTGTATTTCAAGTTCTGATTCGAAAAATTAAAATCTTATTAAGTACCCCCAAAGTAACTTTAATGCATGGGTGATATTTTTCCATTCATCTACAAAAAAAAAAAATAATAATAATAATAATAATAATCTTAAGAGACACAATTATATCCCTTCACTATTTATACTCCAAACCCTTATTCAATATCTTAGCATAGAATTTAATCGAAAGACGTTCTTATAAAAATAAGTTAAATGAAAAAAAAGAGAAAAAATCGCTATTGGACGGAAGATTTTAACATGATTAGTGAATTTCTTTTTCTCAAAACTTTTAAATAGTTTTTAACTTTTAAAAAGAAGAATAATTGTTTTCTATCAAATTTAATACACAGAATTTCAAAATCGAAATAACTTTAATCTAAAAATAGGAATGAAAAGTCTCACCTTCTTACACATTTTATAAATTACGAGGTCAAACATAAAAATTTTCTATATATATTTCATCTAAAGGAAAAAAAAATGTATCTCTAAAACATCCAATAATTTTAAAACATGATGCAATAAATTAAATGTATAATTTTATTTCTTTCATCCTACAGAACTGAATGTAATTTTACAAGAAAATATTTTTAATGTATTTAGTTCTGATATATTTCTTTGACATAAGCATGAAGAATATCCTTCATTTTTTCTTATGTTTAATTTTTTTAATTAGGAAATATAAACCATTGTATTATAGAAGTTGTGCCAAACGGATGGCACTTCGACACGTATTACCACCCAATTGCTAGACGGGAGCACCCTAACACTTTAACCTTCTAAATTAGAGATGTATGAGCTATTTTTTTTTCAGAACACGGACACGATGATTTGATGTCCGAGCCCATTCTTGGCTGAAAAATTTTACATCATCAGGATCCAAGCTCTCCCAATCCTAATAACTAAAGTATGCGGTAGAAAATAGTTCATAATTTTAAGTAGCTTTAAATTTTTTAAAAAATATTTTTTTTTTCTAATCCCTTTTCTGATGGGAATAATTATTATTCCCAACTAACCCCTCAGGACAGCTTTTCATGATTTCCTACGGCACAGAATATCTATTTCTAATCTAAAACTAGGAAAGAAAAAGCTCAGCTTCTGACACATTTTATAAATTACGAGATTAAACATAGATATGTTATATATATATATATTGTCTAACGTGAAAGACAATAGATCTCTACAACTTACCATAATTTTAAAACATGATACAATAAATTTATATTAACTTGACATAAGCATGAATAATTTCCTTTATTTTTCCTTACGTTTAATTTTTTTTTTTTAATCAGGAGGTATCAATCATTGTATTTTAGCATTTGTATCAAACGGCTAGCACGTTCCTCACATATGACCATGCGATGACTGGAGCGCGCCAAGCATTTAACCTTCTAAATTAGAGATAAGTTCGGACTCTTTTTTTTTTTCAGAACACAAATAAAAGGAAGAACAAACAATCTTCTTGAAACACCATCAAAAATTTGTAAATGCGCTAGGCCTTTCGAAAGATCTGAGTCTTTCTTTGTCAGGCGCAAAAAAGACGTCCTTCTACTATGAAAGCAGAGGCAAGACTGTCTTGCCTCTGCTTTCATAGTAGAAGGACGTCTTTTTTGCGCCTAACGAAGAAAGACTCAGATCTTTCGAAAGGCCTAGCGCATTTACAAATTTTTGATGGTGTTTCAAGAAGATTGTTTGTTCTTAGTCATTCACACCAGTTTTAACTTATTACAAATAAAAGGGTCAATCCATTTCAAGTGGTCCAGCACTGGTTGCTCGACCATTTTTAAAAAAATCTGAAATTTTTTGTGCAACAACCCTAACATGATGGAAGTTCAAAATGACTATTATTTTAATTTTATTAATTTTTGTTTGTGCATGCGGCCATCTTTGTTTCATCGTTTGCAGCAATTTTCTCACAAGAAGGGGTTGCTGAATTGCAAATAATTCATCGTTTATTTATCCAATTCAAGTGCGGATTAAAGCAATTTGTACAGCAATTTGTAGGTTTTTAAATTTTGTAAAGTAATTTGTACATTGGGCTAAAAATTTGGTAAATTGGGTAGTTTCCGAAACTAACAGCTTATTGGTAAAATTTAAGCATAAAGTTTGTTTTTTTCCAAAATTTGTCCGTTTACAAGAGGAAATTTTTCTAGAAAGGAATGCTGTCAACATGACATATTTTTTTTTAATAAGTAGGCCGAAAGTACTTGTACTCACACGCCGAGTTCCAGATCTGGGACTTGCCTTCTCTTCGCTAAAAAAAAAATCCCAAATTTTTCAAAAATGACAAAAATCGCACTTTTCAGGTTTTGTTATTTCTGGTGGGGCACGAGATAAAAATCTGAATTTTTTTTATAAGAGTATTGTATGGTAGTGTTATGCACAAGAAATTTCAGGATGGAGATTTGACTACAAGCTGAGAAATGGCAAGGGCAACATGTCAAAACAGTACTTCGAAACTATTGTTTTGTTCTAGTCACAGCTAAGTATTTATCTCAGAGTATCATTTAAATTTATTTTTTAGATTATCTTTAAATAATAGTAACAGAAAATAAAGCCTTTTGCAATTAATTAAAAAAATAATTAAGCCTAAGCCCATACATTTTGTATTGTTTCAGTAATTTTTGTTGTAATTTTAGTAACTAAAAGAAACCTTAGCACTTTTACATATATATATATGTGTGTGTGTGTGTGTGTATATATATATATATACATACACAAGACCTGAAACAAAAACAGAATAGGGAAAGAGAAAAGCTGTTAATGTTGGCATACTTGTTGAGACATGATCAAACGTGTCAAAACAGATTCCTGCTTGTTGGTTTAAAAACCATAATTTTAATGCTGCTTCCCAGTTCCTGAAATTTGCTCCTACCATAAGTATGTTCTTGTAAATGAAACATTATGCGATGTTACCATGCATCAGCCTCAAGTAATTTTCAGAAAGTAAAGATACCCAAAGCCTTTTCAAAATTTATAATGCAGAAAAATCACATTTTTGCATAAGAAGTAAGCTAGGAATTATTAATGAATTGAAATTTGCACAATTTGCTCTCCTAATCCTAATAACAAAAGTATGCGGTAGAAAATAGTTCATAATTTTAAGTAGTTTTAAAATTTTAAAAAAATATTTTTTTTTAATCCCTTTTCTGTTGGGAATAATTATTATTCCCAAATAACCCCTCATGACAGATTTTCATGATTTCCTATGGCACAGAATATCTATTTCTAATCTAAAACTAGGAAAGAAAAAGCTCAGCTTCTGACACATTTTATAAATTACGAGATTAAACATAGATATGTTATATATATATATTGTCTAACGTGAAAGACAATAGATCTCTACAACTTACCATAATTTTAAAACATGATACAATAAATTTATATTAACTTGACATAAGCACGAATAATTTCCTTTATTTTTCCTTACGTTTAATTTTTTTTTTTTAATCAGGAGGTATCAATCATTGTAGTTTAGCATTTGTATCAAACAGCTAGCACGTTCCTCACATATGACCATGCGATGACTGGAGCGCGCCAAGCATTTAACCTTCTAAATTAGAGATAAGTTCGGACTCTTTTTTTTTTTCAGAACACAAATAAAAGGGTCAATCCATTTCAAGTGGTCCAGCACTGGTTGCTCGACCATTTTTAAAAAAATCTGAAATTTTTTGTGCAACAACCCTAACATGATGGAAGTTCAAAATGACTATTATTTTAATTTTATTACTTTTTGTTTGTGCATGCGGCCATCTTTGTTTTATCGTTTGCAGCAATTTTCTCACAAGAAGGGGTTACGGAATTGCAAATAATTCATCGTTTATTTATCCAATTCAAGTGCGGATTAAAGCAATTTGTACAGCAATTTGTAGGTTTGTAAATTTTGTAAAGCAATTTGTACATTGGGCTAAAAATTTGGTAAATGGAGTAATTTCCGAAACTAATAGCTTATTGGTAAAATTTAAGCATAAAATTTCAGTTTTTTTCCAAAATTTGTCCGTTTACAAGAGGAAATGTTTCTAGAAAGGAATGCTGTCAACATGACATAATTTTTTTTTATAAGTAGGCCAAAAGTACTTGTACTCACACGCCGAGTTCCAGATCTGGGACTTGCTTTCTCTTCGCTAAAAAAAAATCCCAAATTTTTCAAAAATGACAAAAATCGCACTTTTCAGGTTTTGATATTTCTGGTGGGGCACGAGATATAAATCTGAATTTTTTTATAAGTGTATTGTATGGTAGTGTTATGCACAAGAAATTTCAGGATGGAGATTTGACTACAAGCTGAGATATGGCAAGGGCAACATGTCAAAACAGTACTTCGAAACTATTGTTTTGTTCTAGTCACAGCTAAGTATTTATCTCAGAGTATCATTTAAATTTATTTTTTAGATTATCTTTAAATAATAGTAACAGAAAATAAAGCCTTTTGCAATTAATTAAAAAAATAATTAAGCCTAAGGCCATACATTTTGTATTGTTTCAGTAATTTTTGTTGTAATTTTAGTAACTAAAAGAAACCTTAGCACTTTTACATATATATATATATATGTGTGTGTGTGTATATATATATATACATACACAAGACCTGAGACAAAAACAGAATAGGGAAAGAGAAAAGCTGTTAATGTTGTCATACTTGTTGAGACATGATCAAACGTGTCAAAACAGATTCCTGCTTGTTGGTTTAAAAACCACAATTTTAATGCTGCTTGCCAGTTCCTGAAATTTGCTCCTACCATAAGTATGTTCTTGTAAATGAAACATTATGCGATGTTACCATGCATCAGCCTCAAGTAATTTTCAGAAAGTAAAGATACCAAAAGCCTTTTCAAAATTTATACTGCAGAAAAATCACATTTTTGCATAAGAAGTAAGCTAGGAATTATTAATGAATTGAAATTTGCACATAGTGATTTCAAAGTATATTTCTATGAGTCAGCAGGGCCAAGATCTTCAATCAAGTTATCAAGAGATGACAAGACTTGGTTCCTACAAATAAAATTTTGAGAAAGATAAAAATTGTGGTTTTTGAAATAACAAGCAAGAATGTGTTTTGACATGTTTGATCATGTCTCAACATGTATGACAACATTAACAGTTTTTCTTTTTCCCTATGTTGTTTTTGTCTCAGGTCTTGTATAAAAATATTTTTTTTCTTTATATAAAAGTGCTGAGGTTTCTTTTAGTTACTAAAATTACTTACAACACAAATTACTGAAACCATACAAAATGTATGGCCTTAGGCATAATTAATTTTTTAATGAAATGCTAAGCTTTGCAAAGGGCTTTATTTTCTGTTACTATTATTTAAAGGTAATCAAAAACATTAATTTAAATGATACTCTGAGATAAATACTTAGCTGTGACTACAACAAAACAGTAGTTTGGCAGTATTTTTTTGACTTGTTGCCCTTGCGATATCTCAGCTTGTAGTCAAATCTCCTTCCTGAAATTTCTTGTGCATAACACTATCATACAATACTCTTATAAAAAAAAAAAAAAAAAAAAAAAAAAAAAAAAAAAAAAAAAAATCAGATTTTTATCGCGTGCCACACCAGAGATATCAAAGCCTGATAAGTGCGATTTTTTACATTTTTGAAAAATTTGGGATTTTTTTTAGCAAATAGAAAGCATGTCCCAGATCTGGAACTCGGCGTGTGAGTACAAGTACTTTCGGCCTATTTGTAAAAAAAATTCTGTCATGTTGACAGCATTCCTTGCTAGAAAAATGTCCTCTTGTAAACGTATAAATTTTGGAAAAAAAACTGAAATTTTATGCTTAAATTTTACCAATAAGCAATTAGTTTCGAAAACTACTCCATTATCAGAATTTTAGCCCAATGTATTCTGTACAAATTGCTTTAATCCGCAGTTAAATTGGATAAATAAACGATGAATTATTTACAATTCTGTAAACCCTTCTTGTGAGAAAATTGCTGCAGACGATGAAAAAAAGATGGCCGCCATCCACAAACAAAAATTAATAAAATTAAAATAATAGTCATTTTGAACTTTCATCATGTTAGGGTTATTGTACAAAAAAATTCAGATTTTTTAAAAATGGTCAAGCAACGAACTGATGATTTTCTGGACCACTTGAAATGGATTGACCCACAATGATTTCAAATCATGCCGAAAAAATTTACATCATTAGAGCCCAAGCTCGGCCAATCCTAACAACAAAAGTATGCTGTAGAAAATGGATAATAACATTTGCAAATTGTAACATGATTAATTTTCTCTTTTAAAAATCTTGTCTCATATAGGAATAATTATTATTTCAAAATAATCCCTTATGACAGTATTTCATGATTTTTATTGCCATAGAAAATATATTTAAAATAGGGAATTTGTTATTTTATATACAACAGGCAGACATTTCCAAAAGTCTTTATGGATAAATTTTACGTTGTATAATGTTAATAACATGTCCTTTTATTTTTAAAATGTAGTCTTACCAGCATGTATGATTAACTGTTAAACTACACAAATCTTTACCAACCTCTACAACTTTCAGATTTTAGTTAATGAAGAACAATGGGAGTTGTTTTAAAACAAAGTAATAATAAAATTTAATCTTCTATTGTCTCCGTCGCGTGCATAGCAATCTCTGTATATGCTGCCTTCGGCAGCGGTCCTCCCGAAAAGGAAGTTCATTTGAAACACTCTATGCTGCCGGATGCAGTGGTCCACCGAAACTAGTTTCATTTAAAAGATTTTCCGAGGATATATAATCATACAAATTTGTATTTTATTTAAGGTTGTTAAAACGGGCTCGGGCAACGCCGGGAAGGTCACCTGGTAATAAATAAATTTTAAATACATTAAATATTTTTTTATCTATGGAAGTATTAATTGCATATTTTGATATTTATTTATTTATTTATGTCGCCCTTACTTTTGGTTAAATATATAAATATGCAAAATTACATAGTTTAAATTGCATCTATAATCAAAAAAATCTATTTAAACAACAACAAACAATAACAGAAAAGAATGTGAAAAGTTAAATCAATTATTGAGTAGACTATTATCATTTTAATTATAAAATTAAGAATACGAGATTAAAAAAATAATAATAATTTAAAATCATCTTTTTAAAAAATAGGAAATATTTTTTTATGTGTTGATAATGGGACAAAATTTAAATACCATATTATATATTTTTATCACGTATTTTATTTTATTTAAGAGGGCAAGATGGGAGTTTATTCATTTAAAAATCTATAAATAATTTTAATTAGCAATAAAAATTTCTGGTCTATAGAAATACAATTTGCTTACTATTTCTACACATATTATTTAAATTAAGTATTTATGCATTCAGCATTTCATATTTTACACTGTATTTATATCGAACAAAACATATATTTAATTTACATTTTTCGTATTTTTCAACGACTGTAAATTTCTTTGTATTATGGTTCGAAATAATTTTGTAATAATTTTCGCTGCAAAAAGTCATCTAACCGGGATTTGAATTCAAAGGAAAAGTTCCGAAACCCAACACGCTGCCAAATGTGCGATTTGGCCGTTTATCAACCGGATCAATTTATTCGACTGTAAACTGTAACGGAAACATTGAGGTATATTTTTTCAAGGCCTCTGGGTATTGCACTTTATGATTTAAATATATTTATATAGAAACTGCACTCTATTAATACACACGTTCACAGCATTCTGTGTTCCCGAACTCGGAACCTCCCATTGTTAATCCCCTTAAAGAGTCATGTCATTTTTTTTAAAGACGCTTTAATTGGTAACAAACTGTAGCGATTTCATAAATTTGGGAATCCAAGACATGCCACGAAAAATAAATTTCAAAATGTGTATCAGATGAAAGGAAAATGTTTACATTCAAAAGCAAGAGGAAGCCACTTTTCTTAGCAAAAGATAATTTTTAACTCTTTTGTAGTATTCTCTGCTATTATTCACGTGCACTTATTGGAAATTATCTACCATAAGAGAAAAAAATGAAATCACATCAGATTATGTTTATATTAATTTTATTAATTAATTTTTTTTTCAATATAAAATGTAAATTACACAGCTTTTTAAGAGGGTGAAGGGAGTTTCGAGAAAAAAAAAGTGGTTTCTCTTTTCGAGGTTTTAAAAAGCCGAAGTTATGCAATATTTAAAAGCGAAGATATATGCTGTCAGTACTATTTCGATAGTGCATGTCCAGACATATTATCTTAAATTTTATCAGAGTGTTATGCTTTATAATATATATATATATATGTAAATGTTTAAATATTTACACTAGTCACTGAATCCATAAATATAATAAAAGTAAATGCAACTCCATATGTGTATTTCTTTTAATTAAAATTTTAATTTATCTTAAGGATCATTTCTTAAACCCAAGGCAATTACAGGAAAAACGTTTAATAGTTTCAAAAACTAACACGTTAATTGCTAACAAACTTCAAGACCAGTCACAAAAAATCATTTTCAAAGTGGGTATCAGATGAAATGAAAAGGTTTACATTCAAAAGCAAGAAAAAATCGCTTTTGATTAATATATATATATATATATATATATATATATACATACATATTTAATTGTTTTGTAGTAGTCTCTGCTATGGATCACATGCACGCATTAGAAATTAGCTACTGTAAGAAAAAAAAAATCACATGAGATTCTGTTTATATTAATTTTTTTATTTCATTTATTTTAATTTCATTGCTATTTTATTGTTTTATGCAATATAAAATGTAAATTACAAAGATTTTTAAAGAATAAATTGAGGGAAAAAAGGTGGTTTCTCTTTTGGAGGGATTAAAAATCGAAATTTTGCAATATTTAAAAGCGAAGATACAGGCAGTCAAAACGATTTTTATAATGCTTGTGGCGATATCTTGTCTAACTTTTTAGCAAATGCTTATGCTTTATGATACATATATAGAAATATTTCAATATTTACACTAGTTGCCGAATCCATAAATATAATCAAAATAAATGCAACTCCATATGTGTATATTTTTTTATTTAATGTTTTAATTTATCTTAATGAGTATTCCTAAAATCCAAGTCAAAAACAGGCCTATTACTTAATTAAACATATTCAAAACAACATTATGGTAATAATGGACATTTTGGTTTATTTTATTTATACATATGTATGAAAGTGTAGAAAAGAAAAACAATTCCATTAAGTATTTTCTTTGAGAAGAACAAAAATACGGAAGAGACTCCAGTAATAATAATAATAATAAAAACAGTAATATTTAAAATCAGAAAAATAAAATGTAATATATCAGAAATATACCAGTATGTAATCGATTAAATGATACAATATTACTCAAATATCTTATTTATGAAATGAACTAAATCAAAGTTGTCAGAAGTGGATACGGTGACAGCAACATAATCGAAAAACACTGCAAAAAGATGTTTCAGTTGTATAAATCACCACTGGAAGCCATGTATTTTTCATCTTTGAGTGCGTAACTTTATACATATATATGCATATTTTTTTTATAAGATATTAATTCAAAATGATACTACAAAAATATGCGCCCAGACGAAATAACTGACATTCTCAGTAATCTTTTTAGAGAAAAATATAAACTTTTGCTTTTATTAAACTTGAAAGAGAGAATTTCTAAAGTAAGCTTTTAAAACTTATTCCACGAATTTATATAATAAATGCGATTTTTTTTTTCTAAGTGAAAGATCGAATGAAATACATAATTTTAATTTTATAACATTTTTCTACTCAGTACTTTGAGTTTTTCATTAGCTCGCTTTGTGGAAAAATTATGTCCTCAAGTGTTTTATCATAATAATAATAATAATAATAATAATAATTATTATTATTATTATTATAACAGTAAGAATATTAAAAAAAAATCTGCTATATATTTCTACATTCAATTAAATGATAGAAAATCATATGGACATAAAATCAGACAAAAAAGCAAAGTAACTGTATGCTACTTGGTTTAATTATTGTAAAAAATATTTTTTTTAAATATGATGCTTAAAGAAATCTGTTTAAACGGAATTGCAAGTCACAGTAGAAAAATTCCGTTTTAAACATGATTTTGTTTGAGCAGGTCTAATTCTACAGCAGGGAAAAGGAAGCCTTAACATTTAAGACAGTATTCCGTATTCCGTTAGAAACAGGCTCCTTTCTCATAGGGTTTCATGTATTTTTATGTCGACATTTATATACCACAGTACGACTTTTATTTTTTATCTGCTAGTCCTACATTTTGTGACATTCGATCTGGAAACACTAGCTGCCATACATTTTTGCCTCATCTCACCATGTTCATCTTGGTGAAACTTGTCAACATATTTTCATAAAATTTTTCAATCAATGATACGTTCATTTTGACTGCATGAAAACTTAACTTATCATTAACAACTCTTAAGACTGCTGCTTTCATTCTTTCTAGTCCTTTCTAGTATTTTCCATTCTTTCTATTTACCTGTTCTCGGAAATACTTAAATGAAAAAAGTTCCTATCAACATTCTAATTTATATTTCAATATTATTTTTCTTGCAGTGTATACTATAGTAATTTTTCACATTTTCCTTTAAACAGTTTTAAACATTTCCCTTCCTATCATCCCATTTTACTGTTGCTTTACAGAATAAATTTACATTCTTTTAGATATATAATCAGTAACTCTTCATTATGTACAGTGTACAATAAAAATATTTCCAAAACCACTTAATTAAGGAAGCTTTGGATATCTGGTCTACCCTTCCACACATTGATTTAGTCAAACCTCTCCACATAGTCCTTTTCTAAAGAACAGCACATTATTATGTTTAGCCTAACTTACACTACAATATTTATGCCTGAAATTAAAGTTCAGTATTTTTGCATTACTTAAAACCTACTTATTTAAATGTCTGTGACAAATTTTATCCAAGAAATGCTTACGAAATATTTTTAAAAAACACAACTTTTAGGTTGAAAACTCTTCACAGTTGATTTTTCCCACACCTGTTTCAATTATTTCCATAGCACAAAGACTGTTTGAGCATTCCTGCAGCTTTGCTTGGCACCTATTGGTATACTCTGAAATTCTTTTAAATGTGAAAACTAAGGGGTGGTCAAGCTTTCCGTATGGTAAACCCTCCCTAGTCTCCCCTTTTATATATCTGTACTTATAAATGTGAAATAAAAATGATCAAAATAAAACACAATTATATAACCAGGAGCAACTGCCTGAACTTTTAATTTTATTCATTATTATATCAGAAATAACTGACTAACTTTTAGATTTAATTAAAAAAAGTCGATAAGTTTGGATAAAAATATAGAAGCTAAATTTAGAATCTGTTTATGAGGAAAAAGGTTAATATAAATTTAGTGTCATTAAATAAAACGGATTTTCGTTAAATTTATTCTTAAATTATGCAACTAGATTGATATTTGTAACATTCAGTATATGTGATTCTGATTAAGAAATAAGGAATCTAGGTTCAATAGCATGCTGATTGTATCTTCATTAAAAGCAAATATATCGTTGCTTTTATGTTATATCAATATTTTACAGAAATTTTGTCCGTCAAATAAGTAAAATAAGGTTTTTAAGCAGTTAACATATATATGAAACAAATAGCCTTACGTACAACTAGAGAATGAAAGACATGCAAAGAAATTATTAGTTTTCTTTATATCATTAAGCAATAGTTATAAGAGGAATTAAAAATTGCGCTTATTACAACAAAAATATTTTATATTGTCCAATATGTGCAAGTGAAAATTTAAAAATATACTATTTTGTAATCTTCCGCAAAATCAAACTGAAAATTCTACATGCATACAAGTGAATTTAAAATCTGCTTACTAAGCAAATCTGGAAAATAAATTTCGTGCCATCGGGAATAAAGGAAACGATTTGCATAAAAAATTCCTTCCTAACTCGTTACAACTATTTTTGTATTTGTTTTGTTTAACTGTGTGATTGTAACGAATCAACATAAGATTCAGGTTTCAAAACTATGCTGATTCCATTTTCTTTTGCATAAAATTCCATTGCTCTTTTGTATATTCTTATTTTTTATTTTCTTTGCCAGTAGCTTATGAAAAAAAATGAAACATTATAATTCAAACGAAGAAAGAAGAAATAGTTTGCAATATAACAAAATATGTAGTTTTAGAAATTCAATAAAGAAATCTGACAAAATTTAGTTCTTTATTCTGAAAAAGCGTCAAATAATATGAATATAGTTCGTGTTCTACATGTCAAGAATATTTAAAATTTTCCAATGTGAGTTTATACAAAAAATAAAAAAAATACTCCAGTAGTACTAAAATCAGCTTTAGACAGACTATTCTCTGAATAGATTAGTATTGAAGTAATATATACATGCAATCTGAATTTTGAACATTGCTGATGAAGCAACATTGGATTAAATCTTCAGTAGTAACAAAAACAAAGAGGATTATTTTTATTACAAATTTCTTCCATGCGTTCTGTAATCCGTCTGATTTCTAACAAACAAGAAAGAAACCAGTTGAATGGATGCACGTACCACGTTTTCATCTCCATCAAATTCTTTCGCTTATTCTATATCTTTCTACTTCAGTACCTTTGCAAATAACATAATAAACGAAATACCCTAAAATACTAAAGGTAATTATGAAACAAATCAGCAAAATATAGAATTGCAGAATCGGTAATAACTGACTAAAATTTTTGCTTTATTTACAATTTAAAAAATCCCATTTAAACAGATTGAATAAGAATATAAGAATATCCAATAATATAAGATTATCGTTTCATTATATTCCCATTAATAATCTTAACGTTGTTCAGCATCAGAATATGCAAAGTCAAAAATGTACCCGTACAGTAAGAAAAGCTGTTTAAATATGCAACCTTACCCAAGATTAGAATGAAAATTCTGTAGGAATACAAGTTAAATTTAGAATATGCTTACGAAGCAAAACTGGAATATAAACTCAGTACAATCTAGAATAATAGAAACGATTTTTATTAAAAGTTCATTCCAAGCTGAGTACAATTTGTTTGATATTTGCATTCTTTAACATTCTAACAAAGCAAGAAAGATGCTGGTTTAAAAAATGCTGACTCCGTCTCTATTTGAATAAAATTCTACTGCTGTTTTGTACCTTTCTATTTTTCAACAACTTTATCAATAATATCAGAAAAATAAATCATTATAAGTCAAAGGATGAATGCCGAAAGAGCCTCTGACAAAGTTAGGTATACGGTAGTATAAGAATAAATAATACAAAAAAGATTTTACAGCAACAAAATATAAATTCATCGAATTATGCAATCATTTTTATGAAGTATGATATTTTAAAAATACAAATTTCGTTAATGGGCTTTAATTGTATTTTTCATAGAAAATGTTACATGTCCAAATTTATTTTCAATGATATTATCAATGTCAAATATATGTGTGTAAGCCAACTGTATGCTTATAAACTTATACGAATAAAGCCGTTTTTAGAAAAAAAAAATAAATGCATTTTTAAGAAATAGAACTAATAAAACTGCATTTATTATTTCAATCATAGTAATATAATTAATCTATACCGAAAAGCGTAAAGAAAGAATTATTGTATATTCATATCACGAATGGATTTAACATCCTTGTTGTAGAAAGTGATAAAAAAAATTAAATCGTGAAATCCATTTTCAAATTTTATTATTTGTAATGTAATAAAACTTATTTAATCGATGAATATATATATAAGATAAAAAATATACATGCGTATACAAATTTTTCTCCTGATTAAAAAAATAAAACCGATGACGAATGGTGGTAGTTTGGTAAGAATAATTTTATTTTTATTGTAATTTAGTGATTGTTATTTATTCGTAATAAATTAAAAAAATATTGAATTGAATAATATAATATATAAATATTTTTAATATGCATAATATGCTGATAATATTAAAATCAGTTGATATTTTTTATTATAAAATAATATTTAATTTAAATATTTACGAAAATTATTTTATGTTTTTATAGGAGCTCAGGGATGTGCTGTCAGAATGAAAATTTTCTAATTCAATATTTTATGATTTTTAAAAAAAATTAGTAAAAGCATTCTTCAAAAGTAACTTAAAGAATTTAAACAGTAAGCAAAGTGGCACAATTTTTGGTGTTGTTATTTTCTTGTATAATTTTCTTCCATGTGTTTAAACAAGAGAGCCAGTTAATTAACCCCCCCCCCACACACACACACACACACTGAAGTAAAAAAAAAAAAAAAAACAGCTTTAACTTCTTATTTTTTTTTAAAAAGTAGAAGTTTATCTTTGGATATTACAATTTTTTCTTCTGTTAAATTTTTTTATATAGTTTTTGTGTTTCCTTGCACGTAAGATTCTTCCAAAAAGTGTTTAATTTAGCATTTTTCATGTTTATATTCTTTATTTATTATAATTTCCCTTCTGTTACATTTCGCTATTGTTTTCATGTTTCTTTGCATGTGAGATAGTGTTAATTCAGCATTTTTTATATTTATATTCTTTATTTATAATTTTCCTTCTGTAACATTTTATTTTTCTTTGCATGTGATATTCTTCCGGAAAGTTTTTATTTCAGAAATTTTCATGTTTATGTGCTTCATTTATAATTTCTCTTCTTTTACGTTTCTCTATTATTTTACATGTTTCTTTGCACAGGAGATTCTTCCAGAAAATGTTTATTTCAGCATATTTCGTTAAAACTTGTCAAATTATCAAAATTGCCCAAAAGGGGATCGAAATCATATATTTCAAATATTTAGGAAAAGAGTGTGATCCCACTTCCGCTCTCTGCTTCTCGTGTCCCCTCTTCCCACGCAAAAATGAACTATGTCATTAGAAACCTGATGATTAAAATTTTATTATAACTACTTCCTATGATATTGTTTTCAAAAAAATTCTTTTCTGACGTTTTTCTCGGAACAAGGCAAGTGAAACCCATTAATTTTGATGAAATGTGGTCATTTTCTTTTAGACATATCATAATATACTGAGATAATCAAAGTAAAAGTTAACAGACAAATACTTCGGTGAACCAATACATAATTTTTTACTATTATCCTAGTTTTTGTTTTCTAAAAGTTCTGACCATCTTCTTGTGATTCCCTGCATACAGATGTGACTAGTAACTGTTACGAAATTTGTGCATACATAAAATGTGTATGAAGTTTAGAAATAACCACTTCCACATTATTCGTAAAAAAATTCTGCGTATGGATAGGGGGGGGGGGGGGCAGATTGATGCTTGCCCGGGATTCCGAATAGTCAGTCCCTAAAAAATCCTGCTGCTAAGGAGCTTTAATTAAATATTTTGTTTCAAAAATATATTTTAACAAAAGACGCTTTGCATCAAAATATCGCTCAATTGCTTATTATATGGAGGTAAAAATACTTGACTTAATAACTATGTGTATTTAAATACATTCTACACTTTTGATAACAGTTAAAGAATTTTTAAAACGTTTTACAACATGTTTCTACTACATTAAATAAAATAAAACACTTTTATTGTGAATTTAGTATAAGCACATTTTCAATGATAAAAATTTTTGTAAAGATCTAACTTTAAATACGATGACCTAATAGTTAGTTTAATATAAAATGCACTTTCGGGAACTGTTGAATATTTATATATTTCATCTGGCTCTTCTAATAATGAAAAAAAGATGTTGTTATATCAAAAAATGAGATTATTCAATTACCTTTTACTTTTTTAATAATTAAAATGATTTTTAATAAATATTTGAGATGAATTGTGGTGCTGAACTGAATTTAGAACAATACAAAATATAATTAAGTAATATGCAAAAGTTTAGAAGAACAAATAAGGAGAAAAATAAACGTTACTTATTATTATTTTTTTTAAAATAGCCTTGAAAAGAGAAGACGTTGTATTAATATTTAATTTTCATCGACGAATTGAAGGTTTTATTTTATATTTATGTTTAATGAGGGAAAGAAATATATAAAAAGATTAAGATATTTCAAGATGAAAAATATTAGTTCATACACTTTTAAAAATGTGCCTATTCATATTTATAGAAAAACGAAAAAAAAAATACGAAAAACAATTATAATTGCATAAAGTTTATTTATTTTTTATGCGATCTATATTAAAATACAAAAACTTTGCTTTAGCATGGGAGTATCAGAAGATTGAAATCGTTTTACTGTAAACCGGAACTTTAATAATCTAAGTAAAGTACATTATGACAACATAAAAGTAAACAAAAACTTGAAAAATCCCCAATGATGTTAAAGAAGTAGGTTTGGAGATTTGTTTGGTTATTAAATAAGATGACGCGACGTCATACCTTAATGTATATACAGGGTATCCACTCTCAACGGTGTCCAATGGTAATTCCTAAACCGTTAGTCATAGAAATAATGTTCCAATTACAAAAATGTTTTAAATGAGGTAAAGACGTATATTAAAAGCAATTTAGGTCAATAAAAAGATTTCTTAAAAAGTTACGAAATTTAAATTTTTATACGGTCTCCCGGTCCTATAATTTGTATTTAGTAAAATTTTCCTGTTACTCTGACAAGTAAGACAAAAATTGTCCCGTTATTCTACGATTTAAAATGACCGAGTAATAACTTTAAAGTTACAGCAATTTTTTTTAGTAGAAATATAATTTCGTTGGATATAATAAAAAATGGTTGAGAGTAAAATTAACATTGCAATCTAAATTTGAAATCCTTAATCATTCTGACATATTAATTCAAAATATACAATTCGTGATAAACATACAAGAAGAAAAAAAACAGAATTTTTGTTAAATAAAATGATGAAAATTAACAGCCTCAATTCTTTACAAAATGATACATATTTTAAAAAGTTAATAGATAACACTACCTTTCAAAAATTTGGTTATGTCATGTTTTTATGTTTTTGATAATTGATACTTATGTATTCTGTACCGCTGATTGATCCGAAATTGATCTTCATTTTTTACCATCACGTAAAGAATTTTTGCAGATAGTAAATTATAAAGTTAATAAAAGAAAAAATAGTGAAAATTTGATACTATAAAATATATGTGATTGTTGTGTTATTGATTTTTATGTATTTTTTTCTGCTGAATCCGAAAAGGACCTTCATTCTTAAACATCATTTTACGATTTTTCGCAAACTGTAAATTTCAAAGTTCAAAAGTTCAAAGGTAAAATTGAACCTGATCACACGCCCCCCCCCCCCACCTTCCTCGGAGTCCTCAGTTGCTTAGCTTTACAACTCTTAGAAACCTATTTTTAAACAAATTTTTCGTGTTTTCTTATAAAGTGACCTTTTATTCATTTATTAAAAAAAGTCCTTCCGGCCAGTGCCGGGAGGAAGAGGTAGCTTTCATAATCCTTATTTAAAAAAAGCCAACTTATATCATTCAAACACACGAAGCTCAATTTAGTGGAAACCGAATATAGGAGATTCAATACTAATTTTTATCAATATAATGAATGAGAATTTCGCGAAATTAGTCAGCTTTATCCAAGCTGCTTTTCTTTAAAGTAACTTATATTTGGCTGCCAAATTCGGCGATTTCTTAAAGTGCCTGTCATTTTAAGACAACATGGTGGATGAGGCTAACCAGTGGACTTGGTCGAGACCTTAGTAGTTGCTGTGCACATGCTCACTCACATCGGAATCGGTTAATATATAGGAGTGCTGTCGCATGCAAAAAATCAGATTTTTCAAAATGTCACCCACAATAGAAATTGAAACTGCTATATCTGAGCCATTTTTTAAGGTAAAGACAAACAAAAAATGCTCCTGAATCCTTATATCAAGGTCAAATACTTAAGAAAGAAACCTTTTTCAATTTCTAATTTTTTTGCACCTCACTTTAAATATATATATATTTTTTAATTTAATGGCCGCCATTTTGAAACAAGATGGCTGATGAATATGGCCAGCGAAATTGGTCGAGGTGTTGATGTATACTATCCACATGCCTTCTTACATCGAAATAGGCGAAAACGTGTGTTATCGCGTGACAAATACAAGATCGTTTCAAAATGTTAGCCATGCTAGAAATTCAAAGTGCTATAAATCATCCATTTTTTAAGATATAAACAAAAGAACAAATTTTCAGAAACAAAAACTGCTCCGGAATCTTTGTATCAAGGCCAAACACATAAAAAAAATCTTTTTCATTTTCCAATTTTTTAATACCTCATTTTGTTTTAAATTTAATTTTTTTAAATGGCAACCCTTTTGAAACAAGATGGCGAATGAAGCTGGCCAACGAACTCGGTCGAGACATTGGTATGTACTATGTACAGACCAAGATACATCTGAATAGGTTCATAAATACGCCTGTTATCGCGTGACAAAAATCAGGTCGTTTTAAAATGTCAGCCACAAGAGAAATTCAAAATGCTATTACTCAGCCATTTTTTTTAGATATAGACGAAAGAAAAACTGTTCCGGAATCTTTGTATTAAGGTCAAACACATACAAAAAAAATCTTTTTTCATTTTCCAATTTTTTGGTATCTTATTTAATTTTTTTTATTTTTTAATTTTTTAAATGGCCGCCATTTTGAAACAAGATGGCGGATGAAGCTGGCCAACGAACTCGGTCGAGATATTTGTATGTACTATGTACACACCAAGGTACAACTAAGTCGGTTCATAAATACGCCTGTTATTACGTGAGAAAAATCAGGACGTTTCAAAATGTCAGCCACGCTAGAAATTCAAAATGCTATAACTCAGCCATTTCTTAAGATATAGACGAAACAAAAACTGCTCCCGAATCTTTTATCAAGGTCAGACACATAAGAAGAAAATATTTTTTCAATTTTCAATTTTTTAGTACCACATTTCAAATTTAAATTTTTCTTAAAAATTTAAATGGCCGCCATTTTTAAACAAAATGGCGGATGGAGCTGGTCAACGAACCCGGTCGAGACATTGGTATGTACTATGTATAAGCGAAGTTACATCCAAATCGGTTCATAAATACGCCTTCTATCGCGTGACAAAGTTCAGGACGTTTCAAAATGTCAGCCACGCTAGAAATTCAAAATGCTATAACTCAGCCATTTTTTAAGATATAGACGAAACAAAAATTGCTCCGAAATCTTTGTATAAAGGTCAAATACATAAGAAAAAAAATATTTTCCATTTTCAATTTTTTGGTACCACATTTCAAATTTTAAATTTTTAAAAAAAGTTTAAATGGCCGCCATTTTGAAACAAATTGGCGGATGAAGCTGGCCAACGAACTCGGTCGAGACATTGGTATGTACTACCCTCATAGCATGCATGGTCACGGTGACGTCATTGTGACGTCACTGTAAGTCACTGTGGTCACGTCACATCTGTGACCAAAATGCCACCACTCAGTGATGTCACGTTGTGACTGAGATGTGAACTTCTTAGAAAACTTTAAAAAATTACAAAAAATCTTCAAAACATGTTATTTACTGTAAAATTATATTTTTCTATCAATTAAAAAAGTCCTTCCGGCCAGTGCCGGGAGGAAGAGGTAGCTTTCATAATCCTTATTTAAAAAAAGCCAACTTATATCATGCAAACACACGAAGCTCAATTTAGTGGAAACCGAATATAGGAGATTCAATACTAATTTTTATCAATATAATGAATGAGAATTTCGCGAAATTAGTCAGCTTTATCCAAGCTGCTTTTCTTTAAAGTAACTTATATTTGGCTGCCAAATTCGGCAATTTCTTAAAGTGCCTGTCATTTTAAGACAACATGGTGGATGAGGCTAAGCAGTGAACTTGGTCGAGACCTTAGTAATTGCTGTGCACATGCTCACTCACATCGGAATCGGTTAATATATAGGAGTGCTGTCGCATGCAAAAAATCAGATTTTTCAAAATGTCACCCACAATAGAAATTGAAACTGCTATATCTGAGCCATTTTTTAAGGTAAAGACAAACAAAAAATGCTCCTGAGTCCTTATATCAAGATCAAATACTTAAGAAAGAAACCTTTTTCAATTTCTAATTTTTTTGCACCTAACTTTAAATATATATATTTTTTTTTAATTTAATGGCCGCCATTTTGAAACAAGATGGCTGATGAATCTGGCCAGCGAACTTGGTCGAGGTGTTGATGTATACTATCCACATGCCTTCTTACATCGAAATAGGCGAATACGTGTGTTATCGCGTGACAAATACAAGATCGTTTCAAAATGTTAGCCATGCTAGAAATTCAAAGTGCTATAAATCAACCATTTTTTAGGATATCAACAAAAGAACAAATTTTCAGAAACGAAAACTGCTACGGAATCTTTGTATCAAGGCCAAACACATAAAAAAAATCTTTTTCATTTTCTAATTTTTTAATACCTCATTTTGAATTTTAAATTTAATTTTTTTAAATGGCAACTTTTTTGAAACAAGATGGCGAATGAAGCTGGCCAACGAACTCGGTCGAGACATTCGTATGTGCTATGTACAGACCAAGTTACATCCAAATAGGTTCATAAATACGCCTGTTATCGCGTGACAAAAATCAGGTCGTTTTAAAATGTCAGCCACAAGAGAAATTCAAAATGCTATTACTCAGCCATTTTTTTTTAGATATAGACGAAAGAAAAACTGTTCCGGAATCTTTGTATTAAGGTCAAACACATACAAAAAAAAAATCTTTTTCATTTTCCAATTTTTTGGTATCTCATTTAATTTTTTTTATTATTTAATTTTTTTAAATGGCCGCCATTTTGAAACAAGATGGCGGATGAAGCTGGCCAACGAACTCGGTCGAGATATTTGTATGTACTATGTACACACCAAGGTACATCCAAGTCGGTTCATAAATACGCCTGTTATTACGTGAGAAAAATCAGGACGTTTCAAAATGTCAGCCACGCTAGAAATTCAAAATGCTATAACTCAGCCATTTCTTAAGATATAGACGAAACAAAAACTGCTCCCGAATCTTTTTATCAAGGTCAAACACATAAGAAGAAAATATTTTTTCAATTTTCAATTTTTGGTACCACAATTCAAATTTAAATTTTTCTTAAAAATTTAAATGGCCGCCATTTTTAAACAAGATGGCGGGTGAAGCTGGCCAACGAACCCGGTCGAGCCATTGGTATGTACTATGCATAAACGAAGTTACATCCAAATCGGTTCATAAATACGCCTTTTATCGCGTGACAAAATTCAGGACGTTTCAAAATGTCAGCCACGCTAGAATTTCAAAATGCTATAACTCAGCCATTTTTTAAGATATAGACGAAACAAAAACTGCTCCGAAATCTTTGTATAAAGGTCAAATACATAAGAAAAAAATATTTTTCCATTTTCAATTTTTTGGTACCACATTTCAAATTTTAAATTTTTTAAAAAATTTTAAATGGCCGCCATTTTGAAACAAAATGGCGGATGAAGCTGGCCAACAAACTCGGTCGAGAGATTCGTATGTACTATGTACACACCGAATTACATCCAAATCGGTTCATAAATACGCCTTTTATCGCGTGACAAAATTCAGGACGTTTCAAAATGTCAGCCACGCTAGAAATTCAAAATGCTATAACTCAGCCATTTTTTAAGATATAGACGAAACAAAAACTGCTCCTGAATCTTTGTATAAAAGTCAAATACATAAGAAAAAAATATTTTTCCATTTTTAATTTTTTGGTACCACATTTCAAGTTTTAAATTTTTTTAAAAATTTTAAATGGCCGCCATTTTGAAACAAAACGGCGGATGAAGCTGGCCAACGAACTCGGTCGAGACATTGGTATGTACTATGTACACACCGAATTACATCGAAATCGGTTCATATTTACGGGAGTTACAGTGTGACATAGGTCAGATATATATATATATATATATATATATATATATATAGGGTGGTTTCGGGGTCTGGGGGTCATGATCGATGAAAATATACCAAAATTTTTTGAAATCGCTTTCCTCCGAACGGCTGCAATAGGTAGCTTTTTTGTAAAGAAAGCTACCTAAAAAAAAAAAAAAATGAGACGTCATTGTTATGTCATTGCATGTAACGTACATCACGTCATATATGTGACAAAAAAAAAAAAACACCATATTGTAAAGTCACAGTGTGAAAAAAATATAAACTTTGAAAATCTTTGAAAATGAAGAGAAATATTTTAAACAGTCCCGAGTTACAGCGGCATGAGGAATGAAAATATATTAGTGGATAGCAAATGGTAAATTCTGTCACGAAGGGGGGGTGGGGGTGGGACATAATATATAATGTGCACGATACAAGCATTAAAGCAATTTGGATAACATATTTAGAATTAGGAGTATTAAATCTGTACAGTATTTAGTTTGCAGAGAGGAAACTATTTTATTTTTTTTGCCAACCGGTGGTATTCGAAACACTTCTGTGGTTTCAAACTAAAAATTTTCTATTACAGTTAAGTCTGCAGCTTTTAATGAGCACGTAGAAAGAGTCTTCAGAGTTTAGTCGGAGTTTTTTTCTTGAGAGAGTTTTTTTTTTCCTGACAACTATTTAACTATTTTAAGTAACTATATTTGAAAAAATTCTACTTCTTTCAGACTTTTCAAATAAATTAACATTTTCCGAAAAAAAAAAAAATACAAAATTTATGCAAAACGCATGATAATAATTAATTCGTATTTCAAATTTGTATTTTACAGATATGACTTTAAAAAAAAGTTATTTTACAAATTGTTTTATTTTACAGAAAATTAATATGAAAAGATTGTCAGATTGACAAAGAATTCTTTTATTTTATCCTCGATAATCCTTTTTTATTTATTAAGAACATATCACTCACCCGCAAGAAAAGTGACACATCTTACAGAAATTAATTTTGCGTTTTATTCCACTAAAAGATTTGTCATAGGTGCGTCTTGCTACACAAACAGTTTCATAAGTTTAGCTACATGAAAAATCACGTTATTATGCTATATGTCCATTTGTAACCAAAGAAGAGGGGTGGATTATGTAATGAGGTAAAATTATCCAACCCTCCAAACCACATCCTAAGTTTTCATTTTTTTGTGCTTTACGCTTTTATGCACTTTTTAATTCTTTTATGCAAAGCTAAGTGCTGTAATTTCATGTTACAGTAAAATCATGCAAATTTTCTTTTGCCTCGCCTGTGAAATTTACTTTTGTCGAGATGTGTCACTTTTATTGCGGGTGAGCGATATTTTGTATTTATTACGTGTGAAACAAATTTTACTTTAAGAAAAGGGGGGTGGGGGTTCATTATTACCATTAAATTGATATTTACTCATTTTAAAAATTTAAACAAAGTTTTATCTAATAAACTCTAATTATTATTATTATTATTATTATCATTATTATTATTATTATTTACAAAAAGAACCTTTACAATCCATTGTAACTTAAATTGTTTGGAACCGATAAAAAGAAAAGATAAAATACATTGGAAAATTCTCCAAAAAGAAAATTTTAATTAAAGACAGTCTCATAAAATTATTGCGCATCTGAGTTCGAAATCTTTTGTATTCAAAAACAAATAACGATAAAAAAGTACATCTGCTGAAAATCAAAATCGTCTGCGCACAGAAGAGAAGATGCCGGAAGTTTACTCTGTTTAGAACATCACGAAGTCTACAACACTTTTTTATAAAATAAGAGAAAGAAGCCCGCCATTTTAAAATATTACAAGTACACGGATATTGTAAATGGGACGTAAATGTAAGTCTTATTTAATTTAAATGTTTTATCCCTGTTTTGTATATTATGATGACTTAAATAGTTTTATGTTATATTAGTAAGGGACTGTTCTGCAATTGTTTTCAGAAACATTTTCCTATTCGATGCTGCGTTGAAAAATATCTTAATCTGCGATCACTTAAAAAGAAAAGAAAAGAAAAAAAAGACAGCTGCGCAGAGACTGATTCATAACTGCATTCAGAGTGGAATTAATTTAAAGATTAATTTGCTGTTACTTGAGATTGAAAATATGTTGAGACAATGATTTGGAATTTTTTTCGGCTTCTTACTGTTTTGTGTTTCCTGATTACTAACACTTACAGTAGTTATAGACATTATTATTTTGGAGTTAAATATGATTTTCGTTTATTATGATATTACGAAACTATTTCAGATTAGAAATTAGCATTATATTGGGAAAATGTATTTTTACGTATTACACTAGTGAAACTTTTCAAAGATTTTTCTTTTAGTGCTAATAATATTTTAAATTATTATTTAAAATCATAAATCTTCATACCAATGGTTTTCAGATTTAGCATTTGCCAAAATTATAAAATAATAGAAATTTCTTATAACATATGCAAAGATTTTTGAGATATTGTTAAATCTAATAATACATTTAATTCATCTATTGTAATTTATTGTTGTTTAATAGTACAATTATAAATACTAATTATTATTTTTAGTGTTTTTCAAATTGGTATATTTATTTTTTTTAATTGTATATAAGCATTTTTTTTTGTTTGTGATTTTAATCTAACATTTAATTATGGACATTCTGAAGCGGTTATTAAATTTTCGTCTATTATAAAATTATTTTCTAAGTTTATGATATACGTAATTATTGGCACTAAAAGTAAAATATGATATTCAAACATTAAAATAAAAAGTTTTTCGTGTCTAATAGGAAGTTTATAAACTAAACTACTTTAGTATATATATATTTTTTTAAGTTCATATTTATTTACATAATATAGGAGTGAATATTTTTTTCAACAGATTAACGGTGTTTAACTTCGGTTTGCCTGTCCGTTTTTCTGTATGGCTGTCTGTCCGCGGTCTAACTCTCGTAACTAAACTCGGATTTCCCTGAAACATTTAGATATTGACGTTTACCATAACACGTTCCTTATTTCTAATGAAGTTTGTAGCATGTTTAGTTCATTTACAGGGGCAGTCAAAAGTATTCCGTTACATTACGGCCTATGGAAAAAAATCGTTTCAAAGGATTTTTAATGATTTTACACGCTTTCAAACAGAATAAAATTGATATGCATTTATGAATCGCATTTAAATATGCATTCTGCTGAATATGCGATGCATAGAATAGTTATTGTTCATTTACAGGGCTAAAAAAGGAATTCCAATACATAATGATATAGGGGTGGAGGGAATTGTTTATGGCGTACTTTAATTATGTTAATCTATTTCATATATAATGAAATTTATATACGTCGCTGAAGTTTACATACTATAAATTATTTCATGTATAATACGAAGTGCATATAGCATTTACAGGGACATACAAAATATTTCAATACTATATTGTATCCGAAGTACTGTTCATTAGCGATGATTGCTGGGAATGCATTTTTAATTATGATATGCGCTTTTATGATTCAATATATTTATGCACAGTATATGGTGTATATAAATGCTACAATTCGTATACAGGGCTACACAAAAGTACTCGTAAGGGTTATTGCGTATGGGCGCAAATTGTTTAAAGGTGGTTTTTAAATGAGTTGTTCTTTTTTACGCTGAAATGCATTTAATTTGCTAAGAAATGTTTGTAGAATATAGATAAAATGATATACAGGGTCACGTAAAGAATTGGATACATGGCCGTCTGTAAATCATAATTTCTGGAAATGTGATTTCAGCAGTTTTAAAAGTGTCTTAGTTTGAATTAAATTTTAACTAAATAGTGGAGTGTAATAAAGGTTCTAGGTAAACTACAGGATTGTACAAAAGTATTTAAGTATCTTTCCATTTATTAGTATAAATTGCTGAAAGAGAATTTCAACCTGTTATGTTTCAATTGCTAAACTAAATTTGGCGTTATATCAACCTATAGATCAAATACAGGACTGTTCAAAAGAATTAGAAAACATATTTGGCTATGGACGGTAACTGCTGAAATCAGTTTTTCAAATGTTTTATGCGTTTTCTAAAATGTTTACTTAGTTATCTTATTTACGTTATTTCCCTAAATTACGATGTCTTGTTAAAGCATTCAGGAAGCGTTGGAAAGTGTTTTATAATCTATGCTTAACGCATGATTTTTCTTACTTGTTTTTTTCTTTTCGCAGATCAGTCTTTTCCTATAAAACATACAAAATCTATTTAGGTCATATTCACAAAATACAATACTATACACAGGAATAAAAAATTTAAATAAATATGGCTTATAATGTCGTATTTAATAAAGCAATGACTAATCATTACACATTCTTAATATCGAGCTT
The DNA here is from genome assembly GCA_963932465.1 of Maratus speciosus. Lineage (NCBI taxonomy): Eukaryota > Metazoa > Arthropoda > Arachnida > Araneae > Salticidae > Maratus > Maratus speciosus. The sequence goes on along the minus strand of OZ010788.1, from coordinate 349,243,432 downwards.
GTACTCAAGATCAAGCTTGGAATTTAATAAAAAAAAGATGTCAGTTGATAAGCATTGTTTTTTAAGTGGAAAATTTTAAAATATTTTAGAAGAATAGGACTCCAAAATAGCGATATTTTGCTAAAAAGTATGGTAAAAATATAACATTTTACATTTCAAACAAAACTTTATTTCAAAATTGTGCATTTTAAAATACATCACAGTGCTTATGACAAGAACCATCACAGTATTAAAACTTGGAAATTTTTCCAGAGAGAAACATTCGGCTTGCATACAATATTTCAAATGAAAATCAAATTTTAAATTAATTGCTTAAAAGGTGCAAAGGCTAACATAGTGAAAAAGATTCCATGCCGGGACTCGAACCCGGGCCATCAGTATAGTGCACTGACATTCTCCCGACTAAACCACATGGAACGATACCCAGCCTGGAAAATTTCTCACTATTACATGTTGGCAAGGCTACAAAAGCAGCACGAAAAGGGATATTTATCGTGAGCCACCGACATGTGGCAAACACGAAACTTAATTAAATCCAGATTCGATTGAAACTACATTAGTACTGGGAAATTTTCCAAAGAGAAAACTTCGCCTTGAATGCAATATTTAAAATGAAAATCAAATTTCAAATTAAAACTGCCTTTTAAGCATGTAATTTGAAATTTGATTTTCATTTGAAATATTGTATGCTATGCGAATGGTTCTCTCTGGAAAAATTTCCAAATATTAATATAGTTTCAATCGATGCTGGATTTAATTAAGTTTCGTGTTTGCCCCATGTCGGTGGCTCACGATAAATATCCCATTTTGTGATGCTTTTGTAGCCTTGCCAACATATAATAGTGAGAAATTTTCCAGGCTGGGTATCGTTCCATGTGGTTTAGTCGGGAGAATGTCAGTGCGCTATACTGATGGTCCGCGTTCGAGTCCCAGCATGGAATCTTTTTCACTATGTTGGCCTTTGCGTCTTTTAAGCAATTAATTTGAAATTTGATTTTCATTTGAAATTATCACAGTGTTTATGACAAATTCGTCACAAATGACACATATTTCACAAATTGGTCACAATGTGACTTCAAAACATTGTCACATTCGTCACAGGTTCGTCACAAAGTTAATGCCAAATTAGTCACAAATGACACACTTTTCACAAATTAGTCACACCGTGACTTCACAGAGTGGTCACAATGTGACGTCACAAACGACCTCTAAAACGGCCATAACGACCTCGCATTCTAGTCACTATGACGTCACATCGACGTCACGTGACGTCACATCGACGGTCACAAAATCACAGCGTGACTTCACAACGACGTCGCCGTGACGTCACCATGCCTTACGGGTATGTACACACCGAATTACATCCAAATCGGTTCATAAATACGCCTTTTATCGTGTGACAAAATTCAGGACATTTCAAAATGTCAGCCACGCTAGAAATTCAAAATGCTATAACTCAGCTATTTTTTAAGATATAGACGAAACAAAAACTGCTCCGGAATCTTTGTATAAAGGTCAAATACATAAGAAAAAAATATTTTTCCATTTTTAATTTTTTGGTACCACATTTCAAGTTTTAATTTTTTTTTAAAAATTTTAAATGGCCGCCATTTTGAAACAAAACGGCGGATGAAGCTGGCCAACGAACTCGGTCGAGACATTGGTATGTACTATGTACACACCGAATTACATCGAAATCGGTTCATAATTACGGGAGTTACAGTGTGACATAGGTCATATATATATATATATATATATATATATATATATATCAATTTTGAACGGAGGGTGGTTTCAGGGTCTGTGATGGTTTCAGGGTCTGGTGTGGTTTCAGGGTCTCAAAATATACCAAAATTTTTTGAAATCGCTTTCTTCCGAACGGCTGCAATAGGTAGCTTTTTTGTAAAGAAAGCTACCTAATATTGTGAATTTAAAAAATAATCATTCAAAAATATATTCCAATTATTGTGAATTGTTACTACTGTATCAAATCTCCCCATTGCTGGGGAGGATTGATACCCTAGCAAGGGAGGTTTGATACATTGTTATGTAAATTGAAAAAAAAATGTAGACAATTCAATTTATGAGTCATACAATTTTTTTATGATAAATCTTGAAATATTTAAGTTAAATTTCTAAAGAAATGACATTGACATTTTTTTTTTTTTTTTTTGTTTCAGAAATGTTTTTTTACAAAAATATTTAAACAATTGCTATTATTTAAACAGTTCTATTAACACACTGTTTAGAAAATAAATAATGAAAAAAAAAAAACTAGAGATATTGCTGAAAGAAAAAATTAAGTGAACATTGCTGATTTGCAAACAATTTAACATAAATTTAGCACATTTAAGATTTCTTTAACCCTTTGAGGTCAAAGCATTTTCAATGCTAAAGTGTTGAATAAATGAATGGCACCGGAATTTACTAACAAATTTAATTGGAAACAAGAAAAGGGCTATATTTCACTTTCATATTAAATGGAAAATATTTTACAAAATGCTGGTGCCAATGTGGCGTTTGGGAATTAAAATTAAGTGGTTTCATAAATATACCACCACCCCTGAAGTGGTTAAAAGAAAAACTAATAACTCTATCATTTTGGTAAGTAAAATCGGATAGATTTAATGTTTTTTTTTTTATTTGCCCTTCGTCAATTATAGAAACATCTTCTTTTTCAGGCCATTTAAAGTTTTTTCTTCTACTTGACGAGCAAAACGAACAAACCATCTATCATCGCACTGCTTTTCTATGTAACCTACATAATGTCTATGAATAGTCTCTATCTTCTTCCTTACCAATTTCAGAAGCACTTGCTGTAAATCAGTAATGAATATTACAGTCCTATATTAGTTTACAACTTAAAAAAATATTAAATTTAAACTATACAAGTGTATCATTTCTCCCCAGCACTAATGTATCATTTCTCCCTATCATGCCTTATTGGATTTTCAATCACTTTGTATAAATGCAGTTGCAAAATGCCAATCTGCTTTCTGGTAAAATTCACCCTAACAACGTGCGTTACAAATAAAAAATATTACAAGACATTATATTCCCAATAATAAGAGTTATGAAAGAAAATCAATATTTGAAAAAAAATTACATTGACATTCCAAACGTTTTCAAAATTAACAGAAAAAAAATAACGTTGTCAGTTCTTCACTGCTAAGTCCAGCTAATGATGACCTCTACTCATAATAGAAGCCTTTACATCTATCACAATGGCTGTTAATGCCATTTGTTAAGGAAAATTGTCAATGTATCAACCCTCCCTATGTATGAAACCTCCCCAACCTCCCCTATTATGTTTGTCCGAAAAAAGTGGCGCTCTTTGTTCTTGTTTTTCTGAACTATAACAAAGATATCAATCCATGAGATCCATATCAATCCATCATTATTCATCACTGAATTTTATTCTGTTAATTTGAACTACATAAAATTTTGAACATGGTACACGCCACTTATGTTCATTTTAGTGATTATTTCTCTCACGATTCATTCCCCTAAATTAAATTTTTGAGATACATTCGGACATATTATGAGAGTTTCTAAATTTTATACCAACATTTAGTTTAAAACGTTCGTAAGTAACGTAAAGACAATTATTTCCAGAAAGGTTTCTTAAAGTTTCATTTTTAAATTTGAGTATACTATATAAAAAAAACATAATAAAACATAATATAAACTGTTACCATTTCTTCCAGAAAGTGGTTACCGTTTTCATTTAAGAACAAAATAAAACTACTGTCGTCCGCATAGTTTCATAAAATGTTAGACCCTGTTTGAAACCATTTGGCCATAATCTACATCACATGAAGAAAAGTAGAAATATATCACATCCCAAAAATTGATTAGCTTGTCTAATCTTCAGCAAATTCTGAAGTAAAATGTTTCTTTTTGCTAAAGATAGCAAACCCCTTCCTAAATAATATTTAATCAGTGACTATGGTCATCTTTTTACTCTGAGTTGAAAGGATGCCACCTTGAATTTAGCCAAATTTGAACGTTAAAGATTGAGCTAAAAATTAATTTTTATAAGTTGAAAATATAGTAGATTGTTTGTGTAATTCTGCTAAATATATATTACTGTAATGGGACAAGTTTTTAAGTCTTTTATGATTGTTTGGAATGTCATAGAACATTTTATTAACTGCAGTCATTAAGAATGCCATAATAGTATTTATGATTTTTACTTGAAAATGTCAACTAATGAAAGCTGTCTACGCGAAATAATTTAATCACTGAGATAGATAAAAGACATCATATATAAGCAATTACATTTATACTAAATAAATAATATTAGAAATATAAAGATTACGCATTGTAATAAATGATCAGATATATTTATCAGTTATTTAAAGAAGCTGGAGTGTTTCGTTATTTTTTTAGAATAAGTAGAGTTCCAAATCTAAGAACTCCGATAGAAGTAAGTTTAGCGTCCAATGGGGACACATTTCTCTGTATCGCATCATTTTTTATGACTTCCAATGAGCGTGAAGAAAAAACGATTTTTTTCTCAACATCTAAGAAATGCGATAGTGAACAAAGAAACGAAAATAAAGGTTTATGATCTAAAATAAATTTATTTGGCTCAGATTTCCCGATATTGAGTGTTTTAAAGAAACCTAATTTTTTTCACTGTGTTTGAAACACGCACAACTGTTTTTTTTTTGTTTGTTTTTTTTACGTATTAACGTTCATGCTACTAATACAACAGCTATGTATTCGTACTAAAAAAAGTTTGTTATTGTTTTTAGCAAATCTGTTTGTGTATATCGCATAAATTGTTATTACAACTTACGCGAATAGTAAAAGTATTGATTCTTTAAGGGGGAACAGGACCTTTGAGTTTGTCGAGACAATCAAAAACATCGCCCGTTACCAAGTACCTATATGCAATATGCAATTAATATCTTTTTTCCCTTCCTGATTAAAATATATATCCTTAACTACTTTATTCAGAAAAATAAATGTTATATGTGCAAAAATAATATTTAAATTTTAAATTTAAAAATTCATCTCACTAATGCGTAATTGGGTGCTATGCGCATGATAAAACTCTAAATTATGCATATAGAAAACTATTTTTGAACACAATAGTATCATAACATACCTACTTCTAACTTGAAACCAAAATGTACGCTAAAAGTTTTGTTTACAATTTAATTTTATCACAAAATATAAAAAAGTTCAAAAATCTAAATTTTTTTTCAAGTTTTTCAAATGCAAAGAAATAAATAAACAAAAAAGGTGATTTTTTTTGTTTTAGCCTGTAGACTATAAAGAAACGCATATTGGATTAATTTTATTTAAGCTGTAGCTTACATAGTTTAAAAGTAACAGTGTGCGCAAACTCCAAATTTACTAATCCGAGAAAACTCTTTTTAAAGTCTCAATATCTACGGACCTTCCATTATACTTAGCGTCTATAAATGATTATAACTCAAGAAATAATGATAGACTTTTGAATGCGGTTTTTTGCATATTGTTGAGAAATTTTAAAACATTCAGAATAAAGCCAAAACCGAAAACTGACTTTTTGAAAATTTAAAGGTCCTGTGCCCCCTTAAACTAATGACTGAAATCCATAAAGAAGTCGAATTTTATTTAGTGTAGTCTTTTAAAAAACAATATACGTATTTGCTCCAAATTCTTTAAAATTGCAATGTCTTTCAACGACGAAGAAAGATATTGTACAATTAATTCAATCATTCTGATAGAAGAAAATTACATACAAAAGTAATCTCATTCAGTCTAAACCAACGAATTCAAATACATTTCGCTTTATTTAAGGATGCTGTAAGATTTCGCAATTTTACCAGAATGAAAAGAATTTCAAATCTAAGAACTCCGATAAAAATAATTTCAGGGGTCCTATGGGATACATTTCTCTGGATCGAAATAATTTTTATGACATTTTACTGAGTCTGTAGTAGAAACTTTTTTTAATTATAAAAGAAATGCGATTTAGTGTAGAAACTCCATCAAACAAAGAAACGAGGAGAAAGCTTCAGGCTCTAAAATAATTATTTTTGACTGAGATTTTCCGGAATTGTTATTGCACATAAAAAAAAAAAAAAAAAACACTTTTATAATTGTTTGAAATGCTACGTTTTACATATTACTATGCATAGCACCAATGCATACCTTTGTTAAATATATATATATATATTATTTTATAAATTATATTTTATTAATAATTTTATTAATAATTTATATTTGAATATAATTTTACAGGTAAATGGTGAAATTTCCACATACAGATTTTTCAAAAGACGTGATTTTCTAGTAAGTACTGAAAATAATTTGAATGATGAATTAGATTAATATTCGTAGGATTGCTTGATAATAATGGTTTTAAAGTGCAACATATTAATAAATTAATCGTGGATATTACTAATAATAAGAAACCTGAACATAAATTTGATTCGCAAAAATACAAACTTTATTCAATTTAATATTATCCAAGATTTTTCTAGAAATTAAAATACAGTCTTAAGCGGTTCAATATCTGCTTAGTAGCCAAACCATCTCCAAAATTGAATAATATTATTTTCATTAAAATTGATCCAATTAATTTTGAGAATTATTCATATGTATACGAAATATCATTAATTAGAGCAGACGATCAAAGAACTACTATATTTGAATTAATAGCAGGAAATTTAAATACAGAAAAAGGAGCATGTAGGTTGTAGGTAATATTAATTATTAAAAAAAAACAGCCTTGACAAGATTACATCAAGAAGAAATTAACAATGTAAATTTCAAGGAAAGTAGGATTTTTTTCCCAACCAATATTATCCATCCATTATAAGAAAAATAATGGAGATTCTAACACGTAAAAATAACATGTGTAACGATACAGTATCATTCAACTTACCAAAACTGTGGCTGCTCGAAGTACTCAGTGGTTTCGAAAATAGAAATAAACATCCAAGTAAAAAAAAAAAAAAAAAAAAAAGTAACTGCGTTACATGAAAAACTGAATGATGACGTTTCAGTTCATTGTATCATACACCGTGCAATTTCTGAATATCATTATTTATTTGTTTTGAAATTACTCGGGAAGAGTTGAGACATGTCAGCAGCAAAAAGAAAAACTATTTTATTGTTTTTAAAGTTTTAATCTTAGACCTTTTTTTAAAAATTAGAAATAATATATTATTACAATTTGTTAAATTGTTATATAAAAGAAAGGTGTTTAAGTAATTTCAATGAGAACCTTAAAAAGAGAATATTCACATGTGCAGTTCACGCATATTTTTTAATGTTTTTTTATTATATTATTTTGTTTGAATTGTAATACTATTTTAATATTTTTTAAAACGTGAATATATATGTGTCTGCGCGTGTGCGGCTATGCATGTATTTGTATTACGTACCTTCCTATTTCCATGCTACTTTAATGAAAGTTTTGTAAGTATAAAAGATAACTTGTACTGTACATATCAGGTAGAGAAATATGGAATTAAAGATTTTTTTAAATATTTTATCAAAGATCCAATATTTTAATTGCCATCCATTCTTTATACATATACATGATTTAATTCTTGAGCATTTTATTTTGATATGATGTCTAAAACATAAATACTGATTTATCTACAAATAAGAATCGAAGATATTTATACTAGGATGTTTTTAGCATTGTTTATATAGGTTACCGTCTTTACAAATAAGTAATACAATAAAATTTGTAAACACTTTACTAGTTTGAGTTATATTTTGAATAAAAATAACATATATTTTATTGTTCATTATTAATTTTTAATAAAAGCTCAAATGTAGCATACGTAAGATATATTACATTAACAATATTATCTTCATATCTAATACATTAGGATTGTCAGTGTATTAAATATTTATTAAAAAAATGAATGTATAACTTTATCTCATAATCTATTGTTAGAATATTAGGAAATATGGATTGTTTCCAACAAACGAGTTTCAATTCAATAATATATGCGTAAAAATTTTGGGATGCTTCGTTTTCTGTTATAATTATTTTATGAATTATAATATAGTATATTATTTAATCTACTAAAACAAAATTTAAATTTAAAACAATAAATCAGGTCTAAGACATTTTTATGCTAAATAAATTTATGCATCAAGGTCTTAATTTATATTCTTAATGTTAAATAGGATTCAGAACAGCATAGCTAATACATTCCTTTATTAAAAATTGTTCATTATGTTCGTTTGAATCGTACAAAATATTTGAATAATTTTAGATTTCATATGTTAAACTTTAAATTATCATAATGTAAATTATGTAATTTTCTTAATTTCATGAACTAACTCGCTGATTTACAAATTACATAACATTCTTAAATATTAAACTAGAGTGAAGATAGCGCTACATTTAACAAAATTACTAAAATTGTATTTAATATAAGGATCATAAGAATGGTTAAAATTATCAATGGCGAATTAATAATTGATATATATTACAATTTTATTCTAACTTTGCTGAAAATTGTTAGTGCAGCTTCAAACCTAATTGCGTTTCAGCATTTGGCTCTTATAAAACTTTACGTGGACACAACTGTTTTATTGTAACAACAACGTAGCAAACATAATAAGCATTTTTTAAATAAAAAGATATATTTGCTCTGCTGTTCTGAATACTTTTAAATACTTAAAAATATAAATGAATTACCTAAGAAACAATTTAGTCAGCATGAAAATGTCTTAGAATTGACTGGTTATGAAAATAACATGAATAAAATCCCGGGTGTCCTAAAAAGGACGGACTGATTTTAAAATTCAATAACTTGCAAACGGTGACAGATATTTAAAAAATTCTTGCAGGAGGGTTATGCATAAGGTTATAAACAATAGATGGCACTATAAGCAATAGGCGCCAAATACAGGCTCGATTTTTTTTACGTTTCTCCTCTTCCATGAAGAAAAAGGAGGTTAAAATGCATTGAGTGGGTCCCGAAGTACCAGAAATCGAGCCTGAATAAACGTCAATTGATCGCAGCGCCATCTATTGTTTTTAATTCGAACTAAAATCGAAAATCACTGTAAAAAAGCTTTTGACCTTATGCATAACCCTCCTGCAAGAATGTTTTAAATATATGTCACCGTTTGCAAGTTTTTGAATTTTAAAATCAGTCAGTCCTTTTTAGGACACCCGGTATCTTTTAACAGGTGCTAATAAAAAGAGTGAAATATACTTGTTTGAATGCATAATAATGTGTTTGAATGCTCTTTATGCATAACGAATAAATATATATATATATTTAAGTGCAGATTTTTAAGTGCTGTTACAATAAAAAGTGTTACTTACTAAAAATTCTTTAAGAGCTGAAATCTAATAGAGAAAATAAAGGCAAAGCCTCACTTACATCTTTGCAGCCCAATTATAATGAAATTCTAATATATGTCAGTTATTAATACACGATAAATAATTTTTAACATTATTACCATCCCCACAATAAATACAATTTTTATAATTTTATTAAATGTAAATATTATATCATAATTTATTTTAATTGTAATTATTAAAGACATTTGTAATAGAGAAGTAAACGCAAAGCCTCACTTACACCTTTGGAGCCGAATTATAACGAAATTCTAATATGTGACAATTATTAATTCACGATAAATAATTTTTACCATTATTATTCCCCAATAAATACAATTTTAATAATTTAAATTTAAAAACGATATATTTCATTCGTAATATTAATCGGTTTATTGCTAAAAATTAAACTTTAAAAATATAAAATTTTATATTGAATTTTGGAACACAAATTTTTTAATACCAGTAAATTCTGTAAAAAAAAGTGTTCGCTACATACATAAACGAAGCTCAGTGTGTGTAAAAATGCGTGTAAAAATATTCCATATTTAACTCTACCGGCAACGACATTCGCATTATTCGCAATATTCTCGCTATTTAAAAAATATATTGGCGATAACGTGAATGGCAAAATGGAATGAAAATTATTTCATTATCAGAAAATGTTTCGAATTTTCAGATTATCGAACAACGAATTAAAGTCTCTCTATTGTGTCAGGATTCTTAAAATGGGAAAATTTGAAATAAAAAGACGATTTTCAACATTTAATATCTTAAACTGCATCTGATGTAAAGACACAATTTTAATTGGGAAGAAAGATATAAGTACGTTTTTTATTTCAAATATTAAAAAAATTGCAAGATGCAGAATTAGAATTTACAGGAGACTCCAAACTGTCAGACACTTGACGAGAAAAAAATGTGCATAACAGATTACGCAATTAACAGATTACAAAATGAATTTTGCAACTAGAATGAAAATTTTGGTGCCTACTTATACTTTAGATTATAATGATTACTCTGAATCTAAATATATTTGTATTTAAAGCATTTTTTATATTTTTCATACAAAGTTAAACTAATGCAAAATTTAGAAAATTTCAACCATATAATCACCTGATTTTTTTCTTCTTTTTTTAAAAAAAAAAAAAGCAATAAAAAGAAATTTTAGGTTCTTATGCAGACTAACATGAAACATATGTTTTGAAAATTTCATGAAAAAATATTCAGAAATTTTCCAGATATCGTTCGCGTTATACCCAAAAATGACATTTGGAGAAAAATGACTTCAATTTTCCGGAAACGCCACTTCAGCTATTGAGCGGGTGTAATTCTAAAAGTCATATCTTCTGTTCTAATGGGAATTTTAAAGAATCAATTATTACAAAATGTTCAAAAGAGATACGAGTTTAATATAAGGTACTTGTACCGAATATGGACAGTGCTTTCAATATGGACACCCCTAATATCTTTAATAGTAACAATTTTGATCGAGTGATTTCGCTATATATCCGTGAATAAAAGCAGTTGAAAAAATAATTAAGCCTGGAAAGTACAAAAAAGCGCGCTGTTCGCCATTTGGAAGGAAACTTGTTGTTTCGTGGTCTGCTGATCGTAATTACAGGCAAGTTTAAATTCTTATTAGATATGCTAAAATTACTTTAAATCTTGAAAAGTGGAGTGTTTTAGAAAGCTGATAAAACATATTTTAGATTGCTATTGCATATATTACTTAAAAATGTTTTCTTTGTTTATTTATTACAAGATTTAGTAAAACTATGCCCGATTCCCAATATGGACACCTTATGTCCACATTAGAAATACAGCAAGTGAATCTTCAGATTCACCTGCTGTATCCTCCAATCCTCCAAGACACATCCTCCAAGAAAAAAATCCTCCAAAAAGTTCTTGTAGAAAAATCAAAAGAAGCCTCTCCCCTCAGTAGGGAATCTGTTGTCGAAATCACAGGTACCAGCGGTATGACTTCCTCAACAAAGGAGAGCTGGTACTGCTTCTTATGCAGTATTGATGCTGTTGCAGACATACGGCTATGCATCACATGCGGCAGATATGTCCATGCGGACTGTGATGGGACTTATCACCCATGATGAAGAAGTTTTTATTTGTCCATCCTGTGAGGACGGTGTAATAACAGAGGTAAATTCTGCAGACAGATGCAATAAAGCTAAGCAAAACCAACTATATTATTTCATAATATTTTATAGCAACTGGGGTGCTTTGCATGAGTCTTCAAAGAGCAAACTTTCGTTTCTTTTATTTCTTAAACTTTTATTTCGTTTGTTGAACAACAAGTATTCATACATTTTTTTTTTAAGGACAACTTAGTTAGTTTACGTCCCATTGTAGACACGGACTGTGAAATACCTCAAATTTTCAGGTATGAGGAAAAATCAAACTGACTGACTCCTATATATATATAAAATAAAACATTTCAAGGTTTTATAAATAGAAAAACTGAATTCGCAGTATTCTATATGCTTGAAAATTCGGAAATGCGATACTAATAAGTTTTGAACAAAAAATCAAACACTTATAAAGAGTATAAATTTTTGAGGTGAAATTAAGCGATGCAAAAGTGAATATATTTTTCTCATTTATGTCAAATATAATGATTTCAAAAGTTTTTCCAAAACAGCAACTCTGCGCCTTTTTTCAAGGAGATTTGGCAAAATTTAAATTATTCATAACGTCATGGCACTTATGCATTTTCAGAAAATTTTATCTGTCTTGCACCAATGTGTGTTCACTTGAGCCAGGCATAAACGAAGTATCTTTAGACTCTATGTAAATAAAAGAAACAAACTCCGGCTGCGAAAACGTGTGAGTTTTGTCAAAACCTCAAAACTGTAAGGAAAAAAAAAATATCACGCTGACATCAAAATCCTCTTTATCTGAAACATTTACCTGTATAACACATTCATATATTTTGTGAATAAATAGATAAATGCCCTAGGTATGTCTGTGTTCATATATTCGTGACCCTCTGTACATATATTCGTGAGGAGTCGTGATTTAAATTAAAACAATAGATGAAATATGTTATGATTGGATGTAGCCTATTGATAAAATTCGACTTAACCCGGGAGAACTCGCTAGTGAGTATGCCCAATTGCTTTTCTTTTACTTTACATTCATATAATATCAACTTTTTTTGGTTGGCTTAGTACTTTTATTTACAAAATAGGTAAAATAATTGTAAAACATTTTGAAATTTTAATTAAAATTAAAAATGATTTAAATAAGAGTCTTAAAAAAGTACGACTGTGAGAGAAAATCTCATACAGCGAGTTCTCCCGGGTTAAGATTGTATTCTGCTAATCCAACAATGAAAGATCAACAGTTTGGTAGATTATTCGTCTATTTTTTGGATCAATTTTATACTTTTAATCAGGTTAATGTCTGTCCGTTTTGTACTGAAAAAAATTCAAGATAATGGGTTTAGAAGTAAAACAATTTGTAAGATGGAAATATACAAATTTATTCTTTTATTTCACTGTTTCGCCAAACTGAATCACAACAAATCTTTTGATACATATTTGATCGTATTAAAGATGGCCCCACCAGTGACCGAGAAGTTCTGCTATAAGAGAAGCTGGTAGACGGGAGGTGCTGGGTTCGAACCCAATCGCGCCCGTCTGCCAAATCGTTCAGAGTTTTCCTAGGTTTTCTTCGAACCTTTGATTTCCTTGCGTAAATACAGGTTAGGTTCCTTTAAAAAGACTCCCACGGAGGGCAACCCCCCCCACTTAGGACCCATATCCCTTGTGTTGATAATTGCCCGCCATAAACACAACAAACCAACCATATTAAAGATGTCGAATTTACAGTTGAAATTTTTGAAATATTAACGCCGCGTATTATACAAACAACTATGTGAAATAACAGATTTTTTTTTCAATAATTGTCTTTGTTAGAAATAAAGATATAAAAGAATTTAATTATTAAGAGAAGGAAGAACTGTATTGGTCAGTTGCTTACATTTCTGCTATTTTAAATTATTCAAAAGCAATATCTGTAAATTCATAGTTGTCCTGTGTACGTGAGTGATTTTTAATTTTATAAAATAGATCTAATGTTATGGTTGCATTTTAATCCGCATTGCTCTCGATTATAAACTAATACGCGTTTTTTTAGATATATACCCTCCGATAAGTATTGTTTACTGGACAGTGGGAAGCAGTAACGATTTATTATTCATTATATTTTTTTTCTCTATTATACTGATTGGTAAAGGTATCATACGAATTGAATTTTCCCAACTGAGATTTTAAAAAAATGTCCAATCCTGGACACGAACCGAGAACCTTTACTTAAATTGCCAATTCTCTACCATTTGAGCTACCTGAATAGGCAACCGAAGGGCATATTTCGCCCAGATAACCTTATTGCGAATGCCATCTTGTCTGCTATGTAGACATATCAACAGAATATACCTCAGTTATTTGGATTTGTCGCTGGTTATTTGGAGTTTCATCATACTGATTAATCAGTTTGATGGACTTCCTGAGTTTTCGTATAACCGCAATTAACGTAGCATTTAAATACATTTCTTATCAATTAAAGTACAAGCAATAAAAATATTAATTATTATTATTTGTTATTATTATTATTTTTTTTTTTTTGTAATAATACACATTTCTGTAAATAAGGTTACGAATGATATTACAAAAATATAAAGTATCAAAAATAAATTTTTATGTAAAATGGGGCATCTACGTGTTCGTATTTTTATATAATCAATAGTTATTTTTATTAGTGTGACGCCATGACTACACCATAATTAAATGAAAATATGTTCTGTTACTTGTTCGAACGTCGAAAGGCATTACACATTGCAGTAACGTAACCGCAACGTTTATTCTTATTTAACCTTTTTAGTCATTATTTAAACATATATATAGCTTTAAAACGGAACTCTTTAGCTGCTTAAATCAGAATTTTTTATCAAAAATATTCTTTAAGCTATATATTTGCTTCAAATAATAATTAAATAGAATTAGCCTTAAAATACAAACTAACATATCTCCAATCCTACAGCTATCCAAATCTACAGCTTTTAAAATTGTGATGAAATAAAAAAATTAAATATTTAAGTGTCCCAAAGAAAAGTAAATTAAATCGTTGTTTAAACTTCTTGAAACGTTTATTTCTGCTTCAAGGCCAAAAAACGCCTTATATTTAGGAAGTCTAGAAAAGAAGCTTGTTTCTCATGGGAAATATTTCGTTATATCGAATATATATTAGATGCTTCCCACAGGACATAGTGAAAGTACATTAATTTTACCAAACATCTAGATACAATTGAGAGCAACGATGTCTGTAAAAATGTAAAAGAAAAACAAAAGTTGTAGTTTTGAAAGCGATTTTATTTTATTTTTATTTTTTCCCTATAGTAATAAATAGAAAACTGTAAAAACTAAAGACTAAATTTACAAAAAAACTGGGGTTTACCGTTTAATTTAATCCTACATTTTTATGTATTTATTTTTTTTCTCCCTAATAATTCATCCTATTTTACTACATTTATAGAGATAAATTAAGAAATATCTAGACGAAGATTAATTTTGATTAAGGAATATATGATTGGGTAGATATTTAAAACACCGAAACAGTTAACCCTCATGCAACCTCCAATAAATAAATTAAGTTCTTAGTAACCACTTTATTTATATAGTGCAAAATTAGTATTATAAGTATCCAGTAATTATCAGTATTATAATCGTGCGAAATTTACAAAAATATGCTACTAAATAAAGTTAAAGATCTATCTTAAAATGTCTGGTATCTAACCCTTAATATAGGAATAGAAAAAAACAATTCTAAAAGAGTAATTCATGCATTTAATGATCAAAGGAATATAATGTTCGATGTAAACATAATAGTTGTACTACTTTGCAGCGTTAATATTTGTAATGTATATGCTATCGTACAATCATTTTACTTAAAATGTAATTTCTTATATATCATTCTTTTCTTGATATCATAACACAGGGATTTAGTTCTCTGACTCATAGTAATAGAACTTGATTTTATTCATTTCAACCAACTGATGCATATGAATAATGTAAACATCTATTGGCTGCAAAAGTAGTAGAAATAGAAGATTTTAATATAAAAAATAACAATTTATCTGCCATCAAACTTTTTGACGTCACATCATAATTTATTGCACACACTTAAATCAACACAGAATGTATTACACACTTTTCGAATCAAACCGTTAGGCCAAAATATTTAAAAAGCACTCCACATTTTTCTAAACACCATAAATTTAAGAAAAAATGCTAATTACCACTAATCTGTGTATATCTATGATAGACAGGGATTTGAGCTATCTTTAACACATTTGAATATTTGCACAAAGAGTAGCTATTATGCGATCTAATTGCATATGAAACATGTGATAACCTTAAGTCCCCATAAATATTCCGCATTTATAAATACATGTAGAGCCTTTTCTTCTCAATTTTAAATATCTCGGTATACTCTGAAGTTAAATGTTGACATGTTATGTTTGTAATGCTTCGAATATAACTTTGTAAATAGCACTTCATGGATCGTACGGGTCCTTGAATTTCCAGAGTAAGAAATTCTTCGGTACCAGTATTTTTTTTTTATAGAAAATCTCTCCTTAAATAAGGCGGAATTTCACGCGTTAAAACTAGATTTCTATTTCTATAAAAAAATACTGATATTTGGCTTTGAAAATAACGGTACCCGTACGAACCCTTTAATAGAACTTTATAACAATAAAATAATAAAAATATGCACATGTTAATAATATAAATAAATATAGGTATATATGTTTATATACACATTTATGCTTATATACATGTTTGCATATATACATACACACATGCTCTTGTCTTAGACATCGCTCGCTTTTTCGAGAACGCTTTGGTATTGTACTTTTACAGTGAATTTCAAGAATGCCTTATTTCGATTTAAGAGTTTGAATAAGGTTCATAGATGGCCTTTAACGTTTGAAATTTGAAATTTCTAAGGTTAAGGGGGTCTTGTGATGTTGTTACGAACTTTTGAGATACGTCTACTGGAAAAATAACCATGGGAAAAATTATTACAAATTACAGCACTTTATTTAAAGCAATATAAAGGATAGGTTTCAGGTAAGCCGTCAGTTTTAACTAACGATGACAAAAATCCTTAAAACACTAAAAACACTCAAAGGGAGAATACTTTTCCAGACAAACGTATTAAATTCATTCAAACGTACTAAATACTATCTCAAACCAAAATGACTAATCTTATCGTGAACCTAAAAAATGATCATTTTAGATAGTTATAAAATCTCACAAGAAATTCTATAATAGTACTATAAAACGTCATTGCAATTAAGGCAATATCACTGTAAAAGGAAACACGTTGGATTCCAACATTCCTTTATTCGAAAATATAGTGTCTAAAACCTTAGGACACTAGCAACCTTAGAATCAAATCTAAACTCATTCGATTTAATTTAAGTTGGTAAATGTCATGGATAAGATGGATGATTCACTTACAAGGAGAGGGCCAACCTTGTTAATCACAGATTTTGATTATTTTAATATATGTTGTAGGGTAGAGACCCCTTAGTCTCAAGTTCAACGGATTTTATACAACGCTCGTTAGTTCTTGAGAAACCGGGGGGAGGGCGGTCTAATATTAGTACACAACTTAAGTACGTACTTTGTAACGAAAAGGACAGGTTGGGCGTAGCTCAGTTGATACGGCGTTTGTTGGCTGATCCGCGGGCCCGGGTTCGATACCCCGAACTACAATTTTTGTCTTTCTCCTTTCTTGTTTTATAAATGTACTTGTAATTATAATTTAATAATTTCAATTAAAAAATTTAATATCGTGCATTAATTATAATGTTAACAAATTTAAATTAAAATTTATCGTTTTTTATTTTGAACTATTATTTCTCATCCTTTAAAGACATTTAAAAAGAAATTGGATCTATTATTGAAAAACAAAAATTCCAAAATTGTTAGAATCCTGTTGTGGTGCCATCTAGTTATGATATAAAAAAAGCATATTCGAATAAAATAAAAATAAAAGCAGAAAGAACATAAAGGGGAAAACGAAATATTTGAAAGCGCAAGCATACGTATTACAAATTTAAAAATCTTTAATATGCAAAAAATCCGTTGTAATTTAATCCCGATGCTAATTTTTAATATAATTATGTTTGTTACTTTAAAAACAGAGTAATAGTATCATCGTATTAATTTCCCTTGTTAAAACTATGAATAAATGATATTTCTTTAAAAACACGAATTGACACAATTGTTCAATATCATTGCATCCATACAGAATATATACATTTTAAAAGTGATTTTTAAAAAATTATCAGTTTTATGATTTTTTATACAACTATTTAGTTAAAAGTAAAAAAAAAAAAAAAAAAAAAAAAAAAAAAAAAAGGTTAAAATTATGATTGAAATGCAATATTATAAATTTTAATTGACAATGTCATTATTAAGTTATAATTACAAGTATATTTATAAAACAAATATAAGAAAAACAAATTTAGAGCTTTCGGGCATCGAACCCGAGCCCGCCGATCAGCCTGCAAACGCCGTACCAACTGAGCTACGCTCAACCTATCCTTGCTGTTACAAAGTAAGTATTTAAATCGTATACTAATATTAGACCCCCCGGTTTTTCAAGAACTAACGAGCGTTGTATAAAATCCGTTGAACCTGAGACTAAGGGGTCTATACTCTACAACGTATATTAAAATAATCAAAATCTGTTATTAACAAGGTTGGCTCTCTCCTTGTTAGATGCACTTAGCTTCTTTCAGATGGTTTTACTTTAGAAAAAAAGACTTCAAGTGAGCATCGGAACTACGATATTTCGAAAACATATTCGAGATGAACTATCGAATGAATAGTCTTACAGTAACGACATAAACCCATATTGACTATTTGTATGTATTTGTAGACATCTTAGAGAATTATTCCACTAAATATTCAATCTCATTTGTTCGCTGTCATTTGAACTGTTGTAAACAAATATTGCGATCCCCAACCATAATTTAAAGTCCCCTTTATTATTAGTTAAGCCTTGCTGCTGATAAATAAATAAATATTCTTCTATGATTTTTTTTAAGTTTTATATTTGAAACGTTTTGATATGTATTTGCGTTTTAAATTTTTCAAAAGTATGTCACGGATGGTAAATATCGAAAAAGATTTTTTAAATTATTTAACATGTTCTAGGTTGATTTCTTTAGAAACCGGTCTATTACAATAACTTTTTTTTACATAAACTCTGCCCCCTAAAAGCTGCGCTCGCCAACCTTCGTTCAGACACAGCAAATTCTAAAATCACGCTAATTTGATCGGCTTTAAAAATTTTTTGGAAGAATGAATTATAATTAAAAAACATGGCTATCTCTCTGTTAACGGGTTGTTTTCGTCTTTGATTAAATCAGGTCAGTGAAACATGGGAAAATAAGGTAATATAAAATGATTTAATATAACAGAGTCTTTGTCTCCGGGTACTTTTGAACAATGCTATAAGAAATTTTTTTAAATAAGACATTTTAAATGTATCATTTTAAATCTGTTGCAATTTTCAATTAAGTTTTCTTTCTCTTTTTATTATTCACGTGAAAATACTTTTGTTGTTAGAAATGAAATATTATATGCGCTGTCATAGAATTCTCAACACAAGAGCAATGTAACTCTTGTAGGCACATCAATAACATCTGCATTAATTCATTGGTTCAAAATATCTCAATTTGTTGATTTTCTGTAAGAAAGTAAATCCTGTTGGATTACAGTGGAAGT
Source organism: Maratus speciosus (assembly GCA_963932465.1). Lineage (NCBI taxonomy): Eukaryota > Metazoa > Arthropoda > Arachnida > Araneae > Salticidae > Maratus > Maratus speciosus. The sequence continues at coordinate 349,224,295 of OZ010788.1, read as the reverse complement.
CTATGGAGATTTGGAGAATTATTAGATATATCGCCAATTTGGCGACAAACATGGCGGTATTTGGTGACAGAACAGCGTCTCCCCTATGGTAACCTTCCTTATCGGTATGAAGTTGCATTAAATGCTACTCAATAAGCAATGAGATGCGTTTCATTTGGGCGTTGCCATTAAACAATTAACAAATAATCGCGATTTCTGTGCGATGTACGATAGCGTAATGTATATAGATATATATAGATTAGTTTTAAAAGATTATCTCAAAATATAAAATAAATGTCTCGCTCAAGTACATTTTTAAATTTAAACTGTTTGGCAATATTATGGTTTCGCAATTTTAAATGTGACGTAATTTCCTCATTTACGTCTTTTAACGCATATTAATGAATTTATTATTTTACAATTTTCTTTCTCCTTTAAAATTCACATGTAAATATACCTTTATGACGTAATTATCAATATTTTCCTGCTTTTAAGATGTAATAATTTAATATCTCATTTGAAAGTTTTTTTCTGTTTATAATAGTCACGTGGATATAAAATTTTAATTTTAATTAAATATTATTCGTTGCGCTGTTTTCAAATTTAGCAACACTTTAAAATAATATCCTTTTCGAAAAGTTGTAAAAAATATCTCTCGAAATTCTGAAAATTTGAATTTACAAATACAAATAATGATAATACAAATAAATCCTCAAAAATGAGAGTCAAATTAAAAACAATAAATGCAGTCTGCTCATCGGGAACTTCTAATGTATAAAATGATCTAAAAAGATTAAATTACTATGCATAGTTTTTGCTCCTACATAACTTTTTTAATGGAACGATTTTGACCTGTTTTAACATTAAATATCTGTTAAAATAATTCTTCTATTTAAAAACTGTCTGCATCAGCGTGTTTATAAAACATTTTTCTATAATACCACCGATTTTCATATTTTTGTATGCAATGTTTTTCATAATATTAACCCTCTCGCTGCGTATCCCGAGATTTCCTCGGACAACGTAAGATTAGCAGAAGTTGCGCACCCTGAGATTTCTAATATCTTGAACTCTTTTACAAAAAATGTTTAGACATTTAAACTCTAAAATATATATAGATTTGATATATGTAATTAAAAAAAAATTGCTCAATTTTTTAACCTATTTTGATTTAAAAAAATAATTCCACAGCTAGTGGGTTAACGAAGAAAGACCTCCGGTCACAAAAAATTCAAAACCGGCGGCGGTAACAGCATTAGTTACGTTTTTTTAGAATAGAGAGATATACATGCGCATATATATAATGCAAATCTTGTCATGTGGATAATGTCCGAAATACTGAATCAATTTGAATCTGATAGTGTGTTGATTTTACTAATATTTTGAATAAGTTCCTTAACGAAATATACAGTTCTTATATTTAGTTCATAAAGACACAAAAAAGCAAAAATACATTAAAATATTTTTCACTACGATGACGAACATTCGAAATGCTAAACCAATTCGATTATATTTAAAACAGTGTAGTGATCATACACGTATTTTTAACGAGTTCATTAATCTGATATACAGATCACATATTTTGTTACGGGGGCACACCAAAATTTAAACATACGCCCGATAACGCCCGAAATATTGAATCCCTTTAAATCTAATTGGAGAAGCGCATTGATCTTTCAAGAATTTTAGAAGCTAATGGAGTACGTAGGGTAGACCGGGGCTAGGTGGCTGTAGGAACATGTTGGCCCAGTCGCGATATTTTTTTAACTTTGCGTTAGATGACATTGTCAGTTCAGCCAAGTATGTGTTGCTAAGCTTTCCTCCTCCAACATCAGCACCATTGAAATTTGAGCGCCCGTTAAAAATTTTCAAAATTTTGCAAAGGTGAGTAAATTTCCTCTCTTATAAATAATTGTTTTTTATTTGTTTATAGATTTCTTTATATATTTGTTTATAGATTTTGATGAATGATATTTCAGAAAAATAATTGATCGTAGTTATTGTAGAGCATGTTTTTTTATTAAAATACTTTCAGAATAATTCCTCACAGTCATGAAAAACAAAAATGGCGATACGGGGTTAGTTGGCCCATTTGGCACGGGGCATGTTGGTCCGCCGGGTCAACATGCCCACAGGAATTTCGCTCTGGAGCATTGGAATTTTGATAGTTTTAATGAATTATTTTAATAAAAAAATTATTATTATTTTAATTTATTTAATATTAATCAATAGTAAGTAATTTTATAATTGAATTCCTGGTTATTCCAGTCTATCTTTTAAAAAAATGAAGTTATAATGTTGTTTATCTTCTCCCCAAATTAAATCAGCTGCGCTTGTTATACAAAAACATTTATAACATTCATAATTATAGAAAAATCCTCTGTTGGCTTGGCCTACAGGCGCAGGTAGATTTCGCAGTTAAGTACTAATTTCACCTAGAATTTAACGGATTAGGGAAATTTTTAGGGTGATTTTTTTTCTTATACAACCTCCCCCCCCCCCCTCCCAATACACTTTTTTGTTTTTTATTTCTTTTTGCTGTAAGAGTTACTCATTAGGGTGGTGCGAAAAAAGTCAAGTTGGTATTTCCGAGTCGCTATAGTGCGGAAAAGTTGCGATTGGTAAATACAAGAAAGACAAAAAAAAAATTCTTCAAATCGGACTTTATCTTCCGATCCCGCAAACCGCCTAAAAATTCCAAAAAATTGAAAATTTCCGATTTTTTCAGAATTTTTCTTTTTTTTACGTTTATATATTTTTTTTTATCGCTATAGGAAAAAATATTTGCAGTTTGTACTGTTTAATAATAATAATAATAATAATTGTGTTTAGAGAATATCTTCCGATCGCGCAAGCTCAATAAAAATCGGCAAAAATTCAATTTTGAATGATTTTCATGCATTAAGAATATAATTAACTGAGGTCAGTTTGCAGTCTCAGGTTAAGATTTAAATGTTAATTGATACTATTGAGCATATTAACTTATTTTTAAACAACCTAGAACTTACCACGAAGAGTTCGTTTCAGGTCTGAAAAGTTTAATAGTGCACCCAACTGCCGTTAGCCACGTTGGAAAACAGCGCTGAAGTCGGCGTACGCGCTCCCACCTAGTCTCACCTAACTCCATAAAATTTACAGAAAAGTCAACTGGATTCAGATGAACTACATGGCATATACTATTTTGACGGAAGAAAGGACGATACCCCAGTTAAAGAAAGTATTGCATCTAAACAGGTTCGTCGAACTATTAAAGAGGAACACTTTCCTGTCATAAAAGAACGTGACTCAGTTTATTTAGGCCATGTGCCTCCAAACTCCGGGCCTGCTACATTGTAGCTTTCATAGGACATTGTAGCTTTCATAGTATCATGTCTTATTGAACAAGGGGTTCCACTAGAATACTTAGATTTGGTAGGCTGTGATGGTACAAATACCAATACTGGATAGAAAGGTGGTACTATCAAAAAGCTTGAAGTTTATCTCTGACAACCACTGCAGTGGGTTGTTTGTTTATTCCATTTTGTTGAATTACCTTCCCACCATCTTTTTCAACATTTGAATGTTGAAACTACTGGCCCAAGATCATTTAGTACACCATTTGGACACAATATCATTGTTGTGTAAAGCTCTCGGTGATAAATTTTCAATTGACTGATTGTGAAATTCCAGAAGTGGACAGGCAACTGTTGAGCAAGGACCAAAGATATCTTCTTGGCGTAAGTCAAGCAATTAACAGTTACAACTTTCCAAATGACTTATTAAAGTGTGACTCCGGTCCAATTTCACATGCCAGATTGCTCACTTGTGCAAATAGAGCCCATCGACTTTACGCGAGCGTGGAAAACCCATCGGATGCCTTAAAGCCATATTGACATTTATTTTAAAATCTTACTTGCCAGTTTGTTTTGAAATAAAATGCTGTAAGTACATTACAGACGGGCCTATTCATCTGTACAGAGCAATTGAAACATCTCGATACTTTCGTGACAACCTGAAGAAAGTGTGGTCTTTAAAACTGAACGAAACTCGTTCTTTGCTCACCCGGAAAACCTACTGATGGGAATGGTCTTTTATAAAAGGAGGCACATAAGAGAGCTAGGGCTGTTAAAAGCCAGGCAGAATGTTTCAAAGGGTAAAGGCATCTGAATCTTTATCACTCCTACAATCCAAAATTAATTAATTCTAATGTAGCAAAATTAACATTTCCACCGCTTTTTCGGAGATTAACCCATGAAGAAATACATTTCTTCGTTCAATCAGGTCATATCTCAGTCTAGTATGATAAAAAGTTTTTCAACCACACGTAAGATGTCCAGCGGTGCATTAAATCGGTAACGGAAGCATCATTTAAGGTATGTGGGCCCCAATCAAGAGAGCATCAGGGCCACACTGAAATCAATGTCCATAATACCAGACATTACCACCAAATCGCAGTACAAAGTTGCGTCTAAAATTCAGACTTAAACAGATGACATAACAAATTGTATATCTTATACTGTCACGACACTAGTTTTTTAATACAGTGTTTTGGTTCTATTATAACAAATTATGTATTTAAGTAATGTAAATAGCAAACACCCTCATTGGTTGGATGGAGGATAAGGTGTGGTTTGAACTCGAAGTGCAGCTACCTTCCTGTGGTGAGTTCTGGTTTGTTTAAACATTATCAAATATCTAAACAAGCAAAGAGTTGTACATTGTACAATTTATATGCAAATGTTAATATTGGAACGTAAACTGATCTCAGGTGATTACTTTCTTTATTCATCAAAATCACTGAAAATTGAATTTTTGCCGATTTTTATTGAGCTTGCGTGATCGGAAGCTATTCTTTAAACGCGACTGTTTATTATTATTATTATTAAACATTACAATCTGCAAATATTTTTCACTATAGCGATAAAAAATATATATATGTAAAAAAAGAAAAAAATTCTGGAAAAATCGGAAATTTTCAATTTTTTAAAATTTTTAGGCGGTTTGCGGGATCGGAAGATAAAGTCCTATTTAAATATTTTTTTTGTTGTTTTTCTTGTATTTACCAATCGCAACTTTTCCGCACTATAGCAATTCGGAAATATCAACTTGACTGTTTTCGCACCACCCTATTACTCAAATCAAAAACTTGCCAATACAAAAGTTTTAGGTAATATTAAGAGGATTTATGATAAATTTAAGTGGATTTCATATCTTGTGAACTGACGAAGTTATGATTTTGTTCCTTTCGAAAACACTGTTTTTTATGCAATCCTTGAAGCCATTTTTAATTATATCAAAAATCTGTCACGCATAATTTTTTGGCCCTTTTCCTAGAAGTTTTGAAAATTTTAAACTGATTGGATATGTTATCGTGTTCATAGAAAAGTAATGTAAATATATACATACATGTATATATATATGTGTGTGTGTGTGTGTGTGTGTGTGTGTGTGTGTGTGCACTCTCCTACCCTCCCTTTTGAGTACCTAAAGTGGTTTAAACACCAACGTAAGGAGTAACCAATTGCAATTCGAGTAACTTTTGCCGGTTACTCGAAGTGTTTAAGCATACCATGACGTTCCTGAGGCATTTTTCTATGCATTGCACCACTTTTTTCGAAGTTACTCAGAAAAGCGTTATTCCACAGTCACTCATACACACCGTGTGTTATGTAAAATCTAAAATCTGTATAACGCCATCTGGCGGTGTGTAAAAATGCAGCCTCAAACCCAGGAAGTTTCCTAACGATTACTCGGTAAAACGGCAATAGTCCAATAATGGCAACCCTTGTGTGTTTGGTTTCTTTGGTAATGCAGGTTTGCTATATAAGATTTTCCTCTCTATTTAGCGGTTACTCACTAAAGCGGCAATAATCCAAGAATGGCAATTCTTGTGTGTTTAGTTTCTTTAGTAATTCAGATTTGCTACGTAAGTTTTTCCTCTCCATTTCACTTCACTTTTTGATAAAAGAATATCTGTCTATATAGTTTTTTAAATATAACGAAAAAAATCAAATTAGAAATTCACGATTTTATTAAACGTAGCTTTCGAGCGTGAATTTCTCACGAAATAAAGATCTGAAATAACTTAAAATTTTCAGTGAATGAAAAAAAAAAAAACCTAATATTAATAGCGTTAATTTACAATATTTCAACTAAATTCATTTTAAACATCTCCTCCCGGCGTCAGTCGGAACAATAGGTTATTTCTTGTTTTTTATTCTTTTAAAGATATAATGTTTCAGATTTAATAAAAATTAAACAAATTGGTGTTGTTCCTCCTAAATTCATTATTTTGTTAAGAAAGTCACTTTCAAGCAAAATTTTAAGTTTCCTTACCGATTGCAATTAAATGCATATGAGATAGCAGCAGCAAATTTGTTAAGCAATTATTGAAATTACCGAATAAAAATACCAACTGGCTATAATATATTCCCTATTTCATACAAGGTCCGAACACAAATAATTCAATGAAACCCATAAAAATTTCTAAATGTCTCGTCTAGTAAAATAAACAATTTTTATTGATATCAAAGGATTTTCACATAATCTAATAAAGAGTTGGTGGATTGAAAATATAGTTCCTATAACCGTAAAGTTGTTCGAATTTTCAAATGACCATTATTTTCGAATTGAAATCCCCAAATTTCGTTCTAGTCTTTTTTTTTTTTTTTTTTTTTTTTTTTTTTTTTTTTTTTTTTTTTTTGGACGTTCTTGTGACAACGCAAGGTTATATGATGGTACTAAGCAACATATGATGATAGTAAGATACAATTGAAGAACTAAGTGGAAGAACATGTTAAGTAACAAAAATTACATTTAAAGAAATTTGAAAAAAGTTTTTGCTGTAAATTTTAATGATTTATATTCTGTTTGATACCATGTGTTTAAAATATTAACAGGTATGGTACTAAACTCTCTCAGAATAACTTATTCATATTTAATTCTCAAATACTTAAAATGATTAATATTATTGACATTATTAAATATTAAAATATTAAATATTAATGAATAATGTCTTAAATCCTCAAGATTAAATAGAATCTTAGTATTTTATCTTCACCATGTAATAGTATACCTCATAACGCTTTCATCCAAAAGATAATTTTTTTTTTAGAAAATGTAGCATAACATGTTCATCCACTTAGCTCTTCAACTATGATACAAATGAGGCTCGAACACAAACCATTCAATGAATAACAATAAAATTTTTTAGTATGTCAGTCACCAAAGTAAACAACTCCCGATGATTATAATGAAATCGTTAGAAATTTGCCATATATTTCTAAAAACTGAACATAAAGATTCTATGACCATAATGCTTGTCATTTAGATTTTCAAAAGGTCGTTATTTTCAAACAAATTTCCGATTTTTTTTAATTAATGAACGCACCCAATATAATTTAATTTTAAAAAACGAAAACAAATATTTTCTTTTCCGCCTGAGAAAATAAAACTTCTATAGTGTAATAATTCCTGGTAGAGCAGAGGGTCCAATATTTTGAGGGCCGATCTTCTGTCTATCCATAGAAATTGTTCAAAAGTAGTATGTTTAAGTAACTATTACTAATCTTCATGCCTTTTGTACATATACATAAATTTTAAACTATGTAGTATTCACTGTAGTATATGGGATATCACAGTGGCGTACATAGGATTTTATTTCGGGGGGGGGGGGGTGATTTAAATTTCCCTAATGTTCTAAATCTTACAAAACACGTTGAATTGTGTTGTAAACAGAAATCATTTTTGGCAATAGGGCCGTGGCCAGAGAAGGGAAAGGGTGGTTCTGTTCCGAATTAAAAAAAAAAAAAATACTCGCATGGCTTGAGGTTCCGTAAATTAGGACTTAAATATATCCCGATTTTTGACAAATGGTCCCCGAAAAAAATGTCAATTTCATTAATGTCTGATGACATTGAATTTTCGGAGAGAACGAGAAAATATAAAATAGGTGTGTCTTGCGGTTTATAAAGAGACTCAGACTTTTTATAAAAGATCTTTTTTATTTATTTATTATTATTTTTTTTTTTTTTTTGCTGCGATTTTTATGCCATCCAACGTAAAATTTCATTCTCTTTCATAATCTGTCTTTATTTCTCAATTTCGACAGTTGGAAGCGAAGATAATTAATTTTTTGGTAATTAATTCCAGAATTGCATTTTTCGCACGGCAGGCTACGTAACACGGAAAGCAAAAAAGATACACTTTTACACTAGGGCTTGATAATCGCAGTACAATTTTTTTAGCCTCCGGTACGGTATGCTATTTTTTTCTCCCAGCTTATTTTGTGTCCAAAAAATAACGATACCTTACAGATGCTAGCTGTAAAACAAAGCATTACGATTAAATATTCTTTAGTAATTTTTTAAACTTCTAAGCATCGCACATTTTCACTTTTTATACCGTCGTATTGGAAAAAAAAAGTTCTTTTAAATGCATTTTGTTTGAAAACTGTATCTCCATTTATTTTTGAAATATTAATTTTTTTGTAGTTTTTGGAGCCATTTGCTTAATATTGGCAACGGAAGTACTCCATTTCTGTAGAAAGTAAAGGAAAAATAGTTAGTTTAAAAGTAGTAATTATATATTTTTGTTGCCATTTTCTCGTAACAACGGAAAGAAAATGTAATTAAAATACGTGCTATTTTGAAAAAAATATAAACGAATGATTTCTCTTAAAACAATGGAGCTATTATATACTATATTTAAATGTAAGTATCTGCACTGTTAAAATTTTTGCAGCATTCTGGCAGGTCATTCGACCGTTTTTTGAAAAAACGGTATCATAACCATAATTTAACTATATTCTGACAATAAAATGGCCAATAATATGGCCAGAATAGTGTTAAAATTACGGTTGTGTAACCGTTTTCGGAAAAAACGGTCAAATGACCTGCCAGAATGCTGCAAATTTTTAACAGAGTGTGAATCATTAGATAGCCGGGTTTTTTTTTTTTTTTCGATTTTCTTGAATGACGGAATCTTTTTGCTGCATTTGTGCATTATTTTGCGATAGTGATGTGCTATGTATGCTTTACTGCAGATGTTTAAGTGTAGATCGTAAATGTGGAATTAAGCGGATGCGAATGACGTCATTTTACATAAAATAAAACGAGTGCTTTAAGTCTTAAAATTGAAGTATGTTTTGTACTGCAGTAGAGTCCAGCTTAACCGAATTATTTTCTTCTGATGGGCTGGTGGCTTCTATTATTATGAAACAGCCATTATAAATGAAGTGTTAGGTGAAGATGAAAGATCAGCCGCAAAAAAAAATTATGACCACCCCTCCCCCCATTAACATCCATTAACAGCTCATTTTAACCCCCATTCTGACCAGAAAATTATCATAATAATAGAAGCCGTCAGTCCATCGACAGAAGAAAATGAAGTAATGGAAATGTCGGAGGCGACACTAAATTCTGAAAAAGCAGAATTCCTGTTCTCTAGTTTAACTTTTGATTTTACAAATTTCGTTCTTTCGCATCTGAATGTTATTTTGTGCGCTGATTCATAAAATCTAAATTTAAAAAAAATCGGACCACAATTTTCCGATTTATGAAAAAATCAATTTTTAAACTTATAAAAGAGATGCTTTTTCGCACAGACAATTGATGGGAATTTGTTCAAATTGAAAACTGAAGAACCGATCGCTTTTAAACTTTGGCATAGTTTATAACACATAATAAGCACTTTATAAATTTAAGGTAAGTTTAATTTTTGTTGAGGGGAGGGGGGGGGACGAGGGCTCCGTCGAAAACCGCCTCCTCCCTCGAGTAGTATACCTACTGATAGGTTGTTTAACGGAGTTTCGTTCAGAATGAATAGAGTGCGCTCCCTAGTGGTGGAATGTGGAACTAACAGAACGCGATTTTGCGAAAATTAGGAAACCCAACACGGTGATCTGTTTTAAACTTTAAGATAGTTTATAATACATGATTAAAAAAAATTATCAAAAAGAATGACTCGTCACATTTCGGTGGGGGAAGAGGGTCGCAAACAAAATTAGGAAATATAACAAGGCGATCTGTTTGAAACTTTAAGATACTTTAGGGACGATTTACCATAATTTAGAAGGGGTTCCATGGCAATAAATGTACTAGTCGTTTTGAAAGGAATATTAAGCGAAACCCTCTGGGTCGTTCTGTGATCACACTTACCCATTTGTTTCCTATTTGAAGACACGTGGGGCATTTTCCCAGATACCGCAGATTTAAACGCCCCGAAAATTTCTCATGTTTCATATGAATAAGGAACTAATTCGGGAGGGAGCTGTAACCCCAATAGCCCTATTCCAGCTATTTAGTTATACTGTTACTGTGCACTATAGTCCAATTTTTTATCGCAGGCGCTTGTCCTTCACACTCGTTCTTCTCCACTGACATGAAAATCACGTTTCCTACCGCCCCTTCCGTCACTTTCTTTAAGCCCGGAGAAAATAGGTGACTTTTAAAAACTAAAATACTGAACAGAGATAAGAAGTCTCTTCCACCCTCTCTCGCAGTACACGAACTTCCCGCCCTCATCTCTAGTCACAAACGTTTCGGTACAGGAATGCTTGTATTTCGAATCACCTTCACCATTATAGATAATCTTATTTTATGGAGACTCTAATTTTAAAAAACAACTGTTTAACAATTATCAATAAAAACAAATTCAATTCTAAAAGCCTATATATTATTGTATATCTGAAATGTGAATACAAGAACTAAAAAAAAGGTGCGAATTTTCAATTTTTAACACTCATTTAATACGAAATAATCATTCATATAGTTTTTAGTTTTTTTCTTCGCTATTTTGCGACCGTTGTCTTTTTTCCGAAAGTAGTGGATGATTTTCACTTATCGCAGTTATCTATTATTTGTTTCTCTGTTTTAAAATATCATAATAGCCGTTAAAAAAACCCCAAAAAATCATTTACAAAATTTTTTGTAACGGTTTTGGACAGCATGATGCAAAATATAAACCACATTATTGAATAATTACCTTTCTAAGGGAACCTAACTCACATTTACGCAAGGTTAAAAAAGAACCACATATAACTCCGAACTATTAGGCTGACGAGCACGTTTTGGATCAAACCCACACCTTCCATCTACCAGCTTTGATAGAAGAACGTCTCGGATATTGGTGGAACCCACACTGTTAAAAATTTGCAACATTCTGGCACGTCATTTGACAGTTTTTTCCGAAAACGGTTACACAACCGTAATTTTAACACTATTCTGACCATATTATTGGCCATTTTATGGTCAGAATATAGTTAAATTATGGTTATGAAACCGTTTTTTCAAAAAACGGTCAAATGACCTGCCATAATGCTGCAAAATTTTTAACAGTGCATTCAGTCGTTAGAAAAAGTCGTAAAATTCTAAGTCGGGGAAAAAAAACTCAAGATTTCTAAAATGGTCGAGAAAAGAAAAACCCGCAAAACACAATCGGTAGAAGGTTAAAATAACAAAGTATTTAAAATCAAAATTTTGCTCACAAAAAAGGGGTGGATGCGTGGAATAAATAGAATTATTCTAAAGATTACATGCTTATTTATGTGCATGAGTTAAATTTTCACTAGGTAAATGTTCACAACAATTTTATATATGTAAGAATATAAATAACTGCTTGAATAGGTCAGAAATTAGTCAGTTTTGAATTTGATAAGAGCTTTAAGTGTCGTGTCTAATGACACGACTATTTTAGGCAACTATTTTAGGCAACAGAATGCTAAATTCGTAGGATTATTTTAAAGAAATTAAAAGAAATAGGGGCTCAATGATAATAATTATCTAAGAGATTAAAATGTTGGAGGATTACAGAAATTTTCAAAGTAAGAAACTTTCACTCTAAAATTGGAAGGAGTGAAAAGTTCACTCTTTGAAAGCAAGCACAGGGGATAAGATTGGAATAAAATATTTTAGTATATTTCTGTCAGTCATCTAATTTAATTCATATGTAAAACTTTGATTGAATTTTTCCTTAAAAGTTCAATTATAGTGTTGCAAACTACGAATTAAATAAATGTTGCCAGTAAAGTATTTTATTGAACCTTTACTACGCTTGCATCTATTTTCATTGCATGCTCTAAAAGGTATGATTCTTTTAAAATGCCCAAAAAAGCAACATAAAAAAGAATACACTCTATAAAAATTGAACATTCTCCATACTAAATGAACATTCACTACTATGAAAGAGTGACAATTCACTCCACCAGGGGTGAAAAAACACACTCCTTTAGTTGGTTGTGTTTATGACAGCCAATTAACAACACAAGGGATATAGGCCCTAAGCGGGGGGGGGGGGGTGGCCCTCCGTGAAGATCTTTCTAAGGGAACCTAACCCGTATTTACGCTTGGAAAACCAAGGTTCGAAGAAAACCCCGAAAACACTGAACGATTAAGCCGACGGGCCCGATTGGTATCGAACCTAGCCCCTCCCGTCTACCAACTTCGAGAGCAGAACTTCTCAGCCACTCGCACTCCTTTAGAAACAGTGAATAGTCACTCCTTCGAAAGAGTGATTATTCACCCCTGTTTAGAGAGAATATTCACTTTCACGGACTGAGTATTCTTTCAGACAGTCGAAAATTTTACTTTTACTTAGAGGGACATAACTAACTGGATGTAACAAAAGCACCACCATAGGCAACTTTCTTACATATAATTACCGGGCGCGACTGTGGAGGAAAGAGAAAATTAAAAAAATATTCTGTTGCATTTTTTTATTTTGCAGTAAAAATAAAAGATTGATTTCTGTAAATTATCCGCGTCACAGCACGTAGCTAATCATAAACATTACAAGGATGTTTTCATTTATGCACTCTAAAAAATAAATATGCAAATTTACACATAAAATCAGGTAAATCGATGATACAAAAACGATTTGTCTATATATGTAAAGTGGTGCGTAAATTGACAAAACGCACGCATAATGTGTAAATTTCAAAATAAGCGTTTGAATGTGTAATTTGCTTATGACACTAAATGGGTAAAAAATATTTGATCACTCTTGAAATACACACTTGAATGTGTAAATGGACAGGATCGACTCAAAGACAAAACATTCCTAGTAATAAAAGATACAAAAACAGCAAATTAGTTATTTTATAAGTTAGTAATAACATTATTTAATATTTTGTGATAATTATGTAAGCCTATATTAAGTACGGCAAATATTTACATTTATTAAAATGATTAATAACAGCATTTAATATTAAATTGTTAATGCCTTTTAAATAAATCAATTAATTATCAAACAATTAATTTTCTAGTTAGAACATTAAACATTTTATGTTTTGATTAATAAACTTATAACTAATATAATTACATAAATGATAAACACTGCAAATAAGTAATTTCATCAGTTAACACAAATAACAAATCAATCAATTATCATGGCAAGATTTTTTGCATTTCAACTTCTAAAAATTACTGTTAATACCATAAATCAAAACTTCAAGCATGTATGTGCATGCTAATCAGATTAAATACAACCATTAATTTGACACAATGCGATTCCTATATTATCCCTTATGTATTCCCCCTCTTAATGTTTTCAGGCTTAAACTCTACCCCTCGTTATCGCAAGACCAGGGTCTCAACTGGTGAAGGTCAAAGAAAGGCAAGCGTCTCTGTTAGCGAAAACAAGAATAATATGGGACTTAAAGAGTATGATGTAGTTGAATGATAGCAGGAAAAATTGCAAATTTCTCTCAAGCAGAAAGGTTAACAAATCAGAACTTTTTCTTTTTCATTTTCGACATTTTTTGAAGGGAGGAGCATGTAACCCCAACAGTCTCCTTCCTCATTTTTGAGTATGCTGTAGTGTCAACGTGGACTTATAAGGACTAACGAGAATTGCTAATCCTCTGCATAACAGAAAACTAAATTACAAATTTATCTATCAAACTAAACAGAACAAAAAAAATCAGCACCTTTTTCATTTTATTTTCGGCTATTTAGAGAGGAGATCTATAACCCATTAGTCCCTAAAAACCTCTTTGGGCAACTGTGCACTGATAAGATTTAAGAGAAGAGGGTGGCTGTTCCGTTGAATGATAGGAGGGAAAAAATTACAAATGTCTCTCATCTCAAACAGAAAGAAAACAAATCAGTACATTTTTCATTTCATTTTCCACTATTTCGAAAGAGGGCTTGTAACCCCATCAGGCCCCTTCCCCTCGTTGGGTATACTGTGGTATAACTGTGCTCTGATATGGACTAATCAGAATGGCTAGTTTGTTGTATTGCAGAAAACAAAGTTACAAACTTACCTCAAACAAAAAGAAAAAAGAGCGTTTTTTTATATCATTTTCGACTGTTTTGGGAGGAGGCTGTTACTCCATTAGCCCCTTTCACTTCTTTGCGTATAATGTGATGTGATTTTGCACTAATATGGAACTGAACTGAAGAGAGCGGCTAGTTTGTTGAATGATAAGTGGGGAAATATCTCAAACAGAAAGGAAAAAAAGCACTATTTTTTCATTTCATTTTGACTATTTAGGGAGGAAGGGACTGTAACCCCATCAGCCCTTTCCCCTTCTTTCGGTATGCTGTGATGTCAATGTGGACTAACATGGAACTAACGAGAATTACTATTTCGTTGTATGATAGAAGAAAAAAATTTAGATTTATCTAAAAAAGCAAGAATTTCAGAAAACAAAATTACAAATCTATTTCAAACAAAAAGAAAAAATCAGCATTTTTTTTCATTTTATTGTCGACTATTTTGAGAGGGGGCTATAACCCCATTAGCCCCTTTCACCTCTTTGAGTATAATGTGATGTCACTGTGCACTAATATGAAACTAAAGGGTAGAGAGTAGCTAGTCTGCTGATTGATAGGGGAGAAAATACAAATTTATTTCAAACAACAACAACAGAAAAACAGCACTTTTTACATTTCATTTTTGATTATTTTGAGAGGGGGCAGCAATTCTATTAGCCACCCTTTTACCTTTTTGGGTATAATGTGGTGTCACTGTGCACCAATTTGGAACGAAAGGGAAGGGAGCGACTTGTCTGTTGAATGAAAGGGGGTAAAATACAAATTTATCTCAAACAGAAAAAAAAATCAGCACTTTTTTCATTTCATTTTAGACTATTTCGAAAGGAGGGGGCTATAATTCCATCAGCCCCCTCCCCATCTTTGGGTATGCTGTGATGTCAATGTGGAGTAATATGGGGTTAACGAGAGAATGGCTATTTCGCTGTATGAAAGAAGAAAATAATTTCAGATTTATCTAAATAAGTAAGGAAGAAACACTTTTTTAACTTAATTTTCGACTATTTTGGGAGGAGAGGGACTATAACCCCATCATCCCCTTTCTCTTCATTGGTGACAATGTGGACTAAAATGTGTCTAATGAGAATGGCTAGTCCACTGTATGACAGAAAAAAGTTAATTTGTTTTCCAAAAAAGAAGCAGCAAAAAAATCCGCCCTTTTTTCATATCACTTTCGAAAATTTCGGGAGAGGGGGGGGGGGGGGGTTGCTGCAGTCCCACCAGCCATTTTCCTTGGGTATGCCCATTGGCTATCACAACAAAGATAGTCACAATTTTAAGAAAATATCTAGTGGAAAAACAAATAGGAAACTAATAGAAAAATTGATAGATTGGTTTATGGGATAAAGGTTTGCAAACTTCACCTTTATTTATCTATGTATGT
The DNA here is from genome assembly GCA_963932465.1 of Maratus speciosus. Lineage (NCBI taxonomy): Eukaryota > Metazoa > Arthropoda > Arachnida > Araneae > Salticidae > Maratus > Maratus speciosus. The sequence continues at coordinate 349,208,680 of OZ010788.1, read as the reverse complement.
CATAAACTGTCTAAAAGAACCCCCCTCCCCTCCCTTACGCATTGATCATCATAAGTTGTTTTAACTTGCCTCGTTAAGAGGAAAACTTCAATTATTTCACTTGAAAACAATGTACTACTATGTTTACAGAATAAAATTGTAATCATTATTTTTTTTATGAGGTACCTCATTCTGTTTTTTTTTGGGGGGACGGGGGGGGACATGAGCTAAGGAGAGGAAACGCTGTTCCTTAATATTTGAAAGTATTTTTGGTGAAAGAGAATATTGGTAACTTTTGTCTAATTTTATTCATTTTGACACCCTAATTCCTGCCATGGTGAACCCGCTCAAATGAGGTGGCTCTGCATGCCCATGCATTAGTCAGGCTCATAACGATAATTCTTCAGGCTCCTGTCCCTGCCGGCGAAGACACTTAGGAGCTAATGCTAATCCTATGGGGAGGGATTTTTCTAATATCTCGTTTGCATTTCGACATTTTTATTTTTTTTTGCATTGAATAGCCGAGGTCCGTCTCTACATCCCACCTTTTTTACTTTTTTGATTTTGATAGCAGGTATTTTTTATAAAGTTACTTTCACTTTCAAAACCGATTCTGAAAATAAAAGCGTAATTCTAAGAAATATCTGCAATCAAAATCGAAAAAGTAAAAAAGGTGTGATGTAGAGATAGACCTCGGCTATACAATGCAAAAAAAAAAGCTCATGAGTGTCTTCGCCGGCAGGGACAAGAGCCTTAAGAACTATTTTCTAAAGCCATGTATATTATCAGCAGAATTTATAAACATGCAATAAAAATGAGTATGGCTAATATTAAAAACGAATATAATACATAAAAATGCACTTTTAGTTATGCAAGAATCGCTTATAAACAGTAATGAAATCTAATTACTGTCTAATGCTTTAAATGAGTTACTTGTAACATCTTTTAGTGTATCCTTGTAAAATATTTATAAATACTAGACACTCTACATTTTACAGAAAACATGTTGTAGTACACCTCAGCAACGGGATGTGATTAAAGCACTGCCCAACTGGACTTTGTCCTATGGTCTCTGACATTCGGGGATCTGAAATTTAGTATGTAACGTTAATAAAGCTGGTACTTTAAATCTATTTTATTCTAATGTTAATCTAACTAATCAGGGAAGCGCCTTATCAGAATGAACCTATTTACAAAATTTGCAGCAAATCGGATAATTCTGCATAAAAAATACATTTACCTAAATTAAGGGGATGATTATCCCCCTCCCTCCTTTATACTTAACCAATGAATCCCCAAAACTAATCTGGGAAGAGCCTTATCAGAATGAACCTTTTTACAAAATTTGAAGCAAATCGGATATTTATATCAAGAGCTATATCTTTACGTCCATACGTACATACATACAGATCCTGCGGACACATTAGCTCTCAGGCTTTGATAGCCTGTGAGCTAAAAACGAAAGGAAATTCGTCAACAGCCTTCCACAGTCTCAGCAATCCCTCCTCAATATATATATATATATATATATATATATATATATATATATATATATATATATTTATTTGGCATTTTTCCTCATCTGGTGTTTTTCAACACTGTTCTTTTATTTTGCTACAGAGACTTACGAAAGGGCTTCATTATGAAACCTTGGAGAAAAATTACTTTAGATATGTGTGCTTTAGATTGCGTCGATTTTTTACATATCATAGCCCGAAACTTTCTGTCACGTTTTCAGACTAATTTTTAAATATAAAAGCATGCTACTTGTGGACATAGTTATGACTTTAATTTGTAATAGATCAGTTTTTCATTTTTCTACAAATGAATCACTTCTTTAGTTACAAACGATTGTAGTCTTCGGACGACACTTTTTCCTTTTCTGTATTGTCGTCTACGAAAATCGGTCAAAGACGAGATCAAATTAAATCCTACATTTTATCCAGCGAAATGTGCATAAGAACGCATTTTACCTAAAAAAAGATTATTCTTCATTTATATACTACTAGCAGGCTTTGCCCGTTACGCTGATCAGTTTCGCCATACTAACTTTGAAACAAATGAAAAATTTCTGTGAATTTGACCATGTGTTTTAAAGTAATATGGAACGTTATCTCTCTTTCTTTATTGCTGAAAACGATACGAACGGCATTGCGTTATTATATTTTCTAATGTGTTAGGTAAAATTTGTGCTGTTCAGGACCGACTCCTTTTGTTGATCAGTTATTGTAGGATTTATATAGAATGATACGCAAAATGTTAAAAACTCCCCTAAAAATTACTTAATTAACAGTGCAAGTCCCATCAAAATCCATTTAGCAGAATTCACGTTACCAACATCCGGAACAAAATTTCCAGTTGCGTTATATATATATATATATATATAGTATATATTATAAATCCCAAATCTTTCACCAGATGCAATGATTTTCTGTCAAGTAAGCTGAGGTTACTCAAAGATGCAATATTTTACCAATTCCTACACACAGGTCTTTTAGTTACTCGATGATGCAATCTTCTGCCTGTGTTACGCAGCAATATAAGTTACTCGATGACATGGTATTTTACCAATTACTATACACAACTATCTCAATTACTCGGTAATGCGATCTTCTGTCGATTTATACACACAGTGATCTAGTAAGTTACTCAATAGTACTTTTTTCCGATTCCTACACACACTATCTAAGGTACTCGATAACGCAATTTTCTGCCGTCCGTATCTACCTGCCGCCGTTCTGCCACTACAGCAATTTAAGTTACTCGGCGATACGGTATTTTGCAAATTACCACACACAACTATCTCATTTACTCGATAATGCGATCTTCTGCCCGTTTCTACACAAAATGTAAAAGGTACTCGTTGGTACCGTATTTTTCTAATTCCTATACACAACTATCTCAGTTACTCGATAAAGCGACCTTCTGCCCATCTATAACATAAAGCCATGTAAGTTACTCGATGATAGGGTATTTTACCAATTCTTACACTCGACTATTCGTTTACTCGATAATGCGATCTTCTGCTCTTCTGTTCACACACTAAGGAAAGTTACTCGATGATACTGTATTTTATCTAGTCATAATAGCACTGTGATAATATAATACAAAGGAAAAGATGAAGTGAGAGGAGGTGGGACTCGCAAGAATTCGGCCAATTGTTTTGTGAAGTTTTTGCATGGTCTGCAGACCTACGTCGATTAATGTTTTAAATCGAAATTAAAGGATATAGTAAATATGAACTATATATATAACCGATATGTATTTAACCCTCTAGAGCATGATTTTTTATTTTTCCTTTAAAAAATATGTTTGATTCCTTAATGGACGTACAGTCGTGGAAAAAAAAAAGTAAACACCCCCTACTAACTCCTCAACAAATGATCGTAGAAGAAAGTTATTGGTACCGAACGATTGGAAATAAAGTCTACTTTTAAATGATGTATATAAAATTTGCTTAGGGGGCCATCTACATATTAAAACGAACCATAACTTTGTTTTTTTTCAATAGCAGTACCCAATTCTGACAGCATAAATGAACTCTACACCCTTCAATTAGCCTAAAAACGAATTTTTATGCAATTTGTACCATAAGTTTCCGAGAAATTAATTATTTTAAAACGAGCTTATTTTAAGGGCTGTATCCAAATTGAAGTTCCGTACTGGATTGTTCACCGAGAGAGCCCCTTCTTTGATCAAGGCACCTTAAGCGCCACTCAGGGAGTCAATGAAGCGTGTTAGATTACAGTACAGCAGAATAAATTTCAAAATGTCTACTCACTTCCATCATAGACGGCCCCTTAAACCATCATTTTGCCGTTTTTTAAGCATAATTTGAAAACTACTTGGAATAAAAATGTGAAATTTTTGAATTTCCATAAAGCAGGACTTAATAAATCTAAATCCATCAAAAAAATTGTAGGTTGCAATTCATAATTTTTTCGAATATTTATTTCATAATTCATAATTCATATCATAAAATTATAAAAATTGCAAATTCAGCTTATTTATGTTTGGGTATATTAGTATTATTACTACAAAAAAATTAGCACATTAGGAGCATAATTTCGGAAGATATAAATAAAAATATGAAACTGTAATTTAACATTAGAAGCACTAAATTTTGAATGTTTATAATTCAAAAACTTATCATTCAAATGACTTGAAATTTGGTGTCTAGGCATAGTTTGAACGGAAGATTTGAAATATCTCGTTAAAATTGGGCATTGCCATTGAAAAAAATGAAGTTTGGATTCGTTTTAATATGTAGATGACCCCTAAGAAAATTTTATATACATCATTTAAAATTAGACTTTATTTCCAATCGTTCGGTACCAGTAACTTTCTTCTACGATGATTTGCTGAGGAGTTAGTAGGGGGTGTTTACTTTTTTTTTTTCCACGACTGTACATTAAAGGAAAAATACTAAAAAAAGTATCACTCTAATATTTTTCCGTATTTTGGATTTTTTTAAATAGCTGCCAAATGGCAACACCATGCATTAAGCGTATTCTAAGCATATTCCACGATATTTATCTGGTCTTTTTTCTATTAATTGTCGGGTGGCATTTTGCAGCACGGGGTCCTATTTCTTCTTATTATTCCAAGGCACAAAATTACTTTTGATTTTTAAAGTGTCATTATGTTCACTGATGTTTAATATCAAAATACAGTTCCTGATTTGCAGGTTCAACAACTGGATGAGTTAGTCTAGCATTATCTCTAACACTAACCTCCAGGTCATGTCCACCTGGCAGACTGGTTGTGTTTTTTTTTTTTCGCAATAAATATCAAATTTGTACGCAAATCTTGATACTCCTGCGAAAAATAATTTAAAAACACATTTATGCGAGTTTTTTTTAAGGAGTGGGGTATACTGCTTCATATGGTGGTCATATACTGCTTCATAGTCTTTGGTGCACTTATTTGCTCATAAACACAGAGAGATTTTTTGATGGAAATGGATAAGAATTTCCATTCTGGGTACCTACTATTGGTCTCAACTTGAATAACTTATCTTCCCCATTAGACAATGTATTATCGTTCAGATGGGAAAATTGTCGTATACCGTATACTTTTAAATGTATTCACGGTCATAGTGCGACTACCTGGTGATACACCAGTGACAGGGTTCAAACAATCTTGTGACTTTAAAGTTTCCCACGCTACTGAAGGTACAAATCCTTAGATACTTTTTTATATCTGTCAAGAATATATTGAGTGGCTTTTGAACATGTTTTAGAACACAATAGAGTCTTGCTTGTTGAGAGGTACGCACGAAATGTACTGGGTGGAAAAATACAAAAAATATTTATATGGTGCTTTTAATGATAAAACACTTTCAAGGAGAGAAACATCTCCATTAATGCTTATTCAAGAAGGATCTGGCTGAAGAGTTTGAAGCTTTCACTTTTTCTGTTTACGTTTACCTGGCTGCTTTTGTTTTGATGTAGATGGAATATTCACTATCCCAACGTTTGCATCAAAATTCTAGCAAATTTCATTAGCTGATTTATCTGCTCGTAAATCACAATCAGTCTTATCATAAGCGTCTGAACCGTTTTTGAACAGAGAGTTTGGATCAAAAGGTGGCTCGTCATCGCTGTCATTGTAAGAAATGTCACTTTCACTAGACATAACAATCCAAATTTCTTCTGTTAATATTTTATTTAGTATCTTTGCTTTAAAAAATATGCTGAACATGATGAGGCTCTATCAGAACAAATTTTTTGATGAAAAAAATAGACAAAAAGCAAGAAGAAACAATCAACAAATTCATTGAACAGAATACTAAAAAGGTAAATAAAAGTGGAACTCAATTCATGGTGTTGCCAAATGGCAACATACGTATATTCGCATACATACAATATTTGTGTGCAAAAAACTTTACTTAATATTATTTAATATCACTTTTAAAAGCATATTCTTTTGAAAAAGATTTTTTTCAAATGAAATTTTGCATTTTAAATATTTTTTATTTGTGTTAGAAATCCATCTATGGCGAGGAAAATTGAAGGCTTCAAAAGTTCCTTTTTACACTGCTCAAAACAATTAAAGGATATTTGAAGTTTTATATAAAATAAAGATATAAACGAAATTTTTTTTGCCGAAAATAGAAGAAGAGAATCACAAATACAAATTTTTCTGGTTTTCAAACTGTGGAGTATGCAAATTTTGAGTTCGACGTCAAAAGCGTCGCTTCAGCGGCAGCGAATGAAATTTGACTTTCAACTGGATAAAAGAGAATGAAGACAAGGATGATCGGCATTCAGTGATTGCTTTGTTTCGATGAGTACGATGTCTCAGCGAAATCATTTGACAGATTCAGAAGCTTTGAGAATTGTTGGTAGGTTAGAAGGGGGCCAAACTCAAGCCGAAGTAGCGCAAGCCATTGGAGTGTCACAAAGTGTCATTTCCAGGATCTGGAACCGTTTTTTGGAGAGTGGATGTGCAGGCCGAAGACCAGGGCGAGGTTGTAGGCGGGTAACAACGCGCAATGAAGATCGGTATTTAGCGTTAACAGCTCGGAGACACCGAACCATGAACGCTACTCTTCTCCAACAACACCTTCGCTCGGCTACAGGCACCACGATTTCAACTCCGAAACCGGCTCCATGCTGTAGGTCTGTATGCTCGCCGACCGATGGTATGTGTTAGATTAACATACAGGCATCGTCGCGACCGCAGGGAGTGGGCAACCGAGCATGTCAACTGGAGGAGAAATGAATGGAGCAATATTCTGTTTTCTGACGAGTCCCGTTTTTCTGTGCATCCGGATAATAGGCGTATTTTCATCTGGAGGGACCGTGGCAGTAGGAATAATCCTGCGTTCGTGCACGAAAGTGTCAGATTTGGCGGTGGAGGAGTGTTGGTGTATGGTGGCATCTCCATTGACGGGCGCACTGACCTCTACATCATTCAAGATGAAGCTCTGACTGGTCGCCGATATAGGGATGAGATCCTCAGACCTATTGTAGTCCCTTACGCTGCAGCAATCGGAGATAACTTCATTTTAATGGACGATAACTGCAGGCCACATCGTGCAAACCTGGTGGAGGATTTCCTTTTCGAGGAAGGAATCGTTCGAATGGAATGGCGAGCGTGTTCTCCAGACATGAATCCAATCGAGCACGTTTGGGACGCTCTAGGAAGACGAGTTTCTGGCCGCCAACAACCCCCACAAACTCTCCAAGAACTGGAAAGAGCTCTTCTGGAAGAGTGGGGCAGAATACCCCAACTCGTCATTAATAGCCTCATTGAGTCCATGCCTCAAAGGTGTTCAACGTTGCTGGCCGCCCGTGGAAACCATACCCCCTACTGAAAATGATTTTCTTTGAAGAAAACACCTTTTCTTATTCTTTTTTTCTCATATGCACAAATTGTGTTTTTTTCCTTTAGTACACAAATGCGCAATAAAATGCATTTTTTTCTGCCAAACATGTGTAATTTATTCTCATATAACCTACTATGTCTGTCGACCATGTATCAATCAGCTAAACAGTTTACCAGATACAAAATCCACCTAAAACTGCAATATCCTTTAATTGTTTTGAGCAGTGTATTTGTAACTGATAAACAACTATTATCACCTATGGTATTTTTAATGTACTAAACCTAAGTATAGGGTCAAAATGAATACATAAAGCACAAATTTATCAAGAAGCAACGGTAAATAAACGATAAGGAGAGAATATGTAATTTGTTGCCAATTGGCAACAGTATGCACTAGAGGGTTAAAATAATTTAATTGTTGGTCGTAGTTTAAGCGGGGTTTACCTCTAGAAGACTTAAAAAATCTGTTTTTAGCTTTTTTTTTTTCGTTAGAATAGGAATAAAAATTTGTGTTCCGAAATTTTTTCTTGTTATTTATTATTATTTGAAGGATATTGCATTTTTTTTTATATCAAAAATTGATGACGGGAATTGAGTTGAGTAGGTGATGCGTGTCGTGCACTTGCAACTGGGCGGGATCCGATAGATTACCTGAGACGTCTGCAGTCAATTTTTGTTAAAGATTATAAAAATAGATATAATTGTCTGGGGCTTCAAGTATTTTGAGGTCAAGAAATCTAAAATAACAAAATGGTGGCCATTTGAAAAAAGTCTCTTTTTGGTCCCATTTTTCGCACCTTTCGTGATTTTAAATTAAATGTTTCTTTTTCTTTTTTTGTACAAAAATGGCTGAAAGTGGTTGAAGCCCCATTAAATTATGTCCTCTTTAATTTAAAAAAAAAATGCAAGATCTCTTTAATAGATTTTGCGTTCTGATCACGCCCAGTTTAAAAAAAAGTCATTTTACATAAAATGCGTTTTTAGTGCTCCAAAACAGTAAAAGCCTACGGACGCGTTGCGCTAAAGCACAAAATAACTCCGAAAGGTCCTCGAATTCGGCCAAATAATTTTACAAGGGTGATCTACAGACTATAGGGAATAAAAAAATGTAAAATAAAAGAAGAAAAATCGATTTTTTCAACCGAAAAAAAGCAAGTACCCACTTAAGGTAAAATGTATAACAATAAAATTAAGCTATTTTATAAAGTTAAATGAAACCGTAAATACTAGTGCATAAAATATTTTCATTATAAGCACTGTCCTTTTGATATTTTTCTCATTATATCGCATAAAAATATTTTACTTCTTTGACTGTCTGGTATAGTGCATATGTTATCAGATTTAACATACTTTCAGTTTTATGCCCTCTAATGGGAAAATCTCTTAGGATATACATAATTAAGTAACAAACTTTAAGTTTTTTCGTAACAGTCAATGCGTTACATATATTTTGAATCTAATGGCTACTTACTAATATTTAAAATATTCAACTATTCATTTTGTTTTGTTTTTAGGTGCGTTCGTAATTATATAAATACGTAGCACCTATAGTCGTCGTTCAGTCCGTCCGTCCGTCTGTCCGTCCGTCTGTCCGTCTGTCCGTCCGTCCGTCTGTCCGCATGTAACAGAGCAAAAACTACCCAACCGAATGGTCTGAAATTTCAAGTACATGATTGTTGCAAAATTTTGTCGAGCCATTTCAAATTTTATGAAAATCGGATGTATAGTTTAATTACAGGGACAGTCAAAAGTTTTTCTTTACATTACGGCCAATGGGAAAAATTATTGCAAGTGCATTTTAATGATATTACAGCCTTCCGAATGATCTGAAATTTTAAAGATATAACTGTTGCAAAATTTTGTCGAGCCCTTTCAAATTTTAGGAAAATCGGATGTATAGTTTAATTACAGGGACAGTCAAAAGTTTTTCCTTACATTACGGCCAATGGGGAAAATTATTGCAAGTGCATTTTAATGATATTACAGCCTTCCGAATGGTCTGAAATTTTAAAGATATAATTGTTGCAAAATTTTGTTGAGCTATTTCAAATTTTAGGAAAATCGGATGTATAGTTTAATTACAGGGACAGTCAAAAGTGTTCCGTTACATTACGGGGAATGGGAAAAAAATATTGGAAGTGCATTTTAATGATGTATCAGACTATGCGCTTTATGAAGTGCAAAAAATTATACATTCAGTACAATATGGAGTGCAAAAAATAATTATAAAACTAGTTATAGTACGAACGCACCTCATTTGCCACGTTTGACGAGCAATTTCCAACTTGTTTCATCTGTAATAAATATAAATGATGTGTTCAAATTTCTGCGCATTGTTCCAAAATATAATTCGTGAATCAGTATTGTCTTGAAGACTTGTATATAGTTTAGTAAGCAGGAATATGTATATTTTGGAAGTATTTCCGCCCCCCTCCCCTCCCCAATATACTTGATGTTTTCACTTTTGTGTTTGTTGAAAAGTATTATTAGTAAGATTAAGCGAATAATTTGGAATTATATAAAAGTAGTAAATCGACTTGCCATGTGATATACTCAATTTCCATATAAAGGCAAATATATTTAATAATAATAATAATAATAAAGTACAAGTTCAACTGAATATTTTTGAGTTTTGTTTTTCTGTAGTTCATCTACAAACAGTTCTTATCCATTTCACTTTCATTTTACATCTCCCACACAAAATTTCTATTCAAGTTTAGGATTTCGTGGTTGCATGCGTTAATTTTCCTCAAAATACTGAAACTTTTAACGAAGCCTTAATCTGATTTTAACTGTTGAAATTAAAGTCAGGAAAAAATTACGCTATTTTAACGAAATCGTACTGAAAATTTTAATTTTATGCATCGAAAAAAGCTTTTCCTATTAAATTTGATGTTATTTTGGGATTCAAAAACTATTCGGGCAAATACCCATGTAACCATTAGAAGAAACATTGAGTTCGATTATGAATGGGTTGGGTTGATTTTTGACGGCCGATTATCTACACGAGGGATGTAGGCCCGGCGGAAAAAGTGCCCACCGTGGGGTCTTTCTAAGGGAACTTAATCCGTATTTACTGATGGAAAATCCACGGCTCGAAGAAAACCACTAAAAATCCGAATGATTAGGACGACGGGCGCGATTGGATTCGAACCCAGAACCTTCCGTCTACCAGCTTCGAGAGCAGAATCTCTCGGCCACTGGTGGGGCGAGTTCGATTAGAAACAATGAAAATATTTTTAAAAAATTATGATGCATGGTAAAATGTTTTATTAGTAATATATACATATATATATATATATATATATATATATATATATATATATATATATATTACAAAAATCATTAAATTCTGATGATTTCCGAAGTTTCGTAGGAACCCTTATATACCCGCAAATAAAGTTTCAGCTCTTCGAAAATTTCTAATATCGAAGCGGACGGTGGTTGAAGCCAACACGTAAACAGGCTAATGTGCTCGAACAAGAGTTTCTGCCTTCACTTCTATAAATTAATGTTAGAGTAGGCAGTGTTGCCAACCTCGAGTGCAAAATTTATGGGTTTGCAAGTTCAAAATCATCGTATTTTTAACAAATTATTGTACATTATACTTCTTTATCGGATCGGAACCGCTTTTTCCCGACCTGTGGATTTGCGCTATATACAAACACACACATATATATATATATATATATTTATAGTGAATCGGATTTTAGACGGGTCGAGTTGAAGTAACTTTTTTGATGAAGGTTGGATTAACTTTCATTGTTTTGGGGTTCGGATTGAAACGATTTTCAAAATAATGGCCAAAATATTTTTTTCATCTATATACAAACTAAGCTATATATTAAAACATCCACAACCGACACTCTCGAAAATCAGACAACTTTATATATTGAACACTCTTTCAATTCCTAATGTTTATAAATTTGCATTCTTTTATCTTTAAAAAGTGAACACCTCCCAATGTACTCTAATGTAACATGTATGTGTGTGTATAAACTATCACAAATATTTTATAGACATTGGTATTGATTTTCGTTATTTCCGCCATTACTGATATTATTTTTACGTAAACCTGACAGGCCCACCACGTACTCCCAGGTGTACGCGTACCCCAGTATGGGAACCGCTGCTTTACAGTCTACAGTCTTTACAGCTGTTATACCAATTTTCTGCTCGTTCGATGTCTGACAGTTTGGAGCCCCCTATAAATGCTAATTCTGCATTTTGCAATTTTTCAAATACATGGAATGGAAGAACTTACTTATATCTTTCATCCCATAAAAATTGTGTTTTAAAATCATACACATTTTAAGATTTTAAATGTTAAAAATGGTCTCTTTTTTTTCTTTTTTTTCCGCTATTAAGTCCTGAGATCCCTTAATAGCTGAAGCGGTGTTTTCGAAATTTTGAAGTTATTTTTCTCCAAAAGCTGTTTTTGGGAATAACGCGCACGATATCTCAAAAACTTCTCAATATTTTTTCACGAAATTTTCAAAGCACGTGTTTCATGTTAGTCTGTATAAATTGAACCTAAAATTTCCTATTTATTGTTCCAAAAAAATTTTTTTTAGGTGATTATACTGTTGAAAATTTCAAAATTTTGCATTGCCTAAATACAACATTGTATTAAAAATATAAAAATGCTTTAAATACAAATTTATTTATGTTCAGGGTAGTTATTACAATCTGAAGTGTAAGTAGGCACCAAAATTTTCCTTCTAGTTGCAAACGTTATTTCGGCATCCTGCGCGTAATCTGTTATACCAATTTTCTGCTCGTCAAATGTCTGACAGTTTGGACACTCCCCCCCCCCCTCCACCCTATAAATGCTAATTCTGTATCTTGCAATTTTTTATATGAAATGAAAGGTATGAAATATATTTATTACAATTTTTTATATGAAATGATAGAACATACTTATATCTTTCATCACAATACAAATTGTATTTTAAAATCACATACATTTTAAGATATTAAATGTTAAAAATGGTCTTTTGTTTTCATTTTATTTTTTTCCAATTTTATGAGTCCGGAGACCCCTTGAGGCATTAAATTTCGGAATTTTGGGACCTGAATTAGAATAATTCTAAAATAATTTTTAATAATAGGGGAGGTTTTTGCACCATATTGGTTTAAGGTAAAAAATCTATATATTTGAATATCAATATGCATGAGAATATATATCTTTCTTCATGAAAGATATGATTGATATTAGATCAATAATTATAGTGTATTTTTTCAAAATTGCATTAAAATATTAAGTTAAAGTGAGTTGGATTCGGATTGGATTTCTTGTTAGCTATCAGATTTTTCTCGTTTTGTTTGATACTATAACAGGATACATGTTGGACAATGTTGTAAGTAACAATATCAGATTTCACAGATTATTTGTTATAAAACAGACTACAGATGTTGAGTGGTCTTTCTGACATCCCTATTATTAGAGCATTTCTCAAAACCAACAGTGCAGGAGAATAACTTCTCTGAACATCTGTAACTGAGTAATGGAAACAAATGTTTCGTTTTTAAGTATTTACGTGAGCATTAACGGCTTTAGGAATCATTAATAATGTCAGTCTCTTTGAAAGCGATCCGCGTATCTTAAAAACAGTTATCTGCCTGCAGTTTACTAAAAGTACACAATATACTCTCGGTCCTGTAGAGTGGTCCTTTATGTAACATATGCAGTCACTTGTTTTTTCAACATTAACACATGTTCCGTTTATATAATATAACCCCTCTATTTTTCTTTATCCTTTGAAGTCTCACAGGAGATCAGTATACTATGCGGCGTTTATAGTTTCCATACAAATTTCACTAGGAATAAAAATAGCTATTCTTTTTTATATAGAAAACACGCCGCTCCGCCGTTTTCAATTTTACCGAAGGGCACGCACAAGGAGACGTCTAAGATCAGTCATTAGCCCTATACTATTGATATCTTTGGGGATATTTAAAAACTACCCAAACAAGAAAGAGAGAAGGAATGCTTTTCAAATGCATGCTATTTGCGGTACAACTTTTCACACCTGTCGACAGTTACTATTCGTGTTTACTCCCACTGTAATTAGAAAAGAGAAAATATGCAGGGAAGGAAGTATTGAGGAGATATACTTTAAAAATGCGAAGTGATATTTCAAATATATCTAATATATCAGGTATATATAGGTAAATAAAACAGAATTAAAAACGTTTCGGTCAATTTTAACCCCCCCCCCCCCCCCACACACACACACACACCAATGTAGAATACAATACGATCCTAATCAGAAACATCAGACTCATATTTATTTTGAATTAAATTATTTTAAAATAATTTAGAATGCATAAAAAAGGAAAGAAAAAGAAGGATACATATATTTAAAAAGGTCATATTAATAGATTAAGTGTCTTAGTAAAATATGTTATATGAATGTTAAAAATACTTAAATAAGCAGCAATTTAAAATTCTGCTTCTTTTTACTATATACTTCTGACAATTAATTCATAATAGAGCAGTTCTGGTTCGTGCTCATATAAATAAAAAAGTATTTTTTATTTTAGAAAATAATATGAACCTCTAATTTTGTAACTAAAAATAGATATAAAATATCTCTTTAACATGGTGCTTGGTTTTATCTATACATTTGAAAATGTACTTTATAATTGAAATTGCTGCATCTTTCAGATAAAGTTTTCAATTAAACGTTAAAAAAAAAGAAAAAGAAAAGGAAAGAAACAAGAAATGAAACAAGGAAACATAAATTTAAATCGATTAAAAAGAAATGCCCCACCAGTGGCCGAGAAGTTCTGCTCTCGAAGCTGGGAGACGGGAGGTGTTGAGTTCGAACCCAATCGCGCCCGTCGGCCTAATCGTTCGGAATTTTCCGTGGTTTTCATCAAACCTTGGATTTCCTTGCGTAAATACGGGTTAGGTTCCCTTAGAGAAACCCCCAAGCAGGCCACCCCCCTCCTTTTTTCGGGCCTATATCCCTCGTGTTGATAATTGACCGTCAGAAAACAACACACAACATATTATAGAAAAAAATATGACGATATTATATGAATTTATCATATTTTAAATATTTTGATATATAGTCAGACCTCTATTTAACGAACCTCTATTTTGTGAATTTCTCTATTTTGCGAACTTTTCCTTGGAACCAAGAAAATTTTGCGAATTTCTTCGTAAAATAACCTTCAAATAGCGAAGTGCATTCTCTATTTAACGAAATTTTTCTTGTGACCAAATTTTTTTTTCGTCCCATTTCTCACAATATTTCTGGTCATTTGAAACTTATCCTTTCTTTAAACACATTTTATGGTGTTCAACGGCCTTAAACTGGTTTTACCAGGCGCCTTCTTTGTCAGCAGTGAGAATTCGGTCAGTACGGAGGACAAAGACGATAATCCCTTAGAGTAACTTAAAAAAATGTGGATACAGTGAGAAAAAAAGAAGAAATTAACCATGATGTGCTGATTGATGATTGTATTTCACTTAATTCTGAAATTGAGACCTCGGAAACACTATCCGAATTAGATATTTTCGACAGTGTGAAAAATAAAAACAATACAGCAATGAATTGCGATGAAGGCGAATATGATGATGATGGAAGTGATCATGATGCAGGAATTAACAAAACTTCGTATTATGAAATGCTAAAATCATTTGAAACAATCCGACGCGGATTATAGTTAGAAGAAAATACGCATGAGATACGCAGGGGTTTTTGGTACAGTGCAAAGATGCGAGACGTACTATGAGTGAAAGCACTTTTTAAAAGAAAAAACTCAGGCAAAATTAACAGAGTTTTTCAGAAATTAAATTTAAGGATGCATATGTTAATGTATGGTTAAAATTATCTGTTATAATAATAATAAATATGATAATGTCATTAAAATTTGTTAATTTTAATGTAAAACAATTTACTTTAAACAGAAAATACAGTGTATTCCCGGAGAATATTTTGTTTTCCTTGCAGATTTCAAAGATTTAAACACATAGAAAAAATGAATTGATAATGGATATTAGTGGGTAAAATAAATAAAACAAATCAATATAATTTATTTAAAAAATGTGATTAATTACTTGTAGTAAAAATATTTAGTGTTTATGAATTAAAAATCTGTTTTATGTAGTTTAAAGTATTTTAAAAGGAATTATTTCTATTTAACGAATTTTCCACATAACGAACTTTTTTCCGGGATTTAGCGACTTCATTAAATAGAGGTTCGACTGTATATCCATATCTTACAATGGTGAATATATGAATGAATATGTGAATTTTAAGTCCCTGAATAATAATTTTTATTTTAGTACATATTCTTTTTTTTTTTTTTTTCTTATACTGGAAAACATCCCATTGTATAACTGTCTAACAATATTAACGAGATATTTAAAGTCTTACTCTAACATGCAGTTCCTTTTTTAATTATAGACTCGGAGAAAAATTAATGGTTATTTGAGAAAATTATTTAATTCTTATTGATAATAAACTTTTACGAAAGATACATTCTTTCTTGCTCTAATTCGAATTCCACGAATCTAGGTATAGGAATAAACGAAATCTCAGACAAAAAATTGTGGTGGTTCGATGAATACAGTACATTTTATACTGATTTTCAAATATTTAATAACCGCATAAAAAATCAAGACCCTCGCCCCCCCCTCCCCCCCCACCACCACACACACACACAATATCTAGAAAAATGCCTCACAGCTACGACCACTATAGTCAGAATTTGAAGTTAAATCCACTAGCTTTGTAGAATAAGTTGCATATATCTACCGTTTTATTTCATTACATTAAAAATACCACTTAAAAGAAAATCCAACATTCTTTTAAATTTTTATTAGAGGATCTAATCGGATACCGCGGGTCACAGTACATTGGTAAAAACTTACTGTTTAACTGTAATAGATTTCTTAAAATTAATATATTTTTAGATTGCCCACTAACAACTCCAAAAATAATTGTATATAAAAAATATGAAAATGTATTCAAATAAAGTTTTGAAATTTACTAAAAGCAATATTTTTGTATTAGCACCAAGCCAGATATTAATATCCGAAGCAATCGGTAAGGATTTTGTTAATTACAGCAGCCTTTTTTTATGATCATTTAAGTGGTTTTAGTAAGTAGTTAGATTACTTGTTTATTAAATTTGTGCTATATTTATATTATTTGTACTATTTTTTTATTTATTTATTAAGTTTCAATTTCGTTACGGAATACTACGCGGAAATAAATGCCAGACTATTTATACTGTTTCGTGTGTAAATGGGTTAATTTTTCGTAGTCAGAAAGAACAGCACAATTCTGTTATGTAATTTTTTTTTATTAATCTAGCAATACACTATATATATATTTCTCTTGGTCATATTTCATTAAAAAAATCTGTTTCAACAATTTTAAAGAAAAAAAAACATTCGACGTGTATATAACCTATAAATAGATTAACAAATTTTGTTAAAAAGCTGCCTACAGTCAAGCTTAAAACATATTTAGAAAAAAAATCATAATTCAACAAACTTAAAAAACATTACAATGAAAAAAATATTAAGAATGTTTATTGTCATTCCGTTTATTTGTATTTCTTCTTTTTACTAAAATATCTAAATGAATTGCAATGCAATACTGTCGGAATTTTTAAATTGAAAATATTAATTTAATATACTAAAACAATAGATCAAGTGATTTTATTATTGGAATATTTATTTTAGGTATATTTAGCGCCATGCAGTGTCATGCTATTTTTCGAGCACACAATATTATTTTTCGCTTGCGCTGTTCTCTTTTCCGGGTGTGCCGTTCTATTTTTGACGATGAATAAGGTCTCATTCGGAAGGTTTAAACAGAATTTTCATATCGTACATTCACGTATCAATTCGTATTCGCCTGTTTGAATAAAAATTAATAAAAAAAATTTTATACAAATAATTCTAAATATTGCAGTGTGAAAGGTTCACGTGGTGCACTTGTAATTTAAAAATAAGTAGAGTTGTATCTGTACAAATTTTAAAAATATTTTTTATGTTTATTTAAGAATGGTTTGTTTCTAACAAAAAAAACAGAAAGAAAAAAGAAAAAAAAATTGAAATTAAATACTCTGAAGTTCTAGCTATGAGATTATTTGAACTTCTTTGATTTAATTTAACCAGTAGGACTAGGTTTCGATAAATTTCCACGGAAAAATGTTTCAAACAAAAGAAAAAAGAAACATAATGTAAGTAAGCCGAATTTTGACTTTCTTGCAAGAAAATGAACAAAATTTTCACACAGATCATTTGGGGATCATCGCATATGCGTAGAAAAGGTGGAAAAAGCAATTTGCCTTCATTTTTCCCCCTAGTAGCCTTCGCTTTTTAAAATATAAGTAAGCGGAATCCAGGCTTTTAGTCATTCCAAGCATAAAAAGCGTGAAAGTTTTAGACATAAATATAGAAGGAAAAGAAAACCTCCATTTAATAACTCCAATATTTTCATTAAGAGTGGACTTTGATGGGAGGGAGATAAAATATCAGCAACTACAAAGATTGAAAAAGAAAAGAAATAATGGGAAGGGGGGGTGAATACTGATGAACAAAGGGTAACTTTACATTGTGGAGACTTTCCTTAACTGGAATGTTACACCAATAGGGGGTGGGGATGAAGCAGAATTAAGGCAATAACATTAAAAATTAAGAAGAAAATATTTATATTTTGAACACGATTAATAAGTTTTCGAAGTTTAATGAGAATATTCCTTAATGCCTTATTTCTTAAAGGGAAGCTTAGAAGGGCATTTAATGGGTTTAAAACTTCTCCCAGCATACTCAAAAACTTATGCAGTCAAAACTCATTGCATTAAGATAAATACATGATGCGTTAAAAAACGGAAGGAAAAACATAAAGAGCACCCACCTCATCTCGTACCCCCCCCCCCCCCCCCAAGTCAACAGAAAAAACATTTTTTTTATTATATATATATAGTATGTTCAAGAACTACTTTAAAACTTTATAATAAAAGTCCCTTTCTCAGTGTAAAAAACAATGAATGAAATACGTGTGAAATAAAAGCAGCCAAGTTCGTGTGTTACATTTTCTAATGTTTATCGCTCCTATTCTTTTATTGTCATGTATCTCTCTCTGTTTTAAAAAAACGTAACTAATGCTGTCACCTCCGCAGTAAAAGAATTTTTCGTGACCTTTAAAGAAGTTTTATATTAGAAAAACTATACATAAGAATTTAATCCTTTATTCTAAGGATATATATTAGAAGTTTCTGGTGTGCCGACTGCATTTAGTTTTTTAGTTTGACTAATTGTTTGAGGTCTTATACCATTTTAAATCCAAATTTTCAGCTTTTTGAGAGATATATTTTACATATTTTAGAAAAGGTTATTATTTCAAATTGTTGCTAATTGTAAAACAGGAAAAACAACAATATTTACTTCAAATTAAGAATATATTTGCACGTGACTATTATAAACAGAGAAAAACTTTCAAATTAGAATTAAATGATTACGTATTAAAATCAAGAAAATATTGAAAATTACGTCATAAAAACTATATTTACTACATGTGAATATTAAAAGAGGAAGACAATTTTAAAATAATAAATCCATTAATCTGTGTTAAATGTCGTAATTGGAAGAAATTATGTCCTATTTAAAATGACCAAATAATAATATTGTAAAACAGTTTAAATTAAAAAATATATTTACACGAGACATTTATTTCATATTTGGAGATAATCTTTTAAACTATTGTTGTGAATTCTAAGACAACGCAAATATTTCCTTTCTAACAGCAAAAGTATTTTTACGTTAATATTAAAAAGAGAAATAAAACTCTTGTGAAAATTATATTAGATATAAAACGATACATTTAAAATGTCTTATTTAAAACAATTTTCTTATAGCGTTGTTAAGAAAATACCAGGAGGATAAGACTCTGTTTACATAGTTTATTTTATATTAGCTTTTTTTTTTTTCGAACGTTTAACTCATCTTATTTAATCAAACATGAAAACAGTCAGTAGAGGTTTAACAGCAGCTGATCCGGCCTTAAAATTCCCAATCAAAAGGAAGTGAATGGAAATCCGTTTACAAGGAGATCGCCACTGATTTTTTAAATTATGTTACAGTATTCCGCAATATTTTTGAAGCCGATCAAATTAGCGTGTTTTTAGAGTTTGCGGTACAGGGCCGTAACCAGCAAGGCACGTCTGTGGGGGGCTCTGAAAATTTTTGGGAGGGCTAACATCTTTTAACAATCTATATCTCTTTTTAAATTAAACACAGTAAAACCTGTGGATACGGGGTGTCTTTAAAGAAACCCGGCTATAACATAACCTGTCTATTAAAAAAAAAAAAAAAAAAAAAAAAAAAAAAAAAAAGGGTCTATAACGTAACCTGTCTGTAACGAATTTCTTAAACGAAAAAAAAGTTATGATTCTTTGAAAAAAGAAATACAAAACAATTAGAGGCATTGTACCGTTTGCTAAGACGAAAACATATCTAAAATGGAATTTTCTCCCATTCTGTGTGATTTTGCATTAACAGGTCTAGTTTTATTTAATGGAAAACAGATTGCATCCAACATCTCATAAAAAAAGTAGCTTTATTCAAATTTTAATAAAGAAAAATCGTGCACATTGTGTATAAAATTATCATAGCTTATAACTGTTTTCACTTTATTAAGCATATTTTAGAAAACCTAGTAAGTAAAAATATTTCTGATTAAAAATAATTTACAATTGGTATAATAAGTAAAAATTGTTAACTGGTTTATTTTTTGTTTTTTAAACTGCTTACTTAACAAAAGTGAAATGAAAAAAAAATCATGCATTGAATACTGATTAAGGTTGTACTTTACAATTTATTATATTACAGTGCATGCTATTGATCTAATTTAATTCAGTCCATTGTAAAAGTAACAAGCAAACATAGTTCAGATTACATAATATTTCCGTAAAGTATAAATAGTAACTTTCTAAATAACGTTTAAAGCTTCGTTAAAATGTAGAGGATGTTCGCACATTTTTGTAATGATTTTGGATTTCTCTGTGATTTAAATGTAAATGAAAAACATATAAATAAATACAACCTATATAGCATTTTTAATCGACTGATTTAAAAAAAAATCATTGATTTAAATCATAAATTTTCTAAATGTTTAAAATGACATTAGAAAGTATAAAATTTAAGATTAACATACTTTGGAAAGTTTCTACAGGTATTTTGACTTATGAATACATAAAAAAAAAAGCTTTAAATAATTGTTTTTAAGCTTAATTCCAGACTGTGGAAAAAAGTTTAAGAACAGTAATTTTCTAAAAAGCCTAGTTTTTATCTAACATAAAATAAAAAGGATTTTATTTTAAAATGATATTTAAATCTAATATAAAATGCAATGTTATAATTTTCTTTTAGTAATCAAATTATCCATTCTCTTGTATAAAATAAGCATAGCAAGTATAGTAAATTTCTGCTAGTAAAAGAATAAAATAGCCAGAACCTCATTTTCGCATTCTACTTTTGTAACAATAAATTTATAGCAGATAAAGAAGAATTAAAGAATGATATCGGCTGAACCGCTATTGTAAAAGAATGTATAATAGAAAAGGAAGCAATTGGTATAAAATATTAAGCACAGCAAAAGCTTCTTCAATAAAGGTTGAATAAATGTTTGTTATTTAAAATTTTTGAACTCATGTATACCAAATAAAAATTGCTAGGGATTAAAAAAGCACCAAAACTATTTGAAACACTGAATGCTGAGAGTCCCCACTGAGTGCTGATAATGCTGCTGTTTATGGTTTGAGGATTTCAGATATAACTGGTTATTCCTTATATTTACTCTGTATGTGTATATGAATGGGTTAAAACATTTTCATATTTTTTTTGGGATTAGCATATGCATACATGTGTGTAGGTTTAGATTTAGGCGATTAACAGTACAAATGAAAAATGAGCTGCAAATAATATTTGTTAATTTTGCTATTTGTGCTACTAATTAATGAAATCACTTATTTGCAGTTTTTATTAATTCTGTAATTATTTACTCTTTTCTCTAGATAATTTTTTTAGGGTGCCACAACCTGTCCTTTATGAAATTGGCAGAATGCGCCCCGCCTTTTTAAAAAATAGTGAAATTCACCAGTAGTGGTAGCCAGAGATTTCTTGTAAAAGACTTTCCCATTCCACAGTATTTCTAAATCCATGTGCCCAAGACTTTGCAAAAAGGATAGAACTTTATTTCATAAAAAAAAAAAAATAACTTGTTATTTAATTGTATTTTTCAATTCGTAATTCAAAAATTATTAAAATTAATGACACTTTATTAACGACACTTAATTAATTAATGACACTTTATTATACTAAGAAACTATATACTTTTTTCCCCTTATACAATTACTAAACACATGACTAATATATTTCCTCATGAAATAGCGCCCTTTTTTGGGACTAGCATCCTGTTCCATTTTCTTTCTAGAATGAATACTAAATTATTAAAGATCATTTTAGTAATTAAAGCATAAAAATGTATATTATGTTCCTAATTACAGAGTTAATTTTTTGTTTAATAATCATTAATTTTAGTGTTAAACAATTTAATAGTAAATACAGTTATTAATAATTTTAATAAATGTAAATATCACTAGTTAGTACTTAATACAAATTTTACATAATTATTACAAAATGTTAATGTATGTAACATTATTGTATGCTACTAATTAATGAAACTACTAATTTGCAGTTTTTATAATTTATGTAATTACTAATTAATAATAATTTTATTAATTAAAGTGTAAAATCACAGAATATGTTAGCAATCAGAGGTTAAATTGGTTTGGAAACCTAAAACTCTTGGTAGCTATTCAGTATTTGAGCGCTGGGGAAAAAAAAAATCATAAAAATCCGATTTAAATAAAAAAAAAATCTGATTTTATCAAAATCCGATTTTTTTTTTATACCTAAAAATAGGTGACATAATTAATTATAAAAAAAAGAGAAATGTCAAAGTTTACGTTTGGCCGGGAAAAAGGTACAAAATGCATACCCAACAAAGGTACTTGCTTATCACAGCTTATTATATTTAAAGTCGTATCTCATGTTTTAAAATAAAATCCAATCTCCACGCCTTTGCCGAAATACTATCACAAAATCTTTAAACATCTCTATAGGAAATGTAAACAAAATTATAAAATCTGATTTAGAGCTAATAAGGAAAAAAAAATGTTCATCACCTAATGCGAAATCATGTTTATCAGCATAAAATTATGTAGAGATTTTTCCATGAAATTTATTTGGCAGGAGAAAAATGGAAATATGCAGTTACAATTGATGAGGCTTGGATATGTTTACCTGACTGCAATAGAAAAAGACCTAAAATGTTGGTTCAGTGAAAACAAAGAAAGTTTTGCTATAGGTTTTATGGTTACTGCTAGATTCTCTTATAACAGAAAACTTAAAATAAGGAAAAAAGAAAAAAAAAGGGTCAAAATTTACTCGGATTACTATCAGAAATATGTTTTAACAGCTGCATTCAAAGAAGACGTTCCATCACTTTACCCAAACACTGTTCACTGAGTTAAATTCCAAAAGTATAAAGCTACCAGCCAGCAGCCATACCTATAAATCTATTGCTATACTTATAGAAAGAAAAAGAAATGAGAAATGAAATCGAAATTAAGACTACCCCATTTTTGGGCTTTTATAACAAGCTCTTTATAAGCAGCATTCTAAAACATTAGATGCACTCTGGAAGATTGTTGAGGAATGGAACAAAATCAACCTTTACATTAGATAAAAGTTGTAATATGATAGTTCAAGAAAAGGGCTATCAGACAAACACATTCGAAAATAAAATTATTATCTTTGTTTATATATTTCTTTTTCCAAAATCGTTACAAAAATGTGTGTACATTCATTCGCAATAAAAATTGAGATTTCGCGAGAATTGAATTTTAAATTCCGCATATTATTATATCCTTTTAAAATATGAATCGTTATATATATATATATATATTAATTATATATTTTCAACACATACCTGGATTTTATAATAATAATTAAAAAAAAAATCTATTATAATTCCAATTTCTATATTTTTCAATATCAGAAGGCAGGGGGTTGGGGGTGAGAAAGCTATAGCATACGTTTTACGTGTTTTTCGTTTCCTGAAATTCGCTGGATTAAAATTTAATCACTAAAAAATTCCTTTTTGCAAATATGTCAGAAAGTAGCTTGTTTAGATTTGAAAACAGCATCTAAAACGTAAAATTTGTTGAGCTTGAATAACTATATATGTACATTTTATGCCTTTATCATTCTTTTTCCCCCACAAATGTGTCAGAAAGTAACTGATTTAAACATGAAAACAGATTTAAATACAATAGCCACTGTTTACACGAAGAGATTTTTGTATAAACCTTATAATACACATAACTTTAAACTTAACATAATACTTTTGCGTATAATGTTTAATTATAAGATAAAAGAAAATTGTTTTTGTCAATCATCAAATGTAAAGAAAAAATTCGATAAAAGGGATCAAAAGCAAAAAAGGAATGTGTCTTTCCCACGCTTTTCTAATACTATACTCCTGCCGACACCCATAGCTAGAAACGGCGTTCAATTATTTTTTTTCTCCCACTTGTATAAATTGGCAATCTTTTTCTTTAGTAATACACATGTTGTTAACAGGCAACCATTAAAAAAAAAAAAAAAAAAAAAAAAAAAGACGGTTTGCCCATTGCTGCGCTAATTCTAATCAGTTTGAAAAATATATGCTTATTTCCGTTCGCACTAAGGGAATCAGGTGTACTAACACATGTGGGGACCGGTTTATGCATCTGGACTTCAGGAGGAAAAAATGTTCCTAATTATCTTGCAATTCGAGATTGTACCACAAGATAATATAACACAACTGATATGCTTCTGAATAGAAGGTTTTTTTTTCTTTTTCTTTCTTTCTTTCTCTTTTTTTTTTTTTTTTTTTTTTTTCATATTTCGTTGCATTCAAGGATTCAAGGCAGTTGAAAGTTAAAACATCTAAAATGTTTTTCTTGCAAATATAGATTTTTTTTTTTTTTACATTAGTTAAAATATAAATAAAAAAAAAAAATAAAAAATAAATAAATAGTGAAATGATTAGGGGGGGGGGGGCTCTAGAGGAAGCTGGGGGGGGGGGGGTCAGCCCACCCTGTCCCCATCTGGTTACGTGCCCGTTGCGGTGTCTCAATAGGAGTTGGTGAGCGCAGTTCGTAGATGACAGTAGGAAGAAAAGGTCCCTATTATACTAAAACATGCTTTCTATACATTTAACGCTGTTAAAATAAATTCACTTAATAACGCGAAACCTTCTGACATGTGTCTAAACATAAAAGCATAATACTTGCGGGCATGATTATCGAAGTGATATGAAATCGTACAATTTTTTCGGATAAATAAAAAACACCTTGAGTTAAACGTTTTTGTCTCATAACGACATTTCGCTGCCTTGTCTGAAAATTTAGTTCAAAATGCCAACTTTAACAGCATTTTCTGAATAATTCTCTGCCTTTATCGAAAAAGGGAAAAAATATTAGATTTCCTAGTTTCTGAAAAAGAACAGCTGCCAATCTCATGCGTTTACGAATAAAAACGAATTCGAGAATGCGTCATAACGCTATCAATTTTTATTTAAGAATATTAAAATGATTCTTAAATAGTGGGTAACTTTAATTCTCTTAAAAATCCATCTAGAAATTCCGTATTAAGTGACAGTCCAGGGGGTTTATTGTGGAGTTAAAAAATGTCTCTAATAGATCCAGAATTTCTATATGCATTAAATTTATCAAATGAATAAACAGCAACAAACAAAAAATAACGGGATATGTCTTTTAAGGATCCATTCGGCCAGTATTAGATTAAACATTTCAAAAATCTTAAAGGTATTATTCTTTCCTGAAAGCTGAATAAACTATTTGGATAAACCATTGACGATTAATTCCTAATATAGCCGATCTAGTTAATGCTTACATAAATAAGAAATGGTAAATGAATTAATAGTTTTTATGCATTCATTCGTATATTCCGTTAAGGCTGTTCTCAAATCCAAGAGGGCAACTTTCTGACATAAGTTTTAATTTATTTTTATTCGAAAATGCATGAAACTAACTGGTGTTGTTGCTCAGAAACTATGTCACCGAGCTGTTTTTTCCATTTTTTTGCAAACGTAATAGATCTTTCAGAAAATAATGTCAAAGTGGACCTTTTCAACCGAATTTCCGCGCGAAAGCAGAAAAATCACTCAAGAGCGGGTGAAAAACGGGTTTGTCACGTGATCGATATCGCTTATAACTCAATGGGTAATGGATTGATAGAAAAATGGAAAAACAGTTCAATTCCAAATCGCTTCCATGGACAGGCTTTCCAATTTTGTATCTTTCCGTTAAAAAATGAGTTTGTAAATGTGTCAGAACGTTTTGCGCTTGTTCAGCGGAGCAGTTAAGAAGAGCCTTAAGATAATCTTTTTTTCCTAAACTATTTTACTTACGAAGAACACGATAAATCTAAAAATATATATAAACTTTTTTTTCTTAGAAAATAATATAAATCTTAATTTTACAATTAAAAATAGTTATAGTTAAATATTTTTTTTTCTTTATCATGCTGTTTTGTTATTATCTATAACATATTTAAAAACACTTTTAAAACAAGTTTCACAAGTTCAAGCTGTTTCTTTAATCACTTGGAAAAATTTTCCCCCTAACACGCCGCAAGGCAAGGAGCTGTAGGGAAATACGATTCATTAGTGACCAGACTATAATACCGCTAACTATTCGAGTATACACAGAATGAGTGGAAAACGAGTTTTAAATACATTCTTTCTTTTATCCTAATATTTCTCGGAATAAGATCCAGTATTTGAAGCACGAAAGACTAACTGAGATTCCATTCAAATGGATAAATAAAGAAAATGTTATTCGCTCAGCGAAAAAAAAAAAATAAAATCTGCAGCAAAACTGATTTTAACGAATTGATATGCGTTTTTATTTAAAAAAAAAAATAATATTCCGCTGAATTCATTTTATTTTAATTCATATGTTAATATGTGTTTATAAATCTTTTATTTCTTATAAGCTAAAAAAAGAATGTCGAAGATTTAAAAAAAAAAAAAGTAACTAGAAAAACAATGTCAAAGATAAAAAAAAGTAACTAATACTTGTATGAACCAAGTTATATCTAAGGTGAAAAAAAATACACTAGTAAAAAGTATTTTGTCACAGAGTCTAAATATATTATGGTTTCGATTAAGAAAATAATCTGAAAATAAAAGATAATTTATAGATTTAAAATTCCTGGAAAGTGATATAAACATTTATGGATGCAAATTTTTAAGTGTTATATAAGATAATACACTGACGTGAAAACTTAACAATGAAATTCTTAAATTTATAGTGCAACGTGTTATAGCAATATTAAACAATGTAATATGTTTCCATTTATGCTAATTTATTTTATTATATGTTAAATTCATTAACACTTTTTTGGCTCTTAATGTTCCATTTCAATATGTATAATTAAGTTCAGAATACCTTTCTTTTAAAAAAAAATATGTATTAATAACAGTTTTTAATGTTGTTTTATGCCATTCTGTGTAAAAATTTAAGCAAAAAATTAAAATAAATCTAAACTTTTCTAATAAAAAATTCGTGATTTAAGTAATTCTAACATTTTAATCACAATAATACTTTGTTTAAAATTTAAGATTTAATTGCGTATTCAAATGTAATTCAAAATTGGTTTCTTATATGATTAAAATATACGTTTTCTTACATAAAAATAGTTAAGTTAAAATGAAAGTTTTATTTTAAAGTTTATGAGTGTAAAAAGAAAAAGAAAAAAAAAAAGATTCAAACACATACACACATAAACGTGGGATTGATTTATCAACTGAAGAAATGTTAAAAACTTATTTGTTTATCTTTTATATGTGATAAACTTATATTATGAGAAATAGTTCCCTGTGCCTAAATCCAAAATGGCTACTTTTTGACACATACAGGAATATATTTTTAATTTCAGATGAATGTAATGGTAGTGTTCTTATTCACGCCCTATGACATTGAATAGCTCAGGAAATGCTTTCAAAGTGGATATTTTAAAAAGATATTTTGCATAAAACAAACAGCACGTACATATAGCATTGAGATAGCAATCGCTTATAATTCAATTTGTAGTAAGGGAATTTTTCAAAAAATAAAAAATGTTATTCGATATCAAATCTTTTCAGTACTCCAACCGGTCAAGTTTTGTCCATTTATCTTTAGAAATTAAAAGTTCTGTGTTGTTGATCGGAAAAAAAGGTGTTTTTAAAAGCAATAACCTTAAAAAATTATATAGTTTGTTATTTCATTTCTTTACTAAAACAAGCAAACTGGATACTTTTTTTTTTTTTTTGATTTATAAAATGTTAATTTCAGTTTTACGATGTTTAAGTAAAAAAAAAAAAAAAAAAAAAAAAGAAAGAAAGAAAGAAAGGCGCATATGTCTAACTCCACTCTCATACTTATTCAAGATTTATCGGTTGCCTTAAATGCTGAACTTGTCTATATATTTTTCTTTTATATAGTGTAATGATTGCATTGGCTATGCTAAAAATAATGATATACAGATGTCATCCATTACTCATGTCACACAAATTTTGTGGAGTTTTTAACACTCCATTCCTTTATATCACCATTGCCTATTGTGACATCAGATTTTTGCAACCAATCATATAACTCATTTTATGTAAACAAAGCAAAGGGGAAAAACATGTATATTACTATGTATTACACTTGCTTGTACATTGCTTGTACTTGATTAGATTTATCTTAAGGTGTTGCAATTCAAAGGAAAAACAGAAATGTAACTAATAATGTAACATTAGAGTGAAAATATATATTATAGCAGAGCCTCTTGAATGGCGGGTACCCTTATTTAAGGTCATTCCATGAAAAACGGACAAAATTTCCTAAGCATGACACTTACATAAATACCTATATCATTAACATATAATTTGTTAAAATATAAACTATACATTTAAAATAACAGAAAACTTTAGATTTTCGTATGAGGACTGTTATTTTAATTTGAGGATTACAATAGCAGTTTTAAATCAGCAATAAGATGTAGAAAAACTATGCATGTGAAATGCGCCAAAATGCTGCAGTAAAACATATAAACTCAATATAAACCAGTAAAAGATTATATTTAGCATGAACTAGCTAACCCCCTTGCAGAACAAGAAAAATATAACTGTATTGTTATATTTTTCTTGTTAGTTCTGTGAGGGGGGGTGGGGGGTGCGCTAGTTCAGGCTAAATATAATCATTTTACTGGTTTATATATATATATATATATATATATATATACATATGCATATATATCACTAGGAGTCCAATGTTAGTTCTGTTATGGGCTTGGAGTGCAATGTGTGACACATTTTGTGAGCCTGGTACTTTGTCATACAAATTATGATTATTGCGTCTGAATTGGTGAGTATTTGCGAAATAAATTGAAAACAGGATCCAACATAAAGGTACAGATTTGTTTCACTGCGTCAAAAGATTAAGATTAGTATTTTTGGTACTTTTCGGTTAACCGGGTGCCAGTATTACATATACATACATATGTATTCAGGGATGTCGCGGACGCGCTATAGCGCGTAAAATAAGCGAAAAATCGGAGACGGAACGCAAAAAAATAGCTCTTAAGCGTCCCGTGGGATGCGTAATTTCGTCAAAAAGTCGCTGAAAAAAGACGATTTTCGTAAAAAAATCGCGGAAAAAAGCCGATTTTTGTCAAAGAATTGCGAAAAAAGCACAAATCTCATCAAAATATCGCGCAAAAACAGCGATTTTCGTAAAAGGGCCGCGAAAAAATAGCGTATTTCGTCAAAGAATCGCAAAAAAGCGAATTTCGTCAAAATATCGCGGAAATAATAGCAAATTTCATCAAAATATCTCGGAAATAAGCATAAATTTCATAAAAATATTGCAAAGAAACACGATTTTCGTAAATGGGCCGCGACAATGTGCGTATTTCGTTAAAAAAATAGCGAATTTCGTCAAAAAATCGGGGAAAAAAGCCGAATTTTGTCAAAGGATCGCGAAAAAATAGCGTATTTCGTCAAAGGATCGCGAAAAAAGCGAGCTTCGTCAAAAAATTGCGGAAATAAGCGCGAATTTCATCAAAATATTGCAAAAAACGCGATTTTTGTAAAAGGGCTACGACAAATTAACGTATTTCGTTAAAAGATCGCGAAAAAATAGCGAATTTCGTCAAAAAATCGCGGAAAAAAGCAGATTTTCGTCAAAGGATCGCGAAAAAATAGCCTATTTCGTCAAAGGATCCCCGAAAAATAGCGAATGTCGTCAAAAATAGCGTAAAAAAGCCGATTTTCGTAAAAGGATCGCGAAAAAAGCACAAATTTCATCAAAATATCGCGAAAAAAAGAACGCTATTTCCATAAAAGGGCTGAGACAAAACAGTGTATTTAGTCAAAAGATCTCGAAAAAATAGCTTGCTCCTTTTTAAAAGAAATGCGAACATCATACTTGTTAGTGGAACTTGGTATCTCCTACTCTCAAATAAACATTATTTTACAATTAAAATTGTATCTTGCATTTTTACTTTTAAAAAAGTAAAGAAAATTTCACTAAATATTTTTTAAAAATATCTTATTTGAGTGCAAATAATACTTGTTTTAATTCATTATTTAATTATTATTAAAACAATAATTAATGCATTTCATTTATATTTTCCAAATAAACAAGTTTCATTTATTCCTTTAAAATATAAATTATTGTTGATGGGGACCCGCTTTTGTAAAAAAGGGACCCAGATTTTTGGAAATCCTGGGTCCCGGGGACCCAGGTTTTTTCAAGTACAGCGGCATCACTGTGTATATTGTATATGTACATATATATATGCATGTATGTGCATAAATACGCCTTTATGTATATATATGTATGTATATATACAATATATGTATGTATATGTTACGGCCAATACCCGAAATTGGCCAAAATCCGAACTGGCCGACAACGCTTTAAACTGACTGGCCAATTCGAGAATTGGCCGGCCAATACCCGAACTGGGGCCAGATGCGATCGGCCAGTTTGCGAAGTAGCCATACGCGATCGGCCAGTTCGCGAAATGTGTATATAGAAATCAACTGTTACTTTTTATCTCTTTCTAACATAGTTGAAAGGGTTTATGAATTCAATTTGTCTGTCCGTCTGCCTGTTCGTGCTCTAACTCGAGTAAAGACTCGGATTGACTTGTAATTGTTATAGTATTTAGGTTTATAAATTAATTTCGGTATTGAAAGTGAAGTGTGTACTATTTTTGGTTAATTTACAGCGACACACAAAAGTATTTCTTTACAATATCATGAATGAGAAAAGTTTTTCCGGTGTATTTTAATGTTGTTACATTATCTCAATTATAATAAAATTAGTATGCATCATTAAGATGGACAACAAACTGTTAATTAGAGTACATGAAATAAGTAGCAATTATAGTTTGTTTACAGAGACACTCAAAAGTATTTCGTTACATTCCAGTGAATGGTGAAAGGTCATTTTTAGTGCACTTAAATGATGTCACCCTATTTCAAACATAATAAAATTCACATGCTTCACACATGTGGGGAGCAATATGTTTTTTTGTTGAGTATTGATTAAGTAGCCATTATAGTTCATTTATAGGAACGCCCAAAAATATTCCGATAAAGAATTATGATATGTGAAAAAATCGTTTATAGGGTATTTTAATTACGTTACACTACTTCAAACATAATGAAACTGTTATACATTATTCATATGCTCTACAACATGTTTTCTATATATTATTGACTAGGTAGAATTTGTCGTTTATTTACACAGTCATTCAAATAATTTGGTTATTGGATTGGCTGTGAGCCATTATTGCTTGATGTGCGTTTTCAACTGTGATAGGCTTTTAAACTTTATTTGTAGTGTATTACCAGGTTTGTAGATCATATGCAGGGCTGCATGAAAGCTAAAAGAAACACATTACCTACTGTGGATACCCATTGCTGAACACTTCGTATATTGGCCAAAGCTTCCCGGCCAGATTGCGAATTGGCCGGCCAAAACCCGAAATACGCTGTTCATTTCATGTATTTCGGGTTTTGGGCAGGAATGTCGGCCAGTTCCCGAATTGGCCGGCCAATTCGCGTATTGGCCAAGCTCCGGATTTTGGCCGTAACATATATATTACACTGGCGCCCGGCTAACCGAAAAGTACCGTATTTTTTTAGTACTACTATTTTAAATTTGGAATTTGGAAATTAAGTATGCGTAATATATGAGTTTTCTACCTTTTTTCAGATAAACATAGTTAAATTTCATTTACAACTTTCTTGACTTTAGGTGAATCACACAGTTACTGATTTTAATGCGTATGAGTATGTTGCGTATGAGACAAGTGTGCACTAAAAATTTTTTTTATTTTAGTTGGAAAGTTTTTCATATAATTTTAAAAAGTTTCTGAAGAACTGAAAAGGAACAGATTTTTACTTTCCTAGAATACAGCCTATTGCCCATGTTCTCAAATTCATTCATTGGCACAGCGAGGTTGAAGTTATTTTCGGGGAGACACCCCCCCCCCCCCTCCCAAGCTTATAAAAAGTCTTTTATAAGAATCAATAATTAAACAAATTAACCGTCTTTATGAATCAAAACAAAAGCAAATCTATTACTATTTTTAGCTTGTTCTGAATTTGCTGTTTCTTTTAATCTAATTCTATTCAAAAAACGTGATTCATTTAAACATCGATTGTTGTATTTAAAAACGGAGTAAACACATAATAGATACTTGGTTAAGCGGAAACTGGCAATTTATTATGAAAAAAGGCGGTGGTCAATTTATGGCGAATAAGCTTATGTAAGCTAAAAGAAGTGATATGCATTTGAAATATTTTTTAAACATCATGACATACTTTTTCGTTTATTTCTTCATTAAAAACCTCTTTAATTAGGAATAAAATTGATTTATGATTATTTTAATTCTAAATTTAAAATTAGAATAACGATAACTTTAAATTTACGCTAAACTTTATGAGTACGAAAAATTCTAAACAAATAGACCCACACAGCACATATATATATATATATATAATTATATACATATAGACAACAGATTTATTTATAAATTGGCAAAATGCTGAAGACTAATATAGAAAAATTCTTGTTTTATTAAGTATGTATACAATGGTTACATCTGCTATGTATATGTTGAATGCCTTTTTATAGTATGAAAAAAATATATCTTACTTCATTTCTTCATTAAAACTCTATAAAATTTGAAATGAAACTGAACGTAGCCTATTCCAGTTCTAAAATTAAAATTATAATATCTCTAATATTCAAAATAAAAAGGGAAGAAAAACCATTTTAATTTGTTTTTAAACTTTTGTTTTAATCAAAATGTATTTTTTTCCCTTGCTTTGTTTAATTGTAATTTGTAATTTATTTTATTTTATTTAAAATATTTTTATTTATTTGGAACCTTTCCTAGAAAAACAAATTTAAATAGAGGACTTTAATTAAACTTGTTTCTACTCTGAAAAAGCCAACTATAAAAAACCTAAAAAAAAAAAAAAAAAAAAAAAAAAAAAAAAAATTCATGCAGAAGAATCTAAAAAAAAATTAATATACAAGTTATTTTAATGCATCTGTAACACCCTCCTTTTAAATGAAAACCATTTAAAAAAAAATAACTCTAGGTAAACTTTCTATATTCTGTATTCAAAATCTAAAAAAAAAATACCTTATATTTTTATCAATACTATCTTAGATACCGTCCCTACTACTGCTCCTCCTACTTTGAAAGACCAGTCAAAATCGTACGTCCGCGAAGACAATCTGAAAATTTAACATCATATTATTTTTTTCTGTCACCTCCTTACCTGTACCTTTGTCTCATTATTCTGAAAACGCCAGGTAACTATTCACATTTTTTCTTTGCACAAATATTAAGGGGGTATCCCTGGCTAAGGTTAATTCTATTTTTAAATATCTCGTTTGCCTTTCAATATTTTTATTTTTGTTTTTTAAATTTTTAATTTAATTAATTTATTTATTTTGCATTAGATAGCTCGATCTCTACAAAGGCCGTTTTTTACTTTTTCGATTTTGTTTGCCGTTTTTATGAGGATACTTTCACTTTAGAAATCGTTTCCAAAAGTCAAAGTATCCTAATAAAAATAGGTAATAAACAAAAAAAAAAAAAAAAAAAGTAAAACAATGCCTATATAGAGATCGACCTCAGCTATCCTATCAAAAAAGAAAAAAAAAACATTTAAAAATATTGAAATGTAAACGAAATATTAAAAAAAAAAAAAATTCTCAGATTTTTCGTGTGAGAGAAGTAGCCTCTTAATATTACATTTTAATAAGTTCCCAAGACTCCCATCCTTCAAGAAAACTGTTATCTCCCCACCTCCCCCTAAAGGCAGGAAAAAATATTTGACTATCAAATGTGCGATTAATACTTACTATGATTTTCGCACTGTATATTTTGTGGTTACTTACTGGAGTGCAAATTTAAAAACGATTCATTCTTTGTAATTTTTAAGGAAGAGGTGATTAGAACTTATGTAAAAATTAAAAGCATATTTTATTAAAAGTTTGCACAGAAAATATGATATTTTGTAAAACTCGTTACATGTACATTGAAACCTACTAAGATTGAAATACTAGAAACCAGAATTTTTCCCTTCAAGGTAGAATGTTTTTCCTAGCGGGCCTATTTGTTTGGTGTTCCTTTTACCGAAACTATAATTAATTCAAAGGTAGAATTTTAGACAGGTTAAGCTTTCACATAGTTTACCGTATATATAAAATAACCTATTAAAATTCTGGTCTATTTATTATATTGAAATTATTCTAATCTTAATTCCTTTAATATTAGGAATCAGAAGCTCTTCCCTTTTTTTAAATATTTTAAGCTGTTTGATTTTTATTTTAAGCAGTTGTGCTACATTCTATTTTTCCTTTTTTTTCTGTTGTTTTCTTTATACTTCCAGAGTAGTTTTACAACCATAATATAGCAATCAATGACGCATTTCTTCTATTGATGAGATATACTTCTTTCTTTTAAAGTGATTAAAAAAGGAACTGGTTACTACAATATATACAGAATGCTTTAACTTGAAATTTAGGGCATTTTTAAGGTTCTAACAAATTAATAGTTCTCAAAAACAAATATATTCCCTCTATTTAACAACACGAAATTTTTAACATATTCTCGGAATCAATTCATAATTAAACATAAAAGCAGATAATATTAAAGCATAACTATTGAAGTGATTTGGAATCGAATCACGTTTTTCCTTTTTTGATAAATGTATTACATATTGGGTCATAAGGGATTGTTGTATCATGGCGACTTTTCTTGGCTGTCGTGGCCGGAAATTCAGTTTAAAAAACGAATATTTTACATAATATTCCGGAAAGGCTTTTTTCTTTCATAGAACAATGGGAAACGCTAGTCAATGTCATAGTTTTTACTGTATTATTTATCGATTTTCCCCTGTACTTCTTCCCTCTTGGTTTTTTTCCTAATGCCCCCCCCCCCCCCCCACACACACACACACACACAAACACTGTCTCTCTAACAAAACATTATTTATTTGCATTTTTAAACCTCTCTTTTATATTTAAAGAAATATTTTTTTTTTTTTAAATGCAACAATAATTTTTCAACCAGAATCATATTTATTGTTTAATAAAACAGTTATTGCGAAACTAAATTTGGATATTTGAAGTATTTATATATGAACGTATACAAATTATCTCTTTACTGTAGCACAATACTTATATAAAAATTTAATGAATGTGAGCGATTTAAGAACAAATAAAAATATATTATTGATTTAAAAAAAATAAAAATAAAAATAAAAAAGCTAATTTGCTTTTGCATTTTCGCACCTAATTTTTAGATTACACTTCACTTTTTTACGGAAATACATGTATAATATATTTTTTCAAATGTATCTTGCTTCACATTTCAGCATAGTAAAAGTGCAAAATGTTACTAAAACAAATTTCAACCGAATGACATAAGGTGATAAATAGAAGTATGAAAGCGAAAGGATATAAATGTGATAGTTTTTATAAAGTTTCCATACAAATTTCCCCGAGAATAATAAAAATAATTGTTCTTCTTTCTCTAGGATAATGTTCGCGAAGCGTCGCGTCGTGCCGCTTTGAATTCGACCGCATATTACAGAAGATCGTCGAAGATTATCCCTTTTCTGCTGATATCCTACAAAAAACTGGCTAAACAAGAAAGCGATAAGGAATGCCTTTTCAAATGCCATACTATTTGACATGACTTTTCACATCTGTGAGAAATTACTACTCACTCCCGCTATAATTAGCAAAGAAAGATAAAAAAAAAACCGGAAGCAAGTATTGAGAAAAGATAGTTTAAAAATGCGAAGTGCTGTCTACTACATAATGTATATAAAGAAAAACAAGATAGATTTATAAACTTTCTCTCAATTTTATTCCTTTAAATGTTTTTTCTCTTTTTTTTTCAGTGTACACTATGATATTATAATCTTAAACATCATACTCATATTTTATTTCAAACGAGTTAGAATGGGTAAAAAAGGAAAAAAGGGAGATGTTGATGTTGATTAAAAAGACTATGCTAATAAATTAAGTGTCCAATTAAAATATGTTATATAAATGTTAGAAATACATAAATAAGCAAAAATTCAAAATTCTTATTCTTCTTTTTATTATATACATTTCTATCATAATTTTATTTTTATAAATAACACGGGGAATGCACTATTGTAAATCTATTTCAATCAATTTTAATATTTTAATAATATACAATACTACTGCATTTCCTTCCGCTTAGCCTAAAAGAAAATGGCTTCTGACGCGAAAAATGTCATAAACTGAATTCTTTTAAGTTAAAATAATGCATACATATTAAAGTACATAAAAATATGTGTATGTGTATATACGAAACTTTTCGTAATTATTGACTATAAATTTCATGTACTTTAATAATAACACCCTTTTATGATACACAAATCAGTTGGAGAGCTCAGATGATAAAGGTGGTACGTGAAAAAAAAAAAGAAAAGGAAAGGGGAGCTACTCCAGTCACACGAAAAGATCCGTTCGCTAATGCTAATCCTGTGGAAGAAATTTATATAGATATTTCGGTTGCATTTCAATATTTTTTAAATTATATTTTTGGCATTGGATAGCTGAGATCTATCTGTACAAAGACCGTTTTTTACTTTTTCCTATTTTGCTTGCAGATTTTTTTAATGATTATGCTTTCACTTTCGAAACCGGTTCCGAAAATGGAAGTATACTCATTAAAAATACATGTAAACAAAATCGAAAAAGTAAAAAACGGTCTTTGTATAGATCTATCTCAGCTGTCCAATGCAAAAAATATCATTTAAAAATACTGAAATGCAACCGAGATATCTTTATAAATGTCTTCCATAGGATTAGCATTAGCGAACGGTTCTTTTCGCTTTACTGAAGCAACCTCTTAATAAATAGCCCTCTATCATCTGTTAAATTACTATTTAAAATAAAAAAACCAATATTTACTGAAGATTTTAATTGATAAAGGAGGCATTTGACAATAAATAAAAATAGATGTTTGGAACTATACAACTCATTTTCTCAAAATCACGATTGTGTCACTTACCACTTTTATCATCTGAGCTCTTCAATTGAAAAAACAATGTAACAATTTAATGTCTTACTGGAATACGTATTTCATTTTTGAATTATAGAGTCCGAGAAAAAAAAATGTTATTATAGAAAACATTTTAATTTTAATTGATAATAAACTTTCACGAAAGACGACTTCTTGTTCCCAATCTAAATACCATGAATCTAAGAATCCGGAGAAGAGAAAAACGGATTTTAGGTGAAATGCACAAGTGCTTTAATGAAA
Source organism: Maratus speciosus (assembly GCA_963932465.1). Lineage (NCBI taxonomy): Eukaryota > Metazoa > Arthropoda > Arachnida > Araneae > Salticidae > Maratus > Maratus speciosus. The sequence goes on along the minus strand of OZ010788.1, from coordinate 349,171,398 downwards.
AACACCTTTTCTGATTTTTGCACACTGATTGTATAGTCGCCTTTCATATCAGAAAAAAATTATGGTAGTCTCATTGATACATACCCTTTTATAATGATTTTCGAATATTTAATAATGACATGAAATAATATGGAAAAAACCCCCACAAAATCTAGAAAAATGCCTCACAGATATGACCGATATTGTAAGAAGTGGAAGGTAAATCCAGTTTTGTAGACTAATTTACATGTATATAAACATCTACCGTACAATTTCATTACATACAAAAACTCACTTAAAAGAAAATCAAGCATTTTTTAACACTTTCCAACAAAGTTGAAAAGTGTTTATGCATTCGGTTTGTCTGTCCGTCTGCCCGTCTGTAAGCGCTCTAACTCCCGTGATTATACTCGGATCGTTTTGAAATTTTTGGATGTTAGTGACCCCTACCATATAACGAACCCTATTTCAAATGAAGTTTGTAGCACGTTTAGTTCATTTACAGAGACAGTCTAAAGTTTTCCGTTACATTACGGCCTATGGGAAAAATCGTAGATTTTTAATGATGTTACATGCTTTCAAACATAATAAAATTGACATGCATTTATCAAAGTCGTCCACTAAAATATGCATTCCGTAGAATATGTGGTACAAAGAATAAATATTATTCATTTACAGGGCCACATAAAAGAATTCCGTCACATAATGATATACGAGTGGAGGAAATTGTTTCCAGCGTATTTTAATTATGTTAAATTATTTCATGTATAATGAAATTGATATACGTCGCTGAGGTTTACTATAACTTATTTCATGTATAATATGAAGTGCATAGGATTTACAGGGACACACAAGAGATTTCAGATACTATATTGTATCCGAAGTACTGTACGGTAGCGATGATTGTTCAAAATGCATTTTTAATTATGTATGCGCTTTTATGTTTCACTATATTTATGCATTGTATATGGTGTGTATAAATGCTGTAATTCATATACAGGGCTACAAAAAAGAATTCGTAATGGTTACTGGGTATGATTGCAAATTGCTTAAAAGGTAGTTTTTAAATGAGTTATGCATTTTTACAATGAACTGCATTTTGTTTACTAAGAAATGTTTGTAGAACATAGATAAAATTATATACAGAGACACGCAAAGAATTGAATACATGGCCGTCTATAAATGATAATTTCTGGAAATGTGATTCCAGTAGTTTTAAGAGTGTTTTACTTTGAATTAAACTTTAGCCAAATAGTGGCGTGTAATAAAGGTACCAGGTTAACTACAGGGTTGTTCAAAAGTATACACGTATGTTTCTATCTATTAGTATAAATTACTGAAAGAGAAATTTCAACCTGTTATTCGTTTTCTTACTAAACTAAATTTCCCCGTTATATAGCATACATATCAACCTACGGATAAAATACAGAGCTGTTTAAAAAAATTGGAATACGTATTTGCTATGGAGGGTAACTGCTGAAATCAGTTTTTGAAATGTTTTATGCGTTTTCTAAAATGTTTACTTAGTTCTCTTATATACCTTATTTCCCTAAATAACGAAGTTTTTTTAAAGCATTCAGGAAGTGTTGGAAAGTGTTTCATAATCTATGCTTAACCCATGATTTTTCTTACTTGTTTTATTTTTAAGAGGGGATCTAACTCGGACATCGCGGCTTACAGAGCATTGGTAAAATCTTTTTTTTTTTTCCTTAATTAAAAAAAAAAAAAAAAAAAAAAAAAAAAAAAAAAAAAAAAATCTAATAGATTTCTTACAATCAATACCTTTTTAGATTGCCCACTAAAAACTCCTAAAACCATTTTATATAAAATATATCAAATTCAAGTAAAATTTAAAGCATTCAAGTAAAGTTTTTAAAATTATTAAAAGCAATATTTTTGTATTAGCGCCGTACCAGAAGTTAATAATCGAAGCAATTGATAAAGATTTCGCTACTCATAGCAGCCTTTTTGTTTCTGATCATTTCAGTGGTTTTAGCTAATAATTAGAATACTTGTCTGTTAAATTTGTGTTTTATTCCTATTATTTATACATTTTTTAATTTATTAATAAAGTTTAAATTTCCCTATGGAATACTAGCCGTCAATAAATGCTATACTAATTTAAATTGTTTCATGTGTAAATGGGTTAATCTTTCATAATCGGAAAGAGCAGCGCAATTCTTTATATGTAATTTTCTACCTGTATAGTAATATACTATACATACATTTCCCTTGGTCATATTTCATTCAAAAAATCTGAACAATTTCAAAAACAGAAAACCTTTCGACCTGCATATAATCTATAAATAGAATAACAAATTTTGCCAAAAGCCACTACACATTTCTGCCTATAGTCAATCTTAAAAGATACTTAGGAAAAGACAATTTTTTTTTTTCATAATTCAACAAATTTAAAGAATATAACTGTTAAAAATATATATTAAGAATGTTTATTGTGTTTCCATTTCTTTGTATTTCTTCTTATTACCAAAATAAATAAATGAAGTACGTTGCAATATTGTCGCAATTTTGAAACTGAAAATATTAATTTAATATATTAAAAAATAGATGAAGTAATTTCATTATTGGAATTATAAATTGTTTTTGGTATAATTAGCGTCATGCAGTGCCATGCCATTTTTCAAGCACATAATATTATTTTTCGCGTGTGCTGTTCTCTTTTCTGAGTGCGCCGTTCTATTTTTGATTGCTCTGTTAAATTTTTATTTCCTAGGATAAACAATTACTATGTCTACTCTTAATTTTATAAAAATTCTTATCGGTATTTTCTATTTTGAAAGTCATACTAATAAATTATTACACCATTTTAGCTCCCGGTATGCTATTTCTTTCTCCCAGCTTATTTTGTGTCGTCTCCAAAAAATAACGTTACGTTGTATGAGCCAGCCGTAGAACAAAGCAGATGTATCATTGTACGATTAAATACTCTACAGCAATTTTTTAAACTTCTAAGCATCGCACATTTTCAATTTTTATACCGTCGTATTGGGGAAAAAAAGTACTTTTAAATGAAATTTGTTTGAAAACTGTATCTCCATTTATTTTTGAAATATTAATTTTTTGTAGTGTTTAGAGCCATTTGCTTAACGGCCACGGAAGTACTTCACTTCTGTATAAAGTAAAGAAAAAATAGTTCTAAAATAGTAATTATATATTTTTGTTGCCATTTTCTCATAACAACAGAAAGAAAATGTAATTAAATGCGTGCTATTTTGAAAAAATATAAACGAATGATTTCTGTTAAAATATGGAGCTATTATAAAATATATTTAATTTTAGGTACCTATATTAATGTTACAAACAAATGGAGGTCTATGGATCATTAGATAGCCGTTCTTTTTGTGGAGTTTCTTTAATGATGGCATCTTTTTGCTGCATTTGTGTATTATTTTGCGATAGTGACCTATGCATGTTTTACTGTAGATGTTTAAGAGTGGATCGTAAATGTGGAATTCTTAAGCGGATGCGAATGACGTCATTTTACATAAAATAAAAGCGTGTGCTTTAACCCCTTCGGGATGTGCGTCTTTTGCAGAATTTTTAAACTTTTATCACCAGTTTTTCGAAACAAAAAATCTTGCCTTATTGAGTAGGGAAAAGGCTCTGATTAAATAAAGCAAAATTTACTGGTGAGAATAATCACTGATTCTGAGCACTTTACGTGGAACATATACCGATCGCTCGTCCGCAAGGGGTTCAGTCTTAAAATTGAGATATGTTTTGTACTATTTATATATACATATATACATTTTTTTTTTTTCATCGGAGGTGACATTACATTCTGAAAAAGTAGAATTCCTGTTCTCCAGTTATTTTTCTGTTTCGTATACAGAAAAAAAATAAATAGATAAATCTTTAAAATGTGTTTATATTTCTCATTATATCAAATGAATGCTAATTATATCAAACAATTATTAAAATTCTTGAAGTTCTCTCCCCCCTCCCCCCCCCAAAAAAAACCCAGGAAAGCTTTATTAATACATGCATGTTTAATATTTTGTTACTTTCATTATAGTTTTTGTTTATTCTAGTACAATTTCTGTCTATCAATAAGAAGTATTATATTCCGAAGATCGCCCTGTAAGTAATGAGTAATTTGCAGTCGTACAGAATTTTTATATGAATGACCATGTGTATTTGAATAAACGTGTAAAGTATTTTTGTAAATTGTAGAAGGAAGAGAAGGAAGAAGAAATTTTTATGTATGGAATGTAAGCCAGGGCCGTAGCAAGGTCTTCAGAGGCCCCCCCCAAAAAAAACATATTTTTCGGGGCCCCCCTCTAAGATTTTAGAGTTGGGTTGGGTTGATTTGTGACGGCCAATTATCTACACGAGGGATATAGGCCCAGGGTGGGGGGAGTGCCCTCCGTGGTGGTCTTTCTAAGGGAACCTAATCCGTATTTACGCATGGAAAATCCACGGCTCGAAGAAAACCACGAAAACTCCGAACGATTAGGTCGACGGGAGCGATTGGGTTCGAACCCAGCACCTCCCGTCTACCAGCTTTGAGAGCAGAACCTCTCGGCCACTGGTGGGGCTAAGATTTTAGAGAAATATCTATATTTATTTTTCCACCCGAGTTCCATTTTATAACAACATCAGCACAGTTTCGCTGGTCGAATTTTCCAAAACTAACTTCAAATTGAACGAATTTGTAGTTGGGCTGCACTGCTTTCGGCAGCGTACACCCATAGGGGCTATGTCCGCTCCGATCTCGAATCATACGAATTTTGAATTATTTTAATTTTTTTATTTAGATCCAGATTAAATTCAAATTTTCAACATTTCGTTCACTTTGCTACAGGAACAGATTTGATATTCTTACAATATGAATTTAATCAAAGGACTTGCAAAATTTAACTGAGAATTCTTCCATTTAGGAAAAAAATTTCAAAAAAATCGCCGAAAAACGCGAAAGAACGCCAAAAATTGCATAAAAATTTTCAAAGTTCATAGAGATCAAACTTTACTTATATTGGGCTAAAAGGTTGAAACCGTTTTTTTTTTTATATTATTATTATTTTTATTTTATTTTTTACGAATATTAAAAAAACTACCAGAAAAGTGAAAAAAAAGCTAAAAATTACATAAAAATTCTCGAAAATTTTAAAAACAGCAGAGGACAAAATTTGGCAAAAGAGTTTGAAACTGAATTCCTTTTACAAATGTTATAAATTGCTAAGTATTGCTCATAAACAAAATAAATAAATAAAAAATATGGAAGTCGTTTTCGTATTTTCAATTTTCTCTTCAGTTTGACAATGCCATCCGCCTGGCGCAGACAGATTTTCTTTAAGAAGAAAATATTCACTTATAACAATTTTTTTCCCGCTCGGATTGGTGCCTTTTATTAAATACATATATATATGTACAGATTTACTAATTAAACAAAAAATAATAATACTTTTGGCTTTTGGGATGTTGTTTTCATACATTCCGGTTTTCTCCCGTTTAAAATTGTCACCCAAGTTGAAATTTAAGAAGAAAAAAAATACCTTCGGATAGAAGGTACCTTTCTTTGGGCAACGAAGACGGGTTTCCTAGTAGATAATAATAAAGACAGACGTTTGTCTGTCCAGAGTTTTTCTTTGTCTGACCAGATGTTTTCTGTTCCGTACAAAATTTGACAGGAAGGTTACCTGTTTGCCTGAAGTTGCTCGAAACAGTTTTTGAAATTTTTTGATTCGAATTTTTTTCATTTAATTTTTTACGACATTTTTTGTATTTTTCGAGTTTCGTGCTTTTTTCCACACATTCATAAAAGGAATCAATTTTCAATCGATCTTTCCATTTTAGCCGAATATAGTAAAGTAGTCTTCTTCGATTTTTAAATATTTCGCTAATTTTTTATGTGATTTTTAACTTTTTTCGCGTATTTTTTGACATTAGTAAAAGGAATCAGGTTTCAGTCTTTTAGCCCCATGTACTAAATTTCGTCCTTGGCGATTTTTGAATTTTTCACGAACGTTTTTTTTTTCCCTTTTTAAGACCCCTGTGATTAGAGGAGATTTTATCTCACATTTGAAGAAACTTTCGTCTTTAGAAAGGAAAATTTCTAGAAATTTTGATGTTTGATTCGCGACTTCTTCGTGTTATGAAGGAAAAAAGTCATGCGTAAAAGTTCAGTTTCTAATAGGGAAAAGTACAATGCAGCAAAGTTGGCGGAACACTCCTGTGATTTGATTTGACAAAAATGCATCTTCATATTTAGTAAGGATGTTAGGTAATTTTTATGTTATATTGGTGAGTTTTCTATATTTTCGCGGAAAATGAGAAAATCAAATCAAAGCTTTTGTGTGTGTGTGTGTGTTTGAATGAAAGAAAAAGTTACGGAAAAAATCCTTCAATTTACTGATTTCTTTCTTTCTTTTCTTTTTCTTTTTTTTTTCTTGGAGAGAGAGTGTAAAAGGAACCCAGTTTCTATCTTTTATCCCAATATAGTAAAAATTTTGCCATCTGCGGCACGAATTTTTGACATCCCTAAAAGGAATCAGGTTTCAATCTTTTAGCTCAATATAGAAAATATGTCCATAGAAATTTCTGAATTTTTTACGAACGTTTTATATGATTTTTAGCGTATTTTTGTCTTTCACGGCGATTTTTTCACATTCCAGTTACAATCTTTTGGCTCGATATAATCAATTTTCTCTCAGCAATTTTCAATTTTTGCCCAATTTTTTATAAGATTTTTACACTTTTGTTTTCGCGTTTTGCGCAGTTTTTTTTTTTTTTTGACATTTTTTTTTTCTGAAACCGAAGAATTATTCAGTAGATTTTGCTGCTGTCATAATTAAGCTGAAGTGGAGAAATAACAAATTTGTTCCTGTAGCAACGTGAACTACGATGCTAAAAATTTTACTTTTATCTGGACACTATTACTTTTATCGAAAAAATCATCGAAATTCGAAAAATATCGAAAAATTCAATGATTGTTTGATTCAAGATCGGAGCGGGAATATCCGGAACAGGTTTACGCTGCGGAAGGCAGTGAAAGCCCCCAATGGAGAACTCCAAAAAATAGGTTCTTTTTTTTTAAAAAAGCAATTAGCGAAGCTCTGCTAGTATATTAAATAAATACACAATGTAATTTATGTATAGTTAACATAAGTAATTTATCGAGACAAGAGAAATGAAATGTTCAAAACGAAACATGTCGAACATAAGGGGATAGGCAGCATATGCAATGCACAAGATGCCCGCTTATTGGGGTCCTCAACGAGATTAAGAAGCATATATTTTTTGAACATTAAAAAAAAAAAAAAAACTGAAGCTTAAAAGTTTTGAATCTTGAGTTCCGAATTTTGCTCACTTTTAAGAGCGGCCCCCAAAAAAGAAAATTTATAAAGTACTTAGAGCCTGCAAAACTTCTTTCATCTGGGCACCTTTAAAAAGAATTGTAGCTATAGAAAAAAAGGGCATGTCTGTTTTGGTTAAAAAAAGTAATAGTATTAAGAAAGTTTTTAACTTTATTGGGGCCCCAAACGAGATTAAAAAGCATATTTTTAAAACATTTGAATAATAAAAATTGGGCCTAAAAGTTTTGAATCTTGAGTTCCAACCTTTCCTCACTTTTATAGGCGGCCCCAAAAAAGTCAATTAAAAAAGTATTTAGAGCCTGCAAAATTTCTTTCATCGCACCTTTAAAAAGAATCGTGACTGTAGAAAGAAAGCACATTTGGTTGAAGGAAGTAATAGTATTAAGGAAGTTTTCAAACTTATTGTGGCCCCCAACGAGATTAAAAAGCATATTTTTAAAACATTTGAATAATAAAAATGGGGTCTAAAAGTTTTTAATCTTGGGCTCCAACTTTTTCTCTCGTTTATAGGGGGCCTTAAAAAAGACAATTCAAAAGAATTTAGAGCCTCCAAAATTTCTTTCATCAGGGAACCTTTAAAAAGAATGGTAGCTATAGAAAAAAAAAAAAGGCATGTCTGTTTTGGTCAAAAGAAGTAATAGTATTAAGAAAGCTTTTAACCTTGTTGGAGCCCCCAACGATATTAAAAAGCACATTTTTAAAACATTTGAATAATAAAAATTGGGCCTAAAAGTTTTGAATCTTGAGTTCCAACTTTTCCTCACTTTTATAGGGGCCCCGAAAAGGTTAATTAAAAAAGTATTTAGATCCTGCAAAATTTCTTTCATCTGGGCACCTTTAAAGAGACTACTGGCTATAGAAAGAAAGCACATATCTGTTTTGGTCAAAAGAAAAACATGTTTTTTAAACATTTGAATAAAAAAGTGAGGTCTAAAAGTTTTTAATCTTGGGCTCCAACTTTTCCTCCCGTTTATAGGGGGCCCTAAAAAAGACAATTCAAAAAGAAATTAGAGCCTTCAAAATTTCTTTCATCTGGGAACCTTTAAAGAGAATACTGGCTATAGAAAGAAAGCGCATATCTGTTTTGGTCAAAAGAAGTAATAGTATTAAGAAAGTTTTGAACCTTGTTGGGGCCCCCAATGATATTAAATAGCATATTTTTAAAACATTTGAATAATAAAAATGGGGTCTAAAAATTTTGAATATTGAGTTCCAACTTTTCCTCACTTTTATTGGGGGCCCCCAAAAAGGCAATTTAAAAAGTATTAAGAGCGGGCAAAATTTCTTTCATCTGGGCACCTTTAAAAAGAATAATGACTATAGAAAGGAAGCACAATTGGTTGAAGGAAGTAATAGTATAACGAAGTTTTGAAACTTATTGGGTTCCTAAGTGAGATTTAAAAGCATATTTTGAAAAATTTGAATAAAAAAAATGGGCTTAAAAGTTTTGAATCTTGGGCTCCAACTTTTTCGCACTTATGTAGGGGCCCTAAAAAAGACAATTAAAAAAGAATCTAGAGCCTGCAAAATTTCTTTCATCTGGGCCCCTTTAAAAATTGGTTCCTGTAGAAAAAAAGCGCATATCTGTTTTGTTTGATGGAAGTAATAGTATTAAAAAAGTTTTGAACCATTGGTTTCACCTTTTTCGCCCATTGATAGGTGCACCCCAAAAATACTAAAATGCCATTTTATTTTTTAAGTAGAACTTACAGCCTTCAAAAACTTTTATAAAGAATGGTGGATATAGAAGAAAAGCACATATCTGTTTTCTATTTCTAAATCTGAAGAAGATCTTTGACAAAAAAAAAAAATGAATTTCGATAAAGCAAAATAAAATGTTATTAAAAATACATAAAAAAATAATTTAAAAAGTTAAAAAAAAAAAAAAAAAAAAAAAAAAAAAAAAAAAAAAAAAAATTCGGCTGAAAGGTACAATAGCTCACTATTGGGCCCCTGACTTTGCTCAGCCCCCCCCCCCCCAAATGGGGGGTATGGGGGGCGGTCGCTACGGCCCTGATGTAAGCTCAAAGTCTGGTTTAGAAATTCAGAGTCCTAGGACCAAACAGAAGCATGGATTCTTATAACAGTTTATCTTACATGATTTGTTTCTATTGCGTGATACAATGTCAAATGTTTTTTTAAATATGGCCAAAGAATTATTGTCTAGATGATGACAGGCACAAAAATCTATATTTTTTTTAATACAGATTCTGTAGTGCGTAGTTTTTATAGTAACTAAATAAATCTAGAAGCTACGCACAAGTGTTTTCTTTTTATCCAGGTGTCAAAATTGTTAATAGCAACAGGATATTACCCTTTGATGATTTTTTCTGTACGTTATCGCTATTGCTCGCAAACAGTAAATGCCAGACTATGACTTTTTGATGTCCGGGACACAAATATGATTTGAAGCCCTCCGTGCTTACGTTATGTAGTAAGCTGAAATATTTTTTAAATGTGTATTTTGAATGGTTCTATTAAACTTGAAATTTGCTATTTTGTGGAATATTTGTGAAGTCAATTTTATTAATAAATGCACGAAATTTGCGTTAGTTTTTACTCAAATATCAAATAATTAAATAGTATTTACAATTTTTCTATAAATAAAAAACATGTTCTCAAAATTGAAAAAAAATTGGATATAGCGCAGTGGGGAAAATGTTATTTTCGGTGAAGTATTAACTCAAGCTTATAAATTATAGCGGAAACGATGTTTGATATCGAAAATTTGCTCACCTTTAGATATAAAATTGTCATGTGTCAGGAAGATGTGCATTGTCAATTGCAGATAAAAAGAAAAGAAAAACACAAGAACACCCTAATATAACTTTTAAATGCATGTATCATTGAATATTTTTTAGATATGATTATCATGATCAATCATTAAATCGTAAGTCGCGATGTCATTTTTTTTTTCATTTTGAAATGCATTAGGCATATGCGTTCGTGGGACCTAACAACGAAAATTACTGGTTAATTATTATCTTTGTATTGTACAATATAAAACTATGTTAATAATGAAACTAAACAGGCAGTTTTTAAAAATTTTGTCTTTTGATTCTCTCACTCCAAGCTTATAGGATTATAGACAATACTTTAATCTGGCCCCCTGATCACTCAGATCCAGTTCAATAGCTTAAGTTGGTAAGCTTAAAGCGTATAGAATTGAGATACCCCAAGTTTATGAAGCCTTAGACCAGTGCCCCGTTTGCCTATGTCCTAGTCCTGTGACAATTATGGCTGGTTATTTTTTTTTTTTTTTTTTGCCTATATTGATATCGTTAAGAGGCTACTGCACTCAAGTGAAAACACCCACTCGCTAATGTTGTTTTTATAGGAGAATTCTATTAAATATCGCACTTTCATTTCAATATTTTCCCGTTTTGTTTTCAGTTTATTTTTTATTATTATTATTAGGATACTTTGACTTTCGGAACCGGTTTCGAAAGTAAAGGTATCCTCATAAAAAAAAAAAAAAACCTCGCAAACAAAATAAAAAAAAAGCAAAAAAAGGCATTTGTTGACATCGACCTCATCTACCCAATGCAAAAAAAATCATTTAAGAATATTGAAATGCAAGCAAGATAATAATTAAAAAAAATTCTCCCTTAGGAATAACATTAGCGACTGAATGTTTCCGCGTAATTGAAGTAGCCTCTTAAAAGTGTGACAGTAACAAATTAATATTAATTTGTTTTCACATCATGCGTTTTTGAAAATGTCATTAGATATTTATATTTTGATTACCATTGCCTCGGAATTTCTTAAACAAATGTAATACTTTCGCAAACTTTATTTTATACCTGTAAAAAAGTTTTTGCCAAGATAAATTTTCACAGAATGGAAGATTTGACACTCTGATATCAAAAAAACTTTTATCAATTGTTAAAAATACTATATATTTTAGGAAATGCTTAAAAATTTTCATTTTCTGTGATCTTAAAAAATGTTTTTGACCACACTTTTGAAAATTCCAATATTAATACATGTATTCCCATTCAGGTCAATTTTTTTCCTGTTTATAAATTAGATATCTTTGATCGTACAGCTAATTGATGGTTATCATATTCTTTTGATGGATCGTTTCACGACTGATTTAAGAGATATTTAATTAATTTTATATAAAAAATGCCATTTTTAGATATTATTATTGTATATGTAAATAATAATAATAAAGAAAATCTTCAGTTTTAAAGGAATCTGAATTAAAATATCTGCAACTTTTATAACTGGTGTTGTAAAATTATTTCGTGATTGTGACTGAGCATTTGAGCGTTATAAATGTATAGATATGCAATATTGTTGATATTAGGAATTAAACAAAAAACTTTATAAGGTATATTATGATTATTATCATTTTTAACCTTTGTGAAATTTACATGCATTTTGAAAAATAATAAAAAATTATGAATCCTATTTTTTTTTTCTTAAAAAGAAAGGTAAAGAATATATTCTGTAAAGATAAAAGAAAAAAAGTATTCGAATGTTTGTATTCCAGACACCTTTTTAACAATCACTTGCTGTTCACCGTCATTTTAACAGATGTATAACAGACACTCATTAGTACCCTATCTTTTCACACCCCTTTATGACATCTGCTGATACTGCTGACATCTGACAAAGAGTTTCTGGTTAGGCCAGTGGGGGATAGTAAAAAAATGTGCAACACTTGAAATTTCGCTGAAACGAATAAAAGATACACAGCCATCAGAACATATGTGTATCCAGGGACCGACTCAGCTATGGGGAGCCCTGGGGCAAGCATCATTCTGGGGGCCCCCCTTCTATCTATCTATAGAATGTTTCTGTGAATAATGTGGAAGTGGCTAGTACTAAACTTCATACATACTGTAAGTACGCATAATTTTTGTACCCGGTTTTGTCTGCTCACGTCTGTATACAGAGCATCACAAAAAATTGTCACATTTTTAAGAAAAAATGCTAGTAGGATAATATAGTAGAAAGAATGATAGATTGGTGGACTCTAGTATTTCTTTCCAAAGTTTTACTTCGCTTATCTACGTACATTATAAGATGTGTAAAAGAAAATCCCATAAATTGGTCATAATTAATAGTTTTAACTTGCCATGTTACGTGGAAAATGTTAATAAAGAATTTTTTTTGAAAACAATAGAATACTAAGTTTTTATAATAAAATTTTAATCATTAGTTTTCGAATGATTAGTTTGCTTTTTGCATAAGTGGAGGGGGTACTGGAAGCAAAGAAGAGAAGGGGGACAAGAGAAGGGGGATGAATTTTGGTCACTTTTGGCTAGTTTTAATCACTTAGCACCTTTTAATGAAAATCCTGATTACTCTCATGCCCCCCCCCCTAAAAAAAGGGGGGGGGGTCCGGGGCAACTGCCCCGCATGCCCCTGCATAAGTCGGAGCCTGTGTGTATCTGTTCTTGTTCTTACTCCGAGTTTAAAATTCAGTTTTGTTTTTAAAATGATTAAATAATAGAATTTTTTTTTATAAATAACATTAAAGTACTGTATAATTTGTTAGATGCATTAACGTTTCTCTTGTTCTAAATATTCTATTGCAGAACATATACCTAATTTCCGAATTTTTTCTTCCTTTAAATATGCATCAATGACAGTTGATTTTATATCACTACCACAAAAATATTTTGTTTTAAGTTTGATATACATTATTCGGGCTTGAATTCCTTTAACACATTTTAGAATATATACAGAAAAGGTGATTTTCCCAATGAAAATAATAACATTACGAAACCTTTTAAATACACTTTTAATTTCATAGAAAAAAAAACTTTTTAATGTGATTTCTTATCTGAAAAATGCAATATGAGATCGTATTAAAAACGCCAATGATAAACTTTTAAAAATCTCAGTATTAAACCAACGATATTTTCTTGTCAACATCAGAAAAAAAATAATAAAAAAGTAATAATAAATATTTTCTCTTAATAACACATAAATGGGTGATATTAACAAAGGAAATTCTGAAATACAAATGACTTCAAATTTCCTTTTTAGTATAAAAAGTTTCGATTGCATTATTCTCAATAAATAATGACGTAAACACCTTCAGAATTTAGCAAGGGAGAAAAAAGAGAAGGAGGAGGGCACATAATAATGATAACGGTGAGTGCCGTAAAAGTCTAACATAAATGACGGCGCCTGGTGCGGGGCACCGCCCGTGCCATCCCGGATGCGGCGTTGTGTCCCTCTACTCTAAACCCAGATTTTACATATAACTTGGCCATATTAAAGTAAATTTTAACCAGGCTTGACTTGGATATAAATAAATAAAGTTGAAAGTGAAGTTGAAAATAAAGTAATTTTTGTTTAAATATGACACTGGTTTCTATCAGAAAATTGTAGTGTGCTCTACTACTTTTTTAGGGGGGGGGGGGGTCACACTATACTGTTAAAGCAAAAATTTCGAGTACAACAACACCTCAGCAAGCAACGACCCCCCTCCCCTGCCCCTCTCCCCAAAGTATGAAAATTTGTTTCACGCCACTTTAAGACTTTTCCACAGCTAACTCACCAAATTAAAAAAGGCAACTGTGAACGAAAGACTTGACTAAAAAATCATTCTGTTACAGCTAATGACATGTATTTACTAATTTAAACGCAATTGAATATTTCCCTTAAAGTTTGTTTAAAAAATAATTTTAATTTATTTATGTTCGACATAATTTAAATAATATTAATCAGTTGTTAATTAACCACAAATAAACATTTGTCAATTATTTACTATTTATCAATTAAAAATATTCACCAATTAATTGCTATTCATTAATTAATAATAGCGTCAATTAAGTACTATTTTATTTATTTATCGCAAATTATTGAGTATGACATTCATAACACTTTTCACTGGAAGCAGATACTCTGCTTACGCCCCCCCCCCCCCAATACGAAACATCTTTTAACGTTGCGTAAAAAAACATCTTTCTAGAAATAACGCACCGAATTGACCCAGCAGCTGTGTTCAAAAGACTTAGCTAAAGAACCAGTCTGTTATCGCTAATGAAATATATTTTAATATTTTAAACAAAATTATATATTTTTTAACAAATAAATTTAAATTTACTGGCGACAATAATTAACTGAAATTTATCAATGTTTAACTAACCGCAATCAATTATTCAAAATTACTTACAATTTACTATTTGTAAATAATAGTCATCAATTAACATTCATTAACTAAAATAGCTTCATTTAAGTACTATTTTAATTAACATTAGCAAATGATTAAGCATTAACATCGCTAATCGTAACACTTTCCTCTCCATTGCTTAAAATATCCTTTCAAAAAATTGTCATTGTCCTTCAAACGCATCAATAACATACACTTTGTCCGGCAATTCATTGAATAATAGAGTAACCACCCAGGACATCTTAGTTCGAGATTAAGTTACTCGGGTTGAGTGTGTAAAATTTCAAAACGAGTAACACCCGAGTTACTCTAAATAATGGTACTGTGCTCCCACAAACTTTTTGTTCTAAAAAATAAAAATTTATTTCGAATGAAATTTTTTTGGTGTTCATATGTATATTTTGCATATCTTAACATTCTATAATAATATTTAAATGATACTAATAAAATTTCGGTGGGTATTCCAAACGTCGGTAAAAAGTTTAGTTATTGACGAGGGCGGGTAGGACGGTATTGGTGTGTGTGTGTGTGTGTGTGTGTGCGTGTGTGTTTGTAAGATATGTAAGATGATCGTTGAAACTAAATAATCCTTACTGTCTTCATAATCCATAAAAAGGTCAGTTTCAGGAAACAATTTTTTAATTATCAAAAAATATCTTTTCCTTTAACCCCTTCGGGGCGGGAGCCTTTTGCGAAATTTTTAAGCTTTTGTCATCGTTTTTTATAAACAGAAATTTGTGTCTTTTTGAATCGAGAAAATGGGCTGATTAAATAAGGCAAATCCTACAGTAAAATTTTACTGGTGAGGAAAAACAAGGATTCTGAGCGCTTCATGCGGCACGTATACGTGCCGCTCGTCCCCAAGGGGTTAAGAGACATATTGATCCTACCACAAACAGAATAGAACTACACTTCCTGAACCGTGAATAAAGATCAGCATTTCAAAAAATATATAAAAAAATGATATCACTCAACATAATTATATCAAGCACATTGCTATATCCTAACTTATTAGATCATCTAAATCTCATTATATCAATAATAAATCATGAATGTAATCAATAATATATATATTTCATGATAAACAAACTGATTTTTTTTTGTACTTGATTAGGAATTACAGTTTTATATAAACGAAAATTATCATTATTTCAAAGAAGCTGGCATTACCCAAAGCATCATGAAGTTATATTACATTTTACTGACAGAAATTTGAAGGGAATGATGCCTTAGAAAAACATAATATACGAAAGAAAAGAATTGTTGCACTTAACAGATGTACAAAGGCCTTGATACAATTTATTTACCATCTGGTTATAATAAATCACCTAATTAAGGATTAATGAGTTCTTAAATTACTGTACTCTAAGATTTACGGTATTTTAACATCTATCATGCCTTTATTAAAATTTATTACTGTTCCGTAATGTATTAAAGACATTTTTATGAGAATATAGTATCAATTTTTAAAGCAATTTTTGGTCGAATTTAATAATTTGAATAACTCACATTTTTTATATTTAAAATTTTAATTTTAATTTAGGAGGCTATATTGTGTTTTCGTTTGCAAGAAATAAAAAATAAGATTTGGTAAAATTTTATCATTTCATAAATTTTTACACTATCAGAAAGTTAAAAAGTGACATGGGCTAACTTACCCAGCAATCGGCGCAGGTTGACCCAACCGACTTGGTGCAATTTGAGCTTCAAATCTAATACTTATCGTTAATATTTTCAAGTTTTGCTATTGTAACGTCTTCCTGAAAGTATACTGATAGTGGTAACATAAAAATAAATTTAAAATGTTGAATTGTAATTTTTTTTAAATATTAGAAGAAAAAGCGGGCAAACTAGCCCCGGTCTACCCTATGTCTTTTAGCTCGTTAAGAGGACACAACTTACAAAATTTATTAAGATAAGATGCGAAATTCTTGACCGAATTCAGACTTAATGTGGACAATGTATTTATTCTATAGGTAACTTTCATTAGTAAGTTAAGCAAGTATGTAACTCTTACAGTTCGCTTACTGGGATACACACAAATTTTAGTTGGTATTCATTGCATGTTTGGCTTTATATTACAACCTACTGCCAGTTTTATAGCTATTATTTCAACAAAATGTTACATTTTTTATGTAATTGCCTCATGTGAAGTCGATTATATTTGGTAAGTAAAATATTTATAGGGTAAAGTGGGGACAGACGCCGCGTTGGGACAGATGCCGCACAGATTAAGCGGATGACATTTGCGCTCTCTACACCAAATTAAGCAGTTTGTTGTGTGGCTCTGTGCTGCGTGCTGTGTTGTATGCATTTCCACCGCTTAATTGTTACTATTTAAATATTTATGCCAGTTGTTATGCTTAAAACCTGCTTGGTTACTTGCTAAAATTATCCTATTAAAGTTTTATTGCATATTTTAAGCCAAATAAGCTAAGATTTTATTCCAAAACCGATTGTAATTGTAGACTAGATTCTCTTAGAGTACAGGTATATGCTTGCCATTTTCCTGCGTCATTCACATGACACAAAATGGCGGTACGGCATCTTACCCGCCACTTTGGGACAGATGCCGCAAAATGTATTTTTATTTTACGATTAGGCAGCAATATCTGACCATGCTTTCCTAATTGATAACGATATGACTGAACCACAACAAAATGATGCAATTCAAATCCAGTCAGATAATTTGGCTATGCCACATAATGAAGAAGTCCCATTAGAAGGAACTTCTGCTACTTATCTATATAGTCTTAGCAACAATGTTTGTTCACCATGTACGAATAAGGAAAACGTAGGCCTTCTACAATTATCACATCTAAGCTGTTCAACATAATAACTCCTATTCCAATGGTCAAAAGATCTATACAGCCAAGTAATAGAAAGCAGAAGGATGCAAATATTATAAGCAGATAGTTTATAAACAAGAAAAAAGAAGGAAATAAAAAGCAAAAGAAACCAGAAAGCGTCAAAGAACGACAATTTGGCCGAAATAAAATGTTAAAAAAATGAAGGGAAAGATCAACTTGAAAACACTCTATTTGAGTAAGAAACTATGAGTCATCTTCCGACAGTGACAAAACTGTTCTTCTTATGGATTCTGACGGCAGTATTGGATTTGATGATATGAATGTGCTGAGTTCTGGAGACTTATCTAGAAACAAACTCTAATGCGGACTGGATCAAATACAACCGGTGGCTTCAGGAAAAATGCTCACTTTACTGTTGCAACGGGGAATGTGGAGATTGTGGGAGAATGGAAATACAAAATCAAAGAATGAGAAGAAAGGCCAAAAATAAAAAGACTAGGACGTAAATAGAATAGCACTAGTACTTACATAACGAGCAAACTGCAATGTTCGCCTGGAAGTAAACAAGTGATTTATATCTTTTTTGTAATTATGCTATCTATTATTTACAGAATTAATGCTATCCATCCATGTAAATTCGAATGTTTTTATGTTCAATTTAATTTATTGTTCTAAGTTTTATTTTTTGAGCTTACATTTTTGCGTTTTTGTTAAACGTTTCACCATTTAGTGATATATATAATTTTGTAAGTTTACTGTTATTTATTTTTATTTAAAGTAATTTGAGAAAATAAAAATGTGATATGCTTGAAAAAAAAAACAGCCAAACTTTTTCTCCATGCGGCATCTGTCCCACACCCCATGCGGCATCTGACCCTGCACATAAAAAATGATGTTTGAGAAAATAATTATGCGTACTGTATTAAAAGGGTTTTTAACTTCTTTGACATAGAAATTAGATTCTAAAGAGTTTGATTAATGATTTCTTGTACTTAGTTTGTTGATTTTTTCTATATTGTACATTTTACCAGAAGAGAAGTAAAACTGCGGCATCTCTTCCCACTTTATCCGAATCAAAAAATCTTAAAATTACCTTTCTTGTCCAAATATAGATCTTAGAAGAACTGGACTTGCCTAGTCAGGTGAATATCTCGTCACCTGAACTAGGTTCTAAATTGCGGGACAAACTCGAGTAGGGAGAGTCTCCCTTCGGGTATTCGGCATGATGTATAGGTGTGCGATGCAGCGCGATTTTAAACAAGTAAATCCACTATAAGTAACCGGACAACATAGAACCAAAACAAAGTAAAACATAGCTGCCATTAAGACGGCTTCTCCAGCAGACCGTCACCACACGGCGATCAGGCGTTTTCTCCCCGTTTCCAGGCAATCAAATCTATAAAAATTGGTTATATACCAATAGGTAGGAACCTAGCCAGTAGTTAGAAAGAAAAGACCTTAGATGACCTTAGAAATCAGTTTGTTTAAATTTTTTTAATCTAATGTATGTACATTAAAAAAACAATCAGCTTACTCTTCTTACTGGGTTTGAAGAACTTCTTTCTTAATTAGTAAATTGTAGAAAGTTGTAATTACTTATAAATAAAATATTATTATTAAGAAACGACCGAAACAGATTTTAAAAGCCGAAACTGGAAACGGATTTTGGTAATCTTATTATTTTTTGCTGAAAACGAAAATGTTTTTAAAGAAATTAAATCATATATACATACATGTATACATAATTACTACTTATTTAAACCTGTAATTATACGAGTTGCTCAAGTTGGCAAGTTAGCTCTCTGTGCCGCTGACATTTTATTTTCATATAAAATATAATGTAATTAATTCATCAACGACACAATAGGATTTTCTAATTATACGAATTTCACATAACTAAAAAAAATACATGTTACATACCTTGATTTATCTATTATAATGAATTTTGTAAGTTATCATCTGTTATACTAGAACTTTCACAAAGAATTCTTCGAATCACTTTTGCGGTTTCAAACTAAAAAAATTCTTTTACTGTTAAGTCTGCAGATTCTAATGAGCACGGAAAGCGTTTTCAAAGTTAAATCATATATGCTTTTTTTGCTTAATAATTTTCTTTCACGTCAGTCTGGATCATTACTGATAATTATAAGCAGCGAACTTCATAGTAACAAATGGGGAGTGTCTCAATTTAGACGATACAGCTCAAATCAATGAGTAGGGGAGAAGGGGGCATATTGAGACATGGGGCAGATTGGGAAAAAGTCTTTATCTCATAATTTCCATGGGGAAAAAATTCTGAAAAAAACGGCAGAAGATGGCATCAGTATTGCCTATTACCACATGTGTTTACAAGTCTCACTGAAAAACTAATAGCATTCCAGGTAAGAAATTCTATTTTTGATGCTCAAAAGTATCTTTTTAAAAACATTTTATGATGAGATTATTTTAAATTTAATGAAAGTTATTGTAAGGAACCAAGTATATGATGACATATAATAAAGCATTTTTTACAATTCCAAAATGTATCCTACAAAGATTCATTAATTGGGTTTAACAATGAGGTTTTTTTTTTTTTAATTGTCCCTTAGGGGCACATAGGGGCAAGAACAAGTAGGGTAGATTGGGACAGTCTCAATGTGTCACTGGCAAATTCAGATCACACATCAAAGGAGCTTTCAATGACGGAATAATTTTAAATTCTGGGAAAATCTTTTCTCAGATATTGCAACACTTCATCATTTCAATTCATCATCAATTCACTTAATCAATTCACTTCATCAATTCATCATTTTATATTAACAACATTACAAGTGGATTTTAATGTAGAGGAATTTGGTGATTTAATCAACGCGTTTTCAGTGTAGATGACTTTGTGGTTCCTTACATTCCTCTACAGAAGCAACTATGACAATCCTGAGAATCTGGAAGATGATTATATTAAAACTCAAATTTTGTAAGTTATCGAAACACTTGTGGTGTTTTGTTTCTCTCCAAATAATCCACCTCTACTCAAACCCTGATTAGCAATAGTTATGTTTCTGCATAAAAACATGAAAAACAAATTTATTCACTAGTCACTACAGTAAACCCCTATCCAAAGGCCTTTAGTAGAAAAATAAAGAAATTGGATAAGAAAAATCTGGAAAGTCTTGTATTCTAACTTCTGCCCCTGAGAAAACCACAAAAGAAGGAAAATATTTGTAAAAAAGCAACAGAAGAAAATTAACTAAAGGTAAATTATCAGCTAAAAGAGTAAAAATATCTAAAGTAAAAATGACACTTCTCAATGATTCCGATTCTAGTTTTTTAAAGACAGACACTCTGATCCTGAACATGACAGTGACAAAATTTATAAATTTTTATGAGGAGTTAAAAGGGTTTGAACCTGTCACTAATGAATTAGAGATAAACGATCTTGTTCTTGTCACGGTTGTTGGAAAAGTCGCTGCTTGTTCTAAGTTTCTGTTTTACTTGAACTGTTCGTAATCAGTTGAAAGTACAGAAATATTTTTTTTAATGAAAAAGGAGAATTCCTGGAACTTTACTCATTCAAATAATCAATAAATAGCTGCTGATAATAAAGAAAATGTTGTTTCAGGAATTTCTCAATACATAACTGTATTTGGAACACCAAAGAGGTTAACAACTATGAAATTTTCAGGTTATGTAGAAAATTTCTATGTTCGATAATAATACAAACGCTACTTCAACTTTTTTTTTTTTATTATTATTAAAAATTACTGTGCATAAAGAGACAGGACTCCAAAATTTTCGAAAGGCTCCAAAATTTTCGAAAATTAATATTTGTTTTTATTGTTAAACTCCTGTCTTTTCTCAACATTTTGAACTAATTGTTTCCTTGAAATTCCCATTATAACAGAAGTTATGGCTCTTACAATTACTAGGGGATCGAACCCGAAATCCTCGGGTTACAGAATATAGGTGAAAACCATTTTTTTTTAATTTAATTTTTTTTACACGTAGTATATATTTTAGATTGTCCACTAACATCAAAAAGAATTTTTATATGAAAAATATCAATTATGCAATCAAATAAAGTTTTGAAATTTATTAAAAGAGATACTTTCACATGTCACCACATGCCAGGGGTTATTAACCCAAGATTTTGCGACTTACGTCAGTCTTTCCGATCATTTCGGTGTATAAGCGCGTGGTTCAATCACATGTCTGTTAAATTTGTTTCTTATTTACATTAATTAATTTATTTTTCTATACAGGAAGTTTTAACTTTGTTATGGAACATTAGACGAAAACATATGCTGAACTTTTTAAATTGTTTTAAGGGCAAGCGGATTAACCTTCCGTAATCGAGCTACACGTGATAGAGATAAATTAAAAAATAATTTATGCTTGAAAATCTATATATATATATTAAGCTATCGTACGTGGCACAGAAATCGCGATTAATTGTTGGTTAATTGTTCAATTGGTTAATTGATAACAATTAGTGGTTAATTGTTTAATGGCGACGCCCGAATGAAACGCATCTCATTGGTTATTGTGTAATATTTTAAAAAAGTGAAAAACATTAAATAAATAAAAAGTTTAATTAATACCTATAGAACAAAACAATTTATATAATTTACAAAAATAAAATAAAAGTGAATAAACAATTTATTAATAAATAAACAACTACATCCGGGTTACCATATCAAGCAAAATAACGACACTTTGGCGCCAGTTCAGTACCCCTGTGCGTATATGACATTGGCGTCAGAAAAAAGTCGTGCCAACGCAGTGCGTATATGACACCTTCTTTTATTCATCTAATTTAAACTACAATAAATAAAAAAATAAATGAAGGTGCTTTTCCAGTATAGGTAATTGGCGAAATAGAGAAAAGGTCCATGGCGAGAAAAGAAATTTTTTTCTAGCAACCGATTTAATCAAAATATTTTTTTCAAATAAAACTACATAAAAGTGTCCATGACCGCAAAGAGTTCGTACTTTTACGTTAGCTGGGTGCAATTCTCGCCAATAGCATTTTTTAACTTGCCAGCAGCATTTTTTTTTCGAGGGGTAAATTAAAACAATGCTTTGATGTTGAAATTAAATGGTTTATGGTATTATTTATTCTTTTTCTTTTCTTTTTCTTTTTGTAAAGATTTTTTTTTAAGTGAAAGTCATGAATTTTAAAGGCTTTATTTTTAAATTAAAGTCATCCATTCTAAATAAAATGAGTGAAAGGATTATACTTTAATCTGAATTAACGAAATATGAAAATAAAATGCGACGGGTACGATGTTTGGCGATTTATCACCTGTGCCCGACTAACATAACTGTAGGGAGTTCTCGATTTCACTATCAGAATCTTCAAATTTGTCGAAGGGTTGAGCAAGTATATTAAATTATGAATAAAAGTAACATGATACAATGCCTAGTATACATTTAAGGGAGACCAAATTGGTCGCCACGGGCGGATAGTTATTTAAAATATATAATAACTCAGTCAATTTAAGATACAATTTTCAAACAAATTGCATTTGAAAGTAGATTTTTTTCTCTATTTGACGGTTTAAAAATTGAAAATGTGCGATATTTAGAAATTTAAAAAATCTCTGCCAAAGCACGTATTTTAATTTCAATTTTTTATGAGAAAATGGCAAAAAAAGGTACAGTAATATATTATTTTCTTTCCTCCGTGATTAGTTTCCCTTTACTTTCAACCCTCCACGACTTTCAACAGAAATGGAGTTCTTCAGTTGCCACAATTACAAAAATTGTATTAAAAACTACAAAAAAATTAATATCTCAAAATTAATTTGAGATACAGCTTTCAAACAAATTGCATTTAAAAGAGCGTTTTTTTCGTTAGACGACGGTGTAAAAATTTAAAATGTGCGATGCTTAGAAGCTTAAAAATTTGCAGTAGAGAAAATTGCAAAGCCAAAATTTTATTTCAAATTTCAAAGTGTTGCCATTCGCAGAATGACGTATGCATTACTCACAGATATGTTTGTCCTTTATAATATAGATAGCCGCTCAATACCACTTATATCTTTCGTAACTCTTAAAATTGTACTTTAAAATCATACACATTTTAAGATATTAATTGAAAAATGACTTTTTTTTCCATTTTTTCACTTTTAAGAGTCCCGAGACCCCTGAATTTCTTTCTGATAATTCAAAATAATGTGGTGTCTTAATCTGCCCACATTTTTCATTATACTCTTTAAAAATATATATAAATATTAAACTTTTCAATTTGGTTGGAGGCTTTAACCCCTTGAAGGGCGATCACCAAATTTTAATCATAATTTGCACCGGACATTTTTAACTAAATTTTACTTTTTAAACTTTTGTGGGAAAAAAGGTCAATAAATGCTTATCCTTGTTTTGAAGTACATTTTTCCGAAAATTCCGGTGTGAATTTAACATTACGGAAGCACAATTGCTTGCCCCTGAAAGGTTTAAAGATTACCAAGACCGTAGAATACAAATTAGTGATATTAGTTATTTGAACTAAGTCACAAGAACTTAAATATATGAAAGAAATTAAACAGTTTCGCAATGTGCCACCTTCTCCCCTAATGTTGAAAAATTTCGAAGGAAGAAACGGGATTTTTGGAATACAGATAATTTTTGAGGAGTTTCGCTCCGGCTGAATTTTAGACAGCATTTTCGCCGCAACTCACATTTTTGGCCGAAAATGAAACCAAATTTAGATCGATCTCTTATTATCATGCCTTCATAGGTTGTATCGATTTTAAACAAAGTATATAATTTTATTTATGTTTAACAAGGAACTCGATAACATTTTATTGAAAACTAAAATAATTAATATAATTCCTTTTATCCTCTATTCTAGCTATTTTACATATTTCCTTTATTCACATAGTTTAAATATGTAACAATGTTATTAATTTCACATACTTAAAAAATTCAGATAACTAAACACAATTAAGAAATAAAATAAAATTGTTTTAATCTTTCACAGATATAGCATTACAAAAAAGGCATTTTTCAAAACCTAACAAACGACAATATACTTTTAAACATTACGGAACCTTTTACGCAGCGAATAATGTTTCATATTTCGAAGAAAAAACGAAGAAAAAGTAAAAAATATAATCCCAAGAGAAATCTTTGACTATATCCGATACAATTTTAGTGACTTCCCACATGATAAAAAAAAATGATTTTTTCATAAGTATTTAAGAGATATTTTTAAGTGTGACAATAGAAGTTAAAATAGAATTTACAGTGTTTTAAGCTGTTTTTGTTTTTTATTTATTTATGATGTAACAGAATTATTTATTAGAATATAAAAACGTGTTCATTTATTTACTCAAATATAAATGTCAAATTTCTAAAAGTTACACAATTGTCTTAAAAATTCAATGATCAAACTGCAATGATGACTGCAATTTTTATAAAATCCCAAATATATAAAATTACTAAAAAGAAATGTTATTGTTTTCAAACAGAATGACAAATAAAACCTTTTATTTTTTAAAGAGCTTGCAATTTGGTGTGATTACAAAAAATACAATATTTTTAAATTTTAAAATAAGCTAAAGCGTTTCAAACGAATTATATTTAGCCTGTATTTTTTTTACCTTCTTTTACATTCTCTGTTGCTGCACCTTGCAAAAGAGTTGAATATTTTATATAATGATTGCTTGAGGGAATTATAAAATGTAATGGCACATATTAAGAATGTAAGAAAATAAAACAGGTACAATTTATTTAAAAATGACACTGATAAAATCTGACTTTATTTAATATCCTATTTTCGGTATATAATTCGTAGAAAAGAAAATTAAATATCTATTCAGCATTTTGAAAGCATGCTATTTTTTTTTCATATTTATAAATATTAAAATATGCATTACCTCATCAATTCAAAAATATATCTTCATATCGAAAAAAACTAAATGATTTCCGCAGAATCTAGTAGAGAATTGCTTTCAGAAAAATCTATGGTATGCGATTAAGTGTGTAAATATAGATAAAACAAAAAAGACAGGATAATTTGTTTCGATTTTTAAAGCAATTTTAATTATTTTGAATTTCTATTTTCGTTATTAATTAAATGTTGCAAAATAATATATTTTTAAATCTATTTAGATAAATTTTTGAACAACTGGGTTAATTACATTTGATATGTTAATGTCTATGTTATTTGCAATTTGTTCAAAGTAGTTATAATATAAAATGTCAAAACAGTATATACAATTTCAAGCGTTTTGGGGAAATATAAGAAACATCCGACTTGTTTTAATATTCTATATACTTTGCCTAGGTATAGTATACAGTATAACAAATGCTATTTTGTAAAAGTATTAAGAGTGAGATTCTCGAACATGCTATTTTTTTTAACGTTTATTCTACAGAATGAGAAATTTTATTCAGATTAAGAAAAGAGATTTTAAAATGCCTTTTATTGAAAAGACGTACATGAAAATGAAGGAAATCAAATATGAATAATAAGATTTTCTTACTGAGGGAAACAAGTGAAAATAATTTATGGTAATATACTTGGTAAAACAAGAAAGGGATACATTTTATCCTACATTGCACTTGATTTTTTTTTAATACTGAAAAGTAAATATTAGAAAGAAAGCTATAAAAGGCTTTTATTAAAAATTAACATATGAAAACAAAATTATCAAACGAAATTTAAATCGTTCATACTGTAAAAATAAGAGAAAAAACCTTCTTGATGCAGCAAAGATGGCTTGTGTGGCATCTGGAATCGCACTTTATTGCTTTTTTTACACAAAAGCTCTTAATGGTTTGGCTCTTTGTCTAGCATGCACATTTGACAAATCGATGAATCAGATGCCTGCAAAAGTGTTTAAGCTCATCAGGCTGATATGTGGACTGGACAAATGCAGTTAATCAGAGAGATACATTGTTGTCAGGAATATCTTCAAATATGAGTGAAATCTTAGAGTTTAGTGTTATATGCGAATGCGCTGTATTAAACATTATTGCTGAATTTCAAGTTGGTAGTTTTCCGTTATAATATTAGTGATTTTATTGCACGAATCAACTTGTCATTTGTCGAAGTCATGAAAAGGAAATTGTACAGTATCTCCCAGAATGAAATTTCCCATGTCAGCGTTAATTTTCATCTTTTTAAATTGAATATCCATATTGAAATTACAACAAATTTTTTCATCGTAATCAGCCTCATATTTTAATCAATGAGTGCAAAAAATATCCATTTCGTCACATTCTTCATATTTACCGGCATGGCTATGAAAAATAATACTGACCAAGAATTCGTAAATCTTAATCCATGAAGGTCTCGAGTTCAAAGTAATTTTTTGAAAACCAAATTCCGAGCAAGGTCGTATCTATGTGCTCAGGGGACGTTCTGCGCACCCTTCTGGTCTCGCAAGTGGTACCTTCACTTTTATGCCATAGCACAAGGTTTTGTGACTGCATCTGTAGATTTCCGATTCCGGAAGCTCTTGGTTTATCAACAGAGCCTAGTACAAAGTTCCATACAAATTTCCATAGGGTCTCGGAGATGTGATACTCGAACCATGCGGCTTAACACTCAAGTCTTTGGGTTTTGTTGTTGCAATGACCGGTTGGGTTTGTTGTTGTAGTGTATGTCGTCCAATGGTGTATTTGAGACACAGGGAAAGTGACGTAGACTGGGGGGTTCTCTTCTTTGGTCGGTAGCACGTGTCACGGCGGAACGAAATTAGCTCTCGTCAGTCCCGTTTGACACGCAGATCATAAGGGCTCCATAGAGCTTAGACTGGTGAGGAAAATATTTCGTGTAATAAAAGAAAAGAAAAACCTGAAAATTCTATAAAAATCAGTATGGATGGAATTTCCTTAAACTTTCTGTGAGATGGGAATAGATTAGTAATAAAAACAGGTTCTCCATAGTAAATGGTATTTATTTGTTGATTATTACAGAAACAGGATTTATAGAACACAAAACGTATAACATATATTAAGAAAGGCGCGCGAAAAGATGAGAGAACACAAATATCACCGGTGAACTTCGCTTTGAAACTAGTATATCTTATATCAAAACTCTAAGTTCTCTCACAGCAATATTACTTGTATAGCGTCTTTTGAGGATTGCTGTTATAATTATGCTGATGATTATGCTAATTTTCTTTAAGGTAATGCTAGGAGAGCCTGCGCACAATTCAATAGAATAATAATAAAAAATCTAAATATTAACGTTTTTGCTAAACCATACATGAATAATTTTGACTACATTTGATTTTTTCATCCATTTCTATTGCTATTTCATTGTTATGCAGTAATTTCATAGAACAGTAAACATAAGTATAGATCTGTAATAAATCCAAAAGAGTTATTTTGCGCACCCTGTCCTTAGAGGGTTGGTGTGATTTCACACATGGGTAGAAGAGATTGTCTTTTATAATAACTGCAGTCAAATTCTTGACAATACTAATTACACTTAAATGCATTGTTGTAAAGTTTTTGTGATAAAATATTACTGTATTAGGGTAAACATTTCAACATAATGATTACAGAATCGGGAAAAGGAAATAATTTTATAAATAATTAGAAATTTTAATTAAATAATCAGAAAAAGCATGCACAGATAAGCTTTCAAAATAAAATTAAATTACTAAATAACACTTTTAACTTAAAATTAGTGTTTTAGGTAGCATTCATTACAAAAAACTACCTATTGCAGCCGTTCGGAGGAAAACGATTCCGAAAAATGTTGGTATATTTTCACCGATCATGACCCCTAGACCCCGAAACCACCCTCCGTTCAAAATTGATATATATATGTTACGGCCAAAACCCGGAGCTTGGCCAATACGCGAATTGTCCGGCCAATTTGGGAACTGGCCGAGATTCCTGGCCAAAACCCGAAATACGTGAAATGAACAGCGTATTTCGGGTTTTGGCCGGCCAATTCGCGAACTGGCCGGGAAGCTTTGGCCAATATACGAATTGTTCAGCAATGGGTATCCACAGCCGTTAATATGTTTCTTTTAGCTTTCATACAACCCTGCATATGATCTACAAACCAGGTAATACACTACAAATAAATTAAATTTTAAAAGCCTATCACACCTGAAAACGCACATCAAGCAATAATGACCCACAGCCAATCCAATAACCAAATTATTTGAATGACTCTGAAAATAAACTACAAATTCTACCTCGTCAATAATCTATAGAAAACATGTTGTAGAGCATATGAGTAATGTGTAACAGTTTCATTATGTTTGAAGTAGTGTAACGTCATTAAAATACCTAATAAACATTTTTTTTTCACATTTATCATAATTCTTAGCCTTTCCTTTGAAATGTATAGTATTTTAGCGTTGAGTCACTTTTATTGCGGGTGGGTGATATGTGACTATCTAAAGTATTCAAGGTAACTTATCGTAGAATATAAAATTTGTTTAAGTGGCAGCTAAGACTCATATACCATACTCTGATATTTTTTCAATGACAATACATAATTTTGCTCTATCTTCGGTTCAAACTGTGCCTAGAAATGAATTTTCTAATCGTTTGAATGATACGTTTTTGGATTGTAAATATTCAATATTTATAGCTTCTAACTTTAAATTACATTTTCATATTTTTATTAATATCTCCTGAAATTATAATCCTAATGCGATAATTACGAGTGTGGTTGTAATACTAGACAACTCAAACATAAATACATTGAATTTATAATGTAAATAAATTTATAATATGAATTATGAGTTATGAAATTAATATTCGAAAAAAATGTGAATTACAACCTGCAATTTTTATGATAGATTTTATATTTATTAGTTCCTGCTTTATGCGAATTCTCAATTTCAATTTTTTCTTTCAAGTAGTTTTCGAAGTATGTTAATAAAACGTCAAAATGATGGTTTAAGGTGACGTCTATGATGTGCTGAAAAGTATAACTTTAAAAAACATATTTTACTCAATTTATTGAAATACTTGGCTTGTCAATAGTCCAGACATATTAAGCGAGTAAAATGGTCATATTGGCGAGAAAAAATACATTAATAGATGTGACATAGTCATTCTGTTGCATTCCAGCAATCGAGTTCTGAAATTCAATTTGGATACAGCCCCTAAAATAGTTTTCAAATAATTAATTTCTCGGAAGATAATCGTGCGAATTTCATGAAAATTTGGGTATAGGCTAGTTGAAGAGTATAGAATTTATTTACGGTGTGAAATTTGGCTATTGCTATTGAAAAAAAAGCGTTTGGTCTCGTTTTGATATGTAGATGGCTCCCTAAGCAAATTTTATATACCTCATTTAAATGTAGACATTATTTCCAATCGTTTGATACTTGTAACTTTCTTCTAAGTTAATTTGTTGAACAGTTAGCAAAGGATGTTTACTCTTTTTTTCTACGACTGCACATTCAGACAAAACCATAAACACAACATCCCTACCAGCTTTTGATTTGATGAAATTATAATAAAATATTTTATTACTCAGCAATATCATAATATCATGATAGATGTTAATTTCTCGATTGGTACAGCAAATTACTCCCAAAACACCGCTCCGAGTAAACAGCTAATTTTTGATCAAGCGAAATTCAAAGAACCCCTATTTAATTTCGCAAAAAATATGAGCATATTTTTCCGATTTTTTTCAAGAAATGTCATGTCTTTTTTTCTAAATCTATCTTGAAATTTATGCATTTGCACATGCAGTATATTTTGATATCTGGAAGTCCAATTTAAAGAAAAAAAGACCGTGGTATTTTAAACATTTTAATCTCTGAATGGTGGAGACGAGCGAAAAATGGGTCAGTCAGAATTTTGCAGAACAAGGCGAAAATTTGTAAAATATTTGTATGCTGCCGACAAAGGAGGGGAAGGCGTAAATTCGGGAGGTTAGGGATTTATTTAGATTATCATTTTTTTATTAGTGAGGAAAGAAGGTAGCAGATTATTAATTAAATAAGGAGTTTTAAAAGTTTTCAATTTCTGTGTACTGGGGAGGAAAAAGGGGGAAGTAGAAATGTGGGTGAAGAACAGGAAATAATTTATATGGTTGATTACATATTGTCACTAAAAAATATTAATTAGGTCAGAGGAGATTTTATATTACAATAAAGATTTTAAAACGTCTTTGTAAGATGGGGGGGGGGGGAGGAGGAAAGCGTAAATGTGGGAAGTTAGAGAGGTAATTTAGATAATTATGGTTTTTATATTAGTGATCAACGATTTTCGTAGTTTGTTTTTTAAAATAAAAAGGTTTTAGAAGTAATATACCTAGCTGTTTTTCCTCAAAAAGAAAATTTTTTACAGATTAAAAAATGTAGTACTTATTTTTATGTCTGCGAAGTAAACTGAAACGTCTAAAGACATGCATTTTGTACACTATTTTCATATCTTAATAAAAAGATTCAAAAAGAAAAAGATTTCAATAACACTGTGCTTTAAAATTGAAGTAGAAGATAGGTTTTATCAGGGGTATGAGGTAGAAGGTGAATGAAAATCACGGCTATGAACTCATTGCACTGATTTTTTAAATTTTAATTTTTTTTCATCGTTTCACCCTTAACCACAAAAATGTAATGTTAGCAATTTAGAGAGAATTAATGGCTTAAAAGATTTTGACTCAGCACTTTATCTTATGGCTCTAAGAATTTTAAATATGGGTCTTAAAAATAATGATATTAAATTTTGAGTGACACTATGCTATCAATTTAAAAATACCCTTTTTTATTTCATATTTTTTTGTGTGTTATTTATATCCACAAGTAAAACCTTTATTTTTAACACGAAAGTACAGAAAATGGTGGTAAATTCACTTATGATTTTGCAACTATATTTCTCATGAGTTATGAGAAATATAATTGAAATGTGTTAAATAATATGGGTTTTAAAAGAAATATTATAAAATTTCTAATAATGCCTTCATGTGACTAAAAAAAAGTTTATTTTAATATTAAAGTAAAATAATTTATGGTTTGTCTTCTGAAATATATTTACGCATTCTGACAATAATGTTACACCTTTTACTGACCCCTTAGTATGCATTGAAAAGTATTTATTTCAGTAAATTGATCAACGTTTTCAGTCACGCTATCCAAAATTGAAAATAAAAAATTACGTTAGTATTTACACTATATGGCTATTAATCACCGGGCACCTTCAATTGTAGGCATTTTGTAGAATATTTAAAGATGCACTTGTCGGATTCTTCTCGAAATAAAAATAATAATATTTGGGATCCCCTTGTCTTAAATCCACGAAATGATCTATCGCTACAACATACAAACGTGTGGATATTTTACAATATGTCTATTCATTTGTGTAATAATGGCACGTATGTTCATGGAGATACAGGGATTTTTTTTTTTTTTAAAGTTAAAAAAATTCTCTTATGTTGTTTGCTAATATAATAGACGGTTTTCATCCAAAATTAACGCCAGTTTCAGAAAATTTGGCAAAATGTAGTAGAAATAATGTAATGCATTTGGAATATAAATATGTGAAATATATCTGACTAAATACAAGCAGTTGTATTGAATATATTTTCTGAGCATGCGTGAACAATAATTTTTTTTCGTGATATAATAGTGAAATCTATCTATAAACCAGTCAAATAACAAAAACCAGTTAAGCCAGAAAAGCCACTCAAATATCGTGAAAATTCAGAAAGATATCGGCGATAGAGTGAGCTGATTTTTATTTGCTTTCTAAAAGTAGCTGAATGATAAAGGATTTTCCACAAATTGTAATTTTTTATTAACTGACTTTCACCAAAGGTGTTAGTATTTAAATAATGTCAAGTAGTAGATTCGAAAAAATTGTTTCAATTTTGATAGGGTAAAGTGGCCATATTTCGTCCCCCTTAACTTCTCCGCTTCTGCGAAAGTGGCGCCACTTATGACGCAAGGCACAGAGGACGGAATGTAAAAGGAATCAGAATTGAAAGTTTCGTTCGCCAAGACGTATACATAAATTAAAGATGGCGAATTTCCTATTTTTAGACACGAGTTCTTATTACGTCGTTTGTAGAACGTTATTTACTGTACTGCAAGTATTTATTTCTTTTTCATTGCATGTATTTTATGTTGGTTTGATGCTGACAGAAGCACACAGTGAGTTTTAGGACGCTCAGTTCATCTTACGGGAACTGAAGCTCCGTCATATTGGGAAGTAGCCTGGTCCCAATTTCGTCCCCCTTGCAGTTCACATTTTCGTCCATGAAACGAAATTAGGAATGCTTTTTCATGACTTTTTTTAAATTTTTTTCACATGTTTGGATGGCTAATGTTTCGTTATGTTATACTCCCACTGATAATTGGTACATTTCTTTGTGCCTTACTTTAACGTAAATTAAATTACTTACTCATTTAGAAATAAATTTTGATTTACTTATAAGTTAAGCCTTGGCATATTGGATTTTTTGAGGGGACGAAATTGGGACTGTTTTTTCTTTTGCATTTTTTAGATACTTTTGAAAAATCAATTTTTCGCATTGTTAAAATATTTTTGTACGATATTTGCTTATGTTTCTATGTGCGTGGGTAGTTACTCTATGTAAGTTCCAAATTTGTTAGATTTTCACTGAAAATTACAACTTCCAAGGGCCTAAAAGTGACTGTGGCATGATAATAGGGCACCTTACCATACGTCTTTTTTTCTTTGAATCGTCTCATTCTGGTTTTTTTCGAAAAAGAACTAAATCAATAAAAAAAATATATAAAAAAATGAAAATTATAAATCGCAATTTGTGGAAAATTCCTTATCATTTTGTTACTTTTAGGCAGCAACTAAAAATCAGCTCTTTTTATAGCCAATATAGTTCTGAATTTTTTTTTTGCTATTTCACTGGATGTTTTATATGAGTTGATATACAGCAGCTGTTTCCAACCTTTAATAGTACGTGAACCATCTTTAAGTAAAAAAACATTTTCGTTACCCACCTAGTATAAGGGAGTATCTAATATCAGAATGGAAATTATTGCATGAGCGTAATAAGCTATCGGCTATCTTATCCTACGAAAAAGGCAAATTTTCGTATGATTTTTGATTATATCTATCAACAAATCAAGAATCGGTATTCCCAATGTGCGTAGGTGAAACAATTATTAAAACAACACACATATTAGACAGATAATGAAAAATCGATTAACCCTGCTGTTCTGCTCGGGTCTATTTTCTCAAAAAAATATTTTATTCATTTATAAAAAAAAAACATATAGCACCAAGAGATTTTCATGAAATTTCATGACTTTGTTAAGAACTAATATAAATCTGCATTGCTAGAAAGATTTACGTTTTTATGTATTTCGAAGGAATGTTTCAAAATTTAGTCCTGAAGTATTTTTCGGATTAATATGACACAAGTCAAAAAAGTATTTACATTTACTTATATACTTTCATATTTGTTGGAATCATTTAACTGAAAAGAATAATAATAACCGCTCTAACTCATCATTTTTCGAAACTTGTCTAAATTTCGGTAACATGTGGGAGTGATCAAATGACAGTAGAGCTCATACAAGGTCTAGTTGATACAGTTGTCATGGGGCCCGAGTATTCGCGCCTGTTGTAACGCTGTGTTTCAGTTGCTAACATTCTAGTGTAAAGCAATAATGTGTTACAAACATTAAAGGGCGAAACGTAGACATTTGAGTGACACTAATATATTTAAGCAAATGGAATCCTCTGACAGCAAAGAGGAAGATATGTCTCAGTATGAAAATCATTTGACTTAAAATGAAAGTTCTGATAAAGATTTTGATATTGATATTCAACCAATGCATAATAGTCAGAGCATCCAGTCCAATAATCGTAAAATAAAATGAAAATTGAATGCACTTCCACATTCTGTTCGATTAAGGTCTACGAAAATTACAAAAACTACTAAAGATGCCACAAAATATGCAGCGGAAAGAATAATTGACATATAAAGTGCATTTGAGGCAGTATTCGATTCCACAGTTTAAAACGAAATCATAAAAATGACAAATGAGGAGGAAACATTCAAACCGTGTTTCCTCACAGAAAAATAAAAAAATAAGCTATTGTTAGTTTTATGAACTCTGTGTTAAATTGCACAGAAATAACCGTTTTTTTTTTTAACAAAAAAATATTTTCCCATTATAAACCAATTTTAAAACTTGGCATTTCAATCAAAGAGTGTTTACTCCAAAACCTGCATTCAGTCAAACAGTGATTTCTCCAGTCTACCAATCACAGTTGTCACATAATGCGTACTTTCGAAACATACCATACATATCACAATTGAAACGGATTTTTTTAGAGAAAAATAAGAGAACTGTTAAGATTAAAGGCTTCCAGAATTATAGATTTCAAGATCTAAGTGAAGAATATGGTGTAAATCTTCTTGAAAAGGTAGTTAGTGTTGCACGTGGTCAAAGGGTTGTTTTAGAATATCTTCCTCTTAGCCACGCCATATCAGTTGAAAAGAAAAAAAAAATTGACAAACTTTTGAAGGTAATGTATGTTGAACAGTGGTAAAATCAACCTGATGATGTCTTCAAATGGTACAACCACATTATCCATCATTTACCAGCCTGCAATGAAGAAGAGGGGGAAGTGAGTGATTGTCTAGATGAAGATATTGGTCTTAACATTTGGAGTGGATTTTTGGGAAACGAGTATTTATTTGGTAAATATTTATTGAATACCACCAGGTATCATAATCTGTCATTTTATTTTATCAATAATCAAATAAAATAATGCTTTTGTATCGTTTGTGAGTTAGAAGTTATTTCATTCAAAAAGTGTTTCATCCGCTTGACAAACATTCAAAACATGTTTCCTCCTCTAAGTTCGGTCAAAACGTGATTTCTCCAAAGATTAAATGCATTTTATTAATTTGTTTTAGGTTTAATATCTTATGCATGCTTGCAGTTCTTTCTAATAATCAGTAATAAAAATACACAATAACAATTAGAATTAAATACAAGTTATTTTCTAATTTATCAGTTTTTAGTATTTTTTAAAAATTTGTATCTAAAGGAGAAAGCATGGTTTGAATGTTTGCTCCAAAAATATTGAAGATGAAAAATTTGATGGAAAAGAGTAGAAAAATATTGAAAGGTGAAACTTTTCAAGCATATATTGGATTATTATTATTAGCTCTCGTTTACAAATCAAGTGGAGAATAAACAAAAATCTTGGTGAATAAAGAAACTGGCAAAAATATATTTCGAGCTACAATGTCAAACGAAAACATTTGCACAATATCGGGGGGGGGAGGGGGGTTCGTTTTGATAATAAATCCACACGCCAAGAAGATCTGTGTGTAAAATAGCTGCTATGTGAGCTACCTGCGAGAAGTGGGTAGAAATTCTACCAAAATTGAATTATACGAATGAAAATATTCCTGTAGGTGAAGAAGCAGTAGGGTTTCCAGGCCAATGTTCATTCAAACTATATATATTAAGTAAACCATCTATATATGGGGTAACAGTATGGACATTATGTAACAGTAAATCTTCCCATGCCCTGAAACCACAAAATTTATACTGTGCAAGAATGATTATCAAGAATAGAGAAAAATCATGGTATGCGAGTTGTGAGTGATCTTACTTATGCGTATTCGAGGCACAATGCTACATGTGACAATTGTTTTCATCATACAGCTTAGGACAACTTTTTGTAAAACGGAAAATGACTGTGCTTGGCACCACCAGAAAAAATAAACCAAAACATCCTGAAAAATCGAAAACAAAGAAAGACAGAAATCATCGTTTTATTTTAAAGAGGACACAAACTACATCCAAAAAAATAAAAGAATGTTATTCAGTTTAGCACTTTGCATCATGCAAAATTAGTTAGCAAAAGACTTCACAAAAAACAACAAATGATATTAGATTATAATGAAACTAAAGGGGCTGTGAATACGTTTGATCAACTTTTGAACACACACACTTGTAAAATAAAGACAAATTGCTGGCACATGATATTATTCTATACATGCTTAATGCTTCTTCTTACAATGCATTTATTCTAAGCACTTCAACACCCAGCAAATGGAATGAAAGCGAAGTGATCAAACGAAAGCTATTTTTGGAAGAATTGCGGAAAACACTCACTTTTCTACACGCTGAAGCAAGACAACACCTACTAAAATGTGCGGACGCAATCAAATTAGTGAAAAGAATTCAGAGTAAAAGTCAAAGTGCATCTTTTATGTCTTCAGTAAATACTCCATTCTATATCAAACATGCAACGTGCATAGTTCTGTCCGTAAAGCAATGATAACAAAACTAATATATTGCATTAAAATTATGAGAACCACATTTGCAAATCGCATGTAAAATATTGCATTTATTGCTATTATTTAAACAACTTTATTTAACCATTTCTGAAATCGCTCCTTTCATTTTATGCTAGAGATGCTAATATTCTGAGTCGGGTCATAATGGCAAGAACACTACATACTTATAGTAAATACGAACAGAAGAGGGCGGTTAATTATTATAAAAATACAACTTTACAATAAGTGAGATTTCTAGCACTGGTGTTTACCGATGAGGGCATCATTATCAGGGATAAAACTGATTAGTTTCAACCTTAAGTAAATTTCTACATGCAGTTTGTTTCTGTACTTGTTTTTCAAAAACATAAAAGTAGAAAAAGCATGCTCACACAAAGTATGTCGTGTTGAACAACATCGATGAACTCAAAGCTGATTTAGATATTTCTGGTTATAGTGTTCGTACATTCATGAAGAAGGATCTGTTGGTTGAATGAATGGGGTTTTTATGGCGCAAAATCTTTTCAGGGGCATGCTGCGGCAACATCCAGAAGGAAATTAATGATTTTTTCTTCAAAAGTGCCTTCAAAGACAAATTGCAATACAAGATTCAATTCAGGAGTCTTCTTCAGTTTTTGAGACTTGGCAGTTTTGTTCTTTTCAAATATTCTTCTTCAAAAGGATTTATAATCCACAACCTCGAGAGTAGGGTTCCAAAGTTACCATAACATCAGCGCAATTGCTGCCAAATCTAACCACGAGGACATAACATAAAACCGACTAATTGTTTAAGAAAACATTGTTTTCTCACGAATTTTTAGTTTAAGCTAATAGCTTTTATGACTATCACAGGTATAAAATAATGTATTTCTTATATTTTTTAAACAGATGAAATAAAAGATACATTTTTGTGGCAAACCTCGATTATTCCGCGATCCACTAAAACACACGGCCGACATACTAGGGGTCGTGACCCATAGGTTTGGAACCGCTGTCTATACAGTTGACAATTAAATCATGAAAAAGAAATATATTTCTTATTGTTCGCGTATGCGCAGTTAAAAATATTTCATACAACTGCTTGTATTTGATCAAATATTTAATATATTTATATTCAGTTGCACTACATTAGTTCTACTACATTTTACCAAATTTTCTGAACTGTTGTTAAATATGTCTGAAAATCCTCCATGATGTAAGCAAAAAACATGCAAGAGTGTTTTGAACTTAAAAAAAATTGCCACATCTCCATGAACATACGTGCTATTTATACACAAATTAGGACACATGGTGTACAATATCCACATATCTTTATGCTGTAGCGATAGATCATTTCGTACATATTTTGTTTTACGGGATGATCAGAAGTATTCATAATTTTCTTTGATTTTTTGCTGCCCCTCTAAATTATCCTCTTATCAAATCGATTTTGATAAATATGAGGCTAAACATACTCTTTATTATTCTAAAAATCCAGTAGAATCTGACAAGTAGTTTTATAAATATCCAAAAAAATATCTAAAATTAGAAGCGTACGGTGATTAATTTAGGGGAGACTAGGGACGGTTGGCCATACGGGAGGCTTGACCCACCCATCAATTTTCATATTTAAAAGAATTTTAGAATTTTACCAACCAGGTGTCAACCAAAGCTACTGGAATGCTCAAACAACAGTCTTCGTTTCTTAGAGGTAATCGAAATAGGTGTGGAAAAATGAATTGTGAGGCGTTTTCAACCTAAAATTTCTGTTTTTGAGAAACACTTTGTAAGCTTTTTAAAGATAAATTATGTCATAGAAATTTAAGTAAATATGTTTAAAGTAATGCAGATATATCGAGCTTTCATTCCAGGCATGAAGATCTTTTCGTAAATTAGGCTTAACATAACAATATGCCATTCTTTAGAAAAGGTCTATGTAGGGAGGATTGACCCAGTCAATGTGAGGGAGGGTTGACCAGGTGTTCAAGGCTTGCTTAATTAAGTGGTTTTGGAAATCTTTTTATTACACTATGCATAATGCAAATTTAATGGTTATATATATAAAAGAATGTAAATTTACTCTGTAAAGCTACAGTAAAATGATGTGATGGAAAAGAAAATGTTTAAAATTGACTAAAGAAAGATGTGAAAAATTGCCAGAAAATGGGATAGTTGATAGGAACTTTTTTCCTTTTACTTACAATAGGTACAATATTACTTACAATAGGTAAATAGAAACAGTGGGAAAGACTAGAAATGACTAGAAAGGATGAAAGCAGCAGTCTTAACTCTTTCAGGGGCAGTGGTATGTTTATAAAACCACTTAATTTTAATTCCGAAACGTCACAATGGCACCAGAATTTTGCTAAAATATTTTCCATTTAATATGTAAGTGAAATATAGCCTTTTTCTTATTACCAAATAAATTTGTTCGTAAATTCCCGTGCCAGTCATTTATTTCAACATTTAAGTACTGAAAGTACTTTGCCCCTTAAAGGTTTAAATCATGTTAATGATAAGTTAAGTGCTCCTGCGGCTTTAAAGGAACATAGCATCGATCGGTAAAGCTTCGGAAGGTATGTAGACAAAATTCACCAGGGTGAATATAGTGAGATGAAGCCAAACTATGTGACAACTAGAGTTGTGAGATCGAGTGTCACAAAAATAGGACAAAGGGAAAAAACGGGACAGTGGCTCAAAAATCCGGACATAATAACATAAAATACTCTGAAAACGGAACCTATCTCTAACAGAATACTGTCTTAAATGTTAAAATTTCATTTTCCCTGCTGTGCAATTGTACATGCTCAGACAAAATCATGTTCAAAACAAAAATTTTCTCCTCTGACTTGTGATTGCGTCTAAACAGATTTATTTAAGCATCTTATATTATTTTTTTTATAATAATTAAAGCATGTAGCATAAAGTTATTTTGCCTTTTTAAAACTGATTTTATTTCTCCTCACAAATATTGCAATATAAACAAACTGGGTCAACCCTCCAATATAGTGGGTCAACCCTCCCATATATGGGGATCCTTGACCCATTATTTTTTCATGTTTAAAATCAATCATTTTTCTAATTTCTTATATGTTACACTTATGTAGCAATTTTATTTTGATAACTAATTGTATAAAGGATAAAATGATACATAAAACTTTATTCTACGTTCAATATTTAAAAAATAAAAAATCATTTTGTAAAAAGTGAGTCAACCCTCCCTAGTCTCCCCTACATATGGTAGACTTTGTGCCATAACATTTAAACTAAGTGAAACGTATGCAAATAAGCAGTATGAGGAAAATGATACTTAAGTACCAATGGTTTTACAGATTTTCTAAATATTCTGAAATGTCCTTTGTGCTGTTTATAATAAATGCAAATTTTTTAAATAAGCATTATTTGTTCTTAATATTCAATTTTAAATATATTTCAAGCACACAATTTTTTTTTTCCATTTGAACGTAATTTTTGAAAGAATGGGTTAAAGTGAATACGAATCTTAAAGAGGTTGTTAAATATTTCACATTCCTATTCTGAGGTAAGAATCCGACAAAGAAAAAAGAAATGTGAAAAATAAAAGAAATATGTCTTACATAAAGTTGTGGAAATATTTAGTTTTGTTTGAAGACCGAAACATAACAGTAAATACTTGTCCCTTGAGGAAAATTTCTTTTTATCGAATCCATATTAGATACTTTCCACGGGGTACAAAGAAAACATAATTTTTAACCAAACGCCTTAAAGATAGACTTGCGTGAAACCTAGTCAGATAAAATAGAGAACAAATCAAATCGTAGTTTTCGAAGCTGTTTTATTTAGCCACCATTTTTAAGAAGAACAATAAATTGGACAACTAAAAAATTGGAAATCTTATTTTATGTTTCCATTAATAAGTATAGTATTTAATTTAATTTTTTTTAACTCTGTAATTTAATTGTATACCGGAAAGTCCGGTGTATAACTTGCACACTGCACAGGTGTATAATGCGCACCTACGGATTTGAGACTGTATTTTTATATTTTTAGGTATATTCGCCGTATAATTACGCCCCCTTTCTGTACAAAGAAACCTGAAACGTACATCAAGAAAAGAGACGCATTTCAACAAAAGTAAATTTTACAGGAGAGGTAAAAGAAAATTTGCATGATTTTACTGTAACATGAAATTATCACTTAGCTCTGCACACAGGAGTAAAAAAGTGCATAAAAACATAAAACCGTTAAGAATGAAGACGTAGAATGATGTTCGGAGGATTAGATAATTTTACCTTCCCACACAATCCACCTCTTTTCTGTGGTCACAAATGGACACATAGCATGATAAAATGATTTTCCGTATAACTATACTTATGAACCTTTTTGTATAGCAAGATGTACAGTCGTGGAAAAAAAAGTAAACACCCCCTACTAACTCCTCAACAAATTATCGTACAAGAAAGTCACTGGTACCGAACGATTGGAAATAAAGTCTATTTTTAAATGATCTATATAAAATTTGCTTTGGGGACCATCTACGTATTAAAACGAGCCATACATTTGTTTTTTCAATAACAGTATCCAATTCTGACAGCATAAATGAAGTCTACACCCTTCAATTATCCTAAAAACTAATTTTTAGGCAATTAGTACGATAAGTTGCCGAGAAATTAATTATTTTAAAACCAGCATATTTTAAGGGCTGTATCCAAATTGAAGTTCGTTACTCAGTTGTTAACCGAGAGAGCCCCCTTCTTGATAAAGGCACCTTAAGGATTCAATGAAGCCTGCTAGATTACAGGACAACAGAAGAAATTACAAAATATTTAGTCACTTCTATCATAGACGGCTCCTTAAAACATCCTTTTGCCGTTTTTTTAGCATAATTTGAAAAGTAATTGGAAGAAAAATGTGAAATTTTGTATTTCCATAAAGCAGGACTTAATAAATCTAAACCATAAAAAAAACTGTAGGCTGCAATTCATAATTCTTTCGAATATTAATTTCATAATTCATAATTCATATCATAAAATTATAAAAATTGCAAATTCAACGCATTTGTGTTTGGGTATATTAGTAGTATTGCTACACAAAAAATTAGCACATTAGAAGGATAATTTTAGGAGATATAAATAAAAATCTGAAAATGTAATTTAACATTAGAAGTACTAAATTTTGAATGTTTATAATTCAAAAACTTATCTTTTAAATGACTTGAAATTTGGTGTCTAAACATAGTTTGAACCGAAGATTTGAAATGTCTCGTTAAAATTGGGTATTGCTATTGAATAAAAAAGAAGTTTGGATTCGTTTTAATATGTAGATGACCCCTTAAGCAAATTTTATATACATCATGTAAAGGTAGATATTATTTCCAATCGTTCGGTACCAATAACTTTCGTCTACGATAACTTGTTGAGGAGTTAGTAGGGGTCTTTTCCTTTTTTTTCCACGACTGTACCTATAACAGATATGTTAGTGGAATAAAACGCAAAGTGGATTTTTGCGAGATGTGTCACTTTTCTTGCGGGTGAGCGATATGTGATGCTCTTATCTTTTGAAGTTATTCATTCCAAGCATTTGTCCACGAGAACGGACGGATAGTCCAAAATGGTGTAAATTTATGGAGAAGGAATGTTTGGTAAAAGCGTCCTGGTGCCTTAAAGAATCCAGAAAGTCTTAATTTGGTCAAGTTTACATCTGATGTAGTGTATAATACGAAGAAATTGATCAAAGAGTGTAACCCAGACATGACAGTTATTTCAGGAAGATTAATGCTGTTAGTTTAGCATTTACAGTGTGTCCCAAAAAGGAGGAACTATTTTTTTTAAATGAATAATTAAAAAAACGAATAGAGTTATTAAAAAAATTCTTGAAGGAAACTGATGTGTGAAGTCTGGAATTTTGTTTAAAACACTTTATAATGATAGTTCAACATCTGACAGACAGATGGCGCTACAGCACACAGGCCGACAGATGGCACATTTTGGTGGCTATATGAACAAACGGAGCATTCGTGAAGACCAGACAAAAGTGGACGTGGTCAGTGAAATGTGAGTCATAACCATTTCAAAGGAAACAGTATTTAACGTTGCGTAAATTCTTCAAAATGGTATATTCGTCGGAAAGGAGAATTTTCATCGTTTTAGAATATCACCGATTGGGTGAAAGTTTCACATCAACAAGAACTAATTTCATTCTAAGACTCCAACATGTTATTGTAATGGATGGAGGACATATTGAAATTATTGTCATTTAATTTCCAACTATTGCTGATGAATGTAGTAGTCGCAGCGCCAGCTATCGGTAAGAATTTGAACTAAAACTAGCTATGAACTAAAAGCACTCTAAACAAAATTCCAGATTTCACACACCCGTTTCCTGCAAAAAAAATATAAATAAATAAATAAATAAATAAATAAAAACTCTATTCGTTTGTTAATTATTCATTTTTAAAAATAAGTCCTCCTTTTTGGGACACCCTGTAGATGTGTGTATCAGTAAACCATTCAAAGGAAATTGAAAACGACAATTTAATACGTGTATGTTAGAAAGTGACAAAACATTTATAAAAAGAGGCCAAATACGTCATTTCAGTTTGCGGGTAGATAGTAAAAGCATTGAATGATATTAAACCTGACCTAATTAAAATGTCTATAAAAGATGTAGTATACTAACAATCCAGATAGAACTGAATATAATTACTTTATGGATCTGAGTGACAGTAATGGTGAAGGTTAAACAGAATTCGATGATGGACCTGGAGCTATAACAGAAAGTGAATATGATGAATTTTTAATTTTACCAGATAATGACAAATTTAAGTTCATAAGGTAATGTCATTTCTTTTAAAAACACAGTATTTAAGGTACACGTAAAAAATCTAAATTTTTTATACTCAACTTCTTATTTTTTATCTATAATTTTTATATTCAGAGTATGAAGTGCACTCGTAAATTTTGATAATATGTTTGGTATTAAAAGTGCGAGTTATGCGCCTAATTTTACGGTACCTAAAGATGTTTTCAGATTCCACAGTTTATGAAACAGTTATTTTAGTAACATATCATGATTGTTTAATTAACATTATAGTTAATGCAAATTATCTTTAAACACGTATTAGAAACATAGAGTTGTTTTACTATCCAGGAAATAACAAAATTTCAAGTATTAGGAGTAATTTTAAAAGGAGCATGGATCTTATATTTGGTTTGTGATACAGTATACATAATGCTCATACGGTCCATATTCTCAGTTTATCAATATGTAGCAAAATAACTAGAATGGTCTGTAAAGTAATTAATGATATATGGCCT
The DNA here is from genome assembly GCA_963932465.1 of Maratus speciosus. Classification (NCBI taxonomy): domain Eukaryota; kingdom Metazoa; phylum Arthropoda; class Arachnida; order Araneae; family Salticidae; genus Maratus; species Maratus speciosus. The sequence continues at coordinate 349,127,665 of OZ010788.1, read as the reverse complement.
ACTCCAACACACGCTTCTATTTTTAAACACGTATTAGAAACATAGAGTTGTTTTACTATCCAGGAAATAACAAAATTTCAAGTATTAGGAGTAATTTTAAAAGGAACATGGATCTTATATTTGGTTTGTGATACAGTATACATAATGCTCATACGGTCCATATTCTCAGTTTATCAATATGTAGCAAAATAACTAGAATGGTCTGTAAAGTAATTAATGATATATGGTCTACTCCAACACACGCTTCTATTTTTAAACACGTATTAGAAACATAGAGCTGTTTTACTAACCAGGAAATAACAAAATTTCAAAGTATTCGGAGTAATTTTAAAAGGAGCATAGATCTTATATTTGGTTTGTAATACAGTATACATAATGCCCATATGGTCCATATTCCCAGTTTATCAATATGTAGCAAAATAACTAGAATGGTCTGTAAAGTAATTAATGATATCTGGCCTACTCCAATACACGCTACTGATTTTAAGGTCAAAGAAATTATTGAACTAATTAAGTTCTGTTTGTCTTCTGTGAAAGTCATATTTAAGGATTGTTTTTATGGTCAAATTTCTAATGCTGCTATAGGGTGCCGCTCTGTTGCGATTTCTGAACTTTTTATGCAGAATATTGAAAATCCTATTAATTCTGAACTTGGTCCTAGTATTATTTTTTGGAGAAGTTATGTCGACGATATCTTTTTCATAGTACAAAAAGCAGATAGATTTAAATGATATTCTCATGATCTCTAATTATATTGGTAACCCTATTAAGTTTACAGTTGAGATTGAAAATAATGCTAAATTGCCATTTCTCGATATTTTATTCCGCAGACAGACAACTAATATATCTCAATCTGTTGCAATACTGTTTACAGAAAACTTACATCTACAGGTCAGTACACTAACTTCAATTCAGTTTGACCTTTCAGCCATAAAATAGCTGTTATTAAGAATTCGGCCTTCAGGCACACTAGATATTGTATTTACAGAGATGACTTTGAAAAAAGAAACTAAAATTTTGGAAATTTGGTAGATAATAGCTATTCTATAGTCCTTATTAAGAAAAGCTATAAAACTACTTTAAACTTTGTTAATTCTACTCCACATGCTTTTCAACGTAGCAAAAAAAAAAATATTTTATCTGCATCCCTTTTTATAATAACATTTCTGATCAAATTTCTGGGATTCAAAGATCATTCAGTGTTGGTGTTTCTTTTAAACTAATTAATAATGTGAATTCTTTTTTAATAAGCATAAATTTAAATATGATAATTCAAAATTAATCGTTTTTGTTTCTGCCATTCCCTGTAAAGATAGCAATAGCATTTACATTGGTAAAACTGGTAGATCAATGGAAAGTCGCCTGAAAGAACATATTGGTGCTTTCAAAAGAGGGAATCTAAATTAAATAGTCAAGCACTCTGCTGAAAAGGATCATATCTCGCTATTTGCGAACGCTTGTATTTTGTAATCAGGTTGTGTTTTGTTTAAAATCAGGTTTCATGGTAGATGTTCGCAGAAGAATAGTTTACTCAATTACGTTCGTCGACATTGTATGAAGCCTGTTCCATTCTTGGTGCAAATTGTTTGTTTCTGAAAAAATAACTTTAATTTTAACTGTATTTGATTTATTCTGTTGTTTGTTTTAGAATAGTTAAATTGTACAGATGAGACCTTGCAGTTGCTTGGCGAAACATATAATTATAGTATTTTTTATGCTTTTAGTACTTAAATCTATTTAAAAAAATTATTTTAAACTATATTAAAGTCTATCTTACTTTATTTATTTTATTTAGCCTTTTAAAAGTTTAAAATTCAGACGCAAAATGTATGTATATTGCTAACCAGAAGATGTAAATATTTTCTCATCAATGAAAATCGTATATTTCGCTTAACCTTATTAATGAAACAAATACAAAGATAGTTTAGAGTGATTAAACAAAACTTAGCAAAAAAATAATAATAATATTTCAAAAGATAAAAATATATAATTTTATGTGTACATACTGGATATTATATTTATGTGTTCATTAAAACAACAGAATTATGTGTGCTAACAAATATAAATTAATTTAACAGGTAGTTAGCTAAAGTTTCTTTTAACTCTTCAATCCATGATGTAGGCTATCAGCTACAAATTTTTTTAATGTATATAACAGATGTAGCTTATTTTTGTTTTTAGTGAATGCTCTTTTGTATAGGGAAGTTGCAATCCGCTGATAGCCATTGTGTTTCAGGTGGAGGTCAGGGTAGTTCCACCAATCAGAACTGCCTATTTGTAGTGTGTGACCTCCAGCATCATGTCAATTGCAACTGCCCTATTCATTTAAGTACATTCTTATATTATATCGTAGTACAAAGGAATTGTGACACAATTTAAGAATATCATTGTTAGGAATGATGCTCAGAGAATATAACTGCATCAAGGCAAATGGGGGGCTGTTCCGTTTTGGTGTGGGGCGCATTTTCCTATGCAGGAAAATGCGATCTTTAAAGAGTTGAAGGTAAAATGAACTCGGACAGTTCCCAACGGATGCTATTTCAAAGTCTGATACCATTCGGACCACATTTAGAAGGTGCAAAATTGAAGTTTCAACAAGATAATGCTCCCAACCCTTCATAGAAATCAACAAAAAGAAAGGCTAAAAGAGAAAAGAAAGATGTTTTACCTTAGTCAAGTCGAAGTCCTGACCTAAACCCCGTAGAAAACTTGTGGGGTTATTTCTCTCGCTAAGTGTAAGAAAATAAAAACCAATATCATTCAACATATGAATTAGAAATGAGACAATATTCCCGAATCGTTCCTTAAAAAATAATTGACTCTATGCCAAATCTTGTGATTGAAGTTATTCAGAGAAATGGTGGAGAAACATCTTACTAAATTTGAGAAAACTGTCTTTTCCACAGGTGGTCCTATAATTTGGTACCAGTTCTTTTTGACATTTTTTTGTGATATTGATGTTTTATTTTTTCCGAATTAATTTCATTTGCGTAACTTGCTACATTTTACTAAAAACTTGATTTAATAACATAGAATATTCTTTATTTTGATTGAAATATTTCTTTAATTAACTCAATTGCAAAATATACGTATACTTTTATAACAGACTATATAAATGATTATAACTCAATAAATAATGCAGATTTTTTAAAGCGGTTTTTTGCATGTTGTTGAGAAATTCTAAAACATTCAGAATAAATCAAAACAGCAAGCTGATCTTTTGAATGCTTAAAGGTCCTGTGCCTCTTTAAATGAAAATGTTGAAACTATATATTTATCAGGCAAACAATAAATATATTTTTTAAGAAGTTCCGAATTTATGTCATATAGCAATTCTGACACAATAATAATAGACAGAGTTTTGTTTTTAGATTTTTCCATGAAATGACATAGATGTTTTTATTACTAGCATACAGGTTGTACGTAATTTGTTCTAAAAAACAATTTTTTATTTGAAATATTATATGCTTTTCATTATTTAAAATAATTAAAAGTAGTACAAAAATTTTATTATTATTTCATTTTTTAATAAATAACAAAATATCCATTTTTGATATTCAATTACCTTTTTGTGCATTAATAGATAAAAAATAGTATAAATTATCTTTTGTAATAGCGGATTTTATAATAATCTCCAAAAATATTAACACAAAACTTTTGTTAGAATTGTGATCTTTCAAATTTGTTATATAATCTTCAACATTCTCTTTTATCCAAAATTCTTTACATTGACGTAAGGACATTTTCAAATTACTTTTCACAAATTACTTTAGACAGTTTGCAATTTATGAAAAGATGGACTTCATAAATTGTATAGGACATAAACACATAATCAATCAAACATTTTAAATTTTCTAGAAAAGTCTTAGTTGGAAATTCTCTAACTTTTTGTATTAAAGATAATTCTTCAAAATGTTTCCTCTGAAGTCTTATCTGACACACATAGTACAATATGTATAAAAAGGGGATATTTACAAAAAATAATAATATAAAATACAAAATATAATAATAAAAATATTTTCTGTATATAACTTATATTTATGCTTAACATTCAGTATCGGTCAATGCCTAGAACTATTCGTTCTATACATTCACTTCTAGGCACTATAGTATCGATAAAATGTATTTAAATGTACTTTTGTTTTACGTATGAGGTCATATTTACTTAATTTCTGTATTTCTTCATTTAGAAGCTTTTTGATTCATTAATCAATGTTTGAAAATGCCTTTCTATTATAAAAAAATTCGTCATATTCACATGCTCTCTGTACATGCATTATGTTTTTTTGCATCTGTACTATGTTGAGATGTTGTGTGGAGAGTTTCTGTGAGTTATTTGGGCTATATTTTGTTCAGTTATTGGACTGTTATCCCAAGTTGCAGTGTTATTTTATGAGTTCAAAGTACTCTTTTACTGTAAATAGTTGTGAATAAATTGCTTCATTCTTTAAAGACTGTAGTTCATTTGAGCTTATACACTAGACTATTGGAAGAGCCCTATAAACGCAACAATATTACGACGACGACGCAAAACTAACAAAATATGCTAACTCTTAAATGCGTAGTGTAAGTTATAAGATCCTTTTTTTTTGCTAGTTTGTGCTGTCAATTGGTTTCTTGTTGAACTATCATGTGTTATTTACGTGTGATAGCATGCAAATAAGATCGGGAAGTTTGTTATGTTGATTTATAAACGGATGGGCGAGCAAGCTTGTGGTGCCAATAAAACACAAATAAGTAGAAATCACCGAAACAACGCCAATTTCATTCTAGTAGTGAGAGGAAAATTTTATAAGCCGAAGTGCACTTCTGGAGCCTAGGGGCGCCACGCGACCATTTTCGATTCTAAAATTTATTTTTCCTAGTATTTTTAATTTCTATTATCAATAGCTGTCCTTAGTAGTGCTTTCTTCCCTTTTACTAATAGGTAAAAGAAATTGTTTGCGAATGTATTTAATTCTGAATGCATTACTTCTTGTATTGATAATTTTTTGGGGCAATACTTGTTTTTATTACTTATTTTCTTACCTTTAGATTCAATATGACTTCTCAGAAAAAATTCAGTATGGCGTACGTGATTGAAAAATAATACTACGTATGCTAATGAAGGAAAATGAATCAGGTGATGAGTTTGATGATTATAGTGATACAGAAGAAGATAGAGTAAAAAAAAGAGAAGAAAACACAGACACCGAGTAAGAAACAGACTCTAATAATAGCGATAGTGATGATTATATTGCTGATAATTATTTTCTAGGCCGAAATAAATCATCAAATTGGTCGACATTTTGCAAACCTAAATATATACGCACTCGGCGACATAATATTGTCATTCGTTTACCAGGGGTGAAACGTGCCGCGAAGAACGGTCGAACGCCGAATGTTTTTTCGACAATGGCATGGTATCTAATGTAGTTAATTTACAAAGGAAAAGATATCCACAGTACAGGAAAATTATTCTCGGGAAAGGGATGCCCATTTGACCGACATAATTGTAATAAAAACGCTTCTAGGCATATTATACATTTGTCCTTCTGGAAAAGACAATCGTGCAAATACCAAAGAGATATGGTCCTCCGATAAAATGGATATTGATCTATGTCTTCTAATAATATCTGAAAAACTATTTAGGTTCCTTTTATATTGTTTGACGTTCGACAATAGGGAGCCGCGATAAAAAATGAAGCAAGCTGACAAATTAGCATCTACAGGTGATGTATTTCCTTCATTTGTGTAAAATTATAAGAATGCTTAATCAGTTGGAGAATATTGTACAGTTGATGAAAAGTTAGAACCTTTTAGGGGTAAATGTTTCTTTATGCAGCACATCCCTAGTAAACCAAATAAGTATGGCATAAAATTATTCGCATTAGTAGACGCTAGGATGTACTACACTGTAAACCTGGAAATATCTGCCAAGCAACCTGCAGGTCCGTTCGAAATTAGCAACAAACAAGGCGATGTTGTGAAACGGCTGAGTTCTTCAATCACAGGAATAGGTCGCAATATAACTGTAGACTTCGTTAACTGCTTTACTTCGCTAGATTTGGCTAATTTTTTGCTTCAAAATAATCTTACTGTGGTTGGAACCATGAGGAAGAATAAGAGTGAAATTCCTCCACAGTTCACGCAAACAAAGAATCGGGAAGTAGGAACAGCATTGTTTGGGTCTCAGAATGACTAACTCTAATGTGTTATGTAACTAAGAAAAACAAGGTGGTTCTGATTCTCTCCACTATGCATCATGATGATGAAATTGATGAAGCATGTGAAAAAAAAAACACAGATGATAACCTTTTATAACGCAACTAAATCAGGAGTTTATACTGTTGACCAGTTCTGTAGCACTTACAATGACGACAGAAAAACGAACAGATGGATTACGGACATATTTTGTAGTATGATGAATGTAGCAGCAATAAATGCTCAAATAATATATCATGCGAATAATTTATCAATGAGCAACAAGAGCAATGCGTTTTAAAAAAATAGGTTGTAATCTATCTGATGATTCCATGCGTCGTCGTTCACAATGTTCATCATTACCTAGAAACCTAAAGCAGGATATTCAGCGCCTTTTACTAGATGAGAGTACAGTTCAACCTACAGAAGAGGCTCGAGTTACTCAAAAGCAGAGATGTCACGAATGTGGTCGTTTCAAGAATACGTACACCAAGTACAAATGCTGCAGTTGTAAAACATTTCTATGTTTAGAACACACAAAAATGCGCTGATTGCTAATTTGTTCAACTAACTAAATGACACAATTTCACTTATATTTTTCATTTGTATTTGCGTAATTTTAATAAAATTGAGTTTCACTGTAAACTTGAGTTTTTTTATTTGTGTTTATAATATGAAAACACGAATATATATGTTTTACTTCAATAATCCCTTTAACTAACTAAAAAAACTCTGTGGCTAAACCATCCAAGTAGGATCTGGGCCGACAGTGCCCATCTCTGTTTTCTTGACCCTGGGCCCCGAGGTGCTATGCAGCATGCGTCCCGGCCAGGTGGTCAACTTAACGCGAGACTCTCGGTGTTTAGTTCCCAAGCAAGCTTGGTACTCATTTTATCGACCCCGAAGGGATGAAAGGCTGAGTGAACCTTGCCCAGTCGGGAGTCGAATTCTCGACCTGCGGTGCAGCAGTCAGATGTTTTAACCACTATACCACTGGGCTTCCAAGAATCCCTTTACATTTGTAATATTTGAATTAAATGACCTAAATATATATTATTACAGTAAAAATATACCTGACGTCTGTCAGATGCCGCGCGACCATTAACGTATCAACATGCCACGCGAGCACTGCAGGGTTATTCTTGCAAACTATTAAAATCATTATAAAAATATTGTATAGTTGAACAGTTGTTATTGTGCAGTGTTAAAACTTACCTTAAATAACCTTAAAGTATTAAATACTTTAAAATTATCATTATTTGTGAAATTTTTGTTAGGTAACTCAGGAGTGACATTATACCGACATTATATCTATTCAACCGTTTTTACTTGTCACTTATGGCTAATATGGGTGTAAAACTTTACGTAAACTTATATTGATTTAATAGCTTTCCTTTTTACATTTTAATGCTTATATAACTTCTTTATTTTAAAAGCAATACCTTCATCACCTGGAATATAATGTTAATTGTTTCCTATAACGTAAATTAATTTAAAAGAACTGACATTAAATTTAAAGTGTTTCATAGATGGCGTTAGCCGTTCCGTAGTTGACTATTCTCGGATCTACCCTTTTTGTAAAATGGAATCGTCCAGTTCAAAGGTATAAATTGCGTTTCCCTAATCAATTGCGGCGCTATCTCTTTTCTGTTCATTTCTTTAAAGTTATCATTATGATTTTAATATGTTTGAGTTTAAGTTACAGTAAGATATTTAGTTTGAGTTTTACGATGTTTTTAGAAAACGGTTTTAGCTATGAATTAAATTTAAGCTGTTTTGAAAAGCCCCAGGTGTATTGAAGTTAATCCGGTTTTAACCAAAGTTATTTTTAATGATTCACTTAGCTATTTTAAACAAGGTTGGCTCTGAATATTTTTCAACTTAAATCTGTATTTTTATAAAGTAATTGAATGAAATAGAATTCAAATAAAGAACTGTCGTCAACAACATCTGACTTTTCTATGGATTCAACATACAGTTTTGTAACAGGTATCTTCCACAGCACATTTACAGTTCCTCTGCTGTTAGCAGTATAAGTGTATATCAGACCTGTATTTATACAGGCTAAGAATTATGTACAACAAGAACATAAATAATTTTTTCTTTATTTTTTTTTAATGGCTAAGTTACAATAAACGGTCAAGTGCGAGCATTACTCGCGCACAGAGGGTTCCGTAGAATAAATATATGAATTTGTAATTGTATTATACCAAAAAAAAAAAAAAAAAAAAAAAAAAAAAAAAAAGTTGCTAATGAATACTAACACTTTGTAAAAACTATACAACGTAGGGTTGGGTATAACTGTATATATTAGAAAAGTGTAAATGGGTATACCATGAAAGTTCAAACAGATATAAAACCTAAATAATATCAAATATAGCTATTCGTATAAATCGTTTTTTAATATTATCCTAATCTGTTTATGACGAACTTAATTCGGAACTGACAAAAAAAAGCAGTGTATAGTTAAACTTCGTTTGGCATTTCATGAAACTAAATTCAGCGTAGTAATAAACTTTATTTCTACAGTGTGCTAAAACAAAACTTTTGTTCAAAGTTTAAATTTGGCATTTTGCTAAGCGCGCTTCGAATTGAGGTCTCAAAGTTGCAACGCCGCCTTGGTCAGTGCTACGTTTTTCCAGATAGGTGTTTAATTAACTTTTAAAGTCACTCGAGGCGTATTGAGAGATACAATCAATGCAAACTATCGGGAATCCCACAGTATTTATGCGATTCACTCTAATTAAATCTTTCGAGGGCGATGCCTTTAAAAAACGGACACCTGATTTTAATCCTAAACAGACAAACGACACCAAGAATATTTAATTAAAATTTTCCTTTTATCATGTACGTGAATATAAGTAAATTCGCATTTTCTAATAGATTCGTTTATAAATTTTGGTGTCAGTTCATTATTTCATAATTTTATAAATAAAAGTACTCCGTGCCGGAAAGGACTAAGTGGTCGCAGGACTCTTAAAGCTTCAAAATTTAAGAAATTTTAATTTTTTTAGATGTTAAACTCCTAACTTTTCTCAATATTTTGATAAATTGTTTCCGTGAAATCCCCATTAAAACAGAAGTTTTGGCTTTTAGAATTATACCCGCTCAATAGCTGAAGCGGCGTTTCCGAAACCTTAAAGCCATTATTTTCCAAATGCCGTTTTTGAGCATAATCCGCAGGATACCTCAAAAACTTCTGAATATTTTTTTATGAAATTTTCAAAACATATATTTCATGTTAGTCTGTATAAACCGAACCTAAAATTTCCTTTTTATTGTTCAAAAAAATATTTTTTAGGTGATTTTACTGTTGAAATTTTCAAAATTTTGTATTAGCTAAATATAACATTGCATTAAAAGTATAAAAATGTTTTAAATACAAATTTATTTAAGTTCACGGAAATTATTACAATCTGAAGTATAAGTAAGCACCAAAATTTTCATTCTAGTTGCAATATTTATTTTGTAATCCTGCGCGTAAACTGTTTTTGCCAATTTTTTGTTCGACAAATGCCTAACAGTTTCCAGTCCCCTATAAATACTAATTCTGTATCTTGAAATTTTTTAAGTACATGAAACGAAAGAACATACCTATATCTTTTATCCCAATTAAAATTGTGTTTTAAAATCATATACATTTTAAGACACTAAATGTTGAAAATGGTCTTTTTTCATTTTTTCCACTTTTTAGAGTCCCGAGACCGCTTAAATTAGTATGTGTTTAACAATTTGACGTTTATTGCTTTTATACTGTTACTGGACATTACATTACACATATATATCATTAAAAGTTGTTAGCTAGGCATAGATAGAGTGCGCCGCCCCTGTCCTTGTGTGTCCAAACTGACCGTACCTTTAAGGATTAATATCTCAGCTAATTACCGATGATTTTTTTCAAAAATCATTATCAACAATGCTTTTATACTTCTGCAACGATAGGTATATTCAGCGATGCTCAACAATTTTTCTGACTGCCCGTAAATCGAAATTTGTGTATAACAGACAAATGCCAATTACTCAAAAACTATGTGACCTAGGGTAATCGCTATAATTTTCCGGCAAGGTTTATATTAACGCCTACAACCTCTAATTTTTTCATAATTTTAGTTTCAGTAGATTCGGAATTAGATGGGGGGGGGGGGGACATATTTTTGCGCTACATTTTCAACAATATCTTTGAAAGTATAAAACCGAAAATTAAAAGGAATGTATTTTTGAGTTTAGCATTACAAAAGCTTTCACAGGGTACCCCACATGATATACAAAGAAAAGATTTTTTTTTCAAGTAGCATAATTAGCCCCTCTACTTTTTTACTAAATATATTTATGAATATTTATTAATCTGAAAATATGTGGGTCAATAGTCTTTATTACTTTGTTTACTTTGTTGTACTTACCAAATTTGAACTTTCAACGTTCCATAGTTTACGAGTAAAATGGCTGTTACCGACAGACAGACGGACAGACAGACGGACAGACACAGGAGTGATCTTATAATGGTTCCGATTTTACTTTTTAAGTACGGAACCCTAAAAAATGACTCAACTGTAATATTTTACGAACAAAGTAAAAACATTGTGCACTAAAGTGTTAATATTAAAGTTGATGCAATTGCTCTTAAAGTTAAAGCTGTTAATTTAGTATGCCACATAAAAAGTAAAAACAACTCGGAAAAGTTTCCGAAAATTAAGGGAAGCGAAAAAAATATGTTTGAGAAATGATTCTTTAAATCTATGACACTTATTGATATCAGAGCGTTTTAAAGCTAAAGGAATGCTATTCGAAATTACGAATGATTTGGAAGAGGTTATGATATATGTTCTTTGGCATTGAAAGATCGAAATAATATTTTAAGAAACATTTGTCTTTTTAAGAATGTGCAGAAAAATGTGTGTCCAAAATTTAAAATTATTTTTCGTTATTGGCTTCCTGTCATTCGAATATGATTCGAAAATTTATTTCCAATTTAATAAGGTCATATTCAAGCATCCAAATAAATTTTTTATACAAAAAAACTTACAGCAAAGTAATGTGAGGACCAAGAAAGTTGCTTTTAACATATTTTCAGCGATTAAATACATTTTAAATAAGCGCTTCTTTCTCAAAATAGATTTATTTTTTGTTGCTAAATAAATAAAATATTATTTATTCTTATTTTCGAACAATTTTTTCTTTAAATGGTATCAGTAATACATCATTTTGCTCAAATTGTATGTAAATATTAATTTAGTATGGATCTGAATACTATGTAAGTATAATTTGTGAACTGAAAGTATATTTAAAACTGCTTAGCTAAACTTGAATGTTCAAAATATACCATTATGAATAAAAAAATATTTTTAGATTTTATTTATAAATTTTAAATTTTGAAAATTTTGAATCTACGTTGTAAGAAAATAACAACTGTTGTTTAATCTACGAATATATTATACTAGTAAACCCTGCGGCTTTGCTCGCGTAGTAGTTGAAATATGCTAAGTTGTCTAATTTTTATTAGAAGAATGTATACTTTTTGGACTAATTCAAAAAATACCAATGAATACACTGTTCGTCTAAACTTTATTATTACACTGTATTAGGCAGAAATGAGACTTAAATGAATAAGAATAACTAAAACAAATTCTAAATAAATGATAATTTAGAAAGTATTTTGAAGATTTTATGCTCATTTCAGAATTCATTTGAACTTTTGAATTTTTTAAAAATCGTTCTTAGTACGCGTTTACATCTTAAAATTAACCATCATGTCAAATTCCAAGCTTCTTGTCTAACGGTATACCACCTATCTGGTGGTAGTGGCATCAACATAAAATACCTATGCTGTAACAGAGGCTGTCATTATTAATTTGCCAAAATTAATTTTGAAATCTGTTTGGAATTTCCTAATATTTCATAGAAAACGTAATTTAAAAAGTTTTTAAAGGCTTTTTTAGAACGTTTTTTATTCCTGCCATCTCCAAGTATTAGTGGTACCAGCATAAAATATAGCTTGTGTAGGATCAGAGACTGTCGCAACCATTACTTTTGAAATTGGTTTATTACTTCATTGAGATTGCATAGAAATCGTAATTTAAGACTTGTTTAGAACGCTTTTCACCCTTTCCCTTCGCTTCACCTCTTTTAAATTTTGAATTTATTTTTGACTGTTCTTAAAGGGCATTTATATTTTATAAATATCTACCATGCCATATTTAAAGTTTCTAGCCTCTTCAGTATTACAGAAATCGCAATTTAGAACTGTTTTTCTCCTGCAACGCTCTGTTGGTAGTGGCGTCGCTTCACCTCTTTTAAATTTCGAATTTATTTCCGACTGTTCTTAAAGGGCATTTATATTGAATAAGTATCTACCATGCCATATTTAAAGTTTCTAGCCTCTTCCGTATCACAGAAATCGCAATTTAGAACTGTTTTTCTCCTGCAACCCTCCCTTGGTAGTGGCGTCGCTTCACCTCTTTTAAATTTCGAATTTATTTTCGACTGTTCTTAAAGGGCATTTATAATTTATAAATATCTACCATGCAATATTTAAAGTTTCTAGACTCTTCAGTATTACAGAAATCGCAATTTAGAACTGTTTTTCTCCTGCAACCCTCTGTTGGTAGTGGCGTCGCTTCACCTCTTTTAAATTTCGAATTTATTTTCGACTGTTCTTAAAGGGTATTTATATTGTATAAGTATCTACCATGCCATATTTAAAGTTTCTAGCCTCTTCAGTATCACAGATATCGCAATTAAGAACGTTTTTTTTTCGTCTGCAACCCTCTGTTGGTTGTGCCGTCGACATAAAATATAACTTATGTTTGAGCAGGTTCTATCACCAACAATTTGAAACCGTTATTTTTGAAATCGGTTTGGTATTTCATAAGATTGCATAAAAATCGCAATTTAGAGCGTTCTTAGAACGCTTTTTGCTCACTTCATCATTTTAAATTTGGAATTTTCTTTCGACAGTTCTAAGAGAGTATTACCCTCTTTTAAGTAATTACCATGCTAAATTTCAAAATGTTAGACCCCTCAGTATCACAAAAACGCAGTTAAAACATTTTTTTGTTCCTGCAACCACCAGGTGGTAGTATGACAACAACACAATATATAGTCCATGTTTGTCAGGGGCTGTCACCATAAATTTGCAACCATTACTTTTGAAATCGGTTTGACATTTCCTGACATTGCGTTGAAATCGAAATTTAGCATGTTTTGAGAATGCTTTTTGCGCATTTTCATTCCTTTTAAATTTCGATTTCTTTAGAAACTATTGTTAGACAGCATTTACAACTTATAAGTAACTACCATGCCTAATTTCATGATTATATGCCTTTCAGTAACATGAGAATCGCAATTTAGAAAGTTTTTCGCTCCTGCAACTCCCATACGGTAGTGACACCGACATAAAATTTACCTTATGTTAGAGCACCGTCTGTCACCATAAATTTCCAACCTTTACTTTTAAATTTCGATTTTTTTTTAAGAAATGATCTTACAGATAATTTATATCTTATAAGTAACTACTATGTCAACTTTTATGTATCTAAGTACTTCGGCAAAACAAAAATCGTATTTGTAGAACGTTTTTTGCACCTACACCACTTTGGGTTAATGGCGTCTACGTAAACTAGAGCTTACGTTAGATCAATGGCTGTCACCATCAATTTCCAACCATTAATTTTGAAATCGGTTTGATACTTCCTGAGATTGCGTAGAAATCGCCATTTAGAACGTTTTTCAGAACACTTTTCGCGCATTTTCACCCCTTTTAAACGAATTTTTTAAGAAATGTTCTTAGAGATAATTTATATCTAATAAGTAAGTACCATGCCTAATTTCATGTTTCTAGGCTCTTCAGTAACACAAAAATCGCAATTTAGAAAGCTTTTTGCTCCTGAGTCCTCCAGATTGTAGTGACACCGACATTAAATATAACATATTTTACAGCAAGGGCTGTCACCATCAATTTCCAACCATTACCTTTGAAATTAGTTTATACTTTATGAGGTTGGATACAAATCGCCATTTAGAACGTTTCTTAGAACGCTTTTCGCACATTATCACCGCTTTTAAATTTCGATTTGTATTAAGAAATGTTCTTAGAGATAATTTATATCTTACAAGTAACTAACATGCCAAATTTCATATTTCTAGGCCCTTCAATAAAACAAAATTCGCATTTTTGGAACGTTTTTTGTTCCTGCACCACTTTATGGTTACCGGCATGGGCATAAGATATAGCCTATGTTAGAACAGAGACTAACACAATCATTTTGATACCTTTACTTTTGAAATCGGCTCGGTAGTTCCAGAGATTGCCTGTTACAAAGTGAAATGTTTTCGAAAATCAGTAGCAGTAAAAAAAGTCCTTCCGGCCAGTGCCGGGAGGAAGAGGTAGCTTTCATATTCCTTATTTTTAAAAAGCCAACTTATATTATTCAAACACACGAAGCTCAATTAAGTGGAAACCGAATGTAGGAGATTCAATACTAATTTTTATCAATACTAAATCATTATGAATGAGAATTTCGCGAAATTAGTCAGCTTTATCCAAGGTGCTTTTATTTAAAGTCACTTATATTTGGCTGCCAAATTCGGCGATTTCTTAAAGTGCCTGCCATTTTAAGACAACATGGTAGATGAGGTTAACCAGTGAACTTAGTCGAGACCTTAGTAATTGCTGTGCACATGCTCACTCATATCGGAATCGGTTGATATATACGAGTGCTGTCGCAGGCAAAAAATCAGATTTTTCAAAATATCACCCACATTAGAAATTGAAACTGCTATATCTGAGCCATTTTTTAAGATAAAGACAAACAAAAAATGCTCCTGAATCCTTATATCAAGGTCAAATACTTAAGAAAGAAACCTTTTTCAATTTCTAATTTTTATGCACCTCACTTTAAATATATTTTTTTTTAATTTAATGGCCGCCATTTTGAAACAAGATGGTTGATGAAGCTGGCCAGCGAACTTGGTCGAGATATTGATGTATACTATCCACATGCCTTCTTCCATCGAAATAGGCGAATACGTGTGGTATCGCGTGACAAATACAAGATCGTTTCAAAGTGTTAGCCATGATAGAAATTCAAAGTGCTATAATTCAACCACTTTTTAAGATATAAACAAAAGAACAAATTTTCAGAAACAAAAACTGCTCCAGAATCTTTGTATCAAGGCAAACACATAAAAAAAATCTTTTTCATTTTCCAATTTTTTAATACCTCATTTTAAATTTTAAATTACATTTTTTTCTAAAAATGGCAACCCTTTTGAAACAAGATGGCGAATGAATCTGGCCAACGAACTCGGTCGAGACATTGGTATGTTATGTACTATGTACAGACCAAGTTACATTCAAATCGGTTCATAAATACGCCTGTTATCGCGTGACAAAAATCAGGTCGTTTTAAAATGTCAGCCACAATAGAAATTAAAAATGTTATAACTCAGCCATTTTTTTAGATGTAGACGAAACAAAACCTGTTCCGGAATCTTTGTATTAACACTAGAACGCCCGATGAAGTCGTTTTGACTCCAAATGCTCCTGAAACACCCATATCTCTGAGAAATTTTCATCTTTTTTCCCCCGCTTCCTTGGCTTTTATTATTTTTATAATCTCTATTTATTCTGAAATTTATAAATTATTTGCACATTTAATAAATTGATAATGAGGCATTACCCCTAGAACGCCCAACGGAGTCGAATCGACTTCAAAGTAAGATTTGTAAAATGCTTTCATTATTTTTGCGTAACATGACCTTGGGATTCATAATATTGTTATGTGTTATCAGGAAAGTAAATGTTTTTGCTCATCTTTTCTCTACACCCCTTTTCTTGAGAAAAATGGTTAGTTCCATGCACCTGCTGAAATGATTGCGTACTGCTTGCGAAATTCTTTGTATCATTTGAATTGAATTTTTGTTTCAATTTTTATCAGTCTTGTGTTTCATCATAGCTAAGCAACTTCGTTCTGCCTTTTTATTAGAAATAAAACATAATGTCACGTAAAAAATTTCTAACACCGGACGAAATAACTGCTCTAGTACGAGAGCTTTCAGATAATGAATCTGAAGGTGGTGAGTTATCAGAAAATGAAAACAAAATTCAAGGGAAATAATACTTCATCAGATTCCGATACAAATGAAGATGCGCTAATTATTGCATCTGAAAGAGATGGAATTCATGTCGCTCCAGATGGCACACAATGGAAAATTTGTGCAAATAAGAAAATTTCTGGAAGATATCCGAAGCAAAATATCATGTGTCAGACTACTGGACCAACTATTTATGCTAAAAAATTCGTGAAATCTGAAAGCGTTTTGAGTGCATGGCTGTTATTTTTAGATAAAAAAATGCTGGAAGAAATACAAAGATGCACAAAAACAGAGGCAAGACGTGTTCTTGAAACCGTTAACTGGACAGTTACGTTAGATGAGCTATATGCCTTTATTGGAATTTTGTATGCCCGAGGTGCATGTGGTACAAATGGAATTGATATTCATTCTTTGTGGTCAAACTCGTGGGGTTTGAATTTTTGCACTGAAACTATGGGAAGAAATAGGTTTTGTGAAATTTTACGCTTTTTGAGATTCGAATTGAAATCTACCAGATCAATACGCTTAAAAACAGATAAATTTGGAATGATATCTGATATATGGAATAGATTTACTGAAAACTGTATTGCCTGTTTCAAGACTGGTGAAAATATAACAATAGATGAACAGTTATTTTCAAGCAAAACGCGTTGTCCTTTCACGCAATTCATACCTTCCAAACCGGATAAATACGGACAAAAGTTTTGGCTTGCAGTAGACCTTCGAACAAAGTACTTACTGAATGCGTTCCCTTATTTAGGCAAATGTGAAGAAAGGCCTTCAGATCAAACTTTATCAGAATATGTAGTTATGCGATTGATGCAGCCATTTCTAAACAAAGGCATTAACGTCACGGTTGATAATTATTTCACGTCACTGCATTTGGCTGAACAACTGAAAAAGAAAGGTACTAGTTTAGGTGGCACTATGAGAAAAACTAGGAGAGAAATTCCAAAAACTTTGAAAGATTCGAAAGATTCGAAAGATAAATTATACGAAACAAAATTTCTAAAACACGAAGAAACCGGTATTACTCTAACCGTGTATCAAGGAAAGAGAAAGAAAAATGTTATTATTCTTAGCACTCTCATCCCATTCATTGATATTGAAAACAACGAAAAGAAAACCCCAGAAACTGTTAGATTTTATAATGAAACTAAGTGTGGTGTTGACGTTATTGATCAAATGGCTAGGAAATATTCAGTGAAAGCGCCCTCCAGAAGATGGCCTGTGCATACTTTTTACAATCTCTTAGATTTAGCAGCAATAAATGCCTGGATCATTTATAAAGAAGTTACCGGAGAAACAAAAATAAGCAGACAAGCATTTATTCAGTTATTAGCAGATCAACTGCGTCAAAATTATACATCTGCTAAAAATAAACCAACAAGAAAAAGACTCGCTGATACATCATCTGAAACAAAATCCCTAAAGAGAAGAAAATGCGAAGTAAAACTATGTAAAGGCAACATGACTCTCAATGATTGCATAACATGTAAGAAAATGCTTTGTGGAAAATGCTTGGCTAAAATTGACTATACTTGCAAAAACTGTATTTCAGATTGTAAATTCGAAACGATTCTGTATTTCCTTTGAAAATATTTTCCAATTTCTTAAAAATGCGTATATAAATATTGTTCTTTCAATTGTAAAATATATATATGAATCTTAAATTCAAATATAATTATTATATTTACACTCTTCTATTTATTTCTATGCGTTTCGTTTATTTTTTCTCTTTTGAAACAGACAGGAGTCGAAGCGACTCCCGCGGGCGTTCTAGGGGGAAAATGTTAGCGGGCGTTCTAGTGTTAAGGTCAAACACATACAAAAAAAATCTTTTTCATTTTCCAATTTTTTGGTATCTCATTTTAAATTTAATTTTTTTTAATTTTTTTAAATGGCCACCATTTTGGAACAAGATGGCGAATGAAGCTGGTCAACGAACTCGGTTGAGTTATTTGTATGTACTAGGTACACACCAAGGTACATACAAATCGGTTCATAAATACGTCTGTTATCACGTGGCAAAAATCAGGATGTTTCAAAATGTCAGCCACGCTAGAAATTCAAAATGCTATAACTCAGCCATTTTTTAAGATATAGACGAAACAAAAACTGCTCCCGAATCTTTTTATCAAGGTCAAACACATAAGAAAAAAATATTTTTTCAATTTTCAATTTTTTGCTACCACATTTCAAATTTAAATTTTTCTTAAAATTTTAAATGGCCGCTATTTTTAAACAAGATGGCGGATGAAGCTGGCCAACGAACTCGTTCGAGACATTGGTCTGTACTATGTATAAACGAAGTTACATCCAAATCGGTTCATAAATACGCCTTTTATCGCGTGACAAAATTCAGGACGTTTCAAAATGTCAGCTTCGCTAGAAATTCAAAATGCTATAACTCAGCCATTTTTTAAGATATAGACGAAACAAAAACTGCTACGGCGTCTTTGTATAAAGTTCAAATACATAAGAAAAAAATATTTTTCCATTTTCAATTTTTTGGTACCACATTTCAAATTTTAAATTTTTAAATTTTTTTTAAATGGCCGTCATTTTGAAACAAAATGGCGGATGAAGCTGGCCAACGAACTCGGTCGAGACATTGGTATGTACTATGTACACACCGAATTACATCCAAATCGGTTCACAAATACGAGAGTTACAGTGTGACATATGTCAGATATATATATATATATATATATATATATATATATATATCAATTTTGAACGAGCTTTTTGTAAAGAAAGCTACCTAATACATATGTATATATAAATGGTTTTTTAAATCTCGAAAATATGTTGGTTCCTGAGGTTCCTAAAAATGAAGACAGTTTTTCGAAATCAAGGGTAACTCGAAAAAAGTTATTTTACATTTTAATTCGTGATTATATCATATTTTCCCTGATTAAGATATATTTTTCATTTTTTACAGTGTTCTTTGATGTAATCTGTATAAATTGATTCAAAATAAAAACATCTATTTGAAACAATCTATTTGAAATGTCTTCGAAAGTCAGTAGCAGCAAAATAATTTTTTTATAAATGTTTTTTTTATCTGTAAAATATATTCTTGTATGAAGTTTCTAAATCTAAAGAACGGTTTTCGGGATCATGGGTAACTCGAAAAACATTAATGTATATTTTAATTCATGTTTACATCTATTTCCCTTAATTAAGAAATGTATGTCCTTTTTTTCAGTGTACTTTAATGTAATCTATATAAGCTGTTACAAAATATAATCATATAATCTACTTGAAATGTTTTCGAAAATCACCAGCAGCAAAAGAATTTTTTTATAAATGTTTTTTTTTTTAATTTGCAAAATATATTCGTGTAAGAGATTTCTAAGCTAAAGAACGTTTTACGGAATCATGCGTAACTGGAAAAACATTAATGTATATTTTAATTCTTGTTTATATCATATTTTGGTAGATTATGAAATACATGTCATTTTTTACACTGTTCCCTCATGTAATCTGCATTAGCTGTTATAAAATATAAACATGTCCATTTTCTCTTTTCAATGAACACTTTTCAATGTGATTAATAACGCATGTCGCACGTGAAAACACATTTTTCCTATGTTTCTTAAAGAAAACATACTACATCAGCATTCTTTCTCAGAAATTTTATCTGGAAGATAATATACATCTTGAAACGATAAATAATCTTACCATCAAATATTTACCCTAAAACTATTTTTTTCTAAGTTGTATAATAAAATAAAAAAATAATCGTTTAGTTAATAGTTAAACCTTTGAAAAAAATCTAAAACATTGAAGAAAAATAAAAATTGAAGATTTCGTAACATATAATCAATGAACATTTTCTAGCTTGAGATTATAATTACAAGGAAATAATTATAGCGTGCACAAATTAACGTTGTTTTTATTGTGTTCAACAAAAGTTATAATTCTCAAGCATTACATTCTTAGTCATAGGGGAATATAACAAATTATGTTTTGCAAAAATGTCGTTAGAAGTAATTTTGGATATTTTACTATTGATAATAGCTAATCATTCTCAAAAAAGATACTGTTATAAAAAGGATGATTCATAAAGATGAAGAAATAGCATATTTCCTCAAATATAGGTCTTAGACACATTACTTCCAACTGCATAACAGCTTCATAAAAAAGGTGCAAAATTTGATGATATAAATTGCTTCACCCTCGAGTGTCTGTTTCAGAAATTAATCAAACTATAATTTTGTACGGTCCCGTAGGGTAAAACTCCCAATTGTGAAAAATGTCTTTATCATTCCTGAATAAAACATAAAAAATTACATTTTATGCAAAACTCCACAGATATATGCCCGTTTAAATAACGTATATTTTTTTTGGATGATCCCTAACTTGTGTTCGAAATGAACCATACAATGCGAATATGTATGATTCACTGCACTATGTCACAAAGTTTAGATTTAAATATCTCTGCAAGTTTTGCAGAGATCAAGAAAGATTTTTTGTATTTCATTAAGGGATGGATAAGGCAAATTTTGATACTTGGAAATTTTATCCTACGGGGAACCTTATGAGAATTTAGCTTGTGTAATTCCAATATTCGATCACCCATGGTATTGCATGTTATTCCATCAAATTTTTCACCTGTTTTTATGAAACTTTGCCATTGGAAGTTCGTGTCTAGGGGGTTGTTTAAGGAAATAGGCTACTGGAACCATCTTTATGAATTACCTTGCATTAAAATAAATTTTTCGCTGGAAGTGCATGTTTTTCTAATAATTTCACACGATGATGTGATTGAAGAGGTCTTACCCCTGTTTTGTGTTGTTAATTATACTTGATTTCAAGTTGATACTTGACGCTGTGATGCCTGTAACCTTTGCGCTGTAAGATGAGTAGATTGACAGAATATAAACGTGCAAGAGTGTTTAACTTAAAAATAAAAAGAAAAGTGCCCAGTTAAATTGATGGCATTGAGCTCACAGGCTATTCACACTAATTGTATATTATACTCTTATTTCAAAGAATAATGCCGCTCAGAAAATAAATGAACGGGGATTAGCCACATTCCCCTTCCCCCCCTTTTTATACTTAATCAATGAACCTCCAAATCCAATCAGGGAAGCTCCTTGACATAATAAACTGGTATACAAATTTGAAGCAATTTAGATAATTCTGCATGAAAAAAAATTTCGCTAAATTAAGAGGATATAACCCCTTTTATACTTAACTAATGAACCTCCAAATCTAATCAGGAAAGCTCCTTATCAGAATGAACATAGAAAAAAAATCAAAGTAAATTGGATAATTCTGAATGAAAATTCATTTATCTAAATTAAAAGGAGGGGACTTGCCACCCTTCCCCCCCTTTTATACTTAACCAATAAACCTCCAAATTTAATCAAGGTAGCTCCTTAACATAATAAACCGGTATACCAAATTTGAAGCAAATCGAATAATTCTGCATGAAAAACCCATTTATCTAAATTAAGGGGGTGGGTGTCTAGCCCCCTTTCCCCCTTTATAAGTAATTAATGAAGCTCCAAATCTAATCAAGGCAGCTTTTTATCATAATAAACCGTTATAAAAAATTTGGCGCAAATCAAATAATTCTGCATGAAAAACCCATCTATCTAAATTAAGGTGCCTATCCCCCTTTACACTTAACTAATGAAACTCCAAATTTAATCAGGGAAGCTCCTTAACATAATAAACCGGTATACCAAATTTGGAGCAAATCGAATAATTCTGTATGAAAAACCTATTTATCTAAATTAAGGAGGGGGGACTAGCCCCCTTTCCCCTTTATACTTAACTATTGAACCTCCAAATTTAATCAGGGAAGCTCCTTAACATAATAAATTGGTATACCAAATTTGGAGCAAATTGAATAATTCTACATGAAAAACCCATTTATCTAAATTAAGGGGGGAAACTAGCCCCCTTTCTCCTCTTTATATTTAACCAATGAATCCCCAAAACTAATCAGGAAAGCGCCTTATCAGTATGAACCTAGAAAAAATAATTGAAGCAAATCGGATGATTCTATCAAGAGTTATCGCGTAATGTACAGTCGTGGAAAAAAAAAAAACACCCCCTACTTGCTCCTCAACAAATTATCGTAGGATAAAGTTAGTGGTACCGAACGATTGGAAATTAAGTCTACTTTTAAATAATGTATATAAAAGTTGCTTAGGGGCTATCTACATATTAAAACGAACCATAACTTTTTTTTTTTTTTTTTTTTTTTTTTTTAATAGCAGTGCACAATTCTGACAGCACAAATGAACTCTACACCCTTCAGTTAGTCTAAAAACAAATTTTTATGCAATTCGTACATAAGTTTCCGAGAAATTAATTATTTTAAAACGAGCTTATTTTAAAGGCTGTATCCAAATTGAAGTTCGGTACTCGATTATTAACCCAGAGAGCCCCCTTTTTGATCAAGGCACCTTAAGGCACACTCAAGCAGTCATTGAAGCTAGATTACGGGATAGCATAAGAAATTTCAAAATATCTAGTCATTTCTATCATAGACGGCCCCTTAAAGCATCATTTTGCCTTTTTTTAAGCATAATTTGAAAACTACTTGAAAGAAAAATGTGAAATTTTGGATTTCCATAAAGCAAGACTTAATAAATCTAAATCTATCAAAAAAATTGTAGGTTGCAATTCATAATTTTTTCGAATATTAAATTCATAATTCATAATTCATATCATAAAATTATAAAAATTGCAAATTCAACGCATTTATGTTTGCGTATATTAGTATTATTGCTACACAAAAATTTAGCACATTAGGAGCATAATTTTAGGAGATATAACAAAAATATGAAAATGTAATTTAACAATAGAAGCACTAGATTTTGAATGTCTATAATTCAAAAACTTATCATTCAAATTACTTGAAATTTTGTTTCTAGGCATAGGCGACTGTACATACATACGTCGCGGGAAAAAAAAAGTAAACACCCCTACTAATTCCTCAACAAATTATCGTATAAGAAAGTTACTGGTACCGAACGATTGGAAATAATGCCTATATTTAAATGATGTATGTAAAATTTTCATAGGGGGCCATCTACATATTAAAACGAAACCAAACTTGATTTTTTTCAATGGCAATACCCAATTTTAACAAGATATTTCAAATCTTCGTTTTGAACTATGCCTAGACACCAAATTTCAAGTCATTTGAAAGATAAGTTTTTTACTTATAAACATTCAACTTTTAGTGTTTCTAATGTTAAATTACATTTTCATATTTTTATTAATATTTCCTGAAATTACACTCCTAATGTGCTAATTTTTGTGTAGCAATAATACTAAAATACCCAAAGATAAATACGTTAAATTTGCAATTTTTATAATTTTATAATATAAGTTATGAATTATGAAATTAATATTCGAAAAAATTATGAATTGCAGCCTACATTTTTTTTGATGCATTTAGATTTATTAAGTCCTGCTTTGTGAAAAACCCAAATTTCACATTTTTCTTCCAAGTAGTTTTCAAATTATGCTTAAAAAACGGCAAAATGATGGTTTAAGGGGCCGCCTATGATAGAAGTGAGTAGATATTTTGAAATTTTTAACCTATCCTATAATCTGGCAATCTTCAATGTCTGCTTGAGTAGCGATTAAGATTCCTTGATCAAGAAGGAGGCTCTCTCGGTCAATAATAGAGAACCGAACTTCAATTTGGATACAGCTCCTAAAATACGCTCGTTTTAAAATAATTAATTTCTCTGAAATTTATGGTACGAATTGCACAATAATTTGTTTTTAGGCTAATTGAAGGGTGTAGAGTTCATTTATGCTTTCAGAATTTTGTACTACTATTGAAAAAAAATCGTTTTAATATGTAGATGCCCCCTAAGCAAATTTTATATGCATCATTTAAAAGGAGACTTTATTACCAATCGTGTGGCACCAGTAACTTTCTTCTACTATAATTTTTTGCAGAGTTAGTAAGGAGTGTTTACTTTTTTTTACACGACTGTACATACATACATACATACAGAACCGGCGGGCACATTAGCTCTCAGGGTTTTATAGTCTGTGAGCTAAAAAGCGTTCTAAATAGTAAATGAAAAAATAGTATATCATTCTTAAATCCTCGGACAAATTTAGCAAGGAGAGTACTACCTATCAATACATCTACTGGAAGAAGACACGCACTAGCCTAGCATATGGGTCAAGAGCAAAGGTTCGGAAACAATTACCGTGACCAACCAGTGTGTCTGCACGAATTGTTTTTGTGG
This sequence comes from Maratus speciosus, assembly GCA_963932465.1. Lineage (NCBI taxonomy): Eukaryota > Metazoa > Arthropoda > Arachnida > Araneae > Salticidae > Maratus > Maratus speciosus. The sequence goes on along the minus strand of OZ010788.1, from coordinate 349,103,150 downwards.
GTCGCTTAATAATTTATCAGTTTTTTTTTTTTTTATCTTCAAAAATATGTTATTAGTTTTATCAACTTGCTAAAAACAAAATAAATGAGTCACGTGAATAAAGCTCGTGCAGGACTAGGTTTATTCAATAAGCCTTGGTCTTTTTAAAGAGATTATATCTTCATTTAAGAATTTTTAATTTAATTGGTAATATTGGGGAACAATCTGCAATAGCAATTCTGTCCAATTTTCTTTCTCTATTTCTGAAAGGATACGATAAATTTGTTTTTCACTTTGTTGCTCTGTCTTAAAACTCCAACGTGGCATTAATCAAAAACTTTTAATTAAGTAGCTGATGCTTTGAGATATTCATTCTGTTACGTTTTATTGTTTACATTTTCCAGGCATTCGCGACCAGACGGTATGGGAAACGAATTAGTCGTGTAAAATTTTCTATGATTAAAAAACACATTTTTATTCTGAAATAAAGGTGGTTAAGCCATTACCAGAGAAAATAGCCAGTACAACTTGTATAGATACTATGAATTACTTTTTAATTTGTTGTGTAAAATGTTATTTTTTTAGTAATATTTAAAAAAATAAAGAGACTGCCATCAAAAAAATGTTTTATTCGACTTAATTAGTAACAATGTACGTTTATGTATAAATTTTTATTATATTTGAAAATAAAATTAAGAATTTAAAGTTTATCAAGGCAGAAAAAAGAATATGTAAAACAGACATTGAATAATAAAAATGATGTTCGTTTTCTAGATAAATTTTAAATGGGCATTGTTAACTATCCTATAAAAAAATGTAATGCTTTGGAAATGGACTAATGAAAGTCTGCGTAGATACCGCGAAACGCACCTGATTGGTCAAAGCTTTCTGACGCTATAAGGCGGGTTACCAAAGGGGGGGGGGGGTCGCTGCTATGTTGCAAAACGTCACCAAGTGTATCACCAACATGGCGATATATCGCCAAAAGTGACTCCAACTTGGCGCTATTTCCAGTATTTCGCCAAATTTCTATAGACTCCCTTTGAAATCCAATAGGTTTTAATTGCTTGCAGAAAATCAACAAATTGAGCCATTTGAATGCAACAAAAACTAATATTAGCTTATGAATAGAGCTTAATTGACCTATTTACATTATGTTTTAACACAAACACTAACTATTTACAATATTCGTAATGCTATATATATAATTTTATATTTAATAATTATTATAATTGTGAAACTCTGTATGCTCAAATCGTTATGTGCTTGGAGATAAGGGAATAAAATTGTCAGGAGTTGGGGAGGAACGCGTTTTTACCAAGTGGAATCTAAAAATTGAATGCATCGAAAATAAGGGATCGCGAAGCGATCTAAGAAACAGATGTCATATACACCCAATATTGGCGCGATTTTTTTCTGACGCCAATTTAGCGAAAACCTCGTTACTATATAATGTATATGCGGGTTACTATATCAAACAAAATAACAACACTTTGAAATCACTTAAGTACCCCGTGCGTATATGACATTGGCGTCAGAAAAAAATCGTCCCAATATCGTATATGACATCTGTGCCCGATCCAGAATGCAAACGCGAAGCAATTACATCTGGGCTTGGTTAGAAACAGGGTTTACTTCGCGAGAGCAAATGGAATCGCGAGGTGATTACGCGGGGTGTTGGTGAGCTTAGGGAGCAGGGGGGGCGGAACCCTCCCTAGTATAATAAATAGATAAAATTGTTTTTAATAGAGAACAGATTTTCAGTGACATTATTCAGTCAATTATTCAACAAATTTTGAGCAATTTGTACATATAATCATGATATAGACTTACATACATCATGTAAAAATTTGACTCGAACTTCTTACTGAAAACAAATGAATTTTTAAATGCATTAGATATTCATGCGACATTAAAAGTTTTTAATGAAACATTCAAAGATGGTGTGAATGCGACTAAAGCAAAGATATTTTATAGAGACATGATTTATATATAGTTTAAAGAAATAAACAACATGTATAAAAAAAGGAGAGGATCTTAATCAGAAAATTTAATGAATTATGCGAAAACATTTAGCATTCTCGAATCCATTGCAGCTTGTACGCGTATGGCGTATAAATTGATTTTCAAATACTAAAACAAATCAAATATATTTTACAAATTTCATTTAACATATCAATTGAAAACTACAATAAGACATTCTTATAACTTAAAAAAAAAGTTTTCATATTTATATAACTGAATGAAAATCTCAAAATAAGGTACTTCGTTTAAATTACTCACTGAATTTTTTTTTAATATTCAAACTTAAACTTCGATTCACGAAATGCAAAAATCAACGTGGATTTTCCTTTAAGTAAATTATTGTAACTTTCTGGAGCGTGAATTTTTTTTTTATTTTTCGATTTTTTTTTTTTTCATGTTTATAGATTTTTTTCCCTTTAACATTTACTCCATGTGTATGTGATAAAATAAAGCCAGATGATTTTGTCTATCTTCACTATTCCACTTGCCTACTCTTCTGTTATTTACGATATAACATAAGACGGTTAAAACCTCTTTGCATTTTTGCAGTTTCTTAAATTCGAATAAACAGAGTATAGATATGAAAAGAGGAGTAGAAAACAGTGTCCTGGTTTATAATAAAAGGTTAGTACACATATAAATGCTATACACATATATAATCATTAAATATATTTTAAAACCTTATATAAGAAAATAAAATGCCATTAAAATATATTCCAGTGAAGATGCGAATTACAAAGCTCTAATTAAGAAATTCGTAAAAAAAAAAAAAAAAAAAAAAAAAAAAAAAATACTAATGATTATATAATTCAAAGAAATTCTCAAAATAAAGTACTTTCTTTGAGTTTTCTAAATAAATCTTTTCTATGCATTTTTTAACTTATGCACTTTAGAGGCAGAAAAATTTCATCCAGGATATTAAAAAATATACATGTATTTTCGTTTGAGTAAATTATTGTAGCTTTCTGGAGCATGAAATAGTTTTTCTACAAAAACGTTTTTCGATTTTTTTTTTATGTTTATAGATTTTTCACTTTGAACATTTACTCCATGTGTATGTGATAAAATGAAAAAAGAGGATTTTCTATCTCTTGCACTGTAGCACTTGAAGTAAATGCTTATTCTGTAGTTATTTACGACATGCCATAAGAAGGTTGAAACCGCTTTCAATTTTTGCAGTTACATAAATTCGAATAAATAGTCTAAAGATACATATGAAATGGAGTAGTAAAAAATGTTTTTTTAAGGATAAAATGTTAGCACACATATAAAAGTTAAAAATCCCAAAACTAAAGAAAGGTATTAGTTAAGTTTATAAAATAATGATAAACATACTACAGATTAAGAAATACCACACAATTTCAATTTAGATTAAACTTTAGAGTAATCCGTGGATTTAACCTCTTCATTTCCGAAGCTAAAATACAAATACAAATGCTTATTCATTGGTTTCTTCCAAACGAAATGACATCGTAAATGACAGAAAAAGTATATTTTCTGAAATGGATCCTTTAGGCACTTAGTAATTTAGGTTCAAAAATTTGAATATAAAGCTACAAACCCCTTAAAACATCAATTTAATAACCATTAACCTAAATTAATGTAATCACATATTTAAGAGCTTTAAACAGGTAAATAATCTACAAATCCTCAAAATTTTTTAATGAAAAAGTTTTAAGTTAAATACTTAGGAAAATTTCCCACTTTTTTGGTCATACTGTATTTTGGGCATTTTTAGGCATTTTGCAAACTAAGTTGAAAATGACATTTATTTTATGTGGGAATCAGATTAGATGCTGCTACTTATTTGTTCGCTTTGAACTCAAAAAAAAAAAAAAAAAACCATTCAGTTATTAAGAAGTGATGTGAAAATGTAAAAAAATCGGACATTTTAGTTTTTATAAGGAAAAAAATCCCTGCCGGCCCGGCCTACAGGCGGAGGTAGATTTCGAAGTTAAGTATACTAATTTTAACAACAAAAACTAAATCATGATTAGAGATAAACCCACTTTAACAATTTTATCCGGCCGCTTTTGACGAGCTTTTATTTAATTTTTATATAATAGCTGGTTTTATCAGAATCATGTTAAGACGCTATTAAAAAGAATAATTCTCCAAGCTCAACAACTCGAAATTTTCTGGCACATTGTCAGGTTCATTTTTAATTGAAAAAATGTGAAACTTGCTGACGTGACTTTTGAAGAAATTTATAAGCGACCTGTGCTTTTATTTTAGTTCAATTAATTAAAACTTGATAACAACAATTATAATAACAATTTATTATAATAATAAATAACAATAATAATAACAAATAATAATAACAATTTATAATAACAAATAATAATAACAATTTATAATAACAAATAATAATAACAATTTATAAACAATTATTTTCTGATTAGGACAATATTTTTCGTTTCTAACACAATCGCTTCGAGAAATTCTGTTCAAAATGCCAAATTTGACATAATTTTTTGAAATATAATCTGCCTCTATCAAAATATTGATCATTACGGTACATTAAATAGTTTCTGAATAACAGAATCTACCAATTGGGTGCGTTTGAGAGCAAAAATGAAATAAAAAATGTGTTAGGAAATAAGCAGTTTTGATTTGAATACACCCTTAATAAGATGATTTTTTCCTTCAACCGCTATGTATTTTTAATTTATTTTTGCTGTAATAATTGGTCCTATCAAAAACCTGTCTATATACATGTTGTAGAAAATATAAGAAGATATATGATAAATTCATGGGGATTTTATATCTTGTGAATTGACGAAGTTATGTTTTTTTTTTCTTCTTCAACAACCCCCCCCCCCTTTTTTTTGTTTTCGTTTTTATTTTTATTTTTATTTTATTTATTTTTTCACGGTACGAATTGGTCCTATCATAAACTTGTGAATATAAAAGTTGTAGATAATAGTAAGGAGATTTATAATACGATTAATTGGATATGATATCTTGAGAACTGACGAAGATATGAATTTTTTACTCCCTAAAACACTATTTTGTACGCCCCTTGAGCCCATTTTTAATTTTATCAAAAATTTTTGGCCCTATATTTAGAAGTAATAAAAACTTTAAAGTGATTTGATATGTACAAAAATTAAGAAGTTATGGTTTTTTTTTTTTTTTGGTTTTCACAAAACCCCTCCCTATTTCCACCCCCTTGGTCTGATTTTGACCATTAACGAACTTGACCGAGATTTTATGCCCTTGATTTTATGTATCAGTTTTGAAGAGATTTGTGCAGAATTGTGGAAGTTTTTGTGTTCAGGAGAAAGTGATATATATAAACTTTTTTACTGAGGATGGTTTTGGCTTCTGTGGGTCATGATCGGTGTAGATCTACAAAAACTTTTCAGAAATTCCAACCTAGGGAAGAATGTAATAGATAGTATTTCATACGAAATCTACGTAAAAACAGAGGTCTCCGTATGGGGACCGGGGAACCATAGAGGATAAATGTCCTTGACACATTTTAAATTTGAGAGGAAAATCAAATAATTGGCTTCAGAGAGTGCGGTTTATAACAAAGGCATCTATTGATAGAAAAATTCTCTTAACAAGTTTTAAAAAAAAAAGTTGTAAAAGTTACTCATAAAAAGGTCTGCACCATTATAGCTGTAAAAAATCCCTGCAGGCCCGGCCTACAGGTGAAGGTAGATTTTGAAATTAAGTATACTAATTTCACCAACAAAAACTAAATCATGATTAGAGATAAACTCACTTTAACAATTTTATCTGGCTGCTTTTGACGAGTTTTTATTTCATTTTGGTTGGTTTTATCAGAATCATGTTAAGGAGGTATTCAAAAAAATATTTTTCCACGGTCAACAACTAGAAATTTTCTGGCACATTTTCAGATTCATTTTTAATAGAAAAAATATGGAACTTGCTGACGTAATTTTTGAAGATATTTATAACAGACCTGTGTTTTTATTTTTCGTTAAATTAATTTAAACTTGATTTGTGAACAATTATTTTCTCTGTAGGAGAATATTTTTCGTTTCTAACACAATCGCTTCGGGAAATTCCTGTTCAAAATGCCCACTTTGGCATCATTTTTTGAAATATATTCTGCCTCTATCAAACAAATCGATTATTACGGTACATTATATAGTTTCTGAAAAGAGAATCTACCACTTGGATGCGTTTGAGAGCAAAAATGAATTTAAAAATGAGTTCGAAAATAAGTAGTTTGAAGATGTAAGATTAATAAGATGATTTTTCTTCTTCAACCGCTATGTATTTTCAATTTGTTTTTGCTGTAAGAATTGGTCCTATCAAAAACTTGTCTATATAATTGTTGTAGACAATATTAAGAAGATATATGATCAATTCATGGGAATTTTATATCTTGCAAATTGACGGAGTTATGGATTTTTTCTTCTTCAATCCCACCTTTTTGTTTTCGTTTTTATTTTTATTTATTTATTTATTTATTTATTTATTTATTTTTTGCGGTACGAATTGGTCCTATCAAATACTTGTGAATATAAATGTTGTAGATAATATTATGGAGATTAATAATAAAATTAATTGGATCTGATATTTAACACAATTTGCATGACTACAGACATACACACATTAAAAGTTTTATTAAAAACAATTAAAATGTAGCTAAAAATTATTTTTAATTGTTTTTAATTGTTTTTAATAAAAATTTTAATGTGTGTATGTCTGTAGTCATGCAAATTGTGTTAATTATTAAGGAATCCAGACGTAATTATTAATTTTTGGATCTGATATCTTGAGAATTGGCGAAGTTGTAAATTTTTTTCTCCCAAAATCCCTATTTTTTGCGCCCTTGAGCCCATTTTTAATTTGATCAAAAATATGTGATTCATAAATGCCCTATTTTTAGAAGTAACAAAAACTTTAAACTAATTTGATATGTACAAAAATTAAGAAGTTATGGGGTTTTTCGGTTTTCACAAAATCCCTCCCTATTTCCAACCCCTTGGTCCGATTTTGCCCATTAACGAACTTGACCGAGATTTTATGCCCCTTGATTTTATGTGTCAGTTTGGAAGAGTTTTGTGCAAAATTGTGGAAGTTATTGTGTCCAGAAGAAAATGATATATATATATATATATATATATATATATATATATATATATATAACCATTAATTAAACATTACCAACCACCCACAAATATATATATATATAAAGTTTTTTACTGAGGATGGTTTTGGGTTCTAGGGGTCATGATCGGTGTAGATCTGCAATTTTTTTTCAGAAATTCCAACATTGGGGAGAATGTAATAGGTAGTATTTCATACGAAACCTACCTAAAACGGAACAAAAGCGCAGTACCAATAGCAACATACTATATTTTGTGTGAAATTTACTATTATATTTTAACTTGTAGAATGCTACTGAGTAACGTTTGGACGTACTCAAAAATGGCACATCTTGAAATGCATTACTTGATTTTACAAAAGAAACTTTCAGCAAATGCTTATTTTGTGTTTTTGAGACTTTTTTTTTATTATTATGAAAGAATTAACACATTTATGGACAATTTTTGAAACTAAGCATAATAAAAAAGAATGTCTAGCATGATAAACAATTTCGTGATAGACTCTATCAAAGAACAGACTCTCTCGTATGCATATATGGCATAATTGAAAAACCTGTATATTGATGCAATGATTGTTTCTTGATAATGTGCAATCAATTTCTAAATGCCTGCATGTTTTTCTGAACAATCCAGAGCTTAATGTGTCCGCTTTCGTTACTTTTGATATAACTAACTTCTAATTAATTGATCTGTACGACTATGAATTAAATAAAATGAAGAGTCATACATTTTTATAGACTTTTCCCGTTTATATCTATTAAAGATTTATACATGATAAAGGTATTTGGTCCATTAAATTGAGATTCTTTGAAAATTTATTCTTTAAGATTATTTGAAAATATTATGTTACATATGAATTTTCAAAGTATTTTTATAGAATTAGATACTTTCTTATTTTCAATGTACATTTTGTTTATTATGCTTTAAAGTGTAATTATTCATAACTCAAAATTTTCTTGATTTTTTTTTTAAACAATATTCTATTATATTTAATAAATTTTGCAATAAACTATTTACATTCGTGATTCTCCAGAATATTTTACACATCTACTGTAACAATATACTTTCTTTTTTTCCTTTACTTAAATAAGAAAAAATGGCCTTTTTAAGAAAAATAAATCGTTTTCCTAAAACTTTACTAAACTAATGTATATTTCTGATTTTTTTTAATCCTATAAATGAGAAAAATATAGAAATAATTTACAATTAACTTTTAGAAAGCTTTTTATAAAAGTGTTTATTTATTTTTTTTATTGACATAAAATGTCGACACGTTATTTAAATTATTTATTAAAAAAAGATCAATTTCCTTATGTGTTATTTTTCATTTATTCTCCACCTTCATCTGTACTTTAATAGACACTGTCCGTCAATCTCCATTTTTTGAATATCTTTAACCCTTTCATGCATAATGTAACTCAGCAGCTATATGAACTTCTTTTGCTATTTGGAGCTTTCTGTTGGATTTTTGGTGAACTATTATTTATTACTTACGTTAGATAACAAAGTCGAGAAGTCCTTTAGTAGTTAACTCCTTTGGATGCACGCCGACCTTACCGAAGAAACCGGTAAGATCGGTTAGATACCAATGTGCACAGTGGAAATGACCGAAGTCACCGGTAAGCGACCGAACTCACCGAAAATATTTGGGGACGTCCACTGTTACTCTTGTGATCAACAGAGCAAATTTCCATATATATTTCCAATTCTTTTATTGCAAAATATATTTAAGATAAATTTGATGCAACTTCTTAAAAATACTTGTACTCTACTTTCATAAACCATACACAATTTGTAACAAAAAGCATTTTACTTGGCTAGATAATAAATGAAAATTTTCTTACTCTTGTGACCACAAAAAAATGCAATTTTCAAAAATTGTGTTTGACGCAGAAATTCTGTGAATTATATGAGACTATGGAAATAAAATTTACAGAATATAGCAGAGTAATTATATCATTTTAAAAAACATTAATCATTGAACTTATCTGATAACACATGAATTAGTTACATTTGATTTTGCAAAATGCTAAGTGCTACTCTTGTGACATTTTGTCCATAATGTAATTTTAGCAAAAATTCAGTTTAAATACTAAACAAAATAATTAAAATAAGTTTTAAAAAATTATTTTCCATACAGAACAACTTTTAATTATGGTTTAATTTTAAAGTAATATAAAATAATGTAAAAAATTCTAAAATTAACAAACACTATAACCACATAGTTTCATCTCAGTTTTTGCTACTTAACAGAATAAGTCATTGTCTTCATTATCAATAACATCACTTGCAACTTCTCCTGTATCATGATTTACTTAATGAAACTCAAATTCTTTGTACGAATCATGTTAGTTTAAGGTTTGTAGTAGATAGTGTCATTTTTCATGGTTTTAACCAAATTGTATTTATTGAATGCCCTTCGCTCTTGGTATTTTCTCGCAAAGTAATGAAACTTTATTGTTTTATTTCTTTCGACAAAATAAGCAGTACATCTTAGAAAAGCTTTTTTAGCACTCGCTTCATTCCATATATATCATTATACAACAACACAAAATAAATCTACAGCATCTATACCAGGAGTATTTGGAAAAAAATATGCCCAATTAGGTTAATTGAGAAAGGAGTCTGATTCATTCCAGGCATATTTGCATAGTTATATTTTTGTTTAAATTGGAAAGCACAACCATCATATAAAAAAGTAAACCAGGTACATTTTAGGAAAATACAAATTCCCTTAAAGATGCAATGTTGAAATTTTACATATGAAAGCATTTACTAAAAATTGATTATGAGTTACATTGTCTAAAATAATAGCATAAGATTTTACTTTATTGGGATCATACTAAATAAAAAGCTGAAAATACAGTAGCTTGTGGATTTGACCAGTAATGTAGTATTTCATACCGAAATTTCGTCTTGGAATGAAAATAAAACAGTTTCCAGAAAATCCACTGACATAAATATTCTTTGAGAAATGGTTATTTTTTTGGCATTACAAAAATAATCCCTTGTACAAGTTTCAATGATGGTGTGCCACAGAAATGGATGTAGTTGCTTTCGAAAATTTTTAAACAATCAGAAATAGTTTTTTTAACTGTTACTTTTTCAAAACGTTTATCAACGTTTTGAAAAAGTAACAGTATTGAGAAGATGTTGATAAACGTTATGTCAATAGCAAAACGTCTATCAAAGTTTTGCTATTTACAATAACTTATAAGAAATTCTTTATTATGGACTTCCGTTTCAAATAATTCTTCGATGTTATCTCCGCAAATTAGATATTCTGAATTCCTAAATTCTAATTATCATGTATCTCAGCAGACAAAGTCATGAAATCCATGACAGGAATGTTTAATGCAGGAAATACACCAGTTACTACATTTTGAATAGCTTGAATGTTTTCGTGACATCAACAAATGGAGATATTCTGCTGAGTCATTTTCTGTTGTTTTATGAAACTAGGCTTTAAAGCTGCAAAGGAATCTCCAATTTTTCAATTTAGGAAAGCTTCTTTAAACAAAAAACGTATTCTCTTATTAAATGTCCCCTAGAATTGATGAAATTATGTGACTTTTTTCACGCTTAACTAACGTAGATTTAGCTGAAGAATGACCTCTTCTTAAATCTTCATCGACATAAAATTCTCCAAAGATGTGGAGTTAGATTTTTTTTACAGTATCTGAGGTTAGCTAGTTCTCTACTTTTTCCTTTTCTTAATATTTCCATTTTCTTGCTGAAGCTTTTGCTGGTTCTAAGATTTTTCTTCACCTTATCGTAATATATTTTGTTTTGTTTCTTTCTCACAACAACATATTCAATTTTATTCTTATTTTTTCTCTACAATTTTTGGTGCTTAGCAGAATTTTAACTGCTCTTTAAAGCAATGTCGTGTATAAGAAGCAATATTAAAATCTTTCCTTTAAAATATACTATTCCTTTAAAATATACTAGAAACCTGTCCATAAGAGTTACTATAATAACCTCTGTAGGTTATACAGCAGAACGATACAGTTAATATAATACAGTTAACGTAAAACAGTTAAACGAAGCTTTACAAAGCCTATAAAATATCTAATCAAAGACCATGTGCTTCAAACCAAAAGAAAGGACACAAAAATGACACGAGTTGTGTTGTTTTATTATATCTTTAATTACTTGTCATGATTATTTTATAATCTTAAGTAATACCAAAAATGAATAAAAATAAATCCACCCATTAAAAAAACACTAATAAAGATAATTTATCTTCCTTAAAATTTACAAAATAACCTTAGTTATAGCTAAAACTATTTCAAGAACTGCTCTAATAACAGAGAAAAAACAACAAAACTTTAAGCATTCTGTTTATTTTGGTTGTAACGCAGTTTTATATCAAACTATCGACAAAAGTATTATGTGTTACACTTGTGACACAGACGTTTGTTACTCTTGTGACAACTCCCCAGAACCTATTCCATGCGTAGCATAAACAAAATATTTAATGGAAAATCTGTCTTATACCTTGTAATCAGAGAATTAGACGTTTTGGGTAAAAATTTTAAGTAGTTTTTTGTTTTAAATTAAAACTTTTGAATGTTTTCCGTTACTCTTGTGACATTTAAGTATTAACGTTTAAATACAGGCAAAGATATATTAAATACATAATCTAAAATATTTTATCTATGTAGATCTTAAAGATATGATAATAGTTTGCTGATTTGAACGCATAGTAATTTTATTGAATTCTAAAAAGTAAAAAAAAATCATACATTTCAATAAGTTGTATTTTAAGCTCAAATGTAAATGTAGTTTTATACTGTTAGTTTCCAGCTCCGTTTCAGTAAACACTTGCTCTTATGAAATTAAAACTTACAAATTCATATACTGCAACTCTTTAGCTTTAGATTGATGTATCATACTTATATTTTCGTTTAAAAAAAATTCAGCAAAAATTTTTTTTCTGCCGTGGACGTTCCCATTCCTCGGTTAATTGGGTCACGTGATTGGTAACTTAGCCACGTGATGAAATTCACAATAACAAAACGATAATATTAGTACGACGATGCAAGACTAACAATATGTGTTAACCCTCAAATACATACCGTAACTTAGAAATGATCTTTTTTTTTTTTTTTTTTTTTTTTTTGCCCTTTGACGAGTTTTATGTTTTTTTTTTTTTTTTTTTTTTTTTGTGAACTATTATGTGTTACTTATGTGTGATAGCATGCATTTAAGATCGGGAAGTTTATTAGAATTTGTGATCACGGGGAGGTTATCATATCTTTTGTTGAAAGTGCTTACAATGTGCCCGACTGGCGTTTTTTCTCTATCTTTCTAAAGTAGTAATTATTAATTATGCAAACTATTAAAAGCATTATTAAAATTATTATACTATTTTAATAGTTATTATTGTGCAGAGTAAACACTTTAAAGTAAGTATATAATTTAAAATTATCTTTTTCTGAGCTACTTTTATTACGTAACTCAGGAGTGAAATTTTGACATTATGAACATTATTATTTGAGACATTATGTACAAAAGAATCATACATATTTTTTTATATATATTTATTTAAAATATACTCAAATATAATGTTTTCCAAACAAAATAAAAATCATGCATTAAAGGTTTAAGACGTGGAGTGAATTATTTTACGGTACCATGATGACATACTATAAATAAAAGGAATTCACGCTAAAACTCAATAGCTAAAGGATGCATCTATCTATAATAATAAGGAAAGAAGTTTGTGTGTGAGTGAGTGTGTCGACGGTATTCTGAAGAGACCGTTGCACGTAGAGCTGCAAAATTTCGGGGAAAAGGTACGTGTATATATGAAGTTTTTACCTCGAATCCCGATTTTCGATTTTTTTATTAGATTTTTTTTAATTTAATTTTTTATCCGATTATTAGCACTTTTTTTAAGTTTCGAGAGAATTTTTCCACATTAGTGAAAATAATACGGTTTCTTTCCCTTAACCCAATATAGTAAATTTTGTTCTCTTTTCAAAAAAGTTTATTCTGAATTCGTAGAGCAATTTTTGAAATTTTAGCGATTTTTTATGCGATTATTGAACAGCCGTTAATGCATCTTCATACCTATAAGGGTGTTACCGTATGGGGGACACAGTTCTGTCGCCAAATACCACCAAGTTTGTCGTCAACTTGGCTATATATCGCCAAATTTGGCGACCAAATTTAGTCGCCAAAAGTGACGCCAACTTGGTGATATCTCTAATATTTCGCCGAATTCCCATAGACTTCCATTGTAAAACAATAAGTATAACTTGCTTAGAGAAAATCAACAAATTGAGGTATTTTAATGCAACAAAAACTAATATTAACTTAAAGGATTATATTAATTGTATTTAAGGTAATCCAAATTTAAGGTAAATTAAATCTATGTATATAAAAGCCGTTCTTTTTGTGTATGTCCTTTATACAAATCTTCATAATTTGACCGATTTGCACGAAACTTCATGTACATGCGTTTTAGACCGTGGAAAAGATCACTGTCTACTTTAAAAAACCATCAGACCACTACTTATCCCTTTTTTCTACCACTTTCCATAATGTAACATTATAGAAATATCAGCTTTTTAAATTTTATAATTCAATCGTTTCTTTTCTGTTGCCACACAGCTCAATAAATTAAAAAAAATTGATAACTCGAGTACTTTGTTTTATTAGCCAATAAAAATTCAGATTGTTCAATATATGTTTGCTGTTTTTGAAATTGACGTCATTCAAAGAAGAAAATGCATATTTTTCATATATTTATGTAAAAACTTTAACTAAGCATGTATTAAAATAACGTACTAGCCTATATCTTTATTTGAATGTTTTTAAAGTTAAAAAAATCTATTTTAATACAGGAGTTTTAATTCCAAGAAAATAATTTATGAAAAGATATTAATAAAAAAAATCGTTTGCTAGATATGACGTCAATTTCTGGATAAATGACAACACTTTCTAATGATGTTTTATTCTGATGAGATACTCTTGATCTTCTGAAATTATTCCTTATTATCATACATAAAGCGAAAGATTTATTTTTAAGCCAGGCGAATTTAAAATTTCGGTAAATACTAGGTCATTCAGATGTATTTATTGCTTTTTTCCGCGCATTGTGAGGGAAATTGTATATATCAGTTACGCTTGCTGGCTGAAGAAAGCAAGAATTCCGATTTTAAAATCTGAAACACTTTATTATAATTACGTCAAAATGACGTGTCTTTTCCTACAACTCAATTTTGCGTGTTTCAAAATAAGGTTTAAAAAAAATTGAGGCTTTTCATAAACGTCAGGTTAATTATTATTGCATGTTAATATTCTGTAATCGAGTTACATATCAAGAATTCGCTAAAAATATTAATGATGTTATACTTTTGTAAGGAATATGCTCCATAAAAGATATCAATCACATTTGTTAAAGTACGCCAAATAGCGTATAGCCTGATTATCGAAGATTAACCCATTTGCACTTACAAAGATAAAGATATTTCAGCATTTTTTTATTGTTGTTTATTATTGAAATTATGTTGTTTATTATTTTTAGCCAAAATACAAAAAAAAAAAAACCCTCAAGATTAATAGGCATGTAATTGAACTACTGAATTTTTAGGTAGCTTTCTTTACAAAAAAGCTACCTATTGCAGCCGTTCGGAGGAAAGCGATTTCAAAAAATTTTGGTATATTTTCATCGATCATGACCCCCAGACCCCGAAACCACCCTCCGTTCAAAATTGATATATATATATATATATATATATATATATATATATATATATATATATATATATATATATATATATATATATATATATATATATATATCTGACATATGTCACACTGTAACTCCCGTAATTATGAACCGATTTCGATATAATTCGGTACATACATAGTACATACCAATGTCTCAACCGAGTTCGTTGGCCAGCTTCATCCGCCGTTTTGTTTCAAAATGGCGGCCATTTAAAATGTTTAAAAAATTTTAAAACTTGAAATGTGGTACCAAAAAATTAAAAATGGAAAAATATTTTTTTCTTATGTATTTGACCTTTATACAAAGATTCCGGAGCAGTTTTTGTTTCGTCTATATCTTAAAAAATGGCTGAGTTATAGCATTTTGAATTTCTAGCGTGGCTGACATTTTGAAACGTCCTGAATTTTGTCACGCGATAAAGGGCGTATTTATGAACCGATTTGGATGTAATTCAGTGTGTTCATAGTACATACCAATCTCTCGACCGAGTTCGTTGGCCAGCTTCATCCGAATTTTTGTTTCAAAATGGCGGCCCTTTAAAAATTTAAAAAAATTTTAAAACTTGAAATGTGGTACCAAAAAATTAAAAACAGAAAAATATTTTTTTCTTATGTATTTGACCTTTATACAAAGATTCCGGAGCAGTTTTTGTTTCGTCTATATCTTAAAAAATGGCTGAGTTATAGCATTTTGAATTTCTAGCGTGGCTGACATTTTGAAACGTCCTGAATTTTGTCACGCGATAAAAGGCGTATTTATGAACCGATTTGGATGTAATTCAGTGTGTACATAGTACATACCAATCTCTCGACCGAGTTCGTTGGCCAGCTTCATCCGCCATTTTGTTTCAAAATGGCGGCCATTTAAAAGTTTTTTAAAAATTTAAAATTTGAAATGTGGTACCAAAAAAATGAAAATGGAAAAATATTTTTTCTTATGTATTTGACCTTTATACAAAGATTTCGGAGCAGTTTTTGTTTTGTCTATATCTTAAAAAATGGCTGAGTTATAGCATTTTGAATTTCTAGCGTGGCTGACATTTTGAAACGTCCTGAATTTTGTCACGCGATAAAATGCGTATTTATGAATCGATTTGGATGTAACTTCGTTTATACATAGTACATACCAATGTCTCGACCGGGTTCGTTGGTCAGCTTCATCCGCCATCTTGTTTAAAAATGGTGGCCATTTAAATTTTTAAGAAAAATTTAAATTTGAAATGTGGTACCAAAAAATTAAAAATTGTAAAATATTTTCTTCTTATGTGTTTGACCTTGATAAAAAGATTCGGGAGCAATTTTTGTTTCGTCTATATCTTAAGAAATGGCTGAGTTATAGTATTTTGAATTTCTAGCGTGGCTGACATTTTGAAACGTCCTGATTTTTCGCACGTAATAACAGGCGTATTTATGAACCGACTTGGATGTACCTTGTAAAAAATAAAAAAAATTAAATGAGATACCAAAAAATTGGAAAGTGAAAAAGATTTTTTTGTATGTGTTTGACCTTAATACAAAGATTCCGGAACAGTTTTTCTTTCGTCTATATCTAAAAAAATGGCTGAGTAATAGCATTTTGAATTTCTCTTGTGGCTGACATTTTAAAACGACCTGATTTTTGTCACGCGATAACAGGCGTAATTATGAACCTATTTGGATGTAACTTGGTCTGTACATAGTACATACCAATGTCTCGACCGAGTTCGTTGGCCAGCTTCATTCGCCATCTTGTTTCAAAAGGTTTGCCATTTAAAAAAAAATTAAATTTAAAATTCAAAATGAGGTATTAAACAATTGGAAAATGAAAAAGATTTTTTTATGTGTTTGGCCTTGATACAAAGATTCCGGAGCAGTTTTTGTTTCTGAAAATTTGTTCTTTTGTTTATATCTTAAAAAATGGTTGATTTATATAGCACTTTGAATTTCTAGCATGGCTAACATTTTGAAACGATCTTGTATTTGTCACGCGATAACACACGTATTCGCCTATTTCGATGTAAGAAGGCATGTGGATAGTATACATCAACACCTCTACCAAGTTCGCTGGCCAGATTCATCAGCCATCTTGTTTCAAAATGGCGACCATTAAATTAAAAAAAATATATATATTTAAAGTGAGGTGCAAAAAAATTAGAAATTGAAAAAGGTTTCTTTCTTAAGTATTTGACCTTGATATAAGGATTCAGGAGCATTTTTTGTTTGTCTTTACCTTAAAAAATGGCTCAGATATAGCAGTTTCAATTTCTATTGTGGGTGACATTTTGAAAAATCTGATTTTTTGCATGCGACAGCACTCCTATATATTAATCGAGTCCGATGTGAGTGAGCATGTGCACAGCAATTACTAAGGTCTCAAGCAAGTTCACTGCTTAGCCTCATCTGCCATGTTGTCTTAAAAGGACAGGCACTTTAAGAAATTGCCGAATTTGGCAGCCAAATATATGTTACTTTAAAGAAAAGCAGCTTGGATAAAGCTGACTATATTCGCGAAATTCTCATTCATTATATTGATTCAAATTAGTATTGAATCTCCTATATTCGGTTTCCACTAAATTGAGCTTCGTGTGTTTGAATGATATAATTTGGCTTTTTTTAAATAAGGATTATGAAAGCCACCTCTTCCTCCCGGCACTGGCCGGAAGGACTTTTTATATTTAAAATAAAACTTTATCGATAAGTGCTTTGAATAGTCGTAAAAACTTCCTATTAATATATTTTGAAGTTAAAAAGTTTATGCATAGTAAGTTAAAACATAGGAATTTCTCTCTGAGGAAAAAATATCAGGAAACAATTCGCTGAATATGGCGTCATTTTCTATAAATATGTTGTCAGTTTCAATAAATATACTGTCAAACAGATTTTAAAAAACGGTTGCTACGTTTTCTTAATCCACCGTGGGATATACTATGTGGTTAAAGATGATCCATATAGCGGCCGTTCACGTAATAGAAAAATATAGATTGTTTTTAATTTAAAATACTAAAAGATTTTTTACATTTACTATATTTTTTAGAATCCCCAATAGCTACATTTAAAGCATTTTTGGTACTTTCGTATTAACAAGCAGTCAATCGTGATATTTGTTACTATTTAGAGCAACTTCATTAATGTGATAATTTTAAATAGTTCGATTTGAAGTCTGTTAAATTCGTTTTTTTTTTTTTTTTTTTTTTTTTTTTTTTTTTTTTTATGGGGTTTTAATTTCGTTTGCCAATTTCTTTATGGAATGTTGCACGAAAAATTTCCCAAATGATGAATTATTTACATTGTTTTAGGAGAAATCGGATTCATCTTTTCAAATTGGGTTTGCACGAATATATAAAAAATATTCTTACTTAAAACTTACTTTAAAATACATAAAAATTAGTTGATTGAGAATCACTTTTCAAACAAATAGCATTGGATTTACTTTTTGAAAAAAATTGAATATGTGATGTTTAGAGGTTAAACAAATTGCAATAAAAGCAAAATTTATGGGTTAGGTCATTGCCACCGAAAACATGATGCCAGCGTTACTCATGGACATGTCTTTTCCTTATAATATTGCATTCAGAGCAAAAGGGTTCATCTTTCCCAATTTTGGTTTGCAAATTTAAAAAAGATCCATGCTTGAAAAAGTTTATCCATTCAGTGTAAAAACTAAAATTGTGCATGTTTAGAAGTTAAGAAAAATTACAATAAAGGCACAATTTATGTGTTAGGTCGTTGATACCATTAGTATGATGTCTGAGTTACTCACTAACATATTTTTTCTTTATAATGTGTATGTATGCTATACCATCGAGAATTTTTACTAAATACTACGCGAATTAGTTTTTTTTTTCGTATTATCAGGAAACTCATATATTTCTCTTTTACACCAACCAAGAAAACGAGCATTTTGATATTTAAAGCTGAGGGATTTTACTATGGTTGCGATACAATAACATCATGTTTTCTGATTGTTTTTATAATGATTTGTGTGCGAGAATGCTCAAACATCAGTTATTATTGTCGTATTATCTTATTTTACTTTATTATACCCGAAGGCTCCTAATAATCGACACGGACGAAGCCGGGTAGTTCTGCTAGTTATGAATAAAAGTAACATCAAAGAATGCTTTCCCAAACATAAATTTTAAGAGAGCCCGCAGGTCGAAGGAATTAGATTTGAAACTTTTATCCAATTATAGTAAATTTTGACTTTCGTAATTTTTGAACTTTTTGTGATTTTTAATTCGATTTTTACGTTTCTTCGCTATCTGCTGCAATTTTTTGACGTTCCAGTTTTGACCTAAAGTACATTTTGCCCTCATTTCAATACAGTTTAATCGGACTTCGTATAGCAATTTCCGAATTTCGGGAATTTTGTATGTGATTTTTACTGTATTTTAGTGATTTGCTACCATTTTTCCACATTAGTGAAAGGAATCAACTTGCAATCTTCGAACACAATATACATACTTTTTTCTATTTTCGAAATTTGTGCAGCGATTTAAAATTTTCTCGCGATATCTTATTGTGATTTCCAGAACTTTTTCACAATTCCTGCTGTTTTTTGACGTACCCGGGCAACGCCGGGCAAGTTCGCTAGTATTTAAATAGTATTCAATACACATTTTTTCTTAAGTTTCACAGTAAGGTAAGAAATGGTTAAAAGAAGATCTAAAATGTATTCAAAATATAAAAATATATCAGTATTTCCATAAGAATTGAATTCATTATTAAGGCTGTTTTCAAATCAAAAAGTGGAACTTTATGGCATCAGTTTTAATTAATTTTTGTTCAAAAACACGTGAAACTGGCAGGTGTTGTTATTTAGAAAATATGTAATTAAAAGACGTTTTCGCTTTTTTGTAAAAACAGTAGATCTTTCAGAAAATGCTGTCAAATTTGGCATTTTGAACTCAATTTCCCAACGAAAGCTGCAAAACCAGTCAACGAAGGAATAAAATGCCTTGTCACGTGATCAGAAACGCTTTTAACTCAATAGGTAATTTGTTTACCAAAAAGTGGAAAAATCATTCCGATTACAAATCGCTTCCATAGTGAGGTCGCCAATTTTATACTTTTACGTTTAAAAATGTGTACGTCATTGTGTCATAAAATTTCAAGCTTGTTGTGTAGTGGACGTGAGAACAGCCGTAACTTATCAGAAGCGACTCGTGACCGGATTTTTGGGGCTCTACCTCAGAATATCTCCTACAGGTATTAATTTTGTAAGTACACATTGCTATAAAAAATTTCGAATACGAATTATCGGCTTATTTAATCGTTTAAAAATGACCAACTTTTCTACGATTAAATAAACCGTATTTAAAACTGTTGTTATAAAGTACTTACAAAAAAGAGCCTGTAGGAAAATAAAATTCTTCTGAGAATAACATATTGGTCAACGAAAAAAGATAGGCAAGCGCCGCCATTGAGAATATTTACTTATTTAATAATTTTCTAAAAACCTTTTATTTTGCTACGTATCGGCGAAATATTTCCATTTTCTCGTAACACTGCAGTTTTTTTAACGTACCTGAACAACACTCGGTACAAAAGACATCATTTGGATAAGAATATATACCGGGTGTCGCAAAAATGACAAATGGATTTTAAAATTCAATAACTGGGAAACGGGTGACAGATATTAAAAAAAAATCTTCCAGGAGGGTTATGTATGATATGAGGATTTTTTTACAGTGATTCTTGATTTTAGTTCAAATTTCAAACAATAAATGGCACTGATGGAATGGAGCTCAGTTGTGGCCGAAACTGACGGCACTCAGCACTGATGCGAAGAAAGAAGATTAAGGCTATGAAGTGGGTCTCATTCGCCAGTACAATTTTGCTCTTAGGTCCCGATTCTGAACTCATTCGATATGATTTAAATGGAATGCGTTGTTTCCATGGAAACAACAAATTCTTCGATAGTGGAATATAGCGTTCAGAACTGGGCATGAATTTAACAAGCAGTATTCGAGTTTCCAGGCGATTTTACAATCTTTTGACTCTCTAATTTTCAATAATCTTTAATACGAGATCAAAATTATAGTAAGATAAAGTCTCTGTTAATAAACTGTATAAAAGATAAGCGCTTATGGAAATCGAGTCAATTAGCTTATATTTGTCTCTGATACAAAAGTTTAGGCATTCCATATAAAATTTACGCTTTAAAAAAGGAAAAAAAAAATCTACTGGCAAAGCTATCTCTACATTCGATGAATCTTGAGATAACTCTTAATTGCTTGATTCTTTTAAAGAAATTTAAATTACATAATTCCCGTTCAAGCCTCAGTCGCTCATATTTATAAAGATTAATTGATGTGGTCTGGCACTTAACATTATCCAGTATCAATCTTAGTTCAATAAATGAAAGTTAAAATTATAGTTCTAAATTCACCTTGGGTAAATAATTAAATTTCATATAAAAAGCACACATAAATTAGTAAAATTACTCAGAGGTGCATATATATAATACAAAATTATTTAAATTTTAGAAATATCTTAAAAATACATTAAAAAACAGGAAAATTCGAAAACGTTTTCAGTCATCACACGGATATCATCAAGGGTTATTTAAATGTTGTTATTATTCTTTGCGCTTATTCGAGATTCGTCTAGAAGAGATCATTGCAATTTGTTAGTTGTACGGCAGATACGATTCCAGATAAATGTATTCCAATTTCTAAAAAGACAAATTTCCCTCTATTATGCAGCAATTATTTCCAAACTAAGAAAAATGTCGTATTATAGTGCATCGTAACAAGCTATAGCTTTATTAGCAATTATTTCAATAGATTCTGTTATAATGGCCTCCTGGTAATTATTTGTACGAAAGTTAATCTTGAATTTATTAAAATCTTCTTTAATAGATTATGTTTGAGCTAATCTTGATAACGCAGTATGGGGTCTATTTAATCTCAGATCTGATTCGTGTTCTTTACTTCTATCACGAAATTTTCTCTTCGCCATACCTACATAAAGGAAATCTTTACTAACTTTTTTGAAAGGTATAATGTATACTCAAGATTAGCTCAAACGTAACCTATAAAAGTAGGTTTTAATAAATCCAAGTTTATCTTTCGTACAAATAGTTATCAGCAAGCCGTTATAAGATAATCGATTGAAATAATTGCTATGAAAGAGAAATGGAAAATATAGTGATAAATTTAAAAATGTTAGCACACGTGGTTGCCAAAATCGTTACGTCAGCGTTAGAGACGAACACTTTTTTGCTTTCTAATATCGATTTTAAAGAACTTCTAGTTTAATTTTTTATATTAAGAATTTTTTATCAGTATGTTTCAACTACTAAGTTTCGTCGTTTACTATACCAACGCGCTTGCATAGTAACATTGCAAAATGTTTAAATATTTTTTAAACATTTTTATGTCAATTTAAAAACATATATTTTAGCCATTTTTTAAAAATAAAAGTTTAACATTTTAAACAGCAATTTTGCATTTTTTTTATTTTGCTCATTTTTATTATTTATTATTATTATATTGCCCATCATATGTTTAAAATCTATTTATAAGAGTATTCTAATTGATTTTTCAATATCAACCTCATTAGTTTTTAATACTAATTTACGCCTTATTAAATGGTAGAATTTCTCTCATATATAAGCGTTACTATTTCAAGGATTAGTGATATCGAAATCAAATATATGTGAAAACGCTCAAATGAGTTTGTAAAAGGCTCTGGAGCTTTAACTTTATCGAATTCAAGTTAAATAACTGCTGAAAATGTGTAAATGTACTGAAATATAGTGGAATGGCTTCATTTCACTTATTTTTCCGTCTAAATAAAAGCTTCTTAAATTGTTTTCACAGAATATGAAAATAATTTTTATTTAACAAACCCCAGTTTTTTTCCAAATGTTTCCGTTTTTCATAATTGAAATCACTTTATTCAATATACTATATTTAAAAAATCTATACTTTATTGAATTTTAAATCACATGCTTATTTATCTAACATATCATATAAACAAAACTTAAACAGAAACTTAAAACCATTAAAAAAATTCTTCATCAAATTATGCTAACATCAATTGCATAAATATATCAGGGGTGGTACACTTCAGGTAATTTTTCTGGACAAATATCAGTATTTTTTTTATACAAAAATAAATGTACGTTAAACGCGCGAAATTTCGCCTGATTTAAGAAGAGATTTTCTATAACAAAATACTGGTACTGAAGAATTTCCTGGTCTTGAAGTTTCAGGAGAAGTACGACACCTGATGTATGGACTTCATGATTTAGATTTAAGGTTTTTATAAACTACAAGATATATTTTTATTTGGAGAGATAATTGAAAATATTAACAAAAAAATTGATTAATTTTCTTTAATAGTTGCAAAATAACCATATAAAAACAACTCTGTATTTTGTTTCATCTGAAAAATGCTATGCAAGTTTATCCATTAATTAAAAAAGACATATTTATTCTAGACATATACATTTAAGATATATTACTTATATTGTATCTCATTATAGATTTTTTTGTTCTCTCCGATAGATATTAGAACTTTTACATACTTATTATGTATCTTTTAGAACACTATAATAACGTAAATTCATTAAATCATTGTTTTCTGTTAACAGTCATCAGTTTTTCACGAACTCTTTAGGGCAAATTCATTTTGCTGAGAGCTCGAATAATTAATTGCCTTCCTTCTAAAACGCTTATGTGGTATTGTTTTTTATCCATATAATTTATACCTTTCACCAGATAAAACAGTGAAGCGACATACTGAATACAAAATAAGTTTACTTTCAGATAAATTGTCTAGATATAAAAAAGAAAATTATAAAGAGGTGTTAATTGCATCACAAAATTGGTTGGGATGAAAATAATGAATTGTTTGCAGAAATTATGTAGAAATCATTACTAAATATTGGCTGATACCAGGTGCAAATTTTATTCCAAGCATATTACAGAAAAGGAATTTTTTTAATTCGTCATGAATTACGCTATACCTTTGTATTTTCTTCTATGACCTCCCTCATATTGTTTCATACATGATCAATACATGAGTGCTTTTCTACAGCATTGATTGAAATTTTTTTTAGATTTGTGTCATATTTACTCTATAATATATTTTATGGAATAAAGAGTTGTGCCCTCAGCTTTATTTCTGACACATCTGAAAAAAGAAGAGTTTTACTGTAGCATAGATTAAAACGTTTTTAGAGATTGGTGTCATATTGACTCCTTAATTTATTTTATGTAAATAAAACATTGTGCTCTAAAGCTTAATATTATCTACTTTAACTCAGACATCATACGTAAAAAAAATGTGTTTTTCTGTAGTACAGATTCAAACGTTTTTAGAGATTTTTGTTCTACTGACTGTATAATATATTCTATGAATAAAAGGTGCTGCTCTTTAGCTCAATATTTTCTGTTTTACGTTCGACAACATCCTGAAAAAACTCATATGTTACACAAAAAATGCCATGGTCTCCATCTAGAAACCAACTCGAAAAGTGTATAAAATTACATTAACCATAGACTGAAAAAAGTTTATTTTAATGTATTACACCAGATGCAGTATTATATTGTAAAATCAACAATAATAAACTGTAAAATAAGTAGTAATGTAGAGTAAAGCAGTAATATACGGCATATTACTACCAGTATATTTATA
This sequence comes from Maratus speciosus, assembly GCA_963932465.1. Taxonomy (NCBI): domain Eukaryota; kingdom Metazoa; phylum Arthropoda; class Arachnida; order Araneae; family Salticidae; genus Maratus; species Maratus speciosus. The sequence continues at coordinate 349,078,686 of OZ010788.1, read as the reverse complement.
AGATGATATATTGCTGCCTATTTGCGGTTTATTATTGAAGATTTTACGGTATAGAACTGGCAACTCGCGTCACAGTATTATACCGAAAAAAAAGTTTTATTTCCAGTGTAAACACAACAAGAAAGAAAAGTCATGCGTTAAGCATATATTATGAAACACTTTCCAACACTTCCTGAATGCTTTGACAAAAATTCGTTATTTAGGGAAATATGGTATATAAGATAACTAAGTAAACATTTTAGAAAACTCAAAAAACATCATTTGAGAAACTGGTTTCAGCAGTTACCGCTGATAGCAAATATGTATTCCACTTTTTTTGAACAGCCCTTTATTTGATTTGTAGGTTTATATATATACTATATAATGGGGAAATTTAGTTTAGCAAGAAAACGCATAACACATTGAAATTTCTCTTTCAGTAGTTTATACTAATAGATGGAAACATACTTGTATACTTTTGTACAACCCTGTAGTTAACCTAGTACCTTTATTACACGCCACTGTTTAGATAAACTTAAATTCAAACTACCACACTCTTAAAACAACTGAAATCATGTTTCCAGAAAATATCATTTATAGATGGCCATGTATCCAATCCTTTGCGTGTCGATGTATATCATTTTAACTATGTTCTACAAACATTTCTTAGTAAACTAAGTGCAACTCAGCTTAAAAATGCATAACTCATTTAAAAACCATCTTAAACCCTTATATATTATAGGGATATTATATATTATATATTATATATTATATATTATATATTAGTGGGATATATTATATCCCACCTACGATTAATGAAGATTCGCCACAGAAAAATTTTATTCAATTTTACTTTTCTAACTGGTGGAAAAAAGTAGTAAAATTGCTTTGCCTTAATTTGCAATAAATTTTTCGAAAGATTCCGATGTGAATTCGACATTACAATATCGCAATTACTTGCCCTCCAAAGTTTAAGAAATTTGCACTCATACCCAGTAACCATTACGAATTCTTTCGTGTAGCCCGGTAAATGAATTATAGCGTTTATACACACCATATACTAAGCATTAATATAGTGAAACATATAAGCTCTCCATATAATTAAAAATAAATTTCCAGAAATCATGTCTACTGTACAGTACTTCGGATACAATATAGTATCTGAAACATTTTGTGTGTATCTGTAAATGCTAAGCACTTCGTATTATACGTAAAATAAGTTATAGTAAGCCTAAGCGACGTATGTAAATTTCATTATACATGAAATAATTTAACATAAATAAAATACGCCGCAAACAATTCTCACCATCTCTATATCATTATGTAACGGAATTCTTTTGTATGGCCCTGTAAATGAATAATAATTATTCTTTGCACCGCATATTCTACATAATGTATATTTCAGTGCTTTTTATAAATGAATATCAAATTTATTATGTTTTAAAGCATGTAACACCATTAAAAATCATTTGAAACGATTTTTCCCATAGACCGTAATGTAACGGAAAATTTTCGACTGTCCGTGTAAAAGAACTAAAAACATTCTACAAACTTCATTTGAAATAGGGAACGTGCTATAATAAACATAAATAACATCCAGAAATTCCAGGGTAATCCTAGTATATTTATGGGAATTAGAGCGCGGACAGACGGACAGACGGACGGGCAAACCGAAGTCATAAACACTTTTCAGCTTTGTTGGAAAGTTTTAAAAATGTTGTTACCTATGCAATGTAGTCGTCAGATATGTTTAAAAACAATAAACCTACATTAAGCAATTTCTGATTAAAAAAAAAAAAAAAAAAAAAAAAAAAAAAAAAAAAAACGTGTTAAAGTTAAATGTGATCAAATAAGCACCATAGTACAACAGATGGATAATAGAATTCTATGAATAAAATTTATTCATAATTCTGACGTACTTATTCTCATTACTATTCTAGACGAGTCAAGATTCTGAATCTACTTTTCATTTCGTTCTACAAACGGAAGCAAATAATTATTATACGTTTTCGTCACAATGTTTGCAATTTAAAAAAAATGTACTTATAGAATTTAATTCGGCATAAATTAACTACATCATGTACATATTTCTGTTATAAGATTTGAAATTTTCTTCTTTGTCTCGCTAGGAACACTAACTGCAAAGCATATAGAACCTACACAAGATTATTTAAACACAATTATTCTAATTGGTAAACAAATTGGGTTTTTCGCCCAGTTGGAAATTTTACATCTAACATATAGAACCTAGCTACCAGTTAACTTTGGTAGGAAATGTTTTTCGATTTACCGAAAAACAGAAGATTTTATTTACAATCTATTTCAAATTATAACTCAACCTTCGAACAAGAATTAAGAAAGAATAACAAAAATAATTACTTTTTCAACGAAGACAGTAGATAAGTTTCGCTATAAAATTGAAAATAAACACTAGTTCACGATGCGTAAAAAAAGAGAATTTTTTAACATGAAATTATCATACAAAATTGTAATACACTTTACTCTAGTTTTCAGCTGTAATCACTTTTTTCAGTTACAAATAAACAACATTTTATCGAGCGATTTTCTAATCTAACGCATATTGATTCCTATTTTTAAAAAATCATTTTAAAAGTATTATCTTAATGACAGTTGAATACTTACATAAATTGCACAAAGTTTCTGAGAATATAAAAAATCTTTAATTTTCTAAAATGCTCTTATGAAATGTATTAAACATGAATTATTGCATTACGATCAATCAAATTAAATATAATGTCGGTAAGTACAAAAAACCTGAGAAAAGTAATAGAAAAATGCATTAATCATTGCACAGTGTGATATTTAAAAAATGAAATAATGAATGATATATTCAGCGTAAGATTTATCGTTAATTTTTTTTCTGTTATTCTATGTTAATTTTTCTCTCCCTTTTCTTGTTATACCTTATTAAATAGTACAAATCACTAAAATTAAATAACAAGAAAAGAAAAAAAGGAATATAAGAGTGGAAAGATTGTTTTCTAGTTTTTGCTTTTTACATGCGATTCTTAATTTAGCTGAAAATTCCGAAAATAATACTTATTATACATTATGTTTGACGATGCGTAGACATAAATTTGAATACCATAATTTTGTAAAACTCTGAGATTAAATGGAAGATCCCCATTAATATATGAATGCCTATTACGGCTAGAGTTATAGAGTCTACGTATATATGGTCTTTTATCTATATTTAAGTATTGCGCGGCAGCGCAATACTTATTTATGTCCATTGTCTCTTCTCAATGTTAATTTAACATAGAAAAGCCTATGGAGATCATAACTTTTTCATTTTTTCTTCCCACCTTTTTGTCCCTGGTGCCACTCATTTTTTTATTCTTTAGTAATTTTAATGATATTATAAATTTAAAGTGTAAAAACGTTTGCCTGACTCAGGGTCAAATAAAATGGTAAAATGCCTTTGCATATAACTGAATTATAACCCAGTGAGAAACATGGGCCATTTTTTTTTTTTTTTTACATTATTCAAATATTTTTCTTAATAATTCCAAATTTCGTTTTTTTTCATTGAAAATCAACGGACATTTTTCATAAAGAATGTAACATTGTTTCTTCATTGTTGCAAAAATTTCAAAAGCCGTAATAATAATTTATTTCTTTTTTGTTGAAAGATTTTCATGTGAAATATTAAAATGAACTAGTTTTTTTTTTTTTTTTTTTTTTTTTTTTTTCAAGAATTAAAAAGGTGAATATGGCGTCATAGTGGAATTAAAAAGGATACTTTCAGAATAAGTTTTTGCTTTGGTCAAGTCTATGTTTTAATAAAAAATTTTCAAATGGATAGCTCTTTTTAGGCAGATAGCGAACTTAGTGAGGAATTACATAATTTAAATTATAAAATGTATTTTTTTTTTCGAGATGAGAACTATTTATACCCCAAGTTAAACTTAGGTAATAATTTTCTGGTGTGTTTACATCACTCCTAGGAGAAAATAAGGTAACAAAATTTAAGTAAAACTTTTATTTTTTTATCTTTTACTGTATCACAGCTATAGTATTGTTAAATATTAGCAGTTAAGGATCTAACACAATTTATTTTTGCCTTCATAGAGTTCCTGAGTGGGAAATAGGGTATCTAAATTTAAGTGAAGTTATTTTTTTATGTTTTGATTTTAGATTTTTGACGTTCAGATTGGAAGTTTCTGTCCAAAACTACAGCAAACATGCATTACTACAGTGGTGAAATATTTTGAATTATACATTGGTAAGCAGCATCACACATTGTGATGCAATACCGTATACATCAAAGCCTGATCATACACACTATTAATTTTGAAATGAGTTCGTCTGAATGCAGTAGTTATTAAAAAACTTGACATATTAAACAAAAACATATTTTGAAGAACAATTAAAAAAATAAAATTTATTTCCTACATTGTTTAAGCCCGAGCAGAGACAGATTTTAAGATATTTCATTCAATTAGTTCTACATTTAATGTTAAATTTTTGTAACAAATTAGTTAAATCAATTGACGATTAAAAAATAAAAATAAAATTCATACAATATGATACTTAAAACATCATATACCTAAAAAATTAGATTTCGTTCAAATGAAATCGAAATAAATCTTAGACTTCTTCCATTTTTAATTGAAAATATTTGTATTGCAGATTTTGTATCCTGTTTATGACGATTGTACATAAAATGATAAGATGCATGCAAAATACAAAACTTAAAAAAAACCCTCCAAGATTTATTTCGATTTCATTTGAACGGGATCTAATTTTTTAGAGTGTTTTAAGTATCATAGTGTATGAATTTTATTTTTATTTTTTAATCTTCAATTGGCTTAACTAATTTGTGACAAAAATTTAGCATTAAATGTAGAACTAATTGAATGAAATATCTTAATATCTCTCCCTTCTCGGGATTAAACAATGTAGGAAATAAATTTTATTTTTTTTAATTTATTCTTCAAATTATGTTTTTGTTTAATTAATGTATGAGTTAGTAGAGATGAAAGATACTCTTTTGTTTTTATTATCTTATCTAAAAATATTTAGCATTGGGTGTACACATTTTAGACATTATGTCAGATAATTCAATCACAAATTCATTAAAAGCAATGTCATTTTAACGTCTACAATAAATTGCATAATACAAATATTTTCCTAATTCCTTAGGACTGTCCCATCAACCCATTGTCAAGGGTTGAATGACTCCATTTATGGAATGAACATTACACGCGAAAACACGATAAACATTCACGATAAACAACCTAATGCAAGCAATACTTTCATTCACAAAATTAAGGATTTATACATTTTAATATTAACTAATAAGTAACTTTAAACCGTAATGCAAAATAATGTGCATATATTTGGTTATTTACAGTTTTGCATAATATTTTAAAATTTAGTATCCTTTTCTTAAAGCACTTTGATTGAAATTTATATAGGCTTAGTTTATAATGGAAAAAAGCTATTTTACACATAGTTTTTAAATTATATCTAACTATTGTTGTAATGAGTTCTAACAACCACTTTATGTTGGATATTTTTCTATCAAACTTTTCCAAATTATCATAATTTTTTTGAAATTTTGAGTAGTGAAACAGTTATGTATTTTATTTTCTTTGAAAGTTATATTGTATTCTCCAATTTGTTCTTCGAATTTATATCAACTTGCAATATAATACAGAAAAAAGATTATTTATCTCCATTAACATAATAGAAACGAATGTATTTGCCGTGAGATTTTTTATGAAAATTCTTTCATATATTTATTAATAATGGAAGTTTTAGTCAAATGTTGTCAAGTACATAAATCTTATATTCTTTGAAATTCTCTTTAATATCTGCAGTAACTTAGACTTTCTCGTATGGCAATACAGACATAGTATAAATCTTTTCTTTATTTGTCTTGCCATACAGAAAACCTCAATGACTTTCTCTTCCGGACTATTGTTAATTTACAAATCCCATTTTTTATAATGCAGTTAAATGTGCACGATGTATCCGAAATCGACCGACAAATTCAGAGGTGTGATAATAGGCATCAAGAGGATGAAAATTTTCCATAGAACATGATGTGGAAAACGAGCTATTTAATCAAAAATACCCGGTATTTTCTACCCTAACTCAACTTGTATATCAGAAAACTGAAGTGTATTATAATTAAATTTTTAATAGACATGCTCACCATTGTTGTAAATGTCATAACAATAAGAACGAATAGAAGTTTACATTATAACTTACAGCAGTATGCACTTGACTCTCCACATTTTGGACTGCGATTACCAGTTCTTACAGTATCCGCGATTACGTGATCATCATATTTTTCAAGATCTTTTCCTTATGTTATCACATTACATACAAAGAAGGTACATATAGTTACATTATCAAAGCAATATTTTTTTCTCAAAATTATTACCGTCAGTTATTTAGTTATGATAAAACACCCAGTATTTGTGAATCAATAAGTGGTTTGTGACGCTAGTTATGATGAAACACCCAGTATTTGTGACTCAATAATTGGATTGTGACCCTATGCTCTATTGCAATTTTTCCTCCTCTTGAAAATCCCTCTGAACTGCGACTGCGACAACAGCCTATACTCAGGCTACTCACACTGTGAAGAAATTATACCTTCATGATAAAATTACTAAATGTATGTTATAGAACCAAAATAAGCCATTGATGTCATTATTAAGATGGCAAGTAATTGACCAATACATTTCGCTTTTATTGCAGATTTCACAACTTCTAGATCTCCGACAATTTCCCATTTTGCACTGTCAAGTAGGGCTGGGGGGTGGGGGAGCATACTTTGGAATTGTCAAATACAATGTGTTCGAATACTGCATACATATTTATTTTTATCAATTTTAACATAAATTTCAGGCATGGATTTTCTTTTAAATTTATCTCCATCCCGTGCAGTTCGGTTATAGGAGATTAACCCGTTTTCAATTTTAAAAAATCGGCATTTGTTATGGCGGTCTCATTACAAAAAGAAAACTTTACCACTCAGTAAAAACGTAAATAAAGTAATCCATTTCGAACAAAAACAAAAGTTTACTTTTAAATGATATTTTTTAAACAAAATTTAACTGAAATTATTGATTTTTATGATATGTTAAGTAGTTTTCAATCACGATTTTTTTAATGTACCATAACAATGAGCATTTGCTCATTAATCGCACTTAATGAATATCAGACTATTCGTTACGCTGGTCGGACCCGGGATAGAGAATATTGCTCCGATTCCGTATTAAGTTTGAATTCTAACAAACAAAAAAGGGCAGAAACACCCATTTATAATTTCAAGTTTTACATCTGTAAAAAATTCCTTCCTTTATAACTTGCGATTCTTTTAAATATCGTCATACCCGTTCAAAACATTTTCGAAAAACACCTACATTTATATGATTTTTATTGTTGTAAATCCACATTTGCTGTAATATAAACCAATAGGCAAATTTAATGAGAAAGCAGCATTACTACAATTTGTAATTCACTGCCTATGTTTGACAAGTTTTTACTTTTTCCGGTTTTTATCTATTTTCCATGCCTGGAAGATTTTGCGTCCAATCGCCAGTCTTCGTTAATGTATAGGCGTCTATTCGTTATTCGAAATCAATTTAACTCACTGCTCGAGAATTATAAAACTCATCAAAATATTTAATTTGGTTTGTATTAAAGATTACTGCATTATATAAATATTTGAGAAATAAACAAACGTCGCTGATATTGTATTTTCTTAGACAGCTGCTTAATTAATGATGCTTTTAACAAGATGATTTTTAAATATGGTTAAACAAATATGCAACTAAATAAAATGCATCTAAGCAACTAAAAAATAAATTTATTTTTTACAAATATTAACATTAGCGGCTCTTTGTATACTCAAGGAGTTGTCCTGGATAACTGCCAGCAGGTTTACATATCATAATCACTCAGTAGAACTGTTCTATGTTCTACTTATTTTATTGAACTTATTTCATGATTTGGTAAATAAATAGGGATCATTGTTTGTCATTATTTTAAAACAGTTTTTCTATAACTACCAAATTCGACCGGTGATCTCTGAGCTGTCTTCAGTGTTTAGAAAAACATTAAGACCGCTCCCAGTGTAATGTTAGAAGAAGATCTCGGCGAGAAACTATTGCGGAAATCACTGAAATCGGATTTCTGGCCAGGCGCGGGGGCTTACTGACACTGCATTTTTACGATGAAACAAAAAACCCTGAGTCGATCGAAAGGGTTCCCAAAATAATAAATTATTTACAAAATGGCAGGAACTTATCCTAACAAACGAGTATAAAATTAAATCTTTTTTTTCAAGGAAAAAATACTCATAACAAGAGTTTTTTTAATGAAGAAAGGGCAACCCAATGCATTAATATCCACATGTATAGCAACCCAACACAAAAATTATCTGACCCTGGAACATCATTTTGCTCGTAAGAAATTTCACATTATTAAAAAAAAAGACTGTAAATTTAAATTAATGCTATTTTTAATAAAATATTCCCGTAGAATTTTTCCGTATAGTGATATAATACATAACAATGGATGAGTAAAGTATCAAATAAATATCGGTTCACAAAAAAATATATCTTAATCTATAGCTTTTTATTTATTCGAATTCACGCAAAATTTAAAAATCGATGATAGATGTTCAAGACAAATAGAAATACGTAAAAAAAAATGCTAATGCAAATTTCAAAAATATGAGAGTCATGTGCATTCCGGAACTAAATTTCCAGGCATGTGCGAGGGATAGATTTTACTAGCCATCGCACACAAACAAATAAAAAAATTACAGACATGCACATACAAACAATTTTATTTTATTAATATATAAGTACTGAGCGAAAATAAGTTTCAATGTTTACAAATCTGATTTCACTGCACAATAAACATTTTAATTTCGTTACGATATTCTAGTAATGATGAAAAATGTTCCGTAGCCTATGCTTGTCTCAAATTTCCCGTCTTATTATTTATGTAATCAGAAATGTTTAGTTTAATATATAATTTTTCCTGTTTTATGTGTTCCGTATGGGATTCTGAAAGAATATTTTATGCAGCCTTATTTCTATGAATTACGTCGATCATTTTCTTCATGCGAACATTCTTTACAGTTTCGTGTGTCATGGGAAGAAAAGCTAATAGCCTTTTACCAATTAATGAAGTATAAAAGCATGCATAGAAAATGCGTTGCGTCAAAAAATAATAATTTTATTTCAGGCAAATGTCATGTTTTATTCTCATGTTTTAAGGATCATTAACGGTTACTTTATAAGAAAATTACATTCCAAACTTTTATTTCAAAGAAAGAGACACTCGAAAATATTTCGAAATGACAGAAGAAGATGCTATGATTTAGAACATAACATAATTTCAATAAAAAAAATCAATGAAAACGTACAACTGGAAATTATCATATGAGACGAACTTTTAATTTAAAAAAAAATATTTATCTTGAAATTGGAAGTCGTAAATATTCATCTATAATCTTGTTAGCTCTACAACGAAATAATTACATATTAAAACCTAACGTAAATGTATATATTTTTCTGTTGCTAGTGCAAACTATAGATTTCAAGATTTTGAAAGGATTAAAAGCTTACATACAACGTACTCCTACTATTCTTTTAAATAAAAAAAATGGCCGGAAGAGGAATTGGATAGATTTTAAACAGATTTGTATCTAGCCTCCAGGGCGTTTATATTACGAAGCTGCCTTTTAGTTTAACAGGATTTTCCTCGCTTAGATAAAACCATTTGTACTTAATAAAGCGTGGGAAATGGAAATATCTTATTGTACTTTGTAGTATTTAAATTTAAGTAAACACATACTACAGCATAATATATTTTGTTAAACCGAAAATATATTTCTTTAATTAAAAAATTTGTATAAAATATTTATTATTTTATTATGCATAAAGAAAACTGCCCTTCCATATTTTTGGAATCAAAAGGAACTAAAAAAATGGAATATTATTCTTTAAGATGAAAATTATGAATAGCTTTACATAAATATTTTCATAATTAATAAGTAAACTACATCACTTATTTTAGATAAATGCCATCTAAGACATTTGTAAAGCTTAAAATACTTGTAATTTTAGATTTTTTATCACTAATGTTTATCTGCGTATGTATTTATAATTTTGTCTACATTTTTTTAAATTCAAAGATGGGTGCTCTAAAACATACTTATCACCTACTTAAACATTCATGCAACTCATACTTTATTGACCAGGAAATTTTTGTCAATTATATTTTAATCCAAGATGATTATATTCAGACATCGATAAGAAAAATAATCGGACAAACCACATTTTGAAGAAACATTGCTTTTTACTTTTAAAATGCCTCAATGGAATATGGAATAAATCAACTTAATTTATATAGAGTAAACTTAAGTATTAAAAATTCACTATTGTAATTTTTTCCTCTTAACTTTAAGGAAGAAAATACTAAAGCAACTTTCATCGTTTGCTTATTGTACAAACGAACGTCTGAAGGCTTGATGTCTTTGTAATTTCTTTAAGTTTGAATTTTTAATGTCCAAGCTAATATTATTATTATTTAGTGTTTGGAAAAACACTTCAGAAACTCTTTGAATTCATTAATTAAATTTCAATTGATTTAATTTATTTTCAATTGGAGCGCGTTGAATTATTTAAATTACCGTACACAATATTTTTAATAACATTTGGTGTATTTTTTAACAACTTTTCATATAGATAAAAATTTTTATTCAACAAAATATATAGTATAATAAAATTACATTATTTTTTTTTTTGAATGGTCTAAGAATTTCTTGAACTAGATTCTTAAAAGGAGACTATTTTATTTGTACAATTTATTTGTTAATATCTTATTACGCCGCATCAATCCCATAAAAGCAATATTAAAATTTTAAGAAGAAAAGAAATGCATTATATTACGAGTAAAAATACGTAAATATTTCTTCGTGAAATCAAGAATCATTAATCAATTACCCATTTATCAATTCAAAATAACTGCTAAAACACTTGTATACGGAGCACTTTGCTCTTTTTTACCACGCTACAGATTAATTAATTAGAAAGTCTGAGATAATTGATAGTTATAATTAGCTCCAATATACTCCTGTTGATTATATGGCAAATTCGCAATGTACGCGTGTTTTTTTTTTTTTTTTTTTTTTTTTTTTTTTTTTTTTTTTTTTTTTTTCAGCAATTGATGACATTTTAAATAAGTTTATTATGAATAAACGAAATTAAGCAGTGTTATTTATAATGCTTAATGCTTTATCAATGCTTTTGCAAATACTTTTGAAAAATAATGGAAAAATATTAATGAGGCCGCAGTACAAAATGTATTAGTCACTGAACATTTAAGATAGCTTACTTTTGACGCTTCAAAAACATTCTTGATAACCCTGGGGTGCTTTTCTGCATTAAAAATCAAACTTCCATTTTCATTTAAAGGTTTATTTATGATTATGTATAAGCTATGTTTTTGTGGGGGTTTTACTATATTTGGATAAATAAATTTTATTGTGGGTAAAAGTTTAAATATTATGTTACCCTGTATTCTTTATCTCGAAAAATAAATGTACCATATTTTACTTGTTAAACGTTACTAAAGTAATTAACTTATCGGGTCGTTAACTAAACGAATATTTGCAGGAATATTTAAAGTTTCTAACTTAGTATTTTTAGGTAGATTTCGTTAGAAATACTACCTATAACATTCTCCCATATGTGTGAATTTATGAAACATTGTTGCAGATCTACACCAATCATCACTCATAGAACCCAAAACCACCCTCAGTTAAAAACTTTATCTACACTGCTCAAAACAATTAAAGGATATTTGAAGTTTTATATAAAATAAAGATATAAACGAAATTTTTTTGCCGAAAATAGAAGAAGATAATCACAAATGCAAATTTTTCTGGTTTTCAAACTGTGGAGTATACAAATTTTGAGTTCGACATCAAAAACCTCGCTTCAGCGGCAGCGAATGAAATTTGACTTTCAACTGGATAAAAGAGAATAAAGACAAGGATGATCGGCATTCAGTGATTGCTTTGTTTCGATGAGTACGATGTCTCAGCGAAGTCATTTGACAGATTCAGAAGCTTTGAGAATTGTTGGTAGGTTAGAAGGGGGTCAAACTCAAGCCGAAGTAACGCAAGTCATTGGAGTGTCACAAAGTGTGATTTCCAGGATCTGGAACCGTTTTTTGGAGAGTGGATGTGCAGGCCGAAGACCAGGGCAAGGTTGTAGACGGGCAACAACGCCCAATGAAGATCGGTATTTAGCGTTAACAGCTCGGAGACACCGAAACATGAACGCTACTCTTCTCCAACAACACTTTCGCTCGGCTACAGGCACCACGATTTCAACTCAGACTGTCAGAAACCGGCTCCATGCTGTAGGTCTGTATGCTTGCCGACCGATGGTATGTGTTAGATTAACATCAAGGCATCGTCGCGACCGCAGGGAGTGGGCAACCGAGCATGTCAACTGGAGGAGAAATGAATGGAGCAATATTCTGTTTTCTGACGAGTCCCGTTTCTCTGTGCATCCGGATAATAGGCGTATTTTCATCTGGAGGGACCGTGGAAGTAGGAATAATCCTGCGTTCGTGCACGAAAGTGTCAGATTTGGCGGTGGAGGATTGTTGGTGTATGGTGGCATCTCCATTGACGGGCGCACTGACCTCTACATCATTCGAGATGGAGCTCTGACTGGTCGCCGATATAGGGATGAGATCCTCAGACTTATTGTAGTCCCTTACGCTGCATCAATCGGAGATAACTTCATTTTAATGGACGATAACTGCAGGCCACATCGTGCAAACCTGATGGAGGATTTCCTTTTCGTGGAAGGAATCGTTCGAATGGAATGGCCAGCGTGTTCTCCAGACAGGAATCCAATCGAGCACGTTTGGGACTCTGTAGGAAGACGAGTTTCTGGCCGCCAACAACCCCCACAATCTCTCCAAGAACTGGACAGAGCTCTTCTGGAAGAGTGGGGTAGAATACCCCAACTCGTCATTAATAGCCTCATTGAGCCCATGCCTCAAAGGTGTTCAACGTTGCTGGCCGCCGTGGAAACCATACCCCCTACTGAAAATGATTTTCATTGAAGAAAACACCTTTTCTTATTCTTTTTTTCTCATATGCACAAATTGTGTTTTTTTCCTTTAGTACACAAATGCGCAATAAAATACATTTTTTTCTGCCAAACATGTGTAATTTATTCTCATATAACCTACTATGTCTGTCGACCATGTATCAATCAGCTAAACAGTTTACCAGATACAAAATCCACCTAAAACTGCAATATCCTTTAATTGTTTTGAGCAGTGTATATTACTTTTTTATGCAGACAATAACTTCCATAATTCTGCATAAATCTCTTCCAAACTAATACATAAAAACAAGGGGCAGAAAATCTCGGTCAATTTCGTTAATGGGCGAAATCGATCCAAGGGGATGGAAATAGGGATGAGTTTTGTGAAAACCGAAAAAAACCTCATATTTTTTTAATTCTAATACATATCGAATCAGTTAAGCTATTATTACTTTTAGGAAAAGGACCAAAAATTTATGTATGCCAGAATTTTAATAAATTGGGCTCAAGGCGCGAAAATAATATTACTCTAGGGAGAAAAAAATTCAAAACTTCGTAAACTCTCAAAATATCGAATTCAATTAAATTTATTATGAATCTTCTTAATATGATCTACGAATTTCATACCGACAGGTTTTTGATAGAACCAACAGTTACCGCCAAAAAAATTAAAAACGAAAACAAAAAGAGGGGGATGAAGAAGAAAAAAATCCATAACTTCGTTAATTCACAAGATATCAAATCCGCATGAATTTCTCAATATTTTTCAATAACAACTTTTATATTGACAAGTTTTTGATAGTACCAATTCTTACTGCTTAAACAGATTAAAAATACATAGCGTTTGAAGGAAAAATTATCGTATTATGTACTCAAATCCAAACTGCATTTTTTCTGACTTCAATTTAAATTCATTTTTGCTCTCAAACGCATCCAATTGGCAGGTTCTCTAATTCAGAAACTACATTATGCGCTGTATGGGTCGATTTTTTGATAGAGGGAGAATATATTTGAAAAAAAATATGCCAAAGTGGGCATTTTGAACATTTTAACCAAATTTTCTGAAACGATAGTGTTGGAAAAGAAAAATATGGTCGTACTGAGAAAATAATTATTTATAAATCAAGTTGTAATTAATTAAACGAAAAATGAAAACACATGTCGCTTATAAATCTCTTTAAAAATCATGTCAGAAAATTTCATGTTTTTCCTTTTAAAAATGAATCTGAAAATATGTCTGAAAAGTTCGAGATGTTGACGGTGGAAAAGTATTTTGACCTCAAAATGCTTCTGATAAAGCCGGATCTTATATAAAAATGAAATTAAAACCTCGTCAAAAGCGGCCAGATAAAATTGTTAAACTGGGTTTATCACTAATCATGAATTAGTTTTTGTTGGTGAAATCAGTACTTAACTTCGAAATCTACCTGTGCCAGTAGACCGAGACGGCTGGGATTTTTTAAAAATCTAGGTGAATTTATAATGCAATAAATAGTATATTTCATTAAACATTAAACGATTGTGCAAAAATGTGATACACATATTTGTTTTTAAATAAACTATTATGCATACGTACAAGTGCAAGATAGTTTTGAAAATCATTTTAAAATTTTATATAAATACTAGGGGGCTCTGCCCCCTCCAAGCTAAGCTCGCCAACCCCCGTTCAGACACCGCAGAATCTAAAAACACGCTAATCTGATGGGTTTTAAAAATATAAGAGAAGATTGAATTATACTGAAAAAATCTGTGCAGATCTCCCTGTAAATGGGTTTCCATTCAATTCCCTTTGATTGCAAAAATGTAAGGGCGAATCAGTTGCGGTTAAGACATCAAATGGTTATTTTCGCTTTTGATTAAAGAGGATCAGTTAAACATTTGAAAAGTAGCTAAAATAAAATGAATTAAGTATACAGAGTCTTTGTCTTCCGGTATTTTAAAGCAATCTCTATAACAATAGCCTAGGTCATGTGACTATCATCAACAGTTCCGGACCACTTCGCTTTTTATACACTAGGTGCCATTTTGGTACTTTAATGTTAGCCAGGCACAGGTGCTAAGTCGCAAAATATTATTCTATCGCCATCATTTCATCTATACACTATGACGCAAAAGTTTAGACAATGACGTCATTCAGCTTTAAAATGTAGAATTATGACGTCAGAATTACAAAAACCTGTAAATATATTCAAAAACTGATTTAAAATGCTATGTACAAAAGACAGTCGTTTTATTTGCTATAATACTAATTTTTTTCATAAAAATTCAAATGTGCTTGTCGCAAAAGTTTAGACACTATTCTAAATTTCTTTGAATATTCGCTGGCATATGCAAATTTAGAATCGATGATGTCACAAATTTGGAGTACTTAAGTTCTGCAAACGATTGCGCTTCATAGTCGACATGCCGAGAGCTAAAGAAATTCAAGTGAATGAGGTTTCAAGGATTTGGCAGTTGAAAGGTGAAGGGAAGAGCGTTTCTGAAATTTCTGCTATTATTAATAGGTCAAAAAAATCTATTTATCGAGTTTTATCGAGTGGTTCCGAATATAAAGCAAAATGTCGGTCTGGGAGGCCACGTGTGACAAATGTACGAGAGGATCGCCTGATACAAAGACTAGCGAGTACTCAACAAATGAGCGTACGTGGAGTTCAAAGCTCATCGGGACTCTCTGTATCAAAGGATACGATTCGTAGACGAATTTTGGAAAAAGGAACAATCGTTTATAGCAAAATGCAGAAGAAACCAGCTCTGAAACCATATCATAAGTTACAAAGACTTATGTGGGCTCGAAAGCATATGTCATATGGAGAGAAATGGCAGTCAGTCATATTTAGCGATGAAAAAAAGTGGAATCTGGATGGTCCAGATGGTTGTTTATCGTATTGGCATGACTTGCGGAAGGAACCTCGACGTTTTTTTAGTCTCAGACAAGAAGGGGGCTCGGTGATGGTTTGGGCAGCCTTTTGCTATAATGGACAAGTATCTCTGACCTTCACCAGTGGTCGTCAAACTTCACAGCATTATACACAGACATTAGAAGAAAACCTACTGCCATTTGCTGAGCTTCTAGGGGGTCCTCAGTGGGAATTTCAGCAAGACAATGCTTCAATTCAGACTGCAAAACATTCAAAATCTTGGTTTAAGTCCCATAATATAAGAGTTCTCGACTGGCCAGCATGTAGCCCAGATCTTAACCCTATAGAAAACCTTTGGAGCATCATGTGTCGCAAAGTTTATAGCAACGCTAGACAATACTCTTCTGAAAAGGAACTTAAGACATCTATTGAGAATGCATGGTACGATATCGATCCACAAACTATGCAAGATTTAGTTTCTTCCATGCAATCTCGTGTATATGACGTAATACATAAGCATGGATGCGCAACCAGGTTTTAAAAATTGTTTATTTCGATTTTATTTAATTTGTGTCTAAATTTTTGAGACAGCAGTTTATTTTTGTTACCATTTAATTTATTGCAATATGCACAATTCCACTTTTCTTTGTTATAGATATTGTTTATATGTACAGCACATTAATTTCAAGCAGTGATTTGAAAATTGAATAAATATTTTTCAAAGTATGTAAGAATTTCTTCATTGTCTAAACTTTTGCGTCATAGTGTATTATGATAGTTCAAGTCATCAACTGTTCTAAACAAATACGGTCTGATCCCTTCGCGTTTCATATGAAAGTTTGGCACAGATGTCATATACGATATTGGCACGATTTTTCACCGACGCCAATTTGAGGAACGGATCAACAGTATAAACAACAACATCCGGCTTACTATATCAAGCAAAATAACGATACTTTGGCGCCAGATAAATACCCGTTGCGTATAAGACATTGGTGTCAGAAAAAAAAAATCGCTCCAATATGCGGCCGTATGTAGCATCTGTGCCGAAAGTTTTCCATTTTGATTAAAAAATAATTTTTTTTTCGAATAAAACTATAAAAACGTTGTCATGGTCGCAAAGAATTCTTGGTACAGTTACGCTAGCCGGGTGCTAATCTCGCTAATACCTTTTTTTTCCAAATTGCCAGTTAGCATTTTTTTTATTTTTTGAGTGGTAAATTAAAACATTGATTTGAAGTTGAAATTAAATGTCAGGGATTGTTGCATCATTGGGAAGAGTTCCATATTGTGTCCTGGTTGGCGCAATTGGCGAAGGAATAAAAAATGGCGCCAAAAAGCCATTTTAGCATCTTATAAAATTTTTCAGGATGGCGGAAAAACATGGTCTTTAAATATTTGTAAACATATATATATATATATATATATATGTTTAATAAATGTTATATATGCCACATGTTAAAAAAAATTTGAAGTTTATATAGATAGCTTTATATATATTACGTATAGAGATATACCTTATACATACATAATATATATACATCTGTATATAAATATTATGTACTTATATATAATTTTATGTATTTATTATATTTATTATACATGTCAAATTAAAACAAAAGTTATGTATATTTTCCGAAAAATATAGGCTAAATGCAAAAAATTACGCAAAAAACATTTGAATAAAGTCTATTCCAGAAAACGCAACCCCAAAGGCTGAAGATCGCAACCACATCGATTCATTTAATGCCCCCCCCCCCCCCAAAAAAAAAAAAAAAAAAAATCTCGCCAAAAAAAAAACAGCACAAGGGGAAAATATCTGTTCTGATTAAAATTTCAGTTGCCATCATTAGAAAAATGTATTTAAAATTAGAAAAAAAATCATTTCGATTTTAAAAATTCTAATACCAGTTTTGAGATCTGCAGATCTATACGGATTTTTGTTGTTAATTTCAACGCAAAGTATTCCACATTTTAGAAGAAATCGCCGTGAAACATAATCAGTTGTT
This sequence comes from Maratus speciosus, assembly GCA_963932465.1. Taxonomy (NCBI): domain Eukaryota; kingdom Metazoa; phylum Arthropoda; class Arachnida; order Araneae; family Salticidae; genus Maratus; species Maratus speciosus. The sequence continues at coordinate 349,060,713 of OZ010788.1, read as the reverse complement.
TAGTCAGTCGTTTCAAAGAATCTTTTTATAAATTCGTTACATTTCAGCCGTTTCATTAGGTTTATATATATATAGGGCAGATTCAATTGTTTATTGTAACACATGTTTACAAAAAAGTTCTATAGAAACCGAATTTGTATTTTATACGTCTTTGATGTACTACCTGATGGATACTGTTTTTAATTTAACAATGTTAGTCATTATTTTAAAATTTTTATGATTATATTTGTCGAAAAGTTGTCAAAAAGTATTATATTAGGTAAATCCAGTTTAATAAATTATGAAAACTTCAGTATGTTTAGTTAATATATTTTCGAGAAATCGAGAATTACTCTCGAATCACTTTGAGAATTATATTTCTTATTCATATTGCCGGTATTGGTTTTAAAATTTCTTATCTTATCTTAAGATACAGATTTAGCTCCCCTATGTATTAGCCTATTCTGGTAGTTAAGGAATGGGCGTTAACTACACAAGTCTTTAAAATATCCAAAAGTCTTTCAATTTTAAATTTACATAAGACTTTTTGAAGAAAAAAAATATTTTTACTGGATTATATTTTTTTTCGTTTGTAATATTTACAACGTATTGTGTAATGTATCAAGACGCATATAAAAACACATTTTTTTTTGTTGTTGTTGTTTTCAAAAATAAAAACACCTTATGCCGCAATAAAAAAAATTAAAATAAAAATGTCAAGTTAAAGGTCAAAATATATTTAAAACCAGACATTTATTAAAACTAAAGAAACATTAATAATATCAGATGATAAAATCAATTACAGTAGATAGCCTCAAGCCTCAATATCCACATCAGTACATATGTCAATCGAAAACGAAAGTTGATATTTAAACATGTTTACGTTCAAGAATATGCCATTACAAAAAAATTCAGACACCATGGAGTATACTTTACATTTGTACCATATACTTTGCCGGAATTGTAAATTCTTCGTTTAGTAGAGATTTTCTTAACTGGTACATGGTTATATACATAAATGTTATGACCATGTTTAAATATCAGCTTTGATTTTCGATTGAATTTCGACAGAAGAAGTGGTTGTATAATACTTAAAATATCTACAGCAATTGATTTTGTTATGTTATGTTATTATTATTATTTTTTTTAGTTGTACTAAATGCCTGATTTTAAAATTTCTTTCTAATTGTAATAAATCAGACGTATTATATTTAATTTTTTGAGATCGATACATTCAATGACCAGACAGCTGAGATAATGTTCGAAAACGTCATTAAACATTGTCAGCCTAAATTGTCAAAAGGATTTGTTGCTACTGCTGCTTTGCAAAACCTTAAAAGTTGTTATTTCGTAATATTAAAGAGCATGATTAGACTTTAAATCTAACTTCCCATGTTTTTTCTGTAGTTGAATTAGATGTGTTAGACTGTGATTTGACCTTTCTATTTGTAGAAGTGTAATAGATATTCTTAATATATCAGATTCAATAAAACCAGCGTTGCCTGTACAAGATAGTGCCTTTAAGCGTTCTATTAGAACTAAAAAGTCTAAAATAATCTTGAGGATCAGATATCTCAAATTATTAAATTATCTAATTAAATGCATATACTATTTGTCTATGGATAGTTGATTGTACACTGTTAAATATTTACTAAAAATAATAATACGTTTATCGTGTATTAAAAACTCAATTTATCATTTAAAAAATAGAGAAATCATTAATTTTTAAAGATTGTATTCGACGAGTGATAAAAAATATAGCTCAATTCCTTAATGTGGTAAAATGATCGTAATGTTATCCCTGTCCTCACAAATGTAACGTTTTTCTTCAAAATATCGAGAATTAGCCACATAATATAAAAAGGTTATTTTGAGGATATGGCATCATCAAATAGTTTCTTTTTTTTAACAGACTGAAAAGAAGGGCTATGTGTTTCACGCGTATCTGGATATGTGGGTTTCTTTATACCTTCGGAACATCCCAACGGCTGGATGGATTTTAATGAATGAGGTCGCAATCGATTCGTCTTAACCGCCCAATGATTATAGGCTAAGTTTTGTTTTTTATAAATTCAAAATGATGGCCGTAAAATAAAAAATGGCGGTACAGACGAAAAAACGTTTTTGCGCATCCTATTGAGTGGCATGTCATTGGATAGGTCTTTCAAAATGAAGACGATGTTTCAGTGACTATTTTGCAGTCAGAAACTCCGTTTAAACATTACACAAGCTGGAAATTGTGTAGGTAGGATCTCTAGTTTTACTACAACTCTAATTTTGATAGACATCTATAGGCCTCATCAAAACAGTGTTTATAGATAGGAACTAACAATTAAACGCAACTTAAAAATAATCAATACAAATAAATAAAAAAAAATACTTTAATAACATAAAAAAAATAGTTTCACATTGATGAGAAATAATTAATTAATTTGCTTTTTACGCAGTCGGGTTTTTTGATTTTTCAAATTTAATTGTTCTTATTCTCGTTTGTGTTGCAGTAATTCGAAGTGGCGGGGCGCGTATTTTCCTATGCCATTCATTTTGCGGGATTCAAGTAAGTTTTTTTTTTGTGTATTTATATTTATTTTACGTGATTTGTTTGTAAATTAATAGATGATTTTAAAATCTCATCTGCCTGTATTCGCTACTCAATAATCAGATTTAGACTGGTTACATTTTCAATGTAAAATCATACGCAGATAAGATTTACTTAAACAGAAACTCATTTATTCGTGAAGACATAGAGAAAATCGCTATCGGTAGAAGTATTTGACAAAAAAAAAGTACCCGGAAAAAATATGTGGATAAAATTTTCTGCCATGACATTTGATTCATATTTTAAAAACTGCAGTCCAATGCAATGATTTTTATAAAAGAAATTTATATGGCTTTCGAAATGTCATGCATTATTTTTAGAAGAAACATGTATCTGTCGTTAAAAAATCTTTTATTTTATCATATTATTTTCCAAAGAATGACTAAAAATCACTACCATTATTTGCATGAAAAAAAAAATCATAAAATAGAATGTAAATATACTGACCAAAATAGAGAAAAAAAGTTAAGTTTCAGTGTATAAATTTTAATACATATCTACGTTAAATTATGTTAAAATTAAAGACTCATTTGTAAAGTAATAATGCATTGGTAAAACAAAAAGTGTTGTAAAATTCTTTTCTTGCCTTTTCTGCCTTTGACTGTTTGATTATATTGCGAAGATTATTTTCGCACCAACATAAGCGTTGAAAAAGAAATCCAATCGCCGCACAATATAATTCATATCAAGTCATTAGCAAGTTTAAAGTAATAGGAAGTAAGATATATTCTCTTAACATTGTGGTCAATTTAAAGGTTAATGTAAAATTCCCATTGCACATAGTTCTTTAAGATCTTTTCTTTGTGAGACATTGTGAAGGAGAAAAACTTTTCGATGTATCACTGAGCTGACAATCTTAGTGCATGGTATGATGCTACATTTACTAACATATATAAACCGCCAAAAACAGCAGGTACAAATCACTTGTGACACATTCGTCTATGACTGTTGTACTGGAAATTGACTCGGAAAGTTTCGCAGAAAGTGACCTGGAAGATCCAAGTGAAACACACATAAACTAGGAAGATATTATAATGTTTTACGAGATAAATAATGACAGTTCGTTTGAAAACAATTGCATTGTCTAAAACACTCTTCGCTGCTAAATGTTTAACAGACATACACGCAGGAAAAATAAAACACCGGTATATCTGAAATACTATCCGATGCACTGAAACATTATTTAGAGAAATGTGTATAAGTAGCTATCTATATTCCGGATCAAGAAAACAATTGCATTGTATAAAACACTGTTCGCTGCGAAATGTTTCACACACGCACACTAGAAAAACAAAACGCAGGTATATCTGAAACACTCTCCGATACACTGAAAATCTATTTGCAGAAATGTGTACACTCTAAATTAAAATGTCTGAAATTCAGACACTTAAGTGTCTGAAATGGAGTGTTCAATTTTCAGACATTTTAAAATGTCTGAATTTTTTCAGACACTTTTTGCGTCTGAATTTCAGACACTTCAAACGTCTGAATCGCATCCATTTTTTTTTCTAAGCATCATACGTAGCCATGTTTGACCACGTTGAATCCTGGAAAAATATTTGGCTGTGGTCCTGCCCCTCCCCCCCCCCCCAATACAGCCTGATTTTTTTGGTGCTCTCAGTTTTGGTATACAATTTCCGTTACGTTGATAATTTAAATCTTTTACGACATTGTACTGATTATAATCAATATCTTGAACTTCAGGAGTAGAACAAGATTAAAAAACAAAAAATATTTATCTAAATATTAGATTTTTTTAAATTTATTTTGTTTTTAACCTTATTTTACTTTAAAAGTTCAAAATATTGATTATAATCAGTACAATTTCGAAACAGATTTAAAATATAAGCTTTACAAATATTGCACATCAAATTTGGGGGCACTACAGTCGTAGGGGGACGGGGCACTTCCCAGTTTGCCCTTCCTTTAATCAAGAAGTACTTTTGCAAAAAACGCAACCCTGCATTATAGTTGTCTAAATTGAGATGTCCGATATTCGGGAGTATCCGTTGTGGAGGTTAATGAACATTCTCGAATAGCGAACACCTCTATTTAACGAATACTTTTTAAATCAGCAGACATACATATTTGTATATTTTTACCTCAAAAAAGTAGACATCTCCAATTATCGGACAAATTCCGCGTTCCCGAAGTGTTCGCTATTAAGGGCTTTTAAGGTACATAGGTAAATATATATATATATATTTTATAATCTTGTCCTACTCTAAAAGTTCAAAATATTTATTATACTCGGTTGAATGTGGAAAAAGATTTAAAATATCAGATGTACGAAAATTGCAAAAATCCCCCCCCCCCAAAAAAAATGAAAATATAAAAAAATATATTGCCACATAGGCAATTTTACATATACATCACTTGATAATCACAACAGCCATTTAACTATGAATAATGAAAATAAATAAATAAATATTCTACTTTAATAACATTGAGGAAAAAATGACTTTGGTATTTTGTTAAATATATTTGCGTTTTTAAACTTGTCCTACTCTAAAAGTTCAAAACTTTCATTATAATCAGTGCAAGATTTAAGATATCAGCTTTACAAAAATTCATGCAAAATCCCCCCCCCCTCCCCCCCAAAAAATGAAAATACTTATTTAAAGATTATGTTTTTAAAAAATTTATATTTCCACATGGGCAAGTTTTTATGTAGATCAGAGGGTACTCACAAAAGCTATTCAACTATCAATAAAAACAAATAAGTACATATTCTATATTAAAAACATGAGGAAAAAATAACTTATGATTTCCAAACTTCTTTCGTCTTAAATATATACAGTAACATCTGTCATTTTTGTATTTTTCGTATAAGTGCATATAAATAAAGTTACCACAATTTTAAATACGAAATCTAGTTAGAGGTTTTTACTGTTTCCCATTATAAATTTCAAATTACTTTTTTATTAAAAATAATAAAAAAATCAGTATTAGAGTTGATTGCAAATCAAATACATATGTATATTTTTACAGGCAGCTTCATATAATAGACGAGTCTCATTTACTTTATTTATCTTTTTTTAATCTGCGGTTTTATGCCAGGAAGTAAGAAAGCATTAGGTCATCTTTCAAAGTTTTTTTTTATCTTTACTTCCTTGTGGCCGTCATTTACTGCGAGATAAAAATTATTCATTGAAACTAAGAACTGACATTGAATATATAATTCGTAATAAAAAAGAACGTCATAAGTTTAAAAATATATACTTCTAGAATTAGTGGGGTTTTTTGCGAACAGATTCAAAACTAATTAAATTTCATGCAGATTTTGTTTAGTACAATAAATAAAATCATAAAATACACTAATTTTACTACTATAAAGAAACTTACTTGAGTTGCTGCAAGAGGTAAGAAATATTCCTCGATTTGAAATTTTAAAAACTACCACAACCACAGTGAGGGAGAAAGACTTTCATCAGTTTAAAAGGTAATCCATAATACATCCGACTAGCCATATTTAAAGGATGAGATGTTTCATCCTAAAAACAGGACCCGCCAGACAAAAGTTTCTTTTTTTTTTTTGCCAGCTTCGACAGGACGAAGATGAATAACACAATATTATTGATATAAATTGATACGAGTTAACACTAAGCCCATTGCACACGCTTTGTAGAATTTAAGGGTGTAATCTTCAACCGTCGTCTACTTCGGTTCTGTGTCTATCCCGCCCTTGTATCGACGACAGCTTCTAAGAGACATTTGATGCCGAGCACACACGTCAGATGTATGTATTCAATAAATACATAATCCAAGTTAATACGAATTAAAATCACAGTACTTCACATTTCGCAAAAAACGAATTAAAATACACGCGTACATAAAAACAAACTTTGTTTGAATTACAACGTATACCACTTCGAACGAAGACATCTAAAACGCATGCGCAACTGGGAGTGCTAGTGCCCCCTGGTGGTTATTGCGTCGGAAGAATCAAAAATTAAGACACGTTTAAAGCAATGAAGTGTCTTAAAATAAGACGTTTGCGGATATTTTAGACATTATTCTCAGTTCGTTTACACCATGGTCATAGTAAGACGCTTATGTATCTTAAATTAAGACATCTATAGTGTCTTAATTTTCAGATTAAGACACTTAAGTGTCTAAAATTCTTTTTCAGTCACATATGTGTCTAAATTTAAGACGCTTCTATTTGCAGTGTATCAGTAGCTATCTATATTCCGGATCAAACACATATTTAGAATATTAATTTGTTTTTATCTGTAAAATGAAATGTATTGATTCAGATAGTTATAACGCGTTGTTTGATAAAAAATTTCAGTTAATTAAATATTAATGAAACAACGTATCAAAAATGATCTCAAAGACAATAATAACTTCAAAGAAGCAAATATGTTGTGATGAAATAATATTAATGGTATATGTAAAACTACAATTACAACATTCAAACGTAGTCATAAACATTCAAAATGTGATTGAAAATTAACAGAAAAAATGTCATTAAGGCACATCGGTGGTGGTTGCTAAAAACATTAATAAGATTGCAAACAGTGTGGGTTTTTGAGTTGAATGTTAATGGTTGTCAAAGAGATAACAAACTTCAAAACAATAACATTTTTGAAAAGAAAAATAGAAAAACTATCGGAACAAAGAGAAAAAAAATAATATTAGAATTTCACCTTTAGATTCGTCAAAATTTCTTAAAATATGTTTCCATGTAAGGTAAGGTCTTATCACATGCATCCAAAAAATATGTAAGTAATAAATACTAGAATAGTTCATTCTATTTATTTAAATGCTATATATTTATATATATTATTATAGTATTTAAATAAATAAAATGATTAGTTCCAGTACTTATTAATTAACATTTCTTTGGTTGCACACTTTTGAAAATCTGCAGCAAACTGTCCAGTCATTCGACCGTTTTTTAAAAAAATAGTCTTATTTCACAATATCATGCAATGTTATTGACCATATTATGGTCAGGATCGATTAAAATTACAGTGAAGTAATCGTTGTCTATAAAAATAGTCGAATGGCTAGAGAGTTTTCTGCAAATTTTTAACAGTGTATGTCACTGGCTCATCTTGCATCGTAAGATATTTTAATTAATTTTCGTGATCTAGAGGTAGAGTTCAAGTGTCAAAATGTTTTACTCGTAGTTTTTTTTATAAGAACAATCAATATCTTCATATTGATTGAAAGGAATGTAATATGATGGTTATGATGTTACTTCCCTTCCTTCATAAGCTTTCAAACATATTTAAAAGGTAAATAATGAAGGTATAAATATTTTAAGAATAATTAGAAAAATTGTTTGACTACAAAAAATTTTACTAATATATATTAATTTACAAAATAACAGATTATTGTGCTGTTGTGACTGTTCAACTGTGTAATTATTAAGTTTGTGAATGTTTTATAATCATCATGCAAATCGTAGAATATCTAAAAGTTGTTGAAATAATTGTGAGAAAGCTAATATTAAATTTACTATTTTCTTTTAAACTTTATCATTTTTTTTCCTAAATTGATCGAAAAAAAAACGACTCATGCATTAAATTTTGACTGTAAGTCCTGTACTCTATCCTAATTTAATAAGCGACAAACGCAGGACAATTTCCTTTTATTTCAAGTTCTGATTTTGAAAAAAAAAAGAGTCTTATTAAGTGACTTTAAGTGACTTTTATGCATGGCTGCTTTTTGTTTCTTTCTTTCATCTACAAAAGATTTTTTTTAATCCTGAAAGACACAATTATATGCCCTTAGTATTTCTACTCTAAAACCTCATTCAATATCACAGCATCGAATTTAATCGAAATACCCTCTGATAAAAAAAATAGCAAATGAAAAGAAATATTAATACTAAAGCCTTTAACATTATTATAGAATTTCTTTTTTTTCCAAAAACATTTAAGTAGTTTTTTAACTTTTTGAGATGAAGAATAATTGTTTTCTATCATATGTAATATACAGCATTTTCAAATTGAAATACCTTTAATCAAAACCTAGGGAAAAAGAGTAAACTTTTTACACACTTTATAAAATATGAGATTACATATTAGAATGTATTATATGAATAATTTTTTATGAAAAAAGCAATATATCGCTAAAAGTACTTAATATTCTTAAAACATGATACAATAAATTGAATTTGTAATATCATTTGTTTTGGTTTTTGATACAGAATTAAATGTAATTTTACAAGGAAATGGTTTTAAGGTATGGATGATTGAGATATTTATTGGACATAAAAATGAAGAATTGTCTTCCTGTCTCCTTATGCGTAATTGTTTTAGTCAGGTGGTATTAATCATTTCATGCTTCGTAGCATTCTGTAAAACCGGTGCACGTTGGTAAAATGTGCTCCTCAGATTCACCGTAAAAAATTGCAACAAATGGTCCATTGTTTTATTGAATATAATACTTAATTTCTTCATATGCTTTGGAAGGAATGTAATACGAATAGCATTAGTATATACCGTCTTTCCATGATAAGTTTTCAAAATTATTTAAACGGTGAATTATGAAGATATAAATAGTTTTTACCATGTTTTTTTACTTTTGACTACAATATATATATATATATATATATATATATATATATATATATATATATATATATATATATATATATATATATATATATATATATATTAATGTATTTTATTAATTTTGTGAATGTTTCATAATCATCATGAAAATCATACAATATCTAAGAGCTGTTAAAATGTTTGTTCGAAAGCTTTCATTAAATGCACTAATTTTATTTAAACTTTCATAAAAAAACTCCACGCTTTGAATTATTAATGTAAATCATGTATTATTTACCAAAATGATGCGTGACAAATTCAGGACATTTTCATTGTATTTGTAATTGATATTATAAAAAAAGAATTTTTTGAAGTATCTTGGAGTGCTTTTTTGCACGGCGGTTTTTTTTCATTCCTTCATCTAAAAAAGAATTTTTTTAGTACTAAGAAACACAATTATATCTACTCCAAAATCTCATTTAATATCTTAGCACAGATTTTAATCAAAATATGTTCTTATAAAAAATAAGATAAATGAACAACAACAACAAAACAAATAAACACATAATAAGACGGAAGACATTAATATTATTATTGAATTTCTTTTTTTTTTTTTTTTTTTTTTACTTTTAAGTAGAAAATTATTGTCACCTATCAGATTGAAAATAAAGCATTTCCAAATCGAAATAACTTTAATCAAAAACAAATAGAAAAAGTCTCAACTACTTACACACTTTATAAAATATGAGATTAAATATAAAAATATTCTACATGAATGTATGAATATTCTAGATGATTATTTTTTATACAAAAAAACAATATATCTTTAAAAGTACTTAATAATAAAAAAAAAATGATACAATAAATTGAATTTGTTTTTTTTTTTCCACAGAATTAAATTTGATTTAAAATGAAAATATATTTACCTTTTGAATTATTGAGATATTTATTCGACATAAACATGAAGAATTTTCTTTCTCTCTCCTTGTGTGTAATTTTTTTAATCATGGTGTTTCAATAATTCCATGCTTTGTAGCATTCGTGTGCAACGCGTGCACGTTGGTCATATATGACCCTCAGATACACTGTAAAGATTTGTAGCAAACGGTTCTTACATTCGACCGTTTTTAAAGATAACTGTTATTTGATCATCGTTTGAAGCCTTCTCATTGGTCAGAAAGGACTTTATAATTACATTTTTGTAGGATTTGTACCTTAAAACGGCTGAGTTAGTGGGCAATTTGGTGCAGACTCTTTACAGAGCGTCCAGTTATTTGAGATTTTTTATAGAAAACTGTGACACGAACATGATTTATTACTTTTCTTACCAACACTGTTAAAAATATGCAGCAAACTGTTCATTCATTCAAACGTTTTTATAGACACCGGCTATACCATAGTTCGAAGCGTTCTCATTGGTCAGAATGGAGATTATAATTACAGTTTTGTAACAATTTTATATTAAAACGGCTAAATTACTGGACAATTTGGTGCATACTCTTTATAGTATGTCCAGTTAATCGACATATTTTTATAGAAAACTTTTAAATAAACGCAATTTATTATTTTATTTCTTACAAACACCGTTAAAAATATGCAGCAAAATGCACAGTTTTTTTACGGTTTTTATACACAGCGGTTCCTTAACCATATTATACATCGGTTAATATTTTTCGTCATAATAGTGATAAATTGCGATTATTTAACTAATTTTTCTGGAAACGGCCTAATGATAGCATAGTTTGTTGCCGATTTTTAACACTGTATGTTGTAAGCAGGTGGGAAATCATTTAAACTTCTAAATCTGCTCGGCTGAATACTAATACGCACACTTGTAGTGAGTTTACCTTCCACATACACCTAAGGTCTGACTAGCATGTAAAAGTAACTTGTTAGACTATACAAATCTCCGGAAATAACCTACAAATCCGATTTTAGCAATTAAACGCTAAGTTTATCATTTTGTTTTCCTGCACCCGAAGGTATGAAAACATTGAGTGCTAGGAACAGAAAAACACAATGATAAACCAAAGGATCAACGTCTAAAATTGGGTCTGCAGGTGGTTTCTACGAATACATGAACTGGTAGACCAGTTGCATTTTAGTATGCGAATAAAATTTTAGCTAATCTTGTAATTTTAGCGGTCAACTCCATGAAGTGATGGTTTGTTCAGTCTCCTCCCAGTCTAATAGTGATGTGCTGTGCATTTAAAAATTACTTTTAACATTGAATACGATAGTATTTTAAATGTACTCGTCTTTTTAAAAATATATTGTTAGTCTTTTATAAATTATAATATTTTTTCTCATATCCTTATTAAATTATTATTATGTTATTCTATTTTGAATCACATTTTGGATAAGCAAAAACAAATGGAAGTAAATGAGTAATTCGTACAAACTCATGAGTTACATAAACCGAACACGGCATTCACATTAATTAGTTTCATGATTTAGTTTCCTAAATCCAGAAATGTTTGTTAAAAATTGTTAAAATTATCTGAATTACATTAGATTCTATTTCTAAACATTATTAAGCACTCTAGAGGCTGTTAAATTTGCATAAATTTACAAATACGTCTGTTTTAATCTATGTATTAGATTTATGACAACTAAATTAAAGAAGTGAAATGTTTTGCATAGAATATGTTTTCAAAGATCACAGAATATTTTAGTTAAAAAATGTTATAATATAATTAGCAGTTTATGTGATACATTTGGGTTACGAAATATTTGCTAAATAAACAAAAAATATTGCGTCGCTTATTGTACATATATTCGGAGTTCTCTTTTCTATTTTTAAAATATTGTAGTTTTATTTTAAAGAAATGAAATTGTAAGATATTGTTAAACAATATAAACAAAATATTTTTACATTTTCTAAAAAAAAAAACAGCTTGTTTATTTGGAATCAGTAATTAAAATAAAGGTCCATATTCCTTCAGATATTGCGATATTTTTTAACAAATTATATTACGAAAACAATTCCATAATGATGTTAAAAAAACTTGCTGACAACAAAATGTAGTAGTAAATTAACTAATATTTAAATGTAGTATTATGTCTTTATACAAAAGGGGTAAAATACCAACTTATCCCACATAGAAAATGAAAAATCAATTTTTAACATTTTCTAACGCACTTTAAATGTTTTTATGTCTTCTATACTGTGGTGGCCAAAATTGTGGACATTTTTCGGAGGTTTTATAACTTTGTGTGCTTGAAGAATATAATAAATTTCACTTAAATACAAATGTTTATATATCAAATTCAAGTAAATTTCATGTAGAATTTAATAAAAAAAATAATTAAAATATCTGCATGACAATAAAAGTTAGGCTTACAAAAAATGAAATCTTAGATTTCACTGTATTTTAAAGCTACTCTTATACACACAATATTTAGTAGGATAACTCTTGTTTCTTATTACAGCTTGACAGCGTCTTTTCATTGAGAGAAGTAGTATTTGGAGTTCATTCTTTTTAATCACATGATGCCAAGAAACCATTATAGATTCAATAAGTTGCGTTTTATTAGATAGACGCTTTGTTGTACAAGGTTTTTCAAACGTCGCCACAAATTCTCTATAGAATTCAGATCAGGGCTGTTTCCTGGTCAGGGCAATAATTACATGCTTTTATTTTAAGCCATTTTTGCAGTCTAGTATGGAGCTGAATCCTGCTGAAAAATAAATATCGCTTTACAGGGGAAGAGATCCCTGATGGAAGGTATCAATTTTGGTTCTAGGACAGTTTCGATGTACTTTTTGCATTCAGAATGCTATCAATAGCTCGAATGCGGGCCACACCATCTGCAGACAAGTAGGCGCAAATCATGACATTTGTTTGGTTCTTTGTAGTTGTTTCAATGCACTCAGGATGCAGGTTCTTCCCTTACTCTACCTCTCATATATTTTCGCCCGTCACTATCAAAAAGCGATATTTTACTCTCATCGCTCCAGATTATATGCTTCCACTGAATGTCTGACCAATTAATGTGTTTTTTTGCCCACTGAATGCGTTCCTTGCGTCACTGAAGATTAAAAAATGGTTTTCTCCTCGGAAATCTACCTTTCAGTCCAAAACCTGCTAATCTTCTCCATATTGTTCTTGAACTAATTGAAATACTCATTGTATTTATTTCACATCTAACAGCATCTGATGAAATTCTTCTATCTTTGAGGAATATCCTTTTTATCTTTCTATCATCAGAAGCACTTGTGCATTTTTTTCGCCTGATTTTGCCATATTTCTCATTGATTTAACTTCTTCATAACGTAAGCACAACTTTCATACGCCAGATAAAATGACTGATCCACCAACCTGTCTTGCAATTTTAGCATAAGAGAGACAATTTTCTCTCAATATGACAACTCTGCTTATTTTGTTGGTGTCCAACCAGTTCTTGTTGTTGATGACATTGTTTTAAATTATTTGCATTAAGAAGGAAAAAAATATTATTCTATTTAGTTACACTAGTGTTCATCCTTCTGTAAAATTCCAGAAAAATACCGCTTTTACAAATCAAAACATACTACAGTTTAGTTACTGACATTTGATTAGTCCTCAGAACAGTCATTGTGATTGGCTAGGAAGCTTTTATTAAAATACACTTCAGCATTCACGAGTAACTGTGTCTGAATTTAAACTAAAGTAAGTGAAACTTTTTTTGCAATGCAGATGTTTTAATTCTGTTTTTTTAAGTTAAATTCTACATTAAATTTCCTTGAATTTGATATGTAAGCATTTGTATTTAATTGAAAATTAATATATTCTAATAGCACACAAAATTATAAAACATGGAAATAAATAAAAAAAAAATGTCCTCAATTTTGGCCGCCGCCGTATGTCTGGTCGCCTGTCTGTCCCTGATCTATAATATTAAATAATATTAAGAACATATTCTAAATAAAAAACAGCTTGTTTACTTGGAATCGGTAATTGAAATCGAGATCCATTTTCCTTTAGATATCGTGATTTTTTTAACCAATTATTTTAAGAAAACACTTCCATAAATGATATTATAAATGAATGAATTCTAATATGCTAATCTAGTTCTGTTAAATCCTGGAATTTCTGCCGCCAACACGATGAGGTGACGGTCTGTTAAGCCGCTTCGCTGTCTCGAAATTCTAAAATACTTTTTAATTCAAGCTTTTCTTGAATAACAATTTAACCACTCCCAATTCACTTCATTCAATTTAAAAAACCACAAATATAGAAAATTTCATCACAAAAATCCGTTTTTCGAATTATTTAATAAATCCGATCTAAAACTAAAAAACTAAATTATATTACAAATCAAGAACTAGGACGTTCCGTATGTAGCTAAACCTGCAACTGCCCCACCAGTGGCCGAGAGGCTCTGCTCTCGAAGCTGGTAGACGGGAGATGCTGGGTTCGAACCCAATCGCGCCCGTCGCCCTAATCGTTCGGAGTTTTCGTGGTTTTCTTCGAACCGTGGATTTCCATGCGTAAATACATGTTAGATTCCCTTAGAAAGACTCCCCACGGAGGGAACTCCCCCTTAGGGCCTATATCCCTCGTGTAGATAATTGGCCGTCATAAAACACAACCAACCAACTAAACCTGCAACTGACGTATCTAAAAGACAAATTGCAAACATTTAATATGGTAACAGTTTTCATCATATGGAATGATGGATGCTGAAGAAAAGGTAATTTGAACGAAAACAATTTACACAAACAACATTTTTTTACAGACGCTGCAGCGTAAGTAACGAGTGAAAAGAGCACGATCGTCTAATCATAAATTATTTACAGCTTGATAATTGAAAATATCACAATATGACGAAGTATTCAATGTATAGTTTTTACATGAAGACAGAATAAAATACCTCTATTAAAAATATATATATATAATAAGATTCAATGGATAAACAATGAATATATTAAGCAAATATATAGTTAAAAATGTACAAACATAGTGAACGCTGTAAATGGATAATAATAGTAGTACATTAATTATAATTCTGTGAAGAATGCTTTTTTTCTGATTCTCGTTAAATGATTAGATAAAGTTAAAATTTTATCAAATTTATAAAAAAGCTATCAGTAGCTTAAGTAATATCTACTCTTACGAACTTTCAGTTCGTACCTCAAATACTTAAATCAAAAGTTACAAGGTTATATATATATATATATATATATATATATATATATATATATATATATATATATATATACATATAAATATCTAATCTTTGAAAGCTTACTCTAGTACCTGAATCCATATCTTTAATTAAAGAAAATGCAGCGGGATAGGTTTCTTTATTTTTATATTTTTATTTTTATATTACTCTTAATGGTCTTTCGGAAAATTCTAGTAAATTAAATTTAACATATTCAATAAAAGGTTATGAGATGAATGGGCATTTTCATTTATTTTATTTATAAAAAATATATGAAAGCACTGCAAAAAACATATGGTAGTAATTGTTATTTGCAGAAAGAAGAATACGAACGAAAAGTCACCATAAAATAGTACCATATAAAATCAGAAATATAAAAAACTATTTATGAGATATGTGTTACTATACTTTGGATTTAATCATAAAATATTACTGCAATATTTTCTTTATGAAATAAACCAAATGAAAGTTGTCAGAACTGGATACAGTAACAGTAACATAATCGAAAACACTGCAAAAGGATCTTAAGTTGTATAAATCACTGTGGAAAGCCACGTATATTTCATCTCAGAATGTGTAACTTAATACATACGATTTTTCTAAGAAATAAATGGAAAACGATTCTACAGAAGATTGTACGTGAAGAAAATTCATTGACATTTTCAGCAATCTTTTTAGTGCAAAATATAAATTTTTGCATTTATTAAACTTGAAAGAGAGATATGCATTTTAAACTTGTTCCACATATTAATATATATATATATGTGTGTGTGTGTGTGTGTGTGTGTGTATGTATGTATTTATATATTTTTTATATATTTTTTTAATTAAAAAACTTCGAAATAAACATTATTAGGGTTCCTAACTTAAAAAGTAAAAAGGGAACAATTACACGACCACTCCTGTGTCTGTCTGTTCGTCTGTTGCAGCCGTTTTACTTGTAAACTAAGGGACGTGGAAAGTTCAAATTTGCTTAAGTAATAAAAGCTATTGACCCACATATTTATAGATTATTAACTATTCGCAATTATAGTTAGGGAAAATATAGAGGAGCTAATTAAAATACGTGAAAAAAAAATGTTTTAGTTTTAGGTATTATCGTCGTTTAGGTAGATATCGTCTAAAATTTAACGCAAAATTAGGTTCTCCCCCTTATATTTTCAAATATACAGGAACTAAAATTATGAAAAAAATGGGGGTAGTAGAAATTAATTTATACCTTGCAGGAAAACTATAGCGATTACCATAGGTCCCATAGTTTTTGAGAAAATCGCATTTTTCCGTTACAGAAAAATTTCGAATTGTGGACGTTAAGCGTCACAAAAATATAAAATGATCGTTGATAATGATTTTCGAAAATCATTGTCCGTAATTAGCCTAGATATTAACCCTTAAAGACTCGGACGTTTCGGACATACATAAAGACTTGGGCGGCATACTCTATGCGCCATCGACTTTATACACACAGACGAATTTAATTAGAATAAATCACATAATTACTATTAGATTCGCGACTAGTTTGCATCGAATGGCTCACTCAACATTCTATTCGTGTTCTTAATGGTTAATTAAAAACATGTCTGAAAAATATGCCAAATTCAAATTTTGAACAAAGGTTTTGTTTCAGGTACACTATAAAAAGAAAAGATAACTACTAAACTGAATTTGAATTTATGAAATGACAATTGAAGTTTAAATATGCACTTCTTTTATTTTGAGCACCGAAACGTGCATCATAAACAGACTAGGATAAGATACTAAATAAACGGTCAAGTGCGAGCATTACTCGCGTACAGAGGGTTCCGTAGAATAAATATATGAATTTGTAATTGTATTATTTAAAAAAAAAAGTTGCAAAAAGAATACTAAGACTTTGTAAAAAACTATACTACGTAGGGTTGGGTATAACTGTATATATTAGAAAAGTGTAAATGGGTATACCATGAAAGTTCAAAGGGATATGGAAACTAAATAATATCAAATACAGCTATTCGTATAACTCTTCTTTAAATATTATCCTAATCTGTTTATGATGAACTTAATTTGGTACTGACAATAAAAGGAGTGCATAGTTAAACTTCATTTGGCCTTTCATGAAACTAAATTCAGCGTAGTAATAACCTTTATTTCTACCGTGTAGCTAAAACAAAACCTTTGTTCAAAGTTTAAATTTGGCATTGTGCTAAGCGAGCTTCGAATTGAGGTCTGAAAGTTCCATAGCCGCCTTGGTCAGTGCCGCGTTTTTCCAGATAGGTGTTTAATTAACTTTAAAGTCACTCGAGGCGAATTGAGAGATACAATCAATGCAAACTGTCGCGAATACCACAGTATTTATGCGATTCATTCTAATTAAATCTTTCGAGGGCGATGCCCTTAAAAAACGGACACCTAATTTTAATTCCAAAACAGACAAACGGCACCAAGAATATTTAATTAAAATTTTCATTTTATCATGTACGTGAAAATAAGCAAGTTCGCATTTTCTAATAAATTCGTTTATAAATTCTGGTGTCAGTTCATTATTTCATAAGTTTATAAATAGAATTACTCCGTGTCGGAAAGGATTAAGTGGTCGCAGGATTCTTAAAGTTTCAAAATTTAAGAAATTTTAATTTTTTTAGATGTTAAACTCCTACCTTTTCTGAATATTTTATAATTGTTTCCTTGAAATTCAATTCCCATTAGAACAGAAATTTTGGCTTTTATAATTATACCCGCTTAATAGCTGAAGCGGCGTTTCCGAAACTTTAAAGTCTTTATTTTTCAAATGGCGTTTTTTGGGTATAACGCGCAGGATACCTCAAAAACATCTGAATATTTTTTCATGGAATTTTCAAAGCATATATTTCATGTTAGTCTGTATAATCTGAACCTAAAATTTCCTTTTTATTGTTGGAAAAAATATTTTTTAGGTGATTTTACAGTTGAAATTTTCAAAATATTGTATTAGCTAAATGCAACATTGCATTAAAAATATAAAAATGCTTTAACTACAAATTTATTTAAGTTCAGGGAAATTATTACAATCTGAAGTATAAGTAAGCATCAAAATTTTCATTCTAGTTGCAATTTTTATTTTGTAATCCTGCGCGTAAAATGCTATGCCAATTTTTTGTTCGATAAATGTCTAATAGTTTCGAGCCCCCTATAAATACTAATTCTGTGTCTTGCAATTTTTTATCCCAATTAAATTTGTGTTTTGAAATCATATACATTTTAAGACATTAAATGCTCAAAATGGCCTTTTTTTTCATTTTTTACACATTTTAGAGTCCCGAGACCCCTTAAATTAGTATGTTTTTAACAATTTGAAGTTTATTGCTTTTATACTGTTACTGGACATTACATCACACATATATATCATTAAAAGTTTTTAACTAGGCATAGAGCATGCCGCCCCTGTCCTTGTGTATGTCCAAACTGACCGTACCTTTAAGGGTTAATATCTGGGGTTAATATCTCACATATGGGGGTTAATAATAATTACCGATGACTTTTTTGAAAATCATTATCAACAATGCTTTTATTCTTCTGCAACGATAGGTATATTCAGCGATGCTCAAAAAATTTCTGAATGCCCGTAAATCGAAATTTGTGTATAACAGAAAAATGCTAAATACTCAAAATCAATGTCACCTAGGGTAATCGCTATAATTTTCCGGCAAGTTTTACATTAACGTCTACTACCTCTAATTTTTTTCATAATTTTAGTTTCAGTAGATTCGGAATTAGATGGGGGGGGGGGGAGATATTTTTGCGCTACATTTTCAACAATATCTTTGAAAATATAATACCCAAAATTAAAAGGAATGTATTTTTGAGTTCAGCCTTACAAAAGCTTTCACAGGATACCGCACATGATATGCAAAGAAAATATTTTTTTTCAAGTAGCATAATTGGCCCCTCTACTTTTTTAATAAATATATTTATGAATGTTTATTAATCTGGAAATATGTGGGTCAATGGTCTTTATTACTTCCCCGAATTTGAACTTTCCACGTACCATAGTTTACGAGTAAAATGGCTGTGACAGACAGACAGACAGACACAGGAGTGATCTTATAATGGTTCCGTTATATATCCATTTATACTTTTCCATTATATACAGCTGTACCAAACCTATGTTGCATATTTTTTTTAAAAGGTCTTATTATTCTTTTAGCAATGATTTTTTTTAATAATACAATTCCTTATTAATATATTTATTGCACTAAACCCTCTGTGCGCGTGTAATTCTCGCACTTTACCGTTTATTTCTTTTCAAATAGCTTTCTTAAATGCACTTTGAATTACATGAAATCGTTTCCTAAAACATATTTTGAATTCCAGTCATATAATAATAATAATAATAGTAATAATAATAATAATAACAATAATAATAATAATGATTGTTGGATCTTATTTTCAGCTCCCCATGGAAAATTGTACATTTGTGAATACAACAAAGTTATATGTATAATATTAGTCGAGTTGACACAAAATTGAACCGGAAGTCGGTAATGCCAAAATTTCGCCGGGTATTGAAAATGAAAAATATTCGTCAATTCTAATGAAAATTTTTTATTCATAATTATCAGAGCACAGCTCAAGCTTGCAAACGATCAACACGATAACTCTTAAAATATTACTCTTACTGGAACCTCAATGAAAACGGAAATCTACAGCGTCAAGGTCTATAGTTTATTCTTTATATTTTCACTGTTTATTGAAATAAATAATTTAATTGGTGACGTCAGTGTTATGTTGAAAGAACAATTATGTTTCAGCAGAACGTGACTTCACTAAGAAAAAACCTTTTTACCGATGCCGCCTAGAAAAGTACCACTCATTTATATAAAAGCCACTAATTTTTGTCTTTGATTTTTACATTCCAGGTATTGCTTTCCAAATATAGTGTAAAGAAAGTTACGTAATCGTGATAAAACTCGCTTATGGAAATATTCAGGTTAGCTGAATCTGTTGTCGCTATTTTAAAACCATTTTCGTATGTATGAGTGTATATTGGTAATTATTTACTTTTTTACTTACAAAATGTTAGCGCATTTACGATACATGCTGAAATAAAGGATTCGATTTTTTGGAGAAAAAAAATAACGAGTAGACAATATTTCAACATGTCTAGTTTGTGATGAAATAAAAAGTTTGCAAAAATTACGTAAATCCTACGTACACGATCGATCCTTTATCTCTTTGGTTTCAGGCTATAAAACACCAGCAGTTCGGGAAAACATTGGAAAATCGCTTCATTGAAAGCATTACATTCTTAATGATTGCACTTATTTGTTATTCTGGTGCTGAAAGTATTTATTTATTTATTTATTTGGTCGTGGTGGTGGAGGTGGGGGGGGGGGAGGGTGAGCTCTCTAAGTGGCAAAAGACTGTTGGCTTGATTGATCCAATAAACTAGAGAAGCACAGAATGCAGAGTGGAAATTAAATCCGCTCTATACTATGCAAAAACTTCAGAGTAGATTTCCAAAATGACGGAGATTTTCAGAATTCCTTCATTAACTCAAGGAAGGAACGGAAGCATGGACAATTCAGCACAGAACTATCCCAATAAAAAGTTACGCTGAGAGAAATACTTTGGACACGAGAGTAAAATATGCTCCAAAGAGGCAGATGCAACATCTATCATCATCTACGAGACCGAAACGGGAAAGGAGAGCCGGCGTGATCAGCATCCTGCATAAAAGCCGCGAGATAAGAACATCATCTCTTCTATTAGAAGACCAGGAATACGTCTGCTTGACACATGAAATCTTGCCATGTGCGGTTAAATGTTTGCTTGGTCTATACTGTTGAAGTAGTAGAAGGGAAGTATTCCGTTTCTGGTGCTGCATGAGATCTTCAGGAGAAATGCAGTTCAGAAGGGCGTCAGAAATGCTTACCTCTGGCGAGTCTGTCGGCTTTTCCGTTAAGAGGAAGATCTCGATGACCCGAAACCCAGCAAATCCATATACTTAGGGAATGAGAGGCAATCCATTGAATTTTATTAAAGAGCCATAGAATGACTCTAGGTGACTTAATGGAGACAGCTTGAAGCGCCATGAATACAGAACGACTATCAGATAGCAGCAGAATGAGGCGACCCAAGAAAAACAGTTCGTCTATCGCAGTCCTAATGGCTAAGGCATCCGCTGTAAAAATTGAGTTCACAGTCGGAATTCTATAGCCGAACTGAGATTCACAGAGCACCCATCAGTAGAGGCAGTGGTTGGGGATTTCGAAGCATCAGTAGCAATTATCTGCAATCATCAGTAAATTTTAAAAAAAAAATCCTTTAAAAGAGGAGCAATAATACTGCCATCAAGTTCCTTCTGTTGGAAGGGCAGGTCATCAAGATGGAGCTGTACTAATTCCTAGTTGAACGGGATGGTCATCTGGAAGCGAATCAAATGTTAGATTTGTCCGTCAATCTTATCTAGGATGTCCGCAATACTGGGGATAGTCTCAACAAAGTTGAAAAGGTTGCCATCTTGGAATTCCCAAAACGGGGGCTTGCAAGCTGAAAGTATCGAAATGTATGTAATAGATCTAAACAATATACTGAATATTCATATAATTTCAGATTAACTTTTTGTTAATTTTATAGTTTAATAGAAATATATCGATAAAATAAGTTAGGTTTTTGCCAATGTCTAATAAAAGAATGAAATGTTAATTGTTTGAACTGAAATTTGTTTATAAATTAGGTAAAATAAACTTATTTTACTTAAATATGCTTTTATTTACGATTTTAATGTTAATTCTTAGAATTAAAAAAATCATTCAAATTTTACAAAATATGCTTTTATAATTTTTTTATTATTTGATAATTAAATAATAAAAGAATATGTTTTTATTTTCATTATTTTGGCTTCTGAAATCATAAGTGTGACAATAAAAAGCTGTTGCGAAAAGAAATAATTTGAAAACTTTGGTGAATTCAAAGCATAAACAAACGATCACGCCGCCATTTTAACTATTGTGACGCCATGATAATAATGTCCATTCTTATAAAATGGTGTATATTTATGTAGACAAATGCAAGTTAATGACGTCAATTTCACCATCAGAAAGATTTTACTTTTCTGAAATGAGACATCCATAACTTTTCATCTTAAAATGCGTCGTCGTAAGTTTAAATTCTTTTAATTATTAATATTTCTTTCTTTAAAAAATATTAAATATATGAATTTAATTTTTTTTCTATCAAATTTAGCCAACAGTTGTTCGATGTCAAGAAGTCAGTTGACCTTAAAAGTTCAATAGTCTGTAGCCACAGGTTCAAATTTATGGAATATTGCTTTGGACATTCCTCTATATTTGAAGTAGTTAGAGTACTTTGTAGTAGTAGAAACTTGTGTAGTTTTTAGAAGAGTACATAGTTCAGAAGATATTCTCAATAATTTTTTTTTCGTAAAAATGATAGGGTTGATCAAATTAGAAGAATAGTGGTACTTGATCAGATTTGCTTTTAAGCGTTAACCGAATAAACACGCGACAGAATAAACATTTGACAATGAAATTTAAACAGATATTATTGTAAAGTTTGTTTTATACTTCTAAACAGTAAGCATGAATGTAAAATGTATGTTTTAAAATATTGTCTCTTAAATGTATGCGCCTCATGGTTCCGACATTTCCGCATGACGGGTGCTGGTAGTAACAACAATTACTATTATCAATAAAGTTACCTACATTTGAAAAATGATTGCAGATTATTAAAAAACCTAAATTAGGTTGTTATAAATAGCATAATTATACATATATTCATTTAAAATATTAAAAAAAACTACTTTGTGCTTTGTGGGCATTTATGATCAAATGGCACTCATGGTACAAACTTTATAATTTTTGAAACATAGGTTTAGGCTGAGTGTTGACATGCCTGTTATTGTCGGTTGTTGATAGATCATTTGCATGACTATTGTATCGTGCTTCACAAATATTTCCATATGAATTTGACCTATAGCCTTCTTTAAAAAGTCCTTCCGGCCAGTGCCGGGAGGAAGAGGTAGCTTTCATATTCCTTACTTTAAAAAAGCCAACTTATATTATTCAAACACACGAAGCTCAATTAAGTGGAAACCGAATGTAGGAGATTCAATACTAATTTTTATCAATACTAAATCATTATGAATGAGAATTTCGCGAAATTAGTCAGCTGTATCCAAGCTGCTTTTATTTAAAGTAACTTATATTTGGCTGCCCAATTCGGCGATTTCTTAAAGTGCCTGCCATTTTAAGACAACATGGTGGATGAGGCTAACCAGTGAACTTGGTCGAGACTTTAGTAATTGCTGTTCACATGCTCACTCACATCGGAATCGGTTGATATATACGAGTGCTGTCGCAGGCAAAAAATCAGATTTTTCAAAATGTCACTCACGTTAGAAATTGAAACTGCTATATCTGAGCCATTTTTTAAGATAAAGACAAACAAAAAATGCTCCTGAATCCTTATATCAAGGTCAAATACTTAAGAAAGAAACCTTTTTCAATTTCTAATTTTTTTGCATCTCACTTTAAATATATATTTTTTTATTTAATGGCCGCATTTTGAAACAAGATGGCGGATGAAGCTGGCCAGCGAACTTGGTCGAGATATTGATGTATACTATCCGCATGCCTTCTTCCATCGAAATAGGCGAATACGTGTGGTATCGCGTGACAAATACAAGATAGTTTCAAAGTGTTAGCCATGATAGAAATTCAAAGTGCTATAATTGAACCACTTTTTAAGATATAAACAAAAGAACAAATTTTCAGAAACAAAAACTGCTCCAGAATCTTTGTATCAAGGCCAAACACATAAAAAAAATCTTTTTCATTTTCCAATTTTTTAATACCTCATTTTAAATTTTAAATTACATTTTTAAAAAAATCGCAACCCTTTTGAAACAAGATGGCGAATGAAGCTGGCCAACGAACTCGGTCGAGACATTGGTATGTACTATGTACAGACCAATCGGTTCATAAATACGCCTGTTATCGCGTGACAAAAATCAGGTCGTTTTAAAATGTCAGCCACAATAGAAATTCAAAATGTTATAACTCAGCCATTTTTTTAGATATAGACGAAACAAAACCTGTTCCGCAATCTTTGTATTAAGGTCAAACACATACAAAGAAATCTTTTTCATTTTCCAATTTTTTAGTATCTTATTTTAAATTAAATTTTCTTTTTAATTTTTTTAAATGGCCGCCATTTTGAAACAAGACGGCGGATGAAGCTGGCCAATGAATTCGGTTGAGTTATTTGTATGTACTATGTACACACCAAGGTACATCCAAATCGGTTCATAAATACGTCTGTTATCACGTGGCAAAAATCAGGACGTTTCAAAATGTCAGCCACACTAGAAATTCAAAATGCTATAACTCAGCCATTTTTTAAGTTATAGACGAAACAAAAACTGCTCCCGAATCTTTTTATCAAGGTCAAACACATAAGAAAAAAATATTTCTTTATTTTTCAATTTTTTGGTACCACATTTCAAATTAAAATTTTTTTTTAAATTTTAAATGTCCGCCATTTTTAAACAAGGTGGCGGATGAAGCTGGCCAACGAACTCGGTCGAGACATTGGTATGTACTATGTATAAACGAAGTTACATCCAAATCGGTTCATAAATACGCCTTTTATCGCGTGACAAAATTCAGGACGTTTCAAAATGTCAGCTTCGCTAGAAATTCAAAATGCAATAACGCAGCCATTTTTTAAGATATAGACAAAACAAAAACTGCTACGGAGTCTTTGTATAAAGGTCAAATACATAAAAGAAAAAAATATTTTTCCATTTTCAATTTTTTGGTACCAAATTTCAAATTTAAAATTTTTTTAAATTTTTTAAATGGCCGCCATTTTGAAACAAAATGGCGGATGAAGCTGGCCAACGAACTCGGTCGACACATTGGTATGTACTATGTATACACCGAATTACATCCAAATCGGTTCATAAATACGAGAGTTACAGTGTGACATAGGTCAGATATATATATATATATATTGATATATATATATATATATATATATATATATATATATCAATTTTGAACGGAGGGTGGTTTCGGAGTCTGGGGGCCATGATCGATGAAAATATACGAAAATTTTTTGAAATCGCTTTCCTCCGAACGGCTGCAATAGGTAGCTTTTTGTAAAGAAAGCTACCTAAAAATGAAGACTAAAAAAAATAAATAAATAAATAAAATAAATAAATAAATGAATAAATGAATAAACTCACAAAAAGTGCAATTATTTTGAAAGCTGATTTAGTGCAAGTTAAAGTCAAAAAAATGTTTCTTTTACCGCAATTGAAGCACATAGAATATACAACATACATAAAAAAAATGAAAGTAATGGTGATTATCAAAAAATCTCTATAATCCTTTATCTTAGCATGAAATATCTTCTTGTTATTTAGTACATTTATATATTTGAAAATACCTGTGTTATTAATAAATCAGAAATAAAGCATTCTTTAAACAATAATTTTTGATACAAACTACAAATAACATAATCAGAAGCAAATGGATGAAGATTTTGTTTTATTAATTATAGAATCAGATATAACCTACCGAACTTTTAGTTTTACTAATAATTTAAAAAAAAAAACTTACATTTGAAATATTATATGTAAATTTAAAATTATTCTTCAGCACTAAATCACTTTAAATATCAATATTCTGTATAGATTAAAGAATAAATTCTATCTCCGTACAATTAAATTTAGAATCTGATTAAAAGGAGGAACCGGAATATAAATTTTGTACAATAATAAAATAAACAGGTTTTCATTAAAATTAATTTTAAGTTGATTATAAATTTGTTGATATTTTTGCTCTTCATTCCATGTGATTATAACAAAGAAAAGGAAAAACTGGGATCAAAAATATATTGATTCTATCGTCATTTTCCATAAAATAATACTACACTGTTGTAGATTAATATTTTACAGTATCGTTGTTAATCCAAAAAGGAAAATAAAACATTCTTATGTAAGAACTCGTAAAAAAAAAAAAAAAAAAAAAAAAAAAAAAAAACATAAAACAGGGAATAAGAAATATTTGGGATAATTATTAGTTTAATGCACAATTTAAAATATAACATGTTTTAATAATTACGTTCAGTACGATTAAAATACTTTATATTTTTCGACGTTCATATAAAACATAGTCTTTTACAATCTTTCGTAAGATTAAAATGAAATTTGTATTTGCAAATAGGGTAAATTTAGATTCTGCTTACGAGACAAATCTAGAATATAAACATAGTACAATCAAGAATAAAGGGAAAAAATTTCATTGAATATTCTTTCCAAATTGGTTACAGCTAGTTTGATATTTGTGTTATTTAATACGCGATATTGTATCAAAGCGTGAAAGATGCAGGGTTAAAAAATATTCCAATTTCTTTTTCATTTGAATCAGATTTTATTACTCTTTTTTTTTTTTTTTTTTTTTTTTGTCAATATCTTATGAAAAATGAAGCATCTTTATTAAAAGGAAGACAGAAAAAATAATTATCATATAATGAAATATGTAGATATGGGAAATTAAATAAATAGGAAAATTTTATTTTTAAAAATGTTTTATTTTATTAATAAATATGTTTTGTTCTAAAACGAGAAGAATATTTCACATTTTCCAACCTGAGTTCTTTTAAAAGAGAAAAAAAATAAATAACAACATACATTCGAGCTAGCAAAATCAGTCCAACCAGGCTTTTGTCCCAAAAAATTATAAATGAAATTTATTATTCCTGCAATCTATATTCAGAATTTTGCTGATGAGGCAAAACTGAAATAAAACTTCACTAATTACTGAAAGAAAGAACACAAAATTCATTAAAAATTCGTTTCAAGATGATTATAATTTGTGCGACATTTGAGTTCAGTAATAAATATGATTTGTAACAATGGAAGAAATAAGCAGGGCTGAAAATTATATGTATTTTAAAAAACCCTAAAAATATTTATGAAACTAGTCAGCATTATATAGAATTTGAAAATCAAAAATAACTGACTTAAACTTTTATTCATATTGTAAAAAAAACATGTAGAGAAGTTTGTATAAGAATTATATTCAATGCTGTAATAATATCTGTCATTGTATAACATGAGTATATAGAAAGTGAAAAGTGTACTATTGCGCTGGCGAAATCAGTTTAAATATGCGATATTTCACAAGATTAAAATGAAAATTCTGTATGAATACAAGTTAAATTTAAAATACGGTTACGAAGTAAAGCTGCAATATAAATTCAGTACAATCAGGAATAAAGGAAACGATTTCCGTTAAAAATCTTTTTCAGGCTGATTACAATTTGTTTGATATTTGCGTTCTTTAATCCTTGCTATTCTAACAAAGCAAGGAAGATGCTGTATTCAAAAATATGCGAACTCTGTCTTTATTCGTATGAAATTCTACTGCGATTTTGTATCTCTTTATTTCTCAATATCTTTGACAATAATATTAGAAAAAATTGCATTGTAATATGCATTTTAACTCAGATTAAGAAAG
Source organism: Maratus speciosus (assembly GCA_963932465.1). NCBI lineage: Eukaryota > Metazoa > Arthropoda > Arachnida > Araneae > Salticidae > Maratus > Maratus speciosus. The sequence continues at coordinate 349,032,970 of OZ010788.1, read as the reverse complement.
CAAAAACTTTTTTAGTTAAAATAAAGTATAAGTAAAGTATAATAAAGTATAAGTAAAAAAAAAAAAAAAAAAAAAAAAAAAAAAAAAAAAAAAAAAAAAGGACCACATTTCTTGTAGAAATCGGAAAAATAGTTGCCCTTATCGTACCGGAAAAATTTCCGATCCAGCTCGGAATAAAATGAGCAAAATCGGAACAAAATCCGTAAAATTGGAATAAAATCCGTAAAGTACCGTTTTAATGAATGTTTCCTTTTTTTACGGATTTTATTCCGAGCTGGGTCGGATAATTTTCCGGTACGATAAGGGCAACTATTTTTCCGATTCCTGCAGGAATACTGTTCGGATTTTTTTTCGGTTTCGGCTGAGCTCAGCCTTGCTTTTTCTAGCACGCCATTCCTTTTTCCCTATCTTGCACTGAAGAAGAATCTCGCTGTAGATTCGAAACAGCTGTTTGGTGCTTTTCACGCATTATTTGTGCATTTTAAACGTTGGTTTACTGCTTTTATGGAATAGAATTTTGTTAAAAGGCCTGTTTTATTACTTGGATTTTTTAGAAGGGGCCTGTTTTATTAAGTGGATTTTTGTGCATGGGTCCTAAGTATACCCCACTTTTTGCCTGAATCGACCTCTGAAATTAAAATCATTATAACTTAGACAAGGTTTTGAAAATCTGGTTTGGAAAAGCGGATAGCAAAACAGAGTTATGACCACAGACGTTTGTGATCATATGGCAGTACCCGTTCTATTTACTGCGAGCTTATAACTCTATACATATAACTATATGCATAATTAATGCATAATTATGTAAAGCATACCAACCAAGTTTTACGATTCTTTTTCTCATCAATATTATTTAACATATAAATTTGTCTTATTTAATCATCGAAAATCTAATATTAATTAAATCAAAATTTTCTGATTAAAAAAGTGGTAAGTAAAAAGCAAAAAAAATTAAAATTTATGGTATATAATAATCTTTCAAAAGGCTTTTAATTGAAGGAAAATTACGGCTAATATAATCGACATTTTTGTAAAAATTATTTTTTGCTATTTGCTTAGGATTTTCTCTTGAGCTTGGCTGAATTTCTTTAAAATAAACTATTTGGGTTAGACCTTGGACAAACTTTAATCTTTTTTTAAACTTCAACTGAAAATTGTGGTCCTTGTAAACATTTAAATGTACTATTTTACGCTAATTAAAGTAGTAATTCAATTATTTTTAAATAAATATTTCGTTGAGATAAGGAATTATTGAAACGTTAAAACTCGTTAAAAGAAAAGCTAATTTCTTTTATATTTTTGATGCATATATGTATTTTTTAAATAGGTATGTATATCGCTATTCTTTGGACAAAACAATTATTTTTTCGTTTCGTTGTTCTAGATCTAGTCTACGATGAGTTAACATGCCCTCTTTTTTCGAAGCGTGCCGTCCACTTATCTGTCAAGTCAACAGGTTTAATTTAAAAATGAAAAACTAAAAATACGTTTCTGTTTTAGTATAATAAATTAGTACAAATGGAGTTTTATAAGCGCTTTGCAGTTCTTAAAAAAAGAAAATAAAAAGAAAAGTGCCCAGTTAAACTGATGGCATTGAGCTCACTGGCTATTCACAGTAATTGTATATTATTTTCTCATTTCAAAGAATAATGCTCCTCAAAAAATAAATGAAGGGGGCTTAGCCCTCGTTTCCCCCCTTTATACTTAACCAATGAACCTCCTAATCAAATGAAGGAAGTGCCATACCGGAATAAACTGTTATATCAAATTTGAAGTAAATCGAATAATTCTGCATGAAAAACACATTTATCTAATTTAAGGGGGTACTAGCCCCCATAACACTTTTATACTTAACCAATAAACCTCCAAATCTAATCTAGGCAGCTCCTTAACATAATATACCGTTATAGCAACTTTAGAGCAAATCGAACAACTCTGCATAAAAACCCATTTATCTAAATTAAGTGGGGGGGGGGATCTAGCCCCCTTTTCTCCCTTTATACTTAACTAATGAACCTCCAATTCTAATCAGGGAAGATCCTTAACATAATAAACCGGTATACCAAATTTGGAGCAAATCGAATAATTCTGTATGAAAACCACATTTATCCAAATTAAGGGGGGAGTGTACCACCCTATCCTCCATTTATATTTAACTAATGAATCTCAAAATCTAATCAATGCAGCTCCTTAGCATAATAAACCGGCATACCAAATTTGGAGCAAATCGAACAATTCTACATGAAAAACCCATTTTTCTAAATTAAGTGGGGGCTAGCCCCCCTTTTCCTCCTTTATACTTAAGCAATGAACTCCCAAATTTAATCAGGGAAGTTCCTTAACATAATAAACCTGTATACCAAATTTGTAGCAAGTCGAATATTTCTGCATGAAAAACCCATTTATCTAAATTAAGGGCAGGACCAGCCCCCCTTTTCCCCCTTTATCCTTAAACAATGAACCCCCAAATCTAATCAAGGCAGCTCCTTAACATAATAAACTGGTATACCAAATTTGGAGGAAATCGAACAAATTTACATGAAAAACCCATTTATCTAAATTAAGGGGGGGAGGGAGCCCCCTTTACCCTCTTTATACTTAAGTAATGAACTTCCAAATCTTATCAGGGAAGCTACTTAACATAATAAACCTGTATACCAAATTTAAAGCAAATCGAATATTTCTGCATGAAAAACCCATTTATATAAATTAAAGGGGTGGGGACTAATCCCCCTTTTCCCCCTTTATCCTTAAACAATGATCCCTCAAAACTAATCAGAGAAGCGCCTTATCAAAATAAACCTGGAAAAAAAATTTGAAGCAAATCGGATATTTCTATCAAGAGTAATCGCGTTACGTACGTACATACAGAACAGGCGGGCACATAAGTTCTCAGGCTTTGATAGCTTTTTTGCGCGGACTGGAATATTATAATTCTCCATATGCATTAGATAACCAAAGAAAATAAAAAGAAGAGAAATTGGTGAGATGAATTAGGTGAAAAAAGGTGTGTTGCGGACTTACCTCAGTCTTAATGCTAACATTTCTTCTTTGGGAATAGATAATCGCATATACTGTTTTCTTTCATAAGACTTGGAGTCAACTTCCTCAGTAACTCCTCAAAGCATGTTTTTGACATCCAATAACAGTTGAAGAATTTCTGTGGATATTGCTGCAATTCTGGGTGTTTTAAATAGAAATGCCTGGTAAATAATCTATCACTTATCATAGGTTGAACCTAGTACTAGAGATCTGCACGTGCCGGCCCGTGGCCCGAATCCCGAGCACGGCCCGCTGGCCTACTTTTATCCACGGCACTCGGGCCGGGTCTAGTCTTTAGTAATTGTGGTTAGTATGTAAACTTGTTAAAAAAAATCATTATGTGGTACAAAATGACTAAAATTACAGTTTTAACACCTTTCGTTATACCTTCGTCTACTACAAATGTAGAATAGATAAGGCCAAATAGATACATTTAAAAATACACATATTTGTCTACGTTTTCTTTAAAGAAATTGACTATTGCGTATATCATAGTCTTTGAATTTGACATGCAATTTGTACGTTATATTCCGTTTATTTTCTTTTCCTTTCCAATCTAGGAAGGCTGCCTGTTAGTAACACAAAATCATACCATGTTGGTGAACATTAAAGCAAAACAACAAACTGCATTCCTTTGAAATTTAAATGAATTGTTAAAGAGTACGTATAAACACTATAGTGTGCCATATACAATAATTCGTTTCTAAGTGAAATTCAAGAAAGATGAAAACTTTTGATAACATTTATAATAGCGTTTTAGATCAAAATATTCAATAAACGACTTAACTCCACAACAACTGCATATAGAGTACCACAATGGTTACTTTTGCTCAGGCATTCTCAGAAGAATGCAAACTATATACAGTTATGAGATATCATACTTACTGCTATTTTCTGATGACATTTATTACCCATCTTCATCCTCTGTAAAATAATTGCCAATCTTCATCTTCTGTAAAATAATTACCAATCTTCATCTTCTGTAAAATAGTTACCAATTGTTATCTTCTGTAAAATAATTACAAATCTTTATCTTCTGTAAAATATAACATTTATGTCATTATTTAGAAAAAATTAAATTCTAAAAAAAAAAAAAAAAAAATTCTAGTATCATCATCATCATATCATCGCTTAAGGTGAGGTGACATTTATAATAGCGTTTTAGATCAAAATATTCAATAAACGACTTAACTCCACAACAACTGCATATAAAGTACCACAATGGTTACTTTTGCTCAGGCATTCTCAGAAGAATGCAAACTATATACAGTTATGAGATATCATACTTACTGCTATTTTCTGATGACATTTATTACCCATCTTCATCCTCTGTAAAATAATTGCCAATCTTCATCTTCTGTAAAATAATTACCAATCTTCATCTTCTGTAAAATAATTACCAATTGTTATCTTCTGTAAAATAATTACAAATCTTCATCTTCTGTAAAATATAACATTTATGTCATTATTTAGAAAAAATTAAATTCTAAAAAAAAATTACTTTTTTCTAGTATCATCATCATCATATCATCGCTTAATGTGAGGTGACCCGACCTACTCGGAGGACGTCCTCATATTTGGGCCTATAGTTCACGTGGTTTCCTCACTTTCTTTTTAAAATACGTATTATAATACTCACGTGAAAAATTCTTTGTATTTATAAAAACATAATAAAATATATATTTTATATGTATGAAAGCTTTTAAAAGTCCTGTTTTAAATTCGTTTTAAATATTATTCACCCTACTTAAAAGCAAGCATACAATTTTTGTGAAAACAAAACACACTTTATTGCTGTTTTTCTAAACTATGATAAAGATATCCACTCACAAGATTTTGCACTGTATTTATTGAAGTTAAAATACAATCCATAAAAATTTTAATCAGATAAACTTGAAACTTTGTTTCTTTAAATTTCCGTGTCTCATGGGATGTAAAAGCCAGCAGCCTTTTACCAATTAAGGAAGAATAAAAGCCTGGGTAGAAAAGGTAGTGAGTCAAAAATAATACTTTTTTTTATCAGGCAAATATCATGCTTCAGTCTCATGTTTTAAAGATCCTTAACGATTCCTTTATAAGAAAATTACATTCCAAGATTTTCTATAAAAGACACATGATTTTTCTTTTAACTGCAGAAGAAGATGATATGATTCAGAACATGACATAATTTCAACAATAAAATTAAATGAAGACGCACAACTGAAATTTATCATATGAGAATAACTTTTAATAAACATTTTTTGTTTTACATAGAAATCAGAAGTCCAAGATATTCATATATCTACATAGATAAAAATGTAACTGTTTGTTTCTACAAAATCACTAATCTCCGAAAGTTGTTCACCGATTGCTTTGAAATTCACGGATTGAGTTTCATTAGATTAGGAGCGTGTTATTTTTTACCTATTATGAACGTATCTCACTCCCCTCCTCCCAATTTCCTCACCACCACCGGAGGGCGCTTTTTAAAAATTCTCCGACACCCATCATGTGATACCTCATTAGAAAGCCCTTGGACTACTCCTTCATATTATGAACGTCCCATCCACCATCCCCCACGTTCCTCCGTGGGGTAACATTATAAATAAAAATGTAAATGTTTGTTTGTACAAAATCACTAATCTCCGAAAGATTTTCAATGATTGTTTTGAAATACACGGATTGAGTTGCATTCGAATGCGAGCATATTTTTATACACCTATTATGAAACTTGCTCACCCCCCTACTCTCAATATCCTCAACCCCACCAGGGGGCGCTTTTTAAATTTTTTCCGACACCCATCATCTGATATATCATTAGAAAGCCCTTGGACTACTCTTTCATATTATGCAGCTCTCATTCCCCACTCTCCACTTCCCCCCATAGGGACACATTTTTATATAATATATATATAAATAAATATTTAAATGTTCGTTTGTACAAAATCGCTAATCTCCGAAAGTTCCTGTATATGTTGCGTGTTCTAGAATCCGTAAATCAGACAAAGCCTATATCTGCAGAAACAATGGAACAACAAAAAATATTGTATGCCCACAGTCACTGTGAAATTAAACATGTTAGAAACATGCGTTTTCTCTTTAATTGTTTTCCATCTATAAGATTGTATATGAATATCTGGGACTTCTAATTCTTCAACGAAATAATTATATAGTAGAACTTTACGTAAGAATACGTCTTTTTTCTCCAACTAGTGCAAACTAACGATGTCAAGAGTTCGAAAGGATTAAAAGCTTACAAACAACATACTCCTACTATTCTTTTAAATATAAAGTAGCCGGAGGAGGAATTGGAAAGATTTTAAACAAATTTATATCTGATCTTCTGGGGATTGTATTACGAAGCTGCTATTTAGTTTAACAGTATTTTACTCGCTTAAATAAAACCATTTGTACGTAATAAAAAAGTGATAAACTGAAATCCCTTTTTGTGGTTTTTGGTATTTAAATTTAAATAAACGCATACTACATCACATATTAACTCTAAAATATATTTCTTTAATTGCAAAGGTCATATTATATTTTACCATTTTATTTTGCATGAAGAAAAACTTGCTTCAATATTGCTTTAATGAAAAAGACCTAAAAAATACGGATTATTAAGGAGTCAGACAGAGGCAATCGATTTTAGATTATTTATCACTATTGTTTTACTCGAATGTAATTATAATTTTTTTACAAGTTTTTATTTATTTATTTATTTATTTTTAATTCAAAGATGACTTATTACTGAAACAGACTTATTACTTTCTTAAACATTCATGCAACTTATACATTTATTGACAAGGGAAGTTTGGTCAATTATATTTTAATCCAAGATAATTATATTCAGACATCGGCAAGAGAAGTAATCGGATAAGAAATAATGCAATGAATTTGAATTACCAAATAACTACACTACATTTGGGAGAAACATTAGTATTTACTTTGAAAATGTTTCAGTGGAATATGGAAAAAAAATCATCTTAATTTAAGAGGAGTAAACTCAAGTAAAATTTTTTCACTATACTAAGTTTTCCCTCTTATCTATATTGCAGAAAAGATTAAAGCAACTATGATCGTTTGCTTACAGCACAAACGAACATCGCTCATTTTCGTCTGAAGCGGCTGTTTACGAATTTTTCTCAATTACTTTAGTTTGAAATTTTACTGTGCAAACTATATGATTATTACTAAGTGTTTAAAAAATTTGCTTCTGAAACCTTAAATTCTTTAATGTAATTTCAATAAATTTAATTTAATTATAATTAATTTAATTTAATTTAATTTCAATTGGAACGATTTAGAATATTTAAATAACTATACACAATATTTTTCATAGTATTTGGTGTATTTTGTAATTTTTTAACAATGTTTCAATATTAACAAATATTTATATTCAACAAATATATGGTATATTAAATATACATATATACAATTTCTTTTTGAATTTTCTAAGAATTTCTTAAACGAGATTTTTAGAATGCGACATAGAAATGCAACACTATTTTTGGGCATAATCTATCCATCAATATCTTATTATTCCATGTCATTCCCATAAATCTAATATTTAAATTTCTTAGAAAAAAAGAAATGCATTACATTAACCCATTTATGCCTAGCATCACATTTTTCGGACGTTTCGAGTTTTAATATTTTTTTCTCTTCTTCTTTACAACACGAATGTTGTATAAAGTAATTGTCTATAAATGTCTGTATATATTTCTAAAGGATGACAGCATGAGATGAATATTTATTTACTTAAATGAAGGTCTACTTCTGTGTTATAGATTTTTCACTTTTCAAGATAGCGAAATGCAAAAAATCAGTTTATTTGTATTTTTTGTATTAAAGATCCAAATAAATATGTCATAATCTTAGCTTGTAGACTTCTTTGAAATATGTATTTTTTTTAATTGCGAAATTATATGTTCAAACCTAATTTTATGCATGTTTGTAACGTACAAAATATAGGTCGCTAAACGCAAATGAGCACATATTTCTACTAACCATTTAGGGGAAAATTATTTATGCAAATTCTTTTCCAAGCTGATTTTGAAATAAATTGATTTTTAGCCTCAAATACGATTATTCTTAATTTATTATTAATAACATTTATAATGTTATTAGTCTCTGTAAAGAAATAAATGTATTATTTTAATAGTTCATAAAAATACTAATTATAGTATATAATATTTAATTTAAAAGCATAATTTATATAAATTTAGACAAAACATATAACTATGCATTTTTTCACATATGGATATTCCCATATTTAGTACGTTTACATTTTATCAAATAATTGCAATAATCTTTTAGCGTGATTTCCTTTAATATTTTCCAGTTCATTTTGCAACATTTTAAAGTGAACTTACCAACAAATTTGAGAAAACAAAAATTCAGGCATATATGAATTAAAAGCACGTTAATGTTCCTTCGTGAAATAAAGAATCATTAATAAGTTATTTACTTGTCAATTAAAAATAACTGTTAAAACACTTGTTTATGGAGCACTTAGATCTTTTTTTACCAAGCTTCAAGATTAATTAATTAGTTTGGCTGAGATAATTGTTAGTTATTATTAGCTCCAAGTTACTGCTGCTGATTGTATGGGAAATGCTGAATGTAGGTACACTTGTTTTTTCACAGCTGTCGTTGACATTTTAAATACCTTTATTCTGAATAACAAAAAAATTAAGCAGAGTTATTTATCAAGTAAATGATTTTGTGAATTAAAGGAAAATATTAATGAGGTCGAAGCACAAAATGTATTAGTGATTGAACATTTATGATTATACTTTTGACATTTCAATAACATTCTTCATAACACAGGGTAGTTTTCAGACCTAACAATCAAATTTCTATTTTATTTAGAGGATTATTTATGATTATATATATTAAATATGTTTTTTACTATATATGGGAATATTAATTTTATTGTTGTAAAACTTTCAATATATTATTAGCCTGTATTCTTCATATTGAAAAAATATGTACCCTATTTTACTAGTTAAAAGGATAGTTAACTAAAGAAATATTTGCACAAATATTTAAAGCTACTATATTAGCATTTTTAAAAATCTAGGTGGATTTGCAATGCAACAGACAGTATGTTTCTTGGCCATTAAAAGATCGTAAAAAATGTGAGAACATATATATATATTTTAAAAACTGTAATGCATACATGAAAATTTTAAACATTTTTGCAAATTATTTTAGAACTTTATAACAGATATTCTTTTATAACGCCGATCTCTTATTATAAAACTTAATAATTACTCTTAACTAAGGAAGAAAGCATAGCTATAATATTACTTATAGTTTATTATATACATTATTTACAGCAGCTGCTAAGCGCAGCTCTCAGAACAGAACACATCTTACAACTGCGCAGAAATATTCTCGGCTACGTGCAAAGCCTTACAATTCCAGATTGTGTAGTGCTGCCATCTATTAACATAGATCGCCACTATTTCGGATTCTTGGTTAAGGATATAACAACCTTCCCCTCATAGTTCAAACGAACTACAGACAATCTTGTTCTATGACGTCTTCGAACTGGAGCACTTCTCTTAGAGTCCTCGTTATAAGTTTCAGTCAAATTGTCTTTCACAGATTTATCTGTCGTAACATCATTTTTACTACTCACAACTGTACCTGCCACAATATCACGCGAAGGCTGAGATTTGCTTGGTTCTATAGTATCATCATTATTAAGCTGTTCTTTTATTTTTCCATCAATTCCCGAAAAACGGTTTTGGTTAACCCTTCTATACCCATCATAATTACTGTAATTTTTACCGCTATATCCCATATTTTCAACTTTGTCTGACATTAGTTTATCATTTCGATTTATCTCTATAAATCTTTCTGGTATTTCATAACTTATCTCTTTATTACGTCTCAACTGATCAACGTGACGTTTACACATTACTCCATCACATCTATTTACTAATACCCATCTACTCCGCAATAATTTCAATATTTTTCATTTTACCCATTTCTCCCCTTTTCCAAAATTTTTAACAAAAACTAAATCATGAAGCTTATATTTGTGCAGGGGTTGCTGTATTTTAGGTTTTGATGGTAATACCAAGTGAAGGGCTGTTCGAACTGGCCTTCCAAACATTAATTCAGCAGGAGTTTTACCAATCACCGAATGAGGAGTGGAATGATTTTATAACAAAAATCGTGAAATTGACAATGTTATGTTACTTTTATCTAGCTTTCTAAGACAATTTTTCAAAGTTTGCACATATCTTTCCGCTTGTCCGTTCGAAGACGGATGATAAGGTGGAACAGGCGTATGCTTAATTCCATTATTTTTAAGAAATTCTTCAAATTCATCAGTTGTGAACGCGGGACCATTATCACTGACCAATTCAACAGGTAATCCAAATGTGGCAAAAATTCTTCTTAATACCTTAATTGTAGTTTTACTATCAGACCTGGGTACTACTTCTACCTCCAACCATTTAGCATAAGAATCGACTACTATTAAAAACATTTTACCTTCAAAAGGACCGGCATGATCGATATGGATCCTTTCCCAGGGCAGTTCAGATTTCCATTTCAAGGGTTCCATTTTGGGACAATTCCTCGCAAACATCTGGCATCTATTACAAGAATTTACCATTTGTTCAATTTCTTTATCCATATTTGGCCACGAAACTACCCCCCCCCCCTAGCTTTCGCTTTCATGCTCAATATACCCTGATGAACGGAATGCAGCAATTTTAATATATATTCACGGCCTTCCTCTGGTACGATCACTCTATGTCCCCACAATAGACAATTTTCTAAACAGGAAATTTCCTCCCTTCTACGAAAATATGGTTGATATTCTTCTGGTTTAACCTTTTTCGGCCACCCATGTAATACCCACTCTAAAATTTGTTAGTTACAGGATTTTCAGTTGTCCACTTTGCAATAGTTTTAGAAGTAACAGACCAATTATCATTATTTGAAACAAACATTATTTCCGCAGGGTTACTCACTATATTTACAGTTTCTGGGAGAGGTAATCTACTTAATGCATCCGCATTTTCATTATTTTTACCCTCGCGATACTCAATTGTATAATCATACCCAGCTAACATTAATGACCATCTCAGCATTCTAGGTGATAATGTATCAGGTACCATTTTAACAGGATCAAATAATCGAATTAAAGGTTTATGATCTGTTATAATTTTAAATTTTTTTCCAGCTAAATATTGGTGAAATTTAGTGATACCAAACATTACAGATAAAGCTTCTTTATCAATCATGGCATAATTTCTTTCAGTTTTATTTAATGTTCTTGAAGCATAAGCAATAGGTTTTTCTTTACCTTCAACAATGTGGCTTAAAACTGATCCTATACCATATTCAGAAGCATCACAGTTTAAAACTAAATCTTTGTTTACATCATATAATTCTAAAACAGGAGATGTGCATAATAATTGTTTAACTTTTTGAAACGCTTTTTCATGCTTTTCTGACCATGTCCACTTTACATTATTATCTAATAATCTATGTAAAGTTTCTAAAACATCTGAAATATTAGGCAGGAAATTTCTATAATAAGAAATTAAGCCTAAAAATGAACGCAATTTTGACACATTATTTGGAATAGGAGCATTCAAAATAGCATTAACTTTTTCTGGAATAGGTCTAATTCCTTCCTGAGATATTTTATAACCTAAACTAGCAAACCTCGCGGCTTTGCTCGCGTAATATTAAAAATATGCCAAGTGATATTTATATGTCTAATTTTTATTAAAAGGTACTAACTAAATTTTTATTTTATTAAAAGGTAATATTTTATTTTATTAAAAGGTTTTTTTTTATTAAAAGATACTTATTACTTTTAGGAATAATTCAAAAATTACTATTTAAAACACAGTTTGATTAAACATCATTATTACACTGCATTAGGCAGAAATGAGACTTAAATTAATAAAATGAAATAAAACTAAATAAATGATAATTTAGAAAATATTTTGAGAATTTTATGCTCAATTAATACCCTTATTTCAGTATTCATTTGAAGTTTTGAATTTTTTAGAAACCATCTTCTTACATCTTAAAATTAACCATCATGTCAAATTCCAAGTCCTACCCCCTCTCTCAACATAAAGGGCTATGTTGAAACAGGAACTGTCACCATTAATTTGCCAACATTAATTTTGAAATCGGTTTATTATTTCCTAATATTCCACAGAAACGTAATTTAAAAAGCTTTTAAAACCCTTTTTTAGAATGTTTGTTGTTCCTGTGAATCCCAGGTGGTAGAAATACCGGCATAAAATATAGCCTGTGTAGGATAAGAGACTGTTACCATTGATTCACAGCTATTACTTTCATAATCGGTTTATATTCCCTGAAATTGCATTGAATCATAATTTAGAACTTTTTAGAATGCTTTTCGCACCTCCCGTTCGCTTCAACCCTTTTTAATTTGAATTTATTTTCGACGTTCCTTCGAGGGCATTTATATTTCATAAGTAACTACCATGCCATAGTTAAAGTTTCTAGGCTTTTCAGTATCACAGAAATAGCAATTTAGAAAGTTTTTAGCTCCTGCAACCCTCTGGTGGTAGTGGAATAGACATAAAACATAACTTATGTTTGAGCAGGTTCTATCACCAAAATTTGTCATCATTATTTTTTTAATCGGCTTTGTAATTTATAAGTTTGCTTAAAAATTGTAAGTTATAACGCTTTTCACTCACTTCATTTTTTTAAATTTCGAATTTTCTTTCGACTGTTCTTAGAAAGCATTTGCATCTTGTAAGTAAATACCATGCCATACTTCAAAGTGTTAGACCCCCTCAGTTGTGCAAAAAACGCAAATTAGAACATGTTTTGCTTTTGCAACCCTCAGATGTTAGTGACAGCAACATAAAATATAACCTATGATATAGCAGGGACTGTCACCATTGATTTGCAATCATTACTTTTGAAATACCTTTGGTATTTCCTTAGATTGAGTAGAAATCGCATTTTAGAACGTTTTTAGGACGCTTTTCGCGCATTTTCACACCTCTTTAAATTTCCAATTTTTTCGAAACTGTTCTTAAAGATCATTTATATCTAATAAATATGTACCTTGCCTAATTTTAAGTTGCTAGCCCCACACATTTTTTTCGAATCACGCGAATTTTTCGAATTTCGATCACAAAAATCGAAATTTAGAACGCTTTTTTGCTCCTTCAACGTCTTGGTGATAGTGATACCGACATAAAATAGCGTCTATGTTAGAGCAGAGGCTGTCAGCATCAATTTCCTACCATTACGTTTGAAATCAGATTCATTCTTCCTGAGATATTGCCGACAAATCGGTATTTAGAATGTTTTTAGAACGCTTTTCGCGCATTTTGCTCCTGCATCTCCTCTGGGGTAGTAGAAACAGACATAAAATATAGCCTATCTTGGAGAAAGAGCTGTCACCATCATTTTTACACCATTATATTTGAAATCGGTTCAGTACTTCCTGAGATTGCACAGAAATCGCAATTTAGAACGTTTTTTTACAACGCTTTTTGCGCATTTTGACCCCCTTTTAAATTTTGATTTTTTTAGGAAATGTCCTTAGAGATCATTGATATCTTATAACTAACTACCTTTCCAAATTTCACGATTCTAGGCCCTTCCGTAACGCAAAGCCGCAATTTAGAACGTTATTCTCCTGCACCCCCCTTTCGGGTAGTGGCACCGACATAAAATATCGCCTATGTTGGAGCAAGGGTTGTCACCATCATTTTGACGCCATTATTTTTTAGATCGGTTTGGCATTTCCTGAGATTGTGTAGAAACAACCATTAGAACGTTTTTTAGAACGCTTTTCGCGCATTTTCACCCCTTTTAAATTTCGAATTGTTTAACAACTGTTATTAGAAATCCTTTACATCTAATAACTAGCAAACATTTCAAATTTCATATTTCTAGGCTATTCAGTAACACATAAATCGCATTTTTAGAACGTTTTTTACTCCTGCATCCCCTTTGGGGTAGTGACACCGACATAAAACATAGCCTATCTTGGAGCAATCGTTGTCACCATCATTTTGACACCAATATTTTTTAAATCGGTTTGGTATTTCCTGAGATTGTGTAGAAACTACCATTTAGAACGTTTTTTAGAACGCTTTTTGTGCAATTTTATCCCTTTTAAATTTCGAATTGTTTAAGAACTGTTCTTAGACATCATTTATATCTTATAAGTAATTGGCATTTCCTGAGATTGTGTAGAAACCACCATTAGAACGTTTTTTAGAACGCTTTTCGCGCATTTTCACCCCTTTTAAATTTCGAATTGTTTAACAACTGTTCTTAGAAATCCTTTACATCTAATAAGTAGCTAACATTTCAAATTTCATATTTCTAGGCTCTTCGGTAACGCAAAAATCGCATTTTTAGAACGTTTTTTGCTCCTGCACCCCCTTTCGGGTAGTGGCACCGACATAAAACATAGCCTATGTTGGAGCAAGTGTTGTCACCGTCATTTTGACACCAATATTTTGACACCATTATTTTTTAAATCGGTTCGGTATTTCCTGAGATTGTGTAGAAACCACCATTTAGAACGTCTTTTAGAACGATTTTCGCGCATTACCACCCCTTTCAAATTTCGAATTGTTTAAGAACTGTTCTTAGAAATCCTTTATATCTAATAAGTAGATAATATTTGAAATTTCATATTTCTAGGCTCTTCAGTAACACATAAATCGCATTTTTAGAACGTTTTTTACTCCTGCATCCCCTTTGGGGTAGTGACACCGACATAAAACATAGCCTATCTTGGAGCAAGCGTTGTCACCATCATTTTGACACCAATATTTTTTAAATAGGTTTGGTATTTCCTGAGATTGTGTAGAAACTACCATTTAGAACGTTTTTTTAGAACGCTTTTTGTGCATTTTCATCCCTTTTAAATTTCGAATTGTTTAAGAACTGTTCTTAGACATCATTTATATCTTATAAGTAACTAATATTCAAAATTACATATTTCTGGGCCCTTCAGTAACGCTAAAATCGCATTTTTAGAATGTTTTTTGCTCCTACACCCCCTTTGGGGTAGTGGCATCGACATAAGATATAGCCTATGTTCTAAGTTGGACTAACACCCTCATTTGATACCATTACTTTTGGAATCGGTTCGATAGTTCCAGAGCTTACTTCCTACAAATAAACAATTTTTTCCTCTTTATAATAGGAGTATAGATAAGAAACTTCCGAAACCATAAATTTTAATTTTTCCTTATTTAATCTTATACCATGCTCAGAAAAGCATTTCAGAACATTTTCAACTCTTTCAAAATGTTCCGATTCATTACTAGCACTAATAATAACATCATCTAAAAATACACCAACATATTCAAATTTTTTTAAAATATGTTCAATTTTTCTTTAGAACATACCAGGAGCACATTTTACCCCAAATGCTAATCGTAACACATTAAACAAACCTTTATGAGTATTTATAGTCAAAATCTTACTACTTTCATTATCTACAGGTTGTTGTAAATATGCATCTTTTAAATCAAAAATAGTAAAAAATTTACCACCTGATAATTTAGAAAATAATTCTTCCATTCTAGGAAGAGGATAGTTATCATTTTCAGTATTAGTATTAACTGTTGCTCTATAATCACCACATATTCAAACAGAACCATTAGGCTTAGGTACAATTACTATAGGACTAGCCCATTCAGAATGATCAACAGGTTTTAAAATACCCTCATTAGTTAATCGTTCCAATTCAACATCAGTAGATTTCCTTAAAGCAAAAGGAACAGGTCGAGACTTAAGAAAATCTGGTTTTGCATCTTTTTTCAAATTTATTGACGCGGAAGGACCCTTGATTGTTCCGATCTCGTCAGCAAAAACATTAGGAAAATTTCTAATTAAATCAACTTTCGAAATACTTTTAATCATATTTATATTAGGCCAAAATAATTTTGATGCTTTTATCCAAGTTTTTCCGATTAGACTCGGACCCTCCTCTTTAATTACCAATATTCTTAAATCAGGTATACAATATTCATTAACAACAGCATTTACTTTTAATTCCCCCAAAACAGTTAAAGAGTCTTTAGTATAAGTTTGTAGCTTAATATTAGATTTAATTAAAGGCAGCTTACCTGAGAACAATTTATGAGCAACACTTTTACTTACGATAGTATGGGCGGCACCACTATCGATTTCAAATTGTATATTTACACCATTTATTTTAACAGATTTTATCCATGACACCTTATTGGAGTTGTCGTCCATAAAATGTAAACAATATTCTTCCTGAAGAGTTTTAATTTTTCTGTTCTTAAAAGGTTTCTCACTTTTCATTCCAAAGTTTCTGTTACGACAACAAATTTTTAAATGCCCCAATCGATGGCAGAAATGGCATTCTGCAGATTTAAAAGGGCATAACTTAGGGTTATGATTTTTAGAACATCTATAACACGGTTTCTTAGGCGTGAATTTATCTTCTTTAGGCTTAGGTGCATGAGTATACTTCTCTACTTTCGATTTCTCTCCTTTCGGAACACGCACTTGATTGACAGTTGTGCTATCTCCGATGTGTAGGGATTTCACTCCAGCCTCAGCTATCTCAAATGACTCAGCTATTTCCATCGCTGTTTGGAACGTTAAGTCTCTAGAATCCAGTAATTTTTGCTGTATTTTCTCATCCTGGATGCCAAACACCAACTGATCACGCAGGCGGTCATTAAGCGTATTCCCGAAGTTACAATATTCGGATAAACGACGTAAATCTCTTATAAAATCGGCTATATTCTCACCTTGCTTCCTTAGTCGTTTCTGGAACTTAAATCGTTCCACAATTTCACTAGGGCGTGGTGAAAAATGATCTTTAGCTTTCTTTAAAAGATCCTCGTAACTGATTTCTTTCAGCGTATTTGGAACAATAACATCACGTAAAATAGCAAAAGTTGTTGTTCCAACCGAACTTAATAAAATATTTTTTTTTTCATTTCATCATTCTTGATGCTATTTGCTGAGAAATAAAAATCAATTTTCTCGACGTAAATAGTCCAAGGAACATTTGCATTATATTCTTCCAAGCGTCCCAGAGTAATTATTTCTTTCTCGGCCATTTTCCGTGCCACTTTTTCTCCTTCGAAAAATATTTTTTTTTTTTCTTTTCACACGAAAAAAATTGTCACTGCTTTTTAGCTTGAGTTAAATCCCCTTTTCGTCGCCACTTTTATAACGCCGATCTCTTATTATAAAACTTATTAATTACTCTTAATTAAGGAAGAAAGCATAACTATAATATTACTTATAGTTTATTATATACATTATTTACAGTAGCTGCTAAACGAAGCTCTCAGAACAAAACACATCTTACAACTGCGCAGAAATATTCTCGGCTACGTGCAAAGCCTTACAATTCCAGATTATGTAATGCTGCCATCTATTAACATAGATCGCTACTATTTCGGATTCTTGGTTAAGGATATAACATATTCAATTGTTAATTGTAATAGATGTTTAGAAGGGAAGCTCTATGGAAGCAAATTTGTATTTTATACAGGCATTGCTCTACTTACTCATGAATATTAAGTCTTTAATTTTATTAATATTACTCGTTGTTTTAGAATTTTTAGTATTATCTTCTTCAAAACATTAACAAAAAATTATTATATTTAAATCATGTTTAATACATTATGAAAACCCGCTAGGCTTAGTTAATTTATTTTCGGGAAGTTTAAATAAAACCTCGAATCCCTTTGTTAATTATGTTGTTTGATCATACTGTCGTTTTTGATTTTCCAATGTATTTTCTTGTTCTACGCTTCAGACTTAAATCCATTATATTTTTACATATTCGTGCAGTTAAGGAAAGGATGTTAGCTCCACACGCCATTTCAATATATTTTCGAAGACGAAAACATATTTTTATTGAATTTTTCTAGTTTTTAATACTTATGAAGTATTGTAACATTTATCAAGACGTATAAAACACTTTTTTGTTTAAAAAAAAAATCAAAATATCTTTTGCTCCAATATTAAATTTTAAAGTAAAAATGTCAAGCTATAGGTAAAAAGAGATTTTAAAGTCAGACATTTAATAAAACTAAAACAACAATTATAGTAGACGCTTCAAGCTCCACATGAGTACAAATATAAATTAAAATTGATTTTTGATGTTTAAACGTGTTTATGTTTAACACTATATGACATTTTCAAAATATTAAGACATCAAGGACTTTACATCAAAGTAGGGCCACATATACTGTCAGTATTGTGTTGTAAATTCTTCGTTTTGTAGAGATTTTGTTAACTGATGCATCGCCATATACATACTTGTCATAAACATGTATAAATATCAACTTTGGTTTTCGATTGAAAATTGTGCAGAAGAAGGGCTTGTATAATACTTAAAATATCCACTGTAAATATTTTTTTAAAGTGATGTTTGTTGTTTTAGTTTTATTAAATGTGTAATTAAAAAAATCCTTACTAATTCTAATAATTTGATCCCGTCGTGTTATATTTAGTTTTTAAGATTGAAATCGATGATCTTAATTGCGTCGAAATTATCTTTAAAAATATCGTTAAAGATTGTACCCTCCTGAATTGTCAAAATGGTTTGCTTTCAAGTTCTAAAAAGATTAAACGTCGTTTCCTCTTCATCTAAAGTTAATTTGCTGGTAAATTCTGCTCTAAAAAAAGTTAGCTTTGGCCACTATTTTTTTCTTTATTTTTAATGCTATTAACTTATTTTCGGAATATTAAATTCTACTCGAAATTACTATATTTTATCTTCAAAACCTAAAGCATTCATCTGATTGAAACATCAAATGGATTATCTGCATTTCGTACCTTTCAGTTTGAGTGTTTTTAAGTAATAAACACAATATTAGTTTGGAGAAATTGGTTTTACTCAAACTATCTACCTTGTCTAGTAATATTAAAGAATGTAAGTGGGCTTCAAAGCTATCTTCCCAGGGTTTTTATTTCAGGAGTTGAATTAGATATGTTTAATAGGGATTTGAACCTTCTGTTGGCAGAAGTAAAATAAATTTTCTTAATTTATTAGATTGAATTGACTCAGTATTCTTTGTACATGATTGTAACTTTAAGCATTTCATCAGATATGAACTATCCGAAGTAATATTGAGGCTCAGACATCTTAAATTAATAAATTATTCTAACGAAATGCATGTACTGAAAATTTTGTCTTTGAATAGTTTGATTGTACGTACACTGTTAAAAGTTTCTGAAAAATAATGATACATTTATCGTATATTTTACACACATTTCAGTCTTTTTATGAAAACTGTAGAAGCACCATTAATTTTTTAAGATTTTATTCGTCAACTGAATTTATCTAATACAGCACCAAGGCAAAAAAAATAGAATAATTCATTTCTTCTGTATTTGGAATTGCATTTAGCTTTATTTCAGTGTAGTACAACTTAAAAAGAACAACGGTTGATATGTTAATAAATTTGCATATTATTAAAGAAAATTAAAATTGTAAAATATTAAATTTTGAGTGAATAGTGTATTTTTGTAAAATTATTTCCATCATTCAAAATATTAGAATACTTTTGAATTTTCCTCATTGGTTTAGAAGGCTCCATAAGTTAGGCATAAAATAACCTTCTGAGGAACTTCTTATTAAGTTATAAAAACGCTTTGCATCATCATTGTTTTCATTTTGTGTGAAACATGGGGCGTTTGCTCAGCTTAATGCAGTTTATAAAGTATGGTATTATTGATTTGCATAAAGAAGGTCATAATTAGCAATATATCGCCAGTTACTTAAAATGTTCTTAACCTAGTAGTAGTAGAGAAAATAATAGTATAAAGCAGTATTTTAACTACGTACATTTTGAAAACAAGCATCTGAATAGCGAGCTAAATCCAAAAATGACTCAGATAGATGATAGAATGCTAAAGAGTATTTCTAAAAAAAAAAACCGTGTTAGATGTGTAAGATATTTGCATCGAAAGTGAATAATGACTGTGTTGATGAAAATAAATCTACAACACTAACAAGGAAGGTCTCCATATTGGGCATACTCAGAACATTTTGAAAAAAAAATACCATTTAAACTACTTATATATGTAATAAAAGATCTGTCAAATTTAGCGGCGGAATTACAGTAGAAAGTCTGTAAAAAATAAAATACTTTCGAGTATTTGGAGCGAAAAGCGAAAGCGTCACGCTATTTGGCGAGCAATACTTTTCCTCTCCAAAAGCAAACGATTTTAGTACACCTGAAAATTGATTGTTAATTGGTTTTTAGAATGCGTGTAAATAGTATTTAATTTAAACGTAAACAATGAGAGGGTTTTATAAATACATTTTTTCGTATTACATATTTATGTTGCTTGTTACTTAATTTTATTACTTTAAAAACAATTTCATGTATAAAAAATACTTTCATATATTTAAGCGTATTCCAAAATAAAGGCAAGATTCATTTACCAGTTATTGATTTCAAAGAATTTGTCGTTTCCATAGCAACAGAATTGAATCTACACTGCTCAATTGGACTTAATTTTGAGACATTAAAACAATTTTAATTTATTTTACTTTTGTTTTAATTCATAAAATTTGATATTTAACATTCATTATAAATATATATATGACAAAACTATAGTTAAATTAATCTTAAACTGACAAAACTAAAGTCATATACATTAAATTTATTTAAACAAGTTCAACATGAAACATTTTTATTTTAAAGAGTATTCGGCATAAAAAAGTATTTTTTGAAATTTCATTTCATCGCCAACCGATGATAAATCGCCAAATAAACGAAATTATTATTATTTTTTTACGAACGTTCTATCGCGGTTCCGCCAAAAAATTTTTTATAAACATATATATCCACATGAGAAGAACACTCAGTAATTTTTTCAGATTTTTCTGAATACGCCCGTATGGAGACCTTCCTTGTAAGACTGTCTGCATAAACTTATATTTTAATCTCGTGAACCAAAGATAAAGCGCTCATGACTCGTAAACAAAAAAAAAAAGAGAGAGAGATGTGGTGCAAAAAAAGGCTTTTATGGTATCTGAATGTTTGGAAAAAGGTATTGTTTAGTGATGAAAGTGTTTTTTGCGTAACATATGGTGATCAAGGTGTTCGTGTATGGCGAGTGAAGCATGAAGTATATGACAAGACCTGCATAAAACGATCAGTGGTATTTGCAGCCAGCGTAATTGTTGCATGACTGCATGGTCCTGTGAGGTTATGTATCGTTAAAGAAAGGATTAATTCTGAGATATATCAAGAAATCCTGGAGCCTTTCGTGATACCATTGTCGGAAAATCTGTGTAGTGAAGATTTTATTTTCCAACATAATTTAGCGCCTTCACACAGGTCAGTGTCCACCAAGAACTGGTGCTGGCTTAGCCAACATTAACGTACTTTCTTGGCCGGCTAATTTGCCGGATTTAAGTCCAATAGAAAAATTGTGGGGAATAATGAAGACAAGACTTCAAATCATTGCGCCAGAAAAACAAAGTTCAGCTTCTTTCAAGCATAAGGTCAACATGGTCCTGTCTGGGCCTAAAACGTTGGGAAAAAACTCGTATCTAGCTTGGCAAAGTGAGTTCGTGTTGTCATAAAATGTAAGGGTGATGCTGCAAAATAATAAGGAATAACAATCTTTCCCTTTTTTCTAAACGCATACTTTTTACAGTGGTTATTGTAATACCTTGGTTTTTTCCAAGTGTGAATAATTATTTTAATTTTTGTATTATTTCCTTTAACCCCCTGACCGCAGAGCAAATGGGCAAAATTGTAATGTTTTCTCCGTAATTTGTTTTAAATGCTAAAAAAAAGAGATATTTTTTCTAACATGCTATAAATTTTTTATTACGTATAGGCACATAAAATTTGACAGTCTTAATCATATCTTAACTTTTTAAAACTGGATTATATTTGTAGAAATATGTTAATTTAAATAATGCTGCTATTGCAGTGAAACATACAGCTTAGTGAACGGATATATCAGTTCGCGGTGGTGAGAAGGTTAAACTTTATGTTAAAAGATTCTACAAACTATGTAGATTATTACAATATTAAGATTTGTCCTGTATTATTTTTTTTAAGCGAAACATAAAAGATCTTTTTTCGCAATTCCTTATTTTCTATTGCTCTAATATTTTGACTTGGATCTGTATATGTAGCTCTCAACTATGAATCGGGTATAATTTTAACTATTTTTTGTCGACTCTTGATATTGCATACTTAATTTTCGTTAGACTTTTAGGTTGAATATCGTCATACATGTTATTTTTTAAGTCAACATCCCTTCTTCTATACACAAAGATGAGTGGGGTATTTTACGATATGTTTTTCAATAGACTTTAGACATAGTTCTCTCACATTTATTTAAAATAAGTTGTTTGAATAACAACATTGCAAATAATTAGAAATTAATGAAAAATATATCACAAAAAACTTCATAGACTGCAGTGCGAAAACGTCGCACAGGTCAGCAGGTATTAACAACATAGTGTTTGTTTCATGATTTTAAATTGTACGACTGTAAAAATATATCACTTTTTTAGTGAAATGAAACGAGATTTGTTCTACAATGACAAATAATTTTAATAAAACACTATCCGTCTAAATATCTAAAAAATTACCCATGCGGTTGAGTTATGTGAGTTTATCCAGAACGTAGTGGAAAAAATAGGTGCATATCTCGTACTTAAATGTAAAAAAAACCCATTATATTATTTCTCTTTTCAGAAACCCATTTTCTTCAACTCATATGCGGCGCATGCGGTGAATTAGGTATCACTGGATAGGAATTTGTGTCCACATCTGACATTGTATACTGAATTTAACGGATATGTACACTGCAAAAAATAAAGTGTTGATTTTACAGTATTATACTGGCAGCTGAAGTGCCAGTATAATACTGTAAAATCAACAATTATACCGTTTAATATTAATAATAAACCGTAAAATAAACAGTAATATACCGCTAAGTAGTAATATATGGTATACATTCTGCAATGTCATTTATAAAACGTTGCACTACTGTTTATTTAGGGTTTGTTACTGTTAATTTTACAGTATAATACTGGCACCACAGCTGCTAGCATTATACTGTAAATTCAACAATTATTTTTTTCAGTGTAGCGTACATGCATGAATGAGGTATTGTTAGATAAAATGTTTTGCGACATGTGACATCGACATCCCTTTTCCTATGCAAATGCGAAACGCAGAACGACGAATTGGGAATAATTAGAAAGATTTTTGAACAGGTTTCTGAAATAGTACACACATATTTCACTAAAACACGCTGTTTGAATAAAAGTTACTGTTAGTTAACATTTCGTATTAATAAAGCTTCAAGGGAAAACATAGAATGGTTTCAGACGCAGCTAACAGAATCGATTTGTTCAAATGACATATGTTTTGTCATCAACCAGTCTACTGCAATTTTTACCCGACTGGCAAGAAGGATTATGTGTTTCACGCGTATCTGGGTATGCGAATTTCTTTATACCCTCAAAACCTCCCAACGGCTGGATGGAATTTAATGAATGAGGTCTCTGTCGATTCGTTTTAACCGTCCGATGGTTATAGGATAGGTTTTGTTTTTATAAATTCGAAATGGCGACCGTAAAATACAAAATAACGGTATAGGCGAAAAAAAATTTACGCACAATATTGAGTGGCATATCATTGGATAAGTCTTTCAAAATGAAGACGATGTTTCTGTGGCTATTTTACAGTCAGATGTTCCGTTTAAATATTACACAACCTGAAAGTTGTCTAGGTAGTATCTCTAGTTTTATTGGAACTCTAATCATCATAGACATCTATAAGCCTCATCAAAACATTGTTTATAGGTAGGAACTGATAATTAAACACAACTTAAAGTTTATCAATACAAGTAAATAAAAAAATAGGTAAAGAATATAAAAAATAGTTGCTTATTAATGAGAAATAATTAATTAGTTCGCTTTTTTGCGCAATCGGATTTTTAGATTTTTTAAATTTAATTTTTACTAGTATAATACATATATATATATATTTCAATAGGAAATATGTTGTAAGGAAATAATATGAATGATACACGCAAAACTATATCAATCATATTGTGGAAATGTGAATAGTGATAAACATTCAAAATGTGATTGAAAATGTTTTTTGGGGCGAAATTTCATGCTTACGCCTGACTGTGTACTTTCAATTCATTTAAATATATTTCATTACCTTTGAACTACATACTACTGTTACACTTACATATGCACTGAGCTCTGAGTTTATAATATCTTCAAAATTAACTGAAATGTTTCGAAATATCTCAAAAAATACATATTTTTTTGTATGAAAAAACTAATTTTTTTTTAAATTATCGAACACCTGTAAAATATTTGAATTATCGCATAGAGCTTGGATTCTAGTTCAGAACATAATGAGTAATAGGGTGGAGTGAATTTTTTTTTAATCAAAAACGGGGGGCCAAATGTTGCTTTTATATTAGTGCATTATCTGCGTGCAATATTACCGCTGAAAAGAATATAGCTTGAGTCTGCGCTTTTGTTCCAAAAGTCGAAATTTTGGGTAAAATTTGACATTTTTTCAGAAAAATAAAAAAAATTCTATAGAGATGGTTGTTATTTAAAAGTGTTATTTATACCTATATTATTCATGATTTTACATATTTAAACGATAAAACGATATATTTGTTCTGTATAACTGGAGCAAAATTGACAACATTTGGTAAAAAAAGGCATTGCCACTCTGTTGTCTCATACAACTAATTGTTTAGAATACAGCTCTTACGTAGTTGCTTTCAAACCTACCCAGGAGGTACCATGTGGAGTTGGCTGCATTTCATGGCACAACAGTGCATATCTCGACCACCCTTCCATCTGATCACATTGTTTTATTTATATATTGAATTGTGATTTTTTATCAAAGACTGGCATAAGATTTCTATGTATCAACCTAGTCCATACTTTGTATCCACAGACGTTGGGTGATGCTGCTGTGACACTCCTTATCATATTATATGATAAGGTAAGCAGAGTAATGCAGTGGAATTATTGGGATCTATTCAGCCGCCCAGTATCTTCACCAAAATTGCACCCAGTTACTGCATAATGATCGAGAGCTCTGTTCTTACAACATACTTCAACATTTAGGTATTTCATCTTTGAGTATGCCTTCATTTACTCTACCTCTTGCATTTTTTATATGCTGATAAGCTTGTTGTTTAATGTGATGGCGATCGACAGAGAGCATTGCAACAAGAATTTACTTCTGATGTGAAAAGCAATCATTGTCCTAAATAATTTTTTTTTAGTATTCGGTTTTTTTTTTCCGTTTTCTCTGATGTTTAGTAGCCGAGTAGTTTCCTATAAAATTTTAGATCAATATTTTAGAAGTGGATTACATTAGGTGTAAACCATCTTGAGACATATTCTTGGATTACATACTTTGTTAGTGAACCTACACACTCTGATGGTCAATCAGTGTTTATGTAAAATCAAAAAAATTTATTCGCCTTTGTAAGCCATTTTGCGTAAGATAAGTTTCTTGGGTTCCTATTCGCTAGTTCTTTTGAGCAATATCTTGATGAAATAACTTTGCAAATGCCTTGCAGGTATTTCTGGTATGTGCGAAATACCCTTTTCTCGATTGCAGGAAATAATATTTGAAAATTGCCCTCTATGGCTTCAAAATTGAAATAAGAAGGGAATGGCACTTGGACAAAGATTTTCCTATTGGTTCGGCGAATTCCTGTGGGTTAGAATCTAATTTTTGCCAACGATCTTGTCTAATAAATGATGCAAAGGAAATTTTACTGGACATCGATTTGGCATATGATCAATTGTAATGAAACATTCTAAACATGTACCTCGCAGAATGGGTGAGAACGACGGCCTTTAAATGATCACTCACTGCCCATGAGAGTCTCTACGTTCCCTTAGAAAGTACTATGTAATCCAAGTTTGGACTCAGGATAATTTTTAATCAAATGTAATCCACAGCTAAAGAAGGGATCTAAAATCTCATGGAAAATTACTCGGCTACTAAACAACACACAGAACGGAATAAAACTAATACTAAAAAAGAGGTTATTTAGGACAATGGTTGGTTTGTATACGCAGAGGAAATTCTGATTTTAATGCTCTCTGGCGATCGCCATCACATTAAACAGCTTGCTGCTCAGCACATAATAGTTGAAAGATGAGAGTAAATGATGGCATGCACAAATCTGAAATATCGACAATCAAGCTTTAAGCGGATAATTATATAAATCTGATTCATTGGAAAAGTGTTGTGGTAACGAAGCCCTAATCAATATGCATTTATCTTGTGTGATCTTTGTGAAGTTAATAGACTGCTGAATAGATTACATTAATATCATCCACATTGCATTACACTGTTTGCCTTCTCTTATACAAGCAGTAGAAAAATACGTGAAGGAGAACACAGCAGCAGCATCCAAAGTCTGTGGATACAAAGAAGAGATGTACTAGGTTGATACGTAAAAAATTATGCCAGTCTTTGATAAAAAAGAAAAAAAAATCACAGTTCAACGTATATATAAAATATTGTGTTCAGATGGTATTGTTGCACTGCTGTGACATGAAATACAGTCACCTCCAGGTGGTACCTTCTGGGTAGCTTATGGAAGCAACTAGGTAAGAGCTGTATTCTGATCAACAAGTAGTTCTATGACCCAACAGAAGCAACTCCTTATTTTCACCAAAAGTTGTCAGTTATGCTCCAGTTATACAGAACAAAGATATCGTTTTATCGTTCAATAATAAGTCGTTAATAATAAAGGTTTAAATAACACAGTTAAAAATAATAACCGTCTCTATAGAATTTTTTTTATTTTTTTGAAAAAATATCAAATTTTACCCAAAATTTCGACTTTGTACCAAAAGCGCAGATTCAAGCCATTTTTTTCAGCAGTAACATTGCGCGCGCGCAGATGATGTACTAGTATAAAGGCAACTTTTGCCACTGATCCCTTTTTGATTTAAAAAAAAAAAAAATCGCTCCACCTTAATGTGTAATATAGCAAAAATTCTATGAAAATTTCATGAAATATGTTTAAAACATTTTACGTAATGGAGTTGATCGAAAATGCTAATAACTAAAAAGTTTATTTTCAGAAATCGCAGTTAAAGATTTGTTTTCTGTGTTGTTTCATACCTATAAAAGTAATCTAGGATGTCAGTTAAGGTCTTATTAATTGAGTGGTATTATTTTTATGCAAAAAGCGTGAGAAAGTCATGCATAGAAACAGTTTTTCTTTATTCCTGGCCTTTCTAAATCCATTTTTCGGTAGTTAACTCATAACTTTCTGTTTATCCAATTTTGGCCATAAATTTTGTTTTAATAATCGTAGTAATAAAATTAAAACAGATTTGAAATCCTCAAAAAAAAAAAAAAAAGAAAAAAAGAAAAGAAAAGAAAAGAAAAGAAAAAAAAAGTCGCTAGAAAACATGGATTTTGCTTTTTCGAAATTTAGTGTCACCCCCGATGAAAAAAATATATAGATGCATATTAACATAGATAATACAAAACATATATCAGTTTTAAGACTTAAAATACTCCCATTTATTTTGATATAAAAATGACGTCATTCACATCCGCCATAGAATTTCTCATTTACAATCCAGTCTTAAACAACATCTACAGAAAAGTATTCATATGTCGTCACTATCGCTAAATAATACACAAATCCTAAAAACAGAAATCACTCAAGAAACCCGTAAAAAAAAAAAATTGGCCATCTACTGATTCACCTGTCTTCATTTGTTTTAATATAGATAATTAAACTAGATATAGTTTATAATAGTTCCGTGTTTTATCAGAAAGCATTCATTTATATTTTTTCAGAATAGCGCGTATTTTAATTACATTTTTTGAGTAGTTATGGGTAAATGGCCACAAAATATTTTAATTACAAATTTTCAACTATTTTTTCTTTACTTTCTACAAAAAGGAAGTACTTGGGTTGCCAAAATTAAACAAATGGCACTAAAAACTACACAAAAAAATATTATCTCAAAAATAAATTAAGTTGAATTTTTCCAATAAACTGCATTAAAAAGTACTTTTTTCCAATACGACCGTATAAAAATTGAAAATGTGCGATACTTAGAAATTTAAAAAATTGCAGTAGAGTATTTAACAGTACAATGATACATAAGCTTTGTTTTATGGCTGGCTGATACAACGGAATGTTATTTTTTGGAGACGACACTTTAATTGTTGGGCGAAAGAAATAGCACATGGGGGGGGGGGGGGATAAAAAATCGAAAATGTTCACCTAATGTAGGCAGATACCTTAACATACCATGTAAGATAGCTGGCGGCATGCATCCAAAAAAACGTGTAAGCAAAAAATACTAAAACAAGTCATTCCGGTTATTTAAATGCCATATATTTTTACGGTTTTTGAAGTCAACGGCAACTTTATAATATTATGACCATATTATTGAGCATATTACAGTCGGGATCGTTACATGGTAACATATTTCAATCAGTTTTCGGGTTCTTTAGATAAAGTTACAATATTAAAATTTATCATTCATTGCTTTATTGAATAGAACAATGAATTTCTTCATATTCATTAAGAGAAATATAATATGTAAGTTATGATATTACGTTCCTTTCTTTATAAGCTTTCAAAAATATTTAAACGGTAAATTATGAAGGAGGAGTTATTTTGAACGCAATTTGTTATTAATTTTGACTACAGAAAAAAAAAAAAATATTAGGATGTTTTCTGTTACAAAATAATCGAATATGTAATGATTAAATTAGTGAATATTTTATAGTCATTATGAAAATCTTAGAATCTAAGAGTTGTTGAAATAAATGTGCGAAAGCTATTATTAAATACACTATTTTCATTTAAACTTTATCTCTTTTTTTTCGGAATTCACCGAAAAAAAGCAACTCATGCATTAAATTTTGACTGTAAGTCATGTACTCTAAACTAATTTAATAAGCGACAAACTCCAGACATTTTCATTTTATTTCAATTTCTTATTTGAAAAAAGAGAGTCTAATTAAGTACTTTCAAGTGACTTATATGCATGGTTGCTTTTCTTTCCTTCCTTGATCTACAAAAGAATTTTTTTAGTTCTGAGAGACACAATTATATCCATTTACTATTTCTACTCAAACCCTCATTCAGTATATTAGCATAGAATTTCATCGGAATACACTCTTATAAAAATAAGTAAATGAAAAAAAAAATAATAATAATACGACGAAAGACTTTAACACTATCATTGAATTTACATTTTCCCAAAAACTTTTAAGTAGTTTTTTAACTTTTTGAAATGAAAAATAATTGTTTTTTATTTGATTTAATATCTAGAATAATTGCTTTTTATCATATGTAATATATAGCATTTCCAAATCGAAATAACTTTAATCAAAATCCAGGAAAGAAAGGCTAAACTTCTCACACACTTTATAAAATATGAGATTAAATATAAAAAAGTTGTGTGTGAATATATATATATATTGCAAAAAACGATATATCTCCAAAAGTACCTAATAGTCTTAAAACATGATACAGTAAGTAGAATTTGTAATAATATTCATATTTTTTTCACGCAGAATTAAATGTAATTTTACAAGAAAATATTTTTAACGCATGAATTATTGCCATATTTATCCGACATACACATGACTAATTTTTTCCTCCTTATGTGCAATTTTTTGAATCGGGAGGCATCAATCATTTCATGATTCCAAGCATTCGCGTCAAACAGGCGTACGTTGGTCATATATGATTCGCAGATACGCTGTAAATATTTGCAACAAATGATGCAATGTTTAGTTGAATAGAGTAATTAATTTCTTCCTATATTTGGAAGTAATGTAATATGAATGTTATGTTATAACGCTCCTTCCTTAATAAGCTTTCAAAAATATTTAAACGATAAATCATGAAGACTCACTTTATACGGTTTTGTTTTAATTCTGTCTGCAAAAAATTATTAATGTATTTTATTAATTTTGTGAATGTTTCATAATCATCATGAAAATTATACAATATATAAGAGTTGTTAAAATATTGTTGAAAACTATTATTAAACGCACTACTTTCATTCTTCTTTTCCAGAATGTATAAAAAAAAAAACCGACCTACGCATTCATTTGTTAATGTAAATCATGTACACTGTAATAATTTAATAGGCGATAAAGTCAGGACATTTAAAATTGTATTTAAATTTTTTATTCGGAAAAAAAGACTATTTTTATTAAGTACATTGATTTACCTTATGCATGGTTGACTTTTTTTAGACCTAAGAGACACAGTTATATCTCTATACTATATCTACTCCAAACCCTCATTCAATATCTAACCATAGAATTTATTAAAAATAGGGTAAATGAAAAAAAAAAAAAAAAAAAAAAAAAAAAAAAAAAAAAAAAAAAAACGAAATAAGACGAAAGACTTTAACATTAGTAATGAATTTCCTTTTTATTTCAAAACTTTTAAATAATTTTTAACTTTTGGAAAACAAGAATAATTGTCTTCTTTCAGATTTAAAATGTAGCATTTCCAAATCGATTTAACTCTTATCAGAAACTAAGACAAACTGACTCTTACACATTTTATAAAATATGGGATTAAGCATAAAAATGCTCTGCATGAATATATGAATATTATTATACAAAAAAAGTTATATTTCTAAAATTACCTAACAATTTTAATACATGATACAATAAATTGACTTTTCTTTTCAAACTGAATTAAATGTAATTTAATAAGAAAATATTTTTAACGAGTGAATTATTGAGACATTTATTCGACATAAACATGTAGAATTTTCATTGTGTCTCCTTTTGTGTAAATGTTTTAAGCCTTTAGGCTCTCTCTCTCTCTCTTTTTTTTTTTTTTTTGTAAAAAAGTAATTTTTATGCCAATAAAATTAAAAGTAGCTATCCATATCGCAGACGTTAAGGTTTAATGAAATTTAACAAATCTGTTATTTATTGAAACCTAACGAATGTAGTTATTTTGCGCAATTTTGATATGAAAACAGACTAAGGAAGAATATTTTATAACATTTAGAAAATGGTCGTATTGCAACAGGATTAATCATACATAAAAAATACTAGTATTTTTTATGTTTTATCGCAATTTATTAGTTGGGAAGAGTAGTCCCAAGTTTAGATTCAACTGTTTTGGCACTGACTTTTTTCTTGAAGTCCAAAAAAATTAAATCTTTTGAAAATATTTTTTGTTTTTTTACTATTTCCAATTTCGCTGGCGCTACTTGCCCACTAAAATGTCAAAATATAGAACGGACAAATGTGATTATGAGGTTTTTACGTATCTGCAAGGCGTTATTTATAGTGTAAAGCATTTAAATGTAAGCAACGCATTCGTGATTCACTTCGGGAGGGATAATGAGGAGGTATGAAGCATTTTATGATTCGTAGCCTTCGACCCAAATGGGTGCATGTTAGACACATGCGTTCGTGAGATACACTATAAAAAAATTTAGCAAACGGTACAGTCATTGAACCGTTTTTATAGATAATGGTTACTTAACTGTAATTTGAATTTTAACAACACTGTTAAACATCTGCAACAAACTGTCCATTCATTCAAACGTTTTTATAGACATCGGTTACTTTACAATAGTTTGTACCGTTCTCATTGGTCAGTTTGTCGATTATAATTATGGATTTTTGACAATTTTCTGTTAAAAACGGCTGAATAACTGGGCAGTTTTCAGAATTTTTACAGTGTGGTCAGTTATTCGACATTGTTTTATAGAAAACTCTTACATAACCGTATTTTATTTCTGTTCTTACAAACGCTGTTAAAAATCTGCAGCAAAATGTAAAATATTTTTACGGCTTTTACAGACAATGGTTACGTAACCATATTATAAATCGTTTTTATTTTTCGTCAGAATAGAGATAAATTACGGTTTGCAATAGTTTTGTTTAAAAATGGTCTAATGATTAGGATGTTTGCTGTAGATTTCAACAATGTATCTAGTAAGTAGCGGGCTAAGTATTTAACCTAAATCAGTTCGGCTGAGTATTAATACGCGCAATTGAAATGAATTTAACTTCTACAAATACCTAAGGTGGGACTAGAATGTACAACTAACTAGTTATACAACACACAGCTCCCGAAATTAATCAAAGTTTCAGCATTTGATTTATGAAGCGCACTGAGATCTTCTAAAACAAAATAATAAAAGAAATTCATTTATAGAAGGGAAATTAATAATATATATATATATATACTTTGCATATTTTTGTTGTTGTTACTGTCATTTGTATGGATACATTTTATGTTGTGTAGAAGTATTATTTCTTTTATATAAATATGGTCTATGATTAATTCTTTATATATCAAGTTGCGCTTGATAGTAAACAAGTTTGAAATACCTGCTACATATATTTCAAATCTGGAGCGGTTTACTTTTCCGCAGAAGAAATAACAAATGCAAAACTATAATTAATTAGGTAGAAAAATAAAAACTACTTCAACTCGTACTTACTCAACAAAAAAATATTTTTACTTTACCGTATAACTCTTTTTCTAATACAACACATGATAAAGTTAGACAATCATAAAGAATTTTAGAAATTATAGGTTGAATTATCAACCAATTCATTGATTATAACCAATTAACTGAAGTGAAATTAACAGGATAGGAAATGCATGCGTCACGGATACATTATGAAACATCCAACATTATTATTCCAAAACTTTAAAAAAAATGTAACCAGATTATTAAACCTCACTACTTAAAATGTAATAAATGATATCTAAACAAACAATTAGAAGACGCATAACGAAATTTAATACTCAAATTTAGAAAATAGCGTCCATAAGTGTTAAGAAATTTGTATTCTTTTTCAACAGCTCTGAACATAAGTTATAGAACAGTATTCACACTGTATCGTTTCCTAAAATTTAATTCCGCTAAAATGCACATAACACATTAAAATTTTATTATCAACATTTAACGTCCATAGAATGTCCTTGATATTTTTTTGCAAACCTGTACATGGGCAATGCAATTTATACGCTCCTTGTAATGTATTAAAATTTGTTTTAGCTTAAAACCACATACCACATCAGAAAACATACTTCTTGTGATTATCGGTCATAGACAGTATTGTAACTGAATTCTTTTTTATATTCCTTTAAATGAGCAAGTAACTGATATGCACTTCCTATCCTACAGTATGCATCTTTTAGTGCAACACAAAAATACACATACATCTCATTATCTTTGAAGTAGTGTTGCAGCGTTATAACACACTGCTAATGATTTTTCTCCAAAGGTCATAATGTAACGGATTCTTCTGTATGTCCCTGTAACTGAATAAAATTGCTATGTACCTCATTTTACAGCGAAAGAATGTTGTATTGCAACTTTAATAATTCGTATCAATTTCATTATGTTTTAAATAGTTTAACTTTATTAAAGATGCAAACGATTCTTTCATGTAGATTACCTTGTAACAAAATTATTTTGTGTGTCCTTGAAAACGAACTATAAATTCTAAGCATTCCTTTTTTAATAGAGATTATCCAGCGATAAACATCAATAAAATATACAAAGTTCAAGATCCACTTACAAGTTAGAGCACGGACAGACAGACGACCAGACATATAGAAGACATAAAATCTTTTAAAATATGTTGGAAAATGTTTAAAATGTATGTTTCAGTTTCTATATAAAACAAGTAAGTATTTTATCTTTTTTTACAAAAACATAATGCTACATTTGTACGTCAGTAAACTTCCTATTACATTTGCTTTTCAAAGATTTTTTTAATATAATTTACGGTAATGTTTTCATAAAAAAATTCGTTACAAAATCATGATATCTGAAGGAATATGTATATTGATTTCAATTTCTGATTTAAATAAATAAGCTGTTTTTTGTTTAGAAAATTTGAAAATATTTTGTAAATTCTATTTAACAATATTTTACAAATTTCTTTTTTTAAATAAAACAACAATATTTCAAAAAGTCCTTCCGGCCAGTGCCGGGAGGAAGAGGTAGCTTTCATAATCCTTATTTAAAAAAAGCCAAATTATATCATTCAAACACACGAAGCTCAATTTAGTGGAAACCGAATATAGGAGATTCAATACTAATTTTTATCAATATAATGAATGAGAATTTCGCGAAATTAGTCAGCTTTATCCAAGCTGCTTTTCTTTAAAGTAACATATATTTGGCTGCCAAATTCGGCAATTTCTTAAAGTGCCTGTCATTTTAAGACAACATGGTGGATGAGACTAAGCAGTGAACTTGGTCGAGACCTTAGTAATTGCTGTGCACATGCTCACTCACATCGGAATCGGTTAATATATAGGAGTGCTGTCGCATGCAAAAAATCAGATTTTTCAAAATGTCACCCACAATAGAAATTGATACTGCTATATCTGAGCCATTTTGTAAGGTAAAGACAAACAAAAAATGCTCCTGAATCCTTATATCAAGGTCAAATACTTAAGAAAGAAACCTTTTTCAATTTCTAATTTTCTTGCACCTCACTTTAAATATATATATATATTTTAATTTAATGGTCGCCATTTTGAAACAAGATGGCTGATGTATCTGGCCAGCGAACTTGGTCGAGGTGTTGATGTATAATATCCACATGCCTTCTTACATCGAAATAGGCGAATACGTGTGTTATCGCGTGACAAATACAAGATCGTTTCAAAATGTTAGCCATGCTAGAAATTCAAAGTGCTATAAATCAACCATTTTTTAAGATATAAACAAAAGAACAAATTTTCAGAAACAAAAACAGCTCCGGAATCTTTGTATCAAGGCCAAACTCATAAAAAAATCTTTTTCATTTTCCAATTGTTTAATACCTCATTTTGAATTTTAAATTTTATTTTTTTTAAATGGCAACCCTTTTGAAACAAGATGGCGAATGAAGCTGGCCAACGAACTCGGTCGAGACATTGGTATGTACTATGTACAGACCAAGTTACATCCAACTAGGTTCATAATTGCGCCTGTTATCGCGTGACAAATATCAGGTCGTTTTAAAATGTCAGCCACAAGAGAAATTCAAAATGCTATTACTCAGCCATTTTTTTTAGATATAGACGAAAGAAAAACTGTTCCGGAATCTTTGTATTAAGGTCAAACACATACAAAAAAAAAATCTTTTTCACTTTCCAATTTTTTGGTATCTCATTTAATTTTTTTTATTTTTTAATTTTTTTTAAATGGCCGCCATTTTGAAACAAGATGGCGGATGAAGCCGGCCAACGAACTCGGTCGAGATATTTGTATGTACTATGTACACACCAAGGTACATCCAAGTCGGTTCTTAAATACGCCTGTTATTCCGTGAGAAAAATCAGGACGTTTCAAAATGTCATCCACGCTAGCAATTCAAAATGCTATAACTCAGCCATTTCTTAAGATATAGACAAAACAAAAACTGCTCCCGAATCTTTTTATCAAGGTCAAAAACATAAGAAGAAAATATGTTTTCAATTTTTAATTTTTTGGTACCACATTTCAAGTTTTAATATTTTTAAAAATTTTTAAATGGACGCCATTTTGAAACAAAACGGCGGATGAAGCTGGCCAACGAACTCGGTCGAGAGATTGGTATGTACTATGTACACACTGAATTACATCCAAATCGGTTCATAAATACGCCTTTTATCGCGTGACAAAATTCAGGACGTTTCAAAATATCAGCCACGCTAGAAATTCAAAATGCTATAACTCAGCCATTTTTTAAGATATAGACGAAACAAAAACTGCTCCGAAATCTTTGTATAAAGGTCAAATGCATAAGAAAAAATATTGTTCCATTTTCAATTTTTTGGTACCACATTTAAAATTTTAAATTTTTAAAAAACTTTTAAATGGCCGCCATTTTGAAACAAAATGGCGGATGAAGCTGGCCAACGAACTCGGTCGAGAGATTGGTATGTACTATGTACACACTGAATTACATCCAAATCGGTTCATAAATACGCCTTTTATCGCGTGACAAAATTCAGGACGTTTCAAAATGTCAGCCACGCTAGAAATTCAAAATGCTATAACTCAGCCATTTTTTAAGATATAGACGAAACAAAAACTGCTCCGGAATCTTTGTATAAAGGTCAAATACATAAGAAAAAAACATTTTTCCATTTTTAATTTTTTGGTACCACATTTCAAGTTTTAATATTTTTTTTTAAATTTTAAATGGCCGCCATTTTGAAACAAAACGGTGGATGAAGCTGGCCAACGAACTCGGTTGAGAGATTGGTATATACTATGTACACACTGAATTACATCCAAATCGGTTCATAAATACGCCTTTTATCGCGTGACAAAATTCAGGACGTTTCAAAATGTCAGCCACGCTAGAAATTCAAAATGCTATAACTCAGCCATTTTTTAAGGTATAGACGAAACAAAAACTGCTCCGGAATCTTTGTATAAAGGTCAAATACATAAGAAAAAAATATTTTTCCATTTTTATTTTTTTGGTACCACATTTCAAGTTTTACATTTTTTTAAACATTTTAAATGGCCGCCATTTTGAAACAAAACGGCGGATGAAGCTGGCCAACGAACTCGGTCGAGAGATTGGTATGTACTATGTACACACTGAATTACATCCAAATCGGTTCATAAATACGCCTTTTATCGCGTGACAAAATTCAGGACGTTTCAAAATATCAGCCACGCTAGAAATTCAAAATGCTATAACTCAGCCATTTTTTAAGATATAGACGAAACAAAAACTGCTCCGAAATCTTTGTATAAAGGTCAAATGCATAAGAAAAAATATTTTTCCATTTTCAATTTTTTGGTACCACATTTAAAATTTTAAATTTTTAAAAAACTTTTAAATGGCCGCCATTTTGAAACAAAATGGCGGATGAAGCTGGCCAACGAACTCGGTCGAGAGATTGGTATGTACTATGTACACACTGAATTACATCCAAATCGGTTCATAAATACGCCTTTTATCGCGTGACAAAATTCAGGACGTTTCAAAATGTCAGCCACGCTAGAAATTCAAAATGCTATAACTCAGCCATTTTTTAAGATATAGACGAAACAAAAACTGCTCCGGAATCTTTGTATAAAGGTCAAATACATAAGAAAAAAACATTTTTCCATTTTTAATTTTTTGGTACCACATTTCAAGTTTTAATATTTTTTTAAAATTTTAAATGGCCGCCATTTTGAAACAAAACGGTGGATGAAGCTGGCCAATGAACTCGGTTGAGAGATTGGTATATACTATGTACACACTGAATTACATCCAAATCGGTTCATAAATACGCCTTTTATCGCGTGACAAAATTCAGGACGTTTCAAAATGTCAGCCACACTAGAAATTCAAAATGCTATAACTCAGCCATTTTTTAAGGTATAGACGAAACAAAAACTGCTCCGGAATCTTTGTATAAAGGTCAAATACATAAGAAAAAAATATTTTTCCATTTTTATTTTTTTGGTACCACATTTCAAGTTTTACATTTTTTTAAACATTTTAAATGGCCGCCATTTTGAAACAAAACGGCGGATGAAGCTGGCCAACGAACTCGGTCGAGACATTGGTATGTACTATGTACACACCGAATTGCATCGAAATCGGTTCATAATTACGGGAGTTACAGTGTGACATAGGTCAGATATATATATATATATATATATATATATATATATATATATATATATATATATATATATATATATATATATATGTATATATATCAATTTTGAACGGAGGGTGGTTTCGGGGTCTGGGGGTCATGATCGATGAAAATATACCAAAATTTTTTGAAATCGCTTTCCTCCGAACGGCTGCAATAGGTAGCTTTTTTGTAAAGAAAGCTACCTAAAATAGAACGTAACAATTCTAATATATGTGCAACAAGCGACATAATATTTTGTTCTTTTTTAGCGAATATTTCGTAGCACAAATGTATTACATAAACTGTTAATTATACAATAAATTCTTTGTAACTAAATTATTCAGTGACCTTTGAAAGCATTTTCTATTCAAAATATTTCACTTCTTTAATTTAGTTGTGATAAATCTAATACATAGATTAAAACTGACGTATTTATAATATTATGCAAATTTAACAGCCTCTGGTGTACTTAATAATGTTTTGAATTATAATCTATTTTAATTACTATAACTTCACCAATTTTTAACAAACCTTTCTGGATTTTGGAAACTAAATCATGAAACTAATTAATGCAAATGCCTTGTTGGGTTTATGTAATTCATGAGTTTATATCAATAAACATAATAACATAATGAGAATTTAAATAAGAATATAAGACAACTATTAGAACTTATAAAAAACAACCAATATTTTATTTAAAGGACGTGTAGATTTAAAATACTGTCGCATTTAAAGTTAAAAGAAATCATTTAATGTACAGGATTCCAAACACTGGCATTCATGGATTTTACCTTAGCGCATCATTATCTTGTAACGGCCATACATTATTCAGTTATTTTGCCCTTTATTTTCAGAGTCCGTACGGCTACGTTAGATTCCACTTACTTTTTGCTTTTGAATACCAGTATATTAATAAAAAAAATTTCGTTGTATGGGATCGATCAGATTACAATCACATTAGATACATCTAAAAATTCTTTACAGAAATACTGCCAATAGGAGGAAAACTAAGCACCTGTAAGAACCCTCTTTTTGATTGGATCTTACTTCACATGATAGATAAAAGTATTTATCGTAATCCTGAAAAAAAATATATACATACACATACAAATTTAGAAAAGAATGATGCTGTACTCTTTAATTATACAAAACAAAATATAGACAGAGAAAAGATTTTACCATAGGAAGTATATCTGAGTGAATCGCTAAAATGCTATGATAAACGAATTAAAACGATGCTTTTCAACTGAATTAATCGATTAATACATATATATATAGTGGTTATAACCGTAATTTTCCATAATAACCAAATTGACTCCCATTAGGTAATTCTTTGCAAATTAGCATATTAAAAAAAAAAAAAGTCAAGGACTTTTCATAAAAACGTATTACCATAATATTTATTCTAATGTCAAAAGGTAATGCTATTGATCATTTTACTCTAGAAATTCTAAAATACTTTTTAATTCATGCTTTTCTTGATTAAAAAAGAAACCGCACTCTATTCTATGCATTCAATTTTAAAAACGAAAAATATAGACAATTGTGTAAGAAAAATCTATTTTTTGAACAGTTTAAGAGTGCCATTCTAAAATTATAACAAGAAAGAAAAAAGTCATGGGTCAAGCATAGATTATGAAACACTTTCCAACACATTTAGAATACGTAACGTAACAAAACTGCACCGTTTAAAAAATGAAAATATTACGTCTAATTCAACCATATGGAAACACATAAAACATTTCAAAACCCAATTTCAGCTGTTCCAATCTACAGTCGGAAAATTAACTGAAATTTTTCAGCAGCCCTGTGTATGATATATAGATTTGCATCCATTAACTACATGCATGCCAAAATTTAGTTTTAATTGTTTTGCTGCGTATAATTCTAAGGAGTCAGGGATATGTTGGTAACAGTGTTGATTTCTTTTGAATGGTATGCATGAAACATCGCTACCGGTATCAATTAAAAATTTCATATTTGTAGCACTGTCATACACGCAAAGGCGGTTATTAGTTTTAGCTACCAAAACATCGCTACGACCAGAGGCACTTCGGCAGGTTCGGGTGGTAAAGCTTAATCGTTTTCCGACTGGTAGAATGAGCAAAGTTTCCTACACTGCCTAGCAAAGCGACCAAACCGATTATGGTAGAAGCAAAATTGTCATCGTTGGCATAAGCCGGATTTCGGCTTCCATTTCTAGATTGGCTTTTAGACGTGAAGCTTCGACCCCTTGAGTGAGATGTACTCCTTTCTTGAGGAAGTTTCTTGACATGCATTGTCAACTTCTCAATTTGCTTTTGCAAGTCTAAAATAGATGGCTGGGCTATTGCCGCAACCACTTCTGTATTTGCAACCGAATATACATGTGCACTATCAGCGGTAATTTCGCGTACTTTTTCGGCTAAAACCGCAAGCTGGGGTAAATTTTCGTTCGAGGCCAGTAAGATGGATTGAATATTCGTTGGTAATCTCTGTAACCATAAGTTCTGCAAAAAGTCTTCATTACGTTTGCCTGCGGCCAGGTCGCGCATTTGGCGGAATAATGTAGACGGTTTACACTCTCCCAACTGTAGGTCACTCAAAAGTTTTTTTAAGTGTTTTCCATCAGAGTCTGCGAACTCAGTAAGAAGTCTGCGCTTTAATGTATCATATTTATCCTGTTCTGGGGGACTGTATATAAGATCGCTGACATAGTTTAAATTTTTAGAGTCAATTGACGAAACGAGGCTAGCATATTTAGTGTCATCGTTCGTAATTCCAGATAATTGGAATGCGGCTTCTACTTGTGATAACCACAGTTGAATGTTTGGTTACCAAAACTGTGGCACGCGTAGTGCATTTCTATTAAATTCATATCACTGTTTGTAATTTGCAATAATAAATAGTACTAATATATATATATATGTTATATAAAAATTTTACCTTTTACTATTCATTTAAATTATTCTAAATTGCCGGCATATTCATTATTTCCTTTTTTTTAATACGCTCTATTATTTATTTCTAGCTAAATTCCTCTATTTTTAAAACGCGTATCTTAATAATAGATTTATTCCAAAACGTAATCTAAACTTTTAATCCCTTCATTAATCTTTATCGTCTACCAAACTGTAAAGCTCTGAACGCAGTTACTTATTTTTCGAATGTTTATCAAAGCCATTTTTACTTTTTTATTCTATTTCATATCTTTTTCCCGCCAGCTGGGAGACAACGTTTTCACATCGAAATCATTCCATTAGCGACGCTGGGATTCTTTCATGTGACGTTTCTTGATCGCTCTCCATTGGCTGAGTGTCGGATCCCAGTTTCACTTCGAGGCCCGTTCGTGATTTTCGTTGGTTTAGCTTGAAGTTTTCATTTCAATCGGAATTCCTCCGCGCATTCTCATAAATAAGGAGAGCATGAGCTCAGAACGAGAGATTTTTGTGCTGTGATTGTTTACATAACCTGTTACCCGGTGTCCTTAGCCATGTAGAATATTCATTACGTAAATTAACATCTATTTAGCATGAGTAACTAGTTTATGCTCGAGTGGAATGCTCTGATTTCTCATCTGCGGGAATTGTTTAGTGTTGGTATGTTCTGATGGAATAAACAGTTGTTCTATAACGACGTTTCCATGTGTTTAATTGGAAATACCCCACATTTCTTCATAGGTCTTTTTTCGCCACTCACGCTGCCTTGTTTTCATAATGAAATAATAAGTGTTGGATTGGACTATACCAATATTATCATCACTCTACAGCTGCTATATTTTCACAGAGTTGATACCTCCGCTAGCAATGCTTGTGCTAAGTGGTAGGATTGCTTACAACATCACCAACGGCTGATTAAAATGTGGTATGACTCCAGTAATACGTAATAAGCACGATGTGATATTTCAACTACGCCCATTAAATTGATTCGTAACATATATATATATATATATATGTTGAAAAAATGCGCAATTTTTAGTATGAAAATTTGTTTTAAATGCAGTAACGCTTATAATAATATGAGTTAACCACATTAAAATTCCAAAAGAAAAATCTCTTCTCTTTCGAAATTACAGAAATAGAACTGACCTGTAATTCATTCCTCTCAGACGCTTGACTGGTGTACACCAGGTTGAATCACCACAATATTCGATGAATCAAACACTATCAAGCTTCAGAAGTAATTAAATAAAAATCTGCGGTAATATTCATAGTTGGAAAGCATTTAACTGGATAATAGATATCACCGATTTCGAAAGAATAAACCGCAGACGATAAAACATCAAGTTCTAATCAGATAGTTTCCATCTGTAAGCGAATATTGCGTGAACAAGTTTTAAGATTTCCGGGTCACCACTTTAGCATTAATTAAGGTACAAACATACTAAATTCTACTATTACGCTAATTAATGCTAAAGTATTACTTCTGATGTATTACAACGATGCAGTTTACACTAGGAGAAAAAGTTAGTAATAAAATATACGAGCGTCTCTTTCGAAGAACAACCGCCAGAGACGAGTGGAGTGGAGGGGTTCTTGAGTAAAGGCGATCACGTTAGCTTATTCCAAGAGATTGCTGGTACTTACAGTTAAGATGCCACAGTTCCCTTAA
Organism: Maratus speciosus; assembly: GCA_963932465.1. Lineage (NCBI taxonomy): Eukaryota > Metazoa > Arthropoda > Arachnida > Araneae > Salticidae > Maratus > Maratus speciosus. Next base: position 348,990,709 of record OZ010788.1, on the reverse strand, counting down.
GAAATACATATACTTCAGTTGAAAATTCCCCTTCAGAATCTCCTTCTAATAAGGAGAATGGTACGTGAATACTTTTGTGCAGCCGTGTATGTGAGATATAGAATTTATAGATAAAGAGTAACGTGCAAAGCATTCATTAAATTTAAAAGTGCACACCGAATTTTAAACCGTTCACTCCAGCAACTATTACTCAAGGACAGTACTCTAACCGATTTCTACCGAAGTGCTATGAATGCCCTGTTCTAACGTGATTGTAGTGAATTTCAGGGATTTATATCAGTTTCGGTACATTTGAAATAGCATAATAGCAATAAAATATTCTGTAAACGTTTTTTCCTCATATACCATAATGTAATGGAGTACTTTTGAGCGTCCCTGTAAATGAACGATTAATCCTGCATACTTCATATACAATACCAAACATGCTTTGGTTACCCTAAATAACCTTTATCAATTGCATGAAAATCCGAGTATATTTACGGCAGTTAGAACTTGGAAAGACAGGCAAAGTGAATACGTAAACAGTTTCCAACATTGTGGGAAAATGTTAAAAATGAGTTAAAAATCTTAAAAACAAGAACTGCCAGTTTCCGTATTCAGCAAAGTATGCATTTACAACTGACATATCTTAAATAAAAATATTAAGTATTTAATTTCGTAATAGTTTTATTCGTATGTAATGGTGGATGCTAAGGAAAAGGTAATCACAACGAAAAAAAAAAAAATTAGACGAACAACAAATGTTTTACAGACATTTCAGCAAAGAGATGTCCGAAAATAACAATCGTTTAAACATACATTATTTGCAACATAATAGTTGAAAGCATAACAAGATAACGAAGTATTCAATATGTAATTTGTACATCATGACACTGTAAAATACCTCTATAAAAACACAACTATTAAAAGACGAAACTTTCATAGGATAATGTGAATACATTAAACTAAACAAATATACAGATAGTTTCTGAGAAATTGTAAAAGGTGCAAATTGATAACAATAGTAATAAGATATTTATAATTGCATAAAAAATGCTTTTTTCTGCATCCAATTCTCTTTTAATGATTAGATAAGATTAAAATATTATCAAATTTTTAAGAAAGCTATTAATTAATCTACAGTTACGAACTTTGTGTTCGTAGTTATTTAAAAACATTTTTTACATATTTTATAATTTTTTAATATTATTTGATTATAATAGTTATTTTATTATTAACATTTTGTTACAAATTTACAGAATGTTTAACGCGTTTTTTCTCCAGTTTGGGATAAAGCTATGACAACTACCACCGATAAGGCGGTTTTCAAAGAGACATGTATCTATTCATTGAACCCAAATGTAACCCCCGAGGAAGCTTTTGCTCCAAGTTAAGTTTCTGAAAACCCGCCTCTAACAAAGAATAGTGCCGAAAGTGGAAAAGAAATTTCTATCACAGGGACATTGTCTGAGAAACAGGTCGTCATAGTCCTCCTCCGTTAATTCTTCATTTTCTGAAGTTAATGGCAGAAATGGTGCCTTTCAACATTTCAAGAATTACTATTACCACCGTAGAAAAATCGGGAAACAACTCGGGTTATAAAACCTGCAATGAAGTATCGTACTTTAATTTTGAAAAAAGACCTCGTTAAAAAAGCTTCTCAAAGTAATATTGAAGACACTCAAACATCACAACAGCGATTAAAAAAACAAAAATTCTAGTGTACGATGAATAGCGGAAAAGATTCCTAGCAAAGAAAAGTGATAAAGACAGTTGATTTTGCGGTATTTGCATCAAGGAAAAAGTTGTGGCTATTAGATTATGTGCTGTGAGTCGTAATTATGTGAACGGCGAATGCGTCGGGCTTACCAAGAAATATATGGAAGTTTTTACTTTGTACACACGTGAAGTAAAAAAAAAAACAAGTACCCTAAAAAGCTTAAAATTGCTTATAAATTTGTTTAAAATTTTGCTTAAAATTGCTTAAAATTGTTTCTTAAATTTTCTTTTTGCTTATTTTTTCATTGTTTTTTGTAAAGTTTCAAAAATTAAATTTGGTTTTGTAATAATTGACGTTTCTCATGAGTTAAATATGAACCTTTTCATCATATTTCTCCTATGGACATATTACCTTCATCAACTAAGCTTTTTTTTTAAATTGCTGTAGGTTTAAATCTTGATTAATTTTAATTTTACATTTTTTCCCAGTACTAAAAAGAGACATCTATTTTAGACAATTTTCAATTTTTTTGAAAAATCAGTTACTACTATCGCTAAAAAAATTCTATCCTTAAGGTAGCCCTGTTACTTGCACTTACATTACTTTACGCTTAAAAAATAATATATTTCGTTAAATTCATAAATCAAAAGTTATATTATATGGATACGCGATAATAATTTATAGGCGCCATATATACATATATAATGCTTGAATGCTTACGCTAGTAACTGAATCAATATCTTTAATTAAAGTAAATGTAGCTGGATATATTTTTAATGTTTTATTTAATGTTAATGTCTTTTCGAAAATCCTACCAAAATTAAATTAAACATATTCAATAAAAGATCATTGGGTGAACGGACATTTTCATTTATTTTATTTATAAAAAAATTGTAAAAGTACAGCAAAATATAATATGGTAGTAACAGGAATGTGAAAGAAAAATCATTAAAAAATAGTAAAATCTAAAATCAGAAAAATAGAAAATTATATATCAGAAATGTATTACTAAATCATAAAATATTACTGCAATATCTCCTTTATAATATAAATTAAAGCTGTCAGAATTGTATACTGTGACAGTAATATAATCGAAAACACAGCAAATGATGTTAAATTGTATAAATCACTGTTGAAAGCAATGTATTTTTCGTCTTAAAATGCGTAACATAATACATATATTTTTTTCTAAGAAATAAATTGAAAGCAGAAAGATGTACGCGAAGAAAATTCATTGACATTTACAATAATCTTTTTAGTGAAAAATATAAATGTTTGCGTTTATTACACTTGAAAGAGGGAATTTCCAATGTAAGCATTTAAATCTTATTCAATATATTAATAAATATATATACTAGGGGGCTCTGCCCCCTAGTATATAACCCCCTAGGTTTTAAAACCCTACGTTTTATATCCCCTAGGTTTTAAAAATATTAGAGAAGATTGAATTATATTGAAAAAAGCTGTGCAGATCTCCCTGTAAACGGATTTTCATTCAATTCCCTTTGAAATTTAAGGGCGAATCAGTTGCTGTTAAGACATCCAATGGTTTTTTTTTCGTTTTTGATTAAAGAGGATCAGTTAAACATTTGAAAAGAAGCTAAAATAAAATAAATTAAGTATACATAATCTTTGTCTCCCGTATTTTAAAACAATCTCTATAACAATAGCCTAAGTCGTGTGACTATCATCAACAGTTCCAGGCGGACCACTTCGCTTTTTATACTGTAGGTGCCATTTTGGTACTTGAATGTTAGCCAGGCAGAGATGATAAGTCGTCAAATATTATTCTATCGCCATCATTTCATCTATACTATAATAGTTCAAGTCATCAACTGCCATAAACAAATACGGTCTGATCTCTTGGCCGTTCATATGGAAGTTTGGCACATATGTCATATACGTCCAACATTGGCGCGATTTTTTAACGACGCCAATTTGGAGAACGCATCAACAGCATAAACAACAACATCCGGCTTACCATATCAAGCAAAATAACGATACTTTGGCACCAGTTAAGTACCCGTTCCGTGTATGACATTGGCGTCAGAAAAAAATCGCACCAATATGGGACCGTAAATTTCCCATTTGGATTAAAAAATCAAAAAAAAAAAAAATCGAATAAAACTACATAAAATTTGCCATGGTTGCAAAGAATTCTTGGTACTGTTACGCTAGCCGGATGCAAATCTCACCAAAAGCTTTTTTTCCACTCGCCAGTTAGCATTTTTTTTTTTTTTTTTTGGGGGGGGGGGGGTTAATATTTGGCCCGCATTCATACGCACAGCAGGTTTGGCGTATTTTTTTTTCTTTTTAACGAAAATTTGGCGAAAATCTTGTTTTCAAATACATTTTTGGTATTACTTACTTATCCCGTCGATTAAAATCTATTGCCAAACTCTAGGATTAAAAGCCAATAATAATTTATCGTAAATGTCACATTCACTTGACTTTAAGCATTTTTTTTGTTATTAATTTATTTGTTCTTTCGTTATTTAAAATAAAAATTATGTCAATTTGTATCATTTGGCGAGTGTTTTGGCGATTTATATAATTTGGCGAAATTGGTAGACGGAATAACTAAGTAGTACCGTATTTTTTAATTATTTTCTGTTATTTTCTAAAGGAAATATAAAAAATATAATTAATAATTATAGAACAAAATAATTTATGTAATTTATAAAAAGAAATCGAAAGTAAAAAAAAAAAAAAACTATTATCAAATAAACAACAATAGCCGGGTTACCATGTCAACGTTTTCAGAAATATGAAAAAAATATATCTGTTTGATTAAAATTTGAGTTGCCATCATTAGAAAAATGTATATAAAATTAGAAAAAAATATAATATTTCGAAAATTAATTCGAGTTTAAAAATTCTAATATCAGTTTTGAGACCTGCGGATAAATGCTGATTTTGGGTTTTAATTTCATCGCAAGGTATTCCATATTTTAGGAGAAATCGCTTGAAACATAATCAGTTGTTTAATCAGTGGATTCATATATCCGTTTCATAAATTCGTTTCATTAGGATTTTATATATATAGGGTAGATATACCGGGTGTCCCAAAAAGGACTGACTGATTTTAAAATTCAATAACTTCCAAACGGTGACAGATATTAAAAAAATTCTTGCAGGAGGGTTATGCATAAAGTCAAAAGTTTTTTTACAGTGATTTTCGATTTTAGTTCGAATTACAAACAATAGATGGCGCTGCGATCAATAAAGGCTAAATTCAAGCTCGATTTTGGATACTTCGTGGCCCGGATAATACATTTCCATCTCCTTTTTCTGCATGGGACAACAGAAAGGACCAAAAAGTTGAGCCTGTATTTAGCGACTATTGCTTATAGCGCCATCTATTGTTTGTAATTCGAACTCAAATCGAAAATCACTGTAATAAAACTTTTGACTTTATGCATAACCCTCCTGCAAGATTTTTTTTAATATCTGTCACCGTTTGGAAGTTATTGAATTTTAAAATCAGTCAGTCCTTTTTGGGACACCCGGTATATATATAACATATTTATATATTTAAAAATTCCTCGAAAGATCCTCGAAACACAGATTTTTTATTACTTACCCATCATACGCCGTATAAGGTAAGTCTTGTAATCGTTTAAAAATCGAAATTTTTTTTGACGGATTTACACGTTTTTGACACTGGAGATTACGAAAAACATATGTTTTGAAAAAAAAAAAATGTCGTCTGTCTGTGTGTGTGGGTGGATGTGTAAACTCTATATTTCCCGAACAAATTGAGATAGAGGCTTGAAATTTGGTGTGTACTTAGTTTGTAATAATGGAAAGAAGCCTATTGCATATCAGTAACCTCGATTATCCGGAACTATTTCTTTCGCACTCTCGAAATATTCGAAGTGATAAAAGGTATATAAAAATTTTTGCAATTGGCGCGGTTTTTTAACGACGCAAATTTGGGGAACGCATCAACAGCATAAACAACAACATCCGGGTTACCATATCAAGCAAAATAACAATACTTTGGCGCCAGTTAAGTGCCCGTTCCGTATATGACTTTGGCGTCAAAAAAAAATCGCACCAATATGGGACCATAAGTTTTCCATTTTGATTAAAAAATCAAAAAAAAAATTTCGAATAAAACTACATAAAATTTGCCATGGTTGCAAAGAATTCTTGGTACTGTTACGCTAGCCGGATGCAAATCTCACCAAAAGCTTTTCTTTCCACTCGCCAGTTAGCATTTTTTTTTGTGGGGGGGGGGGGGAGTGGTAATATTTGGCCAGATGTCATATACGCACAGCAGGTTTGGCGTATTTTTTTTTCTTTTTAACGAAAATTTGGCGAAAACCTCGTTTTCAAATACATTTTTGGTATTACTCACGTATCCCGTCGATCAAAATCTATTGCCAAACTTTAGGGTTAAAAGCCAATAATAATTTATCGTAAATGTCACATTCACTTGACTTTAAGCATTTTTTTGTTGCTAATTTATTTGTTCTTTCGTTATTTAAAATAAAAATTATGTCAATTTGTATCATTTGGCGATTTATATAATTTGGCGAAATAGGTAGACGGAATAACTAAGTAGTACCGAATTTTTTAGTTATTTTCTGTTATTTTCTAAAGGAAATATAAAAATATATAATTAATAATTATAGAACAAATTAATTGATATAATTTATAAAAAGAAATCGAAAGTAAAAAAAAAAAAAAAAAAAAAAAAAAAAAAAACATTTATTATCAAATAAACAACAATAGCCGGTTTACCATGTTAACGTTTTCTGAAATATGAAAAAAAAAATATCTGTTTGATTAAAATTTGAGTTGCCATCATTAGAAAAATGTATATAAAACTAGAAAAAATATATTTCGAAAACTAATTCCAGTTTAAAAATTCTAGTAACAGTTTTGAGATCAGCGAATAAATGCTTATTTTGGGTTTTAATTTCATCGCAAGGTATTCCATATTTTAGGAGAAATCGCTTGAAACATAATCAGTTGTTTAATCAGTCGATTCATGTATCCGTTTCATAAATTCGTTTCATTAGGATTTTATATATATAGGGTAGATATATATATATAACTTATTTATATATTTAAAAATTCCTCGAAAGATCCTCGAAACACAGATTTTTTATTACTTACCCATCATACGCCGTATAGGGTAAGTCTTGTAATCGTTTAAAAATCGAAATTGTTTTTGACGGATTTACAAGTTTTTGACACTGGAGATTCCGAAAAACATATGTTTTGAAAAAAAAAAAAAAAAATGTCGTCTGTCTGTGTGGGTGGATGTGTAAACTCTCTATTTCCCGAACAAATTGAGCTAGAGGCTTGAAATTTAATTTTACTTAGTTTGTAATAATGGAAAGAAGCCTATTGTATATCAGTAACCTCGATTATCCGGAACTATTTCTTTCGCACTCTCGAAATATTAGAAGTGATAAAAGGTACATAAAAATTTTTGCAATTGTTAACTATAAGGAGTGAATATGAAAGACTGTAAAAAAAATAAATTTTGCAAAAAGAATGAAGTCAATCGGAAAATTAGTTGCCGATATATTTGCAATCCTATTTTCGACACTTCGATTTTTCATGACCCTGCATTTCATTTAAATTTCAGTTCAAATATATATTTTAATTGGAAATGAGATGCTTAATCCTACGCAGTAAACTGTTAATTAATATTATTCTTTTTTTGATGTTCCTTTTATGCAATTCGGTACTACTTGATTATCCCGTCTACGAAAAAAACTATCGCCAGACTATATGATTAAATACCAATAATGCCTTATCGTAAATGTCACATTCACTAGACATTAAACACATTACACGTGTTTATTACGTTATCAGGTGATTTTAATTCAACGTTTTATTTGTTTTTTATTAATAATTTACTAATTAATTTGTTTTTTCATTATTTAAAATAAAAAATATGCGAACTTGTATAATTTTACGAGGAGTTTGGAGATTTTTATAATTTATCGAAATGGGTCGACGGTAGAATCAAGTAGTATCCGCAATTAAGTAATAGAGCATTAAAAATATTTAAATATACGTTTAAATTTTATTTTTTGTAATTGCAATGCATTTTATAAATAGTTTACGCATGTTTTATTTTCATATTTTATATTATGCATAAGTATTATGGTGACCCCCAACGATTAGTTTATTTTCAAAGAGCTTTCTAAAATGCATTTTGAGTTACATGAATACGTTTTCAAAAACATTTTAAATTCCACTGATATAATAATAATAATAATCGGAGCACAGTTTCCACTTCATTTAAAAATTAGACTTCTATGAACACGTTATCTAAACTTAGTCGAGTTGGCACCAAAATTGCACTGGAAATCGATAATTCTAAAATCTAGCCAGGGATTGAAAATTGCAACCCTGAAAATCAAATTCCTTGAAATTCAAATATATTCGTCAATCCTAACGCCCAGATGCGTCGGCCGAAGAATTTTCATTTTTCCTGTTAATCAGATTAATATTGCGATTGTTTGAATTATTAATTAAAACATTACACTACTGTTATAAATTATGCATTTTAACCTCATGGTTGCCTGCATCGGTATGACGTTAATGTTCGTGACTCACATATTTACATTTTTGATTTATGACATAAAACTGTCATTTATGATATTGAGTCTTAGAAGTTTTAATTCTTACATACGTAACCGAACAATTTTTTTGGAAAGTGCAAACTAATAGGAAGCCAAATTAGACCTTGCATTCTTTGTAACTTCCTAATGCCAATGGATAATAATCAAACAACTCGAGAACAACATGTCACGCAGATATTCATTATATGTATGTAAGATTTGAAATTAGGTAGCATCATTTATTTCACTTATATCGTACATGATCAAATCAATTAACTTTCTAGTATTTCTTATTGTTTTAACACGAAACTGTAAAGATATGAAGTGCTCACAAAAACAGTTCAAATGCAGTAAATTATTAAAAATCGGATAATTACGGAAATCTTTAGCCCTATCAAAAAATCTTTTGGGTGACCGTGTAAACGAACCATAAATTCTGTATTGTATGATTTGTGTGCATGATATAACTGTGTTTATTACACAGTCCGCGAGAATAATGACATAAATCTTCAGATATTTCAGAAAATCAGAAAAGAATCAGTCTCTTATTTTTCCGTCATTGACGAAATATTAGGACGGAATCTGTCAATAAAGCCATTGGCTCTGTTCGGCCTAATTAGCATGTTCCACAGATACTGTTTAAAATAATGTTATAAGTGTAATCACGGTAGTCTTCAAAAAGCTAGTTATACGGTATTGTAAAATTAAATGGATTTAAGGATTTAAATTCAGTTTTGTATGATTTCAGAATTCTGTTATTATTTGAATATTTTAATAAGTTAACGTTTTACAAATCACCTTCCAACATGTATGTATATATTAATATCTATATGTTTATGTGTTCATATGTATGTACGTATGTAAAGGAAAGTTCCGTAATCGGGTTACCATACGAACGGCGTATTTTAGTGAGGGTGGAGCAAATTCCATTTCATTTTATTAACCTGTTTCTTCTCTATTTTATGTTTACGGTAAACGTTTGCTCTTGAAGCTAACCATGTACCTCTATGCTTATATATTTCCTGTTTGTATAATTAATTAGATAAACCATGTTCATATAACTTACACTTTAATATAAACATTTACCTCCCTACTTATATAAATCATAGTCAACTGGAGAAACAAGTGGTGGTATTGCATCAATTTATCTACTTTTCAGCCTATCTTGATCACATGGCATTTCGACAATTGGTAGAAACCAACCTATCTTGATCACGTGACAGACACGGGGTGTGGAGGTTTCGTAGCCTGTGTCTTTCTAGCCTGCGATGTAACATTTCACATACACATTAAACATTTTTTTTCCAAAACCGCTCGTGTTTTAATTATGTATTTAATCCCGATTACGGATTTTAAGTCTGTGCCTATACTTATGTTAGAATTGTTAGATTGGGGACTTTTTTGTCCCCAGATTGTTGATTGTCACCGCTTTTTTTAAATAGAAATATTAAGCCTATTTAAAAATAGGTTAAAGATTCTGAAAAATGAGGCAAATTATACCATTTAAAAAAAGTGGTAACAGTCAAATAATCTGAATTTAAAAAGTCCCCAATCTAGCAATGCTGACTTAAGGTTAGTTGGGGCAACTGGGATATGATTTTACAATGTGACTCTGGAGCTTCTGACAATTCAGCTTCAAAAAACTAATGTTCATTTGAATTAAAGTCTGAATTTCTGTAAATGTGTTCAGTTAGGAGCCCTCTATCAGACAGAAATGCTCAAAATTACATTTTAATATTTAAAAATATAAAAATATGCATATTTCATCTTTCTTTCCTCATGGGTCCAGTTGCCCCCCAAATGGGGTAACTGGACAAGGGGGGCGGGGTTCTATGTTCCACACGCGTTCATATTTTTTCATATCGGATATCAGGCCCTGTTTGAAAAAGTGTAAACAACTTAAAAAAATTAAACCATGCAGATCATGTAAATTATATGTCAATAAACAGCGTTGTAAAGGAAACCTTTGCTGAAAATGTGTCTAAAATAAACGGTCAAGTGCGAGCATTACTCGCGTACAGAGGGTTCCGTAGAATAAACATATGAATTTGTAATTGTATTATAAAAAAATGCTAAAAGAAGACTAAGACTTTAAAAAAAAAACTATATAACGTAGGGTTGGGTATAACTGTATATATCAGAAAAGTGTAATCGGGTATACCATGAAAGTTCAAAGAGATATATGGAACAATATCAAATATAGCTATTCGTATAACTCTTTTTTTAATATTATCCTAATCTGTTTAAGATGAACTTAATTCGGTACTGACAATAAAGGCAGTGCATAGTTAAACTTCATTTGGCATTTCATAAAACTAAATTCAGCGTAGTAATAACCTTTATTTCTACAGTGTATCTAAAACAAAACCTTTTTTCAAAGTTTAAATTTGGCATTGTGCTAAGCGCGCTTCGAATTGAGGTCTCAAAGTTTCAAAGCCGCCTTGGTCAGTGCCGCGTTTTTCCAGATAGGTGTTTAATTAACTTTTAAAGTCACTCGAGGCATATTGAGAGATACAATCAATACAAACTATCACAAATCTCACAGTATTTATGCGATTCATTCTAATTAAATATTTCGAGGGCGATGCCCTTAAAAAACGGTCACCTAATTTTAATTCCAAAACAGACAAATGGCACCAAGAATATTTAATTAAAATTTTCCTTTTATTATGTACGTAAAAATAAGCAAGTTTGCATTTTCTAATAAATTCGTTTATAAATTCTGGTGTCAGTTCATTATTTCATAAGTTTATAAATAGAATTACTCCGTGCCGGAAAGGATTAAGTGGTCGCAGGACTCTTAAAGCTTCAAAATTTAAGAAATTTTATTTTTTTTTAGATGTTAAACTCCTATATTTTCTGAATATTTTGATATAATTGTTTCCTTGAAATTCCCATTAGAACAGAAGTTTTGGCTTTTAGAATTATACCCGCTCAATAGCTAAATCGGCGTTTCCGAAACTTTAAAGTCATTATTTTTTAAATGGCGTTTTTGGGTATAACGCGCAGGATACCTCAAAAACTTCTGAATATTTTTTCATGAAATTTTCAAAACATATATTCCATGTTATTCTGTATAAACTGAACCTCAAATTTCCTTTTTATTGTTCAAAAAAATATTTTTTACGTGATTTTACTGTTGAAATTTTCAAAATTGTGTACTAGCTAAATGCAGCATTGCATTAAAAATATAAAAATGCTTTAAATACAAATTTATTTAAGTTCAGGGAAGTTATTATAATCTGAAGTATAAGTAAGCACCAAAATTTTCATTCTAGTTGCAATATTTATTTTGTAATCCTGCGCGTAAATTGTTCTGCCAATTTTTTGTTCGACAAATGTGTAACAGTTTCGAGCCCCCTATAAATACTAATTCTGTATGTTGAAATTTTTTAAATACATGAAACGAAAGAATATACTTATATCTTTCATTCCAATTAAAATTGTGTTTTAAAATCATATACATTTTAAGACATTAAATGTTTAAAATGGTCTTTATTAATAAACAATTTTTCTGAATGCCCGTAAATCAAAATTTGTGTATAACAGAAAAATGCTAATTACTCAAAAACTATGTGGCCTAGGGTAATCGCTATAATTTCCCGGCAAGGTTTATATTAACGTCTACTACCTCTAATTTTTTTCATAATTTTAGTTTCTGTAGATGTGGATTTAGATGTGGGGGGGGGACATATTTTTGCGCTACATTTTCAACAATATCTTTGAAAATATAATACCTTAAATTAAAAGGAATGTATTTTTGAGTTCAGAATACCCCACAGGATACCCCACATGATATACAAAGAAAATATTTTTTTTTCAAGTAGCATAATTAGCCCTCTACTTTTTTACTAAATATATTTATGAATGATTATTAATCTGAAAATATGTGGGTCAATGGTCTTTATTACTTCCCCGAATATGAACTTTCCACGTTCCATAGTTTACGATTAAAATGGCTGTGACAGACAGACAGACGGACGGACAGACACAGGAGTGTTCTTATAATGGTTCCGTTTTTACTTTTTAAGTACGGTACCCTAAAAAGCACAAAAAGTGAAAATATTAGATGTATTTATGCCAAAAACATAAAACTTAAGGAAGTACTTATGTACTTTGGTATAGATAATAAGTCACATGGGTATTTTAAGAGGAAAAAATAGCAAGGTAAATCTATGAACAAACGGCTACGTAAGTACTTAAGTACTTTATCCAGGGGTCGCATTATATAGGGAAAATTTTATTGTTCCTACCAGAACACTTCCAGAAAGGTGCGATGAAGATATTATTTTCAAAATAGTGGTAGGAACAATAAAAGTTTCCCTACAGAATGCGACCCCTGTGTGTAGTACAATTTCAAGGTCTGGCCATCTCGCTTTCAGGGGCAAGGTACTTGCATTCGTAATATGTTGAAATAATTTAATGACACCAATATTTACAAGAGAATCTGTCTGAAAACAAGTAAAAGTATATTTTCGCGTACTTAATAAAGGTGAAATTTTCATTATAAAATTTAGGTGCCAATGTGGCAATTAGGAATTAAAATTAAGTGATGCCATAACGGCATCACCGCCTCTCAAGGGGCCAAGAAATTTGGTTTGATACCACTCAATATGCTTTTTTCAAATTTCATTACATAATTGTAATAAGGTATTCTATCATTTTCTTTATTGTGAGCAAAATACAATGGAGAAATTTATTTCCCGTAGTAAGAGAAACAGAAAAAATATTTATAACTATTAAGGTAACTGGATCCAGCATGGTCCAGTTACCCAGGATACATGTCCCAGTTACCCCATTCTTGAAAAATTTATGGGAAAACGGGGACACCGGGCTTACGTTTGAACTATGAAGTAAATACAGTGGTGGTCAGAATTATAAGAACAATTGAAAACTGCACAGAAAAAAAAAATTATTTCTGAACTAAATAAAGTGAAATTTATACATAAAATGCTTTTTTATGCTAGAAATCATTGTAGAATGCAAAACATTGGAAAATGAAAAATATGAATGTTTTGATATAATTAACAAAATATGTCATTGTAAAAATTGGACAAAATTATAAGGACAATGAATGTTTTTGCCTGAAACCCACTAATAATTAATAATCTTCCCCTTCCTTTCAACCACTTTTATCAGTCTTGACGTCATGGAGTTAGTCATTTCATTAAGAACGTTCTTAGAACTTTTTGACCAGGCTTTTTCGATGGAGGACATGAACTCTTACTTGTTTTGCTATTGTATACCGTTTTTGTATACTTCGTGTGCAAGAATACCCCACATATTTTCCATTTGATTCAGAACAGGGCTTCTGGCCGGCCGATCAAGTAGTTTCACGAAATTAGCTTCAAACAACGATTTTGAAGTTTAGGAAACATGTACTGAGGCATTGTCCTGCTGGGAAAAATAGTCTCCACCCGTTATTAACGGTTCTTCCGGTAAAAGATTATCGACCAATGCATCAGCATAACTCTAGAATTCATTATACCCTGCACAAAAACTATTGGAGTTGTTCCACCAGTTGCGAAACCGCTCCAGACCATTACTGAGAGCCACCTCCAAATGCACGTTTTGAGAAAATTTCTTTTTCTCTACGAAGCTTACATCAGAAATAGCGAAAACCGTCTGTTCCATCCAAATTAAACATTTCCTCATCAGAAAAGACAACATCATCCCACTTTTTTCCCATAGTAATGCATTTTTTTGGCAAACTCCATCCTCAGTCTTTTATGAACTTTTGAAAGAGGCGGTCGTGACATATGTTTACCATAGCGAACCTTTTTTTTCTTTTTGTAACACATGTCAAACAGTTCGAACACTGCATTCTAAGTTCAATTCACGTTTTATTTCTGTTGACATTTGTTTTTTGGATCAAGCTCGCCTTATTATCATTCTTTTCTCCCGTATAGAAACAGAAGATGGCCTAATTGTATGTCTTTGCCGTCCATATTTACCGAGATTTTTAAAGTAATTGTCAATAACCGTTCTTGATCTATTAAGTTTTGTCGCATTTTGATGTATAGAAAGTCCTGAACTTTTAAATGCATCCAATTTCCTTTTCTCAAACTCCGGAAGCTTTTTACCAAGCAGCATGACTGAAAAACAGAATATGACGATCCCAAACGCTTACTACGCATTTATATCGTCCGGGAATTCCGTGTGCAGAGCAAAAAACATGCAAATTTTACTTTTTAGAACACACAAATACAGTTGTTCTTATAATTTTGTCCATACCAGATTGCTGTCAGTGGCGTGGCGTGAAAATTTTCGGTGGTCATCGCAATTATTTAAGTTTGTGGTGAAAAATTATTAACTCTAAAATTCAATGGTTGAATGTTCAAAAAATAAACTTTAAATCTTACCTTCATTTATACATGAACTCCAAATGTTCTGCTAAAACTGGATCGTAGAGTTTTAAAAGCTTATTAAGAGTTTTAAAATATTGCTTGGTCATCGCCGCATCCAGCGATGACCGGACGCCACGCCACTGATTGCTGTATAAATGCATAATATATTTTATGAATATGAATTTTCCACATATTTCCATAAAAACTTATAAAAGTGTTGTTCATTTTTCATTGTTTTCCAGTCATTAAAGTTGCATAAGTTTCAGGCCAAATGTAGCCAAGATTTGGCGATTTTTGCCTTGGCCATATAATTTTGACCACCACTGTATGTATAGATACCTAATAATATTAATATAGTTATATGTCTAATCTTTAAAAAAATGATTGTTTAATAAAAGTACTTACAGTATTTTAATATTCAGCCGAGGAAGTTCAACCATATAGACGTTGTTTTTAAAAAAAGAAACGTAAATTTTTGACAACTTATCACAGCAAAGTGAGAGTTATGCTTGAGTTGATACACGTTGTTTTAGGAAGTAGAGATTGAGGAGCATTGTTCACAAAAGCTAAAACTTAAAAAAAACCAACAGTTTTTTATAAAATAGCCTATGGCCCAGTTACCTCATGGTTCCAGTTACCCCATCTAACCTTATGTAAGGATTCATTTAATATAAGTATATATTCAAGTATGAATGGTAATATTCATTATATATTTTACTGTATCCTAAGGACTATAGATAATTATTTTGCGCACGAAATAAAAAGTGTTTGTTGATAATTGTAAAAGCACAGCTTCAGTTTTCTATCAAGAATTACATTGTGGTTACCACCATAGCTCTTAAAATATTACTCTTAATGGCATCGAAATTGGACTAGAAGTCGACACCATCAAAATCTCGCCATGGATTGGAAATTAAAAAAAATCATCAATACAAACTGCGCGAAAAACGTCGGACCAAGAAGCTCATGGAAGTTTATATATCATAGTTTTTTCTCTAAATTTTCGCTGTTTATTCAAATAAATAATTTAATTGCTCACGTCAATGTTACATTGAAACAGAAATTATGTTTCATCAGAATTTGACTTTGCTAAATAAAACTTTTTACTGGAGCCGCCTAGAAATGTACATCTAATTTATACCAAAACCAACTTAATTAGTGGCTTAACTTTTTACACCCCAGATAAATATTGTAAAAATAAGTTTTGTAATCATGATAAAAAGTCGGTTATAGACATTTTCGGATATTTTTACATTTTGAGGTTAACTGATCCTTTTTTTCTCTATTTTTCAAATAATTGCTGTGTGTATGTGTATATGTATGCGTGCGTTTTATTACTTCTTCGCTGTTTAGACTCAGAAATAAATTTTGGCGCTCTTAAGATACGTACTGAAATAAAGAATTTAAATTTTTTATAGTTATTTACATGTAATTTTCATAGTTTTCATTTTTTTCATAATGAAAATAATAATCGAAAGAAAAATAGCAAGATTTTTTTTTTAACATATCTTAATCTCGCTGTTGTTCCTGACGAAACAAAATGTTTGAAAAAATTACTTATATTAACACGCAATGTATCCTATTCTTCCTTCGGATTAAGGGATATAAAAAACCAGCTGTTTGGGAAAACGTCCGAAAATAGCTCCATTTAAAGCATTACATTCTTAACCACTTGACCGGCCATAGGTATGGGGAAACAGTGCTTTTACCTCCGACTTATCTTGGGCAAACGGTGAAGTGGTGCACTTATTTTTTATTCTGTTACTTAAAGTACAGAAATGAATGCAATAGATCTGAATAATGTAAGGGATATTCGATTAATTTCTGATTAATTTTATATTAACTTTCGAACTTATTAGATACATAAATTAAAAATAAATTAGGTCTCTTCCAATTTCTATAAAACGAATAACATTTCAACGGTTTAAATTGAATTTTGTTTATAAAATAGGTACATGTAACTTATTTTACTTAAATATGGTCTTATTGCATGATTTCAGTGTTCGTTTTAGCATTTAAAAACAAATTCATTTACATTTTATTAATCATGCTTATATACCGGGTGATTATAATTAAAGATACGATTTCAAAAATCGATCATTTTAAGACTACTAATCACAATGACTTGATATTTGAGCAGAACAATCGTGAGGCAATGCAATTTTGTTTGGTGAAGGAAAAAAATCACTTTCAAAATTTTACGATAGATGGCGCTGTCATGGTTCACATTGTCTGGTAATGCAATTTCTGGATATGCAAATTATTAATACGTGACATGCGCACCGCAGACATAGCTGACATAAAAATGCAGAGCACTAGCTCTTTTCCTGAATACTTCATCATGACCTTGACTATGAAGGATCGCGCTCTGCTTTTGAAGCTTTTTTATAAGAACGGTTACTGTGAAGTTACAGCTATTAGGAAGTTTTGGACATTAATATCCATAAAC
Source organism: Maratus speciosus (assembly GCA_963932465.1). Classification (NCBI taxonomy): domain Eukaryota; kingdom Metazoa; phylum Arthropoda; class Arachnida; order Araneae; family Salticidae; genus Maratus; species Maratus speciosus. The sequence continues at coordinate 348,973,624 of OZ010788.1, read as the reverse complement.
ATGGGTCCAATAACCACAAATGGTCAACAATGGAAGAGACTGGTTCATTTGACGTTAAACGGGGTAGAGGAAGGAAACCAGTTTCGGCTGCGGCAGTGCAAGATGAGGCTACACCATTACAAGAACGGACTACCAGAGAGGCTTGAATCAGCAGTGCACGGGGAATTGACCGAATACTAGATATGCCGAAAAGCACAGTGCGTAAAGTTCTAGAGAACATCTTCGCTGTTATCCGTACAAGATAACTTATGTGCTACCCACTGAGCTGGAAGTACGTAATCGTTTGCTCTACAGTTTCTTGCCCGGATGGAAGTGGACAACGGATAGCCATGAAACATTCTGTGGTCTGACGAAGCCCATTTTCATTTAAAAGGTTCTGTAAATACGCAAAATTGCAGGATATGGATGACCGAGAATCCGTCCCAGTAACAGCCATTACCTCTTCATTCTGAAAAAGTCACTGTGTGGTGCGGAATAACGGCAGCGTTTATCGTCGGTCCGTTTTCTTCGAGGAGATCACACCTGCGGTTCCCGTTACCTGCATCGTTACTGGCAAGCGGTATGAAGCACTTTTGCGTAACCATGTTCTTCCTTCACTTCAGCAGCATCAGCGTGTGGATCGCACAATATTCATGCAAGATGGCGGTCCTCCGCATATTGCTACTCCTGTGAAGCAGCTACTGCGTTCTAATTTCGGAGCTCATAGGATCATAACCCGCCATTTTCCAACAACGTGACCGCCACGTTCCCTCGTCTTAAACCCGTGTGATTTCTGGCTTTCGGAGTACCTGAAGAATGTTGTTTACAGCGGTCTGATTCAGATCTAGCCGACTTGAAGGCAAGCATCACACACCACACCCATTGCATCAGTACAGATACCCTCCGATCTGTTGTGGAGCATGCCGTTTTGCGCTTCCAGTTGGTAGCGGAACAAGGCGGAGGGCATATCGAACAACTTATTCCTTAATCATCAGTAAGGTGTTTGTTTCATAAAGTTTTTACTTTTTTTTTTTTTTGTCATCATAGCTGTTGTCGCTGTAAACACGTACTCTTGCATTTTCGCTAGTAATTTTTAGTAAATCCCTGAACTCTGTTTTTTCCTTCTGGCTAATAACATTCTTGTGTTTAACGATTACATTTCTGGTCTTACATTACATTACGCTGACAACGCCATCTATCGGCAAATTTTGGAACTATTTTTTTCCTTCACCAAACAAAATTTCATTGCCTCACAATTGTTCTGCTAAAATATCAAGTCATTCTGACCAGTAGTTTTAAAATTATCGGTTCTTGAAATCGTAACTTTAATTATAATCATCCGGTATATGAAGAGCTGAGTGGAAGAACATGTTATGCTACATGTGCTTAAAAATTATTTTATCTTATGTACGAAGGCGTTATCAGGTATTCTATCACACTGAAAAGCTAAAATACCAAAATTCTATTTAGCCTTGAACATTTAAGACATTATTCATTAATATTTAATATTTTATTATTTAATATTGTAAATAACATTAATATGTTTTAATATTTAAAAATTAAATATGAATTTTTTGTGATAGAGTTCAGTACCACACCTGTTAATATTTTAATCACATGGTATCAAACAGAAAATAAATCATTAAAATTGATAACAAAAACTTTCACATCAAATTTCTTCAAATGTAATTTTTGTTATTTAACATGTTTATATTTATTATTTAACTAGATGGAACCCGTCAAAACTTGACGGCAAACAATTTGATAGCGCTAAAGAAAAAAAGTTTACTTACCGCAAAGGCTGGGCGATGTCTAGAATTAAATATCGTGATAAATCGGCATCTGTATATCATGATATTCCGATATATCGATTTAGGAAAGTGCCCCCTCACAGGCCTTTGCAACGATATGTCACATGAGGTGTGACGGCAAAATTTAGAAAAAGGCCCTCCTGCGGGGGGAAAGCTAGTGGGGAGTGGGACACTGAAGGTGCATAACATGAATAATTCCGCAACATTTTGAGGAAATTTGCATTTATTCTGCGATCCTTTGACAAAATCAGTGTTTTTCTGCGACCATTTGACAAAAATCGCACTTTTTCTGCAGTCCTTTGAATGAAATTCACGTTTACTCTGCGATCCTTTGATGAAATCACGTTTTTTTTTTTTCCAATCCTATGACGAAATTTGTGTTTTATTCCATAATCTTTCGACGAAATTTGCATATTTTCCACGATATTTGACAAAATTCATATTTTACACGATGAAATCAGAAAATAAAAATGACTGTCACTGTTGCACTCAGTTCCATGTACACCCAAGAGGTCGATTGCCCGTACTCGCTATACCCTTTTAATTTTTCAGCAGGCATGCTCGTGTAAAGTTGACGGTTTTTCAAAAAATTTCCTGCTACGAACGGTTTTAAAATTTATTTTTTACTATTGATGTTTGTGCATAGATTTAAATGACAACATTATCACAAATTATTTGAAAACAGGTTTAAAATTTTGGGTAAAAAAAACTTTTTCCCTGGAAAAATTGGAAAACAGGAATATGCTACCAAAAAATATAAAAAAAATATTATAAAAATTGTAGTGTGAGTGTCATAGTTTTTACGAAAGTTTTTCTTGCTTGATTACTTTTTGTAATTATGATGTATTCCACAAAGAATATAGGAAATATAAGAACGTTTAAAGTAATACCGAGTTGCATAAAGTTAACTTAACCATCGTCACAAATTGATATTACTAAAATTTTGGGTATTTTTTCGTTAGAACACCAGTCAAAAATGGCTTTCCCATTAGTGCACCACCGACCCCCCCCCCCCCCAAAAAAAAAAAAACAAACAAACAAACAATAAGCTGGATGTATGAAAATTCATGCATCAATCTATAAACTACACTAAATATGTAAATGTTACAGTTGCTAATGCATGTATGAGCACTGCACGCCCATGAAAACAACAAAAAAAAAACATTACTGTATGCAGAAGACTCTAAAATGTAGGAAATTATGTAAAATTATGTGCTGTGCTAACTTAAAAGTACCGAACTTAAGGGGGTTTCTCAAACATTTCCATCCCTACTTTTTATTTTCTAAAAGATTAGATTTTATAAAAAAAACACTAATATTCAAGCATGCCTACTGAAAAGAAAAACAACAAAAAAAAGGAAAAATGCTGAAAAAGGCGGTTTCCCCCATGAGATGCCAAGAAATCCAAAATTTGAATACCATTATATTTCAGAAAATTAATATTTGCCTTAATTTTACATTTAAATGTTTGAATATATAAAGAAAATGTTATTGAACTGAAATAGTGGTATTCAAAACACATAAATCCTTGGTATCTATGTACCATGAGGCATATTTCCTAAATCAGCAAAAAAATTGGAAAAAAAAATGAAAAAGAAAAAAAACACTAAAAAAAAAAACACATACACAATACATATATACTCAGATACTTGTGTCCATTTCGATGTTATTAAAAAAGATTTGTTGGGAACATTAAAATTTTTGTCACACATATTTACAAACAGACCATGCAAAAAAGCAAGACATGCATGAATGAAAATGGATTACTAAAATTACCTTATTGTAGACAACATTGAATCTCTTAAAACCCTTCGACCTATTTGAACCTTTGAATTGAGTATACACAAACATGCATCAGGCCAGTGCACTAATGCATGTACTAAAATAATTTTCTTATATACTACGCAATTTTATTTTTAACCCTTCTTTAAATGAAAGTAAGTGAAATGGATCAGGCAAACTGCACTACATGCATAGAACAAACAAAAATTTATTATTGCACAACATAGGCTCCCAAATTTGTTGCACATTTCTATAATTAAAGCATAGGCAGACACACATAAGGCTAAACGCACTGGACGCATGAATGCAAATACTAAGATTATCCCCTTATAAATAACATTAAAAACTTGGTACCTAGTCACCTTATTTGTACATTTAGAGCATTTTTCCATTTTATTGACATGAACCAATGAATCATATAGGTTTTTCATTATCCAGCATATTTATTATTGTACAATATAACCCCAAATTTGTTGAACATTTCTATAATTAAAGCATAGGCAGACATGCGCAAGGCTAAACGCACTGGACGCATGAATGCAAATACTAAGATTATCCCCTTATAAATATCATTAAAAACTTGGTACCTTGTCACCTTATTTGTACATTTAGAGCATTTTTCCATTTTATCGACATGAACCGATGAATCATATAGGTTTTTCATTATCCAGCATATTTATTATTGTACAATATAAGCCCAGACAAACTGCACTGATGCATACTAAAATTTATTATTGCATTACTCAGTAACCCTAAAATTTGTTTACTTATTTCTACAAACTGAAATTCCGACAGACATACATCAAGCAAAACATTCTACATGCATGAATGCCAGGTTCCCTTTAGTTGTTTATTATAGGACCTCTTTATATACTACATTCAGTGTTCTATTGCCTTTTGGTAGTATTTGAACCTTTAAGTTCTCAAATGAACGCACCCGAGACATAGCTACATATAACTGACCATGGCTAAAAACAGGCTGGGGTAAATAAATATCAACACAATCTAAAGTTTGTCCCTGTGCTTTGTTGATAGTCATACAAAAAGCCAGACGTATGGGAAATTGGCGTCTTTTAAAAGAGAAAGGGAGTGATGTGTCTGATGGTGATAGGTCGATTCTATTAATCAAAGCTCTTTTCCCTTTTCTTTCGCCAGTGATAATTTCTAAATCTAAACAATTGTCATACATATTCCTCACAATTAGTCTTGTCCCATTTAAAAGACCCTGGGTAGCATTTAGGTTTCTTAACAGCATTACAATTGCACCGACTTTTAATGTGAGATTATGTGGAGGCAAACCACTTAACTCTAAACTGTTTAGAAATTCTGCAGGAAATTGAAGAATTTGGCTTTCATCATCAGTTATGAGATTATTTACGCTAGCGTATGTTCTCTGTGTGCCAGGTATAAGATGTAGAACTTTAGAATTTATTTCATTACAATGCTCATTTTTAGGGGCAAGAATAGCAAATTTAGAAAAATTAACAACATGATCTGGTGAAGCAAAATGTTTGCCAAAAATTTCAGATACGATATCTTCTTTTGCAATAATTTCTAAAGGTAAATCAATAACAGAAGAACCATATGATGGTTCATCATTGACTGATGGATAACTTCCATCACCAATTTTAAGCAAAAACTTTGAAAACTCCAATTCGTCTGACCTAGCTCGCATGTTTTTAAATAACCGAAAAACCTTGAAATATGGCCAAAGAGGTGAAAATTTGATGCAATTTTGAGTTATTGTTTGTCGTGAGGCATGTGGAACTACTGGCAATACCTGTCTAAAATCCCCTCCAAGAACGATTATCTTCCCACCAAAAATAATATTATTGGTCATTATATCTTGCAGAAGTCTATTAACAGTCATTAATGCATAAACATTTGCCATAGGTGCTTCATCCCAAACTATCAGTCTTGCTGACTTAATATCAGAAGCAGCTTTGCTATTAATTTTTAAAGACGATACTGAAGTTTCATGCAGAATCAAAGGTAACTTAAACTTACTATGTACTGTGCGACCATTTGGTAAGAGCATAGCAGCAATTCCAGTCCATGCAACAGAGATCATTTCTATACCTAAATCGAAGCATTTTTGTATAAGACACTGGTATACAAATGTCTTCCCAGTACCACCTGGACCATCTATGAAATATGCATTGCTTTTATTTGTATTATTCGCTTGGATTACTTTACTGATTTCGTTAATGATTAAAAGTTGTTCATCATTAGCTTGCTGAATCATTAAATTATAGTCAAGATTTGGATTTTTAGAGAAATTGATGTTGTGATCAGTTATTAAGAAATCATTAATAACTGGCAAGTTGAAAGTTGAAAGAGAAAAACCATGTAATTTAAGTGTTTCATTAATATCCCTGAGACTAAAATGATAAGCTTTATTCGGCTCATGAATCTGCAAATAATCTTCACTAAGATAATCTTTAAAAGTTTCCCATAATTGAGTAGCGTTTGATGGTTGTTGAAAAATGGCAATGAAAGAAAATAACTGCCTTAATTGAAATGGCATTTGAAGAACTGATGCTTCATGCAAACAACGCAGCCACTCAGTATCATCCTGAAGTAATCCACTTTGCCTAGCTGCTTCTTTGAAAGAAGAAAAAACAACATCATGAACTGTTCTTATATCTTCATGACTTGTAGCCCCAACTACATGAAGCAACAGTAACCTAAGATGATAACGCTCGGATTCAGAGGGAGAAACATTATACATTCTGCCAATTACTCTACGAAAGTTAGAGCGTTTTTTCCAAATACACTTAGTTTTATCCCAAGTATAATGAAGAGGTGTTTCTGGATAAATAAAAGGGCTTTTTGTTTCTGGATCCTTATTTAAATTAAATCATGCAATAAGTTGTGTGCTTCTTAATTCTGATCTAAGTAAAGCTTCCGCGGCTTTATCATCCTGAAAATATATTTGTTGCTCTTCTGGCAAATGCACAGGCAAGCGAATGATTGTGTGAGATTGTTCATGCATTGGATAAGAAAAAATTCTGTATGCACCTTCACATGGACTGACATATCGAGTGTTTAGGAAAGCAGTAACTTCATCATGATGAAGCACACCACCTTCAGCAGTTACCTGCACATTGGCGCAGTCATGACCTTTGTAAACATATTTATGTATATATTTTATACTGTGAACACTCGCGCAAATTTCGACATTAATATGGACTTGAAAATAAAGTAAGAGAAAGGGATTGTAAGGAACTATGTAACGGTTGTCAACCTCAATATTTTTACCTTTAATATGTTTAGAAATAGTCCTGTTATTATTTCTCCTTTTATAAAGGGGATAACCATTAACATTTTCCTTAGTTTCCTGAACAAATTCTTTTGGAAATTCTTTCTTACATTTACCATCAGTCATGCAAATTGAGTTTGGATTAAGACTACCGCAAGGACCGTGTACCATGTGGCATTTAACTAAGTTATGTAAGACTGTATCATTAGGGTCGGGAATTTCTGCAGAAATAACTTTATCTATGTCTGCTATTTCTCTAAATTTACAATTATCTTGAAGAGATAATAATAAATGCACATGGGGCAAACCTCTCTTTTGAAATTCAACCGTATATAAGTATGTTTGTACTTCGCCAAATATTTTTCTTTCTTTTATCAAATGTAAAAGTTCTTTAATTTTTGAATGGAAAACACGAACTGTAACATCTGGTCTGTTATTAGCAGTTTCAAAAAGATGTATGCTGTTAGTTATTTCTGGCCATAAAGGGTTACATGTAAACGTTAAGAAAAGGTCTGGCTTGCCAAATTTTCTTACCATTGCCATGGCATCCTGATAGTTTTGAATCATGTTTCGAGGACTACCAGTAAAAGAAGAAGGTAAAATAACAATCCGCCCCGCCCGTAAGTTTTCTTTATCAGCACGTGCAAACAGAGCATCTGCAAGGCCAGCGTATGTGTCTACTCTCAATTTTGCCTGTTGACTACGGATAAATTTTAATCTGTCACCTTCGATGCGACAGTAATAATCAACTATCAATTGCTGAGTTAATTTCCCAGCATTAATTAACGGATTGAAATTTCCCTTAGGAGGACATCCTCGAACCATAAGTCTATAAGAAACATATTCTCTCATGGAAATATTTTCACGAACATTAGTTTTCCTCTCTCCCCCCGCTGACATTGAAATATGCCAACCTGGTTCACCGCAAGGCCAAATCAGTACATATGACATCGGATCACAATGCATACTATCAAAATCTAGAGTTTTCATTCCACCATCTTTAGAATAAACATTTATGTACCTATGAGATGGTGGAGCACCATCATTAGATTCAAAAACCGCTGCAACCTCTGAGCATGTTGGTTCGTTGTAACGGCGAGGATCTGATAGCGGTTCATGATAAAAGCGCATAACAAAATCAACTGGCACTCTGTTTTGTTTTAAAGCTAGCTCGTGTTCCTCAGATATTTTTTGATGCATCGTTTTATAGCACTTAACGTATGGATTACATTTAATTAAATTAAGATTTATTATATTAAGAATGTCCTCTCTAATAGAACTATTCTCAGCCTTTTCTAACCTAATTTCGTTTGCTTCAGAAAAGTCTAAAATGTACAATTGACCATAAGAAGCATGGGTCGAATTATCTGGATACAAAGGGGAAATTTTGTGGTGTACTGAACCTAGAATTTTGAAACAATAAGGACCGTAACCAGGAGGTAACTTTATATTGGCACCGAATGACACGAAGGATAAAGCATTATTATATTGCCTAATATTTTGCCTAAAGTTTTTCGACATGTCATTATTTCCAGTGAATAGATCTCTTATGTCATCAATAATTTGAAATTCGGGCAGTTTGAACTTTTTGTTAGAACAACACAAATTAAATAAGGCATTTGAATTCTTTTCTGATGAAAAATACAACGCATTACAATAAGCACATGTGTTGTCTAAATTACCTAAGTTGGACGGAGATAAATTTGAAATGTTGTCGGAAACGGCACACCTATACTGAATTTTATATGGCTTTAAAACTGACTCTACCTTTTTTCTATTAGCATAATACTTTTTATTTTGCTCCTTCCATTTCTGTTTTTTGGAAGGAGATGATTCAACCTTTTTTTGCTCTGCATAATACTTTTTATTTCTCTCTTGCAGTTTTCGTTTTTTGGAGGGAGATGAATTTTTTTCCTGCCGAATTTGTTCTTTGCCCTTTTTGAGCAATACCGTATAGTGACCATCATGTCCATTTCCATCATACAATAAATTAACTTCTATTTTGCCTCGAGCATTTACACCCAAATTTGTGACGTTATTGTTTTGTGCATTGATAATTGTGACAAAAATATTAAAAATTGCGGTTGCGGCATTTAATTCTAAGTGTCCACCATGCGTACTGTTTCTTGACATAATATTCATGTAATCGTTTACCTGAGTAATAGGAACACCGTAAGAAAGATCACCAACAATAAACGGATGATAAACATCCCAATTACCGACTACATGTTTTACAATGGCGTGGCGTACGCGCGGGTGATGATCTTCTGTATCATACAGGAACACAGACAGCGCCCTAAATAAGCAATTTCCGTCCGGCTCAATTTCGCGAAGATTGTAGGATGCTAGATCCATAAATAAACTAAATAAGCCTAGGACTCGCTATGAAAATTAAACAGCAGAGCAAAATAATAGAGATCGAAATGGACACAGCAAAATAAAATAAATAATAACAAATAAACTTACTATTTCAAAGCAGCACCTTACAGTAAATAATATTAGAGATAGCAACGTGCGTGCTACTATATTAACGACTACAGCATGGGAGAATAAATTATTCATTGCCTAAGATCCTAAGAATAAATCTGTATCTAGGCAGGAAGTCTTGTGCACACACTGAACTCCCATTGGACCACAGTGTCCGCACATGCGCTGTTTACCCTGATGACGATGATACACGGAGTAAAAGTTGCGATGATGTGATCATGTTTCTCTGTCTACGGTGAATCGTTCACTTCAGTGAAAGAGATCGGACAGCCCGGAAGAGATTTTGGACGCATGCGCAGATATTCATTTTTGATGCACTGAACTGACAAAAATAGCCTTTTCTTTTAATATATATGATAATTAAATAGTTAAAGAGTATGTTTTTAGATTAAGCTAAATAATGCTATACAAAGTAATAAAGTATCTTTATTTAGATTGACGAGAGTTTCTTCGCACAAACGGCAACATTTTCAAAATCATTCATGATAGAAATATTTCCGCAAAATTTATTGGATCATTGTGAGCGTGGATTAATTTTTACTATTGTTACTAAAATTGCATAGCATCTCATTCCAAAATTTACGTAAATCAAGGAACACTGAATCAGTGCAAAAATTCTCGTTGCGTAAAAATATATCTATTCATTCCCGGAAAATATATGGTAAATAAAATCTTGATGGATAAATTAATCTACTATTTTAAAAAGCGATCTTTAAAGGTTCTTTGCTGCATAATATGGCCACGACTGCGCTTTAAATCTTTATTTTATTTGTTTAAATTTATTTTCTTTATTTTATTTTTTTTAAATTTTGTGAAAATATTTCTATCACGAATGATTTTTAAAATGTCGTCGTTTATGCATTGAAACGTTCGTCAATCTAAATAAGGATATTTTAGCACTTTTTATAGCATTATTTAGCTTAATCTGTTTATAAGTGATTATTATACATGTTGTTAATATACTTTTCTTTTAATTAATTTGGTTTCTGAACTCATGAGTGTGATAATATGATACAGTTGGAAAAAGAAATAGCGGAAAAACCTTGGAGAATGTAAAAGGCTTTGGTGAATTCAAAACATAAACAAACGATCATGCCGCTATTTTACCTAATATGACATCATAAGAATAATGTTCATTGTTGTGAAATTTTGTAGATTTATGTAAATAAATGCAAGTTATTGACGTCAATTTCACCATCAGAAATACTTAATTTATGCGAAATCAGCCCTCCATAACATTTAATCTTAAATTAGTAGGACGCATGTTTACTTTGCAATATTTTTATTTCTTTAAAAAATATTAAATATGCGAATGTAGATATTTTTCAATCAAATTTAGCTAACAGATGTTTGGTATCACGAAGTCAGCTGTCTTTATATTTTAATAGTATTTACATTTAGAAAATTTCCAGAGGCTGTCACTATACACAAATCGCAAATTGAACTTTGTCAAATATTACTTTGGGTATTGTTCAATATTTGAAGTGTTTAGAGTAACACTTGGATAATTGGAGCATCTTATGTAGTTCTTAGTAGAGTTCGTGGTTCAGATGATGTTCTAATAAAATTTTCTTTCGTAAAATGAATAGGATTGATCAAATTAAAAGAATAAAGGGTGCTTGATGAGATTAACATTTGAGCATTTTTCAAAGAAACATACGGTAGGAAAAACTTTTGAGAATGAAAATTTAGCATTTTTTATTGCAAACTTAGTTTTGTACTTCTAAACAGCAAGCATGAAAATAAATATATGTTTTAAAATATTGTCTCTGAAATGTATGCAATTCAATGCTCCGACATTTTGAAGGATGCTATTAATAACAATAATTACTATTATTATTAAAATTAAGTACATTTAAAATAAGAAAACTGTATTATTATCAAAATTTATGTACCCGAAAAATGTTATTATAAATAATATAATTATGCATATATTTGTTTTAAATATTTTTTTAAAACCAACTATTACGCGGATATTTTCATCCAAAGGGCACTGATGCTACAAAATTTTCAACAACATTTTTTTTTTAAACATTGGATTAGGCTGAGAGTTAATATGCCTGCTATTATCAGTTGTTGATAGATCATTTGTAATATGAATATTGATTAATATGCTCCAAAATATCATCAAATCATGATAACCAAGATACACCTTCAATTAATTAAAATTTAAAATAAATGAATAAACCCACAAAGAGTGCAATTTTTAAATCTGATTTTGTGCAACTTAAAATTTGAAAATTGCTCATTATCTGCAATTGAAATACATAGAATACATGTAACATACATTTAAAAAAAATTGAAGTAATAGTGATTATAAAAAAATCTTTATAATCATTTATACCAACGCTATCTCTATAATACTTTATCTCAACGCAATGCGTATAAAAATCATTTTCTGATTTTCTTTACTGTTGTTTCAGTGTTTTCGTAATACATAATGCCTCATTTTTTGGAAATGTAAAGCATTAACTAATTCGATGAATTAATAATATTTATAAATGTATCAAACATATTTTACTATAAATTGTAGTGATTTTAGTGTTTATGGCGTTAAAATTACATCTTTGCATTTTTCATATAATAAATTCACCACAATCTTAAAAATATAAACCTTTTTCATTTAAACTCTTCCCAGGATGTTTTTATCTTATTAGCTAATATATATTTTTTTTTTATTCCTGGGATTTTAACACAGAAAAAATAATCTTATTTTAAAGGATGATGATTCTGTCCTCATTAATATGAAATATTTTCCTGTTATTTAGTATATTTATATTTGTAAATATCTCTGTCATTAATAAATAAGAAATAAAGAATTCTTAAAAGAAAATCGTTTTTGATACAAACTGGAAATAATGTAATCAGAAGCAAGTTACTGAAATTTTATTTTATCAATAATACTATCAGAAACAACTGACCTAACTTTTAGTTTCATCCATAATTTAAAAATAATAATAAAAATATTGCATACCAATATATTCAATATGACAAAAAATATCTTCCATTATAAATAATATATGTAGAGTAAAAGTTATATTTCAGCACTAAATCAATATAAATATGCAATCTTCTGGACAAATAAAAAATAAAAAATATAAATGCGTACAATTGAATTTAGAATCTCTTTTAAGAGGAAAAACTGCAAATTCAATAAATTCAGTAAAACAAATAAACAGATTTTCATTAAAACTACTTACATGTTGATTAAAACTTTTTTGATATTTTTGCTCTTCATTCCATGTGATTCTAACAAATTAAAGAAGAAACTGGGTTAAGAAATATATTGATTCTGTCGTCATTTTCCATAAAATAATGTTGATCTATTGTATATCAATATTTTGCACTATCATTGCCAGTAATAAAAGTAGAATAAAAAGTTCCTAAATAAAAACTCTTACAATATCAATAAAACATATAGCATTATATAGAGCAGGGAATCAGAAATATTTCAGCAAATTTTTAGTTTTATGTACAACTAAAAATTCGACATGGATTAAGAATTAGGTTCAGTACGAGTAAAATACTTTATATTGTTCAACATGCGTACAAAATATTGTCTTTTACAATCTTTCGCAAGATTAAAATGAAAATTCTTCATGCAACCAAGGTAAATTTAGAACCTGCTTACGAGACAAATCTAGAATATAAATATAGTAGTAACTTAGTATAATCAATAAGAAAGGAAACGACTTGCTTTGAAAATTCTTCCCATGTTTGTTACAACCAGTTTTGACACTTGCATTCTTTAATTCGCTTGATTGTAATAAAGCTAGAATGATGCAGGGTTAAAAATACTCTCATTCTATTTTCATTTGCATCATATTTTATCACTTTTTTGTATATTTTTATTTTTTATGTATTTTACTTTGTTAATAGCGCATGGAGAATGAAGCATATTTATTAAAAGAAAGAGATAAAAAGTTAACTGTCGTATATTAATATATGTTGTTTTGAAAATGAGATAAACAAAAAAAAAAATCTAATTTTTCTAATTTTATTTTTAAAAACATAAAACAAATTGAATATGCAATGCATATTTGCATGCGCTCAAAACGATGAGAGCTTGACATTTTTCAACATGTGTTTATGCAAAACATAGAAACACACATCCGAGCTATCAAAATCAATTCAAACAGCTTCTTTCCAGAAATATTAGAAATAGAATTTTGTATTCCTGCAATCTAAATTTAGAATCCTACTGAGGAGGAAAAAATGAAAAAAACTTCACTAGTAAGGAAAGAAAGAAAGAAATTTCATTAAAAATTCTTTTCAAGATGATTATAATCTGTGCGATATTTGCATTTATTAAAGGGTCATTCCACGTAAAATGAGCAAACATTTTTAAAAAGTCGTGGCCACTTAGTAACCGATTTTATTAAAACTTCACACACGGTTTTAATTCATATTCAAATAGAGTTCTGCAAAATATTTTCACAAAAAATATATTATTTTAGCAGTTTTGCACGTTTAAAAAAACTTGTGATAAAGAATAGCTTGTGTGCAATTGGCCAAAGTTGCATGTTTGAAGTTCGGTATCTTGAAAACTATTTAACAGCAATGAATTTTTTTTTTATAATATTGTAACCTCTGAAAAATTATTTTCCTATTTATTGAGTAATAATAAACTGGTAACACTATGATTAATATTTAATTGATTGTAAAAATTCAAAATTTGTTAATTTTGAGAAAATTAGAAACGTTATAAAAATTAAAGGAATGCAAAAACATCTGTGAAATTGATGCCTGGTGTAGTATTACATATGAAGATCGAATTCTCCAAGTTTGAAAGTTGCCATTTGTTGCCTTCATCTTCAAAAAAACTTGCAAACTTTAAAAAAAAAAATACAAAATCATAATTTTTCCGCTTATGTAGGAACAAAAATATAAATAAAGTAAAGGACCAACATTAACAATATTGCACAGACATAAAGAAGGGTTCAAAATGGTAACATCTGTTACATTCCATGAGCTATTCCTCTTTGAATTCGAGCTCGTTTCTTAAAATACTGCACGATTTCAAGGTGAAAAAAAATTAGTGATGTCATCTACTTTTTGTATCTGAATTTAGGATTAATATGTAATTTTTTGTGCAAATGAATCATTTTTTTTCCTTACTTTAATTAAAAATATTCTTGAGGAAAAAATAATCTGAAAGCAAGAGTAAAAGTTTCTATATTCAAAATATACAGTTTTATCTATAGTATCAAATAATTTAAAAGTTTTAAAAAGCTTTCCTTCACTTTCAAAGAAGTGATAGATATATTGCATTTTACCATCAAAATTTTTACTATATAATTTTTTTCTCTTTAAAGAATAAGAAGGCAAGAATGAAAGCTTCGATATTTAACATATATACTTTTAGCTATAACGTCAAGTAATTGCAAATGTATCGGAGCTTTACTTCATGTTTAAACGAACAATAGAAATATTGCATTTTTCGCTCAAAAATTTTTAAAAATATCTTTCTTTCTCATTACGGAATAAAAATAAAATTACTAACTTACGCCAATCTGTTACTTATTATTCCTTCCTAATTACAAATAATTTTATAATATAGTCTTTCCATTCCTAAAACTAATAATTAAAATTGAAATTTTAAGCATGTAGAAAAACAGATTTTGCATCCACTTTTAATGTAAATTTTAATATTTAAATAAACAGTCCTGAAATCTATTATTTTACATTTACTCATAAATAGATATGATCTACTTATATACTGATTTTAATTAAGATCTGTGACATGTCTGCCACAGCTGATTTGCTCATTTTGTACGGATTGACCCTAATCCGTTTGGGTTTTAACAAAGGAAAAAATCAGCTGCTGGTTGAAAAAATATTAGTATTAAAAAATATATATATATATTTATGAAACAAATCAGCATAACATAGATTTGCAAAATCGAAAATAACTGACTGAAACTTGTACTTTTATTAATATTGTAAAAATCATGTCAAACAAATTAAATAAGAATTATATTCAATGCTATAAAAATATCTTTCATTGTTTAAAATGAGTAGATATGCAAAGTCAAAACTGTACTCGAGCGATAGCTAAATCTATTTAAATATGCCATCTTCCGAAAGATCAAAATGAAAATTCCGTATGAATACAAGCTAAATTTAAAATCTGCTTACTGAACAAAACTGGAATATAAATTCAGTACAATCAGGAATAAAGGAAGCGATTTTCATTAAAAATTCTTTCCAAGCTGATTACAACTTGTTTGATATTTGCGTTCTTTAATCCGTGTCATTCTAATAAAGCAAGAAAGACGCTGGGTTCAAAAATATGCTGACTCCGTCTTCATTGGCATTAAATTCTACTGCTATTTTGTATCTCTATTTTTTTAAATATCTTTGTCAATAATATTAGAAAAATAAATTTTTTGAACTCAACTGAAGAAAGCAGAAACTGTTTCAGAAAAAGTGAAGTATATGGTATTCGAAGAAAGAAAAAGTTAAGCTTAAAAAATAATTTTATTCAATGATGCAAGAGCTTTTATAAAGTATTATTATTAAATTTTTTAATTTACTTCAAATATATTTTCCATGATAAAAGTTACTGTTTAATTGTATTAATATTATCAGATATATGTATATTTCTACGAATTTTGAGTTCACACACTTATACAAATAAAGTCGTATTTAATGTATATATATATATTATATGATTGATGAAAAATTACTGCATAACAGGTGCCAAAAGCAGCTCATATTAAATATAACAGAATGTATTTCACCAATAAATAAAAATTCAAATACACCATAACTTTGGAAAGAAGGTGTATATCAACAATAATTCTAACATCCAACTATAAAAATCCCAAAACTTTCAAAATTTAAATTATACAGGTAAAAAACAGACACAGGTAAAAAATTGTCTGTTCTTCATAAGTGGGTAGACTGACAGACCTAACTCCAGCCTTACTGTTAAAAACTTGCAGGTTTCTGAACACACGCCCGTCCTGCACTTAACACAGAAAAAAACCAAACTATTGTTATTTTAGAAATAAAATTCAAAAATGTAAGCTTTGACAGTGTGGGTGGAGTTAGACCTGTCTGCCCACCCACAGATAAAGAACAGACAGTTTTTTACCTATGTAATTAAAATGTTGAAGGTTTTGGGATTTTTATAGTTAAATGTTATAATTATTGTTCATATACACCTTCTTTCTAAAATTGTGGCGTATCTGCATTTTTATTTATTGATGATATATACATATACATATGTTAGATTATTCTAACATTGGTATACAAGTTGAAAATCCTGCCGTCTTATCTTTAAAGATGTCGGTTTACTGAAAAACAAATTCGTCGATCTAGTATCAATGTAGATGAATCTAGCATGGAGTTGGAGCTTAGATGTAAGTACATGTAGTAAGTGAAACTAGATCAACAGCACCTATTTAATTGAACAGCTTAATCTTTGTATACGACATCACTTCTTATTAAAGATTGGCAGTCAAGTGACAAAAAAAAAATGGATATGAAGATTAGGATTTCCCCAGGAGACAAGTAACGAAAGCAATTCTTTTCACAGGATTTTATTCAATAAAATCGGGCAGTAGTTCTCACAACTCACGATGCAGTGCCATCAATAACTTCGATGTAAAAACATCTATAATCAACAGTAATCATTTGATTACATAAAAAGGTTACAATCTTAGAACGAACGTCATTTTATCAGGCACACAGCCAGGGGGACGTTTACATTTAAGAAAACCCAGCAAAATCTGCTGGAGAATCGTGCGTAACTGTTTTTTACTTCCTAAGCGTAGGAATACAATTTTGACGTAGTACGCGTTCTAAACCAATTAATATTTTAATATATCACGCCATGGAAAGAGTACTGACAGAGCGAGTGGATGGATAAAAAAGCCAAAAGGAACCCCGGAATTAATCGTGGGGAGGTAGATCTCGGTCGGAATAAAAATAAAAATGGCTACCAAAGAGTATTCTAAAACGCGAAAGATCGGAAATGGAACATTTAATTTACGAATACTAAAAGAATAATACTTAAGTTAATTAGACAAGTGAAACATTAAAATAAAGGGAATTTAACAGAATTAACGATAGAGATTGTTTAAGAATAAGGATTTAGTGAATGTAGCATAGTAATTTAGAATACTACAGGGAAATCGCGGAGATAGATCTAATATTGTAACATATATATACACTCAAACGTACACATATATAAAAGTAGACAGTCTGGAAAGTATCCGATCTTTGACTGAAAAAATATATAAATTACCTGACGGATTGGTACAATAATCCACTGCAAACAGGTCCTTTGCGCTTCCATTCAGTTAGCCCACCGTTCCTTACAGTGCTTAAAACATATCTGAAAGGCGTCTGTTGGAATAGTGTTCAACTCCACCGTCGTGTTCTGTATCTCATTTCTTTTCTCAAAGCAGGATACTTTCCATTGTGCTTTCAATTTTGGAAACAATGAGAAGTTGCAAGGAGCCATGTGTGGAGAGCAGGGAAGTGCCTGAAGACACCTGATGGATCTTATAAATTATTTCGTTTTGAGAATCACCAAGCTTTGACAAAAATTGATGCAGCATATTTATTCAACTCTCACAGATATCTTGAGAGAAAGCAAAATACGACGGTCACGCATGACAGCTCCTCACTCGGCAGCCAGCTGGCAACGACTGTCTCACTTAAATGCGCGGAAAAAATTCAAGCATGACCATTAAACTGTCTCCTTACAACGTGCACCACTGGCAACGCGTTAGAATCACTTCTGCGAGCGAGGAAAATCAAGGTCGGATAGTAATCAGACAGATCTAACATATACATAAATATTCATTTCGAAGAATTTAACTGCATTATGTATTTCAATAAATAAATCACATGTTGAAATTTACTTGTTGTTGGTTAACCCGTCAATAGTCGCGCGTCGGTATTTTCACCGCCGAAATTGGTTATCTACCTGTAACTCATTTCCCGTTAATGTTAGAATAGCCGAATTCCATGTAGATTACCTTGAGTGTTGTTCACAGTCTAAGGCTACTAAATAGATGAGCTGGCTCGTCAGGCATTTTCATCCCTGACGGACTGCTTCGCGTAATGTATCTCAATAGCGTTGAATTAGTTTCTGTCTATTTTTAGCTTTAAAAGCTTAATTATCGGTAGTTTTTCTGCTATTAATTGTTGAAATCATTTAATAAAGGATTACTGCATGCTTCAATTTCCTTATAAACATAAAAAATGACCAAATTTTAATATTAATTGTAGATTATATTCTTCGTGAATTTTTTTCTTCGCTAATTTTGGCGATAAGGACATATTTTAAAAGTACAGCGCCATCTAGTTCATTTTCAGGAAAACAATTGATTTTGATGCGATTTGTGATTTTTCATATTATCGGACGAAAATAGGTTGGTTATGGTTGTGTTTATGTCGGCCAATTATCAACACGAGGGATATAGGCCCTATGGGGGGGAAGTGCCCTTCGTGGGGGTCTTTCTAAGGGAACCTAACCCGTATTAACGCTTGGAAGTCCAAGGTTCGAAGAAAACCACGAAAACTCCGAACGATTAGGCCGACGGGCGCGATTGGGATCGAACCCAGCACCTCCCGTCTACCAGCTTCGAGAGCAGAACCTCTCGGCCACTGGTGGGGCCGGGCGAAAATAGAGTGAAATTATACGGGAAGCTACTTTAAATTTTTTGGATAATTAATAACGATACCACAAAATATTAACATGTGATGAAATTTA
Organism: Maratus speciosus; assembly: GCA_963932465.1. Lineage (NCBI taxonomy): Eukaryota > Metazoa > Arthropoda > Arachnida > Araneae > Salticidae > Maratus > Maratus speciosus. Next base: position 348,954,573 of record OZ010788.1, on the reverse strand, counting down.
TGAGATTTTTGAAAAAAAAAATAGCTAAAGAACTAATGTGAAATAGAATTTTTCAGAGAAATTTTACAATATTTTTTTTTTTTTTTTTTTTTTTTTTTTATATTCATTTTTACAAAAAATGGATTCTATTTGAAGTTTTTGAAAAAAATTCTCCAAATTTGCTTAAGATTATTGTTAATATTTAATCATAAGATAGTAATATTTAAAAATATATAAATAAATATTTTAAACAATTTTCGTAAGTCAGTATTACCAAGAAATAAAGCGTATCTTTCCTGTAACTTTCAGATATAAAATTGTTTTAAAAAATATCAAAGGATACTTCCATACTATGAAATCTCAGAGGTCGATGCAGGTTTATTTCCTGGTGCCCATTTTGTGAAAAGTAAAAGTTTTTTTTTTTGTGAATTTTATTATAATTTTGTGAAAAATAATATTTTGTAATGAAAGTTGAAATCGAGTTACTCAAATTCGAACTAAGCATTTATTAACAAAACTTCTTTAAACCATTTTGCTAAAGTTTTTGTTCCTGGTGAACTGGTTTGATTTACAAATCACTGATTTTAAAACCTAACAAAATAAAAATAATAAATAGAAGTAAGTTTTTATGGAAAGGGATTTTGTCAAAGGGCCTATTTTATTAAAAAAGAATTTTGTGAAGGGACCTGTTTCATTAAAAGGAGTTTTGTGAAGGAGCCCATTTTATTAAATTAATTTTTATAACGGGGTCCATTTTGTTAAATTCATCTTTGTGAAGGGACCTATTTTATTAAATAGATTTTTGTGAAGGGGCCCTAAATAGGCCTCAAATTTTGCTGGTTCGACCCATGAGTCTCATTACATTTTCCTCCTCATAGAAAAGAACAGTTTCATATTACCTTCTCATAGAAAAGAACAGTTTCATATTATTAAAGTAATGAAAACTTGCTACCCATGAAAACTTTTTTTAAACAATTTTACTTTATAGAAGTTTTTAAAAACTATAACAAAGTAAAAAAAAAAAAAAAAAAAAAAAAAAAAAATTAATAGTATTTTTTGTTCGGTTAATTTCATTTTGTACATTGTTAGCATCAGAAATTAATTATAATATTTATTTTATTACATTACCAACTTCTTAAGGACAATCAAAAGTGCACACTTTTGATTTTTTATGTGGCGCTACATAAACACAAAAAGGAAAAAAAAAACTCATTAAAATATTTTTGGAGGATGAATGTACATTTAGAAAATACATTTTCTTACATTAATAAATTGCTGTTGATATTCTGCAAACATAATCTTCATCATTTTAATTCTCCAGCATATGGAAAAATAAAATAATACATTTGGAAATATATGCGAATATAGTTTAAAAAGTTCTACTGAACGGATTTAGATGGAAGTTGCCTTAATAGTTAAATAAATTATAAGAAAAAGAAAAAAAAATATATGTAAAATTCGCATTTTGAATTGCAAAACTTACACTCTGTGTGAGCGGAGCCGTGGTCAAATGTCAGGTATTAATGATAAAAAATGGTTCTATTGAAAATTAATAATAATTTCTCTCTCCCTACCCTCTTTAAGAAACAAACTTAGTTTCGATTATTTTTTCGGGAGGGATTTCTGAAGCTTTGCGGCCTCTGAAATTCCGAGTAGGGGTGCCCTTCTAGACTATAATTAAAGATCAAATACGTAATCTTCCGGCGGGTTGGGGGTAGGGATCTCAGACTGTAAATTCAGCACTGGATCCACTAGCAAAATGAATATTAATAAATAATAATTTTAATAAATGAAATAGTAATTAAAGATGTAAGGCAATTTTTCTTTCAGGACGTAGAAAAAACAGGAAGGGGTTCAATTCCTCCGCATTCAGATGCAGTTATTATTATTATTATTATTATTATTTATTATTATTATTATTATTATTATTTATTATTATTATTATTTATTATTATTATTATTATTATTATTATTATTATTTATTATTATTATTTTAACGGTACATGAGCTATTCGAAAGAATTCGGATTCGGGTAGATGTTTAGTAACCACTGATGCAGTTTCCTTTTTCTGCTACTTTTTTTTTATATCAAATTATCAAATACTCCCTTACCCCCCCCCTTCTGTTTCGATTTAACAATCGTAATTTTCTGGAAAATACTATTGAAAACCTTATACATACAATCTTACAAATTCCGAATATATATATATATATATATATATATATATTGATTTTATGACTTGATTATTAAAAAGTTAAATCAATTAATTTTTATAGACATTTTATTATTTACTGATAATCTTACAATATAAATTTAATTGAAATTGAGTTCTTTAGTCCCCCCACACACATCCTTTTCAACAAAGTACTTACAAACATCAGATTTCATTTATGTATTCACTAAAAGTAAATTATTACTAATTTTAAAATTTGAAATTTATTCGAAACTTTTATTCAATAGCGTACTATTTGATAAATTCAGGGAAGCAACGAAGACAGTGATAAATGTGCCAAATAGGTGAATCTAGCACCAACATGTTCCCACCTGGGAATGCTATGGCAAACGGACGAGCCAGCCTGTGTATTTAGAAGCTCTATCACAGTCTTGTGTAGTAAAATGGCAAGTCATTCGTGCTATTTCTTAGCATTTTATCGCATTCTAAAGTTTCAATCCGTCTAAATGACCGTTTTGCGACCACTTGCGTTAGCTGAATTTTCCCCTCCTATTCATTCTGTTTCATTTCCGGGAATTCTTTGCGGACCCTCTGCCTCTTACTTTCTCTCTTCTACTTTATTCGTTCATAGATTATTTTTTTTTAGAATGTCACTTAAAATTGTTTAACTGTTCAGGAAGCTTTCCAACTTTTTCATAATTTATAAGAATATTAGATTAGTTATGAAGTCAGTTCGTACGAAAAACACATAGATGACCACTTACATTTTTTTTCATTGTTAAATATTGCGTGAATAAATTCTCAACTTGATATATTTTTTAAATATGGAAAAAAAGGGAAATGCATCATTATTATTTGAAATAACTTGCTTTCAATTTATTAACGGAACATATAAATGAAAGAAAACAGACAATAACACTGCCAAACCATTAAAAAAAGGGAGAGAGAGGATAATTTTGTGGGAATCGGTAATAAAAAAAAATCAAAAAAAATCGTATCTTCAAAATCAGAATAGTATCTTTTTTGTACAACAAAACAAAATCGAAAAATAAAGCAATTTTCTCAAAAATGTAGTATGTATATCTGCGAAGAACATACATATAATTTATTTGTATAATAAGCAAAATAATGCGAATTTTATAATGTAGATCAGAAATTACGCAAATAAAAATCTTTTTTGGGATTATTCAGTGAATGTTTATCTTTAAAAATTTGTTAAGTATTTTTCTAAAATTTATCTATTTTTAAAATTTTATACTGTAAGTAAAAATACGCATTTTTTTAACAATGCCGCAGAAAATGTTTATTTTTTATTATTGAAACTCAGTAGAGGCTTGGGGACGGTATCTAACAAATTTAACTTTGGTGTCCTTCATCAGTTGTTCAAACTATTTTTCAGAATAATGTTTTCCAGTCTACGAGAGAAAATTCATTCAAATTAAGTTAGGGCTGCATATTTATAATTTCGGAGAAATATTTCTTATTGTTTGTATTATTTTAATGAATGTTATAATTGAGCACTAAGTTCTAACATTAATAGCCTATTTTGAAATGTACAATTGAATATTTATGTTAATTAAATCTAACAAAAACATAGCTGTGAAAAAAGGGAGCCAAGTTCTGTAAAGACAATGGCAAGAAAAGAAGTGATATCTAAGTGGGTGCCAAGTTCAAATAAAATTCACTCAAACTTACCTACTGAAGTATTATAGCATTTTTTAAATTGTTTAGAAATAAAAATTATTGATAGCATATTAATAATAAATCTAGAACTTTGCAAGTTTTTTCTTACGAGTCATTTATTTTTAATAATGACATTATCATATCAAATCTTGTTATTTCATGATTGGAAGCCTTAATTTGAGTGAGCTCCTTCACCTTGAAGGGCGGTGGGATAAAATATATCCCACCTAATTTAACTGCAAAATTCCACATTGATACCAGAATTCAGGACTAAAAAGTTTAATTTTATTAAATACGTGAAAAGAAGCTTTTACCCATTTTGAAATAAATTTATTTTGTAAATTCTGGTGTGATTCAATCATTTCAGCATTTCACGAATAAAAGTTATTTGCCCCTGAAAGAGTTAAAGGGGTGCAGTCTCTAGAGTGATGACCAAGAACAAGCGCAAGTATATCTGTCTCTTTGTCAGGCATCTTAGTCTGTTTGCATTGAGGTTTCTGGAGGTGGGTGCTAGAGTGATAACCAAAGACGAGCGGAAGTGTATCTGTGTAATTATTGGTTTATCAAATCTTTAACATGAGTCATTTTATTATAATAATATCTATCTTAATTTTTTTTGTAATGTCATTGAAATTAATATTAACATCCCCATTTTATTAAGACATGAAATTGATAGGCATAACATTTATCAAAAACTTGCCAAGTTCTAGATTTATTATTAATATGCTATCAATAATTTTTATTTCTAAACAATTTAAAAAATGCTATAATACTTCAGTAGGTAAGTTTGAATGAATTTTATTTGAACTTGGCACCCACTTAGATATCACTTCTTTTCTTGCCATTGTCTTTACAGAACTTGGCTCCCTTTTTTCACAGCTATGTTTTTGTTAGATATCATTACTTTTTGTAAAGTTACAATATATTTAGACTCTTTACTTAATGCTTTTTAATGTGTTTACATGTGACTATTTTATTCACCAAGCAACATTCAATTATAAACAGGGGTGTAGTGGAGGGTATACGGGGGTATACGCCGTATACCTTCTGGATTTTTTTAAGGAACACCGTCTACCCCCGGTTTCTCAAGAAAGCTATAGTAAATACACTCTAGGGTATACGCTCTGCCTTGAGCGTATACCCTCTGCTTTGAGCGTATACCCTCTGCTTTGAGCGTATACCCTCTGTGTTTCTTACGACTACACCACTGATTATAAATTAAATTTCCTGCAACAAACTATTTAGCTGTCAGTTTCCGGCAGAAATCTATATTTTAATACTGCTACATTGAATGCATGTTTTGAGACGAAATGTATTGATTCGAAACTTTTATTGTTTCTGAAACAGCAATTCCTATTAAATTCCTATATTAAATTTTCCTATTAAATTTTCCAATTAAATATCCTATACCTGGGCCTGCTTTTTTGTACTGAAAGTGAAAAATAAAGTTATGTACTTATGCCACACTATGTATCATTCATCCATGGGTGCCGGCAAAGAGGCAGTGCAGAGGAAGGATATTGCCCCTCCCTGGATTTTCAAATTTAATTAACTAAATATCCTTTTCTCTGATGATTTTGAAAATAACAAGTGGGTAAGTGTGATCGCAGATCGCAAAGGAGGTTTCGTTTAATATTCCTTTCAAAACACTTTATCCTTTTGAAAAATCTTAGTTCCACATTTCGCAACCAGGGGCGCACTCTATTCTAAACAAACCTTTATCCGAACGAAACTCTGCTTTACATACTATCCGTATATATATTAGTCAAGGGGATTGAGCCCATAGCACCGAGATAAGTAGGCGCACCTGGCGGTAAAAAGTGGAACTAAAATATGTAAGGCTATGGTGCATAATATGAAAGAATGGTCAAAGGGGTGTCGGCAAAAGTTAGAAAAGTGCTCCCCGGGTGAAAAGGGTGGAGGTCAGAAAAATTGCTTAAAATACACAAGTTAGAGCCCGGAGGAGTAAATAATATAAGACTTTTTGAAAATTTTATGATTTGTCGTGTGGTCCGAGTTATTCAGCTATACGTATGCAAAAAGTCATGTCTCCAACTTAATTAGGGGCTCCCTTAGATAGAATTGCTTAAAATACATATGTGGTAGCTCAAAGGGTTAAGCGTAAGACTTTTTCAAGATTTTATGATTTGTCGCCTGGCCTCAAGTGTTCTGCTAAAAGTATGCAAAATTTCAAGTCTGCAGTTAAATAAGGGGCTCAGTTAGAAAGAATTGCTTAAAATACGCATGTGGAAGCCCAAAGGGTTAAATGTACGACTTTTTCAAAATTTTATGATTTGTCGCATGATGGTTATCAGCTATAAGTATGCAAATTTTCACGCCTCCAACCTAATTAGGGGCTGACTTAGAAAATATTGTTTGAAATACACATGTGAGAGCCCGAAGGGCTAAATGTACGACTTTTTCAAAATTTTATGGTTTGTCATTTCATGTGAGGTGTTCAGCTATAAGTATGCAAAATTTCACGCCTCCAACCTAAATAAGGGCTCACTTAGAAAGAATTGTTTAAAATACACATGTGGGAGCCCAAAGTGTTAAATGTACGACTTTTTGAAAATTTTATGATTTGTCGTTTGATGTGAGGTGTTCAGCTATAAGTATACAAAATTTCACGTCTCAAACCTAATTAGAGGCTCACTTTGAAAGAATTGTTTAAAATGCACATGGGGGAGCCCAAAGGGTTAAATGCTCGACTTTTTCAAAATTTTATGATTTCTCGTTTGTTGTGAGGTGTTCAGCTATAAGAATGCAAAATTTCACCCCTCCAACCTAATTATTGCTCACTTAGAAAGAATTGTTTAAAATACACATGTGGGAGCGCAAAGGGTTAAATGTACGACTTTTTCAAAATTTTATAGACTGTCATTTGATGTGAGGTGTTCAGCTATAAGTATGCCAAATTTCACGCCTCCAATCTAGTTAGAGGCTCACACAGAAAGAATTGTTTAAAATACACATGTGGGAGTCCAAAGGGTTAAATGTACGACTTTTTCAAAATTTTATAATTTGTCGTATGATGTGGGGTGTTCAGCTATAAGTATGCAAAATTTCAAGTCTCCAACGAGTATAGTTTCTGTGAACAGGCTCTGTGACACACAGAATATCTCAATTTGTTGATTTTCTGTAAGCAAGTAAACCTAGGTAAACCCCCCAGTAAGTAGATAGGTTTACAATGGAAGTCTATGGGAATTTGGCGAAATATTAGAGATATCGCCAAGGTGGCGTCACTTTTGGCGACTAATTTTGGTCGCCAAATTTGGCGATATATCGCCATGTTGGCGAGAAACTTGGCGGTATTTGGCGACAGAACAGCGTCCCCTCCTATGGCAAATTAAAATTTCGCCTAATAGACGGAATGTTAAAGTAAAAATGGGCACCCCCAGGTGGGTAATTCATCGATTTTCACAATTTTTTTATTTTTTTCCTTAGTTTTATAGTGTAAACGAACTTCGCACCAAATTTGAAGTATGTCGCTGCAGTCGATATGCGAGATCTTTTTGATGAGTGAGTCAGTCAGTCAGTGGTAAAATTGTCGATTATCAGACATTTTCAAATGTCATTATCTCGGAAACTAATTATGCGTTATTTATAAAATTTTGGATTTTAGGTAATTAGGGTGGCCTTACTACACATTTCGTATAACAAGTATGTAGGTCTCATAGATTTCCAGTAGTAGAGCATTGAAATTTGACGAAAACAGCTTGAAATGGTTCATGTAAATAACACACGGCTATGTCAGGCGAACTTGGCTGACACACTGCCGTGTGTCTAGATAGTTGCTGTGAAATACATCCATTTATCTTCGGTCAGTGCTAGAACATCGTCTCAAATAATTTTCGCGGGTTTTATTCCTCAAACTAATTTATCTGTATAAATAATATAAAAACAACTTGAGAAAATTCATTTAGTTAATCAATTGCTGCATGTTTATAATGCTAGAGAAATTTGCTATCTTCCCGTACTTTTATTTAATATTTACTGTTAGAAAATTTTTAAATAAATTGAAATGTATGTTCCGGCTAATTCTCTAAACAGCTAGTTAGTCAGCGCATGCTCTATTAGAACTGTCTACTTTTGAACTGAAACGAACTAATCCTTTGTTGATCTTAGAATGTTTTAGATGTAACGTATCGAATGTCACTTTATAGATTTTTATGTTCCGTTTTCGTCATTAAATGTATGTTTTGTGCCGTAAAGAATGTTGATTATTTGCAGAATAAGATTCCACTGAACCACCGTAGATGATAGATTTAATATGAAATGAATGTTTTAATTAAGTAGAAAAGAAATAGAATATTTTGTGATGCATCGCGCCGATAAGTCTAGATGAGAAAAAGATTATTGCTATTGCGCAATATTTTGTTTTGTTTCGAATAGGAACTGGTGAGTGTGTGTTGAATTTTGTTATTATTTTATTTCTTGAAAATGAATGAAAATAAGGAACGAAAAATGCGTGATACGCATCGATTGCTATTAAATAAATTATTTGAAGAAATTGAACAGTATTTAGCTAGTAATGAATATTCTTTAGAAAATTTAGAAGAATTAGAATAAATTAAACGTTAAATGTAAGACCATTAAGGATGATGAAAATAACATTTTAAGCCTAATAAATGCGAAAAATGTCGAAAATGAAATCCTGAATATCGATGAATATGACCAGAAAATAATAACTTACAGAAATAAATTAAAAGTTTATCTTCTAATGCAGATATTACACATAGTAATAACTTTGATTCAGTGCGAACTTGTCATGCTGCTACTGAACTGAAAAGAGTAAAATTACCAAAGCTTCCAATAAACCAATTTTTTGGAGAACAAGACAAATTTTTAGAATTTTGGAGCCAGTTTGAGTTAGCGATAGATAAAAACCCAAGTCTAACGGATATCAAAAAATTTACGCATTTGAAAACTTTGGTTTCAGGAGCGGCTGAAAACACGATTAATGGTTTTGGATTAACTGAAAATAATTATGCGGTGGCCGTATTTCTTTTGAAACAAAGGTATGATAGACATGACATGCTCGTACATGCTCACTTAAACAATTTATTAAATATGAAAGGTTTCAAAAGTTCTTCTGACACTGGTGGATTAAGAAATTTGTATGATAAATGTCAAATTCGAAACTTAGAGTCATTAGGTGTAAAATCTGATACATACAGTAGGTTATTTTGCCCAATATTATTGAAGTTAATACCCCCAGATTTGACATTAGAATTTAATAGAAATCTAAAAGACGGAGAAATGTGGGATATAGACAGACTTATGAGCTTTCTTAAAAATGAAGTTGGAAGTAGAGAAAGAGTATCAACTATACATGATTCAAATGCTAAGAAATCATTTTCCAATGATAATAAATTTGAATATAGACGAAAATGTACAGATAAACAATTGAAATGTAAGCCGAGATATCAGTATAATACAAAAGAATATAAACAAATTGTGTTCCAGCTACTGAATTAATGACTTCTGTAAAAAGAATTCGTGTTTATTTTATAATAGTGTTGATCATAAAAGTGAAATTTGTAGTACTTTAACCACAGAGCAGAAGAAAGAAATACTACAAAAGCAGGGAAGATGCTTTTTACACTTACGGTGTAAACACAGAATTAAAGACTGTGAAAATACCAAAATGGGCGATATTTGTGGTAAGAAACATAATAGGGCTATTTGCTTTCAATTTGAAAATGATTCCAAGATAAATGCTGATAAAAGTGTCGTATCTATTTCCCATTGTGGTAACATTTCCACTAGTAATGCACAGAATGAAAATACGCATTCCAACATATTTTTGCAGACTTGTTCTGTTATAATAAAAGATCCTAAAAATGATAATATTGAACCAGTTCGTGTCTTATTATATAATGGTAGCATGAGAACATTTATAATTCGCAACATTTCACAAAAGTTACAATTGCCGGTTATTAGAAAAGAAACTTTATCTGTTTATGTTTTTGGAGCCGAAAAGGCTACTGAGAAAACATATAATGTAGTAAAGGTAAAACTTGTAAATAGAAAACATCCCTCTTTACGCATTGAAGTTGAAGCTCTGGAAACAGATAAAATTTTCGCTGCTTGCCTACCCACTCCTTATTAATACATTAGGAAAACGTATAATAAATTAAAAGGTTTACAACTAGCTGAGAGTTATGAATGTACTAATAAACAAATTGCAGTTTTAATCGGCACTGATAATTATTAAAATATTGCAACTGGCAGAATAAAAAAACTAAAGAATAATCTCGTAGCTACTGAAACCCTTTTTGGCTGGTGCTTACAGGGTTATACGTGGTCAGCCAATGAATTGTTCAGTATGAAAATTATAGTTGATGAAATGGATATATCCGATCAAATCAGAAATTTTTAGCAGTTGGAAAGTTTAGGAATTGAATCCGAAACTCATAATGTTAGTAATGTGGACGATGATATTATGGCTGATTTTCAGTCTAATATTGTTTTTATGGATAACCGGTATAATGTAAAATTTCCATGTAAGGCAAATTTGAAAATGTCTCTTAGTAACAATCGCAAAGTTGCATACAGAAGATTTTTGAAATTAAGAACAACCTTTAGAAATTACCCTTTGTTATTCTCAGAATATAAAGCTATTTTAGACGGTTATTTAGCAGAGAATATTCTCGAATCTGTTGACAATACAGCTGATGTAAACTCATTTTACTTACCCAATAGAGCAGTAATTCGTGAAGATAAATCCACCACTAATGTTCGCATTGTCTTCGACGGAAGCGCCCATGCTAAGGGTGAACTGTCACTTAATGACTGTTTACATGCTGGATTGAATCTCATCCCCGAATTGTTCAGCCTTTTAATCAAATTCAGAAACTTTCCCACTTTCGGAGAAATATTTTTTATTGTTTGTATTATTTTAATGAATGTTATAATTGAGCACTATGTTCTAACATTAATAGCCTATTTTGAAATGTACAATTGAATATTTATGTTAACTAAATAGTTGCTGTGAAATACATCCATTTATCTTCGGTTAGTGCTAGAACATCGTCTCAAATAATTTTCGCGGGTTTTATTCCTCAAACTAATTTATCTGTATAAATAATGTAAAAACAACTTGAGAAAATTCATTTAGTTAATCAATTGCTGCATGTTTATAATGCTAGAGAAATTTGCTATCGCCCCGTTCTTTTTATTTAATATTTACTGTTAGAAAATTTTTAAATGAATTGAAATGTATGTTCCGGCTAATTCTCTAAACAGCTAGTTAGTCAGCGCATGCTCTATTAGAACTGTCTACTTTTGAACTGAAACGAACTAATCCTTTGTTGATCTTAGAATGTTTTAGATGTAACGTGTCAAATGTCACTTTATAGATTTTTATGTTCCGTTTTCGTCATTAAATGTATGTTTTGTGCCGTAAAGAATGTTGATTATTTGCAGAATAAGATTCGACTGAACCACCGTAGATGATAGATTTAATATGAAATGAATGTTTTAATTAAGAAGAAAAGAAATAGAATATGTTGTGGTGCATCGCGCCGATAAGTCTAGATGAGAAAAAGATTATTGCTAGTGCGCAATATTTTGTTTTGTTTCGAATAGGAACTGGTGAGTGTGTGTTGAATTTTGTTATTATTTTATTTCTTGAAAATGAATGAAAATAAGGAACGAAAAATGCGTGATACGCATCGATTGCTATTAAATAAATTATTTGAAGAAATTGAACAGTATTTAGCTAGTAATGAATACTCTTTAGAAAATTTAGAAGAATTAGAATAAATTAAACGTTAAATGTAAGACTATTAAGGATCATGAAAATAACATTTTAAGCCTAATAAATGCGAAAAATGTCGAAAATGAAATCCTGAATATCGATGAATATGACCAGAAAATAATAACTTACAGAAATAAATTAAAAGTTTATCTTCTAATGCAGATATTACACATAGTAATAACTTTGATTCAGTGCGAACTTGTCATGCTGCTACTGAACTGAAAAAAGTAAAATTACCAAAGCTTCCAGTAAACCGATTTTTTGGAGAACAAGACAAATTTTTAGAATTTTGGAGCCAGTTTGAGTTAGCGATAGATAAAAACCCAAGTCTAACGGATATCAAAAAATTTACGCATTTGAAAACTTTGGTTTCAGGAGCGGCTGCAAACACGATTAATGGTTTTGGATTAACTGAAAATAATTATGCGGTGGTCGTATTTCATTTGAAACAAAGGTATGATAGACATGACATGCTCGTACATGCTCACTTAAACAATTTATTAAATATGATTTTAGATAGATTAGATATGACGGTTATTTAGCAGAGAATATTCTCGAATCTGTTGACAATACAGCTGATGTAAACTCATTTTACTTACCCAATAGAGCAGTAATTCGTGAAGATAAATCCACCACTAATGTTCGCATTGTCTTCGACGGAAGCGCCCATGCTAAGGGTGAACTGTCACTTAATGACTGTTTACATGCTGGATTGAATCTCATCCCCGAATTGTTCAGCCTTTTAATCAAATTCAGAAACTTTCCCATAGCAATTACTTCTGATATTCAACAAGCTTTTTTGCTGATCAAGATTGATAAACCAGATAGGAACTTCACAAGATTTTTCTGGGACGATGAAGCATGGATTGAAGATCCACGTAAGGAATTTAAAATATTCAGACTACAGAGAGTTCTCTTCGGCGTGAAATAAAGTCCATTTCTTCTGGCTTCTACCATCAAGCATCATCTACAAAGGTATGTTGAAACATTTTCTGAATCTTTTGAAATTTTAAATTCATCGTTGTACATTTATGATTTTATTACAAGTCAACCAAATCATGATTACGCATTTAAAATTAGTAAAGAGGCGTATGAAGCATGTCAAGAAGCTAGTATAACGTTTAGAAAATGGAAAACCAACTCGCATGAAATACGTGAGAAATGGAATGAATATGGTTTACATGTTGAAGAAATGTCTGATAATTTAAATCTAACTAATAAGAATTTGATACCTTCCAAGATTGTAGGGGTTACTTGGGAGCCAAATAGTGACATGTTTTCATTTTCGACTCAAAATCTAGAAATTTTCCTTTCGAATAAACTTAGTATACTAAACGTTATTTATTGCAAACGGTTGGTCGCATTTTTGACCCAATTGGTTTTATAAGTCTTTATATTATTAGAATTAAATGTTTAATTCAAGAAATTTGGTGTTTAGGACTTGATTGGCATGAAAACCTACCCAACCATCTAGACAATTTATGGAATGAATGATTTGAAGAAATAAAAGAACTAAATTGTATTAGCATTTCCAGATATTCTTTGGCTGATATTGCCCTTGATGACGTTGATTATTTTGAGTTATATAGTTTTTCAGATGCTTCAAAGAAGGCATATGGTACAGTAGTGCACCTTAGAGCAGTGTTAATGAATAACAACATTGTTACTAGTTTTGTGGAAGCAAAAAGTCGAGTCACCCCTTTAAAAACTGTCTCTATACCTCGTCTGGAACTTTTAGGAGCCCTTTTGTCTGCTAGACTTTGTAATAAAATTGCTAAAGAATTAGCTTTTCCTGCAACTTTCTACTTTTGGACTGACTCTACTATTATTTTCTTTTGGATTAGAGGTGAGCTAGAAAGATTTAAAATGTTTGTCAGAAACCGGATAAAGGAAATCAGAAATCTTAGTGATCCATTAAATTGGTTTCACTGTCCTGGAAAAGATAATCCTCCCGATCTAGTTACTAGAGGTTTGAAAGTTTCAGAGTTAAAAAATAACCATCTTTGTTGGGAAGGCCCCCAGTGGTTAAAGCAAGACAGATCTCTTTGGTCAAAATCGGATAATACATTCGATAAAATAGATATTTTTGAAGTTAAAGATCAGTTAGAACTAAAGAAAAACACTGTTCTAAAATCAACTATTGTAAATAAAAATCAGTTAAACATTGATTTGATTAATCGATATTTTTCTTTTATGAAGTTAATAAGAATTGCTGTATGGTGTTTAAGATTTCTGAAAAACTGTAAATTGAAATCAGGAATTAGAACATATGATTATTTAGATAATTCTGAGTTACAGAATGCGACCAAGAACCTGATAAAGATTGATCAAAATTCCCTATTTCAAACTGAAATTCGATGTTTAAAGGAAAAACGTCCTCTCCAAAACCACAGTAAGATTTTGAACTTAAATATATTTCTAGATGCAGATGGACTGTTAAGAGTCGGTGGAAGACTGAAATTTTATAATTTATCAGAATCACAGAAACACCAAATACTTTTACCAAAGTCTCACTATTTCACTGAACTCTTAATTGATTATTATCATAAAAAAATTCTACATTCAGGTACTCTGACAACTCTATCTTTATTAAGACAATTTTATTGGATACCATCTGGTCAAAGTCAAGTAAAGAAAATTATAAATAGGTGTGTGACTTGTCTTCGATTAAAACATCAAACTCTTCAACAATTGATGGGTGGCTTTCCCCGTGATAGAATCGTACCATCTAGACCGTTTGAGAAAACAGGCGTTGATCTAGCAGATCCTATTATAACTAAACCTAATTTAAAACGTTCAAAGAAAACCCTAAAATCATATATTGCTATATTTATTTGTTTTTCTACCAAAGCAGTTCATCTAGAAGTTGTTTCGGACTTGACCACAGAAGGATTTTTAGCCTGCTTGAGAAGATTCATTGCTCGACGATCTCAAACCTGAGTCATATGTAGTGATAGCGCCACAAATTTTAAGGGTACTTGTGCTCTTTTTAAATCCTTCTATCAGATTTGTGCTTCGGAAGAAATTCAGCGAACTGAAGAACGAATGCAATAGAATTTCATACCCCCTGCATTCCCACATTGCGGAGGATTATGGGAATAAAAAAACCATGAAGCGAATCCTCTTGAAGATAAGTAAATCCTCTATCTTAAATTTTGAAGAGCTGTCAACACTTGTGACGCAAATTGAGGCAGTTATGATTTCACATACGTTGACCCCCTTGTCTGCAGTTGTTAATGATCTACAACAACTGACACCAGATCACTTCTTCATTGGAGGTCCTCTTTTGAATGTTCCTGAAAATAATGCTATTTTAGACTCTTTACCTTTTTTCTTCTAGGTGGACACTAGTTCAATGATTAAAAATGCAATTCTGGCACCACTGGAGCCGAGAATACTTAAATGAGGTGCAAGTTCGCAGTAAATGGAAAATGTCCTCGCAAAACATTAAAGCTGGACAGCTTGTGTTACTGAAGGAAGGAAATGACAAGTTTATAGATTGGAAACTAGCTCGAATTGTGGAAACTTATAAAGGTGATGATGGACATGTCCGTGTAATAGATCTCATGACCTCTACAGGTATGTTACGTCAAAATATCACCAGAGTACCTTTGCCATTTTATGATGATGTTGGACAACCGTCCAACGCCGGGCAGGATGTTCCGGCTAATTCTCTAAACAGCGAGTTAGCCATCCGCATGCTCTATTAGAACTGTCTACTTTGAACTGAAACGAACTAATCCTTTGTTGATCTTAGAATGTTTTAGATGTAACGTGTCGAATGTCACTTTATAGATTTTTATGTTCCTTTTTGTCATTAAATGTATGTTTTGTGCCGTAAAGAATGATGATTATTCGTAGAATTGGATAACACTGAACCACTGTTGATACTAGATTTGATTTAAAATGCATGTTTAGATTCAGTAGAAAAGAAATAGAACAATGTATATACGTGGATTTTATTACACTGCTCAAAACAATTAAAGGATATTTGAAGTTTTACATAAAATAAAGATATAAACGGAATTTTTTTTGCCGAAAATAGAAGAAGAGAATCACAAATGCAAATTTTTCTGGTTTTCAAACTGTGGAGTATGCAAATTTTGAGTTCGACGTCAAAAACGTCGCTTCAGCGGCAGCGAATGAAATTTGACTTTCAACTGGATAAAAGAGAATGAAGACAAGGATGATCGGCATTCAGTGATTGCTTTGTTTCGATGAGTACGATGTCTCAGAGAATTCATTTGACAGATTCAGAAGCTTTGAGAATTGTTGGTAGGTTAGAAAGGGGCCAAACTCAGGCCGAAGTAGCGCAAGCCATTGGAGTGTCACAAAGTGTCATTTCCAGGATCTGGAACCGTTTTTTGGAGAATGGATGTGCAGGCCGAAGACCAGGGCAAGGTCGTAGACGGGCAACAACGCCCAATGAAGATCGTTATTTAGCGTTAACAGCTCGGAGACACCGAACCATGAACGCTACTCTTCTCCAACAACACCTTCGCTCGGCTACAGGCACCACGATTTCAACTCAGACTGTCCGAAACCGGCTCCATGCTGTAGGTCTGTATGCTCGCCGACCGATGGTATGTGTTAGATTAACATCAAGGCATCGTCGCGACCGCAGGGAGTGGGCAACCGAGCATGTCAACTGGAGGCGAAATGAATGGAGCAATATTCTGTTTTCTGACGAGTCCCGTTTTTCTGTGCATCCGGATAATAGGCGTATTTTCATCTGGAGGGACCGTGGCAGTAGGAATAATCCTGCGTTCGTGCACGAAAGTGTCAGATTTGGCGGTGGAGGAGTGTTGGTGTATGGTGGCATCTCCATTGACGGGCGCACTGACCTCTACATCATTCGAGATGGAACTCTGACTGGTCGTCGATATAGGGATGAGATCCTCAGACCTATTGTAGTCCCTTACGCTGCAGCAATCGGAGATAACTTCATTTTAATGGACGATAACTGCAGGCCACATCTTTGCAAACCTGGTGGAGGATTTCCTTTTCGAGGAAGGAATCGTTCGAATGGAATGGCCAGCGTGTTCTCCAGACATGAATCCAATCGAGCACGTTTAGGACGCTCTAGGAAGACGAGTTTCTGGCCGCCAACAACCCCCACGAACTCTCCAAGAACTGGAAAGAGCTCTTCTGGAAGAGTGGGGCAGAATACCCCAACTCGTCATTAATAGCCTCATTGAGTCCATGCCTCAAAGGTGTTCAACGTTGCTGGCCGCCCGTGGAAACCATACCCCCTACTGAAAATGATTTTCTTTGAAGAAAACACCTTTTCTTATTCTTTTTTTCTCATATACACAAATTGTGTTTTTTTCCTTTAGTACACAAATGCGCAATAAAATGCATTTTTTTCTGCCAAACATGTGTAATTTATTCTCATATAACCTACTATGTCTGTCGACCATGTGTCAATCAGCTAAACAGTTTACCAGATACAAAATCCACCTAAAACTGCAATATCCTTTAATTGTTTTGAACAGTGTATTATTATTATTATTAAGTGCGAAATACATGAAAATGAACTATTCAGCGATTCCATTAATTAAAATAATTTATCCATCTCAGAATTTAAATCTACAATTCCAAATGTATTTAAATTAAATATGTAATTTCAATAACTTATTTATTATTTACTTAATATAAAGGAAGTTCGTATGCAGAGTTTATATCCAAGGACGCTGCTTCCATCCTTAAATAAGTAGAAAAGTTACAAATCGTAGATTTTCATTTGAAAAATTTGAATTGAATCACAAAATCTCGAAAGTCCTCCCCCCTCTCACCGTTACACACACACACACACACTAGGGTGGAACTTAAGTATAGGGTAAAAAAAAAAAACTTTTTTGTTTTAATGTATAATAGTGAAAACTTTTTTCCTTTTTGGATGACTAAACTTTTGGCTGAAAAGGTTTTTTTAAATTAAGTTGTTTTCCGGTTCCTCAAGGAGGTCAAAGTTTTGAAATTTCAGAATAAAGTAACTTAAAGTAAACTACGTAGCTGTTAGCTCATATCGACTTTTATTTAGCAAATACTATCCAGAGGTCACCAAGAGGAGGTGGTTAAATATCGATTTCCATCCTCCTTACCTCCCTTTGTTATGAATTAAATTGGATATTCAACCTACTGTCTTTTAGGCAAACTTTGTCATTACATTGTGGGAATTCAACTTTCCCAAGATTAAGCCATCTTTTGCTTAATATTTAAAGACGGTTGACGCAGCTCGCGGGACAATTTTGAAACACGTTTCCACTGTTTGAGTATGACAAGCAAAATCTAAAATTCAGGTGTATCTCCTGTTTGTACTTTTTTTAAGTTCTTCATCCGATCAGTCCGTCAAGATAGGATCAATGTTTTTATAGTCTATAATTTCAATATGTTCGCATTTTTTTAAGTCGCTTTCCTACTGGTCCAGAAAATCCTTTTGTACACGTAGTTTTTCCAGCAAGATGTTGAAATAAGTATCTAAGAAAAAAGTTTATTTGCATGCAATAATCAAATTATCCATTATAAAGTTTTTAGGGTATTGCTTCCGATATTTTAATAACTCCAGATTTGCATCCTGCATTAAAGGCGTTTCTGTTTCACCTAATAACTTTCAAACTTGAAATGTCTGTATTATTATTTTGAAAATACACCAAAATTGCAGAGGCTATATTAATATAAGAAGATGTCAATGAAATATGACCAATATATTTTTTCCTGTTTTTTGAACTAAGACCAGGTGTTCGTCTTTAATGATTCTTAGTTATAGTTTTTTCCCTCTGCTTCAGATATCATAGTGTTATCCTTTCTGCCATCAAAATACTAACCTTCTAAAATTAACTCATTTCGTCTTTCCTGTTCTTTCAAATTCTTCCTTTTCTTTTCTCTTTGTCGTCTTCAAGTCCTTCTTTCAGTTACCTTTTCTATATTATCATCAGAAATACCCGTATCTTCTAAGGTGCCATTTACAATAATATTTGCAGTTCTGTCTAATAGTCCGGTTCTTTCACATTGTTGATTATCAAATTCAGGTTTAGAAAAACAACCGATTGAACTATTTCCATCCGAACTATTTTTTACACTTGACGATCATTCAATCAAAATATCATTTTTTTTTTGTTTTAAAATAATTTTTTTCCTTGATATTTCCTTTTCTAGTCTCGCTACACATTTTTTGTAGTTTTTATATCTATTGATCCTATTGCCACCACCCCATCTCTCTTAGGTCTTTGAGAAAATGCGTTCTTGTTCTGATACACGATAACATTTAGTGTTTTTACACAAAGAAATGTTTTTTGCAGGATTACCTAACATTTTGAAATTTTATATTGGATGTGGGATTATTCTTTCTAATCTTAATATTTTTCTTCAAATTTTGACATTTCTCCCGCTAGTCTCTAATTATTTTTTATGATTTGTGTATCAGAAACCGTTGGAATTGAAGGTCTCAGCAATACACTTTTAATTGTATCATCAACAGCTTTAGATATTTTAGAAATAGTGTGTACCAGATTCCAGCTGTCAGATTTTAAGTTAAATTGAACCCAAAAATAATGTTTCATAACATCTTCATATGTTCGTCAAAGATGACAGTCTAATGTTAATTGTTTTGGTTCACGAAATACAGGACACTTCAACAATTATCTAGATTTAGGTACGTTAACAGACTTTGTCACTTTTGACACCGAATGTTTATTGAAAAATAATTAAATAAACTCTTAACACACGTTAAATCGGACTAACTTGTTATGTGTCGCAGCCAAATAAATCAGAGACAATGAAAGCCGACGCCCACGACGCTGGCTTCTGCAAAAGTCAAATAAAGTGGGGCTAACTTTTCTAAGGCACTCAAACTAAATTATTCTCTTTATTACAGGACATTAACACTTAATTAATTTAATTTTGCAAAATATAAATTTAACAATAAGCTTAAAAAACTTTTCATGCAATTATTGGCTTTTTTTCGTTTTTTATGGAAAATCAGGCGCTTTGAGGAACCGGAAAATATCATTTTAAAATTAAAAGAAAAATATTTTCTTTTTATGGAGTTAAAAAGGAAAAAAATAATCACTATTAGAATATAAAATTCGAAACTTCGTTTTTTAGTTCCACCCTAACACACACACCAATACCGTCCTACCCGCCCTCGTCAATAACTAAACTTTTTACCGACGTTTGGAATACCCACCGAAATTTTATTAGTATCATTTAAATATTATTATAGAATGTTAAGATATGCAAAATATACATATGAACACCAAAAAAATTTCATTCGAAGTAAATTTTTATTTTTTAGAACAAAAAGTTTGTGGAAGCACAGTACCATTATTTAGAGTAACTCGGGTGTTACTCGTTTTGAAATTTTACACACTCAACCCGAGTAACTTAATCTCGAACTAAGATGTCCTGGGTGGTTACTCTATTATTCAATGAATTGCCTGACAAAGTGTATAATGTTATTGATGCGTTTGAAGGACAATAACAATTTTTTGAAAGGATATTTTAAGCAATGGAGATGAAAGTGTTACGATTAGCGATGTTAATGCTTAATCATTTGCTAATGTTCTTAATTGAAGCTATTTTAGTTAATGAATATTAATTGATGACTATTATTTACAAATAGTAAATTGTAAGTAATTTTGAATAATTGATTGCGGTTAGTTAAACATTGATAAATTTCAGTTAATTATTGTCGCCACTAAATTTAAATTTATTTGTTAAAAAAATATTTAATTTTGTTTAAAATATTAAAATATATTTCATTAGCGATAACAGACTGGTTCTTTAGCTAAGTCTTAGGAATACAGCTGCTTGGTCAATTCGGTGCGTTAGTTCTAGAAAGATGTTTTTTTACGCAACGTTAAAAGATGTTTCGTATTGGAGGTGGGGGGAAGGGGGGGCGTAAGCAGAGTATCTGCTTCCAGTGAAAAGTGTTATGAATGTCATACTCAATAATTTGCCATAGATAAATAAAATAGTACTTAATTGACGCTATTATTAATTAATGAATAGCAATTAATTGGTGAATATTTTTAATTGATAAATAGTAAATAATTGACAAAAGTTTATTTGTGGTTAATTAACAACTGATTAATATTATTTAAATTATGTCGAACATAAATAAATTAAAATTATTTTTTAAACAAACTTTGAGGGAAATATTCAATTGCGTTTAAATTATTTAATACATGTCATTAGCTGTAACAGAATGATTTTTTAGTCAAGTCTTTCGTTCACAGTTGCCTTTTTTAATTTGGTGAGTTAGCTGTGGAAAAATCTTAAAGTGGCGTGAAACAAATTTTCATACTTTGGGGAGAGGGGCAGGGGAGGGGATCGTTGCTAGCTGATGTGTTGTTGTACTCGAAATTTTTGCTTTAACAGTATAGTGTGACCACCCCACCCCCCTAAAAAAATAGTCGAGCACACTACAATTTTCTTATAGAAACCAGTGTCATATTTAAACAAAAATTACTTTATTTTCAACTTCACTTTCAACTTTATTTATTTATATCCAAGTCAAGCCTGGTGAAAATTTACTTTAATATGGCCAAGTTATGTGTAAAATCTGGGTTTAGAGTAGAGGGACACAACGCCGCATCCGGGATGGCACGGGCGGTGCCCCGCACTAGGCGCCGTCATTTATGTTAGACTTTTACGGCACTCACCGTTATCATTATTATGTGCCCTCCCCTTCTCTTTTTTCTCCCTTGCTAAATTCTGAAGGTTTTTACGTCATTATTTATTGAGAATAATGCAATCGAAACTTTTTATACTAAAAAGAAAATTTGAAGCCATTTGTATTTCAGAATTTCCTTTGTTAATATCACCCATTTATGTGCTATTAAGAGAAAATATTTATTATTACTTTTTTATTATTTTTTTTCTGATGTTGACAAGAAAAAAGTTTATCATTGGCGTTTTACCAACATAATACGATCTCATATTGCATTTTTCAGATAAGAAATCACATTAAAAAGTTTTTTTTTCTATGAAATTAAAAGTGTATTTAAAAGGTTTCGTAATGTTATTATTTTCATTGGGAAAATCACCTTTTCTGTATATATTCTAAAATGTGTTAAAGGAATTCACGCCCGAATAATGTATATCAAACTTAAAACAAAATATTTTTGTGGTAGTGATATAAAATCAACTGTCATTGATGCATATTTAAAGGAAGAAAAAATTCTGAAATTAGGTATATGTTCTGCAATAGAATATTTAGAACAAGAGAAACGTTAATGCATCTAACAAATTATACAGTACTTTAATGTTATTTATAAAAAAAATTCTATTATTTAATAATTTTAAAAACAAAACTGAATTTTAATTCGGAGTAAGAACAAGAACAGGTACACACAGGGTCCGACTTATGCAGGGGCATGCGGGGCAGTTGCCCCGTGTCCCCCTTTTTAAGGGGGGGGGGGGCATGAAAGTAATCAGGATTTTCATTAAAAGGTGCTAAGTGATTAAAACTAGCCAAAAGTGAATTCATATATTTTCAGACATTTAGGAAGGGATTGCGGTCCCTCTTCTCTTCTCTGCTTCCAGTACCCCCTCCACTTATGCAAAAAGCAAACTAATCATTCGAAAACTAATGATTGAAATTTTATTATAAAAACTTAGTATTCTATTGTTTTCAAAAGAAATACTTTATTAACGTTTTTCACGTAACATGGCAAGTTAAAACCATTAATTAAGACCAATTTATGGGATTTTCTTTTACACATCTTATAATGTACGTAGATAAGCGAAGTAAAACTTTGCAAAGAAATACTCGAGTCCACCAATCTATCATTCTTTCTACTATATTATCCTACTAGCATTTTTTCTTAAAAATGTGACAATTTTTTGTGATACTCTGTATACAGACGTGAGCAGACAAAACCGGGTACAAAATTTATGCGTACTTACAGTATGTATGAAGTTTAGTACTAGCCACTTCCACATTATTCACAAAAACATTCTATAGATAGATAGAAGCGGGGCCCCCAGAAGGATGCTTGCCCCAGGGCTCCCCATAGCTGAGTCGGTCCCTGGATACACATATGCTCTGATGGCTATGTATCTTTTATTCGTTTCAGTGAAATTTCAAGTGTTGCACATTTTTTTACTATACCCCACTGGCCTAACCAGAAACTCTTTGTCAGATGTCAGCAGTATCAGCAGATGTCATAAAGGGGTGTGAAAAGATAGGGTACTAAAGAGTGTCTGTTATACATCTGTTAAAATGACGGTGAACAGCAAGTGATTGTTAAAAAGGTGTCTGGAATACAAACACTCGAATACTTTTTTTCTTTTATCTTTACAGAATATATTCTTTACCTTTCTTTTAAAGAAAAAATAAATAGGAGTCATAATTTTTTATTATTTTTCAAAATGCATGTAAATTTCACAAAGGTTAAAAATTATAATAATCATAATATACCTTATAAAGTTTTTTGTTTAATTCCTAATATCAACAATATTGCATATCTATACATTTATAACGCTCAAATGCTCAGTCACAATCACGAAATAATTTTACAACACCGGTTATAAAAGTTGCAGATATTTTAATTCAGATTCCTTTAAAACTGAAGATTTTCTTTATTATTATTATTTACATATACAATAATAATATCTAAAAATGGCATTTTTTATTTAAAATTAATTAAATATCTCTTAAATCAGTCGTGAAACGATCCATCAAAAGAATATGATAACCATCAATTAGGTGTATGATCAAAGATATCTAATTTATAAACAGGAAAAAAATTGACCTGAATGGGAATACATGTATTAATATTGGAATTTTCAAAAGTGTGGTCAAAAACATTTTTTAAGATCACAGAAAATGAAAATTTTTAAGCATTTCCTAAAATATATAGTATTTTTAACAATTGAAAAAAGTTTTTTTGATATCAGAGTGTCAAATCTTCCATTCTGTGAAAATTTAGCTTGGCAAAAACTTTTTAACAGGTATAAAATAATGTTTGCGAAAGTATTACATTTGTTTAAGAAATTCCAAGGCAATGGTAACCAAAATATAAATATCTAATGACATTTTCAAAAACGCATGATGTGAAAACAAATTAATATTAATTTGTTACTGTCACACTTTTAAGAGGCTACTTCAATTACGCGGAAACATTCAGTCGCTAATGTTATTCCTAAGGGAGAATTTTTTTTAATTATTATCTTGCTTGCATTTCAATATTCTTAAATGATTTATTTTGCATTGGGTAGCTGAAGTCGATCTCAACAAATGCCTTTTTTTTTATTTTGTTTGCGAGGTTTTTTTTTATGAGGATACCTTTACTTTCGAAACCGGTTCCGATATCAATATAGGCAAAAAAAAAAAAAATAATAATAATAACCAGTCATTATTGTCACAGGACTAGGACATAGGCAAACGGGGCACTGGTCTAAGGCTTCATATACTTGGGGTATCTCAATTCTATAATTCTATACGCTTTAAGCTTACCAACTTAAGCTATTGAACTGGATCTGAGTGATCAGGGGGCCAGATTAAAGTATGGTCTATAATCCTATAAGCTTGGAGTGAGAGAATCAAAAGATAAAATTTTTAAAAACTGCCCGTTTAGTTTCATTATTAACATAGTTTTATATTGTACAATACAAAGATAATAATTAACCAGTAATTTTCGTTGTTAGGTCCCACGAACGCATATGCCTAATGCATTTCAAAATGAACAAAAAAAAAAAAAAAAAAAAAAAAAAAATTCGATTATTAACTTCTGCCCGTAAGGCATGGTGACGTCACGGCGACGTCATTGTGAAGTCACACTGTGACTTTGTGACCGTCGATGTGACGTCACGTGACGTGGATGTGACGTCACAGTGACTAGAATGCGAGGTCGTTATGGCCGTTTTAGAGGTCGTTTGTGACGTCACATTGTGACCACTCTGTGAAGTCACGGTGTGACTAATTTGTGAAAAGTGTGTCATTTGTGACTATTTTGGCATTAACTTTGTGACGAACCTGTGACGAAAGTGACAATGTTTTGAAGTCACACTGTGACCAATTTGTGAAATATGTGTCATTTGTGACGAACTTGTCATAAACTCTGTGATGATTTCAAATGAAAATCAAATTTCAAATTAATTGCTTAAAAGGCGCAAAGGCGAACTAGTGAAAAAGATTCCATGCTGGAACTCGAACCCGGGCCATCAGTATAGCGCACGTACATTCTACCGACTAAACCACACGGAACGATACCCACCCTGGAAAATTTCTCACTATTACATGTTGGCAAGGCTACAAACGCAGCACAAGATGCAATATTTATCGTCAGCCACCGACATGGCGCAAACACGAAACTTAATTAAATCCAGCATCGATTGAAACTATATTAATACTTGGAAATTTTTTTCAGAGAGAACCATTCGCCTTGCATACAATATTTCAAATGAAAATCAAATATCAAATTAATAGTGTAAAAGGCAATTTTAATTTGAAATTTGATTTTCATTTGAAATACTGTATGCAAGGCAAATGTTTCTCTCTGGAAAATTTTCCAAGTATTAATATAGTTTCAATCGATGCTGGATTTAATTAAGTTTCGTGTTTGCCCCATGACGGTGGCTCACGATAAATATTCCATCTTGTGCTACGTTTGTAGACTTGCCAACATGTAATAGGGAGAAAATTTCCATGCTGGGTATCGTTCCATGTGGTTTAGTCGGTAGAATGTGAGTGCACTATACTGATGACCCGGGATCGAGTCCCGGCGTGGATATTTTTCACTATGTTGCCTTTGCGCCTTTTAAGCAATTTATTTGAAATTTGAATTTCATTTGAAATATTGTATGCAAACCGAATATTTCTTTGTGGAAAAATTTCCAAGTATTAATATTGTGATGAATTTTAAAATGGACAATTTTAAAATAAAGTTTTTTTTGAGATATAAATTCGTATCTTTTTACCGTACTTTTTAGCAAAATATAGCTATTTTGGAGTCCTATTCTTCTAAAATAGTTTTAATTTTTCCACTTAAAAAACAATGTTTGTCAACTGACATCTTTTTTTATTAAGTTCTAAGCTTGATCTTGAGTTCAAGCTTGATATTAAGAATGTATAAGATTTTAAGGTGTTGTGGTTGTGATTAATCTTTGCTTTATTAAATACGACGTAAGCCACATTTATTTAAATTTTTTATTTCCGTGTAAATTGTATTTTGTGAATATGAGCTTAAATAGATTTGGTATGTTCTATAGGAAAAGACTGATCTGGAAAATAGAAAAACAAATAAGAAAAATCATGCGTTAAGCGTAGATTATAAAACACTTTCCAACACTTCCCGAATGCTTTAAAAAACTTCGTTATTTAGGGAAATAAGGTAAATAAGAGAACTAAGTAAACATTTTAGAAAACGCATAAAACATTTGAAAAACTCATTTCCGCAGTTACTGGCCATAGCTAAATAGGTTTTCCAATTCTTTTGAACAGCCCTGTATTTGATCTGTAGGTTCATATATATATTATATAATAGGATAATTTAGTTTAGCAAGAAAACGCATAACAGGTTGAAACTCTCTTTCAGCAATTTATACTAATATATGGAAACATACTTTAATACTTTTGTACAACACTGTAGTTGACCTAGAACCTTCATTACACGCCACCGTTTAGTTAAAATTTAATTCAAACTAAAACACACTTAAAACAGCTGAAATCACATTTCCAGAAATTATAATTTATAGACGGCCATGTATCCAATTCTTTGCATGACCCTGTATACCATTTTATCTATATTATACAACAGTAAATTAAATTCAGTTCAGCGTAAAAATGCACAACTCATTTAAAAACCACCTTTAAGTAACTTGCGCTCATACCCAGTAATCCTTGCGAATACTTTTGTGTAGCCCTGTATATGAATTCTAGCATTTATATACACCATATACTATGCATAAATATAGTGAATCATAAAAGCGCATATCATAATTAAAAATGCATTTCCAGCAATCATCACAAATGAACAGTACTTCGGATACAATATAGTATCTGAACTATATTGTGTGTGCCTGTAAATGCTATATACACTTCATATTCTACATGAAAAATTTATAGTATGTAAACCTCAGCGACGTATATCATTTTCATTATATATGAAATAGATTAACATAATTAAAGTACGCCGCAAACAATTCCCTCCACCGCTATATCATTATGTATTGGAATTTCTTTTTAGCCCTGTAAATGAACAATAATTATTCTTTGCATCTCGTATTCTTCAGAATGCATATTTTAGTACGTTTCATAAATGCATATCAATTTTTTTCTGTATGAAAACTTGTAAAATCATGAAAAAACCTTTGAAACGATTTTTTCCCAGAGGCCGTAATGTAACGGAATACTTTTGACTGTACCTGTAAATGAACTAAACATGCTACAAACGTCGTTACACATAGAGACCGTGCTATGGTAAAGGGCAATAACATCTAAAAATTTCAGACCAATCCGAGTATATTTACGAGAGTTAGAGAGCGGACAGACGGCTAGACAAACCAAAGTCATAAACACTTTTCAACTTTGTTGAAAGGTGTTAAAAAGGAAATATAAAAGTAAAATAAATGATTGAAAGGAAATATAAAAGTAAAATAATGAACTTTAAAAAATATATACTAAAGCAGTTTAATCTATAAGCTTCCTATCAGGCATGAAAAACACTTTATTTCAATGCTTAAATATAATATTTTATTTTTTAAGGGTGTATTTCAATCCAAACTGCTTATTTTCTGATTCCTTTTTAATTCCTTTTTGTTCTCAAACGCATCAAACTGAAAAATTCTCTTATTTAGAAACTACCTAATGTGCCGTGCTTCTCGATTTTTTGATAAATGCAGAAAATATTACAAAAAAATGCTGTCAAAGTAGGCGTTTTGAACCGAATTTTTCACAGCGGAAGATCTGGGAATGAAAAAAAAAAGGGTCTTACTGAGAAAATAATTATTTAAAACTTAAATTCTAATGAATTGAGGGGAAAATGAAATCACACGGCCTCTTAAACATCTCTTCAAAAATCACCTCAGCAAGTTTCGTGTTTTTACTTTTAAAAATGAGTCTGAAAATGTCTCAGAAAATATCGAGCTGTTGAAGGTGGAAAAATATTTTTTAGAATACACCTTTAATGCCAATATTTATGTGTATCGAAAACGTAGAAAATGAGTTTACAATCGAAGAAAATTTAATAACTGATTCTGAATGTCTATAATTAAATATTTGATTAAAATCGCAAATAGAAAAAAAATGCTTACATACAATTAAAAATAAATAAATAAATATACCAATTTGAAAAACACTAAAAATAATAATTAGTATTTTTAATTGTACTATTAAACAACAACTAACTGCAATAGATGAATTAAATGCATTATTAGATTTAGCAATTTCTCAAAAATCTTTTCATATGTTATAAGGAATTCTTATTATTTTATAATTTTGGCAAATGTTAAATCTGAAAACATTGGTATGAAGATTCAGGATTTTAAATAATAATTTAAAATATTATTAGCAAAAAAAAAAAAAAAAAAAAAAAAAAAAAAAAAAAAAAAAAAAAAAAACTTTCAAAAGTTACGCTGTTATAATAAGTAAAAAGACATTTTCCCACTATAATGTTAATTTCTAAACTGAAACAGTTTCGTAATATCATACTATTCGAATATAATATTTAACTCCAAAACAATAATGACGATAAATACTGTTATATGAGTGTTAGTAATCAGAAAAAAAAATAAGAAGCCGAAAAAAATTCCACATCACTGACTGCAAATTAATGTTTATATTCATCCCACTATGAATGTAGACATGAATTTCTTTTTTTCTTTTTTTTTTTTTGAGCGATGGCCGATTAACACATTTTACAAAACAGTGTCGATTAGGAAAATTTCGCTTCAAGACAATTCCAGATCAGTCACTTTCTATATGTATAACATAAATCTATTTAATTCATAATCGTAATATACAAACAGAAATAAAAAATTTAAATTAAATAAGACTTACCTTTTTTTGCTGTAAATTAATAATATCCGAGTATTTTTGCCCGAAAATGGCAGACGTCTTTCTCTTACATTTAAAAAAGCAAAAACAAAAGCTGGCATTGTAGGCTTGATCATGTCCTTTTCCCGCGTGTATGACAAAAAGTTCTCTGTTTACCCTGCGGTTGCGGTCATATAATCCGACGCAGACGATCTTCAGCAGCTGATTTTACTGTTTATTTGCAGTCCTAACTTTCAGGCGGAATAGTTTTATGAGTTAGTCTGTAATTAAAATTTTCTATTTGAAGAATTTTCCAATGCATTTTACCATTTCTTTTTTATCAGTTTCAAAAAAATTCATTTGAAAACGGAAGTTTATTAGATAAAACACTGCTTAAATTTTTAAAATGTGTAAAAATAAATTTAATGGTAATAATACCACCCCCCTTTTTTTAAGTAAAGTTTGTTTCATGCGTAATAAATAAAAAATATCTTCTTAATAAATAAAAAAAAATGTTTTCGAGGATAAAAAATTTTTCTTTGTCAATCTGTCAATATTTTCATGTTAATTTTCTGCAGAAGAAAACAATTTGTAAAATAACTTTTTTAAAAGTCATACCTCTAAAACACAAATTGGAAATGCGAAAAATTAATTATATCATGTGTTTTGCATAAATTTTGTATATATATTTTTTTTCGGAAAAGGCTAATTTTATTTAAAAAGGCTGAAAAAAGTAAAATTTTTTTTAAAAAGCAGTTACTAAAAATAGATTAACAGGAAAAAAATATGACTTGAATGCAAATTATAAAGCAATAAA
This sequence comes from Maratus speciosus, assembly GCA_963932465.1. Lineage (NCBI taxonomy): Eukaryota > Metazoa > Arthropoda > Arachnida > Araneae > Salticidae > Maratus > Maratus speciosus. The sequence continues at coordinate 348,925,177 of OZ010788.1, read as the reverse complement.
TGCATATATGACTAAACTCTGAAGATTCTTTGTGCGTGCTCATTAAAATCTGCAGACTTAACTGTAATAGAAAATGTTTAGTTTGAAACCACAGAAGTGTTTCGACCAGTGGTCGCCAAAAAAGTTAAAAAATTTCCTCCCTGCAAAAACTAAATATGTAAAAAGTATAGATTTAATATTTCTAATTCTAAATATGTTTCAAATTGCTCCAGCACATAGCATTTTTCTGAGAAATACTTTTATAATAATAACAATCCGTGATGTATTATTATATTAAATTGCAATGCTAGATAAAATTGAAATCATGAAAAAAGTATACTTTCACTTCTTAGATATCAAATTGATAAAATATAGCATGGAAATCTAGTTTGTTGATACTTGTACCGTGCATTTTTCTTTTTCTCCCCTCCCCCTTCTTTTCGTGTCCGAATTTACTATTTGCTGTCCACTAATATTCATTCCTTATGCCGCTGTAACTAGGGCATGTTTTAAATATTTCTCTTCATTTTCAAAAATTTTTGAAGTTAATATTTTTGTCACACTGTGATTTACAATATGGTGGGTTTTTTTTGTCACATATATGACGTGACGTACGTTACATGCAGTGACATAACAGTGACGTTACAATATTTTTTTAATTGCCGGAAAAATAAAATTTTACAATAAGTAACATGTTTTGAAGAATTTTTATAATTGTTTAAAGTTTTCTAAGAAGTTCACATCTCAGTCACAATGTGACATCACTGAGTGGTGGCATTTTGGTCACAGATGTGACGTGACCACAGTGACTTACAGTGACGTCACAATGACGTCACTGTGACCATGCATGCTATGAGGGTGGTACGGCGCTAATACAAAAATATTGCTTTTAATAATTTTGAAAACTATACTTGAATGCTTTAAATTTTACTTGAATTAGATATATTTTATATAAAATGGTTTTAGGAGTTTTTAGTGGGCAATCTTAAAAGGTATTAATTGTAAGAAATCTATTAGATTTTTTTTTTTTTTTTTTTTTTTTTTTTTTAAGAAAAAAAAAGAAAGATTTTACCAATGCTCTGTAAGCCGTGATGTCCGAGTTAGATCCCCTCTTAAAAATAAAACAAGTAAGAAAAATCATGCGGTAAGCATAGATTATGAAACACTTTCCAACACTTCCTGAATGCTTTAAAAAAACTTCGTTATTTAGGGAAATAAGGTATATAAGAGAACTAAGTAAACATTTTAGAAAACGCATAAAACATTTCAAAAACTGATTTCAGCAGTTACCCTCCGTAGCAAATACGTATTCCAATTTTTTTTTAACAGCTCTGTATTTTATCCGTAGGTTGATATATATGCTATATAACGGGGAAATTTAGTTTAGTAAGAAAACGAATAACAGGTTGAAATTTCTCTTTCAGTAATTTATACTAATAGATAGAAACATACTTGTATACTTTTGATCAACCCTGTAGTTAACCTAGTACCTTTATTACACGCCACTATTTGGCTAAAGTTTAATTCAAAGTAAAACACTCTTAAAACTACTGGAATCACATTTCCAGAAATTATCATTTATAGACGGCCATGTATTAAATTCTTTGCGTGTCCCTGTATATAATTTTATCTATGTTCTACAAACATTTCTTAGTAAACAAAATGCAGTTCATTGTAAAAATGCATAACTCATTTAAAAACTACCTTTTAAGCAATTTGCAATCATACCCAGTAACCATTACGAATTCTTTTGTGTAGCCCTGTATATGAATTACAGCATTTATACACACCATATACAATGCATAAATATAGTGAAACATAAAAGCGCATACATAATTAAAAATGCATTTCGAGCAATCATCGCTACCGTACAGTACTTCGGATACAATATAGTATCTGAAATCTTTTGTGTGTCCACAGGGCTCGAAATGGAAAAATCCACGAACCGGAACGCTATTTCAAAATTATTGGTGACTTCTTTGAAAGTACAGTAAAGTCCCGATTATCCGAGTCCCTCTTAATCAAGTTATTTTCTTCTGATGGATTGATAGCTTCCATTATTATGAAACAGCTAAATGAAGTGTTAGGTGAAGATGAAAAAGCAGCCGTAAAAAGTTAAAACTCTGATTTTCTGGTCAGAATAGGGTGGTGGGGGGACAAAATGGCCAATTTTTTTTTTTGAAAAAAAAAATTATGGCCAATCCCCCCCCCCCCCCCCCATTTTGACCAGAGAATCACAGTTCTAACTTTTTACGGCTGCTTTTTCATCTTCACCTAACACTTTATTTATAATGGCTGTTTCATCATAATGGAAGCCATCAGTCCATCAGAAGAAAATGATCCATTCCAAAAGTATAAGTTCGATTGAAAAAAACAATTTCATTCCCCGTTTTTCTTAAAAGTAACGGAAATGTACATCAAAGAAATGTTACTGGTACCGTAAAAATGAATAAATTAAGTGAAAATTTATATTTCATCTCCTTAATTGGTGACGATTTGTGTAAATCCGGTTTATACGAGTTTTTTGCTTATCCGAGGTGAGCTTGGCCCACATATTAACTCGGATAATCGGGACTTTACTGTACTATAGCAAATTTATATTTAAACGTAGAAAAACCGATTTTTAAAAATGCATTCAAGAAGATTCTAAATAATTAGAAAAAAAAAGTTACAGAGAGCATAGTATGTATGGAATTGTAATAATATTTTTTTATATATAATTCCACGAACCGGAACAATATTTTCCATACTTTCACGAACCGAAACAATATTTGTCACAATTTCACGAACCGGAACATCGTTCCGGTTTGCTCCGGTACATTTCGAGCCCTGTGTGTCCATGCACTTCGTATTATACATGAAATAAGTTATAGTAAACCTCAGCAACGTATATCAATTTCATTATACATGAAATAATTTGACATAATTAAAATACGCCGGAAACAATTCCCTCCACTCGTATATCATTATGTGACGGAATTCTTTTGTGTGGCCCTGTAAATGAATAATATTTATTCTTTGTACCACATATTCTACGGAATGCATATTTTAGTGGACTTTGATAAATGCATGTCAATTGTATTATGTTTGAAAGCATGTAACATCATTAAAAATCATTTTTAACGATTTTTTCCCATAGGCCGTAATGTAACGGAAAACTTTAGACTGTCCCTGTAAATGAACTAAACGTGCTACAAACTTCATTTGAAATAGGGTTCGTTATATGGTAGGGGTCACTAACATCCAAAAATTTCAAAACGATCCGAGTATAATCACGGGAGTTAGAGCGCTTACAGACGGACAGACGGACAGACAAAACGAATGCACAAACACTTTTCAACTTTGTTGGAAAGTGTTAAAAAATGCTTGATTTTCTTTTAAGTGAGTTTTTGTATGTAATGAAATTGTACGGTAGATGTTTATATACATGTAAATTAGCCTACAAAACTGGATTTACCTTCCACTTCTTACAATATCAGTCTTATCTCTGAGCATTTTTCTAGATTTTGTGGGGTTTTTTTCCATATTATTTCATGTCATTATTAAATATTCGAAAATCATTAGAAAAGCGTATGTATCAATGAGACTACCATAATTTTTTTCTGATATGAAAGGCGACTATACAACAAGTGTGCAAAAATCAGAAAAGGTGTCTTTCATTCAAGTCGCTTGTTCATTTCACCTAAAATCCGTTTTTCTTTTCTCCGGATTCTTAGATTCATGGTATTTAGATTGGGAACAAGAAGTCGTCTTTCGTGAAAGTTTATTATCAATTAAAATTAAAATGTTTTCCATAATAACATTTTTTTTCTCGGATTCTATAATTAAAAAATGAAATACATATTCCAGTAAGACATTAAATTGTTACATTGTTTTTTCAATTGAAGAGCTCAGATGATAAAAGTGGTAAGTGACACAATCATCATTTTGAGAAAATGAGTTGTAAAGTTCCAAACATCTATTTTTATTTATTGTCAAATGCCTCCTTTATCAATTAAAATCTTCAGTAAATATTGGTTTTTTTATTTTAAATAGTAATTTAACAGATAATAGAGGACTAATTATTAAGAGGTTGCTTCAGTAAAGCGAAAAGACCCATTCGCTAATGCTAATCCTATGGAAGACATTTATAAAGATATCTCGGTTGCATTTCAGTATTTTTAAATGATATTTTTTGCATTGGACAGCTGAGATGGATCTATACAAAGATCGTTTTTTACTTTTTCGATTTTGTTTACCGGTATTTTTAATGAGTATACTTCCATTTTCGGAACCGGTTTCGAAAGTGAAAGCATAATCATTAAAAAAATCTGCAAGCAAAATAGAAAAAAGTAAAAAACGGTCTTTGTACAGATGGATCTCAGCTATCCAATACCAAAAATATAATTTAAAAAATATTGAAATGCAACCGAAATATCTATATAAATTTCTTCCACAGGATTAGCATTAGCGAACGGATCTTTTCGTGTGACTGGAGTAGTTCCCTTTTCCTTTTTTTTTTCTTTTTCACGTACCACCTTTATCGTCTGAGCTCTCCAACTGATTTGTGTACCATAAAAGGGTGTTATTATTAAAGTACATGAAATTTATAGTCATTAATTACGAAAAGCTTCGTATATACACATACACATATTTTTATGTACGTTAATATGTATGCATTATTTTAAGTTAAAAGAATTCAGTTTATGACATTTTTCGCGTCAGAAGCCATTTTCTTTTAGACTAAGCGGAAGGAAATGCATTAGTATTGTATATTATTAAAATATTAAAATTGATTGAAATAAATTTACAATAGTGCATTCCCCGTGTTATTTATAAAAATAAAATTATGATAGAAATGTATATAATAAAAAGAAGAATCAGAATTTTGAATTTTTGCTTATTTATGTATTTCTAACATTTATATAACATATTTTACTTGGACACTTAATTTATTAGCATAGTCTTTTTAATCAACATCAACATCTCCCTTTTTTCCTTTTTTACGCATTCTAACTCGTTTGAAATAAAATATGAGTACGAAAAAATTATAATATCATAATGTACACTGAAAAAAAAAAAGGGAAAAAACATTTAAAGGAATAAAATTGAGAGAAAGTTTATAATTCTATCTTGTTTTTCTTTATATACATTATGTAGTAGACAGCACTTCGCATTTTTAAACTATCTTTTCTCAATACTTGCTTCCGATTTTTTTTATCTTTCTTTGCTAATTATAGCGGGAGTGAGTAGTAATTTCCCACAGATGTGAAAAGTCATGTCAAATAGTATGGTATTTGAAAAGGCATTCCTTATCGCTTTCTTGTTTAGCCACTTTCTGGTAGGATAGCAGCAGAAAAGGGATAATCCTAGACGATCTTCTGAAATCTGCGGTTGATTTCAAAGCGGCACGACGCGACGCTTCGCGAACATTATTCTAGAGAAAGAAGAACAATTATTTTTATTATTCTCGGGGAAATTTGTATGGAAACTTTATAAAAACTATCACATTTATATCCTTTCGCTTTCATACTTCTACTTATCACCATATGTCATTCGGTTGAAATTTGTTTTAGTAACATTTTGCACTTTTGCTATGCTGAAATGTGCAGCAAGATACATTTGAAAAAAAAGTCCTTCCGGCCAGTGCCGGGAGGAAGAGGTAGCTTTCATAATCCTTATTTAAAAAAAGCCAACTTATATCATGCAAACACACGAAGCTCAATTTAGTGGAAACCGAATATAGGAGATTCAATACTAATTTTTATCAATATAATGAATGAGAATTTCGCGAAATTAGTCAGCTTTATCCAAGCTGCTTTTCTTTAAAGTAACTTATATTTGGCTGCCAAATTCGGCAATTTCTTAAAGTGCCTGTCATTTTAAGACAACATGGTGGATGAGGCTAAGCAGTGAACTTGGTCGAGACCTTAGTAATTGCTGTGCACATGCTCACTCACATCGGAATCGGTTAATATATAGGAGTGCTGTCGCATGCAAAAAATCAGATTTTTCAAAATGTCACCCACAATAGAAATTGAAACTGCTATATCTGAGCCATTTTTTAAGGTAAAGACAGACAAAAAATGCTCCTGAATCCTTATATCAAGATCAAATACTTAAGAAAGAAACCTTTTTCAATTTCTAATTTTTTTGCACCTCACTTTAAATATATATATATTTTTTAATTTAATGGCCGCCATTTTGAAACAAGATGGCTGATGAATCTGGCCAGCGAACTTGGTCGAGGTGTTGATGTATACTATCCACATGCCTTCTTACATCGAAATAGGCGAATACGTGTGTTATCGCGTGACAAATACAAGATCGTTTCAAAATGTTAGCCATGCTAGAAATTCAAAGTGCTATAAATCAACCATTTTTTAAGATATCAACAAAAGAACAAATTTTCAGAAACAAAAACTGCTCCGGAATCTTTCTATCAAGGCCAAACACATAAAAAAATCTTTTTCATTTTCCAATTTTTTAATACCTCATTTTGAATTTTAAATTTAATTTTTTTTAAATGGCAACCCTTTTGAAACAAGATGGCGAATGAAGCTGGCCAACGAACTCGGTCGAGACATTGGTATATACTATGTACAGACCAAGTTACATCCAAATAGGTTCATAAATACGCCTGTTATCGCGTGACAAAAATCAGGTCGTTTTAAAATGTCAGCCACAAGAGAAATTCAAAATGCTATTACTCAGCCATTTTTTTTTAGATATAGACGAAAGAAAAACTGTTCCGGAATCTTTGTATTAAGGTCAAACGCATACAAAAAAATCTTTTTCATTTTCCAATTTTTTGGTATCTCATTTAAATTTTTTAATTTTTTAATTTTTTTAAATGGCCGCCATTTTGAAACAAGATGGCGGATGAAGCTGGCCAACGAACTCGGTCGAGATATTTGTATGTACTATGTACACACCAAGGTACATCCAAGTCGGTTCATAAATACGCCTGTTATTACGTGAGAAAAATCAGGACGTTTCAAAATGTCAGCCACGCTAGAAATTCAAAATGCTATAACTCAGCCATTTTTTAAGATATAGACGAAACAAAAACTGCTGCGAAATCTTTGTATAAAGGTCAAATACATAAGAAAAAAATATTTTTCCATTTTCAATTTTTTGGTACCACATTTCAAACTTTAAATTTTTAAAAAAATTTTAAATGGCCGCCATTTTGAAACAAAATGGCGGATGAAGCTGGCCAACGAACTCGGTCGAGAGATTGGTATGTACTATGTACACACCGAATTACATCTAAATCGGTTCATAAATACGCCTTTTATCGCGTGACAAAATTCAGGACGTTTCAAAATGTCAGCCACACTAGAAATTCAAAATGCTATAACTCAGCCATTTTTTAAGATATAGACGAAACAAAAACTGCTCCGGAATCTTTGTATAAAGGTCAAATACATAAGAAAAAAATATTTTTCCATTTTTAATTTTTTGGTACCACATTTCAAGTTTTAAATTTTTTTAAAAATTTTAAATGGCCGCCATTTTGAAACAAAACGGCGGATGAAGCTGGCCAACGAACTCGGTCGAGACATTGGTATGTACTATGTACACACCGAATTACATCGAAATCGGTTCATAATTACGGGAGTTACAGTGTGACATAGGTCAGATATATATATATATATATATAGATATATATATATATATATATATATATATATCAATTTTGAACGGAGTGTGGTTTCGGGGTCTGGGGGTCATGATCGATGAAAATATACCAAATTTTTTTGAAATCGCTTTCCTCCGAACGGCTGCAATAGGTAGCTTTTTTGTAAAGAAAGCTACCTAATATATTATACATGTATTTCCGTAAAAAAGTGAAGTGTAATCTAAAAATTAAGTGCGAAAATGCAAAAGTAAATTAGTTTTTTTTATAATCAATAATATATTTTTGTTTGTTCTTAAATCGCTCACATTCACTAAATTTTTATATAAGTATTGTGCTACAGTAAAGAGATAATTTGTATAAGTTCATATATAAATACTTCAAATATCCAAATTTAGTTTCGCAATAACTGTTTTATTAAACAATAAATATGATTCTGGTTGCAAAATTATTGTTGCATTTAAAAAAAAAAAAAATCTTTAAATATAAAAGAGAGGTTTAAAAATGCAAATAAATAATGTTTTGTTAGAGAGACAGTGTGTGTGTGTGTGGGGGGGGGGGGGGGGGGCATTAGGAAAAAAACCAAGAGGGAAGAAGTACAGGGGAAAATCGATAAATAATACAGTAAAAACTATGACATTGACTAGCATTTTCCATTGTTCTATAAAAGAAAAAAAGCCTTTCCGGAAAATTATGTAAAATATTAGTTTTTTAAACTGAATGTCCGGCCACGACAGCCAAGAAAAGTCGCCATGATTCAACAATCCCTTATGACCCAATATGCAATACATTTATCAAAAAAAGGAAAAACGTTATTCGATTCCAAATCACTTCAATAGTTATGCTTTAATATTACCTGCTTTTACGTTTAATTATGAATTGATTCCGAGAATATGTTAAAAATTTCGTGTTGTTAAATAGAGGGAATATATTTGTTTTTGAGAACTATTAATTTGTTAGAACCTTAAAAATGCCCTAAATTTCAAGTTAAAGCATTCTGTATATATTGTAGTAACCAGTTCCTTTTTTAATCACTTTAAAAGAAAGAAGTATATCTCAGCAATAGAAGAAATGCGTCATTGATTGCTATATTATGGTTGTAAAACTACTCCGAAAGTATAAAGAAAACAGCAGAAAAAAAGGAAAAATAGAATGTAGCACAACTGCTTAAAATAAAAATCAAACTTAAAGAAACAGCTTAAAATATTTAAGAAAAGAGAAGAGCTTCTGATTCCTAATATTAAAGGAATTAAGATAAGAATAATTTCAATATAATAAATAGACCAGAATTTTAATAGGTTATTTTATATATATGGTAAAATATGTGAAAGCTTAGGTGGGCTGAGCCCCCCCCCCCCCCTAATCATTTCACTATTTATTTATTTATTTATTTATTTATTATGTATATTTTAACTAATGTAAAAAAAAAAAAAAAAAAAAAAAAAAAAAATCTATATTTGCAAGAAAAACATTTTAGATGTTTCAACTTTCAATTGCCTTGAATCCTTCAATGCAACGAAATATGAAAAAAAAAAAAAAAAAAAAAAAAAAAAAAAAAAAGAAAAAAGAAAGAAAAAGAAAAAAAACCCTTCTATTCAGAAGCATATCAGTTGTGTTATATTATCTTGTGGTACAATTCTCGAATTGCAAGATAATTAGGAACATTTTTTCCTCCTGAAGTCCAGATGCATAAACCGGTCCCCACATGTGTTAGTACACCCTCAGTGCGAACGGAAATAAGCATATATTTTTCAAACTGATCAGAATTAGTGCAGCAATGGGCAAACCGTCTTCAAACTATTCACTGAAACACGTTTTTTTTTTTTTTTTTTTTTTTTTTTTTTTTTAAATGGTTGCCTGTTGACAACATGTGTATTACTAAAGAGAAAGATTGTCAATTTATACAAGTGGGAGAAAAAAAATAATTGAACGCCGTTTCTAGCTATGGGTGTAGGCAGGAGTATAGTATTAGAAAAGCGTGGGAAAGACACATTCCTTTTTTGCTTTTGATCCGTTTTATCGAATTTTTTCTTTACATTTGATGATTGACAAAAACAATTTTTCTTTTATCTTATAATTAAACATTATACGCAAAAGTATTATGTTAAGTTTAAAGTTATGTGTATTATAAGGTTTATACAAAAATCTCTTCGTGTAAACAGTGGCTATTGTATTTAAATCTGTTTTCATGTTTAAATCAGTTACTTTCTGACACATTTGTGGGGAAAAAAGAATGATAAAGGCATAAAATGTACAGATATAGTTATTCAAGCTCAACAAATTTTACGTTTTAGATGCTGTTTTCAAATCTAAACAAGCTACGTTCTGACATATTTGCAAAAAGTAATTTTTTAGTGATTAAATTTTAATCCAGCGAATTTCAGGAAACGAAAAACACGTAAAACGTATGCTATAGCTTTCTCACCCCCAACCCCCTGCCTTCTGATAAAAGTATTGAAAAATAAAGAAATTGGAATTATAATAGATTTTTTTATTATTATTATTATTATAAAATCCAGGTATGTGTTGAAAATATATAATTTATATATATATATATTTATAACGATTCATATTTTAAAGGATATAATAATATGCGGAATTTAAAATTCAATTCTCGCGAAATCTTAATTTTTATTGCGAATGAATGTACACACATTTTTGTAACGATTTTGGAAAAAGAAATATATAAACAAAGATAATAATTTTATTTTCGAATGTGTTTTTCTGATAGCCCTTTTCTTGAACTATCATATTACATCTTTTATCTAATGTAAAGGTTGATTTTGTTCCATTCCTCAACAATCTTCCAGAGTCCATCTAATGTTTTAGAATGCTGCTTATAAAGAGCTTGTTATAAAAGCCCAAAAATGGGATAGTCTTAATTTCGATTTCATTTCTCATTTCTTTTTCTTTCTATAAGTATAGCAGTAGATTTATAGGTATGGCTGCTGGCTGGTAGCCAGAGCCGGATTAAGCATTTCTGAGGCCCGGGGCTAATGAAAAGTTTGGTCCCCCTCACCCTGCAACTGGAAATCCCCCCACCCCCACCCGCACACACTCACATGCAACTTTTTTTTTTTTTTTTTTTTTTTTTTTTTTTTTTTTTTAATCTTAAAATACCAATTTTAAAAGTTGAATATGTAAATTTTTTATATATATATTTTATATTATACATTAATATTTTATATATATATATTAACAAAAACTTTTTTTGTTATCTTTAATAGTGCTCTTAATTATTTTATTTAAACGTATTTATTACACATATAATTCAAAGATACTTTATAAACATATTCTAGATTTTCTTTATTTAAAATTAAGCTAATTAAAAAAAAAACTTAACGAAACATGGAAGGTCTATGATTTTTACAACCTTTCGACCACATAGATTTAGAAATACTGTAATTTGGGGAAGATTTTTAAGAGAAATTTCTCGATCTCTGAGATGACTAAAGTTGCATTTCACTATTTTTAACCTTCAAATTCACGCGCGGCGTACTGCTTACACCAGAGAAAACTGTACTTTAACACCGATACATTCAAATAAAAATCGCCATATTATTTAATTGCTGACATTTGTTACAAATTCTGCGATTATACAATTTGAAGGTTACTTTTCGAAAAATAGCGGTGACAAATGTAAATACCGTACATATTCTGGATATGTCATACCTTGCGCGTGTATTCTAGGGTTAAAAAGGGCTGGGTACATTTAGCACATTTTAGAAAGGTCAGGGTAGCTTAGAAAAAACACTGTGTGCATATATATAAGTGTATATAAATATACACTGATGTCCAAAAATTAAGGGGGAATGCCCGAACGCTTTCGACAGTACACGATTTCTCGAATATATGTGGCCCCACCAGTGGCCGAGAGGTTCTGCTCTCGAAGCTGGTAGACGGGAGGTGCTGGGTTCGATCCCAATCGCGCCCGTCGGCCTAATCGTTCGGAGTTTTCGTGGTTTTCTTCGAGCCGTGGATCTTCCATGCGTTAATACGGATTAGGTTCCCTTAGAAAAACCCCCACGGAGGGCACTCCCCCCGGGCCTATATCCCTCGTGTAGATAATTGGCCGTCAAAAATCAACCCAACCCAACTCGAATATATGTGAAAATCTTGACGAAATGTCATCCAAATTCAAGGGTGTAAAGAACATGTTTGACTTCACATTTTTCAGTGAAGATGTAGACGAGGAGACAATTAGGGGCAAAACAATAAATTTAATAATAAAATAATGCTTGTGATCATCCATGTGACAGAAAATGCTCACAATGGTCTGTCACTGTAGCAAATGACTATGTTGGTCCTGTGTAACGTTTGTGGGCATATCTGGAAGCATAATACGCATAGGCGTGAAGATTTTAACATTTCTGTGAAAAAATTAAATGTTTTTTGTTTATAGCATGCAGATTTCAACCAAATCTAACAGAACATAACGAAAATATGAAAAAGAACAGTAGAAAAAGTATACTGCGATTAAATCATGAATATATTGAATATTTCATGAGATATGTGCATTTGTATGAAATAATTTTTAATTATGCATGCGTGAAAGATTGCAAAATTTTTATTTCCTAATTTGGTAGTCAGCTATTAGGGCAACTTATATAAAAAGTCCAGTCAAATTTTGCGAAAACTCAGAAAGATACAGTGAACTGATTGAAGAATTGTGGAAAATCCTTTATAATAAAGCTACTTTTAGGAAGCAACTCACTCTATTGCCCCTATCTTTCTGAATTTTTGCAATTTTTGACCGGACTATTTATATAAGTTGTCCCAAATAGCTGACTACCAAATTATGAAAATTTTTGGAATCTTTCACGCATGCGCAGTTAAAAATATTTTACACAAATGCCAAAGCCTCATCAAATATTCGATATATTAATATTTTAATTCCAGTTACTATTTCTGCTGTTCTTTGTGAAGTTTTTGGAAAGTGGTGTTAAATTTGATTGAAAACACTGTGTTCTATAAGCAAAAAGATTTTACATTTTTCTCAGAAACGTTAAAACCTTCACGAATATGCGTGCTATGTTTACACAAATGCACACAAACGTTTCACAGGACCCACATAGTCATTTGCTACAGTGACAGACCCTTTTGAGCATTTTCTGTCACATGATCGCAACCATTATTTATTATCAGAGCTTAATTTCTAACAAAAAAAGTACCGAAGCGCTAATATTTTGCTGTACCGGTACAACAACCGCACCGTCCCCCCCCCCGCCCCCCCCCCCCCCCGTCACTCCAATCTGCATATTTATATTTCGTACATTATGCGCAAAAATTAAAGCATTTTTTTCTTCTTTTAGCAAAATAAAAATTTCAAGTATATCTATCAGCATATATTTAGCTATCAACTGTTCCACTTTTTAGTTATCACTCCTTCTGAATAGAAATCTTTGCCTAATTTTAATGTTAATTAATTGCAGAATTCTGCGATTAAATATGGCAAGGATTATGATTCAGAAATAGTGTTAACTCAAAAAAGAGATAGATCGCAGCTATGCATTTTTAAGAAAAAATGAAGGAAATTTACAGAAATTAATATTTATATGCTGAAGAATGGAGCAATGTTTTACAATTTCCTATAAAAGGTGCATATCTTAAACTATAATCGATTTCAATCTTTTGTGGTGAGTCCCTGAAAATCAGGTTAAATTAAACATTTGACACCGTTATCGGAAAGAATCGACTCTTTTATAGAAAAAAAGGAAACACTGCTCGATTGCTTTCTATCAGAATAACAATACATGGCAATTATATCTACTTACAAATGAAAGTGACTTCGTAAATGTGCAGAGCAGAGCCTTAGCATGGGTACCGTTCATGATACAAAATAAATAGAAAAATCACTAACGTGATTTTTATAGTCGCACGCAATAGAAGACAATAAACGTCCAACAAACAAAAACCCAAGCTGATGCTCGTTGGCTAAAATAGAAAATATTCTTTTCATGTTATATCTAAAAAAAAAAAAAAAAAAAAAAAAAAAAAAAAAAAAAACAGCCAATAAGAAAAAATTCCTACTGTCACTAAAAGGGATCGAACTGAAAGCAAATTCAGTCTCTTGTGTGGCGCCGTATCAACACATCGCCGACATAAATTTGAAATAGAAAAACACGATTTCTGTTTCCCCTTCATTCTGATCAAAACAGCATTAAAATGATTTGAAATAGAATATAATATGTAATTTTAAAGGACGAAAAGTTTTTTTTTTCTATACATGAATAAGTAAGAATTTAAATGTAGTACAGATTGAGCTCGAGTCAGTCCAAGACCAAAAACTGATATAGAAATCGAGTCCGTTTTATCTCCATCTCCATCGTGTGCGACACATTACGTTACATATAAGTGTTTTGGCAAAAATAATGCAAAAGCTTCGAGATAGGAAAGGGTAATTTAGGCTTAGGTTTTTCGGGAGCGCTTTTCATGGGGCTCCGGAGACCTGTATTTATGAGCTCCGGTGAATTCCGACCAATATTTAAACATTTACTAAAAACAGAGAAGTACCGGAGCCGGGCTCCCGTGGGTTCCGGCGCAAATTAAGCCCTGTTTATTATTAAATTTATTGTTGTCCTCCTAATTGTTCCCGCGACTAAATCTTCACTGAAAAAGATAGTCAAACATGTTCTTTACATCCTCAAAGTTCAAACATAATTCATCAAGATTTTCAGTAGATATTCAACAAACCGTGTACAATCGAAATCATCCATTCACTGCCCCTGAATTTTTTGAACTTCAGCATATATGTATGTATGTATATGTGGTAACAACATTTTCAATTAATGTATGGAGACAAACTGAATGAGCTGATTAGTACATAGAAAGTTTAATAACCTTTATATATGAACCTGGGTCGAAATCCAATTTTCACTGAGGAATACAAGGGGTTTATACCTGTGATCCAAATTTCAGATATTTGTTCATAACACTAATTGAAATATTTCAATTGAAATTTTGAACATACTTATCCTTCTTTGTGTGAAATATAATAATATCACTTGAAGTATTGGAAGCAGCCCAAGTCCCATCAGCATACAATCAGCTTTGAACTAGGCACTTAATATTTTGGATTGTAGTTGACATTAGATGTGGTGTTAACTTACATCACAATTCTTCCATTGCACTTCGCAATGCCCCCCAAGCATATCATGAAGTTTAAAATCTTTAATTTTTTTCTCTTTTATTTGTCGTTTTGTTGTAACAATATTTGAATAAACATCTAAATTATTCACCCCCCCCACCCCACCCCAGAAAAAAAATCCCATTTTTCCTTCCTCCACCGCTCCAGTACATAGTTTAAAATCACATGTTTTCCCTATTTATAAAGTTTCTGTATTAATAATTAAAAGAGCATCAAAATTACTCTCTGTCACCTGACTCAAAAAAATTCCGCTTCTCCCCCACCCCCCAGCACATAAACTTTAAAACTCCTTTTTTTTTTAATTTATAAATAAATGATCATCGAATTCTACCCTTAAATTTCCATTCCCTTTCCTTATAATAATATTTCGAAACATTTTTCAATTGAAAAATATACTTATGCGTGAATATTCAGAAAGACAGGAAACTTTAAATTAATTAAATTATTACACGTGAAAAGCATTTTATGGAGAAAATTACATCATATTTAAAAAAAGCCCAAATAGTAATATTTCCAAGCACTTTCAATTGGTTGGTTGTGTTTATGACGGACAATTATCAGCACGAAGGATATAGGCCCTAAGGAGGGGAGGTGACCTCCATGGGGGGTCTTTCTAAGGGCCCTAAACCATATTTACGCTTGGAAAACCGCGAAAACTCCGAACGATTAGACCGACGGGCGAAAGTGGGTTCGAACCCAGCACCCCTCGTCTTCCAGCTTCGAGAGCAGAACCTCTCGGCCACTGGTGGGGCACACTTTCAATTGTAAAATCGAAAATATATTTACACGTGAATATTAAAAGGAAAAGAAAACTTTAAAATAATTAAATTTTTGCGTGCGGAAAGCATTAAATGGTGAAAAATTATATCATATTTATATATTTAAAACGATTTCCTTATAAAGTCCAAAAGAAAAAAAAAATTCTAGCCGGGGCCTAAAAAGACCGGGTTGGTTGTATTTATGTCGGCCAATTATCTGCACGTGGGATATAGGTCCTAAGGGGGGAGTGCCTTCCGTGGAGGTCTTTCTAAGGGAACCTAACCCGTATTAACGCTTGGAGAACCAAGGTTCGAAGAAAACCTCGAAAACTCCGAACGATTAGGACGACGGGCGCGATTGGGATCGAACCCAGCACCTCCCGTCTACCAGCTTCGAGAGCAGAACCTCTCGGCCACTGGTGGGGCCTAAAAAGACCGGGAGGCAACAACATTTTTCTCTAAATAATTTTAAACAAACTGATTTTCAAATTTCTGATAGACCCTACTTAATCTAACACGAAAACAACCGTCAGCTATTGCGTTAGCGGTGGATGCGGTCTTGGAAACCGAAAAATTTCCTAGCCAAAGAGAACTTAAGAGCAACGGGATTGCAGCAGACCACTACTGGTTGTGATAATATCATCGAATTTTTCGTAATCAAAATATCTTTTTAAAATACAACAAATTAGCATGTTTTTAGAGACTGCGGGGTCTGCTGCACGTGGGATTGAGAAAGTATCTCGAATGGGTCAGAACCCTCTAGTTTTGTTAGAAAATGTAACTGAGATAAACTTTTACTGCGAAAAAATATTTTTTCCTCATTTAAACAAAAATAATAAAAATAAATGAAAACTTCTTCGAACTTTTCAGAAAATTTACTTTTTTAAGTTCAACCAAGACAATCAACTAAATGTTCTAAATGTGTATACTAAAAGTTTTCAGTTTGGCTGAAATAAGTCAATTTTTGTACAAAACATGATAATTTTTAATAAATAAATTATTCTTAATCAAACTTCTACAATCAAGTAAACTTTTCAAATGAGAACAAATTAGAATATTTTTGGCGGTGTCTGCACGAAATTGGCGAGCGTAGCTCGTAGTGGGCAGAACAGTCTAATTTTGTTAGAAAATGTTAATTGTGAGATAAATTTTTATTACAAAAAAAAAACAATTTTTCCTGATAAAATAAAAATTCAATTCAAAATTTTTAGAAAATTTACTTCTCTAGTTCAATCCGTATCTTCAGAATTAATTAAAAGTTCTAAATATGAGTGCTAAAATTTTTCATTTTTAATGAAATAAGTCAATTTTGTGCAAAGTATGATAAATCTTATTAAGGCTGTTCTCAAATTCAAAGGAACTATTTTCTGACACATTTCTGAATTCATTTTTTTTTCGGAAACGCATAAAATTGGCAGGTATTCTTATTCAGAAACTATGTCATCGAATGGCGTTTCCCCATTTTTTGATAAAGGCAGGTCTTTCAGAAAATACTGTCAAAGTAAATGTTTCGAGCGAAATTTCCGGATGCGGCAGCACGAGAAAGGGGTAAAATATTTGTCACATGACAAGAATCGCTTATTACTTTATAACTTTGTACTTTATACTTTGTAATTAATTTATAAAAAATGGAAACCGTTATTCGATTCCAAATCGCTTCAATAGTCAGACCTGTCAATTTTACGCCAGTTTAAAATTTGTTTGAAAATGCCTCAGTAAGTTTTGCGTTGTTGAGCTAGCAATTTAAAAACCACCTTAAATAAATTAATGTGAGCATCTTAAACAATTTAACCCATACGTATTGAGTTTTAGTAAATGGTACAAAAGGAAAAATCCATGAATATGGAAATTTTAATAAAATAAGGATGTGTGTATTTAAATAATGTCTGTCTATTTAAATAATGAAATCTGTACTAATAAAAGAAAGTTTCGCTCTGTGTGCGTGTGTGTCTGTTCGCGATGGCTAGCGAAATCTATCGCATGTATAAATCTGACAATTTAGGTGAGGATAGCCCAAGAAAGGTCCTGATGCACAGATTTTTAATTTTTTAAGGGCCGGGGTCCCTTTAAGTTTTTATGCCCTAAATTGTTAATAACGTGCCCCATTTTATCTTATCTTCTTCGTTTTTGGGGCTAAATCTCCATTTAGTTATTCCCCCATTTCTATATTCCAGTTAAGGTCCTCGACACCTGGGACACGGTACAGGGCCCCTTCAGGTTTTTGTGCCCTAAATTTTTAATACATTACTTCCTTTTAATCCGATCTTCATTTTCCACTTAGTTATTCTCACGTTTCTACATTCCAGTTAAGACCTGGGGCCCTCTATGCTCCCGCACGGCCCCCTTGACCTTCTTGTGTGTCATGCATTCCCCTCCCCCCTCTTAATTTCCTCACCTTCTCCTCCATTGTTTTAAAGTTGAATATTTGACTCTTCTTCCTGGACTAACACTCATAATTTAACTGGAACCCTAGGGCCATGTTTTAAGCGTTATACCCCCCCCCCCCAATTTTTGTGCATTTCTTTAAAATATTATTATAAGGATTAATTCATACCCTATGCTTAATTTTGACTAATTGAAGATCTAAAACGCTAAGTACTAAAACATTTTAACATGATTTCATGTTAGGGCCCTGCTCTCAACTATCAGTTGGCTCCTTTTGGGCCCTATTACATGTCCCTTAAAAATAGTCCGATTCACTAGCTTTATTTTCTAACAACGTCTTAGCTGCTTCAGCTACCACAAGAAGACAAAAAAATTTCGCTGACTTCAGCTACCACCGATTTTTAATATTAATCGCCTATTTGGGGCCTTTGGTGCAGCTTCTTTAAAAAGGATCTGAATTGCTTGCAATTTTATTTAACATAGTTCTAGCATCCTCTGATTATTTTAAAAACTACAGAAAAGTATCTTTATACTGAACTACATGCCAGTTAAGTCCCTGGCCCCTTGAAGTTTATGCACCCTAAATTGTTAATAAACTATCCCTTCTTAATCCGATATTCATTTTTGGAACCTTTTTTCCATTTAGTTATTGTCCCGTTTCTAGTTTCCAGTTAAAATCCCAGGGCATCCTAGGGTCTCGTAGGGCCCGATTCGGGGCCCTTTGAACTTTTTGTGCTGTATGCTTTTTTCACCCCTAATTTTCTGGCATTCTCAATGCAAAATTTTAGAGTTGAGTCTTGGACTCCTCTCCCGGTCAAAACACTCTCATATTTTTATTGGGACCCTAGGGCCCTGTTTTAAGCATCCCCCTATTTTTTCCGCATATCTTTAAAATTTTATTCCAATGACTAATCCATACCCTATGCTTAATTTCGACTAATTGGAGATCTAAAGTGCTAAGAACAATTTCTAAATATTACATTTCCCGAAATCTTCGTATAATATTCAAATAAAAGTTTATGAAAAAGCACACCCTTTGAAAAAAACACACACTTCTTTGTCTCTTTTAACAGTGACTTTATGCAGGAGAAGAAAAGATGTAAAAACAAATCGTTATGGTTGCTTACACAAAATATTGTTGAAAGATACTGGTCAGTGTCATTCCGAAGATCGGAAGTGTAGATTTCAGGCAGTGGGGTGTCGAGTCTGTGCTCGTGAGTAATTTCTTGGAAAACTTAATGCTGAGTACATGTGTTTTTGAGGCTGAAGAGGGAGATGAATAAAGATGTTTTTCTTCTTTTGTCTCGGGGAAAGAGGGTAAAAATACTAAACGGATGCCTTAGCAACAGTTACTATCGGTCTCACGAAGCTTTAAAATTGCAAAAGTAAAAGGTAATGGATGTTGACCCTTGAAACACGGCTTTTTCTCGGCATTTCAGAATACTTTTAGCATTTCAGAATTTCTATTTTTTTTTAAAGAAATTAAGTAATTTTTAAAATGAAATTTTTATACAACTTAACCCACTGGTAAAGGACCCCTCGCGAGTTGGGGCCAGGGGCTGCAGCCCCCGTAGCCCGTAGTAATTTTCAATATTTTCTTGATTTTAATACGTAATCATTTAATTCTAATTTGAAAGTTTTCTCTGTTTATAATAGTTACGTGCAAATATATTCTTAATTTGAAGTAAATATTGTTGTTTTTCTGTTTTACAATTAGCAACAATTTGAAATAATAACCTTTTCTAAAATATGTAAAAAATATCTCACAAAAAGCTGAAAATTTGGATTTAAAATGGTATAAGACCTCAAAAAATTAGTCAAACTAAAAAACTAAATGCAGTCTGCACACCGGAAACTTCTAATATATATCCTTAGAATAAAGGATTAAATTCTTATGTATAGTTTTTGCTAATATAAAACTTCTTTAATAGAACGAATTTGACCAACTTTAACATTAAATACCTCTTAAAATAAAATTTTTATTTAAAAACGGTTTTCTTCAGGGTATTTATCAAACATTTCTCTATAATGCTATCATTTTCATATTTTTGTGTGCAGTAGTTTTCTTAATATTAGCGAAGTAAGGCCCTAGGTCACGAAAAATTCATTTACTGCGGAGGTGACAGCATTAGTTACGTTTTTTTAAAACAGAGAGAGATACATGACAATAAAAGAATAGGAGTGAGTAACATTAGAAAATGTAACACACGAACTTGGCTGCTTTTATTTCACACGTATTTCATTCATTGTTTTTTACACTGAGAAAGGGACTTTTATTATACAGTTTTAAAGTAGTTCTTGAACATACTATATATATATAATAAAAAAAATGTTTTTCTGTTGACTTGGGGGGGGGGGGGGACGAGATAAGGTGGGTGCTCTCTATGTTTTTCCTTCCGTTTTTTAACGCATCATGTATTTATCTTAATGCAATGAGTTTTGACTGCATACGTTTTTGAGTATGCTGGGAGAAGTTTTAAACCCATTAATTGCCCTTCTAACCTTCCCTTTAAGAAATAAGGCATTAAGGAATATTCTCATTAAACTTCGAAAACTTATTAATCGTGTTCAAAATATAAATATTTTCTTCTTAAATTTTAATGTTATTGCCTTAATTCTGCTTCATCCCCACCCCCTATTGTGATAGTCTCCACAATGTAAAGTTACCCTTTGTTCATCAATATTCACCCCCCTTCCCATTATTTCTTTTCTTTTTCAATCTCTGTAGTTGCTGATATTTTATCTCCCTCCCCTCAAAGTCCACTCTTAATGAAAATATTGGAGTTATTAAATGGAGGTTTTCTTTTCCTTCTATATGTCTAAAACTTTCACGCTTTTTATGCTTGGAATGACTAAAAGCCTGGATTCCGCTTACTTATATTTTAAAAAGGGAAGACTACTGGGGGGGGGGGGGGGGGGAATGAAGGCAAATTGCTTTCTCTACCTTTTCTACGCATATGCGATGATCCCCAAATGATCTGTGTGAAAATTTTGTTCATTTTCTTGCAAGAAAGTCAAAATTCGGCTTACTTACATTATGTTTCTTTTTTCTTTTGTTTGAAACATTTTTCCGTGGAAATTTATCGAAACCTAGTCCTAGTGATTAAATTAAATCAAAGAAGTTCAAATAATCTCATAGCTAGAACTTCAGAGTATTTAATTTCAATTTTTTTTTATTTCTGTTTTTTTTTGTTAGAAACAAACCATTCTAAAATAAACATAAAAAACATTTTTAAAATTTGTACAGATACAACTCTACTTATTATTAAATTACAAGTGCACCACGTGAACCTTTCACACTGCAATATTTAGAATTATTTGTATAAAATTTTTTTTATTAATTTTTATTCAAACAGGTGAATATGAATTGATACGTGAATGTACGATATGAAAATTCTGTTTAAACCTTCCGAATGAGACCTTATTCATCGTCAAAAATAGAACGGCACACCCGGAAAAGGGAACAGCGCAAGCGAAAAATAATATTGTGTGCTCGAAAAATGGCATGACACTGCATGGCGCTAAATATACCTAAAATAATTTATAATTCCAATAATAAAATCACTTGATCTATTTTTTTAGTATATTAAATTAATATTTTCAATTTAAAAATACCGACAGTATTGCAATGCAATTCATTTAGATATTTTAGTAAAAAGAAGAAATACAAATAAACGGAATGACAATAAACATTCTTAATATTTTTTTCATTGTTATATTTTTTAAGTTTGTTGAATTATGATTTTTTTTTTCTAAATATGTTTTAAGCTTGACTGTAGGCATCTTTTTGGCAAATTTTGTTAATCTATTTATAGATTATATACACGTCGAAAGTTTTTTTGTCTTTAAAATTGTTGAAACAGATTTTTTTAATGAAATATGACCAAGGGAAATATATATATAGTGTATTGCTAGATTAATAAAAAAATTACATAACAGAATTGTGCTGTTCTTTCTGACTACGAAAAATTAACCCATTTACACACGAAACAGTATAAATAGTCTAGCGTTTACTTCCGGGTAGTATTCCATAACGAAATTGAAACTTAATAAATAAATAAAAAAAATAGTACAAATAATATAAATATAGCACAAATTTAATAAACAAGTAATCTAACTACTTACTAAAACCACTTAAATGATCATAAAAAAAAGGCTGCTGTAATTAACAAAATCCTTACCGATTGCTTCGGATATTAATATCTGGCTTGGTGCTAATACAAAAATATTGCTTTTAATAAATTTCAAAACTTTATTTGAATACATTTTGATATTTTTTATACACAATTATTTTTGGAGTTGTTAGTGGGCAATCTAAAAACATATTAATTTTAAGAAATCTATTACAGTTAAACAGTAAGTTTTTACCAATGTACTGTGAACCGCGGTATCCGATTAGATCCTCTAATAAAAATTTAAAAGAATGTTGGATTTTCTTTTAAGTGGTATTTTTAATGTAATGAAATAGTACGGTAGATATATGCAACTTATTCTACAAAGATAGTGGATTTAACTTCAAATTCTGACTATAGTGGTCGTAGCTGAGGGGCATTTTTCTAGATTTTGTGTGTGTGTGGTGGTGGTGGTGGGGGTGGGGGGGGGTCTTGATTTTTTATGCGATTATTAAATATTCGAAAATCAGTAGAAAATGTACAGTATTCATCGAACCACCATAATTTTTTGTCTGAGATTTCGTTTATTCCTATACCTAGATTCATGGAATTCGAATTAGAGCAAGAATATATCTTTCGTAAAAGTTTATTATCAATAAGAATTAAATAATTTTCTCAAATAACCATTAATTTTTCTCTGAGTCTATAATTAAAAAAGGAACTGCATGTTAGAGTAAGACTTTAAATATCTCTTTAATATTGTCAATTTTCATACAGAATGTTATAAATTCTACTTTAAAACTGTTATAAAAGAAAGCATGAAAATCACTTGTAATCAACTAAATGAAGTTACAAATTTCTAAAAGTGATAAAAATAATACAGTTAAAAGTCATAATGCCTTTATTTAGATCAACATATGTTTAAATATGAAAACATCGCACAACCGGCGAAATTTTCAAAAATTTTTGCTAAAATGTTTGTATCAACAAGGATATTGTTGACACTTGTCTAAGTTTTTCACTTTTTTGATTTACGTCACTTATAGCAATTTGTATCTTGATTTATAGTTTAAAACTGTTTTTGATGGATATTTAAAGAAAAAAAAATTGATATTAGTTTTACATTTTGCAACAGAATATTAAGAACAAGAGAAACGTTAATGTATCTAACTAATACTAAAATACTTTAATGTTATTTAAAAAATTCTATTATTTAATAATGTTAAAAACAAAACAGTATTTAAAATTCTCTTAAAAGTCTTTCTGAATGTCCTTCTACACGTGTTTCCTAATAGCAGTATCTTATTCATTTCAACGGAGTTTCTAGCGTCGCACATTTTTTTACCATATCCCGCTGATTTAACCAGATGCCTGATGATATCGTAGACAAAGGAGTGCGGAGACGTGCAAATATCGCTTCAGGCAAAGGACTTGAACTGATACTAAAGAACTAAAAAAGGGAGTAATAAAGAACATCTGTTAAAATACATCTATTAAAATTCTGAGATATTTTTCAAAGAACTCGGAAATAACTAAACTATTACTATTACTACTTTTACGATATTTTCATGTGGTGAACAAAAAATGCTCGTTAAAAAGGGGTCTCAAATAAAGAAAAATATAATGTCTTTTTTTTATTATAATACCTCAACAGAATGTATTCTTTAAATTTTTTTAAAGAAAGAAAAATGAAATAGGAATCATAATCTTTTTTTTAAATTTCATGTAAATTTTGCTACAGTTACTCAGATATAAAAAAAAATAATAGCTTACATATATTTTTTTATTTAATAGCTAATATCAGCAATACTACATTACATATGCATTAATTATTTATAGATAATGTTGAAACTCACTAAACATTCTTAATATTTTCCTAACTGTTAAATTCTTTAAATTTGTTGAATTACGAAAAAAATGTTTTTTTTTTTCCTAAGTATTTTTTAAGCCTGACTGTCAACAGAAATCTGCAGTAACTTTTGGCAAAATTTATTAATCATAATATAGAGTATATATACAGGGTGTTTTCAAATTGTCGAAATAATTTCTGTTTCTGAAATTGATCAAATGTGTTTTTTTTTTTTTTTTCAATGAATAATGACTGAAGGAAATGTATGTATAGTATATTATTATATTGGTAGAAAAATTAGATTAAAAAATTGCGCTTTTCTTTTGAGATTACGAAACACATAAATATTTACATTTAATGTATACATTTACACAATATAAATAGCCCTGTATTTATTTCTAACTATAATTCGATAACGAAAATGAAACTTTGTAAATAAATAAGTAAAATATTATATAATGCTTTTAGGCTTATAAATGCTTTTAGGAGTTGTTAGTGGGCAATCTTAATATATATTAATTGGAAGAAATATATTAGATTTTTTACGAATATTCTGTAACCGCGATGTCCGGATTAGATCTTCTAGTAATAATAAAAACACTAATAATAATAAAATAATTTAAAAAAAACTAATAAAATAAAATAACATTCTTTTATTAAGTAATTTTTTTCATGAAATGAAAATGTACTATAGATATATTTATAAAATATTTTACAAAACTGAATTTATCTGCAAATTCTAACAACATTGATTATTTCTGTCAGGCATTTTTCCAAATTGGTTTGATTTTTTTCATGTTGTTTAATGTGATTATTAAGTATTCGAAAATCAGCACAAAATGTACTTTATTTATCCAACCACCAGATGAAAATTTATTATCTATTAACATTAAAATATTCCACAGCCAGCTTTTTTTCTCGGATTTTATTATAATTAAAAAATGAACAGCATATTATAATAAGATGAGGCTCCCGTCTCGGCAGGTGAAAACACTCGCGAGCAAATGTTAAACTTCTGGAAGATTCTTTTCAAATATCTCATTTGCATTACAGTATTTTTAAATGATTTTTGTTGCATTTAATAGCAGTGGTTGATCCTTACATTCACCCATTTTTATTTTTTCGATTTTGGCTGCAGTTTGTTTTCTTATGATGACACTTTCACTTTCGGAACCCGTTCTGAAAGTAAGAGTAACTTTATATATTTTTAAAAAATTGCACACAAAATCAAAAAAGGGTGAATAAGCGATCGACCTCAACTATTCAATGCAAAAAGAAATAAAAAAGTTGAAATGCACACGAAATATTTGAAAAGAACCTTCCAAAGCTTTAACATTAGCTCGCGAGTGTCTATGCCTGAAAGAACGGGAAACGGAATAATAAAGATTTTTAGAATTTTTTGTCTGATTTATATTTTATATGTAAAATGTAATGGCGCTAAAAAAAGGTTCTGGGAGTGATCTGTAAGTCGGTCAGTGACACCGTATGAAATGTGAAATATATTTCCAATTACGGAGCATCTAGTTCAATATTGTTTGGAGGTAAATAAGGGCAACAGCTTCCACAAATTCGCGTTTTATATTTGCATTTTAACAATGCAACTCAAGTCTGTTGAAATTTTATTGTAATATAGTTCATTCAGTGTTTAACCTTTGAGAAAATTTGTGTTTAGTCTGGAATGAGACACCCTGTATTTTTCTCAGAAGAAAATGTTTTTCATCCTTTGTTTCCAATACAAAAATTGTTTTTTGTAGTGGATTTTCGAATCCAACTAGGACAGCAATTCAAAATAAGAATTCATATTTTCCAGAAACTTTTTATTAAAATAATACATGATTTTATTGTATATTCAGATAAATTTCAACTTTAAAAATAAATATTAGAAAATCGAGAGTTTTTTCTTGTTTCTTGTTCTTCCCTTCCCCCTTTTTCATTTGGCTGAATCTTAACCTTTGTGAAAAAGATGCATCGATTATCTAACTGATGTTTAAATGTGTGTAACAGATAAAGCAAATCATTATGGTAAAGGAACACGACATTTTAAATTATTATTAATAATACAAATAAAGCGTTTATTTATTTTCTTTGAAAAAAAAAACAAAAAAAAAAACAATTGTAAGAATATTTTCAGCTGCATCATATTCTCAGTAAAAAGTTCAGAAATAAAAAGATTATCAGAAATGGCACTTCTGCATTAAGAGGCTATTTCTGTCAAGCGAAAAGAACCACTCGCTAATGCTACTTTGCAATATTTTAATTGATTTTTTATTCATTGGATAGCTGAGATAAATCTGTGCAAAGAGAATTTTTTTTTTAATTTTTCGATTTTGTTTACAGGTATTTTTAATTAGGACACTTTCATTTTCGGAAACGGTTTCGAAAAAAAAAAGCATCCTCATTAAAAAAAAAAAAAAAAAATCTGCAATCAAAATCGAAAAAATAAATGATAGCCTTTGTACAGATCGATATCAAATATGGGTCATAAAATATCATATCATAAAAATGATATATATTTATCATTTAAAAATATTGAAATGCAAACGAGGTATCATTATAAATTTCTTTCATTGGATTAGCATTAGCGAGCGGGTCTTTTCGAGAGAATGAAGTAGCCCTCCACATGTTTATGTGAGTATGAACCCGATCGGTTTCATTAATCATTAATTATCAAAGTTTATTTAAATTTCTATAAAGAATATTACTTTTATGATTTTTGAAATGTTCAATTTAATACCATCATGTTAAGCGTTAATAAAATATCGAACCCTTCTTCCCCAATTGAAAAAATGTTGAACCAACAAAATAAATTTTACAACCCCATATAAACATTCCTGACCGATGCTCAATCCGAAATATTTACTTTTTTTTTTTTTTTTTTTTTGTCTGTTATCATTATGCGCCAATGGTATATCACAATTCACAATCTCTTCCTCCCCGTGCGCCAAATGGATTTGCTGTGGTGCTGGAGGAGAGACACCCTGTATTTTTGACAGAAGAATATGTTATTCAATCTTGGCTTCCTATATAAAAAATAGTTTGTTCTGGTGTGGTCTACCATTTCTTATTTGCCAGATTTTTGTTATGATTATTTTTTATCACTTTGTATTGCTAAATTTTAAAGGCGTTTGTGTCGTTATTCATTAATATGAGAAAATTGCGATCAAAATCTTCTGTCTATCCTAAAATCAAATTTGGAGTTATTTGTATTGCGGAATTTCATTTTTTAATATCACCCATATATGTGTTATTAAAACAAAATGCTAATTAAACTTTTTATTATTTAATTTGATTTTTCTGGTATAGACTAAATGAACATCGTCGGTTTAATACTGATGCTTTCAAAATTTTAACATTGGATTTTTTACCAACAAAATACAAGCATATGGCATTTTTGATATAAGAAATCATATTAAAAATATTTTTTTCTTTACAATTAAAAATATATTTAAAAAGTTTCGTATTTTTTTCATTAGGAAAATCACGTTTTTTAAAACTAAATATGATATATATATATATTTATTTATTTATTTAAAACCACAAACAAAATATCAAAATCCATCACTCACCATAGCTGCATTGAAACTCACATCGAAAATATTATAATAACCAACATAAACTTTAACTCTTAAAATCAAACTAAATAACCAAACTAAAGAAAATATATATAATTGCAAGACATAACAGAACAGGACAGAAGGCGAGCGGTATGGCTAACGACATACACTGCAGGGTTAAGTCAGACTTTACGCATGCTACGTCCCCCTTCACTCGCCAAGACCAAAATTGAAAAAATGAAAAACTATGAAAAACTAAACAGAACTACAACATCCACCAAAATATCACTCTAACTCATTAGATCAATCAACTCATCAAAACCTCCATTCTCATCCATCACTGAGTTCAGTTCAGTTCCGTACCTGCTACTCTTAATAAAATCACTAGTTATTCTCCTGATGAAATTGCGAGGATAACCATGCTTGAATCCCAAGCGGCACCACTCTAAAATATCACTAAATATATCTTTAACTCTAGTACTCAGTCTTTCGATTCGTATTAATCCATTTCTAAGTACATTTCTTTTAATCGAAACATGCACGTTGGAATCAAAATATATCAGCTTTAAGGTATTAAAGTTGAAATCATTTCGCTTGTCAAATAACTTAGATATCAAATTTTCACTTTCTATGCTTAGGTTCACATCTAGAAAATTAATATTTTTACAATTCTGGGAGGAGGGTTCCAGACTCAGTGACGTAGGATAATATGTAAAATCAATATTTTCAATATCATTGTTTAATTTGACTATCAAAACATCGTCTATATACCTGTAGGATAATGTGTTACTGTTTAAATTATTATTTCTTTCATATATATGTAAGTAAATGTTTGCCAAAATGGAACTGCAACTCCCCCTCATTGGAATACCCCGAATCTGTTTAAATATTGTATTTCCTTCGTAAAGGTAGTTTTCTTGTACTACTAACTGAAATAAATTTATGAAAAATCATTATAAACATCCAAAGTACTATTTGTATTATAAAAGTCTACTATTTTATCTTTTAAATCTGTCAAATCAATTGTGTTATAGAGGTCTGCAAAATCGTAAGCGAATATATATATATATATATATATTTACAGCTTTAATTCATAATAATTGACGGTGGTAGGTTATGTTTAATTAATGGTTATATATATATATATTTGGTGTTTTTTCATATGTTTATATGGATTTATCGTCCGCAATATGCTAGTGAATCAGCGATATTGTGCGATATTGTGCTTGATTCTGTATGACTAGTTAAAGGTTCCATCTTTATTTTGTATAATATCAGTAAAAGAAAATCAAAAAATTAATTTGATTAATGCACATTTCTATTATTCATGAGCTGCAAAAATAGTGCTATTGAAATTTGTTGTTCTTTTAACCGCTTCTAAAGAAAAAGTAATAATTCAAATGAAAATTAATGGTATTATAATTATCAATAATGATATAAAATGGTCTTATGTAAGTCTATAAAAATTAGACAGTTTTTATCTTTGCTTATAATATAAATGCACTTTCCAACATGTGCAAATTTCTTCTACAATCTGATTTATTTCCTTTTTTTTCGTAAATGGTAAGGGAAAGCATTATCGAGAAGCTAACACATAATATGCAATTATCTTTGTGAAATAGTGACAGAATTATATAGTGATTTTAAATTTGAAAAAGGTATAGCATTAAGTTTCTTTCTTAATTTATTTTCAGTTTTATTTATTTATTTATTTATTTATTTTTTGCTTTGAAATAGTAAGTATATATATTAATTTTAAATTTCAAATTTGCTTCAGAATTCAAAATCTGCTAAAGAGAAAAAGTACATAAATATGTGCTGTGGATTAAAAATAGATTGTTCGCTAAATAAAGGTTCCATCATGAAGGTTTTTCTATTTATTCTATGAAGGGAGAGTGATGAGTTATCAACATTTATTATTTGCTGCCCCTATATTTTTACTTTCTTCTATCTTCAATAGAAGAAAGTATTGTAATCGAAATTTTTTTCGACTTCCGGTTTTCGACGGATTTATACGTTTTAGGGGTCAGAGATCTCAAAAAACATGTTTATAGAAAATGTCTGTGTCCGTGTGTCCGCCTGTCTGTCGCCATTGTACCATCAAAAAGTGTATGAAGTTATGCACAGAATTGAACCAAATTTTTATTTTAAGTTTTTGGCTATGGCAAGCAGATCCTCCCTGAATTTTGAAAAAAATCGCCTGCAGGGGGCTCTGTAATAGCGATTTTTTTGAGATTTTTCAATATTGTACCATCCAAAAGTGTATGAAGTTATGCATAGAATTGAACCAAATTTTTATTTTAAGTTTTTGGCTATGGCAAGCAGATCCTCCCTGAATTTGGAAAAAATCGCCGGTAGGGGGCGCTGTAACAGCGATTTTGAATATTGTACCATCCAAAAGTGTATGAAGTTATGCATAGAATTGAGCCAAATTTTTATTTTAAGTTTTTGATGTTAAGCATGTCCTCCCTGAATTTGGAAAAATTCCGCTGGAAGGGGGCGCTATAATTACGATGTCTGTACCATTTTCTTTATTGTACAATCGAAAAGTGTATAAAATTATGCATACAATTGAACCAAATTTTTTCTTGCATGTTTTTGGCTTTGGCCAACAGGCCCTCCTTGAATTTGGAAATATTGCGTGGTAAAGGGGCTCTGTGATAGCGATTTTTATATATTTTTCTTGATGTTCCGTAGTTCTGTTGTCCATCGGCTGCGCGTGCAGACGCGGAAACTTGCTTTTTGCTAAGCCGGCTATTCGCAAACATCTGATAACCACAGAATAAGCAAAAACTATTAATTTTAACAAATATCATGATATTGATTAACTCGTTTTTAGTCCGTTTAATTGACTGAAGCAGAAATTTAAGATGAAAATCAAAGTTGGGATAGTATTGAACTAATAATATTGAAGTATTAACATGTGTAACTAATTTTTGAAATATTATGTATAAGATAGAAGAAAGTTTTGGAATTGGCATATCCAACTAGTTTAATGAAATATGGTCATCGTAAATATAAAACAAAAGAAAAAAGATATATATATATATATATGAGAGGAGGTGAGTTTCAAAAATAACTTTATCCAGAAAATCAAATAAACCAAGAATATCAAATTCACAATATATCTTTACTTAATAGGTGCTAAAAATACAAATGCTAAAAACATTTTAAAAACAATGCAGATGTTGAGAACATTGAGTCACATGATGTTTAAAATCTTTCGACTGAACCATCAGTCGTCATCAGGGAAAAGAGCACTGCCGAATGAAAGACAAACAGCTGGTTAAATATCAAAGGGCGAAACCAATCGAACCACAAAATAGGAGGGTGGGAGTGGTGGGAGGGGGGCAGTGCTCTTTTCCCTGATGACGACTGATGGTTCAGTCGAAAGCGCTCGGATTTTAAACATCATGTGACACAATGTTCTCAACATCTGCATTGTTTTTAAAATGTTTTTAACATTTGTATTTTTAGCACCTATTAAGTAAAGATATATTGTGAATTTGATATTCATATTTTTCATTTATATTATTAAGGTGAATCTGTCGTTCTTTGAAAATATAGATTTTCTATATTTATTTAAAAAAAATTAAACCAAGAATCTAATAGCAAAAATACAGGATAAATCCAGCTTTTTGGCAGATAGTTGTGTTTCTTGTTATTTTCTTGTGTTCTGCTGTGCAGATTTACCATTAGAATATATTGATAGGGAAAATGCGATATTTTTAATTTTGTATAAGGCGAGTTTTGAAACTCACGTTCTCATATAAATTATAGAAGAGGCAGAATTTTAAAATTGCTAGAAAATTGAATATTCTCCTAAATAATCTGCATAAATAGCATACAATTAACTAAATCTGTGTTAAAATAAAAGATAAAATCACGGTTATTAATATCTGTACACATTTAGAGATTAACTTTATCTTATAAGAAGAAAAAAAAACTGCGGATAACTTTTGATAAACTTTTTTTTTTTTTTTTATTTTTTTTTTTTTAATATGAACATTATAAATTTTGTAACTTTGTGATTTATTGAACTTTTAAATTTAGTAACTTTGTCATAACTGTCAAAGAACCCCTAACTAAATCTGCATTAAATTAAAAGATAAAATCACGTGTATTTGTTCATTAATCTATACACATTCATAGATTAATTTAACTTTGTCTTATTAGATGAAAATGTGCCTATAAACTTTTGGTCCCCCCCCCCCTCCCCCACAGAATATTAACATTATAAACTTTATAATTATGTAACTTTTACATACCTGGCATTACTTTAACATCTATTAAAACAGTAAATTTCTAAATGTGGATCCCTAGAAAAACATTCATTTTAACTAATTTGCATTGTAGTAATGTGTAACTCAAGACGAATTTAGGACAGCAAAATTATGTGCTATTTTTGAAATGCAAAATGTTGTACTTCTTTTCCGTCTTACTTCGTCCATATTCATTTTCGTTAGCGATATTCCTTGATCTATTCCATGAAGAAGCACTGATTGAATAAAAACACACACCGATAGAGAGTAAAGATACCATAACCATTTGCTCAACAAATAAATTATTTTGGAGAATCTCTTATAAGGGAAAAAGTATTTGAAGAAAATCAAAAATCAAAATGGAAAATTAATTTTATGTAGAGTGAAATAAATAAAATTTTACTATACCCCCCCCCCCCCCCCTTCTTCATCGCACTTAAAAAAGTCCTTTGACCTTCGCCGCAATATAATCTATTGACGTATTTAAAATTTCCTTTCTTCTCTTGACTTCTTGTATCCCCCTCTCTCTTTTGTTTATTTATTTATTTAATTTGACACTTAATCAAATTATAGACAAAATTTGAAAAAAAAATAAAATAAATATGAAATATTAATTCAAATGCATATTTTATTAATAGAGAAAAAATATTTTCTCAAACTGAAAGAGTGACTTCGTGTTAGTTTTCAAAAAGTTCCTTATTGAATGTCAAGCATTCTAAATTAAATTATTTTATTTTCACTAAAATTTTATGTTCAAATTCATTTACAAATTAATTTCAATTATATTTTTAGGTAACTACACTTTTAGCGCAATTCATTTTCCGTTTTTACAGAGATATTGTAAATAAAAGTTTAATCTTAAACAAATCAAATTCAAGAGCTTAAATTTGATGGTAAGTGCATACATACATAAATTGAGTAATTCCACATAAAATCTATACACATTGTTTGAATTATAATCATGCGAAAATATCTGTAATGCAATTAATCTAAATTTTGAAGTAAGATCAGGATGTTAAAAAACAAAAAAAAAGCAATTTGTAGATTTATCTTCAAAATTTAAGGTACGTTCTTATTTTTTTTTATTATGAGTAAATCTTGCGGGATAATTATAATGAAATTAAAATATCATTGGAAAAAAATTAAAAGAATATATAAGCAAAAAACGCGAAATTAGGATTATTAGATACACCATTGACTCTATGAGATACGTTTAAAATATTATTGTAAGTATTCCTTTGAAGCAATCATAAATTAAAAATCCAGATTGCTTTAATTTTTAAAATCTCAAACCATAAAGGATTCTTTCTGTAGAACATGTGATAATTTTCAAATATGCGCATACACCTTAGAGGAGGAATTGGGTTATATTAGAAGTCTATGGCGTACACCCTCCCCTTTTTTAAAAAAAGAACCCTTTAAACGATTAGCAGATGCTTTGCAAACTCGTTGTTCAGGAACATAATAGATAACAGCATATTCCCTATCTATTCTCCAATTCCAAGATAAGAAAACTTGTCCTTTCAACTTGAAAAACATAGTAAAGTCGACAGTAAGTAAAACTAGAGAACTTGTAGTAGAAGAGTTCCCAGAATAACGTTGGTATAGGAAAATTTAGAATGCATAAATGTTTTTTTTTTTTTCTTTTCGCACCATTTTTGCGAAATCTATTTTAAGAGATCAGGATTTTACTATTTCAACTTGAACGTAATTAATGAAAATATCGTGGTATCAAAAATTTTAGATCAAGTGCTTGCTAACTCAATAAGTTTGCAACTTTAAATTATAGTCCTTTCTTTATCTAATTTTATTTAAGAAAATATAGACCAAAGTAGTATTTCGATCCTTTCTCTATGGGCAGACATGTTGGTAAAGCGATTCGTAGATTTTTATAACAATTGTTTCAAATAAAAATCAGGCTTCTCGAATGAAAAAGTTATGTTGTCAATATAACTTTCCTGACTTTATTTCTACTTATGACTTTACTGACTTTATTTCTGTGGACCCATGAGTTAGTTATTAAAAATGTGTATTGGTTCTCAATATTGCATATTTATTTTTTTAAGATTAGGAAGTCTCAGAAACTGCGCTTTCAAAAAATATACATCAGTAGCGTTTTTTTTTTTTTTTTTCTATTCATGAATATAAAAGAAATAATACATAAGAAAAGAAATCAGCAAATTCGTCATTTCATTAGATCTTTCTCCAATATTTTTCTTTCAAATTTCTATCAAATTTATTAAAGACTAGCAAACCCCGCGGCTTTGCTCGCGTAATATTTGAAATATGCCAAGTGATATTTATATGTCTAATTTTTATTAAAAGGTACTAACTAAATTTTTATTTTATTAAAGGTAATATTTTATTTTATTAAAAGGTACTTATTACTTTTAGGAATAATTAAAAAAATTACTATTTAAAACACAGTTTGATTAAACATCATTGTTACACTGCATAAGGCAGAAATGAAAATTAAATTAATAAAACGAAATAAAACTAAATAAATAATAATTTAGAAATTATTTTGAAACTTTTATGCTCAATTAATACGCTCATTTCAGTATTCATTTGAAGTTTTGAATTTTTTTAGAAACCATCTTCTTACATCTTAAAATTAACCATCATGTCAAATTCCAAGTCCTACCACCTCTCTCAACATAAAGGGCTATGTTGAAATAGGAACTGTCACCATTAATTTACTAACATTAATTTTGAAATTGGTTGGTTATTTTTTAGTATTCCACAGAAACGTAATTTAGAAAGCTTTTAAAGGCCTTTTTTAGAGCGTTTGTTGTTCCTGTGAACCCCAGGTGGTAGAATCATCGGCATAAAATATAGCCTGTGTAGGATCAGAGACTGTTACCATTGATTCGCAACTATTACTTTTACATTTGGTTTATATTCCCTGAAATTGTGTAGAAATCGTAATTTAGGACTTTTTTAGAATGCTTTTCGCACCTCCCCTTCACTTCACCCCTTTTTAATTCGAATTTATTTTCGACAGTCCTTCGAGGGCATTTATATTTTATAAGTAACTACCATGCCATATTTAAAGTTTCTAGCCTTTTCAGTATCAAAGACATCGAATTTTAGAAAGTTTTTAGCTACTGCAACCCTCTGGTGGTAGTGGCACAGACATAAAATATAGCTTATGTTTGAGCAGGTTCTATCACCAACAATTTGTCATCATTATTTTTTTAATCGGTTTGGTGTTTGATAAGATTACATAAAAATTGTAATTTATAACGCTTTTCGCTCACTTGATCTTTTTAAATTTGAAATTTTCTTTCGACAGTTCTTAGAAAGCAGTTGCATCTTGTAAGTAAATACCATGCCATACTTCAAAGTGTTAGACCCTTCAGTTATGCAAAAAACGCAAATTAGAACATGTTTTGCTTTTGCAACTCTCAGATGGTAGTGACAGCAACATAAAATATAACCTATGTTATAGCAGGGACTATCACCATTGATTTGCAACCATTACTTTTGAAATAGCTTTGGAATTTCCTGAGATTGAGTAGAAATCGCAATTTAGAACGTTTTTAGAACGCTTTTCGCGCATTTTCACCCCTTTTTAAATTTCCAATTTTTTCGAAACTGTTCTTAAAGATCGTTTACATGTAATAAATATGTACCTTGCCTAATTTTAAGTTGCTAGACCCTACCTATCACAACAATCCCCGCGGCTTTGCTCGCGTAATATTTGAAATATGCCAAGTGATATTTATATGTCTAATTTTTATTAAAAGGTACTAACTAAATTTTTATTTTATTAAAAGGTAATATTTTATTTTATTAAAAAGTACTTATTACTTTTAGGAATAATGAAAAAAATTACTATTTAAAACACAGTATCATTAAACACCATTGTTACACTGCATAAGGCAGAAATGAGACTTAAATTAATAAAACGAAATAAAACTAAATAAATAATAATTTAGAAAATATTTTGAAACTTTTATGCTCAATTCAGTATTCATTTGAAGTTTTGAATTTTTTAGAAACCATCTTCTTACATCTTAAAATTAACCATCATGTCAAATTCCAAGTCCTACCACCTCTCTCAACATAAAGGGCTATGTTGAAATAGGAACTGTCACCATTAATTTGCCAACATTAATTTTGAAATTGGTTTGTTATTTCCTAATATTCCACAGAAACGTAATTTAGAAAGCTTTTAAAGGCCTCTTGTAGAGGGTTTGTTGTTCCTGTGAACCCCAGGTGGTAGAATCATCGGCATAAAATATAGCCTGTATAGGATCAGAGACTGTTACCATTGATTCGCAACTATTACTTTTATATTTGGTTTATATTCCCTGAAATTGCGTAGAAATCGTATTTTAGGACTTTTTTTAGAATGCTTTTCCCACCTCACCTTCACTTCACCCCTTTTTAATTCGAATTTATTTTCGACAGTCCTTCGAGGGCATTTATATTTTATAAGTAACTACCAAACCATATTTAAAGTTTCTAGCCTTTTCAGTATCACAGAAATCGCAATTTAGAAAGTTTTTAGCTACTGCAACCCTCTGGTGGTAGTGTCACAGACATAAAATATAGCTTATGTTCGAGCAGGTTCTATCACCAACAATTTGTTATCATTATGTTTTTAATCGGTTTGATGTTTGATAAGATTACATAAAAATTGTAATTTATAACGCTTTTCGATCACTTCATCTTTTTAAATTTGAAATTTTCTTTCGACAGTTCTTAGAAAGCTGTTGCATCTTGTAAGTAAATACCATGCCATACTTCAAAGTGTTAGACCCTTCAGTTATGCAAAAAACGCAAATTAGAACATGTTTTGCTTTTGCAACCCTCAGATGGTAGTGACAGCAACATAAAATATAACCTATGTTATGGCAGGGACTGTCACCATTGATTTGCAACCATTACTTTTGAAATAGCTTTGGAATTTCCTGAAATTGAGTAGAAATCGCAATTTAGAACGTTTTTAGAGCGCTTTTTGCGCATTTTCACCACTTTTTAAATTTCCAATTTTTTCGAAACTGTTCTTAAAGATCATTTATATGTAATAAATATGTACCGTGCCTAATTTTAAGTTGCTAACCCCTACCGATCACAAAAATCGAAATTTGGAACACTTTTTTGCTCCTGCAACGTCTAGGTGATAGTGATACCGACTTAAAATAGCGTCTATGTTAGAGCAGAGGCTGCCAGCAACAATTTCTTACCATTACTTTTGAAATCAGTTTGATTATTCCTGAGATATTGGCGACAAATCGTTATTTAGAACGTTTTTAGAACGCTTTTCGCTCATTTTGCTCCTGCATCTCCTCTGGGGTAGTGGAAACAGATATAAAATATAGCCTATCTTGGAGCAAGATCTGTCCCCATCATTTTTACACCATTATATTTGAAATCGGTTCAGTATTTCCTGAAATTGCTAGAAATCGCAATTTAGAACGTTTTTTACAACGCTTTTTGCGCATTTTGCCCCACCCCCTCTTTTAAATTTCGACTTTTTTAGCAAATGTCCTTAGAGATCATTGATATCTTATAACTAACTACCATTCTAAATTTCACGATTCAAGGCCCTTCCGTCACGCAAAAACCGCAATTTAGAACGTTTTTCTCCTGCACCCCCTTTGGGGTAGTGGCAACGACATAAAACATAGCCTATGTTGGAGCAAGGGTTTTCACCATCAATTTGACGCCATTATTTTTTAATCGGTTTGGTATTTCCTGAGATTGTGTAGAAATCACCATTTAGAACGTTTTTTAGAACGCTTTTCGCGCATTTTCATCCCTTTTAAATTTCGAATTGTTTAAGAACTGTTCTTAGACATCATTTATATCTTATAAGTAACTAATATTCCAAATTTCATATTTCTAGGCCCTTCAGTAACGCATAAATCGCATTTTTAGAACGGTTTTTGCTCCTACACCCCCTGTGGGGGTAGTGGCACCGACATGAAACATAGCCTATCTTGCAGCAAACGTTGTCACTATCATTTTGACACCAATATTTTTTAAATCAGTTTGGTATTTCCTGAGATTATGTAGAAACTACCATTTAGAACGTTTTTTAGAACGTTTTTTGTGCATGTTCACCCCTTTTAAATTTCGAATTGTTTAAGAACTGTTCTTAGACATCATTTATATCTTATAAGTAACTAATATTCCAAATTTCATATTTCTAGGCCCTTCAGGAACGCAAAAATCGCATTTTTAGAACGTTTTTTGCTCCTGCACCCCCTTTGGGGTAGTGGCACCGACATAAGATATAGCCTATGTTCTAAGTTGGACTAACACCATCATTTTGATACCATTACTTTTTGAATCGGTTCGGTAGTTCCTGAGCTTACCTCCTACAAATAAACAATTTTTTCCTCTTTATAATAGGAGTATAGATTAGCGATTGCCGTTTTAACTCCATACCAAATTATTTTAATATGTCAAATATATTTTTTTCAAAATCAAATTGGCCATGTTTCATGCTTGAAAATATATAATTAGCTGAAAATCAGCTAACAGTTTTGTATAATGTAAGTCGTATTGCATTGTTAAATTATGCCTTTAATATTCATAACGGAAATGTCTTTGTTTAGCAAAAATTAGACTTATTTTGATACAAACGTTAATCTTAACATAGCTTACTTATGGTATAAATCAGCTTTCAACGTTATATTAATGCAATATTAGTATTATTCTCTTAGTATTTTGTACAAGCGTTACCCTCTATGTATATGGTGATTTCTCCCATCTATCCTGCACAAAAAAAAAAAAAAAAAAAAAAAAGAAGAAGAAAAATCGGGTGCAATATAACAGTAATTGTAAGTGTTGGATAATAATTCCCCAGGAATGATATTCAGTTGCAAAGGGTACTGTTTTATATTTTTTGATATTTATTAAATACTTGTCTTGTAAAAATCGACATAATAAGTAGCACCAGCAGGCAAAACTTTAGCATTCAGATGTTTCAAGGATTTATAAAAAAAGAACCTATTCATCAATAAAAGAGAAATAACAGAAGCAATAAACACATGTGATTTTTTTCTTTTTTCTTTCT
This sequence comes from Maratus speciosus, assembly GCA_963932465.1. NCBI lineage: Eukaryota > Metazoa > Arthropoda > Arachnida > Araneae > Salticidae > Maratus > Maratus speciosus. Next base: position 348,886,477 of record OZ010788.1, on the reverse strand, counting down.
TTTAAAAAAAAAAAAAAAAAAAAAAAAAAAAAAAAAAAAAAAAAAAAAAAAAAAAGAAGAAATAAAATGACATGCTCAGATAAAGAAATGAAAGTTGTCAAACATCACTAACCCAAATACTTAGTAATAAAATATTTACCAGGAAAATAAGAAACCGAAAAATACTCAAAAAATCTAGGAGTACACTGAGAGATTTGGAGCAAATCTATTACTTTGTAACAGAATCAAATCCTTTATAAATTTTTAACATATTCCTATAATTAATTATTCGGATATTAATAAACACTAATTTAAATGTTGAATGCTTTAAGTTAATAGGCCTTTCAACTTTAACATAGAAAAGGTATAAAGTAGATATGGTAGCGATAAAACTGCCAACTTTTGTGCTTTTCTGCTACTCTACTTTAATACAATCTTCCCTTTATTATTCTCGAAATTTGGCGATAGATAATGCAAAAAATGCTTTTAAAAAATAGCGGTAATAAAAAAGTATAAAAGTTGACAGCTATGAAACTACAGCCTAAAAGCGTTAAAAAATTAAGTATATTAGACCGAATAAAATTAGATACAAAAGCAACATATCAATCAGGCTTGTAACGTATGCTACTTTACATATTTATTAACGAAATCCTTTTAACGTAAGCTGGTAGCTCTAAATATTACTTTGAACTGAGCAGTAGCAATAACCTCAGAGAAATATTCAATTCACTGATTGAAGACGAACATATATGAAGGATTTGGGCGTAAAAAATGGTAACTGTGAATTTTGATTATTATTATTATTCTCGTGTAAAGCCGTTAACTACATCATGACATCTTTTTAAATGTACAAGATTTCTTTTTGAATCATATATACCATAATATAAGATATGAGTTTCAAAAGTTATGCCATAAATTTTATAAATTTTAGAAAAGAAGACTTCTTGCATATAAATCCAATAAAATAAAATGAATCATACAAAATGTGTGGTACATAAGTGCAACTGAGGATGTTGAGAATACAGTCTTTAACACATTAGCTGTTTTAGACGAAACAATCACGATAGTTCACGAGAGAATAGTTATAGTTTTCTTTAAAAAACTCGAGCCTTCACATCTCGAAATTAGATTTTGTTATTTACTTATTTTACAAATGAGCCCTTAATTTTATAGAATTACGTTTGTTCTCAAATCAAAAGAAAATACTTTATGTCACCTTTCTGAATTCATTTTTGTTCGGAAACGCATGGAATTGGTAAGTGTTATGATTATGTAATTATGTATTCTAATGTATTTTTCAACTTTTTGGTAAAAGCAGAGGATCTTTCAGAAAATCTTGCGTAAGTTTGCAATTTGAACGGAATTGCCGGACGTGATAGCACAGGAAAGGAGGAAATCTGCTATCAACAATTCCTTATAACACTTTAAGTAATTTATTTATCAAAAAATTCAAAATGCCATTCGATTCCAAATTATGTTAATAGCCTGGCCTGCCAATTTTATGCTTTTACGCTTGAAAAAGAGTCAGAAAATGTGTCAAAAAGTGTCCCATTTTTGAGAAAAGAGTTAGAGAATCGCCTTAAGATTGGAAATAAAAAATAAAAATTAAAAAATGGCAGAGCTATTATAGTTTTCTCTTAAATTATAAAAGTAAATGAATCAGGATGCTCCTAAAATAAGTTATATTAAGTACCGTAAAGTACCGAAAGTAAGCCCCTCTTTAGCAAATAGGAAATTCTAATGATTTTAAGGGGTGCTTATAATTGGAACTTTTGTGAAAAGGGTAAAAAAATTAGGAGGGTGAGGAGGGGGGGTATTTGGAATTTATGAAATTTCATATGTCTTCATAAGTTTTCTAGAGCAAGATTTCTGCATGAAAACTTAAAATAAAATAAATAGTCTGACGAATTAAAAAAATATGTATATTGCGTCATACTGGAAATATAATGGACCTCAGCAGGTGAATATGTAACGTTATATGAGTTTGAAGAAACGTATTAAAACATGATAAAAACCAGACTATGGAAATATTAACATATTTTAACATTTTAAGGTTCTCTGAATTTGCTGTATCCATTATTATCGTGTATATTAGAATTTTCACAAAAAGTTTAGCTCCCTAGAAGTCATTCTTAGTGAAGGATCTGGGTTTATCTCTAATCTTGATTTAAGTTTAATGCTTTTTTCTATTTATGTTGCTAATATAAAAAAAGGAACAAAGTACAAAATATATATTTATATATTTTATAATATATATATATATACATATATATATGAACTTATATATATATATATATATATATATATATATATATATATATATAAACTTATATATATAACTTATATATATATTTATTAAAATCACTCGTTTCCTAAAGTTTTCTAAAGCTGAAAAAAGGCAGTGAATTTTTCATAATCAAGGCCAGGCGTGAAATTTAATCCTTTCTACTCGGGAGATGACTCTCATTCACCAATAGTGTTTCCAGGTATCTCGCGTAATCCGGGCCTCCAAATGCTCTGGAAACCGGTATCTTAAGGTCATTTTTTTCGCCTTATCTCATGTCGTAATTATCTGCGATTAAAGATGTCGAAATAAACTGTAAGAAATTAATGGTGTCCGGAGCATTTGAAGCGCTGATTTACGCGGGCGCCTGGCAACACCAGTGCTCGGAGAGTCACCTTTCAAGTACAAAGGTTTAAGATAAAAATTGAAGGCTTAAAAAAGTGTTTTTCTTTTTCCTTTAAGCCCCGATATTCTATTTCTTTTGGGCAGCAATTAAAGTGTCGTCCATTCAAAATAACGTTACGTTACATAAGCCAGCCGTAAAACGAAGCAGATTTAACATTGTACTGTTAAATACTGATATTCTCAACTGCAATTTTTTTAACATCTAAGCATCACACATTTTTAATTTTCATACCGTCACACAGAAAAAAAAAGTACTTATTTTTGCAAATTGTTTGAAAACAGCATCTGATTTTTTTAGGTAGATTTCGTATGAAATACTTACTACCCATTGGGATCGTTCCTATGTTGAATTTTTTGAAAACAATTTGCTGATCTACACCGATCATGACCCCTAGAACCCAAAACACCACCCTCAGTAAAAAACTTTATCTATCTATCTATCTATCTATCTATCTATCTATCTATCTATATATATATATATATATATATATATATATATATATAAATTGTAAAACAACACGAAACAAACGTGGAAAGTGTTCATCATGAGTTGTAGTTTCCAAAAAATATATCACTAAACAAATTAATGATCTTCAAAGTAAATATTTAAAGCATTATAACTGGTTATTAATTCGAAAATACATATTTGCTATTAAAAAGAAACAGATTGTACAACATTTAAATGTATTTCTAAGTAAATCTTTCTCTAAACATTTCTCTGATATTTATTTTGATCTTATTATGACTAGGGTTAATCTTTTAAATATTAATTTACAAAAAAAAAAAACATAAAATTCAAAACACGAATACTCAAATGATAATAACTTTTTCAAATCATATATTTAATAAAATTAATATCAATTCTATAATTAATGATAAAAACTGTTATTTTCCTATTAATAATCTTCATATATCAAAATCCTTTAAATATCCGAATACAATTGGTATAAAGATTTTTAACTACAATACATTTTCAAAAAATACATCTGCTGCAAGTAATTTTCCGCGTAAATGCAATGACCCTAATCTAAAAAAATATATAAACAATGATCATGGACATATAATCACTGGAAATCTTAATATTGTTAATGATTTTAAATCGAAAAACTAATGGGTTATGGTACTAAATATAGACTTCCATCTAAATTTACTGTTAAATCTATTATCAAACAGTTTACATATAATATAGATATTTTTATATATAAAATTTCAATCTATTACAATAAACCTATTGAATATTTTAATCAATGGAAAATATTAGTAGTTGAAAAATTAACTATGGCTTTAAAAAATAATATTTCTGATTTGGTTTCTATTAACACAAAGCGTTTTTTCCAACAAATTACTAAATTACAAAAAAACTACGTTATTACATATGTAGACAAGTCTCCTAATAATTATGCAATCATTTGTAAATCTTATTATTACCAACTTCTTACAACCTGTATTTCTTCTAATAAATCTTTTCAAAAAACTAATGAGAATGTAATTGTAAATAATCGTAAAATTCAAAGTTATTATAAACTATTAAATATTATATTAGCTAACTTTAATTATCCTTATTTAGTTCTTATTCCCAAATTTCATAAAACTCCAATTAAATTTAGGACTGTAACTATTGGTTGCAATACATATAATTCTAAAGCCAATAAACTTCTATTAAAAATTCTTAATCAATTATATATACTTACTACAAACAATGACAATACACATCGTATAAAAAATAGCTATCAACTGGTCAATATTTTAAAAAATCTTCATTGTGTATATAATATAACGACATATGACTTCAAAGATCTTTTTAATAATATAGACTTATTAGATTTACATAATATTATAAATGCATTATTTAAAAAGTATTATAAAAAACTGGAATTACCATCTAATATAGATATCGCTTATTTTAAATATTTAACAAACTTCATTATCTATAATAATTATATATTGCAAGATAACACATCATATTTACAGCACGTCGGTATACCACAAGATGGTTGTACATCCAGTTTATTATCAGACTTATACTTATATCACAATGAACGTACTTTTACTAATAATAATCTCCATTTATATCGTTATATTGATGACATAATTTTAATTGCCACTGATCAATCTAAAATTTCTCAATTTCCAGTTGATTATTCCACTAATTTGGAATTGACAGAAAACCTCTTATCTAACAATACAATTAATTTCTTAGATCTTAAAATTACAATAAAAGACAACAAAACAATAACAGATTTATATGATAAACGTAAAGAATTTAAATTCAAAGTTAATACATTTACAAATTTTAAATCTTGTCTTCATCATTCTGTATATCGAAATATAATACTTAAACATTTATATAGAATAAAATGTTTATGTTCTTCTAATCTAATTAACAATAATATTAAAAGACTAATTTATGAAGCATTAAATCATGGTTTTCCAAAAAAATTCATATAGTCATTAATATACAATTAGTACTTACAGGATCTTAAAATAAATAATTAAATAAATAAATAAATAACACATGCGTAAACGAAATTACAAAAAAATTTATAAAATAAAAAAATATTTATATAAAAAATTAAAAATTGTAAAATAATAATAAAAAATTACTATAGGATGGTTGGGTGGGTAAATGTTAGAGTACGGAGGAGGGTGGAGTTGTTTGGATAATACGCAATGGTTAATTAAAAAAAATGATTGGGCTTTTGTATTATAACTATATTTCTATTACGCATTTTATATGGATGTTGATTGGATGTTTTATATGTAAATGGTGACATTTCTTTTTTTTTTATTTCAATTCATATTAAATTTAGCTTATTTTATCAATTTCAAAATTAACTTGATTTAAAATTTTAGTCTACTCAGGACAATGTCATATTAATTAATAATAGTATACCATCTTTATAGTGATTAATATGCATATAAGTTTATTTGATATAACTATTGTTATACTGTATGTATTAAAATTGGGTAATTGGTTTTTATTATTATTCCTCTATACTTTTTAATATTGTTTTATTTTCAACTTTGTATTCAATGATTAATTATCGGTTTAATGTGTTTGATTGTCACAATCATATTTTTTAGCTTTTTTGGCTAATATGAAGATAATCCACACACTATATTTGTAATCTTTAGGCTATTGGGAATTTTAGAATCTGACAATCTTCTATAAACATCTTTTTTTCCCCTGTTCATTTTATTAATTTATTAGATTTTAAATTTAATAGTAATTCTTAAAGTTTTTATATTTATATTATATATAATTTATTTTATGTTATAGCATATAGCTATATTCTATATATTATCAATGTTATAAAATTATTTACTTTCTCAGTGTAGATTAAATGGGTTTGGTAATAGAATATATTGATAATATTTTATTAACATTTAATTAATTTAATTTTTTTAATAATGATATATTGTAGATTATTATTTATATATTAGGATTAGCGTGGTAATGCAGATGATATATTTTAATTTCATTAGCTTTTATTATTTTTTTCTTGTGACATTTGAATAATAATAATTGTTTCTAAAATAATATAATAGATGGCAGCACTAAAAAATTTTGTCTTTTAAAGCTTCTGTTAAAGTAATAATTTTAATTTTTTACACCAGGTGGTATTAAACGCTGAATATTGGTAATATTGTAAAATTGAAATTAAACAATTTAAAAGTGTTTTTTAGGTATTTTAAATAATGTAATTATTTTCTATTTATATTATATTAAATGTTTTTATCACGGTATTTCAAAATAAATTAACTGAATCCATAGTTTTAATTTCTGTGTTAACTTAACTGTTTTATTCACCTTAATCTTATCATGCTCGGATACCATGTGCGAGTGGATATTTTGAAAATCAACTGGGTTATTATTCGGTATGGTGTGTAATATTTCTATTTTTTATGCTATAAATTAAATATTTAATGGGTTGTATTGTTTTTTCCATTTTATGCCATTTGATAATGTTCTGTTTTCATCTTGAAACTATTCTATTGATCATATTGGTTGTTTGGGTACAGGAGAAAAAAATTTCAGCTTTTAGCTTTTTTCTCACAGAAAACAACCGATTTGCTTACATCATTGAATTCTGTACTCTTGAAAACGTAATTCAATATATAAGTTTTTCAATTTTTTTTTTGGTATCCATATTCTTCTTTTTTCCTTCCATATTAATTCTTGTAATTATGTATAAGGCACTTTATTTTATACATACAGTTCTATATTATAGGTTTGTGGTATCCATTTTTATTGTCATTTTACAATATTGCTGTTTTTGATGATGGTCGGTAATGTTTAATTAATGGTTATATATATATAACCATTAATTAAACATTACTGACCACCAACAAAAAACAAAACAAAACAAATAAAAATATATATATATATATATATATCACTTTCTTCTGGACACGATAAATTCCACAATTCTGCACAAATCTTTTCCAAACTGATACATAAAATCAAGGGGCATAAAATCTCGGTCAAGTTCGTTAATGGGCAAAATCGGACGAAGCGGATGGAAATAGGGAGCGGTTTTGTGAAAACCGAAAAAAACCTCGTAACTTCTTAATTTTTGTACATTTCAAATCAGTTTAAAGTGTTTATTACTTCTAAAAATAGGGCCAAAAATTTATGTCTCGCAAATTTTTGATAAAATTAAAAATGGGCTCAAGATCCGCAAAAAATAGGGTTTTTGAGAGAAAAAAATTCCTAACTTCGTCAATTCTCAAGATATAAAATCCCCATGAATTTATCATATATCTTCTTAATATTGTCTTCAACATTTATACAGACACGTTTTCGATAGGACCAATTCTTTCAGCAAGAACAAATTAAAAATGCATAGATGTTGAAGAAAAAAATCATCTTATTAAGGGTGTATTCAAATCCAAACTGCTTATTTTCTGATTCATTTTTAAATTCATTTTTGCTCTTAAACGTATCCAATTGGTTGATTCTCTTATTCGGAAACTACAGTCGAACCAGGTTAAGACGCGTTTCAAGGGAGTGGGTAAAAGTCGCGTATTAAGCGGGATCGCGTATTAAACGTGATTTGTATAATGTTGCAGGAACTGGGCTTATTTACAACATCTAATCGTCTAAATGAACTTTAAAACTTTCATTTATATGTTTTCGATCGAAATTTGTATCTTTTAGTTATACTTAGATTAAAATTTAATTGAACTTAACTTTAACTCATTGTTTCTTTTCATAGAACCACATGGATTAATAACTGAAAACAGAAAGTAAATTCAAACGGCTTTATTATGGATTAATATGCTGCAACCAAAAATAAAAAAATAATTTCATGCTAGACTAATTTTTTAACAGAACTAAAAAAAATTTACTTTTGAAGCACTTGTTAAAATCATATTTAGTACTTGTGATAATGAGTACAATTATAATCTGTCCTTCTTTTTGTTATAAGAAAAACTATCCGGATTAATAGTATTTGTGTAAAAATATTGTTAGTTTAGCAAGGAGTAAAGAAAACATAAAAGATTTAAACAACCGCAGTCGTATTTAATCTTTACGAGTTTCATTTTTTTGCCTGTATAATAAAACATAGTAGGATATAACGTACATTTAAAATCTCACTAACAAGCTATACTAACCTTTAATCGTAATAATTTCATGACGTATCTGAGTATCCTGAATTCGTCTATCTCTCTCTACTACAGTAAAAACATACAGGAAGCTAAAGATAAAAGAATGTTAGGACGCAGTATCAAACAAGAATTGTAGTGTTGCTAATTTAGCGGGTTTTTTAAAATTCAAATATCTCTCACTATTTTCGATTAGTAATGTTCGCCTTAATTAACCTGTTATTAAATAAAATAAATATTACTATTCGTAAGCAGTGTTTCTTATTTGAATATAAGAAAAATCTAATAAATTGGCAACACTGAAGAAGAAACAAGGAATTTGCATCTTGATCAATGAATTCGCGTCTTAAGCGTGATTTTTTTGCCTCAAAGGACCGAAAATCTCTCGCGTATTAAGCGGGATTGCGTATTAACCATTCGCGTATTAAACGGGATATTTTTACATTAGCCTTATGGGCGATATTCAAGGGACCGGAAAAAATCCGCGTATTAAGCGGGATCGCGTATTAACCGTGAGCGTCTTAACCGGGTTCCACTGTATATAATGTACAGTAATAATCGATTTTTTGATAGAGGCAGAATATATTTCAAAAAATGATGTTGAAGTGGGCATTTTGGACAGAATTTCCCGAAGCGATTGTGTTAGAAACGAAAAATATTGCCTTACTGAGAAAATAATTGTTTATTAATCAAGTTTTAATTAATTGAAAGAAAAATAAAAACACATGCCGCTTATAAATCTTTTCAAAAATCACGTCAGCAAGTTTCATATTTTTTCTATTAAAAATAAATTAGAAAATGTGCCAGAAAATTTCGAGTACTTAATTCGAATTTTATTAATCCATGTATAATAATGTTTTCCGAATTTTGAAAAAAATATAAATGAATGATTACTTATAAAACATGGAGCTATTATAAACTGTATTAATTTGCAGTATCCATATTAAAGTTACAAACAAATGAAAGGCTTGTGAATCGATACCTGATTTTTTTCTCGAGTTTCTTGAATGACGACATGGCTTTTTGCTGAGTTTGTGCGTTATTCCGCTATAGTGCCGTCCTTTGTTGAATACAGACACTTTTCTCTGGGAGGGATTTCTGTAGCTCCGGGGGGGGGGGGGGGGCATTATACAGTTCCGGGGGGGAAATTGTACTTTTTGACCATTGAATACACAAAATCTCAAATATTCAGGGGAGGGGGGGGGGTCATCTCGATGCTCCGGGGAGATTGTCCCCCCCGGGCCACCCCCTGAATTCAACACTGGTGCCGTCATATCAATTCTTTTCTATACATGTTATTTAAGAATGGGTCGTAAATGTGAAAATCAACAGCGGGTGCTAATAACATCATTTTATATAAAGTAAAAGCGGGTATTTTAAGTCTTAAAGCTGAAATATGCTTTGTACTACCTATATTTATATATTTTTTCACCGGGTACATCACTAAATTCTGACAAAGCAGTTTCTAGTTTGTTTGGTTTTTGTCTTTTTAAGAACTCATTTTATTTTTATTTACTAGGGGGCTCTGCCTCCTACGACGCTATGCTCGTCAACCCCCGTTCAGACACCGCAAACTCTAACAGCAATCTAATTTGATCGGCTTTAAAAAGATTTCGGAAGATTGAATTATAATTTGAATCTGACAATTATAATCTGACGTAATTTTCACCAAACTTTTCTTTCTCTTTTTAATATTCACGTAAAAATACTTTTGTTAGAAATAAAATATTATGATCATCTTAAAATTGAGATAAATGTCTCGCGCAATTTTTAAATTTAAACTCTTTTGCAATATTATTTTTTGTTTATTTTACGTAATAAGTGCAATGTGACGCAAATTCTCCTATTTAAGACCTAACTCATGTTAATGAATTTCTTATGTTACAATATTCTTTCTCTTTTAAAATTCATGTGTAAGTATAGTTTTTATGACGTAATTTTCAATGAGTTCCTGCTTTTTATATTTTCTGTTTATAATAGTCACGTGTAAAATAAATTTTTAATTTGAAGCAAACATTATTGTTTGCGCTGTTTATGCAGTTGGCAACAGTTTAAATTAATACAATTTTCTAAAATACGTAAAAAATATATTTCGAAATGCTGAAAATTTGAATTTAAAATAAAAATAAAACCTCAAAAAATCAGTCAAATTAAAAAACTAAGTGCACTCTGCACATCGGGAAATTCTGACGCATAAAATGATCTAAAAATGATTAAATTCCTATGTACATTTTTGCTCCTATAAAACTTTTTTAATGGAACGATTTTGTCCAACTTTGGCATTAAATACCTCTTTAAATAATTCTTCGATTTGAAAACTGTCTGTATCAGCGTGTTTATCAAACATTTCTCTACAATACTACCGATTTTCATATTTTTGTATGTACAGTTTTTTTTAAAATGTTAACGAAGAAAGGCCATGCTTAAGCATTCAAATTGGATGCCGATCTGCCGGGACTATCTACGCAGATTTTCATTGGTCCAGTTCCAAATCAAAACTTTTTTTATATATAGAAGGATTACGTAAATGTCCGTAAAATATAAGATCTATAAGTAAGAGTGACTATTTTTAAAATACGCGACACTGTTTTTTGCCAAAATAAGATATCAAAATTTCTTGTTCATTCTTGTAATATGAAAAAAATTACAAAAGAAAAGAAAAGAAAAGAAAAAGAAAGTAGCACGAAGCCAAAATTTTCTAATGAACGAATAGAATTTTCTTCCATCTGAACGGAATCTCAGTGTACATTTTTGTTCAGTCTTTACAGCCAGATGGGGTTCGAAGAAATATTCTGATACCAGAAAGAATGTACACTCAGTACTTTAATGATTTGAAACCCGTTTTCACTCCCTTCTTCTTTTGTGTATGATGGAAACCGAATAGATAGCGGAAATATAGTCTGGTCATTCCAACAGTCATTAACAAAAGGACGGAATTTCTCAAACCTATGTCTTGACTTGCAGTGTGGTAGGGGGAAAAAATATATATATGCAAGTGAATAATTAGCAAAACAGCTTAAAGTTTTGAAATTTTTTGGTTAAAACAAAATCTCTTCTTGTAAGGATTTTTCGAACCCAACTAAAAAAGCAAATCAAAATGGGAATTCGTATTTTAAAAATAATTTTTATCAAAGTAATACAAGATTTTGATATATATTCATTCATATTCATTCACATATTCACCATTTTAAGATATGAATATACATCAAAATATGATAAATTCATATAATATCGTCATATTTTTTTATCATGTGTTGTGTGTTTTTTAAGACGAGCAATTATCAACACGAGGGATATAGGCCAGAAAGGGGGAGTGTCTTCCTTTGGTGTCTTTCTAAGGGAACCCAACACGTATTTACACAAGGAAATCCAAGGTTCGAACCCAAACACGGAAAACTCTGAACTATTAGGCCGACGGGCGCGATTGTGTTCGAACCCAGCACCCCCCGTCTACCATCTACGAGAGCTGAACCTCCCGGCCACTGGTGGGGCTTTTTTTTAAATTTAAATTTCGTTTTGCTTGTTTCAATTCTTGTTTCTTTCCTTTTCTTTTTTTTTAAACTTGTAATCGCAGAAAATTTTTAAAAGATGCATCAATTTCAATTATAAAGTGCATTATAGATAAAACGAAACACCATGATAAAGATACATTTTATATCTATTTTTAGTTAATTTTCTAAAATAAAAAAGTATTTATTTATATGAGCACGAATCACAAAGGCTCTATTATGAGTTAATTGTCAGAGTTTACCGAAATAGGTCATTCAGCTTTTAGTAAAGAATATTAACTTAAAATTTTTGAAATGTTTAATATAATACTGGCGCGGGGTGGGGTTGATTATAGAACATTTCCATTATTTTTTTTCATTGTTGTTGTTATTTTTCATACGTTAAATTTAATGCATATGGAAATTCCGGACCGATAAGAAACATTTTTTAACTCAATATAAAAATTCTGGAACGACATTTATTCATGCATTTCTCGATGGATTTTTATGAGAATTTACATTACCCCCTATTTAAGAATCATATTAATATATTTTTATTTATGTTTTTAATATCATATTTGAATAGGTGAAGTTTTTTAAACTTATTTATATATGAGGAAATTATTTCGTGTAAATTTTTTGCACATGTTTAGTAAATTATTAATTATTTTATCTATATTAACCCAAAATGAATGCAATATTCCGCTTCAAACACCTTTTGAGTTTCTCCATTTGATAATATTAATATTCTCAAATAAATCTGGCAGTTTTAAGACGCATTCATCAATTCAATTTTTTACGTAAACACATGAAATTGGCACGTGTATGTCGAAGCTCAATAAATATTTTTTTCCTTCCATTTTACGGTGGTAAAGGAAGGGGATCTATTTATATAAAATCCAAGTCTCTGTGTGTCCCGCACTATTCCGGTAGGACCGCCTCATAGAAATGAGTAATTGTTGAAAAATATTAATGCAGGGTTACCACAGTAGCGCAAATGTTAGCCAACTTGGCGATAGCTGGCTAATTTGACAAAATTCCCATTTAAAACCATTAATCTTTCATAATGGAGGTCACCGAAATTTACTTTAAACTCCACTCTTTTAAGATATTTTTTTGAAATCTATGGGTGAGAATTTAAAGTACATCTTTACATCTTCCCCCCGATGCTACTAATAAAATAACCGCCAATAGACAACGGTGTACTGTGTGAGCTCCTAACTGCGCGATTTTAATGTGCTTTTGGTACTTTTCCAGTATAGGTGCCTTGGCGAAAAAGGAAATGTGGTAACATATTTTCCGGGAACCTATTCACTGTTTCATTTTATATACACACGCATTTTTTTTCGATATTTATACGATTTATTTAACATAAAAAAGCCGTTTCTCTAATTTTATACAGAAACAGATTAATTTGTACATAAAAACATCAATAATATACATATAAAACAAACAAAAACGCTCATCAAATTTGTTTTCATAGCTGTTTATATGATTTGACAACAAATCTCGATATTTTTCCGTTATACGGACACCATGCCAAAATGTATGCTAATGCGCCAATTATTTCAAAATGCTAAAAGATATTTGTAATTTTATGCCAGCAGTTTAATATCAGTTTTATTTTATTGCTTTATTTTATAGCAGTTATTTGTTCACTTATTTTAAGTATATATTTGTGATTTGATGAAATAGTTCGTAAAAGTCTGGAATTTTCAAATGTTATATTTTTTAAATGCTCACTTTAGTATCGACAATGGTTTTTATTTTATTTTTCAAATGCTTCAATTCGGAAACGTACCAAACTGTCTATTATTTTGTGCTATCCGTGTTATAGTTTGTTCTATATGCAAGGGGAGTGGAGCGAAGAGTTTAAACATTAAATATTAAAGTTTCGGCACAGATGTCATATACGCCCCATATTGGAGCGATTTTTTTCTGACGCCAATGTCATATACAGAACGGGTACTTAACTGGCGCCAAAGTGTCGTAATTTTGCTTGATATGGTAATCCGGATGTTGTTGTTTATGCTGTTGATGTTTTCGCCAAATTGGCGTCGGAAAAAAATCGCGCCAATATATGATAACATATATGACAACTGTGCCAAAGTTTCTATAAAGCAGTATAAGACTAAAAAATTAAGAATAAAATAAATGCAAAATAAGACTAAAGAAGAAAGAAAAATCATGCGTTAAGCATAGAATATGAAACACTTTCCAACACATCCTGAATGCTTTAGGAATGATATAAGGTAAATAATATAACGTTACTTCTTAGATATCCCGTAGACCAATTTCGCCAAATTATATAAATCGCCAAATCAACAGTAAAACATTAATAAAAATACAAATGAAACGTCGAATTAATGGTTTTATTATTGGCCATTATTGGCAATTAATCTTACAATTTGGCGACACTAATTTGGTCGACGGGATAACTAAAAAGTACAAGATAACTAAGTAAACATTTTAGAAAACGCATAAAAAATTTAAAAATTGATTTCAGCAGTTACCGTCTATAGCCAATAGTACCGTTATTACATGCCACTATTTAGCTAAAATTTAATTTAAACTACTCTTAAAACTACTAAAATCACATTTCCAGATATTATCGTCCATAGACGGTTGTGTATACAATTCTTTGCGTGACCATGTATATCATTTTATCTATATTCCACAAACATTTCTTAGGAAACTAAATGCAGTTCAGCGTAAAAATGCATAACTCCTTTCAAAACCACCTTTAAGCAATTTACTCTCATACTCAGTAACCCTTCGAATTCTTTTGTGTAGCCCTGCATATGAACTGTAGCATTTATACACACCGTATAGTATGCATAAATATAGTGAAACATAAAAGCTCATATCATAATTAAAAATGCATTTCTAGCAATCATTGCTTATGTACAATACTTTGGAGAAAAGTTTCTTGGCGAGAAAGAAGTTTGCCAACGTATTTTCTGGCAACATATTTACTGCTTCATACTCACAAGCAATTTTTTCCATATGTATACAATTTGGCACAGATGTCATATACGCGATTGGCATATTGGCGCGATTTATTTCCGACGCCAATTAGGCGAAAACATCAACAGCATAAACAACATTCGGATTACCATTACAAGCAAAATAACGACACTTTGGCGCCAGTTAAGTACCCGGTGCGTATATGACATCGGCGTCAAAAAAAAAAAAACCGCGCCAATATGGGCGTATATGACATCTATGCCGATAATTTAATATAAAAAAAGCTATTTACCCATTTTTATAAAGAAACAGATGTAATTTTTGCACAGATGTCATATACGCATGGGGGTTGGCGTGATTTTTCTATGACGCCAATTTGGCAGAAATCTCGCTTTCGAATACCAGTTACTTATATATTTTTCAATTATTTGCTATCATTTTTAAAAGGAAATAACTATAAATAAATAAAAGTTTGAATAATAACTATAGAACAAAGCAGTTTATATAATTAAAAAACAGAAAATAAAAGTAAATAAACAATTTATTAATAAATAAAAAACAATAGCCGGGTTACCATAGCAGGCAAAATAACACCATTTTGGCGCCAGTTAGGTATCCGGTTCATATCTGCAATCTATGTCGTAATTTGTATATAAAAAATATATATATATTTAGAAACGATTTTTTATGCATATAAGTGCATATATAAACAAAGCTAAAAGTTCATTAGATTTGTTTTCATAGCTGTTTATATATTTTCGCAACATATCTCACTTTCTGATGCCTGAATCGCGCCAAGCTTTTTTAAAAAATGCATTATAATGGAAAAGGGTACAGATGTCATACTCGCCCCATATTGGTGCGATTTTTTTCGGTTGCCAATTTGGCGAAAACATCAACAGCGTAAACAACATGATCCGGGTTACCACATCAAGCAAAATAACGACACTTTGGCGCAAGTTATGTACCTGTTGCCTATATGATATTGGAGACAGTAAAAATTCGCGCCAATATGGGGCGAATATGACATCTGTTCCTGGAAAAGTACTTAAATAAATAATTAACAGAAATAACAAATTATACAAACTAAAACTTTTTATTTCGAGATCAAAGCATTGTTTTTAATTTCGATTAAAAATACATATATCCTTGGATAACTTCAATTGAAATTAGTTTCACAGCTTAATATCTCATTCCATAAACCTAAACAAACACAAGTGATTCATTCATCGTGAAACGTCAAAAATTTTAAGTCATTGAGGTAATCATTCACAAAGTAAGTTCTCCAACAATCAATGGGCAATATTCTAATGACGCCATAGTAGGTAAAATGGTGGCGGTATCATTTGTTTATGGTTTGAAATCACAAAGATTTAATTTTGCAATGTCTCTTCGTTACATTATTTTATTGTCATATTTATGAGCTCAGAACAAAAGCCTATTTTTTCATTATTTAGTTATTAAAGACGGGAAAAAATCATAAATGTATGATTTGAAAATTTTAAGTAATTTTCTTTCTTAATACTAAAAAATAACATCGGGAAGTAACAGCGGGTTTAAGTTAAATAAGTTTAACTGTCAAATTCTGTTGTAATGTTCAAAATAACTGTATTTATTAAATTTCAGTACTCAACATCAGGGCCCGATTAAACTTTGAAGTTAGAGGAATTACAATGTCATTTCAGGAACTTTCTTTTGGAGAAGCTTTTCTAAATTCCATATATACATGGAAAATCTTCAGTGTGAAATATTATTCCTAGGAATGACATAACACGAGAACGGCCTGCAATTTTACACAAGTTTTTGAAAGTTACTTTATATCAGAAATTTTACTAAAAACTGGCTACTTTTTTGTTATAGCGCCCCACACTATTAGGATTATGACAAGTTGCAGCCAATTTCGCCAACTTCGTAACCAAGATCGGGAAGCACACACATATAATACCATATAATACCATTTCATGAAATCGTATACGATAATTTAATAGTTTTTAACCTTACTTCAAGTGTGTTATTTATTTATTTTTAAGGCTCAACAATCTAAATTGTCCAATATATGAATTTAAAAAAATGTAAACAAAGATTGAATAGACATGACCGCAAAAAGCCTAAAAATCAGCATAACACTTGGAACCAAACTGTGCTGTTTAGTGGTCTTCTACTGTACACAGTTTTTCATAAATGTGTTTCGTTCTTAAAATGTGTTATTTTCATCTATCACTGCGGAACAAGCGAGAAAACTCATATTCTTGCACATGAGTTGTATGTATCTTTATATCTAAATTTCCGTCATTTTTGACGGGCTACCTTTCTAGTAATATATAGATGAAGAATAATCTTTTTTAGGTAAAATGCGTTCTTATGCACATTGTGCTGCATCAAATGTAGGATTTAATTCGATCTCTCTTTGGCCGATTTTCGTAGACGGCAATACAGAATAGGAAAAAGCATCGTCCGAATACTACAATCGTTTATAACTAAAGAAGTGATTCATTTATCGAAAAAAAATGATCTATTACAAATTACTGCCAGAACTATGTCTGCAAGTAGCAAGCTTTTATATTTAAAAGATGAAAGCTTTTATATTTGAAAGATGAAAAGTCTGAAAATGTTTCAAAGTTTCGGGCTATTACTGGAATTATTATTATTATTATTATTATTACTATTATTATTATTGTTGTTATTATTATTATTATTTAAGAACCGCCTTAAATGTTTAGAACGCCATGTTTTAGTATGCACATGACATGTAAAAAATAGACGCAATTTAAAGCACACATATCTAAAGTAAATTTTCTCCAATGTTTCATAATGGAGCCCTTTCGTAAGTCTTTGTATCAAAATGAAAGAACAGGGGTGAAAAACACCAGATGATGCAAAATGTGAAATATATATATATGTCGTAGGCTAACTGAGAAATCCGGCTCTTTGCAAACAGCCTAGGCTCTTTGCAAACAGCCGGGCTAATTCGAGAATCCATCTCCCTTTTTCCAATTAGCCTGATATTTTTCAGGCTTATTGCAAAGAGCCTAGAATGCGTTAGGCTAATTGAAAAATGACCACTTATTATCCGATCAGGGTGATATTTTAGCTCGCAGGTTATCAAAGCCCGAGAACTTATGTGCCCACCGATTCTGTATGTACGTAACACGATAACTCTTGATAGAAATATCCGATTTGCTTCAAATTTTTTTCTAGGTTCATTCTGATAAGGTGCTTCCCTGATTATTTTTGGGGGTTCAATGGTTAAGGAAAAAGGGGGAAAAGGGGGACTAGTCCCCCCCCCCCTTAATTTATATAAATGGGTTTTTCATGCAGAAATATTCGATTTGCTCCAAATTTGGTATACCGGTTTATTGTGTTAAGCAGCTTCCCTGATTAGATTTGGAAGATCATTATTTAAATATAAAGGGGGGAAAGGGGGCTACCCCCTTAATTTAGATAAATCGGTTTTTCATGATGAATTATTCGATTTGCTCCTAATTTGGTATACCGGTTTATTAAGTTAAGGAGCTGCCTTGATTAGATTTGGAGGTTCATTAGTTACATATAAAGGGAGGAAAGGGGGGCTATCCTCCCCCCGTAATTTAGATAAATGGGTTTTTCATGCAGATATATGCGATTTGCTATAAATTTGGTATACCGGTTAATTATGTTAAGCAGCTTCCCTGATTACATTTGAAAGATCATTATTATGTATAAAGGGGGGAAAGGGGTCAATTGCCTCTCCCCTTAATTTAGATAAATGCGTTTTTCATGTAGAATTATTCGATTAGCTCAAATTTGGTATGCTGGTTTATTATGTTAAGGAGATTGCTTGATTAGATTTGGAGGTTCATTAGTTAAGTATAAAGGGAGGAAAGGGGGGCTAGACCCCCCCCCTTAATTTAGGGAAATGGGTTTTTAGTGCAAAATTATCCGATTTGCTCCAAATTTGGTATACCGGTTTATTATGTTAAGGAGCTACACTCATTAGATTTGGAGGTTCATTAGTTAAGTATAAAGGGAGGAAAGGGGGGCAAGAACCCCCCTTAATTTAGATAAATGGCTTTTTCATGCAGAGTTATTCGATTTGCCCCAAATTTCGTATACCGGTTTATTATGTTAAGGAGCTTCCCTGATTAGATTTGGAAGTTCATTAGTTAAGTATAAAGGGAGGAAAGGGGGCTAAACACCCCCCCTTAATTTAGATAAATGGGTTCTTCATGCAGAGTTATTCGATTTGCTCCAAATTTCGTATACCGGTTTATTATGTTAAGGAGCTGCCTTGATTAGATTTGGAGATTTATTGGTTAAGTATAAAGGAGGGACAGGGGCTAGTGTCCCCTTAATTTAGATAAATGGGTTTTTCATATAGAATTATTCGATTTGCTTCAAATTTGATATACCAGTTTATTACGATATGGCTCCCTTCATTTGATTTTGAGGTTCATTGGTTAAGTATAAAAGGGGGGAAAGGGGGGCAATTGCCCCTCCCCTTAATTTAGATAAATGTGTTTTCACGCAGAATTATCTAATTTAGTTTAATTTTTTTTCTAGGTTCATTCTAATAAGGAGCTTTTCTGATTATATTTGAAAGTTCATTGGTTCAGCATAAAGGGTGAAATGGGGGAGCTAATACCGCCCCCCCCCCTTCATTTAGTGAAATTGTTTTTTCATGCAGAATTATCTGATTTGCTTCAAATTTGGTATACCAGTTTATTATGTTAAGTAGCTTCCCTGATTAGATTTGGAGGTTCTTTGGTTAAGTAGAAAGGGAGGCAACGGGACTAATACCTTCATTTATTTTTCGAGGGGCATTAGTCTTTGAAATAAGAGTATAATATACAATTAGTGTGAATAGCCTGTGAGCTCAATGCCATCAGTTTAATTGGGCAATTTTCTTTTTATTAGGTTTATTAACGCATAACCCTACCCAAACCCGAAAAATAAATTACAACAGACCGTACCCCGATTCGAGCAAGACAAAATAATTTCAGTCTACGCGCAAGCCGACCCGAACCTGAGAGTTCCATTTGAAAAAACCCGAAATCCCGAACCAAATCTGATAACCGACAAAAATATTCCAAAGATCCATAACCGGATCCGAACAAGACAAATTAGTTTCCGTGACACGCAACGCTACCAGAAACTAAAAATTCCATTCGAAGTCAACCTGAAACCCGTCCCGAACAAAATCTTAACCGACAAAAATATTCCAAAGAAATATAACCCGATGCAAGCCAGACGAAATTATCTTCGTCCAACCCGATCCGAACCTGAAAGTTCTAATTGAAGTCAATCCAAAACCTGGTTGTGGTCGGTTTTCGGGTTGACTTAAAATGGAACCTTCAAGTTCGGATCCGGTTGAAAAAAAATTAAACTAAATAAGGTAATTCTGCATGAAAACCCATTTATCTAAATTAAGGGGAGGGGCAATTGCCCCGATTTCCCCCCTTTTATACTTAACCAATGAGCTCCAAATCAAATGAAGGAAGCCATATCGTAATAAACTGGTATATCAAATTTGAAGCAAATCGAATAATTCTGTATGAAAAACCCATTTATCTAAATTAAGGGGACACTAGCCCCTGTCCCCCCTTTATACTTAACCAATAAATCTCGAAATCTAATCAAGGCAGCTCCTTAACATAATAAACCGGTATACGAAATTTGGAGAAAATCGAATAACTCTGCATGAAAAACCCATTTATCTAAATTAAGGGGGGGAGGGGTGTCTAGCCCCCCCTTTCCTCCCTTTATACTCAACTAATAAATTTCCAAATCTAATCAGGGAAGCTCCTTAACATAATAAACAGGTATACGAAATTTGGAGCAAATCGAATAACTCTGCATGAAAAACCCATTTATCTAAATTAAGGGGGGGGGGGTCTGGCCCCCCGTTCCCCCCTTTATACTCAACTAATGAATTTTCAAATCTAATCAGGGAAGCTCCTTACCATAATAAACTGGTATACCAAATTTGGAGCAAATCGAATAATTTTGCATTAAAAACCCATTTACCTAAATTATGTGGGTCTAGCCCCCCCCTTTCCTCCCTTTATATTTAACTAATAAACTTCCAAATCTAATCAAGCCATCTCCTTAACATAATAAACCAGTATACCAAATTTGAGCTAATCGAATAATTCTACATGAAAAACGCATTTATCTAAATTAAAGGGAGAGGCAATTGCCCCCTTTCCCCCCTTTATACATGATAATGATCTTCCAAATGTAATCAGGGAAGCTGTTTAACATAATTACCCGGTATACCAAATTTATTGCAAATCGCATATTTCTGCATGAAAAACCCATTTATCTAAATTACGGAGAGGGGGGATAGCCCCCCCCCCCTTTCCTCCCTTTATATGTAACTAATGAACCTCCAAATCTAATCAAGGCAGCTCCTTAACTTAATAAACCGGTATACCAAATTTTGAGCAAAAAATATAATTCATCATGAAAAAACCGATTTATCTAAATTAAGGGGGGTAGCTCCCCTTTCCCCCCTTTATACTTAAATAATGAGCTTCCAAATCTAATCAGGGAAGCTCCTTAACACTATAAACCGGTATACCAAATTTGGAGCAAATCGAATATTTCTGCATGAAAAACCCATGTATATAAATTAACGAAGGGGGGACTAGCCCCTCTTTTTCCCCTTTATCCTTAACCAATGAACCCCAAAAACTAATCAGGGAAGCACCTTATCAGAATGAACCTAGAAAAAAATTTTTGAAGCAAATCGGATATTTCTATCAAGAATTATCGTGTTACGTACATACGTACGTACGTACGTACACACCTACATACAGAATCGACGGGCACATAAGCTGTCAGGCTTTGATAGTCTGTGAGCTAAAAATATCACCCTGATCGGATAATAAGTGGTCATTTTTCAGTTAGCCTAACGCTTTCTAGGCTCTTTGCAATAAGCCTGAAAAATATCAGGCTAATTGGAAAAAGGGAGATGGATTCTCCCATTAGCCCGGCTCTTTTCAAAGAGCCTAGGCTGGTTGCAAAGAGCCGGATTTCTCAATTAGCCTACGACATGTATATATATTGAGGTGGGAATGCTGAGACTGTGGAAGGTTGTTGATGAATTTTCTTTCATTTTTAGCTCACAGGCTATCAATGCCTGAGAGCTAATATGCCGGCAGGTTCTGTATGTATGTATGTACGTAAAGCGATAACTCTTGATAGAAATATCCGATTTGCTTCAAATTTTGTAAATAGGTTCATTCTGATAAGGCGCTCCCCAGATTAGTTTTTGGCATTCATTGGTTAAGTATTAAGGGGGGACGGGGTATAATCCCCCCCTTAATTTTGATAAATGTATTTTTTATGCAGATTTATCCGATTTGCTGCAAATTTTGTAAATAGGTTCATTCTGATAAGGCGTTTCCCTGATTAGTTAGATTAACATTAGAATAAAATAGATTTAAAATATCAGCTATATTAGCGTTGCATACTAAATTTCAGAGCCAAAATGTCAGAGACCATAGGGCAACTGTCAAGTTGGGAATTGCTTTAATCACATCCAGCTACTGAGGTATATTACAACATGTTTTCTATAAAATGTAGAGTGTGTAGCTGTGGTATTTATAAATATTTTACAAGGATACACTAAAAGATGTCAACAGTAACTCATTTAGAGCATTAGACAGAAATTAGGTTTCATTACAGTTTATGAGCGATACTTACATAACTAAAAGTGCATTTTTATGTATTGTATGTGTTTTTAATATTAGCTGCACTCATTTCAATTGTATAGTGTTTATAAATTCTGCTGATAATATACATGGCTTTGGGAAAGTGTTCTTAAAAGTTATCGTTATGAGCTTGACTAATGCACGGTCATGCAGAGCCACCTCATTTGAGCGAGTTCAACATGGCAGGAATTAGGGTGCCATAATGAGTAAAACTGGCCAAAAATTACAAATATTCTCTTTCACAAAAAAGACTTTTAAATATTAAGGAAGAGCGTTTCCTCTCCTTAGCTCATGCTCCCCCCCACCCCCCCCGAAAATAAAAGAATGAGCTACATCATCAAAAATCTAATGGTTAACATTTTATTCTATAAACATAGTACTACATTGTTTTCAAGTTAAATTATTGGTGTTTTCCTCTTAACAAAGCAAGTTAAAACAATTCATGATGATCAATGCGGGGGGAGCGGGGTGTTCTTTTAGACATTTTGTGGCATTCATAGATAAATAAAAATGAAGTTTGCAAACTTTTATCTCAGAAACCAATCCATCAATTTTTCTATTAGTTTCCTATTAGTTTTTCTACTAGATAGTTTCTTAAAATTGTGATATCCCAAAGCGTACCCAAGGGAAAGGGCTGAAGGGACTACAGCCACCCCCCGACCTTGAAAATTTCGAAAGTGATATGAAAAAAGGACTGTTTTTTGCTGCTTCTTTTTTGGAAAACAAATTAACTTTTTCTGTCATGCAGCGGACTAGTCATTCTCATTAGACCCATATTAGTGCACATTCTCACCAAAGAAGAGAAAGAGGGCTGATGGGGTTACAGGCTCTCTCCTCCCGAAATAGTCGAAAATTAAATAAAAAAAGTGTTTCTTCCTTACTTTTTTAGATAAATCTGAAATTTTTTCTTCTGTCATACAGCGAAATAGCCATTCTCTCGTTAACCCCATATTACTGCACATTGACATCACAGCATACCCAAAGCTGGGGAGACGGATGATGGAATTACAGCCTCCTCCTCTCGAAATAGTCGAAAATGAAATGAAAAAAGTGCTGATTTTTGTTTCTTTCTGTTTGAGATAAATTTGTATTTTTCCCCTTTCATTTAACAGACTACTCACTCCCTTCCCTTTAGTTCCAAATTGGTGCACAGTGACACCACATTATACCCAAAAAGGTGGAAGTGGGGATAATAGAGTTGCTGCTCCCTCACAAAATAGTCGGAAATGAAAAAAGTGTTGCTTTTTTTTTTTTTTAGATAAATTTGTATTTTCCCCCTATCAATCAGCAGACTAGCCGCTCTCTTCTCTTTAGTTCCATATTAGTGCACAGTAACACTGCATTATACCCAAAGAGGTGAAAGGGGCTAATGGGGTTACAGACACCTCCCAAAATAGCCGAAAATGAAATGAAAGAAATGCTGATTTTTTTTTTCTTTTTGTTTGAGATAGATTTGTAATTTTGTTTTCTGAAATTCTTATCTTTTTAGATAAATCTGAAATTTTTCTTCTGTCATACAGCGGAATAGCCATTCTCGTTAGCTCCATGTTAGTCCTCATTGACATCAGAGCATACCGAAAGAGGGGGAGGGGGAGGACCGATGGAATTACAGCCCCTTCCTCCTTAAATAGTCAAAATGAAATGAAAAAATAGTGCTTTTTTTCTTTCTATTTGTGATAAATTTGCATTTTCTCCTTATCATTCAACAAACTAGCCGCTCTCTTCTCTTTAGTTCCACATTCGTGCAGAATGACATTACATTATACCCAAAGATGTGAGCAACAGCCTCCTACCAAAATAGTCGAAAATGATATTTAAAAAAAACGCTGTTTTTTCTTTTGGATTGAGATAGGTTTGTAACTTTGTTTTCTGCAATACTACAAACTAGCCATTCTGATTAGTCCCATATCAGAGCACAGTTACACCACAGTAAACCCAACGAGGGGAAGGGGCCTGATGGGGTTACAGGCCCTCTTTCGAAACAGTGGAAATTGAAATGAAAAATGCGCTAATTTGTTTTCTTTCTGTTTGAGATGAGAGAAATTTATAATTTTTTCCCTCCTATCATTCAACGGAACAGCCACTCACTTCTCTTCAGTCTTATCAGTGCACAGTTGCCCAAAGACGTTGAAAGGGGGTAATGGGTTACAGCTCTCCTTACGAAGTAGCTGAAAATAAAATGAAAAAGGGGCTGATTTTTTTTTTTGTTTGTTTGTTTGAGATAAATTTGTAATTTAATTTTCTGTTATACAGAGGATTAGCAATTCTCGTTAGTCCTTATTAGTCCACATTGACACTACAGCATACCCAAAAATGGGGAAGGAGACTGTTGGGGTTACAGGCCCCTCCCTTCAAAAAATGTCGAAAATGAAAAAAAAGTGCTGATTTGTTAACATTTCTGCTTGAGAGAAATTTGCAATTTTCCCTCCCATCATTCAACTACAACATACTCTTTAGTCCCATATTAGAGCATAGTGGTACCACAGTATAACCAAATAGCTGGAATAGGGCTAATGGGGTTACAGCTCCCTCCCGAATTAGTCCCTTATTCATATGAAACATGAGAAATTTTCCGTTTAAATCTGTGGGTTCTGGGAAAATGCCCCACGTGTATTCAAATAGAAAACAGGTGGTAAGTGTGATCACAGATCGACCCAGAGGGTTTCGTTTAACATTGCTTTCAAAACGCGTAGTACATTTATCGCCATGGAACCCCTTTTAAATTATGGTAAACCCTCCCTAAACTATCTTAAAATTTCAAACAGATCGCCTTGTTATATTTCCTAATTTTGTTTGCGACTCTCCCCCCCGCCTCCCCTCCCTAAATGTGACGCGCCACTCTTTTTGATAATTTTTTTTTTATCGTGTGTTTTAAACTATCTTAAAGTTTAAAACAGATCGCCGTGTTAGGTTTCCTAATTTTCACAAAAGCGCGGACTGTTAGTTCCACATTCCACCACTAGGGAGCGCACTCTACTCTTAACAAAACTGTATCTGACCGAACTCTGTTAAACAACCTCTCAGTAGGTATACTACTCGAGGGAGGAGGCGATTTTCGATGGAGCCCCCCCCCCCCCCCCCTCAACAAAAATTCAATTTAACTTAAATTTATAAAGTTCTTATTATGTGTTATAAACTATGTCATTCTTTAAAAGCGATCGGTTCTTCACTTTTCCTAAATTTAACAAATTCCCATCAATTGTCTGTGCGAGCAAAAGCATCTCTTTTATAAATTTAAAAATCGATTTTTTCGCAAATTGGAAATTGTTGTCCGATTTTTTTTAAATTTAGATTTTATGTATCAGCGCACGAAATAACATTCAGATGCGAAAGAACCAAATTTGTAAAATCAAAAGTTAAAAAAATTTGTACTGCGATTATCAAACCCTAGTGTAAAAATGTATATCCTTTTCTTTCCGTGTTACGTAGTCTGCCGTGCAAAAAATGAAATTCTGGAATTATTATCTTGGCTTCCAATTGTCGAAATTAAGAAATAAAGACAGATTCTGAGAGAGTATGAAATTTCACGTCGGATGGCATAAAAATCGTAGATAAAAAATAAAAATAAAAAATTGCTCATTTATCACAATTCTGAGTCCCGTTTTTAAACCGCAAGACACACCTGTTTTATATTTTCTCGTTCTCTCCGAAAATTCAATGTCATCAGACATTGACGAAATTGATATTTTTTTCGAGACCATTTGTCAAAAATCGGGATATATTTAAGTCCAAATTGACGGAACCTCAAGCCATGCCGTAAATTTTTGAAAATTCGGAACAGAACCACCCTTTCCCACCTCTGGCTACGGCCCTATTGCCAAAAATGATTTCCGTTTACAACACAATTCAACGTGTTTTGTAAGATTTAGAACATTAGGGAAATTTAAGTCCCCCCCCCCCCCCGAAATAAAATCCTGTGTACGCCACTGTGATATCCCATATGCTACAGTGAATGCTGCATGGTATAAAATTTATGTATATGTACAAAAGGCATGAAGATTAGTAGTAGTTACTTAAGCATACTATTTATGAACAATTTCTATGGATAGACAGAAGATTGGACCTCAAAATGATATTTGACCCGCTGCTCTACAAGGAATTATTACAATATACAAGTTGTATTTGCTCAGGTGGAAAAGAAAAATATTTGTTTTCTTTTTTTTTAAGTAAATTATATTGGGTTTGTTCATTAATTTTAAAAAATCGGAAATTTGTTTGTAAATAACGACCCTTTGAAAATCTAAATGACAGACACTATGGTCAAAGAATCTTTATGTTCAGTTTTTAGAAATACATGGTAAATTTCTAACGATTTCATTAAATTCATTGGGAGTTGTTTACTTTGGTGACAGACATACTAAAATAATTTTATTGTTATTCATTGAATGGTTTGCATTCGAACCTCATTTGTATCGTAATTGTATCTTAGTATCATCATATGTTGCTTAGTATCATCATATAACCTTGCGTTGCTACAAGAACGTCAAAAAAAAAAAAAAAAAAAAAAAAGACTAGAACGAAATTTGGGGATTTCAATTCGATAATAATGGTCATTTGAAAATTCGAACAACTTTACAGTTATAGGAAATATATTTTCAATCCATCAACTCATTATTAGATTATGTTAAAATTCTTTGATTTCAATAAAAGTTGTTTATTTTGCTAGACGAGACATTTAAAAATTTTGATGTCTTTCATTGAATGATTTGTGTTCAGACCTTGTATGAAATAGGGAATATATTATAGCCAGTGGGTATTTTTATTAGGTAATTTCAATAATTGCTTAACAAATTTGCTACAGCTATCTCATATGCATTTAATTGCAATCGGTAAGGAAATTTAAAATTTTGCTTCAAATTAACTTTCTTAAAAAAAAAAAATAAATTTAGGAGGAACAACACCAATTTGTTTAATTTTTATTAAATCTGACACATTGTATCTTTAAAAGAATAAAAAAGAAGAAATAACCTATTGTTCCGACTGGCACCGGGAGGGGATGTTTAAAATGAATTTAGTTGAAATATTGAGAATTTACGCTATTAATATTAGGTCTATTTTTATTCCATTCATTGAATATTTTAAGTTATTTCAGATCTTTATTTCGTGAGAAATTCACGCTTGAAAGCTACGTTTAATAAAATCGTGAATTTCTAATTTGATTTTTTTCGTTATATTTAAAAAACTATATAGACAGATATTCTTCTATCAAAAATGTAGTTAAATGGAGAGGAAAAACTTACATAGCCAATCTGAATTACCAAAGAATCTAAACACACAAGAGTTGTCATTCTTGGATTATTGCCGCTTTAGTGAGTAACCGCTAAATAGAGAGGAAAATCTTATATAGCAAACCTGTATTACCAAAGAAACGAAACACACAAGGGTTGCCATTATTGGACTATTACCGTTTTACCGAGTAATCGTTAGGAAACTCCCTGGGTTTGAGGCTGCATTTTTACACACCGCCAGATGGCGTTATACAGATTTTAGATTTTACATAACACACGGTGTGTATGAATGACTGTGGAATAACGCTTTTCTGAGTAACTTCGAAAAAAGTGGTGCAATGCATAGAAAAATGCTTCAAGAACGTCATGGTATGCTTAAACAAATCGAGTAACCGGCAAAAGTTACTCGAATTGAAATTGGTTACTCCTTACGTTGGTGTTTAAACCACTTTAGGTACTCAAAAGGGAGGGTAGGAGAGTGCACACACACACACACACACACCACAAAATAAATAAATAAATAAATAAGATGTAGTTACGACATTTACATTTATAATTTCGGAGTTAAGCATTTTTCATCTTTTTCTTTATTATATCCACTGCTCAAAACAATTGGGGGAGCACATGGTTTTAACAAAATTACGCAAATATTTACACCGATAAGTAACGTAAATTAAAACATCCATAATTTATAGGGTAGTAGAAAACAGATAAAGAAAATTTCACATGCAAATTAAAGTTTATGACGTCAAAAACTAGAAAAAGGAAATAAGTGCAAAAATCGGGATTTTTCAGAAACGTCTGTTTCACGGTCTCAGTTGTAAAATTAAATTGTTCAGCTTGTGTTTTGAGAAAAGGTGGCTTGAAAACGTCACAATGTGATTTACCAGAATCCATGGCTTGGCCTATTATCGGGACAGCTGAATTTAGGGGAACATAAGGAAGTGTAGCAGACGCTGCTGGAGCCGCAAGAAGTGTCAATGCAAGGCTGTGGAATCCATTCCAAGACACTTGGAATGGTAGACGTCGACAAGGGCAAGGTCGGCCATCTGCTACCACAGAAACTGATGACCGATATATCCTGTTAACAGCTCGTCGAGACGGAACGGGCAATGCTACTCTGCTGCAAACACAGTTGTTCTTGGCCACAGGACGATGAGTGTTCAGCCAAACAGTCTGAAATAGAATTCATTAGGGTGACGCTATGCATGTAAACATCCCACATTCGTTCGTGAAAGATCACATTACAGACGAGGTGGGTTGATGCTATGGGCTGGAATCAGCATAGGAGGACGTACTGGCCTGCATATAATTCGGAATGACCCTTTGACGGTCCGAAGTTATACAGACCAGATACTGAGACCCCCATGTCGTATTTTATGTTGCAGCAATTAGTGATTTATTTTTTTTTTCATGCATGATAATGACAGACCTCTTACAGTTCGTCTTGTGGAAAACATGCTTGAAGCTAAAACAATACAGCTAACGGAATTACCAGCATGCTCTCCTGACCTAAATCCGATTGAGCATGTTCAGACATACTCAGACGATACATTGCTGCGATACCATGGTCTCTTTTACTGTCCGGGACATGGAGATTGCAATTCTTGAGCAGTGGAACAGTATACCCCAAAGTCTTATCGATAACCTCATCGCATCCATGGAAAACAGGTGTGCAGCAGTCTTGGCTGTTCGAGGAGACCACACGCCATATTAAAAATCTTGCATCATTTCTAAACAATACTTTTTTTATCATTTACATAAAACCAAATTGTTGCTACAAGACATCTTTTCATGCTCTTTCCATCTTTTCAAAGAATAAAAGGTCCCTTAAAAAATTTTTGCGTCTTTTTTTTCTGTATTTCGCATTGATACACATGTACGATCCATTTTATACACATACATGGCTGTCATACACTGTTCTCTTCCCTTTTTTGCTCGCTCCCCTATTTTTTTGAGCAGTGTATATATATATATATAAGTATTAAAAGGAAGAAGTATTAGAATTGAATATTGATAATAGTTATTAATAACATGTTCGTAAATATACAACAATTTATTTATTTTACATAAATAAATGATGTAATATTTTCAACTTAAATTGGGCCGTAGTGACGGAGTATCATAAAAACCAACCTAACTGCGGTTCTATCCTTCCAGAAATAAGTACCCCTATTACGAATTCAGATTCATATTTGTAAATTTTACCTATTAATTATTGATTCATAGTAACAATTCAATCAGAAATTCAATCAAATCATTTATTATTTACTTTTAAATATATTATGCGACATTAAAAGAAGAAAGTGTTATTAAAAACATTTATCCAGATGACAACTGAATATATACTTAAATAAAATAAATAATTGCTGTAATCTTTTAAAGTTCAGTCAATATTTTCACTTTACGTCCGTTTTAGGTCATCTAGTAACACCGGCATGTTTCCCCTACGTTTTCGACCTACTGGTAACGGCGGCAAATGGACCGAACGCGACTACTAACGTTCTAAAAAAAGACGCGATTACTATCGGTTTAAGATCTTCCGAATAGTTATTTTACTATATACTTCTATACATGTATATCCGTATATATATTATATAAAGCCATATTTAAAACAGTCCTTTCGGCATGTGCGGGAGGAAAAGGTAGTTTTCATATTTCTTGGTTTTAAAATTTTGCAAGTTTTACTCGAAGCTAATGTTACTCAAATTTTAAGAAGCTAAAATGCGACGAACCCAATAAGAGATTATTCGTCAATACTTTAATATGAATGAGAATTGCGCCAAATTAGTAAGCTATAGCCAAGGTGGCATAATTTATGGTTGCTTATTTTTGGTCGCCAATTTGGCGATATTTCACCAAGTGTCGACAAGCTTGGCGAGAATTTGAAGCTAACGGACAATAAAAATGTTTAAACATTGCACGGCAGTGCACGATGCAAATGACCACCATTTTGGAGCAAGATGGCTGATGAAGCTGGCCAACAATCTCGGTCGAGACATTTCAATGTGCTATGCACATACTTAATCTTATCCAAATCGGTTTATAAATACGAGAGTTACAGCATGACAAAAGCCAGATTGTTTGAAAATGTCAGCCACCCTAGAAATTCAAACTGTTATATCTCAGCCATTTTCTAAGATAAAGACGAAACAAAACATGCTTCGGAATCCTTGTATTAAGGTTAGACACTTAAGAAAAGAATATTTTTCAGTGTTTAATTTATTTGTAAAGATTTTTAAATTTAATTTTTTTTTTTAAATTGCCATTTTGAAATAAGATTGAGGATGAAGCTGGCCCATGAAATCTGTCGGGACATTGGTATGTACTATGCATAGAATTAATTTCATCCAAATCTGCTTATAAATACGACAGTTTTCGCGTCACAAAATCATACATATATTATATATATATATATATATATATATATATAAGTCACATTTGAACGGAGGGTGGTTTTGGAGTCTGGGGATCATGATCGATAAAAATATACCAATATTTTCCGGAAGTTCTTTCCTCCGGACGGATGCAATAGGTAGCTTTTTACTTTTTATAATGAAAGCTACCTAAAACCGTCACTGTTGCATAGCGCCGGCTTTATGTAGCAACCTGCGGGGCTTGTATAATGTAAAGAGAGTAAGTAGAGTAAAAGTAGATTTTATTATTTAAAAGCGAAAGGCCTTAAATCATTTATCGTGCCACATAATTAATGTTTCAAAACCATTAGTCTGGTGGCTTTTATTGTAGCATATTAGATATTGGTACAAGTAGTGGAAAGGCTTGAGAAAAGACAGGAAATGAAATCGTTGGGCATTTCTCCATGTTGAAAAAACGAGGCGAATTAAGGGATCTTGTACCTTTTAAACGCGTCGAAAATTAACGAAAAACTTCAAAGTTTGAATTAGTCTATCTTCAAAGCATTTTTATGTATAAAGATGAAATTTTGGATATTGATTAAACAGATTGCGCTTTGTAATATGCTACCAATAGAAATTTTTAACCCTTTGCAGAATTTGTGTATTATTGAAATCAAAATTGCTCTTTTTTTTACCTCATAAGTTATTGCGCGCATGATATCTTGAGAAAGTATGTATGGATTGGGATGAAATTCGGTAAAGATACTAAACATATATGTTTGTTTAAAATGACCTACTCTTAGGCTAAAATTAATTCATTAACTATATAAAAAATATTTTCGTAAAAAAAAATAAAAAATTTGTATTTTTAATGAATAAAAATAGTCATAACTAAACATATTACCATTGTAAATACTTAAAAGTAGATCATTTTAAACACACATATTTGTTTAGTATATTTACCAAATTTCATGACAATGCATACATACTTTCTCAAGATATCATGCGCGCAATGACTTATGGGGCAAAAAAAGAGCTATTTTGATTTCAACAACACACAAATTCTGCAAAGGGTTAATAAATTTCTGTTGGTAGTATATTACAAAGCACAGTCTATTTAATCAATATCCAAAATTTCATGTTTATACATAAAAAGGTTTTGAAGATAGACTAATTCAAACTTTGAAGTTTTTCGTTAATTTTCGACGCGTTTAAAAGGTACAAGACCCCTTAAATATCCATGTTTTTATTAGCCAATCATCATCAAAGCAGTTGACCACATTTCAGTCTAGGAAATAAATGACTTCACTGCCTGATCTTACTATAAAATTAGAATAAAGCTATTTTCTATAAGCTTTATTCTATAAAATTAGAATAAAGCTATTAGAATGAATTATGTCTTAAAACGACCAGACAGGGAGCTGTTGACAATTAAAAGCTCGAACAAATCTCTCGTAAACTCTGAGAAAAGTCCCGTGCATCTAACTTTTGTGACAATGCGTAGAAACAAATATCAAGACATCGCGTGCGCTCTGGCCAATGCCACTGCGAGAATAAAGGATACGCGTAAAACCTACGTCACTTCCAATTGGAGTGATAAGGCAAATAGTCCTAGTAATTTGGAGCGGTAATTTACAATAATTTAACAATTTAGAAGTAAAAATACCCCCAACGCTTGAAAATAATCTCGGAATAAAATAAGCACAAAAAAAAAGGCGCTTTTAGAAACATTCGAATTCAAATTAAATAATAGAAATGATCAGAAATCATGATACAATTTAGGAATAAACTTAAAGATTTATATTTAAGTAAATTTTGCGAGATAATAATTAATTTAAGGATTATTTAATAGGATAAATTCCCTGATCGTCAAAGAAAAGGGCAAAATTGTAATGTTGTTTTCTCTGTAATTTTTTTTTAAATGGTATTTTTTTTCGAACATGATATAACATTTTGTATTAATTATAGGCATATAAGCCTTAAGAGTATTAATCTAAACACAATTCTTTAAACTGGCTTGTATGTATAGAATTATATTAATTTAAATAATACTTCTATAGCATTGACACATACACCTTAGT
The DNA here is from genome assembly GCA_963932465.1 of Maratus speciosus. NCBI lineage: Eukaryota > Metazoa > Arthropoda > Arachnida > Araneae > Salticidae > Maratus > Maratus speciosus. The sequence continues at coordinate 348,853,385 of OZ010788.1, read as the reverse complement.
GAATGAATACATTAGTTCGCGGTGGTGAGAAGATCAATGATAGATATTATTAAGGAATAAGAAATTAGTTAATATGCCGTAAAATTAGCATGTAGAAAGGAAATATCTTGAAAGAAGAATTAATAATATAACATATGTATAAATATACATGTATGTATGTGTGTGTGTATAGTATGTATATGCATATATATTTGAAGATATGGAACTTAACACAAACACATTTAGTATTTCAATAAATAGCACACAAATGTCGAAAACAACTTTATGTTGATTAAGAATTTCTGTATACTTATATTACTGATGAAATTAAGAACATTTTTTAGTTTGTGCTTCTTAACCCTTTATTTTAAAAATTATGAATTCATGAAAATTTCATGTTATTTTTTTAATTTTTCGTGAATTTTGGAAACTACGTTAGAAGATTTTCACAATCATTTAATAAATTTTAGAAGTATTTTGCCAATTAAAGTTAAAGAATTAAATTTGAATTTATAGGGATTTTAGTCAATATTTATAACTTCACTCAAATCTTTTATTTGAGATAATTTTTTTTAGTAATTTGTAGAATTAGGAAATATACAAATATAATGTTCTTACAATAGAAATATAGAAATGTTTCCGAACTAAAACTCCCCCTCCCTAATCTTTCAATGTCAAATAATGCTGAAAACATTCAAATGAAAAAGAAATTATCCTTTTAAAAATATTTTAGTTTCGTGCAACCAATAACGCTTTTGGAACAAGTAAAAGTGAAGTATCTATAACTCATTCTAAACTGTATTATAATTAATCGATTAATTGAATTAATTTTATAAAAAGTTATTTTATGGTACTTTCAATTACCTTCGGGGCATAGAGGGTTAAAAACAAATATAAGACATGAAATTGCCAAATCTGTATCAACATTTATTAATTTGAATAGTTCTTCATGCTTTTGTAAGAGAATCTTCGATCAGTAAGTAGCATACATGTAAAGCAAAGGCATTTAATAAAATTTATATATAGGCAGAAGTTTTATCAATAGGCGTCATTTACTAAACACTATTATTGAAAATAAATATATATTTTTCTTTTCTTCATATTTATCGCTCTGTAGAATTAATTTTGCTTAGAATTACTTTGCATTTCTATGATGTAGTTTTGAAATGTACAATTATCATAAATAACATTCATGATTTTTAAGAAATAAGAGAGAATTTTCGAGTAAGGAAATAATTATATATAGTACCATAAGAAAATGATTTTTTCTTAAGTACTTACACAAACTAAGAAAGTGTGAATTAAAATTATTAAAATTATAATTAAATTTTTATCAAAATGACAATTTATTAAATTCTGGAAGAGAAAAAATCCTGCTTGTAAGAACAAGCAGTCAAGTTTTGGATTTTTTCACAAATTAAATGTAAAACATAAAAAATAAAAACGCTGTCATGCGTCTAAGAATAAATACTAAATATTGTTTCGTGCCGATGGATAATATTTTTTTATACTTTATTTTATCTAACAGTAAAGAAATGATACATTTATTGATAAATTGACTTCGAGGGAAAAAGTTAAAAATAGATAAGTCTGAAATAGGAACTTTTGACGCTTCTTTAAATATTTACGCAACATTGAGCTTCTTGTGCTAGTACATAAAGAAGCGAAGTAAGAAAAAAATACAAAGTTACCTCAAATGAGGATCTTACAACTACTAGATATTGGAGACAAATATTTAGTTAATTTTTGCGAAGGCAAATTATTCATTGAACATGTTATTAATTTTAAAATTTATTCGTACCAGTTCGTGTTGTTCATAAAAAAAAAACTAACCCGATAGCAGTTTTAAATAAAATGTATATTTTAAACTTGTAACATCTCTTTCATTTTAATCGCCTTTTTAGTAAAACACTGAACTTTTTAAATTTCATATTATATATTTTATAACCCTAAAGACTTTTTCCGCATTTCTGGAAATGGTAATTAAACAACACTGACAAGTTTCTCCAGAAAATTTAAGAAAATAAAAGGAATTTAAATTTATTTTATTAAGAAATGTTAATGAAAAATGTAAACATCGAATACAAACTTTTATTTGAGATTTCGTCTCAATACCAAATATATGGTATCATACTTTATTTATTTAAAATAATTTTTGAATTGTAATAAGAAACACATATTTATTGAAAAAGAACTTATATTTAATGACATAAGACGTATACATAAATATCATGTGTATTTTCTTATAGTCTAGTTAATATATATTGAAGTATCTAATTCGAAATAATATGGTGCGAATTCATATTAAAGAAATATTTTGTATAAAAATAGTCTATTAATGGACAATTACACGTATGCGAAGAAAAATGTGCATAACTGTAGATTTAAAGTTTATGGAATGACAATTATCTTTTAAATAGATGATGGTTATGCAAATCAAATACAACCTTGAAACTTGGCATTCGCATTACAAAGAACTTTACATAAAAAATATGTATGGAAGCTATTTTTACAACTTCCTTTCCTATTTATTATATTTAGAACAATGTTGTAGAGCGTCTAAGAATGGAATGCAAAAATCCCATTATTTCACTACCAAGATTTACCGTGTCGATATAATTGGAATGCTATAATTTTTTTTGGTGCTTCCTGGAAATGTCGGCATTCGTCATTTACAAAACTGTTGGCATTCGTCCTTTTTATTTTTTAATTTGGTGAAGAAGTTGTGAATTGTAAATAGTTTTATCTTATATATATATATAGGGTAGGGGAGTACACAGTGAGACACCAGCCACTTTGACATATAGTTGTAATTTTTTCTTTAAGCTGACACACACACATAACGACCTCATCTTATGCAATACGTAGATGTAGTTTCGGCACTTCAGGTACTCGTCCGACCAGATAGTAAATAATTCCTTATTTTATAGTGGTTAAAGTTACATAAACGTCTATTTTAGAGCTTATTTCTTCAATATGACATATATTTACTTAACCAAACGTAGATATATCTAATAATAGACTATTTCGGCAAAACGACATAATAAACTTTTTAAATCGATGAAAGTGATGTAACAGATGCTGCATCCATTTTGTTACAACGTAACGAAAGTACACAGTGAGACACACAGTTCTGGTACGCAGTTGGAGGTGTCTAATTGTGTACCTACTATGTGGTTCTGATGTTAAAAAAGTTACTTATTAATAAAAGAAGGTTTTTTTTTTATCTCTCTGTGGGTGGGCGTGCGATGGCTAGGGAAATTTACTAAGCGTAAGAGCCTGAAAATTTGCATGAAGGTAGCCCAAGGTCCGCCATTGTCCACCCGAGGCTCATATATTTAATATTTTGAAAATCTAGAAATATTAATTAGAAATTATAAACTGCAGGGAATTATTGATAGAGTGTAAAAATATATGTTTTATGAAAATATATAGATTGTCTCACTGTGTACTACTTGTGGTACACAGTGAGACAATTTTCGATACTCCGTTATGCTGCTTCTGTGCCTTTATAAATAACTTTTTAAAAACCATTTATACATTAATGTGTAACGCATTTGTGTAGCGTAAAGATGTAGCAAAATTTTTTTTTCAAAAGAATAAAAATCATCGCCATTTGTTAAGTAATAATAATTTTCGTCTCACTGTGTACCCTACCCTATATATATTTAAAAATATAACGAAATAAAATTATTTAAAATACTGGTGCCCAGAGGATTTCCCAGGAGCCCCAATTTACACTTGGAAACATGGCAACACTACTAACTGAGATGCACTAGTGATTGCGTAGGAGAATACAGATCAAAGTTACTCAAATAAGTTAATTTTATTTGGAGCAAGTTTTAATTCAAAATTTTTGTTTTCAGACCACATGGAAGCCATTGAAAAATGTATGCACTTATGTAGTAATATAGTTCAAATATTTTAATTATTTCCCAGTTATTTTTTAAATGTTGTGTCTTTTTCCATCATGACACTTTTTTAGACCCCCGAACGGTATGCTATTTCTTTCTACCAGCCTATGTTGTGTTTTCCAAAAAATAACGTTACCTTACAGAAGCTAGCCGTAAAACAAAGCAGTACGATTAAATACTCTATAGCAATTTTTTTAACTTCTAAACACCGCACATTTTTTTTTTTTTTTTTTTTTTTTTTTTTATACTGTCGCATTGGAAAAAAAATTTCTTTTAAATGCAATTTGTTTGAAATCTGTATCTACATTTATTTATGAAATATTAATTTTTTTGAAGTTATTAGAGCCATTTGCTTAATATTGGCAACGGAAGTACTCCATTTCTGTAGAAAGTAATGGAAAAATAGTTGCAAAATATTAATTATATTTTTTGTTGCCATTTTCTCATAACAACCGAAAGAAAATGTAATTAAAATACGTGCTATTTTGAAAAAAAATATATAAACGAATGATTTCTGTTGAAACAATGGGGCTATTATAAACTATATTTAATTTTAACTATCTATGAATCATTAGATAGCCGGTTTTTTTTTTTTCGATTTTCTTGAATGACGGCATCTTTTAGCTACATTTGTGCATTATTTCGCGATAGTGATGTGCTATGCATGCTTTACTGTAGATGTTTAAGAGTAGATCGTAAATGTGGAATTCTTAAGCGGATGCGAATAACGTCATTTTACATAAAATAAAACGTGTGCTTTAAGTCTTAATACTGAAATATGTTTTGTACTGCTGTAGAGTTCGGTTTAGCCGAGTTATTTTCTTCTGATGGACTGATTGCTTCTATTATTATGAAACAGCCATTATAAATGAATCTTTAGGTGAAGGTGAAAGAGCAGCCGTAAAAAGTTAGAACTCTTTTTTTTCTGGTCAGAATGGGGGGGGGGGGTGATGGACATAATTTTTTTAAATCTCTAATTTAAATAAAATAAAAAAAAATCGAAATAAAAAAAATTATGGCCATTTCTTCCCCCCCCCCCCCCCCCCCCATCATTCAGACCAGAAAATCAGAGTTCTAACTTTTTACATCTGTTCTTTCATCTTCACCTAATGTTTCATTTATAATGGCTGTTTCATAATAATAGAAGCCATCAGTCCATAAGAAGAAAATGAAGTAATGGAAATACCGGGGCGACACTAAATTCTGAAAAAGCAGAATTCTTTTTCTCTAGTTTTAGTACTTGTGATCAGTATGAAAACTTGTTAAAAAAATCATTATGTGGAACAAAATGGCTAAAAATACAGTTTTAATTATTTACGTTGTAGCCATCGTCAATGGTATTTATATAGTAGAATAAATAACGCTAAACAGATACGTTTAAAAATACATATCTTGAAACTACGTTTTCTTTAAAGAAATTGACTTTAAGCACATAATGGTAAACAAACATTCCGTATATCATAGGATTCCGCTTTTACATGCATTTTGTAGGTTATTTTCTGTTCATCTCTTATCTTTTCTAACTCTAGGTTGACTGTAATTACCGCAAAATCATACTATATTTGTGAACGTTAAAGCAATATAACAAACTACACTTCTTTGAAATTGAAACTCATTCTTAAATAGTACACTTACACACTATAGTGCACCACATATAATAATTTGTACTTAACTGAAATTAGAGTAATATGACAATATTTAATACCATTTATAATAATGATTTAGTATCAAAATATGCAATAAACGCATTAACCACATAACTACCGCATATACAGTACCAAAGAAGAGTGGATACTCTTGCTCCAGGTATTCTAAAAAAATGCAAATTATCACTACTCACTAGATCGCCTTTGCAACAGATATGAGATATCATGTTTCTGATGCCATTTATTACCCATTTTCCTCTACCGTAAAATATAACATTTCTCGCATTATTTAGTCATAAATTCTAAAAAAAAAAATAGTTTTTCTTGTCTTCATCGTGTTATCACTTAAGATGAGGTGACCAGACCTGCTTGGAGGTTGTCTTCGAGTTTCTGGGCCGTAGATTACGTGGTTTCCTCACTTTCTTTTAAAATTCTTATTATAATACTTACATGATAAATTCTTTGGAATTATAGAAATATAACTTTATGAAAGCTTTAAAAAGTTTTGTTTTAAAATTGTTTTAAATATTAGTCACGCTACTTAAAATAAAGTATACAATTTTCGTACAAACAAAACCTTCTTTTTTGCTGTTTTTCTGAACTATGATAAAGATATCAACTCGTAAGTTTTTGCGATGTATTTATTGAAGTTAAGATATACTCCATATTTTTTTTTTTACTCACACATACTTGAAACTTTGGTTCATATGTTCGGAGAGTATGTCTAATTAGAAGCAGTGCATCTCCATTTGGAGGTCATTTTTGATCGGATTTAGTCATCTGAAACAATTTTTGGATTTATATTGAGACTTATCATGAGATTCTAAAAACATTACACCAACATTTTAATTTAAACTATCATAATTAATAGAATTGCAGTTAATTAAAAACGAAAAGCTGTTTCTTAAAGTATGTTTATAAATTTGGCACACTAAAAAGTTTAATAATAAAAAATGATGCATACTGTTGGTATATAAACACCAGCGGAATGTCCACTGTTCTGTGCCAGAAAAAATAGAGACGTAGTACCGTATAAATATTACCACCTTGTTTGAATAACAATGGGTAGGATAGACCGGTGCTAGTTGGCCCGCTTTTTCTTCTAATAATTAAAATATATATATATATAGGTCAACATTTTAAATTTCTTTTTATGTTACCACCATCAGTGTACTTTCAGAAAGAAGTCACAATAGTAAAACTTGAAAATATGAACTATAAATATTAGTTTAGAAGCTCAAATCGACACCAAGTCGTTTGGGCCAACCTGCCCCGATTGCGGGGTAAGTTGGCCCACGCCAGTTTTTAATTTTCTGATAGTGTAGAAGTTTAAGAAATGATTAAAATTTCACCAAATTATAATTTTTATTTCTTGCGAACGAAAACACAATGTAGCCTCGTAAATTAAAATCTAAATTTTAAATACTAAAACTGTGAGTTATTCCAATTATTAACTTCGACCAAAAATTGATTTAAAATTGCGTTAATTTAGATAGAGGTGTTAATTTTCTAATAAAAAATGCCTTTAATACGTTACGAAACTGTAATAAATTTTAATAAATGCATGCTAGGTGTTAAAACACCGTAAATCTTAGAGTACAGTAATTTAAGAAATCATCCATCCTTAATTACGTGATTTATTATAAACACAAGATCATAAATAAATTGTATCATGGCCTCTGTATATCTGTTAAGTGTAATAATTCTTTTCTTTACTTTATTATGTTTTTCTAACGCATCATTCCCTTCAAATTTCTGTCAGTAAAATATAATATTGCTTCATGATGCTTTGGGTAATGCCAACTTCTTTGAAATAATATTAAGTTTCGTTTATATAAAACTTTAATGCCTAATCAAGTATAAAACATACCCGGTTTGTTTATCATGAAATATATATATTATTGATTACATTCATGATTTATAATTGGTATAATGAGATTTAGATAATCTAATAAGTCAGAATATAGCAATGTGCTAGGTATAATTATGTTGGATAATATAATTTTTTTTATATTTTTTGTTTGAACTGCTGATCTTTATTAACGGTTCAGGAAGTGCAGATCTATTTTGTCTGTGGAAGGGACAACATATCTCTTAAAGGAAAAGATATTTTTTGTTAATTAAAAAAATGTTTCCTGAAACTGCCTTTTTTATGGATTATGAAAACAGAATGGATTATTTAGCTGCAACGAATAACTACCCAGGTTAGAGGTTCTCACTTCATAAAATGTGATGTTATAAATCATTATTTGTGGCAAACTCTTCTCTGCTCGGAAGAACAAGGGCATTTTATTAATAATTGAGAAATATCAGAGTAAGGTAGATTTTGATTGTTAGATTTGTTACCTTTAGCGGTAGTATGAAACACTAGGAGGCCGAACTTTTAGATAGATTTCGTAAGAAATACCACCTATTGCAATCTCCCATATGTTGGAATTTTTGAAAAACTTTTGCAGATCTACACCGATCATGACCCTTAGAGCCCAAAACCACCCCTAATTAAAAACTTTATCTATCTGTATACATAGATATTTTACTTTTCTATGGACACGATAACATATCCAATCAATTTAAATTTCCAAAATTTCTAGAAAAAGGCCAAAAAATTATGCATGACAGATTTTTGATATAATTAAAAATGGCTTCAAGGAGTGCCAAAAATAGGGTTTTCAGAGGAAAAAAATTCATAATTTCGTCAATTCACAAAATATCAAATTCACTTAAATTTATCATAAATCCTCTTAATATTATCTACAACTTTTGTATTGACAAACTTTTGATAGGAGCAACTCTTACAGCAAAAATAAATTAAAAACGAAAAATGTGTGTGTGTGCGGGGGGAGATGTTGTATAAGGAAAAATAAATCACATTTCCCTTCATCCGTTAAATTCTTGGTGAAATTAGTACTTAACTTCGAAATCTACCTTGAGTCTATAGGCCAAGACAACATGGATTTTTCTATAATTATGAAAGTTATAAATTTTTTTTTGTAGAACAGAAACAGCTGATTTAATTTGGGGAAGAGGTAAACAACATTATAACTTCATTTTTTAAAAAGATTGACTGGAATAACCAGGAATTCAATTAATAAATTAATTCCTTACTATTAATTAATAATAAATTAATTAAAATAATAATAAATGTTTGTTAAAATAAGTCAAAACGATCAAAATTCCAATATCCCCGTGCCAAATGGGCCAATTAACCCCGTATCACCATTTTTGTTTTTCATGACTAAGGTATTATTCTGAAAGTATTTCAATAAAAAAACATGTCCTACAATAACTGCGAACAAATAATTTTTTTAACTATTATATATCAAAATCTAAAATGTGATCTACAAACAAATAAAAAACGGTTATTTATAAGATAGGAAATTTACTCATCTTTGCAAAATTTTGAAAAATATCAATAATTCTTTAACGGAACCCGTTCAATGATGCTGATGTTGGAGGTGGAAAGCGAAGCAACGCACACTTGGCTGGGCTGACAATGTCATCTAATGCAAAGTTTTAAAAATATCGCGACTAGGCCAACATGCCCCTATGGCCAACTAGCTCCGGTCAACCCTACTTTACATTATTCTCCGTCATATAAAGCAAAGTTTCGAATATTTACGATTGCAAAAGTTCACTGAGATCGCATAAACTTCTACAAATTCATAAATAAAGGACTTATTTTTACTAAAGACAGTAAACCTCTATCTAAATATTTTTAATTTAGTGACAGCGATTGTCATCATACTTTAGGTTGAACTGAGGTCACTTTTAATCTAGCCACATTTTGACGTAAAAATTGGACATTATTCTAATAAATTGGATATATTTAGAATGTGATTTACTTGTGTAATGCTCGGAAATATCTATTAGAACATATTAAAATGCGAAAAGTATTCAATTCTTTTATGATTGATTGAAATATCAAAGAACATTTTATTAATGACAGGCATTAATAATGCAATAAAAGCATTTAAGCTTCTTACTTAAAAAAATGCAATGAATCAAAAACTATCTATTCGTGGTTGATTTAATCATTGATTTATAAGACATTATCAAAGAGTAATCACATTTATCCTAAACAAATGGTATAATATAATAAAAGTATGTATGATGTAAAATAATAGATTACTGAATATTTTCCTCAGTTGTTTAAAGATGCAGGAATTTTCCGTTAATATAAGAGAATGGAAAGGCTTTCAAATCTAAGAACTGTGATATAATTAATTGAGAATCCCATGGGACACCTCTCTGTATCGAAACATTTTTTATGACTTCCCATCGAGTATGTGGAGAAAACAATTACCGAAAAACCTAAGAAATACGATTTAGCGCAAAAGTATCACTGAGCAAACATACAAAAAGATTGCTTTAAGCACTATAATTTTATTTGGTTCAAATTTTCCGATATCATTTATTGTTGTATGTTTGAAAAAAAGAAATTTTAAAAATATGAGCAAATATATTTTTTAAAAACGTTCTATCTATTAATATGTATATTAGTGAAAAATGAACATTGTTTTTGTTCTAAAAAGGTTTGTTTTTGTCCATACCAAAATTTATTTACATAATAATTCCATAAGAATGGCACTAGGAGAGAGGAGACGAACTTGAAAAATAAAATTTAATAAACTAGTAATTCAGATAACCAGCCTTTTAAACTAAAAATATAACAATTTAACTTGGAATGAAAAAAGGGCTTATACGAAATTTGATAGTAGTTCTGCGGCTAAAATAGTATAATAAAAACAAGAAATATCTGTTCCTCTGAAATTATATCCAGAAATATCTGTCAATCCCCTCTATACTCTCACGGGGATGGATAAAGTGAACGATACTACCCGCATTGATGTATCAACCGCAATGACGATTTAAAAGATAATTAAAATGAACAATACTACTATTATATCGAAGTATCGAATGAAATTACGATTAGAAGGAAAATAAATCTATCCTACCCTACAGACATAATTTTTTTTTTTTTTTTTTTTTTTTTTTTTTGTATTGATAAAATCGAGTTGCTCATAGTATCGATAAAATTGATTAAAAATATCGACATTGTCCATAACTAAGCTCATATGATCTAATTATTTTGCTTTAAGATCTCATTATTTTGTAATCGAATTTCTAGTATTGATATTAAATTTTTAAAAGAATGTGAGAAAAGCAATGTATCTGTGAGATTTTTTAGCAGTGTTTGAAACGTGCTATTGAAACTATTCCTTCTACAAATATTTTCGCTACTAAAACATTTATATTGCTTTTCATAAATAAATTACATTATAATTTTTTCACGTTTGTAATGGAATATGTATGCAAATAAAATTTATTAGGGCACTAAACAAACTAAATAAAAACTATATTAAACAAAATACTTAAATACAAAATCGGTTTAAACAAGCATTTCAATCAAGTATTGAACCCATGCCCAATTATGAATTAAATTAATCTAAATTATAATAAAAATGTCTAAGAACTGGATTTGGGAAGTTAAAACTAAGTAAAAATCCTTTATGCAATGAATGTCCATAAAAATATAATAAAGTTGTATTTAATTGAATTATGATATTCATTGTAAGTCAAATTTATTCCCGTTATTGCTCCAAAGGTTTAAAAAAAAATTTATTCATGAAAAACAGTTAAAACAAAATTATATTATTTTGCCTACTATTAGCAAAGTCTTTCTACAAAAGTAGTTTTTACATTAATAATCTTTATTTTTTGGAAATTTTCATTTTCTTTAGATATTTAAATGCATATGGTACCAAATCGATAATATTAACGATTCTGAATCTTTATGTATCAAAAGCAGAAAATACACAACGTGACGCAAAATATATTTGTGTGTTTTCTATATTTTCTGTGTATAATAATAAAAAATATATTCAGCGCATATTCAGTACATTTTATTATGCACAAAATAAGAAAATGTACGTAGTATGACTGCGGTTTTTGTTTGAGTGAACTAGGAAATTCAAACGTTTTTTTTTTTTTTTTTTTTTTTACTTTGAAATAACTACCTAAATAAAAATTAATACTTAAAAACAATAAGATAAAATTGAAAAAAGCGAAAATAAATTGAAGATACAGAAGGTGAATCACAAATTGGAACACTTGATTTCATCTTTAATACACCTTAAGGCTACCAAAAAGTCTTGTATTACTTAAAAGTCAATAGATAAAGAAAAAATAAAGGGGTATAGATAATTTCTACGAGTACTTTATGACTTTAATTGCGCTTAGCAATTATTTTTTATCAGTTGATTCTTAGTAAAATATCTTTAAAACATTTTTTTTTACCATCGAAACTATTTTTTTTTTACATTGCACCAGTTCTGTGTTCATCCCATGCCCGATACACATGACAGTAAACAGAGTCGGATATTACACATTTTACATCCACCTTCTTTGAATTTCTATGTTTGGTCGCACACACACTTATATTACTCACACACACGGAAAATTTGTAATGGGGAACAAAACAAAATATATTTCCAAACATGTATTTATTTTCTTGTACCTAAAAATATTCGAACTGTAACTATATAAAACCCAACTCTTTACAAAAATAAACTAAAAATTGAAGATAGTAAAATTTAATTTAAATAAAAATGGAAATAAACTTTAAGTCTATAAAAGCACTTGTATATATAATGTAAATCTGTAAGGATTTAAAGTTTTTAATTTATTTATTATTATTATTATTATTTTTTTTAAATCAAAGATAACAAATTTTAATTTCATGCCATATTTAGGAAAAAACATCTTTAGTTCTTTTATATGTTTGATTGTTATATGGAGTCTAAAAAGTAAGTATTGATTTATTATATAAACAAAAAAATAAATATACAAAAAATATAGCAAAATAAGGTATATACACTATTAAGTTTCTAAATTTATTTATATAGGTTCTTGTGTTTACACATATGTAATACAAGGAAATCCCTAAAAATGTTTTTACACTTTGTGTACACTTTCAATAAATATAAGGTACTTGTCCCCAATATTGACAGTGCTCTCAATATGGACACCCCTAATATTTTTAAAAATAACAATTTGATAGAGAGATGGTGGTACGTGTCCGTGAAGAAAAGCAGTTGAAAAGATAATTAAGCCTGGAAAGTGCAAAAAAGCACGCTGTTCGCCATGTGGAAGGAAACTTGTTGTTTCGTGGTGTGCTGATTGTAATTACAGGTAAGTTTAAATTCTTATTTGATATGGTAAAATTACTTTAAATATTGAAAAGTAAAGTGTTCTAGAAAGCTGATAAAACATATTTTCGATTGCTATTGCATATATTGCTTAAAAATGTTTTCTTTGTTTAATTATTACAAGAGTTAGTAAAACTATGCTCGATTCCCAATATGGACACCTTATGTCCACATTTGAAATACAGCAAGTGAATCTTCAGATTCAAAAATTTGCAAAATATCTGTTTAATGTCATCTGAACAATACTCCAAGAAAAAAAAACCTCCAAAAAGCCTTTGCAGAAAAATTAAAAGAAGCCTCCCTCAGTAAGGTATCTGTTGGCGAAATTGCAGGTACCAGCGGTATGACTTCCCCAACAAAGGAGAGCTGGTACTTCTTCTTATGCAGTATTGATGCTGTTGCAGACATGCGGCTATGGATCTCATGCGGCAGATATGTCCATGAGTGTGTGGGATTTACCACCCATGATGAAGAAGTTTTTATTTGTCCATCCTGTGAGGATTGAGTAATAACAGGTGTGCAGACATATGCAATAAAGCTATGCAAAATCAACTGTATTATTTCATAATATTTTGTTGTAAGTAAGATGCCTTGCATGGGTCTTCGAAGAGCTTCAACCAAAAATGACCCCCCCCCTCCTTCTAAAGTGCATGTTCTGAAGATATTTACTGTGCCCCTCCTCCACCGCCATACTTCAAGATATATTTCTTTTATCCCATCTACTCTAAAATCCCTTGGATAAGTGGCTCTTTCATACATCCTGTATAGTAGGTCAATAATGAGCCACCTTTTCCTAATTTGGACATGCATGTCCAAAATAGGGATAGTGGACATACATTTTTGGAGTCCTATGGCGTGTACACGGGGGTGAAAAATATCAATTTTCCCTAGGGTGTCCATATTGCGTACAGGTACCTTAAAATATAGATTGCTATTCATTATTATATTTTAATAAATGCTCATATGTAGTGAAGACGTGATGCACAATATTAACTATATCATTTTCATATCTGATACATTACGGATGTCGTCGTATTAAATATTTTATTAAAGATAAATTGATAAATGCATTCCGTAACCTATAATTAAAATATTAAGAAACATGGATTATTTCAAGCAAATGAATTTCAATTTCATGTTATATGCAAAATGCTCTTGGGATGCTTCATTTTCTGCTATACATCTATCATGAGTTATGATCTAGTATATCATTCAGTCTACTATAATAATTTTAAATTATAATCTATTCATATGTAAGTAAATTTATTCTAACTAAACTGCCAGTTATTACCTTCAAATATTATTTTTTTATATTTTTAAAAATAATTTAGAAAATCGGAGAAAAGTAATTCTATGTTACAACGTGTTTACTATGTTTGTTTTAATCGAATAATATATTTCCATAATTTTGGATTTCGTATGCACAATTTAAAATAAAAAAATGTAAACTATCTAATTTTCTTAATTTCGAAAAATGGCACAGTGAAATATCACAAACTAGCTAATTTTCTTAAGAATTCAGGTAACGCAAAAAAATATGAAACATCGTTCATAAAAGCACGCTTAATAATATATGTCAATAAAGTATTTTTTTTCTTATTTTATAAAGTAATATTAATACACATAAGTACAAGGAAAAAAATCTAATAAATTTAAAAGTATTGTATTCTGTAAAAAATGCAGAACATAATTTTTGAATCATTTAACTTTAATCAATACTGCGTATATAAACCTATAAAACATTTATGCTTCTGAAGAAGAAACAGTTTTGTGAATTAAAGAAGTAAAGTATAATTAAATTTAAAGAATTAAAAAGCCCGACTGCGTAAAAAGTGAACTAACTAATTATTCCCCATCAATCTGAAACTATTTTTTATATTACTAACCTATTTTTTTTATTTACTGGTATTGATGACTTTTAAGTTGTGTTTAATTGTTAATTCCTATCTATAAACACAGTTTTCATGAGGTCTATAGATGTCTATGAAGGTTAGATTTGCAGTACAGCTAGAGATCCTACCTACACAAGTTTTAGATTGTGTAATATTTAAACGCAGCTTCTGACTGTAAAAGAGTCAATGAAACATCGTCTTCATTTTGAAAGACCTATCCAATGATATGCCACTCAATAGGGTGTGTAAAAACATTTTTCGCCTCTACCGCCATTTTGTATTTTACGGCCGCTGTTTTGAATTTATAAAAACAAATCCTAGCCTATAACCATCGGACAGTTAAGACAAATCGATAGAGACCTCATTCATTAAAATCCATCCAGCCGTTGGGATTTTTCAACTTCTCACTAGTGTTTGAATTTACACCGGAAAATTTTAAATAGCAATTTTCTTTTATTTTATTTGTGAAATATATATCATCTAATAAAACAATAATAACTATTTAAACTTACTGGTGAGAAATTGGAATACCTAAATAAAAATTCAACCAGATGCGGAATGCCACAGTGTTGCCGCATCTGGCTCATTTTTTATTGAGAGATTCCAAATTATCACCAGTAAGTTAAAATAGTTATCATTGTTTTATAAGATGATAGATATTCAAGAAAAAAAAATGCTATTCAAAATTACACGGTGTGCATTATAGTACTTGTGAGAAATCGATCGATTAGTACACTCGTAATAGTAGATCGTCACTACTAGTGTCCTCTGGCCTTGAGTTTTTCAATGGAACCGATTCAGTCCACATGAGAGTTAGTCAAAATTGTCGGCTGAATAAGGTAAACACACTCAACTTGGTGATAAAAAGGCATAGGAGGACAAAATCACGGCACCCAGAAATCAAAGAATGTGTCAGTAACTACAACGATCGCTACTAAGTAGGGCTGCCATTTGAAGAAATTTTAAAAGCATGGGTGCGAACTTGGAAAATATTCATACGTTATAATGTAGAGGGTTCCAGAGAGATAACTACAAAGGAATTAAACAAATAAAATGACCGTACAAAGTACGTGCTGGAAAAAAGATTACAGATGTCTCGTAGGATGCTTGGGGATACCTTATATATATATATATGTGTGTGTATATATATATATATATATATATATATATATATATATATATACATATTATATATTATTATTAATTATATATATATATATATATATATATATATTGCTTTCTTTAGTAAGAGGAGTATTTTAGTAGTTACATACTTCTCGATTCGATCAACGGAAAAGTTAGACGGCAAGGCGAAGAGTGAATCAGCGCTTACATAATAAGTAATGTACATTTAATCATATTGAATAAAACCAGATATGAGAACTTTCTTTAGAATTTAAGTTATGCCTGCAATGGAAGGGAAGGGGGGAATGACGCAAGAAATCTTTTGAATACAATTTGATATTAAAAAATTACTTTCCGGGGAGGGGGGGGGATAAAAACAAATACATTGTAATATTTGTAAAAAAAATAAATTATCATTGAAAGGGCGGCTAAAAGTGTGATATATAACAGAAATCTGTTACAGGTGCTATCAAGAAAACAATGATATATACTCGGTTGAATGCTGATCATAATTTTAGGTTTTTCTTCAGTAAGGTAGATACAGGTACAATACAGAACGTTCCTGAACTCCTGAGCCAATCTCTGAGGGAAGGAAAAATACACATAAAGCAATAACTTTGGTATATGACGAAAGACAATCGATGTCTCTTAGATTAGACACACAGAATCTTCGAAACGTTAGGCCAATCGCTCGCTACGTAGATGATGCCAGGCCTGTATCCATGTTCGTGGTGGTTCATTTCAGCACTTACGGTAATTATTATGTCAATAAAGTGCACGTTTTTATTTGCTCCGCATTTCTACATTTCCGTCAATACTTTTCATTTCTTAATCCAAATATCCATGCAAAAACTGCTTTTGTACGTGTACTTTACCTTCCCTTACAGTTCAGCCATAAGTTCTGGGGCATCCTGTATATCAGAGGTATCCACGGAAATTTACATAAGAATCAAATTTATGTAGAGAAGTAAGTCTGAAGCTGCACTTACACTTTTGATGTCATATTGTAATGAAATGCCAATATGTACCATCTATGAAAGCGCAATTAATCATCTTAACCATTGTTAATATCTTAATATATATTATTGCAATAGTAAATAAATATTAACAGTTAAATAGCAAAATCCTGACAGTTAATTTCGATGTAATTAGGTCTCACTCTGCTAATCGTCCATTATGTTGTAAACAGCACGTTTTTATGATAACCTTTTCGAAAAATCTACACAGCATTTAGAATTACATTTCACTGTAGTAATTTAAAATCATGTCTAAATAGAGGTAAAATGATAAATTGACCATTCTAGGCTTTGATGACATTTTATTATACGTTTTTAATCAGTAAATGTCTCGAAACGAGTACCAATGGTAACTATAATAAATTTATATTAGATGTAAATTTCCAACTGGGCGAAAAATGCCCGGACCAGGATTCGAACCAGGGATCTCCTGGCTGAAGCCACCAGTTCTTTACCATCTGAGCTATCCCGGACGAATCTAGTGGAACTTCTTCACCCAACTAACCTTAACGATTATAGCATCTGGTCTGAAACCTGGTTCAGCTCAACAGAATAAATCTCAGGTAATGGAACTCCAGAAATCGCTGGACACGTAATTACACTAGATTAATTTTAACACAATTATTCTAATTGGTAAATAAATCATATTAGATGTAAATTTCCAACTGGCCGAAAAATCTCCAGACCAGGATTCGAACCAGGTATCTCCTGGCTGAAGCCGCCAGTGCTCTACCATCTGAGCTATCCCGGACGAATCTGGTGGATCCATAATGTGGAGCCACCAAGTGTCTTCATCATTGAATATGTTCTTGGCCAACTGGTAATGAATACATGGACTATAATATAAAGATAAGTGCCTATGTTGCAACTAGATGACATTACTTTGTAGAATTTTACAAGAAAATGCTTATTTGAGTTAGATTTTTGCTGAAGTTCCAGTTACTGGTTAAGTGTCAATAAATGTGGAGTTTCACACTATATGGAATCTATATTTAAAAGTTGGTAATATTTATAGTTTTATTTAGTTATTTGATTAATACTGACAATTTTTTATAATAAAGATGTAATTGTTTGTATTAAATAATAGAAATACATAGGTAATAAAATAGCATTTCTAGTAATTATACTAATTTTGGGGAGGAGGGAGGAGGGAAGATCACACAAACCGCTCATTCAAAAAAATGTCGTTTTACTTTCATACTTAAAAACTGCTCCTCCTTGATTTTTTTTTCTTTTTGAGTATAAAAATAACCAAATATTTATAGCAAAAAACCTAGTCTTAAGTAGTCTTTTTTTCGAATTAAAAACACCGCTCCTTCTATAATATTTTTCTTGATACAAATACCACTCCTCACATATTTTTCCCCACAACAATTATCACTACTTCCACAATAGTTTAATATATTTTTTTTATCTCTTTTTTCCAAAATATTTTTTTTAAAATAAATATAATTCAAAGTACTGTTGCATGCTGTCTCGTGATACTTTCATTCCAATTTAATAACCAGTAAAAATAAATTAATGTATTTGTTTTCTATAAGCATCTTAATTAATCTTCGTGAGTTCAAGTAAAGTCGTACTTTGAGCTTTACAGGGCGTTATAGGACAGGTCCTCATAGCGTTATAAACATATAAACGATTACATTTACAGGTGTAAATCAAATTGCAAAAATACTTTGAATGTTCTTCTTTCTACCAAAAGCCATTTACGGCATAATAGTTAATTTTTAAACGTATGAAATTTAAATTTTTTCTCGTGTCTGTGTTTTATATATGATATTTAGAAAAACTTTCTACATGCTCTAGACAGCGTAAAAATAAATTTGATGTTTATACAACATAAACTTAACGATTTATAACATTTTAGCGTTTTGTGCGACTAGGAACAATGTGGAATGATTTACTTATTTCATTCGTAAAAATATTACCTGATTTAAACAATCTTTTTTTAAAGTGTCTTAGATGAAGTTTTCTGAACTTTTATAACGCTTTTTAAAGCACATTTGATACAAAATATTTTTGTCTTTAATGAAAAATTGTATTTTTTTTAAATTCTTTAAGGCAACTGTATGAATGACAGACACTATATATGCAAGGGAGAGCCACAGTAGCATGGTGTGAAAGAAAGCTATTTTCACAGTGGGATGTACTCACTTTTTTACCTTAGTCCTTCCTGTAAATATTTAAAACCCCATTAAAATAGAAACATGGTTGTCTTTACTGAGCTGATAACAACCTTTTCTACGAGTATTATTTTGCTTTTTGCTTTTCTGGACGAATACCTACAACATGTCATAAGAAAGCGGGATAAATACCACCCAATTATAAGGGAAGTTTTTCTTCTGGTCATAAACCCAAAAATTGCTTTATAATTTTACAGCGTCGATAAGTTTCACATGGAAGAAGTACAATTTTGTTATATTCCGACGAAGCATATTTCAATAATAATCCACATTTTTCTGAAAAATAAATAAATTATTTTATATTTATGCGATAAAAATATAAAGAATCATAAAATAAATTAGTATATTAAAACTATCAAATATTTGTTACTGTTTTGATATAATAGTAGTTGGACGATAGTATTGCAAGTGAACCTTTCGTTACGTTGGCAACGGAGCAACTGACGTAAAATCGTGACGTCAGCTTCTACAGGTACATTCTCAAAAGGGAAAAACATTCGGATTTCGAACGGTGGAAATGAAGTACGCACAGTTTATTCTTTTGAGTCTAATATTTATTATTCGATATCTGTATTCGTTGACTATGCATAATTCGTCGTTTTTAAATAACCAGACCAAATTCGTTCGAAGGTGTCTACTTTAACGCACCCACGTTGGTCGATGTTATGGCCATTTATATTCGTCGTAAGTGAAATTATCATGCTTCATACAAGTACACTATGTTGTATTGAAAATTCTTATTCAAATTGAAATCTTCTTCGATGTTTAGTGTCATCTGTATAATAAAAAATAGTGCATTTATACTGCTGCCATTCTTTTGTCAGTGTCTGCCTGAATTTCTGAGACAATGGGGTAAGTAATGCAAATTTAAACTTAATTCTATATTCTAATAATGACAACTCGCAGTTTTTGTTTTAAAATCGAATCGTGAATTGAATTCTGTTAAGTCCCATTCTTTTGTCATATTATTCATATTTCATTCTCTAATTTAAATTCGAGTTATAGAAAATTAATTCTTAAATCTTCTATTCAGTAGTTATTGCGAATGATTTGACACCGTGACCACACCACAATAAAGTGATGTGTTCTTAACTCACTTCCAGTAAACTAGAAAGACGATTTGCATAGCTGTAAAATTTAGTCTTTTTTCCCTTGATTTTTCTAATTATTTAAGTAGATATATTGTTTTTAAATGGATACAATATGCTAATCAAATAAATATTAAATTCTATGAACTATATATTTGTTTCAAGTACTAAAAAATAGAATATGCCTTAATACAGATTAAAATGTCTACCAGTTATACACCTTCCTTTTAAAATTTTTGAAACTTAAAAAATGAAATATTCTACAGTCAGAAAGAAAAGTAACTGAAATCATTTTTTAAACTTCCTGAAACGTTTATTTTTCCCTTCAAGTTCGAAGAACGTTTTATATTTAGGAAGTCTAGAAGAATAAACTTGTTTCTCTTGGGAAACATGTTTTTATATCGAATGTATATTAGATGCTTCCCACAGGACACAGAGAAAAAACATTAATTTTACCAAACATTTTAGGGATACAATTGAGTGCAACGATGTCTGTAAAGATGTACAAGAAAAAAAGTTGTAGTTTTGAAAGAGAATTTATTTTATTTTTATTGTCTTTATATACTAAAAAAGAGAAATCTGAAAAACAAAAATTACGAAAAAGTTTGGGTTTATCTTTTATTTTAATTCTACATTTTATGTGCTTATTTTTTTTATCCTTAATGATTCCCTATCTTATTTTCGTTTATATAAATTAATTGTAAATGTATCTAAAGGGAAAATAATTTTACAGTGTAGATGATTAGGGAAGATTTAACTTAATAGACTTTGAAGAACCGATAAAGTTAAGAAAAGTTAAACAGCATACATTTAAAAAGATGCGCAACGTAAACTTAAGAGATGTACTTCTTAACACTAGGAAGACTGAAACTTAGTCTATATTGCCCAAAAGCAGTCAAAATGACTGCATTGTGAAAGAATAACTAATGTGTAAAGAAATTTGTTTAAAATTAATTTTTTATGTTTTTTATATTATTTACAGTTATATAACAAGTTATTAGAAAGTATTAACAATAAAATAATCTATGCATTATTATTTGTACATTTTATGCAAATGTAAGTAGAAATCTTTTTATGTGTACATCCTCCGCAAACATACTTTTGACATTTTAGACATATATTATTTGTTTTGTTGTTGTAGGAAAGTCGTACTTGACAAATTTTGCATTTGTTAGGATGGGTTGCATTTCATGATGTTGCAGTTGATCTTTGTGTGTCTTCAGGTTCTCATGAATTTTTCTGTGTTGCAGATCTGTATTCGGTAGAAAGCTCTTCTGCTAATTGAAACAAGAACTCTTTTTGTTGTATTTGTATTCCTGTCGTTTCTTTCTAAAGGATCCAAGCATTTATATCAGCCAAATCTAAAATGTTGAGAAATATTTGGAGGGGCCATCTACGAGAACAAGCTTTTAATCTATATTTTCCGGCCATTTGATCAGCCATATCAACTCCAAAGTTTGTGCTGTTATAAAATTGAATAGATTCCAGTAAAAGTTTTTTATTACTTTTATAAATGTTCACAAATTTATGCTTAGAACTTAAAACAGCTACTCTTTTATTTGGTTTGCTTTTATATATTGTAAGAACTCAATTCTCTGATTTATATAGCAGAGTGAAAAAACGAGGCATGTTATCCTTCGTTTGTTTGCTGCTTTAGGTAGTTCTCTTTTGTTTCCCATAAAAGTTCCAACTAGAGTTGTTTGTTTGGCCAATAATTTTGTCGCGAGTGACATGCTAGTGAAAAAGTTATCGGTCGTGATATTTCTTCCACAGCTTGTATATGGCTCGACAAGTTTCAGAATAACGTGTTCACTGAGAAGCATTGACGATGGTCGTTGTTCATCTTTTCTCAAATAAGGAAAATCATTCAAAATATATTTGCTACTAACATCTGATGCAAGCCAGAATTTGATTTCAAATTTGTTGGGTTTATTAGGCATATACTGTGTAAACCTGCATCTGGTTTTTGACGGAAATAATTGCTCGTCAACTGTTATATTTTGCCCTGGTTGATAGCAAGCTTGGCTATTTTCAATGAACTTGTCTCTTATTTCTGAAACAAAGGCAAATTTATTTGTTCGTAGGCGGTTACTTCTTTCGGTTCTTTTGTCAAAACGAATAAACCGTAAGATTTGCTTGAACCAATTACGATAATTTTTCTAAAAAATTCGGGACCCCACTTTGCTGACCATAAATAACTCTTTTAAATTTTTGCCTCGCAGGCTCCACCAGCATATAAAATCCCACTAAATGCACGTATTTCCGGTAATGCTGTTATCCAATCGTTCCTCGAAATTAGGTGGCCTTCTTTTTCTGTCCTCTTTTTTTATATGTTTGATAATATGGTTATCTAGTACCAACGAGAATGCACAGAGGGATTATCTGCCATAATGTTCCTTTCTGCGTAGCCTGTTGGCCTTTTAACACCCTTGAAAATACAAGTAGATGGTAACCTTCCAGGAATGCCACTTTTATCAAATTTTGAGCACACAGTACCATCGCCAGTTGTTTCGGTCTCCTGAAAGGTGTTTTCAGTTTTTCCATTAGATTCTGAACTGCTTACCACCTTACACCTTATACTGGGCATATTGACGACACTTTCATTTTCAGCATTGGTTTTGAACTCTTCATCGCTATCTTCAATGTCAGATGTTTCACTTAAATAATCGAATATAATCCGCTTCATCTTCAGATGATAGTTCAGAATTAGTTGCATCTGATTCTATATCGGAGCACTCTTCGCTTATGTTCGTTAGCTTTTCCAGTAACTCACTTCTATTCAACATTTCTTTCATGAATTTAGGTCGGAGAAGAAAAAACAAACAACTTGTTAGAACAAGTATCACTGCATGAAGACCCCAAATAACAAGTATCACTTTACCTTATTGAGCAACTGCAACTTATCAGGTATACTCCCACATTGATAATTTATCATGTGATGGTAATCGAAAAAAAATAACACTGTTATTTCAGTACAAAGCTGAACTGGTCGTATAAGAAATTTACTCAATTCAAAAATAAGAATCATTTTATTATTAAAAATTTCCCAAGCAGTCAAAATGACTGCTTTTGGGTAATTTAGGTATAGCACATATATATATATATATACCGGAAATGAAGGAGGGGAAGGTAACTACAATTATTAATAAACACATTTATATGTTGTACAAAAAGTCAAAATTCTAAGAAATTGTGTCATTATATACATAATTGTTTTTCTAATTGAAATTAAAAAACAGTCAAAATGACTTCCTTGGGCAATCAACTGTTAATAGCATTAATATTTGTATTATATGCTCTGTTGGGTTCATAGTTCTTCAATTATCTTCATAGTTATCTTCAGTTTTTCTTAAAATGCAATTACGTATACATCATTATTTTTAGGAAATAAAATAAAACACTAGCTCACATATTCATAGTAACAGAAATCCAAATTTAATTATCAGGAAATGTGGCATAAGGAATATTTATAATATCATTCTGAAGTCATCCGCAGTTTTGATTTATTGCTTTCAAGTACGTGATGCAGATGTTGAAGCGCAATATGATCGCATCTATTGTCAGCAAATTTAATAATAATAAAGGAAAGGTAACAATGTCAGAAATAAAACTTTATCTGGTAACGAAACTTTTTGGTGTTACAATAATTGTATTGCACAGACTTAATTCATCTTTGATATTTAGCAAATGAAAGCATTAGGTCGAAATAATCATAAAACATTAAACATTTTTCTAAACACAATAATTGATAAATGAATAACAAATTAAGCTATTTGTACTTTCTGTGCTTTGGATTCGTATTTTTTTTTTTTTTTTTTTTACTCTTTCGAATTATCTTTAATCGATTTAAAACTTTTCACTACGTATAGTCGTCATGCAATTTTTTAAAATATAAATCGTACGATAAGCTCTAGTTCCGATGAAACTTTGGCCTGTTGAAATACTTATATTTTGTTTTCGTTTATCATGAATTACTATTTACATGTATTTTAAAGTCAAATGTTGATATGTTAGTGTGGTAATGATTTAAATCTGGCATTGAACACCGCTCCTTATAAATATAAATACAGATATGTTAAGAAAATATATACACACGCACATGTATATATATATATATATATATATATATATATATACTATATAGCCATTAATCACCGGACACTTTCAATTTTAGACAATTTGTCAAATATTTAAGATATACTAGTCTGATTTTTCTCGAACTTCAGGATTATGACGAAAATGTTTGACTTCATATTTATCAACGACGATTTGATCAGAAGGACAATTAGGGAGTCATCAAAAAATCAAAGAAAAAAAAATAATATTTGAGATCACCTTATGAAATAAAATGCACAAAATGACCTATCGCTGTAGTTTATAGCACGTATACTCATGAAGCTATATCGATTTTTTCAAATAAAAAAAAAATTCTTGCATGATTTTTGTTTATATCGTGCAAGGTTTGTTTTACTAAATTTAACGCCAGTTTAAAAAAAAAAAAAAAAAACGACAAAATATAGTAGAAATAATATGGTGTAATTGCAATGTAAATATATTAAATATTTGATGAAATATGAGCAGTTCAATGAAATATATTTTATCTGCGCATGTGCGCACGATAAGAAATATTTTGTTTCATGATTTAAAAGTCAAATCTATGGTACAACTCATAAGAAAAAGCCAATCAAATATTATAAAAATTCAGAAAGATATCGGTGATAGAGTGAGCTAATTTTCAGTTGTTCTCTAAAAACAGCTAAATGATAAGGGTGTGTCCTGAAGTTTTCAGTGGATAGTTAAATTGGTAAGAATAGTGTTTGATTTTATAAAACTTATCAGCTGAATTATTGTGACTGATTCCAACAAGAAATAACGCTTTAAAAAACTTTTCGATTTAAAAAATATCTGCTTCAACGTGTTTGCGATTAAAAAGTCTCAATGTGTTTGCTCTATGAAACTCCTAGTTTTCATGTTTTTATATGCAAGAGTTTTTATAGGATAACCCTTAAAAATAAACAGATTACACAAAATTCAATTACGGTAGCAGGAACTTTAATTATTATTTTTTCTTAGAATAGAGATAAATTATAGAACAGCAGTTCATAATATGCATTTAAAATGCTGTAAAATACTAAGAATTAAGTTCTTTCAATGAATCCGTTCTATCAGAATACTTCATAGAGGCTAGGAACTCACCAGAAAAGAATATTTTCCCCGCCTACCACTTGCACATCAGTGCAACCTATCGGACAGCCTTGGATCACCACTTTGAATATTAACCAGAAACTTCCGACCATTCCGGAAATTCACGCCAAAGCTCGAAATACACGTTAATCGGACTTTGGCCAGCTTCTCGCCCATTTGCGTGCGGGCCAAACTTAGGGCTTTGGCCGTAACATACCTATGATCTAGCAAATGAAATTTTCGGTTTGAACTAGAATCTTCCTCACCAAACAGGAAAACACGAAAAATGGAACCTAAAATATAAAAACAACTGCAATAATTATCATAATTTATGGTGTGTATCTCATGTTTCTACTGCTAGTTCAAGCGAAATACTTTCTCTTCCTGGATTATACTTAATTTGAATATGCTGTGCATCATTTTAGCGCTATTTACATGAATGTGTAACTATTTTTGTTGTTAATTATGATAATTATAACTTATATATATATGTCCGTGCGCGTATCTGTGTGTAACTGTAGTATATTTTTTAGATAATATAAAAAGTTAAAATATTTTTTTTTAAATATTATTTTGTAGATGGAAGTTCTAAGTATTTTGGAGTTATTTTTAAATAACATTTAAGACCTATATAGAGGGCTGCACTAAAATTAGAATACAATTCCCATTTACAGTAAAATATGAATTATGCCCTTTTTTCTTATATCTTAAAGTCTTAAAATTATATCTAGTTTTCTTATTGTATTTATTAAGTTTTAATTAGTGGAATGTTTATGTTTATTGTCCAACACTTTTAGATTAATTATTATCTTAACTGCATGTATTAAGTCAAATCTGTAATTATAGTAATGAATCATTTGAAATGTCAATTTATTCCATTGCATATCTCAACATATTATTTGCCATATGATGCAATTCGCTTTTAACATGTTATATGGAACGTGCATTTCTTTTCTTCTATTGACGTATTATTTCAATGCAATATAGCGGCAGTGTTACACTTTTCTTGGAAATTTTCGAAGTCTATTATATGAAATATTGCATTTTTGCGACATGTGTTGTTCTTGATGATTAAATATTCACGTGTCGATTTTATTTTCATGTTTCCATCATTCCGCTTTTTTTCCAATTTATGATTCAACACTACTTTCTTAAATTTGCTTCGCATTATATATGTTTATGTTTATGTTATTATATTGCGATTTTCTGGAAGGTTTTATTTAGAAAGCTGTCTTCTTAATTTCTTCTTATTATAAAAATTATGTCAAATATTGTTACATACCAAATTTAAATTACAAATTTGGCTATTTTATTATTCGAACTTATTTGCTATTTTTATAGGTATAAAATTACATAGCCATCTTTAAATTACAGATTTTCTCAAATTTTTTTATACCAACCTGTTCTTCGTTGCAGTTTGATTTCAAAAGTATTTTATTTGAACACACACACGCATACACACGCCCACCCACAATTACACCCCCCCCACCCCCCCCCACACACACGCACACACACCCACATATATGGGTAGATGTTAGAGTACGGAGGAGGGTGGTGTTGTCTGGATAATACGCAATGGTTAATTATTTAAAAAAAAAAAAAAAAAAAAAAAAAAAAAAAAAAAAAGGGGGGGGGGCTCTTGTAGTATTACTATATTTTTGTTATGTATTTTATATGGATGTTGATTTGATATTTTATATGTAAATTGGAGAATTTCATTAATATTATAATTAGCTTAATTATTCATTAATCTAATTTACAATTGTTTGTTCTTAAATTTTAATTTACTAAGGACAATATCATATTAATTACTAATAGTATGCCATTCTTATAGTGAATAATATACATATAAGTATGTTTAATATAAATATAGTTATACTGTATGCATTAAAATTGGGTAATTATTTTTATTATTATTCCTCTATTCTTTTTAATATTTATTATCGGTTTAATGTTTTTGAATGTCCCACATTCATACTTTATGGATTTTTATGGATGTCTTAAAATAATCCACATTCTATATTTGTGCTTTTTAAGTAATGGGAATTTAAGTATCATTTAACCTTCTATATATTTCCACATGTTTTTTATTTCCTGTTCACTTTATAAATATCTTATATATAATTCATTAAAAAATAATTTTTATATTATTTTTAATAATTATTTATATTAATTATTACTGAATTTATTTTGTTTTATAGCATATAGCTATATGCTATATATTATCAATGTTCTAGAATTATTTAAACTCTTAGTTTATTTTAAATAAGTTAGCTAATAGAATATATTGTATGCTTTTAAATTTTATTAACAATAGTTTTTAAATACATTGTGTGATTTATATTAGGTTTATAATTCTCTATATATAAGGATTTGTTTGGTTTTGCTGTTTAAACAGTTATTTACATTCAAATGCTTACAGATATTTATCTTGCGATAGATGTTTAATATAAGTAATAATAGATGGCAGCACCACATTTGTCTCTTTCAGCTTGCTCTAATTTTTAATTTTTCTAGCTCCATTTCAGTTATAATTTATACACCAGGGGGTATTTTTAGCTAAATTTTGACGATATTGTTAAACTGTTATCTATTAATTTAATAGTGCATTTTAAATAATGTAATTAATATCTATTTATTTTATATTAGATTAAATGTGTTTTACAAGGTATTTCAAATTTTATTTCAAAATGTATTAACTGCATCCTTTGGTATCATTTACTGTGATTTCTTAACTGTTTTATTCACCTTAATCTTTTGATATACTGGTAGACATGTGCACATGGATTTTTGTAAAATACTGAAATATTAATCGGTATGGTGTTTATTATTTATATTTTATATCCTATAAATATTTAAATACGTTTTATTGATTCTTCCATTTCATATTATTTGTATCTATTCTGCTTTCATTTTTAATCAATTCACTTGATTTTAGTGGTTGTTCGGGCACAGGGGAAAATAATTTTTAGCTTTAGCTTATTTTTCCCACAGAAAACAACCATTTTGCTTATATCATTGAATTCTGTGCCCTTGATAACGTAATTCAATGTATTAGCTTTTCAATTTTTGTCGGTGTCCACTTTTTTCTTTTTTCTTCCATAATAATTCTTATAATAATTTTTTTTTTTTTTTAATACTTACAGCTTTAATTCATAATAATTGACGGTGGTAGGTTTTGTTTAATTAATGGTAATATATTTGCATTCAAATTACTATGATGCATTTGCGCAAGTAATTATGAATGTATGCATTTTACGATATTTTTAAATATCTTTTCATTTTGAATGTCAACAATTCATTTTGATGTATTTTTTCCTTAAGGTATATTATATATATTTTTATATATTCCCAGGTCGCTAAATTATTTAGCAATCTTTTAAATACTATACGCTTAGATCATTGCTGCAATTAGCGCACAATCTATGTGTATTATCAATAAGATTTCTACCATGTAGTTATCTGATACCTATTTTAGGATTCCATTAATTTTTTCATTCCTATCATTGCAACGATTTATTTAATGTTTTTTAATTTTCTAGTTATGATTTTATCTGAATTTTCTTGTAGTTAGTGTATGATATTGTCCTATATATTTTCTATTTTTGCTATAGCTTTACATAATTCTGTAGAGATAATCATTTTATATATACATTAATATGGTAGCAATAATTATTTCTATTCATAGATTTAATGTTAATTTCTTTAGTTTAAATTCATATTACTTTGATCTGAGTAGTTAGTTGGGTAAGCGTTTTGGTTGTCTTTGCATGGTTATAGTTGTTCTAGGATTTGGATGTTATGCGGATCTTTTTTGACTTATTTGTTATAAAATAGTCTAGTGGTTTCTTGCTATTATTAATCTACGTTATTTGGGTTATCATAATTTGGTTTTGGATAATTTGAAGATTGTTTCTGCGTTCTGCTTCTATTATTGTAAATATTGTATATACTTTTTCATACTCAAGTTTTATTATTTAATGAAGGCTAATTTAATTAAATTATTAATTTTTATTATTAAAATTTCTTATTTTTATGGCAATTATTGCATTTTCGATACATAATTTTTTTATGGCAGTTCTTAGTAAACATCTCGATACTGGCAAGATACACTTAGCATCTATGCAGTGTAGTGCCCGGTACAGGAATAATAATTAGGTTGTTCCTGGATCGTCATCCAGCGACCATTTATACTCTCCCCCTCGTCCTTTATTTTTTCGTAAGTGCTATGATTCTCGGTGCAAGACATGTCCATACGCTGCTCAGACACAAATTGTCTCAGATCCTAATTATTCAAGTTTTTGTAAAGCATTTAATGTTATTTATAGTATAAAGTGCAACTTATGTAATATGAAATATATTGGTGAAACATCAGGTCCAATTCATAAACGAATCAATCATCATCGATCAGACTCTAATAATAACAAAGCAAAAAATATACAATGTACAGCTGAAATTCAACATTTTCATAAACATCTATTTAAAAATACGACAATTGAAATCCTTCAAATTCTAAAAAATAAATCAGAACGTCTTTATATGGAATCATCATATATGAAATATTATAACACAATTTATCCTTATAGACTTAACAGTGAAGTATTTAACAGACCTGTCAAAGTCTTCACATCTATAAATAACAATATTGATTATTCTCCAATTTATCCTACTCTTAATCATAATTTAGATGCTAAAACAACACGTAATAAACGCGGAAAGGGTTCATCATCAGTTGTAGTTTCCAAAAAATCTATCACAAAACAAATTAATGATCTTCAACGAAATTACTTAGAGAATTATAACTGGTTGTTAATTCGTAAAAACATCTTTGCTATTAAAAAGAAACAGCTTGTACAACATTTAAATGTCTTTCTAAGTAAATCTTTCTCTAAACATTTCTCTGATATTTACTTTGACCTTATTATGAGTAGGGTTAATCTTTTAAATATTAATTTACAAAAAAAAACACAAAATTCAGAACATGAATACTCAAATGATAATTACTTTTTCAAATCACATTTTTAATAAAATTAATATCAATTCTATAATTAATGATAAAAATTGTTTTTTTCCTATCAATAATCTTCATATATCAAAATCCTTTAAATATCCGAATACAATTGGGAAAATTTTTTTTAACTACAATACATTTTCAAAAAATACATCTGCTGCAAGTACTTTTCCGTGTAACTTCAAAAACCCCACTCTAAAAAAATACATAAACAATGATCATGGACATATAATCACTGGAAATCTTGATATTGTTCATGATTTTAAATTGAAACAACTAATGGGTTATGGTACTAAATATAGACTTCCATCTAAATTTAATGTTAAATCTATTATCAAACAGTTTACATATGATATTGATATTTTTATTTATAAAATTTCTATCTCTTATAATAAGCCTATTGAATATTTTAATCAATGGAAGATATTAGTAATTGAAAAATTAACTATGGCTTTAAAAAATAATATTGGTGATTTGGTTTCTATTAATACAAAGCATTATTTCCAACAAATTACTAAATTGCAAAAAAACTTCGTTATTACATATGTAGACAAATCTCCTAACAATTATGCTATTATATGTAAATCATATTATCACCAACTTCTTACAAATTCTATTTCTTCTAATAAGTCTTTTCAAAAAACTAATGAAAATGTAATTGTAAATAATCGTAAAATTCGAAGTTATTATAAACTATTAAATATTTTATCTACTAATTTTAATTATCCATATTTAGTTCTTATTCCCAAATTTCATAAAACTCCTATTAAATTTAGGACTGTTACTATTGGTTGCAATACATATAATAATAAAGCCAATACACTTCTCTTAAAAATTCTTAATCAATTATATGAAATTACTACAAACAATGATAATACACATTGTATAAAAAATAGCTATCAACTTGTTAATATTTAAAAAAATCTTCATTTTGTTTGTAATATAACGACATATGACTTCAAAGATCTTTTTAATAATATAGACCTATTAGATTTACATAAAATTATAAATGCATTATTTAAAAAGTATTATAAAAAACTGGAATTACCATCTAATATAGATATTGCATATTTTAAATCTTTAACTAGCTTCATTATCTATAATAATTATATATTGCAAGATAATACTTTATATTTACAGCATGTCGGTATACCACAAGGCGGTTGTACTTCCAGTTACTGTCAGACTTATACTTATCTCATTATGAACGTAATTTTACTAATAATAATCTACATTTATATCGTTATATTGATGACATCATTTTAATTGATACTGATCAATCTGCAATTACTCGATTTCCAGTTGATTATCCCACTAATTTGGAATTAACGGAAAACCTTTTATCTAACAATACAATTAACTTCTTAGATCTTAAAATTACAATAAAAGACAATAAAACAATCACAGATTTATATGACAAACGTAAAGAATTTAAATTCACAGTTAATACATTTACAAATTTTAAATCTTGTCTACATCATTCTGTATTTCGTAATATAATACTTAATCATTTATATAGAATAAAATGTTTATGTTCTTCTCCTCTAATTAACAATAATATTAAAAAACTAATTTATGATGCATTAAATCATGGTTTTCCAAAAAAATTCATATATTCATTAATATACAATTAGTACTTTTCTTACATGATCTATAAACACAAATTAACACATGCGTAAACAAAATTACAAAAAAATTATAAAATAAAAAAATATCTATAAAAAATTAAAAATTGTAAAATAATATAAAAAAATATTATAGGTTGGTTGGGTGGGTAGATGTTAGAGTACGGAGGAGGGTGGTGTTGTCTGGATAATACGCAATGGTTAATTATTTAAAAAAAAGGGGGGGGGGCTCTTGTAGTATTACTATATTTTTGTTATGTATTTTATATGGATGTTGATTTGATATTTTATATGTAAATTGGAGAATTTCATTAATATTATAATTAGCTTAATTATTCATTAATCTAATTTACAATTATTTGTTCTTAAATTTTAATTTACTAAGGACAATATCATATTAATTACTAATAGTATGCCATTCTTATAGTGAATAATATACATATAAGTATGTTTAATATAAATATAGTTATACTGTATGCATTAAAATTCGGTAATTATTTTTATTATTATTCCTCTATTCTTTTTAATATTTATTATCGGTTTAATGTTTTTGAATGTCCCACATTCATACTTTATGGATTTTTATGGATGTCTGAAAATAATCCACATTCTATATTTGTGCTTTTTAAGTAATGGGAATTTAAGTATCATTTAACCTTCTATATATTTCCACATGTTTTTTATTTCCTGTTCATTTTATAAATATCTTATATATAATACATTAAAAAATAATTTTTATATTATTTTTAATAATTATTTATATTAATTATTACTGAATTTATTTTGTTTTATAGCATATAGCTATATGCTATATATTATCAATGTTCTAGAATTATTTAAACTCTTAGTTTATTTTAAATAAGTTAGCTAATAGAATATATTGTATGCTTTTAAATTTTATTAACAATAGTTTTTAAATACATTGTGTGATTTATATTAGGTTTATAATTCTCTATATATAAGGATTTGTTTGGTTTTGCTGTTTAAACAGTTATTTACATTCAAATGCTTACAAATATTTATCTTGCGATAGATGTTTAATATAAGTAATAATAGATGGCAGCACCACATTTGTCTCTTTCAGCTTGCTCTAATTTTTAATTTTTCTAGCTACATTTCAGTTATAATTTATACACCAGGGGGTATTTTTAGCTAAATTTTGACGATATTGTTAAACTGTTATCTATTAATTTAATAGTGCATTTTAAATAATGTAATTAATATCTATTTATTTTATATTAGATTAAATGTGTTTTACAAGGTATTTCAAATTTTATTTCAAAATGTATTAACTGCATCCTTTGGTATCATTTACTGTGATTTCTTAACTGTTTTATTCACCTTAATCTTTTTGATATACTGGTAGACATGTGCACATGGATTTTTGTAAAATACTGAAATATTAATCGGTATGGTGTTTATTATTTATATTTTATATCCTATAAATATTTAAATACGTTTTATTGATTCTTCCATTTCATATTATTTGTATCTATTCTGCTTTCATTTTTAATCAATTCACTTGATTTTAGTGGTTGGTCGGGCACAGGGGAAAATAATTTTTAGCTTTAGCTTATTTTTCACACAGAAAACAACCATTTTGCTTATATCATTGAATTTTGTGCCCTTGATAACGTAATTCAATGTATAAGCTTTTCAATTTTTGTCGGTGTCCACTTTTTTCTTTTTTCTTCCATAATAATTCTTATAATATATATATTTTTTTTTTAATACTTACAGCTTTAATTCATAATAATTGACGGTGGTAGGTTTTGTTTAATTAATGGTAATATATATATATATATATATATATATATATATATATATGTTAAAGGCCAAACCGAATTTTTGGCCAAACTAGGTTGTCCTAGGCCAAACTAGTTTATCCTAACGCGCATAGGATAAACTAGTTTTTCCTAGACCAAACTGGTTTATCATAACATCCTTAGGATAAACTAGTTTATCATATGCCAAACTAGTTTGGCCTAACGCTCATAGGATAAACTAGTCGCTAAATTAGTCGTCTGCTATTAATTGGTCCGAACTAGTTTATCCTAGGCCGATGTAGTTTATCCTAGGCTAATTCGATTTGACATGATTTTATTGATCACAAAGACAGCCCTGATGCCAACCTTCTAGTTTATCCTAGGCCAGCGCAATTTGACGTGTTTTTTTTATTGATCCCAACTACTGCTTTGGCACCAAACTTGTGCAAAGTAGTATTGTCTTCACCCCTGTATAATATATTTTATTCGATGTGGAGTGGGATACCATCCATTTATTTTCCCTATTTCACAGCCGCCAGTAGTTACAAAATATGTTCCATATGATATATTGTTTGCTGGAAGACCAAAGAATGGGATGAGAGGTTATCATAAAATTTAGGCGAGGAAATATTTATAGAATTGATTAATAATGTACAGTATTAACCTTGAAAATCTGGCATCGTCGGGATCGGGACTTCGCCGGATTTTTGAAAATTCCAAATACCTGAAATAATATCTAATGTAGTTCTGATATTCTTAATGGTGCATTTACTCATAAATAATTCAAAGCCAAGTGATATTTTTGTGAGAACAAAAAGAAAAAAAAACCATTGATTTTGTTTTAGATTTATTTATTTTTCTGACATAAATATCACTTGGCCTTTAATTAATTATGAATAAATGCATCATTAAGAATGTCAGAAGTACATTTGATATTCCTTCAGAAATCTGGAATTTTCAAAAATCCAGCGAAATTCCGGTCCGAGTTTGGTCTAAAATACATATATTGTTAAGCCACAATTATTCCACAATTAAAATTCTCTTTGAAGAATAGTACATATGCATTTATACGTATGGGGATACAGTACTGTAAAACCTGTTACAAAAATCTGTGTATGATGAAATCCTGTTTTAAAAGGATTTATTTTTAATCGGTGTAAATTTGTTATAATAATCCATTAAAAAAACATAATGCTTTTGCTAGAGACGACGGACCTGCTAAAAAAGGAACTTAACTATAACGAATTTTTTTTCTCTGGTATGTGATTCCGTCTTAGAAGTTCTTTCTATATAATTTTTTTCAGATTTTCAAGTCTCCAAGCCATGTAAAAAAATTTATGGTATTTGTAATCATTCAGATATTCCCACACAAATAGAGATTCATTAAAAAACCAATATAGTTTACAATAGAATCATTAATATTGTTAATCCACACTATATGGCTTGGAGATATAAAAAATAAAAAAAATTCTATGCAATAAAATCTTCTAAGACAAAATTTCATAGGAAAGAATAAAAATCCGTTATAGGCATGTTCCCTTATTAGAAGATTCATCGTCTGTTGTAAATGCATTATATTCTTTTTACAAGTGCTAATATTCTTATGCTACATAGATCAACATATTTTTTTGGTTAAACACGGTATTCAGTCATATGCAGGTTATTTTTCACGCGTTTTACCGTACTTTAATTTTATTACCTAAAAATGTATTTATTCATCTAAAAAAAGTATAAAAATAATAAATATATAAATTTTAATTGTGGAATAGTAGCGATTTAAAAATACATGCATTAAAGAAAAAAGTTGCTCCGGGCCAAATGTTACTGATATTTTTACTGAATAGCCCAGAGATGCTGACGGTCCAGATGATTTTCATATGAGCTACGTTGGAAGTTAGACTGAAAAGTTCTCCCTATGCATACCTCAAGAAGAATGCAGTCCAGTCCAGACTGAAGCCGGAAAAAAATTGAGGCCCCGTCCATCTCGGTCCGAACCTCTCGAAAAAAGTAATCCCTAAAACAATCCCGGATCAAATGTCAGGAAGGAAAAATGTGCGGTCCCGGAAAGACCCTTACATCGAATAACCAAAAGACTAGCTCACAAAATTTTCTAAATTTGGACACTAAACTTCTATTATATTAAATAAATAAATAAATAAATAAAGAGTTTTTAGTGAACTTCCCTCTCCTCCATAGATGTGTTTGGGTTACGCCGATTCGTGTGAAAATTTTTGAATTTGAGAGTGAACTTAACTCATTTTTGAGAAATTGAATTTTAGTTTGAGTTAATTCGTTATTTACTTTGTGTGTGTGTGTGTGTGTGAGCGTGCTCAACACTGGTTGGCATCAATAAAAGCACGTGAAATTGAATTGGCCTAGGATAAACGAGATTGGCTTAGGATTAACTGGATTAACCTAGGATAAACTAGAAGGTTGGCGCCGAAGCGATCTTTGGGATCAATAACAGCACGACAAATTGGATTGGCACAGGATAAATTAGATCGGTCTAGGAAAACCTAGTTACCAATGAATAGCAGGCTAAATTAGTTTATCCTATGAGCGTTAGGCCAATCTAATTTGGCCAAGGAAAAACTAGTTTATCTTAAGGGCGTCAGGATAAACTAGTTTGACCTAGGAAAAACTAATTTATCCCACCGGCGTTAGGATAAACTAGTTTGGCCTAGGAAAAACTAGTTTATCTGATGCACGTTAGGATAAAGTAGTTTGGCCTAGGCCAATCTAGTTTGGCCTAAATTCGGGTTTGGCTGGTAACATATATATTGCGCACTAGTCTTAATCACTCTCCATTCTCCGCCTATCTACCCAGAGAACGGTTTGTATTCCGGAAAACTGTAAAGCAATTCATTGCATGATATTCACTAGTAAATCTGCAGATCAGAAGCCCTAACGTCAGATCTGAAATTCATTGTTTTTAGACACACTCTAGTAATATTCAATTTCCTGCAAACCGTAATTTAAAGTTTTCAAATTACGTAATTATTTATAAGAATAAAAAATACGAAGTTTTCAGACATTAGAAGCGTTAAATTAAAAACGTTGTTATGGAAGGATATTTTGAATTTTCATGAGCTACTAATTCTGGTATTTTTCTAAATAATAAAGTATTCATGGGGACGGAGCCCCCCTGAACCACCCGTGGTCTCATTAATTTACATACGTTACTTTTTATTGATTGCGATAATGATTATCGTAAATCTTTTAACACTTCCGAGCCTTATTCTTCAATACTGGTGGGCAGAAAAGGATTTACATTGACGCAATTATATTAAAAGTTTAGGTTTTAGGAACGAAAATGTAATTTCCTTTTAAACATAAAAAAATGTTCATCCATATTTTCTGAAATGAGGCGGCATTAAGAACTGTTGAAATAAATAAAAAAAAAGGCAGACATAAAGGTGTGGATCGAATTGAGTATATTTGATACAAGAACAATTACACAAACAAACTGAAATAAAACAGAAAATTTACAGGTATTTATAGATTTTGCAAGGCCCATGGCGGAGAATTGGCGGCCGTGAAAGAAAGCTACATTAAACAACCAATCACAATAAACATAGTTGTACAAAAAGAAATTAATAAGAATTTAATGTAATGCCATGATTATTTTCAACACCCGCCCATAATCTAGCATTACATCAGAAAACAAAGAAATTTCTTGAAATCAATCATTAATAATAATATGACACAATTTAAACATTACTTGTACAAACAACAAAGAAATAATAGTTCATAAAATTTAACTTTAGGTAATGCCTTTGTAAATAAATCAGCAATTTGCATATTCGTAGGAACATATTCAATTTTGATGTTATTTTCTTTTATAATATTGCGAACAAATTTTAATTTGATATCAATGTGTTTCATTCTACCATAATTACTCTCATTACTGATACATTTTATACATGATTGATTATCCTCAAAAATTACTAAATCCATAATATTTACAATTTCACTAGCAATATTTTTAAACCATAACAAGTCTTGCAAACTTTTAGTTAAAGCAATGACTTCAGCTTCAGTTGATGATAAAGCAACTGATTTTTGTTTATTACAACACCACAGAACAGGC
Organism: Maratus speciosus; assembly: GCA_963932465.1. Taxonomy (NCBI): domain Eukaryota; kingdom Metazoa; phylum Arthropoda; class Arachnida; order Araneae; family Salticidae; genus Maratus; species Maratus speciosus. The sequence goes on along the minus strand of OZ010788.1, from coordinate 348,815,658 downwards.
ATGTTACAAAACATTAAAATATAACCTGTTACTGATTTGCGGTCATTTGTGTTAGCCCCCAATCAGCATCAACATACATGGATAATTTAGGATCAGAATTTTGCTTTTTATACACAAGTTTTAAAGACAATGTTTCTTTTAAATATCTTAAGATTTTCTTAAGTGCTTTCCATGCAATTTCAGTAGGATTTTCTTGCAATTGACTTAAACAGTTAATAGCATACAAAATATCAGGTCGAGAAATATAAGCTAAATATAATAAACAACCTACAAGTTCACGATATGGGCCATTAAAAGGTTTACCATTTTTGAAATCAGATGGAGTGGACTTAGGAGAAATAGGAATGTCACTGGGTTTACAATCTAGCATATTAAACTTACTTAACAATTTAATTATGTAAGACTCTTGATCCATTATTAAACTATCAGAATTGAATTTTCATTTGAATACCTAGAAATTCTGAAACACTTTCCGATTTTGACATGTGAAACTCGTTATGTAATAGGGAAATAACTACATTAGTTTCATTTACATCTGAACCTGCAATTAACATATCATCTACATACAAAGCAATAATTATTTTATGATCATTATTATACCGAATAAAAATACAAGTTTCATTATCACAAGATTTAAAATTTAACTTTGAAATAAATTCATGAAACCTTTCAAACCATTGTCGTGGGGCTTGTTTTAGACCATATAAACTTCTCTTAAGTTTACACTTTCGCCCACTTTTATCATCATAGCCTTGCGGCTGATCCATAAAAACAAGTTCATTTCAGGAACGCTGTTTTAACACCTAACACAAATGCATATAAGTCTTCATTTAAAATCAAAATAAGAACCAAACGTAAAGCTGGCATACTTATTACAGGGGAAAAGGTTTCACTATAGTCTAGCCCTTCTTTTTGCATAAATCCACGAGCTACGAGTCTCGCCTTATGTCGACCATCTCTTTTGATGGTAAATACCCATTTGCAGGAAATAGGTCGTTTGTCAGGTGGTAATTTTTCAAGATCCCAGACATCGTTGATTTTCATACTTTCAATCTCCGCGTCCATAGCTTCTTTCCACAAGCGTTGTTCATCACTAGGGAGGGATTTGATATCATCAAACGTTAATGTTTCTTGTTGGCAAAGTAATGCTTCGTAAACTTCAGGATATGGATACCGTACAGGTTGCTTTTTAAATCTTTCAGATTTTTTTGTTTTGTCTTCTTTCTCTTCAGGATCAACTAATTCATCACTCGTATTTTCTAGAACATCTGGATCAATTTCAATATCGACTGGTTCTGAATTTTCTAGAATGTATTGTTTCGACTGAACATTTTCCTTTTTCTCTTCGTCGAATTTCACATTTCTTGATACAGTTATGCGTTTCGTTTCAGGATCTAGTAATCTATATCCCATTGAAAAATAACCAATGAAGATCATTTGTTTAGACCTATCGTCAAGCTTCTTTCGATGAACGGAAGGAATTAACATGTAAGCACTGCCTCCAAAAACACGTATGTGCTTGAAATCGGCTTCTTCTCCATATTTCAGGAAGTACGGAGTTTTGTTCTCAATAGTGCTGCTTGGCATTCGGTTTTTCAAGTAAGCTGCTGAAAGGATAGCTTGACCCCAAAAAGTCTTTGGTAAATTTGATTCAACAATCAAAGCACGTCCTATATTCAGAAGCGACCTATTGCAGCGTTCAGCTACTCCATTCAAAGATTGCGTGTATGGAGGAGCGGGATCGATCACTATACCAAGATCTCTAGTAAAATTCACTAAATCATTAGAAAAATATTCCTTCCTGTTATTACATCTAATTTTCTTCACTGTAGGGTTGGATTTTAAGAACATTTTTAATTCTTCTGAGACTTCACTTTTATGTTTCAGTAAACGTACTTCAGTAAAACGAGAAAAATCATCGATAAGAGTCATAAAATAGCACTCGCCAGAAAAGGTTGTCGGAAAAATAGGTCCACAAATGTCACTATGAATCAAAGTCATTGGCTTGGTTTCTCTTTTTCTTTGTCCTCTTCCCATTGGTGTTGCACTCTGTTTTGCCTGAGCACAAATATCACAAAAAGAATCAGGTACCGGAAGCTTTATATCTTTCAATACTTTGTCACTCGGATGACCAAGTCTGCGATGCCAGATATCACAATGATTTTTCTTTGAAGTAAGAACGGTTTCGTAAACAGGGACAAAGTCACTTACGTATTGCCCATTCAAATCACGTTCACCGAAGTAAAAACGGTTTCTCCCTTTTTCGATAAATACTTTTTGATTCTTGAAAATAACTGTATAATTTGCACTTTCAATTTTCCTAACGGAAATGAGTTGCCCGTTTAAGTCTGGAACATAAAGGACATTCTTTAAAGTAATTTCCATTCCATTTGACAGTTTTCCATTAATATTTCCAATACCTTTGACTTCTAGATTCGTTGTTTTTGATGCGCATTTAATAGTTCCTGAAGAAGGTACTAAGGATGCGAAATAATTCTCATTAGAACACATATGGGAAGTTGCTCCGGAATCTATTATAAATTCATTCCTTTTAATGCTTCCAGCAACGAAAGAAACAGCTGAAGAGGCAAATTTTTCTTCATTTGAATTTTTAACAGCTTTACAGTTACGTTTTATGTGTCCGAATTTTCCACAAGAATGGCAAGTAATTTTCTTTCTACAATATTTCGCTGTATGCCATTTAGAGTTTCAAATTTTGCAAAAGAATTCTTTGTGAGTCGACACAAATGCAGTATTATCATGAGCAGCCTTAGTATATACTTTTTCTTTCTTTGAATCCAAAAGAAGTGCTTCAGCATCTAATAATCTTTGTGTCACGAAATCTAATGTCAAAACAGAATTCGGTTGGTTTTCTAAAGCAATCTTAACATTTTCAAATTCCTGAGGCAATGACATCAAAATATAAACAATAGTATCCGTTTCATTAACTTCTGCTCCAGACAGCTTAAGATCCGAAATTAATTTATTTATTTCATCAATGTGAATTCTCATAGAAACTGTACGATCTTTGTTAATCGTTGCCAATCTCTTCCGAATTAAAATTTGATTCACTGCGCGCTTTGTATCATAAGTGCGTTCTAATTTATTCCAAATTTTATGAGCTGTATTTTCATCTTGAAGTGATGCAAGAACATTATCACTTAATAATGATAATAATAAAGCGTAAGCCTTTTTTGCTTTCACGACATCGGCGGCATTGTCTAGAGCCGCTTCATTTTCCAGGAATTTTTCCAATTCCTTAGCAGCAAAAATTGCCGTTTATCTTCGTTTCCATACCGAAAAAACTTTTCCATCACCTTCAAAAAGAGGGATGCTGTAAACATCTTTTGAAGAATCCATTCTGCTCGATAAAATATATAAAAAGTAAGATAAAATCTTTTTCACTCAAAATCCCAGCAGAAATGAAAAACAGAAAAATAACGGCGTCAGTATGTCTCGCAGCTCATTTCAACACTTGCTAGAACCACGCTCTGCTGTTGAAATAAATAAAAAAAAAGGCAGACATAAAGGTGTGGATCGAATTGAGTATATTTGATACAAGAACAATTACACAAACATACTGAAAGAAAACAGAAAATTTACAGGTATTTATAGATTTTGCAAGGCCCATGACGGAGAATTGGCGGCCGTGAAAGAAAGCTACATTAAACAACCAATCAGAATAAACATAGTTGTACAAAAAGAAATTAATAAGAATTTAATGTAATGCCATGATTATTTTAAACAACAACTAACACACGTCAAAACATATTTTTTCAGGCAATCTAGTTAATGTTTGGTTTTTAAGAATGAAAATATTTATTTCCCGATACAATGATTTCCTTTTCGACAGCGATAATTTTGCGGTGCATAATTTTGACATTTACTATCAATTTGCTTTTCAAAAGTTTTTTTTTTTCTCATTGAAATTTTCGATTAAATATTAAACTTTCTGTTAGCTACGTCCACACTATAAACCGTGAGGTATTAGTAACATTTTTTTTATAATAAGAATTAATATCATAACACAAGCCCCTTTTATTTCAACCTCAAAGGTATTTGTTTTATTTTTGATATATGAGATAAAATTCACCTTTCCGTTGCTAGGAAACAGTTAAAAGAAAATTAAGACAATGAAATATGTGATTAGAAAAAAGTAAATTAAAAAAAGAAAATATTTTATGTTATTGAAACACATATATAAAATACCTAAATAAGATATACACCGAATTTAAAAACTCGAATGTAAAAATTTATACACAAAATTTCAAACTAATATGAATAATGTATGGTTCTAATTAGGAAATTCCATCATCCATAATTTATCATTTAAATCTTTCAATCATATGAGCCATTTCCTTTCAACAAATAAAAATGGATAAATCGTCTGAATTGCTATAGGAAAGCATTAAGGCGGAATATAAAATGTTCTATATATTCCGAACGAATGAACCAAATTTAACCAAAAACTATACAGCTAAATCCGGTGACCTCACCAACATGCATCCTTAATTTCAAGCTAATCGGACGCTTTTTACGGCAGTTATCGCAGGACAGACAGACTAACAAACAAACAGACAGACGGAAACCCAAACCTTTTCGGGTCTCCACAGCAAGCCTTCACTGACGTTTCGGCAATGAGCATGGTTAGATTTTTACTTTTTCAAATTCGTCATAACTAGTAAATCTGCAGATCAGGAGCCTCAACGTCATCTTTGCAAGTCATTGTTTTTAACCCTCATTGCGTAATATTCAACTTCCTACAAATCGCTTTTTAAAGTTTTCAAATTAGATAAATATTTATAAGAAAACAAAATTTAACGTAAGTTTCACGAACGTAATTGAACGTAGTTTAAGTAACGTAATTGAACGTAAAGTTTCAGAAATTAAAAGTGTTAAACAAGTGGTTATACATTGGTGTTCTGAAATTCTGATGAACAACTTATTCTGGTAACTTTTTAAATCAAAAATTGCATTTCTTCAGCGGGGTAGAGGCCCCCTGAACCCCCGTAGTCTATTTAAATTTACATTCGCAATTTTTTGACTGAGCGGATGGTTATAGTATATATTAGATTTTTTTTACGCTGTGATTTATAAGGATAAGCATAAGTTTTTTATATATATATATATATAAATTAATAAAATTTAAATTGAAAATAAAATCATGTTAACCGTACGCAGACAATAAATCTTGAAGTGACGTCAAGCCAAAAATGTAACCCTAAAATCCGCTACATTCGGCACAAACACCACGACTTGCTTTAAAAAAAAAAAAAAAAAAAAAAGAAAAAAAAATAGTAATATAATTTTTAATTTATAATACAATCAAATGCTACCTTAGAATGCTTAAATATAAGCAGATCATTTTCATTTTACAGAAAAAAGGCACCGATGAAGTCAAAGAATTCAGTCCCTGTTCCACGTGCTTGTTTTGTTTGGGCCGAATGAGGGCATTTCAATCTGGGCGATAACGCACATTATATTGCAAACTGTTTCTACGGCATACTGCATCTCCATTTATCTCTTTCCTCCGTGAATAATAGTAAATTTTATTTTGCCCAAGAACTTTTATTTCCAGCATCTTTGTTATCGAAAATGACGTCTAATTCACCTGCTATGCGTACTTACTCAAAACTTTTCATCTTGTTATATTAAGAAATAATCGAGAGATTTCTTTTTATTTCTAATATGACGCCATATTAATTTTTCTATTCTTAATTTTTTTTTCTGTTTCACGTCAAAATATTTCAATTGAAAATTGTTTAAAAGAAAATATTCCGGGTTTTGATTTTCTCTTGGCAACAATTAAAGAAATATTGGTAAATGTTATGGAAAAATTCCACATTATTCTCTATGAAAATAATGAACTTTTCTATTTTTAAGCAACATATTTGAATAAAATAAATAAAATATTGCCTAGTTTTATTTCTGGTCTAAAATCCATCTATATGCAAAAATACAAATGCATTAATTCCTCCGTTTTGACGTTGGCTTTTCTCAAACATTATACACGCAATTATACTAATATTAGGACCAAATACGTTGCTAGGCAACAGATGAAAGAAAAGAAAAAATGAAATATGTATTATGTCAAATTGATAAAACAAAATGCTTTATATTATTGGAAAACATGCATAAAATTCCCCCAAAAATTATAAACCTAATTTTAAAAATCTCGCAAATATATTGACAAAATTTCAAACTAATAGTAAAATTTTAATTTTATTTAAAAATTTCAGCATCCAAAATTTACCATTTAAATCCATTTTTCATATGAGCCATTTCTTTCAACAAATGAAAATCTGAAAATCTTCTGACTTGCCACAGAAAAGCATTATACAGTAAAATAAAATGTTCTATATATTCCGAACGAATGAACCAAATTTAACCAAAAACTATACAGCTAAATCCGAGGACCTCACCAACATACATCCTTAATTTCAAGCTAATCGGATGCTTTTTATGGCAGTTATCGCGGGACAGACAGACAAACAAACAGACGGAAACGAAAAACTTTCGGGTCTCCACAGTAAGCCTTCACTGACGTTTCGGCAATTAACTAAGGAATTTATAGGGGCCTTAATTCTCTAACAGAATTTTGTGCAGGGACATATATAAACATGAGATTCCAAATGTGCAATTTATAATGTGAAATAGGGTCTTGTGACATTGTGACATACCCTTTCCTGTAATAAGCTCGAAAAGGACAATCAATATAACAAGAAACTCAATTGATCTAAAGTAATATTAACAGTTGATCTCAGTTCAAGCTGCGGTTTTAACTAACGATAATCAAAATAGCCCAAAATACTAAAACAGCAAGAGAAAAATCGTACCTCTACTAAATTCAACTACTAGCTTAAAACTAAACAGCTACACTGATCGTTGGCTGGAACCTAAAAAAGGCCACTTTAGCTCTCTTCAAGTGTCACTAGAAACTCTTTCGTAGCACTATAAAACACCAGTTTAAATTCCATACTATCACTATAAAAAGGAACAACAACGAGGATTCCAGTATCTCTCTATTTGCTAATATTGAGTGCAATTAGGTTTACTTTTAACATTTTCTTAAAAAAAAAAAAAAAATAGAATTCCAAGTAAACGTTAGAAATGCGATTGAGATCACCGCAGATACACTTAAAAGAAAAAGGTTTAAGATAGACTATCGTCTGAATTGTTGTAGAGTAAGTAAAAGAAATCCATATTGAGTATGTGTACATAATTGTACATAATCGTACAGATTTATTATATCAAATACATCAGCACTTTTGTTCTTTTTAACTTGAAATTATTTAAGAAAGTATTGCAATTCATTTTATTAATTTATTTTATTCCTCTGGGGATAGATTAAAATTGATACTAAAAAAAAAGATTATTTCTGTGAATTGTTATATATTTCAATTGTTTCTGGAGGTTTGCGAGTATTAAATCTTTCAAACATTTAATGCAAAGAGTAAAAATTAAAAATGTTATTTTTTATGAATATTTAGAATGTGTTAAGATGATTTCTTAATAAATTTATCTATTGTGAACACTTTGTTTACATTTATACATCCATATGTATGTAATAATAAAAATTTTCGACCTTTTATCTTTATTAAACTATTCCAAATTATTATAATATCTGCCTATTTTACTTAGCATTAATACTATCTTAAATATCTTTTATCTTTTTTTCATGCTTTAAATGCGTATTCTTTTATTATTCTAACAACCTTAAATCCATTCGTCTAATCTTATAAAACCCATTAAATAACTTTTTTCATTCTATTCTGAAAATAAATTATTTTTATTTCGAATGTTTTAATAGCATTTGTTCTCTAGTGTTCGATTTTCCATAATTACGTGCCAGCCTACCGCCAACATTTGGTTGTGTAATAATTCTGACGCCGAGGCTAAATAGTTCACATCGACGTCACGCGTGCTTCCTCCCTTCCTCCGGAGCTAGGTCCTATCGTATTCTGCATCTCATCGCGTCCTTCCGGCTACTTTTATGGGATTTTCTCTTTCACTTGTATTGTATTCATACGCGTGCAGTTTTTGCAAGTATATAACCTGTTGCATGGGCTAGGAGAGATAGATTTTTACGATTATTGAGTGGCTTAAATAACCCACGTCACCTGGAGAGCTTTTTTCCTGAATCTTTGTCATGCCGTTCTAATACGTAACATCTAGTGGTTTACCTTTTACGAGGTAGCAACTGCCCGAACATGAATAACTTATGGCTAGTTGAGTTTGGTGCACTTTATGATCATCATCAATAAATGTTTTTTGAATCTAACGACCTCGATTATTAATTTTCGAAAAACCCTCCAATGGACGGAGGCCGGACCTTCCACACTTAATCATGATTTTACGACTGCAAAAACTTTGATTTCTTCATTGAGTTACATAACGAGTGTATGCTGTTGCTTAAGACCGACATGTTTATATCTTACTGGTGAAAATGTATCATGTATATAATTCAAAATTTGTCATCAGAGTAATGTTCGAAATGCTGAAGCAATTGGAACCAAAATTGGATGGCCTGTTTATTTGTACAGTACCTGGATGAATTCATTATTCAAGCATTTGGCTCTCTTAGTTTGTTTGCCGTGAACACAACGGCAAAATTCTTGCAAAATTTTCTTTGATAATGATATTCGAAATATTGAACTTCATGTCTAATTGGGACAGTGATCTTGCAAGTATCTTAGATGAGTAAGTAAATGAGGGATGTAGCTATTATATTTCGTTAACAGCATCATATTAACGCAAAACGTGCAAAATTTCACATAACGATAACGTCTGAGATACGGAAGGAATTCAAACCAAAGTTGAAGAGTGTATTGATTTTGCAAATATCTTGGGTGAATTCGCTTATCAAGTATGTTGCTTTTATAGTTCGTTTATTGGGGCACACAAAAGTTTTCTATGTCATTCATTGAATGATTTATATTACATTATAGTCTAAGTCGATTTTAAAACTATGATTTGAACACCATTTTAGCGTTTTTTTTATATAATTGCTGATGATATATTCAATTACATTTGCAAAACGTAATTTAAACTTCTTCTACAAATTACCTTTCTTGTCAAAATATAGAACATAGAAGATTTTTTTTTTTAATTTATGTTATATCGGTTGTATAAAAAAAGAAAAAGAAATCAACCCATTTTTCAGATTAAGTCCAAAGGCCATGTTATTGAATTTAAAAAGTAACTTGTACAAAGTTTGAATGTCATATAAAAAAATATTAATATTTCGCTTTCACAGCATGTATGAGATTTAAATAAAATACGTTATTTTATTCAAATTCTAGAAGAAACAGTAAAGATAATTTTACTAGAAACTAAAAAACACCAGCTGTGTTAGTACCTAATATAATTCTAGATTTTCTTTTTTTTTAATGTAGGCATAGATTAAAGATGTAACAGCGTTATGAATTTCACAAAATTAAAAAAAAAATCCGATATATAAATCTAATTATAAATTTAATACAAATTATTTTTATCTTTTAAAAATGAGTGCATTACAAAAAACTGTCACTTTTGCAAAATAAAACGAGGCAAGGTACTTCTAAACATAACTGTACGCTTATTTCATTTTAAGAAGCAAAAAGTGTTTCATCTTTAGAAAATACAAAAGAAATTGATGTGGGATCCCCAGAGAAATCTTTGAGTATATCCAATATAATTTTAGTGACTTAACATAGGAATGAAAAAAAATTCATAAGTATTTAGAATATATTTTTAAGAGTGTTAATATGAGTATAAGTTAGAGAGAAAGTAAAAGTATAGTATTTGAGGCTATTTTTGTTAGCATTTAGTTTTTTTAAACATTAAAATTAAAACTTACTATAAAAGATTATTAATTATTTAGAATATAACTATTTCCAATTCATTGAATAATTAAATATAAATTTCAAATTCCTAAAAAAAAAAAAAAAAAAATGCTTAAAAAATTGACGATTAAACATTTGTGATTAAATGCAATTTATTTAAAATTCCAAATATATAATTATTTGAAAAATAAATGTCGTTAATTTGATACAGAAAACCAAAATTTCTCTTTTTTTATTTTAATGATCTTGTGACTTTTATACAAAGAATAACATATTTTATTTTATTTTAAAATAATCTAAAGCGTTCAAAACGAATTTATTTATCTTGCACTTTTTTAGTTTATATTTAGCTGCACGTTGCGTAAGAATCGAAACTTTTATAGGATATTTAAAAAAAAAAATAGAAATGTAAAGCAATTAAAAAAATAAACATTCCTTAAGAGTGTAATTGATAATATCTGAAGAAAACGGAATTAAAGATCTATTTTGCATTTTTAAAGAAACTTAAACATTTATTTGTTTTGGGGATTTTTTTTTATATACGTATTAAAATATGCAATCTCGCATTAAGTGAGATATATATCTTTATATCGAAAAACATTAATTTATTTTGTGCACAATCTAGAGAATACTTGTTTTCAGAAAAATCTTATATTTAGAGAATAGCTATCACTAGAAAAAACGGACACTATAATTTCCTTAGATTTTAAAACTGATTTTAATCTATTCTGAATTTTCATTTTCGTTATTTATTTTTATTAATTCAGTCATTTTTATAATTATTTGAAAAAAAAAACACTTTCCTTTTAATTATTTTTTATATTTTACTCTATATGTTACCTGCAGCGTATAAAAATAAGTTATAGCATTAAATGACTAAGCAATTTAATGAAGTTTATTTTTCTTGTTTTTGAAAATCTGTTAAACCATTTGTTTATAAATACTTGTAAAATTTTTTGTACATCGTAGTACATTCCATCTTTCTATAAAATTGTGCTCTTTGTACAATTTTAAAAAGTACAAAGCGCACAATTTTCTTTATCAAAATTAAAGGTGCAAATTGTATTAATTATATTGGTGCTAATTTCGCATCATACATAATCTATTATAATAAAATGCAAAGATTAGCGGAAGGGCTACCGTAATTTTTGTGCGAGGTTATTATGTTATTTCACATCTGACATTGAATATATGGGAAAAAAACTTGAAATTTATTAAATTTTTTATGTCTAGTATATTCGTATTTACAGTAACATTTGCGTTTAGATACACTGTAAAAAAAAAATACGACCAGTTTTCCTGTAGGAATCGGAAAAAGAGTTGCCCTTATCGTACCGGGAAAATTTCCGATCCAGCTCGGAATAAAATCCATAAAGTACCGTTTTATTGACTATTTCCTTTTTTTTACAAATTTTATTCCGAGCTGGGTCGGAAAAATATCCGGTACGATAAGAGCAACTATTTTTCCGATTCCTACAGGAAAACTGTTCCGATTTTTTTTTTTTTTTTTTTTTTTTTTTTACAGTGTACGTTGCCTTGAAAAACTTGCACGCATACATCACATTTTCGTAAAGTTTGGAAATATTTCGGCAAATATCAGAATCACCCAAAGTGCATCAACATAAAGAAGGCCAAGAACGAGACTAATTTGGTGAACTATTAAGGCTAATTTGGTGAACTATTATGTCGAATTTAGTGAAACTTTCATTAAAATCAAAAATTTTATTATTTTATAAGTACTAAGCAGTCTTTATTGCAATATGTATTACAATAACTACCGAATAATTGTTTGTGGCAGAATTCCAATTCCTTGAATTATCTGGATAAAATTAGTTTTATGTTGCTTTAACTTGCTTTTACCTTATTATTCGATATGACATTATATGCGATGGTGTCGACAATTGTTTTAGGGACGTTAGGTTATGTCTGACCCCAACTCTTGTAGTGGAATTCTAAAAGCAGAAAAATTTACGAGTACAACTATATTTATCGAAATGTAAAATTTTCTGCTTTTTTGAATTAAACATATGTATTCTGAATAAAATTTGAATTTTGGCACTATTTTCACTACATTTATATTAGAATTTTTAAGACATGCAGAAAATAAAATTAGGACAATTTCCCATTTAAAGCACTTTAATTTTTTTTATACATTTCACTTGACGGATATTAACCTAGTATTTAATATTTGTTCGTCCTTTAAATATCGTTTTATAACTAAATATTTATCTTAAATTCATACGGTGGCAAATTTTAATAATTTACATAAACTTTTGAAACAATATAATTTCTTTTTAGTCCTTTTCAAGAGTAATTCTCCTGAAAGAATGATGTAATGCATAATTCGATTCCAAAGTAATTTTATCCCTTAGATAAAACCTATTTTAACCATAAATTTCATTGTTATAATGTAAGCTTGTCTCTAAAGTTAAAAGAAAATTACAAAGGTGGCAAAATAAAGAATTCCCACTTCACTGCTAAAAACAAAATTAAATGATGCATCAGAAAATAATTTCTCTTTCCAGTTATTTTATTTTAATTATATTTTTTGGTAAAAAATAAAATCACTAATAAATAAAATGCTATATATGTATAAATATATGAGTTTTAACACATTTTTTCTTTAATGTCCCAAGTTGTTTATTAAACATAGCATGTTTAGAATACTTAAAATAAAAAAATAGAGGTTTTAATGTATTTTCTGACGGATCGTAATTTATTACAGAATGCAAAAATAAATTTTAATGTACATCTCTGAATATAAAATTGTTGTCGCAAGTTATAATGTGTGTTCATTCGTTAACAAAATATATTTGTTGTTCATTCATTTATATGTTATATGAGGGGTTCACAACCATAGTAGACCAACTCCAGTTTGAAAAACTAGTATGTTGTGGCCATCTCAAAACTTTCTTCTATATAAATCACGTTCATTAAATCATTTAAATAGTACAAGAAATTACATCAATTTTATACCAATTCATATCAATGTTCTGAATTTCAAATTTGACGAAATTTCGTGCATTAGTTCTTTTGATAGAGCTATAGCGGAAATACTGAAAAATGTAGAATAGCAGCGTCACCTGTTGAGCGATTTACACCAAAACATAAACAGCACTAATTGATATCAAGGTATACCTGAATCGTAAGTTTGATGAAAATTCGTGCATTAGTTATTGAGATAGAGCTATATTGAATTTCTCAAGAATGCAGCATAGCAACTTCACCTGAAGAGCGATTTGCACCAAAGTATAAGAAGCACTAATTCATATCAAGGTATATCTGAATATGAATTTGTTGAAAATCCAAGCATTAGTTCTTGAGATAGAGCTGTTATGCATCGCTGTTATAATCGAGCTGTTATAATCGCAAATAATGCAGCATAACAGCGCCATCTTTTGAGCGATTTACACCAAAATCTATAAAACGTTAATTGAAGTCAAGGACGAACTGAATCTGAAGTTTGATGAAAATCCGTGCATTAGTTTTTGAAATTGAACTATTGTGGATATCGTGATAAATGCTGTATAGCAGTGCCACCTGTTGAGCGATTTACAACCAAACATAAACAGCACTAATTCATATCTAAGTATATCTGAATCTCTTAAAAACCTAAGCATTAGTTCTTGAGATAGATTGCGGAAATTGCAAAAAATGCAGCGCCACCAGTTATGCGATTTACACCAACATGTACAAAACGTCAATTCATGTCAAGGACTAACTGAATCTGAAGTTTGATGAAAATCCCTGCATTAGTTCTTGAGATAGAGCTATTGAAGAAATTGCGAAAAATGCAGCATAGCAGCGCCACCTGTTGGGCGATTTACACCAAAAAGCAATAATTTATATTCGGGAGTACAGGAATATAAATTTTTATTAAATTCCGTGCATTAGTTCTTGAGATATAGCGCCCACAAAATCTGTGTGACATACAGACAGACAGACACACAGACTCACAGAAGACATTTTGTAAAAGCATGTTTTTTGGAATCTCTGACCTCTGAATCGTGTAAATCCGTAGAAAACCGGAAGACGAAAATTTTCATGAATCCAGTACTTTTTTCTTGTAAAGATAGAAGAATGTAAAAATGAGATAGTTCATTTAGGAGGGTCGTAATATCTGTCTTATATAATCGAATTGTCGGCAACTAATTTTAACTGGGGTACGAATACTTTGAAAAAATTTATCGAAGTCCCTCGAAAAAAAAAACTAGTATGTTGTGGCCATCACAAAACTTTCTTCTATCTCATACATGTCAATACTTCAAAATTCACTATCTCAGTGCCAAATTAAATGGTAATCTGTGTTCATCATGAGAATTCTAAAAATGTGAAATTCCGTGCATTAGTTCTCGAGGTATGACTGTCACTGAAATCGTGTAAATCCATCAAAATGCAGCATAGCAGCGCCACCTATTGGGTTATTTACATCAGAACCTAATTATCGCAAACTTATGTCAACTTCTAACTGAATATGAAGTTTGAGGAAAATTTGTGCATTAGTTCTTGAGATAGAGGTATTGCGCAAATCATGACAAATGCAGCATAGAAGCGACACCTGTTGAGCGATTTGCAACAACACATAATCAGCAGCAATATTAATCAAGTTATACTTAAATTTGAAGTTTGATGAAAATTCGTGCATTAGTTCTTGAGATAGAGCTATTGAGGAAATAGTTCAAAATGCAGCACAGAAGCGCCAACTTTTAGGCGATTTACACCAACACGTTGTCAGCATCATTTCATATGAAGGACTAACTAAATCCGAAGTTTGATGAAAATGTGTTTGTTAGTTCTTGAGATAGAGCTACAGCGAAAATAGTGTAAATCCTGCAAAATGCAGCATAGCAGCGCCACCTTTTGGGCGATTTACACCAAAACGTAAACAGCATCCATTCATGTCAAAGAATAACGGAATCTGAAGTTTTATAAAAATCCGTGCATTAGTTCTGCAGATAGAGCTTTTGCGGAAATCCTGCCAAATGCTAAAAGCAGCGCCACCTGCAGGGCGATTTACACCAAAAACTAATCAGCACCAATGTATATCAGTGACTACCTCAATATAAATTTTTATTTAATTCCGTGCATTAGTTCTTGAGATAGAGCGCCCACAAAATTTGTGTCACATACAGACATACAGACAGACTCACAGACAGACATTTCGTAAAAACATGTTTTTTGGAATCTCTTACCCATAAAGCGTGCAAATCCGTCGAAAACTGGAATTCGAAAGTTTTTAAGAAACCAATACTTTCTTCTTGTAAAGATAGAAGAAAGTAAAAAGACACAAAACTAATATAAGTACATATTACTTTTCTACTTTCTTTTATCTTTAATAGAAGAAAGTATAGTAATCGAAATTTTTTTTGACTTCCGGTTTTCGACCGATTTACACGTTTTAGGGATCAGAGATCTCCAAAAACATGTTTATTGAAAATGTCTGTCTGTCCCTGTGTCCGCGTGTCCGTCTGTCTGTCGCCATTCTACCATCAAAAAGTGTATGAAGTTATGCATAGAATTGAACCAAATTTTTATTTTAAGTTTTTGGCTATGGCAAGCAGATCCTCCCTGAATTTGGAAAATAATCGCCGGTAGGGGGCGCTGTAGTAGCGCTTTTTGTGCGATTTTATGTATTTTACCAACCAAAAGTGTATGAAGTTATGCATAGAATTGTAACAAATTTTTATTTTAAGTTTCCGGCTATGGCAAGTAGGTCCTCCCTGAATTTGGAAAAAATTCGCCGGTAGGGGACGCTGTAACAGCCATTTTTGTGCGATTTTGAATATTTTACCATCCTAAAGTGTATGAGGTTATGCATAGAACTGATCCAAATTTTTATTTTAAGTTTCTAGCTATGGCAAGCAGGTCCTCCCAGAATTTGGAAAAAATTCGGCTGTAGGGGGCGCTGTAACAGCGATTTTTGTCCGATTATGAATATTGTGCAATTCAAAAGTGTATGAAGATATGCATAGAATTGAACCAAAATTTTATTTTAAGTTTTTGGCTATGGCAAGCAGATCCTCCCTGAATTTAGGGGAAAAAATCGCCAGTAAGGGGCGCTGTAACAGCGATTTTGAATATTGTACCATCCAAAAATGTATGAAGTTATGCATAGAATTGAACCAAATTTTTATTTTAAGTTTTTGGCTATGGCAAGCAGATCCACCCTGAATTTAGAAGAAAATCCCCGGTAGGGGGCGCTGTAACATCGATTTTTGTGCGATTTTGAATATTGTACCATCCAAACGTGTTTGAAGTTATGCACAAAATTCAATCAAATTTTAATTTTAAGTTTTTGGCTATGGCAAGCAGATCCTCCTAGAATTTGGAAAAAATCTCCGGCAGGGGGCGCTGTAAAAGCGATTTTTGTGCGATTTTGAATATTTTACCATCCAAAAGTGTATGAAGTTATACATAGAAATGAACAAAATTTTTATTTTATGTTTTGGGCTATGGCTAGCAGATCCTTCCTGAATTTAGAAAAAAATCGCCTGTAGGGGGCGCTGTAACAACGATTTTTGTGCGATTTTGAATATTGTAGCATCCAAAAGTGTATGAAGTTATGCATAGATTTGAACCAAATTTTTATTTTAAGTTTTTGACTATGGCAAGCAGGTCCTCCCTGAATTTGGAAAAAATTGCCGCTAGGGGCGCTGTTATAGCGATTTTTGTGCGATTTTGAATATTGTACCATCGAAAAGTGTATGAAGTTATACATAGAATAGAGCCAAATATTTTGTGTTTGTTTTTGGTCATGGCACGAAGGTCCTCTCTGAATTTAGAAAAATTCCGCCGGAAGGGGGCCATTGTAATAGCAATGTTTGTGCCATTTTCTTTATTGTACCATCGAAAATTGTATGAAGTTATGCATAGAATTGAAGAACATTTTTTGTGTACGTTTCTGGCTACGTTAAACAAGTCCTCACTGAATTTGAAAAAAATCTGCCGGAAGGTGGGCATTGTAATAGCGATGTTTGTGCCATTTTCTTTATTATACCATCGAAAAGTGTATAAAATTATGCATACAATTGAACCAAATTTTTCGCGCATGTTTTGGCTTTCCTTGAATTTGGAAATAATGCGCGGTAAATAGGCTCTGTAATAGCGATTTTTGTATGCTTTTCTTGATTTTTTGTAGTTCTGTTGTCCATCGGCGGCTCGTGCAGTGGCAGGAACTCGCTATTTGCTAAGCCGGCTATTCGCAAACATCTGTTAACAACAGACTAACATTATCATTAACACAACATATTAACATTCTACAATCCACAATTTCCAGTTTTTAAATTAAGTAATTGTTTTAAATTAAGTAAACATTCATAAGTATAAAAAATACTTCAAAATTTTCGGAAATTAGAACCGTTAAATTAAACACGGTGTTATGCAATGATTTTGTGAAAATCAGATGAACTGCTTATTCTTATAATTTTTAGATAGAAAATCTATTTCATTAGTGTGCTCTACCCCTGACTCCCCCGTAGTCTGATTAAGTTTACATTAATAATTTCCTATTGATATTGTGAATGATGATAGTATATCTTGTATTTAGTTTTGCACTATCATTTTATTATGATAAGCAAGTTGGACATGCATTTTATGTTAGCCTAATATCTAAATATACATATTTATTTATCTGCCAACTACGAATCACCTGCATCTGATAGATGAGTTGAATAAATCTCATGTACGAAAAAAGCTTAGAGAAATGTAAACTTATTCTTTTACATCTCACAGATATTTAATTTAGAAATCAAGTGGTTTTACAATTTTTGTTTTGGAAAAACAGTTTTAATGGGCATTCTATTATATTTAAATGCAATATCTTACGAGGACTGTATGATACGTACAACTTGATACGAAAAACACATTTTTATGTATAAATGTACTTTATCTTTCAACATAATCTCTTTGTAGTCTGATACACTTAGCCTAATGATTTTCTAGTTTTTATATCCCCTCTAATAAAATGATTTCACCAACCCTTCAAAATAGGGTTTTTCTTTCAGCAATAACCTCATCATTAGAGACATATTTCTTCACCGATACATTTTTTTTATATTTGGAAATAGAAAATAATCGCTAGGGGCTAAATCTGGCGAATATGGTGGACGTTGAAGCAGTTCGTATCCTAATTCATGGAAGTTTGCCATGTGGACGACACAAGTGTTCACGCGTGCATTGTCTTGATGAAAGATAAATTTTTCTTCGCCAAATGCGGAGGTTTTTCTTTCACAACATTGTTGAAATGATCAAATAATTTGGCATAATATTCTCCATTTATCGTTTTACACCTTTCAAAGTAATCGACGAGAATTATGCCGCATACATATAAAAACATTGTAGCCATAACTTTGTTCGCAGATAAAGTCGCTTTAGCTTTTCTTGGCACAGGTCGGCTACGAAAAATTACTGCTTGGATTGTTTTTGAATTTATTGTATACTGTGATGCCTCCATGCTTCCTTAACAGATATAAATCGATGCCAAAAATCATTTAAATTGCAATTTAACTTCGCCAAACATTCTTTTGAAATTGACACACGAGTGCGTTTAATGTCAATAGTGAGCAATCGCGGCACCCATCTTGCGTTAAGGTTTTTGATATCGAAATGAGTAGTTAAAATATTTTGCACCCATTCAGTTGAGATGCCCATAGATTTAGCAATTTTGCGCAATATCACTCTCCGAACGTTTATCAGAATATCGTGTTTTTTTCAATCATTTCTGACATCGTAACCTCAGTCGGAAGACTTGGACATTTCTTCATCAAAAATGCTTGAACGGCCACGTTTGAATTCAGCTATCCAATGTTTTATGTTTGATAACGAAGGAGTGTTCTTAATCTGTTGTGTTATAAAGTTCCATTCTCAGACGTTAAACTACTTATCAAACACTTTATTCATAATATACGACAAGAAAGTTTTTATAACGCAATAATAAATTTATAACGCAATAATAAACTGCACCATATCAAACCTGCCATCATGACCTGACCTCCGAATTATCCGAGGAAATCCTCTCCTAACTCGTCTGAGAATTGGAAATTCTAGGATTACTCATAAACATCTTTTATTTCGGGGGATGCACCCATGTGTCCACATTGTCATTTTGATTACCTGAAACTTTCATCATATTTTAACTGACTGTACAGAACTCCGGCACTTATATAGAATATATTTTAGCTCATCATCACCAATCATGACAAACCTCATTGGGGAAACACCTTATAAAGTTCTTTTTACTTTTATTAAGCATGCATGATTTTATTTTGAAATATAATTTTTATGTTATTGTTTGGTTTAACGAACACTTGAAAATTTCTTTTACAGTTTTCTGACATCTGGATTGGAACCTTATCCTTATGACTTATTCTTGAAAACTTATATGCTCTGATGTTTTAGATTTTAAATTTTTTTATTCATCCACACTTGTCCTACATTACTTATTCATCCACACTTGTCCTACTGAACCTTGAGTGGTTTCCCCATCCAGATTGTTTTTCTCATTGCTCTTCACTTTTTTTATACTTTTAGTCTATTTTTGACGCAGCATGTCTCTTGCGGGATTTTGCGCCATTAAACCTCATACAACCAACCAAACTACCAACCTTAACGAAGGGGCTGAGTCCCCAAAACGTTCTCTGAGTTCCCCTTTAATTTCATCATTTGTTTTCTTATTAAAAAACAGGTATTTTACCACGGCTCGATATTCAATTTTTTCCATTGTTTAAATATCACCAAAGTTGTTTTTTTCAAATGGCTTTCACTCACAAAATAAGCCACGTAGCGACTTATCAATTTACCAGTTGTTGTTGTGAATACTCACCTTTGCGAAATAACTCATTTTTTAAATTCTAATAGCGCCCTGTCTGGCCGAGTCCAGGTACTTATCATACTGCCCTCGTATCTAAATACAGCCTAATCTACTCGATAGCAATAGCATACTGAGATCCCCCCATAATGAAGCTAATCAGGTAGTCCATGAATTTCACATCACAATTCACGATATTGTTAGTAGGAGAGCATTAGTTGAAGAATTCACGTTTATTTCTAAATCACATTAAAGTCAATATAATTTCACGTATTATATTTTGGAGAAAAGTAAATGGAAATGTTCTACTTTTGTGTTTATCATTTGTAATTAATCAAAAGTATGAAATCCTTTAGAATATTATTATTAGCATTCCGATTATATACAATTAAATAAACAATTAAATTTCCTGCAACTATATTCTTCGATAAGATGCCATAATAAAAATTAGCATTTTCATGCTCGAGATGAATTTCATTTTTAAAATTATAACAACATTTCTTCCATTTTCCGAAGACCAAAAGAAACAATGAAGTCTACTTACTGCGTTCCAATTTTACATTACTACTAAAAAACTAAAAAACTACTAAAAAACTAAAGAAACTAGAAAAATGTTTTTAATATCAATTCTCTAGTCAGATCATGTGATCACTGGTGCCCTTTCAGTCTGACTGATAGTTGTGAAATATTCCACACTCCAAAATAGGCATATGTTGATAACTTTAACATATTGGGGTAATCATTCATTATCGTATCCATTGTCAGTTGGCTAAATAGCAAAACAGATTTGGAGCTATAAAATGACTTTTGTGATAGATTTTTAAAATATTCCACATTCAAATAAAACTGAAATATTTCTAACATCGTTAAAATTTGGGAAACCTACGTTGCAGACAATACTACAAATGATTAACTAACCCGTTATTTTCCTGGGCCAGAGTTTATGCTTAATCATTGATAATCATGATAATTTGAATGAATGTTTAAAAGCTATGAACTACAGTTGCTAGAGTATTTCTAAAAGTAATTATAATAATAATTATGTATCATGAAAAATAAGTGTAGTTAAATTAAAAATCACCTAAATTAAAAAAATCTGACAAATATATTAACAAAAAAAAGCTAATAGGAATAATTTAAGTACCCTATGTAGAAAATATTCCGTCCATAATTTAATATTTAATTGCGTTAAACAAATGTGCCATTTTCTTTCAACGGATGGAAATTGGAATATATCGCCTGAATTGCAATAGAAAATGATTATGGCACTAAAGGTAATGTTCTGTAATTTTCGAACGAATGATTCCACTTTAACCAAAAACTTTGCAGCTAAATCCGGGTACCTAACCAACATGCTTAATTATTTACAAGCTAATTGGATGCTTTTGCGGCAGTTATCTAGAAACAGACAGACTAACAGAGATATTAACCAAAAAAATTCTTGTCTAGAGTGATCATCCTCTGATGTTTCAGAAGTTATAGTTCTTGTAGACTGAAAACACTGGCAATTAAACAGAGGTACTCTGTCCAGAAATCGTTGGTATGGAACATTGGCCCAAGCTCCTCATTTTAGGCCAGCATGCTAACTACTGGGATAAATGGAACGAAGAGTTTGTAATATAGAGTTAAAAGATGAGGTATAAATCTATTGCGATGTAATGATCAAAATATAATACTGATAACAAAAATATAGCTTAGTTGTGCATTGGTATACGAAAAAACGAGGAAAATATTGCGCAATATTATATTACAGATGACGTTGCAAATCTAAATATTCTTGAAATATATTTTATTTCACATTATGCAAATCTCTTTTTACTTTCCCGGAAATTTGAAATCCAAAATTATTTAATTTCATTTTAATAGTTTAATTTTTTATATTAATTGAAAAAGAAAGAAAAACTTTAATTTTTCTGAACATAGAATTATATTTTTCGCATGTACAAAATTTAGTGACTGTCTAAAAATTTTAATTGCGGAGGGAAATCGTTTTTGTTTACTGATTGTTTCTGTCAGTATCTGCGTAGGCACGATTATTATTTAAAGACAAATATTTCCTCAATTGAAAGTAACTAAACTGATTACTTGATGTTGGTCGAGGGGAGGCAGATGGTCCAACTGCAGCAGAATTCGCGGAGCGCGGTACTCCGCGTGAGGATCCGAGGTTCTTTTATTTTCTTTTCAACACTGACCGCTTTCTTAAAGCTTTACTGAGAGTCTTTTTCTCATTAAGCCATTTTTTGAGAAATTAAAATATACCACTTATGATACTTATCTTTTATAGAATAATTTATGTATATTATATAAAACTATGGAAAAATCTTTTACAAAATAAAAATATTTTAAGAGCGTTGATTTTGAAAATAATAATACTGAGTCATTTTATCGAGCCATTTAAAGACAAATGTTACAATGAAAAGTACCTTATTTTTTTTTTTTTTTAAGCAACTTCAAATTGAATTCAAAATGTACTATTGCAGCTCTCTGATAAATTTCACGTTGCACTTAATTTAAAGAAATCTTTTTTTTTTTTAAAATTTCAAAGAATTGCATGCCTGTATTAATATTTTCGTAAACTGATTAAAACATACATTAGATTGAAGTAAAATTTAAAATATCTTACGAGTTGTTGAATTTTTTTAGCATAAAGTGTAGATAAAAAATAGATAGTGAACGTATGCGTTTAAGCAACAAATTTATACATTGTAGTTACACGATTTAAAAAAAAAATATGCACCAATAAATCTATTTTTAATTTTTGCTTAATATATATTTTATTTAAAATTTATCTTTCATTTAGATTATACAATCTATCGAAATAAAAATATACTGCAAGCAGGACATTTGAATACAAACGCGCAAACTGTGGAGAACGAGATTATTTTCTTAAAATACATAAAGTTTTCCGAAGAAACATCACTCGGCGAAGAAATATAAGACAAACTAGGACGATACTAGGGCTAGACAAACTAGGACACAAAAGAAAAACTACGACGACACATACTAATTGTTTATGATTCATTACCATTACGCTGAGTGAAAATAATGTTCATATTGCAATACTCATAAAAAGAATACATTGCACTATGGAAACACAGAAGAACTTTCAACCTGTTGCCGTTTAAAGCATTCTGAACAACAATTGTTTATATTCATATTAGATAAACGGAAATAGTATATATCTTTCTAAATTGTTTTCTGTATGCAAATTAATGGGATACAGTTTTGTTTTATTTTTAATATTTATCATATTTATAAATCTTTGTTTCTCATACTTTCTGCTGTTTCACGAGGCTCAATAAAACGCATCTTCTAAATTTTCGGTTTTCCAGATGTGACCTGTTTTTCTAAAAAACTATGCGTTTCAGAGGTGACTTTATTTGGTCACTTTTCATGCATTCTGAATGAGGACTCTTGTTCCGTACATTTTCTCTGGTGGTATTCGAATATTCTATAATATAGTTTCTAAGTAAGATATCACAAAAGTAACATTCAATTAAATGTGTAACATTAGACCGCTATTCGTATCGAAAACTATCACAAGAACGAGTGGTTTGTAAAAGTTTATCTTGAAATATAGACATGCATTTCAGAATTCCTTTGCGCAGAATTATGGACTTAAGATAAATACGTATTTTTGGAATCTGAAATCATGAATAGACCAATTTTTAAGGCCGAGTATTTCATTTTTCTTCACCATATTTGAAAAGTAATGACCTAGCGCTTAATTTGTTAAATGAGATTACATTTGTTAAATAAGTAACATATATAGTGTACCCAAATAAAAACGTATTATATGACTCTACTACCATTTAGTATTATCAAAGTTCTGACAACACTACAAATAATGAATAAGTACATAATATGAATCACAGAACGTGGTAGAAATGCTTTTGTAAAAGTGAATTTGCGTGAAACTACACTTTAGAATGATGCTTTTATTTCTGCAGATGCAATTTTCTTAAAGAAGAATGATGTTCAATTTGATAAAGTAAAATAAGCGTTAACATATAGAAAAGTTAATTAATTAAAGTGAAAATGTAATAGAAATGGATATTATTTAGATAACAATCAGGCTACAATCTACTAAACACCGTCAGTAATATTTAGTCGAATGACAACAAAAATTAAAGAAACAGAAAACTGACTAGTTTGTTTATCAGAAGCTTTTAGAAATGAAGTAGAATAATAAAAACATCACATACTACAAGAAAACTAGATTAAGAAATAATCGAAAAAAATGTGGACGAGACATGTCCTGTGGTGTTAATCTATAAGTTATTTTATCCTTTTATATGATAATGGAGTATACTATAACATGTGTCAATTTGTTGTTCAAAGTATTATAGATTAAAAATGGTTTCTATCTTTTTCACGTTCAAAAATTGGAGGAGATAATTATAAAGATAAAACTGCATTTTTGAAATTAAAAGCAAATTGCATGGTACGAAGTCCAGAATAAGCCTGTGAAATCCTAGTTGTAAAACATATTACAGATACTAGCGTACAAAGATGAAATAGAATATTAAAGTTTAGAGAGATATCGGTAACGGTAACTAAATGTGATTTTTATGTACATCCGCAAATATCTAAGATGTAATTTTTTTCTTTCCTAGAAATTTCGCATTTTTCCTGCATGATTCGAATTTAGCTGTTCAGTTTTTTTAGTTAAATAAGTTGTGAATTTTTATATATAAAATTAAGAAGATTCGTGACAGTGGGTTATTAAATACATTCCGAATGATGGTGGTTCATTCGTAATTCGGTTGCCAGAAATATTGCTTCTTTATGTTTATATGTTAAAGGAAAAGCAAAGTTTTAAAAATCCTCAGATTCGATAAGTGAGAACCTACAGTCTTTTTTATGAGTGTATGCACGAGTTAAGACCGCGTCAGGTTACTGGTGATTGTCTATGCTTTTAGAGTAGATACTGGTATATAATTGGAGTATAACACTTAATTATGTGGTTACTGACTGAACTATAATAGTCCATGAGTAATTCAGTGCACCATAACTCATGTGTACCTTATCTGATTTTCTAATTTTACCATATTGCATAATATGTTAATGCGGTGTTAAAACATGCTCAAAGAATAAGTGTTTCCGGTTTGGCCTTTTTTTAAATTCTAAAATTTCGACTACATGCCAGAAATCCCATATAATATACTTTTCTTTATTTAATGATTAACATTTTGTGATTGCTTGGAGATAAAATTCTTTATTAATAATTTCAGGTACGAATTCGAATTATTAAAAAGGCCAAAATGGCTGCTCTGCAAAGGAGAATTTGAAGAATTTCGTATTTTCATATATTTGGTCTACCGGAAAGATCTGTCTCATGAAAAGAATGGGAACTTTGCCATTTCAAAAAAGTAGTGTCAATCAAGAGATCTGAATTTTTAAAAAAGTAGGCGTGAAATAGCATTATCGGACAGAACTTTGGGGTAGACCTAATATACTCTAAGCATGAAGATAAAATCATATTTACCTAAATTATTTCCAATTGAACTGCCTTATATCGGAAATAGTTTTGAACTAGGATGTTTCTAGTTTATACCTGTATTTTAGGTGTTTCCTCACTTTATGCATATTTTATATTAACCGAAAAAATTTGAATTCACAAACAGTGCAATAAATTTTGATGGAAATAAGAAAACCCAAATCAAAATAATAATGATATGCAATTTATTTGTATTGCAATAAGTGCGTGATTTATTCTGTAAAAAAAAAAAAAAAAAAAAAAAAAAAAAAAAAAAAAAAATGCATCTTTTTATTTTGTAAATTGATAATTTATTTTATAAACAAAAAAAAAATGGTAAATTTGATATAGAACGTGATATATCATCGTCATTATTTTGGAAAAGTAGCATTACTGAATGTGTAAGTAAGAAAAAAAAGAAGTATTATAAAAGTTTTTAATAAGGTGTTAGCAAGTATTGATAAAATTAAAAACCTTTAATTATAGTCTTTATTTTTAAACTATAATTGAAATTCGAGATAAATATCTGTTTACGTTGCAAGATATAATTTAAATGTGAAGAAGAAATAGAAACATTGGAAGTTTATTTATCAAGCAACCAATAAGTATTTATTTTTTAAACTACCGAATTTATTTATGATATCTATTCTCAAACCAGATACTTAGACTTTTGCATTTAATGTCTTCTATAGAGTGATATAAGATTTTCTGTAGAATGACATGTTTTTAAGACTGCCATATAGGTTAAAAATAAATGTTTCTAAATACACCAATTGTTTATTTGAAACGTTATTTTTTTTTCTAATTTTAAATGTATTACAAAAACTGAATTTTTAAATTTCTTGTATAAAGGATAAAATATAAATTTTTGATATTTTAAATCCCCACTTACGTATTAAAATATAATTAGGAGTGAAAGTTTTTCTTCGGTAATAAAGTATTAAAAAATAGTTCTCTAAATTACGAAAAACGAACCTTCGATGAAAGGTTTTTGTTTGAACATTGTTATATAACTTTCAAATTTATCTGTTACCCAACAGTCAGCAAACAACTGCACGTTTACTTTGAAATATTACAAATTACTTTTCTCAAATTACCTTAGGCAGCTTGCAGTTTCTGGATAGATATATAAGAATATTCTTAAGTAGCTTAATGATTTTAAGGTGGACTTTATAAAATTCTATATGACATAGATTATGTAAGATATAAAATCAATCTGACATTTTTAATTTTAAAAAAATGTAACTTAAAATACAATAAATTTTAACATTAATGCTATTTTTTTTTTAATATTTCCTCTGAAGATTTTCTTATTTAACATAGATTGTACAATTTGTATATAAAAATAATCGTAAGACCCGTGCGAGGTTTTCAAATTTCAATCTTTGAGTTTATTTTCTCACACATTTTTCATTAATTTATATTAAACTTAAAAATCTTTAATCAAACAACATGTTTTAACGAAATATGAGTGCACTGTGTGAAAAGCCAGTTTATAAATCTTTCTTATAATACCCTATGCATCTTTGTTCGTTTTTTATGTGAATAGAAAAAGACGTGTTGACATCAGAAATAATATTTATCACGATATTTAAACAAAACGCATAACGAAAATTATTTATGCAATATCAGATGTTGAAAAAATGCTTACAATGGTACCTCATTCATCGTTGTACTTTACATATTATTTAAAATCATTATGTGATGTCAGATGTGGGTAAAAACCATATTAAGTGATACCTCGATCATCTTTTTACGCTACATGTTTGGTGAGAAAATGTCAGGTTGACAACAGAAGCAATATATAGGATCATTTACATATATATGTATATTTATTTTACAAACGCATTTTATATTAAAAATAGTTTTAAGTCATTCTACAGATTTTGGTATCTCTAGCATAAATTAAACATTTTTCGTAAAAAAAGCGTTACTTACATTATGAAAAATTTAACATGTATAGGGTAATTCTAGGATAGATGGCCAGAGTTTTTAAAGATTGAAATAAAAATTCTTAGAATGGAAATACAAGAAATATTAAATAATATTTAAAATTTTTATACATATACTCATAATATCTTATGCAAAAAAATATTTAAATATTGAAAACAAAAAGTGTTAAACAAAATTGAAATTTAAATGGCAGATGGCCATCTCTCCTTAAGGCCGAGAAGAAATGGCCATCCGATACAAGAAAAAAAAAGTTAATTTAAATAGCAAAAAAATAACACATTTCACATAGTTAATCATGAAAAACATATAGTAATTTGTAAAAATGCAGTTTTATAATGGAAAATGAGTGAACAAACTCGAATATACAAAATTTGAAGTATAATTTCAATACTTCACTTTTCGTAAAATCTTACCACATGCTTGGCAAAGGTCTTGATAATTTATACACATTTCATGGAACCACTTCAGGTACCTTATGCATAGTATCCAGATATTCTTTTTGGATGTGATATTATACTGTTTTGCACAACCAAAAAAGTGATCCTAATCCAATTTTATTTACTCGGAATCTTTAGAATCTGATAATTTAAACGTGTTTCGTTTCCTTCGCTATTGGAATTGTTGCGTTTTTTTTTCGTGTTAATTGTATGTTTATCACGTTAAATTATTTTATTTATAAACTTTATCAGTTTCTGTTATGAAAATTCCCGACGTTTTTCAGTATTTTCTGAAACAAATAAAAATCGTTAGATATTATTATATTATTATCATTACTATTAAAATATTTATATTAGTTAAAATTAAAAAATATATATCAATTAATATATTTATAAACGTAAACGTCATATATTTATTTTAAATTTAATTATATTTAGTTAAAATCATCGCTAAGTGTAATTTTGAAACATTAATTAAAAGTTTCCATCTCTCCTCGATTTCATGTATCCATCTGTCTTGAAACTGAAGGACTGATGGTCGCCCAATTTAAAGCATCAATAGCCATTGTACATCTTTGTTCTAGTCTTAGAAGTAAAGATTATATTATATACGTGCCTTAAAAGTCCACATAGTAAAAAATATACATAACGTACGTACTGCAAAACTTTTAGATACCTAAGTCAAAAAAATATTCAACAACCTATTTAATTTACATTAAAATTACACTTACTTTTTTAAATTGAAAAACACAATTGCACGTCGCAATAAATAAACTCTTTGAACTATTTCATACGAACAATCTTTATATTGCAAGCTATGGTCAAGTTTTGGAGATATTTAGACTGGCGATCTCTCCTCAATGGTCATCTATCCTAGAGTTACCCTACATTTACATTTCTAACACTTTTCAAAGTAGTTGAAAAGTGATTATGATTTCTGTTTGTTTGGACATCTGGCCGTCTGTCTGTTCGTCCATGCTCTAATTCTCATAAATATACTCTGATCGGTCTGTAATTTTAATATTTTATCGATATTTACTTGATACATACTACTTGATCCCTTTTGAAAATGAAGCGTCTAGCATTTATATTTCAATTACATAAACAGCCAAAAGTATTCCGTTACACTACGGTCAATAGAAAAAATCCTTTCAAGTGCAATTTAATTAATTACACCATTTCCAACATAATGAAATTTATATGCTTTTAGGATGTGCACAAAATATGCATTCTGTGGAATATAGTGCGCAAAGCATTTATTGTTCATTTATAGGGCCACACAAAATAACTACATTGCGTAATAGTCTTCGATGAAAAACTTTTGCAGAGTATTCGAATTTTGTTACGCTATTTCCAATATAATGAAATTGGTACCCAGCTTGTATTTGTTTTCCAGACAAGCATTAAATGCTGTATCCCAGCAAAGTAAACTAGCATAACACATTTGCTGGTTCCACCATAATTACCAGCAAGTCATTGTGTGTATTGGAGCACTTTACTGCTTGGCCAACATACATATTCCAGCTTGTATTGCTTGAATATGTTGCTGGCCTAGCAGCAATCAAGATCACCACTTGCTTGTAACTTATACTATTCTAGCTGTAATTCACAAGCAACAGATACTTTTTTGTTGATATTCTATCATTACATTTCTACCATCAGTTGATTTAATTTCTGCTTTTCTAACATCATTTGCTTTTAATTTTTGCTAGGCTGGCATTACATTTCTAGCTTCACTTCCTTTTAATTTTTGTTATGCTAGCATTACTTTTCTAGCATCTCTTGCTTTTATTTTTTGCTATTCTCCCAGTTTGACAAAAAAAAAAAAAAAAAAAAAAAAAAAAAAAAAACGTTGGTGGTGCCATCTTCTGAGAATTTCTGAAGCACCTACATTTTTTAGAAAGGGAAACTTATATCGGTTTTTCTTTTCCTCTGAGAAGGGTAGAATTCACTAACTCCGGTTTGGGAACTTGATGCTCTACTAACTTCGCTACTGGGGTCGTGTTTGTAAACGATTTTAAATACGGGTAATGGGTGCAGAGCTGATTCTGCTGTGTGTTGATATTTTTGTAACATAAGGGTGAATTTATCGATGCTGTTATTCTCCAAGTTTCAATTAATAAGGTTAATTTATTATTAGGGTTTTTTCTATGTTTAATGGATTATTAGAATATGGCTTGATAATTCATTTTGCTTAATGAATGGTTTGAATATGGTCATAATTGTTTGTTGCAGAAAAATAAAAGATTTTGAAGTGTATTTAGGATAGAATTTATCAATTTCAGGTGGGCGTTAAGATTTTAAAATTTTAGTCCTTATTGGAGGGGGGGGGGTGTCAATTGTACATATCTTCAATTCGATTGTTATGAACTTATTTCTTATGTGAAACAGTGCTCCTTGACTTTTTAAATTTAACTGATTAAATTCTCTTTTTGAAAAGCGCGGATTTTTTTAAATTAAAATATTTAAACACTAACAGCTAAGAATTTTCGATGGGGAAGTGGAGAGGAGGCGCTTTTTCCCAAAAATCCTTCATGGAAATTAATATTATTTTCTTTTTTATATTTATGTGTTAAAATTTTATCTAAACGGGGGGGGGGGGGAGCGCTTTTTCCTAATAAATCCTTTATAGAAATTAATTGTCAGTTTTTTCTTTTAGATTTTTCTGTTTAGATTTTATCTAAAACGGGTGGACGAAGGCAGAATTGAATTTACGTTGTATTGATTCGAAAAGGAAATGCCCCTGGATTTTGAAATTTAATAAACTAATTTTTTTTCTCTGATTTTAATAAACACAGTTAATTTAATCTTTTCGAGAAACTTAAAAGAATTAAACACTAAGATAAAGTGCAGCTATGAATTTTCTTCCAATTCGGGCGGGGGGGGAGTCTTTTTCCCTTTAAGTCTACCAGAGAAATTATTTGTTAATTTTTTTAAGTTTATGTGTTAAAAAATCATCTCAAACGTGTTCAAGGGGCAGTGTTTAATTCAGGTGGCGGTAACACAACCCTCCCACCCTCCAAGCTTTTGAAATTTAATGAACAAAATTTTATTTTTTTCCCATTTTTAAAGATATAGAAAATTTATAATTTACAGGTAACCTAAAATAATTTAACAGTAAGAGGAAGATCAGTTTAAAATTTTCCGTTGGGGGAGGGGAGTTATTCTTCTATATCCGCTTTGGAAATTAAGTATTATTTCTGTTTCTTTTGATATTTAGATGTTAAAAACTAATCTCAAATGGATGATTTCAAACAGTATTGAATTCAGGAAAGAGCTAGCTCGGATTTTAGATTTTAATGATCAAAATTTTCTTTTTCTCCGTTTTTTAAAGACATACTGAATTTTTTTCGAGTAGGTTAGAATATTTAAATTCTAAGAAACAGAAGAAAAAAAAATTCATTTATAGGCGGCGAGGGGGTGAAGGGGAGGGCTCCCCTAGAAGACTCTCATTGAAGTTAAATCCCTCAAAGAATTTAACACACCCCCATAGAAGTTAATTAAAAAAACAGAAGTTATATTTTACATCCTGCAAAATTGCAATGTAAAGTGAAACCTCCATAACGCAAACTCCTGAATATTCCGTTAAGGGTACAGGTCTTAGGTGATCCATTAAGCCTCCCTCGAGTTGTAAATTTAACTAACTTTTTTCTCCGATTTTGAAAAACAAATTGAAATTTAATCGTTTCTCTTAGCTTAAAATAAAAGAGAAAGTAAGAATTTTGTGTTGAGGGGGGGGGGGGGACGGAGGTGGATGAGAACTATTGTCTCTCCCCGAATTTGAAAAATTAATTTAATTTATAATTAAAATTTACTTTTCTTATATTTCAAAAACATTGTCAAATATATATTTTTCGAGTTACTAAAAATAAATAAATAAATAAATAAATAAATAAACATTTGATGCTGCCAAGCATTAACAAGAACACAATGCTTCATTTAAGTATCTCATCATTAAAGTACCTCATCATTACTGGGAAGAGACTTGTGTGGCAAATTAGACTATGTTACTGGCACAGAGGGGAGGGGAGGGCTCCCCTAGAAGACTCTCATACAAGTTAAATCCCTCAAAGAATTTAACACCCCCCATATAAGTTAATTAAAAAAATAGAAGTTATATTTTACATCCTGCAAAATTGCAATGTAAAGTGAAACCTCCATAACGCAAACTCCTGAATATTCCGTTAAGGGTACAGGTCCTAGGTGATCCATTAAGCCTCCCTCGAGTTGTAAATTTAACCAATTTTTTTTCTCCGATTTTGAAAAACAAATTGAAATTTAATCGTTTCTCTTAGCTTAAAGTAAAAGAGAAAGTAAGAATTTTCTGTTGATTGGGGGGGAAGGGGGGAAGTGGAAGAGAAGTATTGTCTCTCCCCGGATTTGAAAAAATAATTTAATTTATAATTAAAATTTACTTTTCTTCTATTTTCAAAAAACATTGTCAAATATATATTTTTCGAGTGACTAAAAAAATAAAATAAAATAAATAAACATTTGATGCTGCCAAGCATTAACAAGCACACAATGCTTCATTTAAGTACCTCATCATTACTAGGAAGAGACTTGTGTGGCAAATTAGCATATGTTACTGGCACATAGTATCCCATGCTGTTTTCTATCAAAGCTGGTTGCATAGCATATTATGCTGGCAAGCATAAAAAAGCATATAACAGCATGTAAAAGTACCTACCTCTCCATGCTTTGACAGAAGCTTAAACAGCAAATAAGCTCATAAAATGCTTCTACATAGCTTGTCATGCTATTACTCCCTCAGATGGCTGCATAGCATATTATGCGGGTAAGCATAAAGAAGAATATAATAGCACGTTAATGTACCTACCTCTCCATGCTTTGAAAGAAGCTTAAACAGCAAATAAGCATAACATGCTTGTACATAGCTTGTCATGCTATTTCTTCCTAAGCTCGCTGCATAGCATATTATGCTGGCAAGCATAAAAAAGCATATAATAGCACGTTAAGAATTTATCTCTCCATGCTTTTTAAAAACTTAAACAGCAAACAAGCATAAAATGCTTGTACATAGCTTGTCATGCTATTTCTCCCTAAGCTGGCTACATAGCATATTATGCTTATGGTTTTGAAATAAACATTTGATGCTGCCAAGCATTAACAAGCACACAATGCTTCATTTAAGTACCTCATCATTACAAGGAAGAGACTTGTGTGGCAAATTAGCATATGTTACTGCCACATAGTATCCCATGCTGTTTTCTATCAAAGCTGGTTGCATAGCATATTATGCTGGCAAGCATAAAAAATCATATAACAGCATGTAAAAGTACCTACCTCTCCATGCTTTGACAGACGCTTAAACAGCAAATAAGCACATAAAATGCTTCTACATAGCTTGTCATGCTATTACTCCCTCAGATGACTGCATAGCATATTATGCGGGTAATCATAAAAAAGCATATAATAGCACGTTAAGGTACCTACCTCTCCATGCTTTGAAAGAAGCTTAAACAGCAAATAAGCATAACATGCTTGTACATAGCGTGTCATGCTATTTCTTCCTAAGCTGGCTGCATAGCATATTATGCTGGCAAGCATAAAAAAGCATATAATAGCACGTTAAGGTACTTATCTCTCCATGCTTTTTAAAAAACTTAAACAGCAAACAAGCATAAAATGCTTGTACATAGCTTGTCATACTATTTCTACCTAAGCTGGCTACATAGCATATTATGCTGGTAAGCATAAAAATGCATATAATAGCATGTTAAGTAACCTACCTCTCCATGCTTTGGAAGAAGCTTAAACAACAAACAAGCATACAATGCTTGTACATAGCTTATCATGCTATTTGTCCCTAAGCTGGCTGCATAGCATATTATGCTGGCAAGCATAAAAAAGCATATATAGCACATTAAGGTACCTACAACACCGTGCTTTGGAAGAAGCTTAAACAGCAAACAAGCATAAAATGCTTGTGCATAGCTTGTCATCCTATTGCTGTGTAAGCTAGCTATATAGTATGTGATGCTGGCTAGCATTGCAAAGCATATACTAGCATGAAAATCTAGCAGACAAAGCAATACATAGCAATAACTAGCATATTGTTTATGCTGGTACTAGCAAGAATTTTGACCTGGGTATGCATTACTGAGGTTCACTACAAGATACTTGCTATAGAATATGATGCATGTTCATATCATTGATGATTTATTTACAGGGACAAACAACAGATTTCGTACATAGTATTGTATACGAAGACCCTATCCGTTAGTGATATTTGCTGGAAATAAATTTAAAAATATTTTGCATACTATGGTGCATGTATAAATTCTGTAGATCACAAACAAGATTAAGCAAACGAATCCGTAAGCATTGATGCATATGAGCGTAAATTGCTTAAAAGTGGTTTTTAAATGAGTTATGCATTTTCAAGATGAACAATATTTACTGTACTAAAATATGTTATACAATATATTTAAAATCATATAGAGACTCACGCAAAGAACTGGATACATAACAGCTTTTGTATGAAAAAAAGCATGATTTCAGTAGTTTTAAGAGTGTTTTTTTTTTGCCAGAATAAAATTTTACTTCAAAACTTTGCGTCTATAGAAATTTGTAGACAATAAACAGGCTGTACAATATAATTCGAGAATTTTTCACCTTTTGATAAAAACTGTTGAAGGTGTGTTTTCACCCTATTATGTATTTTGTTATTAAAGTAAATTTTTGCATACTCTGTGGACTGCGTTTAATGTTATAGATCAAATACAGGCCTCAACCAAATAATTGAAATACTTTTCTGTCTATGGACGATAACGGCTGAATTCTGTTTTACAAATATGTTATGCATTTTTTAAAACGATTATTTACAGTGGCGGTCAAAAGTTTCCGGCCAGCATAAAATTTTTGGTTAATATGTAAGTATAACCAGATTCAGAGAAATCTCAAAGTGATACTTATACATTTTATTAACATAACAGTTAGGAACTTATTTATGGAATAAAAAATAAACATCAATAAAATTAATTGACAAAATCAATTGCAAAGGAAAATGCTTCATGTAACATGTTCATGGAACATGTTCACAAAAGTTTCCGGCCATCTTAGCAAGTTTGGAAAAAAAATGGTGTTATAATAGAAAATAACATCAATCATGGAAGACGATAGTATTCCAGTGACGCAGCCTTAAGACTAAAATCGTATCGTATCGTATCGTAGAATTCGTAGATGGCGGAACTCATATATACAACTAACTCGACTTCAAAGAAAACGCGAAAAGCCGCCTTTCAATAACTCGGCGAATATAGCTCTTATTATTCTGATTTTTTCAGAACAGTCTTATTTCTGCAGTCTAATGCTATTCTGAAATTTTTACATTTCTACGCGCAGTATATTTTGAGATCTCGAAACCCATTTTTAAAGTTACTTGGTATGTAAGAAGTTCCTAATTTCCATTTCTGGAAAACGGCTCTAACGATTTTCTTTAAATTCATATATGATAGAAATATGTTTTATGTGAAGGGAATAAGATAACATTTGTTTCCGGAAAAACTCTAATTTTCTTTTTAATTCACTTTTATTTTCCTCCGAAAAAGATCTTATTAAAATTAATATATAATATAAATCTATTTTAGATGAACCGAATAAGATCATTTTTGTTTCCAAGAAGACTCTTATTCGTTTTATAATAAGCATGAAAAATCGGACTATATGTTTCCACTACTTATGGGAATTTCACCGAAAATGTGCCTATTGTATTCATGCGCTTAATTTCTTCTGACCAACGCTTAGTGAAAAGTTTACGAACATCCGTAGCTCAGTCGGTTAAGTGCGTGCCTCGCAATACATAGGTTGCGAGGTCTGTCCTCTTTGAAGCAGCAAGCACTTTTTTTTTTTTTTTTTTTTTTTTTTTTTATCAAAGTACATTTGATTTTGTTTCTATAAAAATATATTTATTTATTTTGATTTTTTTCTTTAAGAGTTTCACGTATCACTATTTCGTGACAATTTTTCAGACAATAAAAATACTGTAAAATCTGTCTAAGGCGGACTTTGTGTAAGCCGGAAATGTGCCTACCGCGGAAAGACTTTCAAGTCCCGGCGAATCCATTCAAAATAACATTAATACGTGTTCCATAACCCGAATCTGCCTAACGCGGAAACGGAAAGGCTTTTAAGGTCCGCCGAAAGCCTATTTTTACATAAGACGGTTGGTTGATTTGGTTGATTTTTGACGGCCGATTGTCTACACTAGGAATATAGGCACGACGGGGAGTGCCCTTCGTGGGGGTCTTTCTAAGGGAACCTAACCCGTATTTGCGCATGGAAATCCATGGCTCGAATTTACATAAGACGGAAAAAAGAATATTTTAATACCGAAAAGCATTCGGTAAAGGGAACTTTAAAACTGATAGATAGATCAATTACATATAATAAATAAATACATATAAAATACAATATAAATAAAAGCACATTTTTTATGCATTCATTTGTTTACAGAGAGAGAATTTTAATTTTGAAATTTTTCAGATTTAATGATAAGGAAAAGAAAATACGCAGTTTCGATTTGTTCAATCTACTACAGTTTCTTTGCATTTACAATTTTTAACACAAAAAAATTTCTGTTTTTCTACGGTACATAAATTTAAATTATGGGTTTTTATTTTTTCCATTATCCTTATAATAAAAAAAGAAAAAGAAACCGGCCGTAATTCTTCCATTACCTTTATAATAATAATAATATTAAATACGTGCTGTTATTCTAACTGTAAATGGAAGACTACGAGATTTAAAAAAAATGCCATACATTCAAAATTTTGCAAAAAAATGCAAATAAATTGCAGTTTTATACTTTTATCTTTGGGGGATTAAGAGGGGGCTCAAACAAAGGTTTATTAAATCATCTCTATAAATCAAAAGAGCATAAAATGCAAAATTTGTCATGTAAATTTATTTTTTTAAATATATTTAAATTATTTTTTAGTTTCAGAACAACAACAACAAAAAAATATATATACCTTGCAAACTTCCCATGTATTCACAGATAAAATTAAACTAAATAAAACCTGGAATTAAATAATTCAGTTGGCTAAATAAATTATTAAACCATTGTCTTGCATTAAAAAAATTACAAGGTACAAAATATAATTAAAATCTGTTTCTGAAATAATTTAAGTTGGTAGTTAAATACATCAATAATTAAATGATTTTCTGCATGGTATCGCCATCTGTTGGCTAAATTCAGCATAAATGGGAAATGTATTCACAGAAAAAATTAAGTGAAACAAAAATTCAATTTAAATAATTCAGTTGGCTAACTAAATTATTAAACCGTTGCCTATCATTAAAAATTTCAAGGTACAAAATATAATTAAAATCTGTTTTTGAAGTAATTTAAGTTGTTTGTTACATGGTTAATTAAATTCATCAATAATTAAATGCTTCTCTGCATGGTATCGCCATCTATTTTCAAAATTCAGCATTAACAACAAATGGGGTGGGGGGTGGGGGGGAGGGAATATTACAATAAAATTTTCTTTTCAATAATGGGAGTAATAATAATGTATTTTATGCATTTTATACAGTTGTATCCAGTAAATCTAATATCCTACCATCCCAATACAACTAAAAATTGAACATTTACATTAAAGTAGCAATAAATGTTATGTCACATGTTAGTGTTATGTTAGATGTTGATAGATTAAAAACTTACATGATGGAAAATTATTTCTTAAAAAATAAAAAATCAGTAATTTCCCAAATAAATTTTATTTGAAAGTATTTTTTTTTTTTTTTTTGCTTATAATTTTATTGTATTTTAAATAAAAAGTTTTAAAGAGTAATATTTCTTTATATATTCTTTAAGAAAGTAAACTTTTTACATATTAAATTTTAACAAAGCTTTCTATATATGTGAAACAAACCATAACCCCCCACATTTTGTATATTACTTCCATATGTTACTAAAAAGTTCTTTAAAAAAATCAAATAGCACAACACTCTTTACAATTGAAGTATGAGGTATGCTCTTTTGAAAGGAGGGGGGAGGGAATTAAAGGTTAATGGAAATCACTATTATGAGTTCTTATCATTAGTCTTTGTTTTTTTAAATCTTTTTATTATTAACTTAAAGAAACGAATGATATCAATTAAAAAACCCTTAAGGGGTTAAAAGTTTGTGACGCAGCACTTTATCTCATTGCTATGAGAATTTTAAATATGGAACTTAAAAATAATGATATCAAATTTTAAGTGACGCTATATTATTTATTTCATCATTTTATTTTTGTTTTATTTATAATTGCATGTGTAAGAATTATGTTAAATTTAAAAGGACGTATAAAAATTTATTCATTGATGCGT
The DNA here is from genome assembly GCA_963932465.1 of Maratus speciosus. NCBI lineage: Eukaryota > Metazoa > Arthropoda > Arachnida > Araneae > Salticidae > Maratus > Maratus speciosus. The sequence continues at coordinate 348,777,819 of OZ010788.1, read as the reverse complement.
TATCATTCACATTTTTCATAAGTTCAAACTATGAGTTTTAAAAGATATGATATCAAAATTTAAGTGATGCCTTGATGTAGCCTTAAACAATTTGTTTTGAAATTCAATTTTAATTGCTTTCGATTTGGCTAAATATATTTACAGATCTAACCAAAACTTTTAATTTTCTAATACACTGTTAAAAATACCACTTTCACTGAACCTGTACAATGCATTGTAATGTATTTATATGAATAAATTGATTTAACTTTTGTGCCACGCTATCCAAAATCAAAAGTAAAATTTATGTAAGAGATTTCTTTGCGTCATTGTATTTAAACTAAGCGAAATATATGCAAATGGATATTATGACGCAAAGAAATCATTTACATAAATTTTACTTTTGATTTTGGATAGCGTGGTACAAAAGTTAAATTAATTTATTCATAAAAATACATTACAGTACATTGTACAGGTTCAGTGAAAGTGGTATTTTTAACAGTGTATTGGAAAATTAAAAGTTTTGGTTAGATGTGTAAATATATTTAGCCAAATCGAAAGCAATTAAAATTGAATTTTAAAACAAATTGTTTAAGGCTACATCAAGGCATCACTTAAATTTTGATATCATATCTTTTAAAACTCATAGTTTGAATTTATAAAAAATGTGAATGATAACGCATCAATGAATAAATTTTTATACGTCCTTTTAAATTTAACACAATTCTTACACATGCAATTATAAATAAAACAAAAATAAAATGTTGAAATAAATAATATAGCGTCACTTAAAATTTGATATCATTATTTTTAAGTTCCATATTTAAAATTCTCATAGCAATGAGATAAAGCGCTGCGTCACAAACTTTTAACCCCTTAAAGGTTTTTTAATTGATAATATTTACAATTAGTATTTTGTCGTTATACATTTAGCGATAAATACTGTGGCGCAGCGAATTGGCATCGATTCAATGAACGGTTGAAGATTGTCTGTAGTAAGGTTTCCCTCTCTTCTTGAAATTTTTGGGAAAATTCTGCTGAATTGGAATATTTATAATTCCGCACACGTTTGTCAAGTTTGCTCCAAAGATTTTCTATTGGATTCCAGATCGGATGATTGGGCTGGTCATTTCAAAAGCGGAATCTTTTTGTGCGAAATCCACTGCTTGACGAGCTTACATGTATGCTTTGGGTCGTTATCATGCTGAAACAAATAGTTGCAACCACAATTTTTCCTCCAATAAGGCTGCAAATGATCTTGCAAGATATTCTTATACATTGCACAAATCATCTTGCAGCGGATTTCAACTAATGGACCTACACCTTTTCCAGAAAATGCTCTCCACAGCAAAACGTGTCCTCCGCCATACTTCATTGTAGGAATAAGATATCTCGAATCATATCTTTTGTATTTAGGCCGTCTATTGTAGTGTCTGCCATCACTCCCAAAAAGGTTGAACTTCGATTCATCGGAAAATAGTATTTCTTCCAATTTTCACTTGACTAGTCTTAGTGTTCTCTGGCAAACACCAGTCGGATCCTCTGATATTTTTTTACTCATGAAAGGTATTTTAACACTGATTCTTCCAAAAAGTCCTACGTCATGTAAGCGTCTTGACATGGTGGACTGACTTATTTCATCAATATTTCCACTCCGTAAATCACGAGATATTACAGTGGAATTTTTATGCGATTCATCAACTAATTTTCCCCTGATAATTCTGTCCGCACGAATAGTCGTTTTTCGGGATCTACCGAACCATGGTACGTCCTGAAGGCCATGGCCATTTTTATATTTTTTCAAAATATCATTCGCAGTAGATTTTCCAATCAATATCTTTGCCTGAATCTGGCGAAAGGTTTAGTCCTTTAGCGACAAACAAATCACTCGTTTACGAAAAATAGTTGTTGAACTTTTCATTTTAGAATTTCAATTGCGTTATTCGCGTTGATTAATTAACAAGCACGGCGAAAAAGACAATTTACCGATAGCAAAAACTAACGAATGACGAATGACCGGAAACTTTTGCACACGCGAATTTCGAATTCCTCCCCTTTGCATCAAATGCTTCTAGTGTCCAATCAAAATGATCACGTGGTCAGAGGTCATTTGCATATTCCTAACTTTTGGAAAGCTTACGCTTCTTCTTTTCTGGAGCGTTCTGGCAAACAAATCAAAGAAAATAACTGGCGGAAACTTTTGACCGCCACTGTAAGTATGATATTAATATTCTTCGCATCAACAATAGTATAGATCTTACAACCTGTTAACTTAGTCATAACAACAACTGCAGTGGTGATCGAGTAACTCGGTCTTTAAATGAGATTTATTAATGTGGTTGTAAGTCTATAATTTTCTATCGAATAATTTAAAACCGTGATGTGCACGCATTAGGTTGTCTTTTGACCTTAAACTATTGTAATTTCTTCTACCATTTTTCCTCATTTAATTTAAAATGTAATTAAGAATTTTCCGGGAAACGAAAATTGAAAAGAACAATTTCTTTTTTTAAAAAATTCGTTTGGTTCCTGCAAGCCTTCCTATGCAGAAAAAAATATTCTGAAATTATTTGGGAATAGTTCTGGCGTTTCAACGATGTTTTATACTTTATGAACTTTAATCTTTGGACCATTCCCAGTTCTTTATAACCTTCAAGAATAAATATTGGAGGCGAGTTTAACCTTGTAACGTGAAATATGTAAGAATATTTGATATATGATATTTAATTAAATAATTTTATGTAGCTTTCACATATAATCGGTGATGTCCACTCATCGGGTAGTTATTTTTTGGATATATATAACCTAGTATTTACTTAATCATCGAGAAACATGCAACAAGTATTTTAATATTTTTCTGTAAAAAATCATGATTTCGAAAAAAAACCCTTAGTATAATAGGTTACAATGCTATAAAAATAACTGCGGATATCACTTTAGTTAAGGAAAAATACCCATATGTTTTCCAATTGAGTGGTCTTTTCCATCTTTTATATTACATTGCTCATACAAATGATATTTTAAGAGGGATCATTTTTTTTTTTTTTTCAAGTGTTATTGATATAGTCAAGACCATCAAACGAAGTAAACTTTTGCGTGTACTGTTTACTGGAATTCAAAATGAAAAAAGTGAAAAAAAAAAAAAAAAAAAAAAAAGGTAAATTGCTAAAAATTGCTAGGAAAAACTATGCTATTGGAAGTTATTTCCATATATGTATATACGGAAGTTATTTGCAGTACCTTAAACCTTTAATGCTCACCTAATGACAGCTCAAGAAAAAGTTTAAACTTTACATCTCAGCGAGATTTTTGAAAAAAATATTTTTTTTTGAACATCAAACAATTAGGGGTTTCTAAAACTCTATTTTGTAATACAAAGGAAAGACACTTTATAAATACTCAATAAAATTAATCATATGGAACGCTTTTCAAAAATCCTTCTCCATCAGTCACAAAAATGTTGACCTACGAACATGTCAGATAGCAGAAGAAAGTTTTCTTTCCGTTCTGGTATTGGTAGTATGTAATGCAAATAGAGTGTAATCACATCACTTTGTAAGGGCGACTGTCGATTTACATCAAAAACAGAAAAATGTCGTTCTCTGTGGTCAAACTGGACCACAAAATTAAGCTCTGGGGAATCCAGCATCCAAAAAAGTGGGAGCTGTAGGAATATTACTTACCATGATAACTTTGAAAAAGAAACACTATCATCAATTAATAGAAAATATTTGAGTTCCTATAACTCTGACACAATTTAAGGGGTCACAGACTCTTAAAGCTTCAAAATTTTCAGAATTTTATTTTTTTTAGATTTTGAACTTCTATCTTTTATGAATATTTTGATATAATTGTTTCCTTGAAATTCATAAAAATTCATAAGAAACCTGATTTTTACAGTTGTAGCTGATATTGACAATTGTATAGCACGTACGGGATTCTCGTTGCTGGACCAGTAAGTACAAGAAAAGTACTTCTGTAGAGCGTAATAAATTAAAAAAAAAAAAAAAAAAAAAAAAAAAACAGTGGCACTCCGGGAATGCCAATAGAAGTGAAAACTTCAACAATTACGTGTCTGTTGTTTTAATCGTCAGGAAATGTTTTATTGTGCAGGAAATACTTTTCAATGTAGTGTTTTTTTTATTCATTATTATACAATAACATACACCATAGACATACATCATAACGCAAAAATAACACGAATTTTAAAAACAAGAGAGATTTTCTGCTAAACTTACCCGATATTTGATCGAATAGTTAACTTTTCCCGCCAAATATTGACATAAATAACAACTGTTGAATAAAGATAATTTTATTTTGCTAGAGCAAGGTAGTTTTATTTTAGCAAGACTCACGTGACTTGGCTAATTTTTACATGAGATGTTTGTGATGAGATTTCCTTTTTCTAACTCTTGTACGTGTATTTTGGAAACCAATAGCGCACAGGCAAGCATGCGGCGCGCTTGCCTGTAAATTGTTGTTATTGATTAAGCAATCAATAACAATTAATTGCCCGCCCTCCTCATACCGAACTATGCACAATGCATGCACATTCTTATATACAGAGGTGTCGGTTACAATAACAGTATCACGAGTTCAATGGTTTTCCCATCTCAAAAAATGCCAAACGCGCCCAAAGAAGCTTTCACTTCAATAATTAAGGTATCAAGTATTTGTCTTTAACAATAAACACAACAGCGTACTGCAACGAAAATGTAAATTTTGTGTGTGTTCCTGTGTGAACGCCGGGAGAAAAGTGAGTTTTGGCTTCCTTCTTCTTTTGCGGATTCAGCTGAAGAGGGAAAAGTTCCTGTCATTCACCGCTTGGTGCGCTAGTGTCTATGTGCCAAAATGCTAGCATGTCGGTTACGTAACAGTGTCTCCAAATCAGTGGTTTTTCTCCATCTCAAAAAAAGCTCAGCGCGCCTCAAGAAGATTTCACTTCAAAAACTTGAATAAACATTGTATAAGACTCAATGCATTCCAGATGTTCATTGGTATTCTGAAGGATAGTGATTTTCCCATTTAAGAATTTCTAATTTATCTGTAATATAGGAGAAAGAGTTTTCCGTTATCTCTGTCCAGGCACTACAGGTTCTCTATCCAATTTTTTTCCCTATTTATGCACAGATATGATGATTTTTTTTCTTGATTGTGTTGTTCTTGTGAGGTAGAGAACTTAGTAGCATTTGTTAAAGCCATTTTATTAAGGAATTGATGCCTTAAATCTATATTTTTTATAAAGTTTTCACGTATAAATGCTTTACAGTAAGCATTTTGCCACCAGAGCTTTTAAAAACTAATTTTTCGTAGAATTTAGATTAGTATCCTAAAATACTGAAGGAAAAGTTCCATTCAAACAAATAGTCTTGTAATCCTATGAATACGCTGTTGCGTTTAGGGATGTATTATGTGAAATCTTGTTTTTTAGGAATATTCTCAAACTAAAGATACTGTTACAATTTTATTCAACTTCAACACTAAGAATAGACTTATATGTATAAGCAGTTGCATCAGATTGCATCAGATTAAAAAAAAATTCTATCGAGACTTTGTAAAGATTACCTAACTAAGATAAGATAAAAGATAATAATAACAACATCAATAACTACAAGAATATGCTTTCAGCAGGAAACTTTAAAAGGACCTGGTGGTCTATGAAACAAATAAACAAGAAAGAAAAATCATGCGTCAAGCATAAGTTTTGAAATACTTAAAAAAAATCACAACAACGTAACAAAACTTCACAGTTTATTAAAGAGAAATATGATGTCTAATTGAACCATTTGAAAACGCATAATATATTTTTGAAAACCGAATTTCTGCAATTCCCATCTGCAGTCTGAAAATAGTCCGAATTATTTGAGCAGCCCTGTATATGACATATAGATTTTTATTTATAAACTACATGCATGGAAAAATTTAGCACAGTTGGGAACTGCATACCGTAGTTCCCCTTCAGCAATTTCCTCTAATTATATGTGAATTATTTTGTGCAGTTCTGTATACGAGGTATACACAACGAGTAAAATTTTAAATATTTGTGAAATTGAAAATTCACTTCTAGCAATTATTGCTCAAAGACAGTATTGTAAGCAATTTATTTTGTGTGTCCCTGCAAATAAACGATAAATACTATGAATGGAACATAATATAGTAATAATCTTGCAGTGAAATTCAGTGATTTATATCACTTTCGATAATTTTGATTTTGCGTAATATCTTTAATATACACTGCAAACTATTTTTCCCCATCGACCATAATATTACGGAATTAATTTGAATGTCCTTGAAAATGAATTATTAATTCTACACACTTCATATCCAATATCAAACATGCCATGGTAAAGATTATTAAGATATAGTATAAATTGTATCAAAATCGTATTATATATATCAGAGTTAGACCGTGGTCAGACGGACAGACAAACCGAATGCATAAACACGTTTCAACTATGTTGGAAAGGGTTTTAAAAATTGTAACCGACTCTCACTGGAAAATTCAATCAATTATTCAAATGGCTTCAGACTTTTACGTACATGTGTAACTTATATAAATGATCATGATACATGTTTCCAGATATCTAGTTATCAATTTAATGTAACATTTTTCAGAATAAAAAAAGAGTTTTAAAGTCATAATAAGACCTAGATTTGATCTAAAAAATATTCCCTTAAACAATAATTTAGCGATTCTAAAAGTGTGACTAAGGCTATAAAAGTGCAACTACGGTGACTACTATATAAAAAAGAATGATTAATTTATCGCTTGAACAACTAAATAAAATGCATGCAAAAAAAAAATAAATAAATAAATAACACATTTTCTTATTCATAAAATTTAATGAATTATGCAACAACGTTTTGCAATATCGAATCTTTTGTATCTTTTTATTATGTAATCTTAAAATATATTTTAAAACAGTATATAGGAAAATAAAATTTTAATAAAATATATTAAATTATTCCAAGACAAAATTGCAAAGCTCTAATTACGAAATTTGTAAAGCATAAAAAAGACATTTATGTTTATATAATTCAAAAAAATTCTTAAAATAAAATCCTTACTTTAAATGGAAAGTTTTCTAAAGAAATCTTTTCTATTCATTTTTTTAACCTATACACTTTAGAGTGAGAAAACTTCGATTCATGACATTCAAAAATCTAACTGGATTTTCCTTTGAGTAAATTATTGCAACTTTCTGAAGCATGAAATTGTTTTTATACAAAAACGTTTTTCGATCTTTTTTTATGTTTAGAGATTTTACGCCTAGAAATTTTACTCCATGTGAATGTGATAAAATAAAGAAAGAGGATTTTCTATCTCTTGCACTATTGCACTTGAAGTAAATGCTGACTCTACTGTTATTTACGACACACCATAAGATGGTTAAAACCGCTTTCCATTTTTGCAGTTTCTTAAATTCGAATAAATAGTGTATAGATATATAAAGTGGAGTAGAAAAAGTGTCCTTTTTTATAATAAAATGTGAGTACATATATATAAGCTTTAAAAAGCAAAAATCAAGGAAGAAATTACTTGAGTTTATAAAGTAATACTAAAAATAATAGATACTAAGAAACAGTACACAATTGAAATTTGGTATGAACCTTTACTGATGTTCGTGGATAATAATATATAAAAGACAGAGAGAAATTATGCAGGGTGTTGCTGAATTCGACCGACAAAGTCAGAGGGGTGAAAGAGCGCATCAGGAGGTTGAAAAATTGCCATATACCACGATGTCCGAAATCAATTATTAAGTCAAATAACAGGGCATTTCATCCAAATTGAACTTCGGTTGACGGTAATAATTTCAAGAAAAATAAAAACTTTGCAATAAAAAATGCAACGATATGTACCTTTTTTCTGTGAAGTGTTATAACACCCCGAAAGGTTCTGGAGTAACAGGGTGTTCAAGGAGTCAATTATATCGTATGAATTAGAAATCACAGTCCAAAATTTTGAATTCAAGAGCATACTGCTGGCGAGCATAATGGAACTTTCTATCACTTTTGTTATGGTATAATATTTACAACAAATGAGAGAATGCCTATTAAAATCTTGGTTGTAATACACTTCAGTTTTCTGAAAATTATTACCGTCAATCCAAATTAAGTTAGGGTAGAACAACCTGTATTTTTGATTAAATACGTTGTTTGAGATCCTATGTTCTATAGTAATTCTTCATCCTCTTGATGCCGACTACCTCTCCTCTGAATTTGCGGTCGAATTTGACAAATTCTTGACAAAACATAAAATGAAATTCGTAAACAAAAATTTTCTGCGAGAGCATGTAGATGAGACGCATCCCATGATCAAATAAAATTAAATAGTTTAATCAAGTAGAAGAATAGCTCCAATATTTGATCATAGATGTCGCTGCACGTACAAAGCAGCTAAAAGTGACAAAAAGTAATTTATAATAGCTACAAAAAATATATTGCGTACGCGTAGAATCTGAATACCGTTTGGATTTGATAGAAAAAGTGGGCGCTTCTTGAAATACAGTTGTGTATTTTACAAAAGAAATAGTCTGCAAATGCTTATTTTGCATTTCTGACATTCCTTCGTAATTATCAAATAGCAAAGACATTTATGTACAGTTTATGGTAAAAAAAAAAAAAAAAAAAAAAAAAAAAAAATGTATTTAGTTTTAAAATTTTCGTATCGGCCTTTAGGCGAAGATTTCGAAGTTAAGTACTAATTTCACCAACAAAAACTAAATCAAGATTAGAGATAAACACAATTTAACAGTTTTATTTGGCCGCTTTTGACGATTTAATTTCATTTTTCTGTATGAGATGGCTTTATCAGAATCATGTAAAGGAGGTATTAAAAAAATATTTTTCCACAGTCAACAACTCGATGCATTTTCATGATAATTTTTAAAAGTAAAAACATGAAACTTCCTGACATGACTTTTTGAAGAGATTTACAAACGACCTCTGTTTTTATTTTTCGTTAAATTAATTAGAACTTGATTTAAAAGCAATTATTTTCCCAATACGACCATTTTTTTTTATTTTCCAGCACTGTCGCTTCCGGAAATTCGGTTAAAAATGCGCACTTTGACAAACTTTTTTGAAATATATTCGTATTTTATTAAAGATCGAATAATACGGCACATTATAAAGTTTCTGAATTAGAAAACCTGTCAATTGGATGCGTTTGAGAGGAAAAATGAATTTAAAAATCAGTCAGAAAGTAAGCAGTTTGGAATTTAGTACATCAGTGATACGGATTTTTTTTTCTTACACTGCTATTTTTGTTTAACTTGTTTTTGCTGTAAGAGTTGGTCCTATGAAAAGCTTGTCAATATAAAAGTTGTACATAATATTAAGAATATTTATAATAAGTTTTATTGAATTTGATATATTGAGAAGTATTAAGAAAATTTATAAAATTGAGAATCGACGAAGTTATGAATTTTTCTCTCTCTCTAAAACCCTGTTTTTTTTTCGCCCCTTGAGAATATTTTAAATTTTATTAATAATCTTTGATGCATAAATTTGTGTCCTTTTTCCTAGATGTAATAATAACTTTAAACGGATTTGATAGGTATTATAATTAAGAAGTTATGGGGTGTTTTCGGTTTTCAAAAAGCCTTTCCTAATTTCGACCCCCGTCGGTGCGATTTTCCCCATTAACGAACATCACCGAGATTTCTGCTCCTTGACTTTATTTGCCGGTTTAGAAAAGATTTATTTGTGCAGAATTATGAAAGTTATTGTATCCATAAATAAGTGATATATATATAAAGTTTTAAATAATCGAGGTCTTGGGTTCTAGAGATCATGATCGACGTATATCTACAAAAATGTTTCAGAAATTCCAATGTAGGGAAGGATGTAATAGGTATTATTCCTTACGAAATCTACCTAAAACTGTCGATCATGAGAAGCCTTTCAGCTCACGCCCATTTCTTGTCTGAATACATGGCATCATTAAAATACCTGGATATTGATGCATTGTTTATTGCTTGATGTTATGCAGTAAATGTCTAAAGACATACATAGATTTTAATAAACAATCCTGAGTTAATTATGCAATACCCAAATTATTTTACTTATGCTTCATTATGTTTATGAAACAATTTTATAATCCATTGGTCTGACCAGGTAAATGTTAACGTGTGCTCATTTCTTGCTGTCAAGATTATTGAATGGTTTTCGTCTTGTAAATAAAATATGCAACTCTGAATAATTTTGACATTTTGTAGTAATTTTTTGCATCGATAATTGTTTGAAGCCCAAAATCACTTTTTCCCATCTAAATTATTAAAAAATGTGCCCAAAATACGCAGTTTTCATTTCCCATAAACTTATCGTGCCATTACATCGTTTGCAACTGTACATAAAAAAACTCTGTTTTGGGATTTAATAATCGCTTTTGTACACAGCGCTCTCTTGTACCACCTTACCCTAATATCTTTAGCAGACATGCAGATAATAAAAAAGAATGGTGAAAAGAAAACAATGGTAAATGCTAATACTTCTATTATTAATAGGATGCTAGGCTTAATTGGAAAATCGGATAGATTTTTTTTTTTAATTGAATGTATCTTTAAATCATTGCCTTACTTACACCAAAAACATTTTTATATGAAAGATAGCATATATGTGTTCAAATAAAAAAGTTTTGAAATGCATTTATAACTGCATGTAAAGTATATGTAGCGATCTCATCTCACATGATCAGTATAAAGCGAGTTACTAACTTAGAGTAACTGGCTTGGCCTTTTGCTCGACGCTAACGTTCTCGCCTCCTGATCATGAGATCCCTGGTTCAAATCCCATCGGCGCAACTCTCTCTAAAGTGGTGACCCGGACGAACACGCAACAACAACCTTCAGCAACAATCATCTCCTCTCATAACCAACAGATGGCAGCACTAAATAAATCACCCCTTGCACCCAAATCCTGTGAAATGCTCACAGCACAAAGCCTGTCCTCACACGCATCACATATGCGTACCACAGCATCATTCACGAGTGCATATCCCTCGTCAGACGTCAGCAATACCTCTTTCACACTGGGGATGGAGTGTGTAGCGATCTCATCTCACATGATCAGTATAAAGAGAGTTACTAGCTTAGAGTAACTGGCTTGGCCTTTTGCTAGTCGCTAACGTTCTCGCCTCCTGATCATGAGATCCCTCGTTCAAATCCCATCGGCGCCACTCTCTCTAAATATACCTTGACCTACGCTCGTGTAATATATCTATTTACTACATTTTAGCGACATTTTCAGCCATTTTATTTTTTCTAAACGAAAATATATTTTCTCCTTATATTAAAAAAAAATTAAATTTAAAAAATAAAAAAAACCCGACTGCGTAAAAAGCGAACTAATTAATTATTTCTCATCAATGTGAAACTAATTTTATATTTTATACCTATTTTTTTTATTTACCTGTATTGATGATTTTTAAGCTGTTTTTAATTGTTAGTTCCTTTCTATAAACTCTGTTTTGATGAGACCTATAGATGTCTATGAAGGTTAAAGTTGCAGTAAACGTAGAGATCCTACCTTTTTTCATTTAAATAAACATAAATATATATTTTTTAATTTTGATTTAGCATTTTTAAAAATATTAATTTATAAAAAAATTAAAAATATTTAACGAAAAAATTAAAAAAAAAAGTGGTGCAACTTTAAAAAAAAAATCATATTTCTAGAAATAAATATTTTTTTTCAATTATGCTAAATCAAAGTTAAAGTGAAACAGCTGAAAAAGATATGTTCCAAGTTTGAACCCGCTATCTTTAACGGTTCTCGGTTATAAGAATTTAAATATGAGAAATGGTAAAAAAAAAAACAATCATGAAGAAAAAAGCATTTTTACAAGAAGTCGTTTCCATGACAGCCTTAAAAGCTAGATTTTGAAAACAAACCAAAACGAAAAAATAATATTTTTTGTTATATTTCAGATAAAAACACGATTTAAATGTCATTTTAAGCAGGAAAAAACAGAAATTTTTAACAAAATAAAATGCTTTTGCAAAATTTGAAGATTTTTGTGTCCCATATCCCCAAAAACAGATCTTCTGAGTGTAAAATAGTCAATAAAATATCGTCTTCATTTTGAAAGACCTATTCAATGATATGCCACTCAATCGGGTGCGTAAAAATTTTTTCGTCTCTATCGCCATTCTGTATTTTACGGTCGTCATTTTGAATTTAAAAAAACAAAACCTAGCCTATAAGCATTGGACGGTTAAAACGAATCGATAGAGATCTCATTCCTTAAAATCCATCCAGCCGTTGAGAATTTTCGAAAGTATAAAGAAATCCACATTCCCACATACGCGTCAAATACATAAGCCTTCTTGGAAGTCGGGAAAATAATGAAAAAAGAACTCTCTTTATGCATGGACAGCAAGTGTTTATGTTAAAACTTTATAACCATAAACAGGTAAAACTATATTTGTTATGGTAAAACTTTATTTGCTTTGTGTATTTATTTTTTCTATATTACTGAAAATGTTAATTTATATTATTTTACTTTTAAAAGAGACGTGTTAAAAATTGGGCAGGAAAAATAATTAACATGTCATAAAAACCAGCACCTTAAGGTATAGTTTTAAAATAGTCTTACTTAAAAGTGTTTATTTGTTCTGTATTTGATCGTATAAAAATTGAAATTATATGAGAATTTAAAAAAAAATCTCGATAGTGATAAAAATGAAAACGATAGCACAGGTCGTTGACATTATCGTCTGAACGCCAACTTTAGTGAAGGACAAATATTTGCTTTATGATACTGATTTTGAAGATATCCTAGTTTAAATTTTTATATATATTTGTATATATATTTTTATATATATTTCAGTTATTAAGTTTTCTAATTTACTTTATTAACACACATGCATAGTACGCTGCAAAATATTTTAAATATTTTCCAAAAAACATTTTGTCTGTTATTAAACGTATTTAACATCTTTTCATAAATAAAAATTTAACAATTTAAACAGAAATTTTTCTACATTTTAATTTCCCCCTTATTATAATTTATGCAGATTATTTACCACATTATACGAATATTCTGACGTATTTCAGCATCAATATTTTCTAATAATAATCTTCGCGTTATTAAATAGCAGGATTTCTCTCATTAAAAAAAGGCAAATATACATTGTATACTTCTGGAATAGTGGTACTGAAATTCAAACATTTGAGGGTATCCTGTAGTAATTTTTAACTCATGCATTTGTAATACAGCCAGCGATGTAGAAAACGTAATAATGTAAACTGAACCTCCGACAGTATGGAATTTATCACGTTCACGCCGGCGCGGTGGGTCACACTTGACTGTCTCAAAGCTGTCAAGTCTCCGACTTTGTGGTTACTAATATTTTAATACAAAAAATGTTGTTTTATTTAATAAGAGCAATTGGGCGATTTAAAGGAACACCATTTTCTTTAAAATAACAGTGGTGTGTAAAAAACCGGAGACTTGACAACTCTGAGACAGTCGAGTGTGATCCACCGCGCCGGCGTGAACGTGTTAAATGAAATATTTTTCTAAAATGCGTAAATGTTTCTCAAGATAGTATAATGAAAAAATTTAAACTAATAAATAAATTAACCATTATCATTTCACTTATTTATTAAACTCTAAACTGAAGGGTGGTAAAAGCTTTTGATAGATATGTGAAAATCATTTGCATTTTCGTTTTGCAAGTATAAAGTCTCTGTAATAAATATGCTACAATTTTACTTTTTTGAAAACTATCGGGATTTAGTGGCGTATATACTCTTTCGAAAATGACATCCACGAATTATTTTTGGTACAGTAATAAAGAGACTGAATAAGTAGAAATAACTGTTTAAATAAAAGGGAGTGCCATTGGAATGGAATTAATGCATTGAATTCTAGTCACGAAGGAGTTAGAAAATCTAGTCGTTATTGGTTTTTTAATTCACTTGCGTATTTACATGAACATATCAAATAAGCAAAAATTCAACAGAATCTTAAAGTTAAAAAAAAATGTACTTCACCAAATTATTTTAAGAAAAATTGTAATATAATGAACAATTCTCTGAATTCTTAATATAAATTATTATTATTATTATTTCTAACTACAAAATAAATTTTATTTGGGAATATATTGTAACGTATTTCTAAAAGAAATTGTATTACTATTCTTTAAAAGTTACAAAATAACCTCTGCAAATTTAATTTAATCTGAAAAATGATATTCCATTAATTTCGCAAAAACATATCTCTATTCTAGATTGTATGTGTTTTCGATTTTAACTTCTTCGCTGTCATAGTTATTGATGATTTTGCGTGCTTATTCCCTATTGCTTAGTTTAGTAGAACAACGCAAAATCTTTTTATTTATTTATCTTTTTTGTTCATAGTCATCGGTTTATCGTTACTCAAAAGTCTTTTGGGAAAATCCCTTTTGCTGAGTTCTCTAATTATTCATTATTTCCCTTCTAAAACGCTTATGTATATAGCCTATAAACGGTTATGTATATACCTTTAAGCATATAATTTATATCTTTTATCAGATAAAATAGCTATATCAAATATTGAATATATAACAAGTTTAGTTTATGATAATGGTCTAATTATTAAAAAAAAAAAAAAAAAAAACAAATAAAAGTCCTCGAATTGCATCATAATATTGGTGACGATGACATTAAAGAATTGTGTGCAGTGATAAATACAGGAATATTACTAAACCTCTGGGATTTGACCTCAACCATCTCATGACATGTCAACTGATAAACTATCATGAATAATATTGTGTATTTTCATACAATTTCTTCTAAAGCTTCCCTCATATTTTTCATGCATGGTCAATACATTTGTGTTTTCTGTAGCATAGTTTTAAACGTTTATAGTGATTGGGATCATATTTACTCTGTGATATAACGTGGTGCAGTATAGCTCAATATTATTAGCTTAATTCTCAATATCCTGGAAAAACTCTCTTGTTAGATAGAAGGCGTCGTAGGATCCATCTACCCGCCAGCTCAAAAAAAGCTTAGTACGACATTAAAGGGAAACACAAATTAATGTTTAATTGTACAACGAAATCAGAAAAGTAAAATAAAAAAAAGAAAGGTCAAAAAGTAATTTATATTAGTTTAAAAAATCGTACAGATACATGGAATCAAACAGACCCCATTGTACCACAGGTAGGTTAATAAAGTTTATGAGTAAAATTTATTATAGTTCTGACCTGCTAATTCTCAAGCCTAATTTTAGCGTAAATGGCCAGTCAGTATTCTGAATCTATGTTATCTTCATTTTACAAATATCGGTAAAGCATTTTTATAAATTAATTTCACTGTGTTCGCAATTATTAAGGAATTTAAATAGTGTAGAAAGTTTATATGCGTGTATTAATTAGCTCATGCAAAAGCTTTTTGCTAATATGGAGGTAAAAAGAAGCATTAACTATGTTTAGGTGGCTCATTAAAGGTACAACAATACAAAGCATGTAAAATATAGATAAATAGATCCTTATAGTTATGAAATAACATCAGAAGGTACTACAATCCATTCCTAGAAAAATAAATGTATTAAAAAATGATTTACAATCTAGATTAACTTATACCTCAATCTTGAAAGAAAAATTAAGAAATAATAATAAAATAAACAATTACTTTTTAAAAGAATTCAGTTCCTATTTTTGTGATAGAAATTAAAATAACATGTACTGTTAAACATTTCTGTTAAAACACAGAAAAAAACGAAATTCTCTGTACATTTACACTAGTTCTCGGTTAAATGAATTTGATTGAGTTTCTCGGTCATCGTTTTACAGACATTATCTTTATCTTGTATCTAATTCCATGTAGGGATTTCCATGTCTTGCAATCAAATTTAGACAGAGTAGAGAAATAGTGGAAGCTAAAAATTTTCAAAAAGTGGTAAATTTTTTAATCATTTTCATAGTTATAATTTTTCTTTAAAAAATAGTTACATGAAACATTTTCAACTGCAAAAGACTTTGCATTTACAGAGAATCATGATACATTTAAATAGATTGTTTTTATAAGAATTGCGATATAACCATGAAAGTATTTTTGGTTAATTAATATGTTTATTTTTGTAAATATTTTACAAAAAAAGTTATAACTACCGCGATATATTTAACCAGTTTTAAAGAAAAAAAATGCCTAAATTTCACATTATTATTATTTAAAAACTCAAGTATATCTTCTGATATTAAAGAAGATAATTGTTGAGACAGACGAAGCAATTTCTTGATAAATAATTCCGTAAATAAAGGATTAAAAATTTAAAATAAATTTAAATAAATAATAGGTATTATTTATCGGTCCTAACTGAATTAAAATAAACCGTTTAAGAAATTTTCTGACGAATATATTTGAAGCGAAATCTTTGAAAAGCAGAATAAGAATAGATTTTTCCTCGCTTCATTATAAAAGACATCCTTTGTACACAACAGCAACAGCTCCTATGATGCACTCAGTAAGGTATTTTTCTCCTGCCCTGAGGTCTCGGCTTTAATCCCCAAGTCGGCTAGAAACAAAATGTGTAAAAAATTACCGGAGTTCACATTTACTCGAAAAATTCTGATAGTTCGAAATTCTAAAATTCGTTAATTTAAAAAACTGTGTTAAATTATTTTCAGAAAAAGTAAATTGATTTACAGAGTCTTGTGTATTTTTAACGATGTTAAGTTACGGAGTTTTGTGTTTTTTAACCCCCTCACTGACAAGCCCGTGTTAATACGTTCACTAAGCTCCACGTTTCACAGCAATACAAGCAATATTTAAAGTAATATAATTGTATTGATTTAATGTATTTTTAATACATTGAACAATGATTAATACTTACAAGGATTGCATTCATATTCGTTATTAAGTTTTTTTATAAAATGTTCAAAGAATCATTTTTTTTAGCATTTAAAACAAAATGCAGAAAAAACAACATTACAATTTTGCCCTTTTCCAAGACAGTCGGAGATGCTAATTTACTGTAAATTCACAGAAGAACTTCGCTCTTATTTAACAGAATCTCTGTTTATCTAATCTCTGTAATTTTACATAAGACTTATGATAATAGATTACCAGTAGATTCTCTGTAATTTCACAGAAATTTTTTTAACACTGTGTAGTTACAAACGCCTCGAAAAAACTTTTAATCCTGAAATTATCAAACTTTTCTTTAATGTAAAAGGATGTAACTGTTGCAAGCATTAAGTGAATTTCTAACAGTAATGTATTTTTAGTATTAGAGATAAATAACAATGCATTGTCCAATTTCATAGCATAGTGTAATCTTGATAATTATTAAAAAGTATTTTTTTAAATATTTTTTAGTCACGAATGAACATGCACATAATTTACATAAACTTCATGAGAACGCATAAAATTTTAAATTTTGCTAAAATGATCTTGCAAATTATGTTCAACATGATTTAATTAAATTAAGATCAATAAAATTAAATGTAATGCCATCAAGTACAAAGAAGTTCAAAAAAGTGCATCAATCTTTTCACAATGTTCTATTTTGAAAATTAAATGAAAAATAATGTATTCAGAACAAGATTTATTGTTGCATTTTTTTAAAACTTTTTGTTACATTATTCTGTTTCTCGCTTTCCGTATTATATCTAATAAAGTGATGCATGCATTTGAAAATAAATAGAAGGAAAGCATAAAATGAAATTCAGCTGCGATAAGATTGATTTCTAATTTTTGTTTTTTTATGCAGGATTAAAAAATACGCTAATGTCTCGAAAATAATATTTCATATGTACTATGTTTGAAGCTACGTAGACGTGTTGAAATTTGAAGATCCCGATTTCGTTAAGATCTGCGATTAAACCGAAGTTTATAATTAAAAGTTTTGGTACTAAAAAATAAGAGCGTTCACGCACTCAGTGCGCAAAAATAGCACAGTTACAAGTGATAAATATTTGCATGTAACATTCTCTTATCTTTAGTCATATAAATGTAGGTGTGTGTAGAGATTAATGAGGTTTGTTTGGTTTCATTTACTTACATTAAAAAGTATTAGGATTAAGTATAAAAATACAAATTTTAGTTATTAGTTTATTTTTTAATGTTTTTTTTAGTCACGAATGAACATGCACAAAACTTACATAAACTTCATGAGAACGCATAAAATATTAAATTATTCTAAAATGATCTTGTAAAATATGTTCAACATGATTTAGTTACATTAAGATCAATAAAATTAAATATAAAGCCGTATAGTACAAAAAAGTTCAGAAAAGTAATAAGAAAATGCATCAATCATTTCACAATTTTCTATTTTGAAAATTAAATGAAAAATAATATATTCAGAATAAGATTTTTTGTTACATTTTTTTCACTTTTTGTTAAATTATTCTGTTTCTTACTTTGCGTATTATATCTATTAAAATGATACATATATTTGAAAATAAATAGAAGGAAAGCATAAAATGAAATTCAACTGCGATAAGATTGATAAGAGTGAATAAATTATTTACTTACGAAAATATCAAACGCAATGTATTTTTATCAACTATAATAATTTAGAAAATATCAAACTTTCATAATCATTTAGGTATTCACATGTTTCATCAAACCATTATCCAAGGGCACTCCTTTTTATAAAAAGTCAAGATTTCGGCAATTTAATATTAAGTGAACTATTAACAGCGAGTAGTACTGCAAAATAATATTTATATGATTAATACTTTTCAGATTTTTACAAGATTTCCACGTACCTTTTTCATATAATTCATTTTGATTTACTGTTACAACGGCTTAGTTTGTATTTGTACACAGTTATTTTAAACAATAATTTTTAAATTCAATCCAAAGATTGTGTTAAAAGAGTTTCGTCAACCCTTTTCTGTTGGGTAGGTTTCTAACAATGTTTCCCAAATTAACACAATACATTTTCAAAATCTTGATTAACATAACTTTAGTTGCATATTTTCTTTCCTTTGGAAGAATTGTTGTATTTTTAACTTTCCCCTTTCATTTTCTTTTAGCTAGCAGTATAATAAACATATTTTTGCATTAGTAAATTAATCGGTTCAAATTTATTTTACTTGATGAATTTCATAGAACTTTTTTCTTATATTTATTAATCTTAAGGAAGTTTTAGACGAAATGTCATCAAATTCTTATATGCTTTGTCTGTCAAATCCTATTCATCTTCTGAAACAACATGCGTTTTCTTTCTTGACACTACAGACTGATTATTGATTGTCTCTTTAGATGCTTTTCCATACTGTTAGTAAGTTATAAACTCCATTCTTTACAATGCATCAAATATATATAGGATCGATATAATTTTTAATACTACGATTCAAAATATCGCTTTATTTACATACTGTTGACTAATTACCTTCAGCATACATTTATTAATTCTATATTATAAATGAAGAAGAAGTCTATGGGTAATGGTGACGTCATCATGATGGTGGCAACGAATTCAACAATATATTTCGTTTTTATTGCAAATATCTTAACTTCTGTATATCACACATCTTCAATTTTTGCCTTTAAAATAAGGGAAAGTGTGTATTTTCCAAATACAATATGTTTAAATACTGTCAACTACTACAGTGTGCTACTTTTTTATTGATTTTAAGCTATTTTTGGGCATGATTTTTTTATATCGATGTCTATTCCGTGCATATTAGTTAAAGTAGATTAACCTATTCGCACTTTAAACAAAATAAATAATTCTGATTTTATTTCCGACTAATAACCAATAATAATAAGTCTGAAGTTGTACGTCAAACATGGCAAATAGGGTGTGTTCGTACCGTAACTAGTTTTATAAATATTCAGATCCTGGTGCAATATTTTTTGCACTCTTATGCAAAAATGCATCAATACAAAATGTATTACTATTATACATGTTACAATATTAAATCGATCTCCGCGATTTCCCTGTACTATTCTAAATTACCACTCTATATTCACTAAATCCTTATTCTTAAATTATCTCTATCATAAATTCTGTTAAATTCCCTTTCTTTTAATGTCTCCCTTGTCTAATTCACTTAATTATTACTCTTTTAGTATTCTTAAATTAAATGTTCAATTTCCGATCTTTCGCGTTTTAGAATGTTCTTTGCTAGCCATTTTTATTTTTCTTACAGCCGAGATCTACCTTCCCACGCTTAATTCCGGGGTTCCTTTTTGCTTTATTATCTATCCACTCGCTCTGTCAGTACTCTTTCCATGGAGTGATATATTTACATCGTAATTGATTTACAACGCGTACTACGTCAAAATTGTATTCCTATGCTTAGGAAGTAAAAAGCAATTACGCACGATTCTCCAGCAGATTTTTCTGAGTTTTTTGAAATGTAAACTGCCCCCTGGCTGTGTTTCTGACAAAATGACGTTCGCTCTAAGATCGTCCTTTTTATGTAATGAAATTATTACTATTGATTATAGATGTTTCTACATCGAAATTATTGATGGCACTGCATCGTGAGTTGTGAGAACTGCTGCTCGATTTTTATGAATAAAATCCTATGAACAGAATTGCTTTCGTTACTCGTCTCCTGGAGAATTACCAATCTTCATATCCGTTGTTTTTTGTCATTAGCCACTTGACTGCCAATCATTTTTAATGAGAAATGATGATCGTTTACAAAGATTAAGCTGTTCAATAGAATAGGTGCTGTTTATCAAGTTTATCTTACTACATGTTCGTACATCTATGCTCAAACTCCATGCTACAATCATCTTCATTGATACTAGATCGACGAATTTGTTTTCCAGTAACCCAATATCTTTACATACATATTAAGTTCAGTAATACGGAAATAATAGGATTCAATCTTAAAGATGGCATAATAAGCATGGCCACCTATAATCATTACCTATCATGGGGTAAATTAATTACACATGATATGATTTAATAGAATGAAGAAAAATTTTATTTATATCTTTTTAAGTTTTGATTCGATTAATAAAATTTGAAATGTCTGCACAAATTTCTGCAACGGTTATATGTATTAAATTCCAAACAATTCGGTTGGTTAGATTTTTCGCTGTTACAAGCGAACAGACGCAAAATCACAGGGGCTTAACAGACGGCGGCTATAAATGCTGCGTATTTATATAATTACGACATTTCCCCATAGACCATAATGTAATGGAATTATTTTTAGTGTCTCTGTAAATAATCTATGGACGCTACATACTTTATTTTCAATACCGCACATGATGTAGTAACTCTCAATAACATACATCAATTACAGAGCAATCCATATATATTAACGCTAGTTAGAGCTCGGTAAGACACACAGGGCGGGGGTTGACGGACAGACAAATCGAATTCCTAAACACATTTCGAATATGTTGGAAAGTGTTAAAAACGCATGAGAGGTTTACGTTTCACTTTCAGCAATTTATACCAATCGACGTAATTCAACAGTTTTGTACAGCCCTGCATTTTACTTACTATCTTTACATACACGACACTATTTAGTTGAAAGTTAATTAAGACAAAAACACGCTTAAAACTACTGAAATCACACATTCACAGATTATCAACCACAGACATTCATGTGTCCGATTCTTCGCGTGGTCCTGTATATCATTTTATCTATACTCTACAAATATATCGTAGACTAAATGTTGTTCAGCGTAAAAATCATCAGTCATTTAGAAAACATCGTTAAGCTATTTTCGTTCAAATTAAGTAACTCTTACGAATTCTTTTGTTTAACCCTGTATATATGAACTACTGCATTTATACACACAACATAATATGCAAAAGTTCAGTAAATTTAAAAATTCTATTAACTAAAAATTCACTTGCAAAATCTCCGATAATATACAGTACTTCGGATACAATATAGTATCCGAAATCTTTAGTGTGTCCCTGCAAACACTAGGCACTTTGTATTATACAGGAAGAACTTTGTAGTAAACCTCAGCAACGTATATCAATTTCATTAAATGTGAAATAATTTAAAATCATTAAAATACACCGGAAACAATGTTTTCACCTATACCATTATGTGAAGTTATTAGGGGAGAATAACCGAATTCGGACCACTCACTTATTTTCAAATGTAACTCACTTAATTTTTGAAATATCTGCAAAACATCACTACACGGGTTCAATCTATTCATGTACTAACTAAATAAATCTTTAGATCAATTTATTTTTGAAAATTTTAAATTTTATTTTAATTTGAAAAATTCGTCAAAAGTGGTCCAAATTCAGCAAATTGTCGCGTAAGTGGGACCCCCAGTCTCCTAAATTGGACCAAACAACATCAGGTTGTTTTAATAACTAGGGAATATAACTAATTTTGTTAAAAGCAAAGTTTGCGCATTAATGAAACAATCAAACAGAATAAATTCTTTTCTGCCGTTTTTTTTTTATTTTTATTTATTTATTCGTTTGTTTTTTTGCAAGGTTTACTTTGTATGGCGAAGATGCTAGCACAACTGTTTTTTTTTCCCCTCACCTCTGTAATGTGATTTAACTGAATTTAGCAAGGGAGATAGCATTTCTAATGACATTTTGGCTTTTTTTGCGGGGGGGGGGGGGGGGAGGTGAAGGATATGAAGCTGCAACCTTCTTGCAGGTCAATTTCTTCACAGCTTACACTCTTCTTTTCGTTTCTTATACCTTTAACAGGTTTTGCTGTCACGGGTGTTTTTCTTCCATACAGTTTGTCTACGTCGTTTTCAACATTTTCACCATTATATTAATTTAAAATATATATATATACGCTCTACTGAAAAAAAAAACACTACGATTAATCAAACGCAAAGATTATATAGAGTGATTGAAATAGTGTTGAATTCATCCCCCCCCCCTCCCCGGAGCCGTGAAGTAACCACTCCCACAGGAAGGTTTGAGATGTTATGTGTTTTAATTGCAAAAAATTGAAATTCCACCCACTTGATCTCTGATAAGTCTGCTTCCCCTTCCCTTTTTTGCAAATATCCTCCAGGAGGAAAATGCTTGAATTCAACTCTGTAAACCAAATACCCCGTAGGAATAAATAATTCAAAGAAAATAAATATAACCACATACAAAATAAAAGAAATTACAAACACAATTTATTGCATAAGCAAGTAAAAATATTTTAATGCTTATATAGGCCTAAACTGTATAAAGAAATTGATCTATATATATATACAAAAGAAAAAAAAAACTTGCATGGAGATAGAAATCCATTATAAAATACATATAGAAAAAAATAGTGTACAAAGCTTACCGCCCTCGAAATTTATTACTTACTTTTCAAATTTATAATCGTATATTTGGTCCAATTTAAGCAACTTAAATTGGCCCAATTAAGGCAATTGTGCCATTTTTTTAAAACAGATAATCTCAAGACTAACAACAAAAACGAAATCAAACAAATCCGCTTGAAAAATATGCCCAATAAACAGATGAATTTAGATATGCATATGAAAACATAACAACTTACCTTAATTTTAAAGTATTCACTTTACGTTTAGTACGAAAAATTAAATCAAAACAGCTAACTTTAGGTTTTTAAAAATTGTCTTAAAACAGCACGTGGTAGGCGGGTGCTTCTTCTAATAATAAATGACATCATTCTGATGAGTAGAATTTCAGCGGTAAATGGCGGCTCTTCCTGTAATTAACGGCAGAATGGCAATTAAATGGCGGTCTAATTAAAGCGGCGGTCCAAAAATGGCTACTCTTCCCTATATCAATTTTTGTGTGGACCTGTGAATAAATAATAAATATTATTTGCTCCGAGTATTCTACAGAATGTATATTTTAATGCACTTCATAAATGCATATCAATTTCATTTTGTTCGAAAGGATTTAACATCAATTAAATGCAGTTGAAACTATTTTTTCCCATTTGCCGTAATGTAACGGAATACTTTTGACTGCCCCAGTAATTACGTTTAATCAGAACTATGCTTCCGATTTCCATATAATTTCAATCGGTTCAACAAAATTCTGCAACAATTGCATATTTCTAATTTCAAACCATTCTGTTAGGTAGTTTTGCGCTGTTATATGCGGAGAGACAGCTGGACAGACAAACAAACAGATAGCCAGGCAGACAGACGGATGAACAAAACGATAACTATGGGTGCTACGTACTTATATCATATAATTACGAGCGCACCTAAAAAATAAACTTTCACCTATACGTAAATAAATAAATAAAGTAATCCATACTCATACGTAAACATAGTTGAACATAAACACGTGTTCTTTTAAATGCAATTTTTTCGAAACCTGTAACTAAATTCATTGTTTTTTAGGTGCGTTTGTAATTATATAAATACGAAGCACCTACGGTCGTCGTCTGATCTGTTCGTCCGTGCCAGACTCCTCAGCTCACAGTCCCCACCTCTAGTACATCCTGTAAACTCCGTTCCTTTAGCCTTCTGCCTCTAGAGTCTCGTTACTTCCTAGATACACCCAGTAGATTTCATACAAAAGAAAATTTCACAAATTTCTATGCCATTCTCTTTATTGTCTTTCGTATTGTCAGGAAAATCGCACGTTCTTCTTATCTGTTACAAGATGGCAAAGAAAACTTGCATTATCATTTATAAAGCTGAGGGAATTCACTAATGTTTCGTCAAAACAGCGTCATGTCTTATTATTGATTTACACGCGAGAAGAGCTGTGTCATTGTGAGTGCCTCTTTAGAGAAATATAATATATTTTACCCCAACGACCCCGATTGGTTAACACGACAGAGGTGATTCTGCTAGTTTTACATAATATAATTAAATAAAATACTTTTTAAGTTTGTTTTAAATACTCAGATGTAATTTTAGCACGATCCAGTAAATTATATATATTTTTTTATCGTAAGCCTATTTTTTCTTAGTTCAAAAGGTGAAAGAAAATAAACTAAGAATGAATAAAATTTGAAATAAAAGGAGATTTTTGCCAGAGAATTTTTATTTGCTTAAAAGGCATTATAAAATATCTCCATGAAATATAGCTTTAATCAAATTATACGTATATTAAGAACATTTTTTACTTTAGCATATCCCCTGAATTGTAATTTGGAAATGTGCTATATTTAACATGCATCTTATAATTAACTCTTTAAAAATTAATTTGTTTAGATAATATATTAAGCAAAATTTCGCATTCAATTAAAAATAAATGGTATATAAATTAGAGCGAACTTTCAAGTAATTGTTTTTTTTTTTTTTTTACTTTTCATATTTTCAAAAAAATATATAAAATTCTGAATCATATAAAACAAACAGCAAGAAAATATTAAATTAGAATCGGATCTATTTGAAAATTATAACGCATACATTATCCCTAATGTGTTTATATTATGCATGGTTATTTCCCAAATTTAGTTTTTCCTACTTGCGCGCATTGTAAAATTTGTTGCAGAAAAAATAATTTCTTTTGCACTGTTATGCATCAATTGAATATAGCTACAGAATTGAATATGTCCATCTACTCTTTTGTTAATTAAAAGATGAAAACGTACAAAGTATTTTTTAGCAGGGGAGGGGGAACATGTAAACCGATATTTAAATATATGAATACGGGGTGGACACGAAATAGTTAGACAACATTATAATTGTATGATAAGCGAAATATTAATTGTAAAATATGAATTCAGAGTCTTCTTTCAACTATATATTTTTGCGGATGTACGCTTTAACTTAGTGCTAAATCTCAGTTTTGTTTGCTTGATTGTCGTTATTTCACGCCAATAGGATCCTCAGTTATTTCATCTGTAAAACATTGTATACGGGTTTTGAAAATCCTGTTTATTGTTACCCGTTTCAATAATCCATTCATAAATTGGAATATATGAAACGGGATAGTACTTCATTAGACTTAAGCGTGCTCATGAGTAAAAAGTAAGAACTTTTATAAAAGAGGCATTTGGTGAGAAAGAAAGACAACCACATGTAATATTTGCTATAAAAGCAAACATTGTGAGTTCTCTATGATATAAAGATTTTGCCCTATCGTTTTGCTGTATAATTGTAAAAAAAAAAAAAAAAATACATTCTTTTTGCTGAATATATTTCTGTCCACCATAATCTAAATATTATTTTACCACATTGTTTATTCTTATTTATGGTTTTCTTAGAATTGAAAGCATCATTTTCTATGTTGTAAAACATGATGTTTTCTTTTTTACATAACATTATTAATTTTAAATACACTTGTATTATAATTAAAAAGTATTGCATACGTAAAAACGTTTCAATTTCGGTTTTTGGTGGATTTACACATATTGACATTCTTTGAATATTGTTGAACTAGTTTTGCACTTAGTTTTGTTTAGCTGTGCTTTTCTTGTTCTCTGCCAAACATCTGTCTGTGTTTTGCGAAAATTGTTGATGCTGAAACAAATTACCTAATGGAATCCTATGAAATTTCAGATTTAATGGATCTTAACAAAGATTTGTGTGGTTAGATTATGGTATATTTCTCAAAATTAGTGCTCTGCTATACCTTGATTTTACATTGTGCCTGGCTGATATGTCTCGGAATTAGTGATATGGTATTGCTAAAATCTTATTATATAAAATGCTTATTAAAATATTATGCTGATTTAAATTTTATTCATAGAATTTTCTTCATAGAATTCATTCTTAAATTTTCTTTTCGCTCAAAAATAAGTGTTACTATGGTATGATTTTATAATCGATACCTGTATCATCTTCAGTGGACGTATTTTATTTTTGAATTCATGGATATGATTTTTGCCTGATGTCCGCTAAAGTTTGGACTATCGTCGCGAACTTCAAAGACGGTGACTGCTAGAGTAAAAAATGTGGCTAATAGATATTGTAAAGTAACTGTACGCTTTGCTATGAAGCCGTTTAACTGGGAATTAGCATTCCCATCTTGAAAACGATACGAGACACAGAAAAAAAATACTAAGTTCTACATCGCCATAAATGTAATGTAAAATGTTTTCCTACATTTAAAAGTTACTTTATTAGAAACCCTTAAATGCTTTTTATATCCATACCACGAACTCACATACGCCACAAATTGTATGCAGAACTGGGATATAATAAGTTAAATTCATATTTAATAAAAGCAAGGTAGATTTTATTTTAATAACGGAACAAAGTTAAGTATACTTAGACTATCCACAAATCGAAACACATGCAGAAGACATGATGGATTATTGCCGATCGTGGACACACTGAGCTTATTATCTACACTTACAGTGCTTATTACAGTGAGCTGACACTTATTATTAAAAAAATGTACACTGATAAAAAAAAATAGGGGAGCAAGCAAAAAAGTGAAGATAACAGAGCAAGACAGCCATGTGTGGGCATAAAATTGATAGTACACGTGTACCAATGCTCAATACAGAAAAAAAGACGCAAAAAATTTGTAAGGGAGCTTTAATTCTTTGAAAAGACGGAAAGAATATGAAAAGATGGTTTTTGGTTTCAAAAATTTGGTTTCATGTAAATGATACAAAAAAGTATTGTTTAGAAATGATGTCCCGGACAGTAAAAGGAGGTCTTGATCTCGAAGCAATGCATCGTCTGAGTATGTTCCAAACATACGCGATCGGATTTAGGTCAGGAGAGAATGCTGGTCATTCCATACGCTGTGTTGTTTTAGCTTCAAGCATGTTTTCTACAAGACGAACTGTATGAGGTCTGGCATTATCATGCATGGAAATAAATAAATCACTAATTGCTGCAACATAAAATACGACATCAGGTGTCAGTATTTCGTCTGTATAATGTCGGACCGTCAAAGTGCCATTCTGAATGATATGCAGGCCCGTACGTTCACCTATGCTGATTTCAGCCCATAGCATCAACTCATCTCTTCTGTAATGTGATCTTTCATGAGCGAAGATTGGATTATTTTGAGTGCCTCTTTCTCTCCATGCCAAAACACATCGTATGTCACATCCAGACTGAATCGGGACTCGTCTGCAAACAGCATTTTGTTCCAAAATTGTTGCCTCCAAACTCGATGTTCAGTTACCCATCTGCTTTGGCCCACACTGTTGCTTGAGATCAATGGAATAAAAGATCACTGGCTTACGTGCATAGATCACATATGTGCATAGATCACATGCTTCACATCCTTCGTCCTGTGGCCAAGAAAAACTGTGTTTGCAGCAAAGTATCATTGCCCATTCCATATTGATGAGCTGTTAACAGGATATATCGGTCATCAGATTATGTGGTAGTACTTGGAATCAATTCCATAGAATTGCATTGACACTTCTTGCGACCCCAACTGCGTCCGCTACCCTTCGTTGTGTTTCTCCTGATTCAACTGTCCCTATAACAAGCCAAGCCATGAATTTCGGTAAATGACATTGTTGTGACTTTGTCAAGTCAACTTTTATCAAAACAGAAGCTGAGCAATTGAATTTTACAACTGAGGCAGTGAAACAGATGTTTCTGCAAAATCCGGTTTTCTGAACTTATATCGTTTTTGTAGTTTTTATCGTCATAAACTTTAATTTACATGTGAAGTTATCTTTATATGTTTTCGACTACGCTTTAAATTATGGATGTTTTGTTTTCCGTTAATTATCGATGTAAATTTTGCGTAATTTTGATAAAATCATGTGTTCCCCTAATTGTTTTGAACAGTGTACTTTGTTACGTATGTTTGTTATTTTAGTAATTACACGGCTTCTTTATCTTATTTCCATACGCTGCATGTATTAGTGACGTTTTAAAGCTGGTGAATGGATGTAAAAAGTGTATTTTTCAAGAAATCCAAAAAAGTTATTTTTGCATTTATGATATCGTTTTATAATAAATAGAGGGCTTTCTAAAACTTCTCCCCGTATCTCATGGTGTTTTCTAGATAGCATTGTTAATAGCCCGCGAGCCAGCAACAGATTTTGATGACCAAGTTGCTGTCGGCCGATAATTTGTAAAATGCTTTAGAGAGTTGTATCATGAAGCCCCGTGAACGTCAGCTGCGGTTCCGCCGGTGGGTTGAGCAGTGGTAGCCTCCCACGCACGTAAAAAAAAGAAAAAAGTAATTTCCTCCCTATTGAAAATTTGTCAAATTATAGCTAACCCAATATCTTGAAGAAGAAAAAAAGTCAGCTAATTATAAAGTAATGGTTAATACGTCAGCTTGTGAAACGAACATGAAAAAAAAATATACAGGTGCAAAGGAAAGTCCCTTTAACCTGAAAATACTTGCGAACGGAGACAGCTAAAGCTATGGAAGTGAGTTAACGGTATAGTAAAGTGACTACGCGCAATTTAATGCAAACGGCGGAAGAGTCCCTAGTGGCGAAATTAGGAACATAGCCATTGCAAATCGAAAACGAAAAGAGATAGAGTAAAATTTCCACTTAGAAAATTTTAGAGCATCAAACAATTAGTTTGAAACGACATTTGGTTTACATGGATAAAATAAATCTTCGCCTGTGTACCGAAAAATGTCCGAAACCGATGCACTCTATTTTGTGTAAACGTTTGAATGGAATAGCTAGAAGTGTGAAGAATTACGTACAATTTATGGTATAAATACATGCTTACCTCAATACATTTTGATAACATCACACACACACACACACACAAAGACAATCTGTCTCACAGTGATAAAAAGTTAATATTCAGTATGTTTGAAAAGTTCGCATTTGCTCAAGATACACGTTTGTTAGATATTATTGTTGTTTGATATTATTGTTTGATATTGTTGTTATATATTGGTTGCTTGATAGTATTTCTACATGCACATTTCTTAGCATGGAACGTCTATTGCAAGCCCCTTTAATACGACGGCATAGATTTAACCCTTTCTATGGCGGGGCTAGACGGTCTAGCCATCTAATTTTAATTCCAAAACTGACAAATGGCAGCAAGAATATTTTAATAAATTTTTGCTTTTATAATGAAAGGGAAAATTAGCGGGTTTTTATTTTCTAAGAAGTTCGTTCAAATATTATGGTGTCAGTCAATTATTTCATCAGTTTACGAACAGAATTCTTCTGCCCCTTAAAGAGTTAATTAAAATTTTAAAAATATTGGATATTAAATTATTACAGACATTACAACACAGTGTAACGTCACAATCTGAAAATGTGCACTGCTACCTTTACGGAATGTGAATATGTAAAGTAGAATCGTCGCACATCGATTTTGGACATTTTTGGGAATACAGGCGACGATTTATCCTCTACGTGTGAACCAAATGTCCTTTCGTACTAATTAATTCATGCTCTAAAACTTTCTATCTGGAAATTTTGCTCTATCTTTTTTTGTTTATGATTTTCAATAGCTATCTTCGAAATTTTTCCACTAGGGGCGCTGCAGTCGTTTGCATTAGGTTGGCGTAGTTGCTTTTCTATACCGTTTCCTCACTTGCATAGCTGTAGCTCTCTCTGTTCGCAAGTATTTTCAGGTTAAAGGGACTTTCCTTTGCACCCTGTACATTCTTTCATGTTCCTCTGATAGCTGACGTATTAAGCACAATTTCATGATCAGCTGACTTTATTTTTCTTCAAGATATTGGGTTAGCTAATTTGTATATAAAGTATAATTTGACAAATTTTTAATCGGGAAAATGACGTGCGTGAGAGGCTACCGCTGCTCCACCCACCCACAGAACCGTAGCTGACGTTCACGGAACTTTATGATATAACTCTCTGAAGCATTTTATAAATTATCGAGCAGAGCGCAAAGAGAGCAAATATACAGAGAGCAAATAAATGATGAAATTTGTACCTGGCTCGAGGACTATAAGCTCTTCTGTTTGCCGCTAGTTGTCGTTTCAGGAGATTTCACCACAGAGTGTATAGGCCACTTTTTTTTATAAATATGCAACTCTCTTATGGCTTTAGCTATCACATATATGGGGTTAATGGGCGTTGATCAGACTTTAGTAGGCATTCCTCAAGTTGATCCAATGTTGGCTTTAAATATTACACAGGAAACAATATTTCGCTATGTTCTCTTTATTTTAAAAGTGCTCACTCTAACTCTTTAAATTCAAAGAGATATTCAGTATAATTAATATTTAGAATTTTTAGAATGTATCGGTTGTTTTAAAATTATTATTTTACAGTTATACAAAAAAAAAAATGACAGCAAAAGAAATGCCATTTTAACATTTGGATTTTGATTCACACTGATTAAAAATTTTAAAAAGTAAAATTTTCATAATAGAAAGTGTACTTTTAGTAAGTTTTCATTAGAGCAGTTTCTAAATTTCAAATTTTGTTCTATTCAGTTGGAATTTGAAACTAAATCTTTTAAAATCTAAAACATTTTTGGGGAGGTTTAAAATTTTAACATTTGAAATTGATTAAATATTATTCAATGTCATGTCTTATAGTTCTGAAATAAAAAAGAATTGCTAAAATTACCAGAAAATGAGATTTACTTGAAGAAAAGTAAAGAAATCCTTTAAGTAAGGATCTTGTGGTACTGAACTGTAAAAACTAATTTCAAATTTCTCACTCACATGAGGATAAATTTGGGATATCTATTGTTATCTGAACAACATATCAAATCTTTATAAAATATAGAGTTTTCTTCTTCTTTTTTTTTTAAACAGTCTTTTTTTTTTTTTTTTTTTTTTTTTTTTTAGTAATAAGTACTTTTTTGTCTTGGGATGGCAGGGAATTTGGATAATTGCTTTTCTACAATATACTTTTAATTGAAGATAATTCCATTTAAATCATTCTCTGATATGTTTTGTCATTGTACAAAATCACAAATATATTAAGCTCTATTGATAATATTATTATAGCAGTATGTAATACTAGACACTTAACTGTCTATATTAAAATACAAATTTAAAGTACATTCAAAAGAAATCTCTATTGCCGTGTTTCATATGCATATTTTTTGTATATAGAGGAGTACTAATAATGTATGAAAGCAATATTTAAAGAGACATATTTTTAAAACTTCGAAACTGATTATTTTATGTTATTTTATACACTTGTAAAGTGGAACGCATTGTGATGTCAAAACTTCACATTTTTCGAAACAATTTCAATAATGATATCGGATTTTACGATCAATTACTCATAGATTGTCACTTCAGGAAACCTTATATGTCATAGCAGTTTCAAACATTTCACTTGTGCTGAAAACGATACTGAAAATTACTCAACTTACATCAACTTACAGCCTTCATACCTCACAAACTTCTAAATACTTTATATTGATAATTGGGATAAATATGATTTTTCTTTTTATATGTGTTGCATGAGTTTATGTGAGTTTATTTGATATCTTTGTTGAAATAAGTTGTTCTTAAACTAGTCCTGTAAATCAAAGGATAATGTAGTAAACAAATTTTAATTTCCTCTTGAAAAACCAAACGAGGCATCATAAGATTCAATAACGAGTTACATTTGACGTAGTGTTATCTCTTCCATAAAAAAAAAAAGTTATACAATTGTTTTTAAACAGAAATGTTATTACTAAAACAAATCTAAAAAAAGTCCTTCCGGCCAGTGCCGGGAGGAAGAGGTAGCTTTCATATTCCTTACTTTAAAAAAGCCAACTTATATTATTCAAACACACGAAGCTCAATTAAGTGGAAACCGAATGTAGGAGATTCAATACTAATTTTTATCAATACTAAATCATTATGAATGAGAATTTCGCGAAATTAGTCAGCTGTATCCAAGCTGCTTTTATTTAAAGTAACTTATATTTGGCTGCCCAATTCGGCGATTTCTTAAAGTGCCTGCCATTTTAAGACAACATGGTGGATGAGGCTAACCAGTGAACTTGGTCGAGACTTTAGTAATTGCTGTTCACATGCTCACTCACATCGGAATCGGTTGATATATACGAGTGCTGTCGCAGGCAAAAAATCAGATTTTTCAAAATGTCACTCACGTTAGAAATTGAAACTGCTATATCTGAGCCATTTTTTAAGATAAAGACAAACAAAAAATGCTCCTGAATCCTTATATCAAGGTCAAATACTTAAGAAAGAAACCTTTTTCAATTTCTAATTTTTTTGCATCTCACTTTAAATATATATTTTTTTATTTAATGGCCGCATTTTGAAACAAGATGGCGGATGAAGCTGGCCAGCGAACTTGGTCGAGATATTGATGTATACTATCCGCATGCCTTCTTCCATCGAAATAGGCGAATACGTGTGGTATCGCGTGACAAATACAAGATAGTTTCAAAGTGTTAGCCATGATAGAAATTCAAAGTGCTATAATTGAACCACTTTTTAAGATATAAACAAAAGAACAAATTTTCAGAAACAAAAACTGCTCCAGAATCTTTGTATCAAGGCCAAACACATAAAAAAAATCTTTTTCATTTTCCAATTTTTTAATACCTCATTTTAAATTTTAAATTACATTTTTAAAAAAATCGCAACCCTTTTGAAACAAGATGGCGAATGAAGCTGGCCAACGAACTCGGTCGAGACATTGGTATGTACTATGTACAGACCAATCGGTTCATAAATACGCCTGTTATCGCGTGACAAAAATCAGGTCGTTTTAAAATGTCAGCCACAATAGAAATTCAAAATGTTATAACTCAGCCATTTTTTTAGATATAGACGAAACAAAACCTGTTCCGCAATCTTTGTATTAAGGTCAAACACATACAAAGAAATCTTTTTCATTTTCCAATTTTTTAGTATCTTATTTTAAATTAAATTTTCTTTTTAATTTTTTTAAATGGCCGCCATTTTGAAACAAGACGGCGGATGAAGCTGGCCAATGAATTCGGTTGAGTTATTTGTATGTACTATGTACACACCAAGGTACATCCAAATCGGTTCATAAATACGTCTGTTATCACGTGGCAAAAATCAGGACGTTTCAAAATGTCAGCCACACTAGAAATTCAAAATGCTATAACTCAGCCATTTTTTAAGTTATAGACGAAACAAAAACTGCTCCCGAATCTTTTTATCAAGGTCAAACACATAAGAAAAAAATATTTCTTTATTTTTCAATTTTTTGGTACCACATTTCAAATTAAAATTTTTTTTTAAATTTTAAATGTCCGCCATTTTTAAACAAGGTGGCGGATGAAGCTGGCCAACGAACTCGGTCGAGACATTGGTATGTACTATGTATAAACGAAGTTACATCCAAATCGGTTCATAAATACGCCTTTTATCGCGTGACAAAATTCAGGACGTTTCAAAATGTCAGCTTCGCTAGAAATTCAAAATGCAATAACGCAGCCATTTTTTAAGATATAGACAAAACAAAAACTGCTACGGAGTCTTTGTATAAAGGTCAAATACATAAAAGAAAAAAATATTTTTCCATTTTCAATTTTTTGGTACCAAATTTCAAATTTAAAATTTTTTTAAATTTTTTAAATGGCCGCCATTTTGAAACAAAATGGCGGATGAAGCTGGCCAACGAACTCGGTCGACACATTGGTATGTACTATGTATACACCGAATTACATCCAAATCGGTTCATAAATACGAGAGTTACAGTGTGACATAGGTCAGATATATATATATATATATTGATATATATATATATATATATATATATATATATATATATATATATATATCAATTTTGAACGGAGGGTGGTTTCGGGGTCTGGGGGCCATGATCGATGAAAATATACGAAAATTTTTTGAAATCGCTTTCCTCCGAACGGCTGCAATAGGTAGCTTTTTGTAAAGAAAGCTACCTAATAATTCAGAGCCGTGAGCACACCAAGAAATAATTAATCAGTTTCTAGCAAAATAATTTCTTTAAGTACTTGTGAAGTAATTGCTTTTAAGAATTTTCTTATTTTATAGTGCCTAAGAATAAGTGTTTTTACAATTTAATTTTTGGCTCACAGGCTATCAATGCCTGACAGCTAATGTGCTCGCAAGTTCTGTATATATGTACATAACGCGATAACACTTGATAGAATTATCCGATTTGCTTCAGAATTTGGATATAAGTTCATTCTAATTAGGCGCTTTCCTGATAAGTTTTGGGGGTTCATTTGTTAAGTATAAAGTTGGGACCGGGGGACTGATCCTCTATTAAGGTATCCGTACACATTCGGAAGTGATTTTTTTTAATTTTTTTAATTTTCTCTTGTAATCCATTTTTATAATGACTTTAAAACTTTGAAAAAAAATATATAAAATATAAAAATTTTAGCAATTACCGAAAAATAATTTCTTAAAGAAAAAACTAGTCAAAATTTTGTCAAAAATTGACATTTCCGTAAAACGTCATAACGCAAAAGTGAAACATTATTATGCAATTTATGAAATGTCAATACAAAGTTGGTGATGGGGGACTTATCCTCCCTTATTTGAGATAAATGGGTTTTTCATGCAGAATTATCCGATTTGTTTCAAATTTAGTACGCCAGTTTATTATTAAAAGGCGCTCCCCTGAGTAGTTTTAGGGGTTCATTGGTTAAGTATAAAGGGGTAGTGGGGGCTAATTCCTCCTTAAATAGATAAATGGGTTTTTAATGCAGAATTATCCGATTTGATTTAAGTTTGGTATACCGCTTTATTCTTATAAGACACTTCCCTGATTATTTACCATTTTGCTCAAAAAGACTCAGTTCTAATTTATGAGTAATTGACATAAATAAGAGTACAACATACAATTAATGTCAATAGCTGCTTAGCTAAATGCTATCAGTTTAACTAGGCTCTTATTTTATTACTCTATGTGGTTTCTTACATTTAATGTTTTCATGTTTATGTTTATTTTTCTTTTCTTAAACTTTATGTTTCCTTTCTTTCCAGTCGTTAATAAATAACGCGTAGATCTTTTAATTATGGAAGGTAAAATTATTTGTCCGAAAAAATCACATTGATAAATGCATTAGTAACTAAATCAATTGTTTGAGAACTTTTAGCGAAATGGGATTAATGTTTTTTCTCGAAACAAAAATGAAGATCATTTTCATCCATTAGTTTATTTGCACGGTGTAGGTATTATCGATATATGTCAATACTTGTGTCTACTAAAGAAAAAGTATCAGCTAATATCACTCCTATTTTACCACGTTAGTGTATGGGATTTTCTTTGATGTGTCTGGGATTTTATACGAAAATGTGAAACAAACAAAAGTGTTGTTCATAATAATATTTGAAATGATCAGAAGGTTATCGGAATAAAACATATAAGAATGAACTTTTTGTTTTGAATATGTATTAAAATATTTATTACTATAATTCGGTATTTCAGATGTAATATTAAATTGTTGTCAGTGCACACAAACACTTACCGTTGTATGGGTGAATATAAATGTATATTGTCATCCTCTTAAGGGTAAAAATTAAAAATTTCAAAGATAAATGCAATATAAATAGCAGAAACTTCTATACGAAAATGGAAATTGTAAAAATATATAAATATATGTGTGAAAATGAAGGATATGATATTTTTTCCACACATAATAATAATAAAACATTAAAATAATTCCAATTTATAGATTATTTTATATATTTAATGTATTTATTTATTATTGGGATTAAAAAATAATGCTTGAATGGAAGAGAAGAATATTAGCAAAACAACACATTCTTAGTCTAAAATCATTAAATTTTACGAGTAAATATTTATTTAAATTTTTCGTATTTAAAATTTTATGTATATATAAGGTGTGATAAAAATTTCGACTATAATATACATGTTATAGATACCATAAGAATCTTGTATTATCTAATAAAGTAAAGATGTCATAAGTTTTAAACATAAATGAGTTTATGTTTAGTAGGTATTATAATTACTAAATTTTAAATTTGTGAAAGCAAACAAAATCGATCTCAAAAAATGACATTTTTCTCAGAAAAAATAACGAAATATGTCAGTACATTGCTTTTCGACGAATGTTATTTTTTGATAAAAAAAATCATCTATTTTCAATCTTAAATGACATCGAGAAATATTCATTTTAGTAATTTGCTTAGACAAATGCGTAGAAAAAATTCTAAACAACGAGGTAGTATTTTTAAATTTTCTGCATAGTTTACTGCATGTTGTGACTTATGTTTTCTTTGTCTCTCTGAGCGTTAACTTTGATAAATGCTCTTATATGAGACAAAATTTTGAGACTTTGTGACCAATGGGACACACATCATATACCGAAAAGTTTCAGATTTCTTCCTATGAACCTACGTAATTTTTCAGACAAAGCAAGGAAAGTGTTGGCAAAATAGCCTCTCTTTTTATTTATGAAAACAGGTATTCTATCAGAAATACTGTACAGAAATGTTTGTATATTTAAATAAGGAATATCTGTCACTCCATAAAACATTTTTTTTTTTTTTTTTTTTTTTTTTTTTTACAGAAATACTGTTAGAATGATAGTGTTTTTAATAAAATAACTATAAAGTTGGTTAGTCTGAACATTGATACACCTCTAAGTGTGTGAGATAAGAAATTGAAACCATTATGGACCTCAATTTATCCTTGTATACTTGACGACTTCGTGATGTCTTAGGAAACTACTTGCAAATTTACTCAGCTTTCTCTATCACAGTGATTGTATGTTTTACTTATTTTATGAAACGGATTTTATAAATTGAGAAATAAATAGTGATAAGTGTGCGATGTTTATTGATGCACAATATTTTATGTATGCTAGTAAATGTATGATGCGCAATATTTTATGAAAGCTAGCATAGTCTTTGCTGTTGGCACCATGCTGTAACACGCCCAACGCAACGACAGAAAATCGCTCAGGACAGAATCTCGGACCACACTAGATCATGACTTTGGGCCAGGGGTGGTCCTTGCAGTAACTTTAT
The DNA here is from genome assembly GCA_963932465.1 of Maratus speciosus. NCBI lineage: Eukaryota > Metazoa > Arthropoda > Arachnida > Araneae > Salticidae > Maratus > Maratus speciosus. Next base: position 348,740,183 of record OZ010788.1, on the reverse strand, counting down.
TGAGAGCGACAATTAAAATAAAAAAAAGGATTTAATTGCAAAGCGGAAAAAGAACATATTACTTATCAAATGCGGTAGGCACTCATCGTGATACACAGTTCTAAAAATAAAAATCATATCTCAAAATACCATGTCGTCATAAAAACAGGGAAATGACAATAAAATGTTACCGTAGAAATCCAAAGCAGAAAATATATTTATCTGCAACTTCATTTCCCTCCTCAAAATTCCTAATTTTCTAAATTAAGGTTTTTTTTAAAAATCCTTTAAATTCATGTTATAGTATTTTTAACGATTTTTGTAGGTTTTTATCATATAGGGATACAATACATAACAGTGGATAATGGCGATACATAATAAAACAATTCTTTTTCCATCCAATAATTCAAACATTGCTTTATGAATTATAAATAGAATTTACCGAAAAGAGGACAAAATTTAATCTATTAGCATATAAATTTAGATTGCTATTATTAGTAGATCTAAATCGTTTTGATCTTGTACCGCGAAGAAATATGCATTTTTTTAGTTCAATTAAGGAATAAAAAAAAATCAAATTAAATCTTTGATCATGTGAGGGGCACCTGCATTCTTAATTTTCTTCGCCTATCCGAAACATGATTACTAGGGTTCCACATACGATAGAATTTACTGGCCATCTCCAGAAAAAAAAAAAAAAAAAAAAACAGACTGACGCAGAAAAAACTTTATTTTACTGTCCGCCGCGGAATTCGAGAAGAGCATCGTTCCTCGAGTCCGCCGTCGGTCCCTATGTCGAGACACTTGACCGGACACCGGGAACGGAAAAAAATAAAATTAAAACCGGACTAATTCAAAAGCGAAAATCCTTTAATTAAAGTTATCGAATAGCGTATATAATTTGTGTATGTATATATTTTTTTGGAGAAAATCAATTATCTTGTTTGAAATTCTGGTTCTACTGTACAATAAAAATAAAAATTTCATCACGACAGTCTATACATGCTGAAAAAGTTCATGCTTATTTCTCTTCTTATTGTTTATTTCATTAAAAATCCGTGCATCATGTGACGCAAAAGGCTGGGTTGAAAATATATTACGTCAAAAAGATGATATTAAAATATCAGACAAGTATCACATTTTCTTATCATGTTTTAAAGATAATTAACGATTCCATTAAAAACAAATTACATTTAAAATTCTCTATCACAGAAATAATTTCAGAAATTCCTTTTCATACAGACACTTTGAAAATTAAAGAAACTGCAGTTTTAAATGGCATGATTTAAATAAGAAAATTAAATGAAAGCGTAAGGCGATACAACTAGAATTTACCAAATGAAAACAACTTTCAATACAAAAAATCTGTTTTTATCTTTAAAATAACAGGTCGCAGATATTCAACTATAATCTTATTAGTTCTCCAACGGTATAATTATGTACTAAAATTCAATGTAAACATATATCTTTTCATTCTTTATTTTGGTGCCAGTGCCATATGATTATTTCATGTGTTTTAAAGGATTAAAAGCTCGCGAACAGCATACTACTACTTTTTTTTAAATAACATATGACCGAAAAAGAATTGGAAAGATTTTAAACAGATTTGTGTATGGTCTCTAGTGAATTATATTACGAAGCTGCCTTTTAGTTTAACAGGATTTTCCTCGCTTAGATAAAACCATTTGCATGTAATAAAAGGAATAGGATAAGAAAATTTCTTGTTGTGTTCTATAGTATTTAAATTTAAATAAACAAATACTACATCGTGATATTTTTTAGTAAATGTAAAATATATTTCTTTAATTACAAAGTTTCTATAACAAGTAATATTGTATTAAAAATAATGAAAAATTTCTTTCAATATATCTTTATCGAAAGGAACTAAAGAACACGGAATATTATTCTTTAATATGTAAATTATGACTAACTTTCCACAAATAGTTTAATAAATTATGATTAATAAATAAACTATATATATTACTTTCATGTAGAAGGTCATGTAAAACATTTTTTAATATTAAAATACTTTTGAATTAAGGTTATTTATCACTAAGGTTTTGCTGCATATAAATTTGTAATTTATTATACAAAATTAGATTAATTAAATTAAGGGGCTCCAAAAACACTTATTACGTCTTTAATCATGCTGCATGTAGTTTTATTCAGAAGGAAAGTTTTTTCAATTATGTGAGAAACCGTGATCATTATATATAAACATCGAAAGGAGAATATAATAAGATAAGAAATAATTTATTGAATAGGAATTGCTAAATAACTCCACCAGAGTTTGGAAAAACATACTTATTTATTTTGAAAATATTTGCGTTGAATATGTTTCAAATCATCTTTTGTTTAAACATTTAGAAATACTTAGTAGCGATGTAGTAGCGATTGAATAACTAGATCGCAAACCGCCATTGCTGATTAGAAGGTATTTGAAATTTTGATCAATATTTGTTGAAATGTGGAAGACGACTAAGAAATAGTGCATTAAAAAAAACGTTTAGATGCAACTTCTGTAAATTAATGTTTAATGTTACTTTCATATGCAATATTTGCGTTAATACACTTAAACTTATTAAGTTTTCCAGATTTTCGTAAAACTTTCAGCAATGCTCCGTGCAAAAAATTGTGGCGATTGAAATTTCTGAAGCATCGACAAGTTTTATCCATATTGCTGTACTAACATAGCTTTCAGGGAAGAGTTTTGAAAGGAAAATCAAACTTACCTATCTCGGACAAAGAAAATCCCAAACACTTGAACAGTCTCCCCACATATGCTACACTGGTATCGAACCGTCAAGCATCGGTTCAAGTTCCTCATTTCGTAGATAGCAAACAATTTTCGGACAGAACGCCTCATAATGTCTTGATATTTTATAGACGATCCGAAAAATACTGAACCTGTTAAACCAAAAGAGGAATCTCACATTATTACCCGACTGAAAAGAAGGGTTGTGTGTTTCACGCGTATCTGTGTATGTGGATTTATTTATACCCTCGAAACATCCCAACGGCTGGATGGATTTTAATGAATAAGGTCTCTATCTATTCGTCTTAACCGCCCGATTGTTATAGGCTAGGTTTTGTTTTTATAAATTCAAAATGGCGGCCGTAAAATACAAAATAGCGGTAGAGACGAAAAACAAATTTACGCACCCTATTGAGTGGCATATCATTGGATAGGTCTTTCAAAATTAAGACGCTGCTTCATTGACTATTTTACAGTCAGAAGCTTCCTTAAAATATTATACAACCTAGAAGTTGTGTATGTATTGTGGATCTCTAGCTTTACTGCAACTCTAACCATCATACACGACTATAGACCTCATCAAAACACTGTTTACAGATAGGAACTAACAATTAAACACAACTTAAAAGTCATCAATGCAAGTAAATAAAAAAATGGGTAAGTAATATAAACAAGTAATTAAAAAAAATATATTTTAAGTCAATCCCTACTTAAGTCAATAAGAGAACTTTTTTTCTCCCATTCTTCTTTCCTTTTGAGTGGCGCTTAAAATGCCTTGATCATGAAGAGGGCTCTCTCGGTCTTAAAATACCTTGAACAAAAAGAGGGTTCTCTCGATTATTGAAAATTAATTAATTTAATTAAATTAATGAATTAATATTTGAAAAAAACTGGATTAGCATTAAGTGTCACCCACTAAAAGTTTAAAAAAAATTATTTGCGCTTGATTGGATGAATAATAAGTATTTTATTAACGATTGAAAATTTGAACAAGATATATATATAGGGAGAGTGTGAGCTAATAGTAGGAATTGAAAAAAAAAATAGTTTCACATTGATGAGAAATAATTAATTAGTTCGCTTATTACTCAGTCGGGTTTTTTCATTTTTTAAATTTAATTGTTTATATATTATTGTACAGCTCCTTTAACATATAACAGTTATGTTTGGAATATAGACGTATTCACAGAAATTACAGCATTCAATCTATGGATTAAACTGTACGTAATGTACTGTAATTTTCAGAGAAGAATCTATAATACTACAAAATTTAATAGCGTATCTCTGATTGTTTTCTTCGACTAGTTATTAATGTGGCAACATTTTTCATCTTAAAAAAAAATAAAGATGTACGCTTCATTTATATATAGGAGTTCTGCCATTTACTAAACTTTAGTTTTTATGCAGAACAAGAATCCAATCTATGGATTAAACTGTACGATTATAATAAGTCGTCATTTCAGAAAAGACTATAATACTACAAGATTTAATAATGTATCTCTTATTGTTTTCTTTGACTAGTTATTAATGTGGCAACTTCTTTCATCTTTTTTGTGAATAAAGGTGTATGCTTCATTTATATATAGGAGTTGTGTCATTTACTAAACTTTAGTGTTTATGTAGAACAAAAATCCAATCTATGGGTCAAGCCATACTATTATAATAAATCGTGATTTCAGAGAAGAGTCTATAATACTACAAGATTTAATAGTGTATCTCTAATTGTTTTCTTCGACTAATTATTAATGTGACAACTTCTTTCATCTTTTTTAGTCAATAAAGGTGTATTCTTCATTTATATATAGGAGTTATGCTATTTACTAAATTTTAGTGTTTAAGGAGAACAAGAATACCTCCAAAAATTGTTTACATCCCATTTCCTGTCTTAATACAGGATTTTGTAAGTAGATTTTTTTTTAAATTACTAGATATTTTTTATTATTCAAGTATTGAAAATTGCGCTCTATTTTATTTCAGGATCCATGCTGCCTTGAATGATATAAAATAAATTTAATATATTGCTTATAAGTTTTTAGTTATAATATATTTTAGTAATAAATATACCGAAAAGTGTATAGAAAATGCCTATGTCAAAAGTATCCAATTTTCCCCCTATAAAACAGGTTACGTCGTAAATATAGTTTTTGAAAATAGTGTAAATTAATAAACGTTTCCTTCATATCTTCCAATAGATTTGTTTCATAAATGCATAGTGCAACCGAAATTTAGAAACACCCAAATAAATTTCGAAAGTATATGAAACGTGGGTTTACTTATTGTAAAACGAGTGTGCGCTACTGTATGAGTTTGATAGCAGGCTCCTCGAGTGGTAAACTTGGGAGGTTATTCATCCTATCAAAAAAGTATGAGTAAGACAGAAAACAAGCCAATTGTAAGCATATAGAAATTTCTTAAATTAAAATCAGGTGATGTCTTACAGGTAACAGTAACTTTATTAAGAGGCCTGAAATACAGGTTTTCGATATCCAATCACAAAATAAATACATAATAATCGCATGCAAAATAGTAGAAATAAAAGGCGGATGTAAAAAGCTAATAAATATAACATATATAACTACAGTACAATTTAATTTAGTAATTAAACCAAGTTACATATGCACTCAGCAATAAAAAACAGGCATACTGACGATAGTGGGTAAATCTAATTTATTGTATTATTTAGAAGACAAGGGACCTTCAAGTTTTTTTTTTTTTTTTTTTTTTTTTTTTTTTTTTTTTTTTTATTTCAATAATTTTTTTGAATATTTGATGCTTTATGAAAAACTTTTGAAACTTCCCCTTTCGCATTCCACATCAATTAAAATCTCCAATATTTTGCATACAAGATTGTTTTATATACACAAATAAAACTGTGCATCGAATTATATATATTAGAATATAAATGTAAAAAATAAAAATATTTTCTAAATCTCATGAATTTTCACAGTTTTTGCATCATATTTCCGCAATTAACCACCTTTAAATCCTACAATTATATTTAGTTTAAAACAAGTTGGAAATTGCTCGTCAAACGTGGCAAATGAGGTGCGTTCGTACTATAACTAGTTTTATAATTATTTTTTACACCCCATATTACACTAAATGTATACTTTTTTGCACTTCATAAAGTGCATAGTCTATAGCATAATTAAAATGCTCTTGCAATAACTTTTTTTCCCATTCCCCGTAATGTAACGGAACACTTTTGACTGTCCCTGTAATTAAACTATACATCCGATTTTCATAAAATATGAAATGGCTCGACAAAATTTTGCAACAATCATATATTTAAAATTTCAGACCATTCGGTTGGGTAGTTTTTGCTCTGTTATATGTGGGCAAACAGACAGACAGACGGACGGACGGACGGACTTGCTGAACGACGACTATAGGTGCTACGTATTTATATAACTACGAACGCACCTAAAAAAGAGATGTAGTGTTTATGGCATGTATAATGACAAACAGCTGCAAGAAATATTGGGGATTTTAATTGATACGGAATGCGCATGAGACATTTTCAGAAGTTCTTCATAACGCTTAAAATATCCAAGAAATTTCCTTATCTTTCTTAAAATAATTTAATTTTATTTCTTGTGTGATACATATATGTAATAATGCATACAATGTACCCTTGGATAGTATTAAAAGTGAAATAAAAAAATGAATTTTAAGGTCACTTGTCACCTTAAGATAATTTGTACTATGCTGGCATGCATTATTTTTATTAAATATATCCATTTACCTTACAATCAATGCTTAATTTATAATACAATTGTACCAGAGCCCTAATATTCGGCCGTATTTGTACTAACAACTTTGCCGTCCCCCCTCCCCTGGCAATTATATCTACTTACAAATGAAAGTGACTTCGTAATTGCGCAGAGCAGAGTCTTAGCACGGGCAGAGTTCATGATACAAAATAAGTAGAAAAATCACTAACGTGATTTTTATACTCGTACGCAAAAGGAGACAAAAAAACTCAAACAAGGAAAACCTCAAGCTGATGCTCGTTCGCTAAAAACAGAAAATATTCTTTTCAGGTTAGATATCTAAATAAAATAAAAATAACCAATTAAAAATTATCCGGTCACAAAAGAAATTCAAACTGAAATCAAATTCATTGTTCAGTCTCTTGAGTGGCGCCGTATCAATGCGTCGCCAACATAAATTTGCATATATCACTAGAATATAAAAACACGATTTCTGTTTTTCCTACATTCTGATTAAAATAGCATTAAAATGATTTGAAATAGAATATAATACGTAACTTTGATAGAGGATTTCTTTTCTATATATGAATAAATAAAATTTTGAATATAAAACAGGTTGAGCTTGTGTCAGTCCAAGCCCAAAAAGTCATACAAAAATCGAGGCCGTTTTTTCTCATCCCCCTATATGTCCGACACATTACGTCACACATAAGTGTTTTGATAAAAAAAGAATGCAAAAATTTGGAGATGGGAATGAAAGGCTAATTTAGGCTTCAGTTTTTTGGAAGCGCTATTGCACTGAGCTCTGGAGCCCTGTATTTATGAGCTCCAGTGAATTCCGAACAATATTTAAAAATTTACTAAAAACAAAGAAGTACCGGAGCAGAACTCCGATGCAAATTAAGACCTGCTTATAATGGCATACTTTTAAACGCTATTAGAGCTTATTTAAACTCGTGATTGCATATCGCAAAATTTTCATGTCAGGGCTTCTAATATTTTTTTTTTTTTGCATATCCGACATAATTTTGAGATAAACCGACGACGTTCTAAACATTTGTTCATCTACTTTTCATTAAGTTTAATATCAGATAAAAAAAAATCATAATTTCGTCACTATAGGGCCTGTAATCACTCTCATTTAATTGCGAATAGGCATTTTATCAGAGTTAAACTCTCTTTCCATAAATTTAATCGTTTAAATGCTTTTAAGGATTTTCTGAATTTAGTTTGCACTCTGTATACATGTTGATGAGAAGCGGGGTTAATGGTATTTAGTCATAAAATAAATGTTTCTAATTTGTCTTCTTTTTAAAAGTAATTTGTAATTATGTTAATCAGTATGTTAAGGAAAAATACATTTTTATTTAAAGCCTCAATTTAAGAAGTAAAACAATTTTTGTAACTTGCAGTATGTTAGATAAATATAAGGAACACGAACGAAAGTAGTATTTTTTAAAGATAGTAGAGGTTTTAAAGAATAATTTATTCTTATCATTATTATAATGGCATTATAATTATGTATTCCATTCTTGACTATCTTCGAAAAATTACTGGTAATTGCTAATCACTGAAAAACAACCAGAATTTTTTTGTAAATACAAGGATGATATAAATGATGTTGGAAGATCTCAGAATAAAAATAAAGCTATGTTGGTTATTTGCGTACGACACAAACAAATACAGTATTTTTTTGGCCTGGTGAAGGCTTGAAGAGTTCCAAACTTCACCCATTTCACTGTACTTTAAATTATCAGAAAAAAGCATAAAAAAAAAAACATGATAATCAGTAAGAATTCCCTTATTTTGTCACAATCAGTTACAAGCATTTATATTACTCGAGCTACAAAGGGCGCACAAATAGAAATATGGTTATTGATTAGGGTAGGTAGGGGAGGAATGATACACTTTTTTTTTACTAATTTTTTACAACCCTTAGAAAGCTATTTTTAAACAATTTTTTCGTGTTTTCTTATGAAGTGACCTTTTATTCATTTATAAAAAATATTGTGAATTTAAAAAATAGTCATTTAAAAAATATATCCCAATTATTTTGAATGGCTACTACTGTATCAAATCTCCCCATTACTGGGAAGGATTGATACACTAGCAAGGGAGGTTTGAGACAGGGTTATGTAAATTGAAAAAAAATATGCACACAATTCAATTTTTGCGTCATACAATTTTTTATGATAAATCTAGAAATGTTTAAGTAAAATTTGAAACGAAATGCCATTGACATATTTTTGTTTCAGAAATCTTTTTTACAAAAATATTTAAACGAATGCTATTATTTAAACAATCCTAAGCCCGTGCTAATATGTTCACTAAGCTCCATGTTTCACTGCAATACAAGCAATATTTAAAGTAATATAATTCTATTGATTTAATATATTTTTAATACATTGAACAATGATTAATACTTCCAAGGATTGCATTCATATTCGTTATTAAGTTTTTTTTATAAAATGTTCAAAGAATAATTTTTTTTAGCATTTAAAAATAAATGCAAAGGAAACAACATTACAATTTTGCCCTTTTTCCAAGACAGTCGGAGGGTTAACACACTTTTTAGAAAATAAATAATGAAAAAAAAAACCCTACAGATCTAGCTGCAAGGAAAAATGAAGTGAATATTGCTGAGTTGCAAACAATTTAATATAAATTTAGCACATTTAAGATTCCTTTAACCTTTTCAGAGGTAAAGCATTTTCAATGCTAAAGTGTTGAATAAATGAATGGCACCGGAATTTACCAAGAAGTTTAATTAGAAATAAGAAAAGGGATATATTTCACTTTTATACTAAAAGGAAAATATTTTAACAAAATGCTGGTTCCAATGTGGTGTTTGGGAATTAAAATTAAGTGGTTTCATAAAAAAACCACCACCCTTGAAACGGTTAAAAGAAAAATTTATAACTCTATCATTTTGATAAGTAAAATCGGGTAGATTTAACGTTTTTTCCAAATTACCCTTCGTAAATTATGGAAACATTTTTTCTTTAAACTTTTTCCCTTCTACATGACGAGCAAAGCGAACTAACCATCTATCATCGCACTGCTTTTCTATATAACCTACATAATGTTTATGAATAGTCTCTTTGTTCTTCCTTACCAATTGCAGTAGCTCTTGCTCTAAAACAATAATGAATATTACAGTCCTATATTAGTTTGCAAACTTAAAAAAAACTATTAAATTTCAAATATGCAAGTGTATCATTTCTCCCCAGTACTAATGTATCATTTCCCCCTATTATGCCTTATTGGATTTTCAATCACTTTGTACAAATGCAGTTGCAAAATGGTAATCTACTTTCTAGTAAAACTAATCCTAACAATGTGCTTTATAAATAAAAAAAATACAAGATATTATCTTCACAATAATAAGAGTTATGAAAGAAAATCAATCAATGAAAAAATTTACATTACCATTCCAAAAACCTTCAAAATTAAAAGAAAAGAAAAATTGTCCGTTCTTCTCTGATTAGTCCAGCTAATGATGGCTTCAGCAAATAAAAGAAGCCTTCACATGCTTAATGCTATTTACTCTTAACTCTTAATACTCTTCACTATTAGCTCACAACAACTCTTAATGCCATTTGGTGAGACAAATTGTCAATGTATCAACCCCCCCCCCCCCTATGTATCAAACCTCCCGTACTTCCCCTGTACAAAATAAATTTTCTGTAACTGCTCTTGACAAAATAAAACGATCTGTAACTGATTGTCTTAAGTTTTTGATGCTTCTTTCTATTAATTTAGGATACAGCGCCATTTATGTTCAATGTTTTGAACTATCTTTTATTTACTTCAGGAAAACTTTTCGTCGTAAGAAGAATTTTATTCAAAACCGCACTGAAATTCGACAATTACTTGATTTTATTTTAAATTTTAATGTGCCAGGAACTTTTGTACAGTCCAGTCGGGGAGACCAGGGTACAGTGGACCTAAATACACAGTGGACCACCTCTTATATTTTACTTATTTTTAAATTTTTAAAGCTTTTCTTTTAGGCTAATTGATAACAGCACTGGAATGATTACTTATAGCCTTCAGAACACACCATTACATCAGAATTAACCTTTTTATCCTGACTGGTTGTTTTGAGCTCCTAAAAGTAAAATTTTTCATCATCATACTTCTCTTTATTGAGTAATGAAAGGTTATGGATAAGTAAGATAAAACAACTTTTTTGAAAAGGTTAGACACTGATCTTTATTTAATTTAAAAGTTTATATGCTTAAAAGAAAACTTTAAATAATATTTTTATGAGTATGTATTGAACTTCAACATGGGGCACAGTGGACCGCCCACTGCTGGGGTACAGTGGTCCGCAATGAATACTGCTCCTGTAATGAAGAATTTTCAAAATATTTAATAATTGCTTATTCTCTATACAGAAATATTGTTTTAAAATAGTTATTTAACAATAAAATAAAGTAAACAAAGAAAAATGATAATTTATTTAACCCTATCCATAGAGTAACTATTAGGCACACTTTAAATTTCATGTTATATGTTGTTCAGATTGTAATGTAGCCATCTAACACTTTAGTTGTCTCCTAAATTATGGATAACAGTTCACATGTGATTTTAAAAATAAGTTTTATTGTTCAATATAGCAGTTGTTGTTGTTGTTGTTGTTGTTGTTTTTTTTTTTGGGGGGGGGGGGGACAAATTAAAATCTTGCATTGTAGAGTTAACATATACAGAAATATTTTGTTTGTATTTACTGCCTTTGAAAAATATAACTGTAGCCTAATAAGTAATGGTTATTTATAGCTTCAGAGCACATGGTTAGCTCATAATGAACTATTTTATCCTGACTATTTTGAGCTTTTAATAAATTTTTCATCATCATATTTGTCTTAATGTTTGCTGATTTTTTTGTACTTAATTGATAACTTGCTTGCAATCACTCCTGTATCTTATATTGTTATTTTCATAATATAATAATTTTTTTGATAATTCTTTAGTTTTATGTTTTTTGTTTCAAAATGCAACTTGCAAATTTTTATTATTATACTATTTTGTAGGTAAAGGGGAAATAAAAAAGAATTAGATTAATTATAAATATATTTATATTGTATTTTAGACAATAAAACTAATAGTGGACCACTGTGCCCCAGTGGGTGGACCAGTGTACCCCGCTTCCTGGGCACACTGGTCCACTTTACGGGTGTATATATATATATATATATATATATATATATATATATTAATGTATTGGGAACCATGGTCTGCGAAAATTATGAGGCATGTAGGAAGGTTTAAAGAATATTTACAAATATTTTCAGGTAGATTGATCTCTTGGTTAAAGAGAAAAAAAAATGTTAACTGCAAAAGTGGACCACTGTACCCTGGTCTCTCTATATCTTTTCGAATGGATTAAGGATGCCTTTAAACCAAATTTTTAAAAGACAAAACTTAAATAATAGATATTGAAAGAACTTCATTTAATAGAGATAGAACCTTTATCTTGCATAATTTTCTTGAAAATTTTATTATGCCATGTTATCACCATTCATTCCTCATTATTTAATTCATCATCATCATTTTCGTTTAAACTTCTAAGGTGAAGTAAAAATGAGTTATATTAGAACTAGGTACATGTTTCTTCGTTATAAGACGAACTGTAATCAAGAATTTTTAATCAATTACCGATTTATAAATAACTGTTAAAAAAATTATTTATGCAGCTCTTCATTCTTTTTGGAGTAGGACGCAAGTTTAATTAATTAGTATGACATAAAATTTTAGTTATAATTAGCTCGAATATACTGTTGATTGTATGGAAATGCTCCAAGCAAGTGCACTTGTTTTTTTGCAGCGGTTGTTGACATTTTAAATATCTTTATGATGAATAATTGAAATCATGTAGAGATGTTTATTAAGCAAATAATTTTGAAAAAAGGAAAAAAAAATATTATTGAGAGTACAAAACCTATTAAACACTGAACATTTAAAATCGTTCTCTTTTGACATTTAAAAAAAATCTTGATAAATCTAGGGTAGTTTACTTTTATAAAAAAATAAATTTTCTTTGAGATTTATAAAATTTTTCAAGTTTATATAATAGCTATTTTTCAAACGATTCACATTTTATATCAACATGACTAGATAGAAATATAAATGTTATTGCTGTGTACTTTCAATATAGTGTTATCTTGGATTATCTGCGTCGAAATATAAAATAACTGCTTTTATCTATTAAGAAGATTGTTAACTAAAGCACTAATTTGCACAAAAAAATACATCCTCCTGCATTCTATTATTTTTTATACTAGGTGAGATTAGAAGTCAACAAATAGTATGTCTCTAGAAGCTTTAAAAAATCATTAAAAATGTAATTCACATAACATGTTTTTTTACCTAAACGATTACACAATCTTACAAATGTAACGCATTTTTAAAAATCATTTGATAAGCTTGGTAAATATTTAATTGTACATTACTATATATGTTTAAAAGTATACCTTTTTGGATAGATATTTTAAATTATATACTGGCATTTATATACTAACTGGAAAGGTAGTCCGTCAAAAATGACGGGAAATTAGATATAAATATATATACAACTCATGTGCAAGAATATCAGTTTTTATCGCTTGTTCCGCGGTGATAGATGAAAATGACACATTTTAAGAACGAAACACATTTAGGAAAAACTGTGTACAGTAGAAGAGCACTAATCTGCTCAGTTTAGTTCCAAGTGTTGTGCGGATTTGAAGCTTTTGCGGTTATTTCTATTCAATCTTTGTTTACACTTTTTTTAATTGATATATTGGGCAATTTAGATAATTCTTAAAAATAAATAAATTACACACTTTAAGTAAAGTAAAAACTATTAAACTATCGTATAAGATTTAATGAAATAGTATTATATGGTATTATACGTGTGTGCTTCACGATCTTGGTTAGGTCGTTGGCGAAATTGGCTGCAACTTGTCATAATCATAATTCTGTGGCCGCTATACCAAAGAAGCAACCAGTTTTTTTATAAAATGTTTGTTATAAAGTATTTTTTAAAAGCTTGTGTAAAATTCCCGGCCGTTCTGATGTTATGTCGGTCCTAGGAATAATGTTTGTAACACTGGAGAGTTTCCATGTATATATGGAATTTAGAAAAGCTTCTCCAAAAGAAAAGTCCCGAAATGACATTGTAATTCCTCTAACTTCAAAATTTAATCGGACCATGATGTTGTTTACTGAGATCTAATAAATACAGTTATTTTGAATATTACAACAGAATAAAACAGTTAAACATTTTGAACTTAAACCCGCTGCTACTTCAATGTTATTTTTTAGTATAAAGAAAGAAAATTATTTAAAATTTTCAAATTATGTAGGGGAGAGCGGGGTACAATGGACCACCCCTTATATTTTACATATTTTTAAATTTTTAAAGCTTTTCTTTTAGGCTAATTGATAACAGAACTGGATTGATTACTTATAGACTTCAGAACACATCGTTAGCTCAGAATGAACCCTTTTATCCTGACTGGTTGTTTTGAGCTGCTAAAAGTAAAATTTTTCATTATCATACTTTTCTTTATTGAGTAATTAAAGGTTATGGATAAATAAGATTAAACAACTTTTTTGAAAAGGCAAGACACTGGTCTTTATTTAATTTAACAGTTTATATGCTTAAAAGAAAATTTTAAATAATATTTTTATGAGTATGTATTGAACTTTAACATGGGGCACAGTGGACCGCCCACTGCTGGGTAGAGTGGTCCGCAATGAATACTGCTCCTGTAATGAAGAATTTTCAAAATATTTAATAATTGCTTATTCTCTATACAGAAATATTGTTTTAAAATAGTTATTTAACTATAAAATAAAAGAAAAATGACAATCTATTTAACCCTACAATGCATAGAGAAGCCATTTCGCAAATTTTAAATTTCATGTTATATATTGTTCAGATTATAATGTAGCCATCTGACACTATCGTTTTCTCCTAAATTATGGATAACAAACAGTTCATGTGTGATTTTTAAAATAAGTTTTCATGTTCAATATAGCAGTTTTTTTTTTGGGGGGGGGGGGAGGGGAGGAGAAGGAGAGAAATGAAAACAATGCATTGTAGAGTTAACATGGTAAGAAATACAGTACACTTCCTCAAATTCATGCAGCTTGGGACCAGAGGTTTTGCGGGTTTCTGGTCATCGCTTTGTTTACACTTTTTAAACAGTAAAAATGCAATCAAAATTATAAAGATTCCTTGCAATATAGTAAAATATTAAAATAATTAAGTAAAGTAAACTAAAATGATAAGAAGTAAGATAATTTTAAAAATGATTAAATTATAAAAAGTAAAGATCAAGTAAGTAATTAATAATGTATAATTAAATCTGCATAATAAACATACATTTCCTTGAACTATCGAATGAAATTTGCCTCATAATGGTACCCTATTAATTCATGTCAAAGTAGGGAAGTTTTATTTCAGTTTTAGCCAGTCTTAATAACCAAAAAATCTCGATTAATACATAAAAGGATTTGGTAGAAAAATGTGATTACCAAAGATATAAGCATCATCTTTTTTTTTTTTTTTTTTTTTTTTTTTTTTTTCAGAAATAAATTGTACTTCTTTCATGAAAAACCATGAGTTCAGTTATATTATAGAAAATTAATTACATATTAAAACACAAACAAAATGATATAAAAAAAAAAAATCTGTAATTTTGTTCTTACATCTGAACTGAAAGTTTCATTGTTTACATCTGCGATGATGTGCGGAATGCAGGCGTTTGCGGATTTGAGGATTGCGGATTTGAGGAAGTAATAAATAATATAGATGACCCCGCTGGATTGGTTATTTATAGCTTCAGAGCACATGGTTAGCTCATTATAAACTATTTTATTCTGACTATTTTGAGCTTCTAATAAATTATTCATCATCATAATGTTTGCTGATTTTTTTTGTACTTTATTAATAACTTATTTGCAATCACTCCTGGATCTTATATTGTTATTTTAAAATAATAAATTTTTTGATAATTCTTTAGTTATGTTTTTTGTTTCAAAATGCTACTTGCAAATTTGTATTATTATATTATTTTGGAGGTAAAGGGGAAATAAAGAATTAGATTAATTATAAATAGATTCATATTGTATTTTAGACAATAACTAATAGTGGACCATTGTTGTGCCCCAGCTAGTGCACCAGTGTACCCCGCTTCTGGGGCACATTGGTCTACTTTACGGCTGTATATAAAAAAAATTTGAAAAATGTTTTGGGAACTATGTTCTGCGAAAATTATGAGGCATGTAGAAAGGTTTAAAGAAAATTCAAAAATATTTTCAGGTAGATTGGTCTCTCCGTTAAAAGAGAAAAAAATGTCAACTGCAAAAGTGCTCCACTTTATCCCGGTCTCTCCTATTTATAATTTATTTCATTATTTAATAACTAAATAATTAAAAAATACATTATTGTTCTGAGCTCATAAATATGACAATAAAGTAATGTAACTAAGAGACATTGCAAAATAAAAACTTTGTGAATTCAAACCATAAACAAACGATACCGCCACCATTTTACCTACTATTTTGTCATAAGAATATTGCGCATTGATTGTTGGAGAATTTACTTTGTAAATGGTTCCCTCAATGCTTTAATATTTTTTACGGTTCACGATGAATGAATCACTTGTGTTTGTTTAGGTTTATGTAATGAGATATTAAGTTGTCAACGTAATTTCAACTGAAGTGATCCTAGGATATATGTGCTTTTTAATTGAAATTAAAAACAATGCTTTGATCTCGAAATAAAATGCTTTAGTTTATATAATTGATTATTTCGATTAATTAGTTATTTAGGTACTTTTCCATTATAACGCATTTTTTAAAATAGCTTGGCGCAATTCGGGCTTCAGAAAGTGAGATAAGTTGCCAAAATATATCAACAGCTATGAAAACAAACCTTATGAATTTTTATTTTTCTTTATACATGTATTTATTATAATTATTTATTTAAGTACTTTTCCACTATAGGGCACGCTGCATTAAAAAAATAAAGCTTGGCACAATTCGGACATCACTAAGTGAGATATATTGCCAAAATATATAAACAGCTATGAAAGCAAATCTAATGAACTTTCATTTTTGTTTATATCTGCATTTATATACATAAAATATCATTTCTAAATATATATACTAATTTTTTATATACAAGTTACGGCACATATGTCATATAAGCACCGCGCTACCTAACTGCCTCCAAAATGGTGTTATTTTGCCTGATATGGTAACCCGGCAATTGATTTTTATTTATTAATAAATTGTTTATTTACTTTTATTTACTTTTTTTATTATTATAAAAACTGTTTTGTTCTATAGTTATTAATTAAACTTTTATTTATTTATTGTTATTCCTTTTCAAAATAATAGCAAATAACTTAAAAATATACATGTAACTGGTATTCGAAAGCGATATTTTTGCGAAATTGGCGTCATAATAAATCACGCCAAACCCGATGCGTATATGACATCTGTGCAAAATTTACTTTTGTTTCTTTATAAAAATTGATAAATAGCCTTTTTTATATTAAATAAATTGTATACATACAAATAAAATTGCTTGTGAGTATGAAACAGTAAACAGGTTGTCAGAAAATACGTTGACAAACCAATTCGCCAAGAAACTTTTCACCGAAGTACTGTGCATAAGCGATGATTGTTGGGAGCGCATTTTTAATTATGATATGCACTTTTATGTTTCACTATATTTATGCATACTATTGTGTGTCTATAAATGGTATAGTTCATATACAGGGCTGCTCAAAAGAATTCCCAAGGGTTAATGAGTATGAGAGTAAATTACTTAAAGGTGGTATTTAAAGGAATTATGAATTTTTTCACTGAACTGCATTTGGTTTGCTAAGAAATGTTTGTAGAATATAGATAAAACGATAGACAGAGTAACGCAAAGAATTGGATACATAACCGTCTATGGATGATAATATCTGGAAATGCGATTTCAGTAGTTTTAAGAGTGTTTTAGATTAAATTAAATTTTTGCTAAATAGTGGCGTGTAATAACGGTACTATTCGCTATGCACGGTAACTGCTTAAATCAATTTTTTTTTTAAATTATGCGTTTTCTAAAATATTTACTTAGCTATCTTATTTACCTTATATCCCTAAATAAAGAAGTTTTGTTTAAGCAATCAGGAAATTTTGGAAAGTGTTTCATAATATATGCTTAACGCATGTTTTTCTTCTTGCTTAGTCTTATTTTGCATTTATTTTAATTTTTTTTTGTCTTATACTGGTTTATAGAAACTTTAATATTGAATGTTTAAACTTTTCGCCCCCCCCCCCCCCCGTTGCCTATAGTACAAACTATAGCGCAGATATCGCAAAATAATAGACAATTTGGTACTTTTGAACTGTAGCGGTTTTGGCGTTTTTCTTAAAAGCTTGGTGTAATTCAGAAAGTAAGATTTGTTGTCAAGTCATATAAACAGCAATGAAAAAAAAACTTCATGAGCTTTTTTGTTTGTTTATAAATGTATTTTATATCTATATTATACATTTTTTTATGTACAAATTTCTTCTGTTTCTGTATAAAATTAGGTAAATGACTTTATGTTAAGTAAATCGTATAAATATCGAAAAAATGCGTGTGTATATAAAATGAAACAGTGGATAGATTCCCGAAAAATATGTTGCCAAATTTCCTTCTTCGCCAAGACACCTATATCTAAATGTACCAAAAGCACATTAAAATCGCGCAGTTAGGAGCTCAGACAGAACAGTGTCATCTATTGGTGGTTATTTTATTTGTAGCATTGGGATGAAGATGTAAAGACGTACATTTTCGTATATTACGCTTAAAATTCTCACCCATCGATTTTGAAAAAAAAAAAAAAAAAGTCCTAAAAGAGAGGAGTTTAAATTAAATTGCGGTGACCTCCTTTATGAAAGATAAATGGTTTTAAATGGGAATTTCGCCAAATTAGCCAGCTATCGACAAGTTGGCTTCATATTTGACAATTTATTTTTGTCGCCAAGTTGGCCAACGTTTGTCGCTACTGTGGAAACACTGCAACCCCTTTCGATGAGGCGGTCCTACCGGAATTTTGAGGGACACACTGAGACTTGGATTTTATATAAATAGATTCATGCATATTAACTTCTTAATTTTAATAATATTAGTTCTTTTTTTAAATTTTTGATGATAATCTTAGTCAAAACGCCTTGTGAAAATTACCATATTATGCAAATCCACTTTTATATATTATAAGATCTTCCTTATTTTTAGTTAATATATTCTCAAGAAAATCAGTTAATTACTCTTGAATCACTTTGAGCTTCTTAATACTGTCGATATTGATTTTTTAATTTCTTCTGTTATTTTTAAACTCCAGATGAAGCTCCATTATCTTTTAGCATATCTTGGAACTTAAGGAATAGACATTTACTAATTAAGCTTTTTAAATATATCGTCATAGAAAAAGTACTTTTTACACAATTATATTTTACTAGTTTTAAATATTTATGAAGTACTCTAAAATTTAGCAAGACGCATTGTAAAACACATTTTTTCTTTAAAAAAAAATTATGTTAAAATATTAGATTTTGAAAGAAAATGTCAATTTGTTTTACTGTGATATTTTAGAGAAAATTTGAATTTTCCAAAGATTTTTCTTGGCTCATTTAAGTTGCATATATATATATATATATATGTGTGTGTGTGTGTGTGTGTGTGTGTTATTATTCAATTATTTACTTTTTTCTGCCAATTTGAGCTCTTTTTTATAGTCAACTTACTGCTTTATAATTAAAATTCTAAAAAGGAAAACAATACAAATGAAAGATTTCAAATTTAAACTTGATAAAGAATGGGTTACAACTGAAAAAGTGCACATAGTTCGTTGCTTCTAAGAAAAGATTTTGCATCCAATCCCAAAAGTTTGTATTTTATTTGTACACTCAACCTCTCCTTAATGTACATAAACCATATATATTTTCGAAAAATAATAATGTAAACAAAACAATTGAGTCTAAACCGATGTCGTATTGTACAATTATATGAACAGGAAAAAAAAAGAAAATACTGTTATGTAAATATGTTACGTAAATATGTTTCCTTTAAAAAACTACCTTTCTGACCAAAGTTTTCTTTTATCTTGAAATTTGTTTTTTCGTTGAAAAACAAATAAAAATATCTTAATTCACAAAAGTTTACATGAAAACAAAATTTGAATCAGTTCTCGTTATTGTCGGAAGACTAGATTTTTTAGACGTATTGAATGGATAACTAAAAATATAACTGTAAAGTAACAACTCTTAAACAATGCATGTGAAAAATATTTATATATATGCGAAGAATATTCTTAGAACTACAATAGCGGCAAAAAAAGGGAATTTAAATTAAAAAAACAATATATATACGCACAAGTTGAATTTGAATGCAAATCAAACTTCAAATCAAACTTTCTTATTAAAAAAAAATAATATGACCGTAGATGTAATTTCAGAACTATTTTGAGAGCTTATAATATATTTTAAACAGAATATAATAATATAAGTTATTAAAATATAAGTTAAAAAATCATCATGGTTAAAATATTCTGCAGTTTAAGGAACATAATTTAAATTGTTTTAACCCTAACTAGAATTAAACAAATATTTTCTTCTCATTAAATTAAACCTAGAAAATTGGTTAAAATATAATTAAATTTGGGTTATAAAAGTAAATCGTGCTTGGTAAATTGATTTAAATATATAGGTTTTTAATATATTTACAAAATAATTTGATTTGGATTAATAAATATGTGGATAAACAAAGTGTATAGTATCATACATGTATAAATGTGGCAACATCTAAATAGATGATATATTATAAAAATTCCTGAATAATTTATAATTTTTTCTTTGATTTATTATTAATAAAACCTGAACATAATAATCTTTTGTAAGCTTTTTTGCTAATTGAAAATGTTTTTTAGACATTTCTAGAATAATATTTGTTTGAAAACATTTAACGCAAACTTAAGAGAAGAATGTTGCTAGAATAATTCTTCAATATGCCTGAATCGTAAAACAAAATGTAATAATATCTTTTATGTTGGGCGGAATTTAGTTAAAGTATTTATGTTCAGAATTCAATTATATTTCAATTTTCACAGATTATTGACAGAATACTTTTTTTTTAATTTCGATTTATAATAAATTATATATACTTTTTATTACCATTAGATTTGTCATTTTTGTTGCGCTGGTGAGAACGTGCATAAATTAAAAAATATATTAATAATGTATAACTATGCAGGGTGTTCGGTCTCAACTGTGTCCAATAGCTAATTCCTAAACCGTTAGTCATAGGCATATAGTTGCAATTACAAAAAATGTTTTAAATCAGGTAAAGAAATATTTAAAACCGATTTTGGTCAATAAAAATATTTCTTAAAAAATTACGAAATTTAAATTTTTATACGGTCCCCCGGTCCTATAAGTTATATTTATTAAAATTTTCCTATTACACTGACCAGTAAGACAAATAAAAAGTCCCCTTCATATAATACTAAAATTGAGCGAGTTATGAAACTTTAAAAATACATGACTTAAGCCACTTTTCTGCTCTGAAAACAAATGAATTCGGCTTGGCTGTGAGGGGTCACATGCCAAGTGCTTAAAGTATTCGAAATTCTTATTTCATGTGTATCTGCGCTTTGAAAAAAAATCGTACAAGTATTACGATTAAGTTAAAATTTATTAAGTTTCAGATTGGCTAAAATAACATATGTTTTATTTTGTCAGGATTTGAGACTGTTTCTTTTATGATTTCTTTTAACAAAAATTATGTTATTTTTATAAGTTTTTATGTTATTTCAACGGTTGTGTGTGTTTTACCAGTTCAAACTTTGTACTAGAACTTTAACTCCCTTTCAAATATGCGATTAAGATTACATTTTACACACTGGCGAAAATCCGATAACAATCTAATATTATTATGATTTTCGGTGGTTACCATTTATACTTACTTTACAGGATAACACAAAAAAATTATGATAGATTACCGCCAAAAAGTTTAAGAAAAAGTTTTAGATAATACAAGACTGCAGTTGTTGGGTTTTTTAACTTTTATGTACTTTTTAGCACTGAATCCGAAAATTACCTTATTTTTTAACAATCATATCAGGATATTTCGCAAATCATAAATTGTCAAAGTTAAAGAATAACAAAAATCGGATACTATAAAGTAGAGGAGATGGTTATGTTTTTTAACTTTTGATAATTGATTTTTACGTAATTTTTAGCACTGAATCTGAAAATGACCTTCATTTTTAACCATCACGTTAGAATGTTTTTGAAAATCGTAAATGTGTAATATATAAAATAGATCTCACTTAATCCGGAAATCAGTTATCAGCTGTCGCGGCAGTAGTGGATTCGCCACTGGTCAGGAAAATATCATTTAATATTACGTAAGCGGGTATATTTTTAAACAAAAAAGAAAAAACTATGCATCAAGCATAGATTATGAAACACTTTCTAACACATCCAGAATAATGTAACAAAACTGCACCATTAAAAAAAAATTAAATATTACGTCTAATTCAACCATATGGGAACGCATAACACAATTACAAACCCAATATCAGCTGTATCCATCTACAATTGGAAAATGAATCGAATTTTTTAACAGTCCTGTATATGATATATAGATTTGTATCTATACACTACATGCATGCCAAAATTTAGTTCACTTAAGAGATACATATACTTCAGTTGAAAATGTCCCTTCAGCAATTTACTCTAATAAGGAGGATGGTACGTGAATACTTTTGTGCAGCCATATATGAGGTATAGAATTTATATATGACGAGTAACATACAAAAAAATTAATTAAATTTAAAAGCACATGCCGAATTTTAAACCGTACACACCAGCAATTATTACTCAAAGACAATACTGTAACCGATTTATTTTGTGTGTCCCTGTAAATGATTAAAAAATGCCATGAAAGCCCTGTTCTAACGCGAGCGTTGTGAAATTCAGTCATTTATATCAGTTTCAATACATCTGAAATAGCGTAATGTCATTAAAATACTCTGGAAACGATTTTTCCCAAATACCATAATGTAATGGAATACTTTTGAGTGCCCCTGTAATTGAACTATTAATTCAACATACTTCATATACAATGCCAACCATGCTTTGGTGACCTTATGTAACCTTTATCAATTTCATGAAAATCCGAGTACATTTACGGGAGTTAGAGCGTGGACAACAGACGGCCAGAAGGACTGACGGACAGATGGTCAGACAAACCGAATACATAAACACTTTTCAACTTTGTTGGAAAGCCTTAAAAAACAGAACAAGTTATTACTCTTTTAGAATCTGCGGTTGTGAACGGGGTTTGGTGGGAGTAGTTCGTACGAAGAAAAGATGCACAGTTAAAATTTACTCTATTTACATTTTATATAAGAAAATATCCCTTATACAAAATCTACTTTCAAATTTTAAAATTTTTCTTAGTTTTTAACTTTAAAAATTTATTTTTCTTAAAAGACTTTATATTTTATATATAATATATATATATATATATATATATATATATATATATAATATTTATGTGATAAACTATAAAGTGCAATGATTGTATCATAGTTTACACTGTATCACAAAAATACGCTATGTATTATCCCATGCACATGCATAATACTTCTGAAATAAAATGGAGAAAAATTATTTAGAGTCAGAGTGAGAACGGAGCAGAGCTGTAACCTATATAGTTTATAGATTCAGTGCTCCGCTGTTTTTTTTTTTTTTTTTTTTTCAACTTTATATATCAATTTTAGATACACACTTGTGATATAAACATATCAAAAGTTGTCATATACTCATATAAACTTCTTTTTTATATGGTTTTAATGTTTATATGTGGATAACAAATTATTAATAATTAAGGTTAAAGTTCAGTTCATGGAAGGACTGTTGTAGAATTTAAAGTATCTATTAAAAATAAAGACACATTATGAAAATCATATTGGCTATTGATTATTATTTTGATACAGTAAATTATTTTATCTTTTTGACAAATTCTTTTAACAGTCATGGAAACCAATATGGTAATCTCTGTTCTGAATATTTCCTTATATAAAATGTAGAGGTTAGAATACAAAATAAAAAGTAATGCAGAGAGGTTTACAAAGGCATTCATAAAAAATTGTCTATTAAATTTGAATAAGTAACTCCAAAAGAGACTGATTAGTTGCAAACAAGTATCGATTTTTGTGGCAAAGTACGCAATGTTTGTTATGGAAAAAAACTATCGTATTCTTATAAAACTGCCATGAAACTCCGTACATAGATGAAAAGCACGTCATGAGGACTGTCTTTCTATCGGACTTCGGTAACCGATAGCTAAATTGATTAGAGGATTGTGTCTTAAAAAGTTTACACTTAGAGAAGTACATACTCTATACCACAACTAGTGTTGCTAGGTTTCCCGATTTTGCGGAATGTCCGGATTTTCAGGTGCTCCCAGAACAGTCCAGCGTAACTCCTGCGCGGGACGCCAAATGTCCCGGTTTTTCAGGATGCATAAATTCTTCTAAATTGCTTTTGGTACCCTATTATTTGTTAGTAAGCATAGAGTAAAACGCTTTAATCCTTTTATAAAGGAAATTTGTTATGGTTCCGAAGAACGGAATACCGCAAAAATTTCTTGCTTAAACGGAATATTTTTCCAGTCACTAGCTATTTATTTTTACACGGGTAAAACCTATGTATTTTGAGTATTAAAACTTGTGAAAACAGTATCAGTGTATAACGGAAACTTCCCCGAGACGTAAAAATTGCGTAGTCCCTGCGGAAGCAGTACCATACAATTATAACTGCTCAATCGGAAACCTCACGAAAAATAATTTTGTTTCGATGGCTGGCAATTCCGCTTTCGAATATTTTACTGTATAAGATTATTGTGTTTATTTGGTAGAGTAAAACCTGATAAGACGGAATGTCAAGTGACCAGAGAAACATACCGTTTTAGACATTGTCCGTCTTAGCAGGTATATTAATTTAAAACTCCTTCCGTAAGGAACATGATTATGTTCCGTTTTAGACAGGTACACTTTTTATAGGGTTTACTGTATTTTATGTGCAGATTTAGGAGCCACTGTCCCGGTTTACTGTCTGTTTGTCCCACTTTTTGTGACAGTAAACCTGGCAGCACTAATCACAACACAATTCTATAATTTTTTTACAAAATATTTAATCCATTCCTTCAGAAATGTATTCCTTGCATGGATTTATTTAAGATATCCCAAATAGTTGCCTGCAAAACTATTAATCATGATATGAAATGGTGTAAAATAAATGAAGAATTGTTCAGGAATGATTCTTTAAAATTTCGTGTTTTCAGATATTTTTTTTATCGGCTGGCACAAAAAATGGTTATGACACAAAAAATTCACCCTGCATTAAGTTTTATGTGGTTATAGTAGATCAATGCTATTTTTATTAATATTTAAAAGGTACAGTTCAGTGCAGCTTGCTTTAAGTGTTTCCCCTATGATGCAGAATAGTTTGTAATTTTCTTCTACATATATTTTACTAACTTTTGAGTTTTTCTTACTACTAAACTCTCGTAAACTACTAAATTAAAATTCCTAAACTCTGACTCACTGTATTTCCTTATAAAATTTCGGAAGAAAGAAGTATTTCGGAATTTCAAAAAATATATAATGTAATATATATATATATATATATATTACATAATGTTTTTTGTTACATAATTCTTGATTAAGTGTAAAGTAATTTTAAATATATATTAAATCTTTTTGTAAAATGAAAGAAAAACCTTTAAAGAAAAATATTTTTGAAACAAAAGAGTAAATAATATAAACTACAATACATTTCAATTATAATTTATATTTCATAAAAAAGAATATTTAAACAATTGAGTTATCTCTTTCTTTAGTAACGATAAATATTAATATAAAATTTAATCATTATAGTGTACACATTCCTTAAAATATGTAATCTGTTTCTTTATGAGTGGGAATAAGACAGATATTTCATGTAAGAAAATATAATATCTTATGTAAACAACAAGTCTTTGGCAATAAAAGCAATTTTTCAAAATATGATGGAAATAAAATTTTCCCGTTTCATTTTTAGTAGAAATAATAAAAAAAGACATTTTATTCCAGGTAATAGATTATTGAAATTATCAATACAATAAAAGATAGAACGTATACGTTTAAATTTCTTTCAAAAAGTCATACATAGAAAATAAGTTTTTTAAATGCAAACCCTTTAAATAGAATGTTTTAAAAGTTCTCTAGTAATATTCATTTAAAATTTTGTAAGTATAGATGATGTTTTTTTAGTAGTTTAGTTGAGTTCCGACAGTCTTTTCTTTAGTACCATTATTTACGAATGACATTGTCCTTTTTTTAATTGTACTACCTGAAATATTTTACTGTTACATTGTTAAGACGACGATTACTATTCGGAAATTATGATATTAAATTTTCCACTGTTCCAAACGTCTGATAGGTATTTATAATTTGAAACACGATTTCTATATTTAAATACTTATACAAAACCATGTTTAAAATGACTTTTTCTTAATTTTTCCAAAATATTTATTAACATTATTTTGCTATATTACACAATCTTTATTAGCTCGAATCTCATGCCTATATTTCAGAGCACGTGAAAAAAAAAAAAAATAGAACTAGATAGTACGTTAACAGCAAACATTTTAACATATAATTGTTAAACATAACGATGCCTAATGGAAATTATCTACTATCTAGTAGAAAATACGGAAGACAGAAAATTGGTTTCATATATATTTTGATAACTGGTGTGCTAAGGTCAACATGTTTGGATTTTCCAAAATACTTTCATTACAAATTTATGGTAAACAGTAATCACATAATTAAAAATGGACATTTTAGATTGTAAAATTTAAATCTCTCTCAAAAAAGAACTAAAAATAGATAACTAAAAAAAGATAAATTGGTTTCCTATTCAAAATATAATATATTTTCATAAATACCATACCAGCAGGTCAAGTACAAAATATGTTTCTGGTCAAGGAAAATTCATAGTTAATCTGAATACTTCATTAACCCTTAGCTTACCGACGATATATATGAGTGCCAAAGTGGTGTGCAAAACTATTTTCTAAGTATTAATTGTTGTAAAGTCTTCTCATACAAATGAATGGGTATTTTATTCATTATAATGAAATCTATTGCCTATGAAGATTTGAAACTGAAATTTTACTTTCCTTGAAGTTATTGCATAAATGAAATAAAAACAGATGAGCAAATCCAAATATGCCCTTCACTATTTACCAAAACGTTGCAATACACCGCCTCTGTAATTCAATATAATTATCAAATGCAGCATCTAATATGGAATCGAACTAATGGGCAATGATTTTGGGTATGACACAAACTCGTTAAAAACGATTTTCATAGGTTGAATATATTAATCCATGCGTGCAGCACACTTTTAATAAAATTACGTGAAGCAACTGTTAGAGATTGACATTTATCCAGTCATTCATCTTAAATGACAAGCAACAAAGAAATGATAGTATCTTTCTCTTTCTAATTCATTAAATTCGTTAGAAAATATTTATGATGTAAATTTCGTCCTCTCGCGCTTAAAAAGAAAAAAAAAAGAAAATTGGTAAAGGAAACATATATATTTAATTAAAGATTTTTTATTACCGATTTTTTTTTAATAACGCCTTTTATGGCATTTATTTTTTAAAGGTCAGTTTAATTTGACTAATATTATAACGGGAAGATTATTGGTATGCACAGCGTACAAAAGCAAACCAAACTATTTTTTTCCAGCTAAATAAGAAAAAAAAATGAACATTCGTAAATGACACTTATAGATTTACTTGATAAATTTCTTTAATTACGCAGTTATTTAAAAAATACATTTTGCGGAAATTAGTTACTTTTAAAGCAAATTATCTTTTTAATAAATTTAGAACTGGGAAGTTATTCATGCCTATCCGGAACTACCATTCGCTAACCAAACTAATTTCTTCCTGCTATTTAAGACATTTAAAATTATACCTCAGAATAATCTTTCCATTTTTTTTTTAATAATTTAACTGAAATTTTACTTCTTCCTCTATGTATGTTTATAGTTTGCTAACAGAATAATCATATTCAAATGTTTAAAAGATAGTTTTAAATGAAAATATTTTTTTTTCTGTTAGCAGTGTTTTATAAATCCTTTAAACAATAAAAAAGGATTATGTGTTCTATGTACAACATGTTCTGCAGTTTCCATAAACAAAATTTAAATGGAAAAGGGGAGAAGAAAGCTTTAAGCAGATTTGTCTAGACTCTAGTATCTCAGTAGATTATAGTGTGAAACTGATCTTTAGTTAAATAGGATTTATTTTGTAGGTATAAGTCAAGTAATTTCAAGTTTATAAAAGGAAAAAATAAACACATTGTGTTGTTGAATAAAAATAATTAGATACTGAATTGTAATTGTTTATAAAAAAGTATATAAAGTTTATAAAACAAAAATAGTGTTCTGGAATTAGTGATAAATTTTATGGTTGAAGATGTTTAAGTTGAAAGCTATTGTATATCATAGAGTGTGCATTCATAAAATATTAGTAACAATACTATATAATAAATAAATTTAAATAACAATATTTAAATTTATCTATCATTCACAAATGAACATAAGGATAGCATATTAGCGAAGCATTTATTATTGCCATTTTTTATTGGTTTTTATAATTTTCCTGACAAACTGAATTTCAAATTTCTGTTTAACTTCAAACATTGTACATTCCTTTCCTAGCATGTTTCTTCTAGCCATTTTTAAAATCTACTATACCTGCATCGCAACTAGAAGAAATAAAAGCTTCATCTTTAGTGTGTAAAATGCATTGCTATAGTTAAAAAAGCTAAAACTTTCCGTCGGAATTGTGTTCTCCAATCTTTTATTACTTTTAGAAAAGTTTTTTTGACATCAGATTAATTGACTGAGATTGCTTTTTGAAATGTATAGAGATGCTCTTGCATTTCATTGAAATTAATAGCATATATAAAATTATATAATCTGAATGAAATTTTATTTCACTCGATTTTAATCATTTTAAACGTACTTTTACTTAAAATACTTATATGCTTAACTTTTAAACTGATGTACTTAAAAGTATATGCAAATATTCTTCACACTTACATGTAAATTTATACAAGATTTGTTAATACAGATTTCCCGATAAACCTTGTTTGCATGTAGGAAAATAAGACTTTCAGCAGAAAGTCTTTTGTTATGTAGGGTGTACATTCTCAAAAAGGAAAAAAAAAAGATTTTGTGATAGATATATTTTATAATGTTTCTACTGCCTTAGGAAATACCACCGATGATATTGTGGAATTTTTAGGTACGGTTATAGTAGATAATTTAAATGATTGGTACAGGTGTTTAGATCATTTCTTACTTTATCTTATATAAATATTGTAAAATTTTGAAATAATAAGTCAAAGTGATAGAAGATGAGCAAATGCTGCATTGGTTTTAGGTAACAAATGTCGAATTAAAATTGTTCTTTAATATTATCTTTATCGTTACGTAAAAATGTGCCATAAGAGATTTTTAAATGATATTTGTTACATCATAGTCACTTCCAGTGTTATGGCAAAGTACATTATCTGATCAAAAGCAAACTGACACTTTTTACTTTAGGTATTTTGTACAATACTTAGAAAAAAATTTTGACACATTCTTCTGGATCTTCATGAATATAAATAACATTTTTGTCAGATAATTTTGCAGCGAACATTTTGTCCCAGGAACAGTCAGGGTTCAAAAATAAATTTTATAATAAACTATTTGCAGTCACCTTCTAAAATAAAATTCTCAAAATAGATCTCTCCAGATATCTACGTGTGCCTTATGTGACGTTTTTATTTATTTCTTCAAGATGAGCTCGTACGTTTATGGAGATATAAAATATATTTTTTAATTAATAATAAATCGTTAATTTTTTTGTTTAATCCAGGGCGCAGGATTTTCAACAAAATGTATGGTCTTTTACAGAAAACATGGCAGTAAAAACAATGTACTGCAATTGAAAAATATAACAATATTAATAAAATATTACAAAAACATAACAATAATTGAAAAATGAAACAATATACTGTAATAAAAGTATGTTAAAAAAATTTGCTGAATAGATTTTGACTGCGCTTGTACGAACGATAGCAAACAGTGTTTTTTTCCGAATTTAGTAGTCAACCATATTGAGCAGACCACATTAAAGAACTCCAGTGAAATAACATAAAAATTGTGAAACATCGGCTATATTGTCAGCTGAATATCAGTTGATTTGCAGCTGCGTTCCTAATTATTTAAATACGTAGCAATTATAGTCGTCGTCTGATCCGTCCGTCTGTATGCATGTAACAGCCCAAAAATTACCCAACCGAATGGTTTGAAATTTAATATATATTTAATCCTAGCAGAATTTTGTCGATTCATTTGAATTTATGAATATTGAATCTAAACTTAAACAGATATTAATAAAAGTGATCTTTATTTTGTTAAATCTTATCGTATTTAATTAATTCAATGATAGCCCGTGATAGGTAATGATTCTAGGTTGCCATGATGATTACGTCCTATTTAAGATTAGGCCGTATTATTTCCGTATTACTAAATTTAATACATAGAACAGAAATACATTTTGTATTCATGAATTTTTGCATAAGCGTGCAACAGCTATAGCACCAAGATCTGAATATTTATAAAACTAGCTATGGTACTACGTTTAACATACAATTTCTGACTTTTAAAAATTGACCGGATGACAAATAAATGGATGTCCGTATAATTTCCTAAATGGGCATTAATACAGCTACGTATCAATTCGAACATTTTGTTGTACTGGGTAATCGTAAATTCTGTTAGTTATTAAATTTGGTGTTTGTTGCATAATTATACTTTTGACTAAACCTAAACAATCTGATATCAACGATGTTCTTTGCGTTCCTCATGCTTCTGAAAAATTCGTCAAACTGTCTCTAGAGATAATCTACAAAACGTCTAAAATCGATGAATTTCGGATAATTTTGATCAAATATCTGCTTTATTTTTTACCCGACTGCCAAAAAGGGCTATGTGTATCACGCGTATATAGGTACGTGGATTTCTTTATACTCACTAAACACCCCAACGACTGGTTGGTTTTTAAAGAATGATGTCTCTATCGATTCATCTTAACCGTCCAATGGTTAAAGGCTATATTTTGTTTTTATAAATTCAAAATGACGGTCGTAAAATACAAAATAGCGGTAGAGACGAAAAACAATTTTTACGCACCCTATTCAGTGGCATATCACTGGAAAGGTTTTTCAAAATGAAGACGATATTTCAATGACTATTTTACAGTCAGAAGCTCCGTTTAAATATTACACAACCTGGAAGTTTTGTAGGTAGAATATATAGCTTTACTGCAATTCTAACCTAGATAATAGACATCTATAGGCCTCATGAAAACAGCGTTTATAGACAGGAACTAACAATTAAACACAAATTAAAAGCCATCACTACAGATAAATAAAAACAAATAGGTAAGTAATATAAAAAATAGTTTCACGATGATGGGAAATAATTATTTCGCTTTTTAAGCGGTCGGGTTTTTAGATTTTTTAAATTTAATTTTTACTTGTTAACACTTTTATTACTAATTATTAAATGAATCGTTTTAATACGGAAGTCAACCAAACTTAAATACGATATGTACAAATCCCATAAAACTGAAAGCGAAGCACTTTTGGTAACTAAGCATAACATGCACTTTTGATATACATGGCTTTTAAATGTCACTGCTGAATACAACAGTGCAATTTCCTGCAGTAACTTATTGTTAAAACTAAAATTACTATTCCAAGAATTTTCTTCCCTACTGTTTGCATTCATGACATAATATTCACTAATTAAATTTCCTTAATTTACTTAACTGCTGGTGTTTAATAAATAATTAGCCAATTTATGGCGAGATTGCTTTTAATGCATAAATCTTAGGTTTTTAATCTTACCAAATATTATAAATTTATGAGAAATTTAACAATGTGTTATACAATTGATGAATGAAGTGATTGTACTTCTTCTGTTTTCCAGCCGTGTCTTTGTCTCTTGGATATGATTTATGAAGAGCATAATAGCCACCATGTAGTTGTTTCATCTTTTGAACGAATCTTGTGTGACAAACTGTAGGAATCGAAGCCTTCAAATACAGTGACTCAATCTGTTGAGCTACAGTGTTTGCCACTTCTAAAAAGCTCAACTTCCTTCCAGGTTTAAAGTCACCAGACTACAATAACATGGCGTATTGCACTTCATGCCAACATTTGACAACGTCAGCATTGGTGGGAAGAATTGCCGATGGCAGTGGTTTTGGGGCACCAAAAAATGGGCAAGGAATATGGACGCTTCCAATGAGCGCCATAATGAAGATAAAGGAAGCTAAATTGTGATCGATGAGACCGTTATCCAATTCGAGCTACGGAATTCTAAATGAAGCCGACAAGAAAAGTTTTCAGCAAGAACAGAGCTTCTTTTATAGGCAAGATATATTCTTTTACAAGCGAGACCAGCAGAAACACGCAGCGACGCTGAGGAAAAACTGAGGGACGCACAGCGATCGTTACCAGGTACGGGTACTGTGCTAGCTCCTCCCCTACTCCGTTTCTCGGAATTCCTGCGGCGCGCACGCGCAGTGAGCATTACCGTGCACCGAAGAAGAAAGGGCTGAAGAGATGGAGAGCTCGAGTGACCGGGTTGCAAACAAACCGAAACATGTTTGCAACAAAATGTCGCCCCCTCGACAGGGTTCAAAGGGGATAGATGACCTCTTGGGGGTGAGGGATTGTTTTCGACTTTTAGCCTCAAGGTTGCCTTATGTAAAAAAAAAAAAAAAAAATCAGGTCGATTCGTCAATATTTACATCTCCTGTAATTTCGGTTTATTCCACGAAAATTGGCCATTTTCATCCCCTTGAGGGTGTTGGAAGGGGATAAAGGAGGAATGTGTGGTATTTTTTCCTCCATTCTACATCTCAAGGTCATGGTATGTACAAAAAATGTGTTCGATGGGAAAAGTTTACACCTTTTTACGATTTTTCGTATATTTGTACAATTTTTGTTCAAATTCGAAAACTTTGAACGCGATGCGCGAACGGAAGATATTCTCCGATTTCAATTTTTTTTTCACTGTGCTTGTATTGACGAGTAGCAACTTTTCCGCACTATTACGATTCGATTTGCAAAACTTTTTGTTTTTCACTCCGGTCTAATACATATATATATTTAAATTTAGGAAAACCACCTACCGGTTCCACTGGTTCCGGAAAACCACCATCATCTCATCGAGTTCACGGCTGAAATTCCAGCATTAGACAGAGCGCTATTAGCATATTAAAATGTCACTGGACTGCCAAGTCATATCGGGATAGAAACCACCTGCAGACCGATTTTATTGGCTTATTGGTAGGTTTATCACTGAATATTTCTTTCACTCAAACGTAGGAAAACATGAAGAACAGGGAATAGAAAAACACAATGTTAAACCTACAGTCAACAACTAAAATTGAAGTTGCAAGTGTTTTTCACCAAGATATGGCTTGGCAGTAGTTGAAACTCGATTTACATATTTAAATGCATCTTGATGAGGCGATGGCTTGTGTAGCCGCCTCGCTGTATAATATAGTTTGACGGAAAATTTGATATAATTGGTGTTACACTTTTAAAATGATAGTAAATATTTTTTGTTATTGTCCCGAAAGCATGCGTAACATATAATCACTCACAATCAATGACATATAAGTATTTTTTTATTCCATTATTTAAAGCAGAATCAGTAGAGTTAATAATTTTTCCAGGATTTTACATTCATGATTTAGCTGGAATTTAAATTTTCTCAAGTAGCAACGAGAGCAGCGTTATATAGAATTGTGTTATTCATTTAGTATTTATTTAAAAAAACCATTTTGTAAGCTTCTTAGAATAAAAAATATGTTTCAAAGCTAAAGTTATATTTCAAATAAATGAGAAATCGAATGATTTGAATATGAGTATCATTATATTGCTTTACATTTGTTCAGTATTTTAATATCCTAAATGTTTCAGCCATTGCTGCTTTTTAGCATCTTTGTTTATCAGAAGCTTTCTTTCTACACCTTAGTACAAGAGTTATCCTGATACTCAGGGTGTCCATAATTAAACGACCCTATTTTAAAGTTGTCTACAGACGAAGCTATTGGTCAAAAAGCTATGAAATTTTATGAAGAATGGGAATTTGTTTAAGTGAAAAAAAAATAGTTCAATATTTCAAAATCATATGCTGTTTCCAATGAATTACATATTTAGCATACATTTACGATAGTTTACATATTTTATTGCAACAAAACATGTTCCACATGACGACCATCATTGGAATCGTAAGATAGCGTGTTCCATAGTTGACCGCAGTGTGTTGTGGTAAATGCTAAGAACGCATGCCGTGAAATGCTGTCTTTAAGATCAGGTGAAATTCTTGGATTATTACTTACCAAGTGTTTCAAATGCCCCCATAGTCAAAAGTCACATCCCAGGTCGACATTCATGCTGGTATTTCTTTGCTAGACGAGCATTAAATGCTGTATTCCACCAAATAATAATAGCATAAACTAGCATAACACATTTGCTGGTTCCACCATAATTACCGGCAAGTCATAGTGTGTATTGGAACACTTTACTGCTTGGCCAGCATACATAATCCAGCTTGTGTTGCTTGAATATGTTGCTGGCCTAGCAGCAACCAAGACCACCACTTCCTTGTAATTTTTACTATTCTAGCAGTAATTCACAAGCAACAGATACTTTTTTGTTGCTATTCTATTATTACATTTCTACCATCAGTTGCTTTTAATTTTCTAGCATCCCGTGCTTTTAATTTTTGCTATCTTGGCATTACTTTTCTAGCATCCCTTGCTTTTAATTTTTGCTATTCTCCCAGTTAGAAAAAAAAGACGCTGGTGCCGCCATCTTTGGAAAATGTTTGAAGTACCTCATTTTTTAGAAGGGGGAAGTTAAGTCGGATTTTATTTTCCTCTGAGGAGGATTGAACATGAACACACTACCTCCGGTTTGGGAATAGAATGCTCTACTGACTTCGGTACTGGGGTCGTGTTTGTAAAAGATTTTAAATGCGGGTAATGGACGATGATCTGATTCTGCTGTGTGTTGATATTTTTATAAGAAAAGAGGGTTAATTTATCGATGCTGTTATCCTCCAAATTTCAATTAATAAGGTTAATTTATTATTAGGTTTTTTTCTATGTTTAATGGATAATTAGAATATGGCTTGACTATACATATAATATAATTCATTAATGGAATTTTTTTTGCTTAATGAATAGGTTGAATATGGTCATAATTATTTGTTGCAGAAAAATAAAAGATTTTGATGTGTAATTATGATAGAATTTATCAATTTCAGGTAGGTGTTAAGATTTTAAAACTATAGTCCTTATTGGAGGGGGTGGGGTTAATTGTATATATTTTCAATTCGATTGTTATGAACTTATTTCTTAAAGGAAACAGTGTTCCCTGAATTTTGAAATTTAACTAACTAAATTCTCTTTTTGAAAATCAGGGGTTTTTCTTTTGTATAATTGAAATAACCAAACGCTAAGAGAATGAACAGCGAAGAATTTTACAATGGGGGAGTGGGGGGAAGCGCTTCTCCTTCCTTCATGGAAATCAATTTTCAGTTTTTTTTTAGATTTATGAGTTAAAATTTTATCTAAACCGGGTGGTGTGTGTGTGTGTGTGTGGGGGGGGGGGGGGGGTTTACTACTATCCAACTAAAAACTACCCAACCGAATAGACTGAAATTTTGAATATATAATTGTTGCAAAAGTTTGTCGGGTCATTTCAAATTTTATGAAAATCGGATGCATAGTTTAATTACAGGGATAGTCAAAAGTTTTTCGTTAGATTACGGCCAATGGGAAAAAATATTGCAAGTACATTTTAATGATGTTACAGCTTTCTGAATGGTCTGAAATTTTAAATATATAATTTTTGCAAAAAAGTCGTTTCAAATTTTATGTAAATCGGATGTATAGATTAATGACAGAGACTGTCAAAATCTTCCGTTACATTACGGCCAATGGGAAAAAAATTATTGCAAGTGTATTTTATTGATGTTACAGCCTTTCGAACAGAATGAAATTTATATGCACTTATGAAGTGCACTCAAATATACAATCACTACAATTTGGTGCAAAAATATTTCTAAAACTACTAATATTACGAATGCACCTCATTTGCCACGTTTGACGAGCAATTTCCAACTTGTTTGTTTATATGAAACAAAAGTAATTCATATAATTTATCGATAACTTCCTAATCTTCTTTACATTTTTTTTTTTAAATTAAGGATGCTTTTAACAAAGTTATTATATTTTAATTTTTATGTTTATATAATGTAAGCATGGGGTGTCCAACAATATTGGACGTTTTGTATTTCAAAAAATAGTTAATCCACGTGTAATAAATCGATTTTAAATTCTAGCGAAAAAATTCCATACGCAACCAGAACCAACAACTTACGAATCACTGATAAAGAAAATTAAAGTCAGCGTGAAAACTGCGGTTCGTCTGGACAACATAGAAGAAACAAGACTTCAGCACGCCACCAGCTCCTAGCGAGTTGGGGGAAACGCCAAGCCTCGACGTGAAGCTTTTCGGAATTTTTACCGCAACGATTTATGGGCGCTCGTCTGAACAGACCAGAAGATTCGTATGCTCTCAAGAGAGAGCGTCGATATGGCTGCTTTTCAAAATCGCTCGTCTGACATCTGCCTTATGGGCACTCGTCTGAACAGACCAGAAGATCCGTATGCTCTCAAGAGAGAGCGTCAATATGGCTGCTTTTCAAATTCGCTCGTCTGACATCTGACTTACCGTCCTTCTGCTCCCGCGGAAAACACCCCATCGAATGTTCTGTTCGTTTTCCACTTCCTTTCAGTTCTCAAACAGCTCGCTTCACTTCTCTTCTGCGGCTAGCTCCAAGCCACGCCTTCTCTATTCAGCCGATTTCCAGAGAGCCTGGACGATGAGAGTTACGATAACCAATCGTTCCTGCTAGGCGCTGTAGGCACGCTGCTTGGTCTGGAAGCTAATTAAGGCACTTGGGATACTAAAATTTCTTTCCCACAGTAATGAAAAAAGGTATAGTTATTTAAAATATCTTGCACTTCTGAAAAATCGTTTTAAAAATTCTCTACACAATGTAATGAATATTGAAAAAAATAGAAACATACTTCAAAATATTCTACCTGAATGCAGCATGAGAATCATACATATAGTGCGCGTCAAATGTATAAGCACAACATAAAATTTTAAAATAAAATTTTATTCTTGACTGAAAGTTATTTTGATTTTCACTTGATCGACAAATTGTAGTTTTAAAATATATTTAACAGATTTATGCTTTAAAATTTATCTCAAATAATATAATTTATCAAAAGAACAAAAATGAGTGTGTCAAAAGTTTAAGCACAGTAGTTCTTTAGTCTTTAGTAGAACTAGAAAAAAAGTAATGCTTAATTATTACTCCATTTTGCTGAATTACTTTAAATATACAATCTTCTATCGATAAAATGAGGTTCTCGTCTATTTCATGGTTCAATTTTAAACCACGCTTTCTCAATGTCATCCTTCAAATCTTTAACTGAAGAATACTTTTTTTCCATTTTAATAAACTGCATGAGTGAGAATACCCCAAATATTTTCCATAGGGTTTAAATCAGGGCTAATTGCCCGCCATTTCAAAACATATGAGTTTGAGGCATAAATCGAAGCATTATCATGTATAACCTTTTTCTCCCTCCAAAAACTCGGCAACAGGGAGCAAATGATTTACAAGTGTCTGATGATAGTTTTTAGAGATATCACGACCAATGATGAATGCTAGAGATGTCTGATCATTGAAAGAAATAACCCCCATACCATTACACAACCACCACCATGTTGTCGGCTAAATATACTCCTAGGTTCTTTGCGGAGATCATGCCAATAGTATTTAAACCCATCAAAGCCATGGAGGTTCCATTTTTTTCAGTCACTGAATATGACATTCAGTCACTTATCACCAAATGACATATGCTCTTTGGCCCACTGTAATCTAGATTCTTTCTGGTGCCATTTCAGTTATGGTAACTGATCCATTTTGCGGTTTTTGGTGTATTCCGATTCCAAAACACTTCTATGAATTTTTTTTTTTTCGATATTTTCCCTCCAGCTGCATGTTTGTTTGTTTGTTTGTTTTTTTTTTTGCGAAAGAGAGTAATTACCAGTTGAAGCCAAGTTTCTGATGCGGCGGTCTTTGCTCAAAGTAGTCACTCTTGGCGGTTAATACATAGTTCGGATATTCTTAATGCATTTGCAATTTCAGAAACAGACTTATGTTTTGCTCTTATACTCCAGATATTTATCACCTCCTCCTCTGAAAATTCTTTCTACTTAGGCATTTTGTACTAACTGAAAAACAACAACTGATTGCTTCTTATATACCCAGAAATCTCTTACTTGCGCAACGGCTTACATCAGTTTGTAAAATTTGCCTCAAAACTATTTTGTGCTTAAACTTTTGACAAGGTTATATTTGTTCTATTCTTAAACTCCATGGTTTGAAACAAATTTAAAAGATAATTTTATCGAATATGTTGTTAAAACTGTTATTATTAATATATACAAGACATACATTGAAATAAACTGAATATTTAAAATTTTATTTTGTAATTGTTATTGTGCTTAAACTATTAACACGCACTATAGATAGCAGGAAAGAAGTTTATATTTTAAAGCTAGAATTCAGTTAAAAGAGCTAAACTTGGCGTATTTACCCACATGCATGTGGTTACTTTTAGATCTACATAATTTTCACTAATAAGGTACATTATTTATTCTACGTTGTTTTGACCTATTTTCGGAAATATTTTTTTTTTTTTTTTTTACTTAGTGTTTCAGCATTTTTTTCGCCCATATAAGAGAACATAGTACTAGAAACATATAGAAATATTTCAAATTGTTCCAGGATCGCCTTTTCTGAATATAATCTTAGATAATAAATTATGATTTTATTTTTTAATTATGTAAATAATAACTTATAAAGTTTGCAGTTTCTCCTGTTATTAACTATATTTAATAGTATAATTCGGAACTAGTTTGCAAGGCCAGTGGTTACTGTAGTTTCGGGGTTTCCACGCGGCTATTAAAATAAATAACAGGTTCCTACAATTTTCTGTCACAGCCGATTTTGAAGTTATTGGGTTTTGCAACAGTAATGCAAATTTATAAGTTTGTAAGCAATTTGCCCTTTTTTATATTTTTTTCTTATGCAATACAGTTTTGCGGGTCATTTTTGCAGCACACAAAAGTATATAAATTATTTCTTATTTAATAACAGAAAAAGTCTCTGCTAAGCTCCAAATAGTAAAAATATTCATATTCTCAGCTCCATGAGATTGTTTGAAAACTAGTCGTAATAAGGCAATCTGTGTCTAGATGTAAATTGTCCCTTTATTTGTATTTAATATTTATCAAAATTATAAATATGTTACATCTTATAGAATTTAAAGACCGTAGTTTCTATAGGGATTTTCAATGTACAGATTGTTCGATGTAATACACTTTAAAAATAAACTTTCACGATGATATATTGTGTTAAACATAGAAAACGCATATTCTGCATTACGGTTTTACTCTCAGTACTAAGCAGAATGTTA
Organism: Maratus speciosus; assembly: GCA_963932465.1. NCBI lineage: Eukaryota > Metazoa > Arthropoda > Arachnida > Araneae > Salticidae > Maratus > Maratus speciosus. The sequence continues at coordinate 348,700,933 of OZ010788.1, read as the reverse complement.
TTTAACATAATAAAATTCATCGATACTGTAAAAAAGAACACAATTTAATTCGACATAAATATAAGATCTCTCTAGGCCAAGAAATAAACTAAATTATAATTGCGTGATAGCCCGTACTTGAACAGACATTTAAAAAAAAATGTACGGGTGAATTTTTTTCCTATGAAATTTTATCAATAGATTTCAAAAGTGTAATCACCAATTGTTTCAAATGGGCCTGCAAATCTACAATGTTAATATATGAATTTAATGACAATTAAAGAAAAATATTTATAATATTACTCAAGTTGTTGGATAGAGTTAATCAATGCTAGTATCAGAAGTCGTTTTAGAAACCAGATTTTCTTTATGAGTCGAACCATAAGCCACTGCTGGACTAACAGTTTTTCTAATATTTGTGCACATTCTAGCATAATTCCAAATCGCGAATTAACTTATTCATGGAGTAAAATTCTGCTTAAATATTAACAAATTAAGTATAGTAAAGTGGGGACAGACGCCGCGGTGGGATAGATGCGGCAGAGATTGTGTAGGCGACACTAGCGTTCCCTAGAACAATTTTAGAAGTTCGTAGTGTTCCTCTGTGCTGTGTGATGTTGTGTATGCGTTTTCATCGCTTAATTGTCAGTATTTACATATTTATGCCAGTTTCTACGGCTCGAACCTGCGTGGTAAGTTGCTAAAATTATTCTAATGAAGTTTTATTACATATTTTAAGAAAAATAAACACAGATTTTATCCCAAAATCGATTGCAACTATAGACTAGATCCTCGTAGAATGCAGACATGTGTTTGCCTTTCTCTCGCGTTGCTATCATGACACAAAATGGCGGCGCGGCATCGTACCCGCCACTATGGGATAGATGGCGCACCGAGGTTGACGGACAGATGCCGCAAAATATATATTCGTTTTTCGGTTCTATAAATTCATCACTTCAATTTAAGTAGAACTTACATTTAAATGAATGCATATTAGCGCATTCTGCTACTTATCAAAATATTCTCCGCAACAATGTTGGTTCACCATGTGTGAATAAGGAAAAAGTAGGCCGTTTACATTTCTCACCATCTAAACTGTTAAACAAAATCTCTCCCACCCTACTGGTCAAAATATCTATACAGCCAAGTAAGACAAAGTAAAAGGATGCAAATATTACAAGCACAGAGTTTATAAACAATAAAAAAGAAGAAGGAAATGAATAACAAAAGAAACTAGAAAGCGTCAAAGAACGGCAACTTAGCGGAAGTAAAACGTGTAAAAAAGGAAGGGAAAGATCAACTTTAAAACACCTTACTTGAGAAAAAACCTAAAATATGAGTCATTTTCCGACAATGGGTAATTGTTCCTCTTATGGATTCTGACGGCAGAACTGGATTGAAATTTGATGAATCTGCATATGTTGCGTGGCCCTAGACTTATCAAGGAGCAAAGTCTAAAACGGACAGGATTCAGTGCATCAAATTCAATCGACAGCTGTATGAAAACCTCTTACTTTACTTTTGCAACGGGTAGTGTGGTGTGATTGTGGGGGAATGGAAATACAACATCAAAGAATGAGAAGGAAAGCCAAAAATAAACAGACTACGACCTAAATAGAATAGAACTAATACTTACAATAAGAGAAAACTGCAATGTTCGCCTGGATGTGAACCAGTGATTTATATCTTTTTTGGAATTATGCTGTCTATTGTTTTCAGAAATTATTCTATCCATTCATGTAAATTCAAATGATTTTCTTTTCATCTTCACTTTTTGTCTTAAGTTTTGTTTATAGAGATTACACTTTTGCATTTTCGTTAAACTTTTCACAATTTAGTGATATATATAATTTTTGTAAGTTTACTGTTATTTATTTTCGTTTTAAGTAGTTTGAGAAGATAAAAATAGGATTTGCTTGAAAAAAATAAAAACAGCCTAGCATTTTTCTACATGCGGCATCTTATCCAGGACGCAAAAAAAAAATGTTAAAAATGTTAAAAAAGTGATGTTAAAAAAGGATCTGTGGGAAAATAATTATGCCTACTTTATTAATAGGGTTTTAACTTGTTTAACATAGAAATTAGATTCTAAAGCGATTGATCAATGATTTATGGAACTTAGTTTGTTGTTGTTTGATTTATTGTACATTTTACAAGAAGAAAAGAAAAACTGCGGCATCTGTCCCCACTTTACTACATATGTCAGAATATAAATCAGTAAATCCCGGTGGTATTTGGACTTTTCATTTTACGAACATTTTATTAAACAATTTGTTGTTGTATATCTTATTTCTATAATCAAAATAATTTTGACTTGACTCAAATTCTTATTTAAAATACAAAATACAAACCACGTAAGTTTTATTTTTCATTTCTATATTTTTATAACGAAAAGTATTTTTTTTTTTAATTCTTATATCATATAAATTTTGGTATACAAGAACTCTCTTTCTGTAGCAAGACAAATTATGAACAGATATTATTATTCCTTGGAATATTTCTTCAATAAACCATTTCCCCGTAATCTCTAATTATCGCATGATGCACTGCATATTTAAAAAAAAAAACATATTGTATAACAATTTTCATAATAAAGGATTTATTCTTCCTCTAAATATAGTTTTGGATGTCAGTACACAAAAGACAGTGATCTTCTATTAATCATAATTATATAAAATTGTTATGCATGAGCGACTGGGTACAACTAGAGGAAACAGGATAATAATTGAAATAAATAAGTTAAAGTGTAGAAGTTTAGAAAACGTTTGTTTAATTTTATATTCTAAAGAAGTGGCCAACTTTATTAGACAATTTTTCACTTCAGTTGTTTGTATGCAAACTAGTTATTCTTTTGTTTCTCTGATACAATCTGTACAGTAAAATGTTACTGAAGAAGAAGAATGAAAGGATAATAATATTTATTTTCAAAAGAAATTAGGTTAATCAATAATAAGTTCACTGGGGATGAAAAAATAAAAAAAGTCTCTGTTAAGGAAACCGGGAAAGCCATTTCTCCACCATCTTAAATTCACCAAATCTATGTGCATTTTTCGAAGAAATGGTGAAAGATAGAGGTCTGTTTTTTTTAGAGTAGTTAGAATAAAATGATTTACGCATTTTAATAGACCATTTTCTTTCTAAGTGAAACTCAAAATTAATTATTAATTATTTATTGAAAGTCATTTTTAAATTAGCATTTTTTTGTAAGATTTCACTGCCTAAAATAAATTATTCTCAACAAATCATTAAATCTCTGTATTAAACTATACAATATAACATAAGTATTAAAAAAATCTGAGTTCTTAAGTTTAATAGATATTGAAAAAAAAGGGAACATAAACGATGAAAAATCCAAGTTTTGAGAAAAAGTCAATTAAAGATTTAAATGGTCACTAAGCTGTGACGTACTCTTAGAAAAGTATGAATAATTTCAACACTTATTTTTTTATATATATAAAACTTGTCTGGCACATCGTTGGAAAGATGAAAGTTTAAAATATTTAATGATATAAAAAAGTAAAAATCGATTTTTTGGTTGAAGTTTGCTTTCCCGGTCGCCTTAAGCTCTGAATAGTAGAAATATTCATATTCTCAGCACTATGAGACTGTTTGAAAACTAGTCGTAATACGGCAACCTTTATCTAAATGTAAATTGCCTTTTTATTTCTAATTAATATTTAGCAAAGTTATATATATATTACATTTTATAAAATTTAAAGACCTTAGTTTTTTTAGTAATTTTCAATGTACAGGTACACATTAAAAAAATATACAGGTACACATTTAAAAAAATGTACAGGTTAATTTTTTCCTTGATATTTTATAAATGAATTTCCAAAGCATAATCAAAATTTGCTTCAAATGTGCCTGCAAATCCACAATTTTAATATATGATTTTAACAAGAATTAACGAAAAATATTTATCAATTTACTGAAACTGTTGTATAGAGTTAATCAATGTTAGTATGAAATGTCGTTTTAAAAATCAGAATTTCCTTATGAGTCTAATGATAAACGATTACTGGACTAAGAGTTTTTCTAAATTTGTACACATTATAAAATAATTCCAAATAGCAAATTAAATTATTTATGGGGTAAAATTCTTTCGAAAATTAAAACAATTAAGTATGTGTCAGAATAATCAATAAATTCCAGTGGTATTTGGATTTTTTAATTGTACAAATGTTTTATTAAACAATTTGTTGTTGTCTTACTTGTATAGTCAAAAGAATTTGGGCTTGACTCTTATTCTTATCTAAAATTCAAAATATGAAAACAAAATTATTTTAATTTTTCATTTCTACATTTTTAAAAGGAAAAAGTTTTTATTCTATTATTATTATTATAGCATGTAAATATTGGTATCCAAGAACTCTGTTTCTATAGAAAAATAAATTATGAACTGATATAATTATTCTTGGAATATTTCTTTATTCATCCATTTTTCCGTTATCTCTAATTATCGCATGATGCACTGCATATTTAAATAAACATATTGTGTAACACGTTTCTCAGACTTTCATAATAAAGGATTTATTCTTCCTCTAAATAAAGTTTTGCATGTCAGTACCCAAAAGAGATTGTTCTTTTATAAATCATAATTATATAAAACTGTTATGCATGAACTACTGCGTACAACTAGATGAAATAGGATATTAATTGAAATAAATTAAGGAAGAGCGTTGAAGTTTAGAAAAAAAAGTTTCTGTAATGTTACATCTTGGAGAAATGGGCAAATTTATTGGAGAATTTCTCACTTCAGTTGTTTGCATGCTACCAGTTATTATTTTGTTTCTCTGATATAATATGTACAATAAATGTTATGGAAGTTGAAGGAAAACGTTAATAATGTTTATTTGCAAGATGAATCCTGTTAAGCCCTAACAATCTTACTCAGAAAGAAAAAAAAACCTTCTTTGTTTCATACAATACTAACAGTCACTGAGTATAGTTTAGAGAACAATTGCCGACTGTCATCACCAGGTTAGATTAGCAGAGAGTAGTTAACTGTGGAAGGAAAAGGTAGCTCTAACTTTATCATTCAGGTGATAGCAGAAACTTTTGGCAGAACTGACTTTATCCTTGCCCGCATCACAATTTTCTGGTATTTTTTGGATGATGATTACATTTGGATGATGACCTTTAATTACTCTCGAAATTACAGTTTTGTTCTGTGAAAATTATACAGAAGAAAAAGATTTGTTTTTCATAATAAATCAGGATGTTTACCTAAAACTAGCTTCCTAATTAAAATTAAATATTTAACATAAATAAATATGCAGCAGTCAGAGAAAATTTGTTTTTAAAACTTTTATTTTGTTTGAAGTACCAAGAAAATTTTAAATAAAGCTACTTCAGGGATACCAACGACAACTATGTTTAAATATATATATATATATATATATCACATTCTCTAAAAAGAAATATTTCCATACACTTTTATAACAGTACCACAATATATATTTATTTATTTTTGGAAATGGTGGTAAGAATGGAATAAAAAAATAGAAGCTAATAGCAGCCGTATGTATTTAAAACGCGAAAAATAGATACATTAATTTCTTAGATTAATTATATATATCCAATTGTATGCAAATTGCTGTAATAAAAGGACTCAGAGAAAAGGAAAATATCCTTTGTACATTACCATTACTGTAACTTTCAGAACTACGATGAATTTATTCTGTATTGTAGAAAAAGGTGCCTCTTTCTTTTATTAGCATAAAACAGGCATTATTCTTTGTACAGTCGTGGAAAAAAAAGTAAACACCCTCTACTAACTCCTCAACAAATTATCGTAGAAGAAAGTCACTGGTGCCGAACTATTGGAAATAAAGTCTACTTTTAAATGATAAATATAAAATTTGATTAGGGGTCCGTCTACATATTAAAACGAACCCAAACTTCATTTTTTTCAAAAGCAATACCCAATTCTAACGAGACATTTCAAATATTCAGTTCAAACTATGCCTAGAAACGAAATTTCAAGTCATTTGGATGATAAGTTTTTTAATTATAAACATTCAAAATTTAGTGCTTCTAATGTTAAATTGCATTTTCATATTTTTATTTATATCTCCTGAAATTATACTCCAAATGTGCTAATTTTTTGTGTAGCAATAATACTAATATACCCAAACATAAATACGTTGAATTTGTAATTTTTATAATTTTATGATATGAATTATGAATTATGAATTTAATATTCGAAAAAATTATGAACTGAGACCTACAATTTTTTTTGGATGGATTCAGATTTATTGAGTTCTGCTTTATGGAAATCCAAAATTTCACATTTTTTTCCCAGTAGTTTTCAAATTATGCTTAAAAAACGACAAAATGATAGTTTAAGGGGCCGCCTTTAATAGAAGAGACTAGATACTTTGAAATTTCTTTTGCTATCATGTAATCTAGCAGGCTTCATTCACTTCTTAAGGTGCCTTGATCAAGATGGGGGCTCTCTCGGTTAACAATGGAGTTCGGAATTTCAATTTGGATACAGCCCTTAAAATACGCTCGTTTTAAAATAATTAATTTCTCAGAAACTTTTGGTACGATTTGCATATTTTTTTTTTTTTTTTTTTTTTTTTTGTCTAAATGAAGGGTGTAGAGTTCATTTATGCTATCAGAATTGTGTACTGCTATTGAAAAAAAAAACAATGTTATGTATCGTTTTAATATGTAGATGGACCCTTAAGCAAATTTTATCTAAATCATTTAAAAGTAGACTTTACTTCCAATCGTTCGGCACCAGTAATTTTCTTCTACGATAATTTGTTGAGGAGTTAGTAGGGGGTGTTTACTTTTTTTTTCCACGACTATACATTAAAATATCCAGACTTATTATATATATGTAGCATATATGAATATTATATATGTAATATATATATATATATATATATATATATATATGTATGTAATATGCATAATAATAATAATTAAAAAATTACCACATTATAATCATCTTACTATTATGTTTATGAATGGCATAAATTGAAGGCAAAAAATGTAGAAAAATCAAAACGTCTAATTAATTTGTAGTTCAAGGTATAAATTGGTTATCAATTTTCTTTGTTGGTTCATAAAGTTTTGATACATATGTAAAATAAACCCGACAATGGTGAGGAAGAAAACTGAATGGGATTAACCACACAGGCTATGCTAGTCTTAGGAAAATCAATGTAGAAAATAATTTAATTAGAAAGGAAATGCGGTCAGAAAATAAAAATCATTGTAGCAGTTATAAATATTTAGTAAATGTACACAATAAGTCAAAAATTACCCTTAAAGATATTTTTTCTATAGATTCGGTATGACTCGAAATATTTTAGACCTTCAATATTGCCATGCAATAAAAAAAAAAGTTTACAAAATGAATGGTAGTGTTTAACACGTTCACGCCGGCGCGGTGGGTCACACTCGACTGTCTCAGAGCTGACAAGTCTCCGGCTTTTTGGATACCAGTATTTTAATACAGAAAATGTTGTTTTATTTAATTAGAACAATTGGGCGATTTAAAGGAACAACATTTTCTCTAAAATAATTGTGGTGCTCAAAAAGCCGGAGACTTGACAACTCTGAGCGACCCACCGCGCCGGCATGAACGTGTTAAAGCAGGCACTTGTGCACAGCATAATGCATCAGACGCCCTTAGACTTTACATTACCCAGTGGAATTCGGAAACTGAGTGACGAGCAGCCTTAAAAATCTCCACTTCTAGAAGGGTTTAAGACCAATGTCAGCATTGTCAATGGATAATACTTAAGCAAGAAATCAGCAAAAAAGACGCCCGTCTGACATTGGTCTAAGGATGTATTTAAGCAGGTGATTGGTTATTGAAAAAATACACTACTCAAAACAATTAGGGGAGCACATGGTTTTAACGAAATTACACAAATATTTACACCGATAAGTAACGTAAAATAAAACATCCATAATTTAAAGTGTTGTAGACAACAGATAAAGAAAACTTCACATGTAAATTAAAATTTATGACGTCAAAAATTAGAAAAAGGAGATAAGTGCAAAAATAGGGATTTTGCAGAAACGTCTGTTTCACTGCCTCTGTTGTAAAATTCTATTCCTCAGCTTGTGTTTTGAGAAAAGGTGGCTTGAAAATGAAACAGCAACGTGAATTACCGCAATCCATGACTTGGCGTGTTATAGGGACAGCTGATTTTGGGTAAACACTACGAAGTGTAGCGGACGCTGTTGGAGTCGCAAGAAGTGTCTATGAAAGGCTGTGGAATCGATTCCAAGACACATGGAATGGTAGTCATCGACAAGTGCAAGGTCGAAAATGTGCTAACACAGAAACTGATGACCGATATATCCTGTTAAAAGCTCGTCGAGACTGAACAGATAATGCTACTCAGCTGCAAACACAGTTGTTCTTCTCCACAGGAATAAGGGTGTCCGACCAAACAGTCGAAATAGTCTTCATCAGGGTGGTCTCTATGCACGTAAGCCAATGGTCTGTATTCCGATGACCTCAAGCCACTGTGCGGCCCAAATAAGGTGGGGGAACTGAACATCGAGTTTGGAGGCAACGTTGTTGGAGTCAAATTCTGTTTACAGACGAGTCCCGATTCAGTCTGGATGTGGCATCAGATGTGTTTTGGCATGGAGAGAAAGAGGCACTCAAAATAATCCCACATTCTTTCGTGAAAGATCACATTACTGACGGGGTGGGTTGTTGCTCTTGGCTGGAATCAGCATAGGTGGACGTATGGGCCTGCATATCATTCGGAATGGCTTTTTGACGGTCCGAAGTTATACAGACGAGATACTGAGACCTCACGTCGTATTTTATGTTGCAGCACTTAGTGATTTCTTCTTTTCCATGCATGATAATGCCAGACTTCATACATTTCATTTTGTGGAAAACGCACTTGAAGCTAAAACAATACAGCGTATGGAATGACCAGCATACTCTCTTGACCAAAACCCGATCGAGCATGTTTGGGACATTCTCAAACGACGTATTGCTGCGAGACCGAGGCCTCCTTTTACTGTCCGGGACTTGGGGATTGCAATTCTTGAGCAGTGGAACAGTATTCCCCAAAGTCTTATCGATAACCGCATCGCATCCATGGAAATAAGGTGTGCAGCAGTTTTAGCTGTTCGAGGAGACTACACGCTATATTGAAAATCTTGCATCATTTCTATACAATACTTTTTTTTATCATTTACATAAAACCAAATTGTTGCTCCAAGCCATCTTTTCATGTTCTTTCCATCTTTTCAAAGAATAAAATCTCCCTTAAAAATATTTTGCGTCTTTTTTCTGTATTGCGCATTGTGCACATGTACTATCCATTTTATAACCATGCATGGCTGTCTTGCACTGTTCTCTTCACTATTTTGCTTGTTCCCCTAATTTTTTTTAGCAGTGTAATGTTTCTTAGGTTCTTTTAAAGTTATTTTTATATGTATTAAGTTCTTGCAAACTAAGTATGGATGATCTACACTTTCGTGATTGGCATTGATCGCTACTTCTCATATTCTTTAAAATAGATTCGACAATTTCCAAATTTTACTACCAGGGTCACTGCAACTACTCTCATACCATAGCATGCATTCACTTTGCTATAGACAGACACTTGTGCTACAATTTTAGCACTATCCATCCAAGAGATATTTTAGTTTTCGGGACATTACATTTCCTAAAATATTATTACGCTACACTACCGGCGCTACATTTCTGGATTCAGTTGTGAATCTCACATTATGCAGATGTTTTGAACATTGATTTTTTTTTAATTATTATGCAGAAAAAAGTCCCAAAATAAATAAAAATGTAACTGTCATTTATGATGCATATTTACAGTGGTACTAAAAGTAATCTGATCAGAAGTGTCCATTTTGAGATATAAGCTTCTGATATAGGATTGAATTTAAGAAAAACTTTTAAAGGCACTTCAAAGATTAATAAATTTATAAACATTTAAGGAGGTAAGATTTTATTTTGAAATTTCTATATCGTATTCATAGGTAATTTACTGTTAACGTGACAATTTTTTAAAGTAATGTTTTCTGTAGTTACAGCTTGTATAAGTATGATTCAAAGATCTACTTTGAAGCAAGTAGTGCTAAATGCATTCATTTCTGATATTTAATACTGCAGTTATGTGTTTAGCCCCAAAAAGCTGTATTAGATCGTATCTATTAATAATTAAGTTTTCCTGCTTCATTAGCAATAAGATGATATACTTGGTGCTTCTATCATCTTCTTGTAACAGTGAAATAGTGAACTTTACAGAAGGACACTGGTGATCCAACTTTACTATTACTAACTTTGACAGTTTCCAAATTACCTCTTAGATCTACTGAATGCCCTTTTGCGACTGCATCAAAACTGAACAGAGATTTCGACCAATAACAAAACAGCAAATAATATAGGCTTGATATGAATATAATATATATTTATGGTATGTTAATGTTATGGTATGTATGGTATGTTATGGTATATTAATGGTATGAAAATAATATATATTTTCATACCATTATTACAGGCACTGAGAGGCTTACATTCATGACTATCAATCCGAAGTTTCTGATATAACACGCGGCACTGTTTGATAACTGGTCACCTCGCTTAGTCCATTTACTAATAAATGCAGTACTTAAAGAGACCGGGAAAGTTTCAAATGACGAAAACTGAATGAAGTTTGATCGTGGATAGGAAACCTACTATAATTATTTTAAATTACTACTTCTTTTTGATTTTGTTTATATATGTTTCAAAGAAATATAACATATTTGTTAACTTGTGAAACAATAACTGAAATTGTATCATTGTATGACAAAATCAATCTTTCAAAACTGATTTTGCTGATATTTTGAAGCCTGGGTTTTGCGTTACTGAGTTGTCATTTTCTCATAAGAGATAATACATCTTGAAACGTCTTGAGATTCGGTGAGCTTGGGCTGTACCTCACCAATTATATTTCTTACAGCCTTATACCAGGAGTTCAATTTTTCATATAGAATAGCAATCACTCTCTATAAACACTTAAAAAATGTGTTCGGGAGAAAACTCCCTTATTTAGACTCGGAATAAAAAAGAAATTACTCTATATTTTGTCCTAAGTGTATTTAAAATTTATATATCAAAAGCCGAAATGAAGAATTAGATAACTGGTAGGGTTGCGCAACAAAAATAAATAAGTTTAATCTGGAAAGTCAGCAGTGCCTATGTCGCTCTTAAGGGGACTCGCAACGTCGCAACAATGTAGCGGACTTGCAACAAAAATTTCTTGATTTATCTAAAAAATAGTCAGCAGTACCTATAATGCTTTAATGTGTATTATGCCTCCCAAACATTACTAGTGAACCATATTTAAGGATAATTAAATAATTCAAGTATGCCTTAACATGATCGCGGATTTCGAATTCCAACATAGCACAATATTATAAATAATAAATTCTGTAGAGCTTATATATATTCCCTGAATGATAATTGTATGTATCATTCATTTATTCCAAGATAATTAATTAATGAAACATTTAAAGCTTTCTCTAATTATGCCGGTTTTAATTATTGCGGGTGCTCCCTTTGGATTCAATCAATAATAACAATCTAGGCGGCATGTTTTATTTTCCTGTTACTTATTGCATCGCCGTAATTAGGACAATAAAATTCTGTATGTTTTAATTTATCTTCCGATCACATCGAATGTATGGCCTCTTTTATCAGCCTTTCTCGTTTTTAATGTTTAGAGCCCTTCTTCACTCCACCAGTTACCGTCATGAAAACTTTTGAATATACTTCGTTTTGTGCATACTTGTTTAAAACTATAAGGGCAACATAGTTAGTTAATGAAGTCAACGAAGATACAGGCAAACACGGCACACTGTCTAAATTTCTTTCGAATCTTTTCAGTATTTCGTACGTTATCGAAATGACAATTTTTGCAATTTTTTTTAAATCTTTTGTGCTTCTCTGTAAAAAGTAATATGCTCTGTAAACATGTGAGCTATATTATTGGTTAACGAACTCATTTAAGGTTCAGAAAAGGTTAATGCACTGTGACATTTGGCTTCAAACTGGTTCGGTATTTCGTTTTGCATTATACATAGATCGATAGGTATATATATATAAGCGAAATGATTGAAATAGGTCTATTTCTGAAGACATCAACCTAAAATAGAACCTCAAAAATATAATATCTGTTTTTTATTCTTAAAAACTGGTAAATTACGAAGATTCACAGAAATGCCAGATATTTATTTTCCTATAATATATACTTTTTGTTAGTAGGATGGCTTTTTCTGTTTCGAAGAAAAATATAAATATTCAAGATCTATCGGTATTTTGAGCATGTTATTAGAGATGATAGGACTGACTTTAGCTTTTAGCCTTCTTCAGTCCATATACTTCGCCTATTTTTTTAAACTTTGATCATAAATCAATTTACAACAGTCAATTCCACAATCGTTTGCATTTATTTACTTTAACTTGAAACTATAGCACTTAGCTATGCCTGCAGGTGTAAAAGAGTGCAGAAGAACCGTAAAATAATTAAGAAAACAACAGAGACAGGAATAAGGGGTATTGAGTAAATTTACCCTTCTGCCCCTTGTGTGATCCTCCTAAATATAAACATTATTCGAGTTGTAATATTTTTGATGTGGTACAGCTCATCAAATTTCTGACGACTCTCAAATTATTAGATGCCAAGATGTGTATTTAGCTCACAGGGGTTTAATATTAATCCATTATAAATCATTAACAAAATTATCAGTTTGCATCAGAATAAGAATACGCTGCAGATTCACAGTAGGGTTTCTAGGAAATTAAACAAAAGAACAAACCTGTTAAAAAATTTCATAATTATTATTCCACCACAAACTTATTATTGCATTTCAGTCACTCTACATTCTAGTTGTCATAACAAAACAAGAAAGTACAGAAACGGATTATCTTAGAAAGAAATTATACTGTGGAAATTATATCATCACAATATTGTTGGTAACAGTGAAAGAAAAGTAAGTAAATGATTTTTTAGACTTCAGTATAGTAATACTTACTTGAAAAAAAGATTATATATAAACTCAATTATTATTAAAATAAACCTTTATTAACAGAAAAAATCGTTGTAGTTTGTAATTTTTTATAGTTTGGTTACAATTGGTAATCACGTTTTATTTTGTTAATTGTCAGACACTGTTTCTTAGAAAATGTTAACAACCATATGGGTTTTATGGCTTCTTATTCACATTTTTCTTGAAACATTTCAAAAGGAAAATACTTCCAATAAAAAAAATTCAATAATAATCACAGGTAGTTTAAAAACAAATCAATTAAAATAAAATAAAAATAGTTAGGAGGTCTTTGTTTTTTTTTATTTTCTAATTTATTATTCAATAAAAATAAATTTTACAGCATTTTGAAAGACTTTCACAAACTGGAACTTTAGAAAAAACAGTTCGGAGAGCATACTTCATCACAAATACATCTCCAGGGTGTGAATGGTATAAGGTAAAAAAAGGGGTGCTTCAGATTGAGGAATTCGGTTTGAAACAATTGAAGAAAAGATTTCTTGTTTCTTCCGTTCACTGAAAAGGAAAAGTCTCATATACATAGTCGAGGATGGAGTAGCACAGTTGACGTTTATTCCAACAGAGCGAAAAATGTCCAGACCAGGAATCGAACCTGGATACTTGGCGTTCCTGGTCTGGACATTTTTCGCTCTGTTGGAATAAACGTCAACTTTGCTACTCCATTCTCGAATATGATTTAATCCAGCTGGAAAAAATATTCGTTCCCTTCATTATGTTTCATATACAATTTATGTAAAATTTAAAGAATTTTTACCCATAGCTCTGATTTCAAACTCAGTAAATTGAACCTGGTCGTTAAGAGTATTTTAACCCTTTATGCTCAATTATGAATTGATAAAAATTTTATCTTCTAAAGCATTTTTCATGAAGTTTTGAAACAGCATTATAAGATTTACATAATCATTTAATAAATTTTAGAAGGATTTTAGAAGGATTAAAGGATTTAGAAGGCATAATTAAGCCTTTATCTACTGACGGTGCTTATAAGTACCATTAAAATAACTTGTTATAAAATTTATTTAATGCATATATTAGTAGAAATGCAGTTTAGAATGATTTATAAATGTATTATTTTAGCTTGTTCGCAAAGCATTATTGGCTACACAAAACAAAAATATTTTTAAAGGGATCATTTCTTCTGTCTTTGCATCTTTTCAGCTTTCTTGGCGTTGGGGGGAGGGGGGGGGGGGTTTCAATTCGGAAATATTTCTATATTTCTAATGTAAGAACATTATATTTGTACATTTCCTAATTCTACAAAATACTAAGAAAATATTTAAAATAAAAGATTTGAGTGCAGTTATAAATATTGCACAAAATCCCTATAAATTTTAATTTAATTAATCCTTCTAAAATTTATTAAATGATTATGAAAATCTTCTAATGTAGTTTCAAAAATTCACGAAAAATGCTTTAGAAGATAAAATTTTCATGAATTCATAATTCTGTACAAAAAAGGTTAAATTTGAGTTTAGAGGGGTTTTGTGCAATATTTATAACCCCACTCAAATCTTTTATTTTAAATATATTTTTTAGTATGTTTTAGAATTAGGAAATGTACAAATAGTTGTTACAATAGTAATATAGAAATATTTCGAAATTGAAAAATTCCACCTATCACCCACCAACGCCATGAAAGCTGAAAAGATGCAATAGTTCAGGCAACAGAGACCGTATAGGGGCTCTTCCTATCAAAATTCAAGGTAGTTTTGGAAAAAAAAAGGCTTACTATATGTTTTTAGGGTCGCTAAATCCAAATTTTTAACTTCCCACCAAAATTTCTCCCGGCAACCCCCCCCCCCCCCACCCAAATTTTGATAAAAAGCCCCCCAAAAAAGGTTTTTATTAAAAAAAAATCAATTTTTGTTATTGTTTTAGGGAAAAAGTATCTAGAAAATCAGAAAGTACACAAAATTTGCAACAAATAAGATAGATGACATTATGACGTAGGATTCATTTTGTGTATTATTACTCAAATAGGTCGAACACAAGCGCTTCTTGCCAAGGCAAAGTATTATAATGATAGTTATTCAGAATACAGCTAGGTTTTGCTGTCGCAGAAAACGCTAAATGATGGAACAAGAAAAATTACACATATTAGTAGAGTGATGACATTTACAGGTGTAGCATACCTCATGGGTTAAGTAAAGTGTCACATCTGAAATTAACACAGTAATTTCTGTTTGTTTTCCAATAACTTCCGTTAATAGAATTTTTTTTAGAATAACATCCTGAATTGGGACCATTTTCTCTGTTATGGAGTAAGCACTTTATTGCGTTATCTTGAATTAAGAACGTCACGTGTCAAATAGTGACAGCATTTGTGTTGACAGATTTTATACTGAGAGGACTTGGATAATCTCTTTATAAAGTACCTAGTGAAATCCGTAATGTTGTTTCCAACGGGCAAAATCATTCTTTTTTACTATAAATCAATGATTAACTGTTACAACTTTGCGATATTTCAGCTAAATAGTAATATTGTCGAATGTTATTTTTCCAGTAAATGGGGTTCGTATCAACTTGCTGCAAATGAAACAGATACTTGTTTGTAGATTAAAAACTTTATTGTAGTGGATTTTTTATAAACTTTTAAAGCATTAGCACACCCCAATTCATTACTCAATCGTTTTAAATCTAAAAAAAATTCAAATACATTAAGCCGTTTATTACAAAAGGATGCCCTTCCGATGGTTCTAATTAGTATCGCACTGCTGTTAAATAACATAAATTGGACCACATCTTTTTGGCTTTTTAAATTTGCTTCTCTATTTCTTATTTAACCGCATCGCCTTAATTTTGCGTGTGCCAATAGATCAACAATTTTCTTTTCAGTGCCTTACTATTAAGCATGTATATTGAAATATTTTTTTTAATTTTTTTCTTCGAAAGTTATCACAGTATATATTTAGTTCCAAATTTTCATTGTCTACTACATTTGAAGCAATGAGATGTAAATTTTCCAACTGGGCAAAAAATGTCCGTTAAGGTTATTTATCAATAATATTGTTTAGTAACTGATGAGGTTAGCTGGGTGAATTATATACACCAGATTATTCTGGGATAGCTTAGATGGTAGAAAATTGGCGGCTTCAGCCAAAAGCTCACTCTTCGAATTTCAGTCCGGACATTTTTCGTCCAATTGGAAAATTTACATATCATATGATGTATTTACCAATTAGAAAAAATGTGTTAAAATTAATCTAGTATTTGAAGCAATGTTTTTCAAATATATTCACAAACAAGTGTCTGTTTCATTTGCAGCAAGTTGATCCCCCCCCCCCCCCATTTACTGGAAAAATAATATTCGACAATATTACTATCTAGCTGAAAGATCACAAAGTTGTAACAGTTAATCATTGATTTATAGTAAAAGAGAATGATTTTGCTCGTTGGTCACAACATTACGGATTTCAAAAGGTACTTTATAAAGAGATTATTCAAGTCCTCTCAGTATACAACCTGTCAACACAAATACTGTCACCATTTGGCATGTGACGTTCTTATTTGGAGATAACGCAATAAAACGCTTACCCCATAACAGAGAAAATGGTCCCAATTCAGGATGTTATTCGCAAAAAATTCTATTAACGGAAGTTATTGGGAAATCAAACAGAAATTACTGTGTTAATTTCAGATGTGACACTTTACTTAACCCATGAGGTATGCTATACCTGTAATTGTCATCACCCTACAAATATATGTATTTTTTCTTGTTCCATCATTTAGAGTTTTCTGTGACAGCATAACCGAGCTGTATTCTGAATAACTATCATTATAATACTTTGTCTTGGCAAGAAGCGCTTGCGTCCGACCTATTTGAGTAATAATACACAAAATGAATTCTGTGTATCTTTTTTTTTTAGGCAGAGCGATATACTGTTTGATAAGGGCCACGGTGTCTTCCGATTAGCGATGGAACCAAGTGAATACGAGATTGTATAAGCAATTTGCCTTTTATACAAGAAGCCACCGATTGCATATTTGCATATAAATTTCAATCAAATACACTGAACAATGTAAACCGTATACATATATCAATTTCTTTAACATTTGGGAAGTTTAGTGGAAAGCAGAAAAGAAAAAAAAATATAACATAATTTTTTAAAGTAACTAAAAAAAAAACCACTCTTACATAAGGCACGCATTTATTTACATATCAGAAAAATCTAATCAATATATTTCCCTGTAATTGGATTTTTCCTTCCATCGAATTTCTTATTTCTGTCCAATTATATGTTTTATAAAATTCGTGATACTTGTTAATTTAGTCTACCTAAGAGCATACATTGTAAATACCTTTAATATACCCTTCAGTAAATAATCTTGAAAACATTAAAATCTGTCTTAAAAATAAAATAAATTATCCTATCACTGAACTATTTTGAGGATTTTAAACTATAAAAAAAGGAAAAAAAATTCAAAAGCAAGTTCCAAAGCAAGGTGGAATTTAATTTTACATCTTTTTAATACCTTATCTGATTATAAACATACATTCTCAAAACAATATTTCTTTATAAAGTAAACAAAATAACATGATTAGACTTCCCATTTCAATTAATTAACTATGTTTCCGTGAAATTCACCCATTTCATCGAAACTTCATATGATGAATACTTGATATTTCAAGCGCTCGCCACTCTTCTACTATAAAAAGTCGTGAAAATAAGAAGCGATAAAAATGAGAGCACCACTTTTTCAGCTTAATTAATGAATTAAAGTTTGTTTATACGAAACGTGTGTGTTAAAAATAAAATTGTGGAACATTTTCTTTTATGGAAAAGCTTACTTTTAAAAGAAGAATTTCCCCACAAATATATATTATCTAAAACACTGTTTCTTTTGGCATAATGAATCATGCAACACATTTTCCTTTGTGACTGAGTTTTTAGGACTATTTATTTTAAGAACTTATGTTGCTTAAATATATTGTAATGAACTCCTTTGGAAAATTACATTATATTTTTTCCATATAACGTTTTTCAAATAAATCATAATTTATTGTTAATCACGTATTGAATTTCTAATAAAAATATGTTCTGTATTCTCTGCTTCAAAGTGTTCAACTTTGTATACCGTAGGTTGTTTCCGAAAATATCTAAAATAACTTTTGTTTAGCATTTCTAAATTTGAATAATTTTAAACACTATCTATTTACATATTTTAATGTTTGTTCATGTAATTTACTTGTAATTGTAATTCAAAAGAAATTACTGGTAAAATACCAATACTTGCGAAAAGAGTTAAGTAAAATTTTTAGTTGTAAATACTTACTGTTTAGTTGTACTTCAAAAAATATTATAAATTTCAAACGGAAGAAAAGAAAAAAAAAGCATTCATAATATATTGAACAAAGTTCTTTTATTTTTCAGTTGTACTTGATTATAATTAAAGTGGAATTATTTTTATTCTTTCAATAAACAATTAAATCAATTACTCATAGATATTTAAATAGTGAAATATAACTGCTTTTTTCGTTTCATAATATTTGTAAGAAAGCTTAGGTATAATCTTCAGCATTCGTTCATACAGTGTCATTTCAAATTGATCCAGAGTGCCTTAAATGTACTGACGAACAGTCTGTTAAATTAATTTCTGAAGATGATTTATGTGTAAAGTGCTGGACTGTAGAGTTGCATCCTTGTTTTAGATTAATGTATGTGAGCAATAAATGGCACTTAGCAGGAATAATCTGCAAGAATGCTCAAGGTAACGTATAGTAATAGACTAAATCCATTCTGTTTTTAACAATAGTTCGTTTTTACTGATGAAAGACGAAAAACGAATGTTTTTTTTTTTTTTTTTTTTTGTGTGTGTGTGTTTTGAAATTGTAAGGCTGTTGATTGTCGGTAACATTTTGTACAACAGTGAGCTACAGGTAACAACAGTGAATTACTCACTTCACTCATTTATTCTCTTTAACCCCTTTGGGACGAGCGACCGGTATACGTGCCGTGTAAGGTTATCATAATCCGTGATTATTCTCACCAGTAAATGTTTATTGTAAATTTTGCCTTTTTTAATCCGAGCATTTCCCGATTCAATTAGGCAAAAATTTCTGTTTTGAAAACCGGTGGTAAAAGACTAGTATTCTCTTAAAGACTGTCGTCCCGAAGGGATTAAGAAAACTATTATGGGCTGCCGTTTTTCCTAGCTATTATATTTTAACCATTTATTCTAAAAATTATGAATCAAGAAATAACTCCACGTTAGTAATTATCTTCATTAATAATTAAAGATTTTTTTTGTAATAAATGCTGTTTTGGAAATCTCGCAAATCTTATATAAATGTAATAAAACATAGTGTGATTCTATTTGTAAATGAAAAATACTGAAAACAAAAGTCTGCATTTCACAACAAAATCTGCTGGCACGCCGGCTTCCAAGTCTCGGGAATACACCGATGCTATTGGCTGTGTTGTGAAAGTTACAGAATGAATTTGATTTTTACTTCACTTGTTTCTTGAAATCGCTTTCACGGCAGCGGTACTTGAATTCTATGTCACAGCATTAGTGTTTGAAAATTTACAACGTAAATTGCAGGAAAAATAACTGTGTTTTACATCAAAAGTTCCTGACACCACAGCTGCCAACACTGTTGCTGTGATATTTACAAGCTGTTGTTTCTAGGAGTACTGTAAAATTTTTCATGTATGGGAAATGTCGCGTTGCTATTGGCTGCTTGAGGCACGCGACATAAATAATTCAATTTTTACTTCATTTGTTGATTTAATTACTTTTGCAGCATTGGTGCTTGAATTCAATTTCACAGAATGGTGCATGAAAAATTAGAACCTAAATAGCACGAAAAATCAAAATAATTGTTTTTACAGTGAGGTTTATTTAGTTGGAACATTTTCAAAGGTAAAGATTTTATCTAAATAAATAGCATTTTAAAATAAGATTAATGCCACACATATGTAAATGACAGTGAAAATAACCACTGAAAAATAGTTCTGACTGTTTCACTGTGCTTTTTAAATGTCATCGTGCAAAGTATTTTATAGGAAGAGTAAAATTTACATTTATTAAATCGATTAGATAAAAAATATATTAATAATTTTTAAGGTCCCTAGCATATCGTTGCAGTACAAAGAGCTAAATAGAATCAGTCCATTTGCGGGTATTCGATTCTTATTGTTAAAATAATTGTTCATCTTAAAAGAGTCTCTCTCAAGTAACTATTAAAGTTATAAATCTAGCATTTCAATATTTCTGTATTTTCTGTTATTAGTAATAATTATGGAGTATATTTCACTAAATATAAAATATTTTACGTATATTATTAAATGCAAATCTCATTGCATTTAATTGGGGATAAAATATAGATTGAAAAGAATTACTTTATATTCCATTTTCAGATTCTGCGTCTATTAGATGTAAATGAAGATTTTTTTAACGATTAAGTACGTTAAATAAGCCTGATTTACACGAACGACTCATTTAGAACCATAAACAAACACGGTATTTCTGTAATTAAGAAAAATATTCGAATTAATAATTATTAAGTATCTAAATAATATCGTGTATTCAGCAAGGTAAACAATAATGCCACAAAAGTAATATTTGGTGCTGTGTTTCAGTATTGTTTGTAGCAAATAAAGATTGTGGTATTGTTTGCAATAATTTTTGGCAATATTTCTAACAATGCATTTGCCTTCTTTGTTCCCAAAGCAGATAACCAAAAGTTTTGAAACATGTTTCTTTCTCTGATTTGCATTCAGCTACTTAAATTTACTAAATCTACTTAAATCTACTTAAAAAAGAATTTGAATGCAATTTTTGTTTATCTCACATGCATTTACGGAATGTGTTTAATGCAAAAAAGCGTTTTATTTAAAGCTTGAGTGTAACGTGACCAATGCAGAATGATTCAATTATCGCTAAATCATAAAATCAGTACCTATATGTTATACAGGGTGGTTAAAAAGGCCGTGTCCAAACGGCACCTGTGACTGTGTCTGGTCATGAGGAGCAACAATTACATAGGAACTGGGGTTCGGAAACGCGATCGTGGCGGTGCAATTGCATTGTAATCTTGACGCAAAGAAAAAATAAGAAACGGTGTAAAAAGACCTTTATTTAAAAAAAAACTTAATCGAAGTACAAAATACAAATTAAAAATGTAGCAACTTATAACAAGTGTTCAAAATGTACCCCATTAGCCGTGATGCATGCTTCATATCGGTGCCTCGTGGAATCGAGAACACGATTCTATTTGCCAGGAGTTTTCCGTACACGTGCCGCCGCTTTAGCGATCCATGCCATGAGGTCTATGGCCGATGGAACTTGTGTCTCGTACACCAAAGTCTTAAGATATCCCCAAAGAGAGAAATGTACGGGGTTTAGATCCGGGGATACGCGGTGTCCACGGTACAGAACCGATTTGAAATTGTTCGTGATTCCATGCGGCGCCGATGTGAAGGCTAATGCGGCATATTGTGCGCACTCTATGGGTCTACAATCTATGGGTTGACACATTTTTAATTTGTATTTTGTACTTTGATTCTTTTTTTCTTTTTTTAATAAAGGTTTTTTACCGTTTGTTATCTGCGTCACGGTCACAACGCAATTGCACATCACGATCGCATTTCCAGCTTCCAGTTCCTATGTAATTTCTGTTCCTCATGACCTGACACACCCACACTTGCCGTTTGGACATGAACTTTTGAAAAAACCCCGTGTATCTTATTTGGTTTTCTTAAAACGGTTTATGGGATTTAAGGCCTCTGATATTGTATTTCTTGTTAATTTTCAGTAGTTTGACACTCAGTTTGAATTATTCGAAATAAAGGAAAGTCCATCTATAACAAGTAATTAAACGTTGGAAGATGTCTATTTTGCTAAGTTGAAAAAAGTAGGCTAAGTTGACGCAAGTGTAGAAGATGAGGCAATATACGGGGTGTTTCTAAATGAATATCGGGGTTTTAACGCTTGGTAGTATTTACTACATAAAACTTAAAATTATAATTAATACATAAAATGAAAGAGCAACTCAAACAAGCTTTACAAGTTCAATGGGAGCGCCTTCGTCACAAGGTACACATCCTGTCGATACCTCAGTTCTTCTCAAACGTTGATTAGCAAAGAAGTTCTGTTCAGACGTTCACCCGATTGGCGCCATGTGATTTCTACCTGTGGGGGTTCATAAAGGATCGTGTGTATTTGCCTCCACTACCAGCTGACCATTGCAGCTTTTGAAACAATGACCCCATAAACACTAATCAACGTTTGGGAAGATTTGAGCTATTGATTTTGTGTGTGCCGTGTGACGAAAGGTGTTCTCATTTAACACTTGTAAGCTTGTACGTAAAACTGTTTTAGTTGCTCTTTCATTTTATGTATTAATTCTAATTTTAAGTTTTATGTAATAAATACTACCAAGCGTTAAAATCCCGATATTCATTCGGATACACCCCGTATTTTGAAAAGCTAGTTCAACATATGATATTATTTAAAGAATTGCTTGTCTGTAATCATTTAGTTGACACTTGAACTAATTACAGATAAACAATTTTTAAAATTGTTTAAATATTTTGAGGGTGTGGATTTAAGAGACACAAAGTTACTATTCTAGAATACTTGTAACTATTGTGTGAGAAATGCGTGTTTTCCTTGAATCATAGTTTGATTCTTTCTGCAATTTTATTGAAAGTGTGCCTGAAGAAAATAATTGTAAATCAGTTAAGCGACTGTTAGTTGCTCTTTCACTAGCATATTAGATGCAACAATCTGTCTTATTTGTATAAATTACTATTGCTTTCATTTAGAGGAAAAAAACATGATTTATGGATCTGTTTTGATTGTATAAATTATAAATTCGGTAGCATTAATTTTCTTCTTACAATGTGCATCGCTCCAAATTATATTATTGAATGAAATTAGAAAAATGTTTTGACGAAATTGTTTTTGAAATAAATGAAATGTCTAGAGCTAATAAATTAACAATCAAAACAAAGGGAACATGAAATTAACTACCCTATGAGAGATGCATGAACGATATTGGAATGGACGCTAAATATATTACTAAATGTAAAAAGAAGGAAAATAGTCAGATTTAATAATAATGTAAAATACTTTATGAAATATGTTTATTATGAATAAAATCATATAGCAGAAAAATAATACAATATATACAGCCATAACAATATGTAGATTTACTAATCATATAAGGCTAAAATAAATTAATTTCTTCTGATATGTTTACTGAATTAAGCATCTGTGTTCTTTCTTCTAGAAGGTGGTTATTATTACAAATAATTATAAAAAATCAGAAAATAATAAGAAAGGATTTTTCTGGTGACAAAAGACATTAAAATAATAATATGACTTTTATTGTTATGTGCTTCATTTCAGACGTATTTAACTGGCAGAACTATAAACTCAATATTAGAAAATCCATAATTTTATGTATAATTAATAAAAGTTACACTATATAAGTTTATTTTGATACTCATGTATAATTTCATGATAAATATATAATTTCATACAATAAAATTTTAATCGTTAGATATTTATACTTTTAAACTTCTCCCTTGTTCTTTATTATAAAACTATAATCACGCTATCAAAAAACCCATCAATTCATGGAAATTTCATTTCCATAAATAAAGACATCGTCGACTGTCATAGAAGCATGTTTAGAACTCTAAAAAAGTCCTTCCGGCCAGTGCCGGGAGGAAGAAGTAGCTTTCATATTCCTTATTTTTAAAAAGCAAGCTTATATTATTCAAACACACGAAGCTCAGTTTAGTGGAAACCGATTATAGGAGATTCAATACTAATTTTTATCAACACTAAATCATTACGAATGAGAATTTCGCGAAATTAGTCAGCTTTATCCAAGCTGCTTTTATTTAAAGTAATTTATATTTGGTTGCCAAATTCGGCTATATCTTGAAGTTCCTGCCATTTTAAGACAAGATGGTGGATGAGGCTAACGAGTGAACTTGGTCGATACCTTAGTAATTAATGTGCACATGCCACTCACATCGGAATCGGTCAACATATACAAGTGCTGTCGCAGGCAAAAAATCAGATTTTTCAAAATGTCACCCACATTAGAAATTGAAACTGCTATATCTGAGATATTTTTTAAGATAAAGACAAAACAAAAAAATGCTCCGGAATCCTTATATCATGGTCAAATATTTAAGAAAGAAACCATTTTCAATTTCTAATTTTCTTGCACCTCACTTTAAACATAATTTTTTATTTAATTTAATGGCCTCCATTTTGAAACAAGATGACTCATGAAGCTGGCCAGCGAACTTGTTCGAGACATTACGATATACTATCCACAAGCCTTCTTACATCGGAATAGGTTAATAAATACGCGTGTTATCACGTGACAAATATCAGATCATTTCAAAATGTCAGCCATGCTAGAAATTCAAAGTGCTATAATTCAACTATTTTTTAAGATATATACGAAACAAAAACTGCTCCGGAATTTTTGTATCAAGTTCAAACACATACGAAAAAAATATTTTTCAATTTCCAATTTTTTGGTACCACATTTCAAATTTTATTTTTTTTTAATTTAAATGGCCGCCATTATGAAACAAAATGGCGGATGAAGCAGGACAACGAACCCAGTCGAGACATTGGTACGTATTATGTATGCACCAAGGTACATCCAAATCGATTCATAAGTACGCCTATTATCGCGTGATTAAAATCAGGTCGTTTCAAAATGTCAGCCAAGCTAGAAATTCAAAGTGCTATAACACAGCCATTCTTTAAGATATAGACAAAACAATACATGCTACGGAATCTTTGTATCAAGGTCAAACACATAAGAAAAAAATATTTTTCATTTTTTAATTTTTTGGTACCACATTTCAAATTTTAAATTAAAAAAAATTAAATGGCCGCCATTTTGAAACAAGATGGCGGATGAAGCTGGCCAAAGAACTCGGTCGAGGCATTGGTATGCACTATGTATACACGAAGTTACATCCAAACATATATATATATATATATATATATATATATAGTATATATATATCAACTTTTGAACGGAGGGTGGTTTCGGAGTGTGGGGTCATGATCGATGAAAATATACCAAAATTTTCTGAAATCGCTTTCCTCCGAACGGCTGCAATAGGTAGCTTTTTGTAATGAAAGCTACCTAAAAGGCTAAAGTAATGTTTGAGTATTTATTACTTTAAAATATATGTACGGAATTTCGTAATTACGTACCAGTAAACGTTCTGGAAAGGAATGTTTAAGTATGATTTATACATCGAATATAATAAATTAACACTTCAATAAATATTCTGAAAATACAAGATAAAATAAATAATTGTGTTCACTCAACTGAAATATTAATATTTCTGAAAGTTTTTATTTCCATAAATATTTGACTGCTTTTAGAATTAAACTGAACTTCAAACATAATGCAAAGACAATAATTTAAATACAATTAAGAAATTGATATCATGATTAGTTAAAAGGTTTTAACTAAAATTCAGAAATTCCGGACAATTTTTGGTAATAAAATGTTCAATATATATATATTTCTAAAATCTAAGTATCACTGAAATCATTACATAAATAGTTGAAATACGAATAGAAAGACTAATTTGTATAATCATTTATATCATGATTATAAAAATATCAATTGTTTATTAAAATTATTTCATGATTTACATTATAAATTATATCATGACTAGTTAAAAGGTTTTAAAGGACTAAAATTCACAAATTCGTGATATTTTCTGGTAATGTTCAATAATAATAAATAAATGTTCAATTATTTTTTATCTAATGTATAATAGAAATCATTCCATAAATAGTTGAAATACGAAGAGAAAGACATTCAAATATTAGTAGCAAGTATAAATTTGACTAAGATATATTAATATTTATCACTGAATGTCCCTTTTTTATAGGACAAAATTTTGAGAGAATATCGAAATTAACTACATTAAGTTTTGAAATTCTATAATTTGTATAATCACTTGTGACATATTTATTATATAATAATTACACAAAAAATGATTTTAATTTTTACTCTAACTAGGACATATCCCTAAGTGTCAGTTCAGGACTTTGACTTGAGTGTTATCGACCGAAAGCTCTTTTGAAGGGGATCGAGAAAAGTATTGGAACTAGGGGAGAGTAGCCAAATATGAACCACTTCACATATGTTCAGATATAACTCACTTGAGTTTCGGAATATCTGTAAAATATCACTACACGTGGTCAATCTATTCATCTACTAACTAAATACATTTTCAGAACTATTTCTTTTTTTAAAATCTTTTGTTTTATTTTAATTGAAAAATTTGTGAAAAGTGTTCAAAATTCAGCGACTGGTCGCCTTGGACCAAAGAATACTAGATTGTTTTAATGAGTAGAATATATAACTAATTTTATTTAAAAAAAAGTTTGCGATTAATGAACAACCAAATAAAACAGAAGCAATGAATTATAATGAAATGTAATGTCTGAAAGTAAGAGTAATTGTTTTAAATCAAAATGCATTCAAAATATAAATTAAAGTAAAAAGTAATTAAGAATAGAAATTATGGAAATAATTGCCAGTTACTTCAATTTCATGTAATAAGTGATGCAAGGCTTACACATGAATTTCTTTTGTACATTTTTTATCCTAGCGCACACAACATGGAACCATATTTGGCAATCTGAACAGTGAATCATTTCTGCTATTTGATTCCTCTTACAAATTAGGCAAAACCAATCATCGCTGTCTTGATTTTCTTTTTAGATTCTATATCTGACATTTTTAATCCAAAAGAAGTTTTCTTTACCTTGTGCCTGTAGTTCTTCTCTTTCATCATTTTCTTTTTCATTGAATTACGCCTGTTTTTAGGGTTTGTACTTAAAAAGTAAAAACAGAACCATTATAAAATCACTCCTGTGACTGACTGTCCCTCTGTCGCAGCCATTTTACTCGTAAACTATGGAACGTGGAAAGTTCAAATTGGGGGAAGTAATGAAGACTATTAACCCACATATTTCCAGATTATTAAACATTCATAAATATATTTTGGGAAAAATGTAGATGGTCTAATTAAATTACTTAAATAAAACTCTTTTCTTGGTATATAGTGTGGGGCATAGTGTGAAAGCTTCCGTAGCGCTGAACTCAAAAATATACTTCTTTTAACTTTAGGTGATATATGTTCAGAGATATCGTAGAAAATGCAGTGCAAAAAATATGCCCCCCCCCCCATCTATTTTCAAATCAAATAAATTTAAAATTATAAATAGGGAAAGTAGAGGTTAATTTAAACTTTGCAGGAAAATTATAGAGATTGTCCTACATTACATAGTTTTTGAAAATAACGCATTTATCCGTTACACACCAATTCCGAATTGCGGGCATTTAGCAAGGTTGTTAAGAAGCGCTGGAGGTACTTATCGCAGCAGCAGTATTAAAGCATTGTTGATAATGATTTTCGAAAAAAAAACGTCGGTAATTAACCGAGATATTAACCCTTAAAGTCACGGAAGGTTTGGACATACATAAAGAATGAAGAGGCGTAATCTATGTACCAACGGCTTATAAAGCTTAGCTAATAACTTTTAATAATATATTTGTGTAATACAATGCCCAGTAGCAGTGTAAAAACAATAAAGGCCAAATTGTAAAAAACAGAATTATTTAATTGGAATTAGTCACATAAATACTAATTGATTCACGACTGGTTTGCATTGATCGGATCCCTCAATACGCTTCCATTGTCTTTGAATGTTAATTAAAAAAAAATATCTAGAAAAATGCGGCACGAACCATGGCGGCATTGCAATTTTCCAGCCTCCTTTTGATGCGGGCTTAGCGCAATGCCAACTATAAACTTTGATCAAGTGTTTTGTTTTAGATACACTTTAAAAATAAAATATTATTACTACGCTGAATTTAGTTATATGAAATGCTAAATGAATTTTAAACATACACTACTTTTATTGTCAGTACCGAATTAAGTTCAACATAAATATATTATGATAATATTAAAAAAAGTGCCATACAAATTAACAATATTTGATATTATTTAGGCTTCATATCTCTTTGAACTTTTATGGTAGTATGGTAGTTTTGTAGTATTTACAGCTATACCCAACCCCGAGCTGTATAGTTTTTTTTCAAAATGGTATTATTCTTTTAGCAACGATTTTTTAAAATAATACACTTCATAATACTTTCATATATTTATTCTACGAAACGCTCTAAGCGCGAGTAATACTCGCACTTGACCGTTTATTTAAAACTTGTTGTTCTAATTGCTTTTGTGCTTTAAAAGCTTCATTTTTGTCGTTTTTTTTTTTTTTTTTTTTTTTTTTGTTTTTTTTTTGTTTTTTTAATTTCAAGGTTTACTTTATATAAAGAAGATATGAAAACAGCTGTTTTTTGGCTCCATCTGCTCTTTGACTTGACTGATTGGCAAGGAAGATAAAATTTCTAATGATTCTTTGGCTTTTTGGGGGAGGATTTGTAGCCGTAGCCTTCTTGCGGCCAGTCGTTTCACAGCTTACTCTTTCCTTACAACTTTCAATCCCCAAAACTGTAAAAAGTCACCCCGCCCCCTTCTCGCAATCGCAAATATTCAAATATCTTCCCGGATGAAAATGTCTGAATTCAACACTATAAATCAACTACTTCGTATAGGAATAAAGTATTCAAAGAAAATAAATACAAATATATACAAAATAAAAGATATTGCAAACAAATTTTATTGCATAAATGTGTAAAAGAAACTTTTTATGTTTATATAGGCCTAAACTGTATAAAGAAATTGATCTAGATAACAAAAAAATTAAATAAAAATATTAAAAAACTTGCACGGATAGTAATCCCTTATAAAATATTAAAATAAATAAATAAATAAATAAATATAGCGTCAAAAACTTACAGCCCTCGAAATTCATTACTTACTTTTCAAATTTATGAACTTGTATCTGGTCCAATTTAAGCGACTCAAATTGGTCCAATTAAGCAAACTGCGCTAATTTTTAAAACATGTAATCTTAAGACTAAGAAAAAGAAGAAAGTAAACAAATCCGAGTGAAAACTATGTGCAATAAACACATGAATTAAGGTATGTATATGAAAACTTAACAACTTAAATTAGTTTTAGAGTATTCTCTTACGTTTAGTAGGAAAAATTAGATGAAAACAAATAATTTTAGGGTTTTTTTAAATTGTCTGAAAACAGGACGTAGAAGGAAGGTTCTTCTTCTAAACATAAATGTCGTCCTTCTAATGAGTAGGATTTCAGCGGTAGATGAAAATATAAGTACCGAAATGCTAGTTTCTGCTATACAGCCAGTTTTTCTTCCAGCTTAATCGACAAAATACATTCAGCCTCTGATGTTTATTTCTTGCAAGACTACAAGAAATTCGTAAAGAAAATAGGTGAACAGTCGAAAACATATCGAAATATTTGCTGTGATTTTAGCAATAGTGCTATTGAAAGAATAATGAAAATACATCATTTGGCTTACAGCCAGTTCACTTCAACTACTTTCAATGTAGTTGGTGAGTATGCTTTCCAAAAGCCTTTAATTCGGAACACGGTTTCAATCTTCCAATCAGTGAAACATGTATGTTTCAGTCGAAGTAAACACACCAGTGCTGACTGTCAAACATTAATGCTCTTCGTCGTTTGTTCCTGATGTTAGAAAAACTTGTGTTTCCAACACTTTTACGTAGAAAAACACTATCATGTTTAATTATAAGACGAAATGTCTGCCGTCGATAGCCTTTGATGGAATCTCATGCTGTTTTTCCCTTTTTTTTAATCTATATTCTTCCGAAACAAAAAAGTGTCCAGATCTCGCAAATTATAGGATTCGGGAGTATAGTTCCTATAGATTTGATACTTCGGGCAAGAGATTTCGAACCATACCACACTCGTCAAAATCGAGAACTTTCACAACTTGGGGATGTTCCCTAGCAAGTCATTACTCCAGATTTCATCTACAGGCTCTCGAAAAACATACGTAAACAAACTAGTTTTCACAATGTAAACACCAATACATAACACAGATAAGTTAATACTTTTAAAGTCAATGAAAATAAATTCATTTAAACTTTCTAATTTGTACTTTTAATTTTTACATAACAACAAAGTAACAATCATTGATTATTTAAACTCAGTATGTTTTTGTTCTTACAACTTTCCTAACTTTTTTCTCTCTCTCAAAAAAGGTCTTATTGTGTATTTTTTTTTTTTTGTTTTAGATCCAATTATTAAATGGACACGTAAAATAAAACATATATGTATACTAATAAAAGAAAGTTTCGCTTTGATTCTGTGTGTGCGTTTCAGCGATGGCTAGTGAAATCTACGGCACGTACGATGCTGAAGTTTTTTGTGAAGTTCTCTCCTAATGTACTTGATCCTCGGAATGTTTTAATACCCTTAATTAGTAGAGTTATTAATTAACAACTGAAATCACTCGCATTAAAAACACATCTTGGTCGTTGTGAGACGAGAAAATCTGTGGCGCATGCGCTGAAGGTTTATCTACGCATCGGTTGAAAATGAAGAAAGAAAAAGAAATTTCGGGTGTATTTTGCCATTATTTATGAACTAACATCATCCAAACCGTTTAGTAAAGTAAAAAACGGAAGACATGTTTTAAAAGATAGTACTCTTACGTCTCAAACGCAACAATTAATTCAAATGATATCTCAGTTAATCCCTTGAAGAAAAAAAAATTCAAAAGGGTCGTTTTTCTGGAAAAACGTTTATCTCCTTCATCGCAACGCCTCGCCAGGATGCAACTGTAAAGGTATCGACAAAACAGAAGTATGTTCTGAAAGATGAATCTTTCATCTCCTCGATGGTGTAATTGTTCTTAAAAAATATGAGTTTTAACTCTTTCAACATTGGCAAACTCGTGTCACTTCGCGTCTTACGTAGACAATTTTTTTTTTTCTACGCTAAAAGTAACTAAACTTATGTTTAACACACTCTTTTAGACCATCTCAATAGTCCAGATTTACATCACCTACAAAAATTTTGAAACGCTCTGACGGGTAGAAATATTTCTAATAAAATAAAATGTGTAAAACATTTAACGAAATCCGTAAAGAATTGAAAGTTTTGTCGCGGTTTTGTCCATCTAGAGCGCAAATTTAGAGGTTCCGACAAACCACAAAATATTCTTAAATCTAAAATCTTCAAATCGGTGGTGGAATCAGTTTTAAAATATATGAATTTTAACTCTTTCAAATATACATACGAATGCACGCCACTACACCCCTAACGGTGACGATATTTTCTACGCTAAAAGAAAGTAAACATCCGCATTTTAAAACAATATTTTTGGAGCATCTCAATATATCAGATTTGGGGCATTCTGACAATCTTTTGACTTTTGGGAAAAAAAAATCTGACAAAATTAAACTTGCTAAAATAACATTTTAATCTGATAGACGAACGCCTTAATGATTCAAAATAAAGAAAAAAATGGTCAACAGCGAAAATGTTTTATTTAACTGAGGTTTAATTTAAATTTGCGAGTTTAATTTTCCTTACCATTTTACCCCTATAACTTTTTATTTTCTTCTAAATTTTTACTTATAATGAATTTGCATAGTACCCACAGGACATTCAAATAAGAAATAATAACAATGTGGTACTTTTAATAGAGAAATTTTGTATAAAATTGTCTTAAAGTGGTGTTAAAGAAGGGACAGTAAGGTAAAAAAAGGGGATGTATTGGAAAAAAAGGGACGGTAAGGGTGGAACGGTAAGGAAAATTACCACCTATTTTAGGAAAATCATGTTAAGATTAAGTGATAGCCACAGAGTTCATTGAATTTTAGAAACAGTTGTTAACATTGGATTAAATTAATTTTTTTTTAAATTTACCTCGAAAAGTGCAGGAATAAACCTTGTGGGCGGTGAGACTACCAATAAAGCCATGATGCTTTAAATTGATATTTAAATGCTGATTTAAATTCTACAGTAAATTTCCTGCCAAATAATTTTGGACATTATTTCTCTAGCATACTTCTGCCTGAGAAAAAACTTGAAAAAAATTCTGTGGCTGCATCTGAAATGATTTTCCGTATAATTTTAGAAGAGGGATGGTAAGGAATCTAAAACCCAGGGACAGAGTTTAAAAAAATAATAACAACCCTAAAAATGTTTGCAGGTTAATTTTTAGCTACATATTTATATAAAATAATCGTTCCAGTTTCAGAAAAAAATTACATCGGATTATTTTTATTGAAACAATTTTATCCAGACAGCTCCAAACTTAAAAATCAGCATCAGGGACACGGGACGGTATAGGAGTTTTCCAGGTGTTTGGACCCTCCAACATCGTCCAAAACTTATTTATCTCGTTAATATTGTTGTGCAATCATGCAATGGGATGTTCCTCAGTATACGAAACAAACAAACAAAAAAAAAACACTAAAAAGTGTATTAAATAAAAAATTATTATTCAGGGACATGAAAGTCAAAAGATTGTGAGTATGCCCCATCTACATCACCTACAAAAATTTTGAAACGTTCTGATGGGTATAAATATTTTTACAAAATAAAATGTGTGAAAATTTCGACGAAATCCGTAAAAATATGAGTTTTTCGTCGCGGTTTCTCTCGCTTCTGGTGCGCATCGATTCCAAAAATCAAATTACACATAAAATAAAACACTAAATAGCATATACTTTCAATTTAATATTTTTTCATTCAAAAATATGAATTTAGAGAAAAAGTCTTAAGATATAAAAAAATCACACACATTTTATTTTAATTTAATAGTCATTCATCTCGAACCCGGGCAATGCCGGCAGGTCAGCTAGTTTGTGTATAATTATATATATATTTAATGCTTTATTACGTATTATTTTATAAGATACAGTCATCTTACACTGTATGAGTAAGTACACGTTTTTTTTTTTTTTTTTTTTTTTTTTTTTTTTTTTTTTTTTTTTTTTAACTATTACAAAAAAACACCACAGCATTGAGAGTTTGAAATAGAATGGTTTTCTTCACGAAAATTGTTGCATATTCATGCTGGAGTTCGTAATGAAATATAGTTTTTACTGCCAATTCTATGAAGATAGATCAAAAATCCTTTGTCAAGAATATAGTTTCGAAACCTTTAACCTCATTTTGAGTTTTAAGACATTGTTTACATTTTCAGAAATAAAATTTATACAGATTGTTTTAGAATTAATAAAAATGTACATTAAGAGTTAGTAGAACCTTAATAATGCTTTAAACAATATCGTAGGGATGTTTAATTACACTATACACACATAAATTTATCTATTGTCAATCTTCTTGAAGTTTTTATCATGGAAATTTTATCTATTATCCACTTTCATATTCCAGGAAATCTTGTATGAATTATATATTTATACAATTTTTTATGTATACATATCCTACAAAATAAATATTTGTTGCATTACATTTTTGGAGGTTAAAACTGAGTTATGAGAAAAATAAAGCAGCCTTTAATGTATATTTTAAATTAATTTTTTGTCTTCATGTTTAAGGAAAGTGATTGAATTTAATTAATTTTGCTTATTTTTTTCAAAAGAGTTCATACTAAAGTGAAAAAGATATTTTTATTTATAAAGTGTCGACATTGATTTCATGTAGGTAAAATACTTAAAAGCAATATGAAAGGAAGTTTCAAGAAACTTTTCGTTTGGTGTTTTATGTTATATTTAAATAAAATGGTATTATAATTCTTCCCATATAACTTATAAATATAGGTCAGATGTTCGATTAATTTAGATTAGTAGGTCCTTTTTGGGTTACCGTGGGTCAAGCTAATTTAATCTATAAAATTACTTTAGCGAATTTGACTAAATTTTGCATTCTATCGTTTTCGGGTTCGAGAAGAGCATTGGTAAGGTCGTGTGTTCGAAAAATTTCGGTTAGTGGGTCCCTATGGCTTAGGATCATGCCAATTTTATCTAAACAGCAAGAATTATTTAGTGAGAATGAAATATCGGATTTAACACAAGACTAATTTTGACCGAGCTTAGCTCGGTCATGCCCGCTAGTAACTTATAAATATACTAATAAAACTATAACTAATAAAACTAATAAATATTAATCACGATAAAAATATTCAAATAAAAATATTTATTGCTTATAAATGTAGTTAATGAATTAATTTCTTTTCAAAATGAAAAGAAAAAAATATGATTTAATATTTTGGTTATTTTTATGAACTATTCTTTGATCAAAAAATGTGATTCAAATAATATGTGATAGTTAACGTCACAGAAGTATTTAAAATTGCATTTGTATACTTTAACAGTTTGAACTTTACCAATTTATCCCTATCTAAGATTACAAAATGTTATCAAAATATGTTTCAATAAAGTATACACTAATATCAGCAATAAATAAAAAAAACTACTAGAGCTAACGTGATACCATTTTCAAGTTAGCACGCCATAAATACATGTGGACTAGGTACATTCATTGATTAAAAAAAATAAATCTGAAATATCGAGATCCAGTAACTCTATATAGGTTTGATCTTTGATTGGAATGGCGCAGACTGATTGATTAAATTTGCAATAGAAATTATGTAAGTAAAATTAGTTTACCAGAATATGAATCACCAATGAACCGCTGGTACCACACAATTATATATTGAAATTGTAACTTGTGTTTTATTTTTGTACCGTTTCTACTATACCCCACGGTTCATAACGTTTAATTCTGTCATTGATTATGAAGTTGCTGTGCATTTAAAACTTCAGCTTTAAGAAAATAGGATACTAGTTTACGCTTGAGGCTCCAAACGGTAATTATGAAATGCTGAAATGCATCTTATTTTTAAATCATGCATGGATTTTACATATTTTGACTATCCTAATAAAAGGAGGGTATAATAAAATTTGTGATAAAAAATCAGAAAATTTATTTATAAATAACAGATTATAACATTTATACACGTTTTAACATTATTATATATTTTTGACGAAAATTAAAATAAACGATTACAAAAAATATTACCATAAATATTACAAGTCGTTTAAACTTTCGACTACAAAGACGAGAACGTGCAAGCAGTGTTTACAGTTTGGGGACTTTTTTGTCCCCAAATTTTTGATTATTGTCACCGCTTTTTTTAAATAGAAATATTTGCCCTATTTAAAAATAGATAAAAAATTCTGAAAAATAAGCAAATTATACTATTTTTAAAAACTGGTGGCAGTCAAATAATCTAAATTAAAAAAGTACCCAATCTGGCAACACTACGCGCAAGGTACTTTCTTTACATTTGTAGGTTATGTACAGTCGTGGAAAAAAAAGTAAACAACCCCTACTAACTCTTCAACTAATTATAATAGAGGAAAGTTACTGGTGGCAATCGATTATAAATAAAGTCTACTTTAAAATGATGCATGTAAAATTTTCTTAGAAGACCATATACAAATCAAAAACAGACAAAACTTTTTTTTCAATGGCAACTACCAATTCTGACAATATATTTTAAATCTCTGGTTCAAACTATGCTTAGAAACGAAATTTCTAGTCACTTGAATGATAAGTTTTTTTGAATTATAAACGTTCAAAATTGTGAGCTTCTTATGTTCATCTACATTTTCATATTTTTATTAATACCTTCTGAAATTATAATCCTAATATAAAACCTAATGCATGTATGGTTATAATACTAAACAACTCAAACATAAATACATTGAATTTGTAATTTAAAAAAAATTATAATATGAATTATGAATTGTTAAATTAATATTCGAAAACAATATGAATCGCAATTTACAATTTTTGTGTTTATTATGTCCTGCTTTATGCAAATTATCAATTCTCAATTTTTCTTTCAAGTAGTGTTCGAATTATCATTAAAAAACATCAAAAATTCCGCTTAAGGGGCCGTCTATTACGCACAGAAAAGCATAATTGTAAAAAAAAAAAAAAAAAAAAAAAAAAAAAAAAACTTATTTTACTCATTTTATTGAAATAATTGGGCTGGCATTAGTCAAAACATATTTTGCAAGTAAAATGGTCATACTGGCAAGAAATAATATATTAATGGAAGTGACGTAGTCATTCTGTAGCATTTCAACAATCAAGTCCGATCTTCAATTTGGATACAGCCTCTAAAATATGCTCATTTTAAAATAATTAATTTCTCGAAAACTGACCGTACGAAATTCATGCAAATATGGATTTAGGCAAATTAAAGGGCGTAGAATTTATTTATGGTGTCAAACTTGGGTAAAAAAAAAGTTTGGGTTCGTTTTCATATGTAGATGACCCCTCAAAGCAGCAAATTTTATGCACATCTCTTGAAAGTAGACTTATTTCCAATCTTTTGGTACCTTACTTTCTTCCCTGATAAATTCTTTCAGATTTAGTAGAGGGTATTTTCTTTTTTTTTTTCCACCACGATTTTACCTAGTAATTGAAGGTAACAAAAACATGTATCCAATTAGTACAATACATTTTTTTAATTCTATTTTCTAAAGATTGTGTTCTATCATTAATACAGCATGTTCATGGCCTATCGGTGCATTTGTTGCTTTGTTAAACGTATGGATCTACATATGGGTGCGATAATTTCGATTCGTAATTATTGTGCAATCTTTTTTCAGTATTCGGAGAGTTAAATAGAAACCAATAAGTTATTTTATCACAAAATGAGTCATTTCAATGTAACTCCACAATCCGTATTTTTATTTTAAACTAGTATTTCAATAAGTTAGACAACTTTCATAAAACAGAGAGTGTGATTATATTTAAAATGGGTATGCATATCATTGTTTGGTTGCCGTTGTAATCAACCATTAAACACCAAATTGTATGTTTTATGATATTCCCATGATAGAAAAGACACTAATAAAAATAATACAACACTTCATATCTTAAAAAGACAACTTCGTTAAGTAAAATCGAGTTTATAAAATTATGCCCTAGGCACATATTTCACCATTTTTATGTGGAAAATATTATTAATTTTATACTTTATAATTTATGAAATAATATTAATTAGTATCATTGTAAACATATTTATATTTATTATTAAAGATACCCGAGTCTCTGAAGCGAAATCTAAAAGACGATCTTTTCATTTCAATTTGATGGTGTTGAAGTGTTGAAGTGGAGAAAAAATATTTAAACGATACAGTGCTAAGCGGAGTACTCTCAAGTGCCTCATTAAAGTTAATGAAAGAGGGAATCTTTAGTAATGAATAGAAAACAGAAATAATTTCATGTTGGTGTTCGAAAAATAAATCATAATAAAAATGTACTTCTAGATCTTCTACTATATGGCGATTTAACAGATTATTTTAGATTGGGTATATTTCTTAATTAAAATAGGTTTTTGTTATGAATATGAAATAGCATTTTTTCACTAATTAAACCTAATTGTTGTTTTCCAAAGAATGTTTAGAAAATCCTCCAAAATATTGAATATTTATGTGAAGTTTTACCTATATATCTAATAGTTCACACCGGCTGTCCCAAAAATGACTGATGGATTTTAAAATTCCATAACTTGCAAACGGAGACAGATATTTCAAAAATTCTTGCAGCAGTGTTATGTAAGATATCAAGAGCTTTTATGCTGCCTTTCTTAGTTTTAGTTACAAATCAGCATCAATAGATGGCACGTAAAGCAATAACCGCTAAATCCAGGCTCGACTTTTCGGCCTCTCTCTTCTTCCGTGCAAAAAAAAAAAAAAAAAAAAAAAAAAAAAAGATTAAAAAGTATTGAATGGATCCCAAAGTACCGAGAATTAGGTCTGGTATGAGCGCCTATTGCTCTCAGCGCCATCTATTGTTTGAAATTCGAATTAAATCAAGAATCACAGTGCAAAAACTCCTGGCATCATACATACCTCCTACAAGAATTCTTTAAATATCTGTCACCGTTTGGAAGTTATTGAATTTTAAAATCCGTCAGTGATTTTTCAGACACCCGGTAAATGCATACACAGACTTAATAAAGGAGGTCTTGAAATATTAAAATTAAAGTCGAGAGTTGAGTTTGCTGTTAGAACTTTTTTAGCATAGTAAAATTAAAGAAATTCGAGCAGTACCGCGGATAATAACAATAATAATCATTTGAGAACATTCTTAAATTATTACTATCATACTTAGTACATAAGTGTAAGAAATTTTATGTATGCAAAAATCAGAATTTTGAATTAGATAATTATTTGTGATAATTAAATTATATAACTGACCAATTGAATAGCAACTTCACAGCCAGGGTCCCGACAATTGTGCAGATCTTTTTAACTTCTAGCATCACAGATCTTTTCTTCCGGAAATTACAAATCAGACATGATGTCAAGCATCTCGTCAATTTAATATCTGTTTCGTTCTGTGGAATAAGCTCGAACCATAGTCATTGCAGAACATTGTGATTAACTTGCTTTGAACTGTGTAATTTAAAATAAAATAACAGAAAAAGTAATAAAGTGGAGGCGTCCAAGAATTTCACTAGCCAGAAAAATTTGGGTTGTGTCAAGTTTTTCAGCTTTTGATAATTGATTCTTATGTATTTTGTAGCGCTGAATCCGGAACTGACCTTCATTCTTTTTACTATCACCTAAGGATTTTTCCTAAATCGTATATTTAAAGTTAAAAATTCAAAAAATAGCGAAAATCTGATACTATAAAATGGATATGATTGTTCTGTTTTCTAATTTTTGATAATTTACATTTATGTATTTTTTAGACCTGAATATGAAAATTACCTTCATTTTTAACCATCACGTCAGGATGTTTTGAAAATTGTAAATTTCAAAGTTTAAAAATCACAATTAAAAGTGAACAGCCTAATCGGACCCTTAAGCTTTTAGCTACAGGAATCCCCAGTATAAGCCATGAAATTTAATAAATTATGGAATTAAATAAAAAAAAAACTTTCATCTATTTTATAGTATCGATTTTCGCTACTTTTTAACTCTGAAATTTACGGTTTGCGAAACATTTTGACGTGATTGTTAAAAATGAAGCTCGTTTTCAAATTCAATGCTAAAAAGTACATAATAAATCAATTATCAAAATTTCAAAAAACATAACTATCAGATCTATTTTATAATATCAGATTTTCGGTATTTTTTATTGCTTAAACTTGAAATTTACCAAATCGTGCGAAAAATCGGAAAAAATCGTGATATGATGGTTAGAAATGAGGTTGGTTTCAGTGCTCAAAAATATATAAATCAATTATGAAAATTTAAAAAACACAACCATCTCCTCTATTTTGTACTATCAGACTTTCGCTATTTTATTATTTTTTACCTTTGAAATTTACGATTTGCGAAAAATTCTGACGTGATGATTAAAACTGAAGGTCATTTTCGGATTCAACGCTAAAAATACATAAAAATCAATTGTAAAAAGTTAAAAAACACAACCATCGCCAACTTGTATTTCCAGAATGGTCCTTTTTGTACAATTTAAGACGATTTAAGAAAGTTTTTACTTGAGAATAAAGAATTTAGTT
The DNA here is from genome assembly GCA_963932465.1 of Maratus speciosus. Taxonomy (NCBI): domain Eukaryota; kingdom Metazoa; phylum Arthropoda; class Arachnida; order Araneae; family Salticidae; genus Maratus; species Maratus speciosus. Next base: position 348,661,444 of record OZ010788.1, on the reverse strand, counting down.
TAATATTTTGTTCTTAAATAATAAGCGTACTTGAGATTATCGTACTGGAGCTAAATTAAATTTAGAACAAAAAATAAAAAGTGAATTAATATCATGAACAAGAGGTTATTAAATTCGTCCTTGGCAAAAAATAAAAGGATAAAATGATTTAAATATGCGTTCTTTTCTGTTGAATGGATCTGCTATGCTTTCTTCCAAAATTGCTGATTTACTATATGAAATAGAAAGGTTTTTCTATTTTAGTACAATTCTTTTTACAATATTTTACAAAACAAAATATGAATTGCTTTAAAATGAAAGTAATATTTTCCTTATTTTGTTTATTCATATATTGGCTTTTTTTATAATATTAGCTTTCTAAGCTTTTTGAAAGGCAATAGGCTCATATAATGTGATACAGCACTAGTATTATCCTTAAATTTTAATACTGAAGATATAACTTTTTAATTCCCTTTTTTATGTTTTACTTTACTGTTTATAAAAATATGTTTTGGAATGCTTAAAAAGTACATTTCACACCTGGCAAAAGAATGCTGAGTATTACCTTGTCATTTACCCATGAGGATTTACTTAATTTCTGTATCGATCTACCTTCACCTACCTTCAAAATATTTAGTAGCACGAGATACCACTTTTGTTTTGTAAGTAAACTATTATTTTAAATTCCAAAATGTAATAAAACAAAGTTCATCAGTAAAACAGGTCACTTGATTTGATGGAGATTTATTTTATTATTACCACGTTGTACTATATTTATTTTCAACAGAAGTATTACCATCTTCACTCATCTTCTCACCACAGCGAGAGTTAGAGCTTTCATCGTGGTTAGCGAAAAGACATCCAACATCCAAGTTCTACAGATATAAATAAAGCTATTTGTTTCAAATATCATAATGATTTTTCATTCCTTTTCTTGCGAATTTTAATCAAATTATTCTAGTACTGCTGCCAATTCATTTTTATTTTACTATGAATATAAATATAACTATTCAATACAATATAATAAATCTTTAAAGGTTCTCTAGGTATATTGAGGATATAACGATTTCCAATTTTAACTTTATTAATGAATATCGCACACATATCCAAAATGTTTAAAGCTGAATAGGACGAACAGTGATGCTTACAATGCAGATTTTTTAGATATTTCTTTTAATATTTTTGATAATAAATTAATCTTGGATTCGTATGATAAAAGAAATAGTTTTCAATTCTTTAGAAGAATCATGCCCTATTGGTTTTCTAATTTACATGAAAAGATTTACATAAGTATTATAATTAATCAATTAATTTGTTTCAATAAAATTTGTGGCAGTGAAATTAATTTTTATAAACGAATTTTTAAGTTTTTAGCTAATCTTTTGTAGAATAATAATTACCCTATTAATTTTTTGAAATATTATTTAAAGATTGTTTTGAAAAATAAATTGTAACACTGTGATTTGGCTGGATGACCAATTTATGGTAGCATGCTTCCTGAATATTCTATATGATGTGCTGGCTCTAATGTCTTGTAAAAAGAAAGGGGTTTCGATGGAAGCTTGAATAAATGGAGGCTTGCAGAAGGGATTGGAAATTTTTTAATATGGATACTGAGAAATAATTAATTATTTTTTGTCATCGCCAGGTGAAGGACATTGTGCAGGTATTTCTGTTTCATGTTTTTGTGGTTTTTGTGGGTTTTTTTTTTTTTTTCTTTTGTAGGTTTGGGTGGGCGCTCGTCGTTTTGCATTCATACACGTTAAGATAATTTAATTTGTTTACCTTTTAATTGTATTTAAGTTTCAATTTTGAAATAAGTTTTAAAAAGATATTTTTTTTAAAGGGATTTTGTTTTTATAATATAATTATGGTTTGTTTTTACTACATTTTTGTTTAAGTTTGGTTTATTTACATTTTATATTCTTAATTTTTATATCTAAAATGACAATAGTATAGTTTTTCTGTTGTTTTGAGCGCAGGATAGGCGTGTGTTTAGAAACCTGCAAGTTTTTAACAGTGAGGGTAGAGTTTGGTCTGTCGGTTCACCTACTGATGAAGAACAGGCAGTATTTTACCTGTGTTTTTACTTGTGTAGTTTAAATTGGACAAATTTGGAATTTTCATAGTTAAATGTTATAAATATTGTTGATATACACCTTCTTTCCAAAATTATAGTTTATTTGCATTTTATTTATTGATGAATCATATAAATATATATACACACACACACACATATATATATATATATATATATATATATATATATAATGCCGCTTTAAGGGGGGGGGGGAGTCCCTTTAGACGCTTAAAAATCAGTCATTTTTCATTAATTTGTTTAAAGGTGATAAAATTATCCAATCATTTTGAAACTTTAACATAACTTTATTAGATCTTTGTAGAGTACAAAAAAAAAATATATATATATTTTTTTTACAAGATGGCGGCTGAGCAAAATTTTTCTTCGGGCGTCTCAGGCGCGAGACCCAAACGTGCTGCACCCTCACACATTTTCTATTCATCTGAAAGCACATTATATATATATTTTCTTTTTCTAACATATGCACGGGACGGATAAACCTATAAAACTAAAAAAAAAGTATAAAGTAAAAAATTAAGTACGGTTTTTAATAAAATGTTCGGATTTTGTACTACTTTTTCGACCTTTTTCATCTCTAAAAAATTGTTTATTTACATGAAACCTTTTTAACTTTAGGTACATCCTTCCGGTAATGATATAAACAAAAGCCTCGCCAAAAAATAAGCCAAATCGACCGATAACGTTTTGAGTTACAGCACGAGCAGTTTTTGAAAACCTTTGTTTGTGAAAAGTTTCGAGATAATCGCATTTGAAGTTTTAGTACGATAAAATTACTGGTTTTAGTGACTTACCGATCAATCAGCGATCCCAGGTGTATATAATGGACCTTCGGATCCCTCAAAAAGCTGTTTTTTTTTTTTTCGAATGGCTGTTGTTTTCGGTTTGTAAGATGTGCTTTTGTCTGAAAAAGACTCCTCCGGTTCTGTCTTGTTACTCGCTCCTCATCGGCGTTTTCAACAAAAACTTTGGCATAGTTGTCAACAACAATTTTTAAATTATCCATAACTCTAAAGACGGAAGTGTAGCCTTCATTAAATATCCCAGCAGCAATGTATGCTGAAATTTAAATAATTTGTAGTCCAGAATACACAGTTTTGGAGATAACCGCCAAACTGTTACGTTAAAACTTTCGTTAGCGTTCTGGGTATGGCCACCCAAGCATCTTTGGAGTAGGTTATCGCTAGATAAATCTTGGTAAATTCGTAGGGGGTCTTGAAGTTCTTGAGGCTTAGCACAACATGCGGGGTTTGGCGCACTCGACTAAAAGTGGAATAACTCTGCTAATATTGAAAGTTTCAAATTTTCCTCTTTCCAATATATTCTCGAGATATTATATTTTCGAAATATGAAAAAAAAAAAAAAAAGATTTTTTGAAATTTCTAAAGGAACCTCCTTCCCTTAAAAGATCGTGGTTCATAATCATTATTATTTTAGATAAAATTTAGTATATTAGTTTCTTTTTATTATCTTCTTTGCAGAATGAAGAAATGATAAATGTGTCAGAAAGCAACCAATTTATTTATAATAAAAATCATTTCACTAATAAGAAAATTTCGTTATGTGAGGCATTTTGACTTTTAAGTCCATGGATAATATTTTTCATTTTAGTATACATTCTTGGTTTTCCCTTTTTATATTTGAAAATATGGCATTGCATGAAGGTATAACAGTATAAACAAGAAAAATGAGTTTTGGAGGATGTTGGAGTTCAAAATGTACCATGAAATTCCTTACCACCCCGTATTCTTGATGCTAATTTTTAAGTTTGGTGCTGTATAATATAGTTCATATAAAAGTAAATTGGCATAATTTTTTTTTTAAACTGGGACTATTGTTTTATATAAATATGTTGGAAAAAATAACCTACACACTTTTTTACGGTTATTACAATGTTTTTAACTCTGTCCCTGGATTTTAGATTCCTCAGCATCGAACTTACTAAAATTATGAAGAAAATCCCTCCAGACGCAGCTACATACTTTTTCTAGCTTTTTCCTCATGCAGAAGTTTGCTAGAGAAAAAATGGCTGTAATTCTTTGATAGGAATTTTACAGCAGAATTTAAAACTGCATTTAAATAACTATTTCAAGCATTGTGGCTTTATAGGTAGTTTCACCGTCCCCAAGTTTTATCCCTGCACTTTTAGAGGTATTTTTTTTACAATTTAGATCAATGTACATAACTGTTTCTGAAAATCAATGAATATTGTGTCTATCACTTAGACTCAACATGACTTGCCTTAATATAGGTGATAATCAGTGGCGTAGCCAGGATTTCGTTTCGGAGGGGGTCCAAAATTTTTCCTTCTGGTTATATATATTCTAAAACCTGTCAAGATGAAATCTTAAATATTGCTGAGAAATTCCGTTTTACACAGGTTTTCGTGTTATCAGGTGTATTTGTATAGTATTATTTTCCGTAGCACGGAACATTCTGTTTAAGACAAAATTCCGTTATAGGCAGGTTCCATTTTTACAAGTTTTGTGTATTTATATAAATATACTTATTTATGTCATATGAATAGAATAAAAATTGTCAAAATAGTAATTGACTATAACAGAATCCTGTCTTTAACGGAAGCGTTACATGGTCTTAATATGAATTGCGATGCAATTAAATTTTCTGAATACCTGTCTGAAATGGGATTTTCATCGTTCTTTAGTGAAACATAGTGAAACCTATGAAAGCGGAATCTTTCTATAACGGAATCCTGTCTCAAACTAAAGAGTTTCAGAATCCCTGCAAAACGAACAATAGATCTTATTGAGGTAGTGTATCTTAGAAGCATAATTAATTACACTTCTTTCTATGGAAGCCTGTCTAAAATGGAACTTTTTACCAGTCCCTTTGAATCTTGTCTTGACTGTGTATGTATAATAGAAGTATTTCGAGTAACTTTAAGAATTTAAGTCTATCCTTATTTAATTCCTTTATTTAAAAACAAGTTGGAAATTGCTCGTCAAACGTGGCAAATGAGGTGCGTTCGTACTATAACTAGTTTTATAATTATTTGCACCCCATGTTGTACTGAATGTATAATTTTTTGCACTTCATAAGGTGCATAGTCTGTAACATCATTAAAATGCACTTCCAATAATTTTTTTTCCCATTCCGCGTAATGTAACGAAACACTTTTGACTGTCCCTGTAATTAAAATATGCATCCGATTTTCATAGAATTTGAAATGGCTCGACAAAATTTTGCAACAATTATATATGTAAAATTTCAGACTATTCGGAAGGCTGTAACATCATTAAAATGCACTTGCAATAATTTTTCCCATTGGCCGTAATGTAAAGAAAAACTTTTGACTGTCCCTGTAATTAAACTATGCATCCGATTTTCATAAAATTTTAAATGGCTCGACAAAACTTTGCAACAGTTATATATTTAAAATTTCAGACCATTCAGAAGGCCGTAACATCATGAAAATGCACTTGCAATAATTTTTCCCATTGGCCGTAATGTAAAGAAAAACTTTTGACTGTCCCTGTAATTAAACTATACATCCGATTTTCATAAAATTTGAAATGGCTCGACAAAATTTTACAACAATCATATATTTAAAATTTCAGACCATTCGGTTGGGTAGTTTTTGCTCTGTTACATGCGGACAGACAGACAGACAGACGGACGGACGACTATAGGTGCTACGTATTTATATAATTACGAACGCACCTAAAAAAAGCACGGCTAAAAAATGTAAAGCCGATCTCTATAACTGCAACTAATAATACATTGAAGTTACATTAATATTTACCAATGAAAAAGTTTCACTATGATGTAAAAAGCTGAGCGCATACTGAAGAGTTAAATTTAATTAATCCATTCGCTGTCATCCACTAATATACTGGTGGCTTTAATTTATTAATTACTTTGTCACCACTATTTTAGAATTAAAAAAATTGCCTCATTTATTGGCAGAAATTTCGCTGTATTAGTAAAGCGAAATTTACCTTTCTGAATTTGTGGTAGCAAACGACTTTTAACAAAAAATTTGAAAATTATTACTTTATAGTTTTGGCAGCGAATGGGTTAAATCAAGTTTCATATTACATAACATTTGTCTACAATAAAGCTAGGATCAAGTGGTTAAGTTTGAAACAGCAATTACCATGTTTAATTTCTTGCCATTGAATTAAGAACTTGTGCTGTAATAGATATTGGATAATGATTTCACATAAGTGTCAATCGCACGAGACGTTCATGCGATGCGCCGCACTCCCCATGGGAGTTTTTGAGATAACCCAGATAGCATGAACATTGGCAGCAAGTTTGATTTTTTCTGATATTATCTTGCCGTGTCAAATTTGAATTGAAAAATTTGCAGCAAATCTCCCGCAAGGTATACCATCACACACTTGCATGAGTAGTTTGTTGTGAAACTGATGTAAGACTGTCTTTAATTCATGAAAGTGACGAAAGCAAAAAATCCCTCTGTTGAGAGAATAGACAATCAGCACATACACAGAAATTGCAGAAATTTTATTCTGTTGGCACCCCTTTTTCTAAGCGCTATACTTATTAAATACCAAAAAATGCTCGAAATGAAAAGTACAAATATTACCTAAACTTGTTTATGGTGATAAAACCTATGCATGAACCTTATGACGGCGCTTTCGCATCAATAGACTTGATCAGGTCTATGGACTCCTTCGAGGGTGTTAAACTTATAGTGTGACATGGAAAGATTACTACTTTGCAGTAACTGTGCAGTATTTTTGATTACTTGTTTGCCGTTAGTTTGCAATAAATTTGATAGAGTATGAATTTAACTTGCACGACAAGTTAGCTGCAAGTTCAAAGTGTGGTGACTTCGGCGTTTGCGTTACCTTGCTGCAGTCTTGTTATGAACCTTCAGTCTTGTCATGCTGAGCTTACTGCAACTTTGCAGGTTTTCAAAGCAAAACTGTTGCAAATTTTCTGCAAACTAAAAATGCTATGTGGGAAGGTTTTAACTTTAAGAAAAAGATCTTGCATTTTCAGCTACAGAAACTAGTAATGTAAGAAGCACACACATCAAATATAGTTCATGCTGGAAAAAGCAGTTTTGTTACAACTGTCTTATTCAGCCATAATTCTTTTGGGTTTCCATGTTTCATGGCTCGCTACTTTTGATACCATATTCGATCTAATAGTTGCTTCCGATATCTGGTCGTCTTTAAGGAAGTTAAATTTTTGTAATAAGTTTATTTGTGATGGATTAGCACTAATTTGGAAGTATTAGAATATGTAAAAAAATGGTTCCTGGTCGTTTCTGTTTTTGTACTTCCCAGCCAATTTATTTTAGATGGTTCGAAACAGTTTTAGAACATTCTCCAAGTTCAGTAGTAAGCTTCGGACGGGTCGGATTTATGCAGCTCTGTAAGAGACACTTAGGAGTTCCGTGGAAGGGGGTAGCGCCCTTCTAGACCATTAATAATCATAAAATTCCGAATCTTCCGATTGTACCCTTAAAAACTTGAGAGGAGGATCAAGAATCTCATCTCTGTATATTTCAGCATTCACAGTTGCATTGGTAAAAATTTGTCGGTCACTGCGGCCATTCAAAATGATGTTCGTCCATACCATGATTCCACGACCTTTGTATACCTTTCACGGATTTTTGGAGCCTTATAGCGTGTGATTTTCTCCCTCAATATGGTGACACGTCTGTAGTAAGTCTCTCAACAAAATCGGGATTCATCGGTAAAGAGAACTCGGCTTCAGTCCGTGGTACTTCAATGACGATGATCTCTGACCACTTTAACCGGGCGCATTTCACTACGGGAGTTAGTGGAATACAAATCATGGGTTTCCTTGTATGCAGTCTGTCACTCACAGTAAACCAGGATAGTCGAGTTCTTGCTGCTGCAGCAAACTCCCTGCAATCCGAACTGACGTCAATTGCCTATTTCTTTTAGGAATCGTTGGCAAATTACAGTCCTGAGAGCCTATTGTGGTGATTTTTCTACCTTGACCTGGTTGTCTGTGGACATTATACCAGTGTCTTTAAACCGTTTCTAGATTCTTGACATGACGCTTTTGGCTATAATAAGTCTTTACAGACCCCTAAGAGTGTCTGTCTTGCTTCCATCCTCCCTATCGCACGCAATTTCTCAAAATCGGTCAAATGTTTTCTGGACGACATATTTCACCTACTAGAAGCGAAAATTTTACCTAATTACACGTACAATTCCTAAAATTAGACTTCAAATTATCCACGTGTGCTCCTTTTCGTACGTGAACCGAAAGAAAGTGCTGAGGCTGAAAAATTTGCATATATTTCTGTAGTGAGTATTAATCCCAATTGGACTACGTGATAACGTTGACATTGAGTTACCTTTTCTGGAAGTTCCCTTAATAGAATTAACATAAAGCATCTTTTTATGGTTGTTCCTTTAATTTGTCTCGCCAGTGTATTTTAAAAGTAGTAATAACAAATAACCAGTCCAAAAATAAAGTTACTTTTATTAATTGCAGGCAGCAGATTTAAAGTAATTGTTAATATTGTCCGATATAAAGTGAACAAATATAAGGATCACGAAACTCAACCAACGTACCGTTATTGCGTTTGTATAAACTCGTTCTTTCCGTTCGTATCGACAGCAGAATCCCATCGAAGTCCAAGATAAAGAAGTTTTACGTTTAATCTAGTTACAGTAAATTTGTGTAAACGGAATAGCAGGTATACTTGTAATAGTTATCTTTCCGTCTCGGGACATTAAAATGTTTTTGTTTATGAAAGGATTCCGTGTTTTCAGAAAACCTGCCAAGAAGGATTCACAATTGGAATAAGTTTCATTTCAGATAGGTTTCAAACGTTAGCAAGCACAAATATATAGTGTTGTTTTCGTCGAACCTTGAATTGCTTTCCATTGAGATAGGTCATCTTCACAGATTTGCCTGTAATAGATTTATGCTCTTCAGAGGTGGTGTTATAGCAGAGGTTTCCAACCTGGGGTAGCGTACCCCTAGGGGAACGTGGCGGGTCTGCTGGGGGTATGTGAAAATAATATCGGTAATGGCGGAAGTCACAAAAATGTTAGGAATATCAATGTAATTTGCATCGATTTATTATATGGTTGTGATAAGAAGATTACTAATGAAAAAAAGCAAGTTTACGTTATCTCCTTGAGTGGAAAGGGGGGGGGGGGAAGGCGGGCGTGTTTATGAGAAATGGGGGTACTCCGAAATGATAAACCTAAGAAAGGGGTACGTGAAAGAAGAAAATTTGGGAAGTAAGTACGTTTTAGCAGTTTTAAGGGATACTGTGAAAACGGAAAGTGTTTAAAACGGAAACCTGTCTAAAACGGAAAAGTTCGTAGTCCCAAAGAAAGACATACTTTTGAATTATACCTTCTAAGACGAACACCTGTCTCAAGCGGAATATTTTTATAGATCCTTAGTCATTCTGTCTTAGCAGTTTTTACTGATGTATTTATTTGTATCCATGATCCAGTAAACCAGGTCTAGTTTCGGGGGGGGGGTCCGGACCCCCTGGATCCCCCCTTGGCTACGCCACTGGTGATAATTTTCCTTACTGTCTCATCCTTACCATCCTTTCTTTCCTTTCCGCCCGTTCCTTACTATCCCTGTCCTATTTCACTATTAAAAGGATCGCAAGGGTCTTACTGAGATAGTGCAGTATTAAAAATTACTGCAGAATAAGAACATTTTCTAATTATAGCAACGAGAACATGGAATTTTAATAATGCTATTTTTTTTTAAGTTGAATTTAGCATGTTTCTTATTCATTAAAGTTAAAATTATCGGAGAGTGGCTCGCGTGTATTTGCTACGAATCATCGATTTTAAAACTTTCAAGTATTGAGTCCCTCTAAACATTCACTAAAAGGAAATAGCGTGTTATATTATACTTTTTTAAGAAAATCTTTATATCTGATTATTTCAAAACGATGATCCTGTATATTTTTTATTCTTTACATGTGTGAAAAGAATTTCCTTCAATAGTAGCATCAAAAACTAAATTAGTTGCAAATAATTTATTTCTGCGTGTTTCAAATGTAAATCCACATGTAGTAAAGCTTTCAAGCGATATATAAATGCAGGCGTGTATTAAAACATATTTACGTTTACTTATCCGATTACATTAGCATCAACACCAGTTAAGTAATATTTTATTATTGTTATTTTAATAACATATATTTCTCTTACATAAACATTTTTTTCGGTTTGTCTGCAGCCTTTCGTTATCTGCTCGCGGCCAGCAGTGGGAGAAACAATGTTCTAAATATTTAATTGTAATTAGTTTGGACAGTCCTTACCATCCCTGTGATATCCTTACCGTCCCTACTCTTATAATTCTTATTGCAACCATTAAATCCTTAGTAAAATATTTTAAATAACACAAGTTATTTATTTTTTTGGTACCCTGGCAAATAATATAGCTATATATTTAAAACGCTAAGCGTTTTCTTTCGACAGTCAGTGAGAAGAAACTACTGCATCAAATTACACCAATATTTTTTCAATGAAAGATATTTGGCCACAGATTTGTTATCGTTCATTCATTTCTTAAAATATTGTATTAATTAGCCGCAATTTTAAATGAAAATTTTACAGTTGCGCATGCGCAGTATATATGTACATGTACAAGTCTGCCTTTGGAGTGACGCGCTGCACTTGCACAAAGATGCTCCCTCAGTTGAACTATCACATCACAGGTAGAATTTGTTTTAAGTTCGTCTGCTATTTGATTGTATTGTAAACAAGCTTTTCTTTTTTTCACAAAGTTAATATTATTTGGCTCTTTCAGCATTATTAACAATTCAAAAATTTATTGTATCGATATTAAAGCTAGATACGGTTTATTTTGGGGGTGTTATGTTGTTTTGGTCATATTACACACAGAAGATGCTAGTGATCCGTCTTTTGAATTGCCAATAGTTACACCCGAAAATTGGGAAACTAGCATGTTAAGGTTGTAGCTGCTTCTTTGAAAAAAATAAGGTATCATAAATATCTAAACGCAAAACTTAAATCAGAACTCAAATTCGAGACAATTCTGTATGCGTCAACTGTTTTTCGAACCTCTTCAGTTTACAAGGAAGAAAAACGAGTTCTTGCTAGCGTAGGGTGTTAAAGCAGGAGTTTAAAGCTTTGAATTTTTGTAGAGGATGCAGGTTCGAGCCCAAGCTTGGCAAAATGTGAAATATTTTTGTAGATAATTCATTTCAATAATGACTTTTTATTAGGAAGAGAAGTTATAGGGTTTTTATTTTATTATTATTATTATTTGAATGCTTTATAATTAAATAAAATTTAACACTCAATAACATTTTGACAAAATAGTGATTTTATATTTAAAATATTCAAGCTAAAATATTTTGCATGTAATTATCAATTAAATAAATTGAGCTGATCTACAATTTTCTGACCATTATCAAGGAATGTATATGCGTGTGTGTCAGAAAGAAAAGTTTGTCATTCATTTGCGTAAAAAATAAAACGGAAAGAAAGAAAAATATTCGTAAGAGCTATAAAAGTAATTACCTTGATAACCAGGTTTAATATTTAAAAAATGTATAAAAATGTAAAATAAAATTCAAGTAATAAAAATATATATTATAAATCGTTAGCTGCATCAAGTTTCCGATTTAGGTGTTTAGAGAATTAGACAGATAAAAATAAAGTTTATGACAGCTTTTAATGGTCGTGCAGTTAAAAAAAAAATAATAAATAAATGAAAATAAATGTTGTTATTTTTTATTTAAAAAAATAATCTGTAGTATGTAAAAATAAATACTCTAACCAGTATTTTTAGGTAAATTTCTGATAAAAAGCAAGCATAATTGGTTGTAATTTATAAACTTAAAATTCTTTCACTTCATTGAATAGATTAAACTGACAGCACCATCTATCGCCTTAAACAAATATGAATCATCGATGCAATATTCAATATAGAAATCCGTCACATAATTCGTCATTCAATAATTAATTTAAAAGCAACTAATTAAAAATTCAAGAATTTTTCTAATGAAACATTCAAGTTATTTACCGTCAAATCTTGACGGGCACTATCTAGTTTATAATAAATTAGCATTTCTGAAACATGTGCGTTACAGGTAAATAATAATAAAATAAAATAATTCAGCATAAAATAATATAAACTGCTAAATTTCAGCATTTAAGGCAATGTTATACCAAAATAAGTTCTGTACTAAAAATACTATATTGTTATTATTTCTTATTTAAATGCTTTTAGGTACTATGAAATATCATCATTATTAAAAAAATTAGATGAAAATAAAAACTTATAGCGATAAAATGTGAAGGTGGATGGTAAGGAAAATTAAATACGAGAGTTTAACTTCGTTCGGTTAAATAAAGTCTTATTAAAAACCATCGTTGCTGACATTTTTTTTTTCTTTATATTGAATCATTAAGGCATTCTTATATAAGATTTAAATGTTTTTTTATTAAGTTTAATTTCACCAGATTTCTATTCCTGAAAGATAAAAGTATGTGAGAATGCCTCATGTAACACATTATAATACATTTTTTTTTCATGAATAAAAGAAATATCTACCAGTTTTCAGAATGAAAAAATATAATCTCTTCAATAAAATCGCTAGAAGAGCTGGATTACTTATGTATAACAATCGATAAAACTTTATTATTCATATCGCATATAATTTTTTTTTTTTTGCTATTTTCTTCTAAAGCATGATGTATGAATAATCACCGGAGATAACAAGTATATTTCTTTACATAGTCTGAACAAAATGGTCATTGTTCCTTTTTATTTATTCGAAGTTTAAAAAAAATCGTATGTTATCAAAAGAACGAAGCTAATAGTAAAAATGTTTTATTTGGGTAAATTGTCTTTCTGTTATGTATAAAAATAAAATGTACGTTATCATAAGATACATATTGTAATCTCAAATAAAGATTTCTGGATATTTCTCGATGATTTTCAGCACTCAGAGAATTAATTTATTCGAAAAAAAAAATTAAGGGTTATTCCTGTAATAAACTTATAATTGAAAAAGTTGTCTATGAATTACAATTTAATATAAGCATCTTTATATCAAACATCATTCCCTCTTTTCAAGCTTCTTTTAAATTATAACTTACTCAGTTTTGCAAGTTGTCTATGTTTATAAAAAAAATTGCTTCATAAAACTGCTTAAGAAAATTTCTGAAATCAATCGCTCTTATTTGTAATTTTTTTTTCCCTTATTGTCTAACAAAATATTCTCGCAGCGTTTTAACTTCAATTAAGAAGGACCCATGTGAAGATTAAAATAATGTATTTTCCCTTTCAAAGATTAAACTAAATTATTATTCAAAGAATGTTTAAAATTCTAACTAGGAAATAGCTTTAAAATCTTCTAATTTTATAAAAGCGGCTGTCACTTCATTATGTTTAAAGATCTCCATCTTTACAGAGAGAAGTGTTTTAACTAAGTAACTAGATAGAACCTATTGAGATAAAGCTATGCCAAGCATATTTTTATCCCATTATATTGTTCAGTAAAAAGTCATTGTTTAATATGCCTATGGTAATTTTTTAATTAGTAATTTAAGGACATTGAACTAAATCTCTATAAACGATGATTCCTTAATTCCGTTTTTCATTAAATAGCTATTTAATCGAATTAGCGTAACATCACGGTGTTTAGGTAGAGTAAAACGTATCAATGAGGATGTGCAAATTAGCGGCAAATGGAAAGATAGTGTTCATACCTCGAAAACTGTAAGAGATATGGAAATATTGGAAAAAGTGAAAAAAAAAGTTGTAGAGTAGCTTTGATTTAGTTAGGATGACTTACTTATAAAAATAACTTTATAAGAAGTACAAAAATACATTTTTTGTCATTCCATCACCAGTTTAAATTCGTCAATAATTGGCTTGGGAAGTATTTAATTAAAATTCTGATGCACATTTATTAATGAAAAATAAAGTACAAATTATTTTATTAAAATCAAGTTAATTATATTCATTGTGTTTACCTTCGTGACTCATGTGGTAAAAAGTGATGTTTCGCAATACATGATGTATTACTGGATTTATCTTCTTAAGGTAAATTGTTTTTTATTACTAAATGTAGATTCACCTTATAATAATATACTTTTGCATGCACTAAATGACGTAATTAAACTGGTGATTGAATATGAAATTTAAATTTTCAGTATCTTCTAAAAAAGTTATCCTTACATGCAAAACGTAATTTCAAACTAAATGGAGGTCATTTTATAATTTTGTAATTGTCTTTCTTCTTGTACCGTATACCGTGTTCAAGATATGAACGCTAACTCTGCCGTTTGTTAATAGCAGGCCCTTTAGTGTACTTCATTGCAAACTTTCAGGTTCTATTATACCGAGACACCACATTATTTATGTAACTGATTCGATTCATCAGTTATTTGAATTTAAACGGAATTAAAGAATCACCGTGTGTAATTAATTTAAATTATATATATATATATTAACAGCCTTTATTATCAAATGTATATATGTCTTTTATTTTTGTGCAGAATTTATAAAACGATTCCACATATGTCCGAGTGATTCAAGATCATTTGGATTCCTTAGCATCAAAGGCATTCATTCAAAATAAATATGAACTCAGCAACTTTTATATTAATTAGTCGATTTACTTTTATAAAATGAAACTAGAATCAATGCATTTTCTAAAACCGATATTATTTTTTAACACCCCAAAATAATTTCTCCTATTTTTTTATTGTAATAGCTCCAAAATTTAATCTTTCACTGTTCATACAAAATTATCTTTCCAGTTAGAGTTCTCAGATAACTTGTAATAGTTCAGCAACTTTCAATGGTTTCAGTGGCTATTTGCTTAAAAATGTACAAAATGAGCAAGTCTATCTTTTAGACTTGCTAATATAATGGAACGTACAGCAGTTCCAGTTTGGTCTCCGTTATTATTTTGAAATTTTGAATTCATAACAGAAAATCTCAGAAGAAAACTTTGCTTTATTTAATGACAGACATTTTATGATTACATAAAGTCAAAAGTTTTCCTTTTGGAATTTCCTGTAAGAATTCTAAATTTCTAAATAAGAACGGAGTCCAAACTGCCAACCCTGAAGGACAGTGATGCTAATAAATGTATTTTTCTTGATGTGAAATAAATAAAATCTTTTAAAAAATTTTGAGAAAGTTATTATTGCTTCATTAAAAAGAGAAAATCATTATGCGTGAGGAAAAGTATATTAATCTCTCGTTCATCAACATTAATGGTAAGTATTTGAGGATAACATTATTACTTTTTATTTTATGTCTTTTGCTCAAATTTCTTTATCGGTTCATATTGTAGTGACACCCTCTGTGCTTCAGCGATTTCTGCTCGAAGACTGAATAAAATTTTGTAGGAATCTCTTGTTCGAACACCTAGACTGCACTGTACATCTTTAAGGAAACATAAATTGCACACGCAATCATTTAAATACAAGATATATTTATATTTACTGAAGGTATTTTTTATTTTGGGGTGTATATAAATAGATTATCACATCTAAAATTTAGTTGTTTTCTGTAGTGCTTGAAAGTAATCAAATGAAATATTTTTATATGCGACGTACGAGACTTTTATGATTAAAAAAGTGAAGAATGTCACATTTTACATCAGTAATGCGTTTTATTCTTTATAAATTAGTTTAAACCCAAAACATTCTAAAATACATAAATTATACACTGCTTATAAGATTATTTTGTTTAACCTCTGTGTAATAATTTAAAATAGATTCTCTTTATACGTAGATTAAAATTAAAAATAGATTTTTTATATGCCCTTCATTCAATGAAGTCTGTGAATTAGCTAAGAATTTAATCTCAATATTACCCATAATAATTAGCCTACAACATGAATTGAAACTATGTCTTATAACATTCAACTCAAAACACGATGTCTTATTTTTACGTAGTATATACAAAGCAGTATTCTCAGATTGGGAACTTTTTAAATTCAGATTATATGATGTCACCACTTTTTTAAAGTAGTATAATTCGCCTTATTTTACAGAATTTTTAATCAGTTTTTAAATAGGTCGAATATTTCTATTTCAAAAAAGCTGTGACAATCAATGATCTGGGGACAAAAAAGTACGCAATCTAGCAACACTGATACAAAGAAGCCATAATTAAAAATATTTTGAGGTTTCTGGTAACATATTCACCATTTTAAACTCAAATAACTTGGTGTAAATACTATTTATATCATAGAAAATACATTTTGCACGAAAACAAAGTACAAGATTTTTATAAACAGTGCCAAAAGTTCAACTTGAAACTAATTTTTGGGAGGTAAAATAAGCATGGGAACGGAAAATATACAAAGTTTCAGGTGATTAACTAACATTTGAAAAATATATTTAGCATTGTCTAAATATTATTTACATCGAATTTTGTTATGTTTGGTCTAGTGTACTTTTTCGATACTATCGAAATCGAAACAGTTCAAATTTAATTATGGCCAACGAAAATTTCGTTTTTTAACATTTCTCCGTTTGAATACATTTTCATACGATCCCTATAAAATATCCATTGTTCTACTTTCAAGTGTAATTTTAAAATATATAAAATTATAATTCACATGTTAAATAAATATTCACTTTAACCGTATATCTACATAGGACATTACTTCTTTTTTCTTTAAATGAGTAACTTTTAGAAATCTGTTCTTTACAGTTTTAAAGCACACCAGTAAGAAAAAAAAATTACAAGATGTTCAGAATTGTAGAGGATGTATACATTTAAAATATTCTTTTTTTTTTTTTTGACGTATTTTACCATAAAAAATAGCATTTGATTTTTATTAAATTGTTTTCTTAAAAAAACCATTTAAAAAATGTGAAAATGCTATTATAAAACACTGAAATAAATAAATAGTTCTAAGGTTACCTAATCTACTTAAAATGCCGTTTTAGACTGAAAACTTTTTTTTTTCCTCATGAAAATTTAATTTTTATGTACGTCTTTTAGAATGAAAGATTTATACAGAATGTGTTATTTTGACGAACTTCTAAAAAAAAATCGAAAAAAAAAAATAACACTAGAAAACAGGTATTCTGCTTTTTTCCGAATTTAGCGTCGCCCCCCGATGAAAAAAAAATGCATATATAAATAGTACAAAATACATTTCAGTTTTAAGATTTAAAGCACACACTTTTATTTTATGTAAAATGACTTCATTCGCATCCGCTTAAGAATTCCACATTTACGATCCAATCTTAAACATCTACAGTAAAGCATGCATAAAATGCCACTATCGCAAAATAATACACCGATGCAGCAAAAAGATGCCGTTACTAAAGCAACTCGACACAAAAAAAGGCTATCTAATGATTTATAGGCCTTCATTTATTTGTAAATATAGTTTATAACAGCTACATGTTTTAATAGAAATTATTAATTTATATTTTTTCAAAATAGCACGTATTTTAATTACGTTTTCTTTCGGTTGTTATGAGAAAATGGCAACAAAAAGATATAATTGCTATTTTTCGGCGTTCTTCTACTATTTCCCCTTTACTTTCTACAGAAATGGAGTACTTGAGTTGCCAAAATTAAACAAATGGTGCTAAAAACTGCAAAAAAAAAAAAAAAATAATATTTCAAAAATAAATGGAGATAAAATTTTCAAACAAATTGCATTTAAAAGTTATTTTTTTCCCAATACGACGGTATAAAAATTGAAAATGTGTGATGGTTAGAAATAAAAAGAATTGCTATAGAGTATTTAATCGTACAACGAAACATCTGCTTTGTTTATAGCTGGCTTCTGTAAGGTAACGTTATTTTTTAGAGACACAAAATAAGCTGGGAGAAAGAAATAGCATAGCGTACCGGGGGCTAAAACGTTTCAAGCGCAGTATTCGTGTAGTTTAAAGTCTGCACCGTATTAGCAGTGAGTTTCAGGTATAACATTATTTTACAGTTTTTATTAAAATCCAAAATATGACGATTTTTTTTTTTTTTTTTTTTTTTTTTTTTTTTTTTTTAAACTATCATGTCCACTGTTTGTGAAAATACGATGTAAGGAATTTCCTGTAGTGTCGCACGAGGAGCAAGCTCCTCAGGC
Source organism: Maratus speciosus (assembly GCA_963932465.1). NCBI lineage: Eukaryota > Metazoa > Arthropoda > Arachnida > Araneae > Salticidae > Maratus > Maratus speciosus. The sequence goes on along the minus strand of OZ010788.1, from coordinate 348,643,313 downwards.
AAAAAGTCTTCTACATAATTGGTTTAAATGACATATTTAACAAACAAAGTTTGCTTAAATTTTGTAAACTAGTTTATTTATGATGACCGTGCAATATCCAAGTAGTTTCAGGACTATGCCATATCAGGGCTGGGCTTCAGGTGCAAAAAAAATCTTTAATTTAATTAATGAAATCACGAATATAACGAATGATTTTTTCTCAAATTTTGCAAGTTCACTGTCCATGATATCATGTCCATGTATCATACCCACATTATAGGGCAGGGTCGGCGAACCTATGGCACGCGTGCCACTTTTGCCACGCGAAAGAATATTTTTGGCACGGCACTGCTATGGCTCTAAATCAAAATACAAAAAATTGTGACTGATCTTTTCTAAATTCGATTAAATGTAAATTGAAAAAATTATTCGTGTCATATTATATTCCAATCTAATTAATTATGGTCTCAAAAATTATTCGAACAAATACGATATTTGAAAACTATAGATAAGAATTGGTTATTAGACATTACCATCCGATGGTAAAGTTGTGGCAACTTAGAATTTATTTCAGAGCTTTTCAAAGAAACTGGCGTTTGCTATTTTAAGTTTTTATTCCTATCTATTCTTTCAAGTCATTGTTTTCACAAATTAATAATATCAAAACTGAAACTTAAAGCACTTGTCAGATAAAACCGGTTCGGTTTGCATTATAATTAACTTGATATTAAGATGCAACAACAGAAATCAAATTACATCGCATTAAATTTTTTGGATTATTTTCGAAAATATATTTGTTTCCATAATTATTATATTGTAATACCTATATGTATGTTACTCATATTTTTTAAATTTTAATAGAGAATTTTAAGTAACTTTAAACCATTATTTTTTAGTTGGCACGCCATAGTCACGTAAAATATTTTTTGATCGAATTTGGCACGCGGCAACAAAAAGGTTCGCCAACACTGTTATAGGGAATTTCATGTCCAGTCCATGTCAATCCATTCGTGGCAAGCTCTAGAGTAGAAGGAATCATAATAGAGCTTGAATGCGTCAATTTAAGGATATTTTAATTGCTTTACGCTACCCTAAATGAAGTAATTTTGTTTCTTTCTTTTATTACAATGGGTTTTTTTTTATCTTTCATTTAAAGCCTTTTCATCATAGCAGTTTTTTTTATCTTTTTCGTTTATATCTTAAAACAAAACGAAAGAATACTACTGCTTTTTCAATAAATTTCAAATATTCAAGTACGCTGCGCTATCGCCAAACGTAAAAAAAATACTTAATTTGTTTTTGCATTTTACTAAGCTACTCTAAAGAGAAGTTTTCCGTGGTATAGCGAATCAAAAAACAAAAAACAAAAAAAAAGTGTTTTTCGGCCCACCCTACTATCCAGGTAGTTTCAGGACTGCCATATCAGGGCTGGGCTTCAGGTGCAAAAAGATTCTTTACTTTATTTACCGAAATCACGAATGATTTTTTCTCAAATTTTACAAGTTCCCTGTGAATGACAATACAATATTGGGAATTTCATGTCGAGTCCATGTCATCCTATTCAGGGCAAGCTCCAGAGATCAAAATTATTTTATGTTTTTGGTTCAAATTAAGCGAACGGATTTTGCTTTAATTTTATACAGAAGTGCGTTGTTAATGACAACGGATATTGAAGTACTATATTCAGTGCCTTCTCATAACAGGGATAGGGTCAAATCGTGAAATTATTGCTTAACTTTTTTATTGAAATCACTAACGACTGATTTTTTTTTTTCAAATTTTGTGCCGAATACAATCTTGATGAAAATGCTTTAAGTTATCATATTAAAGGTTTGAGCTTTTATTACCTTTATTGCAGCAAAACTCTTCTTTTGAAAATAGTTCAGAATATATCGCTCACCCGCAAGAAACCTGACACATCTCGCCAAGGTTAAATTTCGCAGGAGAGGCGGAAGAAAAGTTGAATGATTTTACTGTAACATGAAATTATAGTACTTAACTCTGCTTAGAGGAATTAAAACGAAAAATATAAACCCATTACGAATAAATATGTAGGATGGAATTTGCAGGATTGGATAATTTACCTCGCCACACAATCCACCCCTCTCCAGTGGTCACAAATGGACATGTAGCGTAATAAAGTGATTTTCCGTACAGCTACACTCATAAATTTTTTTGCGTATCAAGATATATCTATGGCCGAACTATTAGTGGAATAAAAAAAAAAAATGATTTTTTGAGAGATATGTCAGTTTTCTTGGGAGTGAGCGATACATTTGCCCAATAACAAAATGATGTTATTGTGTGGTTTTCGTTTACTCTTGGTATCATTTTACTTCCATGAAAATTGGCAATAGGAAATTCAAAAATTGGAAAATTCGAAAATGGAAATTTGAAAATTCGAATATATTATTAAGATCAGAAAAACTTTTAAAAATTGATAACTGTAGTAGATTTTTTATAGGTAAGAATAATAGGTAGGTGCCTAGTAATAACAAAAAAAGGCCTTTTTACATAAATTGTGTAAGCATTCTATATACGCAACTCATATATTCAATTTCAGAATATCATATGAATTGCGCACACAAATAAAATTTTGTAATTATTTAAAAACGATAGTTTTATATATCAGGCGTATGCTAGATGTTAATAGCCTAAGAAATTGCCAAATATTTTTTTACTTGCAGTATACATTTGATTCTAAATATTTCAGTGTTTAAGCACGTAATTCGATTTCATCTCGGTTAAAGCTCTGCTTTATTTATTTATTTATCAATAGAGTGTTAATTTAGTTTAGGAGTATTTGTCGGAAAGAAACTCTAAACAATTCGTATTGTGTTTAGTGAAAACTTAAAATAAATTTCCGTAAATGAGCTGCACTAAATGGACATAGACTTAACAAAAGCATCATGAAAATTATTTTAAAAACCCCAATAAATTAGCTAATTTAGGTACAGTTTTTAATTAGTACATGTGAAGTACTTTTTTGCTTATTCGATGGTGTAAAATTTTAATTTATTCCATGTTTAAAAGTAATTGAGTATGCTTGAAAAGAGAAACGGTTACACAGATCGTGGCACCGTCAATATTACGGTAATGTAAGTCGCGGATTTATTATTATTTTTTCTTTATAGTATACGGGATGATGTGTTTTAAAGTCACAGTGTTTAGAGCGCTCTGTAGCGCGATCTAATAGCCGAAATGGCACCAAACTTGGTATTTAGACTAATCAAGACATGGGGAAAAGAATTCTGTGAATGGGGAAAAAACTTAGTTCCAAATATCGCCGCTAGGGCATTTTGTGGCGCTTTGCAATGTATAAAATGTGAGAAAAGAAAAATACTAACACATACAATCGTACAGTTAAATTATTAAGGTTTATTTACTCATTAACTTCCCCGGTGAGGAATTAGACCACCTTCAATATGAGCACCGTTCTCAGAAATAACACCGTGCATTCTGTGCACAACGTTCTCCACAGCCGTACGTAACATATCACGAGGAATATTCAGCACTGTCTTTTTTATGTTGTCCTTGAGAATAGACAAATTTGATACTCCACCAACATAAACTTGAGATTTCAAATAACCCCAGAGCCAAAAATCGCATGGCGTGAGGTCAGGGGAACGAGGCGGCCATGCAACTGGAAAACTCCGACTTATGACTCTATCATCAGTGAAACTGGCGCAACAGCTGCTTTACCTTATTACTAATGTGCGGCGGAGCACCATCCTGCATAAAGATTGTTTGTTGGAGACGGTTTCTTTGCTGAAGTTGTGGAATAACAAGCGTTTGCAGCATTTCGTGGTACCTTTCTGCATTTATGGTGCACGTTTCGGGTCCTGTGGGAGTGATGGTCTCACAAAAGAATGGCTCAATTAGGAATTCGTCTATGAAACCACACCAAACAGTGACTTTTGGGGAATTTAATGGGATTTATGCACGGTGTGGGGCTGCTCAGAAGCCCAAATTCGGCTATTTTGTGTGTTTACGGACCCATTGAGATACAAATGCCACTCATCTCCCCCCAGAATGTGCCATGGGAAAGCATCAACAATTTCTACCCTGGCAAAAAAAGATAGAGCGAATGTCACTCGCTTATCATAATCACTTGGTTTCAGTTCGTGCAGGCGGCTGATTTTGTAGGGGTAAAATCCAAGAACGCGCCGCAAAACTCTCCATACCGTGGAATAATTCACGTCCAATTGTCGAGCTACACCCCGGCCTCTGCTAGTACCAGCAATGGTTCCCTGCGATCCTTCGACAATTGCAGTTGTCACATCAGTTATTACATCTTCTGATACTTGTATACGTCCTCTCCCAGCGCGAATGGTCAGTGACCCCGTTTCCTCGAACTCCTTAATCATTTTCTTAAGACCATTCAGCGATAAAGGCCCTTTTCGTAAATTTTTTCTTATTCGAAATTCCCGAAGAGCTGCGGATGCATTGCATTGATTCATATAATACAGCTTCACCAGTAACGCACGTTCCGGTATGAGAGGCATGTCCACTGGAGCTCGTTTACTTCAGATGAGATTATTTGTCGCAGCTGTCTACTACTTGCTTTTATAGCCCCTATTACTGTCGCTGTCATCGCACAACATTTGCATTTTTCTTTGATACCCGTGTTTTATACTAATTCTCGTTATTGTGAGCAACAGCAGCGCCACAAAATGCCCAAGCTGCGATTTTTGAAACTAATTTTTTTCACGGAATCATTTTTCCCATGTCTTGATTAGTCTAAACAGCAAGTCTGGTGCCATTTCGGCTATTAGATCGCGCTACAGGACGCTCCAAACACCGTCACTTTAAAAAAGTGTAGATAGATAACTCATGTATTAAAAATAGTAATCTTATCGTGCGTAGCGTTTTACAGAGGCACGTTATATATTTTAATATACGAACATCTCTTTTGGGTGAAACAAGAGTGAGACTGACAACTGTGTGGCTTAAAGACGTAATAAACGTTATGAAAAAAGAGAGATTAAGAAGACAGATATACAAGAGAGACAAGATATAAAGATATTAAGAAACGTTATAAGATTAAGCAAAATAATGAGATAGCAATAAATACCCTCATAGCATGCACGGACACAGTGACATCATTGTGACGTCACTGTAAGTCACTGTGGTCACATCACATCTGTGTCCAAAATGCCACCACTCAGTGATGTCACATTGTGACTGAGATGTAAATTTCTTAGAAAACTTTAAAAAATTACAAAAATTCTTCAAAACATGATATTTACTGTAAAAAATATTTTTCTTCCAATTATAAAAAATATTGTGACGTCACTATTATGTCACTGCATCTAACGTATGTCACGTCACAAATGGGACGAAAAACCACCATATTGTAAACAAACAGTGTGACAAAAATATGAATTTCAGAAAGCTTTGAAAGAGATAAAAAATATTTTAAACAGTACTTTATAGGCTTCATAATGCATTTTGGAGCTTGAATCGGACTGATTTTGTAGTATATTTTATTAAAATAAATAAAGTCACTGTTATACTTTCAATAATATTTTCCTTTTCTGTTAATGTTTAACTAGTTTAAGTGACTCTTTAAAAATAAATGTTGCTATTTGTTTCTGATTTTTTAAATAAATTTAATATTTTCTGACTATAAAAATATATACATGCAAAATGTATGCAAAACGCGTGACATATTTATTCATATTTTGATTTTTTCCCCAGAAATTTTGTAAAAAAATAGTTATTGTACAAAGTGTTTTATTCTACAGGAAATTAATATAGAAAAAATTAAAATATTATAAAGAAAAAAACTTTCTTTCCCCGATAACTTTTTTTTATTTTTTATGAGCATATTTTGTATTTATTACATGTGTTCAGAGATGTGCAGTATCGAAAATACATGTATTTGAAATACATTTTCAAAAAACATTTTTATTTTGTATTTTGCATTTTAAGCTGACTAAAAGAAAGTATTTTGGTAATGTATTTTGATATGATTTTTTCAAGTATTTTGTATTTTGAAAATACTCAAAATACATTTCTGTCGATTTCAATCTGCTTCTACAGAAAGACAAGAACCGTCGTTTAAACCGCAAATGTAAGATTCACAAAAGCAAAATAAGCGCCTGTCTGTTTTGTTTTGTCTTATAGGGTTCGTTTCTGGAAGTTAATGTAAACATATGTTTTCAGCTGCTGATATGATAAGAATTAGAATGAATATTCTCTTTTAATTAAGCATTTATACTGAATTGTTACAATCCAAACGTTTTAGCTTTTATAATTACAACGTTGCTATGAGAACGACAAAAACTACTCAGGGATAAACTGGAAGAATCATTTAGAGTTTTGCTGTGCATAGTATTTTTTAAAGAACCATGGAAAGAAATGCAATGTAGTGTAAGTTTAAGTAAGTTTAATAGAAAGAAATGTAATGTATTTAGAAATCAACTCATACTTTTTCGATTTTGTTTACATACATTTTTAATGAGAACACTTTCACTTTCGGAACCAGTTTCGATAGTGAAAGCATCCTTTTGGAAAATATCTGCAAACAAAATCGAAAAAGGAGAAAAGGGACTTTGTACAGATCAACCTCAGTTATCCTACGCAAAAAAAACATTTAAAATATTGAAATGCAACCGAAATAGCTTTATAAATGTTTTCCATAGGATTAGCATTACCGAACGGGTCTTTCCGCTTGAGTGAAGTAGCCTCTTAACTACAATTTCGTCACAAATATATCACAAATTGGTCCCAAGCAACTTCAAAGCATCGTCGCTTTCGTCACAGGTTCGTCACAAAATTAATGCCAAAATAGTCACAAATGACACACTTTTCACAAATCCCACCGTGACTTTACAAAGTGGTCACAATGTGATGTCACAAACGAGCTCTAAAACGGCCATAACGACTTCACATTCTGGTCACTATGACTTCACATCGACTGTCACGAAGTCACAGTGTGACTTCACTACGACGTCGACGTGGCGTCACCGTGCCTTACGGGTAATTTTGCACAAAACTACGCTTGCGTTATATGCGCCTTTTGCTTGAAATATGGAAATTAAATAATATTTTAGCGTAATAAATATGATTAAATTATTTATTTATTAAAAGAAGCCTGTTGAAGTTAGTTTTGTAGTTTTGTTTTTATTATTAATTTTGCACATCCTTTTTTCTTTTTTATTCATTTACACGTCTTAGAAAATGTAGAAAAGTTTCTCTGATCGAACGAAACATGTTGTCTAAATTAACTGGATTTTTAAGTTTAGTTTCCAAAGAAAGTTCTATCGTAACATTCGTAAGTAATCCGAAAGTATGTACAATAAATACAGATATTTACAGATGGAATAATAAAATGCACCAGTTATTTAAGAAGTAAAATATTGAATTATTCAGAACAAAAATTAAAAACCGAAGCTTTATCATCATCTAATCGATAAACTTTTTCTTTTCCACGGTTACAATTACGAGAAAATAATTACAGTATGAAGTAACCAGTGATAGTTTCCTTTTCTTTGTGAAAAAATACTGTAATTAAAAAAAAAACATTTAAATGATTAATTATGATTTATGTAACTGTTCATTATTTAAATAATTATTCGGTAGAAATTGTTTTAATAATATTCAGTTAAGTTAGTTCCCCCCGTGTAACTTGTTTTCTTAGATGGCTAATGATGATTTAAATATATCTCTCAGCATAAAATCTTTTTTTTTTTTTTTTTTTTTTTTTTTAAATTCAAAGTAACATTACAAAATTAAATATTTGATTATAACATGAATTTATCTATATATTTGTGTTTAATTTCTGCATTAAGTAATCATATGTGTAGTGAGCAAATCATGTATGTAAAGTATTTGTTTTTGTTATATTAACCTATTCAAATGCTATGAGAAGTATACTTCTTACTAAATACTAATTCTCAATTTTCAAAAATGTTCCAGAATTAAACTAAAATTTCTTTTATAATGCATTGTAATAATCTTATTTATGTTTTTCATGTGATACATATAACACGTGATAATTTGAAGCATTTATTTTGTTTATTAATAGGAATAACATTAGTGTTTGCATGCTTTTCCAAATACGTAAAAAAAAAAAAAAATCGTTTTATACATTATTTAGTTAATATTTCAGAAAATGTACCTAAATACAGTACAATAAAATTTTGAATTGAAGGAAACATTGCCTTCACACTTTAATTCCCTATTTAACACGAAAAGAAAAATGCTTTAGCTTAATGCTGAAATGCTTTCATGCTATCTCCATCAGATAAAAGTGTATGTCTAGTGTTTAAAACTAATTTAGTACATAAAACTTAATAGATTTACTTAAAAGTTTTATATATTTACACAGAAGTAAATTTATAACTTACACATTTACATAAGTTTTAATACTAACCACGTTCACTAAGCTTTAAATCGAAAATTTTCAGAAAGAGATATATTTTCATAGCAAGTAACTCTGATATAAATTAGTTGAAGTGTCGGGATTTATGTCATGATAATGTAATATCATGAGATGATATTTTATGTACTTAATGGTTGTTAACTTGACTATGATTATATCACGTATAAATTTACACAGTTTGTTAAGTATAATCACAACGTCAAAGTATAGGCTTAGAGGAAACATGTACACTTAATATCTATATCATATAGTAGAATTTTCATTAGTGAAATCGAAATTGTTTTCCATTAATTATGAAATACTACTGAATCTTAATCATTCTTTGATAGAAAAGTAACTACATGGAGATTAAGGGAAAATTTAATATATTTTGTTCCTATTCATAAAACAAAAATAAAAACACTGTGTATGTAACTGTCAATTTATTAAACGTGATTTTTTAAAACAATGAAAGCAAAACATTAATATATTTTTGAAGAATAAAAAAGAAAATTTTCTATCCTAATGACAATCTACCATTTTTTATGTTATTATTATTATTAAAAATAATATTAACATGGAATCTAACTTGACTTTCTTCCAAAAAAAAGGAAATTGGATTTGGGGCAATCTCACAATTTTTGACTTTCGGGAATAAAAATTTGGTGATATTAAACTTGCTAAAATAACATTTTAATCCGATAGACGAATGCCTTCATGATTCAAATTACTAAGAAAATACATTTAGAGCAAATAATTTGTTGTTGTAATAGTCTAAATTTCAGATATTATCCTGATTTAATCTAAATTTCAGATCTTATAATATTCAATTCATTCATCTAATAATTATTTTAATTTAAAACAAATTGTTCAGTCATCTTTTTTTAACTTTTAAAATGTATAAAATTAAATTTATCACTATCTGGGGGAAAAAAGTTGATCAACGTCTTTATAATTTATACAATAACATTAATAGTATTGTTTCTAAATAAATTAATATTTAAATCAGAAATTTCTAATTCATAATTAAGGAAATACATTTAGAAGAAATAGTTTGTTGTTGTAATATTCTAAATTTCTGATATAATCAAAATTTAGATCTTGTAATTTTCAATTTTTTTTAGCTAATAATAATTTTAATTAAAAAAAATTTCAGACTTTTTTTTTTTTTTTTAAAGGTATAAAATTAAATTTATTATTTTGGGGGAAAAAAAGGAAGAAAAACTTTATTAAAATTTATACAATAACATTATCTGAAGTATTTCTAAATAAATTAATGTTTAAATCAAAAATTTCTAGTTCATAACTAAGAAAATACATTTACAGCAAATAGTTTGTTGTTGTAATAATCTAAATTTCAGATATTATAATTTTCAATTTATTTATCTAAATCAACAAAACAGCAAATATCTCTAACCATTTTTTTAAGTATAATTTTAAGTTTGAATGTCTATTCCTAATTATTGGAAAAAAGAAAGAAAGAACAGACAAACGCTTTTAAATTGTTAGTTTACTTTTACACTAATTGCTCTGCTGTCTGTAAGTTTTAAAGAAATTTAAGTTTACTGATTTGCAAATAATAATGTATTCTCACCGAAGAACATTTCTACGAAAGTATTTTTTCCCCTATATTCCTTCGACTGACCATTTACAAATGATGTCCTTGAAACGCAAAGTAGTATTTTGAGCGGGAGGGAGATAAGATATTGCAGGGCATTGGACAGTTTTATTCACGTGACGCCCCCCCCCCCTGTCATCACTGCAGGGGGTATCTATACAGCGGAAACAAACAATAACACCTTAGTAAAAAGATTCATTTTTCATTACTGTCCGATTGCCGGCCGATTACATACATTAGATTATTTTTCCGATTCATTGACCTGTAATAATAATACAATTTCCTACCGTCGTTTTCCCACGACATTATCTAGATAAATCCCTAGACTTAATTCAGACGATATTATGTGGAGCTCTCTATTCGACTACACATCATTTACAGGCAATTCTGGTATTAGGCCGAAATTTACCCAATATATCTTGCTATTAAGGCTCATTCAACGCCAAAACACAATCTAATGTTCTTTCCTGTTCCAAACCTGCTCTCTTCACTTCCGTTCTCCACTTCCAACGAGCGTCTGTCGTTCCGAGGTTACCTCTAGTGTGCATGCGTTGGGCGGAACTGCTGTCAACAATCGCTACTGGGTGGCGCTTTGCAAGCTAGGCGCTGAAAGAACGCAGTGGCGCTTTGGACAAAAGTGCTTGTAAATGCATCCCACATATAGATATATACATATACCGTTCTCGCACTTTACGTTTTCTTTGCTTGTGAGCTTCGGAAAACTCTGAACTATGCATGCGCGAGCCTTTTCAGGAAAAAAAAAGAATACATTTTCGATGCGTTTTTGTATAACAACGGCGATAATTAAAAAAAAAAATCTGAGCCTCAGATGCGCCAGGCGAGACCTTGGACTGCCCTAAATGAACATTTTAATCTTGTACGTGCGGTAGATTTTCTAGCAATCGCGTGCACACACACAGAGACTCACAGACCGGAATTTTCTTTTATTAGTAGTAATCAAAATTTATATTAATTTTCTCTATTTTTGGAGAAATTGTTAAATATGATAATAGTAGTTAACCAAAGTGCTATAAACAATGAGACTTTAAAACGGACATTTCTTAATGTGATAAATAATACAATTTTTTAAAAACAAAATCATGGTAATTGTTTACTTATCTTGAAAACAAATCATGTCAAACATAAAAATATGACACAGTTGCCAAACAACATAAAAATTCTAAATGTATTGGATAATAAATTTCTTTAAAAACACATGAAAATTAAGAGGAATTCATCAACAAGCTTTATTTATTTTGAGAGTGTGCGTAGTTAAGATTGTATTTGAATAACGTTATTTGCGAATAGTATTTATTTTCTGTCTATTTAACTTTAAAAATCTGCAATTTAATAAGCCGAAGAATATTTTTAAGAAATATGGGTAATCAAATGTAATCTACTCTACTCTTCTGTTTCAGAGTTTTTTTTTTTTTGTTGTTTTTTGTTTTTTTTTTAATTTTTAGTTGACATTTCTCAATTTTTTATTGCCTTTTCAAAAGAATCTCTTTACAGGAAACCTCTCAGGGTGCGCATTAAAAGTAGAAGATTGTAAGAAAAGTAGAAAAAAAATACTCAGAAATGTTACAAAATATGTTTTTTTTTAAATGTCATAATGTATATAACATAACTTTATTTGCTATTACATGTTACGGGATTCGAAGAAACCTTTTTCACTTTTTATATTATACAGTTATACTTTCAAGAGAATTGTTCAGAAATTCATTTGAAAATTAAATATTTATCTTCCATCTAATATTTTTCGTAAAATGTATATTTCGAGAAAAAGGAAAACTGTATTTGCTTTTTAACGCAATTATTTGCATTAGTTTAAAGTCAAAAGGGTGATAATTTATATTTTTTCATATATTAAAAATGCTTTTTGTCAAAATACTTACTTTCTTTTTACTTGATGTTAGATATTTATTTCATGCAAGATAATATATTGAAGCAAAAAGCTAGAAACTGTAATTCCTGAAAATTTCCATTTTTAAAGGTGTTACATACTAGATGGGACTTGTGCCATTAAAAACACAACCAACAGTAATTAATATCATAAAAAATTTTGATTTATGTTCTTCATGAAAAAATCAACAAATAGTTTCTTTTCGATAAGCACAATTAAAGCAAGCATTTTATAGTGAACTTTGTTCATAAATATTTTAACATTTTTAAGCTAAATCCTTATTGTTATATTATACATATACTACAAAGCTATGTAAACTTAGACAATTTTAATAGCCAATTTAATTTTATATTAATTATTAAGTAAAAACCTTTAAAAATATAATCTTAAAAAAAATCACATTTCTTGCACTAGGGAGCTCTGTCTCTTACGAGCTACAATAAGCAATCCCCGTTCTGTCACCACCGTCACTGAAACAAGCTAAAAATAAGCCAATTTGCAATATCTTAAATAGAAGAAGAGAAAAAGTTTGCATATGTAGAAACCCAACAGCCATTTACAAACAAAAAGCATTAGACACATTTTCAATTCATTAAAATAACATCCCCTCAAATCCGCATGAAAGACAAAAAATATGGGTTAAACAACTATAAACGGAAAGGTTTGTGGAATATACACTATTTTGTGTAATATATATATATATATATATTTAAGTTTCTAAAAATATTTCAGTTTTCTGGACATTTCATTTTAAATGTGATAACACTTTCACAAGCGGAAGCTTTAGTGTTCTGAATTTTATCTATAGATGCATGTCATCTGCGAAACAACATTTCAACAATTAAAAAAATGTAATTAATGTTTGAATTATGCATTGCTATCAAAATACATATGTTGACTATTCATTAGTTTATTTAAAACTTACAGCAACAAGAAAAAAAATAAATTATTAACTATATTAAAAATAAAATAAATACAGATTTCAAATAATTTTAAAGTCCAATATTAGATCTACAGGTTGTTTCAGCACAGCGTTTACAAACTTTTAGGAGAGATAGAGTACACCTAGACGATGGGAAGTCACATAGCAGATCGGGAACGGAGCGGTAGTGGGAGCTTAACGGAGCTTCCTGGAGCGGTAGTGGCGACGCAAAACACAAAAAGGGAAAGGCCCGAACAGAGTGAGGAATCATGTTTATTATTCTTAGTGCCACAAAAATTCTTCCACATTTTTTGAACATGACGGGGCACCTGCCATTACAACACTGACGTGCGTCTCCACTTGGGTGCAACATATACAACAGTGGATCGGGCGGGGTGGTCTGGTGCATTGGACCGCTCCTTCGCCCAATCTCACTTGCCTTGCCTACTTCCTCTAAGGACACTGATCAAGACACTTGTTTACGAAACCCCCCGTTAGCAGTGCTGAGGAACTAGTTTCAGGCATCGTGGCCGCTTCTAGGTAAGCCCGGTAAACGCCAGACATTCTTACGAACATTAGACATTTCATGCACCGGATATGCTAAGCCTGCATCACGGTCCACGTCGTAATTTTGAAAACATTCTTTCATGACGATCACTGTCTCTTTTTGTTCTTATTTCTTTTTTTAGCTGTACTAAGAATAATAAACATGTTTTCTCAATCTGTTCCTGTTCCCCTTTTTGTTCTCTTTTGTGTCGTTAATACTGCGCCAGGAAAGCGTTTACAACCATGTATTTCTATGTGATTTCCCATCATCTAGATTTACTCTATCTATCCTGAAACATAGTAACCATTCTACTGAAACACCCTGTATACCAATAAATGAAAGTATGGCTTTGTTTATCTGTCGGAGCGCGTGTGTGTATATGTGTGTGTGCGATGGCTAGCGAAATCTACGGCCCCTACGTGACTAAAAGATTTTGAGTCTACTGATGCACCTGAGACTCAGAATTTTAAATTTCTAATACTTATTTCAGTTATTAAATAAACATCACAACTCACTCTCTTGAAAAAGTCATCTTTTTTATCTACAGTCAAGTACAGCGCTTGCGCACTCACACAAATCCATTTACGCATCGGAGGATAGCGAAGACCGGATTTTGATTTTATCTGTGTTTTTTAATTGTATTTTTTTTAAACTAAACCAACCAAACAGCTCGGCACGGTTACAATTGAAAGGCATATTCCAAAAGATTGTACTCTTAAGTCTCAAATACCAAAATCAATGCGAAAAATGCCGCAGTTAAACCTTTAAAAAAATTCCAAAAGTGTCGTTTTTTCGAAAAACATTTCCCCTCTTATTGCAACGCCCTGCAGGATGCAATTTTAGCGGTACCGACAAACAAAAAATATGTCTTAAAGCACAAAACGTTCTTCTAAAAGTTGCTGCAGTTTGTTTTTAAAAATATGAATTTTAACCCTTTTAAATACACCAGCGAATGCAGAACATTTCGTACCTCACGGAGACGATATTTTCTTCGACGCTAGAAGTAACCAAACGTCCTTATTTTAAAACAATCTTTTTATAGCATCTCAATAGACAGATTTACATTATCTATAAACATTTTGAAACGTTCGGAAGGGTAGAAATATATTTTTTATGAAATAAAATGTGTGGAAATGTCGGTGAAATCAGTAAAAACCTGAATGTTTCGTCGCGGTTTCGCTGAGTTTCGGTAGGCATAGAATTCGAAATCAAATTCCGCAAAAATAAAATACTAAATATCATATACTTTATTTTTTTTTCATTTAAATATATAAATTCAGACAAAATAGAGCTAAGGATAAAACATTATACAAATTTGAATTAAATATTATTCATCACGGACTCGGACAACGCCGGGCGGCTCAGCTAGTGAAAAGTAAGACTTTTTTGGCAACCATGACGCAATTACAGAATAATTTTTTTTATGTACTGTTATCCGCGCTTCATGTATAACTAAAACATACATCAACGCTTGAAAATGCCTACATCTTTAAAATAGATCTTTTCTTCATCATCTTTTTTTCAATCTATGTCTACATCTTTTCTTCTAAACACTATCAAAGCCGCCTATAAAGTATTTTATAGTAATGCCTCTAGAGTAGCTTAGCAAAATAAAAAACAAAATAAATAAATTTTTACGTTTGGCGGTAGCGCATCGGCTCTAAAATTTGAGAAAATGTGCAATTTTTATCATTTTTCTAATAAATAGCAATAAATCAAATAACTATTATAACAAGCAGCTATAGTAATTTTTTAGTAGAAATGGTATTAGAATAACAAATAAATGCTAAAAATATAATACATTTTAACTTTATTAGTTGCGCCTTACGTTAAAAAAAAAAATATTTTTTTTTTTTTTTTAAATTGACAAATTTCCATTGAAACAAAAATCATTTTTCTGGTTATGAAAAATTACTGCTTGTAATGAAATATAGTACTTTACTTGTTTTTACTTTCGTTTGGTATTTCGAAATAAGCTTTGCTTGAAAAACTACGAATTGAAGATATTGGGATAAGTGTAGTTCTTATAAAACCATCTCTGGAATTGGAGACAACGTCTTTTTGTGACGCCTCGGTTACCAGCTTCACAAATCGTTCTGCAGTTTGG
This sequence comes from Maratus speciosus, assembly GCA_963932465.1. NCBI lineage: Eukaryota > Metazoa > Arthropoda > Arachnida > Araneae > Salticidae > Maratus > Maratus speciosus. Next base: position 348,627,869 of record OZ010788.1, on the reverse strand, counting down.
GTGTGACATGGGAATTGGTCAAACTGCCGCTGTTCCACCTGATTGGACCTTAGACCAGATATCTCGATCGGTCACTCTTTGGAGTAAAGGTGGTGCAGAAAGTGTAATATTTTAGGTAGTGTAATATTAGAAAGTGTAATATTTTAGTGTAATATATAGGAAATTGTTTTTGGGTGGTTAAAAACTCTTGATTGACTTTCTTTTAGAAACTACGTTTTTAGCATTTATAATTTTTCTGAAACCTGATTATCTTATATGATGCCTTTTATCTACTTTAATACTAAAAAGAAATGCTAAAAATATAATACATTTTAACAATACCATTTTAAATATAATACATTTTCTGGATGGGCAAAAAATGCGTTCCTCTCAGTTACTGTATCAATGACTCTCAGAAAGTTTTCGGGCAGGTATCTTGACGATTTTATAGCTTTAAATACTTATTATGTTCTATTTATGAAGAGTTTACTTTATTTGATTGGAAACCATACAGGTATATATAACTTTAAGAGAAATAAATGAGGATCTTGTGTTCATCTGGTGGATATTCAATACTTAAATACAATCGTATGACTCTGAATCTTATGACAGCTGCCTTATGTTATAGCAGAACATATGTCCAGCAGATATTGCTGATCTTTGCTAAAAACTTTTTGAAAATTTCTGGAATAAAACACTCAACACCGTCAAACTTTACCACCGGAAATTACTCTTACATTTCAATGAATTGCCATTCCGGCATTTGTTTCAAACTTTAGATGGTAAAACGACTGAAGCAAAATCATAAAGTGGTCCGATTGGCACACAACTCAGTAAATGTGAGAATCTCCCTGTGTTAAGTTTTGACAGTCTTGAGTGTTTTATTCCTGAAATTTGCCGAAAAATTTTAAGCAAAGATCAGCAATACCTGCTGGACATAATATCTGCTATAAAATCAGATAGCTGTCCTGAACATTTATCTGTTCGCGAACCTAGCACACTTTCCCACTCAACGTGGTTAACAAAGGCATTCAGAGTCATTCGATTGTATTTAAGTATTGAAACCCACCAAGATGAACACAAGATATTCATTTATTTCTCCTAAAGTTATATATACCTGTATGGTTTCCAATCAAATAAAGTAAACTCTTCATAAATAGAGCTGAATAAGTATTTAAAGTTATAAAATCGTCACCTACCCAAAAACGTGCTGACAGTCATTGATACAGTAATTGAAAGGAATGCATATTTTGCCCATCCAGAAAACTTTCTTTTAAGCATTAAAGTAGATAAAAGGGATCATATAAGATAGTCAGGTTTCAGAAGAATTATAAATGCTAAAAACGTAGCTTCTAAAAGAAAGTCAATCAAGAGTTTTTAACCACCCAAAACCAATTTCCTATCTATAGAATATATCAAAAGGATTCACTGGAAAAAATTTACACTTTCAACTCCACCTTTACTCCAAAGAGTGACCGATCAAGATATCTGGTCTAAGGTCCAATCAGGTGTAACAGCGGCAGTTTGACCAATTCCCATGTCACACCCAAACAGCAGAACGATGCGTGAAGCTTGTAACCAAGGCGTCACAAAAAGACATTGTTTCCAATTCCAGAGATGGTTTTATAAGAACTACACTTATCTCACTATCTTCAATTCGTAGTTTTTCAAGCAAAACTTATTTCAAAATACCAAACGAAAGTAAAAACAAGTAAAGTACTATACTTCATTACAAACAGTAATTTTTCATAACCAGAAAAATGATTTTTGTGTCAATGGAAATTTGTCAATTTTTTAAAAAAGTGTTTTTCTTTTAAACGTAAGGCGCAACTAATAAAGTTAAAATGTATTATATTTTTAGCATTTATTTGTTATTCTATTACTATTTCTACTAAAAAATTTGTATATCTAATTGTTATAGTAGTTATTTGATTTATTGCTATTTATTAGAAAAATGATAAATATCGCATATTTTCTCAAATTTTAGAGTCGATGCGCTACCGCCAAACGTAAAAAATTATTTATTTTGTTTTTGCATTTTCCTAAGCTACCCTAGAGGCAAGTTTTCCGCGGTATAGCAAATCAAGAAACAAAAAAAGTTTTTTTCGGCCCACTCTAGTGGGTATGCTGTAATATCTTTTTTAATTTGACGTGATTTCCTTATAAAATGCTTTTCGTATACAGGGTAAAATCACCTAACATGACCCATTTACTAGTAATGGCCCATTAAATATTCCTACGACGCTAGACGCGAATCGCCCAACATTTGAACTTATCGCCAATCAGAAGTAATAAGGGGGTCTTTAGACTGCTACATTATGCCTTTGTTTTGAGAAATCAACGCACGTCACGTGAACAGTGGCTGCTCCTACCGAAGCTACTTTTTTCCTGTTTCAGCCGTGATTTCTTAGCAAGAAAGCTAGCTTTTTGTGAACTTTCTTAGCTTTCTGTGTGCTTTCTTAGCTTTTTGTGAACAAAGTTTGATTTCGTGCTGTGTAAGAAATTTTAAAGGAGGATAAACGAAAAAAAGGAAGTTCTAATAACTTATACAAAGTTTAAGGAATCTGTAAACATATTGTTATTATCAAAATAAGTTTATTAAGCCAGCTACAGGAGTGGGCCACTACTGATGCTGTTTTTTCATGATCACAGTAGTGATGGCCCACATTTACTTTTTATATTTTATAGCAATGTGTTGTCATTAATTAAAGTTTTTTAATACATCTATTTCTTTCAAATATATAAAGAAAAGTGTTTGATAACAAATTTATATTAGCATATTCCGCTTATTTAGGTCCACTTTATTCGATACTTTTGTACTCGCGACATTCCTTTGTAAATGGCATAATTGACTACTCTTTTAGACTAGAATCTACACCCTATGTGCTTAATTTTGGTATCACAACTAGCGTCTATAGCCAACGTTGAGTATTTAAAATTTAGCTTTAAGCTTTCTAGAGTGCTAGGTAGTGTGGTTTGGCGTTTGCTCAAGTGGGATTCATATCTAGACCGGGCTTCGTATCTAGTGAGCAAAAATCTTGAAAAAAAGAAAATTTTTATTTTCCAGTATTTTCAATTAAGTTATAAAAATATTACAAAACAATTTTAACTTTAAAAATTTTTAAATATTATTTTTATACTAATATTATAATGAAGAAACGTTTGTTTGTAAGGGTTAAAATAAGGAACTGTAGCCGTCTGCTATTTCTCTCTCGCGCGCGCGAGAGGAGCAATTTTAGTTTTCAACCAATAGCAATGAGGCGCATTTCCTCACCCCGCGTTTTTTTCTTCGGAGCGTTTTTGAAGTCACGTGATGCAGTAACATTCGAACTCTGCAGAGTGCGGCAGTTTATTCTGTCAGTGACGATGGCGAATATTTGACTATGTGTTGTTATGTTAATAAAGTTTATTTTTCTACAAAACCTTCTGATTATTTGAGTCACCGAGATATTTTTATCATCTCCCTTCAAACCATTCACTAAAATGGTGACCGCGAATTTTTGAACCTTCAACTGTTTCATAGAACGTCGAACTATTTAACTGTTTTATGGAACGTTTTGTTTAACTAGAAAAATGGCAACTGCTGAAGCATCTGCCGTAGTCATTCCACCCTATATCCCTGTGGACCCTACATTATGGTTTCATATGCTGGAAAGCACATTCGAATTAGCTACTCCTAAAGCTATTACTGAGTCGAAAACAAAGTATAATTATGTTGTAGCGCATCTACCGCCTGCTACTGCTACTATGGTTCGAGATGTGATAATGTGTCCTGATCCTACTGATCCTTATCAGATTTTGAAAGCAAAAGTTATCGAACGTTGTGGTGAAAGTCGTACTTTAGAAATACGAAAACTGCTAGCTGGAGAAAGCCTGGGTGACAGAAAACCAACTGAATTACTTCGCTTAATGAAAAGGCGGGCTGAAAGCCATAATATCAGTGACGATCTTTTTTTAGAACTGTTTACTCAACAAATGCCAACCACTGTACAAACGATTCTAGCTTCCATTGAAAAAATTACTCCTGATAAAGCGGCGGATATTGCTGATAGAATAATAGAATTAACGCCTTCCATCATTAGTTCTGTTTCGGTTTGAACACCAACAACTGAATCTCAGACACCGCCAGCCATTGATATGCTCGTAAAAGAAATCCAAGCATTACGCCAAGAGGTCGCTCATCTTCGTCGTTCAATAAGTGTATCTAGAAGTGATAACCATCAGCGTAATCTTTCTCAGTCCCGCCATAGGGATGCAACATTGTGTTGGTATCACCAAAAATATCAAGAAAAGGCAAAAAAGTGCCTAGCGCCGTGTTCTTATTCGGAAAACCAGAAGCGGGAAGAGTAGCGGCGACGGACTTCTCCCCAGCACCTTCTCGTCGCCTTTTCGCTAGAGACAGAAATATAGGTATGTGTTTTCTAGTCGATTCTGGATCTGATGCCTCACTTGTGGCCGCGAATAAAAATGACAAAACTAAGCCTGTTCTTCAAACCTTTCGTGCTGCTAATGGCACAAAAATTAATGTGTATGGTCGTAAATGTATTAATATCAACTTAGGCCTACGCCGAAATTTTACATATTCTTTTTATATTTGTGATGTTTCATGTGCTATTTTAGGAACTGATTTTTTGCATAATTTTAATTTATTTAAAAGCTCCTGCTATATTAAGTACTTGTAATATATTTTCTGTGAAACCCAATTTTGTAAATGATATATATGGTAAATTATTATTTAAATTTCCTGAAATCACCAAATTACCGGATCCCAACCAACCGGTTAAGCATAATACTGTGCATTATATAAACACTAAGGGGCCTCCAATCGCTGCTAAGCCTAGACGGCTAGCTCCAGATCGGTTAAAAATTGCCAAAGCTGAATTTCAGCACATGCTACAACTCGGTCATATGAGACCTTCAAAAAGTAATTACTCATCGCCTTTGCACCTGGTGCCGAAGAAAGGATCTGTTGAATGGAGACCTGTTGGTGATTATCGTGCTCTAAATGCACAAACTGTTAAAGAAAAATATCCTATCCCTTGTATCGCAGATTTCACTGCTGAATTACATGGTAAACAAACTTCAGTTACATTGATCTAGTAAAAGCCTACCATTAAATTCCCATAAATCCTGATGATGTACATAAAACTGCGATTTGCACTCCATTCGGACTTTTCGAAAGCACTCGTATGCAATTCGGCCTTTGTAACGCTTCCTCAACATTTCAACGATTTATTGATGACGTAATTCGTGACTTAGTATTTGTTTACGCATTTCTTGATGATATTCTAATTGCATCAAATAATGAAACTGAACATTTAGAACACCTTGTGTTGTTGTTTTCTAGACTTAAAGAGTATGGTCTGTGTATTAATGTTGATAAATGTAAATTTGGCCAATCCACGATCGATTTTTTAGGATTCAAACTTTCAGCTGCAGGAATTGAACCCTTACCTGATCGTGTAAAATGCATCCCAGATTTCCCCCAGCCCTCTACCTTAACTCAACTAAGACACTACTTAGGTCTTTTCAATTTTTATCGACGGTGCATTCCCAAAGCTGCCGATATTTTAGCTCCACTCGTTAAATTCTTAGAAGGACACAAAAATAAGAAAAAACATCCCCGTTCCAATGCTAACAAAACTGAGCAATTACAATGGAACGATGAAGCCATTATTTCCTTCACTGCTTCAAAAGAAGCTATAGCTCGAGCTACATTATTACGACATCCAATTCCTGGCACCCAGCTAAGCTTATGGGTCGATGCCAGCAATGTCGCAATTGGTGGATCTTTAATGCAACTCTCCGAAAAACAATGGGAACCAATAGCATTTTATTCCTGTAAATTAAATAAGTCTCAAAGAAATTGGACTACTTATGATCGTGAATTATTTGCTATTTATTGTTCTATAAAAAAATTCAGACACATGCTAGAAGGTCGGAATTTCATTATTTATACAGACCAAAAACCCCTTACATTCGCATTTCAACAAAACCCTAATAAATGTAGCCCACGTCAATTGAGATATTTAGACTATATTTCACAGTTTTCTACCGATATTAGATATACTAAAGGATCTGACAACATTGTGGCCGATGCATTATCTCGAATTGAGATAGATTCAATTTCTCCTAATGTGTTAGATTTTAAAGAGTTTGCCACTGCTCAGACCAATGATGAAGACCTAAAACAACTTCTCGAATTTGACATCACTTCATTAAAATTAGAAAAACATTATTTTCCACTCGAAGATGTACATTTATATTGCGATATGTCACAAAAACATCCTCGACCATTTGTTCCTAAAAATATGCGACAATCAGTTTTTTCAACCTTAAATTATTTCTCTCATCCAGGTATCTCAGCTTCATTAGATTTAATTTCTAAACGATTTGTATGGCCTGGCATGCGTAAGGACATAAAATCTATGGTTCGCAGCTGTACGAAATGTCAAAAAGCTAAAATCTTTCAACACACCAAATCACCAATTGGTACATTCTCTCAACCTGATGCTCGTTTAGCTCATATTCCTATTGATTTTATCGGACCTTTACCATCATCCGATGGTGATCAGTATTGCATGACCATCATTGATAGGTTCACGAGATGGCCCGAAGTTATACCCACATCTGATATGACTGCAGAAACAACTGCTCGTACATTGATACACAGTTGGATCTCCAGATTTGGAACCCCTGTTACCATCACTACTGATCAGGGTAGAAACTTTGAGTCCACTCTTTTCAAAGTGCTTACTAATAGATTAGGATGTAGACGCATCAGAACTACAGCATACCATCCACAGTCTAACGGTTTTATTGAAAGATTCCATCGCCATCTTAAGAGTTCTCTTAAAGCTCACAATCAAATTCAATGGACTGAAAACCTTCCCATTGTCTTACTTGGTTTACGCACTGCTCTTAAAAATGATATCCAAGCGACCTGTGCTCAACTTGTTTATGGCACAAACATCAGACTACCCTCTGATCTCATAAACACTGAAACTATAAATCAACCACTTACTCTAACATACTTGACTGAGTTAACTGAAAAAATGAGAAAGTTAAATCCTATTGCCACTGCAATGCATGGCAATCCTAAAATCTATGTCAATTCCTCATTAAAAACCTGTTCACACGTATTTCTTAGATCAGATAAAGTCAATCCTCCCTTATCACCCCCTTATACAGGACCTCATCGAGTGATTCACAGGTCTGAGAAAACGTTTGACTTGGAATTAAACGGGAAGCGCTGTACTGTATCTATTGATCGCATTAAACCTGAATATCAATTAGCAGATTCTATTTCACCTTCCCAACCTCAAAAACAAAATGAGCCCATACATTTTCCAACTACTCCTGTCGAACACCCTACCACCAAATCTGGTCGTAAAGTTCGTTTTCCAAAACATCTCGTTACGGATTATATTGTTTAAAACATTTGATGTATATAGTGTGCATATTATTTCCTTCTCAAAAATATTGTTTTTCATGTAATGCATAATATATTTTCTATTTTTTTTTTGCATCATATGTACTTTAATTTTACTCAAGACCTTTCTTATGTATCTTATTAATTGCTACCTTTTTGTAATCGCGACTTCGTCACTGGGGACATACTCGGTAGACGTCTGCTACTTCTCTCTCTCGCGCGCGCGAGGAGCAATTTTAATTTTCAGCCAATAGCAATGAGGCGAATTTCCTCCCCCCACGTTTTTTCTTCGGAGCGTGTTTGAAGTCACGTGATGCAGTAACATTCGAACTCTGCAGAGAGCGGCAGTTTATTCTGTCAGTGACGATGGCGAATATTTGACTATGTGTTGTTATGTTAATAAAGTTTATTTTTCTACAAAACCTTCTGATTATTTGAGTCACCGAGATATTTTTATCATCTCCCTTCAATCCATTCTCTGAAGAACTAATAACCCCTTTCCCAAGCAATGTTGGCAAAATGATGGTGACAGTCTGTACTTCACCATAGGCTATATTTTATGTTGGTATCATAATACCAAGGGAATGCAGGAAATCTTTCTAAAATGCATATTTTTGTGATTTTGAAGGTTATAAAAATTAGAAATTTGACTTGATGGCAACTTTCAAGATATAAATACTCTCTAAAAGAAGTTTCTAAAACATTCAAAATTCTAAAAATATTTAAATACATAGAAAACGTTTTCTATAGAATTACGATTTCTAAAGAATCATTAAGGATACAAAATTTAAACTTCATATTGCTGTTATTTTTTAATAGCAAATGTATGCACAAGACATTTTTTAAAGGAAAATGTGTGTTGAAATAGTTCTAAAATTCCGATTTTCGTGATACAGGAGATAGAAACGTGACATGTGTTATGGTGGTTAAGATACAAATGCTCGTCAAGACTATTTTATAAAAAAAAAAATTAATTTAAAAAGGTCAAATGAGTAGCAAACTTTCTAAATTACGATTTTTATGGTTTTGTTTGGAATATAAACTTGAAATTTGACGTGGCTGTTACATGTAAGACATAAATTCTCGCACAGAACTGTTTTTAAAAAATCATAATTTAAAATGGTGCAGGAGCAAAAAAATGTTCCAACGTTTCAATTTCTTTGATATTGTTGGGGCTAGAAACTAAAAATGCTCATGCTGTTTATTCATAAGGTATAATTGCTCAATAAGAACGGTTTCTAACATATATCAAAATTTAAAAAGCTTAAATGAACTGAAAAAATTCTAAATTACGAATTACTTGTAATTGTTTAGAGAAACTGAAATTTTGATTTGCATGTTACTTTTACTATGTACACGCTAGTGTTTAGGTATCTAATAACTAATTCGTTGCATGGGATGATACATTTCCATTATTTTTCCTTTTGGCATCAAGCTAGGCAAACAATAAATCTTTAATTATGTGATTCTGCCGCGTAAGTACAGCTATCTCTTTTTTATTAAAATAAAGACAATACTACTTCCACAGCTGAACACCGCTCTCAACGGTTAAAAGAAATCCTTGAATGGCCGCACAGTCCAGGAAAGAAAAGGAAGAGGAGATCGGAGAGAAGGAACGTGCTGCAAAAAGACAAGATACGGAAGAAACAAGAAGAATTGCAACAAAAAGAAGTAAAACATATTGAAAAAGCTGTAAATCGAAATGAAAGAAGCTGAGATGGCCAACAAAACAGTTAAAATGACCAAAAAAGAAGTTACCAAAATATTAGGGCCAAATTCTGCAAAAATAATTAGAAAAAGAAGAATCGACTTCGGTGAGCCATCACTAATGCAGTGATGGGCCATTACGAATGCAAAGAGGGCCATTATTGATGTTTTTGTACTTTTTAGTAAAATAAGTCTTGTAAAGGAATAAAGTTGTATTTTGTTGATTTTCTAGACACGAAAGTTTTCTTCCCTCCTTTCTCTTATATTTTTATCATCGACCTGAAAAAAATTCGCATGGCATAATAATTATTAGCTAAAATCCGAAATATTCGTCCTTAACCTGGCCATCACTAGTGATTTTACCCTAATAAGTTCCTTATTTTAAAGCTTTTTTTCTTCTTTTCCAGTATTCATTTGTAAATATATAGTTAGTTTGGAAATATTATAATTAGAACTCCTTAAAACTAGAAATAGTAAATAATATACGACTGCTTCAAAATATGAATGAAATATCTATTCGGGTAGTAAATTTTGAATGAAAAATAAAAGAACCCTCTCAAAAACGTCAAATTAAAATAATGAAAATTCATTAAATTAAAACATTGAGCACCACAATATAGTCAAGTATATGTGTGCAAACAGTGATTAATCTGCTATAGCTTTTGAAAGTAAAAATTATCTACTACTTTTGGTTGACACAGAACATTCAAATTAGGCATAAAGGTAGTTCTTATAGCACATTTAAAGGGAAAACGTGTGAAGAACATTAATTTATAATTCTATCTCGATTTATTACGTGATAAACTCCTTAATTTCCAGAATCGGGGTTAAAGTCAATTTAACCTATTGTAATGGCTATTTTGAATATTTGTCCTTTTCTAACTCTCAAGGTGTGAATCATACTGACAATTGTTCTCATTCTTCTCTACCCTTCTCATAAAAAGGGAAAAAATTTGTAAATTTTTAAATTGACTGAACTATTATATTTGACACTTTGTAAAGAGATTATAAGTTATAGTAGGAGCAGCAGCTACTGAAAAATGTTGTTTTTAATACACTTCAAAATTTTTATTTGAATACATCATTGATATATTTCATAATAAAATGTTTTTTAGTGTTGTTGCCGGGCAATCTTTAAAAAAAGTATAACAAATCTAAAAGTTTCTAAGAGTTAATAAGTATGTCTTGTAATCCATAGCCCAGTCTTAGATTCTCTTCAAATATTAAAACTATTTATTAGATCTGTACTTCCATCTATTAATCTTGAAAAAAATGTATATGATTCATTCTCACAAAATTTTAATTTTAATGAATAAAAAGCTGCTGAAATTAAACTTAATAAAATAACATTTTAAACTTATAGACGAATGCCTTAATGATTCTAAATAAAGAAAAAAATGGTCATCAGCGACGTTTCTTTTTATTTAACTGAGGTTTAAGTTAGACTTGAGTGTTTAATTTTCCTTACCGCCCTTTGACATTTAACTTCTGAACTTTTATTTTCTTCTAAATTTTTATTTATAATGAATTTGCATATTATCCATATAAAATTTAAATAAGAAATAATAACAATGTAGCATTTTTAGTATGAAATTTTCGTATAACATTATCGTATAGGGATGCTAAGGAAGGGACGGTAAGGAAGAAAGGGGAAGTAAGGAAGAAAAAACTGGCGGTAAGGATAGAACGGTAAGGAAAATTACCACCTATTTTTAGGCAAGACTAAATGATAGCCACAATCTTCATTGACTTATAGCAACATTTATTTACATTGGATTAAATTTAAAAAGAATAATTTACCTCAGAAAGTGCAGAAATAAATCTTGGGGACGGTCAGACTACCAATATAGCGAAAATACTTGAAATTGATATTTAAATGCTGATTTAGATTCTGCAGTAAATTTCCTGTCAAATAATTTTAGCCATTCTTTCTATAGCATACTTATATAAAGCAATAGTCATAGTTTTGGAAATAAATTACATTAAAGTACTTTTATCGAAATAATTTTATACAGACAGCTCTAAACTTAAAAATCAGCATCAGGGACATGGGACCGTGAGGAATTTCGTGGTATATTTCGACCCCCAACATCGTCCAAAACTTAGTGATCTGCTTAATATTGTTATGCAGTCATGCATGGAATGCTTTCCAATTTAACAAGAATATGTAATAAAATAAAAGTTATTATTCAGGGACTTAAAAGTCGAAATTATGAAAAAAGGCTTCATATATAGATACTGTAGTCTCAATTAGTGAAGATAAAGGTAAAAGGCAAACTTTTATTTTAAAATTCACGGTGCTGGAGAAGTATTCTCAAGTGTCTCATTAATGTTAATGAATAGCAGGTATTTAGTAATGATCAGATAACAGAAATAGTTTCCTACTGGTATATGAAAAATATATCAAAATCAGAAGTATCATACAATATCTATACTATGCTATGGTTTAAAAAAATATTTTACCCCAGGTGTATTGCTTAATTGAAAGAAAATATTCTTTTCAGTGAAAAAAGAGAACATTCTTCTATAAAACTTTTGAATAGAATTTCCACTTTTCGAATGTTAATTCGAAGCTTTAAAAATTTTATACGAAGTGATGAATATTGTATAGGTAAATTTACATTTATATAGACGCAAGCTAGCGTTATTCACGGACATGTTCTTGAGTTATAATACACATTTTATATATTTATTAGTTGAGGACATAAAAAGCAAGCGTAATAAATTACTTAAACAAGGTTTGAATTACTGCATGGTTACAGATATGGAAATAAATATCCAAGTGAAAAAATAAATAAATAACATTAGAGAAAGTACGTGTAAATTGAATTACGGCGTTTCAAATTACTAAACTAAGCTAATAGGTTGTGAGACAATAAAATATTCTTATTTGTTTCGATAACGGCTTCAATGGAACTGAAACACGTATAAAAATTATTAAAACCGTTTTTGCTTTTTTTTTAATCCATTTTATCCAATACTTTTTGGCAATTAATGAAGTATTTTAAATCCTTTTGATCTTTTAAGTAAAAAATATATTTATTATGTAATATCCGAGTCGCCTGTTGTTGCCTAATCTTGTAGTAATAACATTAAATATACCTAAAATCATTGTTGAATGATTTTATATTTTTAAACCAAAAACTTTCCAAACGCAGCTAATGTTGGAAGCTCCATGCCTTCGACATCCTATACCCCCAAACTTCTATGATTTTAAATAAAAAAAAAAAATGATATTTTTAAATAAAACTAAGGGGCCCATCTGATAAACATTGACGAATAATTTTTCTGCGTTTAGATATATTAAAGATTCGATTCTGAGCAAATGTTCACGTTCTTGAGAAGAACTAAATAATATAAAACATCACACCCGCTGTCCACTTTCAAACTCAATAATACATATCCCACTGTTGAATCCGAGAGGTTTCCAGAGTGGGAGACAGAAGCCAAAATCCCTGCAAAAGGGGTGTATAGCAGAATTAAAACGGGAAACTATCTTCAAAGAGACCGCCAGAGAGTGGAGTAAGAAATCTTGCAAATTCAGGAAATGACTTCAAGAAGATTTTATTTTAAACAATAAATATTAATATTTTTCAAGTCCTAACCATCGTTGGAAACGGAAAAGTATCAGATATAAATAGGTATTTACTTATTTTATTGTTTTATTTATTTATTTACTTTATTTTATTTATTTATTTGTTTCATTTTATTTATTTATTTATTTCATTTTATTTATTTATTTATTTATTGTATTTCTGTTTCGAAAGCGGATGCAAAATTTTAAATATTCTGAACAAAATACCAAGAGTACGACATTAGCATTGAGAAAATATTTTTCTTGTAAAGGTAAATTTCATTATTTATTTAAAACAAAGATATCGTCTGAAAAGCAAAAGTACTATAGTAAAAACGTTTTTTCTTTCATTTGGAAAGCGTTTATCGATTTTTAAATTTTGGGTCATTCCACACAAAATGAGCAAAAAAAAAAAAAGTTGTGGCCACATAGTAACAGATTTTAGTTAAATTTTGTTCACAGATTTAATTCATATTCAAATAGAGCATTGCAAAATATCTCTACAAAAAAAAAAAAAAAAAAAAAAAAAAATTAGAAGTTCTGGGCATTTAATTTTTTTTTTTTTTTTTTACATAGAATGGCAAGCGTGCAATCGTTCAAATTTGCAATGTTGAAGTTCCGCATCTTAAAAACTATTCAATATAAATTAAATCTTTTTATAATATTGTAACCTTTAGAAAATTATCTTCACATTTATTTAGTAATAATTATTTGGTAACGCCCTGAATTATCTTAAATTAGTCGTAAAAAATGAAACTTTGTAAAGTTTGAGAAAATTAAATAGGTTATAAAAATCAAAGGAATTAAAAAACATCTGTGAAATAGATGTCTGATGTAGTGTTACATATTAAGATCGAATTGCTCAACTTTGTAAGTTTCCATTTATTTCTTTCATCTTCAAAAAGGCTTAGAAACTTAAAACTAATTGCAAAATTCCAATTTTTTCTCTTTTATATACTTAAAAATTTAAATAAAGGAAAAGTCAGACAGTAAAAATATCGATTTGGGTAAAGATCAATAAATCTATGGCATGATTTAAAAAAGGAAAATATTGCCTTTTGATTCCTAACATAACAAAATTGGGTTAAAAAAAGTTAACTTTCATTACATTCAATTTCAATTTTAGGCACTTTTGTACAGTGTTGCGAACGATTGCAAAAAAAATATATTTAGTGCTGCCATCTACATTGATCCAGGATTAAATTTTATTTTTTTGTTGAACTCGGTCATTTTTCTACTCCAATTAAAATTATTCTTTTAGAAAAATAAGCTGAAAGCAAGAATAAATATATATATATATATTAAAAATATATACTTTTATCTATAATGGGAAATAATTTTAATTTTTTTAGATCTTTTCTTCGCGTTCAAACAAGAGATCGAAACATTGATTCTTTCATCATAAATTTTACTATTTATTTTTTTTTTCGTCATCAAAGTATAACTAGTATGTTGTGGCCATCACAAAACTTTCTTCTATATAAATCACGTCAATTAAATCATTTAAATTGTACAAGAAATAACAACGATTTAGCACCAATTCATATCAAAGTATATCTGAATTTGAAGTTGGATGAATTTCGTGCATTAGTTCTTGTGATAGAGCTATAGCGGAAATTCTGAAAAATGTAGCATAGCAGCGCCACCTGTTGAGCGATTTACACCAAAAATAAACAGCACTAAATGATATCAAGTTATACCTGAATCTGAAGTTTGTTGAAAATCCTAGCATTAGTTCTTGAGATTGCGGAAATCGCAAAACATACAGCATAGCAGCGCCACCTATTGAGCAATTTACACCAAAAATTACACAGCTCTAATTTATACGTCAATTCATGGCAAGGACTAACTAAATCTGAAGTTTGATGAAAATCCGTGCAATATTTCTTGAGATACAGCTCTTGCGGGAATCGTGAAAAATGCAGCACAGCAGCGCCACCTGATGGGCGATTTACTTCAAAAATTAAACAGCACTAATTTATATCAGGGACTACCTGATTCTGATGTCTGATGAAAATTCGTGCATTTTTTTTGAGTTAGAGCGATTGCGATAATCGGGAATAATGCAGCATAGCAGCGCCATCTGTTGGCCGATTTTCACAAAAAATAATCAGCACCAAACTATGTCCTGGACTAATTAATCTGAAGTTTTATAAAAATCCGTGTAGTAGTTCTTGAGATATAGCTATTGCAGAAATCGTGAAAATGCCGCATAGCAGCGCCACCTCTAGGGCGATTTTCACCAAAAACTAATCAGGTCTTGTTTATATCAAGGTGTAACTAAATATAAAGTTTTATAAAATTCCGTGCATTAGTTCTTGAGATAGAGCACTCACAAAATTTTTGTCAGACTCACAGTGACAGGGTGACAGAGTGACAGAGACTCACAGACAGACATTTTCTAAAAACCATAAAATCGTGTTCTGTGTATTCTAAAACGTATAAATCCGTCGAAAACCGGAAGCCGAAATTTTTCACGAATCCAATACTTTCTTCTTGTAAAGATAGAAGAAAGTAAAAAGGCAAGAATGAAAGTTTCGATATTTAAAATATGTACTTTTAGCTATAACGTCAAATAATTTTAAAGCTGTAAGAGTTTTCCTTCATGTTCAAACGAGTAATAGCAATATTTAATTTTTCATTCAAAATTGTTCATTTTTTTTTGTCTCATTTTGGAATGAAAATAGTATTACCAACTTACGACAATTTGTTACTTATTATTCATTCTTAATTATAAATAATTTTTAACATAATCTTTCTATTCCTAAGGCTAATAATCAAAATTGAAATTTTAAGCATGTAAACAAAACCTCGATTTTGCATCAACTTTTAATGTAAATTTCAATGTTAAAAAAAAAAACCAATCCTGCAATATATTAGTTACAGTTACTCATAAATAATTATGATCTACTTATATGCTGATTTTCATCAAAATCTGTGACATGTCAGCCACAGCTTTTTTTTTTTTTTTAAGAGATAAATATCAATATTTTTGTTAACAAAGACATCGTCAGAAAGACATAGATACGATGAATAAGTTTTTAGTTTTTCCGAATTTCGATCAGCATAGCGTATGGTAACCTGTAAATATGCGGTAGAAAAAACAAACGCGAAATCCACGAATCGCTAAATACTAATATTTTTTTTTTTACTTATAACACCGATGAGTTCTAGAAAAGTACCAAGGATCGTTATTATTTGTCAGTCACTATTCGACGTGGAAGACGAATGCAACAGTTTCAAAATGGGAAAAAAAGAACATATTTACCCTGCGTCTTGTCTTCCGCAAAAATGCGGTTTTAGACCAGGCATAGGGACAGTGTGTCATTTTGTAATGCTCATTATGATTTTTAATTAATATATCGGCTAATTATTCAAAAAGAAAAAAAATATTAGTCTCACGCGCATTCTAATCTGTTTTGGTGTATCCATTTCCGCATTTTCAGCGCTATGTTTCAGGTAAATTTTCTCAACCATCATCAAAACTCAAACAACTTTCATTTATTGTTTTAAGCAAGTTGGAAATAATTTTGTTGAGAAATTAGATACTTTATAAGATTAAATATTATCTAATAAAAGGAAGTTCTCCACAAATGAAATTTTAATCTTTTAAAATAACTCGTTATCTTCGTAAAACTTCCTTAATACGTCTAAATAACCTAAATAACAACGGACGTTTGTGTAGCTAACGACCTAACGCATTGAGATAAGTTCTCTCTTATTTATTAACAGTCAAATGTTAGACATAAAATAAACATATAACGTAAAAAATATGTAGTATTTCGATTTTTTCTACTTGAAACCGACAATGATGCATTTGTGTCGTCACTATCGGGGGCGGTGTACCAGATAACATGAAATCTAGTAGGAAGATTTACAATATTTATCTACTTGAATTGTTTTTAATTCATGGATTATTTCTTAGATGATAAACATAACGTAAAAGAAATTTCCAGACTTTCCCTGAAGCTGTCGGACGACCATTGCGGCTTCGAGCTCAAGGTTCGTCTCGCCGGTGGTCAGGGGTTGACCGACTGCGACATCGCACCAGAATTCGCAAAGCGCGCAGTTTTTGGGTGGCCATACGCACATCCCTAGTGCCAAGACTCCAGCAAAATCCAGAAAAGAAAGAGAAAAAAGGCTGGAAGCATACTAAAAACCTATTTAATAAGAACGAACTGATTGCTTTCGTTATAGAACATTATCAGGCAAGATGACGAGTATGTTCCGCACTGTTTTGTGAAGTGCGCGACGTAGCACTGTTACTAGAGTTTCAAAAAACCGGTTTATTCCATCGTTTATTTCCATTTGAGCCAATTTATTGCCAGGTTTATTCGCAATTGAAACGGTTTCTTTTCAAAATATCTGGCCTATTCCTAAAAAAAACCCGGTTTATTTCCATGTTTATGTTTAAATCGGGTTTTTCTAGTCTTTGCAACTTTAACTGTTACACAAGAAGAGAAGTTAAAGAAACATGTTACAAAATTTACGATGTTTATCTACTTGAATTGTTTTTATTTGTTGGATTATTTCTTAAATGATAAACATAACGTAAAGAAAATTTCCAGATTTTCCCTAAAGCTATCGGACGACCATTGCGGCTTCGAGCTTAATGTTTGTCTCGTCGGTGGTCAGGGGTTGACCGGCTGCGAGACTGCAGCAGAATTCTCAAAACGTGCCGTTACTGGGTGGACCTACGTACATCCCGAGTGCCGATACTCTATCAGAATCCAGAAAAGAAAGAGGAAAAATGCTGAAAGCAGACTAAAAACCTATTTGATAAGAACGAGTTGATTGCCTGGGTTATAGAATATTATCAGGCAAGATGACGAATATGTTTCATACTGTTTTGTGAAGTGCGCGATGTAGCACTATTACTAGAGTTTCCAAAAACTGGTTTATTCTCGGGTTTATTTCCAATAGACCCAATTTATTGCCAGGTTTATTCACAATAGACCCGGTTTGTTTTCGAAATACCTGGTTTATTCCTAAAAAGCTCGGTTTATTTCCATGTTTAAATCGGGTTTTTCTAGTCTTTGCAACTCTAACTGTTACACAAGAAGAAAAGTTAAAGAAACATGTTACAAGATTTACAAAGCTTATCTACTTGAATTATTTTTATTCCTTGGATTATTTCTTAGAGGAAAACATAACGTAAAGGAAATTTCCAGACTTTCCCTGAAAGTATCGGGCAGCCATTTCGGTTTCGAGTTTAATGTTCGTCTCGCCGGTGGTCATTGGTTGACTGACTGCGAGACCGCACCAGAATTCGCAAAGCGCGCATTTTTAGCGTGGTCATACGCACATTCCCAGTGCCGAGACATTAGCAGAAACAAAAAAAAAAGAAAGAGAAAAATGCTGGAAGCAGACTAAAAACCTATTTAATAAGAACGGGCTGCCTTTGTTATAGAACATTATCAGGCAAGATGACGAATATGTTCCATACTGTTTTGTGAAGTGCGCGATGTAGCACTGTCACTAAAGTTTCCAAAAACCGGTTTATTCCAGGGTTTATTTCCAATAGACCTGATATGTTGCCAGGTTTATTCACAACTGACACGGTTTCTTTTCGAAATACCTGGTCTATTTCTAAAAACCCCGGTTTATTCCCATGTTTAAATCCGGTTTTTCTAGTCTTTGCAACTTTAACTGTTACACAAGAAGAGAAGTTAAAGAAACAAGTGTCATGGCTACATTCAGGATTATATGCAACATACTTACCGTGGACATAGTAGTATCAACCGTTTGCGGGGGGGGGGGGGCGCTAATTAAATCGCTTACTTAGATTTTATGTTTTTCAATACATACACATACACACATGTATATATATATTATATACAGCAAAACTTCCATTACGGATACACCCGAATAGCGGACACCTCTACATTTGGAACACTTTTTGAACTTTAACCCTCTCGCTGCGTAAGTAATTCTTCGCGATGAGCGCCTTTTACAGAATTATTAATCTTTAATTACCGGTTCTTTAAAGCAGAAATTTTTTACTATCGTAATCGAGGAAAATGTCGTGATTAAATCAAGAAAAGTTTTCGCTAAAAAATAACTGGTGGGAATTAAACGGGAAAATGCATGCTCGAGAATATCTCAGGCTGCGCAGCGAGAGGGTTAACGTCAGTTTTTACATTTGAAAAGCGAGCACTTACGAATACAGAAAAACTTTCACTCGAAAGCACGTGCTTTTTAAAAAAGTGAATATTTATATTTTGAAAAACCGACCATTTATAAAAATTAATTGATTGGCTTCAATTATTCTTAAATATATTCTTTTGGGCTTCAAACTGGCATTTTTCCTCCTTTAGTTTCGGAATATAGGTTGATGGAGGGTCTCACAGAACAGATTTTAATGAAAGCCCATGCCGATCCCTGTTCTGTCTCAAATTATTTCTTGTCTGAAAATTTTTTGAAAAACGTAAAAGAAATTAACGGCAGGTTAAAGAAAAAATGAATTTTCGGATGCAAGATTTTTTTTTTTTTTTTTTTTTTTTTTTTTTTTTTTTTTTTTACGTATGTATGAAGCGTTTCATATAGATACCTCGAATAGGTTTCTTAATATTCGTTGATTTGTGAAAATTAGAAATTTGATTCGTCTGAGGTTTTTTGTGGTTTTCAGAAAAAATATTCTACAGCGACAAACTCGAATAAATGATCCAATCTAGTCTACAGATCAGAACGAAACACCAGATGTCCATATTTTTTGTGCGGTTTTGCGAAAAAATGCTTTTATTTGGGTTTTTAGATGAGCTTTTATGTAATATATCTGAGTTAATTGACGGAAGATTATTACGAAACATTAAAACGTGGATTCCCCGAATGTTTCCACCCGTCTACTTTGTAGGGGAGAAGAGATCTCGCGGTCTCACGCGACAGACAGACACACACAGAGACTCACGTAGACTATACATATCACTCGATGATGATTGGTTTGGCACATCATTATCGCAAAATATTAAGTACTATACGCCTTTTTATCCATGACCTAAATCTTTTTAGAATCCCACCAAATTTTTCACTGATGCCGTGATGCGGTCCTTTGTAATATACAGGGTGATTCAGCTCGTCGGTGACAAACTTTAAGGATCGATAGAGCACACCTAGACGAACATTTTTGAATAGGGAATGTAGGGTCCCTGACGCGATGGTAAGGCGCTAGGCGCTTTCGAAAATTTGGGTGCCGAAATTCGAAACGTCATAAAAACTAGGGAAATGGTTAGATTTTCTTGCTTGTTGCGTCGAAATGATTCTGTTTGTTTAGACTTTCTTCAGTACCAATTTGATAAGCGTATCTCTTAAAACATGGATAGGGGGCGCTGCAGACTTTGGAGAGCTAGACAACAACTTTAAGCCCGTTATTTTGATAATTTAACACATGCTCGCCAAAGTTTATACTCTAACTTAAAGTTTGAACCCAAAAGTAGAGCCCTGCAAAAAGCGTAAGAGCCGGAATAAAATGTCAAAGTACAGGGTGGTCGAAACTCGAAGGCTCCTAAGAGATAAACAAACAGATTTCTTGACTTATGGCATGCATTTTCATGATTCTGTTTGCTGGGGCTCTCTGAAACTCAGTTGAACGGTACAAAAAGAAACATCGATAGGGGGCGCTTTGGGCAAAAAACATAATTCGTTGACATTTCGGACGCTAACTGGAAACGGGGCGCTACGATCAGTTAGAAACAAAACAAGAGAGTAATTTACTTATCATAAGAAGCTATTAAAACTGCAGTTTGTTTGTTTTTTTTAACAAACATAGCTGGTTTCAATCATGCACAATGCGCGCAATAAAATTTACATAAGGTGCTTTTTGCTGATTTATGCAAAAGATATCGTACCATATCGATATGCAAAAGATACGTAATGCGTAGACGACAACGCGAGATGACGTAGTTGTATGCGCAGACACGTCTTTTGAACGTGCGGTACCTACTTAAGCTTCGGGTTACTTGTCTGCAGATCGGTAGTAGGATGGAACGGTACACAAACTCTGAATTGGCTGACATGCATTTGGCGTATGGCGCTGCTGGTTGTAATGGACGAGCCGCTCAGCGGTTGTACGCCGAGCGTTACCCCAACAGGCAAATCCCCTGCCATGCCTTCTTCGCTCGAGTACACCAGAGGTTGTCCACAACGGGATCTTTCGACGGAGGCAGGCCTGAACGGGAGCGATCAGTGAGCACCCCCGACAACGAAGAGGCTGTGCTTAACCTGGTTGAGGACAACCCAGGTCTTAGCACGAGAGATATCGCCAGACATGTTGGCATTTCGCAAGCAACTGCGTGGCGCATCTTACGTTCCCGGAATCTGCACCCCTACCACATCCAGCGGGTGCAGTTGCTCAGAGAGCAGGATTTTGGCCCTCGAGTGGAATTCTCAAGATGGTACTTGGCGATGAGATCCAGGGATCCCCGTTTTGTAAACAGCATTTTGTTTACGGACGAGTCCACCTTCAGCCGGGAGGGAATGTGGAACGCCCACAACAGTCATGTGTGGTGTGATGAAAATCCACATGAAACCAGAAGCCGAGCAGCCCAGGAGCGTTTCTCAGTAAATGTGTGGGCCGGCATTCTGGGGGATTGCCTCATTGGCCCTTATTTGTTACCTGAACGGCTGACAGGTGGAAATTACCTGATTTTCCTGGATCAAGTGCTGCCGCAGCTTCTGGATGAGGCGCACGTACCCGAAGGTTCGCGTCGCCAGATGTGGTTCCAGCACGATGGAGCTCCGGCCCATTACACGAACGACGTGCGTCTCCATCTAAACGCAAGGTATGGCCAGCGGTGGATCGGGCGTGGGGGTCCAGTTCACTGGCCTGCCCGATCACCAGACCTCACCTGCTTGGATTTCTTCCTTTGGGGTTACCTGAAGGCCGAGGTATACCATACACCTGTCAGCAGTGCTGAAGAACTTGTGGCGCGCATTGTGGCAGCTGCAGGGCAGATCAGAGATACTCCTGGCATTGTTGGAAACACACACTCCTCAATGCGACGGAGGTGCGAAGTCTGCATCATGGCCCAAGGTCGAAATTTCGAGCATCTTCTGTAGTGTTATTTTTTGTAAATAAATTTCCAGTATCATTGATGTTTTTGGTCTAAATTTATTCAGAAGTGTTGAGCAGAGGTAGAAAATGTGTTTTCATTATTACTAACTGATCGTAGCGCCCCGTTTCCAGTTAGCGTCCGAAATGTCAACGAATTATGTTTTTTGCCCAAAGCGCCCCCTATCGATGTTTCTTTTTGTACCGTTCAACTGAGTTTCAGAGAGCCCCAGCAAACAGAATCATGAAAATGCATGCCATAAGTCAAGAAATCTGTTTGTTTATCTCTTAGGAGCCTTCGAGTTTCGACCACCCTGTACTTTGACATTTTATTCCGGCTCTTACGCTTTTTGCAGGGCTCTACTTTTGGGTTCAAACTTTAAGTTAGAGTATAAACTTTGGCGAGCATGTGTTAAATTATCAAAATAACGGGCTTAAAGTTGTTGTCTAGCTCTCCAAAGTCTGCAGCGCCCCCTATCCATGTTTTAAGAGATACGCTTATCAAATTGGTACTGAAGAAAGTCTAAACAAACAGAATCATTTCGACGCAACAAGCAAGAAAATCTAACCATTTCCCTAGTTTTTATGACGTTTCGAATTTCGGCACCCAAATTTTCGAAAGCGCCTAGCGCCTTACCATCGCGTCAGGGACCCTACATTCCCTATTCAAAAATGTTCGTCTAGGTGTGCTCTATCGATCCTTAAAGTTTGTCACCGACGAGCTGAATCACCCTGTATATCATTTATGTCGTGATCCAAATTTTTTTTAATATTTAATGCTTAAATATTTTAGGTTAAGAAACGGACTTGTGTGTGATGGAATATATACTGCAATTGCACCAGACGAATACGTTTTTGTTTTACAAATGTGAATTTCAAACAATATATATCGTGAAATTTATATCTGAAACAAAAATTAATTTTAACATTTGAATTTTCCAACAGAACTATCTATACTAATAAAAGAAAATTTCGCTCAGCCTGTGTGTATGTCTCTGTATGTCTGTGTGTCTAAATGTGATGGATAGCGAAATCTACCGCAAGTAGAACTCTACAAATTTAGGTGCAGATGGTACACAGTAGGTCCTGATGCACCTGAGGTTCAGATTTTATTTTTTTTTTAGTCCCGGCTCCTGGCCATTTTTAATTTTTTATGCGTTAAATTGTTAATAATTCTTTTCCCTTTTTATCCGATTTTCTTCGTTTTTGGGGAACTTCCTTCATTTAGGTATTCTCGCATTTGTACTTTTCAGTTAAAGTACTGGCCCCTTGAAAACCAATACAGGGCCCCTTGAATTTTTTGTGCAAGTAAAGTGTTAATAAATTTCCCTTCTTTTAATCCAGTTTTCATCTTTAAGGCCCCTTTTCCATTTAGCTTTTTTTCCCATTCTACATTCCAGTTACCCTGGCTGCATAGAACCCCCTTGAAGTTTTGGTACGGCATGAATTTTTCACACCCTACTTCTATCAACGTCTCAATGCATAACTTTAAAGTAAAGTCATGGAGTCCTCTCCTCGGGCCAATACCCTCATATTTTTATTGAGATCCTTAGGGCCTTTTTAAAGAAGTTTCGTAGATTTCTGGCTCATTTCTTTAAAATTTCATTCTAATGAGGATTAATTTCGATCCCCTATTAAAGCTCCCTTAAAAACGGTTCGATTCACTAGCTTTTTTTCTAACAACTTATTAGTTCTTCCGGCTACTACAAGAACTCAAAAAAAAAAAAAAAAAAAAGACTTCGTCTACTATAAATTTTGAATATTAATCATCTTCTTGGTGGCCTTGATGCAGCTTCTTTAAAAATGATCCAAATTGCTTGCAATTTTCTTTAACATAGTTCTAGCGTATTCCTATTACTTTAATAATTACTAAAAAATCTCTTTATACCAAACGATATGCTAATTACGTCTCTGACCCCATGGGACCCTTATAGCTTTGCCCCCTAAATTGTTAAAAACGTTCTTCCTTTTAATCCGATCTTCGTTTTTGGGATCTTTTTTCCATTTAGTTATTGTCATGTTTCTAGAATCCAGAAAAAAAATCCTGACGTCACCTAGAGTACCATAGTACGCGATTGGGGGCTCTTTGAACTTTTTGTGCGACATTTTTCACCTCCTAATTTTCTCGCATTCCCAATGCAAAATTTTAAAGATGAGTCTTGAACTTCTCTCTCCGGAACAATACACGGATTATTTTGCTCGTACCCTAGGGACTTGTTTTAAGCATTTCCGCCATTTTCAAGCATTTTAAAAAAATATATATTTTTCTAATGATTAATTCATACCCTATGCTTAATTTTGACTAATTGAATATTTAAAACGGTAAATACTAAGAGATTTTAAAATGTTTTCAAGTTATGGCACTGATCTCAACTATCAGTTGGCCACTTTTGGCCATTTAAAAATGGTCCGATTCACTAGTTTTTTTCTAACAACTTCTTATGTTCTACAACTACTACATAAACGACAAAAAGATTCTCGGACTTCAGCTACCAGAAAATTTTAATATTAATCGCATACTTGTGGACTTCTTTAAATATTATCTGATTCTCTTGCAATTTTTGTTAGCATAGTTCCACTGTCCTCCTGCTGCTTTATAAACTACTATAAATATTTTTTATATATCCCAGCTACCTTCTTTTTCGAATATTAATTTGCTTCTTCTTCATCAGTTTACGTTTTCTCATTACAGCCGTAAATTAATAATCGCGTTGCTGTTCAAGATAAGTGGTTAACATTTGAGTGGGTGGGGATGTCATGCATAATTTAATATCACTTTAATTTTGAATGTAATTCGTTAAATTCACATGGGCGGGCACATTCCACCCCTTGGAGGCGCATTCTTTCCTCTGATTTTATGGCTCCGATTACTAAGAGGGCTATGTGGTGTTGGTTGTGCGGCCCCAAGTTCATTTAAAAGATTTTTTTGTAACTTTGAGATTTGGTTAAGGTTATTATACGGATATTTAAAAAATTCTCCGCATTCCAATAATTTACAATCAATGAAACGGAATGTAACATTAAAGAAATTCCCGAATAACATTAAATCAAATTCCCAGCTTTAAATTTGCCTAAACAAAATTTAAGAATGAAATTAAGTAGTTGAAGTTATAACCCATTTAATAATACCAGTCACATTCTATACGATGATTTATGACACAGTTAATAGGGGGTTCGACTTTTTTACCATGATCGTACGTTAAACTAATATATTATTTTCTGTACTATCAAGGCAGACATTTACATTTTCTACAACGCGGGATAACCCACCATTGGCATAGGCTTCCAGATCCCGCGTTGCAAGTTTATATAAAAAAAAAAATAATAATAATAATAATTACAATGTTATTTAACAATAGTTTTAACAATAAGAATTAAAGGTAATAGTAAAAATAATAATAATAGTAATTATAAATATAATAATAAAATTAATAATAGAAAAGATGAGCTGAGCGCTTTAGAGACGAAAATGTGTATTATTTTCAACACGAAATCAAGGCAGACATATGAAACAAAAATTTTCCTGGAATTTAGTTTTCAATGTAACTAAAAAAAATCTGAATAAACGGTCAAGCGCTAGTATTACTCGCGCTCAGAGGGTTCAATACTATAAATATATGAATTATTATCTGTGTTATTAAAAAAAATGGTTTTAAAAGAATAATAAGACTTTCTAAAAAACTATACAACGTAGGGTTGGGTATAGCTGTATATACTAGAAAATTCTGAGTGGGTATACCATTAAAATTCAAAGAGATATGAAGGCTAAATAATATGAAATATTTCTATTCTGTATGACTCTTATTTTAATCGTTATTAATAAAAGTAGTGCATATTTAAACGTCATTTGGCATTTTATAAAATTATATTCAACGTAGTACTAATGTTTTGTTTTTTCAGTGTAGCTAATATAAAACACTTGTTCAAAGTTTAAACTTCGCATTCTGAAAAGCGCGCTTCGAAATGAGGTCGCAAAATTGCAACGCAGCCTTGGCCGCGCCACGTTTTTCCAGATAGGTTTTTAATTAACTTTTTAAAGAGATGGGAGGCGTGTTGAGAGATCCACTTAATGCGAATTAGTCGCGAAACCAATATACTTTATGTGATTAATTCTAATTAAATTTGTCTGTTGTTAACCATTTGACGTTTATTGCTTCTATGCTGCTACTGGGCATTGTATCATACAAATATATCATTAAAAGTTGTAATCTAGGCTTTAAAAACCGATGGTACAGAGAATAAGCCGCCCATGTCATTATTCATGTCCAAACCGTTCGTGTCTTTAAGGGTTTAATATCTCGGCTAATTACCGACGATTTTTTTTCAAAAATCATTATCAAGAATTATTTTATACTTCTTTTACTATAGGTACCTCCAAAGCTCCTCAACAACTTTGTTGAAAGTTGGCAAATCGAAATTTGTGTGTAATGGAAAAATGCGCTTTTCTCAAAAATTATGTGAGCTAGGCTAATTGCTATAGTTTTCCTGCAAGGTTTAAATTAACGTCTACTACCTCTATTTTTTACAAAAGATTTCACGCGATACACAAAGAACAGAATTTTTTTTCTTGTAATATAATTAGCCCCTCTTCATTTTTCCTAAATATATTTGTGGATGTTTGATCGTCTGTAAATAACTGGGTCAATAGTCTTTATTACTTCTCCCAATTTGAAGTTTTCACGTTCCATACCATACGAGTAAATGACTGTGACAGACAGACACCTGAGTGATGTTATAATGTTTTTTTTTTGTTGTTTTTTTTTTTTTTGTTTTAGTACGCAACCCTAAAAATATTTTTTCAAAATAAAAGAAGATTCAATCCATTTTAAATCGCAATTCCTTTGCACCCTTTTTTTTCCCTCGAAGGTTTAAATTTCTGAAAAAAAAAGTTTTATGTATTATTTCTTTTAATATTAAATAAAGAAATTCCTTTTTACGAATCATTTCTCTTAAGCGATCTTTCTTTCTGTGTATTGGTAAGAATTTATTTTTTTTCTTAATTAAAATGTATGTATAATAACGTCTATAAATGTATATTATGTATGTATATTAACGTCTATAAGCATTCATTTCTTATAAAGTACACTACACAAACATTTTTTGTACTTTCCTGTTACAACACAAAAATTCTTATAAAAAAAAAAAGTTTACTTGAATTACATTTTCCCATTTTGAAATTATTTGCATAGTGGTTTTTCGCTATTTTATCATTTTTTTCTAAATAAAGATTTTAAATGTTATTTAACAATAACTAATTATAATAATTTTTTCGAATAAAAATATTTAGCGGTGGTATAAATGATATATAATCACAAAATTTTTGTAACAAACAAAATAAACAATTCATTTAGGAAAAAGCTGTATTCAAGTTTCAGTACACTCTGAAACTAGAGTTATGTTGGGGATAACCCATGTTATTAAATCTTTGGATTTCTTTAAATATTCCACCAAAAAATTATTCTTTTTGAAACCAAAATTTAAAGTAAAATTATCTGAAAGTGAAAATAATATTTTAATAATCTGCTAAAATGAATCATTCATGTTTTCGAACATAAACAAATTAAAGATATATATATAGTTTTTGAAATCCCTAATTTAACTTTCACAAGATGAAAAAAAAAAAATAAATAAAATAAAAAAAATTGTATATCTTATAGCCTGTGTGGGCAGTAATTAGTGGATACTTCAATTTTAGACATTTTATCGAATATTAAAAGGTACGCTCGTCGAATTCTACTGGAACTTCAGGATGATAAAGAATGTGCTTGACATCATACTTATTAACGTCGCGTTTAATAAGGAGGAAAATGAGGGAAGGTGGTGGGCAGCAAATAATCAAAGAAAAGTAATGATATTTGGGATCACCCTGTAGAATGAAATGTGGGTCATTCTATGTTACGTGTGTGACATTTTGAACAAAAAGAATTCTAATTAATCAAAGATTTTTAAATACATTTCTTATTTAAAAATTTTAAACAAAAGGTCTTTAAAATATGTACATTTAAACCGTATGCTTTTATGCAAAAATTATCATTTTGATATAATAGTTATTTTTTAAATAGCTTTTTAAAAACTTTACATGTGTGACTTAGAAAAAAAGCAAATTCTGAGTAATGAAATTAACTGATATATGTCTGTGAGTTTTATTTCCACACATTTAAATAAAAAAAATATGGTAACAAATTATTTACCATAGCACCTAAACTCACAATTAAAATTAAAATTTAATAAATAATTGAATAAATGAAAATTAAAGCATGCGTTACATGTGTGCCTCTCTGCACGGAATTGTCCATGTACGAAATGATCGATCGCTGCAGCATTCAAATATGTGGATATTGTACAATATGCGTATTCACTGGTTTAAAAATAGCATGTATATTCATGGAGTTACAGGGATTTTTTTAAAAGGTCAAAAAATTCTTGCATGCTTTTTGCTTTGATCATGAAGGGTTTTTGATTAAATGTATCACCTGTTTCAGAAAATTTGTCAAAATGAAGTTGAACCAATATAGTGTAATTGGAATATAAATATATTAAACATCTGATGATATATGAGCAGTTGTATGAAATATTTTTTATCTGCGTATGCGCGAACATTAACACAGATTTTTTTTTCATGATTTATTAGTCAACTCTATGGAGCAACTCATATGAAAAAGCCAGTCAAATATCGTGAAAATTCCGAAAGATATCGGCGATAGAGTGAACTAATTTTAAGGAAATCTCTAAAAGTAGTTGAAATGATAACATATATTCCACAAATTTTCATTATGTATAAACTAGCTTTCAGTAAAGGAGTTAGTATTTAATGAATGTCAACGAGTTAAATTGGCAACAAATACTTTGATTTTTATCATTTTTTTTTCTTGGAATAGGCTCGTTCTAGTGGTTTTTCAAAAAGAACAGAAAGCATCATTACAAAATAAATAATAAAAATACTGATTGTATTTTTCATGCCAAAGTTTAATTTATCATTTTATAAATTGTCCATCATTATTGCTAAAATGGACTTCATAAAATTTGTAAAATTAAAAAGGCTTAAAATGTCAGAAAATTGACAATATTTATGATAAGTATGTAATCTTCTGTTTGTTGCAAAAGTGAAAAAAGTAGTTTTAGTCAAAAGATAAAAACTTTTAGTCAATAATTTTTAATTTCTGTGTTCTATATTTATCGTATTTTACGTGCTTAAATTTACGTATCCTAACATCAGTGTTAATATTTTTTAAATCAGTCTTTTGAATCACAAAAGCTAGATGTATTTCAGCATAACGTATTCTGAATTACGTTATATAATACATTTCACCAAACGCATACTGGAAGCATGCGTTTAAATAAATTTATAAATGAAATAGAGCAAATAGAAAAAATATGTATCGTTTAAAAAAATTATATTTATGCATTACTTTTTAAAACTGACAAATAGTTTTCTTTTCGTCATCCCTATGTATTTTATTTCTTTATTTTCTATCTTCGAAGCTTTAATTCTATACCCCCGGTGTTTGTAATTCCTCGTATTTTTCGGCATCATGTCTTATCGTTTTAAATAGGAAGTGGTTGGGAATGATAATAATTCATGTCGAAAAATACGAGAATTTGCAAACAGCAGGGGTTTATAGAATTAAAGCTTCGAATATCGAAAATAAAGAAATAGCATACATAGGGATCACGAAGAGAAAAAATTACGAAAGGTTTAAAGAGCATATTTGCAATCTAAAATAAAGTAGACACGCAACGGCCCTTTCAAGAGCAAATATATATATATCTATAAACTGAAACCACAGTCAATTAAAATAGAAAAAAATAGCCAATGAGGAAAACATCCACAACACATTAATGAGGAAAGCTATAGAAATCAGCTTACAAAATGGAAATATATGCAACGACATCGCACTTTCATCTATCGACAGCCGCTGGCGATTGATGGTGGAAGTAAGGGAAAAACTGAAGAGAGGAGACGGGAAAAAGAGGAAAAGCTATAAGACCTCATTCAGAACTGTAAATATGCAAAACATCATCATTATAAACTGAGAAAGCCTCCGAAGTTGGGACAAAGATGTTTATGTGAATTAAACTAGGGAGAGTAGATGCTAAAATGTATTTAATATGTCAGGTGCTGTGTAATATTGATATATAGCACACTGTAAACTATTAGAATATTTGTTTTTTATAAAAATTAACGAAATATTTTTTATAAAAATTGTTTTTAATGCGAGTTTATTAAATTATGTAAATTTATGTGAAGATTTTATTTGGGATGGAAGCGTTGGCCCCCAGAACTGACTTCTACTATCGAAAAAGATGACAGTCACTAGGTGCAAAGCCGAACTTATGGCCCAAAAATTGTTTCACAATTTTGATTGGGAAGTGTTCGATCACCCAGCGTACAGTCCATGTCTCGCACAGAATGGCTTTCTTCTTCTTTGAAAACTGAAGACAGGTGACAGGACAGCTCTTCCCTTCCGACAAAAATCTTGAAGACGACTTGACGATCTATCTAAACACACTGCCGGCAACTTTCTATGAAGAGGGTATTGGAAATCTCGCCCACCGGTATGAGGAAAGTCTCGAACTTCACGGTGACTGTGTTGAAAAGAAACTTTGATTATACATGACTCCTGGTTATAAAACAATGTTCTTATTCAAATCTGTCTTTATCTTTCGAATGTTGAAAAAATAGCCATCCTATATAAAAGGTGAGCGTCCCCTCTAAAAATTAATTGGGTACAAAAATTGCTATAAAATAGGGCCTCTAAATCCCATTTTTATATTTTTACATGGTATTATTTTACTCTTTTGGTAGGAAATGTGTGCATAATGCAAGAAAGCATCCACACTACTTCAAGAAACTTATATAACCGAGAAATGTAAATTTGATCAACCATATATAATATTGTCTGTTAACCTGATATGGTGTTCTAATGTGCTTTCTAGGAGCCAGCAATGTAACTGAGCATAGAAAAACAAGATATATACCCTAAAGTAAATACAGGGAGCATGAAGAATTTAAAATATTGTTTCTGGGTCAAATGAGGTCCTAAAATATCACTGAGCATCCCCTTGTTTCAATGTTGATCTGTCCATATTACGGTTGCTGCTACTGAAGCAATAGAATTTGTTATAACTTAGCACAAAAAACAGCGTATACAACATTCGCCAAAATATGCTGCAAAGTAGCATTCTATATTATAATTATGATTTATTTATTTAACTTAAGTAGGGGAAGGTGGCCTAAAATGATCCCCTTAAGGGGAAAACTTGTGTAAAATAACATAACTGTTTAAATAAAACTTTGGTCCTATGCTAATATGTTTTACGCTATATTTAGAATCAGAAACATACTTTAATAATATTTTAAACCCAAATTGAGTAATTAAAAAAATAGATTTTTGAAAACGTGTCCAAAGGATCATTTTATAGTCACCCAAGGGCAAAATGATCATTCATTTAAAAATAATTGTAAATTGTTTTTTATCGGCAAAATAAAGGATATAAAAATAATTATGACAATACATAATGAAATAAAATAAGCTTTACAATCAAATAGAATACATAATTTATTTTATGCAAACTTTAAAATAAAAAAGTGTCACAAATAATTTCTAAAAACAATAAAATGGAATATTTGAAAATTATTATCCAAAAGTAATAACCCATAATAAACGCAGAAATAAGTTAAATAACGCCTATTTGCGCCCAATCTGAAAACTACGAATATTTAAGAACATATCGCAAAGATACACATAATCGTCATTCTCATCTATCCCTGCGCATGCATTTTGCGCCCACTTATGACACTTGTGTCACTGGATCAAACATTCACCTCCTTCAGAGGAGGCAAATAGTTCATCGCAATAAATACACTTGTGTTCATCTTCTGAATCTGTTTCACTACATTCCAAATATTGTTTTTTAGGCACCTTTTTCTTCTTAATGGGAATCACGGTTGGCAACACTGTGGCAACACAACATAACAGCATATCCAGTGTTGCCAGTGGGCTACTTTTTTTAAATTCAGATTTCTTGATTGACACTACTTTTTTTAAATTCCGATTTCTTGATTGACACTACTTTTTTGAAATAGTAAAATTCGCCTTGTTTAATGACATATTAATTAAGGCGAAAACAATAGGAACTTTACCATTTCTGAAAAGTGGTGCATATCAAGAAATCTGAATTTTAAAAAAGTAGCCCACTGCAACACTGATGGGAATACGTCTTTGTTTCGACTTCATGCTCTTTTCTTTGCTTGTTCTGGCTATTTCGTCTTTAGATTTAGCATATTTTAATTGGATTTTCTTAACTGCAGCCTCTTTTATCTTCTCTTTCTGTTCTCTATTTTTCGTTTCCAAGCACAGTTGATTCTTATTAAAAGCTCGTTAAAATTGCACTTTCCATCGATTTCCTTTCTCTCAAAGTGCTTGACTCCGTTTTCTTTGGAAAAGGTAGGATAACACGTGGACTCAAAGAGAAATGTTTGGGGCAGTGACACATTTGGCTCCCATCATGGCTAGGAACCGAAAATCGATCCACATAATAGATAATTTTACCCGGCAACATTACCGTCCATTTTAGGTCGTATAACTAGATGACGCCGAGAAACATAACAAATTTAGCATGTGTAATTCACATCTAAAGACATACTCAATTAAGTAAACCAAGTCATATTTCTGTACATGTAAATAAATATGAAAGTAAGTGGTTATCTTATAACACATGTTATAAAACCCACTTTTTCAAAGAATTCAATTCAGACGCGCTATACTGCGATCGTTTGAATACAGACGTTGCTTCTTCTTCACTTGGCACAACTAGTTTATGTGTTACCCTGTAGATAGCGCGACATGTCTGGAAGAAAACATATGTGGATCATTTTAGTATCATTTTAGGTTACCTTCCCCTACTCTTGTGATTTTCTGATTTCTTATAATTGAAATAATAGAAAAATAATTATATTTCTCTGACTATTTTACATTTGGTTTCGATTACTAAACATTAATGAGTCACGTGTGATGCATTTAAAAAACATAAAAATTAATTTGCTCCTATAATGATGAAGAAAATTAGTAATCATATCAATTATTTAGAAGCTTTTCACAAAATCTCTTTTACCTTAGGAAGATTAAAAAAAAAAAAAAAAAAAAAAAAAAAGTTTTCCAAGACAAAGTAAGTCCATTACTCTATTTGCTGACGAAATAGCTTGCCAATATATGTACATTCTAAAGAAAAAAAATCTATGCTATCATTTTTATTCTGAATGAAAAGTTAACTTTACCGTGCACTGGAATATTCTTACATTTTCTTGGCATCATTATGTGATGGAATTGGCTTAAAAGTGATGCATAGAAAAATATTTAGAAATAGTACTAAATTACATGCATTTATGTGTTAGCTTAGCATACACAGAACCTTAAGAAATTAATGTGTATTACATTTTTTATTGATAATAATGGGCTATTTAATAACGTGGAACTCAAAACCCCTTACAGTTTTTTTTCAAAAGTTCATAAATATAACAAATGTTTTTTTAACTGGCATAAAGATTGATATATTTCATCTTTGAAAAAAAGAAATTCCCTAAACTCTAAGAACCTTTATTTAGTTTCTCTTTCTAGATATTCATTAAAATGGAAAAAAATGAACTGTTTTTAAAGGTAAATAGAATTCAAATTTTTAATCAGTAGACTGGTTGCATTTATATAATCTTTTATATTAACAAATCTCGTTGTTGACTAATACAAATAAGATATATAAGATTAAAAATAAAATAGCAGAATTATAATTTATTTTTCTAACAATCTAATACTTTTTTCAGAAAATAAGAGAGATTCAAAACAAATATTATATTATTGTATTTTTGATCTATTAAATTTGCTGTAGCTTTATTCAATCTTAAGCATTATTTATTTTAATTTAATAAGATAAATGTTATTACAGAAATTGGGTAGATATGGTAGTTATATTTAAAAGCATTTCTAATTATTTCAAATTAGATTTAAAAAAAAATATTTTTCTATTACGGAAGAAGATAAGTAACTGTTATTTTTAAAATGGATATAAATCCATACATAAATCCATTAAAATAGGTATTTAAGTATAAATAATTGTGAAAGAAACGTATATTATATTAAACTATTAACTTATATTATATTAAATATTCTAGTAAAATACAGATAATTACCTCTCATTATGTAAAAGGACATTTTAAAGAACGAGATATGCATTAAAAATGGATAGCAAATATTATAAAAATGACATGGTGTAAATATGTAATTGGTTTTAAATATGTATAAGAATCATCAGCCTTAGTATAAGTATTATTTAAAATGACATTATTAATCATGCTTATCACAAATTTGGGTAGTAAAGATTATAAATTATACAGCATTTCAATGTAAGGAGTCCATTTTATAAAATCGGCAAGGCTTATTTTGATTTCAATTGAAGTAATAATTTAAATATAGTGTAAATGCTTTTAGTATGCAGTTACTTATTAAGAAATAAAAGTTTTACACTTTGATTTCATATATGACGTCTGTGATGAAATTTTTCTTGTAAAAATATAATTTAAGGATGGAATGAAATATTTCTTTAGGAGAGATTAATATTTTTTTGCAGATTAAATACGGAATTTAATGGATGTGTATGAAACGCAATATTTAAAGTAAAAGAATATTATAAATAAGTAAAATTATTATGATAGCTTCCAAAGTCCTTCTCGATCCCAGTATTAATTTAAAAACATTTCTGGATTTTTATTCATTTTTTTAAAATTTATCTAAAGTTTCTTTGCGTTAAAAAGAAGCATGCTTCTTTTGAACCTTAACTGTAGCAGTCATTATCACATTCGTACAGAAATTTCTTATTCAGTCAATTAAAATTTTAAACCACGTGAAACTAATGATATTTTGCTTGGTGTTGAAAATGGAACTACTAATTTTAACATATTTTTTTTATAGTTTTAGCCTTTTTTATTAAAATTATATGTTTGTTGAAAAAAATTGTAGTATCAAAAGACAATAACAAGGGAAATTATAAAAAAAATTCATAAATAGATTTTTTAAATTAATTTTTGAAAATTTCGAAATTCGCTGCTGTGATTCAATGAGTAATTATATCAAAGAATTTATCTCCAGGTCGAATTAATATAATTACTGGGCTATTAACTGTAATGGAAAAAAATCAGCTAATTAAAATTTTTTTAACCCTCCGCCTACCAGATGGGTCCAATGGACCCCACATGTACATTCAAAATTACTTTTCTCACGAAAAGAGAAAGACTGAAAATGCTGTAAATATGTGATTTTTTCTCGAATGTTCTACTCTTTTTTATATGTAGCTGCGATTAAAATTTTATGTGAAAATTTTACCTCATTTTTAAGCTGTTTCATGACTTATCGCTGATGAAAGACTATTGAAATAGCCAGAATAAAACTTCAAAGGTTTATACGGTTGCCATAATTTACGATTGGTCAGGGTTAACAGAGGTAATTATTGCTAACATGGCGAAAAGTTTTGTTTCCAAAGTCACCAAATGTCGCCAATTTTACCGCCATTATGGTGACGTTTTGAGAACATTCTGGATTGATCAAGAAATTCTTGTTTAAGATATATAAAATGGTAGCATCTGTTTTAATTTTCATTTATCAACAACTACAATCAGCGTGCAAACTG
This sequence comes from Maratus speciosus, assembly GCA_963932465.1. NCBI lineage: Eukaryota > Metazoa > Arthropoda > Arachnida > Araneae > Salticidae > Maratus > Maratus speciosus. Next base: position 348,592,454 of record OZ010788.1, on the reverse strand, counting down.
CATTAAGCTATAGTTATTACACTTAGTTTTAATACGTTCAAATTGCTTATAATAAATAAAATCAACATTTTAATAAACAGTTAATTACTCCCATTAAATATCATGTTAAATTTTATAAAAATAATTACAAAAAAGGCAATCCAATTTCGTAAAAGAACACTTTTATATTAAACTAATATTATGATTTTCACTAATGAAACGAGTGCTCTTAGATAACGGTTAATAAGATTGTGAATAATTTTTTTAATCTATTGTTAGACCTTCTTGCATTTTAAAGTCTGAAATAATCCAGATATTTGCGTAGATATGGAACATTCTATAAAAGGAAATTTGTTCAACTCTATTTCTACTAGAACAAATAACACTTTTTGAAGTTTGTATTTATGTTCAATAATCTTGTAATATTTAAAGGTTACAGGTATAAAAGAAAATGTTCAGTACATAAAAATGATTTGTGATTGTTTTAATATTAAAATTACTAATAAAATAACTATAACTATAAATTTTGCAAAAGGTGTCACATGACACTGGAAAAATTCTGTTAGCATAAGGTAGGAATAATGTATTCAAGATATATTAGTTCTCTGTTTTACTAAGATCAAATTTACTACAAAACGAAAAAATATAAGGTACTACATTTAGAAGCGTTAGCTCAACATGTATAGTAACTCCCAAAAATTTGTCCGCGAATTATATATAGAGAAATATTATTTAATAACGAAATAAATTCTTAAAATATTTTTAAAGATTGTTCACATAAATATTCCGGTTTTGATTCCATTTTGCACTTTGTATCAGAGATATTTTGAAAAATCTAGAGAAAAACTTATTTTTTTTAATTCTATTAATTTTATTTTCAGTATACAAGATTACTTTAAAAAAGTGAATGGCTGAGTAACAAATTGGGAATTGCCCCGCTGTATGGTGCACGGTGTACACTCTATGTTGGTAAACCCTGACTTAAAGGAACCATTAGAACAGATTGTAACTATAGTACTATAGATGTACCACAAGATATTATTATATAAAATAAAATTCAATAAAAAATGTGTGGTTGTGGATCATTTTCTTTTCTTTACATATTTTGATAACAGAAGACAATATAAAATTATCTATATTTCAAAAACTGATTGGATGTAAACCTACACACATATATATTTTACCATTGTCGCTCGATTTATGCAAAAAATAATGTAAGAAAAAATGATATATTTTTAATGAATTTATTGAAATTTTTTTTAAAAATATGTATAAGTTTAGTTCTATTCATTGTGTCGCTTTTCAAAAGGAAAAGTTAATTAAATAAGTTTTGGGGAAAATATAATTTAAAGTTTCTCACGTGGTTTTATGATTAGAATCTTTAAATTTCGATCTCATCTATCTCTATGAAGATATAAACTACTGTATAAACTATACAGTTTTTCCGGAAAAATTGTGTGTGTAAATGTGGTGTGAAAAGACTTTTCTATTCTAAGAAAAAATTATCTTGGTACAATTTGTAATATGAAGACTATTCAATATTACAAACAAACTAGACACGATTGCAAAAATCTTCATATAAATTAAAAGGTGATTTCGTCTATATTTCCTCTAATTAGAACTTGATGTATAGTCATCATCGTTCTTATTATTATTCGGGTATTGCACATCAGCGTTATTTTTTTTTTTATATAGTACACATTATTTAACGATTTACAATTATCCAAATATATATATTTCAAAATTTCATCTCAATATATATTTGAACGTTAGTTTAAATAGGAATTTCAAGTAAAAAATATTTTTGCGTTATTTTATGCATGGAATTCACATTTCACACGGCGTTTTTAATTATTATTTCATGATATTCTTCGGGATAATTAGAATGTAAATAGAGTTTTAACATACAAAGCTTGTTCCCATGTTGACGTAATCTCCTAAACATTGTGTGATTGCATCAACGAGTAAATGAAAAAAAAAGAAAAATAAATAAATAAGAATTTTTTCATATTTTAAACGACATCCCTTCTTCATTCAACGTCTTTCTTTCTTCCTTCACTGTCATTCGTCATTCTTTAAACTTCCTATTTTATCTAACAGACACATAATTTTACATAAAATTTCCCAAATTCACATTCCAGAATTTCGTGCCGTTTACGCTTCATTATAGTAAAAAATGTGTGGACGGTAGCTCTTTCATTGCCTTACTTACATAAATTTATGATCTAGATTGTTGTTCAGACCTTTTGTGTTTTAAATGCGTTGTACGTCTGTTAACTGTCGATTTTGACCATTTGAATCCCTCGTTGTGTAGTACTTTGATTATAAAATTTGGTAATTTTTTTATGTTTCGCTACGCCGTTATACAATATATCATAATTCATGAAGTCATACAAAACGTAATATTATTTTCGAGTAATTATACAAATATGATCCTATAACTCATTCATGAGAATGAATGATTCAATAAAGACGTAATTATAACATTCTAGTCATTTTTCTGAAAATGAACAAAAGAACTTCGGATTTAGATATCCCAAATTAAGTAAATGAAAAAAAAAATGTAACGTATAATTTTAATTACAATAATGGTTACGGAGTAGATGATAGAGACTTTCTGAGAATTCATAGTGCTCTTATAAGATACAACAAACATAAGATTTTTTAAAAAAATCATTTTTTTTGTCAATATAATATACGACATTTTAGTAAAATATTATCTTTCTACACTCCTGTCCATAAATTAAGGATAATTCAGAATCCCTCGGAAATCGAACTCAAAAGTAAAAATTTCACCTGTAGAATTATCACACACATCTTTTCAAGACTAATATGCAAATTACAGAAAGCCACCAGATGGCGCCGATAGTACCTCACAATGACCAGAGTGTAAGAGAGGTGCATAAAAAGAATGGTTTCAAAGAAGTAAAATTGTCAATAAGCCTTCTGTAAGCCGCTCAGTACCATAACCGAATAGTTATGACACAGAAGACGCATGTGAAGGATTTTTTACGTGGTTGAATTATCGGCCGGCTGGAATGTGAGCGTACTCAAATGGAAGTATCGGAGGAACTTGGAATTACCCAAAGTGTCATCTATGGACTTTGGCAACGATTCCAAAATGATAAAATGTCAGTAGACGTTACAGTATAGGTCCCCTGAAATATAACACAGAATTAAGACCGGAATTTGGCAGCAACTCTCAAAATAAGAAGGCGGAACACAGCGTCAGATCTGTCTCGTCAGATATCTTCAGCCACGGGTACGACTGTTTCAAGGCAAACCGTGTACCGATGTTTGGAAAATATTGGTCTGTATGCTCGCAGGTCTTTCAGATGTTTTCCGCTCACGGCCACTCACTGTCACCTGCGGTTAGCCTGGAGTAAAGAACATGCAATGTGGACATCGTCACAGTGTGCTTTTGTGGTGTTTTTCGACGAGTCCAGGATTCGCTTGTACTCTGTTTCACTTTGGACTTTCATATAGAGAACACCAGGCACCCATTACTACCAAGAAATCATAATTGAACGACACCGTTACGGTGGTGCAGAATTGCTCGTTTGGGGTGGAATTATACTGGGCTCGAGAACAGATCTGCATGCTCAAATCGGAAGCAAGATAGGCCATGTCCGGCCATGTCTGATGATATCATCTCTTATGAAAGTTGTTTGTTTGGATGTGTACCATAATCCCTCTGTACCATAACTCTTAAAATTTCGCTAATCTTTTATGAAACATGATGTATATGCTTTGCACCGAAGTTGATGTTTTCTTAGAATTATTAAAAAATATATTTTATGTATCTACATTGCAAAGAAATTTCAAACTTTAAGGTGGATTGCGTACGTTTGATAATAACTGCTGATAACCTTTAAAACACTTTTCTTTAAAGCTTCTTTAGAACACGTTTGACTATTAAACTCTATAGATTTGAAGTCTCATTAAACATAATTTCTTTCATAAATTATTGTTGTTCGAATATATATTAATTTTTTAACTAATTTATTTGATTTAATAAAATAATTTTATACTATATATTGAAAGAAATTAAAAAACCTGAAATATATCCATATAAAAAAGAGTGGATTTGATAGGAAATATTAATTCAGATTTATTACTTCATTTATTGATTTCTGCTGTGGCTTTTCAAAATATATTTGTTCCTTCACTTTATTTTGCAATTTTTTTTATAGAAAAGCAACGTTTTTTGTAAGGGGAAATCTGATTAAGACGAAATGTTTTAATACTTTTTCGCAGCAACATTTTTAGGAAAATCAATCAAATTTGTTTTGTCAGAGTCATAACTTGTTTAAGTGTCTTTAGAACGTGTGCTTCTTTTGATATGTTAAAATATTAATCTATTATCCTTATGCTCCGTAACTGTAAATGTTAAAAACGTGTAAAATAAAATACTGAAAAGAAGCTAAGCACAAAGTTAGAAATAAATTATTAAGTTTTAAGATTTCTTTCATCCAGGTCTTTTAATAGACTCAATGAAAATATGTATTATCAAAATATTCAAAAGTTTAGATGTAAAACGACATTATTTCTTAAGAATTGAAAGATATCATTTTTACTTAAAATAAATATTAATCTAAACGTAGTTCGTACTTTTGGACAAGCGGTAACCGCTGATGAACATTGAAGATTATAAATTATTTTGCATTAATCTTTTGAAAATTGATATACAGCGGTGGCCAAAATTGTGAACATATTTTGAAATTTTCATGTTTTATAACTTTGCGTGTTTGAAGAATATAATAAATTTAATTTAAATACAAATGTTTATGTATCAAATGCAAGGAAATTTAATGTAGAATTTAATAAAAAAACAGAATTAAAATATTTGCACTACAAAAATGTTACGCTTAAAAAAAATAAGATCAATCTTAGATTTCATTATAAATTTCATATTTTCATTATTGATATATATTTCATATATATAAATCACTTGAATGCGCTTCACACCATCTGCAGATGTACAGGTCCAAATCATGACTCTTGTTGGGTTATTTGTAGTTTCTTTACTGCAATCAGCATGCTGCTCTTCCCCTACCCTACGTTTGGCGTATTTCCGCCCATCACTATCAAATAGCGATATTTTACTCTCATCGCTTCAGATTATTTGCTTCCACTGATATTCTTACCAATTAATATGTTCTTTTGCCCAATGAATTCTTTACTTCCGTTGATGAAAATTTAAAAATATTTTATTCATCGGAATTCTACCTTTCAGTCCAAAACCTGCTAATTTTCTCCTTATTCTTCTTGAACTAACTGAAATACCCATTGCATTCATTTCACATCTGACAGCATCTGATGAAATTATTCTATCTTTGAGGCATATCCTTTTTATTTTTCTATCGTCAGAAACATTTGTGCATTTTTTTCGGACTGATCTTACGTTATTTATCGCCGATTTAGTTTCTTCATAACGTAAGCACAATATCGTACGCCATATAAAGTGACTGATCCATCAATCTGTCTTTCAATTTCAGCATAAGAGCGACCATTTTCTCTAATGATGACAATTCTGCTTCTTTTTTTAGGTGTTGAATCAGTTCTTGTTGTTGATGACATTGTTTTAAATTATTTGCATTAAGAAAAAAAAAGCAAACAAACATTATTCTATTTTATGACACTAGTATTCACTCTTCTGAAAAATTAATTTCAGCAAAAATGTCTCTTACAAATCAAAATATACTACAGTTTAGTTACTGACATTTGATTGGTTCTCAGAAAAGCCATTGTGATTCATTTCAATACACTTCAGCATTCGTGACTAATCGCGTTTGTATTTTAGACCAAAGTAAACATAATTGTATTGCAGATATTTTAAACTGTTATTTTTATTAAATTCTACATTAACTTTTTCTTGAATTTGATATATAAACATTTGTATTTAACTGAAAATCCATATATTCTATAAGTACACAAAATTATAAAACATGAAAATTTCAAAAAAATGTCCCCAATTTTGGCCACCACTATATATTAACATAAAAGCTTGTGAACTCATATAACTGAAATTTTAGTTGCTATCTTTGTTTGCATTTAAGATGTAGATTCCTATGAAAGATATTTTTGAAAATTTAAACAATGATTAAATATATTACTAAATCTTACCAGTCAAAAACTGACGTTAATCCATTTCACAACTACATATAAGAAGATTCAATTTATTAATTAGACATTGTTAGTTATATATGTCTCAGAAACGTGCTAAATTGCAATATTTCATTACCTATATGCTATTAATGTAGTTAAGTAAATACGTATTAATGAATATGTTGTTAATAAGGAGACAGATGAAGCTGTCAGTTATTACTTTAATTTTATGTTTGTTAATTAAAACTTTTATTATTCTTGGAAATTTTAGATGTTTCAATAATAGTTAATAATAATTATTTTACTGGATCTGTCTTTAGTAATACTAACTTTGTCTCATTCTTATAAAAACAACAATATTTAATATATCTACCCTATATATATAAAATCCTAATGAAACGAATTTATGAAACGGAAGTATGAAACGGAAGTATGAATCGACTGATTAAACAACTGATTATGTTTCACGGCGATTTCTCCTAAAATATGGAATACTTTGCTATTAAATTAACACCAAAAATCAATATTGATCCGCAGATTTCAAAACTGGTATTAGAATTTTTAAATTCGAATTTGTTTTCGAAATATCAATTTTTTTCTAATTTTGTATACTCTCTAATGATGGCAACTCAAATTTTAATCACAACAGATATTTTTTTTTCAGATTTTAGAAAAGGTTACTATTTTAAACTAATTTGGCCTTAAAAGTATGCTAAGAAATGTATCATGTTACTTTTCTTCATAATTCAATTTGTATTTCATTATCATTTTATTTAAAACAAACTGAAACATTTAAAATAAATGGCTTTCATTTCTTTATTTTATTTTATTTTACTTTTTTATTTTTTATTTTTTTTACGAAATGAAAAGTAAAATATTAGGCACAGATGTCATATACGCACCGAGGTACCTAATTGGCGCCAAAATGGCATTATTTTGGTTGACATGGTAACCCGGTTATTGTTGTTTATTTAATAATAAATGTTTATTTACTTTATTTTCTTTTTATAATTTACAATAATTGTTTTGTTCTATAGTTAATTATTTTTTGGTTATTTTCCTTTAAACAAATAATAAAAAATAATTAAAAAATACGGTAATACTTAGCTATTCCGTCGACCCATTTCGCCAAATTATATAAATCGCCGAACCACTCGCCAAATTATACAAATTGACATCATTTTTATTTTAAATAACGAAAGAACAAAGAAAATAGTATAACATTAATAAATATACAAATAAAACGTCGAAATAAAAACACTTGATGACGTAAATTCATGTAACTTGCTTAAAGTCATGTGAATGTGACATTTACGATCAACCATTATTGGCATTTAATCTTATAGTTTGGTTATAGATTTTTGGTCGACGGGATAACTATGTAGTACCAAAAATACATATGTAACTGGTATTCGAAAACGAGGTTTCCGCCAAATTTTCGTTAAAAAAAATCACGCCAAACCCGGTGCGTATATGACACCTGGCCAAATATTAAATGATGTAACAAACGATGACATTTAATTTCAACTTCAGAGCAATGTTTTAATTTACCACTCGAAAAAAAAAAAAAAAAATGCTAACTTGCGAGTTGAAAAATAGCTATTGGCGAGATTTGCACCCGGCTAGCGTAACAGTACCAAGAATTCTTTGCGACCATTGAAACATTTATGTAGTTTTATTGGAAAAAGGAATTTGATTTTTTAATCAAAAGGGAAAAATTTCGGCACAGATGTCATATACGGACCCATATTGGCGCGATTTTTTTGTAACGCCAATGTCATATACGCAACGGGTACTTAACAGGCGCCATAGTATCGTTATTTTGCTTGATTTGGTAAGCCGGATGTTGTCGTTTGTGCTGTTGATGTTTTCCCCAAATTAGCTCGGAAAACAAATTGCGCCAATATGGGGCCGTATATGATATCTGGGACATACTTTTATATGAAAAGCGAAGGGATCAGAGTGTATTTATTTATGGCAGTTATATGACTTGGGCTATTACAATACAGATGAAATGATGGCGATAGAATAATATTTGAGGAATTAACACCTGTACCTGGCTAACATTAAAGTACCAAAATGGCACCAGGAATATAAAAAGCGAAGTGGTTCGCCGGGGGAAGCAGGACGTTTCGGTCCCGACACTTGGGTCCCGCCATTTCGGTCCCGCCGTTTCGGTCCCAAGACATTTCGGTCCCGAGACATTTCGGTCCCAAGACATTTCGGTCCCGAGACATTTCGGTCCCAAGACATTTCGGTCCCAAGACATTTCGGTCCCGAGACATTTCGGTCCCGAGACAATTCGGTCCCAAGACATTTCGGTCCCGAGACATTTCGGTCCCGAGACATTTCGGTCCCGAGACAATTCAGTCCCAAGACATTTCGGTCCCGAGATATTTCGGTCCCTTCTCCAGCAAGCTGAAATTTTGTGCACTTGAAATAGGTGACAATTTTATAGGGGACATTGTAGAGTTTTTTAAATAAAGGCCTTAAAATTTTAGTAAACACACACAAATTTCGTATGGTAATCATTTTAAAAAACAAGGGGGGGGGGGATTGACATTTTCTATATTTTAGTGTATCATAAGTATAAGGGTCTGATAAATTAAGACATTTATAACTCGATCTATAATTATCGCAAAACACTCATATTTTGTATGGTAAACGTAATCTTTATAAAAGGAGGGACATTATCAAATTTTTTAACTGAACTCCCTAAATTTTAGTATAACTCGAATATAAGGACTCGAAAACGCAAACACTTATAACACAGATCAAAATTGTCGCAGCCCACACAAATTTCCTATGATAATCATAATCGTTTTATAAGGCAGGGGGGGTGGGTGTTCTGTTGGCTTTTTATATATTTTAGTGTATCTTAAGTATAAGGTCCTGATAAATTAAAACATTTATAACTCTCTGTAATTATCGTAATCACACTCATATTTTGTACGGTAAACGTAATTTTTAAAAAAGGAGGTACATTATAAGATTTTTTAACTGAACCCTTGAAATTTTAGTATAACCGAATATAAGGGCCCGAAAACCGCAAACACTTATAACTCGCAATCAAATTGTAGCACCCCATGAAAATTTTATATGGTAGAAGTAATCGTTTTCAGGAGTGGGGGAAGGGAGAGTTCTGTGGATTCTTTATAGAAGCTCCTCATATTTTAGTCTATCATAAATATAAAGTCCAGACAATTTAAAAATATTTATAAGTCGAGCTTTAATTTTCATATGCAAATGCCCATGCCAAAATGCACATATTCAATTGTATATAATTTGCACACTATGTGATTAATAATGAAAAAAATCTGCAAATATTTTTACAAATCTTTATTTTATCCTATTATTTAACGGCGCATGAATTTTAAATGTATTGCATTTTACATATTTTTTAAAAAGGGGGTTCTTAACATGGAATTGTGATAAAGACACATTATTTTTTAAATTCTGCACCGGAACAGACTAGAACTTTCTATTTTATTTTAATAGTTATTTTAATTTACTATTTTTTGAAAAACTATTTAAAAGTTTGCATTAATCTTTTTACATGTAACAGTAATATTACCGCTATTTCTACCGGTGTCGAATGACAAGTTTAAAAATATTTTTAATTTTGAACCACTTCACCGTTTGCCCCGAGATAACTCGGGGATATAGGCACTTTTTCCCCATACCTGTCGACGGTGAAGTGGTTTTCAACAATTACAAATCCTTTTTAATATATTTAAGACTTTTATATGATTATTACATTCAAAAACTACGAGCACAATAAACATAAATCAAAATTTTAAAATTTCTATTGTCATAAAATATTCTTTTCGTATTTAAAATTAATTCTGTATTTCAAATATTTCTTTGTTATTTATTTGACTTATATACTTAGAATTAAAGCAGCCTACATGTTTTAATATGACAAATAAAAAATAAAAATGAAAATACAAAAAAAAAAAAAAAAAAAAAAAAAAAACATAAAATCTCAAAATAATAATGTATAGTGAATCACTTTTACGTAAAATTTCATTTTAAATTAAGAAATTTTATAAATATATCACAATGAAGAAATTTGGAAATTTAGAAAACATATTTGCCTTTTCTTGATATCTATATGTTATTCATTCAAAAGAATATTATACATGTATATATATATGTCAAGTGTAGATGTCCTGGCTTCCCCCATTTGATTATGCTAAATAAAGATCCAGATAGAAGAATTATTCTACTCGCGCTCTCTTTGTTCTAGTCAGCCGGCGCTTTTTTGTGGCCACACGGCATTTTTCATCTTTAATGGCTTAAAAAAACCGGGACGACATGCAGTGGCGTAGCCAGGATTTCGTTTCGGGGGGGGGGGGGGGGTCCAGAATTTTCCCTTCATGTTATATATATAGTAAAACCTGTCAAGATGAAAATGTAAATATTGGTGAAAAATTCCGTTTTACACAAGTTTCCGTGTTATTTGGTGTATTTGTATAGTATTCTTTTCCGTAGCACTATGGAACATTTATGTTTAAGACAGAACTCCGTTATAGGCAGGTTCCATTTTTAAAAGTTTTGTGTATTTATATAAATATACTTATTTATATCATATGAATAGAATAAAACTTGTCAAAATAGTAATTGTCTATAACAGAATAATGTCTTTAACGTAAGCGTTACATGGTCTTAATATGAATTGCGATACAATTAAATTTGCTGAAAACCTCTCTGAAAAGGGGATTTTCACCCTTCTTTAGTGAAGCATAGTGAAACCTGTGAAAGCGGAATCTTTCTATAACGGAATCCTGTCTCAAACGGAAGAGTTTCAGAATCCCTGCGAAACGAACAATATATCTTATTGAGGTAGTGTATCTTAGAAGTATAATTAATTACACTTCTTTACATGGAAGCCTGTCTAAAATGGAGCTTTTTACCAGTCCTCGGAACCTTGTCTTGACTGTGTATATATGATAGAAGTATTTCGAGTAACTTTAAGAATTTAGGTATATCCTTATTTAATTTCTTAATTTAAAATAAAAGAATGGATAAAAAATATAAGGCCAATCTCTATAACTGCAACTAATAATACATTCAAGTTACATTAATATTTACCAGTGAAAAAGATTAACTTATGATGTAAAAATCTGAGCGCATACTGAAGAGTTAAATTTAATTAACCCATTCGCTGTCATTCACGAGTATACTCGTGGCTTTAATTTATTGATTACTTTGTCACCACTATTTTAGAATAAAAAAAAAATGCCTCATTTATTGGCAGAAATTTCGCTGTATTAGTAAAGCGAAATTTATCTTTCTGAATTTGTGCTGGCAAACGACCTTCAACTAAAAATTTGAAAATTCTTAGTTTTGGCAGCGAATGGGTTAAATCAAGTTTCATATTACATAACATTTGCCTACAATAAAGTTAGGGCCAAGTGGTTAAGTGTAAAACAGCAATTTTCATGTTTAATTTCTTGCCATTGAATTAAGAATTTGTGCTGTAATAGATATTGGATAATGATTTCACATAAGTGTCAATCGCATGAGCCGTTCATGCGATCCGCCGCGCTCCCCATGGAAATTTTTGAGATAACCCAGATAGCATGAACATTAGCAGAAAGTTTGATTTTTTCTGATATTATCTTGCCGTGACAAATTTGAATTGAGAAATTCGCAGCAAATCTCCCGCAAGGTATACCATCACCCACTTGCATGAGTAGTTTGTTGTGAAACTGATGGCAAGACTGTCTTTAATTCACGAATGCAAAAAATCTCTCTGTTGAGAGACTCAACAACAATGAGAATCAGCACATACGCAGAAATTGCAGAAATTTTATTCGGTAGGCACCGTTTTTTCTAAACGCTATACTTATTAAATACCAAAAAATGCTCGAAATGAAAAGTACAAATATTACCTAAACTTGTTTATGGTGATAAACCCTATGCATGCGCCTTCTGACGGCGCTTTCGCATCAATAGACCTGATCAGGTCTATTGATCCCTTCGAAGGGGTTAAACTTATAGTGTGATATGGAAAGATTACTACTTTGCAGTAAGTTTTCAGTATTTTTGATTACTTGTTTGCCGTTAGTTTGCAATAAATTTGATACAGCATGAATTTAACTTGCACGACAAGCTGAAAACACTCATAGTTATATTGTTAAGTTAAAAAAAAATTCAAAAATTGAATTGTTTTTATTAAACGTATTTATCAATTTAAAATTATTTTAATTATTAATTGTTTAGATAACTAATTTATCAATTGCTTGTTTAAAAACTATTACATGAACTATATAATAGTTTTTATAGGGTAAATGCAAATGTATATTTTTTTAATTTTCGGTTATTATAACGTTATTAACTTCATTAGGATGTATAAAAGTGATAAGGGTTCTGAAGATAAACATGTTGTTTATTCATTTATTAGTTAGCTTATAATATTATTTTTGCTCTTTAATTATAATTAATTAATAATTTCTTACTTTTTGCGAATTGTAAATTATAACTGTACTTAAAAAATTAAAATCTGCATAATATCACCTAACACTGTTAAAAGGTATTTTTACGTATTTGCACAATATTGCATTATTATTATTATTATTATTATTATTATGTTTAATTAATTAATTAATTATTACTTAGACTTTATGTTTTTGACTGATTTTTCAAAAAATTCCTATATTATTTTTTGGAAATTATAAATTAAAACTTTTGAATTAAAACTTTAAGTGCTATTAATAATTGCTACTAATAATTGCTATTAATTAATTCTCAAAAAAGTTAGGAATTTTAGTATAAAAATTAAATTAATATTTTATTAAATATATTTTTTATTTAATGTATCCTTAATTTATTAAATTAATAACATTATTAATATACATTACATTTTTTTACTTTAAAATAAACTCAATACATAATACATTTTATATTCAATTTATCATATAGTAGTTATAAACTGAAATTTATCTTTTACATGTTTATTTTTTTTATATTTAAATTCACCGAAATTTAAAACTATTAATATAATTAATAATAAAACTAAAATAAAAAATTATTAATTTTTTTTCTGGGAAAGTGGGAGGAAAATGGTAATATTAAAAATCAATAAATAAACGACAAATACAAACAAGTTGGAAATTGCTCGTCAAACGTGGCAAATGAGGTGCGTTCGTACTATAACTAGTTTTATAATTATTTTTTGCACCCCATATTGTACTGAATGTATATATATATATATATATATATATATATATATATATTTTGCACTTCATGAGTGCATAGCCTGTGACAGCATTAAAATGCACTTGCAATATTTTTTTCCCATTCCCCGTAATGTAACGCAAAACTTTTGACAGTCCTTGTAATTAAACTATGCATCCGATATCCATAAAATTTGAAATGGCTCGACAAAATTATGCAACAATCATATATTTAAAATTTCAGACCATTCGGTTGGGTTGTTTTTGCTCTGTTATATGCGGAGACAGACGGGCAGACGGACGGACTGAACGACGACTATAGGTGCTACGTATTTATATAAATTACGAACGCATCTAAAAACCTTAGTTTTGTCAGTTAAAATTGGAAATAAAATTAATTAAAATAATACTTACACTATTACATAAAATAAAAAATAATCATCTTATTACAAAGAAATAGGCCCAGTTTCAATAAAATTAGTTCACAAAAATCGTCTGCAATGGGTGAGAAGACTGTTAAAAATGCAACCAATAATTATTTTTTAAAAAAATGAAGCGGTGGGTGGAGTTTTCTGACAACAAAATATTTTTCCTGGCACACCTAATTACCAAATCACTATTGTTTTCCCAATGTTTATAATGGTAAAGTAACTTATGAAAGCAAAATTATAACTTTGTATTATAAAAGTAATAAGAAAAATTAAATATTTTTGCTTCAATAAATATATCTCATTTCTGAATTATTAAAGGAGAGGATGTAGAAGAATGATTTGAGGAAATATTTACCTACAATAGCGTATAACTGTCCAATTGAATTATTGAAGACATTTATTATTAATCTAATTGTAAGAAGGAGAAAAAATAAGAACAGTTTTTTAAATTATTTAATTAATGATGATAATTTAAAGGTTCTAAAAAACGTATGAAAACAACCAAAAAATCATCTATGGCAGTTTATAGTATAGATAAAATACCTAATATTAATAACAAATAATACAGCTTAAAAAATCCATTTTGTTAAATAATAATAATAATAAAAAGACAATGTCCCTTGTAAAATTATATCACATTGTTCAATCAAACAAATTTTCAGCTCGCTGTGATTTCATTATCACGAGTTATAAAACTTTAAATTTATCGGACTGTTATATTCAGCTTTTTTTTTAATTTGGGGGGTGGGGGGTGTTAAAAAATTTTAAAAAGGTCCCAAATAATGTTTAAATTACAGCGTTTGGCGGCCCACGACAATTAGAATACGAGTTATAAGGTGGTGGGCACCGAAATGACAAGGGACCGAAATGGCCAGGGACCGAAATGTCTCGGGACCGAAACGGCGGGACCGAAATGGCGGGACCGAAATGGCGGGACCGAAGTGTCGGGACCGAAATGTCGTGTATCCTTCGCCGGGAACTGTTGATGATAGTCACATGATTTAGGCTATTGTTATAGAAATTGTTTTAAAAAACCGGGATATAAAGACTCTGTACACTTAATTCATTTTATGTTAGCTTCTTTTCAAATGTTTAACTGATCCTCTTTAATGAAACACAAAACAACCATTGGATGTCTTAACAGCAACTGATTCGGCCTTAAATTTTTGAAATCAAAGGAAATTGAATGGAAACCCGTTTACAGGGAGATCTGCACAGCTTTTTTCAGTACAATTCAATCTTCTATAATCTTTTTAAAACCGATCAGATTAGCGTGTTTTTAGATTCTGTTGTGCCTGAACGGGGGTAGGCGAGCATAGCTTGCAGGGGGCAGAGCCCCCTAGTTCAATTATATGATTATTTATTATTTAAAAATACAAAAATGAGTGTAGGTGGATAAATTTTACAGTTAATAGGGACTATTATGGGACAACAAAAATTGTACTAATGTTAGACACACAAAATATGTACCGCTATTTATAATAATAAAATTGCCTGCGTGATTATTTTTTTACTGATGTATCTTGTTACTCTAATTTAAAGGAAATTTACGATGGGTATTCAAATGAAAAGGTAGAAGACGACACTGTAGGTATAACGGGAGTTTCTATTTAAAAGTAATCACCAGAGGCCTGAGCACAAATATCCCACTTTTTCACGATCCGAAGGATTCCTTATTCCCAGAATTTCTGCGGCTCTGACAAGAGCCAGTCCTCCACTCTGTCCTTCAAATCGTTGCCCGAGTGTAAATGTTTCCCTTTGAGATTTTTTTTAGCGGACCAAACAAATGGAAGTCCCATCGATACATGTTCGGGCTGTAGGACGGATGTTCAAACTGCTCCCACTTGAACTTGGCGAGCATACTTTGCGTAACTTTGAGACGTGTGGACGCGGACTATCGTGGAGCAGAATCACTCTCTCCGACTGGTGAACTGGTATATTGAAATTTCAACCAGTTTGGTTGTTATGACATTTTGTACCTTCTCATTTGAACACCCCTCGTATATACCTAATATATACCTTACATAACATTCCTTTTGGTGCGAAAAAAAATTTCTCATACGGCACATATTTCAATTGTTTTGACTTGCAACTGTAAATAAAAAAGTAGGTAAATTATTGTAATAGTTCTTTATTCAGAAAGAAATGCGGGTTTTTTTAGACATTAAAATTTCGAACAAGTTTAGCGCAACCAAAGTTACAGGCAATTAAATTCAGTTGGCTAATGTGAGACAGTGCATGAGGCTAATATGAAGAAGTGCATGAGGCTAATTTAACGCAATGCTTGGGGCTGTTATAAAGCTATTCTAATATAGAGTTTGAAACATCCACAACAACAAAAAACAGAAAGTATTAATATTTAATTGCCTTTTTTTAATATGCTTGCCATGTTTTCTTTCTTTTTTACGCCTATTAGGCTTAGCTTTCCAAAACCTATTAGGCATCAATAGTATATTTTTAGATGTTTGATAGAGATTTTTATTCGAATGGTATGACTTACTATCTAGTCGGTTTTCCAACTTAGTTTTCCACCTCAAGAGACATTGAAGATCACTTAATGGATGTGTATTGAATGAAGCCCTCTGTATTAAAAGCTTGCATATTGTCTTAAAATAAAAGCAATGGTATAGACAAACCGAAATGAAATAGGTGATTTTATCCACAAAATATTTTATATGAAGCCAAAAAAATTTATTAAGTAAAGATTGATTTTTTTCCCTTAATAGATTTTTGCACGTTGTTTAGGTAAAAAAAAGTACTATTGTATGTGATTTACAAATCGTACTTATTCAGTAAACTTGGCCTATGCAAACTAGTTTGGATTATGAATTCCTTATCTAAACCTATGCAAGTGCAGATTAATCAATTTCTCACAGCTTTTTTTGAGATGCTCCTTTTACAGATAATAAAAGGAAATGCTCGTCAAAAAAGAAAAGTAAAAAATATATATAGACAAGGCAGAAAAATCAACATCAAAATAACATAAATTCCTTAAAAAACTTTGATTGAAGATAATCCTAATCATGATAGAATAAACCAAAAGACGATACAAGCATTTCAAACTATGCTGGATAATTTAAAGAGGCACATAATTTTACAAGAACAGAGATTATTAATCAAATAGCAGCTGGTATACCGGCAGACTAAACTAAACATGGGGGAGTTCTTAAAAATATGTTAACCTAATGGAAGAATGCAGTAACAGAAATTGATAATAAATTGCTAAAATGAGACATCACAAACAGTCAAAACTGCACTTTTCTGCAGGATAGTGATGAAGATTCATTGGCAGATTTTACTGTAAATGCTAAATTGGAAGAAATCTATATAGTTGTTTTCAACAGCAAAAATTAAAGGGGATATCGAAAAAGAAACTTTTGTATGGCTTAAGTTAAACATAGAATTATAATGCCTAAATTAAATACATATGTTTGTCTCAGAAAAAAATAGATGAATAAAATGAAGAGGTAACATTGGTCCAAGGTTTAAACTGTTCTAGCAACCTATCTATTGATTGATTTCACCTAAAACAAACGCAATCTTTACACCGGTCACTATAGATATAATTACAGGCCTAACATTCTCTGAAATAACATAAAAAATCAGAAAAATGACTTATAATTATCCCGGGTGGGCAAATATTACTCAACAATAAAGTAACTCAATTATCAAGATTGCACATTATAATTTTTATATTTCCTTTGTCAATAACGGGTGTTATACCATTGCAAAACTACCTCTGATAACTTATTTAAGCGTTGAAGACATTTCTCTTAGTATTTTTACACTAAATTGCCATTTAATATATTAAAAAGAAATTTTACTGTAGTGAGTCTTTATAAGTATACTTGTGGACTCACAAATATGTCCCAAAATTCAGGAAAAATGAAAGATAAAAAAATTGAATATATAGCTAAAATTGTGAGGAACATTTTACAGCGCTTACAATCTTAGTGCTTAGTGCTTATAATCATTAATAAATAATGGTGTCTCATTTTAGTCGCGTGGCCTTCTCATATTAGCCCTATTCTGTGGGATTAATATGAGACAAGATTTTAATTGTTTTGACATTTATTTTTATGACATGCAATATTGTTTTATCTGTAAAAAGACAAAGGAAACAAACACACAAATCAAAGTATTTCTTATTCTGGACTGGAGGCAACAAATTGAAAGTCCCTATGAAAGTTTAGAATTTTGTCTCATATTAGAACTAACTGGCATTAATTCCTGCCGCTAAGTTGTGTAAATTAAAAAAAAAAGTCCAAAAAGCATGCATTCGAAATTATTGCGCTCTTTCTTAAACACATAGGCTTTTAAAATGTATAATGAAAATCTTCAAGTACCAAAAAATAAATAAATAAATAAATAAATAAATAAAAATTCTCATAAAAGCATATCACGATGAAGGAAATTTTCTCTTTTCTTAAAAGAGTAAGGAGTTTTTAGAGATAATTAAAATTTGTTTATAGAAAGGAATATTTTCTAAGACATGTAAATGTAAGTAATGTATTTTCGCCGCGGATATTGATAATTTCAATAATATGACATTAAACTGAAATATTCTTCGACGTCTTTAATTTGATGAATTTCCCTTTCAAATTTGTCCGGTGGCATCCTTTAAATTTTTGCCCGCTTCGTTTAAGTTCCAGAAAGTGGTAAGGTAAAAGACAAGAAGTAAAAGGAAGTAATATAGTAAAAGGATCTAGGACGGGTACGCGGAACCCCCCGCTCCGTCATTTCTGCGGCGGTAGGATAGCAGACAGATAATTCACTGAGTTTCGTACTAAAAAATTAAATTTAGCAGTGACATTTAAATTATCTGCAGTTAAGAATTTATCTTATACGGAGTGCTGAAACCTGATCCATTAAAAATCTTCAAAACTACTTATCATTTTCCTGACTGTGTAAATATTAGTGAACAGTGAATTATCTCATTCATCAAGGTCATAGATTGCTTTTTTGATGGTATCTTTATCATAAACGGGTATTGTAGCATTGCAAATTTACTTTGAAAACTCATAAAATTACAATTTAAGAGTTGCAGATATTTTTCTTGTTTTTGTTACCCTATATTGCCGTTTAATACATTACAAAATGTGTTTATGGTAGTGGTTTTTTATCAGTATTCTGGTGGACACTGAAAGATTTCACGAAATTAAGGCAATATTAAAGACAAGAAAATGAATAATGCAGCTAAAACAATACATCCAGCGTAAATTTATTACAAGCCTCTTCTTTTCTTTGAACAGGCAACCACTCAAAAAATAATGGTTTCTATCTTTATCCGCATAGCCTTCTCCTATTAGCCCAAATATATTAGATTGAATTACCCTGAAATTATTATGATACAGGGTTATATTTTTTTTTACTTTTTTTTTACATGAATTAATTTTTATCGATAAATAAAAAAAAGAAACAAAACCAAAAATTACTCCCTTTTGTATTTGGAAATAGAGGGAACGGTTAGAAAGCAACAATGAAAAGTTTATAATTTTGTCTTCTGGTAGCCATGATGGACACTACTTATGATATATTCGGAACCCATACCTTTCCCTTGTAAAATAAAAATTTGATTTTTTAATTGTCGTTTTGAATATAGAAATGTTTGTGCCAATAAATTGCAATATCAATACTATTTCTCCCTAAAATAAAAATTGACACGATTGAGCTGAATTAACAGAACATTTAACAATTAGAAACGATATATTGTCTGGTTGTAAAATTAATTATTAATTATAAAGTATTCGGTTAGAAAAATTCAAATACTATCTATTTGCTCCTAAAATAAAATATTAGATTTAACTTTTTTGACAAACAAAAATATTTCAGAAGCATAATCTATCAAGTGTGGGGTTAAAACTTACGCTCTTGTTCAGGATCAGAGTCACAATATGGAACGTTACACAACGCGCCTTCCGGACTTCTTCCAACTTTACTATAACACGAAAGATGTTGGTGTACTCATTTCTTGCACATGCAGATCTGACCATTTTTATTTTTCCAAACACTTTTTTCTTTGATTCGCATGATTTCTTATGCTACTCTATCTGGATATGAAAATAAGATGACCATCAGTCTCCAATAGAAATCTTGACTCGACTTCAACATCTTGCAACTCCGTACTATAGAATACGCTGTTCATCAGCTAACATTTCCCCTCGCGCTATTGTGCATTGCGGTTAAGTAACAATAGCTATTTGTCTCCTTTGACACAAAACATGCTGATTAAGGCGATTTCTTACAGCTTCTGTGTACATATTTCGCACTGTAACCCCCCAAATTACAGATTAATTTTCCAGATAAGTTATGTAAGTTTCGACAGCTGTTATGGACATAAATGACAGTCTTTAGATCCAGTTGTTCCACGCAGTTTGCCTCGATTTGACTTTCTAGGAACATCTCCAGTTATTTGGAAAAACGAAGTGTCGTAAAATTACACTTTGATACACGCCAACGCATTCGTCATTTGCGTTTGTGATGCATTCCTTTGCAGTTATCAGATTGTTTAACTAGATGTTAATCCTGTTAAAACTACACGTTGAAAAATTTCTTGGAATTGTTTGCAAAGGTATTTTAAACAAACTAAATACTAATCAACGCAAACAGCATAACACGGAATTCTTCCGAACTCTGCTTTCGGTTTTTTCAATTTAGAAAATTTTGCATTTTTGAGTCAAATATGCTGTTTGCATAAACATTTTCTTTTTCTATTGCATTTTAAACAATAAATAAAAATTTATTATATTTTTATAAAATTTTGCATTTTGAATGAGATCAGTATTGAAAAAATACGGTGATAAAAAAAAAAAAAAAATACTTTAGCAATGCGTGTGCATATACACTGGTTTCCAAAAGTTAAAACAAAAATTAAGAAAAAGAGCGATAACTCGTTCAAAAATTAACCTATCCGTATGAAATTTGTATAGGTTGCTAACTAAAAGTCGCTGAATAAAATTACAAAATGCAAATTAGTGGCGCTGCAATCAGATTGCATCATCTGTGAGGTTCATAAAAGTGCATGCTAGAGAGTACGGCTGCTGGTGTCGAGGTGATTATAAGAAAAGAAAACTGAGATAGCGAATTCATTAACATGATATCGAGGTATCATTTGTCCGCGTAATTGCGATATAGAGTTATTCGAAGATTGGAGGTATTCCAAAGTAAGACAAAGGTTGCCAGTTGGCTAAATCTGAGACCTTCTGTTGTTCATAGGCTTTGAAAACAATTTCAAACCACTTGTTCGGCTTCGAGTAAATTTATCCAAGGACGGGCAACAGCTACGACAAGCACTGATGACCGATATTAGCAGTTATGTGTACGAAGGAATAGAACGGCAACCCCCTCTCATCTAAGAGCCACCCTTGTTGCAGTCACTGGAAGGTTGGTATGAACGTCTTCTGTGAATAGAGGGCGTCATGAAGCTGGTCTTTACGCGATGCGACCAGACATTTATGTGCCGCTCACCTCATATCACCGGAGAGAACGTTTAAGGTGGTACGTCAACATGTCCACTGAATGGCTGAACAATGAAGGCGTGTTCTCTTCACGGATGAGTTCCAGTTTAGCCTTCAAAGCGATTGTAGGCATTGTTTGATTTGGGGAGAACAGGGAACCCGCTATCATCTATCAAACATTCGTAAAAGAGATTCGTATGGAGTAGGCAGAGTCTGTGTTTGGGATGGTTATTTCTTTGGGCGGACGTACAGACCTTCACGTGGAACTATGAATGCTCACGTCTATAGAGATGACATTCTTGATGCTTATGTGAGCCTTTATGCCGGTGCAATAGGTAATGATTTCCTGTTACAGGACGATAACTTTAGACCGCACAGAGCTCAAATCGTAGAAGATTATCTTCAGCACCAAACAATTGAGCGCATAGAATGGCCAGCTCGATAACTGGACTTACATCGAGCATGTTTGGGATGCTTTAGGAAGATGTGTCGCTGCTCTCAATCTCCCTTCTCAGACCCTTGCCATGCTTACAACTGCTGTACAAGAGAAATGTCCCGCACTTCCCAGCAAACATATCAGTCGCATAATTGGCAGTATGACACATAGCTGTATGTGCTGTATTGCTTCTAGGAATGATCTTACTCCATATTAAAAGTACTTTTCCTATACCAAACTGACACACTTATTTTCTTTATTTTATAATTGTGTTAATTTCTGGAACACCACAAACGTCTGGTAATTTCTTTTAATTTAATTTTATACCTTACTATGTGTTGTACATTGTGGCTTCGTTTTATTAAAATCTACTTGTAACATTTTAAGTAATCGCTACTTTTGTTTTTTTTTCTTAATTTTTGGAAACCAGTGTATATGTGTATAGGCACCTTCTCTCTTTTGAGATTAGGTTTTCAATAAAAAATAAATAAAAATGGTGCGCAGAGATATTCCTATTTCCATAAAGTGCCTGTGTGGGATTTTTTCAAATACATAATAATACTTATAAAAAGAAAAACACAACTTATATTAATGTTCAAGTTATATTATAACCATGTTTTTTTTTTACGTTCTTTTCGCTCTTGGTCCAACGAGCTACTCAGACTGTTATGAAAACGTAGTCTGCAGAGCCATGTTTAGAGCGAAATCGCTGTCACTCTGCTTTTATTTATTGGATATATATTTGCGGTGATAAAAGACGCATTTATCGGTCGTCCAGATTTCTAACTTCTAGAAATATAGTAGATAATAAAACCGCCCTATACAATAAACATCTCAGTTTATTAGAATGTATTGTGTGGTCACTCAGCAGACATGCTGAAGCAACCTTATGGTATTGAGGGTATTTGAAATTCTTTAAGTATCTAAACGTTACTAGGTGTTAAACACCATTGAAGAAAATACACCTGAGTGGTTTATTTTAGAAATCAAAAATTGACGAAAACGTGAGTTTCAAACACACAATCGGAACACAACATTACTACAATTTTAAAAAACATTAAAAAATTTAATGTTGGTTAAATAAATTTAATTTAAAACATATTTATATTATTTTTGAAATAAAACCCGTTATAGTGTTCAGTGTTCAAACCTTTCCAAATGAGACATATATGGACTGAAACAATTATTTAATAATCTATAGTGTTTTGCTGCATAGTTTAGACCGCGTTATTACTCATATCTCTTCCACTGTTCTGCTACTACAGTATTTTTAGGAGAATGCACATTTAAAATATAGCTTATGTGTTTTAAATGATCTAAAAAAATGAAAAAAATTGTTACATGTGTCCGTAGATTTCTTGAAAGCTATTCATGCAGAAATTTAAGCATAACGTTGTAACTAGTATTAAAAAATGCTCTGACGAGCACCAAAAAAGGCTAATATGTTTTTAAGTATGAAAAAGGGTTTGACAAGTGCTTCTAATTGAGCATGAAAAAGGACAAGGGGTACCTTCTTGTCTGCCGCTCACTGCCAATGCCAACTTTGAAAAAATCATATTTGCGCTTATTCCATACAAAAAAAAATTCGCAGTACTTTAGTAAAATTTTCCGTAGTGCTTTACATGTTAACTGCACTGTTCCACTATTGTACTGCACATGCGTCTGCAATGCAACTTTGTACAGTGCACTGTGTACCATTATTTCTCTACAAATTATACTACACTGTACATTCCTATTATGCATTTGAACCTCAGTGCACACTCACATTGTGCTTTTGTACTTCCGTATTAAAGGTGTATGCGTCTAATGTTCGTTTATAATTTACATATGCACTGTTGTACTGCATAGTACATCTTACAGCCATATCACTTGGATATAATTTCAACAATCAATGAATGCATTATATTGTAATGCATGCACATGTGGAATTGTTCCTATGCAGAGTGCTGCATCAGTCTACACTGCACTACAAATCAGTTTTCTGTACAGTTCTACACTGCGGGAGTGCTTGGTGGCACTGCATTAGTGTGATACGCTGCAGGAACTAAGATTTTTGGTACTATGTCGCCTTACATTCATATTTAATCAGGCTGCGTCTTTACTTACTACTTCTGTGTGTTTACAGTACACATTTTTATCGTAACTGTGGCTGATTATTTTTTATATGGAATAAGCGCAAATATGGTTTTTTCAAAGTTGGCATTGACAGTGAGCTGCAGCCAAGAAGGTGCCCCTTGTCCTTTTTCATGCTCAATTAGAAGCACTTGTCAAACCCTTTTTCATACTTAAAAACATATTAGCCTTTTTTGGTGCTCGTCAGAGCATTTTTTAATACTAGTCTTTTAAATTTTTTGATAATTATATATTGAATATAAATAAACCTGAGTTCTTTTAAATATTCCCAATACTTTTATCTTATTTCGCACAATAACGGACTAGTTAACCAAGTAATGCACACTGTTTTAAGAGGTTCAAAGTTTTTAAATCAAATTCAAGTTATTTTTATTCATAATTTAATTTACTTGGGCTCCCTTAAATATAATTAATATAATTCCTTAAACTGATATTAGTTTTTGGTGCATTAAAATATCTCAATTTGTTGATTCTCTCTAAACAAGTAAACCCTGTTGGTTTACAATGGAAGTCTACAGGTATTTGGCGCTATATCGCCAAGTTGGCGACAAACTTGGCGTTATTTGGTGACAGAACAGGGGCCAGCCTATGGTAACCCCACTTATAGGTATGGAGATGCATTAAATGCTGTTCTATAAACAATGAGATGCGTTTCATTGGAGCGTTGCCATTAAACAATTAACAAATAATCGTGATTTCTGTGCCACATACGATAGCGTAATACATATATAGATTAGCGTGGAAATCGAAGATTTAGGCCACATCGTATTGCTTAGCTAGACCGGTTATACTAACGTCGTTCTCATGTTTTGCTACAATTTCTTTTATTGAACAGTAATTCGCTTAAGCTTCTTACTACTGCTATCACTAAGCACTTTTTCATTCTTAGAAGTGATAATGAGAGCTAATATTAGCGCAAACCTGAGTAAAAGTAAAACAAAAAGTTAATTTTTTTACAGTAATAAAGGTACACAAAGCACTCTGATATGCACACCTTACTCCAAACGTGACTAATAACAACAGTTATGTGAAGGTTGCCAACTGAACTATTCGGCAGCCTTGGTCGTGAACCGAGATATTGCACGCCAACCGAGTCAAATTTTGATCATCGAAGTTGGACATAAACCGAACTGGTCGTAAACAGAGGTGGTCGTAAACAGAGGTGGTCGTGAACCGAGGTTCCACTTATATTTTGACCTATAAGTTTGCAAATATGGCATCATTTATATATTCAGTGGCGATGATCATTAAGCATCTTGGCGATTTTGGCGATGAAACTCACCGATTTCAAAGTAACGTTCCGAAGTGTACTTGAACCGCCACAGATGTCATATGAACATCACGTTGACGCGATTTTTTTCTGACGCCAATGTCATATACGCACCGCACCGGGGTACTTAACTGGCGCCAAAGTTTTGTTATTTTGCTTGATATGGTAACCCGAATGTTGTTGTTTATTTATTAATAAAATGTTTATTTACTTTTATTTTATTTTTTAAAATTATATAAATTGTTTTGTTCTATTTTTATTAATTAAACTTTTATAAATTTATTGTTAATCCCTTTTTAAAAATACGAGGTGGAACCCGTCGAATTTCGACGAAAGAAAATGTTTACAAAGGAACAGTTGCATCAAATTTATAATACATCAACAAAAAATAATTAGAATAAAAAATTCACCTTACACTTGTTAATTTAACTCTCCAAGGACATATTTTAACCTAAGATTAACAAAATACTTTTTTCATAAACCTCAACTGTTAAAATTGTTGAAAAATTAAACTTTATTCATATACGGAATCTGTTGGTTTCCAATGTAAATAAATCTCTTAACTAAATGAATCCCTAAAAGTTAAGTATTAAAATATCTATAAGTTATTAAAACTGCCCTCAATAATATTTCTTATTGTTAAAGCGAATATATTTCTAACTTAAATTCAATGACAGAAGAGCCATATATATTTCACATTACTTTTTTTATATAAACTTTTCTCTAGAACAAAACAAAACCAACTGTTGCCAGATATTGAAACAATGCAATTACAACCGGTTAAATAATTATGCAGGTGACTGATACATGGATGGAAGATAAAGTTAGTCATTACGTAACATACTCCCACCTTGAGTTGTGGGGAATGCACAACTCAACAATTTAAAATTACAAGTTAAATCTTTTCGGTACCTTAACTGTGTCAAAGAAATGTTGCTTTGCTGCTTCTTTTATACAAATCACGTGAAATAGGAGACATGCCAGATCTTTGTGAATATGGATCTCTCAAAGATGATGAATAGGGATCCGCATGTTTATCTCTCATGGGCGCAATAGATGGACTACGACGATCATAAGGTGAAGGGTATGGTCTCATGCGAGGCGACATTGAACTGTAGCCATGGTCATAAAAATCTCGACTTCCAAAAGGTGGACTGTCATATCTTCGGCCGTAGCCATTAGCATGCAAATCACCACCACGGGGTCCACCATAACCACCACGTCCTCTGCCTGAACCTCCTCTAGCTCGTCCTTGTGATCCTGGCTCATGATGAAGCTTGCTTTTTGAAGGCTCAACACTCAAAGAAGATCTTCTGAAGTAATAATTATTCAGAGCTTTAAAGGGATCCTGGGCTTCTTCAGTTTTGATTAACTTTTCAGGAACTTTTGGACATACTAGAGTTTCATGTTTTTTTTCTGCATAAAACGCATTTTACTTTTGCTCTACAATTTCGGGCTAGATGGTTTAATTTTAAACACACGAAACAAGTTCCCTTCTTTTGCATAATGTCTTTCTTAACATCATACGACATTGACATTGCCTTGAAACATTTTTCCGATGCATGTCGTTTGTCACAAAAAATACACAGATTTTGTTTAAAATTATTCTTTTTTCTAGTATATTTTCTCATATCAATGTTTAATAAATCTGATACAGTAGATATTTGAGATTCTTCGAATTCATGATTATTGCGTGCAGCTCTGTATCGAAAAGTTTTGTCAAAACTTTTACTTGCCAAAGAAATTCTTTCTTCTGCTTCAACTTCGTCTTGCAGAAATTCTAATAAATTATCTAGATCAGTTTTTGAGCCAATTACAACACCATTCTTTAAATCTGTATCATGATTTTTATCTAGTTCAGATTCCACATCATTACATCTATTTGACGATCTTCTGTGAGACGTTCTATACCTTTCCCATGCTCTAAGAATATCATCTGGAAGAGACGATTCAACAAGCGGATATAACATCGCAGCATATTTGTCTCTAATAACTCCAAGAGTTTCTAATGATCGCAATTTCGATTCTAATGAATCATATAATCGTCGCAAAGAATTATGTTTTCCTGGATTTTGCTTCTGCAGTACAAGGCCTAACAAATCTCTAATATAATATTCTATCAAAAGTTCTTCCCGTCCAAAACGAGATTTAAGTTGACTTACAGCTTTGGCATAACTATTACCGCCAGGCGGAAAACTTCTAATCAATTCTTCTGCCACACTGCCTTTTTCCATGGCTTGTGTTAAATACGCAAATTTGTCATGAAAATCTAGGCTAGTATCTTGATCAATTTTTTGAAATTGACCCCAGAATTGCAACCAATTTTTTATTTCACCATTAAAAGTAGGTAACTGTATCTTCGGATAATGAAGCAATACATTCTTATTAATTACCGAAATATCAGATCTCAAATCTTTATTTTTTACAATCAAAAGTTCGTTTAATTTCTGTTGTAATACACGCCAGCGATCGATGTAAACCTCAGATTCATAGATATCATTGTCTATTGTTTCTTCGTCAGCTTGGTCGCTATACAATATTTCTCTAATTTTATATTCTACATCGGTCATAAATTTCGCTTTCTCTTCTATCATTGTCAATTTCAGAATTTTTTCAGCAGTCGATAAATTATTTTCACTTGCATCAAATTCGTTACACGCTTTAGTGAAAATTCTACGATGCTGTCGTCTAGCTGCTTTCAACGCATCCATATTATTCAACATCAACAATAATTTTTTATTCAACAATAATAATAATTCTCACTTGAGCAGTTCAAATAAAATTCTACTTACAGATTCCAGTCTTGTCAGCGGACGCCATATGTTGGATTCCAATGTAAATAAATCTCTTAACTAAATGAATCCCTAAAAGTTAAGTATTAAAATATCTATAAGTTATTAAAACTGCCCTCAATAATATTTCTTATTGTTAAAGCGAATATATTTCTAACTTAAATTCAATGACAGAAGAGCCATATATATTTCACATTACTTTTTTTATATAAACTTTTCTCTAGAACAAAACAAAACCAAGTGTTGCCAGATATTGAAACAATGCAATTACAACCGGTTAAATAATTATGCAGGTGACTGATACATGGATGAAAGATAAAGTTAGTCATTACGTAACAGAATCAGTAACATATAATCAAGATAAGTAATTTTGATTAAGTTATTAATTGATGCTTGGTATTACGGAAAGAAAAATCCGCAAAAATGATTTCACCTTGATAATCATAGAATTTTTCTACCTTTACATCTAAACCGAATCAAATCATTTTCCACGTTTCATATCCATTTTAACCATTTAAAGACATTTTAACGCGCAATAGGTTATTAATAAATATATTTTCAAGCTTGAAGTCACGTCTGTCAACTATTACAACTTTCCATGTTAAAATTCCCACTCGTGATTTGAGGTCTTAGTATAATGTATGCACCTGCACGTAAAAATTCCAGAAATTTATAACTTTTAGACGTATTCAAGGGGAAATATCTCGTTTTATCAAATAAAATTATCGTTTACTTTAAAATATGACGTCATTTTCAGTCGCTGAAATATTTTGCCTATTGTCTAAAACTCAATATCAGCGAAATGAAAAAATAGTGAAATATAACAGCATCATCAAGGAAATTGTGTCTTTTTTAAAGCATAACGTCATTTTCTGTTCAAATTTTTTAAAAAGATGTTTTTAATTGTAATGACAAAATGGCATCAGTAAGAATATAACCAATAAAGATAACTGATCCACTTTTAATAGAAATGAAGTACTTCAGTTGCCACGATTAAATAATTGGTATTAAAAACTATAAAAAAATTAATATCTCAAAAATAAATTGAGATACAGCTTTCAAACAAATTGCATTTAAAAGAGCATTTTTTTCTGCATACGACGGTATAAACATTTAAAATGTGGGATGTTTAGAAGTAGTTTAAAAATTATGCAGTAGCAAAAATTGCAAAAGCGAAATTTCATTTCAAATTTCAAAGTGTTGCCATTCGCAGAATGACGTATGCGTTACGCACAGATATGTTTGTCCTTTATAATATAGATATTTTGCTCCTAATGGGATTTTGCGCCACTAAACCCTATACAACGATTTTATCAACAATTTTGAATTTTCATCAGAAAATAGCATGAATAAAGTTTGAAATACCTCATTATTTCTCTCTTGTCTGCAGCAATGAAAGCTATCTAATTTTCATCATTTTGAAGAAATTTTATAAAATGCTTTTAAAATTAAAATATAAAAGTGGGGATATTTAAAAAAAAACAGATAGTGCGACCAAATCTACAAAGGAAGAGCTTTCAGTTAAAAAAATTATATATTAGTAAAATTGGTTCAGCAGAAAGATCAGGGCAGATGACTAAAAAACACACTTGTGTTTAAATATAGAGATTATATAAAATTAGGAAAAATTAAATTAAGCAAATTATGTTATTTTGATAAAAATTATATTGGAATGTCCTAAAGAATAGCATTAAAATTTTATTATTCGAGAGAATTTTTGACAAAAACTTCAGGAACACGATATTATTTTAAACCTCGAATTATTTGTTTGCTTGTCTAACTCGGCGAAGCAAATCCATCCAGGCGAGAATCATCAATTTCTGTAGTATAAATCACTATTATTTGCATGTCACCTCTCTTTTATAAAGACACTCTACATTTTTGTAAAACATTGCTATTATCAGTGTGTGCTTTCGATTACATTATTTTCAAAAGTGAAGCATTTTCAACTGTGAAGAGTTTCAAAGCAGCCGGAATGTGAAAATGACGCACTTCTACAAAACATAATTCGGGTTTAAGAATTAAAATACACGCTTTTTTATAAAATGACGTCATTTGCATCCGCTAAAGCAATCTACTTTTACAACCCAGTCTTAAACTTCGTCTGTATAAAAGTGTGCATATGACGTCATTATCACTGAATAATTGACAATATTCTTGATATAGCCCATATTTTATAATCAACTATTTTTTCAGGTTTTATGAGAAATGGCAACAAAAACATACAGTATCTCCTGTTTTCAACTATTTTCCGTTTACTTTCAATGACTTTCAATAGAAATGAGGTACTTTTGTTGCCACGATAAGAAAAATGGTATTAAAAACTGCAAAAAATTAATATCTCAAAAATTAATTGAGATACATCTTTCAAACAAATTGCATTTAAAAGAGCATTTTTTTTCCTAATACGGCGGTGTAAAAATTTAAAATGTGCGATGTTTAGAAGTTTGAAAATTTGTAGTAGAGAAAATTGCAAAACCAAAATTTCATTTCAAATTTCAAAGTGTTGCCATTCGCAAAATGACGTATGCGTTACGCACAGATATGTTTGTCCTTTATAATATAGATATATGTCACTGGTATTCGAAAACGAGGTTTTCGCCAAATTGGCGTCAAAAAAAATATCGCGCGAACGTGGTGCGTATATGACATCTGTACCATACTTGGTACAACTTGATTATCCTGTCGACCAAAAAATTATCGCCAAACTATAAGATTAAATGACAATAACGTATCATTGTAAATGTTACATTCACTTGAAATTAAACCCGATACACGTTTTTGTTACGTCATCAAGTGATTTTTAATTCAAGTTTTGGCACAGATGTCATATACGCATATTGGCGCGATTTTTTTGATGCCGCCAATGTCATATACGCACCGGGTACTTAACTGGCGCCAAAGTGTCGTTATTTTACTTGATATGGTAACCCGGATATAGATGATATATTAACGATGTTTTTGTCAATTGGCGTCAGAAAAAATCGCGTCAATATGGAGCGTATATGACCAGTTTTTATTAGTATTTTTATTAATGTTTTACTTATTTATTTATTCTTCCATTATATAAAATAAAAATTACGTCAGTTTGTATCATTTGGCGAATAGTTTGGCGAAATTGGTCGACAGGATAATCAAGTAGTACCGTATATTTTTGCTGTACTTTTCGACAATATCTCAAGCAAAAGTACCTAGAGTTAAACGAAACCCTAATTATTTAAGGCACAGATGTCGTATACACAACGGGTTTGGCGCGGGGTTTTTTTCTGACGCCAATTTAACGAAAACCGCGTATTCGAATAGCAGTTACAGATATATTTTTAAATTACTTTCTATTATTTTAAAAAGGAAATAACAATAAATAAAGAAAAGTTTAATTAATAACTATAGAACAAAACAATTTATATAATAAAAAAAAAATAAAATAAAAGTAAATAAAAAAGTAATTGATAAATAAACAACAATAGCTCAGTTTCCGTATCAGGCAAAATAACGCCATTATCGCGCCAGTTATGCACACTGGTGCGTATACGACATCTCTTCCTTATTTAAAATAGATGGGATGGTTTTTTTTAAAGGTATGCTTAGTATGTGAAGTATTTATGATAATTAAAAAAAACTTACATTTACCTCCTGAACAGAAGCTTTGGATTTACCCTGTTTTTTCCCTATTAATTCATTTGTGAACTATTATGTCTATTACTGCAGTTCAAAATATTAATCAAGAAAGTTTATATATATATTTATGAAAATTATGCGTTATCTGCTTAGGTTGACGTCAGTTTCAAAAGTACAAAAATATGTCAGTTGAATTTCAATTTTTATTGACTAATAAAAACAAAAGTACACGTGTTATCCTTTTTTTTAATTATTGTACTGCTTTTTAGGGAGTGGCATCACGAAAGAAATTATTGAATTAGAAAATTAGAAAATGAAAAGGAGAGATTTTTATAATTTTATGGAGACATTATAAAAGACAAATTCGATTTTCTCAGCGACCGTCAAACATACAAAGATGAAAAAAAACCTATTCTTAGAGGTCTGCACGGGCCCGGGCTTGGCCCTAGGCCCGTACCCGGCACAGCCCGCGGGCCGGGCCGGGCCGGGCCGGGCCGGCTGATTGAAGGAGAATTTTTTCAACGGGCCGGGCCGGGCCGACAGATAAAATAAACGGGCCGGGCCGGCGAAAAGATTGAACGGGCCTGCAGGGCCGGGCCGGGCCGATAAAAAATTAATCGGGCCTATCGGCCCGATATAAGAATTCAAGCGAAGCAGATAAAATACGAGCCATTTTCAATGAATATGATTTTTACGAGACGCATAAACGTGCGTCACGAGCCGATGCGAATTTAACAACATCAATACAGAAATGTAACATGTCCGTCGAAGAGATCGACATCGTAGAGTTACAAGATGTCTGATTCCGAGTTTAATTTTTTTTTCAGCAGACTCGTGCCGGGACGGAACTGGTCTTAATCGATCTCAGGATGTGTAGGACAGTCATTATGTTTTGTAGCATTATAGTAGTGATAATGAACTTCTCTTAACAGTAACTTTGGAAATATACCATTCACTGCTCAACAATGCGAAACTTTCAGACGCATTTTCTGACTCATTTTTAACTATAAAGGCATAAAATTGACAGGCCTGACTATTGAAGGCATTTGAAAACGAATAGCTTTTTCCATATTTGATAAATTACTTACAGAGATAACAGATTCTTGTCACGTGACTGTACGTTCTTCTCCTCTCCTTTCCTGTGCTGCCCCACCAGTGGCCGAGAGGTTCTGCTTCCGAAGCTGGTAGACGGGAAGTGCTGGGTTCGAACCCAATCGCGCTCGTCGGCCTAATCGTTCGGAGTTTTCGTGGTTTTCTTCGAACCTTGGATTTCCAAGCGTTAATACGGGTTAGGTTCCCTTAGAAAGACCACCACGAAGGGCACCCCCCCCTTAGGGCCTATATCCCTCGTGTTGATAATTGGCCGTAACACAACCAACCAACCTTTCCTGTGCTATCGCTTCCGGAAATTCGATTCAAAACGCTAACTTTGGCAGTATTTTCAGAAAGATATATTGCTTGTAACTGTGAAAAAAAAAAGACATTTACATAGCTTCTGAATAAGAATACCTGCCAATCTTACGCGTTTCCGAAAAGAAATGAATTCATAAATGTGTCGAAATGCAGCTCCTTTGGATTTGAGAAAGGCCTTAAAAATGAGAAAAATATTTTCACAAATCTACTTTTTATTATACAGCTTCAAAAGTTGTCATGTTTTTAATCTTTTATTCTGAACTACATTAATCTTTTAATGCATCGTTATTTGAATTTTGAAATGTCAGTAGACACGATGACTAAAACACTGTAAGTAATCATTATGTTTACTATTGTGTGCTTTCTGTTTTGCGAACATCATAGTAATCTAAAATATACTGTAAAATGTTCCAGTAAATATGTATGTAGTATTCATTAAAAGAATCTTAATTGTATGTTGAGAAAAAAGGGTTTTTTGTAGAAATTGTGTCGGGCCGGGCTGGGCCTGTTTTCAGTTATTTTTGTACGGTCCGGGCCGGGCTCGGGCCGAAATTTCAATTTTTACACCGGGCCGGGCCAAGAGAGCTTTCGTTCGGGACGGGCCGGGCCCGGGCCTGGAAAATCCGGCCCGTGCAGACCTCTACCTATTCTAAGTTTTAACAAGAGGATCAAAATAAAACAAAAACGAAGTTAATCCACTCACTGGAACGTTAGCTACACTTTGTTGAATTTTGTGTCTTCATTTTTTCGTTTAAGATTAAATAAAAAACTACTGAAAGCTACAGTAATTTTTTAAATGCTATCAGTTTATTCGTCTCATCGAGTTCTATCTTTCAAAAGAAAAATCATTGTCGTATGTCAACTGGTTCGCCAGAAATTTAAGAAAGTCGTTTGCATTTTCTATTTCTTAATCATATTATAGCTTAACGCTGCCGCGTTTGCTATGATATCAATGCTAATTATCAATTAAAAATTATTTGTGGAAAGAAGAAGAAATACTCATTCTTGATTTTTTTTTTTTTTTTTTTTTTTTTTTTTTTTACACAGATTTAATATGAAAAAACGTATTTGAGAAAAAAAGAAAAATGTTTGTTTCCATTCAAAAATATTTGTTTTGTTTTCTTTGGAGTATGTGACTCATACGTTGCACATGATTTAAAAAAAAATATTTACTAATAATGAAAGATTTAAATTCATGACATTTTAAATATAATATCAATGCTAATTATCAATTAAAAATTATTTGTGGAAAGAAGAAGAAATACTCATTCTTGATTTTTTTTTTTTTTTTTTTTTACACAGATTTAATATGAAAAAACGTATTTGAGATAAAAAAGAAAAATGTTTGTTTCCATTCAAAAATATTTGTTTTGTTTTCTTTGGAGTATGTGACTCATACGTTGCACATGATTTAAAAAAATATTTACTAATAATGAAAGATTTAAATTCATAACATTTTAAATAATTTAATGTCAGAAAAATATTATAAATGCCTTGATAAAAAATGATTCTGTGTTTCTCTCACTTCATTGACATGGCATTAGAATTTCAGAAACTTCATCTAAGGTTTATTAATATTAATTATTTAAACTTTTCTTTGGATATAAAATAATTTATGCTACTTATTTTTAGCTTATTTCTTTTATGTAATTTAAATATACTTCTTAAGATTCTTAACAAAAAAAAATAGCTTTTAAAAGATTTATTTCACTTTCTTATAAAATTTATATATTAAATATTATTATGAAACATTAAAATATGTTAATATGGGAACCGTGAAAGAAAAATGCGCCAGCTCTTGGAATTTTGTTTTAACCTTTAAGATTATTTCGGTAAACTGAAATCTGGTTAAAATATGCTAAACGAAAACACGATTTATTTCTTAATAATGTTATAGATTCATGTAAAAATAGATTTAGGGTTGAGAATGAAAGCTTCTTCTGAAACCCCTTAGAAATATTTAAAAAGAAAAACAAAGTCAAGAATAAAATGCATAGACATTTTATGCAGCAAACGCAAGTTGCATTTACATTCCATTAAAGCACAGTGAAATAAGACTGATAAAAATTTTTGAATAAACTCTCCACCGGATTTTGAGGCAAGACGATGTTTCATTTAAACTAGATTTCTCTCATGGGGAAAATACTTTTTTTAATGTTCAAAATATGAATTTTGTGAAATACATTATAGTTTTAGCTGCAGGGAGTTAAAAATAAACATTAATTTAGAGATTGATAACTAGGAGATATTTTTAAATTATGAATCCCCTTTTATAATATCATTACACTTAGAATTTAGAATGCATGAAATATAATAGTTTTTCTTAAATCAAGCAGTCTTTAGTTTTTTCTGGCATTATTATACTTTTTGTATTCTTATTAACAATTCACATTTTATAACTCGATCTTTTAATAGCAGAATTAAATAATGAACTTTAATTGTTAGATCTAAATAATAATAATAAGAAGAAAAAACTAATAATTTCAAAACTTTCTAGAAAATACTGTTTTATTTCTTTATATATATGCGCTGAATAATCTGTTAAATGAATAATCTGTTGAATTGAATTGCAAAAAGAAATGCTTGTTTAGTATAATATCATCTTTCAAATAAAAGGAGTTTAAATCTTTGATAAATATTATGCTGCATTTTAGAGCATCATTTGTTTGGACTTTTAATAAAGATTGTTCCAATATGAAGAAATTTGATCAGTCTGTTTAATTGATACTTTGAGAATTTTTATTAAATTTAAAATGTTGAATAAATTTCGATTTTTTAAATATATATTTTTTAGACGGTTAATCTAAACGTGGTAATAAATTTCTTTCTTTTTTTTCTATCAGTACAAAATAAGTTATATTTTATATATTATTGATATTACTTTAATTTGCAGAAACTATAATTTTACGAAAAAATACACCTAAGGTCATAAAACATATTCATTAACAAACAAATACATTAAATAAACTTCATATAAAGATTACATTTATTAAAACACGAAGCATAATCAATGATCATTAATCAATTAGCGAATTATCCAAACTAGACATCATCTAGTAAAAGCATGTTCAGACGGAAAAAATCATTTTTTTCATTCTATCCAACAAGAGTAATTAATTAGTAAGGCTTAGTTAAATGACAGTTTTAATTAGCTTGTGTAATATATCAAAGGATACTGCTGATTATGGAAAAAAAAAGCTGTCCGTTGATACATTTGACTTTTTTCAAAGTTCTTGATATTTTAAACACCTTTATTGTGAATAAACCAAAGTAAGATGAGTCATTAATCATAACAATTCCTTCTGAAAAAAGGTGGGAAATATTAATGAATGAGGTGTACAACAAGTTTGTAACGCATTAAGTTTCTGAAAATACTTTTTCGTATTTTTAATCTTCACAAACCTCATAAAAGTATTTCAGAGTAATATCGGAACGCCTTAAAAAAATATTTATGGACTTTTACACGTAATTCGTAATAATCTAACACAATTAATTTTTCAAGCTCAAATTCTTTTAAATTTCTTTAAAGAACCTGTTATTCGTTAATCTGTATAGTGTGGAGCTTGACGCATTAAAACCAGTAAAGAGAGAGAACCTGCTTATAACGGATTTTTTTATGATTCACAAAAAGCAATATTGTACAAATATCTTATTAATACGGAACATATTTCTGCTTTCTATCAATTTTGTTTTTACAGGTTTTACAGTTTTTTTTAGCAAAACCTGTGGAAACGGAACTTGCTTATAAAGGAATCTTCTCCTAACGTATAATGTCATGGTTCTAATGGAAGAAATACAGCCCAAATATAACTTTATAGTCCGGCACCTCCACAAAACAGAAATTATATGGTTAATAGTTATTCCACTAACAAGGATTTTTCTGTATAAGATTATTACTATGGATATCTAGTATAATAAAATAAGCCAAAACTTCAAGAAGAAACTGTAGAAATACACCTTTTTGTACAAATTTCTGTCTTAGCAGACGTAATAGTACGGTATTCATTCTATAGGAACCATACATTTGTTGCGTTTAACGCAGGATTCCGGTGTAGACAGGTTCCGATTTCATGAGATTTATTCTTTTTCCATTCCCGACTGAGTATTAGTAAAAAAAAATATTCTCCATTTTAATGTAACAGTAGATCTTCTTACACTAGATAATTATGACAGAGCTTCGACATTGATACTTAAACGTCAGAACATCTAAATTGTTATTTGTAACTCCATCTTAATCTTTAATGAACTGGAAACACAGAATTTATTGGTGGTAATAAGGACATCCGATTACTTTATTTTTCTCGAAAAATGTGAAAAATATAAATTTTCACATATTTAGTTTAACCCTTTAATGAACATGGGAGCATATCTGCTACCATATGTTCAGCTTTAATTTTTAGCACAGAATTTCATAAATAATGTATATTTTAAGTCATTACAGCAATAATTGAATCTTTATGTAACATTAGTTACGAATTTTGGATGTAGATGGAAGACCAAATAAGAAAATACTTAGTTTGAAGCAACATGTCTAACAAATAGGACAAAATTTCACTGACAGTGTACGTTTTTGCTCAAATTTTCAATTATTTTATTG
Organism: Maratus speciosus; assembly: GCA_963932465.1. Taxonomy (NCBI): domain Eukaryota; kingdom Metazoa; phylum Arthropoda; class Arachnida; order Araneae; family Salticidae; genus Maratus; species Maratus speciosus. The sequence continues at coordinate 348,555,039 of OZ010788.1, read as the reverse complement.
AAATAAGACCAAATACATATGATATATAGGTATAAAAAGAGTTACTTCTATTCTTTACGCAAAAAAGTTCAATATAAGTTTGTTTTTAATGCTAATCTGAGTAATTAAAATCATGGTAGCAGATCTGCTACCACCTGCGTTAGTGGTCATGAGCTCATGGGACCATTTTTGCTATCACATTATTTTCAAATAAATCTATATTCCTTAGTGTTAGTTTTGTACTTGAGATACTTGTTTTACTTTTAATTCAGAAGCGCATTTTGTTAAATAAATCCGAAATAAATTACTTGCATAAAATTCAGGCATTCAATAAATTTCTACATTTCCCAGATAAACAGGTTTCTTATTATCAATTATGCTTTTTATAAACAAAACTACACAACGAATATTTTTTTTAATTGTTCTTCTTTAAAAATTAACATATTGAAATGTAATTTTAGTAACAGTCTTGTACTGTCTTTCGATTATCCGCCACATCGTCGGTCCCGTGAGTGACGGATAATCGGAAGCTTACTGTGTATATATAGAGAGAGATAATTTTAAACAGCTGTTTGAAAATATACGTCGTCGCATTGCGTGCTTGGTGATTAAAACACCCACATATTTAGTAAGAATAAATAGAGGGCGATGTAAGGTAAGAAGAAATTGGTCCAAAAAACCAGCAGAAAATTCATAAAAAAACAATGTGTGTTTAGATTAAGCATGATTTGGGAATTTCGAATAAGATAAGAAATAATATGCTTGCATAATTATATTACAGTAAACTCTGCCCAAGTTGGAATCGATCGGGACCGAGAACATTTTCCGTGGTAGGCAATATTCTGGCTTATGTAAAAAGATACTCCCCCTCCCGAAAAAAAAGAAAATATGCACATATTATTTTTTTTTACGTTCGCAGTCGTTTGTATCGTTCTTGAAAATGAAACTTTTAATGAAATCAGACTTGTTATTAAATTTATAGTTTTTAATAATCTCGAAAAATAATTTTTGAACACTAAAATAAATACTGCCAATATCAAATTGCTTCAATTCTGAAATTTAATGTAAATCATTTACTGTCACAAATACAATTCCATACCTCATATTTCAACATTTTATCGATGCTTGTGTTTTCTTTCGGTTTACAATGCATTCTTCACTAAGGTATTGTAAGTCTGTTATTATTGATATTATTTTTTTAGTAAGACAAAAATTTTCGAGGCACATTTGCTTCTGAAAGAGTCTTTATTTTTTAAATTCCGCCGCTGTCTTCACTGTTTTTCGAATCGTGGTAATCTGCATTTGCACTATCGCTTTCCACATCATGATATAGCTCTATAAAAACGTCTACGGAAGTGTTCGTTTCGGTTGCGTGAGATAGTATCGGCTAATCAATAATCTGCTTAATCAATAATCATTAATCTTGCCATGTCCATGTACGCATTTTAAGACATTTTTAGACTTTGTAATTAATTTTCTCCCTGCTTTTATCGGAAGGTTGGTTGATGGTTGGTTGATTTTTGACGGCCGATTATCTACACTAGGGATATAGGCCCGAGGGGGGAGTGCCCTTCGTGGGGGTCTTTTTAAAGGAACCTAACCCGTATTTACGCATTGAAATCCATGGCTCGAAGAAAACCACGAAAACTCCGAACGATTAGGCCGGCGGGCGCGATTGGGATCGAACCCAGCACCTCCCGTCTACCAGCTTCGAGAGCAGAACCTCTCAGCCACTGGTGGGGCCTTTTGTCGGAAGGAATTACAAATCCGGCTTTTCTGAAACAACGAACACTCTTTTCCAGCGTCATTTCTGAACAAGATTTGGCAATCCATTTAATAGCATCTAAAACACTGATGTTTTATGTCGGCAACGACATTTTCGGTGGCAAACGAGCAATCATCTAATTAATCGCAACAGATATTTTTGTAGTTTTTTTTTTTACATTACTTTTATAACTCCTTGAACCATTGGCTGCGTCACTGCAGTAGTATTAGCAGGAAAAAATTGAAACTTTATATTCGACAGTTTAAGTCGGCATGACAATGCGCATTATCGAGAAACAGAATAATTGATTTTCGCTAAACTTTCGATTATTGAATTCTGTCAGAAATTCCCCCCCCCCCCATTAAAACACTCGAGATCCAGTATTTTTCCTGAGAAGTCGAAATCACAGGCAGTTTATCAATGGTCGCATCCTTTAAACATTGCGGCCTCTTCGATTTCTCAATCACTAGCCGTAGTTTCTAAACTGTCATCCAAAAACACAAAGCAAAACGGTGACTCGTTCATTGGAGTTTTTACCTCCGTGGATTCACTTCCTCTTTTTAAAAGGGATTTAGTTGGCAACGCACGATAAAATAGTCCGGACACATCGCAATTATATAAGTTCTTTTATTGATACCTTTCAATCAGTCGATGAAATTTTTCGTTTTTTCCCGAACTTCATGCTCTGGGACGTATTTCGGGTCTCCGCAAACTTCGTTCATGGCAATGTTATGTAGATTATGGAAACTCATTAACTATTCACTGGAAGCTTTAAAATCCATTTTACATATATTTTTGCAATAGAGTCCGGGTGTGCGCAAATTTTCCACTCTAGCAATCGAAAAGCATTCAAAAGTTAATGCATCAATGTCTTCATTTTTCACTGCACTTTCTCCCTTTATCTTGGATGTTTTCTACTCTTTCTTTTTATAGAGTATATAAATTTGAGTTTCAACATTATTAAACTGTATTCAAAGATCTTCTGCAGAATATTTTTTTTTCTTTTATTTTGGTAACTTCGACTTTATCCTGTAGCGATTTAGTATTGAGTTTAAATTTTGTAGCCATTTTTACCATGAACTTACTAATATCCTTACACAAGATAAAACGACGAAGAACAAATAACACGTGCAATGATCGAGTTTTCTAACAACGTCATTTATTGGAACGAAGCATGCGTCAATCAAATAGCTGTTTCTGTTTTCGATAAAAGATTGGATCTTGAATTGTAATGAACTGCTTGACAATTCAGATCTTTCATTAATTATCCTTGTTTGAAAATCGGTTGAAAACTGAAGTTCTGAAACATCCTTTGTCTTTACAGATAAATGAGAAACGCTATTAAATTTCTTAATACTACTGTAATACCTGCAAATTTGAAGTTTATCTATACACAAAAACATAACTTCGGCAAATGGGACAGAGAGCTATTACTTTGAATTTGAGTACAAACTTAAAGCATAATGTATTGTACTTTAGAAAATACATATTTTCACATATGTGCATTTTACTAGTAATAATAATTTTTAAATGCGAATTTATATAGGGAAAAAAATGAAATAAGCAAAAATTCCTTAAAATTTAAACATTTTCTGTTATTTTGAATTAACTTTTTCAAACTATTACGTAAATTAATTAAATGTATGTATATCAATTTTAAAGTTTCATAAACGAAATGCCTTTCATTTTTAAAATATCCATTTTTCCGCCTTATGCAAAATTTTTGTTTCGGTGCGACCTTAAAAGCATTTCCGTTTCCACGTTAGGCAGATTCCGGCTTATGCAGCTTAAATTAATGTTTTTTCTACGGGTTCACCGGGACTTGAAAAATTTTCCGTGGTAGGCAGATTTCCGGCTTACACAGAGTACGCCTTAGACAGAATTTACTCTAGTTACAAAAAGAGTCTGTAACTGTTGTCATTGCTATGAATTATATGTTTTAAATAGCTTAAAAGAATTTTACGAATGTGTCTATGTTTTCTTTTATGTTAGCATTTTTCCAACTATAGGCATTTTACAAAATGTATTAAGCAAAATATAAAATATACATCATTTTGTTAGCAAAAATATAAATATATTAATTTTGTCAGCTATAATATTTTTGTCATTAGAACTACTCTTAACTGCTATTGTTGATAGTTTAATTCGCAGTTACATTTGTTCGGAAAATATGTTTTTATTTTCCTTAATCTTATATATAACATTTAGATTTTCAATGTAAATTTCATTTCTGTTTAGCAATTTAGATGCCTTCCTGCTGCGTTGAATATTATTGTATTTTATGATTCTTTTGTAATGTATTCCGCAAGTTATTACATAACTAACAGTTTATCTATTACAGTAACGAAAAAAATTACAGTTGAAATTACGTGTCATTCAAAACAAAACAGTATACGTATCTGTAGACTCGAATGAAAGAAATTAATTTAGTTTTGAGATAAAGAATATCCCTTACAAAAAGATCTAAAACTAGACATTATGAAGATGTCATAGATATATTTTGTCAAGCAAAGTACAATATTATATCGTTATTAGATTACTGTTTTCATTAATGTTTTTTTACGTTGTCTAATCTTTTACTTCATTGTGATAAAATTCATGTTTGACATACATTTATTTTGAAATTTTTAGAATAATCTTAAGGAATGTTAAAATATATATACATATATTTAATAAAATTGTGCTATGTTTCGTTCTTTAGTGTTTTATAACATAAAACATATATTCTCATTTGGATACTATAATGTAAATTGAAATATACATGAAACTTTTTTTTAAATTGAGGGTAAATTTCAATAAATATCCGACGTAGTATTTATTTAATTTTTTTAAAACTGAAAATTGTAGTTAAGGATTTCTTTTTTAAATAATATACGTAATACAGGTAATATGTTTTTTTTTTTTTTTTTACAACATTTCTTAATTTAGCGATTTTTTTTTCATATTGAAACGTTTCACCACCGTTCTGAAAAAAAAAACAGATAAAATTATATATTTCTCATAAAACAGTTCAGTTAAAACTTTGTCAAATTTACTAATTCTCGAAAAACAATCTAGAAAGCTTTTTCTGCAAGAGTAAACTGTAAATACCCCAAAACACTGAAAAGGGACATTATCTCACTCAAACCAGTTTTATATGAATAAAAATTAATTTCCATTCTAATGCAACAGGCGACATACACTTATACACCTTTCTTTTCTTTAATACTTCTGTTTTTATTTAAATAAAATATTAAAATGAAATTTTCTAAATATATTATTTTGATTTATTTTTATTAATTGAACTTTCTCTTTGAAGCGAAAATTAACATTATTTCAACAGAAAAGAAAATAGCTGCATATTTATACTCAATATTTTATATGATAATTGAAATATTTGTTATATTATTGCCTTATTTATATTTGCATAGAATAAGTGTATTCTCTCTGTCTTTCAAGTTTACAGAATAGTTTACATATTTATCTCCCAGAGGGACATAAACTTATACTGAAAAGACAGTTTAATGAGAAATTGAAACGTTCCAATTCGAAATATTTAGCTTAGGAGAAAATGCAAATTGTATATATATATAATCCTTAGAGAAATTTTCAAAGAAATAGTCTAAATTTGGTATCTAGTATAAGGTCTTTTAGGTGTTTCCTAATTTTTCTTTAAAAATGAAAGAATACTTTCTTCAAAAATATTTACGCAATCTGTATATGTTCAAGTTCGTTTTATAATTTCAATTATTTCATATAATTGCAAAGAAAGTATATTGAATTTATAAGAGAAATTTTAAAAATACATTTTTGCAAATTGAATATTGTGATTTCAAAAGTCTGCGATGGTTGCGTTTCTAAATTTTAATAATTGATTTTTATGTATTTTTTAGTGTTTAATCCGAAAGTGACCTTCATTTTTAACCATCAAGTCAGACATTTTTGATAATAGTAAATTTTAAAGGTCTCACAATTATAATATTATGATATTGTGATATATCATTTTAAAGCTCTTGAAATAAGCTACAAAAAATTCTTACAAATTTGTTTTGCGACAAATGGTATAGACGTTTTTGTCTCGACAACGTATCACTCAGCCAACTCGTACATTGTTAGGATGTTTCCCAGTACTCATTTTGCTCCGAGTGCCACTTGTGGAATAGTTTTTCATTTTTTTCACTTCTAAACTTTCCTTCCTAACCCCACCTAAGTATATCTTAGAAAGCATGTTTATATAATTATTCGTATGAATATGATGCCTGTAAATGAAATTCCCATATGAAGGAGTAAAAATGAAAAAGCAAAGGCATAACCATGAATCTGACCTTAAGCAAGCCCCATATTTAAAAAACAAATTCATTGTTATAATGTAAAAAGTTTAAAAATTTGCAAAATAAATCGATTTTATTCACTGCATCGTCCCTCACAGCTACAAAGAGAAATATATACCTAATTTTACACATCGACAACGTGTACGCATATCTTTGCACTTGCATACAATCAGCTCTTGTAGCTTCTCCATGGTGATTTCCGGGTTTGAAGACCAGAGGGGTTCGTAGCCATCGTCCACCTTCTCCCATCATCATTGATAAGGATTCAAACTTGGGAAACTGTGTTGAAAGCAGTTCAAATATAGAACACTGCAGGATAGCCCTCTTTAAGTGATGTAGGAAAACGTTGCTCGTTGCTGAAATATTTTCAATGAGTCTGTTCCATTCTGTAAATTGAATTCGCCTGGCTTCTTTTACGGTATCCACTGAGCTTTATGCATGGTATAAGAGGACGACGAACTGATGAATAAGTAAGAAATACTTGTCATCTTTGTCATTTTTACAGGAACTTTCCGATAGGTTAAAAAAGCCTTGTCCACGTCTCGAAATGTCATCCATATTTTCCAGAAAGGAGATTTGCCGATAACAGCAAAACTAAACACCGTGACAGCTTCTGTAAAGGTATGGAAGAAAGGTAAAAGATCTGAAATTTCATGTGGAACTTTCCGGTTCATCTCGTACATGGGAAGGTATTCAGATGCTTTCCACTTCCATACTGCAATCACAATTCATCTAGATTCCGTAGTCTAGGAAAAGCATACATGAAAATCACTACAACATCACTGTCAACAGTTTTTACTGTGATCTTTGAAGGACTCGAGTATTCAAAATCCTGCCGAAGAGGAAGTTAAAGCCAGACATCCGTCTCTTTATGGTAGACGGGAGAAATGGCTGCAAAACTGCCCTTATGCGAACCAATTACCGTGTTTGTGTAGGTGCAAATGACCTGTTACCCAAGGGGAATATTCATCTTGACGAGATTTTCTGTAAAAATTCTAAGAGATCTTTATTTTTGCTGTGATAAAGAAACTTACTGAAGGATTTAAGTATGACAACATTGAATTTTAGCATTTACTCTTGGACCAGATCCTCTTATCTTTCTTGAAAACAAATCGATTCTATCTGAAGTTTTTAGCGTTATCACAACGTATGGTTCAACAAGCTGATCACAGTACTTTTGAAAGGTTCAACTGGATTGCCGGATAAGCATATGAAACAAATCAGCTCCATCGATAATGACACAAGAAACATTAGGTTCAATGAGAGTCGTCTCAGATACTCGACTTTAAGATAGAACCTACTACATCGGTTTTGTTGCTGGGTTTTTTAAGTTTGCCGAGGTCAGATACGGCAGGTGGACGAGCTGTTTTCATGTGAGAAAAAGTCATTGATATCCATTTGTCTCGCTTGGCTAGCAACGTATAGCTTGGCAAAAAGCGTACTGTCTTTCCTCAAGTAAAGAATCTTTTGATTGTCTTTGGATTTAATAGATACTTTCTTTCCACTCATCAGGGTTAAGTTTTTTTTATGACGTTATAGATTTATACCTTTCTTAGTAACAAGCAATCTCCGACAGATTCTTCAAATTGTCTCTTCCCTATTACATTTGATAACATAACAGACCTCGCACATTCTTCCAAGAGGACATTCTTATTACTGTTGACGGTAGTCAACTCTCGATTTTCGAAGGGATTGTTGTACTCTTGAAATATTTCAACAAGAGCAGAAACATGGGTCTGATATCTATTACAAAAACTTGCAGTGTCTTCATGATGCTCTTCAGAAGTAATGTCTGGCTGGTGATGACTTTCTTCGAATTTTCAATCATTCGTGCAACCTCGGGCCCGCAAATATCAATTGTATCAGTCCCTTCTCTTCACTTAGACGTGATAAATTATATGAAGTGGTTTTCAATAATTTTCTGTTTTGTTCATGCAACTGGTCATGTGAAATCCTGGAGAACTCCCTATTAGTTTTGGTTCAAAACATATTTCCATTTTTAAACTCAGAGAAAACAGCAGGATTAATCTCTGATAGTTGCTTCAAGTTGTATAAAAATACTGGCAGCCATCGAGTATAGATGGTTCGATCAAGAGCAAACATCCATCGACAAACTTCCTCCAAAGTGGAAATAAAATCTATCAAATTCTCCCGACGGATACTCAGTACCAGATCTAAAACCAAAGATTCTAATGATTTGGTGATATGGTAATGCTTAAACTGAGCCGACTTTTCTCATCTTTGCTGAATCCAATTTTCAAATGTTTCATCTAGTTCTTCTTCTGTTCGATTTCCATAGGCTCTCTCCAACAGGACTTGCATAGTCACAATCGAAACCTTGTGGGCGTATCGGCATCTCTTTCATGTGTGACACTTTCAATATTCCTTCTTCCTTATGTTGTTAAATTAGCTTCTACAAGATTATCAACCTATCCACTTCCTTCAAGCCCTACACCTATCGCACATTCAACTATACGGAAACTACCTCACACGACTATGATTTTGTCTTTCCCATATTTATACAGCATAGCCCACTGAAGAGATTTCAGCAAGGCATAGACAAGTTGGTCAGCTGTCATGATAGGGGTTTTGTGGGAATTAATTTTACAAAAATAGCATACACAATATTTGTTGCATGTCGGATTCCCGATAAGGATGTCTTCACTAATCACTGGGAGTAAGATTGTCCTGCATTTGTTTATCATTGAATTCATCTGTTCTTTTTTTGGAAAAGTAGGAAGCACACGGTAATAAACAATTTTATTCTATCGTTCAAATTGTTCTTATTTGTTCGTTAAGATGCCAAACATCGTATTTAACTTCACGTTGCGATTCTGTTCTGTTTTCTTTTTTGTTCAGACAGTTACGGTCGTGATTAACCCAAGGCGTAAAGAGTGCGAGTTCGCAACACTTGCGTAATCGAATAACCTTTTTTAAATCTCTGCAAATTAGTTTGTTTAGAGCCTGCGGCATCTAGACGGGGAAGGGGGGTAGTTATAGTAGATCATAGGGAATAGAGCCCCTCTGAGTATTAAATGAAATAATTTGTAAGCAGGTGTAAATTTGTCATAAGCGATAATATTGAACTTATCCCTTTATACTATAGAAATTATTGTAAATAACAAAAATTTAACACTGCAAACATGAGAATAATTTTTTAACATAAAAAAATTTCTAGGCTTTAATATACTTTCAAGTTATTCAAAAAAAAAAAAAAAAGGATTTTCGAAAAATATAGAAGAAGTTTCGAGAATTTTTTTTTTTCAAATAGGCTATTTATATCCTAAATATCAATATTTCTACAATAAAATCTTACATGATCATTGGATGCATATTTATGTAATATACAAAGTTTTCAAAGCTTTGGTACAAAACTAAGAATTTTTTTTTAAATAAAATGTGCTCAATATCTCTCACACAACAGTCAACCACAGTACCCCCGTGGGTCTTGACATCTGATCGATTGCCTCCCAGTGATTTTTTGTTTCCTAGTATGTATATAAGTGCTGGGTCAAATCTCATACTGGTATCCTGAAGTGAAAAATTTTGGTGAAATTTGTCGCTAACTCCACTGACTATGGCACCCCATCCGGTTCACGCCGATGACATTCAGGAACCGGGATCCAATAGAGGAGTCAGGACCACAAGCCGAAGCTCAGAATTCCCGAAGGGTAGTTGCTTTACGGAGGTCGCTCAAGATCAGATAAAATTTTCCGGCAGAGACATTTATGAGAGGCAACCAATGAAAGGAGAAGGCGCCCCTTGCAAGCCCGAGAGATTCGCGGATATAACGGTATATTTTACAATAAACAATAGGTGAGTTACGTTCATAATAATAAAGATATAATTCTGCAAGAATAAGTGTTACGATCCCTCCTTGTGGTAAACCAAATCTTTGCTGAAATATAGTGTCATTAAAAATAAAATAATTATTATGAAGAATAAATCTAGTTAATGTTTTAAAGTAAGATAAAGAAATGTTGTTCATTAAATTTAGTGAATATAATTATATATATATATATGTGTGTGTGTGTATATATATACAGCGTGATTCAGAACTATATGTCAAAAATATAAAGGCAGGTATAAGGGAGCTAAATAAGCAGAATTCGTATAGGAATGGGGGTTCTGAAACGCGGCAGTAAAGTGCGCAGCTAAATTCGGTGGACGAAAGCACTTCGCTAGCTTTAATCGTCATTAACTTACAGATTTCGAACATTATACATCGTTACACCAATTCGGAACTTGCCGAAATGCATTTTATGCATGCGTCTAAGCAAGGAAAGTGTTCGCACTCAATGCACGTTCAACAGATTTTGAGCTTCTCGAAGGACTATCCTCTAGGGTGGAGTAAATAAAACCGAAAATTTGAAAATCAAAATATAATACCGTGCAAAAGCTGTGTATGGCTCAGTAATAAAACTGCACAGTTTTTTCGAAATCGGGTTTTATCTACCGGTGCCCCCGAGCCCCGCAGTTTTTGCGAAATTCCTCAAAAATGCATTTTACAACTTATAAATCGAAATAAACATAAAGTTGTAAAATAAAAATATCACACCACGGAAAAGTGGTGTATGGCACGTAGTAATATGCCTGAACAGTTTTTTAATTCAAGTTTTATATTCCGATGCCCCCCCCCCCCCCAATTTTTAAGAAATTCGTCAAAAATGCCTTGTACAACTTATAAATAGAATTAAACATAAAGTTAGAAAATAAAAGTGTCATACTGCGGAATACTTGCGTATAGCGACTTAGTAATATGCCTGCACATTTTTTGAAATCACATAATATCTTTCAGGGTCCCGGTCATTCGAAATTTCGGAAAAAATCGCCATAAATTTCCTTTTACCTGTTGTACGTATAATAGAATGCATCGCACACTCAGCAAAAGTTCAATACAAACATTTTATCTTTAAAAAGTACACGAACAGTAAAGTTAGAGAGTAAAGAATAAAAATAAATCTGTTAAAAGTGTTAAAAATTAAAGTTGAGTTAAATCAGTTAATACTCTTCAAAACAAAAGTCAAAATTATTCTAAATGTTTCGCTTGGTGTTTATTGTTGGTCCTGTTGGAGTTTTGTAACTTTAAAATCTGACTTAGTCTCAAAATATGGCATAATGGTTCTTTATTGTAATTGAGATCTTATGAATACATCCGTGTTGCTTGCACCACAAACTATCGGGGCAACTTGAGTGACCACATTGAGACACCGAAATCTTCACGATCTCGTTTGTCAATGTATATCTTAAAATCATCGTATGAAAGATTATTCAAAATAGGTGGTTCCGTAACTTTTACATTATCCCACTGAATCAAATCAATATAATCTTCTGCTCTAAAATTTATTGCAGGAACTTAGAACTGCCTTAATGTCCCACCAGTGTTCGAACTGCACGCTTTAAGGATTCAAGGAAATCCCAGCTCGCGGATATGTTTCCGATTTTCACTTACCATGGCAATTAGCAGGTTTTCCGGATGGGCAAAAAAGGTATTGCGTTGGATTACTGGGACAATGGAAACTTTAACTGGTTGAGGTATATCCCTGAAAATATAAACAATTTCCGAAAGATAGATTGCACAATATCTGCAGGATGGCTTGCACTTCATAGAAAACCATACACGTGCGTGCACCCTGACTACAAAGCCCATCAATATCTTCAGATTTGACGTTGGATCCTGAGTTGCCACATAGAGTCTCAAAATTCAGTTCGCTGTGGTAACCCATTTGCTGTGTGAAAGTTTACCAGGAAATCTATTTTCAAGGTCTTCCGAATAACTTCCTTTTTTAATAGATAGGATCATTTCCTTCAGGTATTTGAGATAGGTACTGAGATTGTCAATAATTGTTTCGAGGTTATATTTAATGTCCATAGTCTGAAAAGAAACGATGGGAAGAAATTCATATTTGTACAATATTTTTTACAAATATAGTGCAAATATTTTTTACAAATTTAGTATAGCTGTATGGTACCCTGCTGATTCCGTCTAGCTGTTGAAGCAAATGTCGCAATTTTTTTCATTTAAAAAGTTTAATAAGGACATTTATAAAACGAATCAACTCTGTTATTTCCGACTTGTTAGTAAAAAAGTGCTATAAATATGACATAAACAACATTTAGTTCATTTTTAAGCAGGTTATACTGCTGCTTAAAAAATTATAAATATGACCAAAATTAGAGAAAAGCATTTAATAACGATGAACTGTCGAATTCCGGATTTTTATTGAAATGAATTATAAGTTATCGGATGAATTATTCGAAATATATCAGAAAATATTTCGAAGTCATACGACTCGGTATGTTCTGTCAGTCACATACCGAGACCATACAATTAGAAATTTAGAATGTACATGCATTGAAAATTCAGAAAATCGAACAACTGTCAGAGTTTATGAAAACATAAAAAATTGCTTAATCAGTTAATCAGCGTTTCTGCCGCGCGCTTACCGGAGGCATAGTTGCCAACATTTACGCTTTTTTCTTATCACTAAAATTCAAAAGAAAAATTTCCCTTACTTTAATCGGCGTAATATCCAGTTAAATAAATCAAAATTTTCGTTAAATTTTAGGGGTAACAAAAAATCGTAAAAGTTGGCAGCTATCAGGAGGGACGTTCGATTTCCTGAAAAAAAAAAACTAATTTTATTTAAAACTTACTTTAAGCAAGACCGCTAATAAAACAAATACTCATTATTCAGTCAGTTTTTAAATATTTACATATTTTGTATAAATTGATATAAATTTTGAAAATGTAAAGGCATTTTTTTTAAGTTATTAGAATGAAATCCTTGCTCAGTTAATTAATGGATCATCCTATCGCTTATAGAACAATAACAAAAAATCTAGCTGTTTTGTTCGTCACATTTTATCATTTCTAAAAACTAAATGATTTCATTTGAGTTTTGTAACAATCGATAAAATGGTTTTAAATTATTTTAAAATAGTCCAATATTAAATCCAATAAATATAATAAAATAGTAATAATATTATGCCCAATAATATATTTTAAATTCTCATTGTATCCCTTTTATAAATATTTGTTGGAGGAAGATCTGTAATAAATCAGTAAGAGTTGTAAGCCAAGCTGGAAATAGTATGAAAGTGTGGTAATCATTATTATTGCAATTATACTTTTCAATATTTTTTAACATAATCTTTAATTACATAAATACGTTTAATAACCGCTGTTTCAAAATTAAAGGGAATTGTAAACAACTGATAATTAAACTGGTAAAATGGATCCCTTTTTTACGACGGAATTATTTCTTTAACGAAAAATGTCGTGTTTCCAACATAAGGAATATTATATTAATACTATCGAAACCTGAGTTCAACTAGAACAGGTTTTCCACCAGTCATATGCAATGCAATTCCGTTTACACAGGCGTTTACTGGATTATATCTTAGTTTAGTTACCGTCTATTATTAAGTGCATTGTTATTAATATTCGTATGATCATTATATTGATTATTATTTTAAAAACTCTAAATATTTACATGTTTATTTAGAAGAACCTCCTCGTAAAAGTGGCGTTTCTCGTTCAAATAAAGGAAAATAAAATCAACAAATTGATCCTACATGATGATAAATAAGAATGGATATGGAAACACAGAAGCTTCAACTATTTACATTTTCATGGGAGCAGTAATACAGGAAATAAATTGTTACACATATAGTCATACGTAAGTGCAGGAAAAAATTATAAAAGCCTACACGTCGTCAAGCAGTTTTCAAATACTATACCACACTCCGAGTCCTGTGGGAAAATTATGAGTGGTGATAGATTTTTACACGGTGCTCAGAGTATGCACTTCTGTATCGCTTCTTTTAATGTGATATCACTTTTTTATGACTGTCGTTTTAGATTTGTTGTTTGTCGGGATCGTTTACAACGAGTTGTTATTCATGAGATATATGTTTTAGACGATGGACCTTCCATGTACAGAATTATTGCAATGGCTATTTAAATAAGGGTTTGCAGCATACAAAACCACTTGTTTCTTTATTTATAAAACAGTTCAATAAAGAATACTTTCAAACGTATTAAGCATTTATACTTCCGCTAAAGATATATCGCTAAAAACTGAACTGTTATCGATTAAGGGGTAACTTCTGACCGTAGGGCTCATTCATAGCTTCTAATCTTAATCATTATATAACCCAGAATGGTGTAGCAGGATATTTTACGGTTAAGGGTACCGTGGACCTTTATTTCGGCAAAAATGACCCAAAAATCGACATTTCTTTTTTCGTGTATTATTTTTCCGCAGTTTGTTGTACTACGTCACTCGTGGGAAACCGCATGAAGAGATGATTATTTTACGAAAAGTTACAAGTATATTAATTTAGTTGAGGAAAAATTTTTTGGCCTTTTTATATACTTTAAATCTGTTTTTCTCAAAACTGATCTTTCAGCTTTTTTTTTTTAATTTTTGAAATGCTCTTTGCTACTTAACATTTGATTAAAATTCATGAAACTGATAAGGAGGAATCCTGATATTGCTTACAAAGAAACTGTGCATGCATTTTATAATTCGACTTCATTAAGTCAATTAAAGTTGATTTTTAACTTATTATAAAGCAAAATTTTGATGAAAATCAATATGGAATTCAGAAACATATCTCTAAAACATCAACTAATTAAGGGATTAAAAAATTGATACACAGATGTGTTTGTAATAGAGTTTTATGTGATTAAAATCAAAAATCGAGGAGATATCTAAAAAATTAAGACGCAAGGAGCATTTTAAAATTTCGTTTTAAAATTTAAATTCTTTAAAAGACAATTGGAAATTTCTTTTAATATGTTCAATATAGTAATGGTAAAATGTATATTTGCACAAAATTTCAAATCTCTATAATGAAAATTAAAAGAATTTTTTTTTTAAAACGTCCACCGTTCCCTTAATTTTAGATTGTTATACCCCAAATATTTTTATACAACTTTTCTTGTCATATTTTACAGTTTTCCAAGTTTAATTAAAAGAAGACAAACATATCCTTTTTTAACATCTAGGCGAATAAAAAACATTACAAATTGTCCTAGATATGTTTCTTTGAAGACGGTTTAACTTCACTTCTCCCGACTTCTTGAGATATTACCCCATCGATCCTACCTCTATTGATACGAGTTAAATTAAATATGACACATGTAGCATACGTAACACAATTTTTTTCTGAATAAAATCAATTGTTCCTATCTTACGTATCCTAGTATAAATACTAAACGAGCATCTGCATTTTAATGTCATACTTTTCAATCAAGTTATCTGTGTATTTAAGGTTGTGATCACATATAAAAATAGATTTCACGGATTCTATTAAAGTTACTTCTTACATCATTTCATATTACATTTAAGACGCTCTACATTTTTGTAATTGAAATTTACACCGTACCTCTTAATGTTTCGGGGTAGAATTGTCAATTCTGCATTTTGCTGAATTTTGCGCCCTCAGGTTCGTCAGTCTGTAGCAAACACCCACTTTGATATACCTAGACGTCGCATTCATGGTTGTAGCTAACTACTTTCAATATTTATCTAAAACGAAATAGAATTAACCGCACTGTATATTTAAAATAACTGTTTTTTTGTTTTTGTTGATAAATGTTAAAATTCAAAAGTTAACTCTTTATAAAAAATGCCCTTTTATACTAAGTATAACTTACACAAATATTAAATGACAGTAATTTATTTCCGGCAAATTTTAATTATCACTAAATATATTAAATCATTAAATATTCTCTCATATAGATTCTCAATGTTTTCTGATAAAAAGTATATTAATTATTTGACTAAACTTTTTCGTGTCAATAATCAAAAATGAATGTACTTTTGTTAATCACATTTATTCTGCATGAGATATTAACTACAATAGTTGTAACACGAAGTTAATTAAACAAATATTGAGAAAGGAAAAAGCTCAGCAAATATGATTTAACGATTATTTCCTTGTAAGGTGAACAAATTTATTCGTAAATTTTACCTTTATGGATCTTGTTTTCAAACAAAGCGATGGATCTTTTGTTTCTACGTTAAAAATACTATGATAAAATATTCTCCAGGAATAGTATAAATTGAAAGTATTCTTTATTTCAAAGATATAGCAAAGCAGCTTTTTATCAAAATTAATGTTTTTGACTTAATTTTAAACTTTAATTAAACGTATGTAAATATTTTTTTAAAACATACTCATGCATTCCTAGTTCATATTTTATTTCACATAGAAAGGATATTTTTATTTAACATAAGCAGAATAAAAGAATTATAGATGAAGTATTACATTACTTATTATTTTATAAATAGGAATTACAATAAAAAACAGAAAATGTATAACAATGCATATACATATGTGTTTGAAGAACAATACAATTATATTAATAATATACTTTTTGAAAAAAAACTAGAGTCTTAAAGTACTGAGAAATGAATGCGTTTTTTTTATTTTCTCTATAAGAACATATTTGCATTTTGCATTTTTTAATACTATTAATAGCATTGTGCTAAAAATATAAGGAATAATACGAGTCATACCATTAGCTCTAATAACTGTTAGGAAAACATTTAAATTCATAACAAATTTTTGTATATATTTTTAGCAACACTATGACTATATTAAATATATCAGTGTGGCATACAGAAGTATTTAGGACTACAATTCTTTATCCAATTTGATCAGAGTTAAATAAAGCATAAATTAAAGAATTTTGTTTTATTTTTTTCTTCATACGAAAAATTAAAAAATATAGACATATACCAGAAAACTATTTTTAGAATGCTACCACGTTGACCTCCAGGCTTAATTTTGCCGGTGAAGGGCTATTTACCAGTCTATGCAATGTAAAATGTTTGAGTCACAATACACACCTTCGACCACTGCTCTGTTATGTCAGTTGTATATCACAGACGCATATCAGAGACCAACCCGTTTCAAATATGCAACAATTACTGTTTAGTGAACGAGGTATGGGGTGTTCGTCACGGTCGTTTATTACTGAAATGAGAGTACGCCCGTAGCGTACGTCCTGGAGGTCAAGGGGTTTAAATATTAATTATATTTAATAATACAGATAAAAATTCTAATGTAATTGTTTCACATTTATATAAGAATAATCTTGATCGAAACCCTGAGAGGAAATACTTTGCTTTCGTTCTGAACGTTTATTATTAGACTGTACAATTCAATTGAGCAATTAGAAAATTCTAGCAATATTACTTATTGACTTTTTAGGGCTTTTTATTGACCTTTTAGGCATACTAAATATTAATTACTAAATAATCAGTGATAAAAATCTATATTTGCAAGTAAATTCTTTTAATAATCCGGAAAATTTATTAATAGTTAGTATTTAAAACATCAAACAAAATGCATTCAATCATTAAAATTAACCTTTAACATGAACGTTAACAAAAGACTGAAGAAACTCATTTATGACTGATTGTAAGCATAGCGAAGGAAAAACAAATACGTGTTAAAGCTGGTACAAGAAATCCAATGAAAAAGTAAAAGAAGAAAGAAATTTTAATTACTTTTAATGAAATCAAATGATTGTTAAATAATTCACGCTGAAACTCAAACCCAGCACCACCATTTTTAATTGCGAATAATCAGATTATGTCGTCCAAATATTTCAATTGAGAGAGCATTGGCAACTGAAACAAAAGGTTTCGGGTTTGTGTTCCGGTCTTGACAATTTGTCTTTGGTTTCAATATATATTTCAATAAAAGATTTAAAATGATACACATCATTTTTTCTTTAATTTTACTATTTTATATTTAATTAGTACGCAATTATTTTTATAGCACTGCAACTCACAAACAGCTATGAAGTACGATTCCTTTTGTTTAATTTGAGTTGAAAATAGAGCAATTAGTGATTAAAAAAGAATCCCCCTTTAAAGTTTTCAAATACGAATTCAAAATAACTTTTAAAAAAAAAATTGTGCATTTCTATTCAATAGGAACTGAGATACAGCTATAACGTTCACTAAAAAAAAATCATAAAATCAGTTCTATTGTGTGACAAAATCCAAAATTGAATCAATATAATTTTTTAATAATATTATATATGAATAATCTAGTATTATTCTATCCCCTAGGCGTCCAAATATATCTATCACAGACATCGTGGGAAAAACACAAAACAATAACACGTCATTTGGAATAAGAATCGACTAAATCTAACCAGTATCATTTTAAGGCAATTGGTAGCAATTGGCAATTGCTAGGCTAAATTCGAAATTGGACCAAATTATGTCACATAAATGCCGAAATGTTGCTATGTTTGAAATCGTGAACGACGGAGCATAGTAGTGTCAGAGTTTGTGACCACAAATAACTTACCTCATTACAGTATCAATACCTACAGTTTCCAAGGTCTAACTTAACATGGAATTTAATCAAATTCCATTCGATAGATGTTGCGATATAGCTATGACAAAAATCATGTAAATACAGCATATCAGTGCCACTTGAGTGTTATATGTCCAAACTTAATTAGTACCAGTTTTTGTCAAGCTCAAAAATAATATTTCTTATCATTAAAGTTCATTCATTAGATCTTGAGATAGAGCACTCTCAAAATGTATCTAACATTTTTCAAAAGTAATAAAATCATATTCTGGACATCCAAAAAAGGTTTTTATAAAATTAAAAAACAGAAATTATAAATTTGAATTATTTCAGTTATCTATTTTTATACATATAGAAGAAAGCAAAAACCACATACAAAATTTTTTTGTTTAAAATGATATTTCTATAATTTATTCACTTGAATGTGTTTCAGATAATTGTTTGTACATTTTCAAAATTATTTTTATTGACTCTTAAATGTTAACAAAAACTAAACAAAAAAAAAAAAAATCTGTTTTTTGCAATACCAATCAAATACATATTATTCCAGCATTTTATCTTTAAAAACACACAGAATTCATTAGTTTTACTTTTCAAATTTTAAAAGAGATTTTTCTACTAAATGAAAAATGTGATTTATTATTAATAAGAAAAGGCATAAATTTAAACTTATATAATATTACATATCCTAATTAAATACTGAAAATAAAATTATTTTATTTATCAAATAAATATGTATTAATCTGCCAGCAGACGAATTAAGCCACTCTTCGTGTGAAAGGATACTTTTGAAAGAATTTGTGGCGTAAGTTGTTTTCAAGAATTAATTCCTCTATGTAACATTTCTCACGTCGAATTTTACCTTTCTGCATATTGAGTTTAGAAACAAAAAGAAATGCATCAAAATGATATTTAACAACATGGAAACTTGGAAATTTTTCTGACTTTGTTAGGAATAAAAATGAATTTGTTGTTATATTTTTCTGCTTTGAATGCGATGTGCCAAAATAAATTTCTTTAGCGGAATTATAATTTAAATAATGTAATAAACAAGGAGACTTAACATGCATATACTTAGAGAAATAAAATTATAATATTACATACTCCACTTTCTTTCAATAGATTTTTTGAAAGTAGCTCCTATTCCAAAGCTCGTTCAATAAAACGTATGTTATTTTGTAATATAAACTGGAGGCAATTATAATATTCTTAAAATACCTGATGTTGAACTTATGTGAAAAAATCAAACATTTTGTGAATAAAGAATTATTTGCACACAATTAGTACAATCCAAACGGTTACACAATAAAAATTTTACATTTACTAATTTAAATTATTGTGGTAAAAGAAAAACGACACATATTATTTATTGAATTTATAATATTTTATTAAAGGAAAATACTTAAAAGGGCATAAATATACATTTAATCTGCATAAACATTGACTCTATAATTCTGCAAAGAAAAATGTTTAAGTATCAGGATTATAAACACCCGTTAAATTTCTAAATAGTCTAAAAGTCTTTAGAATAAAACAATTAAAAAATAAAAAGAAATTTCCTTTTTTTTTTACACAAATTAAATGACGTTTTAAAATTTAGATATTTCGATTTTTTTTTCAAGCTTATATATTTCTATATCTCACTAATATGTTTTTGCTATATTAAAATGTACTAGTGCTATAATAATTTTTCTGAAATATTGTTTTTCGTACACGGGATTTTTTTCATTATATTGTCAATTGATACAGAACCACCAAATATGACAAAAACAGAACCAGTCACAATTAAAATTGATCTGAATCGCATTCAACATGTGAAATGTAAATAATTAAAGATATCTTAATCGGAACTGTTCATTATACTCACTATATTAAATACAGAAAGT
Organism: Maratus speciosus; assembly: GCA_963932465.1. Lineage (NCBI taxonomy): Eukaryota > Metazoa > Arthropoda > Arachnida > Araneae > Salticidae > Maratus > Maratus speciosus. The sequence goes on along the minus strand of OZ010788.1, from coordinate 348,534,748 downwards.
GTATTTTCTTTAGAGTATTACTTCTCTATTGAACATAATTCACTATTGGCTCGCAGAACGATGTCTCAGAATTTCAAAAATGTGTAATTTATTTTTTTTGCTTCAATAATACAGGGTTTGTCGCAATTCTCTCCGGAGTAGACTTATAAAAAATATATATATTACCAATACAGTAACAAATTTGACTTTACTGAAGTAAAAAAAAAAAAAAGACTGAAGTGATTTTTTTTCACAAATCAGTTAGTAGATGGCGCCACTAATTCTGATAGCAGTTAAAAATATACAAAAATCACACTTTTGAAAATTTTACACATGGGATAATGCCGTTTACTGGTTTACAGAAAGTTTGTGCGTGTTAGAATTTATTGAAAAGTCAATCTGTTTGACAGATAAAAAAAAATTTCGTACAAAATGTGGATTGCAACCACTAACGAACGAAACAATTCGTGCGTGGTTTGGGAAATTCGAGAAAATTGGCTGCTTGTGTGATGGATAACGAACCAGGCGAAGCCTATTTTATGGCGCTACGTCAAAGATCGAGTGTTTGTGTAGATTTACTCCAAAGGATCACAATCGCATTCGCTACCATTGATCGTGCTATGTTGAAGCCAGTGTGGGAAGAATTTGACATCAGACTTGATATCTGTCATATCACCAAAGATTCACTTATTGAAAATTTGTGAAACAAAACTTGTAATATTTCTTTCTCCGGTAAAGTAAACTTTGTTACTGTATTTGTAATATTTTTTATAAGCCTCCCAAACCCTGTAGTGTGCCACACCATTTATAATCGAAGCAATACGTCTCAATTTCAAAATATTTTATCTTGGAAATATATAATGAAATAATTTTGTATAAATTCAGTATTTCATAAAAAAGTCACAAGATTTAAATTAAATAAGAAAGAAAAGTTATGCGTCATGCATATATTATCAAACAGACTCCAACACATTCAGAATTTTGAAACACAACTTCATCGTTTAATAAGGTAAAAGATGATGTCTCAGTAAACAATTTGTAAAACTTATTATTTATTTGCAAAGCCAATTTCAGCAATTTCCACATATAGTCTGAAAACTAATCTAATTATTTTGTTAGTCCTGTATATCATATATACCTATTTGTATATATGCTACATAATATGCAAAAAACTGTGTCATTTAGGAAAGGCATAATAATGTTAAAATGTTCCATTTAAACATTTCTTTCAATGAGCAAAAATGTACACTGCTCTAATCAATCAGGGGAGCACATGCTTTAAACAAAATTACATAAATATTTATACCGATAAGTAACGTAAAATAAAACATCCACAATTTAATGCATATTAGAAAACAGATGAAGAAAACTTCACATTAATCACTTTAAATTAATCTTTATGTCTCCAAAATCTAGAAAAAGAAGATAAGTGTAGAAATCGGGATTTTGCAGGAACGTGTGTTTCACTGCCTCAGTTGTAAGATTCGATTGCTAAGCTTGCGTTTTGAGAAAAGGTGCTTTGGAAATGTCACCACAACGTTATTTACCAGAATCTATGGCTCTGGATGCTTTTCGGGACTTTTGAATCCGGTCAAACATAACTAAGTGTATAGACACTGTTTGAGTCGCAAGAAGTGACGATGCCATGCCGTGGAATCGATTCCTATGACACAAAGAATGTTAGTCGTCTACCAGGGCAAGGTTGGTCACGTTCTACAACAGAAACTGATGACCGATATATACTGTAAACATCTGGTTGAGATGGAACAAGCAATGCTACTCATGTGCAAAAGCAGTTGTTCTTGGTCCGCAGTACGAAGAGTATCCAGACAAACAGTTCAAAATAGGCTTCATCAGGGTGGCCCATATAGACGTAGGGCAATGGTCTGTATTCGGTTGATATCAAGTCATCGTGTGGCATACAGAATGTGAGCAAATGAACATCTAGATTGGAGGTAACGTGGTTGGAGTAAAAAACCTGTTTCCAGATAAATCCATATTCAGTCTGATGTGACATTCGACGTGTTTTCGTGTGAAAGGAAAGAGACACTCGAAATAATCCCCTATTCTTTCTTGAAAGATCACATTATAGACGAGGTGGGTTCATGATTTGTTCTGGAATCAGCATAGGTGAACGTACGGACCTACATATTCTTCGGATTGGAATTTGGACGGTCGAAACTTATACAGAAGAAGTATCGAGACCATACGTGGTATTTTACGCTGCAGCAACTTCTGTTTTCCTTTTTCCATGCATGGTAATGCCAGACTGCGTACACCTCATATTGTGTAGAACATGATTTCAGCTAAAACAATATAGAGTATGAAAAAGTCAAAGTGCTCTCCAGACCTGAATCCGATAGAGCATGTTTGGGACACACTCGAATGACGCATTGCAGCAAGAACAAGGCCTCCTTTAATTGCCCTGGGTTTGGAGATTGAAATTCTTGAAGAGTGGAACAGTACTCTCTAAAGTGCTATCGATAATGTCATCGATTTCATGTAAAACAAGTTTGTGGTAGTTTTATCTATTTGAGGGGAGCACACGCCATATTAAATACCTTGCATCACTTCTAAATAGTACTTTTTTGTTATTTACATGTAACCAAATTATTGCTCTAAACGATCTTTTCATGTTCTATCCATAGTTTAAAAAATTAAAGCTCTCTTGCAAATTTTTTTGAGTATTTTTGTCTGTATTGCGCATTGATACAATGAACTCTCCATTTTATGCCCATGAATGGCTGTCTTCTGCTATTCTCTTCACTTTTCCGCTTGCTCACCTAATTTTTTAGCACTGTATTTGAATTCGTCTGTTCAGCACTGCATATGATCTATAGAATTTATGCATGTCAAGTAATATGCCAAATATCAGTTAAATTTGAAAACACATACCACAATTAAAAACGCACTTACAGGATTTTTTCTCATAGACAAGACCATGTAAATGGATTAATTTGTGTATCTCTGTAAATTAACGAGAAATGGTATGTTCTATAGTAAGCATGTTGTAGTCTCCTCGATGCTTATACAAATTTATATATTTTTGAAATAAAGTACAATCGTTTAAATAAACTTCAAAGTATTCTCCTCATTTATAAATAGTTTATTTTATAATTCATAATTAGTTTGGAAATCGAGTAACATCATTTAAATATACTTCAAAAGATTTCTCCAATTAGTGAATCCTTTTAAGTGCACTTCTAAACAATTTAAAAATAGCTACACACCCTTATTTTAAATACCGAAAATTCCACGGTCAATTACAACAACATGTATCAATCACATGGCAATCCGAGTAAATCTATGCGAGTTAGAGCGCAGACAGACAGTCGGGCAGACGAATCAATTTCATAAACACTTTTAATTACCTTGAATTTGTTCTTGAAATGTTTCAGTTCCAACACAGGCTGTGTTATTAGTATAAGGTACTGACAGAAATAAAATTGAGTTTAAAACTATATTTTTCAAACAAACTTATTTTTATCATTTTTATCATTCTTATTATTATGGTTATACTAATATGGTTTATATGCTTAATGGAAATGGTAAAAGGTTTTGTTATTTCCGCCTTCACATTAATGTTAAACATTATTTCTCAAATGCTTTGTGCCAAATTTGTTATTTTTCTTAGAAGGATTATAAAAAAAAAATTATGTACCAACATAATAGATAAGACGCAAAAAAGTTTTTAAATTTTAAGGTAGATGGCGTAATAATAACGTTTGAGAACCGCTTCCTTAAAACACTCTTGAATATTAAGTTCTATAGATTTGAAGTCTCATTAAACATATTGTCTTTTATAAATATTCTTGTGAGAATCTATAATAACTTGACAACTAATCTATTTGTTTTAACAAGATAATAATTTTACATAATATATTGAAAGCAATTAAAAACTCTGAAATATATACATAGTAAAATGAGCGGTTTTTACAAGGAATTTGAATTTAGATTTATTATCTCATTTATTGATTTCTGCTGTGGCTCTTCAAAATATATTTGTTTCCTTTCTCTATATTACAATTTTTCACAGAAAAGCGATTTTTTCGCAAGTAGAAATAAAATTACGACGAAATGTTTTAGAATTTTTTCGCGGCAACATTTTAGGAAAATCAATAAAAACAGTTTTATCAGTGTAATATAATTTTTAAAGAGTCTTTAGAAATCACACTTTTTTGATATATTAAAATATTAATGCATTATTATTAGGCTCCTTAATTATAAACATTAAAAACGTGTAATATAAAATATTTAAACGATGTTTAGCACAAAGTCAAAAAGAAATAAATAATTTTTAAGGTTTCTTTCATCCAGGTCTTTGAATAGTGTTCAACAATTCGATATGTTGAATAGTACTAAAAAAAATCGAAGTATTCAACAGTTTAGATGTAACACAATTTTATGTCTTAAGAATTGTGAGATATTATTTCTTACTTTTCATCGAACGGTAACCACTGCTAAAAGCTGAAAATTAGAAGTAGTTTTGCATTAATCTTTTGAATGTTTATATATATTAACTCAAAAGTTAATACGATCATATAACATGAACTTTTATTACCATCTTTGTTTGTATTTAGGATGTAGATTGCAGATTCCTACAAAAAGTATTTTAAAAAATTAAATATAAATTAAGTATATTACTAAACCTTACCAGTCAATACTTGAAGATAAACCATTTGACAGCTCCATATGAAAAGATTCAATTTTTTTATTTAACTATTGTTAATTAAGTATGTCTTAGAAACTTGGGCATAGATGCCGTATTTTCCCTCAACCGTTGTTGTTTTGAATTGTTTGGCGATTTTTTGTTGGCGTGTTGGCGGTGTTTACGGATATGACAAACTCGATATGGAAACCCAGTGTGACGTGTCGTATTCTAGCAACCCCTGAGAAGCTTAGAATGTTGTGCATGTATTTTGATATCGTGTATCGTGTTCTATTGTTGTCGTTTTATTTTTATGTTAAATTTATTGGATGTATTTCATTGGCTATAGTTTCTGTAGTCCGTTTAAACGCTCTTGCTGAAGTAATTAAGAAATATGAAGAAATTTTGACACGAAAGGCAGGTTTGTTTATAGCGTGTTAATGCGTATTAAGCCTATTTTGGAAAATGATGGCGGTGTTATGAGAGATATTTTGTGCTGGAGGCTTCAAGAAAGCAAATGTCTGTTAAGGTATGTTGTTATTTTTTTGTATATTTTGTTGCTTTAAGAGTTTTTTACATTTTGAGATTGCTACAAAACGAGAACTGCTGAATTTTGACAATGCTATACCGCGAAAAATGCTGAATTCGGCGATGTTTTTTTTCTGTAAATGATCGCGAAGCGCTCATACAACTATTGCTGATTGCCACTTTAGGGAGTTTCGTTTTTTATGTATATTTTGCTGCTTTAAGAGTTTTTTACGTTTTGAGATTGGTACAAAACGAGAACTGCTGAATTTTGAGAATGCTATCCCGCGAGAAATGCTGAATTCGGCGGTGATTGTTTTTCGGTAAATGTGCGCGAAGCACTCATACAAGGATTACTGATTGCCAGTTTAGCGAATTTTCTTTATTATTTACATTTTATTTTCGTTAACCCAAAACATGCGTATTAACCGGTGCTTGGCGACATTTACTACTTGGCGGAAAAGGAGTTTTCACGCCAAGAAGACTTCCAAGATGGCGGCCGGGGGGAACTTATGACATCTGTTCCGAAACTTGATAAATTATAATATTTTATTACTTATATGTTATTATTGTACTTCTAAGTAGATAGATGGCGCCGTCAGTAATTGCCTCAATTAAATAAATAAAATAATTATATGTCCATTAATTGAACGTTTATTATCCTTGTTTAAATTAATAATTCATAGTTATTATTGTTCTAGATCTGAATTTAGTATTTCTAAAACTCAGTCTCATTATTAATAAAACAACACTTTTATTATTATTTTTTTAAATAATAATAAAATAGTTTTAAAACATTTAATTCGATTATTAAATTGAATTATATAAATATTAATTACTTAAAAATAAATAAATACTGTTGGGGGATAAATTTTCTGGTTAATAGTTATCCTTTCACCAACTATAATGGGCACCATAAAGGGTACTAATGTTAGACACACAAAAAGGTACCAATATTTATAGTAATAAAATTGGCTGTGAGATTATTTTTTAAGCAAAACACGATGTTAGTTATTGTTAAAGAAAGAATGTATAAATACTATATATAACTTGCATAACATTATTTTTTGATACGAACAACTTTTCTGATATAACATATATTTAAATTGTTTTGGCTTCCCGGGTAACAGAACATATGTGGAAACAATTTCTTTAATATTGTTAACTCTAATAGGTTTTTTACATTTAATATATATATATATAACAATAGCAAAATTAATATTTATTTGTAAAATAGCAATACTGTATTTAAAAAATTGAAAGTTATTAAAAGCTTTTGATTTGGCATCCTTCCTAATGAAATCAATAATGTGATTACTATTTAAAATAAACCTTTTGATTGTGTTCATTTCAGTTATTTAAGCGCGAATTTTGATTCATATCTTAAATTTGTGTTTTATTAGTCTCATTGTTTAATTTTAATGGTTGATGAATGTTTTATTGCGTTATGGAATATGAGCCGGAAACAAATGCTGAGCTATTTTTGTTATTTTAAGTACAAACTGAGTTATTTTTCAAAATCGTCTGCACGCGATAGAAATACATTAAAAAATCATTCTTTGAAATTGTTTTTAAAAACAATAAAAATTGGGTAAAAAGTGATGCAATTTTTAAAACGTTCACCGTCCCCATAAGAATTTAAAGTGATCACCAAAGTGCCAAAAAGACTAAAAGTATTTTTAAAAAGCGTTTATTTGTAGTAAAATAAATACAGTAATTAGAATTAAGTTCACAAAAATATAGTGTGTTACACTTGCCATAGAGTGCCACATACTAATATAAAGTCATTGCTGACCTGCCCATGATTTTTATTTAATATTATATGGAAAACTATCTGTGACCCACGGGTGATGCTCACGGCACAGAATCAAAAATTTTGAGACCCACCGGTGATGCTCATGGCAGTGAACGTGTTAAACAAATTGCAATACAGTTTTCAAACAAAATTATTCTGTGTTTTGTGGTGTAAAAATTGAAAATTCGTGATATTTAGAATTTAAAAAATTGCATTAAAAGTTAAATTTAATCGTATGCTGTTGCCACCGTAAAACTCACGTCAGCGTTACACACGGACACGTTTGTCCTTTATAATATAGACAGGTCTTTATTCAGAAAGAAATGAGGACTCTTTTTTTCACTTTAAAATATAATATGTTTAGCGTAGCCTGAGTTATAGAAAATCAAAGTCAGGTGGCAAATGTGAGACAGTGTATGATGCAAATATCAGGTAGTGCATGGGACTAATATAACTCAGCACTTGTGGCTATTATAATAAAATTATGTCCTATAGTTTGAAACATTCAATACAAACAAAAACAGGTAGTTGTAATATTTAATTGTCTTTCCTTTTTTATGTGCTTTCCAGAGCCGCAGTGAAAACGCATGGGGGACTGGCGAAACAATTCGCGTGTACCAACGTTTATAACTGTAATGCTGGTCTCAGGCAATTTGTTTTTAAATTGTATAGGGGAGAGTAGCCATATTTGGACCACCTCCTTTATTGGGCCGTTGCCATTCTGCCGTTAGTTACAGGAAGAGACTCCATCTACCGCTGAAATCCTACTCTTTAGAATGGCGTCACTCATTATTAGGAGAAACAGCCGCTTGCCACGTGCTGTTTTCAGACAATTTAAAAAAAAACTAAAGTTAGCTGTTTTGACTAATTTTTTCCTACTAAACGTAAGTGAATATTTTAAAACTAAGGTAAGTTGTTATATTTTCATATACATAATTCATCTGTTTATTGCGCATATTTTTTATGCGGATTTGTTTGATTTCGTTTTCGTTCTTAGTCTTGATATCAACTGTTTTAAAAAATCGCGCAGTTGCCGTAATTGGTCCAATTTAAGTTGCTTAAATTGGACCAGATATGCGATCATACATTTGAAAAGTAAGTAATGGATTTTGAGGACGGTACGCTTTGTATACTATTATATTTTAGAATAAATTACTATCTCCATGCAAGTTTTTTTTTTTTTTTTTTTTTTTTTTTTTGTATATCTAGATTAATTTTTTATGCAGTTTACGCCTATATAAGCATAAAAATATTTTTACATGTCTATGCAATAAATTTTGTTTGCAATGTATTTTATCATGTATTTAAAGGTATTCATTTTCTTTGAATTCTTTATTCCTACGGCGTATTTGATTTACAGAGTTGAATTCAAACATTTTCCTCCTGCAGGATATTTGTGATGGAAGAGTTTTTACAGTTCTGGAGGGTGGAATTATACTTTTTTGCCATTAAAACACATAAAATCTCAAACCTTGATGAAAATGTTGAACATAGACAAACTGTCTCAAAGAAAAACACCCGTGACAGCAAAAGCTATTAAAGATATAGGAAACAAAAATCAGACAGTACGTTGTGAAGAAATTGACCTGCGACAAGGCTGCAGCTACAAATCCTCCCCAAAAGCAAAAAAATCATTAGAAATGTTATTTATCTTGCTAAATTCAGTTAAATCAAAGTACAGAGGGAGCCAAAAAACAATTGTGATAACATCTTCGCCATATAAACTAAACTTTGAAATGAAAAAAAAAAAAAAAAAAAAAAAAGAAGCTTTCACAGCACAAGAGTATTTGGAACATCGAGTTTTAAAAGATAGGCGTAATGCAATTAGCAAGAAAATGATAGAAGAGAAGAACTACAAACATAATGTAAAGAAAACTTCTGTTGCAAAACAAGTCTGATAATTCAGAATCTAAAAAGAAAAATCTAGACAGTGATGATTGGTTTTGCCTAATTTGTAAGAAAAATAAAATAGCAGAAATGATTCAGTGTTCAGATTGCCATATACGGTTCCATGTTGTGTGCGCTGGAAAACAAAACAATAAACAAAATTCATGTATAAGCTTTGCATCACTCCTTACATGATATTCAAGTAACTGACTGTTAGTTCCATAATTTCTATTCTTAATTACTGATAACTTTGAATTATATTTTGAATACATTTTGATTTAAAACAATTACTCTTATTTTCAGATATTTGATTTCATTATATTTCATTGCTGTTATTTTGTTTGATTGTTTGATTAATCTCAAACTTTGTTTTTTTTTTAATTAGTCATATTCCTTAGTCATTAAAATAACCTGATATTATTTGGTACAATTTAGGAGACTGGGGATCCCACTTAGGCGAACAGTTGCTGAATTTGGACCACTTATGACAAATATTTCAAATTAAAATAAAATTTAAGATATTCAAAAATAAATTGATATAAATATTTATTTAGTTATCAGATGAATAGATTGACCCCGTGTAATGATCTTTTTCAGACATTCCAAAAATTAAGTGAGTTACACCTGAAAATAAGTGAAGTGGTTCAAATTCTGCTACTCTTTCTATGTCATAGAATATCGTATAATATGGAAAATCAAATTTATGAAAAAATACTAAGGAACTTCTTCTACATTTAATGTGCAAAATATTTTAAAATTTTCCAAAACTGTTCTGTTTTTTTTTTTTAAATATTTATTTAAAGCTTATTATCAGGACTATTAGATCTATATATTCTCCGACAGATATATGAAATTTGCTGTAAGAAATACAGTAATGTCTTAGTTTTTTTCCCACGAAGAATCATTTCAAAATAAATCTATAGGAAAAATTATACAGTTTTCCACAAATTCAGTGTTATTGCGAAATGTATGATAGATTATCGGGGACACTAACACGATCACATTTGCCGCGAGGCCCTGGGTAGCGGCCCGTTTGTTCTATTTTTTCAAAACACCTTTTTCTTTCATACTTAAGATTTCTTATGCCACTCTCTTTTGATATGAATAAAATATGATCATATGGGGTCAGTTGGAATTTTGACTCGACTTCAACTGCACGCCACTCAGTAATACCTAAGATATGACGTTCATCAGCTCCCATTCTTTTCGCGGTACTATGTTTTACTGTTAAGTAAAAATAACTAATGGACTTTGACACAAATCATGTTGATGACGGCAATTTCTTACACATTTTGTCAACATGTTGTGTTTTGTAGCCCCACCCCCAAAATTACCTTTGGCAGATAAGTGATATTTTTCGACTTCTATTACTGACATAGTATATGACGGTCTTCGACTCGGGTTGTTGCATGTAGTTTGCCTCGATCTGAATTTTTACGAACACAGTTAGTTGAAAATACAGAATGTCGTAAAATTACACCCTGGATCGTATTTGTCATTTAAAGTTGTGATGCTCCCCTTTGCATTTAACCAATTGTTCCGCAATCCATTGTTCCTGTTAAATCTTAGCGTAAGTTTCTTGAAATCGATTGCAAAGGTATTTTGAGCAAACTTATAACAAACTATGGCCAAACTTTAAAACAACGCAAACAGAATAACACGGAATTTCCCTCTTCCGCAGTTTTTATTATTATTTAGAAAATTATGTGATTTCGCGTCAAAGACTCTTTTGCATAAAATTTTCCTTTTTCTAATGTCTTTTATGCAATAAATACAAATGTATTAGATAATTATCAATTGTGCATGTTAGATGAGAATAACATTGCGAAAGTACGGTGATTGTAAACAAAGTTATTAGAAATGCTTGTTTATATATACACACATATATATATACGTATATAAACACCTTCTCCATGTTGACAGTAGGTTTACAATGAAATAAAATAAAACTGATATACAAAGATATTCCTTTTTCGCGTTGTCAAAAATGGTATTCATATTTCGTGTACTTATTTCCAAACAATGCCTATGTGTGATTTTTTGCACACATATAATAATACGGATAAAAAGAAAAATATAACCTATATTATATTCATTCAAGAAAAATATCGATATTTATTTTATGATTTTTTTCGCTCTTCGTACAGCCAGCAACCCAGACTGTTAGGAAAACTTAATGTGCAGAGCCATTTTTAAAGAAAATTCGCTAGTTTTGGATCGGTTGCTGCGGCGATAAAAGACTTTTTATATGTCGTCCAGATTTCTAATTTCTAGAAATAGTAGATGAAAAAACAGCCCTATACTATAAAGTACTCAGTTTATTATAATTAATCGGTTGGTAACTTAGCATACATGCTGAAGCAACGATATGGCGCTCAGGGTATTTGGAGATTCTTAAGGATCTAAACGGTACAGTCCGCTGAACACCAATAGATCCCACCTTAGTGTTTCATTCACATAATCAAAAATTTACGAAAACGTGAAATGCAAACACGTAGCCCAGACACAACATTACTAATACTTAAAAAAAAATGAAACATTTTAATGCTGCTTAAATAAATTTTATTTAAAAAATATATTCTTATGACTTTTGAATTATGACCCTCTATACTACTCAAACGTTTACAAATGAGATATATTGTATGGAGTGAAACAATTAGTTAATAATCTATAGTCTTTTGCTACATTTTTAGACTGCATTAATACTTTTATCTTTCCACTGTTGTGTTCATACTGTGTTTGTGGAAGAAGGCACATTTAAAATATACCTTATGAATTTGAAAGGTTTCTTTCTAAAGTGAATAATCTCACGCAATTGAAAAAATTAGTACTTGTGTCCATAGATTTCTTGGAAACTGAATATGCAGAAATTTAAGAATAACTTTATAATATTAATGATAATCATAAAAAAAATCAATTAGTGGAAAGAAGAGGAAATATACGCTTATTTTTTTTTTTTTCATTTCCAGATTTCACACGAAAATACGAAATTAACATAAAAAAGAAAAAATATATTTGTTTCTATTCATAAAATATTTGTTTTTGTTCTGAACTGTATGATTAATGAATTACGCATGATTTTAAAAGTTCACTTGTTCATGAAGAAACGTTTATGATTCACAAAATTTAAAACAATGTTTTATCAGACAAATATTGTAATATATTTATAAAAAAAAAATGATTTCGAGTTTTTTTTCTTTCCTTGGCTCACTTCAGTGTAAATAACAGCAAAATTTCCGAAAGGTCATTAATATTAATTATTTAAACCTCTCTTTGGATCTAAAATAATTTATGCTGCTAATGTTTTGTTTATTTCTTTTATGTAATGTTAATATATTTCTTAAAATTCTTTTTAAAAAATCTCCTAAAATACTTATTTCAGTTACTGGTAAAATTTATACATTAAATATTATTATGAAACATTAAAATAAATCGATATGGGAAACATGTATAAAACTAGTCGGATGTACCAATCCCAAAACTTTCTTCTATCTCATACATGTTAATACTTCAAAATTCGCTATCACACTGCCAAAATTAAATGACAATCTATGCATCTCATGAGGATTCTAAAGATATGAAATTCCGTGCATTAGTTCTTGAGATATGACTATCGCTGAAATCGTCTAAATCCAGCAAAATGCTGCCTAGCAGCGTCACCTATTGGGTGATTTATACCAAATCCTAATTAGCAACAATTTATGTCAACGTCTGACTGAATCTGAAGTTTGGAGAAAATCAGTGCATTAGTTTTTGAGATAGAGCTATAGCGAAAATAGTGAAAATTCCTGCATAGCAGCGCCACCTATTGGGTGATTAACATCAAAACCTAATTAACAACAACTTGTATCAACATAAAACTAAATCTGAAGTTAGATGAAAATTCGTCTATAGAATTAAAAATCAAATAAAAATTTTCTATAGATAGAGCTATTGAGGCAATCGTGAAATAGGCAGCACAGAAGCGCCACCTGTTGGGCGATTTACACCAACACATAATCAGTAGCAAGTCATATCAAGGACTAACTGAATCTGAAGTTTGATGAAAATCCATGCGTCAGTTCTTAAGATAGAGCTATTGGGGAAATCGTGTAAATCCTGCAAAATTCATCATAAGAGCGCCACCTGTTGGGCGATTTACACCAAAACGTTATCAGCATCAACTCATATCAAGGACTAACTAAATCTGAACTTTTATCAAAATCCGTGCATTAGTTCCTGAGATAGAGCTATTGCGTAAATCGTGATAAATGCAGCATAACAGCGCCACCTGTTGAGCGATTTACACCAAAAACTAATCAGCATCAATTTGTATTAGAGACTCACTGAATATAATTTTTTATTAAATTCCGTGCATTAGTTCTTGAGATAGAGCGCCCACAAAATTTGTGTCACATACACACAGACAGACAGACAGACAGACTCACAGAGTCACAGACAGACATTTTGTAAAAACATGTTTTTTGGAATCTCTGACCCCTAAAATGTGTAAATCCGTCGAAAACCGGAATTCGAAAATTTTCATGAATCCAATACTTTCTTCTTGTAAAGATAGAAGAAAGTAAAAATGCGTCTGCTCTTGCATTTTTTTTTTTTTTTTTTTTTTTTTTTTTTTTATTTAACATTTCAGATTATTTCAGTAAACTGAAATTTGGTTAAAATATGTTAAACGAAAACATAATTTATTTCTTTAAAATATTGTAGATTCATGTAAATATAGATTTGGGGTTGAGAATGAAACATTTTTTTTTGAAACCCCAAGGACTACTTAAAAAGAAAAACAAGTTCAAGAATAAAATGCACAGACATTTTATGCAGCAAACGCAAGTTGCATTTACATCCCATTAAAGTAAGTGAAATAAGATTGATAAAAAGTTTTGAATAAACTCTCAAGTTTATTTTGAGGCAAGGCGATGTTTCTTTTTAAACTAGATTTCTCTCACGGGGAATATTCTTTTTTGAATACTCAAAATATGAGATGCATGAAATACATTATAGTTTTAGCTGCAGGGAGTTAAAAATAAAGATGAATTTAGAGATTGACTAAATACAAGATATTTTTAAATTACGAATTTCTTTTTATAATATTAATAAACTTAGAATTTAGCATGCTGTGAAATGTAGTATGTAATGTTTTGTAGCCTTTTTAACAATTTACATTTTGAAATTTCATCTTTTAATAGCACAAGTAAAAAGTGAAATTTCATTGTTACATCTAAAAAAAAAAAAAAAAAAAAAAAAAAAAAAAAAAAAAAAAAAAAAAAAAAATACAGTTCGAAACAAATTGGTTGTTCGTCAAACAAGTTGTTCACAAAACAAGTTGTACGTCAAACATGGCAAATGTTCGTACTATATTTAGTTTTATAAATTTATAATTTTGATGCAATAGCTGTTGCACTCTTACGCAAAAAAACATGAATTCAAAATTTATTAATATATTATATATACTAAATTCAGTAATATGGAAATAATATGACACCATATTAAATATAACGTGTAATCAAAATGGCAATCTAGAATCACTACCTACTATGGGACATCATTGAATTAATTACGTGTGATCGGATTCAATCGAATGCAGAAAACATTTATAAATGTGTTTTTATAAATAACTTTTGATTCGATTTCCATAAAATTTGAAGAGACTGGACAAAATTCTGCATCGATTACATTTTTTTATTTCAAACCACTCGGTTGGTTAGTTTTTGCGCTGTTATATGCGGACAGGGGGACAGAGAGACGGACGGGTGAATAAAGGTGCTACATATTTATATAATTAAGAACGCCCCAAAAAATTAATAATTCCAAAATTTCCTTTTTTTTCAAAATGTACTATTATTTTTTTTCTTTTATTTATTTTTCTTTTATATTTTTCATAAGCACACTCTTTTAAATGAATCAACATTTCATTTGCATCTGAAAAACGAATACTTATTTAGTGTGATGCAATGCATCTGGCAACAGTTTAAGAAGAACTTATCGGGAACTCGGGGTTCGAGGCTAGCTTTGTTATTGTGGATATTCTAAGCTTGTAACCATGCTGTACATATAGCGCGCTTGAGTTCTTATACATTAAAGTAGTTTAAATATCTTCCGAGTTATTATTTAGTTATATTACATGGTGACAGTGTTTATTGTTAAAGAAAGATGTATCAAATACCTGCGCCAGAACAATTTTACTTTCGCCCTGACGACTGACAAAAATGGATTGACAGATTCGAACGTTTCAGATCTACATCAAGTTTGAAAACGAAACAACTGGAAGAACAGGTAAACTCTTTGGTTTATTTAATGGGCTCCCAAGCCGAAGAAATATTGTCATCTTTTAATTTAAGTGGAGACGATATTAAAAATTTTGACTTTGTAAAGAATAAATTTGAAACGCATTTTATTCCTACACGCAATGTTATGTACGAAAGATATAAATTCTACACGAGAACACAAGAAGAAGGTGAATGAGTGGAACAGTTTATCACATCGTTATATACATTAGTGCAAACTTGTGAATTTCCTACCTCTTTTCAGGAAGAAATGATTAGAGATAGAATTGTTTGCGGTATTCGCGATAAGAAGGTTTCTGAAAATCTGCAACTAGATATGAAACTTACACTTGAAAAAGCGATTACAACAGCTTGTCAGGCTGAAACAATTAAAAGTCAACAACAAGTTTTGAGTAGTGATACTACGTCTTTTAAGGTAGCTTACAGAGAAGCGATACCACAGAATAAGAAATACAAACAAAATTAAAAAAAATTGATTCTTTGAATTCGGATAAGAACAAAGAAGTATGTTTTTGTTGTGGAAAACAAAACAAACATACGAAATCGGAATGCCCTGCGCGTAAAGGGATTTGTAACTGGTGCAAGAAGGTTGGCCATTATGCTAAAGTTTGTAAATCAAAAATGCAGGTTAACGAAGATGAAAAAACAAAATCGACAAATTCTTCTGATTTTTTAGATTACATAAGAAATACTTCAGATAAAAATAACCCTGTTAGATTATCGGCTAACCATTGGAATGCTAAAGTATTGATTGAAAAGACTCTTCTAGAATTTAAGATCGATACAGGAGCAGATGTGACGGTCATTCCTAAAGCTATTTATGATTCGAAATTGAAACATATAAAATTAAAGTGATCAAGTAGAGTCATTTGCGTTCCAGATGGGAAAAATGTGAAGATAGCTGGGATAATTCGAGTTAAATTAAAGAACAAAAGTTTTAGTTTTGAAGATGATGTGTAGTTAATAAATAATTTACAACACTCATTGCTAAGCTGTTCAGCTAGTGAGAATTTGAATCTTATTCAGAGAATATTTGAATTGAAATCCAAACTACATCCTGTCAAGAAATTTCCAAAATTATTTAGCGGAATTGGAAAGGTTGAGAAGCCGTATAATTAAAGAATGATGCTAAGCCTTACGCAGTTTCTGTACCATGGCGAGTTCCATTAGCTTTAAGGGGTAAATTAAAAAAAATTGTTAGATGAAATGACAAGGAATAAAATTATTGAACCAGTAGACGAAGCCACAGAATGGTGTGCGACTATGGTTATTGTTGCAAAAAAGACAGGTGACATAAGAATTTGTGTTGATTTATCAGTTCTGAATGAGAACATTGAAAGAGAATATTTCCCCATGGCCTCAGTTGACTATACTTTAAGTCAATTTAGTAATGCTAAAGTGTTTAGTATTATTGATGCAAATGCAGGTTTTTGTCAAATAAGCCTCGATCCAGCTTTTGCAAAGTTAACTACTTTTATTACACCTTTTGGAAGATTTATGTTCAACCGTTTACCGTTTGGAATTAAGACAGCTCCTGAAGTGTTCCAAAAAATAATTCGCGAAACTATTCAAGAAGGTCCTGGTATAGTGGGTCTTATGGATGAATTTGTAATTTTTGGTTCTACTGAGGAAGAGCACAATAAACGACTAAATGAGGTTCTTTCAAATTTTAAGCGGCTGGGTAGACTTTGAACGCTGAAAAATGCCAGTTTTCAAAAGATTCCATAAATTTTCTTGGTCATATAATTTCTGAAAAGGGAATAAAACCTGATCCTGAAAAAACAAATGCTATTTCCAGAATTCCAACACCCAGGAATGTGACTGAATTAAAAAGATTTTTAGGAATGGCTGGATTTTTGAATAAATTCGTTCCCAATTTTGCTGATGTTGCATAACTTCTTTACGAGTTAATGAAGAATAATATTGAATGAATTTGGGGAAAATCTCAAATAATGGCATTTGAAGATATCAAGCCGAAACTTTGCCATACTCCTGAATTAGCATTATATGATCCAAAGAAAGAAACCTTTATATCACCCGATGCATCATCTTACGGCCTTGGTTCAGTTTTGTGTCAAAAAGATAATGGTCATTTACGTCTAGTTTTCTATGCATTGCGGACATTGTCCGATACAGAGAAAAGGTACGCACAAATCGAGAAAGAAGCGTTAGCTATTGTGTAGGCATGTGAGAGGTTTCATGATTTTATTGTTTGCCTACAAGTCACATAGAAACAGATCATAAACCTCTCGTACCCATTTTAATGTTGAAACCGTTAGACAATCTAACTCCTAGACTACAGCGTATGAAACTCCGAATGATGATATATTCCTATACCATCAAATATACTCCAAGGAAAAAGCTTGTCATTGCAGATGCGTTATCCAGAAGCACTTTACCGGAAAAAGGAAAGGAAGAATTAACCGAAGAAATAACTGCTTATGTTCAAATGATTATAGAAAATTTTCCTTCATCAGATTCTAGATTCGCTGAAACATGGGCGTTGCAAAAGGGAGACTCAGTCTGCAAATTACTGATTAAATTTTCAAGAGATGGTTGGCCAGGGAAAAATGAAGTGCCAGAAGAATGTTTAAAATACTGGGAACATCGGCATTCAATTTCTATACAAAATGATTTGTTGATGAAAGATGCGAGAATTATTATACCTTTGAAATCACGTGAAGAAATATTAAATAGAATACATGATGGTCACCTTGGGATAACAAATTGCAGAGCTAGAGCTCGTGAGTCTGTTTGGTGGCCGGGATTATTGTCAGAAATTGAGAATTTAGTCTCAAACTGTCAGAAGTGTATTTAGCAACAAAAATATTTCAAAGAGCCTTTACTCCCATCAGAATTCCCAAACAGACCTTGACAAACAGTCGGAGCTGACCTTCTCAAAGTTAGTGGTAACTGGTATCTTATAATGGCGGATTACTATTCTAGATATATTGAGGTGGCAAAATTAGATCATCTTACTTCCGAGGCAGTCGTTAATCACATGAAATCCATTTTTGCACGTCACGGTATTCCTGAAGTGGTGAGAAGCGACAATGGTACCCAGTTCTCGTAAAAAATTGTAGATTCTAAATACAGAATATTTGCCAATCTTTATAAGTTCTCCATTATAACATCCAATACGAAACATGCTCAAAGTAACGGTTTCATAGAGTCGATGGTGAAAAATGTTAAGTTACATTACACGAAAGCGGAAAACAATTATCCATATCTTATGCTGCTTGCGTTAAGATCAAATCCACTAGAAAATGGGTTTAGTCCAGCAGAACTCTTGATGGGAAGACGCTTACGAACGCCTATTCTTATAGTGAATGATAAGTTAAAGCCTAAAGTATTAGACGAGAAATACTTATTCAGAAAGGAACAGGAAAGGATCGAGAAGCAAAAGTATTACTTCAATCGTCATCATCCAACTAGACAACTACCAGAATTAGACGTCGGTCAGCAGGTATGGATATCCGACATGAGGACGTATGGAAAAGTAAAAAGTGCTCATGAAGCTCCTAGGTCATACATGGTTAAAACTCCTCGAGGTATCCTAAGAAGAAATCGTATATATCTGCATCCTTCTACTGTTCCAAAATCCTTCAGATGGGAGGATAACGACACCCAAGTGAAAGAGAACGCCGTTCCTGATGATACATCTGAGAAAGACAGCTTCCAGGATACAGCATATATGAACGATCCTGTTAGCATCACCTATTCTCCTAATGCTGCAGTTCCAGAGACTAAGCAGGCCAGTCCATTTAAGACTCGTAGCGGCAGAACTGTTCGTGCTCCTTCAAGACTTATTGAAGAGGACTTTTAAAGGGGGAGATGTGATGTAATGCATCTGGCAACAGTTTAAGAATAACTTATGGAGAACTCGGGGTTCGAGGCTAGCTTTGTTATTGTTGATATTCTAAGCTTGTAACTATGCTGTATATATCGCGCGCTTGAGTTCTTATACATTTAAGTAGTTTAAAGATCTTCCGAGTTATTATTTAGTTATATTACATTTAGTATCATATCCTTTTTGAAATGAAAGGAGCTTAAATCTTTGATGAACATTATGCTGCATTTTTGAGCAAATTTTATTTGGCTTTTTAATAAAGAATTTTCCAATATGAAGAAATTTGGTCAGTTTATTTAATTGATACTTTGTGAAAATTAATTCAATTTAAAAAGTTGAGTACAATTCGATTTTTTAAATGTTATTAAGTTTTTTAAAGACGTTGAATCTAAACGTGGTAATACATTTAATTTTTTGTATCGATACAAAAGAAGTTAATTTTTATGTAGTATTAAGATTACTTTAATTTGCAAAAACTATAATTTTACTGAAAAAAAATATATGAAAGATCAGAAAATATATTCATTAACAAACGAATACATTAAATAAAACTTTATGAAAGCGTTTCGTTTATTAAAACACGAAGCAAAATCAATGATCATTAATCAATTTGCAAATTATCCAAACTAATATCATCTAGAAAAAGCATGTTCAGACGGGAAGTAATCATGCTTTTTTTTTCCTTCTATGCCGCAAGAGTAATTAATTAGTAAGTCTTAGATAAATGGCAGTTTTAATTAGCTTGAATAATACATCAAAGGATTCTACCGACTATGAAGATAAAGCTGCCTGTAGATACACTTGACTTTTTACAAAGTTCTTGATATTTTAAACATCATTATTATGAATAAACCAAATTAAAATAAGTTATTAATCAAAACGAATCCTTCTGAAAATAGGAGGGAAATATTAATGAATCAGATGTATAAGTTTGTTACGCATTAAATTTGGATAGATACGTTTTCGTATTTTTTATCTTGATAAGCCTAATAAATTGTTTTAAAGTAATATCTAAACGCGTTTTAAAATTTTTTTATGAACTTTTACACGTAATTCTTAATAATCTAAATATGGTATCGAAATCATATATTAGTATAATTTCCCCGTTCCTTTTATTTGCTATCTTAATAAATCCATTCTCAATCAATTTAACACGTTCGTTTTATTAAAACACTTTTAATTTTTTCGCAATATACTCATATAACAATTTATTTTAAATACACCTCTAAGTTTATTGTCTTTTAATATTTATATATTTATCATTTGCAGTTGTCCGCTGTATTAAAAAAGAGAGAGAGGCAATAGTGATCCTTAAATAAGTTTCACTGTTTTAACCGTCAAATCAACCTATTCATTATTTGGTCATGTTGGTCACCAATCCCTCCTAAGGAATTGTTCTCAAAATCTATAACCATTCACTTGCCTTTTATCCTTTCTGGCCTGCTATCCTCAAAGTACTTATGAGACACAATCTTTCTCCCCCATGTATTTATCATCACCTCTGCTGAAAGATCTAGACCCACGGCAGTGTGTCAGCCAAGTTCGTCTGACATACTAGTGTGTTATATTACACGAACCATTTCGAGCTGTTTTCACCAATTTTCGACACACTACTACTCAAAATCGATGTGACCTACGTACTTGCTATACGAAATACGTAGTGAGATTCCCCCTAATTACCTAGAATCCAAAATTTTATAAATAACGCATAATTAGTTTCCGGGATAAGGATATTTGAACATATCTGATAATCGATAATTTTATCACTGACTGACTCACTTATCAAAAAGATCTCATATATCTACTGCACCTGCAGACTTTAAATTTGGTGCGAAGTTCGTTTACGCTATAAAACTAAGGAATCGAAAAAAAATGTGAAAATTCATTAATTACCCACTTGGGGTTTTCCATTTTTTCTTTGACATTACGTCTATTAGGGGCTGTGCATATATAACGTTATCATTTTAAGGGGGAGGGGGAGTCTGGCAAATGATATCGTTAGATATCTCTAGGGGGAGGGGGGGGGGGGGTTCGTCTTTTGATATCGTTATCATTTTTGATCCAACCAAAATTTTCTCTTTTTATTTATAACTTGGCCATTACATCAAAATAGAATGTTATCTTTTTTTAGACTGCTATCTATTTTTATGTAAGTACAATGTTATTATTAAAATCATTAAAAGATTATAAAATCATTTAATTCCAAATTTCCTATTTCTTCTGTCATTTGTGTATGCATATATAATTCGCTGTTCGAGAAACCATATGCGAAGTATGTTTCAAAGGATACCTGTGTTTACTAGTAAATAAAAGAGAAAGAATGTTGTCTACCTGTTTTGGTGATAAGAAGTTCTGTCTCTCCCCCCCCCCCCCCCTGCGGGGTCAAGTGCAAGAAAATATTATTACTGTTGAATGTATTATGTAACAAAAAGCTATTATAAAATAATTTTAAATTGTAACTATTTCTTTTAAGTGGTATTGGATATAAAGTTGTTTCATATATAAAATTATATTTTATTGTGTTCTCTTCATTTGAATCAATGAAGTATGCGAAAAATAAATGTAACCATTTTTGTATATCACTCCAAGCAAAAGAAAAAAATTTCAAAAATGAAAAGAAATTTCAGACATTGATAACGATATCATTACGGGGGGGGGGGGGGGGGGGGGTTCGAGGGATGATAACGTATGATATCGTAAGGGAGGGAGGGGGTTCAAAATTGCCAAAAAAGTGATAACGTTATATATGCACAGCCCCTTAGGTGAAATTTTAATTTGCCAAAAAAAGTGCCTAATGTTATATCCGGTCTGACCATGCAACAAAATCACCTGATATCAGCCATTATCCGTTAATTTCAGCGATTTAATTTTTTGAATAATGGTGCATAAAATTTACCTTTGGTACTTTCTTAGTTATAACTTAGTTATAGTTATAGACGGGATATATCCCGTCGACCAATTTCGCCAAATTATATAAATCGCCAAACCACACGCCAAATTATGCAAATTGACATTTGGTACTTTTTATTTAATTTTTATTTGATACTTTTCGGTTAGCCGGATGCCAGTGTTATATATACACTATACATAATACACTATATATATATATACACTATATATGTATATACATATATATTTATACATATATATATGTGCGTATACATGTTACATTATTAGATCTAATTCCGCGATTTCCTTATCTTATTGTAAATTACTACTTTATATTCACTAAATTATTAGATCTAATTCCGCGATTTCCTTATGTTATTCTAAATTACTACTTTATATTCACTTAACTCTTATCCTTAAACAATCTCTATCGTTAACTCTATTAAATTCCCTTTAATTTAATATCTTATTTGTCTAAATTGCTTAAATATTACGCTTTTAGTATTCTTAAATTAAATGTTCCATCTCCGCGCTTTTTTCTTTTTAGAATATTCTTTTAGCTTCAATTTTTACTTTCTCGCGCATTTCTGAGTTTATCCTTTTCCCCTTCAAATTCATTTATTTACCAGACAATATTCAATTTAATCTAAATTTCATACAACAAAATATTTGACGTACATTTTCGTATATTACACTTTAAATTCTGGCACATAAAGTTTGAAAAGAAAACCCCCTTAAATGCATAAAGATTAATAGACATGTTTCATCTGAGCTCTACACCCCCCCCCCCCCGGATTGCACTTATACTCTAAAACGATAGTTGAGTTCCCGGGGAGGTCATCCTTGTCATCCCTGTTCATCTGAGCGCCTATATAAAACTCTTGATTTAACTTCACGACCCACTTTACTTTCCAAGAGAGCTACAACGTTTTAAGATTCCTTCTTTACACTACATTAATTCAAGGTTGTGGCGATATAAGAACCAAAATAGTTGTAACCCTAGAATGTTTCTTTTGGAGAGTTATGTGATAAGTGGAAACCATTTGGCGAATAAATTGGCGACACCGTACTCACTGAAATCAAGCGTGATTTGTCTGACACTGACTCTTCTGCTAATCTCTTTACCTGTTAAACTTTCTTAACATCGCTCACTCGCCTCGATTTATCATCTCTTAGAATCTAAAATAAATCCTGTTTAAAATAACTGTACCTGGTGTTCCTTGTATTCTTTCACGACCTATGTTAATGTCGTTTCCACTTGTTTTGCAATATTCCGAATCTAAAACTACATTATACGAGGGCAAAGGAAAAAATAATTTACACTTCCAAGTTATGGCCCTCCACTAAACCACATATACATAGGTAACACGGCTATGACAACATACAATGTAAGTTCACTTTTCCACATAGTCCCCAAAAGACTGTAAACATTTCTCGGAACGGTCAACCAACATTTCTATTCCGGATGCGTAGAAATCTTTACCAGCGCTACATAACCACCTTGAGACAGCGAAATTTAAAGTGCTCGTGAACAATGGTGAACACACTCTCTCTCTAATGATCCCGTCAACATTTGCAACGGTACTGGACATTGCGGGCCTCCCTTCGCGATATTCGTCCGTCATATCCGTGCATGCTTAACATTGATTAGCATGCTGAGAAATGTTTACAGTCTCTTGAGGACTGTGTGGAAAAGTGAACATACATTGTATGTTGTCATAGTCATGTGGCCTATGTATATGTGTATAAATAGCCATAACTTGGAAGTGTAACTTATTTTTGGATTTGCCCTCGTACTAACACAATTTATTTTTTATGCCCAAATTCTTTTAAATTTCTGTAAAACACATGCTATTCCTTAATCTGCATAGAGTGCAACATAACGCAGAAAAAACCAGTGAAAAGGAGTCTGCTTATAAAGGATTTTTTTTATGGTTCCGACGAAAGGAATATTGGACAAGAATCATGCTAATACGGAATATATTACAGGTCTCTATGGATTCTCTTTTTACAGGTTACAGAGTATTTATTTTAGTAAAACCTGTTGAAACGGAAATTGCTTATAAGGATACCTTGTCCTAACGTAAAATGTCATATTTCTGACGGAAGAAATGCAGCCCAACTATACATGTAGTAGGAGAGCAATTTGAAAATATTTTGAAAATGACAGACACTTTAGTCCGCACAAAATCTGTGCCAGACACGTGTCAAGTGCCATTTTTTCTGCCTCAATCTCAGCGTGCCTCAAATACCTTTTTTGGGTAGTCAAAAAATGGCACTTGACACGTGTCTGGCACAGTTTTTGGGCCGACTAAAGTGTCTGTCGTTTTCAAAATATATTTTTCTAAGCATAACTATTATTCTGCCTCAATCTCAGCGTGCCTCAAATACCTTTTTTGGGTAGTCAAAAAATGGCACTTGACACGTGTCTGGCACAGTTTTTGGGCCGACTAAAGTGTCTGTCGTTTTCAAAATATTTTTTTCTAAGTATACATATTATTCTGTCTCAATCTCAGCGGGCCTCAAATACCTTTTTTGGGTAGTCAAAAAATGGCACTTAACACGTGTCTGGCACAGTTTTTGGTCCACGATCCTTCAGCCAGACACTCGATTTTGTATTCAGCCATTACAAAAGAAGTGTTGCAAAAATTTTCAGGGTGCCTCAAATACCTTCCCTAGAATGTTTAACAGCTCTTAGACTAATGCACAATCAGACACCTCTTGAAAATGGAAATTATTTCGGTTCTTAGCCATTCCATGTTCACGGATTTTGCTGCATAAGATTATTAATATGGTTATTTAGTACAGGAAAACATACTAAAGCAAAATTAAAAGACGAAATCGAAGAAATATAGTGTTTTATACAGTTTTATACCGTCTTAGAAGGCTTAATAGGACGGTATTCCTATGCATGGGTGAAATATATTTGTTACGTTACACTCAGGATCCCGGTATTCAGGAGACAGGTTCCGTTTTCATGGGGTTTACTTTCTTTATATTCTCGACTGAGAAATATTTGCCCCGTTTTTTGTGACAGTAGATCTAGCAACACTAGGTATGATAGAGCTTCGACATCGATTCTTAAACTTCAGAACATCTAACTAAATTTTCATATCTAACACCAGTTTTATCTTCAAAGAATTCAAAACAGAGATTTTATTGACGGTATTAAGGACATCAGAAAACTTTCATTTTTCAAAAAACGAGAACATTATAAATTTTCCAATGTTTAGTTTAAACTAAATTTTTGCACTAATTTCAAATACTGAAAGGGGTAAATTCAAATATTAAAACCAGTAAAAATAACTTTATTTTGACTCTTTCCATGTTTCGACTATACCCGTGTCATTTTCAAAACAAATAAATAAAAATATTCTAAAACTGCACGGTCTACGAAACGCCATCATTTCATTTTCCACGTATTTTTTTCATATTTTGTACGTTATTTTTCATTTTATTCGGATATTTATTTTATTTTTATTTTCATACCATTTAGTAGCTCGAGTCGTAATTTCGATAAGTTAAATGATGCTGCATTGTTAGACATTGAATATTTGCACTGCTCAATCTCTATGAATCAATCTCTTGATAAAAATCTTGCTACGGCTGTGATATTGCTATTATACTTAATTTCAGCTACATGCTGTTTTTTAGGTTCGTTCGTAATTATATAAATACGTTGAACCGTTGTTCAGTCCGTCCGTCTGTCTGTCCATCAGTCCTCATATAACAGAGCAATACCTACCCAGCCGAATGGTCTGAAATTTTAAATATCTAATTGTTGTAATATTTTATCGAGTCGTTTAATTTTTTTTTAATCGGCTGCATAGTTTAATTACAGGGACAGTCAAAAGCTTTACACCAATGGGAAACATTATACCAATGGGAAAAAATGATTTAAAGTGCATTTTAACGATATTACAGCCTTTCGAACAGAATGAAATTGATATGTCGTTTTTGAAGTGCACTAAAATATACATTCAGTACAATATGCCGTACAAAAAATAATTATAAAACTAGCTATAGTACTAACGCATCTCATTTGCCACGTTTGACGTGCATTTTCCAATTCGTTTCTATTGTGGTTAAAAACCTCAGCGATAGCAAGATATTATCAAGAAGAAACCATCCAAATAAATTTCAATGAAAGTAAAATATTTTTTCCCTCCATTCTATACTATCCATCCATTATAAGAGAAACCATACAGATTGTAACGTGCAAAAATTCAATATGTAACGATGCAGCGTTATTTAACTTCCCAAAATTATGACTCGAGCTACTCAGTGATATAAAGACAAAAATTAATTAAACAAACAAGTAAAATAAAAAATAATGTGCATAATAGAAAAGAATATGTGGAAAATTATATGATGGCGTTTCGTAGGCCGTGAGATTTTATAATATTTTTATTTATTTGTTTTGAAAATGTCTCGGGTAGAGTCTGAACTTGTAAACAGACAAAATAACCGTATTTTTACTTTTTTAAAAGTTTTAATTTACACCTTTTATCATTTGAAATTAGTATGTTATTACAGTGTGTTAATTTGCTAGATATTAAATTTGGACATTTATTATAGAATATTATGGCTAAATTTCGTAAAGATACGACAGTTAAAAATGTGCGAAAAAGGTATATTATTGCATCCATGTCTGTTTAAATCATTAAAGTTGCAATTTTCAAATTAATTTATCTGAGTTTATGTTTTTTAGTATATCAGTATCATTAAAATGCTAAAACTTCAAGATATGTTTTCAATTGACTGGTTTTTTATAATAAAAGATCTTTAGATTAAGATTAAAGATACGATTTTCAGTAATATAAATAATTTATGTTTAAAAAATGTAAAACATTTAAATAAACAGTAACATTGCAACTGTATTTTTATATACCCTTTGACATTTTATTTGATTTTCGTTGAACTAATTAACTATTTTAGAATTCTGGTACTGACATTTATTGAGCACACTTGTAAAATGAAGTATGAAAAGGAAATTGCTGCCATAAACTAAAATTTGTAGAAGAAGCATGATTAATAAATATTCTTAATTTTTTTCATGAAAATTCTTAATTTTCATCATTAAACTTGCATTTTTCTAGGTTAAATCATTTTCCTTCATAATACCTTTTAACAATATGTTAAAAAGCTATTACAAAATACTTAAATAAAACATAGATTAAAGGTTAACGTGTATTCCACCCACTATAATTTATATTTTTGTAAACATAACTTCTAATATTTTCAGAATCCGGTAAAATAACAAATTATGATCAATTCCGATTTGGGATCAGTAAAACTATTGGGATCACTTCTATTTATCCGTAAACTAGAAATATTTATAAAAATGCCTTTCAGAAGTGAATGATGATGGCGTATGCAGGGTACGCACGCATCAAGGGATTGAGGGAATTTCAGGCGTTTTGGTACCAGAAATTTCGTAAAGTACTGGCCGCTATATCTCAAGATAGAATTTTCTATTCATTAAATAAGGCAAATATTGCTTTACAAAAATTCTGGTAAAAGGTGTTTGAATGTCACTGAGCCGTACGAACCCTGGTATGTACAAATATTGTACCTACCATTTTGTTTTCGCCAAAAAACTCGTATATCAAAATAGAAAATTATTGATCAATAAAATGTCATAAAAGCGTGTTCTTGAAAAGTTTAATGTGAACCGGAGAGAAAATTAATCCTTGCTTAATTCAAATATTTGAATAACACTAGCCCGCAAAATTTGAGTTGTGTCAAGTTCTTTAGCGTTTGATATTTTATTTTTATATAGCTTGTTGTTTTGAATCTGAAAATAACCTTACACTTTAACCATCACGATAGGAGGTTTCTAAATCGTAAATTTCAAAATTAAAAAGCCAAAAAATAGCAAAAATCTGATACTATAAAATAGACATGATTGTTGTGTTAGCTTTCACTAATCGATTATTGTGTATTTTTTTATCCAAAAATGACCTTTTTTAACATCACGTCAGGATTTTTTATAAATTGTAATTTTTTTAAATTTTACAAAATTCGAAATATTCCAAAAAATGTATACTATAAAATAGATGTAAAACATTATTTTCATAATAATTTATTAAATATTTGACTATTATTATGACTTTTTTACAGCTAAACATGTACAAAATTGTGTATTTAAAATCCTTACAATTTTATTCCATGCGTGAAAGTTTCTTTGACCTGCTTATGCGCATCTTGGTGTCCTCTTTTATTTTGGCGTTTTATAAGGCTGAAAATTTGTATTTAAACCACTTGCCTTTTTTTCGTAAGTCTTTAAAAAATACTTTGATAGATTTCCGCTGTTTTTTTTTTCTTTTTTACTTTGAAAATTATAATTTGCGAGAAAACCTGACGCGATGGTTAATGGTGGAAAATGATGGTTATGGAAATAAAGGATGGCAATGAAGGGTAATTTTTTAATTCAGCACTAAAAAATACATAAAAATCCATTATCAAATGTTAGAAAATATAAATATCACGTCTTTTTTATAGTATCAGACTTTAGCTTTTTTTTTTTTTTTTTTTTTTTTTTTTACATTTTATCTTTAAGAAGTAGAATTTCAAAAATAACCTGACGTGTTGGTTAAAAATAAATGTCATTTTCGAATTTAGAATTAAAGTATACTTAAAAATTAATTATCAAAAGTGAAAAACACTACAATCGCAGGCTTCTGTAATTATGTAATAACAGAAACAAGTGCATTTCCTTTATATATATATTACAGTTTTTGGAAAAGTCCTTAGACATTCAAAATTTCTTTAATTAAAAATGTTGTTTACTTTATAATAATTCATAAAGCATCAATTGGTATTATTTTAGTAGTACAGTGTCTTTGCAGTAAAATACTGACTTCTTCAATTTGGTAGTTAATGTGGTAAAAAATATATAAAAAAAGAATGGATATTTATATTTTATGTGTCTTATTTTTAAATTTTTATAATTTATTATAGAAGATGGTCATAAAAAAACTTTGCCCATATATGAAACTCTAGCGGCCGGTCCGTTTAACCGATCGAGGTGAAATTTCAGATATAGTTATTCAGAGGTATGAGCTCGGGATTCTGTGAACGGCATCAAATTGGCGCTGACGGTTACGGTTATAGGTACAGGAACTCGAAATTTTCGAATGGTAATGCCCATTTTTTTTTACCCATTTGGAAAAATGGTTATTGTCCTCGTCAGGGTAGGAAATCAAAAGCATATCTGAAGCTTTTTATTTATTTAATTCGCCTTTTATTCGTTTTCAGATTGGTCTATACAAAAATCTGTATTTGCCTTTACTTTCAACAGAGATCGATACTCCTGTTGCCACTATGACAAAAAAGTAATAAAAACTACAAAAAAAAAAATTAATAACTCAGAAACAAATTGAGATACAGCTTTCAAACAAATTGCATTTAAAAGTACATTTTTTTCTGTACCACAGTGTAAAAAGTAATATTGTGGGATGTTTATAAGTTTATGAATGAAATTTCATTTAAAATGGGTCGTCAGATTTCTTGGAAATCTGACGATGGAAAAGCCTTTTCCCGAACAGCCAATGAAATGTTTGAATAATACGTAAGTTTCAGGAAATCTTGCAATTTTTACGTGCAATAACACTATTAATGTTTAATTCATGGCGTACGTAATGTATGATCAACTCCGTGCGATTTTTATGTCTTAAATTTTAGTCTTTGAAAAAATCATTTTCCAAATGGTCGTTGTAATTTGTTAAATTGCTTTTTTTTTTCTGGTCGCAAAATGCTCAGCGTATGCGAAAACCCTAAATAGTGCTCGAACGGTACGTGTATCGCAATAAATGAACGCGTTATGCATGCTCAAAAAACAGCTCAGCGAACGGCCCAAAACCACACAATAGGGGCACACGGAGGAAATGACAGAGACAAGACAACAATCACAGAAGGTCGTTCCACAGATAATCAGCGTAGAAAACGGATTCTTGCTCTGCCATATGCAAATTTCCACCGCGCGCCCAGATCGTGTTGTTTTTTTTCCGTTCGCTGAGTTCTTTTATGTGCGTGCATAACGCGTCCGTTTATTGCGATATACGTATCGTTCCAGCGCTATTTAGGGTTTGCGCTGAGTTTTTTTCGACAAAAAAAGGCGTCGCCATTTGAAATTTTCGAGTTTCTGTACCTATAACCGTAACCGTGACGCCAATTTGTTGCTGTTCACAGAACCCCGAGCTCATACCTATGAATAACTATATCTGGAATCTCATCTCGTTCGATTAAACGGAACGACCGCTAGAGTTCCATATATCGGCAACGTTTTTTATGACCCCCTGTATATAGTAAAGCGAGGAGAGTTCGCGCGGTAGGAGAGATTGCGCACAAAGAGATTCGACGGGAAGGAGTAGAGTGCGCGTCCAGCGACTCCAGGTAGTTGTACAGCAGAATTAGTGCAGCGTCTACATGAATATGCATATTGATTGTTCCAAGCGTTTTGAATAAAGCAGTCCTATTTTGTTTTGTTTTACCAAAATAAGTGCTGAATTTTCATAACTGTTCGTCAGAATTTATATAGAACGTCAGTAATACAAAATATTTTGAACTTAAAAGATTTCTTATAAACTACTAACCTGGGCTAAGTATGTGAACACCAAAAATTCATTTTAGAAGCGGCCATATTTAAATAAAATGCCGCGCAATCTCTCCTACCAAAATAGGAGAGTTTGCGCATCTGCCACTTAGGAGAGATGGTGCATTTCCCCATAAGTTTAAGTGCTAGGAGAGATTACACAGCTCTTTGATAAATTTGTATGAATTGCAAATTACGTGGAAAACATATGAATGAATCAATTTTGAAATAATTTCGGAAAAACACATAATTATCAAAACTAAATTTGGCAACAAATTAATTTGCAAAAAAATACTTTTGCAGATAAAAATTTTATTATTAAATTAATAATACAATTGTTATTAAATAAATTTTATGTAATTATTTTTGTTAATAAATTAATAATATATTTGTTAATAATTTAATTAAATATTTATATATATTTTTTTAATTTATGAGCAATTAATTTGCTAATAAATTAATTTTGTTAACTAAAATAAATTTGGAAATGTTTTGGAAAAGCTTTCACTCATTCCAAGTAGTGTAATGCCATCGAAATCAAAAGGAAACAGGGTGCAACTATTGTTACTAATCCACAAAATATACATGAAAAAAGACTTAAGAAGGATGCCGCAACAATTTAGAAAAAAAAAAAAAACAGCTGAAGATAAGGTGCTTCCACAAAAAGTGGGATAAAAAAAACTCAAGGAAAAAAACCGAAGGTCAATGAGGATGAGTGCACTGGATGTCTGGAACTGTACCGGGAGACATCTTCGACAACTGACTAGATTCAATGTATTGCTTTTTGCAGGTGATTGCACTAAAGATGCACGATTTACAACAATAAGTGCACCTATTGTGGACGACGACAACTTCGGTTAGCAAACAAAATACAATGAAACTGTGGAAATGGAAATGAAGTAATTTTCAAGTTAAACATGTTATCAACTAAATTAATGTTATATTGTAACCTTAGTAGGGCTTTCTTTTTCTGCTATTTTAATCTTCTTAAATTAAAATTTTTAACTGTTGTTAAAATTCTTTCTTTTATTTATTATTTAAACATTTGGTTGAAATATTCACTCCTAATACAATAATATCTACTCACAAAAACCTTTCAACAATGTCGATTAAGTGTAATTATTATTGTTAGCAATTTAATCGTAGTTATTATTAATAACAATCAAAATTAATAACAATCATAACTATTTATGTGCGCAATCTGTGCTACCCATGTGCGCGTTCTCTCCTACCCTGTAAGGAGAGATTGCGCAAAATAGTTTTCTTGGTTTTATTACTGCTGTTCTATTAAATTACAGAATAACAACAAAATAACAATGGGAATGCAGAAAAAACAAATGAAGTCAAAATTATTCATGCATAGTTTAGCAAAATATTAATATTTAGATTTTTTATTATTATTCTTTTGAAATGTGCGCAGACTCTCCTCGCTTTACTATATAACAAATGGTAGTACATTAAATATATATATAAACAAAAGGCCAATTTTGAAAGATTTAAAATAAACACAGATTGTTTTTCTTTGAATCGAAACAGTAAGTAGAGCTGATTAAAAAGATAGAAGAATAAAATCAAGATTATATTTAATTGAAACATCAGAAATATATATATATATATATATATATATATACGCTATAAGCAGCATTTAATTTAAATATAAATACGAGAAATAATAATTAAAACACTTACTTAAAATTTCAAATCGAATAAATAATCACTTTTGTCGATAATTTAATACAGTTGCAGGGAAGCCCGTTCAGTAATTTAAAGAACCATAATTTCACTGGAAAGTTGACGATTTATTCAAAACGAAAATAATGTGGTCATAGTTATCTATTATAAGATAATTCTTTGAAATTTTAAAACTTTGTTTAAAAATATACGTAGTCGCATTACGTTCTCGAAGGTTAAAAGAACAGACAAGAAGTTTGAGGAATAGTAGACCTCAAGGAAGAGAATTTAATGCGCAGTTTCATACCTGTCCTTTAATAAATCATTTTTACACTGATTATTTTATTCATAACCATTTCTTAATGAGAAGAGGTTTTATAAGAAACAACTAATAACACCCGCATATTTAGTAAGAATAAATAATAGGCAATGTAAGGTAACAAGAAATTGGTCCAATAAACAAGCAAAACATTACTTAAAAATCATTTATGTGATTAGATTAAGAATGATTTTAGAAATTCTAAGACACATTTAAGAAACAATCATTACTGTGAACTGAATGTTTTAAATAGCTCAAAAATACTTTACAAATGTTTCTTTGACAGTTTTCTTTTATGTTAACATTTTTCCAACTACAGACATTATAGAAAATATATTAAGTAAAATATAAAATAGATTAATTTTTCTCAGCAAAATATAAATATATTAATTTTTGACGGTAGATCGACTCTTGTTATTGTTGATAATTCAATTCAAAGTTAAATTGGTTACAAAAATATGTTTACATTTTCATTTATTCTGTATATATTGTTCAGATTTACAAAACAAATTTCCCTTCCATATTGCAATTTAGTTATCTTCTTGCTGCGTTGCTTACTTTCGGATTTATAGGATTTTTTTATTTGTAACATTTTCCACAATATTCCACACAAAGTTATTACATAACTACCAAATTATTTATTACGGTAACGAAAAACAAATGTAGTTCAAATTACGTGTCACTCGAAACAAAAAAGTATACTTATCTGTAGACAAGAATGAAAAAACTTTTTAATTAGGAGATAAAGACTATCCCTTACAAAAAGATCTAAAACTAGAGATTATGAAGATGACATAGGAATATTTTATCAAACTGAGTAGAATATCATACGTGCTGTTAGATTACTGTTTACATATATATATACTAGGGGGCTCTGCCCCCTACGAGCTACGCTCTTCAACCCCCGTTCAGACACCGCGGACTCTAACAGCACGCTAATTTAATCGGCTTTAAAAAGATTTCGGAAGATTGAATTATAATTTGAATCTGAGAATTATATTTCAAATGAAAATCAAATTTTCAAAAAATTATTTTTGCTTAAACGGCGCAAAGACCAACCTAATGAAAAAGATTTAATGCCGGGACTCGAACCCGGGCCATCAGTAAAGCGCACTGACGTTCTACCGACTACACCACATGGAACGATACCCAGCCTGGAACTTAATCTTTTTCATTAGGTTGGCCTTTGCGCCTTTTAAGCAAAAATAATTTTTTGAAAATTTGATTTTTATTTGAAATATTGTATGCAAGGCGAATGTTTATCTCTGGAAAAATTTCCAAATATTAACTGAGAATTATAATCTGACGTAATTTTCACCAAAATTTTCTTTTTCTTTTTAATATTCACGTGAAAATACTTTTGTTAGAAATGAAATATTATGATCATCTTAAAATATCAAATAAATGTCTCGAGCAATTTTAAAATTATACTGTTTTGCAATATTACTTTTTGTTCATTTTATATAATAAGTGTAATGTGACGTAAATGTGACGTAAGTTCTCCTATTTAAGACTTCTAATGCATGTTTATGAATTTATTATTTTACAATATTCTGTCTCTTTTAAAATTCACGTGTAATTATAATTTTTATGACGTAATTTTCAATGAGTTCCTGCTTTTTATATTTCCTGTTTATAATAGTCACGTGTAAAATAATTATTTAATTTGAAGTAAACATTATTGTTTGCGCTGTTTATACAACTGGCAACAGTTTAAATTAATAACATTTTCTAAAATTTGTAAAAAATATCTCTCGAAATGCTGAAAAATTGAATTTAAAATTGAAATAAAACCTCAAAAAATGAGTCAAATAAGAAAAATAAATACAATCTGCACACCGGAAACTTATAACGTGTAAAATGATCTAAAAATGATTAAATTCCCATGCATAGTTTTTGCTCCAATAAAACTTTTTTTAATGGAACGATTTTGTCCAACTTTAGATTTAAATATCTCTTAAAATAATTCTTTGATTTGAAAACTGTCTGCATCAGCGTGTTTATCAAACATTTCTCTATAATATCACCGATTTTCATATTTTTGTATGCAACAGTTTTTTTAATATTAATGATGAAAGGCCATGCTTAAGCATTGAAATTGGATGTGGATCTACCCGGAATATCTACGCTGATTTTCATTGGTCCATTTCCAAATCAAAACTTTTTTTTATATATAGAAGGATATATATACATTATTTTTTTTATCTGTTGCTTCATTGCGATAAAATTCATTGTTGGCATACTTTTATTCTGAAATTTGTAGAATAATATTAACGAATGTTTAAATATATATACATATTTTTAATAAAATTGTGCTATGTTTCGTTTTTTAGTGTTTTATAACAGAAAATATTTTTTCCAGTTGCGTAGTATAAAGTAAATTGTGATATATATATCAACTTTTTGTGAAATTGTGGATATGAATTTCAATAAATATCGAACATAAAAAATAATTACTTATTTTTGTTAAACTGAAAAATTCATATTAAGGATTTATTTCTATAATTATATACGGAATACAGATTACATTTTTCGTTACAAAATGTGATAATTAAGTTATAATTGATTTTTTTTCATACTGAAAATCTTCAATCACCATTTTGAAAGAAGAAAAAACAGATAATTTTTTCCCTCATAAAACGGTACAGTTAAAACTCTGCCAAATTTGATAATTCTCGAAAAGCTCTCTAAAAAGCGTTTTATGCCACAGCAAACTGTAAATTCCCCAAAATACTGAATAAGAGACATTATATCATTCAAACCAGTTTTAAAGGAAAGAAATTTGTCATTTTAATGCAATAGGCAATAAATCGTATTAGTTTGATAATAATTATTATTTACTTTTAAATTCAGCAACACAGCCTTTCAAGAACAATTGCTTTTATGAAGAACGTACATTTTTCCAAATTGTTGGCGTAAATTTAAAAAGTATAATTTTTCTTTTCTAAATATTAAAAGGAAAATGTTGATTCTTTACTGTTGTAATGATATTTTTACAACATCCCTTTTTATTCTATATTTTCCATTATGCAGAAATAATTTAATTATTTTTATTTTTTGATTATACTAACTATAAAAAATTACTCATTATTTTATTCTTTTCAAAATTATTAAAATAATAATTTAATATTTAGTATCATTTTAAAGCTTTCTATTATTCACATTAAAATCCAAAAGTTAAAATGTAATAAAATTAATAGGTAAATAATTAAAAGCAAAAATTAAAATGGAACCAATTTTTTTTTCTTAATTTGGTCACCCTGTTTACAAAAAAAAAAAATTCCTGCTGTACTGTGTCGGGAGATGCAGCCTCCGTCATGGGACCTTGTTACTATGGGTCCTCTGACGTCGTTTATTGGCTGATCAGACACTCCCATATACTAGATTTTTCTGGAATCTTCGCTTCTAGAACATTTCTTGTGGCAATGAGGAGCCAATGATATGACATCCTGTCTCTTTTTTTTTTTTTTTTTTTTTTTTTTTTTTGTAAACAGTGTGACCAAATTAAGAAAAAAAACTGGTTCCATTTTAATTTTTGCTTTTAATTATTTACCTATTAATTTTATTACATTTTAACTTTTGGATTTTAATTTGAATAATTGAAAGCTTTAAAATGATACTAAATATTAAATTAAATAATCATCATGGATGGAAAACCATGCGAGCTGTAAATGGCCACTCACAAATATTAATTTACGTATATAAAATGCTGGTTACCAAAATATTTTTCCATTTTTTTTTAACTTTAACTAATCTAAAAGTCTAAATTCTATTCATGTGGACAATCCACAGCAAAATTTTGTTTACTCTTAAAATATATATTTTGATTCAATGCTTATATTAATTAATCTAATTATAGATTGTTAGAAAATGGATTTATTAGCGATGTGCAAGTTAAAATAAGAAAATGTTAGCTTATAGCACTTTCCACCATTTTCCAATGATAACAGAATCTAATTTAATCTACTTATGTAATAAAAAAATAATGTTAATTAATGATTGAAAACTAAAATGAAAATTATTCGGTAGTAATTGTTGAAAAAAAGTTATATGAAAATTATAGTGTTATATGTGATCTAATTTTTACGATTAAAATATGAGTTAAAAGTGATTCTAGACTCTGTCTTATTTTACATGAAAAGTGTCTGTTTTTATTTATTTTATTTTAGGGAATTTTGGTATACTCTTCAATCTTTAAAAGATTTTTTTTACAGATAAGCGCTGTTTGGTTGAAAATTTTATTTCAGGTGCGCGTTTTGTTACTTAAATGAATATATGTTGTCTTCTCTTTATGATATAAATATTTATTACTTTATACCTCTCATAACTTCCATTTTAATTTTAAAATGCTTTCTTTTCCTTTTCTTTCTTGTTTACTCTTTGTTTAACCTCTTATGGTTCATTTTACGCATTTATTTAATTGAGTACTCGAAATAATTCAGTAAGATTGAGAGTACGTTAAATAATGCGAACCAGAGGTTATTGTCCATAATTATTCTCTTCCTATTTTATGAATTTTAATATTACCTCATTTTGTCATTTTCACAACGCATGCCGAGGTTTATTTCTATTCTTTTGTACTAATCACTATCTACTTTCACGTACCACTGCGTATGTTTGTGGCGACCATTTTCGCCACAACATACTATAATTTAATGGTGCCGTGACCAGGATGATTATTTACTGCCTCACTCCGGTGTCTGCTTGGCCATTTTTTTCTCCTGCCAGCGA
This sequence comes from Maratus speciosus, assembly GCA_963932465.1. Classification (NCBI taxonomy): domain Eukaryota; kingdom Metazoa; phylum Arthropoda; class Arachnida; order Araneae; family Salticidae; genus Maratus; species Maratus speciosus. The sequence continues at coordinate 348,497,577 of OZ010788.1, read as the reverse complement.
GGGCACACACTTTAGATGCACATCCGATTCCATCACACACAAAAAAGAATCCCTGGTGTACTGTGTCGGGAGATGCAGCCTCCGTCATGGGACCTTGTTACTATGGGTCTTCTGACGTCGTTTATTGGCTGATCAGACACTCCCATATACTAGATTTTTCTGGAATCTTCGCTTCTAGAACATTTCTTGTGACAATGAGGAGCCAAAGAGATGACATCCTGTCCCTTTTTTTTTTGTAAACAGGGTGACCAAATTAAGAAAAAAAAATGGTTCCATTTTAATTTTTGCTTTTAATTATTTACCTATTAATTTTATTACATTTTACCTTTTGTATTTTAATGTGAATAATAGAAAGCTTTAAAATGATACTAAATATTAAATTATTATTTTAATAATTTTGAAAAGAATAAAATAATGAGTAATTCTTTATAGTTAGTATAATAAAAAAAATAATTAAATTATTTCTGCAAAATTGAAAATATAGAATAAAAAGGGATGTTGTAAAAATATCATTACAACATTTACATTATTGGTACAATTTTTGAATCTATATAGGTTTAAATTTTATAAATAAAAGGAAAGTTATTCGCAAATTTGAAAAAAAGCTACTGGTTGTAATTGTATCTTTTTATTTTATTCCCCGTTTCCGTGATTTTAAAATAAAATATTAAAATGACATTTTCTAAATGTATTTTATTATTTATAAGTAATTGAACTTTCACTTTCAAGCGAAAATTCACGTTATTGCGCCTGAACAGAAATTATTTGTAGATTTATAATCAATATTTTAATGATAGTTAATTATTCGGTGTAATATTGCATTATTTGTATTTTTGTTGAATAAATGTATTCACTGTATCTTTCAAGTATAGAGAATAGTTTATATATTTTTCTCCCAGAGGTACAGAAATATATACTGAAAAGACAGTTTAATGTGAAAATGTAACTTTCTAATTCGAAATATTTAGCTTAGTTGAAAATGCAAATTGTATGTATATAATCCTTAGAGAAAATATCAAAGAAATTGTCTAAATTTCGCCTCTAGTAAAAGGTCTTTTATGTGTTTCCTAATTTTTTTTTTTTTTTTATAAATGGAAGACTATTTTCTTCAAAAATATTTAGCACAAAATAATATTATCTATATATGTTCAATTTCGTTTTATAATTTTATGTATTTCATATAATTTCAAAGACGTTCAAAAGTACAGCGAATTTATGTGAGAAAATTTAAATATATATGTTTAAAACTTGAATATGATGGTTTCACAAGTCTAGGAAGATATGTTTTTTTAACTTTTAACTATTGCTTTTTAAGTATTTTTTAGCGCTGAATCAGAAAATGAACTCCAATTTTAACCATCACTTCAGGATTTTTCGAAAATCGTAAATTTCAAAGGTAAAAAGTAAACAAAAATAGTGAACATCAGATACTATAAAAAATATGTAAAAGTTTTTTATTTAATTCAATAATTTAATCACTTTTTAGGGTCTCGTACTTAGAAAGTAAAAACGGAACCATTATAATATCCCCCCGGTGTCTGTCTGTCATAGCCCTTTTACTGATAAACTATGCGACGTGGAAAGCTCAAATTGGGGAAAGTAATAAAGATTATTGACCCACATATTTACAGATTAATAAATATTCATAAATTTATTTAGGAAAAATGTAGAGTGTCTAATTAACTTATTTGTGAAAGCTTTCGTAACGCTGAAATCAAAAATATATTTCATTTAATTTTAGGTATTATATTTTCAAAGTTATGGTGGAAAATGTAGTGCAAAAATATGTCACCCCCCCATCTAATTCCGAATCTATTCAAACTAAAATTATGAAAAAATTAGAGGTAGTAGATATAAATTTAAACCTTGCAGGAAAATTATAGCGATTATCTTAGGTCACATAGCTTTTGAGAAAATCGCATTTTTTCGTTACTCTCAAATTTCGATTTACGGGCTTCAGAAAAAGTGTTGAGCAGAGTTGGAGGTACCTATCGTAGCAGAAGTATACAAGCATTGTTGATCATGAATTTCGGAAAAAATCATCGGTAATGAGCCGAGATATTAACCCTTAAAGACACGGACGGTTTGGACATACATAATGACAGGGGCGGCGTACGCTATGCTCCATCGGCTTTTAATGCCTAGATAGCAAATTTTAAGGATAGATTTATGTAATGCAATGACCAGTAGCAGTATAAAAGCAATAAACGTCAAATTGTTAAAAGAAAACTAATTTAATGAGAATTAATCACATAAATACTATGGGATTCGTGACTAGTTTCCTTGATTGTCTCTCTCTATACACCTACTATACATTTAAAGTTTAACTAAAAACCTATATGGAATAACAAATATACAGAATAACTATATTTGCTATTATTTAGGTTCCATATATCATTGAACTTTCATGGTATATCCACTTATACTTTTCTAGTATCCAGGGTGCGAAGAAATTCCATTTAACCTGAAAATATTTGTGAAAGGAGGGAGCTACAGCAATGCAAGTGAGCTAACGGTATAGTAAAGCAACTACGCCCGATTTAATGAAAACGACAGCAGCGCCCCCTAGTGGCGAAATTTGAAAGATAGCCGCTGCAAATCGAAAACCAAAAGAGATAGAGCAAAATTCCGGTTAGAAAGTTTTAGAACATCAATAAAATTAGTAGAATACGACATTTGGTTTGCATGGATAAGATAAAAATTCGCCTTTTTACCCAAAAGTGTCCGAAATTGATGCACTCCATTTTGTGTAAACGTTTGCATGGAATAGTCAGATGTATGAAGAAATACGCACAATTTATGCTATAAATACGTACTTATCTCAATACATTTTGATAACATCACACAAATAAAAAGACAAACTGCCTCACACTGATAAAAACTTAATATTCAGTATGTTCGAAAAGTTCGCCATTGATCACGATACACGTTTGTATTCGTGAGATTAATTCTGCATGCACATTTCTCAGCACGGAACGTCTATTGCAAACCTCTTCAATACGACGACATAGATTTAACCCTTTCAAGGGCGGTGGTTATACGGTCTAGCCACCTAATTTTAATTCCAAAAGTGACAAATGGCACCAAGAATATTTTAATACATTTTGCTTTTGTAATGAAAGTGCAAATTAGCGGGTTTTTGTTTTCTGGGAATTTCGTTTGCATATTCTGGTGTCAGTCAATTATTTCATCAGTTTACGAACAAAATTTTTCTGGCCCTGAAAGAGTTATTCTAAAATTTTAAATGCATTAGAAATTAAATCTTTACAGACATTAAAGTACAGTACAACGTCACACTGCAATTGTGCACTGCTACGTTTCCGGAATGTGAATAAACAAAGTAGAATCGTCACTCATCGATTTCAGACATTTTTGGGTATGCAGGCGACGATTTACTTTATCCGTGTGAACGAAATATTGTTTCGTACTAATTAATTGATGCTCTAAATCTTTCTAATTGGAAAATGTGCTCTACCTCTTTTCGTTTTTGATTTCCAATCGCTATCTTCCATATTTTGACACTAGGGGTGCTTCTGTCGTTTGCATTAGGTTGAGCGTAGTCGCTTTACTGTACGGTTAACTTACTTTTATAGCTGTAGCTCTCTCCGTTCACAAGTATTTTCACGTTAAAGGGACTTTCCTTTGCACCCTGTATACTATACAGCTATACCCAACCCTACGTTTTATAGTTTTTACAAAATCTTAGTATTCTTTTAGCAACGGTATTTTTTAATAATGCACTTACTAATTCATATATTATTGTACGGAATCCTCTGTGCGCGAGTAATACTCGCACTTGACCGTTTATTTTTACTTATACTAGGGATTATTACAGCTAAAGAGTTCATTGGTCCGATGAAGGTGGAGAAGGGTTACACTTTTAACTTTGATAAGTGCGAGTTGCGAAACATCCTGAAGTGATAATTAAAAATTAAGGTCATTTTCGGTTTCAGCGATGAAAAATACCGGAAAATAAATTATCAAAAATTCAAAGAACAGCCATCATTCCTGTTTTATAGTATCATATTTTCGCTTTTTTTTTTTTTTTTTTTTTTTTTTTTTACTTTAAAATTTACGATTTACAAAAAATCCTTAAGTGGTGATAAAAACTGAAGATCATTTGTGGATTCAGCGTTAAAGAGTACATAAGAATCAATTATCAAAAAATATCAAATCAAAGGCGGATCTAGAATGTTTCCAGGAACAGGGTGATACTATAAACTTGGGGTATTGACGTGAAGATGAATTTTTAATACTACAAAGCAGAGAACAGCTTCGTAGTACATTTACAGTAGAAGTTCGATATACGATCGTTCTCTATAGGAACTTTTTATTGTAATCACCGATTGAAAAAATCTGTTACATATTCATCATTTCAGATTTAATTTTACATCCAAAACAACGACGAATTATATCAAGTATTCCAATAAAATAAGACTATCTAGCTTTATTAGAAATAGTTGTTTAACATTTTTATTGTTTCGAAAAATCTTGAGGATATTTTAGAGTATAGTCTTCAATCATTTACATATGAGTCCCACATTTATAAATTCTTAATGTTCCGTGGGCTGCCGATGAGTAAATTACTCTACCCAGTGTAGCAAACTGCATACACTGTTCAAGAATGCATACTTTCAAGGGTAAGGTAGGGTTATATATAGACTATACGGAAGTGTAGAATTCACATTTTCTTTAATTCATAAAAAAAACATTTTTTTATCCATATATGCATGAAATATTAAATTTTTATAGTTTAAAGTAGGGGTGCACAACCTTTTTAAGAGAAGGGCCAATTACAAAAATGCCTGGGTTGTCGGGGGCCACATCAGTATCACAGAGATAATTCTATTTCGGGGAGGTGAGGAGATCTGTGGCCTATAAAAAACATGGTTTGAGAGGAGTTGCAGTTTTACCCCTTTAGGTTCCCCTACCCAGTCAACATACCATACCCAATTCAGTTGGAAATGATATATCAACAGTTTATGTTTGTATATATAACAGAGATATGACAAACATTATTTTCAAGGAGTGAAAATATTCCTTGACTTTATTCGGGGGGATTAAATTTTGCTTTATTAAAAGTGCTAAAAAATAAACATATGCATGGAAGTGGCTTGTGCCGAAAAAATGTGAACTTTATGAACGAAATTAAATTAATGAAACTCTCAATTTTTCTGCAGCCGATTAACAAAATTTTAGATTTTCTAGCGCCTGATCGACAAAACTCGCGAATTTTCCACACCTTATCAATGGAATTCGCGATTTTTCCGCTCCCAGTCAACGAAATTCGCTATTGTTAAGTGATTAACGAAATTTTTAATTTTTTCCCGTGGCGAATTGTCGCAATTCACAACTTTTTCTCGAGATAAACTGCCGAAACTCGCTATTTTACCGTAGCCGATAGACGAAATTTGCACTTTTTTCGCACTTAATCGAAAAAATTCACGATTTTTCCATGCCCGATCGACAGAACTCGCAATTTTTTCGTGCCTGGTCGACGAAATTCGAAATTTTGCCGCCCCCAGTCAATGAAATTCAAGATTCTTAACCGACTGTAATCCTTGGCAAATTGGCAAAATTCGCGACTTTTTCTCGCGATAAACTGACGAAACTCACGATTTTTCCGCAGCCGATCAACGAAATTCGCGATTTTACCGTTCCCGATCAACGAAACTCACGATTTTTCCGCGCCCGATTGGCGAAATTCTATATCTTAAATGATTGACGAAATTTGCGAGATTCCTGAGACAAACTGGCGAAATTCACGACTTTTTCTTGCGGACGAAACTCGGGACATTTCCGCGCGCGGTCGACGAAGCATTCGACTTTTCCGTGTGCGATCGGCAAAACGCGCGATTTTTCCGCTCCCGATCGATGAAACTCACGATTTTTTTGTGCCTGATCGACGAACCTCAATTTTTCCGCGCTCAGTCAACGAAATCCGCAATTCTTACTTGACTGACGAAATTTGCAATTTTCCCGCGGCAAATTGGCAAAAATCACGACTTTTCCTCGCGATAAACTGACCAAACTCACGATTTTCCCGTGCTCAATCAACAAAATTCGCGACTTTTTCGCACCTGATCGACGAAGCACGCGATTTTTCCGCGCTCGACCGATAAAATTCGAGGTATTTTTCGACTAGCGACTGATGAAAATAGCAACTCGGGAATTTCCTATATTGATACAAATAGTATCGGCTAGGCGATTAATGGAATTCACGATTTTTTGCTGACTGACGAAAATTGTTTTCCGCAGCAAATTTACGACATTCACGATTTTTTCCTTCGACCTATGGTCAAAAATTGTAATTTTTGCCAATTATAAATTGACGAAACTCGCGGGCCACTTTTGGCCCGCGGGCCACAGTTTGTGCATCCCTAGTTTAAAGTAAATACAATTTTACTGTTTATTATGAATAGCAGTAGTACATATCTCTTTTCAGTTGCTTAGAACTCAAGAAAACCGAAATCGCTATCACTACTGCGAGAGTTGCAGAAAGGGAATTACCCCAGTTCAAATTACCAGTACCCAATTCTCCAAAAGAGACCATGAAGCGTCATTTTTTAACTCTAAATGCACGAACTTTCTTTTGGAATTGTGTATTTTTAGACTGATACTTAGTGTTAGCTACAAAAAACTTTAAGATAAATTCTACATGTTAATTAATACCACATTTCTGTGGCTACATAAGAGGAATATTTTTTCTTTATGTATAGAGGTAAGCTGGGACATAATTTAATTATAAAATGTAATTCAAATGATTCCTGTGTTCATCACTGCTTTTAAAATAAAACAATAAGGCGAAGATTCAAAATATATAAATGAAACAATAGGGTTAAAATAATATAATGTAAATATGATTTATTTTTGACGTCAAATTTTAAAACTGCAAAACTTACTAATAATCAAATTAAAATGTCAGAAATTTAGTAGTATACTTTTGACTATAGAGTCTAGATATCAGTTACAGTATTTATAAGTCATGGATTTTACAAAATGCTAAGAAGAATTATATTTTTAAATGTTTCCACCCACTAATAATTTACCAGCAATGGCAAAATGCATTTTAGCTCCTCGATTTCGATCCCCATGGAAACAAATATATATATATATATTCGACATTAAGGTTTATTTTATGTTTTGTTAAGAAAATGATGCTTAAATTTGAGCAAATATGTATTTCATTTTAAAATCAATTATTCCACTAATTTATTTTTTATGTTATTCACATTTATCTCAGTCGAAACATTGCCAGATCCTGCAGACTCTCACTCCGGCCCTGACTAATGTGTTTGCTACACAGTCATTATGATTCACGCGAAATTATGCGCATATCAGATTCAGGGCCGTTAGCATAAAGTGGTTGTTGATAGTGTTAAAGTGATATGTAATTGTCAGTGGTAAAGTAGTAAATTGATATTGCGTGTAATGTTTCAAAATGTTCCAGATATTTCATGGGCCGAAACTAAAAAACTCATTTCGTAGTTTGATGTTGGAAAAATATGTATACCAAATGGTTTTCCAATGTTTCTTGATAATATGTTTTATCTAAAGAATTCATTTGCAATAGCTACTAAATTTTAACAGTTTTTGCAAAAAGTTAAGTGAACTTTTCGAACCAGAAATTTCACTTAATATTTGTAATCAAACAAGTGCCACATGAAAAAAAAATAAATAAATAAATAAATAAATATTAAATGTCTTTTTTTGTTGTTAAAATCAATTTTTATTGAATCAAAAGCCTAAAAATTGATATCTATGAATTTTGTTTCAATAAGGTTCTTAGTAAATTCTTTGATAACGCTGAAACTTTTCTCCTGTTAAAATTTCAAATAACACGGTGGTGAGTCACTAAAACAATCTTGGAGGTACGAAGGATTGAATAATGCTTATTTTATAAGTTTTTTAAATACAGAAAATCACCATTCAACTTAGTTTTTATTTATTTTCTCTGTGTTCCTGTATAAAAAGTTTTGATAAGAATTATTGTACTCTACGCTGTAAAAAAAAGTGATTTTTCCTGCACTTTATATTGTACTTTTTCAAGCACCGATGCTTTGAAATAGAATTCAAGCAACAAGTGAAGTAAAAAATGGAATTTTATCTTTTACGTCCACCGCACAGTCAATAGCAATGCGATATTTTCCAGACTTAGGAATTTTTACAGCATTTTTACTGAACCCTGTAACATTTTCAGCAGCTGCTGACAGCCGGAGTGCAAGCACCTTTTGTTGTAAAATGCTGTGCTTTTTCATGCACATTTTGTTGTAATTTTTCAAGCACCGCTTTGTGAAATTGAATTCAAGCAACAAGGGAAGTAAAAATCGAATAAATTCTATCAAGTGCACCACGCAGCCTATAGCAACGCGATTTTCCCCGGGCGGGAGAATTTTTACAGCACTCTTAACGATAGCAGCTTGTAAATGTTTACAGGAACTGTGTTGGCATCCGGTGTGTCAGCACCTTTTGTTGTAAAATACGCATTGTTTTTACAGTGTATACATCCTTTGAAGACGATAGACCTTCTATGTCCAGAATTATTGCAACAGATATTTGAACAACGGTTTACTGTATTCAAAACCACTGGATACTTTATATCTAAAATTGTTCAATAAATAATACATTGAAATTTGTTAATAAAACATTTATTTATCTACTAAAGGTATCTCGTTAAAAACTAAATCGTCATCCTTTTAACCGCTTCATTCTTGCTCCCGTGATATTCACGGGCTGTTTATTTTATTCAGATTCTTTAATCCCTACCAGATTTATTAAATAGTATAATCAGATTATTCTGGTGTCATTTTACTTATCATAATAATGTGAATATTTATTTTACAAAAGAATGGTGGCAATAAGCAATCATAATTTTTAAACTCTGATTTAATGCTACGGTTAAGGGGTTAAGAAGTAATTTCTGATCGTACGTTTCATTCATAATTTCTAATTTGCACTGATTATTTAACTGGGAATGTTGCATCAGGATATGTTTATTTTATATTTTTATACATCAAACATTTTAAAAAAAACTTCTCTTCTTACATTTTAGAGTTTATATTCAATAGAGAAAGCAAAAGACAAACATAACCATTTTAAGCATGTAGGGATTAAAAATCCTTAAAATAATATCTTAGATATGTTTCTTTGAAGTCATTTTAACTTCGCCCGACGCCCTGAGATATTACCCCATCGCCCCTATCACTATTGATACAAGTTAAGTTAAATATGACACATGTAGCATACGTAACATACTTTTCTGAATAAAATAAGTTGTACTTTGCTTACACATCTTAATTAAAATAGTAAACGTGCATCTGCATTACAGCATCACACTTTTCGATTCAATTATCGGAGTATTTAAGATGGTTATTGGAAATAAAAAATACATCTCACGACATTTTTTTAAAATTACTTTTACAACATTTCATACTACTTCAGAGATGCACTACAATTTTGTAATTGACTTTTCTCCCATGCCTTGCAATGATTTCGAGGTAGAAATGCCAAGTCTACATTTTACTGAAATTTGGCAATCGTCAAATCACTCGTCTCACTCAGTCACTTTTGGAATTCTTCAGTAGACAGATAGATCGTAATATACCTAGACGTCACATTCATGATTCTAGCTAAGTATATTTACTATTTATTTGAAACGAAGAGGAATTAATCAACCTGTACAATTAAATTTAACACTTTTACTACTTTTGTTGATAAATCTTAAAAGAGTTATGTCTTTTCAGAAAATACCCTTTTATGTTACGTACAACTTACATAAATATTAAATGACAATAATTCATTTCCGGTAAGTTTTAATTATTACTAAGGATATTAAATCTTTAATTAAACGCTCATATAATTCCTCCGTGTTTTCTGATAAAAAATATATAATAATTTGACTAAACCTTTTCGTTTCAATGAATGTTCTAATACTAATCACATTTCTTCTGCATGAAATACTAACTACAATAGCTGTAATATGAAGTTAATTAAACAAACATGGAGAAAGAAAAAAGCTGAACAAATGTGTCTTAAAAATTATTTACTAGTAAAGTGAACACATTTTTTCAAAAATTTCAGCATTATGGAACTTTTTTTCTTAAAAAGCGATGACTATTTTTTCCTACGTTGAAAATAGTATGATAATATATTCTACAGAAATATTAAAATATTGAAAATGTTCTTTATTTCGAAGATATAACAAAGCAACTGTTTGACATAAATAAATATCTTAACGCAATTTAAAATTTTTATTACACATATACAATACATATGTATATATTTTAAAAATCATTCTCATTCGTTCCTAATTCATATATTTTTTTTCACATATAAAGGATATTTTTATTTCTCATATGCAGAAATAAAGAACTAAAGATGAAATATTAAATTACTTATTATTTTATAAATTGGAAATAAAATAAAGAACACAAAATATATAAGAATGTACTGACATATTTGTTTGAAGAAAAACAAAGTTATTTTAATAATATATATTTTGGACAAAAACTAGTGTTTTCAAATGCTAAGAAAGGGATAAGGGTTTTTTTAGAACGTATTCCTGTTAAGCATTTTTTAATACTACTAATAGCATCATTCTAGAGATATCAGAAATAATGCTAGCCATACCATTATATTTAATAATTGTTAGGAAAAAATAAAAGCATAATTTTAATTCATTACACGATTTTTTGTATATTTTATTAGCAACACTATAAACTTATTATATATATTATTGTGGCATACAAAAATGTGTAGGATTATATTTGTTTTTTCTAATTAGAATCAAAGATAAATGAGGCATTTTTAAAGAAAATGAATTTATAAAGAAAGCAAAGGGAATATTTTTAATGCTAAATTAACTTAGGTTACTTAGCTCACTAAAATTATTATTTGTTTTTCATACAAACTTAAAAATATAGATATATAGCAGAAAACTGTCATTGAAATAATATTAATTAGTTAATAATACACATACAATTCCTAAACATTTTATTTACGGTTATAAAAGAATAGTCATACAGGACTGTCATACTACAGGACTGTCAATAGACATACAGTCTGACAGGAATTATTTTGCTTTTGTTCTGAACTTTCGTTATTAGACTGCGTAATAAGAAAATACCAGAAATATCACTTATTGTCAAACAGGACTTCTTAGGGATACTAAATACTGTTAGTCAGCGATACATTTATGTATTTCGTAGTAAATATTTTAATTAAGCTAGGTATATCAATTAATAATTAATATTTAAAATACTCAACAAAATACATTCAATCCTTAAAATAAACCTTTATTGTCGATATTTACGAACCACTGAAGAAACTTTAGGAGACTAAGTGAGTTTTGTGGTTTCGTTACGTATATCCTTTTCAGTTCAAAAATAAAATTATTTTTTAAATGTTTTATAATCTTAATTTTGTCATCACGCTATTATATTTTCAAACTCTTCACGGGAAATTTGCACAAAACCACAAACGTTTTTTCCCGTTTTTCAGACACTTAGATCGCAGCAAAGCTCCAAAATCGGTGATCACTAAATTAATAAGTAACATTCACATGTGATATTCACATTTCTATCATTTCCAACATAGTTGCAACGTACACGCCTTCTGTGCACGATTTATCTCTTCTAAGCATACACGTATTTCCAAAATACTGATATATAATTATATCTTAATAAATATACTATTGTATCAGGCATTATTATTATTGCGGAACCTTTGTTAGACAGTAGAGACCGTTCGTTATATGTTATAATAACTGTCAATAATAATAACGCCTGATAGCATGGTATATAAATTAATAATTAATTACAATGCATTACCAAAAGCAGATTTTTCTACTAGTAAAATATCAAAAATATTGATATATAGATATAGTATGTTATAGAATTATACTGCAGGATATTCTTTTTTGAAGAGAAAGTATGTTGGTATAACAGTTCGTTTACTAAGGCATACAAAAGAATTCTGTTAGTTTATGTTTTATTGGGGAAACTTTATTTTTGCGCATTTGAAACATGTTTACTTCAAACAATATAAAAATTGGTATTAAACACTGACGTGGGACTACAAGATGCATTTTATAAAATATCTGATTATTGGAATTTAGAGTTCGTTTACGGATGCGCAAAAAAGGTTCCACTATATAATAACCCATATGGAATATATTATGCAAGTTATAACATTTATGTTGTACTTCATCAAATATAATGAAATTGACATACATTGCTTGATATGAATTTGCATAAAATAAAGAGTGTGCATTTACAGAGAAACACAAAAAATTCTTATATTTTAGTATAATAAGAGAATCTTGTAGGATATAAATAAATTGATTGAAATACAGGGATCCGAAGAAATGAGATACTCAGACACGTAATCATGATTTTTCAGGATGTACATTTTATCTCTATTACATGTCTTTCACCGGAATTAAATTTTAATACATATTTCTAGTGTGTATAACTTATATTATTGTTTATTTGCTCAAACAATTCATATTAACTCCTATGTACGTGATTTTAAGGAATGTCAAATATAAGGGGATTTTCCGCTAAACAAAATATTATGTTAGTATATGGTGTTAAATGCACTGTTTACTTATGCTTATTTCAATAAATACTTAATATAAATAAGTTTATGTGTGTAGAGACATTGTGACAAGTGGATAGTAATTCACGGAAAATCATTTTCTGCTCTTTTATACATTTTTTTTTCTGAAAGAAATTTTAGTTTCACATTGTAGCATGTATAGAAATCTATGTACCATACACAAAACTACACAAAAGAAATCGTAAAGATTATCGTTTATGGATACATTATATAGCAATTTCTGAAAACGAATTTTTAATTGTATTATGTACCTTCAAAACTCTTTATCTAGATTTTCAGTTTCCTTGTAACAGGAAGTGAAATTTCTTAAAATATTCTTATAAATGTTTCGTAATCTACGCCTGATGCATGACATTTCTTTCTTGTTCAATTAGTGAATCCAGTGTTTAAATTTAATACTCTCTGATACAAGTTTAACTAAGTAATTACCCCTTTATGTTGATTAATGTTGATTAATGTTGATTATTTTAAGTACTTGCGCTTTGTGTTTTTTTCTTTACCTTTCTTTTACAGAAAATTATCTATTGCATGTATTAAAATTGAGAAACTACCTCTTCTTATTTTATAATTCAATATGAAATTATATATAATGACTAGATTTTAAAAGTATTTGGCCATTACTCTTAGTATTTGTTTTTGAAAAGTTTTTGCTAAGTGAAATATAAATTTAAAAAACATTAAATGTAATAGACGAGTCATTTTAATTCGTATGTCTTACATGAAAATAAAAGAAAAAAAAACGAATTTCTTTGCATTCTTGATCTTTGAATTTCTTCTGTAACTGAAGATTTGAAAACTTCTTAAATAGTACCAAAAAAAGAAGACAAATGGATAACAAAAGAATTGAAAATCGGATAGCCCAAAAAATGATTTACAATATCCATTCAGGATAGGAATTCAGAAATACTTTTCGACTGCTAATTTCACTTCAAAAAATAGCACATGTAAAAAAAAGAAGAAAGAATAAAAATTCGAAAATGAAAATTGTAAATCCGATTAGTGTTTTGTACAAATTGTATAATCAATCAATATTATTAATGTTTAATTTTTTTCTAAGTATATATTTTAATTGGCACTTCTAAATTTATTTTAATTGATTTTTTTTAAACAAAAGATTTTTTTAAGAACATGCTTCCATGTGCATACTGCATTTACCGGTTTATAAGTCGATTTTTTAAACAGCAAAAACACAGAAAACTCATGCGTTGACTTATTCGCAATGTATAAATGACATTGGATGATCACTGTTTTTAGCTATAGTTATTGTTATGGCATAAGCGTCGACCTTTCCTTCAAATTATGATACACAACATTTATCATTTCCCACATATTTTGCAGAATAAGTAAGCGCTTTGTTATTTTCTTTAAATATTGGTATAATAATATTAATTCTTTTATCACAATAATTTTTTAATAAATCACTGTAATATTTACTAATTTATCTGATTATTTCTTACACGTGCCTTTTCTCGCAATACCTTCTTTTTTTAAAACAAAAGTGGCATATTTTTCTTGAGAGACTTGTTCTCAAATACTTTCAACATAGGTTAAGGTTTTAGGCTAAAAAAATAGTTGGTTTATACACCATAAAATACAATATAAAAAGCGACTAATTTAGGCACAAAATCTTTTACAAGGAACGCATGCTTCATTAATTCTGACAACACTATATAAAAGAATTTTTTTAAGCATAATCATTTCGTTTATTCACAGAATTTTCAATATTTTTCTAGGAAGAAAAAATATTTTTAAAAATTGTCATAAGAGTGTGAAACTTGGATTTTCTTTAACGAAGTATACAGAAATATTTTTTCTGAATAAGACAATACTTATTTTTAAATATTTATGCAATTGATATTTACTAAAGTACGAGTGGTATGGATCTAAATGCGAAAGATACATTTTTTTTGTTTTAAAACAATTCTGTTCAAATAATTCCACTTAATTCAAAACTGAATAATCAATAAAAGCGGTAATAAAGATCGGTAAAAAAGATATCATACTCATTTTATAAATAAGAAAATAACCTTGTTATTCTTTCCGCATATCAAAAGATGCGCGGTATTAATTTCTAACAAACTCTTTCAAAAAAAAAAAAAAAAAAATAATAATAATAATAATATATTTAGTAGTTTAACTCATTATGTTATCGGAAGCATTTTTCGTGAATTTCTGAAACTTTTTGAAATTATAATCCCATCCAAATCATTTATTTTAAATATTTTCCTTAGCATTTTGTGGGAAGTATGAAATGTACAAATATCCTGATCTAAATATAGAAATATTTCCGAACTTAAAAATGCCCCCACCCCAAACACCAATAAAGCTGAAAATATGCAAAAGTAACAGAAATCATCCTTTAAATAATATTTTTATTTTCTGATACCAATAATGTTTTTGTAAGAAAATAAATTAATGCATCTATAACTCATTCTAAACTGTATTACTACTAATCGATGTTTGAAATGAATTTTATAACAAGTTATTTTAATGGTACAGTCGTCAGTAGATAAAGGGTTAATGTTTAATTTGGATAAAAAAAAACCTGCAAACAATGCGAAAAGTTTTTCTAGAAACAACGAAAATTCATAAATCAAGAAGTGATTAGGGAACGCTTTGCAACGCATACAGAATGCTGTAACAAACCATTTAAAAAGGTGAAATTTTTAAAAATGCATAACACATCTTAACCTCTTCATTCCAGGGGTACCCATTTGGGTACACTAAATAAAAAGGCAAAATTACCCCCCAAAAATTAAAATAAATACATAAATTCCTTTTATCTCTCTTCGGATACATCAGAGTGTCCTATATCACCAATACATGCCGCTACAAGTTTAAAGACGGAAGAACCATATGACTTTGAAAAGAAGACATGTCCAAGATGGATGACAGAAGCAATTTACCAACGACTTTACGTCAAAGTAAGTGAATAAAACAAATTTGTGAGTGAATTTAAAACAAATTATTGCATTTTTTATAAATTAAGCTGTTTCAAGAATGATTTGGAATTGTTTATAAATGTTGTTCATATGTGCATGGACGTTGAAAACATCTGTAAATATGTTGTACCCATTTGGGTACAATGGGTCATTACTATACGTTTCCAGCTAAAGAAAATAAAATCTGTGTAACTATTTTATACACTCGGTTAACACCAAAATTTTTTAGGAAAGAATAATTTATTTCTTTTAGATTTACAAAACAATTTGAAAGAGTTTTTTCATTTTTTTAAATAATATAAAATAATATACAGAATTTACTGCTAAAAGATTCTGTACTTTCACTTTCTAGTAACATTAAAAATATTTAACATTTTGAACTAAAAATAAACGTTTTCAAATACATAAAATATGATAATAGCATCTGCTTAAAAATATAAATATGTATTTAAGGTATATACAATGGAGAAAATCCATCTTCACAACAACCAAATGAACAGTCACTCAAACCATTAGTGGCAAATGTAAAGCAAAGACATAGATTCTTCCTTTTGCTATCAAAATTACACTTTGCTGATTCTGTAATACATTCTTCTGATACCGAAGATCGCCTGTGGAGAGTACGTCCTTTACTAAATGTGGTCAGAAATGACTGTTTTAAAAATCCCAGGCCAAAATTTTGCTCAATTGATGAGCAAATGATCCCATTTTTTGGGAGATGTGTCTTCCGTTAATATCTTCCTTCGAAGATCAACCCCTGGGGTATAAACAATTTTGTTCTCTCCTCAAATGATGTGTAGTTTGAATTTTCTCTTGTACACAGGAAAAAATACCGTTATATTATAAAAATATAATTAATAAACAATAAATAGGTCAATTTAAAGTAAAACAAAAGAGGTATTTTTTATTTAAAGTTTGGCGTTTATTTATCCAATGGTGACCCGATGTACCCAAATGGAGACATAAATTTTTACTATTTGAAAATTTAAAAAAGAGAAAACTAATTTTGTTTTCTCTTTTCTGAAGCTAAAAGTGTCATAAATTGCTGATAAAATAATTTTTCTATGCAGAAGATTTTTCTCGGGACTGAAGAGGTTAAAACCCAAATTCAAAATTTACCATCAACAATCGGGAAATTTTCCAAATTGTTTTGTGAAGCTCTGTAAAAGATCAAAAGCTTTGTATATATAATACGTAGTACTCAAACATTTAGTTCAGTTAGGAAAAGCGTAATACAATGGAATATTCTCCTTCAGTAATCTTTAGTGCTGCCCTGTAGATACATACCAAAACATATGAAGGTAATTAGTTAATTTAATAAATGTGATACACTACTGAAAGTACAATCCAGTATTTATTGTTCATAAACGGCACTGTAACCGAATTTTTAAAGCACAAAATAATTCACTTGGACTTTTATGTTTCAGCGGCAATTCTGTGAATAAACTGGGTTTTATTTTAGACAAAAGGTTTACAGTATTGTAAGCAGACATTTCCTCAAATTAGTGTAATTGTAGCCAAATCTCCTTCAGTTAACTATTAGTTTGTATTAGAACTGTGAATAAATGTTCACTTCCCATGACTGAACATTTTTGCAAAATTTGGGTTGTGTCATATTGCTTAGCTTTTGATAATAGATTGTTACGTATTTTGTAGCATTGAATCCGAAAATGGCCTTCATTTTTTACCATGATGTCAGGATTTTTTTTTGCAAAATTTTTACTTTTTTACTTTGAAATTTACGATTTGAGAAAAAATCCGACGTGATGGTGAAAAATGAAGGTTATTATCAGATTTAGTGCTAAAATTGCATAAAAATCAATTATCAAAATTCGAAAAATTCAACCATCACATCTATTTTATAGTATTAGAATTTTGTTATTTTTTTACTTTGAAATTTAGGATTTCCAAAAGATCATGACTTGATGGTTAAAAATGAAGGTCATTTTTGAATTTAGTGCTAAATATATATATATAAATCAGCTATCAAAAGTTAAGAAACACAATAATTTCCTCTACCTTTCCAGATGTTCTTCTTTTTTTTTTTTTTTTTTTTTTTTTTTTTTTTTTTTTTTTTTTTTTACTTTTTACCATTGAAATTTACGATTTGCAAAAAATTCCTGACGTGATGGTTAAAATGAAGATTATTTTCGGAATCAGAGCTACAAAATGCATACAAATCAATTATCAAAAGTTAAACAACACAATCGTCGCAGGCTTTTGGATTTTGTAAAAACTTTATTTTCTGGCAATGTAAAAGTTTATTGTTAAAACCCAAAAGGTTTAATAGTTTTTGTAATGCAAATTTTTAAATAAAATTATGGAAAAACATGACTCTCAAACATTATATCAATTTAAGCTTCGAGTGTTGTTTATGTATGGAATAATGCAAACGTATTACAATCTTAAAATTATACGGTTAAAAAAAAGGAAAGTGTTTCTCAATCTACGGATACGTAACATAGCCATGAACGAAAATTAACTATAACGCTACCCACAATTCCTAAAAACGTTCCTTTATCATTAGAGACTTTATAGACCAATAGCTTTCGGATTTAACTCTTTGCACTCGAGACATGACTGTCATTCACCACTAGTGTTGCCATGTGACCCGGTGCATTTGGGCTCCAAATTCTCTAGACACCAGTATTTTTGAGTCTGTCTTCACGTTTACTAATGACAGAATTATCCGCGATTAAAGATGACGAAATAAACTGTAAGAAATTGGTGGTGTTAAGAGGGTTTAGAGCCCCGATTTACGCGCGACACCTGGCAATTCTAGTGATGAGTGGGAATCAACTCTCGAGTGCGCATGGTTAAAAAAGAATTTATTAAACGTAAACAAATATTGTTTTGTGGTCCGCAAACTTCTGAAAAGTGTCTGAGTAGCTTTGACACTGAAATTAATCAGTTTTCTAAAAAAAGAAATATCGGTTCTCAGATGCCATGAACTCTCACATAATTCCACTGTTAACAAATGTGTTTTACATATGAACATGATACATTAACAATATTAAATTTAAAACTAATATTATTTTAAGACTCTTGCATGTATCAATTCAGTTACGCTGTTGTGAATGTTTACTCGAGAGTTGGTAGCATCCGAAAACCTGGTATTTCGGTTTGAGAAAACTGAACTGGAAATATTTACTGAAAGAGCTATTCAGAAAATTTCCCGAGAATTACTAGGGTAAATATCAACTTCTTCTTCTTTTATATATATATATATAAATTCTTTAAATGTAGGAAATCTTTTTGCTACTCGGTCTTCTAAAGACAAAAAAAAAAGGTGCTTCGGTGGTAACTTTCAAGAGGTTATAATATAATTCCGTTAATTGTTTAAGGGGTCTCAGGACTCTTAAAACTTTAAATTTACCAAAATTTTAATTTATTTAGATGTTAAACTCCTATGTTTTCTGAACATTTTGATATAATTGTTTATTTGAAATTTCCATGGATTTCAATGGTTTATCAATCAAATTATGGTTTTCAAAATTATACTCGCTCCAGAGTTTCCGAAACTTTTAATTATTTTTCTCTAAATGACGTTTTTCGATATAACGCGCAGGATATCTCAAAAACTTCTGAATATTTTTTGTCATAAAAGTTTCAAAATATATGTTTCATATTAGCATGTATAAACTGAACCTAAAATTTCCTTTTTAATGTTCAAGAAAATATTTTTAAAGTGATAAATGCAGTTGAAATTTCCATAATTTTGAATAAGCTAAATACAACTTTGTACTAAAAATATAAAAATGTTTCAAATACAAGTTTATTTAGGTTCAAAATAATTATTATAAACTGAAGTATGATTGGGCAGAAAAAATTTCCTTCTAGCTGCAAAATTTATTTTGTAATCCTACGCGTAAGCTGTCATACCAATTTTCTGCTCGACAAAAGTCTGACAGTTTGGAAACCCTTATAAATACTAATTTTGTATCTTGCAATTTTAAAAATACATGTAAAGAAAGAACATACTTATGTCTCTCAGTCCAATAAAAATTGTGTTTTAAAATTATATACATTTTAAGATATTAAATGTTGAAAATTGTCTTTTGTTTTCACTTTTTCTAATTTTAAAAGTCCTGAGACTCCTTAAACACACGAAATCTGTTGGTTTCCGTGGTTTTTGAAGGTGAAACAAGCGGCTTTCGACGGTAACTCAAATGAGGTTATATTAAATTTTCTTTCATGGTTACAATATGTTTTCGTAAATAAAATAAAAGTGCAGTATTAAAAATCTAATCTATCAACGATTTTTTTAAAAACCTTTTTAAAATTACTTTGAATACAAATTACAATAAATAGAAATTACCCTTTCGACCGCAAAAAAGACAACGGTTTCTTAAAATAACGGTTGCCAAATGATTAAAGTAAGAAAGGGATAAAAGTGTATCAAAAGATGCTGAAACTTTTTGGAAAGTAAATAGCTAAAAATAGCTATATTCATCTGAAAAGCCATAAAATATAGGAATACAAAAAAATAATACAGGATGGCCATAACAAAAATTGCTAGAAGTTACGTGTTAAGAAACTGAATTTATTAAGAAATATTTTTATGGTATTTCATTCTAGTAGCTGATGAAAATTTTGCAAACCTCGATTATATATTTTTTACATTTAAAGAAATACCCAAAAGTTAAATACGATAGGTAAGCAAATTGTAATGAGAGCTAATATAATTCCAAAAACAGAATTGATAATTTTAAAAACTATGGTAAAATTTTTGAATATACTAGAAATATGAATTTAATATGACTGAAAGTAGGAAATAGTGATTGCTATCCAGTGTTTCTACACATGTTTTCTTGCTAAAATCTAAATCTTATTATTGCGAATACATAATAAATCAATAATAAAGTGCGAGTATATAATGGGTTCTGTACAATAAATATATGAAAGAGTATAAATATTTGAAAACTGGACATTGTATTACACAAATACATCATTAAATGCTGTTATTTAGTCTTTTAAAGCCAATGGCTCATAGAGTGCACCGCCTTGTCTTAATGCATTCCCATACCATTTGTGCATTTAACGGTTAATATCTCGGCTAATTACCGACAATTTTTTTCGAAAATCGTTATCATCAATCCTTGTATACTTCTGCGAGGATAGCTACCATCGGAGATCCTCAACGCCTTTCCTTAACGCCCGGAAAAAGAAGTTTGTCTGTAACGAAAAAATGTGATTTTCTCAAAAACTATGTGACCTAGGGTAATCGCGATAGTTTTCCTACAAAGTTTAAATTAACTTCTAATACTCCTAATTTTTACATAATTTAAGTTTCAGTAGACTCGGAAATAGGTGTGTATGTGTGTGCGGTGGGGAAATATATTTTTGCATAACATTTTCGACGATATCTCTGAAAATATAATACCTAAACCTAAATGAAATGTATTTTTGAGTTCAGCGTTACGAAAGCTTTCACACGATATACAAAGATATTTTTTTTTAAGTAACTTAATTAGCCACTCAACATTTTTTTAGCCTTTATTAAATAAAAATAGCCTTTATTATTTCAGCCAATTTCAACTTTCCAAGTTTCATAGTTTACGAGTAAAATGGCAGTGACAGACGGAAAGGCAGACACATGAGTGATTTTGTAATGGTTCCGTTTTTACTTTCAAGTACAAAACCATAAAATGTTGAAGTACTAATTTTTGCTGAAAAAAATTAAAAAGAGAGAATTCTGAATAAAAATGTATCTGAAAATTAAAAATAGCGTAAAAAATTCATTTGAATTCTCTTAAAACAAGGGATTTAACAAGAGATTTAAAAAGAGCTAAACAATCACGAACATGCCAAATGAAGAGTTACTGTTGTTGGCGATAACTGCCAACAAGTATTTGGATGTATCTCAAATACGATAAATATTATATGATAATTTAAAATTCAGAATAGCTGATAAAAGCAAACATTATCTTTTAGATTATCTCACTTACTTGTCTGCTTCTCCCAATGGGTGTCTATTTAGTTGAAAGCAAACCCGATTTTATAGAAATATTCTGTTATTATGATATAATAACAGAGCTAACTGCGTTTAATTTTCAGACAATAAATATACTGCTTAATTAGCTGTCAGAGAAGAGATTTTTCTATTCTGTCCACTTCTTTCTGAGAATGTGGTAAATAAACTGTGCCGAGTGCTTTCATACTCTCTCTCTTTTTTTTCTAGGTGTACAGATTTAACGCAATATTTTAATGAACAAAAATTATATATTTAACAAAATAAAAATTCCTCATTGTATTTTATCGGTCATATATGACATTATAACACTTATGGTAGGCAAAAACAAATTTTTTATTTAAATATATATATTTTTTATTACTTAATCGTTTTTTCTCTCTATTCCAGTTACATTTTTTTCATGGAGAACATTGCAAAAATAGGTGGAAAGCATTTTATTTCTCCGAGTATCATCTTGGTTTATGTAATATTATAAAAAACATGTTATTATTTTCATATCATATACATTTATCTGAATATATTTTCAATTTTCAATTACAAATACAATTAAATTTGATTTAGGTCGTTCCACTAAACTATCTCATGTTGTACAAATTCTATAAATTTTTACAATTACCTATAGTAATAAAAATGAAATATAAAATTTATTTTCGCAGCGTCTTTAAACTTTATTCTTTACTTAATTAAACATTATTCAATACTTGATTACTTTTTATTCATTCAAATATACTGTTTAATTCCTTTTCTGATTAAAAGTAAACTAAATATCGAACTAATAAAATATAAGTTAATAAACGTTATTTTTTACAATATTTAAAACTTTTTCAATGATTTCTTGGTTTTACGGAATTACAAGAAGTGTAAAATAAACTTAAAGAATTAATTTTAGTTCGCTATAGAAAATTGCAAAGAAAACCTTTTAATCACTCAGGAGTTGGATTTACGAGCACTCTTATATAGCCAATAAATTTTTGGATACTAATCCATCTTGAAAAAATTTCACACTAGTTTTGAAACTTTCTTTTAAATTCTGATATTTGTTGCATTTATACATTATTTACTATATCAAAATAATTTATATAGAAATATCTCTGTTTTAAATATTTTTCTACAATAACAAATATTTCTTTATGTTTAAAAGTATTTGAAATAAAACAATTATAAAAAAGTAACGTTAGATGTTTTTAAATAGTGGAGTTCACTAAAAAAGGAAATAGAAACAAATCTGATGGAGTATTTACCAATAATAAAAAAATTATGCATACGTATCTTGTACATCTATTATTTTGAGATTTACAAGTGTATTTAATATCGATGTATTGTCATATGCTACTCTACATGGGTTAGAATTCAGGTGTCCAAATTTTTTAAAGACTATTAAAACATTTACAACGTTAAAATAAATAAAATTTAATAATTTTTTTCTCACAGATTTATTGCCTTAGTAAAATATAATACCATGTTTCAATTTAAAAAAATAAACTGCGAAAAGCATACACTCTAAATTTGAGAACTTCTTCGAATATCGAACATGTCCGTTTTACTTAGTTTAAAGGATCAAAACAAGATTATTGAAGATTAACTTACTTATTGTTATGCTTATTGTGTTACGTTCTTTAAATTTATTTTCATCGCTAAGGCATGATACTTAAAAAATTAAAATGTCCCATCAGGAGATGCTGAGAATGTTTGAAATACCTTTTGTGAAAGACCAAATTATAAAATAAAATACCTGCTTCATATACACTAAATGGCCAAAGGTGACCGGTCACTTGCGATTTTAGACTTTTTTTTAAATATCCATAAAAATACACGAGGAATTAACCTGAAACTGCAGATGTGTAAACAACATAGTATAAGTCATATATTTCCGCCAAGATTTTTACACAAAACCCCATAAGGTACCGTCAACAAATTGAAAAAGATGGAATATCTTTTGGATAACCCTGTAAAAACTAATGTAGCAAGCTCGAGATTATTAATAAGCCGCTTATTGCAATACGCTGTGTTCATTTTTATGAGGATACCATGTATACTGGTAGAGAAATTGAGGTTTTTATAAAAACAGTCCCGAATTTCGCTAAGTTTTTTGCTTATAATTTGCCGAGTTCTTAATATATATAAAAAAAGTTATTTTCGGAAAATATGAAGAACAACATTGTACACAATACTCTGCAATCAAAATTAAAAAATAATAAAAATTGGATGAAAAATGAGCAGGTTAACTAAGAAATGATCCACTGCGCATTCGCGAGTGCAATCAAAATATAATGTGTATAATGTATTAGCTAAATGTATAGAGCAACTTTTGTAAAAGTCTCAAAAACACAGTTTGAAAAGTCTGATAATAATCGTTTATAGAATAAGCTCGAAATCCGTTCTTCCCAAAATGAAGCAAAAAAGATGAGGTGTTGTATCCATATATACATGGATTAGGGCCAATATAGCATACACAATATTACACGTACTACTGTATTAGGATACAGCCCCTCATCTTTTTGCTTCCTTTTAGGAATAACGGATTTTGAGCTTATTCTATAAACGATTATTATCAGACTTTTCGGACTATGTTTTTGAGACTTTCACAAAAGTTGCTCTACACATTTAGCTAGCACATTGTGCAAATTATATTTTGATTACGTTCGAGCATGCGCAATCAATCATTATTTAGTAAACCTGCTCATTTTTCATACAATTTTTATTATTTTTTCATTCTGATTGCAGGGTATTGTGTACAATATTGTTTGTCATGTTTTCTGAAAAGAACATTTTTTATATATATTAAGAACTCTGCAAATTATAAGCAAAAACTTGGCAAAATTTGGGACTGTTTTTATAAAAACCTTAATTTCTCTACGAGTATACATACTATCCTCATAAAAATGAACAGAGTATATTACAATAAGCCACTTATTAATAATCTCGAGTTTGAACGCTTTTGCTACATTAGTTTTTGCAGGGTTATCCAAAAGATATTCGTTCTTTTTCAATATGTTGGCTGTCCCCTATGGGGTTTCGGGAAAAAATCTTCGCCGAAATGTATGATTTATGCAAAACAGTTTACACACCTGCAGTTTTAGGTTAATTCCTCATGTATTTTTCTAGATATTTGACAAAACGTCTAAAATTGCAAGTGACCGGCCACCTTTGGCATTATAGTGTAGTATTATCCTATTTCTATTTTCAGAATGTTGTAACAGTATTGCCTTTTTTTTTTTTTTTTTTTTTTTTTTTTTTTTTTTTTTTTTGCGGGAGGAGTAGAGGTACACATGCAGTCGTATAGATGCGCATTAAGAGTGCTTAGCTTTAATTTTGCAAAACGTAAATTGAACTATGGTTACATGTGTTAGTTTCATTAATAAATATTCACCCGCTTTAAAATACCAGAATTCTTCAAGATATTAGTGACTTATTTAATCCGATGATGGGTTATGAAGAATTAATGTTTTTGCCCTTATTTTAAAGTTGTTTTTACATATTAGACATCATTTCATATTAACTCGAAGATGTGAAATAGTTTTATAATTGACATGTTTTCGATATATGTGAGAAGTTTCGAGATAAGGTGAATAATTTCGAATTTAATTTTAAACATTTAAATCAATTTTAATTTTAAATATTTATATATATCTTACATGCGCTTATCTGTTAACATACACTGTATAAAAAAGTATACATACAACAGTGTTATGAACGTAATATAAAATAAATAGCTGATTGTTGATACTTGATAACCTTCGATCACCAGAGTGTCCTACAATTTATAATTAAAATATGGGTACAAGAAATGACAGAAAAAGATTCCGCTCTATTTAATAATATATTTGATAATTTTATTAAAGATCATTTCGTGTTTATGAAATTTGAAAATAATCGTGTAAAAAAATGTACTTCAGTATGTCATTTTTATAAAAACTAAATAAATTTTTTTCATCTAAAATTTATTTGCTTTAATTTAAATTTCCGTACCATTATGTGAAATAAAATTTTCAATATGGATTGATCAATGTTTTTACCTCACTCACCTAAAAGTTTATTTCTTAAAATATCTAAAATTGGAATCAAAAACAATTCTCCCTTTTAATTACAACAAAATTAAGGTATGACAAGTCAATATTAAACATCGGATAATTTTATTTTATTTATTTATTTTTTTTTATGTTCAAGAGTTTTGTCTTTAGAAAAAATATATATATAAAGATTATACATAAACATTATTTATCTGTAAAAGGTATATTTCTTTAATGCATGTTTGACGTATACATACATTTTTTTCATCATATTTTATGATAATTCGATATTCGTATTAGTATAATTAACGCACATTTTGTTTTCTACTATGTTATTGAAAGCCAAATTTAAAGAATATTTGAAGCTATTTTTTATGTGAAATCACATTTAAATTTAATTCCCAAAATTCATAAGTCATCTTCAATGGATTGTAGTATTTCATTTAAATCACAAAACGAAACTAAAATATACTTAGCGTGTATAGTATTCACATAACGCTATTTTTTTTACAAAGATTTAGTTCAATTCATTTTCAATTTGATTTGAATCCAAGAAGCTGTTTTACGATCAGTTTAAACCTTTAAATTTTAACAATCACACATAGTTCCACTTACTTATATTTAACAAATTTAAATATCTATCAGAATTTTTATTAGTAGTAAATGAATTGCAATAAAACATAGATATACTCTGCACAGTTACAGCAAATACAGATAACAGAACAGCGGTTGATCTAACTTTTAAATCATTTGAAAATACATAATGAGATCAGCATTTAACACATTCATCTAAAACAAATGGATCTAAGTTATAGTACTTAAACCATGGTTATAAAAATTAATATGGAACAAGTGAAATAGGAAAATACAAATGAATTTCCAAGTTATCACCCGCAACCTCTAAATTTACTTGTGTGTACTGGATTTTGTTTTCGTGTCCAATTAATGTAGACATATCTGCACGGTTTGAAGAGAGATGCACGCAATCTTCGGGGTACTGCATCCAAGAACATGATAAAAAAGATTTTAGGTACAGCCGTGTTTATAAAATTCTTGGCTTATTTTGATATCTATTGATAAAAATGCTTAAAACAGTAGTATTTAAAAAAATCTTATTATTATTTTATTTTAAAAAAAAATCGTTTCTTTTTATTTCATAATTAGGAAAAACTTTTTTTCCACGATGTTTTTTTTTAATTATTATTATTAAATTAAGAATTCCGACTACGAGTTTGAACATTCCTGCTCATTAAACGCACTAAATTAAACTACTCAAACTGAGTTCAACATTTTCTACCAGATGAAAGGAAAAACATGCGAATATATGTATGAAGTATATGTGTAAATATATATATATATATATACTAGAGAGCTCTGCCCCCAGCAAGCTACGCTCGCCAACCCCCCGTTCAGACACCGCAGAATCTAAAAACACGATAATCTGATTGGTTTTAAAAATATTAGAGAAGATTGAATTATACTAAAAAAAGCTGTGCGGATCTCCCTGTAAACGGGTTTCCAATAATTTCCCTTTGATTGCAAAAATTTAAGGCCGAATCAGTTGCTGTTAAGACATCCAATGGTTGTTTTGATGTTTGATTAAAGAGGATCAGTTAAACATTTGAAAACAAGCTAAAATAAAATGAATTAAGTGTACAGTGTCTTTGTCTCCCGGTATTTTAAAACAATTTCTATATCAATAACCTAAGTCATGGGACTATCATCAACAGTTCCGGACGAACCACCTAGCTTTTTATATTCCAGGTGCCATTTTGGTACTTTAATGTTAGGCAGTTACAGGTGATAAGTCGCCAAATATTATTCTATCGCCATCATTTAATCTATATTATAATAGTCCATCTCATTTAACTGCCATAAATAAATACACTCTGATGCTTTCGCTTTTCATATGAAAGTTTGGCCCAGATATCATATACGGCTCCATATTTTCGCGATTTTTTTCCGACGCTAATTTCGGGAAAACATCAACAGCATAAACAACAACATCCGGCTTACCAAATCAAGCAACATAACGATACTATGGCGCCAGTTAAGTACCCGTTGCGTATATGACATTGGCGTCAGAAAAAAAATCGCGCCAACATGGGTCCGTATATGACATCTGTGCCGAAAGTTTTTCATGTTATTAAAAAATCCAATTTCTGTTTCAAATAAAACTACATAAATGTTGCCATGGTCGCAAAGAATTTTTGGTACTGTTACGCAAGCCGGGTGCAAATCTCGCCAATACCTTTTTTTCAACTTTCCAGTTAGCATTTTTTTTTATTTTTCGAGTGGTAAATTAAAACATTGCTTTGAAGTTTGAAATTAAATGTCATGGTTTGTTACATCATTTAATATTTGGCCAGATGTCATAAAAATTATGTCAATTTGCATATTTTGGCGAGTGATTTGGCGATTTTTATAATTTGGCGAAATGGGTCGACGGAATAACTAAGTAGTACCGTATTTTTTAATTATTTTCTATTATTTTTAAAAGAAAATAACAAAAAAAAAATTAACTATAGAACAAAACAATTTATGTAATTAAAAAAATGAAAATAAAGCAAATAAACATTTATTATTAAATAAACAACAATAGCCGGATTACCATGTAAACCAAAATAATGCCTTTTTGGCGCCAATTATGTACCCCTGTGCGTATATGACATCTGTGCCTAATATTTTTCTTTTCGTTTCGTTTAAAAAAAAGAAAGAAGTGAAAGCCATTTATTTAAAATTTTTCAGTTTGTATTAAAAAAAAAATGATAATTGAATACAAATTGAATTATGAATAAAAGTAACATAATACATTTCTTAGCATACATTTAAGGGAGGCCAAACTGGTCGCCAAATTAGTTTAAAATAGTAACCTTTTCTAAAATATGAAAAACAATATGTGTTATGATTAAAATATGAGTTGCCATCATTAGAGAAAAGTATATAAAATTAGAAAAAAATTAATATTTCGAAAACTAATTCGAATTTAAAAATTCTAATACCTGTTTTGAGATCTGTGTACCAATACGGATTTTTGGTGTTAATTTCATTGCAAAGTATTCCGTATTTTAGGAGAAATCGCCGTGAAACATAATCAGTTGTTTAATCAGTCGTTTCATAGAATCGTTACATAAATTCGTTTCAATTCAGTCGCTTCATAATATCCATTTCATTAGGATTTTATATATATAGGGTAGATATGTCAGTTACATTGGCTCTTTTTAATCAAACCAGAAGAATTGTAAGTTTTTACTGTAAAATATTTGTTTCATATTATCAGCTACAAACTATTTCAGGAACAGATTTAGACTATTTCAGCAACTAAAAGGAACTTTCTTTACTTTGTTTTCTTTCTTGTTATTATCTAATTTATGCTCAAATTTCTTTTTAATGTCAAATTAAAATTTTAATGTTCTCGCTTCGCTCGCTCGCTCGCCACTGTTTATGTCAACTCTACCCAGAATGAGTGCTATCATAAATCATTACAACATATTAGATTAACAAATATTTTTAACGTATTAAAAAGTAATGGAAAACTTTGTTGAAAATGTAAATAAAAATGTACCTTGGAAACCGAATTAATTTAAAACCTTAGTGGAAACAAAAAAAAAAAAAAAAAAAAAAAAAAAAAAAATTAGCTGGGCCGCTATGCGATCCGAGTAAGCAACATATGAATTTTACAAATATTTTTAACGTATAAAATGTCATGCAAAACTTTATCAAAAATTTAAATAAAAATGCATTTAAGTGGTGCTGCCAATGGGTTTAAATCATTTTAACATTATTAAATTTGCAAATTTTTGAAATGAAAAATAATTCATAAAAAAGTAATTGGAAATTTTGTTGCAAATATAAATAAAAATGCATTTATCAAAAGTTTGGCACTGTGACTTGTTGATCATAATTGCGAAAGCTAGGGAACAGAAAATTGACGCCGAGTATTAAAAATCACGGCTTAAATTAATTAAAAACTATAATAAGACGCTATAAAAATGCTACGTGTCACGCTGTTGAATTGTAAACAAAACGTTTTCGCCTGTGTCTAAATACAACCTTGAATCAAAAAGCTGATTCGCTGAATTCTTCACGTCACACAGTGGGGCAAAATCCCAAAAAGCTGGCAAAAGTCGAAAAATAAAGTTACTATTTAGGAAATTTTGACTATACAGATGGCTAGAAAAAGGTTTGGAGGATCAGAATCTATATTTATAAAAAGGTTTTCGTTTTGCTTTGGCAACCTGTGCCATTTCAAAATTGACGCTTGGAGAATTATTATCTAAGACGAGCACAAAGAGCAAAACAATGGTTTTTCTAGACACGGGCTACATTTTTCCATATCATCCGATTTTAATGCTTTAAAATGGATTCACACGATGATAGTGTGTACTTTTTTTGTTCATGTTACAAAAATTATATTAAGTACATAAAAATTAATAATTTCATGATTATTTTTGATAAAAAATTAAAAAAAAAATATTTTTTTGCTTTCAAACATCAAACAGATTATAAGTTCCACGGTGTTCCAAAACGACACATAATGGTAACAATAGCCTGAACTATTATCGAATTAATCATGAAAAAATCAGCTGCCAAAAACTGCCATTCTGCATTTCGTGCAGGTTTCTGCAACCACAAGTAAAAATATCACTTTTTTAGTTGCTTCAAAAGTTATGACATTTATTACTTTTCACAGTAATTTAGCTGACAAATATGTTTGAAATTTTTAGATTATTCAGTTTTGTGATAGATAAGTATGTATTATATTGCAAATAAGCATTGTAACCATAAGCATAAATGAATTTGATAAGCATGGTTAGTAACAAATCAATGGAAATATTTTTCTATCATTCATGCAATAGAAATACATTTTCTTATCTTTATAGCTAATTATTTTGTGCATTCTATCGTATTTAGAAGAATCATCTTGTCAATTGCAATCTTTGCTAGATTATACTACTGAACGTATTTCATTAATGCAAACGGAAATTATTAAGAATCTGACTTCCGAGAACATTAGCAATCTGAATTTGATTTGCAAGTGGAAATGTGATAGTACATCTGGTCAAAGTACATTTAAACAAATTTTTTGCGTTGATGATGGTAAAAATTAAGTTCAAATAACTTTTTCACTTCTCTAGTGACACTAAAACTCGTAAGTTTTGGGAATAATTCAGAAATCGTTATCTAGAAAAATTCGAGATCTTCATCTCCTCGATATTTTAGGCCTATCAGAATCCATTTTTTGAAAGAAAATACGGAAGCTACTGTCTGTGAAATGGATTATATTACAGATTGGAAAGGTAAACTTATTCCTTTTAAAACAATTATTGATAGAAAATAAGTAAGCGTTAATTACAAATTAGCTTTAACAAGGATTGGTTGTAAAATTTTTAATGGCATTACTAGTAATTTGTCAACTCAACGTTGGTATCTATATCAGGCAACTTCAAAACCGTTTAATAATCTTGATGACACCTTCGGAATAAAAGTGAATGAAAACCATTTACAATTCGTGATGTCCACGTTACATGTATGTATGTTTTGAATGTAGCTTGCATTTAGCATTCAAACGCGATATAAAGGAATAGCAAGTGTGCCCTCCTGACGCGAAGAAAAAAAATAAAATTGCAAAAAAAAAATTACAAAAAAAAATTTTGTTTATAATTAGGACTTGTCGTCGATAAATCAAAGGTCGGATTCCGAAGCACAAATGATTACAATACAGCTCGTAGATTCTTTGAAAATGCAACCGTTTCTGCTTTCATAAGGAGAGTAGACGAAAATTTGATCAAATGATTCCACGTTATATTACAAATAATTTCTTAGCACTCATTTGATCAGCTTCATGGATTATGGATCACAAAAGCTTGTAAATTTGTCGAATTGTAACCTAGTTCTATATGCCAAGTTCAGTGGCACAGAAATAATAGCTTTCTCATTATTGCCTATTGGACAAATGTCGAGAGACGCTCAAGAATAGTGCAACAAATTTATCAAAAGATAAGGTATCGAGAAGTTTTCTCCCTAAAATGCAGTAGGACGTAAACAATGGAAGATTTTTTTGCGGCTGTTAATGTTATCAGATCCCTTCACTTCAAGCTTAAGTAAATTACCGTTGAAGAACTTAATATATCCTTGCCCCTAGATACAGAAACTTCATTCATAAATATTCATCGTTTAATTTCTATTAAAAATATCTTGGGTCCTTGAAAATACATTGTAACGTTTAGCCTCGAAATTTTTTTTATTTCGAAACAACGAAATGTTTTATTTAAAACTAATTGTTTTTTTTTTAATGCGCCATTTTTTTAAATATAATTTTTGAATCGTACTTAGCATCTTCAAAAGTACCTGTATAGGAAATTTCACAGAAATTGAATAACTTTCAAAGCATTTTAATTTTAAGTCCACCATATTGGATCCGTCATTTTGTTTTTTGGAATTTTAATTTTAGAATCGAGATCAGCATCCTGAGAAACACCTGTGTACAAAATTTCGTGGCATTTAAATAACATTTTCATATTTTGACCAGCTTTTCGGGATTTTGCCCCACTGTGCGTCACCGTAAGACGGACCAATAGCAATTTGTCATTCATGTATTGCTCAAACGGTTTGCGTTAAACGAGAGATTCTGTCTGGATTTTGATTTGCTGACTGGGTCGGGACACTTAACCACTGAGAATCGTCGCTTTGGCTGTTGCCAAATAGCAAGCTACAAATACAGCCCTTTTTTAGCGCTACGTAAGAGAAATATATATAGATAACGTCTAACTGTGCCCAGAAGAAATCTGCATATCAGCAAACCTTCCTTACGCTTATGATGAAATAAAGAGAATACGAGTACAACAAATGTTGTATCCGTTTGATCCGTTTGATCATACTTTTCTTTATTGCAGTTACTGGAATATATTTAGACGTTCAGCTTGTGTCTTGAAATAATTCTACGATACATCACAGCACTTTATATTTATAAAAAGTTATAAAAATCTTATACAAAATTAAAATACCGTAAATTACTTAACTATTACCATAAATTACCGTAAGTACCACAAACACAGATTTTAAAAACGGATGCCAACATTTTTTAGGTTTTATTTTTTTACCAGAAACGATGGAATAACAAAAATAAAATTTTCATTTCACTATAAATGCCATTTTTATCATTTTTCTAAATTCAAGATTGGAAATTTTTATCAAATTGCGAAAGTGAAGAACAAATGGAAACAAAACTATTGGATTTCAGATGAAACAAGGGATTTGGAAAACAAAAACAAAAATAATTTAAAAATGGTATGAAAAGAAGCGTTTTCGTTTTCTTCTTCTACATGTAAAAAGACTAAATGGCAGGGCATAGATAAAAAAAGGAATCAAAAAGCCAATGTAAACTGTATCACTCATTTATTTAAAACATACAAGGTTTACAATATTTTTTTATTAAAAAAAATATTCCTTTTTTTAAATATAAAAGGTTTGGAATACTTAAATATGAAGTAATATTTACACTGTAATTTTTAAAGTACTTCACACTGCAATTTTATTTTGCATGCAGCATGCTATATTTTGCATGAAATTTGCCTTTTTTTAAACAAATAAAACTTTTTTCTAAACATTATTTTTTTTTAACTGTATTCTTGTAAATTAACACATTTACTGTAAATGGGCACAAAATGTTAAGAGGCAATAGTACCTTTGATTATTTAAAAATTATCTTGAATACATAGTAAATAATAAAATTAAAACTAATTATTCAAATGAAAAATTATTTAAAGACCAACTTCTCAAAAAAAAAAAAAATAATAATAATAAATAAAATAGAAAACCCCGAAAAAATGAATCCTCCCTACATATGTTATCGACAGATAGAAGCAGAGAAAAAGAAAAAGGGCCTTGGTTAAGGAAATCTCTCCTTTTTAAATGTATTATAAAAATAAGTA
The DNA here is from genome assembly GCA_963932465.1 of Maratus speciosus. Classification (NCBI taxonomy): domain Eukaryota; kingdom Metazoa; phylum Arthropoda; class Arachnida; order Araneae; family Salticidae; genus Maratus; species Maratus speciosus. The sequence continues at coordinate 348,464,099 of OZ010788.1, read as the reverse complement.
TATGGATCGTTTTCAGTAGTGAAATCGTATCACACTTTAATAAAAATGGGCTTTTTCAACATGAACGACAAATATTTACATCAAATTTGGATTCTCCCAAAATATTTACCTTGGAATATCGAATGATGAGTCAATTGGCTAAGTAGTTTAAAGTTATGGAGATTCTAAATAAGAACTTATAATGTTAAATTTATTTTTTATCATAGCAAAATATATATATATAATGTGGTAAGTTTTCGGAGCATTTTCCTAAAACTATTTGTCGGAATCAGCTGAAAACATTCACATTTTTGAAGCTCCTAGAAATAGAATTCTCTTAAAAACTTCAAAAGTTAATATTTTGTTTGAAAGCTAATTTCAAAATATATATCTTTCAAAATCAACTTACAAATGCTATAACAGAAATTTTTAGAAGATTCAAATATGTGAATCAAAATTTTCATGTTAATGGTGTATCTAATTATGTAAATGTGATTTTAAAAAACTGCCCGACTGGGGTTTGTTTAGTAACTAAAGAAGGAATTTAACATTAGGGATTCAAAGGTTGTTACTGCATAATTCCTAAACTTCACCAAATTAACTTTCCATTTGGGGCACAAAGATAAAATTTGCTAATAATAGCCAACCATGATGTCAAAATTAGGTGATCGTATTGAATACGTCGAAGTTTTTTCGACTTCATTATGAAGATAATTAATACAGTTTATTATGAAGTTTCCCTTATTTTTATTTTACTGGTATAAAAAACTGAATATACATATAAAAATTTAATATAATGAATCAATAAATACGAAAACGTTTTAACCCTTTGCTCTCGAGAGGTGACTCTGACTCACCATTAGTGTTTTGAAGTGTTTTGCGTAAATCTGGGCTTCAAATGTTCTGGATTTTCTTGGATGGAGTCATTTTCGACGATATCTCTGAAAATGTAACACCTAAAATTAAAAGAAATGTACTTTGGAGTTCAGCGTTACGAAAGCTTTCACACGATATCCAATACAATGTACAAAGAAAATATATATATATTTTTTTCAAGTAACTTAATTAGCCCCTGTACATTTTTCCTAAATAATTTTGTAAACGTTTAATAATCTGTAAATATGTGAGTCAAAAGTCTTTATTATTTCCCCCAATTTGAACTTTCAACGTTCCATAGTTTACGAGTAAAATGGCTGTGACAGACGAACAGAAGACACAGGAGTGATCTTATAATAGTTCCGTTTTTACTTTTCAAGTCCGGAACACTAAAAATGAAGGGAAATTATGTTTTATTTTTATAGGTGTTTTTAGATATCTGCATTGTACAAAATTATACCGCAAAGATATTATGTGAGTAATTTTTTTAAATGTTTTCACTATAAGGAAAAGTACTTTTAATTAATATTCAGTACATATATTTAACGTATTTCCCAGAGAACTGTTATTTAAAGGTATTATTTTAAATTATTCAAAAGAAATAAAGAAAAAAATTGTAAAGCAAAAAAGAATTTTTTTTTTAAATTGAATTTTATTAAATTTTATCTTAATATTTTTTTTTATGTATTGAATTTAATTAAAAATGCTATTTAGATATGGAATAAATACCATTTTGCTTCCATGAAAATATAAATAAAGACAATTGCACTTTATTATTAATTTACAAATCTTACACACCGAAGCTAAAGAAAAAGTGCGAATGTTGAAAAGTTTCTAATATGCAAAATGTAATCTATGACTAAAATGAAAAGCGCCAGTGTTTCTTAATGATTATATTACTAATATATTATTTTCTATTTTAATTATAAAACAACAGATCCGCCCGATTAAATTAATCTTACCATTTTGCTTCCATGAAAATTTAAATAAAGACAATTCCACTTTATTATTAATTTACAAATCTTACACACCAAAACTAAAGAAAAAGTGCGAGTGTTGAAAAGTCTCTAATATGCAAAATGTAATCTATGACTAATATGAAAAGCGCCAGAGTTTCCTAATGATTGTATAACTGTTATATTATTTTCTATTTTAATTATAAAACAACAGATCCGCCCGATTAAATTAATCTTACCATTTTGCTTCCATGAAAATTTAAATAAAGACAATTTCACTTTATTATTAATTTACAAATCTTACACACCAAAACTAAAGAAAAAGTGCGAGTGTTGAAAAGTCTTTAATAAGCAAAATGTAACCTATGACTAATATGAAAAGCGCCAGAGTTTCTTAATGAATATATAACTGATATATTATTTTCTATTTTAATTATAAAACAACAGATCCACCCGATTAAATTAATCTTACCATTCAGCGGGAATATTTTAAATATATCTTCCATCGCCAGTTGGTTTTTCAATGAATCTAGGCTCTTTCCTAACGCCGAAAAAATGAATATATATATATATTCATTTATATATATGTGTGTGTGTAAAAATAATTTCGAGAGCAAAGTCATGTGCACCTTAATAGTGACTTTTTTGGCGATTAAGTTGGAAGCCGCCGCTGAAGGATTTTCACTATTCTTCTAGGCTGAGTTTCTTAAAAAAATCTATGAAATTACGTTTTTTTAATAACTGATTAAAAATATATATATATTTCATTTTTTTCTATCGATTCCCAAAAGTCTTCTGCATACAGGCATATGAAATGTAAGGCTGGGTGAAATAGTATAAAATAGAAATCAGTTGATAAAAAAAAGACTCGTTATTTTCAAATAAGTATTATAAAAAAATCCGAAAAATTTAAAAATATATATTAAAGAAAATAAATGTATATTGGGCTAGGCAATTGATTTTCGAATTCTTTTAAGAGTACATCAGAAACGTTGGCGAATTGGAAAATAGAGGAAATACGCAAAGCGTTCTGTTCAATATTACATAACAAAAAATCGAACAAAGAAATACAAATTTTGTTCTTCAGGTATATTGGGATCTGTCCACGACATTCGCAGATCTGTCTGGATATATTCTTTTATTCCTCACCAACACACACACACACATCCCACGTACACAAATAAAAATTTGCTGTTTTTAATGTTAGATATATTTAATGAACATTATTGACTTAATATTTTTTTTATATTATTAAATGTTATAAGAAATAATGAATGTAAATAATACTATTCGTACATTCAAAAGAAAAAAAATGACACTTATTGTTATTGATAAATTCTTTGAGAAAAAAAAAAAACCTATTTATAACGCAAAAATACTTTTTATTTTAAATGTTCATACATTTAAATGTTCATGCTAATAGCATGGAATATATATTTAAACATTATATAGATGCAGTATATAATCCAAGAGATGTAATTTTATAAGGGGAAATGTCCTTAGGGGATACATGTCTTTTAAATTGCTTCCTCATGAATTAACTGCAATTACATTAATTGATAAGTTTATCAAAAACACTCTATTTATTAAAAATAGGTAACGAAACTCACCAAACTATGACATTTTGACTTTTAACGATTTTAAGCAAAAATTAAATTAATAAAATTCAAAGTATACCTCGATACGATAATATAAAAAAATAGAATTTTATGTTTTTAGTTCTCAGAGCTTGAGATAATTTTCTTAAAAATATAACATATGAATCATTTACTTTTTTACAAATAGTTGTTTTCACGTAAATAGCGTTTCCTTTGTTGGGGAGTATTATATAAAAAAATGCAATTTGACATCTGAGAGTTTATAATAAAGCTATTGTTCAACGAACAGAACAAATTACCTGTGTATTGAAACTTGTTTCATTCATTTTAATGAACAATTTGTTAGACATTAGTTATCAACTTTGTAAAAAAAACATTATACTAAGATTTAGGTGTCCAAAGAGTGTAGTGTATAGCATTAAAATTAATCATTTCTAAATTTTCATTTCTAAGTAAGGTTTTTTTTTTTTTTTTTTTTTTTTATAATTAAGGTTTTATTGTATGGAATTTTTCTTTATTATTATTTTTTTTTATATTTGGATTTTAAAACTGAAAATATTTCTATTTACTTCTCTAATTTATTTATTTATTTATTTATTTATTTATTTTTTTGCTGCAAGATGATTAAACATTAAATTTATTTACGCACAATTTTAATTTTTGTTTCCAAAGGTTTAAGTGTTTTAACTGAGCTTAGATAAAGTTCTTTTTATGTAATACTAGTATCAAACAGTCAGGGCGAGTTATGTTTACTACATTTATAACCTCGCAGTTTGAAGGAAGCAGCAACTTAAGCTGCCAAACCCTGTATAAAAGAACACTCTTGGTCTCATCAAAAATTTAGACACTAATTTATCTTCAGTTATTTTCTTACTTACCTTGAAAGTATTCCTACGCCCCTCCTGTACCCTATTCTGAAATTTATTATATCTATTTATCATTTACTGATTTGTAAAATGAGTATAAAATTTTGTATAATGTGTTGTAATGAGTATAAAAAGTTTTTGTGACTGCTCTTGAAGTTGTTTCATATTTCCTCGACAGAAATTTTATCATTGAATAATTGATATATTTTTTATATTACTATAGTGTGGTTAATAAGATTAATGTTAAAATTAATACAAAACAATATACTTTGTGTAATTATTAAAGTTGTGTTTTTTCTAATTTATATAGAATGTTATGTAGTATGTTATACAAATATGTTATACATATGTTATACATATATATTATATAGTATAGAATACTGATTTATTTAGTATATTATAAATATATATTTTATTTAAAACTTCTTAGTACTTACAAGTCTTTCCAAGCTCTTCCTCGGAGAATATCTTAATATTACTATAGTTATTAAAATATTCTCTGAAGAAAAGCTTGGAAAAGTACTAAGAAGTTTTGAATAAAATGTATATTTTTAACTTGTAATATCTCTTTCATTATTTTAATCGCCTTGATTAATAGGGTGGTGCGAAAAAAGTCAAGTTGATATTTCCGAGTTGCTATAGTGCGGAAAAGTTGCGATTGGTAAATACAAGAAAAACAAAAACAAAATTATTTAAATCGGACTTTATCTTCCGATCCCGCAAACCGCATAAAAATTTAAAAAAATTGAAAATTTCCGATTTTTTCAGAATTTTTTCCTTTTTTTACGTATATATATATTTTATCGCTATAGTGAAAAATATTTGCAGATTGTAATGTTTAATAATAATAAAAATAAACAGTTGCGTTTAAAGAATAGCTTCCGATCACGCAAGCTCAATACAAATCGGCAAAAATTCAATTTTCAGTGATTTTGATGAATAAAGAAAATAATCACCTGAGATCAGTTTGCGTTCCAATATTAACATTTGCATATAAATTGTACAATGTACAACTCTTTGCTTGTTTAGATATTTGATAATGTTTAAACAAACCAGAACTCACCACGGGAAGGTAGCTGCACTTCGAGTTCAAACCACACCCTATCCTCCATCCAACCAATGAGGGTATTTGCTATTTACATTACTTAAATATATAGTTTGTTATAATAGAGTCAAAACACTGTATTAAAAAACTAGTGTCGTGACAGTATAAGATATACAATTTGTTATGTCATCTGTTTAAGTCTGACTTTTAGACGCAACTTTATACTGCGATTTGGTGGTAATGTCTGGTATTATGGACATTGATTTCAGTGTGGTCCTGATGCTCGTTTGATTGGGGCCCACATACCTTAAATGATGCTTCCGTTACCGATTTAACGCACCGCTGGACATCTTACGTGTAGTTGGGAAACTTTTTATCATCCCAGACTGAGATATGACCTGATTGAACGAAGAAATGTATTTCTTCATGGGTTATTCTCCAATAAAGAGGTGGAAATGTTAATTTTGCTACATTACAATCAATTAATTCTGGATTGTAGGAGTGATAAAGATTCAGATACCTTTACCCTTTGAAACATTTTGCCTGGCTTTTAATACTCTTCTTTAGCCCTAGCTCTCTTATGTGCCTCCTCTTAAAAAAGACCATTGCCATCAGTAGGTTTTCCGGGTGAACAAAGAACGATTTTCGTTCAGTTTCAGGGACTACACTTTCTTCAGGTTGTCACGAAAGTATCGAGATGTTTCAATTGCTCTGTACAGATGAATAGGCCCGTCTGTAATGTACTTACAGAATTTTATTTCAAAACAAACTGGCAAGTAAGATTTTAAAATAAATGTCAATATGGCTTTAAGACATCCGATGGGTTTTCCACGCTCGCGTAAATTCGAAGGGCTCGATTTGCACAAGTGAGCAATCTGGCATGTGAAATTGGGCCGGAGTCACACTTTAATAAGTCATTTGGAAAGTTGCCACTTTTAATTGCTTGACTTATGCCAAGAAGACATCTTTGGTCCTTACTCAACTGTTGCCCGTCCACTTCTGGAATTTCACAATCAGTCAATTGAAAATTTATCACCGAGAGCTTTACACAACAATGATATTGTGTCCAAATGGTGTACTAAATGATCTTGGGCCAGTTGTTTCAACATTCAAATGTTGAAAAAGATGGCGGAAAGGTAATTCAACAAAATAGAATAAACAAACAACCCACTGGAGTGGTCGTCAGAGATGAACTTCAAGCTTTCTGATAGCACCACCTTTCTATCCAGTATTGGTATTTGTACCATCACAGCCTACCAAATCTAAGTATTCTAGTGAAACCCCTTGTTCAGTAAGACATGATACTATGAAAGCTACAGGCCCGGAGTTTGGAGGCACATGGCCAAACTAAACTGAGCCACGTTCTTTTATGACAGGAAAGTGTTCCTCTTTAATAGTTCGACGAACCTGTTTAGATGCAATCCTTTCTTTAACTAGGGTATCGTCCTTTCTTCCGTCAAAATAGTTTAGTATATGCCAAGCAGTTCATCTGAATCCAGTTGACTTTTCTGTAAATTTTATGGAGTTAGGTGAGACTAGGTGGGAGCGCGTACGCCGACTTCAGCGCTGTTTTCCAACGTGGCTAATGGCAGTTGGGTGCACTACTAAACTTTTCAGACCTGAAACGAACTCTTCGTGGTAAGTTCTAGGTTGTTTAAAAATAACTTAATATGCTCAATAGTATCAATTAACATTTAAATCTTAACCTGAGACTGCAAACTGACCTCAGTTGATTATATTCTTAATGCATGAAAACCACTCAAAATTGAATTTTTGCCGATTTTTATTGAGCTTGCGCGATCGGAAGATATTCTCTAAACACAATTATTATTATTATTATTATTAAACAGTACAAACTACAAATATTTTTCCCTATAGCGATAAAAAATATATAAACGTAAAAAAAAAAAAAATTCTGAAAAAATCGGAAATTTTCAATTTTTTGGAATTTTTAGGCGGTTTGCGGGATTGGAAGATAAAGTCCGATTTAAATAATTTTTTTTTGTTTTTCTTGTATTTACCAATCGCAACTTTTCCGCACTATAGCGACTCGGAACTATCAACTTGACTTTTTTCGCACCACCCTATTGATTAATGAGATTAATGTTAAAATAAATACAAAACAATATACTTTGTGTATTTATTAAAGGAGTGGTTTTTCTAATTTTTATAGAATGTAGTACAGTATGTTATACTAATATTATATAGTATAGTATACTAATTTATTTAGTATATTATAAATATATATTTTATTTAAAACTTCTTAGTACTTTCAATTTCTTCCAAGCTCTTCCTCGGAAAATATTTTATTATTATTATAGTTATTAAAATATTCTCTGATTAAAAGCTTGGAATAGTACTGAGAAGATTTGAATAAAATATGTATATTTTTAACTTGTAATATCCCTTTCATTATTTTAATCGCCTTTTAAGTAAATCAATGAACATTTTAAAATTCATATTATATATTTTATAAAATATTGAATTTAACTTTTTGAAAAATACAAATATTTCAGAGGCATACTCTATCAAATGTGGTGTTAGAACCTACGCACTTGTTTGAGACAAAGGGTCACAATATGGTCTGTGGCATATTGTGATATAACTTCCATACGAATTTCGTTTAACTTTAGTGTAACACGGCAGAAGTCGCGGTGATTAATTCTGGCATATGCGAATCAAACCATTTCTATTTTTCCAAACACTTTTTTTCTTTAATATGTATGATTTCTTATGCGGCTCTCTCTTGTTATGAATATAAGATGATCATTTGGCTCCAATCGAAATCTTGACTCGATTTCAACTGGACTCCTCTCTGTACTACCCAAAATGCGATGTTCATCAGTTCACTTTCCTAGCACTACTACACTGATGTCCAAAATTAAGGACAAATCACAAAATGCTAATTTTCAAGTACGCGAATACTCAAAAGGAAATTTCAAAGTCATCGTGAAGGCTGCATTTTGATAAGTTACCAAATAATGCCACATTAAAGTCACATGATGACTTTCAGGTGACAGAGAGACTACTGTGAAGTCACCATTGTGCTCTTTTGTAAAAAGTCACAATGTGTTCGTAATGTGATATTATTTGGTGACTTATCATAATGCAACGTTCATGATGACTTTGAAATTTAGTCTAAAAATGACAGTCACATGAGAGCCACAACGTACCTACATTGTAAAGTCACCTGGTGACTTGTCACAAAGCAGCAGTCACATTGACGTCCCAGTGGAGTCACATATAGTGATCATTTGAGACTCATAATGAGGCATGTGGATTTTCCTACATTTTGTTTCACCGTAGTGACTGTGACACTTGTGGCCATGTGTGACATGAATGAGATGCTATATGGACTGGCTGTGCTATAGGGATAGTAATTATTTGAATTATATTATTTCCTTTTGAGTATTCGCTTACTTAAAAATTAGTATTTTGCGACTGGTCCTTGATATTAGACACCAGTGTATGTTTTACGGTTAACCAACAATAACTAAGTAGCAATAAGTAAATAACGTTCTTACAAAATGTGCTGATGAAGGCGATTTGTAACAGTTTGTGTCAACATATTTTGTCCTACAAACTAAAAAATTAATTTTTGTAGATATGTGATTTTTTTACGGCTATTACGGACATGTTATGACAGTATTCTGCTCATGTTGTTGCACATGGTTTGCTTCGACGTAACTTTCAACGAACATATCCAGTTATGTGGAAAAACAGAATGTTGTAAAGTCACACTTTGTACACACGTCAACGTATTTGTGATTTGCGTTTGTGATGTACCCCATTTCAGTTAACAAATTGTTTGACATGCTATTGATCCTGTTAACACTTGACGTTGAAACATTTCTTGAAATAGTTTGCAAAGGTATTTTGAACAAACTTTGCAATTGTCAACGAAAGCAGCATAACACAGAATTTTCTTGTTTCGTTAGTTTTCTTGAATTTAGAAAATTATATGTTTTTGTGTCAAAGTTGCAGTTTTGAATCAAACGTTTTTATTTTCTATTGTTGTTTTCTACTATACACATTTATTAGATTTTAATAAACATTTCCATGTTAGATGAGAATAACTAATACGGGAGTTTTAAAAATCCTATTAAAAATGCATGTGTACATATAGGGGAGACTAGGGAGGGTTGTCCTACTTTTGGTACATGGTTTATTTATTAAAAAATATATTTTTGAAAATATGACGCTCAAACAAACCTGTTTTGACGCAATTTCAAGTCATAGGATAAAACATTTCTTTTAATACATGGAAATTATTTCAGAGAGAAACATTCGCCTTGGATACAATATTTCAAATGAAAATCAAATTTCGAAGCAATTACTTCGAAATTTGATTTTCATTTGAAACATTTCTTTTAAACATAATTTTGTCTGAGCATGTATAATTGAACAGCAGGGAAAATGAATTTTTTACGTTTAAGACAGTATTCCGTTAGAGACAGTTTCCGTTTTCTTAGGATTTTATATGTTATCTCTGGATTTAGAAGACACTATCCCCCCCCCTTTTTTTTCGTCTCTTTGTCCTACTTTTTACGACACTCGGCCTGATAACACTCGTCGTTACACAGTTTGGCTTCATCTAACTGTATTCATCCTGGTGAAATTTGTCTATATGCCTTCCTAAATTTTTTCGATCAATACTATTTTCTTTTGCAGCCGCTTTGAGCACTTAACTTATTACTAACATCGTTTAGCCCTTTCAGAGGCAAAGTATTTTCAGTAGTAAAATGTTGAAGTAAATGACTGGCACCGGAATTTACGAACAAATTTAATTGGAAATAAGAAAAAGGCTATATTTCACATACATATTAAATGGAAAAGATTTTAGCAAAATTCTGGTGTCATTGTGACGTTTGGGAATTAAAATTAAGTGGTTTGATAAACATGCCACTGCCCCTGAAAAGATTAATAAGACTGCTGTTTTCCACTGTTTCTATTTACCTATTTTAAATAATATTTAGATGGAGAAAAGTCCCTATGAACTTTTCCATTCATATTTCATTAAGTTTTTTTTTTTTTTTGCGGTGGATACTACAGCAATGTTTCACATCTTTCTTTAAGCAGTTTTAAACATTTTCTTTTTCATCACCCCATTTTAGAGTAGCTTTACAGAATAAATATACATTCTTTTTCATATATAACCTTTGTCATTATGCACAGTGTACAATAAATAGATTTCCAAAACCCCTTAATTAAGGGAGCCTTGAGCATCTGGTCAAGCCACTCTCACATTGACTGGGTCAAACCTCCCCACCTGCCACTTTTCTAAAGAATAGCACATTGTTATGTTAAGCCTAACTTACTGTACAATCTTTATGCCTGGAATGAAAGCTCGATATTTCTGCATTACTTTAAAACCTACTTACTTTAATTTCTATGATAAATTTTATCTGAAAAAAGCTTACAAAATATTTCTAAAAAACGCACTTTTTAGGTTGAAAACGCTTCACAATTGATGTTTTCACACCTATTTCGTTTAGCTGTATGAAACAAAGACTGTTGTTTGAACATTCCAGTGGCTTTGGTTGACACCTATTGATAAAACTCTGAAATTTTTTTAAATATGAAAACTGATGGGTGGGTCAAGACTACCATATGGTCAACCCTCCCTAGTCTCCCCTATATCTATATACAGTCAGTACCGGATATATGGTTATCCGCTTAGAAGCTCACCCCGCTTATAAGGTCACTTTTCGTAAGTCCGTACTGACTAGATAGGTATTACGTGTTAAAATACATCGCCTATATGGTCAGATTCTAATGGCTACTATCTGATATATGGTCACCTTGTGTCGCCTTTTTATTTCAAAATATCTGTATTTTTATGCTTTTCCCTTCCTCTTTTTCAGGTGTAAAGATCCAAATAGACGTATCATTCAACTATGTTCAACTCTTGGCATCTTTTTTGTGGTCACGCAATGTTTTTCATCTTCAATAGCGTTAGAAGAAAATGGACAAACATTCTGAAGGAGAAAATCTTTCCGTCAAGTCGATCTAATCTTCTAATCGTCTTTCGATTGTTGAATCTCCCCACCCTTTTGTGAATAACCGCAAACGATTGGAGAAGAATGGATGTAAATAGCCTTTCCTAGAAAGCTTTAAAGGAAGGAAAAACAAGCGCCTAAATTCAGCCTAAAGGTAGATCAAAAACTGAACAGACAGGCTACAAAAAAGCGTGAGTCGAGAGGGATTTCACCATGTTAACAAAGAAGAAACCGGTTTGAACGCTACAATTTGTCGCATGTCGCATCCTTTTGTCTGCTTTTCTGTTCAGTGTGTGATCTGCCTTAGAGATTGTGATAATGTTGCATACCACGTGACTAGATGCGCGCCTACAAGCTGTGGTGGGAAGACGGCACAGCACACCATCGGCCGAATATGATGTCCACATTCGGGTTCCAAAAGATAGAGCAGTCATAAATGACGTATTTTAATCCTGTTCCTACCCACCTCCCGCGTCCGCCATATTTAGCCAAGTCCTGCACTGGACACTGCTGATTGGATTGTTATCGGTGAAAGTCAAATACGACGGACGTAGGAGAGGGGGAAATAACTCGTTTTTCCGCATAAAAACTTTCCATGGCCGAAGATTGATATGTCTTCTCCTCTTGCAGACGATAAGAGGAACTCTTCCCTGTCGTGAAGAGTTTCCAAGGCTCTGGAGATTTTTCCTTCAACCATCGGATTAGATAACCACGCTTGGAAAACATGCTATCACCCCTTGTGACCGAAAGATTATTGTCTTTTACGTAGAAAAAAAGAAAATCAAGTGTTTTTAGATCCTTGTATTGTTACTTGTCGCGGGCGAGTAAAGTGTTCGATCTTTTGTTAATTTCGTTTGTGAATGCAACATGTCAACAAAATGTTAAAAGATTGAAAATTGCCGAAAATAAGAAATTGATAGAAAATTGTAAAAATCGAATCTCTCAAAAAAAGCTTTCGCGAAGAATCGTGGAATAGCGAGAAGGACACTGAATAACATCTTAGGTTGAAAGTCTTGTTACGCAGAAGATGTGATGAATCAAAAGAGAAAGCGACAACGTGTTTCAACATTTGAGGTTGTTGAGAAAGCTCTTTTTACTTGGATACAATATGCCAGATCGCAGAATGTTCCAATATCATTAATTATCTTAAAAGGAAAGTCTTTGAAAATTTCTGCTGAACTAGGAAAACCAAATTTTACTACCAGCAACGGTTAGTCACAAGAGTTTTATTTACGGGACAATCTTACTTTTAAAAAGATGTGTGGTGAAGCTGCTGATCTTTCTGATAGTGTAGAAGTAAAAGAATGGAAGGAATTGGCGTAATGTGCCATGGGTACTCAAAAGGTACTACACTCAATAGGTACAATCCTTCTGATGTTTTTAATTATAATGAATTCGGACAGTTTTTTCGTGTTTTGCCGGTTAAAACTGTTACTTTAAGAACGAAATATGTAGTGGGGAGAAGAAAAGCAAAGAAAGATTGATCGTTTTATTCGCAGCGAATGTGGATGATTCAGTGACATTGATTCCATTAGTTATTTGTAAATTTCTAAAGCCTCGTTGTTTGAAAAACTGCAAGTTTTTGTCTGCATCTTACGATGACAACAAGCATTTGGGAAAAAGAAATTCGATATTTGGTTAAATTTGGACAGACAAAAAAGAAAAGTGGCTATCATCGCAGACAACTGTATTGGCCATTGCATGATTCCCAATTTAAATTCGATTGTATTCGTTTTCTTGCTTCCAAACTGCACTAGTGTTTCACAATCCTTATATCAAGGGATTATTCAAAATTTTAAGATAAATATACGAAAGCTGCTTCTAAAGACTCCATTGCTGCAATTGTTCGAAAAGAAAAGTTTCACGTGTCTGTGTTAGATGCCATGTTTTACGTTGACAAGTGTTGGAATATGGTATCAAAGAAAACCATTGAAAATTGTTTTAGACATGCTTGGCTTCCAGAATGTGAAGAATTATCGTTCAAAGACGACGACAATGACGTTGATGATGATGATGATGATGATGCTCCTATTTGAACTTGCATAAAAAATACGGAATGCCGGCTGCATAATACAAGACGAACTGAAATATGCAGTATTGACAATATGGCCGCTAATAATAGTTAAGCTTCCATATCCTAAATCGTTTTGGAAGTTTTAAGTATAAACACTGATGGAAGTGATGATAAAAATAGTGAAGGTAAAGCTGAACCAACAAAGCTACCAGAAGCTCTCAAAGCACTAAATATCCTCAGATGTTTTTTAACCAATTCCGAAGGTACAGAAGAACATTTTAATTTCATCAATTAGAAAAAGTAGTTTTAACAACTACGATACTTTGTACGCACAAACCTGCATAAAAGATTATTTTAAATAAAGAAGTAAGTTTTATTTACTACTATGTTAGATAATAAATCTATAGTTTAGGGTAAATAATATTTTAATGAGTTTCGATCACATAAGATAAATACAATATTTACACTTTTAAAGTTAAGGGGGATTTGGGGAAATAACAGACACTAGCCGACACTGCGGTCGTAATTGTTGAGAGACTCGAACGCAGCGTCCTTCCCATCTAAAAGCCAAAGCCTTTCTCTACTCTGTCATCTCAGATCATTCCCAGGCCAGCTTAATAAAAGTTATAACTCAGCAAATACTTGCACCTGGGTTGGGCTTTACGGCACCAGATCTTCAGTGGGATCCCGCTGATGCATCTTGTTGCTAGCGTGAGTGTTTTGAGAACTCCAAAAGCACAACTCACTATACTCATATATTCGAAATTTGAAGTGCAAAGAAAATCTTTTTTATACATCTTCTTTTATAAATTATATCTTCATAGCTGCTTTGTACATTATTTTACGAATAAAATTAACATATTAATAAAATTTTATTGTCTAAAGTAAAATTCCTGCTTACACCGCATATAAGGTCACCCCGCTTATAAGGTCATATTTTTCAGGACCGCATGTGTCACCATATATCCGATACTGACTGTATATATATGTGTAGGTACTTTCTCTATTTTGACAGAAATCACAGAAATCACCCACTCGTGGACAGCCAACCTTGCGGTATAGGAGCTAAATGTCCACGAGGGGAAAAAACCCATATCCCCCATCCCACGAAACCCCCAGACACCGGAACGGGCCCAGAGGCCTCAGCAGGATGGAAGACCCCTCTTTTTTGAAATTTCACTTAGGATGTAGTACAATCTTCTCACAAGAGATACCCAATGTTGCATAAGCTGGGCGAGCCCAAATTAAACAATGTTTTGAAACTTTGGATCTTTTATGTATGGATATTACAGATCATCAATCAGTTATTGTGAAAACTACTTGTGAGTAGAAAGAATATGATTTATTTAAAGTTTAATAGAAATAGCTTAAAAGCTTGAAATCTTGAAGCCTGAAATTTAAAATTTGAAATTTAAAAAACTAATTCATCAAGGAGATTAGCATTAAATCTTAAAAAGTCATAGAAATTTTGATAAATCTTAATAAATTCTTAATACAACTAAATAAGTAATGCATTTAGGATAAAACAGATAGTTAAATCAATGCAAGAATTTGAAAATTTGAATAATATTTAAATTAGATATTAAACTTGCTGAATTTAATTATGTTCCTGAGTGATGACCTGTTAAACAAATTTGATATATAGATAATTGATTATTATTAATTTTAAAGTTCTAAATTCGAAAGTCTTTGTATTTCACAGTTCATAAAGTTTGTTTCCCAATTTTGAATCATTATATTTTACAGATCTAAGGATTATATTTCATAGTTCGTAGGCATTATTTTACAATCCAGAGCACTATAAATTTGAAGATTTAATTCACAGATGGAATTTCAATGAAATAAAGTAAAAATGGTATGCAGAGATATTTCTTTTTCATGTTATTAATAAGAGTATACGTATTCCGTGTGCCTATTTTCAGAAAGCGGCTAGGGGGTATTTTTACATACACATAATAGTAGGGACAAAAGAAAAATCCAACTTATATTAATGTTCAATTCAAGTGAAGTAACGATATATATTTTACGTTCTTTTCGCTTTTTTGTCCAGAGAGCACCCAGACGGTCATAAAAACATAATATTCAGCTCTATTTTTAAAGTGAAATCGCTTCTTTTTTGATTTTATTTATTATACTAGCTGGTGCGGTGATAAAATACCTTATTATCTCCCCTCCATATTCCTAACGTCTAGAAATATAGTACACTGGTGTACAAAATTAAAGGATGAGTCACAAAATGCCAATTTTCATTCACGCGAATACTCAAAAGGAAGTAATATAATTCGAACAATTACTATCCCTGTAGAACAGCTAGTCTATATAACATCTCATTCAGGTCACACATGGTCACAAGGGTCACAGTCTCTACGGCGAAACAAAAAATAGGAAATTCCATAAGTTTCTTTTATGAGTCTCAAACGACTACTATATGTGACTCCACTGACAGGTCACTGTGACTGCTGCTTTGTGGCGAGTCACCAGGTGACTTTACAATTTCGTTTCATTGAGACTCTCGTGTGACTCTCATCTGGAGACTGAATTTCAAAGTCATTGTGAACGTTGCATTATGATAAATCACCAAATAAAGTCACATGGTGACTTTTCACAGTGGTGACTTCACAGTAGGGTCTCTGTCACCATTTGACAAAGTCATGTGACAGAAAGTCACCATATGACTTTAATGTGACATTATTTGTTGATTTATCATAATGCAACGTTCACAATGACTTTGAAATTGAGTCTTCAGATGAGAGTCACACGAAAGTCTCAATGAAGCGACATTGTAAAGTCACCTGGTGATTCGCTACAAAGCAGCAGTCACAATGACCTGTAAGTGGAGTCACATATAGTAGTCGTTTGAGACACATAAAAGAGACGTAAGTAAGTAAGTAAGTAAGTAAGTAAGCACCCACCCTGGGAACCCGCTTTTGGCTTATGGTTAGGTGTAACCCCCAAGCCCAGGGCAGGGAAAAGTTTTACTACCTGCGAAACTCCTTGAATTTTTTTTTTTTTTTACAGTTTAGGAGAAATAACAATGTTAGATATATGACAATTATTGACAGTGTTACATAAAAGAGACGTATGGAATTTCCTATTTCTTGTTTTGCCGTAGAGACTGTGACCCTTGTGATCATGTGTGACCTAAATGAGATGTTATATAGACTAGCTGTTCTGCAGGGATAGTAATTATTCGAATTATATTACTTCATTTTGAGTATTCGCCTGAATGAAAATTGGCAATTTGTGATTCATCCTTTAATTTTGTCCACCAGTGTAGATGATAAAGCAGCACTATACGATAAAGCTATCAGTTAATTAGAATTAATCAAATGTTCACTCAGCAGAACTGCTAAAGCAAGCTTATGGTGATGAGGGTGTTTTACAGTCTTAAGTGTCCATACGGTGATCAACAATAGGCATCATTACAAGCTGTTCAAGAATTGGCAGCAGACAGCTAAAGTAGATCCAACTGTGTGGTTCAACTGAACATCGAAAACTGACGAAAACCTGGGATGCAAACACATATTTGAAAAACAACATTACTATTATTTCAAAAGAAAAATAAAAAAGATAAAACATTTTAACGTTGCTTAAATAATTTATATTTTAAAAAAAATGTTCATATTACTATTGAAATATTCTCTGTATACTATTCGAATCGTTACAAATCAGGGATATCGCATTGATTGAAACAATTAAGGGGGTCCGGGAAACATTTTAAAATAATTTTTATTTATTGAGTTAAAATTCTGAATTTTTTTGTGGTGGTCAACATTATCATTTGTAAACAAAATCATATGATACAATTTCTCCCATTTTATTTTTTTTTATTTAAAATTTATTAAAAAAGTTGTGTAATTTAAAATCGTTACAACTCGAAATATTATATATAGAATTTCATTTTTTTTCACTTAAATTAACAGAAGTATGTAAGTTTAAAAAATATTAATTTATATATATAAAAAAAAAAAAAAAAAAAAAAAAAAAACTAAAAATATTTAGCGAAAAAAAAAAGTGATGCAATTTTTTTTTTTTTTTTTTTTTTAATCATATTTTCAAAAGTAAATATTTTTTTCAAATATGCTGAATCAAAATTCAAGTAAAACAGCTGAAAAACATATTTTGCAAGTTTGAACCCTTTATCTTTAACGGTTCTCGAGTTATAAGAATTTAAATACTAGAAATGGTGAAAAAAGAAACCATCAGGAAGAAAAAAGCATTTTTACAAGTCGTTTCCATGACAGCCATTGTTTGAAAGCTAGATTTTGAAAATAAACCAAAACTAAAAAATTAATATTTCTTGATAGTTATTTTATTAATCAATCTCATTATTAATAAAATAATGACATAATTCAAGACATAATGGCATAAACATAATTCAAGAATTAATATTTCTTGAATTATGTTTCAGATAGAAACATAATTTAAATGTCATTTTAAGCAGGAAAAAGCCCCACCAGTGGCCGAGAGGTTCTGCTCTCGAAGCTGGTAGACGGGAGGTGCTGGGTTCGATCCCAATCGCGCCCGTCGGCCTAATCGTTCGGAGTTTTCGTGGTTTTCTTCGAGCCGTGGATCTTCCATGCGTTAATACGGTTTAGGTTCCCTTAGAAAGACCCCCAAAGAGGGCACTCCCCCCGGGCCTATATCCCTCGTGTTGATAATTGGCCGTCAAAAATCAACCCAACCCTTAAGCAGGAAAAAACAGAAAAAAATTTAATGAAATAAAATGTTTTTGCAAAATTTGGAGATTTTTGTGCCCCGGACCCTCTGTGATCTTTTGCTACAAATTTTAGGCCGCATTAATACTTTTATATCTTCCACTGTTCTGTTTCTACAGTATTTCTCAAATTCGTCTTTTAAAGTTAAAAAAGTTCAAGGAAAAAAAAAAAAAAAAAAAAAAAAAAAAAAACATGCATTCGTAGGTTTTCTGACAGCCGTACATGCATAAATTAAAGCATAAATCTATGCATAGCGTCTTAATGTCAATGATGATAATCAAATAAAATCATGCTGCTGACAGAATAGGAAATACAGGCTTATTCTTGGTTTTTTTTTTCATTACCCATATTTAATATGAACTGACGTATTTGAGATAAAAAAGAAAAATATTTGTTTCTATGAATAAAGTAATTGTTATTTTGTGGAGTGTCTGACTCATATGTCACACATGATTAAAAAAATCACTTACTCATAAAGAAAGATTTAAGATTCACATCATTTAAAATAATATTATATCAGGCAGACATTATAATGGATTTATTAAAAATGGTTCCGAGCTTTTCTGTGCACTTCAGCGAAAGTGACAGAAAAATTTCCGAAAGTTCATCTACAGTTCATTAATATTAA
This sequence comes from Maratus speciosus, assembly GCA_963932465.1. Lineage (NCBI taxonomy): Eukaryota > Metazoa > Arthropoda > Arachnida > Araneae > Salticidae > Maratus > Maratus speciosus. The sequence goes on along the minus strand of OZ010788.1, from coordinate 348,445,420 downwards.
TTATTTTAAATTTTCTTTGAACATACAGTAATCTATGCAGGTAATGTTTTGCTTATTTCTTGTGTCCAATGTAAATATAATTCTTAAAATTTTCACCAAAAAGAAAATTACATCGTAAAATATTTATTTCACTTGCTGGTAAAATTTATACATTAAATAATACTATGAAACATTAAAATAAATTAATATGGAAACGTGAAAAAGGTGCGTTAGCTCTAAACCAATTTTATGTTTTAACATTTTTGACTATTTCGCTCAACTGAAATTTGGTTAAAATATGTTAAACGAAAACATGATTTATTTCTTAATAATATTGCACATTCATGCAAAAATAGGTTTTGAGTTCAGAATGAAAGCTTTTGTTCTGAAAGCCCAAAGGAATACTTAAAAAGCAAAACAAGTTCAAGAATAAAATGCAGAGACTTTTTATGCAGCAAACACAAGTTGCATTTACATTCCATTAAAGCAAGTGACATAAGATTGATAAAAAGTTTTGAATAAACTCTCCAGTGTATTTTGAGGCAAGACGATGTTTCATTTAAACTAGATTACTCTCACGGGGAAAATACTTTTTCGAATGTTGAAAATATGAAATGCATGAAGTACATTATAGTTTTAGCTGCAGGGAGTTAAAAATAAACATTAATTTAGAGATTGATAACTAGGAGATATTTTTAAATTAGGAATATCTTTTTATAATATTAATACACTTGGAATTTAGTATGCTCTGAAAGATATATTTTTTTTAATCAAGAAGTCTCCAGTTATTTCGAGCATCATTATATATATTTTTTTAACCTTATTAATAATCCCTATTTTACAACTCGACTTTTTGATATCAGAAGTAAAAAATGAACTTTAATTGTTAGATCTAAAAAAAAAATTAATAATAGTACGAAAAACTAATAATTTGAATTTTTTCTTAAAAATACGGTTTTCTTTTTTCTTATTTTTAGAGTTTCGTACTTAAAAATTAAAAACGGAAGCATTATAAGGTTTCTCCTGTGTCTGTCTGTCACAGATATTTTACTCGTAAACTATTCAACGTGGAAAGTTCAAATTGGCTGAAATAATAAAGGCTATTGACCAACGTATTTATAGATTAGTAGCAAAACACACGGTTTTTGTCGCGTAATAGTCGAAATATGCCATGTAATATTTCATACTTAAGTTTTATTAGAAGAAATTATAATTTTAGGAATAATTAAAAATTACTACACTGCTTAAAATTTGCAACTAGCTGCCCATTCATTTCAGCGTTTTCATAGAAAACGATTACATAACCATAATTGAATGCTGTTTTGAGCTTATTATTGAGTATAATATGGTCAGAATATAGTTAATTTACGGTTAATGAACCATTTTCTTTAAAAACTGTCGAATAACTGGACAGTTTGCTGCAAATTTTTAACAGTGCAATTAAGGCACAGTTTCACTGAACTTCAATATTGTACTGCATTAGGCAAAAATTAGATTTAAATTAATGAGAGAAGCTAAAGCTAATTCTAAATAAACGGTGTTTTAGAAAGTGTTTTGAAGCTTTTCTGCTCATTTCAGTATTCATTTAAAATTTGGAATTTTTTAGAAACCGTTCTTACTACGCATTTACATCTTACAATTACCCCCATGTCAAGTTCCAAGCTTCATGACTAACGCCCTACCACCTCTCTTTTGGAAGTGACAATAATATAAACTCCTATGTTGACACACATGTTGTCACCATTAATTTACTACCATTTATTTTAAAATCAGTTTTGTATTTCCTAATATTCCATACAAAACGTAATTTAAAAAGTTTTTAAAAGCTTTAGTAGAACGTTTGTTGGTCCTGCCAACCCCAAGTGGTAGTGGCAAAGGCATAAAATATAGTCTGTGATTGATCAGAGACTGTCACAGTTGGTTCACAACCATTAATTTTGTAATCGGTTTATTATTTCCTGAGATTGTTCAGAAGATGTAATTTAGGCCGTTTTTAGAATGCTTTTCGCTCCTTCCCTTCGATTCAATTCCTTTTAAATTTCGAATTTATTTTTCGACAGTTCATAGAGGGTTTTATATTTTATAAGTAACTACCATGCCATATTTAAAGTTTCTAGCCTCTTCAGTAAATTATAGTTTATGTTTGAGCAGGTTCTATCACCACCAATGTACAACCATTATTTTAAAAATCGATTTGGTATTTCATAAGATTCGATAAAAATCGTAATTTAGAATGTTTTTTGAACGCTTTTCGCTCAATTCATAATTAAAATTTGGAATTTTCTTTCGACGATTCTTGGAAAGTATTTGTATCTTTTAAGTGCCAAATTTCAAAATGTTTGACCCCTCAGTATCACAAAAAACGCAATTTAGAGCATGTTTTGCTACTGTAACCCCCAGGTGGTGACAAAAATATAAAGTATAACCTATATTGGAGCAGGAATTGTCGCAATCAATTTGCAAACATTACTTTTGAAATCGGTTTGCTATTTCATGAGATTAAGTAGAAAGCGACATTTTGAACATTTTTAGAACTCTTTTCGCCCATTTTCACCGCTTTTAAATTTCGAATTTTTTTTTTTTTTTTTTTTTTTTTTTTTTTTTTTTTTTTCAAAATGTTCTTAGAGATCTTTTATAGCTTATAACTAACATGCCTAATTGGAAGTTGCTGGGCCCTGCAATATCACAACAATAGCGACTTAGGATGTTTTTTGGTTTTCCAATGCACAGGTGGTAATGACATAGACATGAAATAGAGCCTATGTTAGCGCAAGGGCTGTCACTATCAATTTCCAACCAATTTTCTTAAATTGGTTTGATACTTCCCGAGATTACATAAAAATCGCCATTTAGAACATTTTTAGAACGCTTTTCGCGCATTTTTACCCTTTTAAATTTCGATTTTTTTAGGAAATATTCTTAGACAATTTATGTCTAATAAGTAACTGCCATGACAAATTCCATGTATCTAGGTCTTTCAGTAACACAAAAGTCACATTTTTAAAACGTTTTTCGATCTTACGCAGCTATAGGGTAGTAAAGCACCGATATAAAATATAGCCGATCTTGGACCAAGGACTGCCACCATCATTTTGAAACCATTAATATTTAAATCAGTTCAGTACTTCCTGAGATTGTGTAGAAATCGCCATTTAGAACGTTTTTCAGAACGCTTTTTGAGCATTTTCACCTCTTTTAAATCCCGAATTTTTTAAGGCCCAACCAATGGCTGAGAGGTTTCTCTCTCGAAGCTGGTATACAAGAGGTGCTGGGTTCGAACCCAATTGCGCCCGTCGATCTAACCGTCCGGAGTTTTCGTGTTTTTTTTCGATACTTGAGAAATCTTTTACTTTTACACTGTAAAAAAAATCTGTAAAATTACTAAGGTTTTTCTAGGAAACTGCGATTCTTAGAACTTTTTATGTTCAACAACATATGCAACAACAAAAATTCCTTTAACAGCGTCTGTTACAGGAATTTTTCTTGTTGCCGTTATATAATATGCTCTAGGAATACCAGTTTCCTAGATAAACTTTAGTAACTTTACAGATTATTTTTACAGTGTACTTTTACTGCCCGAGAGCGACTGCACAGACTAGGACTTGAGTCTGTAGAGTATAAATGTCCCTCCCTGGCTCCTTTATTGAGGTCTTTAAAAATACAAATTTCAGCCGAAGCTGACCCCGCCAATACGCGCGACAGAGGGTGGAGTGATATGTGCACGATATAAATAAATGTTACTGTAGCAAAGTTTGTGAAACATCAATAAGGACATTAAATAATACAATATTATACAAGCTGCTGCGACACAACATTGGGTACTGAATATCCCTCGAGTAGATGATGGGCAAAAATCAACCCAACCCAACCGAATTTTTAAAGAAATGTTCTTAGAGATCATTTATGTCTTATAAGTAACCGTAATTTCAAATTTCATGTTTATAGGCTATTCAGTAACACAAAAATCGCTTTTTTAGAGCGTGTTTTGCTCTTGCACCCCATTTGTGGTACTGACACCGATTTAATATTGATCTTGGAACAAGGGCTGTTACCATCATTTTCACAACTTAATTTTGGAAATCAGTTCACTGCCTCCTGAGATTGCGTAGAAATCGCAATTTAGAACTTATTTATATTATTTCATTTTTACCCCTTTTAAATTTCGATTTTATTGAGGAAATGTTCTTAGAAATCATTTATACTAATAAGTAACTACCATGCCAAATTTTATGTTTCTAGGCCCTTTAGTAACACAAAAATCGCAATTTAGAAAGTTTTTTGCTGCTGCACCCCCAGGTGGTAGCGACACCGACATATAATAGAACCTATGTTAGAGCAAGGGCTATGAACATTAATATCAAGCATTATTTTTGAAATCGGTTTGATATTTTCTGAGATTTCGTAGAAATCGACATTTAGAACGTTTTTTAGAACGCTTTTCGCGCATTATCACCCCTTATAAATTTCGATTTTTTTTTAAAGAAATGCTCCGCGAGATCATTTATATCTAATAAGTAAGTACTATGCCAAATTTCATGTTTCTATGCCCTTCCTTGACACAAAAAGCGTATTTTTAAAACCTTTTTTGCTCCTACACCCCCTTTTATGTAGTGGCATGGTCATAATATATAGCCTATGTTCGAAGAGGGATTAACCAGGTCATATGCTCCAGAACCAGTAATATGTTCCTGAGAACAAAGAAACAAACAAACAAATTTTAATACTTTATAATACTAGTATAGATTAATCATTTAAAAATATATTTAGGAAAAAAGTAGAAAGGCTAGTTACGCAACTTGAATTTTTTTTTTTCTTTGTATATCGTGTCAGATATATATCGTATCTATTTTCGAATCTACTGAAACTAAAATTATGAAAACATTAGGGGTAGTAGAAGTTCATTTAATTCTTGTAGGAAAACTATTGCGATTACGCTAAGACTCATAGTTTTTGGGAAAATCGCATTTTTCAGTTACACACGAATTTCGTTTTGCGGGCATTCTGTAACAAAGTTGAAGATCGCTGTAAGTAGCTATAGTAGCTAAACTATAAAAGATTTGTTGATAATGATTTTGAAAAAAATTGCCTGTAATTAGTCAAGTTATTAACCTTTAAAGACACGGATGTTTTGGACATACATGAAGACACTGGCGGCGAACTCAGCCATCAGCTTTTAAAGACTACATAACAACTTTTAATTATATATTTATGTAATGCAAAGCCTATTTACTAACTCATATATTTATTGCGCGAAACCCTCTCTGAGCGTATATTACGCGCACTTGACCGGTCATTAATATACACGCTATTTTAAATGAATGAACAGTTCAATTGCATAGAAAAAAAATGCTTCTTTAGTATAACATGATCTTTCATATGAAAGGTTATTAAATATTTGATGAACATTTTGTTGCATTTTAGAGCAACTTTTGTTTGGTTTTGATTAAAGAATTTTCCAATATTCCATGTTCATCTTGATTACTAAATAGAAAATATAGGATTTGAAACTTTAGGCGTATATATAATATATTTTACATTAATTAAAAATCTTGCACACAGGAAAATAAATCCAATCCCTAACGACGAAACTTGAGGCGTATCTATAATATATTTTACAGTAATTAAAAGTCTTTCACGCAGGAAAATAAATCCAATCCCTAACGACGAAACTTGAGGCGTATCTATAATACCTTTCGCATATAAAGTAAATCATAAAAAACTCAATTACATAGGCATGACTACCAGGAAATTTAAAGAGAGATTTAAAGAACATATTGCAGACATAAAGTATAGTAAACCCTCAGCAGCTCTATCAAGGTTAAACAAAAAACAAGACATCGACATAGATTTCTGTACAGCAATAATCATAACCCGTACACTAAAAAAAAAATCTCTAAAGTTACTAAAATTTATCTAGGTAACTCGGATTCCTAGAATTTTTTATGTAACGGCAACAAACAAAAATTCATGTAACAGATACACTTTTGCTCCATAAATAAAAAAATCTGTAACGTTACTATACATTTTTTAGGAAACTGGGATGTCTAGACTTTTTTACGCAACTGCAACGAGAGTTGCAGGTAAAATTTTAGTAAGATTACTGTATTTTTAGTAGATTCTTTTGTAAATCTACAAATTTCAGTAGCTTTACAAAACTAGTTGTCTAGATTTTCATCTTTTTTGTACAGTGTACAGATACAATTTTAGTAAGCATACAGATTTCTGTAATTTTAAATCTGTAAAATTACAGACTTTATTTTATTTTTTTTATTTTACAGTGTTCTTCACATATTGCTACGCATCAATAATCAGAGAAAATTAAGATATTTTAGCTCAAGAAAGGAAGACTTGTAATAAAATGTTATCTCACAATATATTCGGGATCTGGTATGGCATACTAAATATCAATTTGGAGCATAATTGTCGTATTTCCCCTACTCCCACCTGCCCTCATCCTCCCTTCTTTTGAAATAGTCTCGTCTCCGGCAATTCAAACAATGTTATTCATGATCTTTCACATCCCTGAAATTTCCCCTGATGATGCCTGTTTATTAACTATTGAAAGCGCCTCGGTTTTAGCTTCATTTGACGTTTTTTATGTTTTCAAAACATTTTTGTGTACTTTAGAAGCTTTTTAGTAAAATGCATCAGAAATTTCAATTCGTATACTTTAAATTTTAAGAAAATTAGTCAGTTTATTTAATTGATACTTTGTGCAAATTAATTACATTTAAAAAAGTTGAGTATATTTCGATTTTTAGAGTTCCGTACTTAAAAAGTAAAAACGGAACCATTATAAGATCACTTCTGTGTTTGTCTGTCCGTCTGTCGCAGCCATTTTAGTCATAAAGTATGGCACAAGGAAAGTTGAAATCGGGGTGCAGTAATAATGACTATTGACCACATATTTACAGATTATTAAAATTACACTAATATATTTAGGGAAAATGTAGAGAGGCTAATTAAGCTACTTGGAAAAAAATATTTTCTATGTATATCGTGTGGTGTATCGTGTAAATGTTTTCATAATATTGAACTGAAAAATACATTTCGTTTAATTGTAGGTATTATAGTTTCAGAGATATTGTCGAAAATGTAGTGCGAAAGTATGTCCCCCCCCCCCCTTCTATTTCCGAATTTACTCAAACTAAAATTATTAAAAAGTTAGAGGTAGTAGAAGTTAATTTAAACCTTGCAGGAAAATTATAGCAATTACCGTAGGTTACATAGTTTTTGAGAAAAACGCATTTTTCCATTATACACAAATTTCGATTTGCGAGCATTCAACAAAAGTGTTAAGGAGCGCTGATGGTATTTTTTGTAGCGGAAGTATAAAAGTATTGTTGATAATGATTTTCAAAAAATATCGTCGGTAATTAACCGAGATATTAACCCATAAAGACACGGACGGTTTGGACATACATAATGACAAGAGCGGCGTACGCTATGCAGCTCCATCGGCTGTTAAAGCGTAGATAACAGTGTTTAGTGATACATTTGTGTAATGCAATGCCCAGTAGCAGTATAAAAGCAATAAATGTCAAATTGTTAAAAACAGACTTATTTAATAAGAATTAATCATATAAATACTATGAGATTCGTGACTAGTTTTCATTAGGTGGATCTATCAATATGACTTGCGTGTCTATAAAAGTTAATTAAAAACATATCTGAAAAAACATGGCACGGACCAAGACGGCGTTGCAATTATGCCACCTCCTTTTGTAGCACTCTTAGCACAATGCCAAGTTTAAACTCTGAACAAGGATTTTGCTTTGGATACACTTTAAAAGGAAAAGACTATTAATACGCTGAATTTAGTTTTATGAAATGCGAATAGGAGTTTAAATATGGACTACTTCTATTGTCAGCACCGAATTAAATTCACCGTAAACAGATTAGGATAAGATTATAAAAAGATTTATACAGAATAGCAATATTTCATATTATTTAGGCTTCATATCTCTTTGAACTTTTATGATATACCCATTCATACTTTTCAAGTAAATACAGATATACCCAACACTACGTTGTATGATCTCTTACAAAGTCTTATTATTATTTTAGCAACGATTTTTTTAATAATACAGTTAGTAGTTCACATATTTATTGTATGAAACCCTCAGAGTGCGAGTAATACTCGCACTTGACCGTTTATTAAAATATTATTAAGTTTTTTAAAAGACATTGAATCTAAACGTGTCAAGAAATTTCATTTTTCGTATCGATACAAAAACGCACTTTTATGTAATATTGAGAATAGTTTCATTTGCATTGAACTACAATTTTATGAAAAAATATATATATATATGTGACGTTTTGACGGCAAGTAGTTTGTATTGTCGAAAAAAAAATGAGGGTTTCCATTCCTACACAACACAGGTAGCAGCCGATTGGTTTTAAAATAATAAAGAAAAATGAAGAATTAACATAAGGCAGTCGCTTGGAACATTATTCACTTTATTTCCACACTCTCGATTAAATCTAGGGAAGATGCTCTCTCCTTCCATGGTAAAAAGAATAAAGTCTATTCTTCCTGTCACAATTAGTTTAAAATCACTCCATCTCTTGACTGCGTTCTAGTCTTTAATCCGTTAATATCTAACATCTATCACCCATTACGATACCGTTGCTTCCTCATTCTACTCACATAATAAACAGTATTCCTCCAACATTTTACTACCTCCATCGAGCAATCACATTGAATATCCAGTTTGCTACGACTGCAATCCACCACGTTCACCTCTACATGCTAAAAACTAAAAAGCTTCTAAACTCACAGCTCCTCTACTATATGCTATATCCTTCTCTCTGGTTCCCGCCATTCGTATTTATACTCTGCTGAAAAGATTGTTCTAGAAAATTCTTATCTCCTCGTACCAGCTATCTAAAGCATAAACAAATGTTAAAATCTGTAGTCGAGATTATGCAAAAATAACCCCTTTTTCCCTCTTCAGACGATAAAAGAAATGAATTTATGTCTGCGAAGTTTTAATCTTTGAAATATTTTAATTACACCTGGATATTTTAAATAAAAGAATAAATTGAAATAAGTAGGTTTTTTCTTTAAGACAGAATAATATTTTAGCAGTTAAATAAAGATTTAAGGGGAATATGATATACCGGGATTTAATAGCGGAATTTAATAGGAATTTAAATAATAAAAGTTTTATTAAAGAAATATAAATGATCGAGCCATTTTTAGATTTACGCAATTTGGAATAAATATGAATTAAGATCTTAGAGATTAATGGACTCGGGTTTTAATTTAATAAGCCGGTATAATATACGGAATATTACTGAAAAAGGAAAATTTACATAAAACACTTTAAACTTGGCGCAAAAATTTAAATTTTGTAATATATATATATTTGTAAGTTCAGCAAATGTATTCTTTAACAACCAAATACATTAAATAAAACTTCATAAAAATGTTTTATTTATTAAAATACGAAGCATAATCAATGATCATTAATCTATTAGCAAATTATCCAAACTAGATATCTGGAAAAAGCATGTTCAGACGAGAAGCAATCGTACTTTTTTCATTCTATGCTACAAACGTTATTAATTAGTAATTCTTAGATAAATGGGAGCTTTAATTAGCTTGGATAATATATCAAAGGACACTACTGATTATGAAGAAAAACCTGCCTGTAGATACATTTGACTTTTTACAAAGATCTTGATATTTTAAACACCTTTATTATGAATAAACCTGTTTAAGAGGAGTCATTAATCAAAACAAATCCTTCTGAAAAAAGATGAGAAATATTAATGACTGAGATGTAAAAAATTGTTACACATTAAATTTCGAAAGATACTATTTCACATTTTTAATCTTGAGTAATATTGGTAAAAATACATTTATGATATTTTACACGTAATTCTTAATAATCTAACACAAGTTAATTTTTAGGCATAAATTCTTTTAAATTTCTGTAAAGTAGACTCTAAAAAAAAGATGTAATACTACGGATATAAAGGTAGATAATTTTGTAAGATTACAAAAATACATCTGTGCATTGTACAAAAAAAGATGTAAATCTACAAATTTAGTTTAAAAATCTACAGAAATCTTCCTAAAATTTTATCTGCAACCCGGGTTGCAGTTATATAAAATTTCTAGCCATCCCAGTTTCCTAAAAAATTCTTAGGAACTTTACAGGTTTTTTTTTTTATTATTATTTATTTACTGTGCAAACGTGTATTTGTTACATAAATTTTTGTTGTTGCCGTTACATGTTCTAGCCATCCCAATTTCTTGCATAATTGTTCAACTTCAATAATTGTCTTGAGTTTGGAATTATCCGTAGTCGCATTGCGCACTCAATCGTTAAAAGAACTGAAAAGAAATTTCAGCAAATGTAGATTACATGCAAGAAAACATCTCACTGTGTTTGTGCTTAAGGAATATGAAATTTTAAATTCAGCAATTTTATACCTGTTATTTAGCAAATCATTTTCATAATACTGATTATTTTATTTCTAACCATTTCATAATATGAGAAAAGGACATAGCAGAAGCAAGTGATAACACTCATATATAAGAATAAATATAAGTCGATGTAAGGAGATAAGAAATTGTTCTAAAATACAATCCAAAAGTTCCTGAAAGAGCATGATTAGGGAATTTCTAAGAAAATAATAAATAAATTATTTGCACAATTATATTAGTTAGAAAAACAATTAGTCACTGTAGTCACTGCTGTGAACTGTATGTTTTAAATAGGTCAAAAATATTTTACAAATATCTCTGTGTTTTCTTTCATGTTAGCGATTTTCCTAATATAGACATTAAATAAAATATATTAAGTAACATATAAAATATATAAACATTTTTCAGCAAAATATAAATATATTATTTTTTTCAGCTAAATATTTTGTCATTAGAACCACTTTTAATTGCTATTACTGATAGTTCAAATTAGAGTTACATGTTTTGGGAAAATATGTTTATATATGTTTAAATGTATATGTTTTATATCTGTTGCTTTATCCAGTATAAAATATTTGGCTTTTAAAATAAATATCACTTTCATTTTGCAATTTTGATATATTCCTGCTGAGTTGCTTATTATCGATTTTTTATTAGTTTTTAATAATGTATTCCACATATTATTACACAACTAACAGTTTATCAATTACGGTAACGAAAAAAATTGTATTTGAAATTACGTCACTCCAAAGAAAACAATATACTTATCTGTAGACTCGAATGAAAGAAATTAATTTAATTTCAATATAAAGAATATCCCTTACAAAAAGATTTAAAACTAGACATTATGCAGATGTCATATGAATATTTTATCAAACAGAGTGGAATATTATACGTGTTATTAGATTATTGTTTTCATATATGTATTTTTACGTTGTCTAATCTGTTGCTTTATTGCGATAAAATTCGTGTTTGACATACTTTTATTTTCAAATTTGTAGAATAATCTTAACGAATGTTTAAATATATATATACATTTTTAATAAAATTGTGTTATATTTTGTTTTTTAATGCTTTCTAACAGAAAATATTTTTTGCCATTTGGATAGTATAATGTAAATAGAAATGTACATCAAAATTTTTTGAAATTTTTCGTATAATCTTCAATAAATATCCAACATAAAACTTATTTAGTTTTTTTTTAAACTGAAAATTTACGTTAAGGATTCTAAAATGATATACGAATACGGATTATATGTTTTCTTTATAAAATTTGATAATTAAGTGATAATTGTTTTCTCTTCGCATTGCATCTCTTCGACTACCATTTTAAAAGAAAAAAGTCCTTTCGGGCAGTGCCGGGAGGAAGAGGTAGCTTTCATATTCCTTATTTTTTAAAAGCCAGCTTATATTATTGAAACACACGGAGCTCAAATTAGTGGAACCCGATTATAGAAGATTAAATTCTAATTTTTGTCAATATTGAATATGAATGAGAATTTCGCGAAATTAGTCAGCGTTATCAAAGCTGGTTTTGTTAAAGTGATTTATATTTGTCGCCAAATTCAGTGATATCCCGAATTATATTAATAATTATATTAACCCGAATTATCGGTGATAGCCTGCCATTTTAAAACAAAATAATGGGTGCAACAAAGCTCACCAATGAACTTGGTCGTGACCTTAGTAATTCCTGTGCACACGCTCACTCATATCTAAATCGGTTGATATATGCGAGTGCTGTTCAGGCAGAAAATCAGATATTTTAAAATGTCACACACATTCGAAATTCAAACTGCTATATCTCGGTTTTTTTTTAGATAAAGGCAAAACAAAAAATATTCCGGAATCTTTGTAACAAGCTGAAACACATAAGAAAAAAATCTTTTTTCAATTTCTAATTTTTTTTTTTGTACTTCATTTTAATTTTTTTTTTTTTTGATTTTTAAATGGCCGCCATTTTGAAACAAGATGGCGGATGAAGTTAGCAAATGAACTCGGCCGAGAGATTACTATGTACTATGCACATGCCTTGTCACATCCTAATCGGTTCATAAATACGCGTGTTATCGCGTGACAAAAATCAGATCGTTTCAAAATGTCAGCCATGCTAGAAATTCAAAGTGCTATAACTCAGCCATTTTTTAAGACATAGACGAAACTAAAAATGCTCCAGAGTCTTTGTATTAAGCCCAAACACATAATAATAAGATATTTTTCAATGTCTAATTTTTTTGTGCCTCATTTTAAATTTTAAATTAAAAAAAATTAAATGGTCGCCATTTTGAAACATGATGGCGGATGAAGCTAGCCAACGAACTCGGCCGAGACATTGGTTTGTACTATGTACACACGAAATTTTATCGAAATTGGTTCTTAAATACAAGAGTTACAGTATGACAAAGATCATATATATATATATATATAGGGATATATATATATATATATATATATAGGGCTATATATATATATATATATATATATAAATTTTGAACGGAGGGTGGTTTCTGGGTCTGGGGGTCATGATCGGTGAAAATATACCAAAATTTTTCGGAATCGTTTTCCTCCGAACGGCTGCAATAGGTAGCTTTTTGTAATGAAAACTACTTAATGAAAGGTATAAAAGTTTATTTTTCTTACAAAGCAGCACAGCTAAAACTCTGCCAAATTTACTAATTCTCGAAAAGTTTTAATGCCAAAACAAACTATAAACACCCAAAAATACTTAATAATAGACATTATCTCATTCAAACCAGTTTTATATGAAAGAAATTTTCCTTTCTAATGCAACAGGCTATGAATCGTATTATTTTATTTATAATAATTATTTATTTTTTAATTCAGGAAAACAAGATTTCAAGAACAACTGTTTTTCTGAAGAACGTACTATTTTCCAAATTGATGGAGTAAATTTAAAAAGTATATATATATATATATATATATATATATATATATATACTAGGGGGCTCTGCCTCCTGCAAGCTACGCTCACCAACCCCCAGTTTAGACACTGTAGAATCTAAAAGCATGCTAATCTCATCGGTTTTAAAAAGATTGGAGAAGATTGAATTATACTGAAAAAACCTGTAGCGATCTCCCTGTAAACGGGTTTCCATTCAATTCCCTTTGATTGCAAAAATTTAAGGTAGAATCAGTTGCTGTTTAGACATCCAATGGTTGTTTTCGTGTTTGGTTAAAGAAGATCCGTTAAATATTTGAAAAGAAGCTAAAATAAAATGAATTAAGTAAACAGAGTCTTTGTCTCTCGGTATTTTTTAACAGCTTTATAAAACGATTGACATAATACAATTACTAAAATTTGCTGCTTTAACTCCTTCAAGGGCGGTGGTTCATTTTTGGACCACTTAATTTTAATTCTTAAATGCCACATTAGCATCAGAATGTTGGGATGAAAATTTCTCTTTGATTAAGTAAGTGAACAAAAGCATTTTTGAATTTCGAAATTTGTTTGTAAATTCTGGTGCCATTCACTGATTTCAAGATTTTACGAATTGAAGTGCCTTGTCCGTGAAAGGGTTAAACGCATATTAATGTATTTATTATTTTAAAGTTTCCTTTCCCTTTTAATATTCACATGTAAATACAATTTTCAGGACATAATTTTCAATATTTTCCTGCCTTTAACACGTACTCATTTAATTGTAATTTTATAGTTTTTTTTTTTTCTGTTTTTAATAGTCACGTGAAAATAAATTTTTAATCGTTAGGAAATATTAATCTTTGCGCTGATTTTAAAATTGAAAACAATCTCTATAATAATAGCCTAAGTCAGGTGACTATCATCAACAGCTCCATGCGGATTCCTTGGCTTTTTATATTCCAGGCGGCCATTTTGGTACTTTAATGTTAGCCAGCCACAGGTGTCATAAGTCGCCGAATATTATTCTATCCCCATTATTCGTTTATATTATAATAGTCTAAGTGATGTAACTGCCATAAACAACGGGCTGATTCCTTCGCTTTTCATAAGGAAGGTTTCCATTTTGATTAAATAATCAAAATTATTTTTTCGAATAAAACTACATAAAAGTTGCCATGATCACAAAGAATTCCTGGTACTTCTATGTTAGCTGGGTGAAAATCTCGCCAATAGCTTTTTTTTTAACTCGCCAGTTAGCATTTTTTTTTTTTTTTCGAGTGGTAAATTAAAACGGTGCTACTTGGTTATCCCATCGACCAAAAATCTGTCTCCAAACTATAAGATTAAATGCCAATAGGTTGATCGTAAATGTCAGATTCACTTGACTTTAAGGAAGTTACACATGTTCACGTCATCAAGTGATTTTTATTTCGACGTTTTATTTGTATTTTTATTAATGTTATACTAATTTATTTGTTCTTTTGTTATTTAAAATAAAAAAAAATATGTCAATTTGTATAATTTGGCTATTTATATAATTTGGCGAAATTGGTCGATGGGAGAAGTAATAACATTAAAACGTTGCTTGGAAGTGGAAATTAAATCTCACGATTTCTTGCATTGTCAGATACAAGCTTTGGCGTGTTTTTTTTTTTTTTTTTTTTTTCTTTTTTTTTTTTTTTTTACGACAATTTGGCGAAAACCTCGTTTTCAAATACCTGTTACATATGTATTTTAAAATTATTCTCTGTTATTTTTAAAATGAAATAACAATAAATAAAAAAAAAATAATTAATAACTATAGAACAAAACAATTTAAAACATTTTTTGTAAATAAAAAGAAAATAAATTCAAATAAACATTTATTAATAAATAAGCAACAATAGCCGGGTTACCATGTCAGGCAAAATAACGCCATTTTGGCGCCAATTAGGTACCCCGTTGCGTATATGACATCTGTGTCTAATATTTTTCTTTTCGTTTCGTTTAAAAAAAAGAATGAAGTAAAATCCATTTATTTTAAAGGTTTCAATTTTAAATGAAAGTTTTGTATTAAATAAAATGATAATGAAATACAAATTGAATTCTGAATATAAGTAACATGATGCATTTCTTAGCAAACATTTAAGGGAGGCCAAACTCGTCGCCAAATTACTTTAAAATAACCTTTTCTAAACTATGAAAAAAATATCTGTTATGATTAAAATTTGAGTTGCCATCATTAGAAAAAAAAGTATTTAAAATTAGAAAAAAATTAATATTTAAATACTAATTCTAATTTTAAAATTATAATACCATTTTTGAGATCCGTGGATCAATACGGATTTTTGGTGTTAAATTCATCGCAAAGTATTCTATATTTTAGGAGAAATCGCCGTAATCAGTTGTTTAATCAGTCAGTTCATAGAATCGTTACATATATTCTTTTCAATTCGATTCATTAGGATTTTATATATATAGGGTATATATATATATATATATATATATTTGCTAAATTTTAAAAGAAAAATGTTGTTTATTTAGATTTTTTGTACAATTTTTATATCTATATAGGTCTAAAGATTTTAAATAAAAGAAATGTCATACGTAGATTTTAAAAATATACCTGTTATAAATGTATGTATTTAATTTCTTTCCCTTTTCTGTTTTTTAAATAAAATATTAAAATGAAATTTTCTAAATATATTTCACTATTTCTAAGTTATTTAACTTTCTCTTTCAAGGAAAACTCACGTTATTTCAACGTAAAGTAAAATATCTGCATATTTATACTCGGCATTTTAATGATAATTGAAATATTTGTCACATTATTGTATTATTTATACTCGCGTTGAATAAATGTATTCACTCTGTCGTTCAAGTTTAGAGAACAGTTTATTTTTTTTATCTCCCAGAGGTACAGAAATATATACTGAAAAGACAGTTTAATGAGAAAATGAAACTTTCTAATTCGAAATATTTAGCTTAGGAGAAAATGCATATAATATGTGTAGAATTCTTGGAGAAAAGTTCAAAGAAATTGCTACATTTGGCATCTGATAAAAGGTATTTTCTCATATTCCTAATTTTTCTTTAAAAATGGAAGGACAGTTTCCAGAAAAATATTTAGTGCAAAATCATATCAGCTGTATATGTTCAATTTCGTTTTATAGATTCAAGTATTTCATATAATTGCAAAGAGAGTATATTGAGTTTATGAAATATTTTAAATATACATATTTGAAAATTGAATATGATGATTTCAAAAGCCTGCGATAATTGTGTTTTTTTAATTTTTAATACTTGGTTTTCATGTACTCTTTTTAGTGCTGATTCCGAAAATTACCTTTATTTTTATACCGACATCAGAAGTTTTCTCCAATAGTAAATTTCAAAGGTAAAAATTAAAAACAAAAATAGCAAAAATCGGATACTAAAAAAATAGAAAAGATGGTTATGTCTTTTTTAACTTTTTATAATTTATTTTAACGTGCGTTTTTGCACTGAACCTGAAAATGACCTTCATTTTTAACCATCATGTCAGGAGTTTTAACAAATCGTAAATTTCGATTGTAAAAAGTAAAAAAAACAGCCTAAATCTTTTACTATAAATCCGATATGATGATTGTGGGTTTTTTTTTTCGTTTTTTTTAATTATTATTATTATTATTTTGATCATTGCTTTTTACGTACATTATAGTACTAAATCTGAAAGCGACATTTATTTTTAAACATCATCTCAGACTATTTTGTAAATTTTAAATTTTAAATTTAAAAAGTAGAAAAAATAACAAAAATCTAATACTATAAAAGACATCTAAAACTTTTTTTACACACTTTAATTTCATTTAAATCAAGGATATTTTCATTTTTTTTTACTTATACTGGATATTCTTACAGCTAAACAGCTGAGGGTTCCGATGAGGGGGAGGGAGGCTTCACTTTTAATTTTGAAATTTATGATATTTTGAAATTTGATGATTTGCGATAAATCCTGACGTGGTGGTTAAAAATAAAGATCATTTTCGGATTTAGCGATAAAATACATAAAAATCAATTATCAAAAGTTAAAAACACAAATATCGCATATATTTTATAGTATCAAGATTTTTGCTATTTTTTTTCGGATGTAATACTTAGTTTTGTAATATTCATTTATTTTTCATCTTTAAGAATTTCATTTAATTATAAATCAATTAAGTTTAAAATCAGTCATTTTAAAGTTACGAAATATAATTGTAAGAATATGTTTTTTTTTTTTTTTTGGGGGGGGGGGGGCGGGGGGGGGGTAATTTTTCCCACAGGAAATCCATCAACAATAATAAAAATATACATATGAACTTAAAAATCACTTTACTGTATGCATAATGTTTCAGCGAAGATTTTATTTAATAATTTTTTGATTCATTATTCCGTACTAGTCAACCTTTATCATTTTCTTAAAAAAAAAAAAAAAAAAAAAAAGAAAAGGTAGAGGCTTATATTTATATTTAACCACAATTTATAGTCTGCCAGCTTTTTTTTTTTTTTAATAGATTTGAATCGATCAAATTTAAAATCGTTTTGAATATTTATTAGAAATTAACACTAAAAGTAAAAAACTAAATTTTATATTGTTGCAACAATTAATCTTAATTTTTGAGACATAATTTCCCCATTTTAACATATAAAAATCCAAATGTTGAAAAAGCGTGATTGTATACATATATATATATTGCATTATCAATGTGATTTCTATTTTGTACTTATCTGATACCTCTTCATAGGAAATCTTCATTAAAAGTTGCAATATTATCATCGCAAAGTATCGCATAAAGATTTAATAAATAATTTATAACTAATGCACTTATATCTTCATATATATTATTTATTTTACCCATTAAATTTATTTTCTTGCCGCAGTTGTATGATAATGTGAAATATTTTTTATCTATTCAATAGTTGTAATTAACTATTCGGAAATTGCTTTTAATGTATGTCTGTAAATTTATTTTTTATTTAGATATCCATATAGTAAATTAAAAAATTATATGATAGTTTAAATGTCCATAATGCTTTAGTAATATGTTAGAATTATAAACATTGTGCTGAGAACTCCATTGGGATAATTTTATGGTAGTCTTTGCAAGGTTTTATATGTTCTTTATACGCTTTTTTGTAGTAAAAATTCCATTGTTTTCATGCTATGGCACTAGTTGCACAGAGGGTTATCATTATTATGGTTATAGATTTATTAATGGAGGCTTTTGAGCACTGCTTATTTGTTTTGTGCATATTGTATATACTTACATTTAAATTTAATATTCAAAACTTTTTAATATTATTCATTTAATTACATTAATCGATATTACTAAATATCATAAATTATTGATATTTATTTTTATTATTTATTTATTTTACTTTTTCTTTAATTAATTTTTGCAATTATTGTAAATTCTATGTTTCAAAAATTTATAAATAATGGCAGTTCTTAGCAAAAATATCGATCATGGCAAGATACACTATGCATCGATGCAGTGTAGTACCCGGTACAGGAACAATAAAAGGGTTGTTCCTGGATCGCCATTCAGTTACCTTTTATGCCCTCATCCACCACCATTATATTTTCAGCCAGATTATATTATTTTCTAATTTTTGTAAAGCCTTTAATGTAATTTATTATAAAAGTGTAACTTAAGCAATTTGAAATATATAGGTCAAACATCAGGTTCAATACATGAACGAATCAATCAACATCGTTCGGACTCTAATTGTTAAAAAGCAAAAAATATACGATCTACAGGCTGAAATTAAGCATTTTCATAAATATAAATTTAAAAATACCGCAATTGAAATCATAAAAATTCTAAAAAATGAACCAGGGCGTCCTTATTTAGAGTCATCATATATTAAATATTACAATACCATTTATCCATATGGACTTAATAGTAAAATATTTAAGAGATCTGTTAAAGTCGTTTCATCTATAAATAATACTATTGATTTTTCACCAATTTATATTACTCTAAATCATAATTTAAATCCTAAAACCATACGATAAACGCGAGATAGATGTTCTTCTGACGTTGTAGTTTCCAAAAAATATATTACTAAACATATAAATAATCTTCAAAGTAATTATATACATAATTCTAACTGGTTCTCAATTCGAAAATACATCTTTGCTATTAAAAAGAAACAGATTGTACAATATTCAAATGTCAATCTTACTTTAAACATTTATCTCATTTATCTCATTTATATATTTTTTATCTTATTATGATAAGAGCAAATATTTTCAACATTCATTAAAAAAAAAAAAAAAAAAAAAAAAAAAAAAAAAAAAAAAAAAACGTAAACTTCATCACTTAAATACTCAAATGATAATACATTTTTCAAATCAAATATTCACTAAAATTGATATTAATTCTATAATTAATGACAAAAACTGTTATTTTCCTATTAATATTCTCACCGCCACGAATTGATATATCCGTTCATAAGCTGTACGGTTTCACTGCAACAGAAGCATTATTTAAATTAATATAATTCTACAGATAATTCCTAGTTTTGAAGAACTAAGTTATGACTAATATTCTATAGGCTTATACGTAATAAAAAAATACATATCATTTTGCAAAAAACATCTTTTTTTACCATTTTTATTAATTCACTGAGGAAAAAACATTACAATTTTGACCTTTTGTTCCATGGTCAGGGGGTTAATAGTCTTCAAATATCAAAATTTTTTAAATATCCAATTATTATAGGAAGAATTTTTTTTTTACTGTAATTCATTTTCAAAAAATACATCTGAAGCAATACAAGTACTTTTCCGTGTAAATGCAATGACCCCTGTCTAAAAAAAGTACATTAATAATGATCATGGATATATAATAACTGGAAATCTTAATATTGTGAATGATTTTACACTAATGTGGAAAAAAAAAACTAATGGGTTATGGAACTAAATATAGACTTCCATAAAAATTTAACATAAATTTTATTTTAGAACAGCTTACATATGATATAGTTATATTTATTTATAAAATTTCAATCTCATACAATAGACTTGTTGAATATTTTTATCAATGGAAAATACTGGTAATTGAAAAATTAACTAAGGCTTTAAAATATAGTATTTTGAATTTGGTTACTATTAAAACAAAGAATCTTTTCCAGCAAATCACTAAATTACAAAATAATAATAATAATAATAATAATAATAATAATAATAAATAAATAAATGAATAAAAATGTATATATATATATATTAATTAGATATGCAGACAAATCTCCAAATAATTATGCAATCATATGTAAATATTATTATTAACAACTTCTTACATCCAGTATTTCTTCTAATAAATCTTTTCGAAAAACTAATGAAACATAATTGCAAACAATCGTAAAATTCATAGTTATTATAAACTGTTTATCCTGTACTAACTTTAATTATCCTAATTTTTTTTCTTATACCCAAATTCATAACAAACAAATTAAATTTAGAACAGTCACTATTGGGTGCAGTACAAATAATAATATAGTGAATGAACTTTTATTAAAAATTCTCAATCAAATATATACACTTACTAAAACAATTGATAATACACATTGTATAATAAATCACATTGTATAATGTCACTATTTGCAAATCTTGAATATAATTAATTTTGTATCAGGTACGGAAGTGTAAATTTCGGAAAGAGAATTATATGAGATTTAAAAAACTTATGTTACTAGACATGAATAATTCCCTGTTAATTAAAAAAATATCCTAATAGACTATGTATTACACAAATATAATCTTCAACATTGCTCATCTGTTATGTTAGACCAGATTAAGCGGCTGATCCATTCATTTATAATTGTCAGTAATCAAAGATGGAGAAACTGACATCGCTTAAAGAACGTTTTTTGAAGTAAAATAAGAGATGGTCAGATTCGAATATTAACAATAAATATATTTACAGGGCAGAAGTAATAATTACTACCAGAAATAGATTGGACAACCAAAGAAATTTTTTTATTTAAGTGACCGAAATCAAAAGACAAAAGGCGCATTCGTTATACCCGGAACACAAATGAATAATGACGCGCCACGTGTTTAAAACTGAGACATTCTGGGGAAAAAGGATGCTATGTATGTGTTAAAAAATATATCTGAAATCTTGGGGCTTATCGGCACAATATGCACAATTAAGATTTATGGAATCCTCTTACATATTGGTTATAGATTTGATATAAAGAAACAGCAGTTCCGAAAACCTGAAGGAAAATAAAGTATCGCAAAAAGAAAAAAATATAATTGACAGATTTAGACTTAAAGAAAATTATTATTAAAAACTCCAAAACAAGGGAACGATAATATTAATGTAGGAAATAGAAAAAAGAAATTTTTTGAGGATGCTGCAGTGGCCGCTAGCATAACAGGTGTTGATAAGCTCTTCTTGAGCGATTTGATGTAATTTTGCAAGACATGTGGATACAAGATAAATATATCTTCCTTTAAGCATTAAAAATCATGACATTAATATCTCAATAAAACTATAGAGCGGCTGAAGCACCCTGAAGTTTTAACATTTATACGGTCACCGAATATACAAGCAATAAAATAATAGCAAACAACGGAAAATGACAGTTATTCACTTTAAAATACTGGTAACTATAGCAGTATGTAATTAATTACTATTTTTTTTAATACAAGAAAACTCTTCTTGTTGAAAATAAATATGTACTACATTTAAAAAAATCTGCACTGAATACCATAACACTAGGCAAATGTCAACGTATGGAAATGACAAAACATCTTTTATTATGATTATGATGACACAATAACAATGACGTAAATTTTAGAATGTAATTCGTAAATATATACAGTGAAATCTCCCTAAAGCGACCACGTTCCGTTACAATAAAAATTGATCACTCAGGGAGGTGGTCTCTTAATGGAGGTCAAGTTTAAATCTAGATTTTAATTGCTGGGAAAAAGTAACAATTAATGTTACTAAAATTTATTTTTATATTAGGAAAAAATTTTAAAATTTATGTATCAAAACAAAAGTTAATTACATAAGCTAATCACTGCAGACTTTAAAAAGTGAATGCATTGACGTTTGCTTTGATTTTACGTTTTTATCTTTTATAACTTTTATTTCCAAGTCCTTTCAAAGTTCATTAAATAAAAGCAGGTTTTTTTTTTTTTTTTTTTTTTTTTTTTTTTTTTTTTTTTTTTTTTTTTTTGGACGCGAACAAATAATGACGATATCATTAATTTATCTATTTCTTTGAGAGTTTCCTGACAGAATAGGGCAGAGGCGTTTATTGACCGTCATTATTAATTTGTCATCAGAGTTAAATTCATTGGCTAAAAAGGCACAAACCCGTTTAAACACATAAAAGTTACCGGAATAATAATAAAAAAAAATTCTAAACTTAGTTTCGCCGTTTGATGAATAATGCGTTTCCCGGAATTATTTTTATAATAAAACCTTCTTCAAGCGACCAGGAATAAAAGGAATTTGCTTCATTTTCTTCAAATAAATTGGTCGCTTATGGAGGGAGTCCAGCTAGGATGGTCTCTGAATGGAGGTAAAATTAGTATTGAGCGTATGGGAATAAATATCGTTCCATGAAAAAATTATCGTTCAGGAGGTGGTCACTTAATGGAGGTGATCGGACAGGGAGGTTTTACTGTATTCTTTCATAATACATAACCATTTTATCTCTAGTAAGATCAGTTTTATTACATTAATATCGATAATTTTCATAAATTGAATTTTGACCCGCTAGATTCGCAAAATCTTACACTGTGTGGCGGTCTGGGATATTACTCCATCGCCTCTATGGCTACAGTCAATCGGGGTAACTTTGATCCGCATTTTCTCTATTTTCATGTGCCACACTCTTATTTGAAGAATATTGTCGCAACTAGGGGCATAAAAGAGAAGAAATGATCCTAAATTATTGTTTGACTATAAAAAATTAAGGAATAATAAGAATAAAACAATAAAAAATGGATTTTAATCCTGGTTCAAAGTTACCCAACCATTTAGGGTAACTTTGCACCATATGATAAATTTTTATATAAAATAATTAATTATTTAAAAAAATATTGTAGTCAGGACAACTTTAAACACCAAAAAATGTTTTCAGATATGTAAAGACTGCGAATTTACATTTCCCAAGATCACAAGATTTGTATAATTTATGATATTACAACAAATATCAGGCATAAGAAAAGTGGAAGAAGAGAACCATGAACATTTAAAAATAAAAAAAAAACCTGTTTATTGTTCATATAAAACATAAAAATGCAGTTAAAAGCAATTTTCAATGTTTTAACTCTATAATATATCCATAGTTACAGTAATACATACAAGTACTAGTATTATTCAAACAAGAATAAAAAACGTCGAACGTATCAAAATGTCAAATTTGAGTAGCTCCGCCCCTAATCACGCCTCCAAAGGAATTTTATGTATTTCGGACATATTTGTAAAACTATTTACATGTCATATCTATTGCACACTTTCGGCCTTTATATAAAAATATACGTGCAAATATGGGAAATTTTCGACAGTAGCACCTATAATCAGTAGATTATAAGCATCAGTGTAACATTGAGCCGGCTCAAAGTTACCCTGAAGATGCGGTAAAATGCTGGTGCCTTCTTATTTTACATTTTATTAACTATTAATAAATAAATAATCACAAAATATTAACACATTTACAGCATTTAGATAATAATATGTCTGATAAATGAGTATATTGTTACTTGCTATGAAAATTTAATTGGATTACAAGAACCTCAAAACAGCATTCAAAATTAACTTGCTTACCAACCTTTGTTTCAAAAGCAAACGTGGATCTGTCTTACAATGTCACACTTTTCAATGCAATAATCGGGGTATTTAATATGGTGATTCGATATAAAAATTTATTTCATGGCTTCATTTATCCCTTTATCTACTGACTGTACTTATAAGTACCATTAAAATAACTTGTTATAAAAGCCATTTAATACATCGAATAGTAGTAATAGAATTTAGAATGAAGTACATATGCATTACTTTATCTTGTTCCAAAAGCATTATTATGTTTACACACAAAAAAAATATTTTTTAAATGATGATTTCTTTTGCCTTTGCATCTTTTCAGCTTCATTGCCGTTGAGGGGGGGGGGGGGGTTCAGTTAGGAAATATTTCTATTGTAAGAACATTATATATGTACATTTCCTAATTCTACAAAATACTAAGAAAAATATTTAAAATAAAAGATTCGAGTGTTTGAGTGGGCTTATAAATATTGCAATCAATATCGACAAACCCTTAAAGAAACTTTAGATCGTATATGACTGACTGAATATCAAAGAGAAGAAAAAAAACAAATACATATTAAAGATAGCAGGCGAAATCTAATGAAAAAGTAAAAGAAAAAATAAACTTCTAATTATTTTTAACAAAATCGTCTGTTAAATCGTCGTTAAATAATTCATACGAGTAGTAATTTTTCCGTCTGAGCACAAATGTTCCCAGACTGAGATTCAAACCCAGAACCGCTGGCTTCAGTTGCCAACGCTCAGAGTATGCCGTCCGGATATATCAGTTGCAAGAGCATTGGCAATTGAAACCAAAGTATTTGAGTCAGACTCCCGGTCTGGACAGATTTTCAACCAGCAGGAGAAGTCATTAGGGTAGACCGTGGTACGTTTACGCATGGGGAACGTTTATTCAGTGCACTTTTTTAGAAACGAGTTGTAACTGGCGCGCCACCGGTCATGACAGATTGATGCTGCTCCCTATTGGGCATTCTCACATGCTTTTGAGCGTCAGTCCAGCTACGGTCTAGAATGAGAAAAGGATAATCTGTTTTCTGTCAAAGTGATTAAATTTTGTGTTGAACTTATCGTGAACTAACAATATTTAGTTAAGAATAAACAAATATATGAACATTAGCAGAATTTTATCATTTTTTTGAGAACTGTATTTGTATAAACAGAAATTTTATTAATTTTCGCTGCACGTTAAAAATAAATCCAAACATGGCGACGTGGTACGTTTACGCATTGACATCGGGGCTCCTTTACGCACGATCAAAAAGAAGAAATTACGTAAACATTTACTAGTTCTATGGAAACAGAACAAGAAGACAGCAAAGGAAAAAGTAAGAAAATAAAAACTGCAAAAGGGAAAATGTTTGTACACTCTAAAATAATGATAAAAATGTGAATGAATCTGATGACGAAGATGAAAACTGTGTATGTATTTATTGTTTTAAATCATACAACCAATCCAAAAAAGTTCAAGACTGGGTTCAATGTCTTAGATGCAAAAGGTGGTTCTATGACAAGTTTGTAAAAGGAAATACTTTATTTTTGGTTTGTAAAAACTGTAACAGTGATGATGAAGGTGACTAAATAGTTTCTGTTTTTAATTAGAAATAAGCCCTATGTTTTCAGTTTAGCCTATAAAATGTTGTTTAATTAATTTTCTTTCTTTTTTTTCAAACAGTGTTTTAAGTTATAAATAACACATATGAATTTGATTAACTATTTATTTCACTTACTCCTTAGTATCACTTAAAATATGCGTAAACGTGCCTCACTTGATGCGTAAACTCGCCCGGGAACGGGGCAAGTATACGCATATGACTTGGACCTAAAAAAAAATTATGGTTAAAAACACAAATAGGTCAACAACTGGATACACAAATATTCACGTTTTAACTGATTTATAAAACAACAATGTCTAAAATTTCCTAAGTTAAAGCATAAAATTAGAAAATTCATTGACAAAAATCCACGTAAATGTGCCCCGGTCTACCCTACTAATTAACAAATGGTTATTATGCGCTAATGTTGTGTTGACTGTGATTTCATGTACATATTTCAATTCGAAGGGGAGTGGCAATTGGAACTAAAGGTTCTGGGGTCGAGTTCCACACAGTATACATTTCCGTTCTCAAATAGAAACTTTACCACGCATACAAAAACAAAAAGCCACTTACAGATTCTAACGCAAGCGTTATAAATATTATTAAGTCTTAACTTTTCTTTAAACAGATGTGATATATTTCGATAAAAATATTAGTTACTAAAAAAAATTAGTCTGATTTATTAGTAGGCAAAAACAAAAGAAAAAAAAACAAATACGATCACAAAAGACTACAACCAGAATTCAATGAATTACTGTTCCTTACTCTTAAATTGCAACCTGTTTAATTTCCAAGAACCTAATTGATACGAATTATGCAAGATATGTCTGAAGTCTCTTACTCTGGATGCAAACAAAGTATTAATTAAGGACCTTAGTAACTGTCCTGCAAAACTAGTGATGCCCTCGATATTGAACGAAAAACTTGTGACATCGTAACAGATATTCTAGAAAAAATTAGATAATTTTCATCTCTACCTCTTAACGTCTAGTTTTCTGAATACTTCCAACTAAATGTATGGCGCCGAAATTTCTTTCGAAAGTTATTAAGCTGGAAAAACAACTCTCCAAAACCGACATGAATAATGACATGACATGAATACATTATAGTTGTTATTCACGAATACCCAACTTAACTTTAAACTTCTAACGTCTCAATTGAAACTGCAGTGCTCACACATTGGAGCGATATTTCGTAATTTTAAATAAAAATGCATATATTTTAAATGAAAATTAATTACAATCACTATAAAATATTTCAGACAGTAGTAGTGATCGGCATAAATAATTTTGGGTGATCATGTATAAGAACTGTAAATGTGTAAATTGTACACACTTTAAATAACATACAAAAATTTCGTACAACTTTAAATTGCATATAGTCCAAGGGAAATGTACATTTCACCTTGCAAATGGTTGGGTAGAAGATTTCTTTAAAAATTGTTTAAACTGAGACCAGCATGGAAAAACCAAGTTTTCCAATAAAATTTCTTAAAGGAGAATTTTCTGCTGTCAAAACACAACAAAATTTTGGGACTTTTTTTTTTATTTATTATTTTTAAATATCGAGACACTCGTTACCGTAGCATATTATTTGTCAGTTACGATCTTAAAGAGAGCAATATTTTATACAACTTTCACATTCACAACTTTTTTATACACTCAATTGTAAGAGCAGTACATCATTCCACAAATGACAAATTTTCCAATTTTCTTAAAAACCGTTAAAAACGTAGTTTTACTCCGATTATTCTAATGTTCCCCACATATTTAATCATATATGTCGACTTCTAAAAATTGGTAGCTGTAAATTATCTATTATTTTCACATCCACGGCTTTATTTGCATCACAACAGGCATTTTATATTCATTAAATTTATATAATTTTACAAGTTGTGTAGATAAAATAAGACAATTTTCATATTTAGACAGTAATTCTAAGTGTACACAATGCTAATTTAAAACCATTATATTAAAGAAAACTTCAACGTTTAGTAATTAATTAACACGATAGTTTCAATTAAAAAGAATTCTTGCTTAGTTTTAATATATTTTTTAAATTTTTATAATGCATATGTATTTTTCCATGTACCAATAGGATAACTATCAACATTTTCAAAAAACATATATTATTCGACAATACAATGGTATATTTTATTTACAAACTACTGATAACGTATATTTTAATGTTTTACTGCTTTAGAGACAGCGAACATTGGATTGTAGTTCCATATAAAAGTGGAACTCAAAAAATAAATAAACTTTATGTAACAAATACTATTACCTTATATAATATCTACAATGAAAAGGAATACAGATTATTTCGCTAATTAATATCATGTATTTATCTCTTGTAAAATTTTAAAATTCTGTCAATAAAATATTGGAGATCACTATTTTCATAAAAATATTTAAAAGGTTAGTTTTAATAATAATTGTCAATATTTTCCCCACTTTTAACAATAAATTTAACAAGTGATTATGTCATTTTAGCATTCAGAAATATAGAAAACTATAAGATTATTAATTGCTTTAAATCTCAAACAGAAAAAATTACTTTGGTTGTTGAAAAATACACTTTGTGGAATATTTTAATGTTTTGTAATATGTACTGTTTTGAAACTACATCTATTTAATAATTCTGTGATAACATTTATCAAATGTAATACCAATTTCTTTATGATTGTAGACAATATGAAAATTTTTGTTTTCACATTGATCCCCGGTCTCATGCAAGTCCACTTTCTATACACAATAAAGTAAGGTGCGCAATGTGTCTACGTAAGCTAAATGGAAAAAAATGTATAATAATAATAATAATTTCTACAGACTAATTTAACAATATTTTTTTCTCTTTCATGGCACTGTTGTGGATTATTAGCATCAGGTTTCAAAGGAATATCCTTATCCTGAATAAAAGAGATATCTGGATTCTGTTCATCTAGAGCTATAAAATCAGATACTTCTTATTCATCAGCATTTTCCTGAATTTGCTCTAGTATTGCCATAGTGTCATCCTCATCTTCATCGTCATCTGGAGAAATTTTAACAATTTTTAAAACACAAACTAATTGTAATTTTTTTTTTTAAAGTTTCACCGGAAATTCTGAGAATAAACATGCCTTTTATTTTAGACAAGCTATTTTCAGTATTCTAAGTAGTTTCTTCGTTAAATTAGATTTATAAGAGGCAAATCTGCTTAAGTTAACTACTAGTTTATATCAGAAGTGTGAATAAATGTTCCGTTCCCATGACTGCATAATCTCTGCAAATTATTCAAAAGTAATTTTCTGGCAATATCAAAGATTATTGTTAAAAAAGAGAAGCTTTAATAGTTCCTGAAACGCAATTTTTTAAATATAATTATAAGAAAACTTGACTCACAAATATTGTATCCATTTTTGTTTCAAATATTGCTTCTGAATGGAATTATGTAACAGCATTACAATCTTAAAATTACCCTGGGAAAAATAACGTTTCTTATTCTATGGATACATAGCATGACCACGAACAAAAATAAAATAAATCATTACCTTCGACTCCAAAAAGTGTTTCTTTACCTTTAGAAACTTTGCAAACAGTAGATTTACAAAGATTTCCAGATTTAACACTTTGCACTCGGAATGTGACTCACCAGGATGGTTGCCAGATGTCCCGCTTAAATAGGGGCTAAAAAATGCTCTGGTCACAAGTAGTTTAATGTAGATTTTTTCGACTTATCTAATAGCAGAATAATCTCCGATTAAAGATGTAAAAATAAACTGTAAAAAATTAATGGTGATGTGAGCATTTGGAGCCCCGATTTACTCGGAACACCTGTTAACACTGGTGGTGAGTGAGAGTGACCTCTCGAGTGCAAAAGGTTAAAGAAGCATTTTAAAAAAGCAAACAAAGATTTGTTTTGCGGCCCGTAGATTTCAGAAAAGTGTTTGTGTAGCTTTGACACTGAACCAACCAGTTTCTCGAAACAAATGTTTAACAGATGCCATCAACTCTCAAGTAAACATTTCCATGTTCAACAAATATGCTCTACGTATGAACATATTAAATTGACTGCATTAAAATTAACTTTAGAATTAATATTATTCGGATACTCTTACATGTATCAATTCAGTTATGCTGCTGAGAATGTTTACTCCAGAATTGATTGCATTGGGAAATGCAATATTCCGACTTGAAAAAATCTGTAGACAAATTGATGTACAGAAAAAGCTAATTGGAAACATTTCCACAATTTACTGGGAGAAAGATGAGCTTTGTTTTTTATAAATTCTTCTTTAAATGTGAGAAATGTATCAGTTTGTGAAGTTTCCAAAGATAAAATGAACGGTTTTCAAAGTAATTCAGAAGACACTATATTATAATTTCTAAACCTTTTTTTGAAAATCCTATGGATACAAAGTACGCTTCGTACAAGGAAAAAACACATCTGTTTATTAGGATAGCAATAGCTACACATTAAATTAATAAAAGTATAAAAGTTCATCAAAATGGGCTAGAAATACATGAATATTTTTGGAAGGTAAATGACTAATATATATATATATATATATATATGTGTTACCGGCCAAACTAGTTTATCCTAACGCGCATAGGATAAACTAGTTTATCCTATTTATTTTTCTTTTGTTTCCTTTGTTATTCTTTAAACGTATATTTTTTGTTTACTTAATCGTTTTTTCTCTCTATTTCAGATATAAATTTATTACTGAAAACTTTGTGAATGTAAGTGGAAACCCTTTTATATATTCGGGTATCATTTATGTTTGTGGAATATTAATAAAAATATATATATTAATTTTTTATATCACATACATTTATCTTAACATATTTGCAATTAGCAATTACAGATACAATACTTCTCATTATGTTTGGTTTAGGATGTTCCACGGAACTATGTCTTTTTATAGATATTTCATAAATTTTAACAATTAGCTATAGTAATAAAAATTAAATATTAAATTTATCGACGCTGTATCTTTAAATTTTAAACAATACTTAATAACTTTTTATTCATTCAAAAATATTTTTAATTTTATATTCTGATTAGAAATGAAAAAAAAAAATTGAACTATTAAAATATAAGTTATTGAAAGTTATTTTTTACAAATTTAAAACATTTTTCTATACTTTCTTGGTTTTACTATAATACGGTATTACCAGAAGTGAAAAATATACTTCAAGAATTCACTTTATTCTGCTGTATTGCTTTGCAAAGAAAACCATTTAATCACACAACAGTTCAATTTACGAGTACCCATGATCTAAACAATAAATTTTGGAGAATAATCCATCGTGAAATATTTTCAGACTTGTTTTGAAACTCGTTTTTTACTTCTGATTTTTATTACATTTATATATTATTTACAATTTGAAAATAAATTGTAAAGAAGTATCTTTGTTTTAATTATTGTTATATGATAACAAATATTTCTTTATATTTAAAAGTATTTGAATGAAAATAATTATCCAAATAAAAGTATGATACAAAATATGCATACTATCTTATACATGTATTATTTTGTGATTTACAAGTGTATTTAATATTGATGCATATATATACTACTCTAGATGGGTTCGAATTAAAAAGTCCAAAAATTTTAAAGATTATTAGAGCGTTTATAATTTAAAAACTTATAAAATTTAATACTTTTTTCACAAACTTACAATACATCCGTAAGCAACAACTGTTTCACAAACGTTTTTCTTTTCGCCTTCGTAAAATGCAATAATATGCTTCTAATGTTTTAAAAAACTTCAAAAACTGTGGACATGGAATTTGAGAACTACCTCGAATGTCAAACCTGTGTGTTTTTCTTAGGTTAAATAATAATAAAAAAAATTAATTTAACTTTCCAATTGCTTATTTTGTTACGTTTCGTAATCTTTTTTCGATCGCTGGAATATGATACTTAAAAATTAAAATCCCTATTTTTTTGAGGGGGGAGGGCAGGAGTACATGTATACATGCTGCCGCATGAATACGCATCCATATTTGCAGATGTACTTTAAGCGTATTTAGCTTTCATTTTGCAAAAAGTAAGTAGAACTTTGATTACATGCGATAGTTTTATTAATAAATATTCCTCCATTTTAAAATACCAGAGTTCTACAAGCGATTCATGAAATACTTAATCCCAAGATTCGTTATGAATAGCTAATATTTCTGCCCTTAGAATAAATTTATTTTTACTTCTTAAACGTTATGTCATACTAACTCTAAGATCTGCTACAGTTTTTTAATTGAATTGTTTTCGATATCTGTCATTGGTTTCGAGATAAGGTCGATAGTGTAGAAATTTTTTGGAATGAATTGAACGGAGAATTTGGGTTGTATTCATTCACATATGACGGGATATAGTACATTACATATAGATATAGGAGGGGCTCACAACCATAGAAGACCAAGTCCGTTTATTGTTAATAATAATGCTTTAAAGTTCTTAATAAATTATTAATTCAGGTCAAGTGATTTATAAGGATTATTTATTCTAATATTCAATTTAAAGTGTCCTTTTTCTAGTGCACTACTTTTACAAATGACAAATTAATATTTCTATACTAAACGTTTACGTTTAAAAAAAAAATGAGGACTTTTTCCAGTATGGTTGTGAAATTTCCATGTGTAAATACAGACTTTTTACTATGATTACAAAAATTCTTTATTTTGATTTATATTTACTCATACTATTTTTTACTCTAAATTAAATACAAAGAGTGAAACATATTATCAGTTATCGTAAATAATTCACCGTACACAATAACATTGCTATCATCATCGTCATCATGATGTACTTTAGAAGAAGTAGCTTGTAGCCTGGTACTGATCTCTACTGTAAGATTTTTGAAGTATACATGATAAATTGGCAGAATGCGTGGCAAAAGATCCATCACATCTTTCTTTTTGACCAAAGTGATTTTTCTATGGTTCGCGTACAGCGTATCTTGACAGACATTTGACAAAGAAAGTAACTTGCGCCAATGAGCCCGTTTTTCCAAATTTATTTTGCGAAAAGGTTGATCTTCATTGAGTGTTTCTTTGTACAGCAACATGAAAGGAAATCTCACAACTCGCTCCCATCTAATATCCATCCAACTAAAACAAGCTTCCTCGGTATCCTTCTTTGTTCCAACTTTGTTCCAGAGTTTATCAGAACCAAAGTTGAAATACTTAACTGCAATGACATCAAATTTGTTACATTTCATCTTTCCATTCATTAGTTTCTTTCCAGTCTCCAGGAACATAGATATGTTGTCTCTTGCGACTTGCTTCAATCAGACCAAATTTTGCGTCTTTCGGAAGGAAACAGTGGCCGGACACCATGAATGTGTGTTCAATTGACTATCCTGTTATGTTTGTACTAATAACCAGTTTCGATAGCATTTTGATGGTCCTCTAGGCCTAAGATCGAACTATTTGATTAGATTTTTTTTTTCCAGTGTGTAATGATTTTTTACGAAAAACGCTGTCGGTATGTTTACCATTTGTTTACCGAGAGGAAGAGGGTAGGGAGGGTATGGATAGGTTATCAAAACAATATTACTTTCCAATATTTTGTCCATCTGATGATTCACAAACGTTTATTTTTCACCAGAAGTTTTGAAATCGCTACTTATTTACACTATATCAATGAGGCAAGATTTAGACAAGAATGAACCACAGATGGAAGAGTAGTACACGAATGAATTGACTTTATTCAGTATTGTTGTGAAGGTTTCTTGTATTACTTCAACAACTGTGGGCACATATGCAATCTATGAAAAAGTATGTCAACTGCAGACTCGGTGCGCTTTGGCAGTAGATAAAACACAGTTTATTTCTCCTTCTACATGGACTATCTCATCTTTTTTTAAAAGTGGATTTGGTCTACGATGGTTGTGAGCCCCTTATATAATAAATTTAATTTTAAATATCTATATACATCTTACACGCACGTATCTTTTAAATTTTACTGTATAAAAATATATACATAAAACAATGATCAGAACGTAATATGAAAGAAATAGCTCATTGTCGAAAATGGATAAATTTCGATCACCAGAGTTTCCTATAATTTATAATTAAAGTGTGTTTACAAGAAATGACAGAAAAAGTTTCAACTCCGCTACTAATAATATATTTAATAACTTCATTAAATATATTTTCGTTTTTTTTTTTTTTTTTTTTTTTTTTTTTTTTTTTTTGAAAATAACAGTGCAAAAAATTATGTACTTCAGCGTTCGCTTTACAACTATGTCCTTCTTATAGAATTACATACATTGTTTTTCATCTAAAATGTATTTGATTTAACATAAATTTCTCTACCAATATATAAAATGAAAGCTTCATATGTATTTTTGATCAATATTTCTCTCTCTCTGCCCTAAAAGTGTCCTTCTTAAAATGCCGAAATCTGAAAGCACAAACATTCTTTTAATCGTAACAAAAATAAAGTATGATAAATCAATATTAAATATCGGATAATTTTAAAATAATTATTTTTTTTAAATGTTGATGTTTAAGATCGGGGAAATCATCATTAATTTGTTTAAATATATTTTAATACTTTTGTCATTAGAAAGAAAATAAATATTAGGACGCCTCAGTACAATATTGTTTCGAAGCTGCCCGGAATTAGTCCCAATTTTCAACGGATATCGTTGACTGAAAATAAAGCCTGGACCTACAGTTTCTCGACCGAAATGTTGCTTATGATTGTGAAATATACAAATCTTAAACTTGCTGCAATTAGGCAAAACTATAAAGATCAAGGGAAGTCAGATTTGCGTGATTTGGATACAATGGAAATACGCAGCTTTATGGGTCTACAGTTTTACACGGCTGCTTTTAAATCAAACCATGAGGATCTCAATTCACTGTTTGCGACAGAGAGATTTTCCGGTCTATCATAAACGTGAAACGCTTTGCAGTTCTACTCCAATGCTTGAGGTTTGATGACCCAAATACGAGAGAAAAACGATTAACGGAAAATCCAGTGGCATTAATATCAGAGATTTTTGAAAAATTAATCACAAACTCTCAGTCAGCTATTTTGGCAATTTAGCATGTATCGATAAGATGCTTGTTAGTTTTAGAGGAAGAAAAAATTAAAGATGTTCATGCCTAATAGGCCATGTAAATATGGGCTGAAAATAATGGCTTTAACTGATGCCAGAAACAATTACTTCTGCAATGGCTATATATATTGTGGTAAAAATCCTGATTGTATGACACTTTCCGAAGAAGTTAAAATGTTGCAAAAACCAACACAGGTAGTTTTGCGCTTGTCTGCTTGTATCGCAGACACAAACAGGAATATAACGGCAGACAATTGGTTTTCGTCAGTTGAGCTTGTAAAAGTTTTGAAGGAAAAAAACTTAACCTATGTTGAAACATTAAAAAAACAAAATAATACCTAAAGAATTCCTTCCAAACAGAAGCAGAATAGTCGGGATTTCAATTTATGGCTTTTTAAATGATTTAACCTTGGTATCATATGTTTTTAAAAAAGGCAAAGCTGTATTGCTTTTGTCTTCTATGCACTCATCAATATCCCAAGATACAGACATCAATATGTCGGAAATTATCGCTTTTTATAATAATACCAAATCTGGTGTTGATGCCTTGGATGAAAAATGTGTCATATATTGTACTGATAGGAGAACCAGAACGTTGGCAATGGCTATATATTTTCGCCTTATAGATATAAGTGCAGTTAACGCATTTATTATTTACCAGGCCACACGAGATTATAGAAAAGAGTCAAGACTAGATTTTATAAAGAACCTCGCAAAGCAGCTTGCCTGTGAAGGGTTAGAAAGGAGGTTAACAAATACCCGTCTTCGAACAAAGTGAGATTTTCAATTGCGAATATATTCGGTAAGGAAGGGGAAAAAGTACAAGCAGATAGCAGTGGGAAATTACCTACTAGAAAATACTGTACCATTTGCCCCAAAAAGTTGAAAAGGAAAACATCTACCCTATGCCATTCTTGTAAACACCCTGTATGTGGACAATGTTCCGTAGCCGTATGCCCCAGCTGCATTTGAATGATGTAAAAAGCAAAAAGAATGAAGAAATAGTCTTAAGGTAATATTTTAAAATATTGTATTCTTCATTTTTGTTTGTATAATTCTAACAGTTATTAACATTAGCGTCATCCCATGATATCTAAGCGAAGTAAGTACTCATTAAAAGATTGTTTAGGTTTTTCAGAAATTATCTTTCCAACAATTAATATTATAACATTTAAGAGTTTTAATATAATTATTTTTAATATTTTGGTAATTACATGATTTCCAGACTATATTGCGCTTCCAAAATAAATTGCAATGCTGTTTGCAAAACGCAAAAAAGAAAAATAATATTGGAGTCATTTTGACTCTATGTCTCTGACCACGTCAGGAAATTCATGTCTCCAGTTACGGGTTAAATATGATGTAATTGTGATGTAGTACGAATATAGTTAATTTGTTGCAATAAGAAACTGAAATTGTTTATCTTATTTTTGGCTTAATTTTAGGTTAATTTAGGTTATGTTTTCTTTTGAAGAGAAGGCTATAATTCGATACTAATTTAATGCTATTAAGCAAATGATTAAAGTTAAAAGTTTTTAAGTAATGTAAATTTACTATTTTTTATGTTATTTCAAGTTGAAAACTGCTTCTAATGCAATGTTATACATCTATATATGCCTTGAGAAATGTATTTTAAAAAGACGAGCAATGGACATGGTGTTACAGTTGCAACTTATTCATTTAAAACAGCATAGAAATACACATAAAAGTACACTTCTATTATTAAATCTTATATAAAGCAACTCCAAATTTTTTTGCATGTTAGCAAAATTATTTTACGTATGAAAAAAAACGTTATGACATATGAAAAATTTAAATGTTTAAACTGTTTAATCTAAATTACGTAACAGCGAATTGGTATAAAAGACAATTGCATCTATTTGATATGAGCTTAATTAATTTTATCTACCTGAATTTTCAGCATATATTGAAATAATTAAAAATAATGTTTTAAAACCCTATTTTAAGATATTCTTTTTAAAATAAATGCACAATAATAAGTATATAATCGAACGATTGCAGTATTGCATTTAAAAAGAAAAACGAAACCAAAAGATACGAAACGCTCAGATCGCATTCACAGAATACTATTTTTTTCTCAAATAACTTCAGATCAATTCCTTTTCAATCGTATTGGAATCCAAGAAGCGAGGCCCTTTTACAACCGATATAAACCTTTAAATTTTAAAAATCTCACGTACTCTCCGTTATTCGTATTTAATAAATTTCAATGTCGCATATATAATAACTATTTAATATCTATG
This sequence comes from Maratus speciosus, assembly GCA_963932465.1. Taxonomy (NCBI): domain Eukaryota; kingdom Metazoa; phylum Arthropoda; class Arachnida; order Araneae; family Salticidae; genus Maratus; species Maratus speciosus. Next base: position 348,408,408 of record OZ010788.1, on the reverse strand, counting down.
GTAGTATGTATAATATGTTTTATATATACTACCATAAAACATAGATATACTCAGCATAGTTACAGCAAATACTGATAACATAACAAGTGGTTGAACAAACTTTTATATCCTTCGAAAATGAATACTTCTATCAGCATTTAACACAAGTTATAAATCTCGTCCAACAGCTTATCAAAATTAATAAGTAACACGTGTAATAAAGAAATACAAATCGATTTTAAGTTATCCTCCAAAACCCTTTTATGCACTTGCGTGTTTTGGATTTTGTTTTCCTATGCAGTTAATGTAGACACATCTGCACGGTTTACAGACAGATGCAAGTTACCTTCCGACGAGCTGCATCTGAGATTATGCTAAAAAATTTCAGATACAGCCGTGTTTAATCTTAATGCTTGGCTTATTTGATATCTATTGATAAAAATGCTTAACACAAAGTGTTGAATCACAAATTATTATCATTATTTTATTAAAAAAAAATCATTTCTTTTTATTTTATAATTAGGATGTTTTTTTCAAAAAACCAATCTTTGTTTCTCTCATTTTTATCAAATTATATTAAGTGTTCCGAATACGAATTTGAATTTTTTTTCACATTAAATCCATCAGACTTAACTTCAATATTTTCTAACATATGAAAAAGAAAAAATCAAATATTTGCGAAATAAGTGCGTAAAATTACACACATATTTATACCGGCTGACCCACAAACAACTGATGGATTTTAAAATTCAATAACGTGCAAACGGTGACATATTAAAAAAATTCTTGCAGGAGGGTTATGTATGATGTCAGGAGATTTTTTACTATGATTCTTGATTTTAGTTCGAATTTCACACAATGGATGGCGCTGAGAGCAATAGGTGTTCAGTCCAAACCCGATTTTTGGGACTTCGGAATCCATTCAATGCATTTTAATCTCCTTTTTTCGCATGGAAGAAGAGAGAGGCCGAAAAATCGATCCTGGATTTAGCGGTTAATGCTTGCAGCGTCATCTATCGATGCTATTTGTAACTAAAACTGAAAATCGTAGCAGCAAAACTCCTGACATCTTACATAACACTCGTGCAATACCTTTTTTAATATCTGTCGCCATTTGCACGTTATTGGATTTTAAAATCCATTAGTCATTTTTGGGACACCCGGTATATGTGTGTGTATATATAATGGCAAAGAATTACTTTGTCTCTTTTCAATAAAATCAAAACATTTATAAGTTTTTACTAAAAAATCTTTGTTTTATATTTTCTTCGAAAATCTAAAATTTAAAACTATTTTCTCAACAAAAGAAAAAGTAAAGAAAGCGAGATTTTAAATTTCAACAAAATAATTGAAAATATTTTTTTTGAAAAGAAATTTTAAAACATTTTCAGTTGTAAGTATTCTTAGATTAAAGCTGAAATAAAATTAAACAAATAAAAATATATGGAAATAAATGAATTAAATAAATGAAAAATGCAAATCGAGACACTATGTGATTCAAAACGTCCTTATTAGCTTTTTTTTTCATTTTGTATTCATTTCTGTTTTATATCTGGTGATACAAAGTAGAAGTTAGTATGATTATATCTCTTAAACAGCTGTTGATAGAACATACTTACAATTACAAAAAAAAAAAAAAAAAAAAAAAAAAAAAGTCATTTATGGGTTTAAAATATCGAATTCATTTCAGTAGTTTTGTTTGTTTTTGTTGTGCAAGAATAAACTCTTGAAAATTAATTGTTATGCGGGCTCAGTATATTACAAATTTTATTTAAAGAGAGAAAAAGAATTCTGTAAAAATCCCATTCTTTTACGAACAAAACTTATGATAGTTAACTTTTTTGAAGTTTCAGTGTTAAAATGAAAATCGTGTTTTTCGGATACTTATTTTACAAATAATCCGAGTAAGTTTTGATGAAAAAATCTCTTCTATCCCGCAAAAATATAAACTATTTTATGATAGAGGAAGAAAAAAAGAATTTATGCTTTTTGCTTTAGCTAAAATCTATCTAAAGCATATTTTAAGCAATTCAAATCTTTATTGGTATGGAACAATTATGGTATATTTCCATTTGTTAATGATTATACGATATTAATATTATTTTCTATTATTTAAAAAATGGTTAGGAAATGTTTAGGTTTAACTTTGCAGTCTGGTAAAATATTTTAAACACACAGCATACTTTAAAATATCAAGAAACTATATTCACCCCCTCCCCCTTGACATAAACTTTTATAATGTTTAACTGTGTCCAAACGAAACCTGCATATAAGAAAATCGTCCCTAAAGCGAAAAATTTAGTGATTTGATGAAATGAAGAGAATAAGAATGCAACAAACGGTGTATTTCCAAAGGTTGACACTGCGTGAAAGGTAATTTGCGTTCAGGTTTTTGTGTTTTGATTTAACATGCTTTTCTTTATTACAATTACTGAAATATTTTTATACTTTCAACTTAATTCTTGCAATTATTCTACAATACTTTACAGCTCATCTTTTAATTAAAAAATAATCATATTCTTACAAAAAATTAAAACGCCATAAATTACCTACAATATTACCATAAATTACCATAAGTACCACAAAGATTTTAAAAAGACATGACGTTTTTTATGTTTTTGTTAGTCAACAGAAATAATGTAAATAAAAAATAAAATTATCATTTCACTGAAAAAAAAAATCATATTTATCATTTTTCTAAAATTCAAAATTTGCAATTGCTGTCAGAATGCTAAAAAGAAAGAACAAACGGAAAACAAAACTATTGGATTTCAGATGAAAAAAGGGATTTTGAAGAAAAAAAAACACTTAAAAAAGGAATGAAAAGAAGCGTTTTCGTTTTCTACTTCCACCTGTGAAAAAGCTAATGGAAAAGCATAGATAGAAAAAATGGGATCAAAAGCCCGTGTAAATCGTATTACTCTTTTATTTACAACATGCAAGGTTTAAAAGATGTTTTATTTAAAAATTATTTATTCCTTTTTAACTTTAAAAAACCTGAAAATAATTAAATATTATGTCAAATTATAGCTTTTTTATACGAAAGATTTTTAATTTGTATATAACTTGTACTTTTGTTTGAGCAAACATTTTCATATCTAAACATTATTTAAAGTTCGTTCTTGTAAATTAACAATTCTACTGTAAATTTACAAAATTAAGAAGCTACAGTACATTTGATTATTTTGAAATGATCTTGAACACGGATGGATATACATTGTAAATAATAAAATAAAAACAAAGTATTAATAGGAAAAATTATTTAAAGTGCGTTGAAAAAAGCGAAGAAAGAAGAAGAAGAAAAAGAAAAGTGCCCAGTTAAACTGATGGCATTCAGCTCACAAGCTGTTCTCAGTAATTTTTATTATTCTCTTATTTCAAAGAATAAGACCCCTCACCCCTAGAATTATATGTATCAGGAAAGCATTTGAAATACTAAAGTTTGATATTACTAAAGCAGATATTTTAATACAGGATTTTTTAAAGGTAGAAAATTATCACAAAAACAAAAGAAAAAAATTATACAATTTTTTAGGTTTGTCGGATTTTGCGGAAAATGTTACATATTAGTAAAAAGAATTCGTCTTTAATCTTTTATCCAAGTATAGAAAATATTACCTTCTTTTCAATAAGGTTCATTCGGAACTCGTACAGCGATTTCTTCCCTTTGCGCGAAATTCTCATGCGATTTTTCGATAGCGTTCTTTTGCATTTCGCGGCTTTTTTTACGGAAATTTATCTGCAATGGTTCGAAAGAAATCTGGTTTTTATATTATTGTCCAACATAGTAAATTCTGTCTTTATTATGGATATTTTTTATTTAAGTTTATTCAGAAATTTATACATAATATTTATCAAAATATTATTCTGATGTTGATAGCATTTCGTTTCTTGAAGAGCATTATTTGAAAAAAAAAGTCCTAAATTAAATATACACTGTAAAAACACTATAAAGTTACTAAAACATTTCTAGTGAACTGGGATGCCTAGAACTTTTTTTATGTAACGGCAACAACAAGAATCCATGTAATAGATACACGTTTGCACTGTAAATCAAAAACTCTGTCAGGTTACTACGATTTATTTAGGAAACTGAAGAATATTTCATGTAACTGCAACCCGCTTTAGAGATTTTTTTTGACAGTGTACCTGTAGAACTGACGGTTTACAATTAAGCTATTGTTCAACGATTAGCATTAATTCCTTGTGTATTGCAACATTTTTATCTCTAGTTTAATGTAAAATTCTTTAGAAATTAGCTATCAACTATAAATATATATATATATATTATAATAAGACTTAAATAGCGTAACGGTGTAGCGTATAACATAAAACATATATAAAAGTCTATTAAATTAAGAATTTCTACATTTGCATTTTTGAATAAATCTTGTTCAATTGTTTAGGAAAAAAAATAACAGTTTCATATGGAGTTTTTCTTTTTTTAAACTTATTTTTTTCTATTCGAATTTTAAATTTTAAAATACTCCTTATTTACTTTTAGTTCAAGAATCTCTAAAAAAGTATTTTTTGCTGCAAGATGATTAAATATAAAAATATGTTACGTACAAAATTTAAGTTTTTATTTTTTATTTTCAAAGATTTATGTATTTTAACTATGTTTAAAATAAAGTTATTTCTGTGTAATGCAAGTATCAAGCAGTCAGACCGAGTTCTGTTTACTACATTTATAACCTCTCGGTTTGAAGGAAGCAGCAAGTTAAGCTGCCAAAACTTGTATATAGGAACACTCTCGGTCTAAGTAAAAACTTTAGAGGCACTAATTTATCTTCAGTTATTTTTGCACTCGCCTTGAAACTACTCCATCCCACGCCCCTCCCCTAGCACATACTGAAATTTATTACACCTATATATCATTTGTGAGTTGTAAAATAAGTAAAAATTTAATGTTTTTGTAAAAGTTCTTGAAGTTATTGTTTAACTTGCTCGACAGAAATTTTTATCGGTGAATAGTTGATATATTTCTTATTTTGCTAATGTAATTAATGGATTAATGGATGCGAAACAAGGAAACTTTGTTAAATTATTAAAGAAATTTCTTTTCTAATTTGGCGCATAATTTTTGTTCCCAAAAATAAATAAAGAAATAAATAAATAAACAACGCATTCAAGTTAATTTCAGATTCATATTTATATTTTTTAGCCCTGTAATTTAATATGCTGCGGTACATATGCTGGCCATAAGTACATTTATCGAATATTCGGCTCAGTTGAATCGTTTATGTAGTCAAAATGGCTATTGCATTATTCATACATTATCTAAGGTGCTACCCCGAATGAATATAAACCACTCCTTCTAATTTCATAATTTTTTTCCTATACTGGGAAATATCGTATGGAAACGTTGCGTATAAACGCGATTGAAGATTACGAAAATATATTAAAATATATAAAGAAATGAACGCAAATTATTAATTATGTTCAAGTGATTTATAATAAATCTGTTTGGTCCAATGTTCCTTTTTTCTGATTTTATTTCAATTATAATATTTATTTGTTGTATTAATAGTTGATGTCCCTTTTTATCTTAATTACTTTGAATTTATAATTACAAAACCTACATTATTTTTAATTCAATATCTAAGGAATCATTTACACAAATAAAAAGTGTGTACTAAAAATACAGCATAAATAAAAACTGATAAAGTATCATGGCCGTGTCAATAGTAAGGAAGTAAATTGAAAAACTGAATTAAAATGCTATTATAATGATTGAAATAGGGATATAGTTAATTAGCAACAATAAAGTTAATAAATGACAATAACAACAAATCGGAAATGTGGATATTTAGCAAGAATAAAGTTAATTAATAAATTATAATAACAATAATTTTGAAGTTTGGATATTTAGTAAGAATAAAATTAATTAATAAATTATAATAACAATATTTTTGAAGTTTGGATATTTAGCAAGAATAAAGTTAATTTATAAATTATAATAACAATAATTTTGAAGTTTGGATATTTAGCAAGAATAAAGTTAAATTATAAATTATAATAACAATAATTTTGAAGTTTCGATAATGTCGCACGAAACTTGTGTTTTTCGGTTTTAGATATTCCTGAAGTAAAATTTATGTGTGCATTATAAGCTCTCAACAAAATTAGTATTATGAAGGAAGACATCCATTTATACATATAATTTAAAAGAATTAAAGCCCAATGTATATGATAAAAAAATAGAACTTCATCAGTCAAAAGACTCTTTTATATTATTCACAAACAAATAATTACAATCTAAAGTTCAAGAAATCAGTAAATGAAAGTGATTTAATCCGTCTGGTTTTAAATATTTATTAATCGGTGTTAAGAAATCCACTTAGAGAAAAGAAATTCTTCAAAATGAGTTTCAGATTTCTTTTTGTTTTAAACATCTTTCCTTATAGGATTATTTATTGATACAAGAAACATAAAATGCTTTAAGAAGTCCTGCGAAGGTGAAACGTCGAAGAAAAAAAGTAAAATTTAATTTACTCAAATGTTGCAAGAAAGTATTTGAAATATTTAAATTTTAATTTTAAAAGCCTTTGATTAAAAATTTCTAAAAATAGCATATACATTTTATGTAGAACCTATATTCAGAACATAATTACGTGCAGTTCGTGTATTATTAGCATAATTTAAACACTTTATTATATTGTGTTTTAGAAACAGATTTGGGACAAATTATTTTGTATTTCAACGTATCTCATTCATTAAAAATCTTAAACATCTATTTAAAACACGTGTTTATTTCAGCATGGCCTTTAGTAGCGTGTATGTATTTGGTGGTAGAATTTATGAAATGTTAATAATAACTAAAATAATTATCAATAATACTCAAGCAGTGCTTAAAAAATTATTTAATATTCCGTTATAAATGAACTGGTCTTAAGTACATAAAACCACTGATATTAAAAACATATGTAAAGAAAGATGTTACATTAACTCCGAGATCTTTCGATCAGAAACTTGATAATTTTCAAGGGAATTTTTTTACTAGAATGTCACTTTCAATGTGCTATTTATATACCAGTTTGGAAACAAAGGGTCAGTTGACATTGTAAGAGCGACATTGAAAATTCTCTTGAAAATGACCACGTTTGTGAACGCAAGATATAAAGTTAATGTAGCGTCTTTCTTTACATATGTTTTAATACCAATGGTTTTAAGATTTATGACCAGTTCATTTGCAATGGAATAGTAAATAAATTTTTGAGCATATTTTTAGTAAATTGATAATTATTGTATTTATATTGACACAAGGTGAATGTGACATTCCGCTTTAAACACTTTTTAAGTATTAGATAAATAATTAAAATTAAAATCCCACTTATTGCATTACATAAAATAAAGAATTAAAACAAAAGAAAGAAAATATCGTCTGACACAAATTTGCTACGTAAATTTATATTCATGAGATGCCATGATTAAATTCTTTTATTATAATAAAACATAATAAATATATAAGTATACATAAATATATAAAATAACCACCAGTGATGGCCCTGTTAAGGACGAATTTTTCGCCTTTTAGCTAATAAATACTATGTCATGCGAATTTTTTTTTCATGCCAATGAATAAAATATAACAAGAAAGAATGGAAGAAGACTTTCGTGTCAAGAAAAACAACAAAATATAAATTTATTCCTTTACAAGATTTGTTTTACTGAAAAGTAGAAAAACCTCAGTAATGGTCCGATTTGCATCCGTAATGGCCCATCACTGCATTAGTGATGGCCCATACCGAAGTCGATTCTGCTTTTTATTGATTATATTTGCAAGATTTGGCCTGCTATTTTGGTGGCTTCTTTGTTTGTCATCTTAATTTTTTTTTGGCTATCTCAGTTTCTTTTATTTTTCGTTTTGAGCTCTTTCTCTCTGTTTTACTTCTTTTTGTTGCAATTCTTATTTTCCAGCACCTTGTCATTTTGCAACTGGTTCCAAATTTGAGATTGCAGAATGAAAGGACTTCTCTCCGATCTCCTCTTCTCTTTCCTTTCTGGACTGTGCGGCCATTCAAGGATTTCATTTAACCGTTAAGAGCGGTATTCAGCTGTGGAAGAAGTATTGTCTTGTTTTTCCAGCTCTGAAAAACTGTCTCCGTCGAAAATCTCCGGCTCCTGCTGAACAATTCTGAGATTCATAGAAATTTTTTCGAAGGTGTTGCTGTTACTTAAGCTCGTACTAGGCTTGGGTACCATGATGTCTATTTTAGTCTGAGTAATCTTCTTCAGCTGGCTCCGTTGCCGTTTATGTAAACATCGTTTGAATGTTTGTTTGTTTTTTTCTCCAGAATATTATACACAAGGCGTAAAGCTTCCGATTCTTCAATTGGTGGTTGTTGAGTATTTTAGACATCTTCATAACATTCTCACCGGCGACTTGATGGAAGTCCTCAATCGATATATTTATCAATGTAGTGTTTGGAGCCTCATTACAAGCCGTTTCAGTTTAAACATCCCCCACCATCATCACATCATTCGTGTGACACTTGCACTTTGAATAATCTACACTGAATGGATAGTCTTTTTGCCCTGAAACCATTCCTTATTGCCATCGTCATGTCGTTTTCTAGCGCGATTTTCAGGATTGGAGAGATGTGCACATTAGTCATATCAGCATGGGGATGATTTTTGCGTCAGCGAAGAAGCGCGTTGTTCCACTTTTTTTAGCGGACGAAAAGCAGCTACGTCGCAAGTTTGAAGTCTATGGATTGTATTTATCAAAAGTATCTGTAGAGACTTGCAATGTTCACAGGTTTCACGCGTAAGATGCCCATCCACAAATAAAATTACCGGCAGTTTAACATCCTTCTTTGCTAGAAAAAGGGCACAGAGATTTCCTATCCATTCATTAAACGTAATAATAGCTTCATTCCTAATCATAACTTCTTTTAACCTGTGAAACATTCAGAAACTAAAAATATAAGCAGAAATGATTAAACTTTTACCTTTCGTAAAACTTTTTTTTTTACTTCGGGACGTTTCTCTAAAAATCCCTTGACACTCTCTGTAATATCTCACTTGCGTCTGGGGAATCTTTTCTTTGCACCGTGAATAATCCAATTTTTTAGTGGAATTTCCTCATCAGCTTTCAAAATTGAGGAATGCCCTCTTTGCGTTTTTTTCCACTCAATCTTTGCTGCAATGTAGACCCTGGTAATTTAAACGACTTAGATGTTATATATTCCCGCGGCCGCCATCTTCGATTTCTCGGCGATGTTTTGTTTGCATTTATCAATAAGGCAACTCCGATTGACGCGTTCTGGTAACCCCGTTCAACCTAACATGTGCATAAATCTGCTTGGCGACATTTACTTGGCGGAAAAGGGGTTTTCACGCCTAGAAAAAATCCGAGATGTCGGCCGCGGGAATATATAACATCTGTTCCATTTAAACCAAGGTGCTGCAGTTCTTACAAACATTCCATGTTTAACAGCATCAACTACGTTCTCAACTCGATCCTCTTGTTCTTTACTCAATTTCTTTGGACCATTATCTCTATTATAAAATAAAATAAAGATAGCCGTACTAACACAGCAGAATTGCTGAATTAAAGTTTTATTGATTGCTCAGCTTGATGCCAAAAGGAAAAATGATGGATCTGTATCATCCCATGCCACGAATTAGTTATTTGATAACTACACATTAGCGCGTACATAGTAAAAGTAATATGCAAATCAAAATTTCAATTTCTCTAAACAATTCCAAGTAATTCGCAATGTAGAGTGTTTTAAGTTCATTTAAGTTTTTTAAATTTCTATATATTTTATAAACCGTTCTTAATGAGCATTTATATCTTATAAATAACGACTATGAGAATTTTTTGTTTCTAGCCCAAACAATATCAAAGTAATTGAAACTTTATAACTTTTTTTTTCTCCTGCACCCTTTTAAATTACGATTTTTTAAAAATAGTTTTGTGCCAAAATTTATGTCTCAAATGTAACATCAACGTATAATTTCAAGTTTATATTCCAAACAAGACTATAGAAATCATAATTTAGAGTGTTTCCTGCTCATTTGACCCTTTTAAATTAAAAACATTTTAGATAACATTCTTGACGAGCATTTGCATCTTAACCACGATAACACATGTCAAGTTTCCAGCCCCTTCAGTATCACGAAAATCAAAATTTCAGAACTATTTCAGCACGAATTTCCCTTTAAAAAAACTATTTTGTGGGTACATTTGCGATTTAAAATAACAGCTATGTCAAGTTTAAATATTATATGCTTAACAATTCTATATAAATCTTAATTCTATAGAAAAAAGTTTTCTGCTCATTTAAATTCTTTTTGAATTTTGAATGTTTTTTAGAAACTGTTTTTAGAGAGTATTTATATCTCGCAAGTTACCATAAAGTCAAATTTCTAATTTTTATACCCTTCAAAATCACAAAATATATGCATTCTAGAAAGATTTTGCTCCTACATTCCTTTGGGATTATGGATTTATTACCAACATAAAATATAGCCTACACTGAAGTACAGACTGTCACCATCATTTTGCCAACATTATTTTTGAAAAGTTATTAGTTCCACAGATTAACCCCTACAAACAAACGTTTCTTCATTATAATATTAGTATAAAAATAATATTTAAAAATATTTAAAGTTAAAATTGTTTTGAATTATTTTTATAACGTAATTAAACATACTGAAAAATAAAAAGTTTCTTTTATTTCAAGTATTTTGCTCAATAGATACGAAGTCGGGTTTAGATATGAATCCATCTTGAGCAAACGTCATACCGCTGAACTACCTTGCACTCTAGAAAGTTTAAAGCTAAACTTTAAATATTCATCGCTGGCTATAGACGCTTGTTGGGATACAAAAATTAGGCAGTTAGGGTTTAGATTCTATCCCAAAAGGTCAATTATGCCATTTACAAAGGATTTTCGCGAGTACAAAATGTATAGAATAAAATGGATATAAATGAGAGGAATATGCTAATAGAAATTTGTTATCAAATACTTTGTTTTAAATGTTTAAAAGAAATAAATCTATTGAAAACATTAATTAATGACAACACATAGCTATAAAATATAAAAAGTGAGTGTGGGCCATCACTACTGCGATCATGAGAAAAAGCATCAGTAGTACCCCAATGGCTTAATAAGCTTATAATATATAAGCTTAACAAGCTTATTTTGATAACACTAATATGTTTACATATTCCTTCAACTTTATATAAGTAATTAAAACTTACTTTTTTTCGTTTATATTTCTTGAACATTTCGTACACATCACGAAATCCAACTTTGCTCACTAAAACTCTTGCTAAGAAACCGCACCAGAAACAGGGAAAAAAAGAATCTTCGGTAGGAGCAGCCACAGTTCACATGACGTGCGTTGATTTGCCAAAACAAAGGCATAATGTGACAGTCGAAAAACAATTTTATAACTTCAGACTGGCGCTAAGTTCAAATGTTGGGCGTTTCCCGTCTAACGTCGTAGGAATATTAAATGGTCCATAACTGGTATATGGGCCATGTTAGGTGATTTTACCCTACATAACGTTTTAAATATATAAAACGTTTCTGAAATTGTGAATGGATTCCATGAATTTGTTGGCACTGTTTTTTTTGTTTGTTTGTTTTTTTTTTTTTTTTTTTTAACATTAATTAGTTTACAATGGTTATGTTGTTGTTATATATAGTGTGATATTAGCAAAAAAGACAGATTCAGATCCATCTATCCGTTTAATGTACTCTATCTGCCATCAAAACGTGTCGTGGAGGAAAATTGCTTCAGAACTTTATATACTGAAGTTTCTTGTTGGCAGAAGAAAATTGTAATTACGAAAAGGCTGAAATAGTTCATCAGAAGATATGTTTCATCTATTTAGCATAAAATAATATTTACGATTACGGAATTTATATTGTTATGAAACTTAAATTAGGATTGTGCTTCTAGAAAAAAAAAACAAGGTTTCTTTTGAAATATTGTGATTTTAGTGAAGTTCTTGAGATTTAGGAGGTAGGAAAGGATTTCGTTTCCTGCTAGGTTTTTTCTTATTACGCTTATTTGGAGCCATGTATAGTGAATTGTTTTACACCACAGCTCGTCCTATCATCAAAGTACATTTTACAACTGTTTTTTTTATTATTATTATTCACTTCCCCTAAAAAGCTAACAATTCTAAAAGAAAAGTTACGAAACGGCTGATTGATTTTATTGTCAACTTTATTTCCTTAATATTACACAATTTCAAAATATTGATTTAAATTTTGTGGGGTGAAAAATTAAATATAAGTTGTAGAAATAATAAAGAAACGCCATAATATAGTGTAAAAGTTTCCGTAAACACATTACAAATTCGTCATTATCCACGATTTTTTAAATCCATTTGTCATTTGAAAAAGAACAATTCAGAAAACGCGGGGGTCAATGTGTCGAAATTTACAAAAACAGATCTGTAATTAAATAAATCCTCTTCTATAAACGATTCAAATTAGAATATATGTTCTTTTTAATAGTCTTTTGCGTTTTGATAATTCTCATTGACCCTTCTTTTAATGCTTTAGTGATATAAGTTTTTTTTCTGGAATCATGAATAACTTGGACTTTAGACAGAATTTTTGTAAACATTTCTCCCATATCCCCCCAAAAAAATTCTGTGATTCTCTACATTGTACAAAATACTATTCTGAAATATATTTCAAAAAATTGCTTTTATAATAAAATAAACATTTTAAAAGCTACTAATACAAAGCTAAAAATACAACATAACAGTGATAGAAAACATTTTTTTGTTTGTTAGTTATAAAGTTCTACATAAAATTTGATTCTGTTAATGTTTAAAATTGCAAACTTCAATATAATTTCCTCTGTACTTAATATATTTTGTTTTTTATTCTGAATTGTAATATACCTTTAAAATGAAATTTGGCAAATGAATGTTCTGGAAGATTTACTTAAATTTTCTTTATTCGTATCGTACGTTTTTGCATACTTATTCGTCTTTAATTTATAGTATTTCTTTAAATCTGCCTGCATTGTATGATTAAAACAACATAGTAATAAATAGACGTGTTACATTATTTTATATAAACAAAAATAAATAAATAGATATGTAAAATACACTTGATATTTGCGAGTTTTATTTGTATCTTAGGAAATTTATGATTTAGCATTAACACAGTTCGATGAATGTAATCAGGTATTATATCTGTGAATTAAATTTGCATTTCACTTAGGAATTATCTGATCTTTTGAGAACATAACAATTGATGTATTTCTAATAGTAGAGGTTTTACAACTATAAACTAAAAAGAAAATTTTCACACAATTCTTGAAAATGCAAAAAATTGCGAAAGAGACAGGCTTTAGTACTTTTATCTCCGATATATTTAAAATATATATTAAATTTGTATGCTTCATTCATTTATTATTTTTTTGTAAAAATATTGTATTGCCAAAAAAAATCAATCATTTGAACTTAGATGAGAATTACAATGTCCATTCAGAAGTGAATATATGGTACCGAATAGAAATATATCTTTTAAATTCATATATTACTTTAGGATTAAGTGTAGCTGAACTCAGTAATTTGAAAACCATAGTACAGTTTAAAAAAAAGATCCTTCTAAATTTCGCAATTGCAGAAAATATTACTATAGTTGATATAACGTACATTGAAATCTCGTGTGCATAATTGATTTATGAGTATCTCAATTAAATTCCTCTACTTATTCTTCCTTTGCTGTTAATTTCTATGAAAAATTGTAAAATAACATTAAAAACTAGTTGAATATATTAGTCTTAAAACATTCTTATATCTCAAACATCTTAATATTTCAAAAAGTAGTTAAAATTTTTAATACTTCAATATTATTAGACAATAGCATATGAACTTTGGTTTTCATGTTTTTAAGCTTTATTCAATTAATCGAAGTAAAAACGAGTTAAACTCGATCATGATATTTAACAAAATCAATACAATGTCATTATTATTTCGTACTTCAGCTTTCGGCTTAACAGGATGCACAATTGCAGTCCCTGCACGAGCCGCCGTTGTACAACATAACGATGAAAAATCGAGAAAATTACACAAAAATTAATTGCTGTCGCAGCGCCTCTTTATAAGAGTATCTCCAAATTCTGATTGGACCTACTGGTTATAGCCAAAAATATATATATGGAATTTGATTCAATCTTATGCATAACTTCATGCACTTTCCGCTTTCGGCAGAATATTTCAAAATTGAAGTGGGTCCTTCTTGCCATAGCCAAAAACATATGTATGCTATTTAACTCATTTCTATGCATAATTTCATGCACTTTTTGATGATACGATGAAGACAAACTTAGAGGACACTTAGACAGACAGATAACAACAAGTTTTTGGGGTCTCTGACACCTAAAACACGTAAATTCGTCGAAAACCAGAGGTAGAAAAAAATTTGGATTACAATACTTTATTTTATTATACTTAGAAGAAAGTAAAAAAAAATATTGATAAATCCGAAAATGCATGTCACATTTTTTGTTTTATTTAAGTGTAATCCCAGTCAGGTTTTTTCTAGATATATTTATAGATATAGCTATACATATTTCTTTCAACATATAAAAAATACATAAAATGATTATACTTTGTTTTCCACTTCTACTATATCAATACTGTTGCTACCAACAATTAAAAAAAAAATGTATGACTATCATTTAAAAGTGCACTACTGTCCTTTTTCTCTTTAATCTCGACTGTTTTCAAGAATTGAACATCTTATCATTTTAGTTTTTCATACGTTTTAATTATAAGTGTTATATTTATTTTGGAAATTTACTTATATCTTTTATTTTTAATCTTATCCTAAACGCTCTTCTATCTTTCATTTCAATTTCAACCAGTCTCGTGCAATTTAGACAACAAATAGACATCTTCAGTCTTATTGCTCCCCAAGTTTTAGAAATACAGCTACTAGACAGGGCGTACAGTAGTTGTGAAATAAAAGGTTCAAGAAATACCGAAATTGATGAACTGTACCGATTTTTCTTTTAAATCAAAGAAGTCCTATGATAAAAGCGACACGTAACTTACGTATTTAATCTATTTATCTGTTAAAATTTATCTGAGTAACTTGAAGTTAATCACAAAATTACAGAAACGCTAATTACACTTAATAAAAGTATACTGTATTTCTAAAACTTAGGGCACCATAAGACAGAAGATGTCTAACTGTAGTCTGAACTACCTGAGACTGGTTGAAATTGAAATTGAAATTAAAGATAGAAGAACGTTTACTATAAAATAAATAATGAACGATATAATTAAATTATAAAACAAATAATTAAATTTAAAAAGGAGGGAAAAAGTAAAATTATAAGATGTTAAATTGTGCAAAACAGTCGAGATCAAAGAGAAAATGGCTAGCAGCACTTTTTTAAATGATAACCATATATTTTTTATTGTTACTAGTAACAGTGTGGATATAAAAGCGAAAAACAAAGTATAATAATTTTTTATATTCATTTATATGTTTAATGAAATATATATATTTATATCTATATATGTAGAAAAATCTGACTGGAAAGAAACACAAATGAAACAAAAAATATCACATGTATTTTCTGGTTTATCAATATATATATTTTTTAATGTTCATTTATATTATTTTATTTAAAATTTCAGCAAGGTTTATACTTAGAAGTTATAACTTTCGCCTTTTTTTCATAATTGTTTACAGACTTTGCTAAAAAACTTTTTTAATTACTTTATTTTAAAAATATCGACCAAGGTCTATTAAAGTGATTTTGTCACTAATTTCTTAAAATTGAAATGTCATACTTTGATCAAATAGTAGAGTTCAACAATATTACAACAGTTATATAATAATGTCCGTAGTATTGCTACACACAAATGATAATTTATCATATTTTATCTGTAATTTCTCAACGTGAATATATATATATATATATATATATATATATATATATGTGTGTATACGAAAAAGTAGAATTAAATGGATTAGGTTACATTAAATGTCAAGGTATTACCGAGTACTCTTTTAGCTCCAGGAAACATAAAATCTCATAAAATTAAATTCACACGCTCTTTTGTGTTGAAATATATGAGTTTATATTTTTTTTCTTTTGAATAAAAGTTTGTGATAGTTATGCAAATTGCATTTTCTTTGTTTGAGTCTAACGTAAGAAAGGTAAAAAGTCAGAATATCATGTATACTCCATTCAAAACTTTCTATTTAAATAAAACAATTTTAGGCGAATCTTCAATTTCATTGTGAGATGATGCTTTTAGTTTTGCAAAGAAGAGTAGAGTTTTAGTTTTTAAAAGAAAATCACTCAGACATAAACAGATAAAAATAATTCTTTTCTAATTTCATGGTACTATTTACATTTGAACGTACTTGTTTTATTATCCAGATAAAATGTATCATTTTATTGTGCATAATTTTTTCTCTTCTTCCTTCATCTCCAGATTAGCGCATAGCTCTTAAACACCATATCTTTTTTTTAGAATAATTTTTTATAGTCGTAGTAAATCTGACAGTAATTCAGAATGATCAATCTTTTAACACATTTCTCACTCAGATTGCCAAATAACACGCATTACGCGTAATTAAACTGAAAATTATTCTCATTAAAGCTTTACGTATAAACCAATATACCATTTTCTACTTCACAAAACTCTTCTATTTATTACTCTATCTTTTTATTATTCAAATATTATAAGTTACTAAAATGCCGTACGTTCTCCGATCATGACATTTCAATGTAATTCCATTATAAACAGTTATCTTAATGACATTTATCTTCATTCTACTGTTTTTGTTGTCGTCATTTCCAGAAATTTACCATGCCACTTTCCGTTAACGAGGTTTCATATACTTGAAAAATGTTGCGCTTTGAAAGCGGCACTGAATTTAGAACCTAAGATGATATTCTTGTCTGGTTGATTACACTGGAAAATAGTACTTTACTGACCAGGGTCTTGACCCCCAGGGCGGAGTTAATTATCACCAGATGAAAGTTAATTTGAATTGAAATTGATAATATGATTAATTGTAAATTTTAAGTTTCTGTTTTTTTTTTTAACTTTTTCTCTTAAGAAAAAAACTTTTTCAAGTATTAAAATGAACCCACTCATCGTATCATGTATGCCTTGCTTGTGATTTTTTTTATTTTTTTTTTTTTTGTCTCAGGTAAACTGTTTGCGTTTCCGCATCCTTCCAAATCGCCCGATAATGATCATATTTTAATATAAAAAATATAGTTTAACCACGAGCAAGAATAAACTTTTTATTAATATGTGCATAATTTACTAATTACTTATATATTTACATATACATAACTTACTAAAGATTCCAAAAAGAGCTCTTTTTTTAGAAATCTATAGCAATATATTTTGGAGATATGAAGAAGCATTTATAAAAATAATGGTTCTAATGCCATATAATTTTGAAAAAATGTCTGTATAGTTTTTGTAGTGTATTAATCAGTTGTCTTAACACGGAATATGGGTGTTTTTTGGTTTCTATCAATCCTCCAGTAAACATTTTCATGTTCAATAAACTAGTTTTAAAGACAACATATGGTAATAAAACAGAAATAACATTAATATCATTTTAATGCATTAAAATTAATATCATTTCGCTAATCATGCTTGCATGAAATCAATTCCGCAGTTGAAAATGTTTAATTCAGAATTAAAAGCATACAAAAATATTATATTCAGTTTGAGAAAACTCATTAATACACTATAAAAATCACTTAGAAAAGCTTCCGAAAATCACTGTACAAACTATGCCCTTATAAATGGTTCTGTAAATCTCCAAATTTATTTATTTGTGAAGTTTCGATAGAAAAGGAGCGTTTTTCCGAGTCTTGGATAAAACGTAAGAGGTTATTATATATTTTCATATAATAGGAAAAATCTGTTTATTTTTACAGTGTAATCTTCAGCTACAATGTACAAGCACCTAGCACGTAACATGTGCTTTACATCATGATTTTATAAAAATATTCTACCTTCTTCAGAAATAAACTTAGATAGAAATTGTGGACCATTATTTTGCACCAAAGATATGAGATACCCATATCTGACATAGACTGAAGATGATCTCTATCTGATTGAGCAACATACTTCATTTTAATGAAACTGTGAAAATGTAATCGAACTTTAACGTGCAAATCATTTAAAATTTACTTTATGTGAACTTCAGTAATAATTACTCAACATCCTTTTAAAATTCACCCGTTTTTAACAGTATGTTCTTCGTGCCTACAGGCGAAAAGTAAATTAGGAGAAATTTTAGATAGAGAAATGTGTTTTAAAAAAGCTTCACATGATATTGGATCTAAGCAAATATCTTATGTTCGTTAGTTATTTCGGGAATAACAAAAACGTATGGTATTTGCTACGAGCAATAACTCGAAGGAAATGCATTTCATGCATGATATATCTAAAATTATCAACATGGATTCCACGTCATAGAACTAAAGGCCATTTCCAATGGTGTATATCTACTTTTGGAAGAGTATTTTTCAAATTTCCACAAGTTCATGCAAGCGCTTCAGTGCATTTACATATACCTGCTTACAGGAAGATACAGCGAGCTACAGACTTCATTTTAATTAAACTGAGAAAATGTAATGGAACTTTAACATGGAAATCATTTAAAATTTACTCTCTGTGAACTTAAGTAATAATTACTCAACATCCTTTTAAAATTCACCCGCTTTTAACTGTATATTCTTCTTGCCTACAGTCTAAAAGTAAATTCGGAGAAATTTCAGATAGAGAAATGTGTTGTAAAAAAGGTTCACATAATATTGGATCTAAGCAACTATCTTTTGTGGCTAAGTTATAAGCGTTGGAATTTAATAGTAATGTTGTAATTGGATTAATTTCTGAAAATTCAAATTCAATAATTACATTACTTGTGATACGTTTGGTGTAAGCATTTAGAGCGTAATGGGAGACTTGAAAGAGCATCAGCATTTCCATGCTCAGTGCTTTTCTTTTCTATTTAGAGAAAATTACACTGAAACGTTTGACAATTTAGTGGACATCTTCGTATTCTTGGGGTAGGTAGGAAAAAAAATATTTTCCGTATGGTAAAAATAGACACAAGGTGTTTTTTGCCTGTAAGTAAAGAAAATCTTCTACCATATAAATATTAAAAAAAAATTCTCCCACTAAATATAATCGGTAGTTCTTCTATATTCATCTAGCTATTCTTTCACCTTACATTATAAAGTTCTTGGTGTAAAACAAATGCGGCATCACTTGAGAAAGAACTGCAGAGATGTCATATTCAGAAGCATCAGTTGCTAGTATAAAGAGTTATTTAGTGTTGAAATTTATAAGAACTCTGTCATATGCAATTTTTTTAAATCTTAAATGTCGGTTTCCAAGCAGATATCATATAAATTCCACTTTCTTTTACAACAATTCACTAAGAATGTGTAATTTTAGACAGATTTGGTGCAATCGTATAATAATAAGTAGCTGAGCATAGAAAAGCTTATCTTGTATTACATTTCCTTGTCGTGGGCATTCAAAATGATTTATATTTTATCTTATATTTTTCAATGTCGTCTTTAACAATATTTTCCCCACAATAGTCATTTTGACAGTAATAAAAAAGATATTTCCTTATTTTTTGTAATATTATATTCAGCCAATCCTTCTAATAACTCTTTTACACATTTCAAATTATTTTGACTGTTTCCGATGTAACTCCAATATCATCAATGAGAATTGTATCACCATTAATTCTACTTAATGTTTGTTTCAGAGCAAAAAATACTTACAGAACCTATAGTTAACTTTAAGAAATCAAACTCTCTTTTCGGAATATTTACAGACCTAAGGCCTTGTGAATTTTCATCTACTGACAGTTGAAGATATGCTTAGTTTAAATCAATGTTTGTAAAAGGAAACCTACCACCTAATGTATCCCAAAATATCGTGTCTTAGTCAAACGATATTTTTAAACTTTAAAAATGTAGTTATAGTTATTTGAAAATCGCCACATAAACGAATATTCACAAACAACATAACAACTGTAATTTAGGTGTTGACCACTTACTACTAATGACAGGTTTTATGAAACCCTCTTCCTGTATGAATCTTTGTAATTTTTCATTTACTGCAGATTGTTCTCTAGATAACGTTCTGTCTTCAAACCTTTTATTTCTCCCACCTTGTTAGAAAACAAGTCAGAAAACGTAGTTAATAATGCTTCTAAAGTGTGAAAAGAATTTGACATTTCATCTGCATATACGGGCTTTAATTTTTTAGGAAATAGGGTAAAAGCACCAATAGTCGGCTATTTAAGCGCTTTCTTTTAGTATACAACTCAAGGCGGAATTTAAAAAAGCAATACAACATTTTTAACAGCGACACATGTTAATGTATACTTTTCTTTTACTGTTTCAGCAACTGTCTTAAAAAAGCTGATTATAGTGTTTATTTATAAAGAGTTAAACTTAAAAGTAGCAAAGTCGCTAGTAGTCGGCCACCTCAATTCTAGTTTTCGGCCATCACTGAACCAGTTGTCGGACACTTAAATTCTGTGTTATTGTAAATTACTTAATGTATAATTTTTTATAATCAGAAACGATAAAATGTGTTAATTTATACTTTTCTTATAATGTTTTAGTAATAATTTAAAATATTTTAATAGTTATTAACACTTTTCAACATAGTTTGAAAGTGTTTGTGAATTTGGATTGTCTCCAGTCTGTCCGAGCTCTAACACTCGTAAATATACTCGAATCTCCTTGAATTTTTTGTATGTTATTGACGTAAACAATAGCATGATCGCTATTGAAAATAAAGTGTGTAAAATTTATAATTCATCTGCAGGAACAGTCAAAAATATTCCGATGCATTACGCTCAATGCGAAAAATTTGCTTCAAGCAATTTGCACTAAACTATGCATTCTGGACAATATGTGATCCAAAGTATTTATTATTAATTTATAGGGCCCCGCAAAAAAATTCCTTTACATAACAGTGTAGGGAAAAGATGGTTTTCGGCGTATTTTAGTTTTGTTACACAGTATCAAATATAATAAAACTGATCTACTACATTACTGAGGCTTACTACAATATACTTGTTATATAACATGATATGCATAGTATTTATCGTTCATTTACAGGGAACACAAAAAAAATCGGATACAGTACTGTAGCTTTCTATTAGCGATAATTGCTGGAAGTGTGATTTCGTTTAATTAAATCTTTGCTTTATATGCGGTGTGTATAACTGATATAAATCATATACAAGACTACACAAAAGAGTTTGTAAGCTTTGCGGAGTATCAGCCTGAATGGCTTAAAAGAAGCTATTAATTGAGTTATGCTCTTTCAAGCTGAACTATATTTAGTATACTAAGAGACGTTTGTATAATATAAATAAAATCATATACAGAGCTACGTAAAGAACTGAATACATGACCTCCCAGGGATAATAATGTGAGCAAGTATGATTTGAATAGTTTTAACTACGTTTTAGCCTGAATTAAATTTTAGCTTAACCCGAGAGTAGTCGCGACATTTTTTAGAACGTTAGTAGTCGCGTTCGGTCCATTTGCCGCCGTTACCAGCAGGCCGAAAACGAAGGGGAAACTTGCCGGTGTTATCAGATGATTGAAAACGGATAACGTAGGGTGAAAATATTGACCGAACTTTAAAAGATTACAACAATTATTCATTTTACAACCTTTTACAGCAAATTATTTATTTCGCTTAAGTATATATTCAGTTGGCATCTAGATAAATGTTTTTAATAACTCTTTCTTCATTTTGCTTAATACTTAAAAGTAAATAGTAAATGATTTGATTGAATTTCTGATGTTACTATGAATCAATAATTAGTAGGAAAACATTTACGAATATGAATCTAAATTCGTAATAAGGGTATTTTTATTTTATTTTTTTTTTATTTTTTTTTTTTTTAAGGACAGAATCAGAGTCAGGTAGATTTTTATGATACACCGGCACTCTATATCCATTTAATAAAATAAAATTAATAAATTTAGCAACAATATATTACACTGACATTAAATTGAACAATTAAACTGAAAATAAAAATGGAACCTATGACATGCAACAGCAAATCAAATACAATACCACTAATTCACCAGGATATTATATATATATTTAGATAATAAAGAAAAAGGTAAAAATTACTTAATTTCGAAATTATAAATGTAAATGTTGTAACTACGTTTTATTTATTTATTTTGTGGGGTGTCTATGTGTGTCTGAGGGGGGAGAGGAGGGGGGGGGCTCTTGAGATTTTATGATTAAATCCATTTTTCAAATGAAAATGCACGATTTGTAGTTTTTCTACTTATTTCAGGGTGGGAGCAGCGCACCTGAATAAAAACTCTGGATACGAACTTCGCTTATATACAGTAAATAATAAGTTATTGAAATTATATATTTAATTTAAATACATTTGCAATTGTAGATTTAAATCCTAAGATGGATAAATTATTTTAATTAATAGAATCACTGAGAGGTTCATCTTAATAGGGATGTATTTTACAGCAACTATTTAATTAAAATAAATATTGAATTGTACATTTCATAATAAGGTATTATTGTTATAATTTATTGTTTTATAATAACATTCATTAAAATAATAAAAACAATAAGAAATTTTTCCCCGAAATTATAAATATACAGCAATAATTTTATTTAAATGAATTTTCTCTCGTATTCTGAAAAACATTATTCTGAAAAATAGTTTGAACAATTGATGAAGGACAACAAATTTAAACTTGTTAGATACCGTCCCCAAGCCTCTATTGGATTTCAATAATAATAAAATAAAACATTTTCTGCGGCATTTAAAAAAAAAAAAATGTGTTTTTACTTACAGTATGAAAATTTAAAAATAGATAAATTTTAGAAAAATACTTAAAATATTTTTTAAAATCATAGTATAAATATTCACTGAATTATCCAAAAGATATTTTCATTTACGTAATTTCTAACCTACATTATAAAATTCTCATTATTGTGCAAATAAATTATATGTATGTTCTTCGCAGATATACATACTACATTTCTGAGAAAACTGTTTTATCTTTCGAGTTTGTTTTATTGTACAAAAACGATACTTTTCAGATTTTGGAGATACGGCAATTTTTTTACTGATTCCCACAAAATTATCTTCTCTTTTTTTATGGTTTGGCTGTGTTATTGTCTGTTTTTTCATTTATATGTTCCGGTAATAAATGGAAAGCAACTTTTTTCAAATAATGATGATGAATTTGCCTTTTTTTCCATATTTAAACGATTATCAATTTGAGAATTTACTCCCGCAATGTTTGACAATGAAAAAAAAATGTAAGTGACATCAATCAGTTTTTTGTGCGAACTGACTTCGCAACTAATATAATAAAACAATTTTAAGTAACATTCTAAAAGTAAAAAAAGTACTCTATGAACGGGTAAAATAGCAAAAAGAAGAACGACGAAATAACAACAGACAGAGAGTCCGTACTTCGAAGAAACTTTCACCCGCAGATTTCGCGGAAATCGGAAAGGATGAACACGAGGGGGAAAATTCAACTAACACAAGTGGTCGCAACGCGGTCATTTAGACCAATTGAAACTTAAGAATGCGATAAAATGCTAAGAAATAGCAGGAATGACTTGCAATTTTACTACACAAGAGTGTGGACACTCAAGGTCAGCTACACGGAATTTGGCTATCGTAACTTTAACAGGAAATGAGCTACAGGAAGATAACGAATTTCGGGCGGGGAAAACACCAACGCGCGACTATTGACGGGTTAATATGTGCGGCACATAAAAATTTGTCGGTAATATACAGGGCTGTACAAAATAATTCAAGTATGTTTCCGTATAGTGGTAGAAATTGGTGAAGGTGAATTTTCAATCTGTTACGCAATTTCTTACTATACTAAGTTTTATCATACCATGTATACAATAATATACAGATCTTTAGATTAAATACAGAACTGCACAAAAGAATTGAACTACTTTTCCGGTTAGGGACCGTAATCTGGTTTTCAAAAGTATTATGCTTTTTCTAAAATGTTTACTTTTTTACAGTTTAAAGCAGATAAATTTCGTTAAAGAATTCTGTAAGTCATGGGAAATGTTTTTGTAATCAATTCTTGATGCATGATTTTTCATTCCAGTTTCTTATGTAAAGTAAAGTTAAAAGTACCAATTATCTAGTAGTCGGCCTTTCAAATTTTGTGTTTAGCCATCGTAGACTAGGCGGCGGGAAGAGAAAAAAATTATTACGTCATCTTGTTTCAAAATGAAATTATGATGTAGGACAAGATTATTAACAGAACATAAATGACTGATCTGTCGATGCATATCCTTGTATGATATTAGCAGCAGGGAGCGCCAAATCGTCATTTTAGCATTACTATCATGTCATCGAGTTTTGGGATGAAATTTTAATACGTTGTATATCTCGACTAGTACAATGTAATTATTTGAGTTTGTCTTGGGATTTCATGGTTAGATATCAGCAGAACGCGGCCCAAAACTCTTCATTTTCGCGATTTTCTCGTCATCGAGTTTCGCAATGTAATTTGAATAAGTTGGAATATAGTACATTACAAATATTTAGCCTGCCTCTTTGAACGATATGAGAAATGAGGCGCCAATTCTTATTTTGGCGGTACTATCTGGTCATCAAATTTCGAAATGAAATTTTAATATGTCTCTTTCGATTAATACTATTTAAGTATTTCAGTCTGTTCGTGGTATCTGAGTACTATACAAGCATAACGGGTCGCCAACTCATTATTTTGGCGGTACTATTTCGTTTTCAATTTTGAGCATAAAATGTTAATGATTAAAGTTACAGATTTATATACAAATGCTTCAGTCTGTTTCGTATATCTCTATAAGATATGAGAAAAACGGGGAGCCAATTCTTCCTTTTATTTGTACTATGGCATCATGGAATTTCGGAATGAAATTTTAATATGTAGCATATTTAGATTAGTCCAGTAAAAATATTACTATCTGCTTTGTGATATCTTGGTACGATACAATCAGAATAGGACGTCAATTCGTTATTCTGGCGGTACTAACAGATCGAGTTTCGATATGAAATTTTAACATGTCATAGACATCGATTATTGATATACTGTGTAATGTATATTTTAAAGTACCAGTTCCTTTGGAAATGAACAATGTTAGCTTCATTTTTTTATTTAAGTTCCATAGAAGCAGAAGATGAGATTTAAAAACCAAATAATTAGCCTCAAATTCATATTATTGCTGACTATTGAGTTAATCAACCAGATAATAAGTTTTATATTATTGAAAAGTTATCACAATCCGTGGCATTGTGATTATTGAAATATTGCAAATGACATTAGTGTGCTTATTATCATTAGGGATAAATTATATTTATGTTGCTATTTAAATTAAGAAGAAGTTATATTTCCGCAGAAAGTTTAAATATTATTAATTAAAACGCAATTTGTTGAAATTTCATCCTAATAAATATTTCACCCCTTTAAATTTCGAATATCTTATAACCTGCTTTGTGAAAGCATTTATGTCTTAAAAGTTAAATCCATATAAAATTTCAAGTTTCTAGCAATTCCCAAACAAATGATCGTTTTAAGTACACACACTTTATTTCACACTTTATATTTTCGATATTGAAAAAACCTGTTCTGTGCGAGTAAGCAACAGCTATGTCGAGTTTCAATCCAATATTTAGATTACGCACTTTTACTTCTATCCCTAAGTACAACGTTTTGTTATTAATTAATCTTTTTAAATTTCAAATTTATCATAACTATTATGCGCAAAAATCTACGATTCGTAAATAACTGTCATTTAATATTTCAAGTCTTTATCCTTAAGATTTTGATATTAATCATAATTTTCAACGTTTATAGAATATTTCCTACTCATTTCAGCCTTTTATCTTTCGCTTTTTTTAGAAACCATTTTCAGTGGTCATTTATCTCTAAAACACCATGTCAAGTTTTAAATATTTAACACCCTCAGTATTACAAAAATGGGATATTTTAGAACGTGTTTTGCTTCTGCATAGACTGTCACCATCATTTTTTAACTTTTACTTTTCAAAGTGATTCGGCGGTTCCAAAGATTTCCTCCTACAAAAGAAACAAACAGACCTTTCTTCTTTATAACATTACTAAATTAGAAGGCTTCATACTGGTCGATTTTACCCAACGAAATATATCGGTGAATTTAACGTTGTAAATACAAGGTTAAATTCACAGTTTACATATTTTCTATAGCCGTCATTACAAATTTTAAACAAAATCAGCTTTTGTCTGAAATATCATTGCGAATTGAAGTAAACTATATGAATACCATTGTACTATTACATGTTTGATTAGTCAGACAAAATTTTCGCTTATAAGAATCATTGAACAATCATTGAGTTGATCATTTACAGTAGGATTAATAAATAACAGCAGAATGATATAACGCAATAAACTAAAACATCTTTAAAACATTATCTAATTAACAATGAAAATCTCATCAAAATCCTCCAGTGTTTTCTTTCAAATACTAATACTTCATAATCGAGTTCACCTGATTATAGGTGAACACACTCTCCCCTGTGAGGATATAACTAAGCAACGTAGAATGATGTTCAGTAAACTAAAACCTTTCCAGAAATATTATCTAACTAACAATACAAGTTCCATCGAAATCTATTTAGCAAAACAAAAGTTATAAGCGGCCGGAATGAAATTCTCATTCGCATTTTATATCAGATGTTCTGGGGTATAAACGCCAGGGTGGGTAACAACGCCAAGTGTTAATATTCGGTGTAGTTATTGTTCGGTCGTTTTTATGCTTTGCATTATTGGCAATATCTTTTGTCGTCTGCGTTTGTTTATACGAGTTCATAGAATGTTTTGTTTTGAGAGAAGTAGCCATGAGCGGATCTTGTGATATTATTTAATAAAAAACAGTGCACTGCAGTTTTGTTATTTTGTGTATTTGTGAGTATTTAATATGAGTTAACATAATGGTCCGCCGAGCAACGAAGAAGCAGCCTGGGATTAAATCGAACGAGCTTCTAAAATCAAATTTTAAGTTGAGTGAAACGCCGAGATGAATGATAAGTTCTAAGAGTTCCGTGCTACGAAATCCCTCAAAAGATTATTCGAAAAGTAAGTGAACGTGATTTTTCTTATCTTTACTGTTATACATATATTAAACAATGTTTAAAGGTGCAAAAAAAGAAGATTTAAGGCTTATAGCCACTGAAATAAATCTAAATGTTAATGAAAATATGACCATTGCTGATTTAAACGTTATTATTGAAGACAGTGAAATGTATAAAAATAAACCAGATTTTGTGAAAGATATAGTAAACGATATAATTGAAAATCGTAAACATGAAGCGCAAAGGCGAATTGATGAGGATCAGGAGCAAAGGCGAATTGATAAGGAGCAAAAGCAATATGATCTGGAAAAAATGAAACTTGAATTAGAACTAGCTAAAATTAAATCTGAAGCTAAATCTAATATTAGTGAGGGTGAAATAAAATTAGAATCGTTAGATCAATTGATAAAAAGTATTCGAACTTTGACTGTAAAAATACCTATACGTCCTGAAGGATGGGGGTTTTACTTTTCTTCTTTAGAACGAGCTTTTAAGACTAAAAATGTTCCAGAACAATATAAAGCAGAAATTCTGTTAAATTTATTAGGGGATAAAGCATCTAACATATTAACTTACTTACATGATAGTGATATCGAGAATTATGCAAAAATAAAAGAATTTGTGTTAAAAGAATTTCAACCTACACCTTATTTTTGCTTAGAGCAATTTAGAAAAGCTGTTAAACAACCAAATGAGACGCATGTACAGTTTTCTTCACGTCTAATGACAAACTGGGAATATTATTTAAATTTAAGAAATGTCTCCAATTTCGAGAGTCTAAAACAACTTATAGTGTCGGATAAATTATATCAAACATTAGATAGAGAAACAGTTTCCCACATTAGTGTGAGACAAGGAGATAAATGGTTTTTACCAGAAGAGTTGGGACGAGAAATTGATTTATATTTCACATCACGCGGAAAATCTCTTACTGAGAATTTTAGTGTTAATCGTAAATATACTAGCTCCAAAAGTGTATCTAAAGTATTCTTATCAGATGTTAAAACATTAAGTTGTATTTTTTGCCACGAAAATCACACTCTTTCAAAATGCCCGCATTATTTAAAATTATCTGTCAATGAAAGGGTGAACGTTATAAAATGTAACAAGTTATACTTTAATTGTTTAAATTCACATTCAGTTGCAAATTGTCCATCAAAGTACACGTGCTTTTGTAAAAAACGTCATCATAAAACCATACATTTTCCAAAAACAAATAACAATACATACGTGAAAGAATATGTTTCATCGGAACAAAATAAACAAGGAAAGGTAAATGTGGAAGAATGTTCAGATTCTAGGCCAACAAATCGTGGCACATCAGTCTTGAACGCTAATGCAGAAGAGTTCGTTCAGAAAACCTTTATTAGTAACTATTCGAATAAAAAGAGCAAAGTTTTACTTTCAACTGTTATATGTTTTCTAATTGATGAATCGGGATGTAAACATAGAGTAAAGTGTTTATTAGATGTAGGCAGTGAGTCTAATTTTTTATCCCGCCATTTAATAGAGCTAATGCATTTAAAAAAAGAGAGAACAGACATCTTAGTGTCAGGTCTAAATGATGCTACCTTAGTAATAAATCATAAAGTTAATGCATCAATATGCAATAGAGATGAAAGTTTTGTGAAAAATTTAAATTTCTTGGTAGTTCCGAAAATAACTGCAGATTTAACGCCTTCACGTCCAATTGAAGTCTCAATACAAGATTTACCTAATGTAAAATTAGCAGATGCTAGTTTCAATATCCCAGAACATGTATACATGCTCTTAGGAGCAGGAATTTTTTATGAGCTTTTGAGACCGGGACAAATTCGTGTTAATAATTCTGATCTTATTTTGCAAGACACAGTTTTCGGTTTTGTTGTATCGGGAAGTTTTTCGACAGAGAATGAAAACAAAGTTCATTGTGGGTTTATTAAGAAAGAAACCAACCTAGACAAGACACTTAGAAAATTCTGGGAGATAGAAAATATCGAGGTTGAAAAACCAAAAAGTAAAGAGACTTTAATTTGTGAGAAACATTTCGTAGAAAATTATACACGAGACAAAAGCGGTAAATATGTTGTTAAAATGCCCTTAAAAGAGGATCCAGCTATTTTAGGAAACTCAAAACAAATCGCTGCGAAAAAATTAAATTCTTTATGGAATCGTCTAGCAAAAGATCCTGAGTACTTAAGATTATATTCAGATTTCTTAAAAGAATATCAACAGTTAGGCCACATGGTTGAAGTTAACGAAAGCGAGGAAGAAAGTGGATCCTATTACATTCCCCATCTTGGAGTGTATAGAGGAATAGAAAAAAGTATATCAACGCCTTTGAGAGTTGTATTTAACGCGTCTTCCTTAACAACTAAGGGAAACTCACTTAATTCTATTCAATATAACGGAGGTGTAATACAAGATGATTTATTCTCAATTATGTTGAGATTTAGAAAATATATCGTCGCTTTCACTGCAGACATTGAAAAAATGTATAGAGCAATCTCTATTCATCCAGATCAGAGGAAGCTGCAAAAAGTCTTATGGAAGGAAGGTCTTAACGAGCCAATTAAAAATTTTGAATTAACGACCGTTACTTATGGTACTGTTAGCGCACCTTTTTTGGCAATGAGAACACTACTTCAATCGTCTAAGGATGAAGGAAGCAAGTTTCCTTTAGCAGCACCCGTACTGAGAGAAGACATGTATATGGATGATATTCTATCTGGAGCTGATTCTTTAAGTTCTGCATTGGAACTCCAAAATCAATTAATAGAAATTTTAAACAGTGCAGGAATGTTATTACATAAATGGTGCACTAATGCTCCACAACTTTGTAAAACAAATGTCGAAATATACCCCTTTGGTGATTCAGAAGAATCTAAAGCGTTAGGTGTTTTGTGGAAATCGAAGAAAGATTGTTTAAGTTTCAATGTTAAAATTCATAATGATTTAAATGTCACTAAGAGACAAGTGTTATCAACTATATAAAGTATATTCGATCCCTTAGGTTTAGTATCTCCTATTATAATTAAATCAAAAATATTTATGCAGAAGTTATGGTTATTACAATTAAATTGGGATGATTTGCTAACCGAGAAAGAGGCTAAAGAATGGAGAGAGTTTTCTGATACCCTACAATTAATTAATAAATTTGAGATTAGTAGGTGTATTTTATTGAAAGATGCAATTATTATTGAGTTACATGGTTTCAGCGACGCATCTGAAGCAGCCTATGGTAATTTACTGCAAATCAGTGACTGAATCAGGTCAAGTGTCTGTAAAATTAGTGACAAGTAAATCTAGAGTTTCTCCCTTAAAGCAATTAACTGTTCCAAAACTTGAGCTTTGTGCAGCAGCTTTATTGACAAAGCTTATGAAACGAGTGATTTCTGCTCTCAAGATTAGTGTAAACAAAATCTTCTTGTGGTCCGATTCCATGATAGTATTATCCTGGATTAAAAAAGAACCATACGTTCTAAAAACTTTTGCTGCGAATAGGATTTCTACAATACAAGAACTAACTGAAGGAATGCAATGGCGACATGTTCCATCTCAGCATAACCCTGCTGACCTTCTAACAAGAGGAATTAGTCCTGATAAGCTATTCTCAAATGAGTTATGGTGGAGTGGTCCATTGTTCCTAAAGGAAAAAGACTATCCCAATACAAATATTCCTGCAGCAGTTAATTCCAGTGACTTTTCAAATGAACTGAAAAATATTAATATAAGTGACTTTAAAAGCATATCTCTTTTTACAGTTTCTATTAATTCTTTTGTGCATGATATAATTGATTTAAGTAATAACTATTGTAAAATAATTCGTACTTTAGGATTTATTTTCAGGTTCCTTAGTAATTGTAAAAAAGAAAAATAGGAGGGTCCTCTGGACCTCGAAGAGCTCAACAAAGCAGAAAGTTTTTTGTTAAAAAATGTTCAACGTGAGTTTTTTGACAAGGAAATAAAATCCTTGCAAAAATCAGGTAATATTAATCATGATAGTCAGTTAAAAAACTTACATCCATTTCTTGATAAAGAAGGTCTTCTAAGAGTAGGAGGTAGATTAGCGAACAGTAACTTAAATGCCAACCAAAAATTTCCAATTTGACTACATAATAAAAGTAAACTTACTCAAATGATAGTAGAATACTTTCATAAACGGTATTTACATTTAGGTCCACAAGCTTTACAGTTAAGGCAGAAGTTTTGGCCTTTAAATGGTCGTGCAATATGTAGAAAAACAGTTCATAATTGTATTTTTTGCTTTAAAGCGAAACCCATCTCATGTCAACAGTTCATGGGAAATTTACCAAAAGAAAGAGTAACTGAGAACTATCCATTTAATTGTTCAGGTGTTGATTTCACTGGGTCTTTTCTCATAAAGTATAAGTACCAACGTAAAGGAATTTATCATAAAGTATATGTAGCCATATTTATTTGTTTTGTAACACGTGCAATCCATTTAGAGGTTGTTACTGAATTAACTTCGCAAGCTTTCATAGAAGCTTTAAAGAGGTTTTTTGCTAGGAGAGGAAAAATTGCTTGTCTTTTTTCTGATAATGCTCAAAATTTTGTAGGCAGTAATAATGAACTCAAACGGTTACATAATTTAGTTAGAATTCCTGACGATAATTTGTCTGGTTACTTGAGCAGTGAGGGTGTTAACTGGAAATTTATTCCACCAAGGGCTCCAAACTTTGGAGGCCTTTGGGAAGCAGGAGTCAAATCCTTCAAATATCATCTGAAGCGTGTGATGGGAAATTCAAAATTAACCTACGAGGGCTTTTTGACTGTAATAACACAAATTGAAGGAATCCTAAATTCACGTCCTCTTGTGCCTTTCTCATCTGATCCAGATGATTTGAACGCTTTGACTCCTGGCCACTTTCTTATTGGTAGGCCAATCAATTCTATTGTTGAACCTGAAATAACTAATGTTCATGATTCTAAACTAAAAATATGGGAAATAACAACAAAAATGATTCAGTGTTTTTGGAAAAAATGGTCCAAAGATTATTTGAGCTCCTTACAACAAAGAGTAAAGTGGATGTTTGAGAAAGAAAATGTTAAAATAAACGATTTAGTAATTATAAAGGAGGACAATGTTGCTATTTGCAATTGGCCTCTAGGTAGAATTGTAGAGTTATTTCCAGGTAATGATGGAATCATTAGAGTGGTAAACATAAAAACACAAAGAGGTGTTTTCAAGAGACCTATTTTAAAAATTTGTCTGTTACCCATGGAAAAATGATTATTATCTTTTGTAATTTGTCAATTTATTGTTTACTAGTACATGCTGTATTATTTGTTTAAAATTCAAAGTGTAATAATGTATTATAATTGTGGTTGAATGAAAATCATTCAACGGGGGCCGATATGTTCGGTCGTTTTTATGCTTTGCATTATTGGCAATATCTTTTGTCGTCTGCGTTTGTTTATACGAGTTCATAGAATGTTTTGTTGTGAGAGAAGTAGCCATGAGCGGCTCTTGTGATATTATTTAATAAAAAACAGTGCACTGTAGTTTTGTTATTTTGTGTATTTGTGAGTATTTAATATGAGTTAACAGTTATGAAGGAATCCGGGAAAATGGCACTACGGCTTCCGCGCCCAAAGGCTCTGAGACACCTAAATCACAAACAACAGCTAAAAGTTAATTTGTTACATTTATAGACCTTATCGCTGGAATAAGCTCGTAAGAGTCAACGTCCGATCTAAAATTATCTAGGTAAGTTCTGTGATGTGAGGACTATATCGCTCACCCGTAAGAAAAGTGACACATCTCGCAAAAATTCATTTTGCGTTTTTTTCCACTAATATGTCTGTTGTAGATTTTTCTAGCTACATTAAAAAATTCCTAAGTGCCGAAAATTTCCTAAGCCGAAGAATCACATTATTACACTATATATGTCCATTTGTGACCACAGAAGAGGGATGGATTGGGCAGAGAGGTAAAATTGCGCAACCCTCCGAACCTATCATACGTCTTCATTCTTAAGGGTGTTCTCAAATCCAAAAGTGCAATTTTCTGACTTAAATTTTAATTTATTTTTGTTCGAAATGCATGAAGATTGTTCAGAAACTATGTCATCCAGCAGTTTTTCCATTTTTTTGCAAACGCAATAGATCTTTCAGAAAATAGTGCAAAGTGGACGTTTTGAACCGAATTTCCGCGCGAAAGTAGAATATCTACTCAAGAGCGGGCAAAAAACGTGTTTATAACGTGATCAAAAATAGCTTATAACTCAATAGGTAATTGATTGATCAAAAAAGGGAAACCACAGTTCAATTCCAAGTCGCTTCCATGGCCAAGCTTTCCTATTAGGTAGCTTTCTTTACAAAAAAGCTACCTATTGCAGCCGTTCGGAGGAAAGCGATTTCAAAAAATTTTGGTATATTTTCATCGATCATGACCCCCAGACCCCGAAACCACCCTCCGTTCAAAATTGATATATATATATATATATATATATATATATATATATATATATATCTGACCTATGTCACACTGTAACTCCCGTAATTATGAACCGATTTCGATGTAATTCGGTGTGTACATAGTACATACCAATGTCTCGACCGAGTTCGTTGGCCAGCTTCATCCACCGTTTTGTTTCAAAATGGCGGCCATTTAAATTTTTTAAAAAAATTAAAACTTGAAATGTGGTACCAAAAAATTAAAAATGGAAAAATATTTTTTTCTTATGTATTTGACCTTTATACAAAGATTCCGGAGCAGTTTTTGTTTCGTCTATATCTTAAAAAATGGCTGAGTTATAGCATTTTGAATTTCTAGCGTGGCTGACATTTTGAAACGTCCTGAATTTTGTCACGCGATAAAAGGCGTATTTATGAACCGATTTGGATGTACTTCGTTGTGTACATAGTACATACCAATCTCTCGACCGAGTTCGTTGGCCAGCTTCATCCGCCATTTTGTTTCAAAATGGCGGCCATTTAAAAATTTTTTAAAAATTTAAAATTTGAAATGTGGTACCAAAAAATTGAAAGTGGAAAAATATTTTTTTCTTATGTATTTGACCTTTATACAAAGATTTCGGAGCAGTTTTTGTTTTGTCTATATCTTAACAAATGGCTGAGTTATAGCATTTTGAATTTCTAGCGTGGCTGACATTTTGAAACGTCCTGAATTTTGTCACGCGATAAAAGGCGTATTTATGAACCGATTTGGATGTAACTTCGTTTATACATAGTACATACCAATGTCTCGACCGGGTTCGTTGGCCAGCTTCAGCCGCCATCTTGTTTAAAAATGGCGGCCATTTAAATTTTTAAGAAAAATTTAAATTTGAAATGTGGTACCAAAAATTGAAAATTGAAAAAATATTTTCTTCTTATGTGTTTGACCTCGATAAAAAGATTCGGGAGCAGTTTTTGTTTCGTCTATATCTTAAGAAATGGCTGAGTTATAGCATTTTGAATTTCTAGCGTGGCTGACATTTTGAAACGTACTGATTTTTCTCACGTAATAACAGGCGTATTTATGAACCGACTTGGATGTACCTTGGTGTGTACATAGTACATACAAATATTTTGACCGAGTTCGTTGGCCAGCTGCATCCGCCATCTTGTTTCAAAATGGCGGCCATTTAAAAAAATTAAAAAATAAAAAAATTTAAATAAGATTCCAAAAAATTGGAAAATGAAAAAGATTTTTTTTGTATGTGTTTGACCTTAATACAAAGATTCCGGAACAGTTTTTCTTTCGTCTATATCTAAAAAAAAATGGCTGAGTAATAGCATTTTGAATTTCTCTTGTGGCTGACATTTTAAAACGACCTGATTTTTGTCACGCGATAACAGGCGTATTTATAAACCTATTTGGATGTAACTTGGTCTGTACATAGTGCATACCAATGTCTCGACCGAGTTCGTTGGCCAGCTTCATTCGCCATCTTGTTTCAAAAGGGTTGCCATTTAAAAAAAAATTAAATTTAAAATTCAAAATGAGGTATTAAAAAATTGGAAGTAAATTAAAAGATTTTTTTTTTTATGTGTTTGGCCTTGATACAAAGATTCCGGAGCAGTTTTTGTTTCTGAAAATTTGTTCTTTTGTTGATATCTTAAAAAATGGTTGATTTATAGCACTTTGAATTTCTAGCATGGCTAACATTTTGAAACGATCTTGTATTTGTCACGCGATAACACACGTATTCGCATATTTCGATGTAAGAAGGCATGTGGATAGTATACATCAACACCTCGACCAAGTTCGCTGGCCAGATTCATCAGCCATCTTGTTTCAAAATGGCGGCCATTAAATTAAAAAATATATATATATTTAAAGTGAGGTGCAAAAAAATTAGAAATTGAAAAAGGTTTCTTTCTTAAGTATTTGATCTTGATATAAGGATTCAGGAGCATTCTTTGTTTGTCTTTATCTTAAAAAATGGCTCATATATAGCAGTTTTAATTTCTATTGTGGATGACATTTTGAAAAATCTGATTTTTTGCATGCAACAGCACTCCTATATATTAACCGATTCCGATGTGAGTGAGCATGTGCACAGCAATTACTAAGGTCTCGACCAAGTTCACTGCTTAGCCTCATCCACCATGTTGTCTTAAAATGACAGGCACTTTAAGAAATTGCCGAATTTGGCAGCCAAATATAAGTTACTTTAAAGAAAAGCAGCTTGGATAAAGCTGTCTAATTTCGCGAAATTCTCATTCATTATATTGATAAAAATTAGTATTGAATCTCCTATATTCGGTTTCCACTAAATTGAGCTTCGTGTGTTTGCATGATATAAGTTGGCTTTTTTTAAATAAGGATTATGAAAGCTACCTCTTCCTCCCGGCACTGGCCGGAAGGACTTTTTTATATCTTTCCGTTAAAAAATGAATTTGTTAATGTGTTAATGTATGTTTTGCGCTTGTTGAGCAGAGCAGTTAAGAGCAGCGTAAAGGGTTTTATGCATTTATGCATTTTTTTATTCCTGGATGCAGAGGTTGTTCTATAATTTCATGTTACAGTAAAATCATTCAAATCCCCCCCCCCTTTTGCCCCTCCTGTGAAATTTACTTTTGTCGAGATGTGATGCTTTTCTTACTGATGTGCGATATATTTATTAGGAGATTTTTTTTTATTACATAAATTTGTAGTGTATTTCATATACTACTTTCAAAATGTTTTGGGAGATTTTGCATGTATTCGCGAGCTAGCTTGTAGTTCAAAATATATTGCGGAAAATGCATACCGGGGTAATAAAGCCATCCACTAGTGTTATTACCCCGGTTGATTCATTTCAGTGGCAGAAGTTTTTATTTTATTTTTTATTTTATTTTATACACGAGAGACCATTATTATCATTATTGAAAACTGAAAAAGATAAAGAGATATTTGTACGTCGTAAATGCTGCTAATTTTTTCATGTCAGAAGAATAAAATATCATATGATTATTACTACATCCTGATATCGCAATTAATGGTACGTAAAAGCAATTTGTCAATTTCAAAAGGTGTAGAGTTTGTATCTTTAGAATTGGACAATTTACCTGTCATTATTCCATCTTATTTTATAGTTTTGTTTGCATGGTGGTGGGTAATAACGCCTAATAGCATTGATCAAGAAATCACGCCACTGTATTTTATGAATAGATATCTGCTAAAATGGTCTTTCTTGTATACATAATCAATAAGTTGCTGTATGAAATCCTATATTTGTTTGGGGAAAAAAATCTAAAACTAAGCCGTAAAAATTGGTAGAATCTTAACGTGGCATTATTACCCCAGGTCACCTTATATATAGTGTACATAAAATAAAATGCAAGTAAAAGGTCTCAATTTCGAGTAAAATTGTGAAAATCAAATTACGAAAAATATCAAATTATTAAAAATAGACTCAAAAAAGTGAAATGGCCTTTTAGCAAGTAGTCAACCGTAGTGGCCGATTACTGAACATGCAAATATATATAATATCATAATCGGCCACATTAAAATTAATTAATACAAACACAATTATTTAATTTTGATACTTAAAAACATTAGTTTATTAAACTTTTTAATAGTACAGTTTTATAATTTTAGAAAACAATAAAAAATAAATTAATACTATTCTTTTAAAAATTTTGTCATAGGTTTCCAAAAAAATAGCAAAAACGGTTATTTGAGCGCAACCAAATAAAAAATGACTGATTACTAATGCAATAAAAATACCCACAATTCTTTGCTGATGGCTTATGACGTATGAAGGATTGCTACATATAGGCGGATCGTAATATTGCACTTGAAACCAAAAATAAGCTATTTATAACGTATTTTGTCTCAAAGTGGCCGACTACTGGTGCATTTACCCTATATTAAATTCAGAAATGTTGTCTCTACCGAATAGTAATAAAAAATTAGTTTTTATGAAACATAATTTAAAACTTTAGTTTTATTATATTAAACCACATATACATTATCATTATCAGACAACCTAAAAAATTCACCAGTTTCAATTCTTAAGTAAATATAGGGAAGAACAATTTTATGACTTGAAAATACTCGAAAATCTTTAATTGTGCTACAGAAGTTGAGGAACCGGTATCTAACTATTCCTTATCATCTCTTGTCCTTTTATTCTATTAATACTGGTGTTTTGATTGGAGGTGTACCTTTATGATGGAGGTGTACCTTTATATTTAGCATAATTTACAGCGAAAATATAAACTGCATTTAATGCAGGCATTTGGTTCTGAGATTATTATTTTTACTTCATTTTAATAATATCTGTATTATTACTACAAATTGTGTTAATGTGTTTACAAAAATAGCAGTATTGCCACATCAGTAACATTATAATTTCTTCCTATTTTCATTGAATTTCCTATGATTGTTTATAATATATTTTCGAGAA
Organism: Maratus speciosus; assembly: GCA_963932465.1. NCBI lineage: Eukaryota > Metazoa > Arthropoda > Arachnida > Araneae > Salticidae > Maratus > Maratus speciosus. Next base: position 348,370,439 of record OZ010788.1, on the reverse strand, counting down.
CTGTTTTCTAATGCCTTTGTTTTTGCTTTTTTAATGCACTTTACTTAGTTTACGTTCATGCTCTTAGGTTTTAGTTCCAAAATCTCAATTGCGTCCCTCATAGCATGCATGGTCACAGTGACGTCATTATGACGTCACTGTAAGTCACTGTGGTCACGACACAACTGTGACCAAAATGCCACCACACAGCGATGTCACATTGTGACTGATATGTGAATTTCTTAGAAAACTTTAAAAAATTACAAAAATTCTTCAAAACATGTTATTTACTGTAAAAAATATTTTTCTGGCAATTGAAAAACAATTGTGACGTCACTGTTATGTCACTACATGTAAAGTACATCTCATTATGTGACAAAAAATCCTACCATGTTGTAAACTCACAGTGTGATAAAACATATGTTAAGATTAAAACGTTTCTACTTCAAACAATAAAAATAATTCAATGTTTGTTTCCGGTTAATAATTCACAACGAAATTAACATTTTCCTAATAAAATGTACATAAATATAACACAAATTTAATAGACATGTAATTGAACTGCTCGCTTAAACTACTAAAACTATTAGAATTTAAAAAAAACTACTGTAGGTAGTAAAACCTTTGGCGATTTCTTCGACTATTAACTCTTGGAATGTTGCTAATATGAAAGTATCGCTATTGAATTTCAAAAATTTATTTGAATACATAATTGATATTTTTCATGTAAAAATGCTTTTTGGTGTTATTAGCCAAATGTATTAATTGTAAATATATAATTAATAGAGATTTCAATAATAGAAAAAATGTTTTTTCTCCTGTATTCTGTAATCCGGGAAGCTGTACTATTCTTGATAATATCAGAGTTATAGTGGCCTTTGCAACACACATCCATCCAGATAGATCCTCGGCAAATTGTATAAAAAGTTTCGCATTAGACTCCGAATAGAGTAGCTGCGGTGCATAAACATTTAATGATCGCTGTTTCCTAAAAATCATAGACAAATCATTTTGGCAATCAATTTTTAAAGTTATTTCTTAATAACCAAGAGATGTTTTTAATTATGTGTTTTACAGCAGGCAGACTTTGATATAGAATGAATTAATCTTTTGAATCGTCTAACCGTGCAGCGTATTGGTCAAGGTGACTTATACATAGAGTGTAAAAAGAAAAAACGGATTTTTTGTAATTAAAATCGGATTTTTATGATTTTTTTCCCTGCATTAAAACACGGACTAGCTTTCAATACTTTTAGGTATCTAAAGCCTCTAATTGCTAAGATAATCTATGTTTTAAGCTTTAATTATGTGGAATATTTTGCAACTCTCTTGAGCGAGCCTCTCTTAGCCAGACAGAAGACGCCAGATCACGTGGTCTGACTAGAGAATTAATATTTGAAAACATTTTTTTCTTTCTTGTTCCTTTTAGTTTAGTTTTTAAGTAGTAATGAAAAAAGTTGGACGCAGCAGGTAGTCTGCTTATATATGTTTTTTGTCATGGTCTTCAAATAGAAGAAATGATGTTTTGATTTTGATAAGGGAAATTTATTTTCGAATACGTAAAACTTGAACGAAATATGTAAACTGCATTGTTTCTCTTGGCTTTTTTTTAGAAGAAAACAGTTGCTGAAACTTTAATTATTTTTAGAATCATGAGTTCTAGAAGGAACAAAGGAAATAAAATGTCTTGATTTTATAAATTAGTTATCTTGGATTCCTAGAGAAATTTATATGTACTTAAAGAAATATTAATCAAATGTTTTCATTGTAAATATTTTATATAGTTAAAACTGTAAACTAGAATTTTCAAAGTTTTTAATCATCATGCGCTTATTTATATTCAACAACACCTGCGCCACCTGCAGTGAAATATGCTTGATGACTTAAATATGATTTTACACGAATCGTGAATTCTTCATGTAGTCTCTCCCAACTTTGATTTAAATTAAGAATAACGTGAAACTCGTGAATATCATGAAGATTATTCATTATTTTTTGGTGTCTCAAGAACCCGGAAAAATGTAAGAAATACCTTTTTTATTCAGCATGATTGTTAATTTCTTGAAAATAAACATTGGAAATTTAATTAAAATTTAAACATGGATAAACCAGAAATACTTAAAAGTAAAAGAGCTACTGTTCGCGCAGCTATTGCGAAATTAATCACAAAATGTGATACATTGTTATCTGTTGATATTGATAAGACTGATTGCGATTCTTTAATGGAATCATTTGAGCTCGTAATTGAAAAGGAAGCTCTACTCAAGGAATTACATTCCGAAATAGATGAGCTAATTCAGGAAAAAACTGAATATGAAAAAGAACTAAAATCGGTAGAAGAATATTCTGAAAACATATCAAGTTTGAAATTTAAAATTAAGATGAGGCTTAAAAGAAGTAAAATCGAAACTGAACTAAAAGTTTTACTAGAATCAAGTAAGGGTTCAAAAATCGGTAGCAAACCAGTTTTGGCAGTGAAGTTGCCTAAACTAAACACAGAAAAATTTTCTGGTGATGTAAGCCAGTTCTTAGAATTTTTTATTTTATTTACTAGTGCGATAGATTCAAAGGAATCGTTATCAAAAATGGAAAAATTGCAATACCTTAAATCCTTGTTGTCTGCACCTGCATATAATATTGTAGCTGGTTTTGAACTGACAGATCAAAATTATTCAACGTGTTTAAAGTTGTTAGAAGAAAGGTATGGTAAGCGGAAAAATATAATAAATTGTTACATGAATAAAATCTTAAGTCTTGAACCAGTGAAATCCACTAACAATGTTACTTCTTTAAGAAAGTTATATGATAATATCGAAATTTGTATGAGAAATCTTGATACGTTAGGAGTGACATCGGGCTCTTACGGCCGTTTATTTTTACTCATATTATTAAGGTTATTACCAGAAAATTTGATACTAGATTTCCATCGAAAACGTGACCCCGATAAGGACTGTGAAGTCACCGATTTAATAAATTTTATTAAAACGGAATTAAGATGCCGGGAAGCTACTAATTTAGTAAATAATTCCCAAGACAAAGCTTATGAAAATTCTTCAAGTAAATATCAAAATTTTCCGCAAAAGAAAAATATACCTTCAGCTGCTGCTTTAAATACATCTACAAAACAATTTTGCATATTTTGCAAGTATTCTGATCATGTAGGACTAAATTGTTCAAAATTCACTGGTGAACAAAAATGATATAAACTAAAGAAAGAAGGTCGCTGTTACAAATGCTTTTATAAGTCGAATTTATCCGTGAATTGTAGAACAAAAATTAATCCTTGGTCCAAATGTGGTAACAACACCCATAGTCATTTGTTTGTTTTAAAGAAACAACAAAAGAAAATCCTGAAAAAGAAAATAAAGGTGCAATTGTATCTATGATGTCGGAACAAAAATATAAACAAAATAAATCAACATTATTGCAGATTTGTACAGTTTCTGTGTCTGCTGCGAAACAATGCTTGTTGGCTCGCGTTTTATGTTATAGTAGTTCAGAAAAATGTTTATTGAAGAGATCTCTAGTACAAAAATTAAAATTGAAGCCATTGCGAAGAGAAAATTTATTAGTTTATCCCTTTGGGCGGAGACGCCCTTATGAATCTTGTTATGAAGTTGTTGCTCTTAAATTATCCAGTGTTGTGCAACCTATTAACTTGATAAAGATCGAAGCTCTTGTGCTTGATAATGTAACTGGAGCTTCTGTAAAAACACTAGAACCAGAACTTCTAGACATAATGAGAACAGGAGGCTTTAAGCCTGCAGATACAGGTCTTGAACAGGAAATAAATATTTTGCTAGGGTCTGACTTTTTGTGGAAAATATTAAAGGGAATCGAGGGAAAATTGACAAAAGAATTATACGTTGCAGAAACTATTTTCGGTCATACGGTGCAAGGGCAGATAGAGTCGAATAAAAAAGAAGTAGCTTGTTTGCGTGTTTCAGTTGAAAATATAAATACACAACTGAAAGCATTTTGCGATCTGGAAGCAATTGGTATTGCTGAAAGCAATGAAAAGAACATTACCGATCATGAGGTAAAAAGAATTTAAAGAAAATTTAAAATTCGTAAATGGGCGTTATGAAACAAAATTATTGTGGAAAAATCCTCGTGAATTGCTTAGAAATAATCCTGAAGTAGCAAAGAAGCGGTTTTCCAGTTTAGAAAATAAATTCATGAAAAATGATCCCTTGCTTAAGGAATATAGCTCCATTTTGTTAGAGCAGTTTAATGAGGGTGTAATAGAATTGTGCACCGACAAACATTCCAAAAACTCCTGTTATATGCCACACAGGCCTATTATCCGTGACGACAAAACTGCAACAAAAATGCGCATAGTCTACGACGCTTTTCCAAATATGGTGATTCTCTATCATTAAACGAATGTTTGATTCATGGCCCGATCTTAAATCCTAATGTTTTAGATATAATTTTGAAATTCCGTTTACATAAAATTGCTGATATTGAAAAAGCTTTTTTGCAAATATCTGTTGCCGAAGAAGATCGCAATTATCTTAGATTCTTATATTATGAAGATTTCGATAAGAATAAAAACATAGTACCCTATAGAATGACCAGAGCTACTTTTGGTGTAACCTGCAGTGCCTTTATCCTCGCTTGTACTATTAAGCACCATATTAATAAATATAAAATCTTACATAATAAAACATTTGAAATCCTAAACTATTCTTTTTATGTTGATGATTTGTTTTCAGGAGAAAACAATGTTCTAAAAGCTTTTAATTTAACTAAGCTGTTGATATTTTGAAAGAAGGGGGAATGAAGTTAAGAAAATTTGAAAGCAATTCTCAGGAACTTTGGAAAAAATGGGTTGACGAAAACATACCTATTTCGAGTTCCGAACCCTTAAATACTTCCCTAAAAGTTTTAGGACTTATCTGTAACAATACAGGAGATAATTTGGGACTAGAATTACGACCATTGTTAGCAGATTTAAGCAATGATTCTTTTACAAAACGAAATGTTTTGAAAATTGCAACAATGCTGTTTGATCTAGCCGGATTTATTTCCCCTTTCGTTATTCGTGTCAAATGCCTTTTACAGCAATTGTGGGTAAAGAAAATATCATGGGATGAAAGTTTTTGTGGTGAACTAGAAAATAATCGGCAAAATTGGCTTTCAGAAATCCCGGATCTCGCACACTTGAAAATTCCCTGGCAGTATTTTAGCAACCTGATCATGGAAAAGGAGCATCTCCAAGTGCATATTTTTCCTGGTGCTAACCCTAATGTGTATGTTCCTGAATTTCTTTCCTTTCCCGAAGATCGCTGGCCTAGCGTTAAAATTGCTGCAACACAATTACCTGATGTTTCTGAAGAGAAGTCTCAAAAGGCAGTAAACATTTCTTGTGTTGTTCAAACAAATAAAACTCATAAAATTCCCATTTTTAATCGTGATAAATATAGCTCTCTAAAGAAATTGTATAGAGTAACTGCATGGGTATTTAGATTTATTTCTAATATCAAAGAAAAAGTAAGAAAAGAGATTTTTCAGAATTATCAGCTGAGGAAATGTTACATGCTGAAAATTTTTGGTTAAAGCTAGTGCAAGAAGAAAGTTTTTCTGAAGTTAAAAAATCCTTGAAATGTAACAAGAGTATCCCTAAAGAATCGAATCTTCTACAGTTAAATCCTATGTTGTCAGATGAAGGTTTGCTGTTGGTACGAGGACGGTTACAAAAGTCTGATTCCCCATATTATGAAAAAGATCCTGTTGTGACTCCTACAAAGTATACACTTACTGAAATAATCGTGAAAGATGCACATGAAAAAGTTTTTCATTCAGGAGTGTCCAGTACATTAGTACAAGCTCGTAAAAAGCTTTCGATTTTAAGATCTAGACGGTGCATAAAAACAGTCCTGAACAAGTGTACAATCTGCGAGAAATTTAACGTTTGTCCTAGTCAACTAGTTATAGCAACTCTAAAACATATCTTATCTTTACCTGCAACTAATGAATCCCTGGTGAAACGCTTCCGTTTGCGCGAGACTCTTCTGAATCATTTTTGGAAGCGCTTGAAAATTGAATATCTTCTTCACTTAAAATCTGCTCACTACACAGGCAAGAATATAACTTCTGATGTTAAAGTAGCTGATGTGATTCTTATGCATATGAACATGTATCATTAAAAGACCTATTAATTTTTGTGTATAACTTAGAACTAAAAAACTCTGAACTGCTTTTATTAAGAGACTCAAAAGCTCTTATTTGACTCTTAAAAAAAAAAAAAAAAAAAAAACTAAAAAAAAAAGACTGTGTTTTGTTATTGACTTTAAAAACTTTTTATTCTTTTCTTAAAAAAAAAAAAAGGTGTCTTTTGTTTGATAATATTTCTAATTTTTAGTTTAATTTTTGTGTTGAATATTCTAGAAAAAGTTGTATAGATTTAAACTGTTCTTTCTATTTTTGGTAGCAGAAACCTGTTAGCAAATTTTTTTATTCTTTTATCATTTTATTGAAGTCCAGTATGTAAGTATATATTTTGATTTGTATTGTATTTATGTATACTGTAACTGATGATCTTTTAGAAATTTTTTTTTTCTACTTTAAACTTTGAATCCCCATTTTGATGAACCCTTGTTCATCGGGGGGGGGGGGGATATTTTGAAATCCTCTTCAGCTGGCCTCTCTTAGCCAGACAGAAGACGCCAGATCTTGTGGTCTGACTAGAGAATTAATATTTGAAAACATTTTTTGCTTTCTTGTTCTTTTTAGTTTAGTTTTTAAGTAGTAATGATAAAAGTTGGACGCAGCAGGTAGTCTGTGTTTTTTGTCATGTATATGTTTTTTGTCATGGTCTACAAATAGAAAAATTGATGTTTTGATTTTAAAAAGGGAAATTTATTTTCGAATATGTAAAACTTGAACGCAGTATGTAAACTGCATTGTTTCTCTTGGCTTTTTTTTTTAGAAGAAAACAGATGCTGAAACTTTAATTATTTTTAGAATCATGAGTTGTAGAAGGAACAAAGGAACTAAAATGCCTTGATTTTATAAATTAGTTATCTTGGATTCCTAGCGAGGAATTTATATGTACTTAAAGAAATATTAATCAAATGTTTTCGTGGTAAATATTGTACATAGTTAAAAGTGTGAAATACAATTTTTAAAGTTTTTAATCATCATGTGCTTATTTATATTCAACAACACCTGCGCCACTTTTAGTAGTGAAATATGCTTGATGACTTAAATATGATTTTACACGAATCGTGAATTCTTCATCTAAGCTCTCCCAACTTTGATTTAAATTAAGAATAACGTGAAACTCGTGAATATCATGTAGATTATTCATTAAATTATAATTATTAGTTAGTGTAATTAGAGTGATTATAAAAAAACATTCATTTTCATTAGTAGTATGCAATAATGTTACATACATTGATATTTTGTAGTGATTATGCACAACTGTATTAAATACTATTGATATTGACAGTTATTAAAATTATTAATCTCTGCACTTAATATCATATTGTTGACAATGCTTGAAATTAATCATTTTTCCAACAATTAACTCTCTAATTAGGGAAAAAAATATTTTTATGTTTTAATTCCTAAAATGATAATTTAATATTTATTATAGAAAAAGAGTTGCTAGTTCAGTAAAACAGAGCATTACTTCAGGAGTAAATGCATAATAATGTGTTTAGTAATGCTATAATAAAAAAGTATATAATTTGTTAATATGATAAATAAAGTGACATTAATTTTTAAGGATTCTATGAATCACAAATTAAAAAATACAATTAAATAACGACATGATTTAACAATATCTTGCATTTTCTAAAGAAATAAAGTTCGATAATTTTTGCAAGGTCTTGGGCACACTGGTTTAGAAATACTGTGGTATGGGAACGTTTTTTTACAAGAAATCTCTGATTGCAACTAAAGGTGAATTTCACTTAAAAAAAAAGGGTGCATTTCTCCGCTTTTAAAAAGAGTATATATATATATATATATATATATAGATAGATAGATAGATAGATAGATATAAGAATATAAGAATGTAAAATAAATATAAGAATAATCAATTATATCGAAAATCTTCAAAATATCAAAGAGGAACATTGTTACAACTCAGTGGGGATTATTAACATACAATGCTAAAAAAAAAAAAAAAAACTGCCTTTTCAATTTTTAACTAATTGCTTTATTCGGTGCATATGATTTCGAAAGTAAAAAAATAAAAAAATTACCGAATAAGCTCTTGCTGATCTTAACATTTTTATACTAATTAGTTATTTTTCTCTTTCCATTCATTATAATACCGTGTTTACTCGCGTAATTGTCTCACCCCCCGATTTGAAGAAGAAAAAAAAATCATCAAAATATTTCATTTCGCATAAACCGAATGGATGAAAAAATGATAAAAGATTGGGTTCGCAATATTCCGAAGAAAATGTCTGGATCATTACTCAAAAAACCAGCCATGCTGGTACTTTCTATTTTCTGGGGACATCTTGTTGATGATGTAAAGAAGGAATATTCAGAAGGCAAAACAGACCTTGTGATCATTTCTGGAAGACTCACATCGATTTTGCAATAGTTCGTCGTATCGGTTAACAAACCGTTTAAAGATCATATAAGACGAGTATATGGAAATTGAGAACAAAAAAAAAATCTCCCAATAGAAAAGTAACGCGTCCATCGCTGGAACTAATATCTGGTTGGATATTACAAATCTCGACTTTAATAACAAGCGATATAATTTCAAAAAGTTTTAAGAAGACGAGTATCTCCGACGCTTTGGACGGAAGCGAAGATGACATTGTATGGAATGACGAAGATTGTTCAGACACCGATCCACATTACAATAGTGATACTGATAACTTCAGTGAAAGTGATTTATTATGAGAATTTTTTATCAAAATTTTCACAAAGATTATTTGCAAATTTTACGTCTATTAAAATATTATCATAAAAATAAAAAGGGTATTTAATAAATAGCGCATAATTTGGAAACATTTGGTAAGTTACTAATTTTATTATAATGTGCTTTTTTTATGCCAGTAATGTTTTAGCATTAGAGCGTACAATATTGTGTAGTAGTTTTCCCTGCATAATAGCCACACCTAGACTTTCACAATGAAAAATTGGCAAAAAAAACTGCGACTATTACGCGAGTAAACACGATAGTTGTTGATATCATTCTTTCATTCTTCTTTAGCTCCAATTTGCTGTAAATTTATTATTACAAAAGTAGAATGAGAAAAAAACATATTACCTAATTATTTTTTTGCTCGCAAAATTTATTATACTTGCTATGCTTTTGTAGAAAACAAAGAATAACTTGATTGGTTAAAGAAAATTGTGACATTGTAAATTATGTATATTAGATTTAAATATCATTTTTTTATGAAAAGTTTTCTATGACAGTTAAAAACATGCTTTTTATAAACACAGTGTAAACTTACTGTACTTATTTATATATATATAAGTCTAAGGAATATTCTAAGCATAGAAACAATTATTTAACGCTTTTTTTTTGCTTATTCATAAGGCAAAACACCAATAGAAATTTTCCAAATCATGTTCATCTTAGATTTTAATATTTTATTATGTAATTTTAAATATTTAGAAAATTTATGATTTTAATCAATGATTTTTTTAAAAATCAGTTTATTAAAATCACGCGATTTTAATCACTGGTTTAAATCGCTTGATTGAAATCGTTGACACCTACCATTATGCATTGAACATAAAAATACGATTTTATTTATTGCTGATATCTTCCAATATAGCAGTTGTTACCACGACTCTTCTTAGAACTCTCATCATTCAGTGATATTGAGTTAATTTTTCATACCAAATTTATATTTAAACTTTGAGCAGTTTCAGATAATAAATTCTGAAAAATTAAAAAGGTTGGAGATGGCCAAAAATAGATTTTCTACAAAGGTAAGTACGTAAACTTTACAATTTCTTATTCGAAAATTTACAATATTGCTTCATTGCAAATATGAAAAAAAAAGGATTTTTTTATGTTTTAAATAATTTTGTACTTGCTTAAAATGACGTATTCTAACATTCGAGAAAATATTTGGTAATTTCAACACAAAATAGCACTTAAAATAATTGTTCTATTTAAAAACTGTCTCTGTTGCATGTTTATTATATATTTTGCTAAAAACTACCAGTTTGCATATTTTTACATGCCATAGGTTTCTTACGCCGCGAAAGTCAAAAGTGTGTAATAAATTTAATTGCAGAAGCATCAGCGTTTGTTACTTAAAATATTTATTTTTTAGAATAGAGAAGATAGCATGGTAAACCATGTATATATTTTCTAATCGGAATAGTTTGAACTTTTTGTCAAATTAAAATACATATATGAATTTATAATAATGTAATAATGTACTACGTAAATAACGTTTCGTGACATATATGCCCAGTGGTAGTTATATATATATATGACATATATGCATAAGATGTTGTATTTATCACACGCATACATGTATGCGTGTTTATAACATATACGTGGTATATAAGACGTAAATAATACATATATAATGACGTATATGGCACATGAGGAGCGTTTTGAGTATATATGTAAACATATATATACTGCATACATAATCTTCGCTACGATCTTTGTGAGATCGTAACTGCAACTTTGACATAAACAAATTTGTGCGGGCCGCTATAACAAAGAAGTACACTATTTTCTCTGTCCCAACTTGTTTGAATTAACGTGCGCCTACTCTACTACAATCGTATATTCTATGTATAGAAATCAATATCATACTATTAAAATGCTTTAAAAATAATTGCTTAATATCGGCTTTCCGTTTTCTCTTCCAACCTTTTTATTACTGTTGGGTAATTGAAAGAATGTAGTGTATAATCACCAGTGCTTTACAGTTCGCAATGTGTATTAAATGAGATAAATTAGTTTCATTCAGTCTCTCTATATTTTAAATAATACAAAAAGTACTGTATAGCACAATAGATTATATTTTTTATATAAATTTTATTTTGATAATGCTTCAAAAATTTAAGCAGGAATATTTCCTTAATAATTTTAACTCTTGAAAATGCGCTTTAGAAATGCAAATAATTAATTTTGAAAAAAAATCTGATGGATCGAATGTCCAGTTGGCTCAAATCTTTGAGCACTTGTTATGAGTTGGAACATTTTTCATTTGTATTTTGCACTTCGATTATTTTTGTAAAATAAAGGTCTTTTTACAAAGTTTGTTATCTTTTCTTTGGTCACGGTCACGATGTAATTTCACTGTCACGATCGCGTTGCCAACACCCAGTTCCAAAGTAATTCTTGCTCCTCATGACTTGACACAACCACACGTGCCGTTTGGACATGACCTTTTAAAACACACTGTATATGCATGTGTATAAGGCGTATATGAAGCATATGGCACAATAAAACGTGTGTATATAATATATATAGGGCTGTCAACTGTTCAGTGCTCGCATTTCCCCTAAAATTCCTAAATTTTCATACTGTTATTTTACTCCCTAAAATCTCCTAAAATTTTCTTTTTGTTCATTAAAATATATATTAGCTCGTTAACTCCGTAAAATGCAAAGTATTTCGAAATCGCCAAAATTTCTCCGAAAAGCATCGCTAACTTCGGCAAATAGTAACCGAAAAAGACGTGTATTTCGTCAAAAGATCTCTAAAAAACACGAGTTTCGTCAAACGATCGTGAAAAAAAACGCAAATTTAGTCAAAAGACAGCGGAATAAAGCGAATTTCCACAAAGAATTGGGAAAAAACTCGAATGTTTTGTAAAGATCACACTGGGGAAAAAGCAGATTTCGACAAAAAATCTGAAGAGACATTCAGATTTCGTCTAAGGATCACGGAAAAAAAACTAATTTCTTCAAAGGATCGCGAATTTGCCAGAAGATCTAAAAAAAAAAAAAACGCGAATTTCTTCAAAAGATCGCGAAATAAACGTGAATTTTGATAAAGAATCGTGAAACACATCCCCTTAAATTTCGTCAAAAAATCACAGGAAACAAGAATTTCGTCTAATAATCGCGGGAAAAAAGTAAATTTCGTGAAAGTACCGCGAAAAACGCAAAATCTTTTCAATAAATCGCACAAATAACGCGAATTTCGTAAAGAGATCATAAAAAAACGCGAATTTCATACAAGAATCGCAAATTTTGTCAAAAGATTGCAGAAAAAACGAATTTCGTGAAACGATCGCGAATAACACGCGAATTTTTCAAAGGATAGCGAAAGAAACGTGAAATTGTGACAATAAAATCATGCAAATACGACGAATTTCGTCAATTGATCGCAAAAAAGGTGAAATTTTGTCTCTAAATCGCGCAAAATAAGGCGAATTTTGTCAAACGATTGCGAAAAAAATCTAAATTTCTAGAGAAGGCCGTGGAAAAAGCGTGAATTTCATCAAAGAATCCCAATTTTGGTCAAAAGATTGAAGAAAAAACGTGAATTTCATCAAAGGATCACGAAAAAAAGCAAATTTCGTCAAAGGATATCGAAAAAAAGCAAATTTCGTCAAAGGATAGCGAAAAAAACGCAAATTTTGAGAAAGTATCGGGAAAAAGCATTCTGCAACTTTTCTGTGAACTTCAGAATTTTCTTTTACTCATAATCACTCCTGCCTCCATTGTATAGGTTCATTGATTGGACTCTAATAGCGATTCCATTTTTCAATAAATGTCTTGCATCTTAACGCTCTCACAACATTGTCATTGTAGTCACATATTCGTCACAAAGTTAATGACAAAATCATCACAAATCACACAATTTTCACAAAATTGTCACAATGTGACTTCACAACATTGTCTCTGTCGTCACAGAATCATCACAATGTTAATGACGATTTCGTCACATATGACACATATTTCACAAATTGGTCTCATCGTGACTTCACAAACTGGTCACAATGTGACGTCACAAATGAGCTCTAAAACGGCCATAACGACTTCACATTCTAGTCATTATGATTTCACATCCACGTCACGTGACCTCACATCGACGGTCACAAAGTCACAGTGTGACTTCACAACGACGTTGCCGTAACGTCACCGTAACGTCACCATGCCTTACGGGGTGTGCCCACACTTTTCGAAAGTAGTCTCAAAATTTAAAATATCAATTTGAATGATTAGTTAATCCAAATATTTTCATTTTTTAATCCTCTAAAGGGAATTATTACACAAGATTGCCGTTTAATGTGTCACCCGAGAACATGCAGTGAGCCGATATATTATTTAAATTCATTACACAAATCCAGAATATTTTTCTAATAAAAAACTCTTGCAAAATTCGATCCTTTCGGAACTTTCATTGTAGCGATGCTTAGATGTTTAATATAAATATCAACTAGTTTAATACTGTTTTATGTTTCAGGAGACTTGGAAAACCATAAAATGCAAAAAACATTACGCAGTACTCACTTAATAGATGAAATAATTCCAGTTACCTTATTTTTCCTTCCAGATTCATCATGCAAATTAAGAGCTGCTATAATCGCTTAACATATAAACATAGAAGAGGTGAAAAACATTTTAAAATAGTCATTATATTCTTGAGAGAAAGACAAAATTTTGAATTTGTAAAAAAAAAAATAACGTAAATTCAGGCTTACCACCACATAAGATTGTAGCAACTTGAATTAATTAAAAATAACATAAGATGCCTTCAAGTCACTTAGAACAGAATGCAGGGAAATTAGCAAGACATATATTTATTCACATGGCGTATACATTTAAACACATGTAACCATAACATTATTCTAAATAGAAGGATATATTATTTGGAAAGATTCCTGTACCTTGTATTACACGCCATAGAATTCTGTACCTGTTTTGTGTTGCTGCAAATTATTATTTTAAACACTAATAATCTCCAACTCGGTATATTGTCACTTGTCTTGAAACACCTCAATGTAACGTTACTTATGGGTGTACCAATTTCATAGCAGTTGTAACATTTCTTGTGGATACACATGAATAATACTTTAATTCCTAGTTACTGCTGCACAATTCCAGTAAGAGAAATAAAAAGATAGGCATTTTTCAAATGGCAATCTAAGATTGATGTGGGAGGACCGTAAAACTAGCTACATTTTCATTACGCAAGTATAAAACACGGTTTGATTTATATTTACGCTTATAAAGGTGCCCATTATATTTTTCCGAACTCCTAAAATTAATCTTTAAATAATCTATTTTTTATGGTAATTATTAATGTTGGTTTTCTTAGCAAGTACAGTTTCTTTAATTTAAAAAATGTAATCTTTATTATTGTATCACGAATTAAATTTTAATAAATTATTATTTATTTTATTTTATCAGCTTAAGTGCGATAATTTTTTACTTCTTTTTTCTAATCATGAACTGTTAGGCTATGTTATATTAAATTGTGTTCCGCTAATTAAATTCGTCATGAATTAGCTACATGAAAGTATTTCTTTAAAACGTTTCATTATAAATATGAAATAAAAATTTTAAATTGTACATTTCAGCTTTATTTGTAAGTCAAATTCCTCTAATGTTTCGTATGAATAATTTAGTATATAGAAAGATAAAGAAAAATAAGGTTAATTATAATAAAATACAGCAATTTGTCTGAATATAAAATTATGCAAATAATGCAATTTTTCGGTTTGTATTAAACAATTTTTAACACTAATGTTTATAATAATTGAATGTTATAAGATAAAGAGAAAAATGAATTAATTTAACTTATTCCAAGGTGGTTAAATAAATCAATTTGTTCGAATAAATTTGCACCAAATTGATTATTTAATTATTACCAGGGTTGAAGAACTGATGACATGAGAGTTGGTACGTAAGCTAATTTTTCTTGCACACGAAAAAATTAAATAAAGATTAAAAAAAATCTACAACCATGTTATTAATCGGAAACAGAAATAACAGTTTAAAGTTTGAATCGAACACAGTTATACGTATTCAATGCGAGCTCCTCCAGAAACACGACCGATATCGAAGTGATACGAAAATTCATTCTACACTTTTTCGGCATGTCTGGTGGGACTCTTTAAATGGCTACATATATGCAAGTTCTAAGTTAGTCAACATCACTTGGCAGCGGTGAAACAAACACCTGATCTTTGATTAGAACCCAAAAAAATAATCATATGTCGTGATGCCATGTCTGCGAGGAAGCCATTAATAAAGAGCAAGGTCCTGGGGTGTTCGGCGACAAATCCACTGCTGAGCAATTTGCAATTTAAAACTTTCAACTTTTGTGTTTTATTTCCGATTAACAACAACGTTATCATTTTTTTTGTTTTCTTTTAATAGCACTGCAATGGTGTAATATTCATTTGCGTACACCCTGTATATTTCCTAAATATTTTTAATCTGAAATCCATTTCCACTACTTAATACTATGGCTGGGAAAACATTAAAAATACATTAAATCTGCAAATTTCATTGATAACATTTCACAAAGTGATTGCATAAAAGACACTTATAAAATAAAGATAAAGTAATCATAAATCAGACACACAGCATTTTAAATCAAATATGCCAATAAGTTAGTTATATTAAACATTTTTATAAACATTTAAAGTTCGCAATTTCATTTTATATATTAAAATTTTGCATAAATATTCACTATGTTGGACTTATTTCAATAAGCCTGGATAAAATCCGGTTGTATGGACAAATAGTTCATAATTATCTAACTAGGCTAAAACTGAATATTTTCATTGCAGTGAACCCGAAAAAACGTCACACTGATTGACAAATAACTTTTAATTTACCTATTAGCCTGCAGCTCAACAGGCTATTTGCAGGGATCCTAAAACATATAGGTTCGTACTTTTAGCAAAGAGACGGAATTTCCGAATTAGCCAATGAGGAATATATTATACGGAGGCCGCTAATCCCCTTTTTCATTCCGACTTATCTTCGACTAGGCTATTTTCATACATCTTCAATTTTTCGATCTCTAAAGGGCAATATACAAATGTCCATACATAAATAGGTATTTATACATAATGTATGTCAGTACTCTACACACACTCATAGAACAAATCATATAGGAACAGGGCCCTCCACCCCCCAAAACGTTCGCAAATGGTGTTACATTTAGCAAATTTACAAACTTAGTTGCCAGTTATTTTTTTTTTTTAATAAAAATTATAATACGTTTTCTAGTTCTGATAGACTTGCCAAAAGTTACAAATCTAATTACGAATATTATTAAACATTTTACAAATAAGAACTATATTACATGTTCTAATTATTGTAACTTGACAGAATTATAACACTAGTTGCCTATTATTTTTGCTTTTCAATGAACTGCTTCTTACTGAATCTGACTTGACAATTTAGAGTTCTCCCTCCACATCCACCGCCCAATAAAAAGCCTTAGCGAGGACCATGTATAAGAAAATATATTAATTACATATTAATATTAAATTGATACGGTGAAAATTTTACTTCACAGAAGATTGATTTTTTCCACAAATATTCTCAAAGTAAGAAGAATACAATTTATTTTCCGTCAAAAGACGGTATCCAAAATGCGTAATTTTGAAAAGGACCCCGATTATGAGTGATTCTCAGTTATGTTTAAAATCTGATTTGAATGAGCATTTTGCAAAGTTAGCCAGTTATAGGTAATTTGGATATGTGTATTTGTAACACATTCTCGACGCCAAATATCACCAACCTTGGCGACGATTTAGCGCAGTAAGGCACTCGTATATGTAAATATGTGAATATACGTCAATACATAGGCATTATTGTACAGAATTAAAATCTACAAAATAAGACCAGTTTTCATTGATGCGACATGTTTTCATGCATAAATGTTTCACTTACATGCGGGACTGATGAGCTTCATTCAGAGCATAGGAAAATATCTGATTGCACCTGTTTAATTGCATAAATAAAGGTGTGACTAATGAGCTAACTTTCTTTCCTAGGAAACAAAAGTGAAATATAGAAAATTTCACTAGAAACAGCTTCATAGAGTGAAATGGCGATCTGCCATCATATGAAATTATTTTTGTCTCTCCTTCGTGGCAAATTTGAAGTTATTATCAATTTCACGAAAGCAATGAGATTTAGCAAAAAAAGGAAAATAGGCAGGCGTAGATAGTCGACGATTTAGTATGGAATTTAAAAATACGTCTAACATGTAAATATAACTTTATAGTAAGATTCCAAACATTACAGTTTCGATAACCAATTTATACATCACCAATTCCTTATAGAAGTGTGGCATTCTAATTCACGTGTATAGTTATTAGTAAAACAAACACATATTTTAAAGACACCGTTAATTTTAATCAGAAATTTACTTTATGTGTGCTGAATATCTCAAAAAAAATTAAAAATACTGCTTATATTTTGTAATTACGATCTTTTTTATCACTATAGTGTTACCTAGTAACAAAAAAACTGAAAACAAAATGTATGGACTCTGAAAAGTACCTTTTTTGTTTTCCCGTGACATTAACATCTGTCACATCCATTGCCGACTACCCTTCAGCTTTGTCCGACAGCTTGTTAGCGTATCTCTCTTAACAGCGTTTATAATATTTTTAAACTTATATTTATTACTTTTAATCTATTTTATTTTGTCTTTTCTTAACGAGTAAGACCTCTTACTATTTAAATTTATAATCCCACTTTTCTTCAAAAGTAATTTTTTCATCTCTATTATCTTTATTTTCATTAAAATTTTATAGTAGTTTTTACTACAGTTAGACTTTTAATCCCAATGTCTTATTCATTATAAGACAATCATCCATAGACTGGGCGTAAAGTTGCTGAGGCCCCTCAAAGTCCAAACACTGTTAAGGCAGTGCTAAGGCGTCAGTTTACGTGAATTTTTGCTTACATTTAATTTGATTTTTGATTCATTTTATATTTAAATTTTTGTTTTAAGCAAAAATTTTGATGTTTCAAACTTATTATACTTTTAATAAAATGTCCAAAAATTATTCTACTTAATATACATTTCCTGCCCCAAAAGAATATGGTCTTCATAGTTGCAATTCACTGAAAAATTCCATTACTTTTTTGCTTAAAAATTACGCCATAAAATTCAACCAAACTAAAAATTAAAAAGTCTTGCTTTTGAAAGTTTTAAACGAAAATGGATTGATTCAAACCGGAATGTGCAAATAAAATGGGTTTCATAAGAACAGTAGGTAAAAATATTTTATTTGAAGTATGTGTTTTAAAATTATACATCATTATATATATATATATATATATATATATATATATATATATATATTATTTTTGTAGTAAAGTGCTCTCGTTCGATTTAGCCTTATTTTCTATAGATATGCGATTTGATTACAAATATTTACGAAACAAAACTTTATTAAATTTTGAGACATATTTTGATAAAAACGAAAACTTCAGAAAAATTATTTCTCGTAAATGTCAGTTAAAAATGAGAAATGATTTTTACAGAAAAAGATAAGATACATTTTTCTGATATAAGGCTATGTTTATTTATCTAATTCTTTCCACTATCAAAGTTTTCCATTAAAAAAGTTTTTAATGTTTTCTCAAGCTGATATGCACAGAAATTATTCAGGAACATTGAATATCGGCACAAGACGCATATAACAGACTTACCTCACAAAATCTTAGCTCACAAGTGTTTCAGAAACAGTTATGTACAAACTATACCTTTAAAATACAATAAAGAAGATTCCCAACTTAGAGAATTATGTGAATATCTTACTTCAAAAGTCACAAGACTTAATTTGACGCGACGGCATTTCATCCCGTATTTAAAATATGAATTACTGCTTCCTGTCAAAGACAAATATAAATCACTGTTTTATTTTTGCTTAATGTATTTTTCTTTTGACGCTAAGAATATATATGAGGTCGCATCATTATTTCTAAAGAAAGTGAAACAAAGTTCACTGCTGACAAGATTCTAGATCTAGGACACACTTCTGGAAGAAATGTTATTTGTTCGTTTTTTTAATGCAGGTGAATATGAACAGATTTTGAAATATCCATACCCACAGTATTATTTTCTGTAAATATTTTATTAATTATTCGTTTTGATTTCAAATATTTACGAAACAACAATTTATAAAATTTTGAGAGATAGTTTAATAAAAATGAAAACTTAAGTAAAATCATTTCTTGTCAATTTGAATTAAAATGTGAAACGATTTTAGATAAAAAGTATAGGATAATTATTTTAGATAAAGGTATGTTTAATTTTTCTTATTATTTTACTAACAATATTTTTCTTTAAAATTTTGTTACATTTTTCCCAAGCTGAAATGCACAGAAAATCCAGGGACACTGAATAACGCGAAAGGAGAATATAACTGATTTTGTTTTTCAAATGAAAACTCACAAGAGTTTCAGAAAAAAAAATTCATATAAACTATTTCTCCAAATACATAGAGTAAGATTCCAAGATCATTGAATTGTGTGGATATCTTACTTCGAATGTCACAAAATTTCTTTTGATGTGACAACATTTCATCCTGTACTTAAAATATATTTACTGTTTCATGTCAAAAGAAAATGTAAATCATTGTTTTATTTTCTTAATATATTTTACTTTTGATGCTTAGAATATATATAAAGTCTCATCATTTTTCCTAAAGCAAGTGAAAGAAAGTTCGCCGCTGACATAAGTCCAGGTCTGAGGGACAAGCTTTTGGAAGAAATGTTATCTGATTATTATTTTTTAAATAGAGATGAATATGAACAGGGTTTGAAATATCTATACACTCAGTATTATTTTCTATTACTATACTAGTTAATTATTTGTTTTAATTATAAATATTTACAAAACAGAATTTTATCAAATTGTGAAAGATAGTTTGATAAAAATGTAAACTTCAGAAAAATCATTTCTCGCAAATGTCATTTTAAAGGCGAAATTATTTTTAGAGGGAAAAAATTATATATTTTTTTCTGAGATAAAGGCCAGTTTCTTTTTCCTATTTTTTGTACTGTCAACGTTTTCTGCTAAATTTTTTATAATTTTTTCCCATATTGAGATATATAGAAACTATCCAGGCACTCTGAATATCGACAAAAGAAGCATATAACGGATTTTGTTTTTCAAATCAAAGCTCACAAGAGTTTCAGAATTTTTTTTATTAGAAACTATTCCTCCAAAATAAACTGAGTAAGATTCCAAGTTCACTGAATTATGTGAATATCATACAACAAAAGTCACAAGACTTTTTTTCATGTGACAGAATTTCATCCCGTATTTAAAATATACTTACAGCTTCCTACCAAAGGGAAATGTAAATCATTGTTTTATTTTCTTAATATAATTTGCCTTTGACGGTTAGAATATATATGAGGTCTCATCATTATTCCTAAAACAGGTGAAACAAAATTCACCGCTGACATAAGTCAAGATCTCAAGGACGTATTTTTCGAAGAAATTTTATCGGATTATTTCTTTTAAAACAGTTAGACATGAACAGAGTTTGAAATATCTATACACTACGTACGTAAAATGAAAACTTCTCATTCGGTATTATTCCTAACGATTACATTTTCTATTTAATTTGAACTTGTGAAACTTTGTTAAGAAGCCACTACATAAATGTAACAATCAAATAAAAATTTAATAAACGCTAAACTTATTTAATTGCTTTATATAATTCATATCTCCAAATCACAGATTCTATAATTATTTCATGTCTTATTTCGAATTCAAGTTCTTAATACATTCAATCTTCCACATTAGTGACTGGAGTTAGAGACAAATTTCACCAAAACATTTCACTTCCGGATACCAGTATGTAATTTAAACCAGCGCTTATATACATACTAATAAACAAAAAATCACCGGGAGGCAATTATTCAGATGTCAAGACCACCCCCCTCCCCCCCCGGGGTGTTACCGCGGTTGAATGTCGTGTGATAGATATTGAGCAAATTTTTACTTAAAAAAATACTTATTTTTGTACTAAAGCTTTAAAAATTTTGTATATTATATAAAATATGTATCCAATGACCGTGTAAGATTTTATTGCAGAAATGTTGCTATTCAGGGTAAAAATCGCCTATTTGAAAAAAAAAATATCAAAACTTTCCTGTATTTTTCGAAAATTCTTTTTTTTTCAATAACATGAAAGTGTATTAAAGTTTTGAAATTTTTATATGTTAAGTAAATCATTCTTATGATCACGGTGTTAAATTTTAGTGTATTTACAATCATTTCTAGGTTATAAAGGGATTAGTTGAATATTTTTACTTTTGACAAATTTACACCTGCTTACAAATTATTTTATTTAATGCTCAGAGGGGATCTGTTGCCTACGAGCTATGCTCGCTAACCTCCATCTAGATCCCGCATACTCTAAACAGACTAATTAGCACAGATTTAATGAAGATTATTCGATTACGCAAGTGTTGCGAAATCGCACTCTTTACTTCTTGTGTTAATCGTGACCGTAACTGTCTGAAAAAAAAAAGAAAACAGAACAGAGTCTAAAAGTCAAGGAATAATGATGTTTGGCATCTAAACGTACAAATTAGAACGATAAAATAAAATTTTAAACCAGAACTTTAATATAAATGTTTTATTTGACAAATTAAGTTTAATACTCTATATTTTCAAATGGTGTGATTGTTCAAGCTAGTATATGAATCATGTTTTATATATATAAAATGTAATAGAATTTTTTGCGTGTTGTTCTCCCGACTGCCTTATTAGTGTCTTCGGATAATTCACTTTTAAGAAAACAAAAGTCTACTCCCCACCCGGATCTTCATCGAATATTTCACTAAACGCTTTTCATGGTACTTCCTTTTCTTTGATTCAATAAGTATCCGAGAGCACAGAAATTTCAGATTCCCTGAAACTAGACTTGAAGAAGAATTCCAAGGCAGCACGACTCCTAGAAAACTACATGACATTGCCTTCATCTCCAAATCTCAGAATAGAAGTTCCAATGAACACAGTAAACATTCAGCGACAGAAAGTAAAAGTTGAACTTTCGCCTAAACTTTCCGAGTGGTTGAACGAGGGTAGGAAATTTCCGGGATTTACAGCTGTAACACCGTGTGCTTCTTACTTTTCCAAAAAATAACAGATGAATTCAACGAAAAACAAATGCCGGACAATCTTACTCCCACTGATCAATGAAGACATCAACTCGTCATAGATTGTCTGACACGCAACAAATATATTGTGCTATTGTTCGTAAAATTAATCCCAACAAAACCCAAGACATTACAGCTGACCAAACTGCACACGCCTTGCTGAAATCGCTTCAGTGCGCTATGCAGTATAAATATAGGGAAGACAAAATCATAACCATGTTAGGTGGTCCCCATATAGAAAGAGCCGTTGCATCTGCGATAGGTGGACTTGAAGGAAGTGGATGGACTGACAATATTGTAGAAGCTAATGCAACAACATCAGGAAGAGCGGTAGGAATATTGAAAGTGTCGTACGTGATGTCGATATGCTCACGAGGTTTCAATTCTGACTCCACAAGTCCGGTTGCAGAGAGTCTATCAAAATCGAGCAGTAGTAAAGAAGTAGATGAAACTTTTGAAGATTGGATTCAGTGAAGATCAGAAAAGTCGGCTCAGTTTAAGCATTGGATGTTTGCACTTGATCGAACCAACTATGCTCGATGGCTGCCAGTATTTTTATACAACTTGAAGCATCTACCAGAGACGCATATCGCAGCTTTCTGCATGTTTAAAAGGGAAATATGCTTGGATCCAAAACTAACATGAAGTTTTTCAAGATGGCACATGACCAGTTGCATGAACAAAACAATAAATTATTGAAAAATACTTCATATAATTTATCACGTCTAAATGAAGAAAAGGGACTGATACAATCGATGGTTCCGAGGCCCGAGGTCGCACAAATGATTGAAGAGTTCAAAGAAAATCATAACCTGAAGTCAGATATCACTTCTGAAGAGCCAGCAATAAATCGGATGCAGTTATGTTGTATCAGTTATGCATGTAAATCAAAGTGGAGTTTCTGAAATGACTGTCATTGATCCTAATGTTTCTTGCGATATTATCGACGGAGGAACTTTGGTCCACATGCTTATCCCTCAATCCAATCGAACATTACAGCAGTACTGTGATCAGATTGTAGGACTCATACGATTTGATGAGGCTAAAAACTGCAGATAAGTTTTCGTCCGCTATCTACATAGAAGCTTTTAAAATGACACAAGAAAGATGAGATAATCTGACCCAAGAGTAAATGTGAAATTCAATGTTGTCATACCTAAATCCTTCAGGAAGTTTCTTGCTCATTGCAGAACCTAAGATATCTTCGAATTTTAAGCAAAAAACCTCATCAAGATGAATCTGCCACTTGGGAAACAAATCATTTGCACCTATGTAAACACGGTAATTGGTTTGCATAAGGGCCTTTTTGCAGCCATTACTCCAGTCTCGGAAGAAGCAGATGCCCATCTTTTACTTCATGTTCGGCGTGGTTTTGAATACTCGGGTCATTTAAGGATCACAGTGATGTTGTAGTGATTGCCATGCATGCTTTCTTTAGACTACCGAATCTAGAAGAATAGTGGTTGGAATATGGAAGTGAAAATAATCTCCAATACCAACCCATTCACTAGTTCCACAGCTAAGTTCTACAAGAAATTCCTGATCTTTCTCCCATTCCTTTACAGGAGCTGACACGGTGTCTAGTTTTGCAGGTATCCGTACTTCTTTATGGAAAATATGGATGACATTTGGAGAAGTGGATAAGGCTTTTATGGCCTATTCAAAGTTCCTGACACATCACAGAAGATGACAAGTATTTCTTACTTATAGAAGTGGTACGTCGAAATTTCATACCGTTCATCAAGTTCAGTGGATACCATAAATAAAGCAAGGGAAATCCTATTTACACAGCAGAACAGACCAATTGAAATATTCCAGCATCGTTCTCCGTTCTCCTACATCACATGAAGAGGGTTATCCTGCAGTGTTCTTTGTGGGCAAACTTCTTTAAAAGTTCTTTTCCACGTTTGAATCCGTGTCAATGTGGATGAAAAAACATGGACGATGGCTACAAGTCCTTCTTGTCTTCAAACCCGGAAATCATCATTTAGAAGTGACAAGAACTTATAGCATTAAGTGCAAAGAGATGTGCATACGTTGTCGTAAATCAGGTATAAGTTTCACTTTACTTTGTAGCTGTGATGGACACTATAATGAATAAAATGGTTTTATTTTGCAAGTTTGTACACTTTTTTACACTTTAACAATTAATTTGTTTTAAATATGGGTCTCGTTTGAGCTCAGAGTCAAGGTTATGCCTTTGCTTTTTTCATTTTTACTCTTTCTTATGGGAATTTGATTTACGGACAACATATTTATATGAATAATTATATAAACATGCTTTCTTAGATTTACTTAGGAAGGGCTAGGGAGGAGAGTTTAGAAGTGAAAAAAGTGAAAAACAATTATAGAAGCGGCACCCAGTGCAAAATGAGTAGTGGAAAACATCGTAACGATGGAAGAGTTGGCTGAGTGTTAAGTTTTCTCCGCAAAAAACGTCTAAACCATTTGCCGCAGAACAAATTTGTGAGAACCTTTTTATAGCTTATTTTAATACCTTTATTTCAAATGATATATTACAATACGATAATATTATAATTGTGAATGAAGATGTGAGCATTTTAATGGACCTATGTCCATCGTCGCAACAGCCATTTTGATGACGTCATTATGGAGAATTTTGACCTCTGATCGATTGCCTCCTGTAAGTTTTCTATTTCTAAACATGCATAGCACTGCTCCACACCTCTTACTGGTATCCGGAAGTGAAATATTTATAAGCGAACTCCACTGACTACATATTGGATGTCTTTTAGACAGAAAAAAATAATATTTTTTACGTTTTGGAAAAGTTTTTAAATATTTAAAAAAAAACATTAATTATTTATAGAAAACAATATGAAATACACAAAATCATTGTTAAATTTAAAGCAGCAAGGTAGAAAAAAATATTAATTAGTGCTAAACAAAGCAGAGACTGTAATCCAAGGAAAATATTATTCATAAATGTAAACATGATGTTTAAAAAAATGCGTTTTGGTTTAATTTTTAAAACCATCCTCTAAAGTAAACTTTCTAAAAACACAAATTGGTAGGAAACAATCTACATGCTACATCGTTAATATATATATTCAAACTGACTACACTTTCTACAAAATCCACTGCTACATGCTACATTGTCATAAACTATATTCAAACTGAGTAGTTTGAATTTAGTTTTGGACGATGTAGCATATCGATTGTTTCTTGGCGATTTGTGTTTTTAGAAAATTTGATTCCTAAGGATGGTTTTGAAGATTCAACCGAAACGTAGAGTTTTACTTTATTTTTACATCATGTTTAAATTTATGAGTTAAGTATACGTTGCATGACAACCTGTATTTTGTTTAGTATTCGATTTAAAAACGTAAGGTCCTTGACTATTATTAATTAGTATTTTATACTTGTACATTCGTATCGGCTGATTTATTGAGGAAACATTATAGCTTTGAGTTATTAATCCGATTTTAGAAACAGTTGAATTGAACTATGTCGATGTCATTGTGTATGTTTTGAAAGAAGAAAAATCCTACAAAATGAAGAACTCAAACAGAAATAACCGACTTAAAGATATGTTTGGTTCAGGAAATGCAACGTAAACGTGTATCCTAAAGGCCATTTTTGTATCCTAAAGATTTATTGAAACTATACAGATTAATAATGGTATTTATGCGGTATTGGGTGCTTCACTGGTTCTAAGGATTCTTGAGTATAAAGTCCACTTTTTCCGAATGGTAACTTTGGCCTTATTTAATGATACAAATGCTGTCATTTAATAAGGTTTTGGAAATTATAGTACAGTAAAAGCCCTCAAATTCGATCTAATGTGGACTGAGCGGGTGATGAATTACAGAAAATATCGAGTTTTACAGAAAAAGGTGTGGGTTATTCATAACTCTTCATAATGACCTAATGGAAGTTTTACTACGATACAGAAACAGAAAATTGACACATATCGAAAAATTATTATTAAAAGTTACAAAACTGAAGAAACGACTAGCGCTTTTTCGAAAAATATCTCAAGATGGTAGACTGCATTTAAGTATTTGAAGAGTACATTAGATGGTATATAATATGTTTCTTTTAAAAGAACTGCATACGATGTAATCAGTATTTTTCACAGAAGAAATTTCATACTTTACATCAGTAAAATAGCAAAATATCCTACAAATGTGAGCAATTTCACAGAGAATATATTTTACAATACGAATGAACTGTAGCAGTGGACAACTTGAAATTTTGTACTACCATACCACTTATGATTTTAAGATGTAACATCTCTTAAGAAAAGAAAATATTAATTTGGATATTATATTCAAATAATATTATTTTAGAGTAAACATTCAACAAAAGATTAAAAAGAATGATCGTCCAGTTATAAAGATTGTCAACGTATATAGAATCTAGTAAGAGGGTTTCTACTATATTGACTATTTCGCAACGATGCCTCTGTACACAAATTTTAATCTTTAAGCAACAGTATATCCAAATAGAAAACTTTTGTTAATTTAATTGCAGTAGTTCTGTGAATAAAGTAAATGTGAATGTTCAATTTATATACAAAGAAAAAAATAGATTTTTAGCATACTTCAATAGAAAGATATTGTTGTTCAACGATAAGGTTTATTTGTAAATGCGATGGAAAACAAATAGGTGACATATATTAAAACTAACGCACGTTCCACTTCAACCTGCCCTTTACACATTTCAGAATTTTCCCCTTTTTGTTGCAGTGGTTCATCATGAACTAATTTAACAGGCTAATGAACTGCATCATACGAAAATTATCAAATCGCATAAAGTTTTATACGGCGAATATATATTTTTCAAAGGACGATAGAAATAAAAAAAACTGAAGTAGTTTTATTGAATCTTTTCAAAGCCTGTTTATATACGCAATATTTCCAAAGAAGCTTTTCTGATATTTTTAGTTCGATTCAATCTTTCTTCGAAAAGAACCTTCTATTTAAATAGCATATACATTTCAGTGAAGGAAATGAAATATCCATTTCAGTATGGTGTTTCTCGCGTTCATTTAGAAATTCTGAAATGAAAAATTATCTTGTTTTATAAGATTGATTATAAAAGTTTTAAAGGTTATTTATTACATAACAACGTTTAAGAAAAAATAAAACCGGAAATAAAAGATTTTTAATGGGTATAGATCAACCAAGATCCAAAAAACCTCTTTGGTTACATCCATAAACTCAAAATAAAAGAATCTTAATCCGTATTTTATCGACATTAAAAAAAAATATTTTTTTATCTTTAAAATGAATTTTATCTATAAATAATCGATAAAGTGCGAGTATTACTCGCGTACAGAGTGTTCCGTACAGTAAATATATTAATTAGTAACTATAATATTACACAAAATCGATGCTAAAAGAATAATAAGTTGTTACCTAAGATTTAAAAGCCTATGCTGCATAGAGTACGCCGCCCGTGTTTTTAAAGTTTAACATCTCGGATAATTACAGATGATTTTTTTTCTAAAAGCAATATCAACAATCCTTCTATACCTTTGCTATAATAGATACCTCGAGCGCCCCACAACTCCCTTACTGACTGCCCGCGATATGAAAGTAGCATGTAACGAAAAATGTAATTTTCTCAAAAACTAATTAACCTCGGGTAACAGCTATATTTTTTCTTCAAGTTATACATAAACTTCTACTACCCCTATTTTTTTATAATTTTAGTTTCAGTAGATTCGGAAATAGAGGAGTAGGGGCATATTTTTAAATTACATTTTCGACGATATCTCTGAAAATATATTAGCTAAAATTAAAACAAATGTATTTTTGAGTTTGGCGTTTCGACAGCTTTCACACGAAACCCTGCGCGGTATATATAAAAAACATTTATTTTCAAGTAACTTAATTAGCCACCTAAATTTTTCTTAAATATATTTGTGTATGGTTAATAATCTATAAATATGTGGGTCAATAGTCTTTATTACTTCCGCCAATTTTAACTTTCCATGTTCGTTGTTTACGAGTCAAATGGCTGAGACAGACGGACACAGGAGGGATCTCATAATGGTTTCTTTTTTACCTTTTAAGTACGGAACCCTAAAGAAAAAGAAAACAAAACTTTAATTTGAAAGTCATGTCCAAATAATATTACTTCATTGCCAACATTCACCAAAAACTAAAAAAAAAAATTATCGCCGAGTTATAAAGCGAAACCCTGCGCGGTATATATAAAAAAACATTTATTTTCAAGTAACTTAATTTGCCACCTAAATTTTTCTTAAATATATTTGTGTATGGTTAATAATCTATAAATATGTGGGTCAATAGTCTTTATTACTTCCGCCAATTTTAATTTTCCATGTTCGTTCTTTACGAGTCAAATGGCTGAGGCAGACGGACACAGGAGGGATCTCATAATGGTTTCTTTTTTACCTTTTAAGAGCGGAACCCTAAAGAAAAAGAAAACAAAACTTTAATTTGAAAGTCATGTCCAAATAATATTACTTCATTGCCAACATTCACCAAAAAATAAAAAGAAATTTATCGCCGAGTTATAAAGCGAAACCCTGCGCGGTATATATAAAAAACATTTATTTTCATGTAACTTAATTAGCTACCTAAATTTTTCTTAAATATATTTGTGTATGGTTAATAATCTGTAAATATGTGGGTCAATAGTCTTTATTACTTCCGCCAATTTTAACTGTCCATGTTCGTTGTTTACGAGTCAAATGGCTGAGACAGACGGACACAGGAGGGATCTCATAATGGTTTCTTTTTTACTTTCTAAGTACGGAACCCTAAAGAAAAAGAAAACAAAACTTTAATTTGAAAGTCATGTCCAAATAATATTACTTCATTGCCAACATTCACCAAAAACTAAAAAAAAAATTATCGCCGAGTTATAAAGCGAAACCCTGCGCGGTATATATAAAAAACATTTATTTTCAAGTTACTTAATTAGCGACCTAAATTTTTCTTAAATATATTTGTGTATGGTTAATAATCTATAAATATGTGGGTCAATAGTCTTTATTACTTCCGCCAATTTTAACTGTCCATGTTCGTTGTTTACGAGTCAAGTGGCTGAGACAGACGGACACAGGAGGGATCTCATAATGGTTTCTTTTTTACTTTCTATGTACGGAACCCTAAAGAAAAAGAAAACAAAACTTTAATTTGAAAGTCATGTCCAAATAATATTACTTCATTGCCAACATTCACCAAAAACTAAAAAAAAAAAATTATCGCCGAGTTATAAAGGTTGTCGAGATAGAGGTTAATAGAATGCAATAGAGAGAGATTAAGAGGGACTCTGCTATATTAACTATTTCGCACTAACGACCCTATACAAAAATTTTAATCTTCAAGCACCAGTACTTTCAAATAGATATTATCTCACAATTTAATTACAGTGATTCTGTGATTAAAAAAAAAAATGTGAATGTTCAAGTTATACAAGAAGCCAAAAAAAAGAT
This sequence comes from Maratus speciosus, assembly GCA_963932465.1. Lineage (NCBI taxonomy): Eukaryota > Metazoa > Arthropoda > Arachnida > Araneae > Salticidae > Maratus > Maratus speciosus. The sequence continues at coordinate 348,340,960 of OZ010788.1, read as the reverse complement.
GTTTAGCATACTTCAACAGAAAAATATTATTATTCCACGATAAGATTTAATTGTAAATAAGATGGAAAACAAATAGGTGAAAAATATGAAGAATTAACGCGCGTTCCTTTTCAACCTGTTTTTTATACATTTCAGAACTTTTCCCTTCTTGTTGCAGACGTTTCTTAAGAACTAATGAAAAGCATCATATAAAAATTATGAAATCGCATAATTTTTTATATTTCGAATAATATACTTTCAAAGGATCATATGCATAAACAAACAGGAGTAGATTTATTGAATCTTTTCAAAACATGTTTATATATGCAATATCTGATATTTTCCATTCGATTCAATCTTTCTTCGAAATGTAGCTTCTATTTAAATAGCATACACGTTTCAGTGAAGTAAATGAAATTTCAGAATGGTGTTTATCACGTTAGTTTCGAAATACTAAAAATAAAACTAATCTTGTTTCGTAAGCTTTATTATAAAGCATTTAAATCACGTAACAATGTTAAAAAAAAATAAACTAACAATAAAATATAAAGAATTTTATTGGGTATACAGGTAATGAGGATCCAAACACCTCTTTTTTCGATCTGAAACTCAAAATAAATGAAAATTAATTCATATTGTAATGTAATTATATATAAAAAAATATTTATCTTCAGTATATATATATATATATATATATATATATATGAAGAATATTATAACTATAAAAACTATATACATTTTACATAACTATATAAAACTCTATATATTTAACTATAAAAATTACAAAGACTTTTAAAAATACAGGTAAAAAACAAAACACAGGCAAATAATGGTCTGTTCTTCATCAGTGGGAAGACAGACAGACCTAACTTCAGCCCCACTGTTAAAAGCTTGCAGGTTTCTGAACACTCGTCCATCCTGCACTCAATACAGAAAAAAAAACTATTGTCATTTTAGAAACAAAATTAAAAAATCTAAATAAACCAAATTTAAACAAAAAAAATAATGTAAACAAAGCATAATTATGATACAAAACAAAAAAATAATAATAAAATGGTCTTTTAAAAAATTACTTTAAAATTGCTATTTAAATATAAACAATAAAATTAACATGTATGAATGCAGAACAACATGCACCCTCCCAAACCTACAAGAAAATTTTTCAAAAACATGAAACAGAAGTACCTGTACAATGTCCTTTACCTGTCAACAATATCAAACTGTTAACTTTACCTCCGAGTCCATTATCAAAATCTTTAAATCCAAAGCTGCAAACCTTAGATTCAAAACAGTGTCAACTCGCTCTTTAAACAAGACTTTAGAATTCACACTTCGTATGCAATGGAAGGATGCTACCATGTTTGACATTCCAAGGTATAATTTACCGAGTAATCGCAATATGATGTCATAATCATCTGTTACTATTGGAGATTTTCAGGTTTTCTTCAATTTTTGTGTGGACGATCCCTGAGCAGAATTTTTGCAAAGCATAAGTAAATATTATTACGAATCGAGTGGTATCACTTACATTCTTAGAAGCTGATATACGACAGAATTAGTTGGAGTTATTACTTTTTTTACAGACTGTAAACTTCTATTATAAAATAACTATAAATTTCTATTCATTAATAAAGTGTATTTTCAAAGTTCAAATACGCATGCATACGTTGTTGAATAACTAAAAACAATTTATGAGGAAAATTCTGAATAATTCAAAACGGATAAGCTATTTATTGAGAATAATAAGTATGTATTTAAATTTTACCTTTTTCAAAAATGGATTAAATATTCTATTAAGCTTTAATTTTATAATATAATGACTTAGTTGTGCATTTACACTGTCGTATTTTACAGTCGTATAAAAATGTGCTTTCTGACATAGATTTTTCAAACGATGCATCAACAGTAGGCTAATTAGACACATTTATGTTACCTTACCTTTCACTTTATTTTAATGGTGTGTATGTGTAACACTAAAATAATTTTTAAGCTCAAGTAACATCCGATAAAACTATATATTCAGCATGACATGGTTAAAATATTTATCTTTAAAAATAAAGTTTCCCCATTTGCTGAAAATTGTGCAAACATGTTCTTTTTTTGCTGGTGAGTCGCCTGGACTGTTAATTAAATATTAATTAATGAGCGTACAACATAGAAATCCATTTTTAAATTTACACAAAAATACTTTAAAGGAATTAAGTTTCATGAAAAATCAGCTGTGTATTTTTGAGAATTTTGCTAAATTTTTACTTCGAAGAAACTGTATATAAACTTCGGTTCATTAACTTTTATCGGAATTCGTGCACCCGTGAAAACAAAGTTTGAGAAAAATATGAAAGTTTGTGGCTGCTATTCTAACATCAACTTAAAAATGTTAGGAAAAATTATTTTCAAATGTTGTGGAAATGATAAGGAATGAGATATCTGATACCTGTTGCTAAGTCTACATCTGAGACATGACTGAAATGCGAAAGTTTATCGTAATTTTTCAGAAAGTTATATAGATATGTAGAATTTAAAAAAAAAGTTTTACTTTAAAATTTATTCTTAATAAATAAAAAAAAAACCTTTTATATGATGTAGTACTGTATTATATAAATGGTGTTGCCGAATTCAAACGACAAACTCAGAGGTGTGATGGTAGGCATCAAGAGGAGGAAAAATTGCCATAGAACATGGGGTTGCAAAAGATTTATTTAGTCACAAATACAGGGTGTTTCACTTTAAAACAACACTGCTAATAATTTTGAGAAATATAAAAATATTGCAAATAAAATGTAGCGATATGTACCTTGTTTTGTTTCATATGTGATAACAACAGGAAAAGTTCTGGAAAACCAGGGTGTTCACGCAACCGAAGGTACCCTATGAACTAGTAATCGAAGTCCAAAATATGTAGCGGCAAGTGCATACTGCTGGTACAGATAATTGAAACTACTACCACTTTTTTGACTTTATCACATTTACAATAAAGGTAAACATGTTTGTTAGAAGTTTCATTATAATATACGGGGTGTTTCTAAATGAATATCGGGGTTTAAACGTTTAGTAGTATTTATTACATACAATTGATAAGTGTCTGTGGGGTCATTGTTGCAACAGCTGTAATGGTCAGCTCTTAGTGGAGTCGCATACACACGATCCTTTATTAACCCCCAAAGGTAGAAAGCACATGGTGTCAGATCGGGTGAGCGTCTGAACAGAACTTTTTAGCTAATCAACGATTGGGAATAACTGAAGCTATCGATTTCATGTGTGCCGTGTGACGAAAGGAGCTCACATTGAAAACTTGTAAACTTGTAGGTTAAACTAATTGAGTTGTTCTTTCATTTTGTGTATTAATTATAATTTTAAGTTTTATGTAATAAATACTACCAAGCGTTAAAACCCAATATTCATTTAGAAACACACCGCACTTTTATAATGTGAAAGTTATTTTCGTGAAAACATGTTGAGTTAATGTAGAATACCTTTTTTGTTTAAATAGCTGGATTGCAACCCTATGTTCTACGGTAATGTTTCATCCTCTTGATATCTAATGTCTCTCCTCGAAATTTGTTGGTAGAATGTGACAATACCCTATGAAAAAATATATACAATATCCAACAAATCTGTTATTGACTGTTTTGTTTTTTTGGTAACATACTAAGTCCAGAGATAGAAAAAATAATATTTTAATTTAATCTGTTGAAAGTAAGAGTAATTTTATTCATTTAAAGATAAGAGACTTAAAAAAAACATTTTTTTGAGATAGTAAGATAGCATTAACATATATATGCCAAAATTTACAGCTTAATTGCAGATTAAACTTACAATAAATTTTAAAAGGGGCATGTTAAACTTTTGATTTAAGGGGGCTGCAACAATTGTGAAATCACGTGACACAGAGGTTTCTCTTTCTAGGGAACTACTGAAGAGATATCAATATTTTCCCTAATAGTTTTGGAAATAAGAAAACGATAAATTGATGGTTAGTCAAAAAATTCGAATTGAAAAAGTTAAACTGTTAACCACTGAAAAAACGTTTTAAAACACCCAAAACTGATGTACCTTTTTCCAAAGAACTACTGATAATTTAATTAAATTTGGCAGTAATTAAACTATAAAGTGGTCATTCTAATATATATATATATATATAAGCTCCAGTTACGCAATTTCGCAGATACCAGAAATCAATAGTGTTTTTGAAATTAAAGTAACTAATGCATTTTTGGATTTTATTGTTTAAAGAACAATTAATTTATACTAATTTAGCGACTGCTGTCTAAAAGAAAGGAACAACACTCGACGAGGTTGCAAAGTATCTATTAACTATTATTTATTTTCAAGTGATTTGTTGTAGCTTTATTTAGTCAGTACCTGCGTTGATGTTAGCGTGTCAATGCCGATTGATTAGTTAATATTAGTTACTAAGCTTAAGGTCGTTTATAGTAAAATACTTAATGAGGATAAGTTAATTTGAAAAACTTGAATAGCTGATAAAGAATCTATTTGTTTTTATAAAAAATAAATAAATTAACACTCCGATTGTCTTAGAAAAGGGCAAAATTGTAATGTTGTTTTCTTTGCATTTTGTTTTAAATGTTAAAAAACAATTATTCTTTGAACATTTCATAAAAAAGCTTAATAACGAATATGAATGCCATCCTTAGAAGTATTAATCATTGTTCAATGTATTAAAAATACATTAAATCAATAGAATTATATTATTTTAAATATTGTTTGTATTGCCGTGAAACCTGGAGCTTAGTGAACGTATTAACACGGTCAGTGAGGGGTTAATGCGTGAAAATTAAAACTAAATTTTTAACGCTGAAAGTATTGAATCATATAACTAGTATTATACAACTAATATTAGTGCTAACGCAGAATATGGATGTAATGTTTTTAATTTTTTTGGATGTAAAGTTTTCTTTTGTGTATAGATGTTTGTAAATAAATTGTAAATATTTATTTTTAAATTCGTTTTCTTTCTTTATGCTTGTTCAACTTGTGTTTAACTTACTTAATTTCCAAGGCTTGATACTATTGCGTTAATATAGTGTTAATGTTTATTAAGGTAGGAGTTTTTTTACCAACGATTTTATCTACGAGGACTAATACCTTCAATCAAGCATGATCATAATTTTTTATATCCTCATATATTCATTCATTGTCTAAATTTTAATAGTGCTTTTCAAAGTAATTCATATTCAAGCAATTGATCCACATTTTTTCACACTTCAAAGACATGCGGAAAACCACTTTTTTTTTAAATAGGTCCTTCAAAATCGCCTTCGCCGTCTTCACCAATAATTCTAATGATGAAAATTTCTTCCCACGAAAGTGTTTCTTCAGATTACAGAATTCATCCTATCTTCATGTGACATCACCTTCAATTTTGACAAAACTTCCGCGCGAACTTCCGATTGTTCGGGTATGAGGAGACACGGAACTCACAGCGCACAAACACGTCTCATATTCACTTTTCTGCAATCAACGTGTAGTTTGCACGCAATTGTAAATGCAACATTTTGACAATTCTCATATCTAACGCTCTTCTCTGAAAATTATATCGACAGTATTAATGTTGACTTCGGTAAGCTATGTTAAAGAAACTCCGGGTCCACCTTATTTTGAAGATGATTGTCTTTCTCTTCCTTAAACATCTTAAACTAACTTGTTGATGTCCTACAGACAAGAAAGTCTCTCCACAAGTCTCCTATAGCATACGCTTTGACGGACAATTTTTTCAGGCCAAAATAAAATTTCCAGTAGGCAAGGGCTTTTGTTCATTGCATGTTATGCGTTCCCTTCATCGTTTCCATAGGTGATACTGAAAATATTTGAATTCTATGGCTGCTACTGAAGTACTATTAGAAGTAAAGGGGAAAAATACTAGGTTTTCATTACACAGTAAGGTAAATATCGAAGATAAATGTAAATATTTCTGCAATTAAGTATGGAATTAAAAAAATATCATAATTCTTTATTGAACAGTCCTTGTAAAATGTTAGGATTTATCCGAAGTAATACCTCGCGATAGTTCTTTAATTTAAATATGTTAGAATAAATTAAATGTTGTTAAACCATATTAAATTCTGACTAGAAATCGTTACGATAAACCATTTGTTTGAGCACTATATTGGAAACAAAAGTGAGATGACCACAAGAATATTTCAATTACTTAACTAGAGTTTTAAATGGAACAGCTGTGGAAAAAAAATAACACCCCCTACTAACCCTGCAACACATTATGTAGAAGAAAATTGCTGGTATCAAACGATTCGAAATAAATTCTACTTTTAAATGATGCAATGTATGTAAAATGTTTTAGGGGGCCATCTACATGTCAAAACGAATCCAAACTTTAGTTTTTTCTATTGCAATACCCAAGTTTAACACAAAGAATAAATTCTAAACTCTTAAATTAGCATAAAAAGTTTATTTTAGGAAATTCGCAAGATTACTTTCAGATAAATTAATTATTTTAAAATCGGCCTATTTTAGGGGCTGTATAAAAATTGAAATTTGTATTTAATTGTTAAAATGCTACAGAATGACTATGTCACTTTAGTTAATGTATTAGGTCTTGCCAATATGACCATTTCACTCACTTACTATGTTTCTAATATTGCCAGCACAAAGTTTCGAAAAAAATGATTGAAATAGAGTTTTTTTTCCAAATTATGCTTTTCTGCACGTCATAGACGACCCTTTAAACCATCATTCTCACATTTTTATCACTATTCGAAAATTCTTGGAAGAACACTTTTAAATTGAGAATTTGCATAAAGCAGAACATAATAAATATAAATACATAAAAAAATTATAGGTTGCGATTAATATTTTTTTCGAATATTAATTTCATAATTCATAATTGAAATTATAATTTTTTTTTGAATTTCCAATTCCAATGTATTTATGTTTGGGTTTCTTAGTATTATAACAACACAAAAATTATCACATTAGGATTATAATTTCAGGAGATATTAAAAAACAATTAGAAAAAGTAATTTAACATTTGAAGCTCTAAATTTTTAATGTTTGTAATTAAAAAACTTATCATCAAAATGACTTCAAATTTCGTTTCTACGCATGGTTTTAACATATTTAAAATATATTTTCAAAATCGGGTTTTGCCATTGAAAGAAAAGGTTTGGTCGAGTTTTGTTTTGTTGATGCCCCTCCAAGAATATGTTTTATTCATCATTTAAAAGTAGACTTTATTTCCAATCGTTTAGTATCAGTAATTTTCTTCTGTTATAATTAGTAGAAGCCTTAGTACTGGTGTTTACTTTTTTTCCAACGACTGTACATAGTTCTTCCAAGCAAAAATCACTGTAACCAATAAAATTCATAAAATAGAAAAAAATAAAATGTAAAGGGATATAAAAATACTTTAAAATTCAGTTGAAATTGCTGCACTGAAATGCAAATATAAAAACCTGCAAAAGCAAAACGCATATTGAATATCCTGAGGCCTTTAATGAATATTAAGATTTCTTGCTTTGTACCTTACAACATACTTTACGTTATTAATACAATAATTTTATTCTAAATACAAATGTTGTGCATTAAAATACCTTCAGTTTGTATATGAACTGTAATGCGTGAACCTCACATGATTTCAAAAATAATTTTGAATAAAAGTCAGATTTAAAAAGTAATCAATATGATTTACTTTTAATATATTTTTTATTCTCTTTAAAATCTGTTCAATGTAAAATAATTTTTAATTCATTAATGCATTATAATAATTCATATGTAAAAAGCGCTAAGTAGAAACAACTAACGAATTAGGATTTAATACATATGTACACTGGTGTCCAAAATTAAGGACCAATCACAAAATGCTAATTTTCAAATACGCGAATACTCAAAAGGAAATAATATAAGTCGAATGATTACTATCTCTACAGCACAACTAGTCCATATAACTTCTCATTCATGTCACACATGGTCACAAGTATGACAGTCACTACGGTGAAGCAAAAAAAAATAGGAAATCCCATACATATCATTATGAGTCTCAAATGATCACTATATGTGACTCCACTAAAACGTCACTGTGACTGCTGCTTTCTGACTAGTCACCATGTGACTTTACAATGTAGTTGCATTGACTCTTAAGTGACTGTCATCTGCAGACTCAAAGTCATCGTGAACGCTGAATTGTGATAAGTTACCAAATAATGTCACATTAAAGTCACATGATGACTTTCTGGTGACACAGAGACTACAATGAAGTCACCATTGTGCTCTTTTGTGAAAATATAATGTGGTTTATAATGTGATATTATTCGGTGACTTATCATAACGCAATGCACATGGTGACATTGAAATTGAGTCTAAAAATGACAGTCACATGAGAGTCACAATGTAATTACATTGTAAAGTCACCTGGTGACTCGTCACAAAGCAGCAGTCACATTGACGTCTCAGTGAAGTCACATATAGTGAACATTTGAGACTCATAATGAGACGTGTGGAATTTCCTATTTTTTGTTTCACTGTAGTGACTGTGACACTTGTGACCATGTATGGCATGAATGAGATGCTACATGGACTAGCTGTGCTGTAGGGATAGTAATTATTTGAATTATATTATTTCCTTTTGAGTATTCTCTTACTTAAAAATTAGCATTTTGTGACTTGTCCTTAATTTTGAACACCAGTGTATATGCTGACATTAAAAAATATGTAATAATTCTTTTATATTATAACTCTCAAGTAGAATTATAAAATGAGCAGATGTTAGAGCTATTTCCATAATGTAAATCTAAAATTGTTGGTAAAAAAGCTTAATATACAATTATAACGAACTTATACATATTTATAATTTCATATAACGAATAAACCAGAATAATTTAATTATACGCAACATGTTTTTTTTTCTTCTTTTTTGGCGTCGTATAATGCATTAATTTAATTCAAATAAAGGTTCTTAATACCTTATTAAGAATAAATGCTCAAGACAGAAAAAAGAAATTCTTACGTTTAATGCATTAAGAAAGGATTGTAGTTATTGTATAAGCGCGATATCATTTATTTTTCTTTTGCAAACACATATATCTATATATTTCTCCTTATATAAATACACTAATGGATATAAGTTGTTTTTATAGAAAAAAACTACTGATATCGTTTCTAGATGAATATCTTTTTATGGAAAAGCTCGTTGTCATTCACGTTACGAAGAGATTAAATATTGCCCTATTAATCGCATTAGAGTTTAAAAGTTTAGCGCAGTAAATTTTTTGCATAAAAGGAATATAAGATAGTTTATCATTCAAAAAAATTTTTCGGAAAATGGATGATTTTTTTACACAATATATAATATAACAATCAATGTAAAATAAAATAGATAACTATTCTCTCACAATGGAAAACAAGGAAAAAAATCAGAACCCCGTATAAATTTGAGTTAATGCAATAAAAGTAAGAAGTGTTTAAATTAATAAAATGTTGTTTATAATTGTACTAGGAGGATCAGCCCCATGCGAACTACGCCCACCAACCCCCGTTCAGATTTTGCAGCCTCTGAAAATATACTAACGTGCCCTGTTTAAAAATAAATATTACCATGCTATGGAAGATTGAATGATATTATCAGTATAACAACGGCTATCATTCAAAAAATAAATTCGGAAAATGGATGATTTTTGTACATAATATATAATATAACAATCCCTGTAAAATAAAATAGAGATTACCTATTCTATCACAATGCAACGCAAGGAAATAAATCAGAACCCCGTCAAAATTTGAGTTTCATGCAACAAAAGTAAGAAGTGTTTAAATTCATAAATATTTTTTATAATTGTACTAGGGGATCAGTTTGGGACATAGATTGACTTGGCAATTGCGTTACCAATCTTTTCCGTTTGAATGGACATTTTTGGTTACCATGGCCTCATTCATCGCTGTCGTAATAAATGACGTTTCTTTTCGGATAGATAAGTAAGATCAATTAAACATTTGAAAATTGGCTTGTATAAAATGATTAGGTTAAAAATGACGCTTTTATAACGACACTATGGACAATATTCTTTATTTAGGTTTGAGGATCAAAAACTCCGTCTCCTTGAGAATAGTTTTCAGATCCACGTATTGAAAAGTATTATGTTTCGAAATTTTACACTTATGTTTTATGTCTTGATCGAGTTTTAGACATTTGAAAAACAGGTACATGAATTCATGAATTCTTTTCTCTATTTTAATACGCCATCATGAATATTTTCAAATTAATTTACGAATTTACATTGTTTGTATGGTACTATTAAAGCTATTAAAAACTACTTGATTATCCTGTCAATCAAAAAACTATAAGTTTATATGCCAATAATGGATGATCGTAAATGTCACATTCACGTGACGTTAAACACGATACACGTGTTAGTTACGTCATCAAGTGATTTTTAATTCGTCTTTTTATTTGTATTTTATTACTGTTATGCTAATTTATTTCTTCTTTCGTTATTATTACATGCTTTCATTTAACTTACAATTATGTTTGTGTGTGGCAGTCAAATCATGCGACTCATTTTCCACTCACTTTTTGTTGACAAAGAGCTTTGGAATTTGGAATATATGTGTATTCCTGAGAGCAATACATGAATTGGACATTTTTTTTAATTCGATCCCTATGGGGGACTAACGGTTGATTTCCTATGGAGAAATCAGTATCAGCTTCAACAATGAGTAATTGTTGATGGCAAAAATTCCTAATGGCAGGGGCGGCACAATAGCGCTAAATTTGGAACCACTTGCTGCACTATAATCAAATTTGGCGGTCTTTAGACAAATTTGGCGACAAAAATAAGTTGCCATATATGAAGCCAACTTGGCGATAGCCATAGATTAAAATACAAGATGGGACATTTGCGGCAAAATGTTTAATGGAAACAGTACTAGCGTTACTACCGACAATGGGGAAGAATTAACAAGTCTCCGAAATTTACCTATGTTGAGGAAATATGTGTACTCTCTATGTTTTGAATATCTATTTTTTCTTAATCAAACCAGAGGCAGATGATATTTTATGTATGTTTGATTTATTTAGCTGGGTCACTGTTTTTTTTTTTTTTTTTTTTTTTTTTTTCTGTACTTGTTCGTTCAGCTTTAACTTACAAATTGATAATTATAATAATAATATAAAAGAAAACCCCCAGGAAATGTTGTTGAAAACGAAAATATGTAAGTTAATCAGATAAAATTGTAAGAAATTAAATTCGGTTATTGTGTTAATTTGTTCACATCGAATACAATTTTATCAGTATCTCTATGTTTTGCTTTATTTTAACGTTTAGATGTATATAATTCTAAAAATTTGTAAAGCGAAATTTTTCGCTATCTATAATTTTATTATTATTTCCTATGTGTTAATATCATATATATTATTGAACTGGTTGTATGTTATTTAGATTAAAAAAATCATTTTGTTTTATCTGTGAGAAAGTGAAAATGCGTATTTTTTAAAAAATTATTGTAATGATTGTTTAATATATTAAACTTCATAAATTAATAAAATATCGTCTTTAAATTTTTTTCTACCAAATGGGAATATTTATAAAAGATTCTGGGACTTGTAGAGTGCAATATTTCATATATCTTTACATTACACTATCGCTTTATGTAGTTTAAATCCCATTATATCATATTTACTTTACGTATAATATTCAAAATGAAATTTTTACCTTGTTTTTCGTTGCACTTAAATCGTTCTCCCATCATGTACGAATATATATATATATATTTCAGTGCATGAACATAGAATAGATATTAGATATATAGAATAGAATATCTATTCTATGTTCATGTAACGGTGAAACATTTTGTTGAAAACGTAAACATGCAACATTAAAAATAAAGATCACAATAAGGTAGACGCTCAATAACGAAAATATTACAAGGATGGGAAATTTCTTCCCCATAGTCAATAAAGTCACTAAATCGCAATCGCATTACGATTACGCTCTATGGGAGTGTCCGATCTTGTATGTTAATCTATGACGATAGCTAGTTAATTTGGCGAAATTACAAATTCTAATTTTTAGTGCTTTTAAGAGAAAAGAAATCCTAATGTTTGTGAATTTTAATTAAACCATGCTTAAAAAAAAAGTTTTTTCGTATTTATACTTATTTAAAAAAAATTAACTTTGTATAATTTGACGAAATTGGTCCACGGGATAATTAAGTACTACCGTTTGTCTTAATAATTTAATTAATAAGAATATCCAAATTTTCTAAGATGTATTTATAGAATAGTTATTCGTACAAAACAAATCGAAAGTATTTTGCGCATACATTTACCTGTATTTCTGCTTCATCAAATAATTTAATATATAAACAAATTTGCTTGACGCACTAATTTCATACAATGGTACGTTATATTAAAAGTCTCCGGAATAAAACTCTTTTAAATGTATCGTTTTAATACATGACGTAATTTTCCTGATTAAATGCATGTCTCATCTAATATTTTATTTATTTTAATTTATTTTTTGCTAACATTCACTTGTAGATATATCATTTAACTTAAAAGCTTTTTGAAATATTGTTTGAGCTTTTCAATATGACCTAATATTCGCCATTAGAAGTTTTTCACGTGTAATAATTTAATTATTGTAGGCACTTTAATCTTACGATATTAAATGTTTGGGTCTTTTACAAAGGACGTAATTATCACCTTTAAATGCGTTTCGCGTGAGATAATTTTATAATTTTAAAGTTTTCGAACTTTTTTAACGATTAACTAAGATTTTGACGCAACTTTCCTTTTTTCTGCTTTTAACATGGGATTATTAAATTATTATTTTAAAATTTTCCTTTTGTTTTTAAGATTATTGATGTCGTTTTCTCTCAATCTCAATAGTATTTCACTATCACTTGAAACAAAAGATATAATTTGAATTATCAATCTGAAATTGACTAAAAAGGAGAAATGTAATAATCCCTATAGTTTTTCCCTGTTCTCCCTAAAAAAAAAAAAGTAATTTTGTAGCCATTACAGATTTTCAGTACAGAAATTTAAATCCCCTGACGGACAAGCCCGTGTTAATACGTTCACTAAGCTCCAGGTTTCACTGCAATACAAGCAATATTTAAAGTAATATAATTCTATTGATTTAATGTATTTTTAATATATTGAACAATGATTAATACTTCCAAGGATTGCATTCATATTCATTATTAAGTTTTTTTATAAATGTTCAAAGAATCATTTTATTTTAGCATTTAAAACAAAATGCAGAGAAAACAACATTACAATTTTGCCCCTTTCCAAGACAGTCGGAGGGTTAATTAAAATTAGAAAAAAAATAATATTTCGAAAACTAATTCAAATTTTAAAATTCTGATACCATTTTTAAAACCTTTTGATCAATACGGAGTTTTGGTGTTAATTATACCGTATTCTATATTTTATGGGAAATAGCCGTGAAACTGAATCATTCGTTTAATCAGTCGTTTCATAAATTCATTTCATTAGGATTTTATATATATATAGGGTAGATTTATTTCCTCTTAAGGGGTCATCTACATATTAAAATCTGTTCATCAAATCGAACTTTATTTTTTAAATAATGTGGTGATAACTTTGAAATAATAATAAAAATATTTAAATGCATTACTAAGGTTAAATATTTTTTGTTTAAAAAATAATTTAATATTATATACATATTTTTGTAGGACCTCTACTAAAGTTTATACCTATTGTGATCTATACATACTGTAAAAATTCTTAAATTTGTATAATATTTTTTTATGTTCTTGTTTTGAATATAAAATTTCATTTTTTGATAAATACTCGTCGCATCGTGTATTACTAGAAATCGAATTCGTATCCTCGTCACTTTTAATATTTGATAACGCGTTCTATTAAACGTAATTATTAAATTTTTAATATAACTTGATTTCATGTTGGCATTCCCTGGTATTTCTCAGGTAGACATTGTTTACAGAAAGTATATCCGTGGTTAGTCAATTTCTGTGGAAGAGATTAACAAGAAATAATTAGTTCTTAAAACAAATGTTACAAGAATTATCTCAGAACGAGATTAGTGTACAAAACGAAACTGATTTTTAACTTCGCTTTAAACAATAAATGTGACTATGTATATTTACAATAAGAATAAGGTAAAACTAAAATAAAACCATCCATCAATTTGAAATTTTAATTATGTTAAAAAAAGGGATGAACAGTAATTATATGATAGCCGCCTATAGGATGTAGCTCTATTCACTCAATATTTGGGCTGACTCTGCTTATATCTATTTCTTGTCAAACTGAAAACTGCCTTTAAATCCAAACGCCTATTGTCATGCAGTCAGTAAACAGGCAAATAAAAAACAAATAAACAACATTAGGAAAGAAAACAATGATAAAAGGAAATAACAAACAATATAACTCCCTATCCCAGTCAAACAAAGAGGCATTAGTCAGAATGTTAAATTTTCCTCCTCTCGGTGTTTGGAAATAATGAAGAAAATATCCATATATCTTTCATTTCCTCGCTTACAAAATGTTGCAAATGTAGGAAATTTTATAAAAAGACTTGTTGTATGTAGTTTAAAGGATATCTGAATTCTGAAATAAAAAATAATATATAAGCCTTGTGCGTTCCTGTATACAGCTACTGGAACATTCATTAAACAGGTTTCAAGAAGAAGAGACGAAAGAAAAACAGGACTTTCCCTATACTACGTATGATGGGTAAGTAATAAAACATGCGATATTTGCTAAGCATTGTACCATGTTACTTTTATTCGTAATTTAATTTACTTGCACTTCCTTAAATATAATTAATATAGCCCCTTAAGCTAATATTACTTTTTGTTGCATTAAAATATCTCAATTTGTTGATTTTCTGTAAGCAAGTAAACGCTATTGGTTTACGATGGAAGGCTACGGGAATTTGGAGAAATATCAGAGATACCGCCAATTTGGCGTCACTTTTGGCGGCACATTTTGGCCGCCAAATTTGGCGATATACCGCCAAGATGGCGATAGAACAGGTCCCCCTATGGTAACCCCCTTATAGGTATGGAGAGGCATTAAATGTTTGACATATACGATAAGCCATTACTGGCATTTAATCTTATAGTTTGGCAATAGTTTTTTGGTCGGCGGGATAATCGAGTAGTACCGAATTGCGTAAAAGAAACATCCTTATAACTCGAAAAATTATAATCGTATTAACTAACAGTTTACTGCGTTGGATTAAGCGTGTCATTTCCAATTAAAATATATCTTTGAATTGAAATTTGAATGAAATACAGGGTCATGAAAAATCGAAGAGTATGAAAAAAAAAAAGAATTACAAATATGTCGGCAACTAATTATCCGATCGAGTTCATTCATGATGCAAAATTTATGTTTTTTTATTATCTTTTATATTCACTCCTTCAAATAAACAAATTTTGTATACCTTTTATCAGAACGAATATTTCAAGAGTCCGAAAAAAATTGTTCCGTTTAATCGAGGTTACTGATATTCAATAGGCTTCTTCACATTGTTACTTTCTAAGTACGGAGGAGCGAATTTCAAGTCTCCATCTCAATTTGTTCGGGAGATAGAGCGATTACAGACACACACACATACAGACGGAAGGACATTTTTTTTTCTATAAATATGGTTTTCGGAATTTCCAGACTCTGAAACGCGTAAATCCGTCAAAAAACTTTTCTCGATTTTCAAAACGATTACAAGACTTACCCTATACTACGTATGATGGGTAAGTAAAAATGAAATATTGTACATATCGGAGAAAATTCCTGACTGCACAAAAAAGTTACTTTGGGGGAATAGATGAAGTAGCATAAAATCTTTTCATGTTTAGGAGATGATAAAATAGAATTCTAGTCACTATTAAAAGAGCATGAAGACAAAAATGAATATTAATCAGTAAGCGAACAGATTGAAAAGAACAGAATAGTTTAAGAGATGTCTCACATTGAGCTCTGCGTCACTTGGAGAAGCAAAGTGTATCTGCTCTGTAAATATAGTTTATCTCTCGTCCATGTAATGAAACTGCAATAAGCGGGAATTAGCGTGAAATAATTTGTCTATAATTACAATATTTCTTCTACAAAGCATTAGTCACTCCTTCACTTTTGTATCTAAATTTATTACGAACCTTTTGCGAGTAGCCAGCTAAAAAAGTAGCAATGACAAAACAAAATAACAACAATTTTTTTAAAACAACAAACAAGAATAGATCGCAATGTAGCGTGCAGTTTTAAGTAAAGAAGGTTAAAAATATAGGCTTGAAACCCTAAAATTAAGAGGGCTAATGCTCTTCCTAAGAAGCAAGTTGAATTTAAATAAAACAGCTACACTGATAGGTTGCGAAAATCTAACAAAAGAACTATAAAAATCACACCAGAGGAACTGTCATTAGCATTATAAAACGTCACATTGAAATACTGTAATAGCACTATGTAGGATGCCTCGTGGATTCCAATATTTTTTATTTGAAATAACAAAATTTAAACTCCCTACCACACTTTGGAACTCACAGAAGTACTCCAAAAACAGCTTTGTAAAATTTCGCTTTCTTCACTGCACGTGGAAGTCTCTACCGCGCTCGAATGTAGCATAGGTAACCAGTCAGGTTCAGATGAAGCAAAATCCACTGAATTTAACTCCTACGGTAGCATTTATAATAGTTAAAGAAATACAGATAACTAATTATTATAACATACCTCAAAATATCTGTATTACATAAAAATGTATGTACCGCGAAAGAAAGTTTTGAAAACCAGATAAATAGGTGTAGCTGAAAGGGTTCAGACAACTTTCAAGAAACAGCTGCACGTGTTTGCTCGTCAACTTAGTGTTTCCTTGGAAGTGTTTGGCTATATTATCACAGTATATATTTTATCGTTAAAAAATAACAAGTATAGCTGCCAAGTCTACGCCTTTTGAAATCACATAATTATATTTTGAACAAAAAAAAATAAAAAATTAGTGTTGTATTTTTTTAAAAGCTTTGTGAAGATGAAACGAGGTCCGCATTCAATTTTAATTATTATATGCAAATTCTAATCCCAATATGTTTATTTGACTTTAAAAAAGCGTAAAAGTTCGTAGGCTACAAGTCTGATGAAGACTACTCATTATCAGACTGAACAATTAAAATAAAAAAAAACGCTTTTGTAAATATCATAAAATAAATCGAGATGCTGAAAACTTTGAGTTATATCTTTGTGTTATAATAATGCATGTAGATGAGTGTGTAGAAGTTAAAAGGAATGGAGGACTTGAACACGTGCAGTGGTGCAGAAAAAAACTTTTTTATATTATTAATTAATACAAGTAAATAAACAAGTGGGTAACTGTGATCACAAATCGCACAAAGGGTTTCGTTTAAGATTTCTTTCAAAATACTTTATCCTTTTGAAAAATCTCTTAGTTCCACATTTCGCAACCAGGGGCGCACTCTATTCTAAACATACCTCTATCTGAACGAAACTCCGATTTACATACTATCCGTAGATATATTAGTCGAGGGGATTGGGCCAATAGCACACGAGATAAGTAGGCGCCCCTGGCGGTAAAAAGTGGAACTAAAATATGTAAGGCTATGGTGCATAATATGAAAGAATGGTCAAAGGGGTGTCGGCAAAAGTTGGAAAGGTGCTCCCCGGTGAAAAGGGCGGAGGTTAGAAAAATTGCTTAAAATACACAAGTTAGAGCCCTGAGGAGTAAATAATATAAGACTTTTTTGAAAAGTTTATGATTTGTCGTGCGGTCTGGGGAATTCAGCTATACGTATGCAAAAATTCATGTCTCCAACTTAATTAGGGGCTCTCTTAGATAGAATTGCTTAAAATACATACGTGGTAGTTCAAAGGGTTAAACGTAAGCCTTTTTGAAGATTTTATGATTTGTCGCCTGGCCTCAGGTGTTCTGCTATAAGTATGCAAAATTTCAAATCTCCAATTTAATAAAGGGCTCAGTTAGAAAGAATTGCTTAAAATACGCATGTGGAAGCCCAAAGGGTTAATTGTACGACTTTTTCAAAATTTTATGATTTGTCGCATGATGGTATTCAGCTATAAGTATGCAAAATTTCACGCCTCCAACCTAATTAGAGGCTCACTTAGAAAGAGTTGTTTAAACACACATGTGGGAGCCCAAACGGTTAAATGTACGACTTTTTCAAAATTTTATGGTTTGTAATTTGATGTGAGGTGTTCAACTATAAGTATGCAAAATTTCACGCCTCCAACCTAAATAGGTCCTCACTTAGAAATAATTGTTTAAAATACACATGTGGGAGCCCAAAGGGTTAAATGTACGACTTTTTGAAAAAATTATCATTTGTTGTTTGCTGTGAGTTGTTCAGCTATAAGTATACAAAATTTCACGCCTCGTAATCTAATTTGGGGCTCACTTTGAAAGAAATGTTTAAAATACACATGGGGGAGCCCAAAGGGTTAAATGTACGACTTTTTCAAAATTTTATGATTTGTCGTTTGATGTGACGTGTTCAATTATAAATATGCAAAATTTCACGTCTCCAACCTAATTAGGGGCTCACTTAGAAAGAATTGCTTAAAATACATATGTGTTAGCTCAAAGGGTTAAACGTAAGACTTTTTCAAGATTTTATGATTTGTCGCCTGGTCTCAGGTGTTCTGTTATAAGTATGCAAAATGTCAAATCTCCAATTTAATAAGGTGCTCAGTTAGAAAGAATTGCTTAAAATACGCATGTGGGAGCCCAAAGGGTTAAATGTACTACTTTTTCAAAATTTTATGATTTGTCGCATGATGGTGTTCAGCTATAAGTACGCAAAATATCATGCCTCCAACCTAATTAGGGGCTCACTTAGAAAGTATTGTTTAAAATACACATGTGAGACCCCAAATGTTAAATTTACAACTTTTTCAAAATTTTATCATTTGTGGTTTGATGTGAGGTGTTCAGCTATAAGTATGCAAAATTTCACTCCTACATCGTAATTAGGGGCTCACTTAGAAAGCATTGTTTAAAATACAAATGTGGGAGCTCAAAGGGTTAAATGTATGACTTTTTCCAAATTTTATGATTTGTCGTTTGATGTCAGGTGTTCAGCTATAAGTATGCTAAATTTCACGCCTCCAACCTAATTAGGGGCTCGCATAGAAAGAATTGTTTAAAATATACATGTAGGAGCCCAAAGGGTTAAATGTACAACTTTTTAAAAATTTATGATTTGTCGTTTGATCTGAGATGTCCAGCTATAAGTAAGAAAAATTTCAAGTCTCCAACATATATAGTTTCTGAAAACGGGCTCTGTGACAGACAGACGGACAGACAGAGGAGTGAGACGAATAGGGTTTCGTCAGATGAACGAAACCCTAAAATGAGTTTTTTGGTTAGCACCTGTATTACACTATATATTTACATGTTTACTGATTTTCATCAGGTATTATTATATTAAAAAATCGGGCATTAATGTATGTCTCTATTTTTTTTTTTGTTTTTATGATGGCTGCGTTTATGTTTTTATTGACTATGTTACTGTGTTTATATTTTGACTATTTATCAAATACGAAAAAACACAAACGCACATAAAGGTCCCGTCATTTAATACAATAATACCATATAAAAGTCGGTAAATATGTAACTGTATATTATTCAATAGTTTCCTAATTTCATTAACGTATTTTAAAGAAGGATAGCATGTATTTTGTCGCCATAATCTAGACTGACAAAAAAGACAGGCTTCCACACTGCGTTTGCCAGTTTGTCCCTCTTCGGACAGCTAGAGTCACTTGATGGAATTTTTGTGCACCTGCATTTTTGTATTTCTAGCACCTGTGTCGCAAAAATTCCAGCAAAGATTCCATCAGGGATCAATGGTACCAAAAGCGTTCCACTTGTAACGGAATGCGGTGTCCTTTCTCTTTTGCCATAACCGGTTAGTAAGATATTGAAGCCATTTGCGATGTGTATCGCTTCTGTCATTTTTTTCATCATTTTTAATAGTTGTATTGGAAGATCATTTAATCCTTTGAATGCTCTTCTGAATATTCACTCAATCCATGAATACATTTTAACTCATATTTATTATATATATCTATATATATATACTAGCAGGCTATGCCCGCTACGCTGGTCTGCTTATCCAAATGAACCTTGAATTAAAAAAATGTATCATTGAATTTGACATTGTGATTTAAAGCAATATGGAAACTTACCTGGAATGTCCTTTCGCACTGCTGAAAACGATAAGAACGACAATGTGCTATTATATTTTCTAATGTGTAGACAAATTTTCAGCTATTAAGGTCTTAAACCTTTTAGTTGATCAATAACAGTAGGGTTGGTAAAGAAAGATAGTACAATACGCAATACAATAAAACAAACCCTGAAAAATGATATAACTACTTGTAATAATGCAAACAAACAAACGGACAAAATCCATCCAGTAAAACTTTTTTTAAAGGTTGATCTTTCATAAGGGGTCCATCTTATTATATAACTTTCCCCCATAATTCTGTAACTAAGCAACGTAGAATGATACGCAATAAACTAAAACCTCCGCAAACATTGTCTTATCAACAAAGAAAGTATTATCAATATCCGCCATCTAGAACTTTTTGAAAAGTCTAATCTTTCATAATCGGTTTCATATGATTATGGAACTTTCCGCCATTACTTTATGACTAAGCAACGTAGAACAATATGCAAAATACTAAAACCATGTCTGAATAGATTTCTAACTAAAATGAAATTCCTATCAAAATCCGTTCTGTAGAACTTTAAAAAATGTTAAACTTTCGGTTAATGTTAAATGTTAAATGTTAAAATTCTTTCTTTTAAAAAATGTTAAACTAAACATAATCGGGTTCAACTGATTATAGAACTTTCCACCACACCTCTATTATTAAGCGATGCAGAAGGGTATAGTATATACTAAAACTCGGCCTGAAAAATTATTTAACTAACAGTGAAAATTCAATCGTAATCAATTCGGCTGAATCTTTTAAAAAGGTTAATCTTTCATGATCGGGTTCGTCTGATAACTGACTTTAAAACATAACTGTATGTATAAGCAACGTAGAACGATATTTTATATACTAAAATCTTCCCTGGAAAATTATCTAACTATCATTATGATCAAAATCCATTCAGGTGAGCTCAAGTTATATGCAACCCGGACGAATTTCCCATTTCCATTTTACTCTAGTATATATAGTAGAAGCAGAAGTAGATAGATAGATAGATAAGAATATTGATTATTAAAATTTATGAAACTGCAAGTTATTTCTCGTTGTCTCTGCTGAATAATTTTAAAGACTTTTCAATCGACGAGTATTGAGATTTACTATTATGTCTACAACAAATGTATTTAATTTTGTACCAAAACATTGTCGTTAAAATGAGCCAATTTGCTGTGTGTTCCGATATTATAAAATTTTTTTTTTTCAAAATCGCCAACTACGCGCATGACATTTTAAGTGTCTCTTGGCACTGCAGTAAACATTTCCATGTTTTATTCAGCGAAAAATGAAGTTATAACTTAATTTTACTTGATAATAAAAAATACTTCCACCTTCAAAAAATAGTAAATTAAAATTTTTTGCAGTGTTACGAATAAATAATAATTAAAGCCAAAAGAAATTCGCGTTCAATAAATATCAAGCCCCAAAGTTTGGCATCGTTTGCAATAAAATTTTGTACTTTTCTTTTCCACTACAGGCGCCTTGGCGTTTTTTTAAAAGCTTGGCGCTATTCGGGCATCAGAAAGTGAGATTTATTGCCAATTGATATAAACAGTTAAGAAAACAAACTTGATGAAATTTTTTGTTTGTTTATATATGTATATTATAAATGTTTTTTATATACAAACTACTTCTGTTTCTAATTAAAATTAGATAAATTGCATCTTTATGTTAAATAAATTGTATAAACAGAAAAAATGCTTGTTTATATGAAATGAAACAGTGAATAGGTTGCCAGAAAATATGTTTCCAAATTTTCTCTCCGCCAAGGCTATTTTCTCTGTTTCGCCAAGATCCCTATACTGTAAATTACCAAAAAATTTTGCACATTTAGGATTGAAATAAATGGCGCAATAGCATACAATTTGGTATGGTGTTGGTATAACGTAAAAATAGGAAACGGTCGCCAAAAACTTTTCTTTCAAATCACGCCAATTCTGTGTTAATTCGGTTATAGAATAGCTCCGCTTTAAAAACACAGAATCAGTTTAAACCTTTTCCTAAGTTAATTATGCGCCAAACCACGCCAGGTAACATACGCCAATTGTCAGTAGACTCAATTATGTAACTTATCGGTACCAAATATGCCAATTGTCTATGGATTCGATAACATAATTTATCTCCTTAATTTATGCATACTTTACAAACTACATCTACTTTCCAATTTTCCTGATTTTAAGATCAATGGGTACTGTTAGATGTTAAAAAGCTTGGGCAATTCGGGCTTAAGAAAGTGAGATTTGTGGCCAAATGATATGAACAGCTATAAAAACAAATAAAATGAACTTTAAGCTTTTTAAAATATGTATTCATATATATATATTCCTATATAAATTTTTATTTATGAATATTAATATTTTTGTTATTTATATACAATTTACTTCTGTTTTTATATTAAAAAAGAGATAAATGTATTCTTTATAGTAAATAAATTATCTAATTACTGAACAGAAAATATGGATGAAAACTTTCCTTGTCTCACCAAGCCCATTTTTTTCCAACTCGCAGCTATATAGGAAAATTACAGAATTTAACCCATTGCTCTATGACTAAACAGTGTCGAACAATATATTATATACTAAAACTATCTCTGAAAAATTGTCAAACTAATAATGCAAGTTCTATCAAAAACCGTTTATTTTAATTTTTAAAAAGGTTATTGTGATAATTGCGTACACCAGACTACAGAATTTTCCCAAAAACGGTATGGCTGAACAATATAGAAGGGCATGTTGTATACTGAAAACGCCCCTGGAAAGTTAACAAATTAACAGTCCAAGTTCCATCGAAATACATTGGGCAGAATCATTTAAAGGGGCTAATTTTCCATTATCAGGTTCATCTGATTAAAGATCTTTAAACCATAATTCAATACCAAGAAACGTAGAACGACGTGTTATGTACTAAAAAATTCCCCGAAAAATTACCTATCTAACAGTGTACGTTCAGCAGAACTCGAATTATAAGCAGCGGGAATGAAATTTCCATTTGAATTATATATAAATATAAGTAGAATTAGGTATTTCCAGAAAATGCTGTCGTTTATTGAGAAATAACCAATATTGTGAACGTCGTTCAAACCGATGGCACGCTCATGCATTTTTGGCTTAAAATTAAATCGTTTGGCGATAAAATGAAATCGCAAAAAACATACAATATGTAACTCACAAGTATCGTCATTTTTATAATTACATCTGCTAGTTTCTTCTGTATGTCACATGATGGTCGAGTTAAATAAAAATAAAAAGTAAATTTAAAAGAAATCAAAGACAAAAACAAAATTATCACTCAGATATTATTTTATAAAATTTTCTGATGCATTTTATTTAACCGGACGCAAGAGATAAATTGCCAAATATAGTTTAAAACTGCAATCTTTCATATTGAATAAATTTTTAAGCATTACGAACATTCTCTTTCATGTTTAAATTCGATATTTTCGTTTTCCAATATTACCACTCGTCAATTTTTTTTCTTCATTTTCTCTCTTCTTTTCTTTTTTTTTCCTTTTAAATAAAATTAGTAACAGTTTTTTTCCGCAATGTACAGCCATTTCAATTCATTTATCAAAAAATTCATCGTCATTAAAATAACGGTAACCCTTTCGCCCAAAATAACAGAACTTTCCGTCATAATTCTATAACTAACCTACGTAGAACGATGTGTTATAGCTTAAAACCTTCCCTGAAACAATACCTATCTAACAGTATAAGTTCCGTCAAAATCCATGCAGTAGAATTCGAAATCTAGGCGTTCGGAACGAAATTTTCGTTTGGATTTTATATATATAATAGATAGATTAGATAGAATAGATAATAGATTATGCGTTATGAACTATCTCAAAGTTTAAAACAGATCGCATTGTTAGATTTCCTAATTTTAACAATATCGCGTTATGTTAGTTCCACATTCCACCACCAGGGAGCGCACTCTATTCTTAACGAAAGAGTATCTGAACGAAACTCCTTCATGCAAACTTTCCGTAGATACATGAATCGGGAGGTTGGCGGTCTTAACCAATAATTTAAGATAATTGCTGAAATTACTACGAAAAATATTTTAAAGGGGCTCTACGCGGGCGCCTAATAGAGTTAGAGGAAATCGGAAGACGGCAAAATAATCGCGGGGAAAAGTTTGCTTGGGTGCCTTGGAGCTACTTTTGGCGCGAGATCTAAGCTCTACGACCAATAGGAGCCCAGATATTTAAGGAAATATGAAGTAACAAAGTCCAAAATAATAGAATTTTCCGTAATAATTCTATAACTACTCTAGGTAGAATGATGTTTTATAGCTTAAAACCTTCCCTGGGACGATACCTATCTAACGGTATAAGTTCCGTAAAAATCCATGCGGTAGAACTCGAAATCTCGGCGTTCGGAACGAAATTTCCGTTTGGATTTTATATATATAATAGATATATAGATATATAGATAGATAGATATAGATATATGTATGTATATATATTAAATAGGGAAATCAAAATTCGTATTTAAGGTAAAATCAGCAGTAGAATCGAATAATAATATTTCTATTTAGATTTTTAAATTTCGTATAAGAATAAATCAGTATAAACTCCGTTTAAGGAAAGTTACTTTAAAAGAAGTAAAGGAAATCATAAACACGGAACTTTGGTTTCAAGCTGCTTAACCTTGCAAAATTTCTTGAGTAAGTGGCTCTCTTTTTGCAGTGCAAATGTTTCAGATGTTTACAAAGTTTAAAAATATAATAAAGCTAAAACTATCTTTTAATTCAATTAAAGTGACAGTTTCATCTTTGCAGAATCTCTTAATACAAAAAAGTTAAACCAAACATTATTTTGGGGACTGTTTTATTATTATTATTATTTTGTTTTGAAATTTGGAACGTTTTAGTTATCACTCAAACGCATGAAATTTGTTTTTAGATGTAAATTTATACATTATTTATAATAAATTTCATGATCATTGTTTTCGTTTCTTTAAAACAAAACCAAAGACAGAATGTTTTATCTAATCTAATCTAGTAATATTTTTTTCCCTTGTTTTATACTGAACTAAAATATACATAACATTTTATAATCGTAATACAGTTGAGAATTTTTTTTAAATTTAAATTTAAATTTAAAAAATCTGATATTTAGTTTAATTTACTGGCAAATATTCTATGATTTCAAATAAATAATGATTTAATATTTTTCCTACATGAAGGAAAGGTACACTCTCAAGAATAAAACTCTCACTTTTGACGATTCAACAATCCTCGAGCTGTATTTCGTCGTTTTTGACGATCATTTCCTATCAACATCACGTGACTTTTAACGAAACGTAAACTCTCAAATATTTGACGAAAGTAAGGCCTCAATCACGGTCAGACTCGATGCATTTTAAGAAAACAGTTGCTGTACCTCCTCACATCCTACGATTTTAGCAAGCAGATATTTGCTTGTTTATGTTAGTCCCGTAATAATGTATTTTAAAACAGCACTTTTTAGTGCGTTTCAGAAAATATTGAAATATAGGTGGTTATTTTTTCTTCATTAGTTATTTTTTTAGCTGTTCGAATTTTTAGGAATGCTTATTATTTTTATTTATTTATTTATTTATATGCTGTTTTTCGTTATGTTTTAATTCGAAAAGATAAATTTCCTGTGTTCTTAAAAGCCATTCAAAAAGACAATTTGGCCAATAAAATTTCAAACTTCCAGGATATCTTCCTTTAAAAGAAAAAAAAAGTATATTCTGTTTTCAAACAATTTAAAAATAAACATAATTGATCTCTCTCACCTTTAAAAACAGTAAAGTGTTAAAATCTTATCCGCCTACTCAAAGTGATAAAATCTCACGCAATATACACTTCACAATTCGTTATTTGTGAGCAACAAATTAACCATACCATATTCTAATCATTCCTTGATCAAAGAAAATTTCACTAGTAAATTATTTAATCAAGCCATATTATAATTTATTCATTGACATGAGAAAACTATAATAATAAATTAGCCTTACTTAAAACTTTCAGAAATTATAGCAGCGCCGATAAAATTGCAGTCTACCTTATAAAAATATTAGCACGCAGTAGAATTCATTACACCAATCTAAAAGGACATCTTTATAAGTCTCCTGTAGCGATGTTGGAAGATCAAGAGTTTCCCACAGCAAAGGTCGCGGGTTCGAATCACGCCGAGGAAAGCGAGAAGTGATTTTTTTCTTCCTCCTGTCAATAAATACTGGAGATTCAAAGTGTTTGATAGATGGCACCACCAACCCTCTTTTGACCAAACTTTTGGCGAAATATATATCGTCAAGCAAGTGAAGAAAGTAATTTCATCAATTTGACGAAATGTTCGTTCGGAGCATTTCCCAGGAAACCGTTTCGTCAAAAACAAAGAAAATTTTGTGAAATCTGAGTATTCATTTCTGAGAAAGTATTTAAAGTACAAATATTCTTTGATACTTGCAAGAAATATAATAACAAGAGACAATTACAAGAAAGTTGCTGTGTTAGTTTATATAATTAAATTGATCAAAAATTTCGCTCGACCTTCAGTGTTTTTAGAAACACCAATTGGATTATGAAGAAAAAATTAACTAATGGACGGTGAAAAATATTTGAAGTGTTCTGAAGTAGAAAGTGGTTTGAAGAATACTTTTGCTGTATCCGTTTTTAGCTACGAAATGCGACCACATTTTTAATGAAATTTTTGAAAGTACAGTGATTTGGTTTTTGAAATGAAATACAATGAGCCAAAAATCGAATAATAACATTTTGCAGTTTGGTACGGTTTTCTTTTTGGTACGAAAAAAACAGCACTATCGAATAATTTATTTCCATGCACGTTCATCATGCTTTTTTCAGTTTTACATTATTCAATATTTTGTGTTTCATGTGAGTGTATCCTACAACAATGCATGGTGAAATGTGCAAATATAAAATAAACATTGTTTTTATGCAGCAACTGTTTTTAAACGTTGAACACACTGATTGAGAAGTCACGCATGAAGTGTTGTCAGTTACGCATCTGTTTCTGCAGAAGAAATGGAACAATTATTGTTGACCAACTTAATATTGTATAGATATATCAGAAGTTATTTCCCACACACAACCTACCGGTCGTCGTTTGCAAAACTACCAGACCCTGCTAGGCGACTTCACCAAAGTTATATTTCATCATTATTTCTGCAATTCTTTCCAAACTCTAAACTCCTTTTTCATAGTTCTTTAACCCACTCGCTGCGTAATTGTTTTATCAAAATAGCTTAAAAAAATACGTATTTATAGAATTTTTATTCTTTTGTGACTTGTATTTCAAAACAAAAATTGTTGTCTAATTTAATCGGGAAAATACTCCGATTAAATAAGTCAAAATTTACAATACAAAAAGATAACTGCTGGGAATAATCAAGGAGGCTTAATTAGGATGAAAAAAATGCATCCCCGATAAAATATCGGGTTGCGCAGCGAGAGGGTTAAAACTTCCAACTTTCTCAGAGTATATGGCTGCAATTTTTCTGCAAGGTATCTGAAATAACTCCAATTGAATTATATAATTTTTGAGCTCACAGAAGTTTACACCATACTATGACTAAAAAATTCAGTTTGTTTTTCATTGGAAATAACTGCTTCCAGGAGTGTCTTTTAGTGTGAAAATTTTGGCTGGTAAAGAAAACGCTCTACTAATTCAAAACCTCGCCAATTGACAGAAAATCTGTCGGGAGGAAGACCTGATACTTTTAACAAATAAAATGATTAACGCATTGTTACACGAATACCGAATTGTACCGAACGCTTAACAGAGCATCTTTTAAACAGACGTTTTACAGTAACAACAACATGTGTGAGTAAATTTACCATTGAAATGAAAACCGTTTTTCTTCTGAGTTTGCACTATTTCTGCCATCTAATGTTGCATAAATAACGCATTTGTATGTGCTATGCCTTTCTGTTTATCTTTTTATACTACTTTTAAAATTTTTGACTCTGATATAATAAAATCTAAACTTAACTATTACATTTATTGTGAAACAGATTTATTAAATATGATGGTTTTAGAAGTATTTTTTTTCTTTACATTTTAATAGCGTTTCAATATTTCATCGACAAAGAACATTTACAAGTCACTTAGGGAAATGAATTTTATACTCAGTATACTATAATTTACTAGAAAGTGTAGCATCTTGTAAAGGAGAGTAATGTGTCCTTTTGATAGGTGTCATTATAAAGCACTTAGGCTGAACTTATATTATAAAGTGGCTATTTAAAATAATTTGATTGTCTCGTGTTTTTATTGAAAGCGTTTTGTTTGAGAATTAGTACAACCGTGTTTATTTTTCACGGTAAGAGCATAACACAAGAAGATTTATGTATTAAAATTTTGCAGTTTTCAATTTTCTATCCCACTTAAAATGCCATGATCAAAACAGAAGAAAAAGAAGTACTTGACATGAAAGATAATACAAAATATGAAAGTAAAATATCAAAATGGCAGTTGTTTAAAGAATTGTTTTTAGATTATATATTTTCGGTCGAATTTAAAATTATTTAATGGACCTTTTTGAATAAGCAATTAATACGATGTTATGAAATGAAAATACGTGCTTTTTAAACCTAAAAATTATTAATAGAAGCATTTGCAGAGTGCTCGGATAGAAAAAAAAGAGATAGGATGATTATTCAAAATGCATTAATTAATTTACATTAATAAAACACAAAAAGTTATACGGTTTATAATTCTGTAAGAACAATAATACATCAAATAATTGAAGAAATATCCTTTATGAAATTAAAAACTAACTTACGTATATTATCATGAAATATGCTAAATAAAAATAATTTAATTTGAACATTTCAATAATATAAATTTTAATATAATTTAATTTTTTTTTCTCAAATATATAAATACTTATACGCGGTATAAATATATTCTTAAAGGTGTAATGATAAAAGTCAGATGAAAACACTTTTGTGTAACATATTGAGGTCACTATCTACTTATTAATAAAAATAACAGAATATCTTACACCAAGCTGACGAGAGATTATTTTTCATTATTGCAACAAGCATGATGATATTTTACCGCCTTTTGTATAAAAAGCATTGCTTTTTGTGAAATGTCAAGACATCAAGCTAGTTCACAGTAATCACTAATTAGGTTACTGACAAATTTTGCATCAACATCGAGATCAGGATTTTAAAATTCTGAAGAATCATTAATAGCACGTAGTTGAAGGCTACATCTAGAACTAATTATAATTTCACGTCACATAACAATTCAGTGCGCAGTTTTTGATATATGCAGATAACAGCGTTTTTAATTTAATAGATTTTTTTTAATTCGTATATACCTAATTCACACCAGAAAATTAAATTACCAATATCTGCTTTAATTAATCCAGGCATTCCGTATTTAAATAAAGCGAAATTAATATTCAAACTTTCTAGTGTAAAGTCAGATTCTCTGAACGACGTAATTTCTAGAGCGTATTCTATCACGAGAATTAAAGGGTTAAAGGTTAAGTTTTATAAAATAAATATTTATATAAAATAAGGTATTTGGAGACATACTTCTATAATGTTTAGTAATTTGTAATATTTCAGCGTAAAACAGCCATTCGACAGTACTTTTGACTTGTATTGCAGATCTGCAACGTAAGAAAATATTGACATATTATATGAAAAATGTATCTCTGATTTTTTTTTTTCATTATTTTTCCTGTGTAATAAACCTTTCAGAGAATCATATATAATTTTATTTTGCCACAAAATAAAAAATCGCGCATTTAATTGATAATAGAAAGCAGAATAACCCTTTGAAGGACAGTGATGCCGATATGGTATAACATAATTTTAATCAATAATTGCCACATAGGCAGCCAATTTTTTTTTTTTGAAAACTACACATTTATTAAATACTCGAAAATATACTTATACTTGTTTACAAATAAATTATTTTATAAATACTGGTGCCATTCAATTATTTCAATATTTTACGAATACAAGTACCTTGCCCCTGAAAGGTTAAGCCTCTTAGCACATTTCGTAGTTCTTCGCTTGTTGCCATTATTATATAGAATTATCGTGGTGCTTAATAAAGGAAGCATGTAGGGATACCCAGGAAACGTCAAATATGAACGCCGTTAACAACGAATAATATTCACACTAAGTCTACATGAGTAACATAACAGCTGAGCTGTCATTATCTTAAGCACTTCATGCAGTAAACTCCCATGTTTTATATTTACTACTCCTTGTACTACTACTAACGAGATTTCAAAAAAGTATTTTAATGTTAATTTAAATTATCTGTAAAAAAAAATGGTTTCCCAAACCCCATATTACTTAGTAAAATATTATATTATTATAATTTTAATCGTAATAATGTAAAGTCAGTATAAAGTTTTTTATTTACTAAAAATCTAATTTAAAAATATTTACAACCCAGCTAAAAATGAACTGCAGAAATTCTACAAAAAAACCGCAGTTGGAAAACTGCGGTGATTTGGCCGATTCCACTACAGATTTTTTGCGGTCAATAGAACTACAAAATTACCGCAGTTTACTAACTGCAGTAATTTAGCAGTTGTATTGACCACAAAAATTCTACAGAAAATTTATAGTTATATCAATATTAAAAATTCTGCAGAAATTTCGCAGTTTTATTGACCGCAAAAATTCTGTAGTGGAATCGGCCAAATCACCGCAGTTCTCCAACTGCAGTTTTTTTGTAGTTATATCGACCTCAAAAATGTAGTTTTTTTTTACTGAGTATCCACTTTGCCTCCCTGAGGAAAGTGCCCTCAGGGGGGCAAAGTAGTGCACGGAGCAGCAGAAGTATATAAAATGATTAAGCGGTCACAGGTTTGGGTGTCGGCAAAATGTAGGAAAGTGCCCTCCAAAGGGGGGGGGGAGTAGTGGATGGAGCACCAGAAATGCATAAAATGATTAAGCGGTCACAGGCCTTACCAACGATATGTCACATGACAGGTATCAGAAAAATTTAGTAAAGTGCCCCCCAAGGGGGGAAAAGCAGTGGGCAGAGTACCAAAAGTACATAAAATGATTAAGCAGCCAAAGGCCTTTCCAACGATATGTTACATGACAGGTGTCGGGAAAATTTAGTAAACTGCCCCCCTGGGGGGCAAAGTGGTGGGTGTGGTACCGAAGTGCATAAAATGATTAAGCAGTCACAGGTCTTTCCAACAATATGTTACATGACGGGTATCTGCAAAATTTAGTAAAGTGCTCCCCCGGGGGGCAAAGTGGTAGGCGGGGTACTGGAAGTGCATAAAATGATTAAGCGGTCACAGGCCTTTCCAACGATATGTCACATGATGGGTGTCACAAAAATTTAAGAAAGTGCCCCCCAGGGGGGCAAAGTAGTGGGCGGAGTACCGGAAGAGCATAAAATGATTAAGCAGCCAAGGGCCTTTCGAACGATATGTCACATGACGGGTGTCAGGAAAATTTAGTAAAGTACACCCCTGGGGGGGGCAAAGTGGGGGGTGGGGGAGGAGTACCGGAAGTGCATAAAATGATTAAGCAGTTACAGGCCATTTCAACGATATGTCACATGATTAGTGTCAGAAAATTTTAGGAAAGTGCCCCCCTAAGGGGGCAAAGCAGCGGGCAGAGTACCGAAAGTACATAAAATGATTAAGCAGCCAAAGGCCTTTCCAAAGATATGTTACATGACAGGTGTCGGGAAAATTTAGTAAAGTGCCCCCCTGGGGGCAAAGTGGTGGGTGTGGTACCGAAGTGCATAAAATGATTAAGCAGTCACAGGTCTTTCCAACGATATGTCACATAACGGGCATCTGCAAAATTTAGTAAAGTGGCCCCCCCGGGAGGCAAAGTGGTGGGCGGGGTACTGGAAGTGCATAAAATGATTAAGCGGTCACAGGCCTTTCCAACGATATGTCACATGACGGGTGTCGGAAAAATTTAGGAAAGTGCCCCCCAGGGGGGCAAAGTAGTGGGCGGAGTACCGGAAGTGCATAAAATGATTAAGCAGCCAAGGGCCTTTCGAACGATATGTCACATGACGGGTGTCGGGAAAATTTAGTAAAGTACACCCCTGGGGTGGCAAAGTGGTGGGCAGAGCACCAGAAGTGCATAAAATGATTAAGCAGTCACAGGCCTTTTCAATGATATGTCACATGAGGGGCTATGGCAAAATTTAGAAAAATGCCCTCCCACGGGGGAGGGGCAGGCGGGGAGAGGGACACGAAGGTGCTAATACAAATAAGCAGCCACACACCTTTCCAAAGATGTCACATGATGCATGTCGGCAAAATTTAGAAAAGTACCCCCCCCCCCCCTGGTGTGAATGTAAAGTGAGGGTCATCGTAGGTACATAACATGAATAAGTGGTAAGAAATTTGCATATTACACAATCTTTCGAGGAAATACACATATTTCGCACGACCTTTTGAAGAAATTCACTTATTTTACACGATCCTTTGGCAAAAATCGCAGTTTTCTACGACCTTTCAAAGAAATTTGCATATTACACGATCTTTCGAAGAAATTTGCATATTTTGCACGATCTTTCGAAGAAATTTGCATATTTTGCACGATCTTTCGAAGAAATTTGCATATTTCACACGATCATTTGATAAAATCACATTTTTTCGCGATTCTTTGACAAAATTAGTGTTTTTTCCGTGACCTTTCAAAGAAATTTGCATATTACATGGTCTTTCGACCAAATTCGCATATTTTACACAATCCTTTGGCAAAAATCACATTTTTTCGCAAGATCCTTTGAAGAAATTCGCATATTTTCCACGATCTTTCAATGACATTTGCATTTTTTCTGCGATCATTTGACAAAAATCATATTTTTTTGTGATTCTCTGGCAAAATTCGCGTTTTTTCCACAACCTTTCAACGAAATTTGCATGTTACACTATCTTTCGACAAAATTTGCATATTTCGCACGATCTTTCAAAGAAACTTTCATATTTCGCACGATCTTTCGAAGAAATTTACATATTTTACACGATCATTTGACGAAATATGCATTTTTTTCGCAATCATTTGACAAAAATCACATTTTTTCGCGATTCTTTGACAAAATTCTTGTTTTTTCTGTGACTTTTCAAAGAAATTCGCATATTACATGGTCTTTCGACAAAATTTGCATATTTTACACAATCCTTTGGCGAAAATCACATTTTTTTTGCAAGATCCTTCGAAGAAATTTGCATGTTTTCCACGATCTTTTAACGACATTTGCATTTTTTCTGCGATCATTTGACAAAAATCATATATTTTTGTGATTCTTTGGCGAAATTCACGTTTTTTCCACGACCTCTCAAAGAAATTTGCATATTACCCGATCTTTCGACAAAATTTGCATATTTCGCACGATCTTTCGAAGAAATTCACATATTTTACACGATTATTTGATGAAATACGCATTTTTTCGCGATTCTTTGACAAAATTCTTGTTTTTTCTGTGACCTTTCAAAGAAATTCGCATATTACATGGCCTTTCGACAAAATTCGCATATTTTACACGATCCTTTGGCGAAAATCACATTTTTTTGCAAGATCCTTCGAAGAAATTTGCATGTTTTCCACGATCTTTTAACGACATTTGCATTTTTTCTACGATCATTTGACAAAAATCATATTTTTTTGTGATTCTTTGGCGAAATTCACGTTTTTTCCACGACCTCTCAAAGAAATTTACATATTACCCGATCTTTCGACAAAATTTGCATATTTCGCACGATCTTTCGAAGAAATTCACATATTTTACACGATTATTTGACGAAATACGCATTTTTTTTTCGATCATTTGACAAAAATCACATTTTTTCGCGATTCTTTGACAAAATTAGTGTTTTTTCCATGACCTTTCAAAGAAATTTGCATATTACATGGTCTTTCGATGAAATTCGCATATTTTACACAATTCTTTGGCGAAAATCACATTTTTTCGCAAGATCTTTCAAAGAAATTCTCATATTTTCCACGATCTTTGAACGACATTTGCATTTTTTCTGCGATCATTTGACAAAAGTCATATTTTTTTGTGATTCTTTGGCGAAATTCACGTTTTTCCCACGACCCTTCGAAGAAATTCGTATATTACACGATCTTTCGAAGAAATTCAAGCATTTTGCACGACCTTTTGAATAAACTTGCATATTTTACACGATCTATTGGCAAAAATCATGTTTTTTTGCAATTCTTTGATGGAAATTGTGTCTTTTTCGTGATCCTTTAATGAAAATCTCATTTTTCCGGCAATCCTTTGATGAAAATTGCGTTTCCCAGCGATCCTTTGACGAAAATTGCGTTTCCCAGCGATCCTTTGACGGGAGTCGCATTTTTTCCTGTAATCCTTTGACGAAAATCGCATTTTTCCCATGATTCTTTGACATTAATTGCATTTTTTCCATGATCCTTTGACAATTGTGCTCAATTTGGTGCGGTTCGTAGTCACGTTTTTGTTATATTTCATACACTCCCACTACAACCCTTCCCTCATTAAAAATGTTAACAAATTTTAATGCATATTTGCATTGATCCCAGGAATAATAAAATTCAATGCTGAAAAAGCGGAATTCCGCGTTTCTGCAGTAAAGTAAAACGTCTGAAAACATCTTTCAATTACATAGTTTCTGAACACAAACACCTGCTAGTTTCATGCATTTCCAAACAAAAATAATTTAAAACGTACGTCATAAAGTTGCCTCTTTGGATTTGAGAACACCCATAATGAAAAGCATCCACCATAACAAATGCACAGGGATAAATTCAGTCAGGAGATGCAGCGTTCCCACATCATATATATATATATACATACATAGATATAATGCTAATAATGTATTATACTTAAATTGAAGGATGACATTTATAAAAATATTTTACTCAAATTTTTCCGATAGATTTCAGTACAATTTAAAAAAAAAAAAAAAAAAAAAAAAAAAAAAAAAAAAAAAAAAAAAAAAAAAAAAAACAGAGCAAACATAAATACGTCAATTTTTTTAAATTGAACAGAACTGAAATTATCAATGCAAGTTTGAAAATATGAATTTCATAAAGTACGATAAATGCCACATATAATTTCTCTTTAAAAAAAATCCCAAAACTTCCTTAAATAAAATTGCACATAACAAAACTTTTTCAAAGAAAATTACGTCATAAGAACAGTTATTACTTTGTTCATTCTGACACTATTTTCTAGGTGTGCCCACTTGAGGAGAAAAGTAATGTGAAGCTCCCTAATTTTTAGATAATTTCATATATAAACATCAAGCAAACACAATTAATTCTATATTATTAATTGAAAAAATTCTAAAATGCCTATAAATTAGTGATTTGGGGACAAATCTACAACTAATGTCACAAATAATGGCTGTTTGTTTACATCAGATGAATCAGAGATTAAGGGTAATGTTTACATTAATGCAGGGATGCAAGCGCTGCGCCAGAAATGGCTGGTTTCTACCACTAAATTTTTATAGTATTGCTCACTGTATTTAATCTCCGAATTTCGTAACATCTTATAAGGAGAATAATACTATTAAATTTTAGTGGTGAAATTCAGCCATTTGTGGCGCAGCGCTTGCATCCCTGCATTAATGTCAAGATTATAAGTAATTTAAGGGGGAACAAATGTCATATCTTTCCGTCGAAAGAAAATTTGCAAAATTTGTCAGTCAGTTGTATGAAAATATCTCAAAATTCATCAATCAGTCGCAGATTAAAAGTTAATTATTTTTTTCAGTCAGACATGGAAAAAAATGAAAGTTTTGTGACTCTGTCACAGAATGAAAATACTAAATTCACAAATCAGTCATAAAAAATATTGCAAAATTTTAACAATTGAAGCATTAATTAATCAAACAATCACTTACCTGTAGTGTTTTTAGGTATTTTATGAATTGTTATTAATAATAATATCAACTTTTTGTATTAAATAATAAAGAGCTAAAAATAACATGAAGCAAAGTAATGGCTTGATGAAAAAGAATATGCAAAACAGAAAAGAAAATCTGTGACGACCGCTGCCAGTCTTGAACTTTCTGCAAACTGGCGTCGGAAAAAAACCCCGCCCGTATATGACATCTGGGCAAGTACATGCACTTTCTAATCTTAATCTTTTGGAGATTTTTTTTTAAATATCTCGTTTGCATTCCCATGCTTTTGTTTGCATTGGGTAACTAAAGACGATCTCTAAAATACACTTTTTTTTTTTTATGAGGACGTTAATCTTTTTCAGACAAAAATAGCCTCAGAAAAAAAACCTGCAAACAAAATCAAAAAAGTAAAAAACGGCTGTTGTAAAGAACGACCTCAGCTGGCATACAGAATAATTTCAAAATATGGAAATGCAAATGAGATACTTTTAAAAAAATTTCTTATAAGATTAATATTACAGGGCAGGCATTTTCATGTGAGTGAAGTAACCTCTTAAGTAAGTAGTGGAGATTCTTTGCAAAAATCGACTTCATACTGTATAGTACTGTGTTTACTCTCATAATAGTCGCACTTTTTTTTGCCAAATTTTTATTGTGAAAGTCTAGGTGCAACTATTATGCGGAGAAATCTACTGCATAATATTGTACACTGAAATGCTGAAACATTACTGGTATAAAAAAACACATAATAAAATTAGTAACTTACCAAATGTTTCCAGATTATGTGATGTTTATTAAATACCATTTTCTTTTTATGGTAATATTTTTATAGATGTAAAATTTACAAATAATCTTTGTGAAAATTTAAACAAAAAATTATCATAATAAATTTCTTTTACTAAAGGTTTCAGTATCACTATTGTAATGAGAGTCGGTGTCTGAAGAATCTCCGTCATTCCATAAAATGTCATCTTCGCTTCCGTCCAAAGCATCAAAGATACCCATCTTCTTAAAATTTTTTGGAAATTATATCGCTTGTCATTAAAGTCGAGCTTTGTAATGTCCAACTACACATTAGTTCCAGGGATGGGCGCCTTACTTTTCCACTGGGAATTTTCTCGTTGTTCCCATTGATTATCCAATATCCATATACTCGTCTTATATTGTCTTGCAGAATCTCTTTGACTCCTCCGGGAATTATCACAAGATCTGTTTTGCCTTCTGAAAGTTTTTTCTTTACATCATCAACAAAATGTCTTCGGAAACTATCAAGTACCAGCATGGCTGTTTTTTTTAGCAATGCTCAAGACCTTTTCTTCCAAACGTTGCGAACCCAATCTTTCATAATTTTTTCATCCATTCAATACATGAAAAGAAAATAGTTTGACGATTTTTTCTGCTTCAAATCAGGGGTGAGACTATTACACAAGTAAACACGGCAGTCTATTGAGTGCTGCTTTGCAGAATTGCTGAGCATCGAATACCAAGTACTAGTGTATACTAAGGCAGAAACATTCATGCACACACTCTAATCAATACTGACCACTCGACTGGAGGCAGAATTTTTTTTAAAAGAAGTTGCCAGACAAATTTAAAAGAAAAATTGCTTAAATAAAAAACATTGAAAAGTGGGAAGGGTTAGTTCCAGGCCATTGGACAACCGCTGTGGCTTCAAGTTTAATCTTCAGCAGCAGTTGAGGGTAGGCAGATTTAAAAAAAAAAAAAAAAAAAAAAAAAAAAAAAAAGATCTAAGATTTTTGCACTGTCTGAAAACATACATTTTCTGTTTACTTTTAAAATTTAATTTTATTCCAAAATTTAATAAGTCATGCACATTGTTTTAAAATGTTTAAAACCAGCAGCACTACTTGAAAAGTTACATTAAATAACCAGAACAATACACACACAAAAAAAAACTATTCAATAAAAAACTTAGATTATTGAACTCTTTTCCTCTGTAGTAAAAATAAATTACTTAAATTTACACTAACTAGCTTTTAATCAGCTACACCTCTATTATTCTTTAAAGAAAAACCAAAAAATATACATATAAATAGTATTTTGCACCTACAAATCCTCCTCCGAAATATTTTATTGGTGCGACTATTATTTTCTACTGTTGAATAGTATATCCGAATTTTTTAAAAAGGGCCCACTTTTTTGGAAGTATAATAGTCCTTTCAAAAAGAGAGATCAAGCTCGGTACATAATTTAGAAATCTTAAATACACATTCTAAAAGAATAATCAAAGTATTATACGGACAAGTCAGATTTAAAAAATAGTATACGAACACGAACGCAAAAACCGAACGGGCATGGTGTCAGTTCTTTAAAAAATTAGCTCGGTACATAATATTCGCAATGTTATGGTTATTGACATTCATTTAAAAATAATAATAATAATAATTAACGCGAAAGCATAATACGAACAAAACGGGATATGAAAAAAAGACGAAGGTCGATGTCGAATCGCGAGTCACATGTATTGTAAACTCAGAGTTTGTAAATAAAACATTCCGCCGCCTAGATCGAAAGTTGAGTTGTACGAGCACTACTGCTTCATCCGCCGGAATCCAGATAGATTTTTCGCTGTTAGCGAAACGAGATCGACCAATCAGAAAGCTTGCTTCCTTAAAACAGGGAAAAGTTCGCGAAATGTGAGCTTCTGATTGGTCAATCTCGTTTCGCTAACAGCGCAAAATGTATCTGCATCCCGGACAGAATTTAGAATAAAAAATATTATTTAAATAATATTAATTTATTATATATTATTAATATTTATTAATTATAAATATTAATTATTTAAATTATATTATTCATATTATGTAATATATAATTAATATTATATTAAATATCAATAATTATTAATTATAAATATTATTAATAATTATTAAATCAATTATAATTAAAAATTAATTTAAATAATAAATATTTATTTACAGTCAGAAATGCAGCCTCAGCTGCGTGAACAATAATCAAATATTCCAATGTAAATTTAAAATAAAATATTTAATAAGAATTATTTTTTTTTCATTCGTTTTTATAAAGTAGAAGTAATTTTCATACGAACTGGGAGTCATGTATTTTCGGGGAGAAGTTCAAATTGTGCATTTAATAAATTCGCGTCCGGGTGTGCTATGAAAAAGAAAAAAAGGGGGGGGATGCCTCCTCATTGGATTTTGAAATTAAAGTAAAAAAAAAAAAATTCTGCTTTTGAAAAACACAGTAGAATTTATTTCTTTCGAGTATGTTTAAAAAAAGGGAAGCTGGAATTTTCCGCTTAGGGGGAGGAGGGGGGCATAGGAGAGCAACTACCCCTCCCTAGATTTTGAAGTAAGTAACTAATTTTATTTTCTTATTTTGAAAAACATAATAAAATTTATTCTTTGCGAGTGACTAAAAAAAAGAAACCAAGAATTTTCCGTCAGGAGGCGCGGGGGGGGGGGGGGGGGGGGGTTATAGAACAGTCATTTGTTCCTCCCAGATTTTAAAATATAAGTAACTAATTTTTTTTCTACCGGTTTTGAAATAGTGAAATTTATTTATTTCGACTAACTTAAATTAAAAGAGGAACTAAAAAGTTTCAGTTGAGGGAACGGTATAGGAGGCCCATTGCCCTTCCCTGTATTTTGAAATTGTATAAACTAAGTTTTCTTTTTTCCTATTTTGAAAACATAGAAGAATTTATTTTTTTTTCGAGTAACTTAAAAAAAAGGAAACAAGAATTTCCGTTTAGGGGAAGGTGGCATAGGAGACCAATTACCTCTCCCTAGATATTTCAATTTAAGTAACCCAATTTTTTCTCTCCTGTTTTGAAAAACATAGTAAAATTTATTCTTTGCGAGTAACTTAAAAATTAAGGTAACCAAAATTTTCCGTTAAAAGAGGGGAGCCTAGGGGAGTCATTGTTGCTCCCTGGATTTTGAAACATATATGTAACTGAATTTTCTTTTTCTCCGATTTTGTACATAGTAAAATTTATTTATATTCAGAAACTTAAAATAAAAGAGAAGCAGTATATCAGAAATATCAGTTGAGCAGTGGAAGGGGGGGGGGGAGGGGGGATAGGAGAAAAAAGCCATTTCCCTTCCCTGGATTTTGAAATTTAAGTAATTAAATTTTCTTTTTTTATGAAATGCATAGTAAAATTCATTCTTTTTCAGTATTTTAAAATAAAATGCCTGGGGGTGGGGAGGGGGATAAGAGAAAAGCCATTTCCCTTCCCTGGATTTTGAAATTTAAGTAATTAAATTTTCTTTTTTTCTTTCTTTTTTTTTATGAAATGCATAGTAAAATTCATTCTTTTTCAACATTTTAAAATAAAAGAAAAAAAAATTCCGTTAAGGAGGGTGGGGGGGAGATGGAAGGACCATGCCAATCCCTGAGGTCTGAAATTTAATTAATGGAATTATATTATTTTCTCCGATTTTGAAAAATATAGTAAAATTTATTTATTCCGTATAGCTTAAAATTAAACAGAAACTAAGAATTTTTCTGTTGGGAGAGAGATTCACCCCCCCCCTCCCCCCTATATCTCACTCTTAGTAGTTAATTTCGGTCGAGTGTTTTTTATGTTTATGTATTTAAACTTTATCATAAAGTCAGGTTAAAAACAGTGTAATTTTTTGTGTGTGTGTGTGGGGGGGGGGGGGTGAGGGAGATGTAGCCCGAGGTTATCGGCATTCCCTCGTGGATTTTGACATTTGGTTTTAACTAAATAATTTCTTTTTCTCTGATTAACACATAATAAAATTTATACTTTTCGGCCAAGTAAAATAATTAAACACTAAGAGAAAGACGGGAAACTGGTAAAATTAAAGAGATGAAATTACTTCAATACTGCTGTATTACTACAGACGCAAAATCTCATTATTTTAAAAGTTTATGATGACTTCACTTAAACTATAGTATTTTTGAGGTTAATAGCACAGAGAATTTTTGAAATAAAGGACCACAAAATTACGCCACATTAGCCGCAGAATTTCTAAAGTATTTTTATAGTCGAGATTGCACTACAGAAAATCTATAGTTGACTATAGAAAAACATAAAAAATACTCCACTTCTGTAGAAAAACTGCAGTTCATTTTTAGCTGGGAAATATCTATCTATCTAAAATGAAAGACGAATGTTAAAGACCTATTTCGGAATATCTGAGCATGCGCTATAAGCATTTTAGAGAGATTTTCTATAGGTAAATTGTGCGATAAACAAGTTGAAAACTGGTTTAATTTCGGAGAAACGTTGAGTGAAGTAGAATTGGGCGAATAGTCTGAGTTCTGCTGCTCTAAAGGGAACGAGGTTTTGATACAATCTCTTAGCATACGGTGTTTCTCTGATACTGATAGTCTTCTGTAAATTCACCTCAATAGTTACATTTTATTTCAGGAGCGAAAAATTTAGATTTTTTTTCCTTATTATCATTATGTAAAATTTACCAAGTCCAATATTGTTTTTATTAATGATTTTGTATTTAAAGTTTTAAATTATAAGTTTTGGAATCTATTTTTGATTAAATACATTGAAATGAGCGTAAGTTACACGTGCATTTTTCTATTATAA
This sequence comes from Maratus speciosus, assembly GCA_963932465.1. Taxonomy (NCBI): domain Eukaryota; kingdom Metazoa; phylum Arthropoda; class Arachnida; order Araneae; family Salticidae; genus Maratus; species Maratus speciosus. The sequence continues at coordinate 348,299,367 of OZ010788.1, read as the reverse complement.
TTAATAAATTTGGTAAATGTACTAAAAAGAAAAGTTATTTTTTTGTCCTTAAAAATGTAGGGAAAATATTAATATAAAATGCTGTAGTGAAATGTATTATAATGTAGGTAAATATTTATAATTAATAGACGCATAACATTTTTACATAAAATATTTCTTCATTTGAAAAACAATTAAAGAAAAAATATTTTGAGTATAGTATTTTTTTTTTATCAGAAAACTGAATACTCTGGAATATGTTCTGTGGCCAATGTCTTCGTAAAGAGAGTTAATATGCAGACAGTCTCCAGCACGGTTATAAAACGGAAATTTTGTATTTCATTCAACTATTGATAACAAATATAACGTAAAAATGTCTACAATTGTAATTACTAGGGAAAGACAGTAAGTAGACCACAGACTGATATGAGAGGTCGGAAATTACTAGTAAATTGTATCCAGATATGTCAATATGTGGCAGCATAATCCAGCTGTAAGATCTTAATTTCGAATTCATGAGACAGCAGTTGTGCAAGATGAGCAGAATCATTCAAAAGTTGTTGACGGAGAGGAAAGTGGTCGTCCAGTTGAGATTGCGACAAAAAATCAGTGCGGAAGTTTGAGGAAATGGTTTCTATGATGTCTATTTTTGTTCGCATGTCAGCTCTAATCATTTCCTCAACCTTCCGCACTGATACTTCAGTCGCAATCGGAACTGGACGACCACTTCGCTTTTCGTCAACAACTTTTGAATGACCCTGATCAACTTGTACAACTGTTGTCGCATAAATTCGAAATTAACGTCTTATAGTTGGATTATGCTACCACCTAATGGCATATTTGTAAACAATTTACTACTAATTCCTGACCTCTCATATCAGTTTGTGACCTACTTACTGACTTTTCTTAGTATGTTATTAGTCTTTTTTTTCTGTGTAACACAACATTTCAATTGTGTATTGTCAACTTTTGATGATACACTTTGGCATTCATAAAAATTAAACAATTTAGAATTTTTACATTTTAGTTGTTTTAAATATTTTACTTAAAAAATGAACATTTTGAATAATTCTTTTAAGTACAAATGTATACGGAGAAATTTTAAAGAAGATATATTATTTTGAGAACTGCAACTTCTGTAAAAGTTCTATAACGCGACTAATATGCTAAATGGCAAGATATCTCTATTAACGTAAAAAACTTCATAAGAATGAAATTGTCTCAGTGGTTAAGGCGGCATAAGTTAAATAATGTAAGACTAAAAATATTCATCAGAAAAAAGACTAACAAGGGGACCACCAAACATGGTGCCCACAGTTTTAGATATTTTTTAAGTATGTTGTAGGGGTCACACCACTTGTTATTCCCGTGAAAGGTTTCCAGCAAATGGGCCTTTGTTTTTAAGAAATTGGAGGTCTAAAGTTCAGCATACTTTTCAAATACCTATTTATTGGAATTGGGAGCGCGTGCTTGATGGCATCGAGGTAACACGCAAGTACGCTATATCGCAGATAGCGGGTTCGGACCCAGCTTGTACCTTCATTTTTTTGTATTAATTTAATATTATATTTTTGACATGTTACGAGTTTTACATTGTTTTAAAACTTCGACAGTATTGAAATTTTTGATATTTTCATAATAAATTACATTGACAGTTTCGATTTTCTTACGAAAATGTATATTACTAAAATAATTTATATCTAAATATATCAGCTTTTTAAAACGTTCTATTACTGTTTACATTTATGTATATTTTGTTATTTATCACAGTTATGAAATAATGCATAATACTTTTTTCTTACATCTTATATATATGGGGGATTCTCACAATCTTTTGACTTTCATGTCCCTGAATAATAATTTTTATTTTAACACACTTTTTTGTTTTTGTTTTTTATTTCAAAAACTTGGGAACATCCCATTGCATGATTGTACAAACATATTAACGAGATAAATAAGTTTTAGACGATGTTGGGGGTCCAAACACCTGGAAAACTCCTATACCGTCCCGTCTCCCTGATGATGATTTTTAAGTTTGGAGCTGTCTGGATAAAATTGTTTCAATAAACATAATGCGATGTAATTTTTTCTTCTGAAACTGGAACTATTGTTTTATATAAATAAGTAGCTAAAAAGTAGCCTGCACACATTTTTACGGTTGTTATTATTTTTTAAACACTGTCCCTAGGTTTTAGATTTTTTACCATCCCTCTTCTAAAATTATACAGAAAATCTCTTCAGATGCAACCACAGAATTTTTTTCGAAATTTTTCTCATGCAGAAGTATGCTAGAAAAATAATGTCAAAAATTCTTTGGCAAGAAATATACTGTAGAATTTTAATCAGCATTTAAATATCAATTTCAAGCATCTTAGCTTTATTGGTAGTCTCACCGTCCCCAAGGTTTATTCCTGCACTTTTCGAGATAAATTATTTTTTTTTTTATTATTTAATCCAATGTAAATAACTGTTTCTAAAAATCAATGAACATTTTGGCTAAGTCTTAACATGATATAGATGGTAATTTTCCTTGCTGTTTCATCCTTACCGTCCCTTTTTTACCCATTTCGTCCCTTTTTTCCTATACCATCCGCTTTTTTTACATTACCGTCCCTTCTTTAACACCCCTTTAAGACAATGTTATAGGGTAATTTCGTGATTTATGCGCACATTTTTTTTAAAATTTGTGTATAAAGTCCCATAGTGGACATAAAATAAAAAAAAATCAAGCTGTGCTATTTAGTGTTAAATATACAAATCGTGCACTGCGACAAAAAAATTCAAAACAAACTATTAATATTTTTTAACATTATTTTTTCTAAAACATTACATTGCGGCGCGTCACCCGTACATTAAAGCTGAGACGCCGCACTTGTGCGGTAGTGATGCCGCGCTTGTAATAAGAACAGAATGAAATTATAAATAAAAATATTTAAATTTTTTTTCATATCTGGGCTATAATTAACGATGTAATAACAAATGAAACTAAATGAGTATAATGAAACGTATTTGTAGATTCAAATTAATAGTTGCCTACTTTCACTATAAAATTATCGACTTATTATTATTTATTTTTTTTTTTTTACCTTAAATTTGAATTGTTATTTCAACAACAACGTAACATCAATATATTAGAAAGGGAAGAAAAAGGAAAATTGTGTTTACATAATTTATTTGTTAACCCTTTCGGGACCGGTGTCTTTTACACAAATTTTATTCGGTTGGTACCACTTTTTTAAAAGAAGTTACCTTTATATAAATAATCACGAAAATGCTCTAATTCAACAAATCAAACATTATTTTTCTTTTTTACTGGTGCCAGAAACAATTTTGTAAGCTCTTTATGAAGGTGCTTATATGCACCTATGGTTCTGAATGGGTTAAGAGACCTGTTTTTTCGACTACAATATACAGAAAAAGTGTCGAAAAAGTACAGACTTTATGTAACTATATATTTAAACACATGATGCAACAAAGCCAATTACACTTTCTCTTTTTTGGAGTAGTTTGCAAAGAACATCGGCGTTACGCGTAATCTAATTTTTCATTATTATCATCTTGATTTACACCTTTCTTGCCCTTCTTACTTTTTATTTTCGCCTTTTTCTCCTTTGGTTTTAGTAAACTTGATAACATGCATAACATGGTTAGTCTGTGTAAAAAGAAAAAGGAAAAGTTAATAACACTTAATCATCCCGTACAAAGGAAACTGCGGCATGTATACCAGAGTAGGCATGTATACCAGAGTAGCAGTGCGGCATGTATACCATTTTGCATGGTGCAGACGTCGGCCATCACAGTTACCTGCCATCGCTAAGGGGAATGGCGTAACCATACACACAGTACTCTATACAAACGCTACACTTAGTCTTGACTTCGAAATCATGCATGCATTTAGTAATTAGTGTATGAAAAATATTTAAACATAACGTGTTTAAAAGTTTGGACAGTGAAATCATGCACTTACGTCAAATTAAGGATTGTACTTCTACAAGTAAACATCGAAATAAGATTCACGCTATACACTGGTTAAAATAATCGCATTGCTTGCACTTATTACTAAGCACCTATACTGTGCGTTTGACGACCATCTATCGATAATTACAAGAAATACAAGGGGTGCGGCACCTATTCCGCATGCGGCGTCTCTCCCGTAGTTACTCAACCAAAATTTTGTGCTAAATATACTACATTGTCATTATTTCTTATTTGTATGTCCTGTGGGTACTATGCAAATTCATTATAAGTAAAAATTCAGAAGAAAATAAAAAGTTTTAGTGGTAAAATGGTAAGGAAAATTAAACTCGCAAGTTTAACTTAAACCTCATTTAAATTTTTTTTTTCGCTGCTGACCATTTTTTCTTTATTTTGACTCATTAAGGCATTCGTCTATTAGATTAAAATTTTATTTTAGTAAGTTTAATTTCGCCAGATTTTTTTTCCCCAGAAGTCAAAAGATTGTGAGAATGCCCCATATACCGGGTGTCCCAAAAATGACTGATGGATTTTAAAATTCAATAACTTACAAACGGTGACAGATATTTAAAATAAAATTTTGTGGGAAAGCTATATAAGATGTCAGGAGTTTTTATGCTGCGATTCTCATTTTAATTACAAATAGCATCGATAGATGACGTTGCAAGCAATAACAGCTAAATCAGGGCTCCATTTTTCGGCCTCTCTATTCTTCCATGCAAAAAATGGAGATTAAATTGTATTAAATGGATACCGAAGTACCAAAAATCCGGTCTGGACAGAGCACCTATTGCTCTCAGCGCCATTTATTGCTTTAAATTCGAACTAAAATCAAGAATCAAAGTAAAAATAAAACTCCTGACATCATACATAACCCTCCTGCAAGAATTTTTTAAATGTCTGTCACCGTTTCCAAGTTATTGAATTTTAAAATCCATCAGTAATTTTTGCGACACCCGGTATATATATAATAATAATTGACAAGGAAAAAAATAGCAAAATAATATATACTTTCAATATTTCATTTGTTCTAAATATAACAAATGCAATATGTTAACTAATGAAATGTTGATCATTACTGACATCGCCATTATTAATTTAGTAAATATGCAATTAATCGGGTGATGCATCTATTATATATATAAAATCCAAACGGAAATTTCGTTCCGAACGCCGAGATTTCGAGTTCTACCGCATGGATTTTTACGGAACTTATACCGTTAGATAGGTATCGTTCCAGGGAAGGTTTTAAGCTATAACACATCATTATACCTAGATTAGTTATAGAATTATTACGGAAAATTCTATTATTTTGGACTTTGTTACTTCATATTTTCTTAAATATCTGGGTTCCTATTGGTCGTAGAGCTTAGATCTCGCGCCAAAAGTAGCTCCGACGTACCCAAGCAAACTTTTCCCCGCGATTATTTTGCCGTCTTCCGATTTCCTCTAACTCTATTAGGGGCCCGCGTAGAGCCCCTTTAAAATATTTTTCGTAGTAATTTCAGCAATTATCTTAAATTATTGGTTAAGACCGCCACCCTCCCGATTCATGTATCTACGGAAAGGTTGCATGAAGGAGTTTTGTTCAGATACGCTTTCGTTAAGAATAGAGTGCGCTCCCTGGTGGTGGAATGTGGAACTAACGTAACGCGATATTGTTAAAATTAGGAAATCTAACAATGCGATCTGTTTTAAACTTTGAGATAGTTCATAACACATAATCTATTATCTATTTTATTATATATATATATAATCTATTCTATTATCTATTATATATATAAAATCCAAACGGAAATTTCGTTCCGAACGCCTAGATTTCGAGTTCTACTGCATGGATTTTTACGGAACCTATACCGTTAGATAGGTATTGTTTCAGGGAAGGTTTTAATCTATAACACATTATTCTACCTATATTAGTTTTAGAATTATGACGGAAAATTCTGTTATTTTGGGCGATAGGGTTACCATTTTATTTCTTGGCGAAATTCATCGTTGATAAAAAAAATTGAAACGTCTATTAAACCTCGAAAAATAAAAGAAAAACTGTTACTAATTTTATTTAAATAAAAAAAAAGAAGAAGAAAATCCGTTTTAATGAGTAATAATATTAAAAAACGGAAACATTTAATCAAAACCTGAAAGAAATATTTGTAATGCTTAAAAATTAATTTAATAAGAAATATTACACTTGATACGCAATATTTGGCTCTTTATCGCTTGCGTTAGATATGGAAACGAATCTGAAAATTTCATTAGATGAAATTTTAACGACATTTTCTTTCTGTTCTGTTCTTTTCTTTTTTTTTTATATCTAATTGTCCCATCACGTGACTTATAGAAGAAACAAGCAGACGTAATTGTGAGTCACATGTGTAATTACTATTTGTTTCTTTACAATTTTTTATTTTTCTTTTGTCGCCAAACAATGTGATTTTAAGCCAAAAATGCATAAGCGTGACATTAGCTTGATGATGTTCTCACAAATGGTGTTTTTTTAGGTGAAAGAGATCATTTTTTGAGTACATTTTCATATTCAATTGTAACTTATATAGATATCAGTTAATATTTTAAAAACGGAATCGAATACTTAAATTTCAGTGTGAATTTCTGCCACACATACATATTGTAAAATAATTTCATACTTTTTAAAATGTTTTTCGCCGTAATTCCGAAAGCATGTGATATTTATAAACTCGAACTCAGATCAACGAATATTACCCATTTTATTTAAGCAAATATTATCTATTTTCTCAAGTCATTTCGCCAATTTCATTTATAGGAAAATTCACAGATTCGAAATCTAGGAAATAAAGATAATTTTTAAGGAAATTTATGTTTTAATACGTTATTACTATGGAAAAATTCAACATTTTGAAAAAAAAAAATTACAAGTCTTTTGTAATTCGTCATTTCTTCTTCGTCTTTCTTCGTACTTTCTCCTCTGTTATGTAATATTTCAAATGATATTGGACTAATTTTCGATCATCGATTCACCGCAAAATCGCATATCTAATATAGTATATAAAATAAAGTCTGGATTAGGGTACTAATTAACGCACAGCGCAAACTACTGAACCTAAAATCTTGAAAATCGTGGTAAAAATACTTCTTATGACATAAACTTCTGCTAAGAAAGGATTTTCTAAAGTGTCACCCCTAATGGTTTTTGCACGGGGAGGGAAAAAAAATCGAATATCAAAATTATGCGTCAAATGATAGCATATTTAAATGTAGTTTTGTATGCTGAATCGAATGCTACCAAATAAATTTTATAAGTCCAACAGTTCATGACACATTTCATATTTTTCTAATTTGGCGGTGTCTTTGGCATTTAAACCTCAAAATATCTATCATTACATCCGTTACTCTAGCAACGGAAAAAATTCAAATCAACCCTTTTGGCTAAAAAATAAAAACGGCTCTATGAGTTTGAAATAAAAATGCAAGCATCTTAATTTTTAAAAAAAATAGTGATTTTATGTAAAATAAAAGGGAAAAAAAATACTGAGAATTTAGCGTTATAAAACAACAATGGAAAAGGTACTACTTAGATCTTCCGTCTACCAAAAATCTATCGTCAAACTATAAGATTAAATGCCAATAATGGTTGATCGTAAATATCAAATTCACTTGAATTTAAACAAACTAAATGTGTTTACGTCATCAAGTAATTTTAATTTCGACGTTTTATTTGTATTTTTATTAATGTTATATTAATTTATTTGTTATTTCGTTATTTAAAATAAAGATTCTGTCAATTTATATAATTTGGCGAATGGTTTGGCGATTTATATAATTTGGCGAAATGGGTCAACGGGATAACAAGTAGTACCAATGAAAATATTTAAGTATGAAAGCAATGTTTGTAACGACTTAAAAATTATTTTCATATATATAAACTCGGTTTATGGCGTCAGATGCCGTCATCCGAAGAATCTACAAAAGTCTTTTTCCATTTTTTCCGGTCATAGGCTCCTCAATGAAAGAAATTGGAATTGGAATAATATTGTGCGATTTATAAATTGCTCCTCGATAAGAAGAAAAAATGGGTACATTTATAACAACCGTGCGCACATCTCGCTAATAGCATTTTTAAAATTCCCAGTAGCAGTAGTTACATTTTGCGTATGTAAATTTAAAATATTTTTTTGTTTTTAATTATGGCATTATTTCCTGTTATTGTTTATCTTTTCAGTTTTTTAAATGAAATTAGTATAAGGCATGCATTTTAAATTAAATGAGTGAAAGATTTGTGTTTTAAATGAAAATAATAAAATAAGAATATGCTATGAATACAATCTTTATTGATTTCTTACCTGCGCCCGGCTCACATAAAAGTATCACAAAAGCCACATATTCACTTTTCTTTGAGTAGTTGCTCATGAGAATTCAAGTTAACCTTCCGTAATCGGATACTTCACATATTGGTGTATTAGCTTTAATGTTGAAAGCATCGTTTTTGTTTGAAGCGAAAACTTTACTATGAATTCTATTACACAAAATCGCATCATCATCATCTACTATATATTTACAACGGAAATTTGTATTTCATTCCGATTGTTTATAATACTTTCGTAGGATATACCACAATTAGTTAAAAATAATTTTGGAAAGGTTTTAGTGTATATATATTGTTCAAGGGTACTTAGTTATAGAGCAACAGTAAAAGTTCAAAAATTAAGTGAACCTGATTATATAAGTTTTGCCTTTTTTTTTAAATCTACAGAACATATTTTGTTACAAGTGGCCCTGTTGCATGACTTTTAGGAATGGTGTTAGTATATACGATTTCATTATATGTTGATTAGTTACAGAGGTATTAATTCCTGTTGTCATAACGGTCTCTTTACCCGACCATAAGTGCGCTGTTTATAATCAACTAAAACAATTACTTCTTAATTGCTAAATTTTGTCCAACGCTTAAGATAACATTATATCGCAATGGCGTTCGCATCGTTTTCAGTAATGTGCAAGGTCAAGCTGAAGATCCATATTGTTTAAAATACAAGTTCAAATTCACGATTTAGTTTAATCCAAGGTTCATTTGGAAATATTGACCAGCGCAGCGGGCATAGCCTGCTAGTATCATAATAAAATTCAAAACATAAAATAGCATTAAAAAGTGACTATAAAAACAGTTTCTTTGCCTGAATTTTTTTTTAACAATATTGGTATAATGCACAAACTAACGTAATATATATTCTTTAAATACTTATCTATCTATCTATATTATAAAAGACAAACATATCTGTTCGTAACGCATACGTCATTTTGCGAATGGCAACACTTTGAAATTTGAAATAAAATTTTGGTTTTGAAATTTTATCTACTGCAAATTTTTAAACTTCTAAACATAGCACATTTAAATTTTTACACCGTCGTATAAAAAAAAATGCTCTTCTAAATGCAATTTGTTTGAAATCTGTATCTAAATTTATTTTTGAGATATTAAATTTTTTGTAGTTTTTAATATCATTTTTCTTATTGTGGCAACAAAAGTACTCCATTTCTGTTGAAAGTCATTGAAAGTAAACCGAAAATAGTCGAAAATAGGAGATACTGTATCTTTTTGCTGCCATTTTCTCATAAAACCTGAAAAAAAAAGTTGAAATTAAAATAAGGGCTATGTCAAGAATTGCCTGTTATTCCGTGATAATGACGGATAATGACGAGACTTTGTATGATGATTGTAATGACTTTTCTATAGACGAAGTTTAAGACTGGATTGTAAAAGTGGATTGCTTTAGCGTAGGCAAATGACGTCATTTTATAAAAAAGCGTGTATTTTTCATTCATAAACCTGAATTATGTTTTGTAGAAGTGCGTCATTTTCTCAGCCCAGCTGTTTTGAAATTCTTCACAGGCGAAAATGCTTCACTTTTGAAAATAATGTAATCGAAATCACACACTAAAAAAACGCAATGTTTTACAAAAATGTTTTAGTGTCTTTATAGAAGAGAGGTGATATGCAAAATATAGCGATATATATTAAGGAAATTGATGATTCTCGCCTGGATGGATTTGCTTTGCTGTGTTAGACAAGCAAACGAATAATTCGTGGTTTAAAATAATATCATGTTCCTAAAGTTTTTGTACAGAATTCTCTCGAATAATAAGATTTTAATGCTATTCTTTAGGACATTATACAATAAATTCTACTATAATTTTATCAAAATAACATAATTTACTTAATTTAATTTTTCCTAATTTTATATAATCTATATATGTTAAACACAAATGTGTTTTTTAGTCATCTGTCCTGATCTTTCTGCTGAACCAATTTTACTGATTTTTTATTTTTTATTTAAACTGAAAGCTCTTTATTTGTAGATGTAATCGCACTATATGTTTTTTTTTAATATCCCCGTTTTTATATTTTGAAATTTATTCAAAATGTTGAAAATTAGATAGCTTTCATTATTGCAGACAAGCGGGATATAATGAGGTATTTTTTATCTCTATTCATGCTATTTTCTGATAAAATTTCAAAATTGTTGATAAAATTGCTGTATACGGTTTAGTGTCGCAAAATCCCATAAGAGCAAAATATTATATTAGGGGCATATTAACTTGAAATGACATACTGCTTTTGAAAATACGCATTTTTCCTCATATAAATTTTCTATATTGTTTTTCCTTCTGCATGTGTACTGACGCTAAGTCTCAGACACTAGGCGAAATGCTTATTAAAGAGAAAATGAAGTCACATTAAAAAAAAAAGATTATTTTCTTAGATAAAACTAAACATTTAACACAAATGCGTCTAAAAAACATAAATTACGGAAATTTTTACACTTCGGAATTGCGATTAGAATCTCAAATGAAGAGTGCGCCTGTTCACATAAAAGCTGACAATCGTGACTTCAAGTTTTGAGTTAAAATGATTTTCAAATCATCAAACAAAATACAATTTTTTTTAAATGGTGAATATAGATATGAGAAGTGCGTATGCAAATTTTGAGAAGGTGAAAGTTGTCGTTTTTCTTTCCGGAATACCAAGCATAAAAGCCTGAATTGATAACCACATCCTAATAACTGATCTTTATTATATTTTACTGATTAAGTTTGTAAATTATAAAGAACAAACGTATTTGTGCGTAACACTGACGTCATTTTGCGAATGGCAATACTTCACGATCAAATTTCGGTCTTGAAATTTTCGCTACTGTGATTTTTTAATCTTCTGAGCATCGTACGTTTTGAATTTTCGTCGCATAGGGAAAAAATTACTTTCAAATGCAATTTGTTTAAAAAGTGTATCTTAATTGACTGATGTATTACATTTTCTAAAACAATTTTTAAGCATGATTTTTTAAAATTTTATCTTATCAACGTGCCGGTTTCAATACATAATAATAATAAACATTTGCACATAAAGCAACAAACATTTTTCGGCATTTGTTTGACTATTTTTGCATAACGAAATTAATGCAAATAATATAATTTTAACGAAATTAATACCTTTATAAACAAATAAAAGTATAATATAAAAAAACTATCAATCTAACATATTTGTTAAAGACAAATTAACGAAATTAATACTTCTTTTATAAACAAATAAAAGAAAAATATTGTAAAAACACAAATTTAACATATTTGTAATCGTACAATTTAAGTTTTTAGATCACCGAATAGGATTTGTTTGCAAAGTTCATCTTAGCTTACTGATTGTCTATGGTTTTAAAAACAATTTTAAAGCATGAAATAATTTTATCTATATCGCGCGGAGCTCGATTACGAAAGATTAATCTGTTTGCCCGTAAAACAAAATAAAGCGTTCATTATTTTCTTACAGTTAATATCCATTTAAAAAAAACTTCCATATGAATAAATAAATAAAATAATATTAAAAAAAAACACAAATTTAACAGACATATATAAGCTCTGAAATTATCAGATAATAAATGGATGTCATAAGTAGCAAAATCTTGGTCAATTAACTCTTAGCATGCGGCTAATAAGAAGATATCGCTTTTAGTTAATAAATTTCAAAAATTTTATTGTATAATTTGTATTTTCCACATGAAAAATGCTTTTTTAATGTAAGTGGGCAATCAAAAAAAAAAATTATTGCATATTAAAAAAATATTAGTTTTCAATAAAAAAAAAAAAAAATGTTTTCACCTATATTATTTAACCCGGCAAGCAAAGGTACGATCCCGTCCATATTATAAAGGACAAACATATTTGTGCGTAACGCATACGTCACTTTGCGAATGGCAACACTTTGAAATTTGAAATAAAAATTTTGGTTTTGCAATTTTCTCTATTGCAAATTTTAAATGTTTAAACATCGCTCATTTTAAATTTTTACACCGTCGTATAAGGAAAAAAATGCTTTTTTAAATGCAATTTTTTTTAAAAGCTGTATCTCAATTTCTTTTTGAGATATAATTTTTTTTGTAATTTTTAATACCATTTTTCTTATCGTGGAAACAAAAGTACCCCATTTCTATTGAAAGTCATTGAAAGTAAACGGAAAATAGTAGAAAATATGAGATACTGTATCTTTTTGTTGCTATTTTCTCATAAAACCTGAAAAAAAAGTTGAAATTAAAATATGGGCTATGTCAAGAATATTGTCTGTTATTCCGTGATAATGACGTCATCTGCATACTTTTCTATAGCCGAATTTTAAGATTGTATTGTAAAAGTGGATTAATTTAGCGAATGAAAGTGACGTCATTTTATAAAAAAGCGTGTATTTTATTTCTTAAACCTGAATTATGTTTTGTAGAAATTCGTCATTTTCATAGCCCAGCTGCTTTGAAATTCTTCACAGATGATAATGCTTCACTTTAGAATGTAATGTAATGTAATTGAAATCACATACTGATAAAACGCAATGTTTTACAAAAATTTAGAGTGTCTTTATAAAAGAGAGGTGACATGAAAATAATAGCGATTTATATTACAGAAATTGGTGATTCTCGCTTCGATGGATTTGCTTCGCCGAGTTAGACAAGCAAACAAATTATTCGTGGTTTAAAATAATATCATGTTTCTGAAGTTTTTGTGCAAAATTCTCTCGAATAATAAAATTTTAATGCTATTCTTTAGGGCATTCTACTATAATTTTATCAAAATAACATAATTTGCTTAATTTAATTTTTCCTTATTTTATATAATTATATATTTAAAACACAAATGTCTTTTTAGTGATCTGCCCTGATCCTTTTGCTGAAACAATTTTAATAATACTTTTTTTTTAACTGAAAGCTCTTCATTTGTAGATGTGATCGCACTATCTTTTTTTTTTTTTTTTTTAATATGCCCACTTTCATATTTTAATTTTAAAAGCCTCTTAAGAAATGTCTTCAAAATGGTGAAAATTAGATAGCTTTCATTATTGCAGACAAGAGAGAAATAATGAGGTATTTTTATCTTTATTCATGCTATTTTCTGATAAAAATTCAAAGTTGTTGTATACGGATTAGTGATGCAAAATCCCATTAGGAGCAGAATATTATATTAGGGGCATAATAACGGAAAATGACATCTGCTTTTGAAAACACGCATTTTTCCTCATAAATTTCCTATATTATTTTTCCTTCTGCATGTGTACTGATACTAAGTTTCAGACACTAAGCGAAATGCATATTTAAGTGAAAATGAAGTCAGATTTAAAAGAAAACGATCATTTTCTTAGATAAAACTAAACATTTTAACACAATTGCGTCTAAAAAACATAAATTACGGAATTTTTTTACTCTCCGTAATTGAGATTAGAATCTCAAGCAAAGAGTACGTCTGTTCACATAAAAGATGCTGCTGACAATCGTGACTTCAAGTTTTGAGCTAAAATGATTTTTAAATGATCAAACAAAATACAATTTTTTAAAAAAATGATGAATATTGATATGAGAAGTGCGTATGCAGATTTTGAGAAAGTGAAAATTGCTTTTTTCCATTCCGGAATACCAAGCATAAGAGCCTCAATCGATAACAACATCCTAATAACTGATTTTTATTATATTTTACTGATTAAGTATGAATATTATAAAGAACAACCGTATCTGTGCGTAACGCTGACGTCATTTTGCGAATGGGAACATTTCACGATCAAATTTCGGTCTTAAAATATTCGCTACTGCAATTTTTTAATCTTCTGACCATCGTACATTTTCAATTTTCGTCGCATAGTGAAAAAATTTACTTTCAAATGCAATTTGTTTAAAAATTGTATCTTAATTGACTGATGTATTATATTTTCTAAAATAATTTTTAAGCATGATTTTTTTTTTTTAAAGTTTATCTTATCACGTGCCGGTTTCAAAACATAATAATAATAACCATTTTGCACATAAAGCAACAAGTATTGTTTATCATTTGTTTCTGACTATTTTTGCTTAACAAAATTAATACCTCCTTTATAAACAAATAAAAGAATAATATTAAAAAAACCACCAATCTAACATATTTGTGAAAGTCAAATTAACGAAATTAATACTTATTTTATATACAAATAAAAGAATAATATTGAAAAAAAAAACAAATCTAACATATTTGTAATCGTACAATTTAAATTTTTAGATCACCAAATAGGATTTTTTTTTTAAATGGAATTTATTTGCAAAGTTCATCTCAGTTTACTGATTGTCTATGGTTTTAAAAACAATTTTAAAGCATGAAATATATTTTAATTTATCTATATCTCGCGAAGCTCGATTACGAAAGATTAATCCGTTTGCCCTTAAAACAAAATAAAGAGTTCATCATTTTCTTACTGTTAATATCCATTAAAAAAATTTCCCTCTGAATAAATAAATAAAATAATATAAATAAAACACAAATTTAACAGACATGTATAAGCTCTGAAACTATCAAAATATAAAAGGATGCCATAAGTAGCAAAATCTTGGTCAAATAACTTTCAGCATGCGGCTAATAAGAAAATCGCTTTTGATAAATTTCAAAAATTTATTTGATTGTATAATTCGTATTTTCATATGAAAAATAATTTTTTAATGTAAGTTGTCAATCTAAAAATTTTATTGCATATAAAAAAATTATTAGTTATCAATTTAAAAAATGTTTTCATCTATATTCTTTAACCCGGGAAGCCCGGGTATGATCCCCGAGTGTTTTTAATGTCATTAAATAGCTGAATGAGATCAATAAAATGAAAATTTTATTTCTGCTGATATGACTGCGAAAGCACAACAGACGATTTTTAAAAAAAATATTTTTTTAATAGAATACATATCTCGCATTACGGCATTTCCAGTTGAATATTTAAGAATGACGTCAACAATACTTATAATTGTTAGAATGAAAAAAAATATATTAATCTGTCGTTTTTTATTTGTGCAAATAAAAATGATGTTGAGTTCGAACTTTACAGATAAAGGTATTTGGAGGACATTAAATGTTTATACAACTAGTAAAAAATTGCATATAAGTGTTACAACTTTAACATTTTATTACTCGTTTGTAAATATGGTATTGATATTACCTAATCGTAAATATATTTATTCGACATGAAAAATATTTTGTATAAATTATGGTTAAAAGTTATAAAATTCCATAAAGTAAACAAAATATACATTTATAATTATTATAGATCAGCACTTAAAGTATAAAAAATTTAAATAATAATAAATTTAATATAAACAATTCAACAAAAATTCTAGACATAAATTGGAATAATTTTGGTCAATAGAAATATTAGGGGAACGTCCAGGGCAATTGAAAAAATTTGCTGAAAAATTATTTTAAACGGAAATATAAGTGTGATACGTCAGATCAAAGCCAAAGAATTGCAATATATGAGTTTGTAAGTTTTAATTTCATAAGAATAAGTTTACATTGAAACTGGAATGGAAACTCACAGTATTGAAATTAATTTTCATTTGAGCATAAAAATCCACTTAGTGAGTTGTGTAGTTTTTTTTTTACTTTTGTTCATTAAATGAAATTATTGTGGATTGAAAATAACAATGTATTATTATATCCGTCAGATCTGCATAGTTAAAAGTTTTTATCTAAGGTATTAAATGCAACTTTAACTTCATTTACCAGTTGATATTTAAATGCCACAAGAGTAATTGAAACCCGCAAATAGTTACACATATTTAAATGGAATAATGTTCTTCAGCTGTATGCGCGTATATTTTGACAATGATCTGTGTAGCAAAAGTTCTTAACATCTTCACGCCCTTGGCTACATATGTGGACTTTTAGTTTTTTTTATAATCATATTACTGTCAATAATAAAAAGATCAAAAATTTTGTAATAACCTATTTACTATAGAATCCTTCAACAAGACAAGTAAAAAATTTTATCGTTTTCACATTTGTTTTTCCTTTTTGAAAACCGATTAGTATAAAATGAATAAACTGTAAAAAGAAAAATTAAGTATTTTTTTTCTCGCCATAAAAAAAAAAATGTTCCTAAATAGGGTCTTGGAATTTTAAATTTATTGAATTTTTGGCTTGAAAATTATTTAACTTGCAATATAGTAATATGGGTTTATCCGGAAATATACATATTCTCTGACAAGAAAATGTGAAATGAAAACATTTTTTATAGGCCAATAACTTATTTTATAATATTCGTTACAACGTTCAATCAAAAAAATCTTATACGAAAACTATGTTTATCAAATTTTACAGATAATTTCAAGTTTATAATTTTGCTAAAATGTTACTTTATAACATATTTCAAAGCATTTTCCAGCGAAAGCTTTTCGTGTTATGGAGATCGGTCCAAAAGTTTACATCTGTACTCAACTGATTTTGAAGAAAAATTCTGTTTCGCTAGGTTTATTAACCTCTTGACTACCAATTTTGTGGGTTTTTTAAAATCAAATTTAACATTTACCGGGCAAACGATCAACTACGATTCCAAATAAATGTGATTGGCCATTTGGGCAAGCAGACAT
Organism: Maratus speciosus; assembly: GCA_963932465.1. Taxonomy (NCBI): domain Eukaryota; kingdom Metazoa; phylum Arthropoda; class Arachnida; order Araneae; family Salticidae; genus Maratus; species Maratus speciosus. Next base: position 348,282,526 of record OZ010788.1, on the reverse strand, counting down.
GCTTCTCCAAGCGTTTCAGAGACCGCTGCGTCCAGTGGCAATTTTTGAAGTTGTACTGGGACATAGTGTCCAATTGGGAGGCTAAGGCTTAAATTAGAAGTTTATAGTTCTAAATTTCACTTTTGCTAAAACAAAGGAAGTTCAAATCATTTTATATGATTAATAACATTCACATAAAAAAGTACCTCTATCTTTTGTATGCTTTTTGAGAATTTTTTCCATCACTATTTAGGATCACAACCTTGTATTATAAATAGGACAGGATGAGGTGAAGTTAAGCACCAGTGATTTCAACCCCAATAACGCGAGAAAAAATAAACCCTTCAAATGCACTAGCTCTGTAAACGCAATGTTAATTATATAGCAAATTAAAACCTTGTAATAATATATTAATTTTAATTGCAAAAAAGTGTAAATTAAAACATTAAAATCAGTAAAAATAGGTTTATTCGACTGTTGACAAGTTTCGACTCTACTACAGTTATTTTCAAAACAAATAAATAAAAATATTCTAAAATTGCACGATCTACGAAACGCCATTATTAAATTTTCCACGTACTATTACATATTATGCACGTTATAGTTTGATTTGGGGAAAAATTACCTTACTTTCATTGAGATTTATTTCGATGGTTTCTTCTTGATATAATCTTGCTTGGTCTTTAGTTTTTCTATAATATTTAATATCAGCTTTATGGTGATTTTCTCCATAATAAAATTACCTTCTTGTCATCTTTAGATGCTTGTCTTATATACCGGGTGTCCCAAAAATGACTGATGGATTTTAAAATTCAATAACTTGAAAACGGTGATAGATATTTAAAAATTTCTTTCAGGAGTGTTATGTAAGGTGTCAGGAATTTTTATGCTGCGGTTCTCAGTTTTAGTTACCAATAGCATCGATAGATGGCGATGCAAGCAATAACCTCTAAATCCAGGCTCGATTTTTCGGCCTCTCTCTTCTTCCATGCGAAAAAAGGAGTTTAATTGAGTCTATTGAATGGATACCGAAGTACCAAAAGTCGGGTCTGGATTGAGCTCCTATTCATCTCAGTGCCATCTATTGTTTGAAATTAGAACTCAAATTAAGAATCACAATAGAAAAACTCTTGACCTCATACATAACCCTCCTGCAAGACTTTTTTAAATATCTGTCACCGTTTGGAAGTTATTGAATTTTAAAATCCATCAGTCATTTTTGGGACACCCGGTATGTTGATGATATTTTTATAATTAGATAGTATAGTCTTGAAGAATTTAAAATATTTACAAATCATCTAAAATCAATGGACAATAACATTAAATTCACTATTGAAATTGAATATAGTAAAAGTTGTCTATTTTTTGATATAATGTTAACAAGAACAAATCAATCTCTCGACAGATCTGTTTTCAGAAAAAATATGACTAACCAGGCTACCATACGTGAATGCATGTTCTGCATTTACGTATAAAATGCCAACCTACAGATTTTCGTAAGACTGGCTTTTCTAGTATGTTCAGAAAGTAATTTGGAAAATGAATTACATAATATTCTCAGAATTGCTTATAAGAATGGTTTTAAAGTTCAACATATTAATAAACAAATCGTGGATATTGCCAATAATAAGAAACCTTAACATAAATTTGTTTTCTAAAAATACAAACTATATATTATACAATTTTTTCCAAGTTTTTTGAGAAATTAAAATACAGTCTTGACATTTTCAATATCTGCTTAGTAGCCAAACCATATCCGAAATTTAAAAAAAATATATGATTTGCACTGAAATTAATCTGATTAATTTTAAGAATTTCTCAGGGGTTAATGAAATACCATTTACCGAAGACGGATCAAAGAATTACTATATTAGTCGGAATTAATGAAATGCCATTTACCGCAGACAGGTCAAAGAATTACTATATTAGTCGAAATAATTGAAATACTATTTACCGCAGACGGATCAAAGAGTTACTATATTAGTCGGAATCAATGAAACACCATTTACCGCAGAAGGATCAAAGAGTTACTATATTAGTATGACCAACAGGAAATTTAAGTATAGAAAAAAGGAGCATGTAGCTCAGCTAAATATAATAGGAAAAGCACAACACTAACAAAATTATAGCAATAAAAAACCATCCAAATAAATTTCATTGAAAGTAAGATAATTTTTCCCTCCAGTCTATACTATCGATACACTTATAATGATAAGAGAAACCATATAGATTTTAGCACACAAAAATTCATTATGTAAACCATGCAGTATCATTTAAATAACAAAAAGTATGGTCCGAGCTACTTAATTGTTAAGAAAATAAAAATAAACATTCAAGTACAATAACAAGTGGGTAAGTGTGATCACAGATCGCACAGAGTTCTTCGTTTAATATTCCTTTCAAAACACTTTATTGTTTTGCAAAATCTGTTAGTTCCACATTTCGCAAACAGGGGACGCATTCTATTCCAAACAAACCTGTATCCGAACGAAACTCCGTTTTACAACCTATCCGTAGATATATTATTCGAGAGAGTCGGACCCATAGCAGCCGAGATAGGTAGGTGCCCCTGGCGGTAAAAAATGGAACTAAAATATGTAAGTCTATGGTGCATGATATGAAAGTGCGGTCAAAGGGGTGTCGACAAAAGTTAGAAAAGTGCCGCCCGGGTAAAAAGGGGGTGGGATAAAAAAATTGCTTAAAATACACAAGTTAGAGCTAATATAAGAGTTATGATTTGTTGTTTGGTCGCAAAGCTATAATTTTGCAAAATTTCAAGTCTTCAACTTAATTAGCGGCTGAGTTAGAAAAAAAAGCTTAAAATACACATGTTAGAGCCCGGAGGTTTATGTATAAGACTTTTTCGAAATTTTATGATTTGACGTTTGATCGCAAGTGTTTAGGTATAATTTTGCAAAATTTCAAGTCTTCAACTTAATTAGGGGCTGAGTTAGGATAAAAAAAAGCTTACAATACACAAGTTAGAGCCCAGAGGGTTAAATATAAGACTTTTTCGAAATTATATGATTTGTCGTTTGATCCCAAGTGCTTAGCTATAATGTTTCAAAATTCCAAGTCTTCAGCTTAATTAGGGGCTCAGTTAGAAGAAAAAGATTAAAATACACAAGTTAGAGACCAGAGGATTAAATATAAGATTTTTTCGAAATTTTAGGATTTGTCGTTTGATGTGAGATGTTCAGCTATATGTATGCAAAATTTCAAGTCTCCAACATATATAGATTCTGAGAACGGGCACTGTGACGGACAGACAGACAGAGGAGCGAGACGAACAGGGTTTCGTCAGATGAACGAAACCTTAAAAATATAACTGGCATAATATGAAAAACTACGTGGAAAATAAAATGATGACATTTCATAAACCGTGCAATTTTAGAATATTTTTATTTATTTGCTTTGAAAATGACTCGTGTAGAGTCGAAACATGTAAACAGTCGAAAAAAATCTGTTTTTGCTGTTTTAAAGTTTTAATTTACACCGTTTAGCAATTAAATTTAGTATATGCAATGATAATTATAATAAAAAACTATTTGTTTTGTAAAAAGTAATCTTATATATTAATTCCGGGCAGGGAGATAAATGTCGTCCAGCAACTTTCTGCAAATGTCTATAGTTAATAGTGAAATTTTAGTTAACTTTTGTGCAAAATTTTATCTTGTGTGATATTTTTTTTTTATGATATCACTTTACTTTCATTTTATGTCTTTAAGCAATACCAATTCATTAATTTTCTACTTCAATCCGGTAGAAAGTATCGATTATATTGTGTTATTGTAGGAAACTGTGCTCTTTGGAGCCCAATTAAAGAAGAGGAAAGGGTCTATAGGGAAAATTAAGGAGACAGTTTAATTAGTAACAGGTTGATACTGGATACCTCGAAGACTATCAGATAAATTAAAGAAAATCTCAGGGAGCTAGAACAAAATTATTGTAAATAAAGACAAGACATAGTTATATATTGATAATAGAAAACAAAATGCATATAAAACTAGTATCAGTCATATAAATTTATGCAACATTAACTACTTAAAAACCTACAGAAAATTCAAACAATCTCAAAACAATTTATTAAATAATAAAATACTCATAAGTAAACTAGTTTTTAATAATTACCTCAATGCAAATTAGTAAGATTGTGGAATATGAAATTTGAAAATACTAAAAATTTAATCAAACTCTTAAAGTAGATTTTTAAAAAATCTATAATAATAAGGAAATAAGTTTGTTTGTGTGTAAGTGAGTAATTTTGACTTTCCACTGTGTTCAGAAAACACCTCCAGACTCATAAATACAAAATTTGGTAAAAAGGTACATCTGTGAATGTAATAGACGGCTTGCACATAACGTCACATATCTGGCATCGCTTCATATGGCGCACAAATGTAAGGCGAATGTGGTGCTCTCCATTTGAATTATTAAACTTATTTGCACTATAACAAAAAAATAAGAAAGATCTAAATTAAACAGAAAAATAACGTGTGCTTTTAATGGCAAACGAGGAGTTCTGGTGTCCCGTGTGTGCTCGAGATGCAATAATGTCAGTCGTTACTAATAGCAACGTGACGTCAATGCAAGCCGACTATAGTTATGTATTTTTAAACCAGATTTTGAATTTGTTCATTAGATTTTTTAAGCATTATTAGCATTTTTTCACGTTTTCCAGCGTTTTTCCAATATTGGTAAAAGGAATGCGGATTCAAAATTTTTACAGTGTTTTTTTAATTTTTAGCAAATTTCTTTGTACGATTTTTCCTTGTTTCTATATGGAATAGGATTTCAAAATATTCATCTAACCTGTCAACTTTGTACTCCTCGATTTTTGAAGTTTTAGCGATTGTTAATGATAATTTTATTGGGTCATGTTCATATTTCAATTTAATGTGTATTAATGTTAAATTCTCCAAGACAAGTGAATGTATCTCAGGTTAAAGCTTTTTTAGGCTTAGTTACATATTATGCTAATTTGTACCAAACTTATCTACTATTGCAAATCCTTTAAATGATTGGCTTAAGAATAATGTTAAACTTAATTGATCTTATGAGTGTCAACAAGCATTTAAAAGTATAAAAAAAGAAATTACTTCAGACAGGGTTCTTACTCACTTTAAACCTAAGTTACTTTTAGTTTTAGTTACTGACGCTTCTTCGTATAGTATATCTGAAGTTCTTTCGCATATGATGCCAGATAACACTGAAAAGCCTACTGGGTTTGTATCCAGAACTCTGAATAATGGCAGAAAAACGGTATAGTCAATTTGATAAAGGTGCACTAGCTATTATATTTGGTGTGAAAAATTTTTTTTCAATATCTGTAGGGCAAAATGTTTACCTTATTTACTGACAGTAAACCTTTAGTGTCTATTTTTTCTCCTTCTAAAAGTATTCCTGTTTTATCGGCTGCTAGAATGCAAGGAAATGCAATTTATTTAGAAACGTTTCAATATGACATCAATTATAAGTAAACTACTGAACACGGAAAAGTTGATGCGCTTTCACGACTCCCTTTACGTAGTGAATATTTACCTCAACAATTTAATTCAAAAGATGCAATTGGGGAATCGGAAATTCTTCAAATTAATCAACTGTCCAATGTCCATCTTAGCTTTAAATTCTAAATCTATTGCTTCAGCTAAAAATCTGATCCCTTCTTAAGTGAAATTTTTCATCACCTCATTTATGGTTCTGAAATTCCTAAAAATTTACTTTTTGGTGGTAAACAAGATGATAATTCTGACTTAACTCTTCAACATAGTTGTATTCTAAAAGGATGTAGAGTAGTTATCCCTGAAATTCATAGAAACCAAATCTTAAAAGAATTACACTTTGGTCATTTTGGTACAGTTAAAATGAAGTCTTTAGCCCGTAGTTTTGTATGGTGGCCAGGTATACACCAAGATATTGAATATCTTGCACGAAATTGAACTACTTGTGTAAATTTGAAAAATAATCCTCCCAAAGTTGATACACATCATTGGGAATGGCCTGCAGCTCCATGGCAAAGAATTCATATTGATTATTTTGGTTCTGTTATGGGGAAAATGCCTCTGTTAGTGGTTTATGCCCATAGAAAATGACCAGAAATTTTTATTGGTCCTAGTATAACTTCAGAAAATACAATTACTTGTTTTTCTTCACTCTTTCCACGATACGGTTTTCCTATTTCTTTAGTATCGGATAATACTAAGTAGTTTACATCTGCATAATTTGAGATATTTTTGAAAAGCGATGGTGTAAAACGGAAGTTCAGTGCTCCATACAATCCAGCTAGAAATGGACAACCGGAGAGATATGTGCAATTTTTCAAATGTGAATTAAAAGCCTTAGCTTCCGAACTTGGTACTTCACAAATGAAATTAAATAGGTTCCTTTTGCAAAATAGGAAGATGCCTCATGTTAGAATGGGGAGAGTCCTGCCTCTCTATTTCTAAACCGTCATATACGAACAAAAATAGATTTGATACTGTCAAATGTTACAAATTTTGTTTACGATAAACAAGACGCGAAAAAGTCCAAAGTTAAAATAAAAGAATATGAAATTAACCAGAAAGTAGCTGTAAGAAATTATAGTCCAGAAGCCAAGTGGAAAATTGGTTGAATAATAGCAAGAGAAGGAAAATTGCATTATAGAGTTCAATTTGGTTCGAATATTTGGAAAAGACATGTTGATCAAATAACTAATGTAGGTTCAAAGATTTCTTTAGTTAATGATGTAAATTCTGAAGAAAGAGATACAGGAGATTTCAGAAGTGAAAATGCAATTGTGCAAGAAGATGATTATCCACCAATACAGCCTAGTATCACAGATCTGCAACCAATTGACTCTCATGATCCAAACACTCCAGGTCCTACATCAACTGACTTTTATTATCCCGATTCTTCAAGTCCTAAATCAACTGACTCTGAGAAAATACCTCCAAAACTTTCTGTTCCCACTAGATCAGTAGTTGATGCTGCTGAACTTGTAAAATCTAATTCTTCTTCTTCTCCACAGGTACTGAGAAGATCCGGTAGGTACAGAAGACCTCCTGACCGATTCCCATATTAAGTGTTGGAGAGCTGTCGCGCTTGAATTTCAATTTCATATGTATAAATGGCAGCACCATAGTTCGTCCCACAATTCATTAGGAGTAAATATCTGAGAATTATTCTTCTCCAGTTTTGTGTCAAGTGACTGACGTCTTGTAAGTCATGTTTTTGTTTGTGAAATGAATAGTAAATGTTTATATGTCTACCAGCTGCCTCATCAATTAAGAATTGTGTTAATTATTATTAGTTACTTACTAAATATATAATAGGGATTAACGATTTTTGTGGCGTTTTTTTGGCATTCGTAAAATAATTCCAGTCAAAATTGTTGTGTTCACGATAACAAACTTTGCGTTCTGCGATTTTTGAAGTTTTAATGTTAGTTTTAGCGTTTTCTCTCGTTCCGCGGTGTCTTTTTTACTTTTGTGAGTGCCTTTTAGTTTAAATGTATTAGTTATACTACACTATACTATGTAATACTATAGTAAATTTTGACTTCTTTTCAATAAAGTTCATTCAGAATTCGTTCTGTTAGAATTCGTTCAAATTTATTTAAAGATTTTTTAACATTAGCGAAATTAAATTTGCTTTAAAAATTTTAGCCTAAAATATTAAATTTTATCAACCTAAATTTTTGAATTTTCAGCAAATTATTTTTGTGACTTTTTACGATTTTAAGACTTCCTTGTTGATACTTTGAAAATCGTAAAATGTAACAATATTTTATCCCACTATAGTAAATTTTGTTCTCTGCGATTTTTGAATTTATAGAGTTTTTAATGCACTTTTTTGTGTTTTTTTTTCTTTCGCGGCGATGACACTCCTGAAAAGAATTCGGTGTCAAAGTTTTAGCCTAATATATTAAATTTTATACTACGCGAATTTTGAATTTTCCACTATTTTTAACCCGATATTTCGCGTTCAGTTTCAATGTTTGGATATTTGTAAAAATACGTAGTAGGCTCTAAACTCTTAACCTAATATATTAAATTTTGTTCTACACGATTTTTGAAGTTTTTGCTCTTTTTGAACCGATTGTCAATGCGATTTATCGCTTTTTTGCGCTTTGCGTTGATTTATTGACATTCATAAGTAAAATTATGTTTCAAGCATTTAGTCTAATATAGTATACATTTTGTTATTCGCGATTTTCAATGCAATTTGCAGCGTTATTTTACGTTTCGCGTCAATTTATGTACTAAAAGAATTTAGTGTACAATGTCTTAATCCATTGTAGTGAATTTTACCGTCTGAGAGTTTTCTATTTTTAGCGATTTGTTATGAGATTTATATCGTTTTTAGGTAGATTTCGTAAAAAATACTACCTATTGCAGTCGTTACCATGGTGCGACTTTTGAAATATTCCTTCATAAATTTTCATTAGATGACCCCAGGAACCCAAAATCACCCCCTCCTAAAAAGTGTATATATATATATGTGTGTGTATGTATGTATGTATGTATGCATGTATGTATGTATGTATGTACATACTAAATATTGTACGCGCGATAAAAGTCACAATTATGCACGGATCACCTTCAAACTCGCCAACAACTTAGAGATGGCTAATGTTTCGGCGGGGATTGAAAATGGGCAAAATCGGCCCAAGGGAAAGGAAATGGGGAGGGTTAAAAATTTTGAATACCGTCTTAACATTATTCTGATAAAAACAGCTCTTTCACAACAATGACCGGAAAAATAAATAACTTTCGTTATAGCAGTTGCCAACAATTAAAAAAAGCAATAAAATTCTCACCACAACAATTGCTTCTATATTGCAAGATTTTCACGTGAAAATTAAATTAAATAAACAGTTTGACGAATTGAAAACAAATTGAATATCACGTCATAAGTTTTCTAGAACAAGATTTCCGCATAAAAACTCAAAATGAAATAAATAGTTTGACGAATTAAAAAAAATCAAAATATTGCGTCATATTAGAAATATAATGGACCTCAACAGGTGAATATGTAACGTCATGTGAGTTTGAAGAAACGTATTAAACATGATAAAAACCCAACTATGTAAATATTAACAATTTTAACACTTTGAGTTTCTCTGAATTTGCTTTATCTATTTTTAAACCTATTCCATATACATTAGGGTGTATCACGAAAAAAAAAATTAATTTCAAAATTTCAAGTTGATAAAAAGTTGTCTCTATGGTCATATATTTACCAAAAAAGATTTTGTTGAATTTGAAAAATATTTAGATCGGGCGGAATGAGCCTAAAGTTTAAACTTTTTTTGTCAAAACGGCGATTTTAAACTTTTTTTTATAAAGAATGTACAAAGCAAAAATTAGTAATCAAGTGCAAAAAGGAACAGTTTCAGAATCCTTCTATCAATAAAAAATGTATTGCATTTGAAATTTAGCATTTAGGTCTCCCGGAATTGTAAATAAAACATCATTTTTTTTTTTTTTTTTTTGTCAAAATAGTCATATTTTAAAAATGTTTACAAATAATTTCAATTATTGCATTTATTGTATAGATATTGCAGTACATCGTTTTAAAATATCGAGAAAATCGTTATATATAATTGCGATATTACATTTAGGTTTTAAGGTCGTGTAACTGTAGCTTTCCTGTGACCTCGGAACACGTGCCACACAAACTCCTCATGTGAGGCACGTGATTTTTCTTCTCCCGCGCTCTCCCCTCGGCTCGCCCCCACGCTCTGCTCAGCATTGCTTTTATTTACAGTCTGCTTTTAGCGTCTTGTATGTGCGGTGTGCTTTCATTTATAGTTTTCGAAATTGCAGTTTTCTTGAGTGCGGTTTTGTTCTTTCAGCGATATGAGTAAAAACACTCATTGTAAATCTACAAGGAAAACTACTGACTTACCAATAGTCGGTCAACCTCTAGATATAAGTGCTAGCATGTATTACATGTATTACCTACTAAAATTGACGTGCTACGATATTTTGAATGGGTAAAAAATCAGCTGAAGTCTGAAGGATGTCATCAACCAGAGAAAAAGGTAATTGCAATACGAGTGGCCCATCAGCTAGAACAAATTTGGAAAAAAGGCTTCCATTCCAGTTTCATCTACAAACAACATTGTTTTTATGATTTTAAAACTAAAAGAGATATATATATAAATATAAGAAAATCATCAGGGTGTAACACAAAAAATGCCAAGAGCTTTAAAACGTCAGCTGAAAAGTTCAGGTCTGACATTGTAAATAGCCTTTTTGATATTATTTGTTCATGTAAATGTCATGATTTAGAGAAATGTTCATGTCCAGCTCCAAAAAAAGTTCCAAAATTAGAACATGGGTTCTTGAAAGACCAAAGAAACCTGAGGGTTATGAGTATCGGAGGTATTGATGCAGTAGAGAGTAAAAAACTTGAGAAACGTAGTGAAAGAAAGGAAAAGTTCTTAAAATGCAAGTTAAACAGAAGTCTCCAATCAACAAAGACCCCTGCTTTAAGAAAGGAAGGAACTGTTAGTGACACTGACAGTAACTCCATGCAACAGGATTCAAGTGATGAAAGTGTTTCAGCTATTAAAAGTATTTCAATCAAAAATAAAAAAGAAAGTTCTAGCGTTTCAATAAAACAAGGCCTACCAGCAAATTTGCCATCATTTTCAAGAGCATGTGATCGCAGAGCCATTTTCAATAGAGCAGGAGCTCAACTAGCAAGTGCTCTTTTGCAAGATTTAAATGTTGTGACACAAGAAAATCAGGCAGCGGTAATTGATAAATCGAAGGTTTTTCGTGAAAGAGTGAAGTACCGTCAAAATATTAGTTCAACTCGTACCTCTGAAATAATTGCTCTATATTTTGATGGTCGTAAAGACGAAACTATAATCAAAGAATATGTACGTGGTAAATTTGTTCGCAAAACCATTCAAGAACAGCACATATCTTTGGTTGAAGAACCAGGTTCAGCATATCTTGGTCATGTAACTGTAGACAAGGGTTCTGGAAAGGACATAGTATCATCAATACTGAAACACATGGAATATAATTGCATTGATGACACAACTATTAAAGCTCTTGGATGTGATGGTACGGCAACAAATACTGGAGTCGCTAATGGTTCAATTGCATTGTTTGAAAGGGCTTTAAAGCGCCCAGTACAAGTAGTGATTTGTTTGCTTCATCTAAACGAATTACCTGTTAGGAATGTTTTTGTTGCCCTCGATGGTCCAACTTCTGGACCAAGTTCATTCAGTGGTCCTATAGGTAAAAGTTTAGGAAACTGCCAAGATTTACCAGTTGTTGGATATATAAAAATAGGTAGTATTTTTCCAGAGGTTGATTGTAAAGATTTGAGCACCGATCAGTGATATCTATGGGATATATGTCACGCGGTACTGACAGGTGAATGCGCTCAAGAGTTGGCAAGTAGAAACCCTGGAAACGTCTCCCATGCAAGGTGGATGACAATGGCAAACAGAATCTTACGTTTATATATTGCATCAATTGATCCGACCCCGCAAATGAAAAAATTAGCTCAGTTTGTTATGAAAGTTTATGCCCCCTCATGGTTTACTATAAAATGCCATCCTAGAATTATTTATGCATCACAACACTTTTTTAAAATTGTACAATGTATACAATACTTCGAAGATTAACTTAAATCTATTGTTCAATCAACTCTACAGACAAACGCCTTTATGGTACATCCAGAACATCTCCTTTTGGGAATGCTGTTTGACTCTCGCAAACATATTAGATATCTGGCAAGCAAAAGAATAGAAAAAGCTCGACAAACAGAATTAAAAGCAAAAAGAATTTTCAAACCACCACAAATTAATTTTGAGGCAGAAGACTACATTGATCTTATTGATTGGCAATCTACCTCAGTCACAGAACCACCTCTCCCAAATAACTTGAGAAAACAAGAGATTGAGTTGATTGTTGATTCAGGAACAAGTGATAGAAAGGAGTTTCAAATTCCTTCACACACCCAGGCAGTTGAAAGAATTGTAAAGGAGGTCACAGCAGCCTCTAAGCACGTTTGTGGCTTCAAAGAGCGAGATGGCTTCATTAGATCAAGACTGCTGGACAGAAAATGCCTTCCAAAATTTGAAACGAAGCGTCACTTCACGTCTGCAAAATCTGAATCTACAACCACAGCAGTCCAAGAATAAACAAGTAAGACTTTTCTCTATAACGTTAACTCAAAGTTTATTTTTTTGTTTACAATAGTAAAAAACTTAATTTAATATTTTTGTTTTATAACCATACTTTAATTTATTGCATTATAAATTGTCTCTGACAACCAGCCTAACCACAACTTTGGTTGCAGGTTTAAAAAGATGCTTAAAATTGTAAACCCCTAAAACCATCAAGATAACTTATGAAGATAAATAGATAAGAAAATCGAGATTTATTTTGAATAACTCTTTATAATTCAATGTTTAACTACTGTATTTGTAACCTTTTCCATATAAATATTACAATTTCTAATGTTTTATGTTTTTTTTTGTTTGTTTGTTTGTTACTCTAAAATTGTTTGTAATGTCATGAGCCACCCCCGCCCCCGCCCTCCCCCCCAAAAAAGACTAATAATCTTATTTAAAATTAAGATATATTTAATTTGCATGATTGCTTGAAGTTTATCGATGTAAAAAGTAGCTTGAAAAATTTTTTAAACATCAATAAAATGAAATGAAAATTTTGGATATTTAGTAAAATAATAAGATTTTTAAGTAGATTCCGGGAGACATGTATAGTAAATAACAAATATCAATTTTTTTTTTTTTTTTAACATCAATTGCCTTTTTAAACTTTAAGTTTTTGTACTTGAAAAAGGAACACTTACTTTACATTGATATATAACAAAAATTAAAAAATATACATTATACACAAAAAAGTTTAAACTTTAGGATCATTTCGCCCGACCTAAATATTTTTCAATTTCAACAAAAATTTTTTTGGTAAATATGTGACCATAGAGACAACTTTTTATCAACTTGAAATTTTAAAATTCAAAATTTTTTTTTTCGTGATACACCCTAATATACATGCTTGTGTGTATTCGTGTATATTAAAATTTTCATAAAATCTTTAGCCCCCAAGAGCACATTCTTAGTGAAGGAAATGGGTTTATCTCTAATCTTGATATAAGCTTTGTTGGTGAATTTAGTACTTAACTTCGAAATCTAACCTCCGCATGTAGCCCGGAGCCGGCAGGGATTTATATATATATATATATATATATATATATATATATATATATATATATATATATATATATATATATGTATATATATATATATATATATATATATATATATATATATATATATATATATATATATCCGCGGGAATTTTCCCACAATTGTAAAAGGAATCCCGTTTTGATTTTGTAGCACAATATTGTAAATTTTGTGCTCATTTCAATAAAGATTATTCAGAATTCATACAGCGAGTTTTCAATTTTTCGCGAGCTTTAAATGCGATTTTTAGTGTTTCTTCGTGTTCCCCGGCGATTTTTGACATTCATAAAATAAATCCCGTTTGAATTTTTTATCCCAATATAGTAAATTTTATACTCTGCGACTTTTGAAAGAAATTTTTCTGACTTTTAGCGTTTTCTTGCGATTTGCTCCTATTTTTCAAAATTATTAAAATGGATGAGTTTTCAGTCTTCTATTCTAGTATTGTAAACATTGGTGCCTTTACAATAAAACAAATGCAATGCCTTTAAAGATGATTCGGAATTCTCGCACTTGTTTTTAGAATTTTTTCGCGATCCGCGTTATTTTGATGGCAGTATTTTGTATTTCTAAAATAAAGTATTTCGTTATTTTCTATTAAATGTTATATAAATATATTTTGTAGCTGCTTTTGCTTCTTAAAATAAGCGAATAATTATGAAAAGTCTTATTGAAAATTTTAAAAACTATTCTTATTTATCTAGAGTATTTAGAAAATAACATTTGCGCTAGATATATTTTTTGACATAAGAAACGTTTTTCGGTATAAAGAAAAATAAATAAAACGTTGTTTCTTATTTAAGTTTCGTGTTTAAAGATGTATTATTTTTAACTGTCTATATTTTATACTAAAATCTATATGTATATTACGCTAACATGCGTGGCACAGAAATCGCAATTATTTGTTATTGTTTAATGGCAATGCCCGAGAATCGCATCTCATTGGTTATTGTATAAAAGTCATTTGGCAGGATTTAGGCGGAGGCGGGCGGAGGTCAATCCTGTTTATTCACTTAAGTTTCGCGTTTATTTATTTACGTTCTCTCTTACGATGCAATTATGGAACTTCACAATATCGTTAGAAATCCCCGTAAAAGATCTTGGCGAATGCTTTAAAGCAAACAAGAAGCCGTATTAAGAAGAGAAAATTGAAATAGATTGGATCTAGAACGGCGTCAAACACAGAGCATAAGCGATCGCCAAAATAGGCTTAATATCCGTCGTAATGGGCGAACGGGTTGCTTCTGAAATCCAAATTACTGACTTAAACGTTCCGGAGCATAAATGTGGATATATATATATATGACATCTGTGCCAAATGTATATTATTCAGTGTTTTTTTTTTTTTTTTTTTTTTTTTTTACGAAGTCCACTCCAGCGTTATAGTTTTCAATGACAGTCCCGGCACAGTTTCTGACCGAGCAACGCCGGGCGGGTCAGCTAGTACTATTAAAAATTTATTTAATTTCAGTTTAAGGAAAGCGTCCAAGAGTAATGAATAACACCAAAAGAAACGTGATACAAAGTTATCATTTTTATTTCAAAATGAAATTGATATGTGCTTCCAAAGCAATATTTTTAAAATTCTTTTACTAAAATATAATGACTAAGATTCCAAGCTTTTTGAATTATATGAATATCTTACTTCAAATTTTGCAAGCTTTTTTCTTTGTAACAATACTTTTTCCAATTTTTTTTTAAGATTACGTATTCATTCTAGGAACTTTTGAATCTACACTTTATTTTTATAAATCTCTTTTGTTTCAGAAGCTTAGCATAAACATGAGAGGATATCGATATATTTGAAAAGTTCAGCAAAAGAATAGAATTTACTGTTGCCATAAATCAGAATAAATAATCCTGAAGTATTTTGTTTTCTACCGAATTTTTTCCGATTGATTTGATAAGTACAGGTGAGTAAGAACTGTTTTTGAAATACCCATTAATTAATTTTAATTAAATCTAAAGTTGTGATATGCTCTTCCACTTATAAATTGAACTGAATAATTTTTGAATAAATAAACAATTTATGATGCTTTAAATGAACTTGGTATTATAAATAAAATGTAAAGTATTTTGAATTTACTAAATATTAAAATATTTATCCCTAATCCTTTAAAAAATCAAGATATTTTAAAATTTTTAAATTAAAATCTGACTTTCACTTGAAGGAAACATATTCAAATTAAATAATGTGTCTAAAGATTTAATACAAATATAATATATGAATAGAATAAAATTTCTTTACTGGCAAATTGTATTTCTGTGTATCGCAATTAAAAATTAATCTAATTTTTAAATACTACAAAAGCTTATATTTTATTGGGTTTTTTTTTTTTTCAAAACACTCGCTTCCGGCTAGGCTTGCTCTGTTATCCACATTTTAAAATTTTATAAATTTTCGAGAAGGTACAGTTGTTTCTATTACTATTCAATATATAAGAATCTATATTATACAGCCAAAACTAGTCTGTGAGTATCACTCACATCATGACGACAGTAAAAACAACCTAATCAATAAGTTTCTTTAACCGCAATTCTTTTAACTCAGAATTTAAATATTTTCACTGTCAAATGGGAAAAAAGAGTACTTTCGAATGCAGTTTCTCAAAAACTGTACTTCAATTTACTTATTAATCATATATTTTTTAAATAATTTTCATGAATTTTTTTTTTAATATTTCGAAAAATGAACCTACAACCCTAGTACGGAAAATTAATTCATTTGCTCTTAAACAAAGTAAATAACTCGACATTTGTTTGCTTACGTGATCCCTTAACAAAATAGTCAAACGATATTAAATATATGTAAATAAATAAATAATCACGAATTTAACATATATTAAAACAAATCACGCACATAAATATTAAAATTCAAAATCAAAATATTTTCTATAAATGGAGAAATACGCTGGCATGTGGTAAGCTGCTTTCATTGGGCTAATTATAAATACCAAAATTGCTCTTTTGATGTAGTTGGTGTGTAATCTAGTATAAAAATATACTAAATATATGTATATAAAAAAAACTATTAAAGTTTTCAATTAAAAGCAATTAGTTACTTACTTTATGTACACCAAGCAGTATATGGAGCATGTGGTTAACTGGGATTATATGGACATTTAAACGTAAATGTCAGCTATTGAAAATTTTTAAATATGTTTGTGATAAATCGCAAATTTACAGAAAAATGAACATTTAAATTGCATAAAATTTTTGTCATTTAAAAAGACTTCTTATTATATAGTTCTTATTATAAAACGAATTACCCAAAGTTTAAGAACATTTAACATTTCTAACAAGCGTTGTAAAAATTCCCACTGAAATATTTATTATTTTAGATGTTGGAATTTTCGTAAATTTCATTTCACTAAAAATTTCAATAATGTAAAACAAACATCACAGAAAGTTAATCCTTTTATTTCAAAGTCAAATCTTACAAGTTCTACCATATCAGTTATTTTTCAAATTCTTTCACAGAAACAAAAATTCTACGTTTCCGAGCTCATTGAATTATATGCATATAATATTGTAAAAGTCACAAGAGTTTTTCAAGCGTGCCACTGTTTTCCCATTTGAAAAACATGCTTTTACGGAAACTTTTGAAATATCACTTTATTTTTATAAATCTCTTTTGTTTTAGCAGCTTACCATATAGTACATGAAAGCATATCGTGGTATCCGAAATGTTTATGAAAAGAATAGAAAATAAGTTTGAAATAAATCAAAACAAATGAATCTAAATCATATGTTTGCAGATATTTTATTCGAATAATTTTAATAGTACAGTTTGGTATGAAGTATGAAAAGTTCATATATTAATTTAATATAAATGCATTATTTTAATGTATTTTTTTTTCTCTTAAACAATTAAATGAAGAGATTTTAAGAATATTTTTATATAAATCAGGAAAGTTTACAAAAAACTTAGCATACTACGAAAATATGGAAAAATCTGATATTTATCAAAAAGTTTAAATATTCACAAGTAAATATAACCTGTAAATCAGAAAATAATATCCCTAGCCGAATTTCAGCTCAATATCCTTACCTGGACAAACTTTTTTCAATCAACCCCACTCCTCGAGATCAGTAGGAGAGGCTTTTTATTAAATCGGAAAACTGCCTGAAAACAGATAAAAGAGAACTAGGAGAATAAAGAAAACTGAAAAGTTGTCTGCGGTTTTTCAACGCATTACAGACCTCTTTTTTACCACGGAGTTCCAGGCGGTTTTCTCGTTCCCAACATCCACTAACGCTATGTCAGCTCCGTTCTTGTGTTTGCGGTTCTCTAACTGTGAAAATCATACACTGCAAAACTTCTCTATGTATCTATAGTTATTTATAAATAAATAAAAACCTTTATCACTCAAAAAAAGAAAAAAACTCATGCGTCTAGCATCAAGTATGAAATACTTTCCAAGAAGTTCAGAATAATGTAATAAACATTACTTTATTAAGGTGACATATCATGTCGAAATAAACAATTCGGAAAAAGCATAACGCAGTTGAAAACCCAATTTCTGTTATTACTATCAACAGTCGAAAAAATATCCGATTTGTTTTGTGCACATGTATGCATTGTGTATATGATCTATACATTTGTGTCTATATCACATATATTCTAAAAGCTTGTTAAATTAAACGAATAGCACTGTGAACATTTTCCATTCAAAAATTTCCATGAATAAACGGAAATATACTTGAGAACTTTTGTGCAGCTCTGTATCGGATATATGGAATTTATATAGACAAAGCAAAATTTAAAAAACATAGTTTACAAATACAGTATATTTTCGTGTATAAGCCGATCCGTGAATAAAATGAGTATGCGTCTTTTCAGTAAAAAATCGTCCAAAATTGGAAATACGTACATAATCTGATGTTAAACAAATATAATGAATAATTCAGCGAACGAAAACCTAGCACTTTTTTTTTTGCATGGCTAATAGAAAAAATGCGTCTCCGAAATTATTGGTATAACCTACAGATCTTCGGCAGAACACCGGTGGCCTTCTATTCTTCAACAATCGAACATTTTTCTAAATAAATAATTTAACGACTATTTGTGTTCCAAAAAGACTGAATGGATGTCATCTGCGGTTGCAGCTGTGATGGTAATTTATATGGTTATTTATGCAAATGCCGATAATTTGAAAGAAAAGGACATCGTTGCTATCGTTGAAGCTTTGTATGAATTACCATAAGAAATGATCGTATCATCTTTCAGAAAATGCTGCATCGAAAATGCCATGGGCAGAACTGAGAATGTTACACTTTTTGCAGAAAATAGCGATGATGATGGACTAGATACAGACCATATTTATCCTGATGCGCCAATGAAAGCAATTTTAAGGAGTTTCTTGTTAAATCTGATAATGACTTGGATAGTAAATGACGATAGCTGACTTTTTCACTGTAAAAGAATGCAGTATTAAAGTATTTTCAGTATTTTCAGTATTTTTGTATTTTTTATGATTTTACATTTACCATCCTTTTTATTTCAGAATATCTAATTTGAAAATTTTCTTAGACTCTTATATAAGCTGACCCTCTCACTTCGGGGAAAAAAAATTCCCAAAAATTCTCGTCTTACACAGAATGTACGATAGTTTAGACATAGATGCCAACATCTCTTAATTATTCCGGAGTCCGATCCAAAATTTGCATGTTCAAACCGGAAAAAATATATTAGAAAATGTGACTTGTTTCTAAGAGGTGTATTTCCTGTTTCGTTTTGAAATTTTTGGTTAAATAAAATTTCCGGTTGAAAACATGTTCATCTTGGATCAGACTCCGGAATAATTAAGAGATGTTGGCATCTATGGTTTAGATACGCGCAATACAACTGAAAACGCACTTCCAATAATTACTGTTCATTGGATTAGATAGATCAAGTATTGTTCAATTTCTTCTGCAGCTAAATTCTTTTGTGTGTACCTGCAAATTAACGATAAACTCTGTACACACTATATTCAGCAGTAAGCACCGTATAGTACACCTAAGTAATATATATAAATTGTTGTATATTTAAAATAGTGTAATATTAATAAAATACAAGACAAACGATTTTTCTCCATGAACTGTAATGTAATGAAATTATTTTTACTGTCTCTGTAAATGAACCGTAAATGCTACACACTTCATTTTCAAGAACGGAAATGCCTCAGTGATACAAAATATCATCTATAAATTTCATGGCGACCGGACTATATTTACACGAGTTAGACACCGGACAATCAGCGGAGAGACGGCAGACAGACAAAGCGAAATCATAAAAACTTTTCAAGTATGTTGAAGAGTGCTAAGGATTAGATGATAAAATCCGACAAATATTGTATAGTGTTTTTTTTTAACTAGGCGAGATTCATTTCTTTTTAAATTACGGATAGTCATTCATACATAGAAACATACTTCGATGAATAGAGCATATTGAATTGAACTGTTGTACTCGTATTTAACCCTTAAATGCCTGATTTTTCAAAAATCATTGTAATAATGTTTTTTGGCTTTCATTTTTTAAATATATCAGGGCAAAATACTTTAAAAAATCATATTTTGTTTTAAGTATGGTTTACGGCTAAAAAACAATTTGTTACCAATCGGCAATACTGGTCTTTAATTGGAAAAAATAATTTTCCTTGACAAAATTCTATAATATTAAACACACAAGAATTTTAGGAACTATAATAAGAAATAAATTTTACTTGCTCACTGCAGAAAACAATAGGGTATTTCGCAAGCTTCCCAAAGAGCCAAAAAGAACAAGTAGCAACAATTGAAAAAATAAATATATCTTTATTCTTAAACAGCACAAGTGTTGCCATCTACATGTTAAATATCGATTTAATAATATTTTCAGAATGTATTTTATTGGCAATATTAGGCATTATAGCTTCAATATTCTAATTGTATTTTAGAGCCTAAATTGGGTATGTTGCCGAAAAACAACACCCGACATTTAAGGGTTAAAATACTTGGGTTTAATGCCCGGGTTGTTTTTGATGATTTAAGTGAACAAATTGAAAATAAGGAACGTTAGTTAATAGCTAAACTTTTGAATTTTAAGGGCGTTCTCGGAAATGAAATTCCCAAAATATTTTCTGATGCATTTTTTACTTATTTGAAGCATGGAACTTGTAGGTATGATAATTGAATTGATTTTAAATTGAACAGTTTTACTGATTTCTCCATTAATGATTTGTATCGTGAATTATAATTAATTGTTGTTTCATAATGGCAGATACATTTGCAAAATAAATAAAAAAAATGGGTCAGAAAATAGCTGGTTTGAATTGGAAAACCACATTAACTATTTGTGCTACATTCGCTTTTTAAAGAAGAAAAATTAAATATTTTTGAAACTAATCGGGTGAATTTTGGAAATGAAGAAAATACAGGACTAAAAGTATAAATAAATTTAACATCGCAATTTTAAGAAAAAATTTAAAAGCTTTTAGGAAAATTAAGTATAATAATTTAAAACATTAAGGTTGTTGTTCAATCTAAACTCGGAAGTTTCTGAGGTACTCATGCAGTCGTTTTTTATGTTAAATGTGCAATATTGACAGGTATTCTAAGTCACATACTAAGAAATCGAATATCGTTTTCCTTTTTCCAATAAAGTAACTAATACAGGTAACATAGTATTGTAAAGGTGAAGGATATTTCAGAAAATTATGTGAAATGTGGTGATATAAGATTTTTTAAACAGAGAGCAGGATGTCCTATTTTCGTCCCCCAGTCAATCTTAGGCTCTTGGAAGTTTTGAGTTTCAGTGAACACCTACCAAATTCGGATTTTAGGTAGAATAACTACCCACGGACGTAGAAACATAGGAAATGATCGTACAAAGAAATTTTAACAATGCGAAAAATTGTTTTTTCAAAAGTATCTATGTATGGCAAAAGAAAAAAAAATTATCCCTATTTCGTCTCCCTCAAAAAATCCATTACATCAAAGCTTTATCACTAAATCAAAATTTATTTCTCAATGAGAAAGTAATTTAATTTATATTAAATTAAGGCAAAAAGACATGTACTAGTTATCAGTGGAAGAACATAATAATGAAACATTAGCTATCCAAACATGAGGAATATATAAATTTTGTATTGTTTTTGGCTCCTGGGCATATTTCGTGTGACAAAGTGCAGCACTGAAGGCACTGAATCCATTATTCTTCATCTTTATCACCAGAAAAACGCTTCAAGCATATAGGGCGCTCTGCATTATTCATAGATCATTATCACCATAAGGAATGTCAACAGACTTCCGTCATAATAGTCGCAGGGTAGGTCACGTTTGGACATGTTACATAATTGATTTTTCCCCTTTCCTTTGAGAATGGTGGGTGCCAGAAGTTTTATTTACAGCTGAGCGTTTCTTCTTCGCGAATGCACTCTGCATCATTGTCGCCATCATTGTAGCTTGTTTTATCCACATAAGGAATGTCACCAGAAGAGTCATTTTTGTCATCAGAATAGCTGGTTAAATCATGTTTGGACATTTTACATGGTTGATTCTTCCACTTTCCCTTGAGAATGGTGGGTGGCAGAAGTTTTCTTTTTTCGGCTGAGCTCATATTTCACTTTGTATGAGATATTTCCCTTTGTTTTTATGTGGAGATCCTGTGCTCAATATCGCTGAACATTTTCGGGCATAAGTTGCTGGACACTTCCCTAATCACTTTAGGGCTTTTGGCAACAAGAACTTGACAGTTTGATGATTGATGATCAGGCACGCTCATAGGATTCATTGAAAAGTTGTGCGATTTGCAATTTCTCAAGATTTCTACCAGGATGGTTTTACAGCGATTTTTCTATTGCTTTAGGATAAAACGTTTTAACGGAAAAATAAACACCGGCAAGTTGAGGTTTTGCTGTTGAATGGTGTGGAAAACACACGATTATAAAACCATTCTCCCGTGCAAAGCTTTATCCCATTTCTTCTGTGGCACCAACTGCAATGATCAAGAGAGACAATATTTTTTCTTTTGGTAAAAATAAATGTTTTTTAAGGTATTTTTTTATAAAAAAAAAATAATTTCGTTTTGAATTTATTTTAAACTTTTTTTCCATTTTATTGCATTTTATTTTATCATACTTATTATTTTATTTTATATTAAACTTCATTTTCATTTTAAAATATTTTTCATGAAAAAACATTCCTAATTTCGTCCCCGGGACGAAAGTAAGAGCTGCAAGGGGGACGAAACTGAAAACCGAGCTACTTCCTAATATGGAGGAGCTTCAATTCCCGTAAGATGAACTGAGCGTTCTAAAACTCACTGTATGCTACTGTCAACATCTTATCTACGTAAAATACATGCAATGAATAAGAAATAAACACTTATAGTGCAGTAAATAACGTTCTACAAACGACATAATAAGAACTCATATGTTCTTAAATAGGCAATCCGGCATCTTTAACATATGTATGCGTCTTGGTAAACGAAACTTTCCCCACTGACACCATTTATCTTCCGTTCCCTGTGCCTTGCGTGAAAATTGGCGCCACTTTCGCAGACACGGAGACGTAAAGTGGAGCGAATTAGGAAAAGGGACGAAATTAGGGCACTTTACCCTATTACTGCCATAAAAAAGTCATCATCGGAGATCAGTCAGTTATAACTCATGCTTTTATATTTATTTTTCAAAAAAGGATACCCGCTTTTAAATTTCCACTTCAATAGCAATGGCTAAAATTTAAAATTACATACTTTTATGTGCAAAAACTGATTCCGAGAATAGGCCTAAAATATTCTCAATATTCAGCTGGGGCATTTATTATTAATTTTTTATTTTCTTTCTTTTTGTAGAATAATCTTAAAATATTCTAAATAGGGGAGAGTAGATGAATTTTGACCACTTCGCTTATTTTCAGGTGTAATTCACTTCATTTTTGGAATATCTGCAAAACAGAATTACACGGGGTCAAACTATTCATCTAATAACTAAATAAAACTTTAGATCAATTTCTTTTTGAAAACCTTAAATTTTATTTTAATTTGAAAAATTTGTCAAAAGTGGTTCAAATTCAGCAACTGGTCGCATAAGTTGGACCCCCAGTAATCTAAATTGGACCAAATAATATCACGTTGTTTTGGTGACTAGGGAATATAACTAATCTTATTAAAAGCAAAGTTTGCGATTAATGAAACAATAAAAGAAAATAAGAGCAATGGAATATAATGAAATCAAATATCTGAAAATAAGAATGTTTTAAATCAAAATGTATTCAAAATATAAATTAAAGCTATCAGTAAAGAATAGAAATTATGGAACAAATCGTCAGTTACTTGAATATCATGTAAGAAGTGATTCAAAACCTACACATGAATTTCGTTTTTTTTTTTTTTTTTTTTTTTTTTTTTTTTTTTTTTTTTTCAGTGCACACAACAAGGTAACGTATTTGGCAATCTGAACACTGAATCATTTCTGCTATTTTATTTTTCTTACAAATTAGGCAAAACCAATCATTACTGTCTAGATTTTTTAGATTCTTAATTATTAGACTTTTTTTTTTCTGCAACTGAAGTTTTCTGTACATCTTGTTTGTAGTTCTTCAGTTCTTCCCTTCCATCATTTTCTTGCTAAGTGCTATTTTTTTAAACTGGATGTTCCAATTGCTTTTGCTCTAGCTTCCTTTTTGTCGTTTTTATTTCCCATTTCAAGGTTTACTTTATATGAAGTAGATGTTAACACAACTGTTTTTGGCTCCCTATGTACTTTGATTTAACTGAATTTAGCAAGGGAGATAACATTTCTAATAATTTTGTAGATTTTGGGGAGGTATTGTAGCTGCAGCCTTCTTACAGGTCAATTTCTTCACAACTTACTCTCTCCTTTTTGTTTCCTATATCTTTAACAGCTTTTCCTGTCCGGGGGTTTTTCTTCCAGACCGTTTGTCTGTGTATTTTTCAACATTTTTAATAATATATTTAACTAGTTGGATGTGCCAATCCCAAAACTTTCTTCTATCTTATACATCTTAATATTTCAAAACCTAGTTACACATGTTAATACTTCAATATTATTAGTTCAATACTATACCAACTTTGATTTTCATCTTAAATTTCTGCTCAAGTCAATTAAACGGACTAAAAACGAGTTAATCTATATCATGATATTTGTTAAAATTATTAATTTTTCCTTATTCTGTCGTTATCAGCTGTTTGCGAATAGCCGGCATAGCAGGAAGCGAGTTCCCGCCGCTGCATGAGCTGCCGATGCACAATAGAACTACGAAAAATCAAGAAAAGTATACAAAAATCGCTAGCATGGAGCCCCTTTACCGCGCAATATTTCCAAATTCAAGGAGAACCTGTTGGCCAAAGCCAAAAACAAGCACAAACATTTTGGTTCAATTGTATGCATAATTTTATACGCTGTTCGATGGTACAATAATGAAAATGGCACAGAGATCGGAATTATAGCGCCCCCTTCTTTCAGAATTTTTTCAAGTTCAGGGAGGACTTGTTTGCCATAGCCAGAAACATGCACAAAAAATTTGGTTCAATTATATGGATAACTTCATACACTTTTCGATGGTACAATAATGAAAATGGTACAGACATCGCAATTATAGTGCCCCCTTCCGGCAGAATTTTTCCAAATTCAGGGAGGACCTTCGTGACATGACCAAAAATAAACACATAAAATTTGGTTCAATTCTATGCATAACTTCATACACTTTTCGGCGGTACAATATTCAAAATAGCACAAAAATTGTACAAAAATCGCTATTACAGCGCCCTCTACGAGTGATTTTTTTACAAATTAAGGGAGGACAACCTTGCCATAGCCAAGAACTTAAATTTTTTTTTTTTGGTTCAATTCTATGCATAACTTCATACACTTTTCGATGGTGCAATATTCAAAATCGCACAAAAATCGCTATTGCAGCGCCCCCTAGCGGCGAATTTTTTGCAAATTCATGGAGGACCTGCTTGCCATATCCAAAAACTTAAAATAAAATTTTGGTTTAATTCTATGCATAACTTCATACACTTTTGGACGGTACAATATTCAAAATCGCACAAAACTCGCTATTACAGCGCCCCCTACCGGCGAATTTTTTCCAAATTCAGGGAGGACCTGCTTGCCATAGCCAAAAACTTAAAATAAAAATTTGGTTTAATTCTATGCATAACGTCATACACTTTTGAACGGTACAATATTCAAAATCGCACAAAAATCGCTATTACAGCACCCCCTACCGGCGAATTTTTTCCAAATTCAGGGAGGACCTGCTTGCCATATCCAAAAACTTAAACTAAAAATTTGGTTCAATTCTATGCATAACTCCATACACTTTTGGATGGTACAATATTCAAAATCGCACAAAAATTGTTATATCAGCGCCCCCTACCGACGAATTTTTTCCAAATTCCGGGAGGACCTGCTTGCCATAGCCAAAAACTTATAATAAAATTTTGGTTTAATTCTATACATAACTTCATACACTTTTTGATGGTACAATGGCGACAGACAGACGGACAGACGGACAGACGGACAGACGGACGGACGGACAGACGGACGGACGGACAGACGGACAGACGGACACACAGACAGACAGACATTTTCTATAAACATGTTTTTTGGAATCTCTGACCCCTAAAACATGCAAATCCGTCGAAAACCGGAAGTCGAAAAAAATTTCGATTACAATACTTTCTTCTATTGAAGATAGAAGAAAGTAAAAAGTGTTTGAAAATATCCTCTATTGAATAATACGCTACGATTAATCAAACACAAACATTATATATTCAAACAGTTTTGAATTCAGCGCCCACCCCCGGAGCCTTGAAATAACCACTCCCCCGGAAGGTTTGAGATTATATGCGTTTTAATGGTAAAAAAGTTTAATTCCATCCTCGAGAACTGAAAAAAGTCTGCCATCTCAAATATCCCAACAAACACAGAGCTATCGGGAAGCAATCACACGACTGCCGCTTGCCGATTCTGGCGGAAACGGCACGATATCAGGTTGCCGATATCGGTTTCAACACTTTTGTGGTCCGTTGGGCTGGCACTTGGTCGGACCGGTCGGACCCTTGTAGTCAAATGGTGGATGGGGTCCTATCGCCTTAGCTAGTCTTTGCCCGGCGACTCCGTCCGGCCCTTAGACAGGCACCGGGATCGACATAGGGAGCGTCACTAGCCGGCTTGGCCAGAGAACCTGGCTGCCGAGGGTGCGCGAATACGCGAGCCCGAGGGCCCCACGCACCAGGCACGACGTCCGTTAACCGTGGCCACCGGACTCAAGGCCTGTCGGAGATGAGCCTCTCGAGGAGGTGGCGATTCGTCCTCACCCGGTCCCCTCGCATTTGTTCGTACACAACGAACTCTGCCGAGCTTCCGGTCACCTCCCCCACTCAAGGGGTCGGGTCGGAACCAACCGGAGGGGCGGCCACCAGCGAACTAGTTAAAGCAAACGAATTGGTTTTTTTTTTATAAATTTAAAAATTATTAAATATTTAATGAAATTAATTATTTTTAGAAGATTTGTTCAGTTAATAAAATTTTCTTATTAGTTATTATAATATAATTACATGCGTTGCGTTAATTTATTAAACATATTTATACTTTCTTCTATCTTACGAGAAGAAAGCATTGGATTCGTGAAAAAATTCGACTTCCGGTTTTCGACGGATTTACACGTTTTAGGGGTCAGAGATTCCGAAAAACATGTTTTTACAAAATGTCTGTCTATGGTTTTTTGAGCCTGTCTGTCTGTCTGTATGTGACACGAATTTTGTGGGCGCTCTATCTCAAGAACTAATGCACGGAATTTAATAAAAATTTATATTCCAGTTGTCCCTAATATAAATTGGTGCTGATTAGTTTTTGGTGTAAATCGCTCCACAGGTGACGCTGTTATGCTGCATTTTTCGCGATTTCCGCAATAGCTCTATCTCAAGAACTAATGCACAGATTTTCATCAAACTTCAGATTCTGGTATACCTTGATATGAATTAGTGCTTTTTATGTTTTGGTGCAAATCGCTTGACAGGTGGCGTTGGTATGCTGCATTTTTGAGAATTTCCACTATAGCTCTATCTCAATAGTTAATGCACGAATTTTTCATCAAACTTCAGGCTCAGGTATACCGTGATATCAATTGGTGCTGTTTATGTTTTGGTGTA
Source organism: Maratus speciosus (assembly GCA_963932465.1). NCBI lineage: Eukaryota > Metazoa > Arthropoda > Arachnida > Araneae > Salticidae > Maratus > Maratus speciosus. The sequence continues at coordinate 348,255,179 of OZ010788.1, read as the reverse complement.
AATCGCTCAACAAGTGGCGCTGCTATGCTACATTTTTTCAGAATTTCCGCTATAGCTCTGTTTCAAGAACTAATGCACGAATTTTCATCAAATTTGAAATTCAGATATACTTTGATATGAATTGGTGAAAAATTGATGTAATTTCTTCTACTATTTAAATGATTTAATTGACGTGATTTATATAGAAGAAAGTTTTGTGATGGCCACAACATACTAGTTTTAACATGGAAAAACTTATTTTAATAAATAAAGTTGGAAATTAATCACTTTAATTAAAATTTTAATTAGAATAAGAATTCATTATCTGTCATTTAATGATTTAAAGCAGAATATATTTTTAATGACAATGTAGCAATACTTATTCTTTTACTTATGAGTACTTTTTAATCTTAAAATAAAATAGAAATATTATTTTTTTTTTCGTTCAGTAAATAATTTTTTAGAAGGGAGAAATTTCGGAATCTTTCTGTTAAATTTTAATGCTAAAACGATGTGTAGATTTTTTGATATTTTTATAGCTTGTAAAATAATTTTAAAAGCTTTTTAATAATTTGATTTTTAAATAAAATAAGAAGCTTAGCTATTATTTTTAAAATGAATATATAATTGGAAAATAATTTGAATTAACTTATGAAGTATTTTTCTTTTCTTTCTACGATTAAGTTTATAATGAATAATAATTTTAAGGAGCGATTTAAAAAAATCGTTTGATGATTCAAAAAATTGTAAATCCTTTTTAAAAATGAATTCAAAACATTTTTTTAAATAAATAAACATAGGCTTTTTTTTGACAATTTTTATGTTTATCACTATTAGAATTTTATGTGAAATATATAACTCTTATCAAAACTCAAACTCACACAAAATTAAGTAACAGAAAAAATGTCAGCTAAGACTAAAAATTCCGAATTCGGACCGATGTTGGTATTCATCTAATCCTACTATTATCAGATAACACATATCGGTCCCGTGTCGCTTGCCGGTATAAGTCGCTTGACGATATGTATAACCATAAGGGGACTAATTACGGTAACCGGCAGTCGAAAAAGCAGATTCTTAAGTTTCAGCTGCCGATATGCTGCCGAAACTTCACCGAAACCAATGTGCCGAGGCCGACACTTAACCGATACTGCCGGCTGCGGTTCGATCGTGTGCCGAAAGGTATGCGTTTGCTGGGATCCTGCAGGAGGAAAAAGTTTGAATTCAACTCTGTAAAACAAATACGTCGTATGAATAAAGAATTCAAGGAAAATAAAAGCAAATACAAACAAGATAAAAGAAATTGCGAACAAAATTTATTTCACAACAATGCAAAAATATTTTTATGTTTATGTAGTCCCAAACTGTATAAAAAAATTAATCCAGATATATATATTTAAAAGAAATAGTGTACAAAGCGTACCGTCTTCGAAATTCATTACTTACTTTTCAAATTTATGGCTGCATATCTGTTCCAAATAAAGCAACTTAAATTGGCCCAATTATGGCAACTGCGCCATTTTTTTTAAAACAGATAATCTCAAGCCTAAGAACAAAAACGAAATCAAACGAATCCGCTAGAAAAATATGCGCAATAAACAGATGAATTCGTATATGTATATGAAAAGATAACAACTGACCTTAGTTTTAAAGTATTCACTTACGTTTAGTAAGAAAAAATTAGATCAAAACAGCTAACTTTAAATTTTTAAAAATTGTCTGAAAACAGCCCGTGGTAGGCGGTTTCTTCGTCTAATCATGAGTGACGTCATTCTGATGAGTAGGATTTCAGCGGTTGATGGCGTCTCTTCTTATAATTAACGGTAGAATGGCAACGGTCTAATTAAAGCGGCGATCCAAATACGGCTACTCTCCCCTATATAAATTATTTTAAATTTAATTTCAAACTTTAAATAAACCTGTATTTTTTATAGGGGTTGTTTGGCATGTAGACAAAAGTCCTTGTAGGGAGATGGATTGTCATGTGATTCGACAACAGATTGAAACTGCAAGGGTATGTTAGTAGAGACAGAAATTGTCGGTTATCTGTCGCCCTATGATGTCGACTCTACATTATTTTTGGGATGTGTATCCTCTAGTCAAATCTCATGGTTAGTGTCATTTCTTGTCGATACCAGCGTTGAACTATTTAAAAGAGGCGATCTATCTACATCATTATAATGTCACTGAATGATTACCGATATTTTGCCTTCAATTCCGATACACGGCCGAAGTATTTTCCATAAAATTTGTTATTGTTTTTTTAAATACTGATTTTTTCAGTAATTGACTTACACTTTCATATGCGTCAAATACATTTAAATTGAATAACATTAAAATTGCAGTAATTTCTACTAAGGCGGAATCGGTCGGGACTGAGAAAATTTTCCATGGTAGACAATATTGCGGCTTATGCAAAAGAGCTCCCCCCCCCCCCCAAAAAAAAGCGCATATCTAATGTTTATATTTATATATTTTTTTACGTTCGTAACTTTAAGTACTGTTCTTTAAAATGTAATTTTTGATGAAATTAGATTGCTATTAAATTTATTATTTTTAATAATTTCGAAAGACATTATTTGAACAAAAATACACGGTGTATCTAAACTCTTGGGCAAAACTTTAAGGGGTGGTAGTACACATCAAGACAAACAATATTAAATAGGAAACTGAGGGTCCCAAACGTCTTCCAAAGGAGATAGGCGCCAAATAAAGTTTAGGGTCCAAAATTTTAAATGATTATGAAAAACGGAAATAATTGGTCGATCCGTTTGCGGTTTTCACTAAAACTATTCTTTATGTCAGTATTTTCTTGAAAATAAATTTTAAAGATACAGTTCAAAAAATGCCGATAGATAGCGCTGTAGACTTTGGAGTAACGAACAACTATTTTTTACCGTTATTTTTTGTATCTCATTAAATGCTTTCAAAAGCTTAGACTTCAAAAAGCTCAAAATCTTAGAGCTCAAAATCTGAATTTTTTGCAGTGGTTAAGTAGCGCAAACTGAACTTTGTTCAGGAGGAGTGTTCAAATTTCAACTCCTGAACACAGTTCAGTTTGCGCTACTTAACCACTCCTAACGATTCAGATTTTGAGCTCTCTTCCATTAGCTTACCATTCATTCTGCACTAACGCTTAAGTCTGTTATTCTCGGAATTATTTTTTTTTTCATTTCTCTGAACAAGAAAAATAATTTCAAGGCACCTAATTATTCACAAGCAGTCATGATATGTTTGAATTCCATCGCTGTCTTCAACGTTTTCAGAAGCATGATCATCTGCATTTGCTTTTTTTCAGGCAGCTTTTTGCTTTTTCGATCAACTTTTTTCAGGCGACATTTCTGAGCAAAGTTTGGCAATCCATTTAACAACACCAAAAACACTGATTTTTTTTTCAGATCGGTGGCTGATGGACAGTAATCAAAAGACACAATAATCGACCAACAAATACCTTTTGTAGTGGTTTTCAGCATTTTAATAACTCATTGATCCATTGGTTTTCTCGCTGCGGTAGCATCCGCTGGATATATTTATATTCGATAGTTTGACGTTGGCATGACATTGTGCATTATCGAGGAACGCTTTTTTTCTTCAGTCATTCGTGTATTTAGCTCCTTCAGGCATCTCCCCATTAAGACAATCGAAATCCTTTTAGAGCCTTCCAAGTTACAGGCAGTTTAACGATATTTACATTCTTGAAACATAACGTTGTTTTAGATTTCCCAATCACTAACTTTTTATTATTAACTGCCCTCCCAATTCGCAGAAAACCAAACAGTGACACGCTCGTTAGAGGCTCGTTTTACCTCAGCGGCATTAGCTTCCTCTTTTTACAAGTGACTTACTTGGCACATACGATAAAATAGTCCACTCTCATTGAAATTATATATGTGCTTTTCTTGATATATATCAACCGGTAGATGAAATTTTCCTTCCCATTCACAAATAACATTTTTGGGTTATCCGAAAGCATTTTTCATGGCAATTTTATGAAGATTACGAAAACTCATTAACCATTCACTGGAAGATTTAAAATGGATTTTACTTATTTTTTCCTAATAAAGACTGCGTATGAGCAATATTTTCACTCTAGCAATAGAAAAAGATTCAAAAGTTAATGCACCAATGTCTTCATTTTCCACAGCACATTTCCTCTTTCAATTGGACGTTTTCAACTCTTTCTTTTTATAGCGTCACAAATTTGGGTTTTACCATAATTAAACTTAATACAAAGATCTTCTATAGAATAATCATTTTCCTTTTAATTTCGTAACATCGGCTATCCTGCAGGGATGGGACATTGACTTTAGATTTTGAAGCAATTTTTACGATGCACTTACTAACATCCTTAGACAAGATAAAACGAAGAAGAACGGATAACCCGTGCGATGGTTCCAAATGTGTCCAAATCTACACACGTGATTCAATGGAATGAAGCATACGTCAATCGAGTAGCGTTTTATGTTTTTGACAAAAAGTTTGTATCTTGAGTTATAATAAACTGCTTGACGCTGACGATCTTTCATTAATTATCCGGATTCGAAAATCGGGGGAAAACTGAAATTCTGAAAGTCTTTACAGATAAATGTGAAATGCTGTTCAATTTCTCAGTACCGCTGTAATTTGAAGTTTACACTCAAACATGCATAGACATTTAAAAAAAAAATAACTTCGGGAATGAGACAATAAGCTATCACTTTGAATTTGAGTACAACATTAAAGCATAATATATTGTACTTTAGAAAATACATATTTTCATAAATGTGCATCTTTTAGTGATAATAAATTTTACTTGCAAATTTATATAGGAAAAATGATTATTTTGTTTTTTAAACGCAAGAATTCCTTAAAATTTAAACAATGTTTAGTTCCTTAAATTAACTTTTTAAAACTATTACGGAATTTAATTGAAACTCTCGACACATAACATCTGTATAAAGGAAATGCTTTTTATATTTAAAATATCTTCTTTTTCCGCCTTATGCAAAATTTTGGTTTCAGTGGGTCCTTACAAACATTTACCTTTCCGTGTTAGACAGATTCCGGCTTTTGCAATAATAATTAATATTTTTTTTTTCTATGGATTCGCCGGGACTTGAAAATTTTTCCGCGGTAAGCAAATTTCCGGCTTGCACAGAGTCCGCCTTAGACAGAATTTACTGTACATAATAGCAACTTAAAAACAAGCAAGAATTGAACAAAATCCTCCTACAGTCGGATTTTCTATACGCTCAAGAGTAGTCAAAATGAATAAGTATATAATAAACATTTTAACAACTTATATTTTAATATATTTTTCAAGATACATCCTTTGTCAGTATTCGCATTTAAAAGAAACATCTATTCTTCATATTACCTCATATTATGATCATTGGTTGAAGTATAATTCCTGCAGTCATTTAGTAAAATAAGAGAATACATTTAATTGCCGCATCTGGCCGAATTTTCATTTAGAAATATTAAACTCAAACCAGAAAATATGAAATAACAATTTGTTTTTTATTTTTATGTATGGAATACCTATTATCTTAAAAAGCAAAAATAACTATACTTTTGTGAGAATTCGGGATGCCTAAATAAAAAATCAACCAAATGCGTTTTCACTGTTTATATAAAGAATTTTTCAAAAAAAAAAAAAAAACAAACCTGCAGATAGTTAGCATGTTTTCTGAAAAGTTTCGCAAAGATGAGGTATCAGTCACCATATGAAACTATTTCATAGTAGACAGTAAATTAAAATATTTGCTTTTCCTAATATAAAGTCTACTTTTATATCCCTAACGGTTTGCACTGTCAAAATTTTTCAGTAAAATATCATTGACATTTTGTCTAAGTCCAGTTCACAGAAAATATTCCAAAAATTTAAATATCACGAAGGGAACGTGATAGAAAGTTATACTTTGTATTCTAAAGTGAAAACTGACAAGTATATTTCCAAGCCAGTATTTTTTCAATTTCTTTCTCTGAAATATAATAACTAATATACTGAGCTTATTGAGTTATATCCCTATGATCTTTTAAAATGCGCATACGTTTTTCGACGTGACAGTGTTTCTGTCCATTTTAAAATATGTTTTCTCCTTCTTTAATGTACATTTTGAAATATTCCTTTTATTTTCACCTCTCACTTTTTTGAGATGCTTAGCATACACATGAGACAACATCGAGAAATTTGAAAAGTTTGCCAAAAGAATTAAATTTTCTGTACTTGATACCAAATTCAAAATAAATGAACCTGAAACATTTTTTAATAAAACTAATATCCGAATGTTTTTCAAAAGTGTACATAAATATTAACATTGTTTTAAATTCGTATATATTCATTTAACACATTTCTGTTGAATAAGGCGCTTTCGTGTGTCTTTCGGATATTGTAATCTGCCCGGATGCGGAATATTTAAATTTTATGTTACAATGTTTCGCAAAAATAGACATGTACTGTACAATGAGTATAAACACTATTCAATCCTATTCGGAAAAAAAAATCAAGAATGTATACAATTATTTGAATATAAACGGAAAAAAATAATATATTTTAGTTAAATAACGCAACATCAACAATAATACCTATCAGCAAGCGTTCCTCGATGAAAAACTAAATCTATCCATCAGAATGTGTTAAAGTAAAGCGGATGTAAAAATTCAAAGTCGAATATTTTACTCTTTTAGAAAATTACGACTGCAATTCGAAACCGAATCTCAGTTTCGCTGTAAATTAATACCCCGCATACATTCAAAAATTTTTTTATTTACATCTGAAAGTTACAGCTGTCCTCTATTTTTCAACATAGTCACCTATATTCAAGCACTTGTCATACACTGTAAAAAAATATCTGCAAAGTTATTAAAATTTTTCTAGGAAACTGGGATGCCTAGAAATTTTTATGTAACAGCAAGAACAAAAACTCATATAACAGATACACATGTTTGCACCGAAAATAAAAAAAATCTATAAGGTTACTAGGAATTCTTTTGGAAACTGGAAGATGCCTAGAAGTTTTTATGTAACTTAAACCAGGGTTACAGATAAAAATTTAGTAAGATTACTGTAATTTTAGTAGATTTTTTGTAAAGCTACAGATTTTTGTAGCTTTACGAAAACAAATTTTGTAGATTTATATATTTTTTTGTATAGTGTACAGATAAAATTTTAGGAAGTCTGTAACTTTACATATGTAGAATTACAGATATTTTTTACAGTGTAGCGTTTTAATAACTTACCCATCTTTATACACATGTTGTTTTAATGGTAAAATTGATAAGTTCAGAAATCATTGCTATTTTCTCCAGTCCTGAGTGTCAAAATCCTCTCCAATTCGCCAATTAAAAATGTAGAGAATTTGGAATTTGTTAATCTACGACAAATATTCACCATATTGCTACGGAGTGTATGCCATCAGTGAGAATGTTTAATGATAAAGTGGCCGAAATTATCGTTCTCGTACGCAGTATGTGAGAAAATATTTACCACAGCCATCGCGCTTAAATTACATTGGTATAGAATCAGCGAACATTGGCCCAAAATTGGTATTTTGTGGTCAAAATGTCTACTGTATCTATTGGATAGTTAAAATGCGTTACATTATTATACACATTTTATTTTAGCTCAATTTTCTCTATATTTTTAAATATTCAAAGCAACTAAAATACTCAAAAGTATAAAAATATCCAATATAAAAGTAACGAATTAAAATACTGCGGCCTATAAACCTTTATAATTTTAGTAGAATGTAAACAGCTTTATTCAGAATCGGAAATTTTTCATAAAAACTGTGATTACCATATGCGACACTAAAGGTTATGTAAATAAACAAATTTTTTAATCATTATTGCTTTGATTACAATAACTACCCTAAACCTTTGATTACAGGGTGGGTGTGCGGGTAATGTTTCTATTCAACCGTTCAAAAATTTGCATTTTTATCCTTCCCTGTCGATTTATTTCTTAAATAACTTAACAAAAGTGTATTAAATAGACAATTTTTTAAAAAAGTAGCAAGAATGGTTTAAAGAAAGACCGCTTGATATATACTTCATTGTCAGTTCAAATTACAAAAAATGTTATAAATGAGTTAAATAACTATTTTAAAAGCGATTTGGGTTCATAAAAACATTTAAAAATTACAAAATTTAAATTTTATGCTCCGATCCTATATTATTTGTAAAAATATCCTATTACTCTAAGAAGTAAGACAAAAAAGTACCATTCTTCTGCGATTAATACTAACCGAGTAACATCTGTTTAAAGCTGAATATTCATATTTACTCCGAAATAGGGATCATTCACAAAATTACCAGAAATATAAATAAGTAAGTGTTGAGTGTAAAAGTAACATTACAATATAAATTTGAAACTATTTTCATTCTGATAAATTATAGAAAAATATACAACTATTGTACTAAATATATACGTTAATTCCAGAATTTTTATTAAATTATGAAAAGCAACAGTCTCAATTCTTTCCAAATATTATACATATTTTAAAACGCTATTATATTACCTAATCTAAAACAAAATTAATAAAAATTAATGCTATCTTAAAACTTGCTCGAAGTGGCTCCTTTCGGCAGCAATGCAGAAATGTACTCTCGAAGTAAATACTTCTAATATTTTTAGCACTTCGAAGCATGGCCCAACTAAGCTGTTTTTAGATGCAAAAAAAATTTCATAAGTAATGCAATTTAAAGTTTCATAAAGCGTTAAGTTTCAGTGTTAAATGAATGGGACAATTTTTTTGTTTTACTTGTTAGTGTAATAGAATACTTTTGTTAAATTTTTACTAAATATTTAAATTTTAAGATCCGTAAATTTTTAAGACATGTTTTTATTAATCGAAACCTTTTTTTAAATATTTATTTTTTTACCCCATTAAAAATTCTTTTGAAATTGGAACTGTATGTCTATGACCAATGGTTTAGAATTTACAAGGAGAGGGCCAATCTTGTTCATCACAGATTTCGATTATTTTAATATATGTTGTAGGGTTGAGACCCCTTAGTCTCATGTTCAACGGATTTTATCCAACGTCCCTTAGTTCTTGAGATACCGGGGGGGGGGGTCTAATAGTAGTACACAAGTCAAATAATTACTTTGTAACAAAAAGGATAGGTGGGTAGTAGCTCAGTTGGTACGGCGTTTGCTTGCTGATCTGCGGTCTCCCCTCGGGATTGCACTTATACTCTAAAGCGAAAGCTGGGTTCCCGGAGCGGTCATCCCTGTCATCCCCATCACTGCTGATCTGCGGGCCCGAGTTCGGTACCCGAACGTGCTACATTTGTTTTTCTCATTTTATTTTATAAATATACTTTATTATAATCTAATAATTTAAATTAAAAATTTTAATATCATACATTAATTATAATGTTAACAAACTTAAATTTATCATTTTTATTTTTAAACTATTATTTCTCATCCTTTAAAGAGGTTTAAAAAGAAATTGGATCTATTTTTGAATGATAAATATTACAAAATCGTGACAAAACTTGTTGTGACGCCATCTAGTTATGATAAAATAAAAGAATATTCAAATAAAATAAAAATAAAAGCAGAAATAAGATAAAGGGGGAAGCACAATAATTGAAAACGCAAGCATACGTATTACAAATTTAAAAATGTTTAATATGCAAAAAATCGGTTGTAATTTAATTCTGATGCTAATTTTTAATATAATTATACTTGTTATTTTAAAAAACAGAATAATAATATTATCGCATTGACTTTCTTTGTTAAAGCAATGCGTAAATGATGTTTCTTTAAAATCACGAATTGACACAATTGCTCAATATCTTTGCATCGATAAAGAATATATGAAATACATTTTAAAAGTGATTTTAAAAAAATTAACAGTTTTAAGGGGTCAGGTAAACTTTGAACCAATAAAGTACATGGAAAAGTGACCTCTGTAAGAATTGCAGTCATTCTTTAGCTAATTAACTTTTAATAATAAAATTTAAAACACATGTTAGGAACGATTTATTTTATCAATCAAAGTTGTTAGAAAAGGTATACACATATATAGATTTTTTTTTATTTATTTTTAAAGATAATACAATTTTTACGAAAGAATTATTCTTGCATGCATTGCGCGCATGATTTTTCCCATTTGAATGGCTGAAACAAGCCAAAATTTTTTTAATGAGTACAGATATAAAGTGTTTTCAAAATGACCTACAATGAAAAAAATAAAACTTGTAGATCCTGAGAAAAAAAAAATAGAGTAATTCGAAATATCGAGATTTTTTTTATACAAAAGTAGCCGTGAATTCTAAACTTCTAACTTGAGAAACATAATGATAGGTCATTTTGTGCTTCTGTACGTTTAATACATCCACCAGAAATTTCGTGAAATTCTAGGCAACCGTTTTTCAGAAATCGTGCGCGCAATTACCAAAATCGCTGTTTTGAGAAAATTGGCTTTAAAGATTGAAAAACCCGTTGATCATATAGCAAAAGCTCAAAGTGTTTTAGACATAACTTCTCCTGTAATGCGATTTTTTATATGGGGTTTGCTTTTAAATGTTCCCAAAGAATCATATTTAATTATAAGCTATTAAAAAAAAATTCGATTTTTGGACGCTTCAAAGGTTACCTGACCCCTTAAGATGTTTTATACAACTATTTAGTTAAAAGTAAAAAATTAAATAGGTTAAAATTATAATCGGTATACCATATTATAAATTTTAATTGACAATGAGATTATTAAGTTATACTTACACGTATATTTATAAAACCAAAAGCGAGAAAAACAAATGCAACGCGTTCAGGTATCGAACCCGGCTCGCGGATCTGCCGGCAAACGCCATACCAACTGAGCTACGAACAACCTATAATTTTGGTTGCAAAGTAAGTAAATAAGTTGTGTACTACTATTAGACCCCCCGGTTTCTCAAGAACTAAGGATGGGTAAGCGTTGGATAAAATCCGCTGAACCTGAGACTAAGGAGAATCTACATTACAACATATATTAAAATAATCAAAATCTGTGATGAACAAGGTTGGCCCTCTCCTTGTTAGACACTGAGCACCGTTGAGAGTAGATATCCTGTATAGCCCAAGTACGAGGGTTGTTTTTTAAGTAAGGACCATTTTGTTGTATACACTAATAGGTGGCATGCGCGCCGCAACGTGTTCCAGCATTCCTTGGGAACAACTGGGCTCAGTTGCAGCTGTGTAGGTGGCCTATATGGTCTGTTCTGTGTCTTTAAAATGTTCAAGATTTTCGAATCGCCCGCCCCGTGCAGCTACGGTCATTGATATGTTTTTTGTCACAAAGTGATTCAAAACATAAGGCGCAGCATACTGACAGAGGGAATTTTGCTACCCCATGACAATGCAAGACCTCACACTGCAGCACTAAACCCTAGTTTTGTTGGACGCTTTAGGATGGGAAGTTTTAGACACCCCACCCCCTACAGCCTCAACCTTGTGCCGAGTGATTTCCATCTTTTCGGCTATACCAAATCTTTGCGACAATCACTACAAGGATGACGAAGACGTGATAACGGCTGTGACCTCTTGGTTATCGGAGCAGGCGGCAAGTTTCTATGAACAGGGTTTTCTGAATCTAGTTATAAGTTATAATAAGTGTCTAAACAAACTCGGCATCGATGTTAAAAAAATAGAAAAATGTATGTAGAATCTGAAAATAAATTTGGTTTTTGGAAATTTTCTTTCATTTAGTTTTTATTTTCAAACGGCCCTTACTTAAAAAAAAAACAACCTTCGTATATGTTCTCAGCTGTAATAAAAAAGATTAAAAATACTTATAGCATAACCTTTCATTGTTTAATTACTTTTAAATGTACAACATATGGAGCTTGAAATTTCTAAATACATTTTTTGAACTATAAATAAAACAACTTGTAAAGAGAACGTGATAAAATAATCAAAGAGACTCGAAAATATGAAGAACAAAGCCTTTTGATAAAAAAAGGATCTGTTTTAAGAAAACATTTTGATGAACATAAAACTGTAAACGTTCATAATAAATACATGTGTTCAGTAACAGAACATGAAATATTTTTCTAACAAGTTTTTAGTGTTTCTCATAAAATGTAATCCCTAGGATAATTTGATTTTCCAAAAAAGAATGATCAGATCAATAGTATATCTCGAAGAAAATAACTGAAGCTGAAGAATCAAATAACGCGTAGAAATAAATATTAAATATGCGCTAGTGATAAAAAAAAACCAACATATTTATAAATAAAGAAACGGTCAAGTGCGAGTATTACTCGCGCACAGAGCGTTCCGTACAATAATAGATAAAATAATAAGTCTAGTATTAAAAAAATCTTTGCTAAAAGAATACTAAGACTTTGTAAAAACTATACAACATAGAGTTGTGTATAGCTGTATGTACTAGAAAAGTAAAAATGAATATAAAAGGAAAATTCAAAGATATATTGAAACTAATTAATATCAAATATAGCTGATTCTGTATAACTCCTTTTTTAATCTTATCCTAATCTGTTTAAAATGAACTTAATTCAGTGCTGACAATAAAAGTAGTGCATATTTAAACTACATTTAGTATTTTAGAAACCTAAATTCAGTATACTAATAATATTTTCTTTTTACAGTGTACCTAAAGCAAAAAGCTTGTTCAAACTTTAAACTTAGCATAGTGCTAAGGGCACTTCGAAAGAATGTCGCAAAGTTAGAACGCCGCTTTGGTCCGTGCCACATTTTTCCAGATAGGCTTTTAGTTGACCTTTAAAGACACGGTAGGTGTATTGAGAGAGCCACTGAATGCAAAGTAGTCGCGAATCCCATGGTACTTATGTGATTAGTTCTAATTAAATTAGTCTGGTTTTAACAATTTTACGTTTATTACTTTTATACTGTTACTGGGTATAGTATTACACAAATATATCATTAAAAGTTGTTATCTGGGCTTTAAAAGCCGATGGTACATACAGTACGCCGCCCTTGTCATTATGTATGTCCAAGCAATCCGTGCATTTAAGGGTTAATATCTCGGCTAATTACCGACGATTTTTTTCCAAACTTTATGATCAACAATGCTTTTATACTTCTGCTACGATAGGTACCTTCAGCGCTCCTGAACACTTTTGCTGAATGCTTGTAATTCGAAATTTGTGTGTAATGGAAAAATGAGATTTTCTTAAAAACTATGTGACCTATGGTAATCGCTATAATTTTTCTGCATGGTTTAAATTAACGTCTACTACCTCTAATTCTTTCATAATTTTAGCTTCAATAGATTCGAAATTATATGGGGGGAAACATATTTTTCCACTGCATTTTCGACCATAACTTTCAAAATATAATACCTAAAATTAAAAGGAATGTATTTTTGAGTTCAGCGTTACGAAAGCTTTCACACGATACCTCACAGCATATACAAAGTAAAGATTTTTTTTTTCATGTGACTTAATTACTTCCTCTACATTTTCCCTAAATATATTTATGGATATTTATGAATCTGTAAATATGTGGGTCAATAATCTTTGTTACTTCCTCAAATTTGAGCTTTGTACGTTCCCTTGTTTGCGAGTAAAAGGGCTGTGACAGACGGACAGACATACACGGGAGTGACCTTATAATGGTTCCTTTTTTACTTTTTAAGTACGGAACCCTAAAAATTTTATTTTAAAAATAATAGATTGTAATTATAATATTATGTATACAGATTTTAACTTTTTAGAAGCCACGTTCTTAACTGGAAAACTCAAATTCAAATACTAATTCTAAACTTAAATATTTATATTTATTCTTACGTACTAACGGAAAGATGTCTATAGATTACAGGTTCTAGAACACCTTATCCTTCACTTCTAAACGTTAAATAGTTGCCAGGCACGGCGATAATATTCTTGAATTAATCTTAAATTAGTGTTGAAATTGTTTATATATTTAAAAGACATATTGCTAAACGATTTCAATTACCGGGGATCCAATGCCTTCGGTAGCGAAAATATGGCATACTAAGAACCAGGCGGTCTGTCTCTGTTTTATATTTTTAAACCAAAGATTGGCATAGCCCAGACCATGATCTACCTAGTACTGCTTAATTATATCTAAAGTCATTGTTGAATTAAATTCTGCACTTCGACAAAAATCTTTCCAAACGAGCATATTGTTTTGGAATCCTGTAACTTCGGCAGCGTAAAGTCTATAATTTGCATGATTTATATTGTTAAATGAAAATCTATCGAAACGAGCTAACAGGTTTTTGTTCTAGTGATTTCCAATGTTATGTCTGAAGTTTTGATATAATAAAAATTCAATTCTGAAAAAAATGTTACTAGGAAAACCTAAATGATAATATAATATCATTTCCCCTGCCTTTTATAAACTCAGAAATATAGCTCTATGTGTTGTAAATGTAGGTTTCACAGATCATGCGCAGAAATGAAAATTCTGGAGAAGATTTTAAAACGAAAACTTATCTTCAAAGACTCTCAAGGAGGTACAAATGTGAGTTTCCGAAAATAATTTTAAAAAGAGTTAATGTTTTTACAACAAGGACTTAATAAGGTAAATGTACTCTGGTTATTTCAATAGTTCGCATTTCGAACCAAAAAAAAAAAAAAAAAAAAAAAATAGATGGCTATTTTTAAAATTGCAAAAAAAGGAAATTTGCGAACGTGGGTTTCGAAAAGGAATTTTTTGATGGGCTAATATTCATATTTTTTAAACCAAACATTTCGTGTTAAATAAAATATACTTAGATATGGCTTAGGTTTTTTTCGTATTTTGATTCGTAAAGCTGATGTCTTTTTTTAAACATCACAGAAAAAAAAGCATGGAAGTAAGACTCGGAAACAAAGAATTTTTTGAAGTGGTTAATATTATTAAAAACTGAAGATGTAGTGTTAAAGAAAATTGAACAAATTTGGTATCTTTAGTTTTTTCGTGCTTCCATTTCCCGAGATGAAAAAATTTAAACATCTCAAAAAAAACACAAAGACACAAAAGTTGGTATTTATACCGTATTATTATGCAAGGATTAATATTCATATTTTTAATTACAGATACCAACTTTCGAAATAAAAATGAAATTAGATATGATTTGGTAGATATATTTTTGTCAGAAGTTCTAATACAGATTTTTACACTACGCAGAAAAAAGCAAATTTTCTGAAACGGGATAATCATTTTTCTAAAGGGTTGGTATTAATAAGTTTTTGACCAAAGGCGTTCTTTTACAGGAAAAACCATGCTGGTCATGTGAATATTTTTCGTTGTTCCGCATTTTGATATTTTTTCGAAATTAATTTTCTGAAAGAGTTAAATACGTATTTTTTAAATTGAAGTTGGCCTTTAGAAAGCTTAATGTGCTTGGATTTCATTTCTTCTCTTTCGTTTTTCTATATTTCGAATAGTTTAGCCGATATGATCTTCGAATAGCACAACAAAAAGTACATCTTTCACCATCCCGATCCTCAGTTCATTGAAAACTTCGAAAATTTTTAGATTTCGCCGAGAATAGCATCAAAGCGCCATTTTAAGTCGTTGTTTTTAAAAATTCATTGAGTTTTTTAATAAATTTATCGATTAATACAAAACAAGAAAGATAAATCATTCTTCTAGCACAGGTTATGGAACACTTTCCAACACTTTCAGAGTACTTTAAAAGTACTTCGCTGTTTAATAAGGTAAATAATATAATGTAGAATTCGTTTGAGAAAATACATAACATATTTGAAAAACAGCATTCTGAAAATACCGTCCATAGCTGGAAAAGTACTTAAAACTTTTATGGATAAATACCTCTAGTCCTTTATACGGCACTGTATATTACATAGAGATTTTTAAACACACCATGTGTTAAGCTAAAATTAAATTTTGGAAAATCTTTCTTAAAACTGTTGTAATCACACTTTTAGAAATTATCATTCATCAGTGGTCAATTATCATGTTCTTTGTGTTACACTGTATATGATTTTATTTATATTCCGCAATCATCTCTTAGTATGTTAAAATAGTTCAGCGTGAAAATGCATAACTCAAATAAAAACACTTTTAAGCAATTCACGTTGGACTATGCTCTTCTAAATTTTCAGACCTATGAGTGCGAAAGATTTCCCTAGTCATTTAGGAAACATACAGACACATGGGCTTATGTTTTACTTTTAGTAGTATAGATGTAATGAATGATGACTATTAACCGCCATTTTTGGTAAAATGAAAAACGTCATTTCATTGATTTAAAGCACTTAAAACGCATTAAATTTATGTAAATATTTTGGTTGTTTTCTAGCGCTTTGTGTTATTAATTTTGTATTTTTTTTAGTTTTGAAGAATTCCTTTTTAAAAATTATAATGCATATTATATATTTAGTACTGTTTTCTGGGAACATGATATATACCGCCATTTAATTATTTATTCTTGCTTTTATTGCTCTAAAAAAACACTTATTATTTAATTATTTTATATTATATGTCCTGTATAGGCACAATTAATGCAAGGATAGTACAGGGTTCACTGAATTACAGATAAGTAAAAAAAAAAAAAAACAGTTTGTTTTTCTTGATATCATTCCAGATACGTAACTATGTAACATCTTTATTTTAGACCGTACTAATCCTATTATATGGCAAAACTTCATCAGAAACATACTCTATTAAGTCTACTACTGTAATTTACGTTCAAAGATAATTCGTCCATCTTTTATTCTTCTCTAATGTATATGCAATTAGAAAATTAATGTCTCACAAAATTACTGCTAAAAGTTCAGATTTAGTTTTATATAATTTTGAATGATACTTTAAGATGTAAGGTTTTCGTGTAGCAGATAAGGTCATTGCTAAATGTGATGACCCTTATCCCTTATGTGATATGTGCCTAAATGTGATGACCCTTAAATGCGACATTATTATTTTACTTAAAATCATAATGTAAAAGAAAGAAGCACAAATTCAAAGAAACATAAATTAAATAAATGCTACATAATGAGCCTTCGGATCATAAAGAACAAATCCCGAAGCATTTTTCTGTATTTAAAACGTTTTAATCAAACAAAAAATCATTCAAAAAACATCGTTCATTATAAAACGACCAAATCTTCCTAAATGTGGCAAAACTTTGCGAAGATTGCTCACAGTTTATCTTTTTTTAACTTTGGAGATCAAATAACCTTATGGACGTGAACGATTACAAAGTCTGTTTCATTTACGTGAGGTGCAAGTTTAAGAACAGGTGACCAGTTTTCAAGGTAGAATTATAAAATATTCTACGCATTTTGGTGGCTTCCGATACTTATTAGCGACAAAGCAAATGCCCTAAATGTGCAGAGATTTTTAGGAGATTCACAAAGTAAGTTTATATGGTATTTTTCATATATTTTTTTAATGATATTTGGAGCAGATAATATGTTTATTTAAGATGTGTTGAGTTACATTATGAATTCTGGTATAATCTTCAAGTAATGCTTTTCATTAGCTGGTTCCTTAAATATGTGTTTAAATTCATCAAACTAGAAAAATACGTGTCTTTAAATTTTTTAATTAAAAAAAAATTAATAAGTATAGATGTGTATTTCGAGAAATGGAATGCAGACACATAATTACGGGATTCGCATTAGCAATATTTTATATAATGAAAATTTTGAAAATCGTTGTATAGATTGAAAATATTGAAATTATATTTATTTTAACCCATAAATGCGTAATTGTTTATTTTGTTTCGAAAAAAAATATATATGACTTTCTGAAATGTTTAATACACAGGAAAAATAATGAAACAAATCAGAAATACATTTTTCATATAATACGTCAATCTTTTCTATAGTTGTACATATATAATACATCATGTAATAACGACTGTTGTGTGGCTGTTTTACGCTAAAATAGCGCAAATTAGTATATATATTAATAAGCATTAGTAAATACTTCAATAAGCATAAATCTCCAACCACCGCATTTTATATAATTATTTACTTTATAAAACTCAATCTTTAACCCTTTAATTCCCATGATAATTTAGATTCTGCATATTCGAAAAAAAAATGTGAAAATTTTATATTTTCCGCATTTATTTTACAATTTTGGCTTTATTTTAGGTTCTTCTGACCTGAAATATGCGAAAATATATTGTTTTCTAGGTACCGCCGATTCAGAAAAAAATAATTACAATTTCACATTATTTTGATATTTACTCACATGGAAATAAACCGACTAAAATAAAACTATTTTGGCATTACTTCTAGGCATATAGACCCTAAGAATCTAAGGGAAAACAAGTCGTAAATTGTACGTCAAACGTGGCAAATGAATTGTGTGGTACTATAAATAGTTTTATAAATATTCAGATCTTGTGCAATAGATGTCGTACTCCTATGCAAAAATGCATGAATACAAAATATATTACGATTATTATATTAAATTCAGTAATACGTAAATAACAGGAATCCATCATACATAAGACGTCATCACCATGACAACCTAGAATCATTACCTGTCATATGATTGCATTAAATTAATACGTAGGACAGGATTTAATAGGATGAAGAAAACTTTCATTAATATCTTTTTTTAGTATTGATTTGATTTATATAAAATTTGAAAGGACTTAACAAAATTCTGCAACGATTATCTATATTAAATTTCAAACCATTCAGTGGAGTAGTTTTGCGCTGTCATACGCGATCATACAGACGAGGACTATAAGTTCTACGTATTTATATAATTATGGTTGGTTGGTTGGTTGTATTTATGTCGGCTAATTATCAGCACGTGGGATATAGGCCCAAAAGGAGGGGGGAGTGCCTT
Organism: Maratus speciosus; assembly: GCA_963932465.1. Classification (NCBI taxonomy): domain Eukaryota; kingdom Metazoa; phylum Arthropoda; class Arachnida; order Araneae; family Salticidae; genus Maratus; species Maratus speciosus. Next base: position 348,236,461 of record OZ010788.1, on the reverse strand, counting down.
CCGTGGAGGTCTTTCTAAGGGAACCTAACCCGTATTAACGCTTGGAGAACCAAGGTTCGAAGAAAACCACGAAAACTCCGAACGATTGGGCCGACGGGCGCGATTGGGATCGAACCCAGCACCTCCCGTCTACCAGCTTTGAAAGCAGAACCTCTCGGCCACTGGTGGGACTTATATAATTATGAAAGCACCTAAAAAGGAAACTTGTTACTATTACACCGCTAATTCAGGTATTTTGTCTTCCAAAAATAACAGACATTTACAATTTTTTCTTATATCCGGTTAGAGATCTACATCGGCCGAAATTTGCAAGGCCCGAACCCTTAAATTTCGACCCTACCCGTATATATTTTTGCAGTTCAATGATCGGCAGGTGGAAAAATCAATGTAAACAATTCTGGTCTAAGTAAAGTCAAAGGTATCCGGCACTGCTCGATTGAATTTCTATAAAAAGAAAATCCGATTTTTATAATATAAAATTAAGATTCTTTCGAATGTTTTCGATTACGATAAATACATAAGCCATTGAATACACAATAGAAACATTAATGATTACTTAGATTTTTTGGCCATTATATTGAAATGAAGACTCATAAAAAATTAATGTAGTTTCGAATAAAGGAGACAAGATCTTTAAAACATCATAAATTTAGAAGCCGAATAAAACAAGTCGGAAATTACTCGTCAGACGTGGCAAGTGAAACTAGTTTTATAATTATTTTTGATCGCATATTGTACTGAATGTACACTTTAGTGCACGTCAACAAGTGCATATCCATATCCATTTCATTCTGTTCGAAAGGCTGTAATATCTTTAAAATGCACTTGAAATATTTTTTCCCATTGGCCGTCACGTAAAGGGAAAACTTTTGACTGTCCCTGTCAACTATACATCTCATTTTCATAAAATTTGAAATGACTCGACAAAATTTTGCAACAATTATATATGTAAAATTTCAGACCATTCGGAAGGCTGTAACATCATTAAAATGCACTTGAAATAATTTATTCCCATTGGCCGTAATGTAACGGAAAATTTTGACTGTCCCTGAAATTAAACTATACATCCGATTTTCATAACATTTGAAATGATTCGACAAAATTTTGCAACAATTTGTATATTTAAAATTCCAAACCATTCGGAAGGCTGTAACATCATTAAAATGCACTTGCAATAATTTATTCTCATTGGCCGTAATGTAATGGAAAATTTTTGACTGTCCCTGTCATTAAACTATACATTCGATTTTCATAAAATTTGAAATGACTCGACAAAATTTTGCAACAAATATATATTTAGAATTTCAGACCATTTGTTAGGGTAGTTTTTGCTCTGTTATATGCGGACAAACGGACAGACGGACAGACAGACGGACTGAACGACGACTATAGTTACTACGTTTTTATATAATTACGAACGCACCTTAAAAGAGAGTTTAAAAAATTATTTCTCTGTTATTTATTACATTTAGTACGTTTTGAAGATTTCGTTAACTGAAATTCATTATAGCTATTACTATTTTTCAAAACGAATTGCGTCCGACATGTCCTGGGAATAATTAAGTCCTGTTATAGCTCGGACCGATAAGCATGTGTAGGGAAAATGTAAGCTTGATATCGGAACATCCCGAGTCTGCTGATGAAATTCAACTCGGTCTCAGACAAAATCTAACTGTCCAATGCGATCTCTAAGTTTGTCATATTACGTTTCTGTCAATGTTGTCAAATGACCATTATCTCTTACAGCACATTTGTACTTATTCTGAGTCCCGCCATGTCCACAAAAATTGTTCCTAATGTTATTGTTGTTTCCGTAGTTTCATTCCCACAAAATTGTTATATTGAGCCAGTCAGCCTGCTTAACTTTTTTATCAGTCCGGTCTCACCCATTAAAAGTATTTGTCTTTATTCTGCTGACCCGGCTCTTTTGAAAATTTGTCTTCATTTCCCAGGTCTCGGCTCCTTGCAGACCTCTTTACCTCGAGTTCCGCAACCCCCCCCCCCCCTAAAAAGAGAGAAAGTACTTATATTTTAAATGTAAAATATCTACTAGATTTTTAAATTAAAAACCGTTTTTATCCACTCCATAAAATTGGGCATCTTTAACACAGCTGGCCTTTTATAGTCCAAAAATAACAATAATAATTCATATTAAAGATTTAAATTACATATTATTGTTTAATTTCACTTCAAACTGTCCAACAACAAAAGGCTGGTGTCGGAGTCGGCTTGTTTATTAACGAATCCGACTCCGACTCTTTTGCTCAGAAATGGGTCTGACTCCAACTCCGACTCCGCAGTTCTGATTATTCATTCGTTTGTAGTCAGCTGTTAATGGCCTTCTCTTATCCCTCTCTACACTAGTATCCAATTATTTTACAGTTTTCATTTTAGAAAAGTATACTATTATTCTACATTAATATCCATCAATCAAACTATAAGTCTGATTTTTTTTTTTTTCTTTTTTTTTTACTGCACCGTTCGAAAACCCTTATTGTGAAACTTTTCTGTATTTAAATGTTAATATGTGGATGTTTCAACACATATACCCGGTTTAATATGCAATTAATAATCTAATAAGCAAGAAATGTGCGATTTAAAATGAATTGTGAAAATTCGGAAATTCAATAAAAAATCATTGTTTGTTATTCACTAAAATGAAATTACTTGAAAAGGTTCATCTTTACGTTAAAATATGTAAGTAGAATATTTTGATTACTCCGCTAATATATGAGATGGTAAAACAATTTTCACAAACAAGATAATGTTTGCCCTTTCTAGACTGTGCAAGTATCAAAAGGATATATGTTTTTGTCAAAGATCCAGTAATGTGTTACCAAGAAATGAGAATATACATTTAAAAATGTTTTTTTTTATTAAATCACACCAAGTTCTTTTAATAAATGATGGAATATTATAAAATAAAATGAGATGTTAAGACAATTTTCACAAACAAGATACCGTTTGGTCTTTCTAGACAGTGCAAATTTCAAAATCTCTGACGGCACGGCCAACAGGCGAAGGTAGATTTCGAAGTTAAGTATACTAATTTCACAAACAAAAACTAAATCATGATTAGAGATAAACTCACTTTAACAATTTTATGTGGCCGCTTTTGACGAGTTTTTATTTCATTTTTATATAATAACTGGTTTTATCAGAATCATGTTAGGGCGATATTAAAAAAAAAAAAAATACCTTTCCATGCTCAACAACTCGAAATTTTCTGGCATAACTCCAGATTCATTTTTAATAGGAAAAACATAAAACTTGTTGACGTGCTTTTTGAAGAGATTTATAAGCGACCTGTGTTTTTAATTTTCGTTCAATTAATTAAAACTTGATATATAAACAATTATTTTCTCAGTAAGACAATATTTTTCGTTTCTAACACAATCGCTTCGGAAATTCCGTTCAAAATGCCCACATTGACATCATTTTTTGAAATATATTCTGCCTCTGTCAAAAAGCGATCATTACGGTACATTATATAGTTTCTGAATAAGCGAATCTACCAATTGGATGCGTTTGAGAGCAAAAATGAATTGTAAAATGAGTCAGAAAATAAGCAGTTTGGATTTGAATACACCCTTACTAAGATGATTTTTTTTCTTCAACCGCTATGTATTTTTAATTTGTTTTTGCTGTAAGAATTGTTCCTATCCAAAACTTGTCTATATAGAAGTTGTAGACAATATTAAGAAGATATATGATAAATCCATGGGGATTTTATATCTTTTGATTTGACGGAATTATGGATTTTTTTCTTCTTCAAACGCCCTTTTTGTTTTCGTTTTTTTTTTTTTTTTTTTTTTTTTTTTTTTTTTTTTTTGCGGTATGAATTGGTACTATCAAAAACTTGCGAATATAAAAGATGTAGATAATGTTAAGGAGATTCATGATGAAATTAATTGGATTTGATATCTTGAGAATTGACGAAGTTATGAATTTTTTTTCTCCCAAAAAGCCTATTTTTGTGCCCCTTGAGCCCATTCTGTGATACATAAATTTTTGGCCCTATTTTTAGAAGTAATAAAAACTTTAAACTGATTCGATATGTACAAAATTTAAGAAGTTGTGGGTTTTTTTCGGTTTTCACAAAACCCCTCTCTATTTCCATCCCCTTGGTCCGATTTTGCTCATTAACGAACTTGACCGAGATTTTATGCCACTTGATTTTATGTATCAGTTTGGAAGTTATCGTGTCCAGAAGAAAGTGATATATATATAGATAGATCGAAACATACATATATACATATATATATATATATATATATATATATATATATAACAATTACTATAGGTTGGTTGGGTGGGTAGGTGTTAGAGTACGGAGGACGGAGGAGTTGTCTGGATAATACGCAACTACATTTCTAATACGTATTTTATATGGATGTTGATTGGATGTTTTATATATAATTGGTGACATTTTTTTTATTTTTTATTTTCAATGCCTATTAAATTTAACTTATTTAATCAAATTCAGTATTAACTTGTTTTTAAAATTTAGTCTACTCAGGACAATATCATATTAATTAATAATAGTATACCATCTTTTTAGTGATTATTATGCATATAAGTTTATTTGATATAACTAATGTTATACTGTATATATTAAAATTGGGTAAATAGCTTTTATTATTATTCCTCTATACTTTTTAATATTGTTTTATTTTCAACTTTGTATTCCATGATTAATTATCTGTTTAATTTGTTTGACTGTCACAATCATATTTTTAGCTTTTTTATGGCTAATATAAAGATAATTCACACACTATATTTGTGATCTTTAGGCTATTTGGGAATTTTAGAATCTGACAATCTTCTATAAACATCCATTTTTTATTTTTTTTTCCTGTTCATTTTTTATATGTAATAGTAATTATTAAAGTTTTTTTATATTTTTATTATATATAATTTATTTTATTTTATAGCATATAGCTATATTCTATATATTATCAATGAGTTTTTTTTTAATTTCTCAGTGTAGATTAAATGGGTTTGGTAATAGAATATATTGAAAGCATTTTACTAACATTTAATTTATTTAATTTTTTTTAAATAATGATATATAGTATGATATTATTTTTATATTAGAATTTGTGTAGTAATGCAGTTGATATATTTTAATTTCATTAGCTTTTATTAGGTTCTTCTTTTTGTGACATTTGAATAATAATAATAGTTTTAAAATAAAATAATAGATGGTAGCACCAAAAAAAAATTGTCTTTTTAAAGATTCTCTTAAAGTAATAGTTTTAATTTTTTACACCAGGTGGTATTGGACGCTGAATTTTTGGCAATATTGTAAAATTGATATTAAACAATTTAAGATTGTTTTTAGGTATTTTAAATAATGTAATTATCTTCTATTTATCTTATATTAACTGAATTTATCACGGTATTTCAAAATGAATTAACACAGAAATTAAAACCTAAGGATTCAGTTAACTTAACTGTTTTATCCACCTTAATCTTATGCTTTTGGATTTTCATGTGCGGGAAGATATTTTGAAAATCAACTGGGAATTTATTCGGTATGTTGTGTAAGATTTCTATTGCTATAAATTAAATATTTAATGGGTTGTAGTGTTTTTTCCATTTCATGATATTTGATAATGTTCTGTTTTCATCTTGAAACCATTATTTTGGTTATATTGTTTGTTTGGGTACAGGAGGAAAAAAAATTCAGCTTTTAGCTTTTTTTCTCACATAAAACAACCGATTTGCTTATATCATTGAATTCTGTATTCTTGAAAACGTAATTCAATATATAAGTTTTTCAATTTTTTCGGAATCCATATTCTTTTTTTTTCGTCCATATTATTTCTTGTAATTAAGTATAATGTACTTTATTTTATACATACAGTTCTATATTATAGGTTTGTGGCATCCAATTCTTTCACAATATTGCGGTTTTCGATGATGGTCGGTAACGTTTAATTAATGGTTATATATATATATATATATATATATATATATAAAGTTTTTTACTAAGGGTGGTTTTGGGCTCTAAGGGTCATGATCCGTGTAGTTCTGCAAAAATATTTCAGAAATTCCAACATAGGAACGACGCCAATAGGTAGTATTTCATACGAAATCTACGGGTCAATCCATTTCAAGTGGTCCAGAAAATCATCAATTCGTTGCTTGACCATTTTTCAAAAATCTGAAATTTTTTGTACAACAACTCTAACATGATGGAATTTCAAAATGAATGTTATTGTAATTCTATTAATTTTTGTTTGTGCATGGCAGCCATCTTTGTTTCATCGTCTGCAGAAATTTTCTCACAAGAAGGGTTTACGGAATTGTAAATAATTCATCGTTTATTTATCCAATTCATCTGCGGATTAAAGCAATTTGTACAGAATAAATTGGGCTAAAAAATTGGTAATGGAGTAGTATCCAAAACAAACTGCTTATTGGTAAAATTTAAGCATAAATTTTCAGTTTTTTCTAAAATTTGCCCGTTTACAAGAGGAAAATTTTCTAGCAAGGAATACTGTCAACATGACATAATTTTTTTACAAATAGGCCGAAAGCACTTGTACTCACACGCCGAGTTCCATATCTGGGACTTGCTTTCTCGTCGCTAAAAAAAATTCCAAATTTTTCAAAAATGACAAAAATTGCACTTTTCGGGCTTTGATATCTCTGGTGGGGCACGAGATAAAAATCTGAATTATTTTTTTATAAGAGTATTGTATGGTAGTGTTATGCACAAGAAATTTCAGGATGGAGATTTGACTACAAGCTGAGATATGGCAAGGGCAACATGTCAAAACAATACTGCCAAACTATTGTTTTGTTGTAGTCACAGCTAAGTATTTATCTCAGAGTGTCATTTAAATTTATGTTTTTGACTAACTTTAAATAATAGTAACAGAAAATAAAGCCCTTTGCAAAGCTTAGCAATTAATTAAAAAAATAATTATGCCTAAGGCCATACATTTTGTATGGATTCAGTAATTTTTGTTGTACTTTTAGTAACTAAAAGAAACCTCAGCACTTTTACATAAAGAAAAAAAAAATATTTTTATACAAGACCTGAGACAAAAACAACATAGGGAAAAAAGAAAAGCTGTTAATGTTGTCATACTTGTTGAGACATGATCAAACGTGTCAAAACACATTCTTGCTTGTTGGTTCAAAAACCACAATTTTTATCTTTCTCAAAATTTTATTTGTAGGAACCAAGTCTTGTCATCTCTTGATAACCTGATTGAAGATCTTGGCCCTGCTGGCTCATAGAAATATACTTTGAAATCACTATGTGAAAGTCTCAATTCATTAATAATTCCTCGCTTACTTCTTATGCAAAAGTGTGGTTTTTCTGCAGTATAAATTTTGAAAAGGCTTTGGGTATCTTTACTTTCTGAAAATTACTTGAGGCTGATGCATGGTAACATCGCATAATTTTTCATTTACAGGAACATACTTATGGTAGGAACAAGTTTCTGTGACTGGCAAGCAGCATTAAAATTGTGTTCTTTAAACATACAAGCAGGAATGTGTTTTGACACCTTTGATCATGTCTCAACAAGTATGCCAACATTAACAGCTTTTCTATTTACCTATTCTGGTTATGTCTCAGGTCTTGTATATATATATATATATATATATATATATATGTGTGTGTGTGTGTGTGTGTAAAAGTGCTAAGGTTTCTTTTAATCACTAAAATTACAACAAAAATTACTGAAACCATACAAAATGTAGGCCTTAGGCATAATTATTTTTTAAATTAATTGCAAAAGGCTTTATTTTCTGTTACTATTATTTAAAGATAATCTAAAAAATAAATTTAAATGATACTCTGAGAGAAATACTTAGCTGTGACTACAACAAAACTATAGTTTGTCATTATTGTTTTGACATGTTGCCCTTGCCATATCTCAGCTTGTAGTCAAATCTCCATCCTGAAATTTCTTGTGCATAACACTACCATACAATACTCTTATAAATAAAAAATTCAGATTTTTATCTCTTGCCCCACCAGAGATATCAAATCCTGAAAAATGCGATTTTTGCCATTTTTGAAGCATTTGGGATTTTTTTTAGCGAAGAGAAAGCAAGTCCCAGATCTGGAACTCGTCGTGTGAGTACAAGTACTTTCGGCCTATTTGTAAAAAAAATTATGTCATGTTGACAGTATTCCTTGCTAGAAAAATGTCCTCTTGTAAACGGACAAATTTTGGTAAAAAAACTGAAAATTTATGCTTAAATCTTACCAAATAGTACTTAGTTTCAGAAACTACTCCATTACCAGATTTTTAGCCCAATTTATTCTGTACAAATTGCTTTAATCCGCAGTTGAATTGGATAAATATACGATGAATTATTTATAATTCCGTAAACCCTTCTTGTGTGAAAATTGCTGCGGACGATGAAACAAAGATGGCCGTCATGCACAAACAAAAATTAATAAAATTAAAATAATAGTCATTTTGAACTTCCATCATGTTAGGGTTGTTGTACAAAAAATTTCAGATTTTTTTAAAAATGGTCGAGCAACCAGTGCTGGACCACTTGAAATGGATTGACCCCTACCTAAAAGGAAGTATGTTGTTAACAAAGATCCAGTTAATGTAGTGACTATAAATCAGAATATACAAATAAAAATATGTTTTTTTTATTAAATCACAAATACTTCTAACAGATGATGGGATATTATAAAATACATTACAAAGCAAAATAAATTTTCATAACTTTAGATGCATTGTCAGAAATAGACAGTAATTTTGCATTTTCGAACTCTTCCAATTATGACGTAAAGACGTTAGATATTTTTGTTGTAATATATAATTTATATAGAGAAGGGGCTAAAAACAAGAAAGATATTTATTAATTTTAAAATTACTCGTTTTATACATATTCGAATTATAATTTATACATAAATTTAGCTATCGAGTTTTCTTTACCACAAACTAATCTAAATTACAATAATGTTCATGATATACAATATATGAAAAATGAATTTTTATCCTGAAAATACATTTTTAAAAAGAGCTAATAGTATATATTCAATAACAAAATGTCTATAATGGAAGTATTAAAAGACTTTTATGTGCTTAAAGTTTCCCAAATGAGTTTTTATGGCATTTTTAGATCTATTCAATATTTCTTCCAGAAGAAGACTTCTTCTATGACTTGTGCATAATTTACTTAAGCGTATATATATATATATATTTCACATACCTTTAAAAAATTAAAAAAAAAGCTCTTTTCCATAAACGATACAATTATAGCACTCGTAGAAAGTGCTTAATATCCATTTTTACCATAAAAGATAATTGATTTTTAGCTTCTTTTTAACTGTATTTATATATAAAATACTATACATCTTTATATTTACTTAAGGTTAGATAATAGGTAAATAAATATTTATAGCAGCTCATAAATTTTCTAATTTTACTCTAAAGGATCATTTAAAGAACTTTGAACATAATATTTAGCAAAATAAATGCTCGAAATTGACGCATGAATAATTTAGTTAAGGATAGAAAATTTCATTTCTGAGGAGTATATAATATGTTGCTCATATGCAGTGAATGTTTAGAAAATAACAAATTTTTATAGACATGATTACACGGTACTTATTAAACGACGTGGTCCAAAATTTAACTGTTTTTACTTTTAAATATGCATATGAGACTAAAGTGCTAGATATCATATAATTTTTAAGGAATAAGTTTTATTTTCCGTTTATTTTAGTAAAAATGAAAGTATTTTCAGATCTTCAAAAAATTATATAGAGAGATATGTGTAAATAGGATCAGGTAGGTAATTGGGATAAGGGGCACTTTAGGGGCAATCTTTAACGGGTTAAAAAATGACCACTCTAATTATGAAACTAAAATTAACTCTGTGACTGTACAATCCAAGAAGGACCAGTGCCGACAGTGCCCATCTCAGTTTTCTTGACCTTGGGCCCCGATGTGCTATGCAGCATGCGTCCCGGCCAGGTAGTCAGCTTAACGCGAGACCCTCAGTGTTTAGTTTCCAAGCAAGCTTGGTACTCATTTTATTGACCCCAAAGGGATGAAGGATTGTGTAAACCTTGCCCAGTCGGGTGTCGAAATCTCGAACTGCGGTGCGGCAGTCAGGTGCTCTGACCACTACACTACTGGGCTTCGCTAATTATGAAGTCGGACTAATATTCTAGATGTGCAAATTTTTTGATGGAAAATGTATGTTTCTGTAGAAGTAACCACTGTTTTCCCAGAACACAAAAAAAACATTGTCCGTGCAAACTAGTACTGCCTTTATCCTTAATAATTTACAAGTTTAAAAATGTAAAATATTGAATTTGAGTGTACGTAGAAAACTTGTTTGTATTAAAAAAAAAAAGAAATATTGATAGGCATTATTATTAATTGTTACATTTCGATAAGCAAAATAAACTAATTTCAAGTAAATATATATAAAGTAAATTAAAGATTTAGTTCCTCCGACCACCAAAAGGTACTTTAATTCACCTATAATACTGAGAATTTAATCAGTTTAATTATTTCATTCAAATAAATAACTCCACATTTTCACAAAGCACTTTAATAAAAAGGGATATATGAGTGTGAATTCCAAATTTTCTTCGCGAAAACTTGAATTAATCTCTTAACAAAATCATCTTAGTAAGCAGGGAACGTGTTTTACTCAATCGCGTGCTTTTATCTACAACAAAAAACAACAACAATGGCCAATAGCATTTGTATAAACTACTGTAAAGTACACCTTTCTCGTAGGATTTATTTCTTACCTAGAAAATTAGAGAATTCTAGAAAAGAGTAACTGTAACTGTGTTTAAAAGTTATAATTTAATTCAACTCAATCTCAAAACGTCGAAGTTAATATTTTACTACATTTAAGACGTCACCATTTTTATAATTAGAATTTTCAGACTTTCTATCGAAAACATGGAATGTTTTGTAACTTTACTATAGAAAAGTAAAAATTTCGTACTTTCATTTAACGCATTCGTATAAAGTTCTTCAAAATTCAACTATACTCGATTGAAGACTTGGTTTCTACACCACAAGACATTGTAACTGTATTAAAGTACGTCATAACATCCGCATTTTACAAGATACATAAGTAAAAACATGTTAACTGTGTTTAAAAATTATAATCTATCTAAATTTAAAACTTCGACATATTTTACTACATTTAACAAGTCACCATATTAACTAGATTTCGTAAGAAATACTACCTATTACATTCTCCCTTATGTTGGAATTTCTGAAAAGTTTTTGCAGATTTACGTAGATCATGGCACCTAGATCTCAAATCCACCCCCAGTTCAAAACTTTATCTATATAAATATGTATATATCTATCTATATATATAAATATTTTTTATGGACACGATAATTTGCATAATTCTGTACAAATCTCTTCCAAACTGATACATAAAACAAAATTGTAGAAAACATCGGTAAAGTTCGTTAATGGGCGAAATTGGACCAAAGTGGTGGAAATAGGGAGGGGTTTTATGAAAACCGAAAACAAAATCCATAACTTCTTAATTATACATATAAAATCAGTTTAAAGTTATTATTACTTCTATGAAAAGTGCCAAAATTTTATGTATGACAGATTTTTGGTAAAACTAAAAATAGGCTCATGGGGAGAAAAATAATAGTGTTTTAGGGAGAAAAAAATTCATAACTTCGTCAATTCTCGAGCTGTCAAATTCATTTAAAATCATTATAAATCTTCTTAATATTATCTATAACTTTTACACTGACAAGTGTGTGATAGTGCCAACTGTTACAGAAAAAACAAACTAAAAAAAAAAAATGGGTTGAAGAAAAAATTATTGTATAGGATTCTGATAAATCCAGCTCTGAAAAATGATTTAAAAACTCTTCAAAAGCGGTCAGATAAATTTGTTAAACGGTGTTTATGTCTAATCTCGATTTAGTTTTTGTTGGTGAAACTAGTACTTATCTTTGAAATCTATCTCCACCTCTAGGCCGAGCCGGCAAGGATTTTTTATTATTAGAATTTTACGGCTTTCTATCAAAAAACATTTTTAAGTTTACTATCTAGAAGTTCAAATTTCATGGATTACTTTTTTTCTCTCGCTTTCGTATCAAGGACTTAAAAGTTCAACTATTCTTGAGTCAAAAATTCGTTTCTACACCACGAGGCATTGTAACTGTGTTAAAGGACGTCATAACTTTCTTATTTCCGATGGAGCTTTAAAAAAAGTGCGAATTATAAACTTTGCTAAAAATTGTAATTATATATTTGTTTTTATTATTTAGAAAATAATAAAATAAACCAGCGATTTACAACCTTTATTGGTAAGTAACCCGACTTTAAGTAAAACAATTTTTCGCGAACCCATCTAATAAGAGGGTGCATCTAATGTCAGTAAAATGAAAAGTTTTTTGCAAGAAGGTTGCATTATTAAAAAAAAACAAGAACTGATAATCCCAATGTGTGTATGTGGAATAATAATTAAAACAACACATATATTACAAATGTAATGAAAATTACATTTAATTATTATCAGAATATAACTTTACAATCAGTGAGCTTTCTGTCATTTATGGTTAACAATGAGGGCATCTGTATCCGGGTTAAAATTGCGTAATTTTAACTTTAATCATTTTTTATACTCTGTTTCTGTATTTATTTATCAAAAACAGTAAAGCAGAAAAAATACGTTCACGCAAGCATGTCGTTTGGATTCCATCAACGACCTCAAACCTGATTATTTCTAGATATTCTACCCATATATTCATAAAGAATGAAATTAACTCTCCAGCCGCCGGTGACTTTTTCACTGGTTACTTTTTAAAACTAAGATTGTTTGATTTCCACCACTTTTTTGAAATAGAAACAGTCACTTTAATTACAGATTAAATAATGAGAGAATAAGCCGAATTATTCGCTTTAAAAAAGTAGTTGTAATCAAGCCATCTGAATTTTTAAAAAAATAGCTCACTGGAACGTGAAAAGAGCATTTCCCGTGACTGGAGGGTTAAGGATTTTCCCTAGAAAACTGTCTTGAGAAAGGAATCGCAAGATAGCTCGATTAACGAGGGCTCTTCAAGTGTTCAGAGTTTTGGCTTTTCATTTGCTTTTGGGCGTTGCCAGCATTGTAGTTACAAATACTCGACTCTGGCTCAGTAACACTTTCACACTAACTATTAGTAACAGTAGAGTGAAGGTTAAATGTTCCTTACTATTTGGATTCTCTCTTTTTCGGCAAAACCCAGTCCTAAAGCACTCTTTCATAATGACACTAAAACTACTCTCGACTCTGGCTCAGTAACACTTTCACACTAACTATTAGTAACAGTAGAGTGAAGGTTAAATGTTCCTTACTATTTGGATTCTCTCTTTTTCGGCAAAACCTAGTCCTAAAGCACTCTTTCATAATGACACTAAAACTACACTCAATTAAAACAAAACATAAAATCATACTCATTCTCATAAGCAGAGGATGATGTTGCGATTCATGAACAAACAAGAAAATGGGAGAAAGTAAAAAACGCAGGTAGTGTGCCTACATTCGCGCTCCAGATCGGGGTACAGGGTTACCATAACGACTACGCGATTGCTGCCATATCTCAGAACGAGATTATAACATAACACCGTGTGACTGTTAAGGAAACGTTGTCTTCTCACAAAGATTTTGTTTAAGCTGATAGCTTTCATGATTATTGCATTATTGCGGTTGTAAAATATTGTATTAGCTATATTTTAAAGCAGATGAAATAAAAAAATATATATGTAACAAACCCCGATTGTTCCGCAACCCATAGCTTGTGAACCGCTGAAATAAACGATTTTAAAGTACTTATAAACTTAAAAGGGTCATTGAAAAATGAGAAAATCTACTAAGTTACAATAAAGTCTGCAAACAATATATATGCATATTCAAGATTACAATAATATAATCTATGCAAATATTATCATTATTTTGCATATTTTTAATGATAGTAAATAACATTAACATGCTATCGAAAGTAACTAATTAAGGAACAATTAAATAACTAATTAAAAAAAATCAAAATATTAAAATAATGTGTAGACAATATTTTATTCTTTTATCTCAAAGCAAGTATTTTTTTTATAAAAATCAGATTTTAAGTGTTTGTATTTTTTTTTCCTTTTTTTTACCAATTGCACGCTAGTTAGTGTGTTTTGGCACAACAGATTATCTTTTGTGGTAACCCTTTATTTTTACCTGCATTCACTAAAAACAGTATCGTTACTAGCATTTCTTAATACTGATGCTCAGTAGATGATCTTGGTTGAGGGGACGGTGGAGATTAAAATCCTTAAAAATATTCTTTTTTTATTTTTGTAAATTTCAACTTAAATATTACTCAAAGGTACATTATATACATTATAACATGCATTTATCGCCAAAAAAAAAAAAAAAAAAATATTTTTGAGAAAAAAATGGAATTTTACGCGTCGTGTTAGAAATCTTCGAAATGCCCCATGCGTCTTCCATATCAATGAAAATCCCCAATATTTTTTATAAAAGTTTGGTATAAAAATATAGAAATAAAATTCAGCATCGAATTTTACATATTTGAATTTAAAGGTTTAAAAAAAAAGTTGAAAAAATTGAAATTTTTTCGAAAAATTTTCAAAATTTCAAATTTTTTCAATTTTTTTTATATTTTTTGTGAATTTCATCTTATATATTATTCAAGGGTGCATTATATGCATTATGGCATGCATTTATCACAAAAAAAGATTAAAAAAAAATTTATTTTTGACAAAAAAATGGAATTTTATGCGTCGTCTTAGAAATCTTCGAAGTGCCCCCCGCGCGTTCCATATCAATGAAAATCCCCAATATTTTTTATAAAAGTTTGATTTATATATAGAAATAAAATAGAGAATCGAATTTTATATATTTGAATTTAAAGGTTAAAAAAAATTTTTTTTGAAAAATTTTGAAATTTTTTCGAAAAATTTTTGAAATTTTGATTTTTTTTTTTTTTACCTTTAAATTCAAATATATAATATTCGATGCTTGATTTTATTTATATATATAAACCAAAGTTTTTAAAAAAATATTGGGGATTTTCATTGATATGGAACGCGCAGGGGGCACTTCGAAGATTTCTAAGACGACGCGTAAAATTCCATTTTTTTCTCAAAAATAAATTTTTTCAAAAACTTTTTTGTGATAAATGCATTCCATAATGTATATAATGTACCCTTGAATAATATTTAAGTTGAAATTTACAAAAATAAAAAAAAAAAATATTTTTAAGGATTTTAAGCTCCACCGTCCCCTTAAATATTTTCCACGTGTTTTTTTTTTTATTTTTTTATTATGTATACTTAAAAACGTCACTATCTCTAAAGTGTAAAGAAATTCTCAGAACCTTAAAAATATAATCAACTTTTATGGCAATTGGCAGAATTTGACGTAAATTAGAATTTCTAAAGTTAAAAAACTGACAGGCTGATAAGCATACTATTTTTGTCTCCATATTGCGAGTCGTAAAACGTCATTATTTTTGATCGTAAAGTAATTCTGCGTACCGGAACAACATATACATATTTTGTGGCTATTAGCAGAATTTTACATCAGTTAATATTTATTTAAAAATAAAACCGCACACTTATAGAAACACACCATTTTTGTATCATTTTTTCGCGTCCGAAAAATACGACAACTTTTAAAGGGTAAAGTAATTCTCTCTATTCGAACAACATATACATATATATTTTAAATAATTGATGGAATTTTAGGACAGTTAAAATTTAAAAAGAAAAAACGCATAGGGAGAGAAGCATACCAATTTTGAATCCTCTTTGTATGTCACAAAAATGAGACTATTTTTAAAACGTAAAGTAATTCTGCGTACCTGAACAACATATACATATTTTGTGGCAATTGGCAGAATTTTACGAAAGTTAAAATTTACGGAAAAAAACCACAGAGGTATAGCAACATACCATTTATGTATCCTCTTTGTGTGTCCCACAAATGTGACTAATTTTAAAGGGTAAAGTAATTCTGCGTACCCGAAAAACATATACTTTAGTGGAGTAAAAAAAAAACGAAAATCGGAAAATCAAAATGTAATACAGCAGAAACATTTGGTATTGTCCTTAGTATTAAATCTACACAGTTTTTTCGAAATCAAGCGTTATCTTCCGGTGTCCCCGGTCCCTCCAATTTTTGCGCAATTCTTCAAAAAATGCCTTGTACAACTTATAAATCGAAATAAACATTACATTGGATAATAAAAATATCATACCGTGAAAACTTTGCGTATGGTACGCAGTAATATGCCTGCACAGTTTTTTCGAAATCGCATATCTTCCAGGGTCTCGATCATTCGATATTTGGAAGAGATTGTTGTTTCATCTATTGTACATGTATACTAGAATGCATCACCCAAGAAGCATGAAGGCAATACAAACATTTTTCGGTAAAAAAAAAAAAAAAAAAAAAAAAAAAAAAAAAAAAAAAACACAGTCAATTAAACTTCAAGAATTAAAAACAAATATTTAATTCTGTTAAAATTATTAAGAATTTTAAAGTTGAATTAAATCAGTTCGTGTTCTTCCAAACAAAAATCTAAATATTCGAAATGTTTGGCTTTGCTGTTTATTTTTGGTCCTATTTGAGATATGTATATAATTAAAATCTGAATTAGTCTCAAAATATGACATAATGGCTCTTGATTGTTGCATGCAAATGAGTTGCCATTGCGACAATTGCTTCCTCAGCTAAACGGATGCAGCTGGGGACCATACAGGTATATTGGGTCGATTGGAAAAATGTTGAACAAGTGTGAATCCTTTCCCATCGTTTCTTTCCAGACTATCGACATTAATTATAACCTCGAAGCATTTATTACCTATAAAAAATAAATGGAGGAAATGATCCTATCTATTAAAAAACGAAGTTGTTCGGAAGACCTTGCAAATAGATTTCCAGGTACACTTTCACACAGCAGATGGGTTACCACTGCCAACAGAATTTTGAGGCTATATGTCAACTCCGGACACAACGTCAAATCTAAAGATATTGACAGATTTGTAGTCAAGTTGTACGCACGTGTATTACTTGCAATTAAGTGCAAGCCATTTTGCAAAGACGGTGCAATCCAACTTTGGAATTTTTTTTTTCATGGATATGCCCCAGGCAGTTAAAATTGACATTGACCCAGTAATCCAGCACAATGCCATCTTGAAATCCTACTTATTGCCATGGTAGCTGATGATCGGAAACTAATCCGAGAATGAGGATTTCGCACAATCTATAAAGCGGGAAGAACGAACACTAATGGAGACGTCATGCAGTTCCAAGGTCATGCAGTCAGTTTTAATGCAACACATTATATTGATATGATTCATCGGTATAAAGTAGAAATTATGGAACCAACTATTTTGACTAATCTTTTATACGATGATTTAAAGATGAACATTGACAAACCTGAAAGAGAAGATATCATTTCGCTTGGTCAGTTTCCCTGCCACACTCAAAGAAAGGTTTGTCAAAGTGGTCACTGAAGCTACCTGGACAGTTTCAGGTGCAAGCAACAGAGATAGATTAATAAGATCTCGATTGCAATCAAAGGCCCCCGTGCTATATATTGAGACTAAGTCAGTTTCTAAAGTTACAAAAGTCCAACAGCACCAACATGAAACACCAATCGGAAACATTTCGAATATGTAGATTTTTGTTTTAAAGAGCACGAATTGATTTAATTGAACTTCAAAATTTGTAAACACTTTTAACAGATTTAAATGTTTGTTTTTCATTCATAAATTTTAATTGTTTTTGTGCTGTTTACAGATAAAATAATAGCCCACTGAAACGTGAAAGTAGCATTTCCCGCGGCTGGAGTGTTAAACGTGATATTTTATATTAGACTTATGGGCGATGTCAAGGGGCGGTAAAAAATACACGTACTGGGAGCAGGTTCGCGTATTAACCGTGAGAGTCTTAACAGGGTACGACTGTATTCTAGAATATATCGATTGTTTAAAAATAGAAAAAAAATTATATAAATTTGGACACTCGCCACTTTTAAGAATATAGGCAAAAGATGTTTTTTTAGAATATATTTCTTAACAAGCGGAAACTAATGATAAATGACGATCAGATACTATGTCAAAATAAAAAGTTAATAGATTTGCTTAGTAATACGACTAGTTATAAGATAACGATAATGAAATAAATATGAACTCAGAAAATACTACATGTAGTGTAGAAATCTACACAACAAGGCTTGTTATTAATTTAACTAATTAAATAATTTTCGCACGATCCAATAACATTTAAAAATAATTGAATTCTCGGAAAATAATTCTTTAGTAATTAATTTATACAATAAATTAAAATAACATAAAAAATACTCCAAAATTAAAGTATATTAAAATGAATAAGTATATAATGCGTAGAAAAAAATGAAAATATATATGTTGTTTGGTATTGGTATGTTTAGAAAAAAATAAGGAATATGAATTGTGAATTTATTTTGTATTAATATTGAAAATAAAACATTTCGAATTGTAAATATTTATATGTGCAAAAACAGTGTAATAAAATAAAACTCCCCAAATAAGACCAGACAGAAAATAGGAAATTATAGATAAATAGAACATTGCTGACGCCAGACATGGACAGTAAATGTATAGCGAAAGAATAGAAAATTTACGATGTTGAAACCATAAATTTTCTATCAATTAAGATGGTTTTACAACACTCAACGTGGGTGGTGATTCCCATGAGAAACCTGGCGCAAGGGGCAAAAATTAAGTTAATGCTATGCAGTGAAAAATAAATTGGCACGCCCATAGATAGGCATGTCTAGAGTACCAATAAGGGACCAGGAGTAGCCTCCAATCAGAACGAAAGCTCTGGGTTAATTTAGCCCTCCCAAAAAAAGATTGGATCTGGGAAGAAGGAAGGTAAAAAGAGGATTAAGTCTTGTGTCTCGTCCTCAAGAGGTTCTATAATTTTTGTTAAGATGTGACTTGACACTTCAAAATTTTACACCAAGTTCTTTCGCAGCAAATTTTAAGGACAATACAAAATTTAGCGATTGAAATGAATGCTGAAAGCAGACAAATCTTTGTCAAAAAAAAAATGATTGATCCAGAAAAAAAGAAAATGATGATGAAAATTAATGCTGAGAGTTGACCTGTCCTTGTCATGATCTATTGACAAAGATCGCTGAGAGCAGACAAGTCTTTGTCCAGGAAATTAACTGATGCAGAATCTTACAGAAGTATTCACCTGATTTGGAGATGTACAGTGGTTAGTGATGAGATGCGAATGCAACGAAGATATGACATATCAGCAGATTTCGCCTATGAAAGTGTACATTGTGGAGATGGAGCTCTAATTTTCATGCGTCACAGAGTGCCGAAAGAAAGTGAAATTGGTTTGTGAAAGATCCCCATGAACTATATATATATATATATATAAAAGGAACTTTATGCCCCGATGAACTTACTTGTGTTTAGGATTCCATGAACTATGAGTGAACTGTATGATTTGGATGATTACAGAAAAGATCGAAGTCTGTTTGGGTGAGAAATTCCTTATATTTATTTCAATATATTCGTGGCTATTGTTTTCATGTTTTCTTATGATGTGTACATTTAATATTAAGAAACTAATTTTCAAAATTTCCACTAAAGTACATAATCTTATGTCATTGAATATCATGATTGTTTATGATAAAGATTTTAATGATAACGGGAATGCTATTTTTCATAAATAAAATTTTGATTAAAATTTTGGCAAAAGCCTCATCATCGGATCGTGCTGTGAACAAAAAAGGGGCAAGTATAAGATAACATAAATTGATAAAAAAAAAAAAAAAAAAAAAAAAAATAAGTAACAAAGTATAACTTTGATGAAAGCTTTGCTGTTCTAATGAGAATGGAACTATGTTATATTCTGATAAAATAGTAGATAATTTGAAAAGGTTATTATGATATAAAAGTCATATTTGAGTTATGAATTTTATATAAATGAAAATAAAGTCTGTTTATGTGTGCATAATTGTAAGTCTTTCCTTGAATTCTTTCCTTGTTCCCTTTTAGATAATACTCGTAATTTATGGTATCTAATATTTTGGAATTATTAGAAATGGATGTTTCTCTATGCAACCTACAAGTTCGATATCTCCATTTCAACGTTAAATAAGTCGTCCTTGAGTTATTGCCAAAATTAATTTTATTCCAAAATTTTCTTCTCTCCTAATTTATTAAATAACATTATCCCATTAGATCTTTTCACAACGCAGATCGGGATAACTGTTTCTATTGTACTAATCATTTTACTGTCGCGTGACCCTGTGTGCTATGGCGTCCAAATCGTCACAACACTACACATATTATATTATTAAGTAAAAAGCTGTCCGTGAATTACCCTGACATCATTTTAACAATGGCAACAACTGGCGAATAAACATTGCTTTTACTTGAACTTTTTGAACGTCTAAAACTCGCACATTTCCAATTTTTACATGGTCGAATAAAAAAAAAATGTTATTCCAATTGTAATTTTAGAAAATTCATCTTGATGTATTAATTTTTTATGTTTTTTAATATAATTTTCAAAGATATTTTTTTTAAAATCTATGTAGCATGTGCAGCTTGATTACAAAAAATCAACCCTTTTTCATTTAAAATTATATATCATGTTCAGCAGTTTTTCGAGCTAAAATTCCATAATGAAATTACAGATTAAAAAAATAAAGGAAATATAAAAAATAATACAAAAAAAAAATAATAATAACAGGCATGTAATCGAAATGCGCTTTTAAACCAACCAATTTATCAGAATCAAAAAGGCTAGTGATAGTATAGAAATCTGTATTGCTTTTTTCCAATTATTAACTCCTGGCACGAGGATAATACGATAGTATCGCTTCCAACCCTTTAAGACTTGACATACACAATTGTGTAGGTGATCCTAAAGTAAAAGAAAAAACAATTCCCTCTTTTTTTACGTTATAAAGCCGAATCGGGATCCGTTCAATTATGTGGGACCTCTTTCGACATAACCTGGAATCAGATATTTTTTACTTTATAATTTTTTTTAAACGGTCTTAAACGGTTTATAAATTTAAAAACTTTATTTGTACACATTATTAATATTTTTTTATAGATAAATCATTTTAATGTCTTTACTCATCATTTTAATATATATATATTAAATGCAAAAAAAAATTTATTGCAATTCCCCCCACCCCCCCACCCCCCCAAAAAATCATTTTACCCTATATTCTCTAACCCTGGAAGCTCGTATTGATTCTCCTATTATAAAATAATGTTACGAGTAATAGAAATAAATATACATGTACTTTTTAATGAATAAAAAGTATTTGTATAAATCATGATATATATAGTTTTTAAAACTTATTATTTTGAATTTCATACATATTTTCAATGCAAAATACAGCATTCTAAACGTAACTTATGTATTTTAAAAAGGTTAAAAAATGAATTATTTTTCTGTATTAAATATATCTATCAATTAATTAAAAATAACAAATCGTATTTAAATGAGATATGCTTTTCCGCATATTAGATATAAGTATATATTTTCAATTTGAATCAAAGAAGAACACTTTAATTAAATATCTCAAGTTATGTCAGCATTTTGAGATAAACATTTACAATTAATCAGAAGAAAAACAGTTTTGTGTGTTTTTCAAAGCGAATGTTTCTTGTTCATTTGCAATTTATATTTCAAATTTAAAAGACCGATTATAAGCGAAATTATGAAATGTCGCTTTTGACAGATTGTAAATTAATTACAGAAATTTATATATTTATGAAATATGTCAACTTATTGAAAGCTAGAATTTGGCTTTCAAAAGACACAGTCTCTATATATTTTCAATGATTATGAAATTATGCAAATTACCGTATTATTTGTCACATTATTATTGTATTTTTTATTCTATATTACAGTTCCTGCATCAAATTACATGTAATTAGTTAACAAAATTTGTTACTATCATTGTCCTTCTATATGTCTAACTTAATAATATTTATAATAAACAATTTTTATTTTTTATGTTTATCGCACTACGCATTTGATAATCAGGTAGTGCTTTACTCACTATAGATATCAAGTAAAGAGCTAAAGTAGAAATATTTAAGGTGTTGTACCACATTACGTACAGAATATTTTAAAATCTTATATTAAAAATTGATATTATATGTAAATTTCCAACTAACCGAAAAATGCCCGGATCAGGATTCTAACCAGTGATCTCCTGGCTGAAGCTACCAGTGCTGTACCATCTGAGCTATACCGGACGAATCTGGTGGAACATTTTTACCCAGCTAATCTTAATTATTATAGCATCTGGTCTGAAACCTGGTTCGGCTCAACATATGATTTATTTACCAATTAGAATAATTGTGTTAAAATTAATCTAGTGTAATTACGTATCCAGCGATTTCTGGAATTCCATTACCTGAGATTTATTCTATTGAGCTGAACCAGGTTTCAGACCAGATGCTATAATCATTAAGGTTAGCTGGATGAAAAAGTTCAACCAGATTCGTCCGGGATAGCTCAAATGGTAGAGCTCTGGCAGCTTCAGTCAGGAGATCCCTGGTTCGAATCCTGGTTCGGATATTTTTCGCCCAGTTGGAAATTTACATCTAATATGATTTATATACCAATTAGATTAATTGTCTTAAAATTAATCTAGTGTGATTAAAAATTGAGTTGAAGGACAAAAGCAAGACTCATAAATTAAATAAAATTGCCGAAGTTGCTTATGGCTATTTAAAGGAATATCGTCAAGATAAGTTAGAGTTATTTTGTTGTAAAATTATTTTATATTAGGTAGAATATGCTTTTCAAACTTTCAGTTTCTCGTTCATGTATGAAATTATTTGCAACAACTTTTTTTTTTTACTTATTACGAATAAATATAGCACTTATTTCCTTGTTAAAAAGTTTCTAGTTTGACAGATAATATACGCGAAAAACTTTTATCGAATGCATTTACCATTAGGCACATTAAACTGCCACATTTCAATTCCGTTGTTATATATTAATGTTTTCTCATTTATTTTGAATTTAATGATTACTTTAATATCTTAAAACATTATCAGAATATACCACATTTTAACCTATTTTCAAGACATATTTTTTCCATTGAATAATGCTTCTGGCTCACTTGCATAATATTTGTTGTTTTACTCAATGTAATATTCTGATTATACAAGAACCCATTTATTTATATACAAGCTGATTCCTCTTATGTTGTATTATCTAAATTGATAAACACTTTGGCTTAGTAAGGTATTTTTATTTTTATTTTTATTTATTTATTTATTTATTTATTTACAATTTATCATACTGAATATCACTAATGTCAATAAAGGTGCTTTTGAAAAAGTAGCGAAATTTCTATTTTTATACTATTTCTTTAACTTGCATTTAAAAAAAGAACTTCCTATAACAAAGAAAAAACTATATTGCACATGTACACGACAAAACTTTAGCGAGTTATACATAACAAATTATAAAGAAATTTTTTAAATGCCATCTATCAATTACGCATGACACTTTTGAAAGGGGAAAATTTTAAAATAAATTACAAATGTTACAGACGAATAAAAGTTGTAAGTATTAGGTAAATGACAACATTAAAGAAATATACTTGTTTTCTATCTTTTTAAATTGCGTTTGTTTCTTAAAAAATTTTAAAAATGCATTTACGTACCAAAAGCATGTAAATAGTGGCAAATTTTGTATGTTTTCTATAACAAGTTTATAAAGATTGAATGGTACTAAAAATAAAGTTTGCATTCGTAACATTTAAATTGAGTTAAAACTTTATTTCAGTTATATTTTTATAAGAATGAAGATGCAAAAATAAACTCAATTTAAAAGTTACATAATCAATAAATAATTTTTTATTTAGAAATAAGTATCGGGTACAAAAAGTCCTTCCGGCCAGTGCCGGGAGGAAGAGGTAGCTTTCAGAATCCTTATTTAAAAAAAGCCAACTTATATCATGCAAACACACGAAGCTCAATTTAGTGGAAACCGAATATAGGAGATTCAATACTAATTTTTATCAATATAATGAATGAAAATTTCGCGAAATTAGTCAGCTTTATCCAAGCTGCTTTTCTTTAAAGTAACTTATATTTGGCTGCCAAATTCGGCAATTTCTTAAAGTGCCTGTCATTTTAAGACAACAAGGTGTATGAGGCTAAGCAGTGAACTTGGTCGAGACCTTAGTAATTGCTGTGCCCATGCTCACTCACATCGGAATCGGTTAATATATAGGAGTGCTGTCGCATGCAAAAAATCAGATTTTTCAAAATGTCACCCACAATAGAAATTGAAACTGCTATATCTGAGCCATTTTTTAAGGTAAAGACAAACAAAAAATGCTCCTGAATCCTTATATCAAGATCAAATACTTAAGAAAGAAACCTTTTTTAATTTCTAATTTTTTTTCACCTCACTTTAAATATATATATATTTTTTAATTTAATGGCCGCCATTTTGAAACAAGATGGCTGATGAATCTGGCCAGCGAACTTGGTCGAGGTGTTGATGTATACTATCCTTATGCCTTCTTACATCGAAATAGGCGAATACGTGTGTTATCGCGTGACAAATACAAGATCGTTTCAAAATGTTAGCTATGCTAGAAATTCAAAGTGCTATAAATCAACCATTTTTAAGATATCAACAAAAGAACAAATTTTCAGAAACAAAAACTGCTCCGGAATCTTTGTATCAAGGCCAAACACATAAAAAAAATCTTTTTCATTTTCCAATTTTTTAATACCTCATTTTGAATTTTAAATTTAATTTTTTTTAAATGGCAACCCTTTTGAAACAAGATGGCGAATGAAGGTGGCCAACGAACTCGGTCGAGACATTGGTATGTACTATGTACAGACCAAGTTACATCCAAATAGGTTCATAAATACGCCTGTTATCGCGTGACAAAAATCAGGTCGTTTTAAAATGTCAGCCACAGGAGAAATTCAAAATGCTATTACTCAGCCATTACAAAAAAAAAAATCTTTTTCATTTTCCAATTTTTTGGTATCTCATTTAAATTTTTTTATTTTTTAATTTTTTTAAATGGCCGCCATTTTGAAACAAGATGGCGGATGAAGCTGGCCAACGAACTCGGTCGAGATATTTGTATGTACTATGTACACACCAAGGTACATCCAAGTCGGTTCATAAATACGCCTGTTATTACGTGAGAAAAATCAGGACGTTTCAAAATGTCAGCCACGCTAGAAATTCAAAATGCTATAACTCAACCATTTCTTAAGATATAGACGAAACAAAAACTGCTCCCGAATCTTTTTATCAAGGTCAAACACATAAGAAGAAAATATTTTTTCTATTTTCAATTTTTGGTACCACATTTCAAATTTAAATTTTTCTTAAAAATTTAAATGGCCGCCATTTTTAAACAAGATGGCGGGTGAAGCTGGCCAACGAACCCGGTCGAGACATTGGTATGTACTATGTATAAACGAAGTTACATCCAAATCGGTTCATAAATACGCCTTTTATCGCGTGACAAATTTCAGGACGTTTCAAAATGTCAGCCACGCTAGAAATTCAAAATGCTATAACTCAGCCATTTTTTAAGATATAGACGAAACAAAAACTGCTCCGAAATCTTTGTATAATGGTCAAATGCATAAGAAAAAAATATTTTTCCATTTTCAATTTTTTGGTACCACATTTCAAATTTTAAATTTTTAAAAAAATTTTAAATGGCCGCCATTTTGAAACAAAATGGCGGATGAAGCTGGCCAACGAACTCGGTCGAGAGATTGGTATGTACTATGTACACACCGAATTACATCCAAATCGGTTCATAAATACGCCTTTTATCGCGTGACAAAATTCAGGACGTTTCAAAATGTCAGCCACGCTAGAAATTCAAAATGCTATAACTCAGCCAATTTTTAAGATATAGACGAAACAAAAACTGCTCCGGAATCTTTGTATAAAGGTCAAATACATAAGAAAAAAATATTTTTTCATTTTTAATTTTTTGGTACCACATTTCAAGTTTTAAATTTTTTTAAAAATTTTAAATGGCCGCCATTTTGAAACAAAACGGCGGATGAAGCTGGCCAACGAACTCGGTCGAGACATTGGTATGTACTATGTACACACCGAATTACATCGAAATCGGTTCATAATTACGGGAGTTACAGTGTGACATAGGTCAGATATATATATATATAGATATATATATATATATATATATATATATATATATATATATATATATATATATATATCAATTTTGAACGGAGGGTGGTTTCGGGGTCTGGGGGTCATGATCGATGAAAATATACCAAAATTTTTTGAAATCGCTTTCCTCCGAACGGCTGCAATAGGTAGCTTTTTTGTAAAGAAAGCTACCAAAAAGAAATTCAGATGTATAAATACTGACCAAATACCAACACTTTACAGTTGAAAGGAAGTTTATTATTGGCGGAAAAAAAATAAATATTTTTTCTAAGCTATAAGATCATAAAAAAGAAATAGAGTTTATACTACAAATGTATAAACTTTAAAACATACATATAATTACTTAAAAGGTGCTAAAAACTTATAAAGATATTAGTTAATGTAACCTTGGGATCTCTCGAACGCAAACACGTTCCTTTTAAAAGGGTAAAGATGACTGGCTGGAATAGAAGAAAACATACGTAAATCAAAACAAAATACTACACATGCGAAAGCAAAGTTCAGTCCGTGCTCTAGAAGAGGGGTGAAAAGATCAAGTCACATTTTCAAGAGCTCTTCCCCAGATGCTCAGAATTTTAAACCAAATCGCCGGAATAGTATTAGAAAGGACATCGTTACAAACAGTATTACTCCTAAGTAAAATTTCAATGTATTCACTGATTTTTGAAGAGTAATAGTTAGATGTTGAAAGGATTATTTTAGCCTATTTGATTTGTATCTTAATATTTTCTTTTTGATGCAATCTCGATAAAGATGTACCTGGTTTGTTAAATTTAATGTCAGATAGGTGCTCTTTTAGCCTTTTTTTAAATTTTCGAGATGTCATACCAATGTAGAATAAAATTTTTTGATGTTCTTTGCTAAATGGGATTATGTAAACACCTGCTTTTTCATAATCTGGAATTGGATCAATTTTAATATGAATCAGATCTTTCAATTTTGCTCGAGGTATAGCTATTAACTTAATATTATGCGTTTATTATAATATTATATTCAGGGTTATATTAAATAATATTCGTTATATGTTTTTAACACCTTTTAAGTAATTATACGTATGTTTTAACATTTATATTAATAACAAGGTGGAAACTCTTTGACAACACTAGATTTAGTACAATGTTTTTTTTTTCTAGAAATATAGTTAAAAAAAATATATATACAGATTGTTCCAAAACTATACATTCGAATGTTAGCTTGTTTTATAAATTGGAATTGAAAAAAAATATAGACTACTCTATCTAACTGATCTTTAAAAAAGAACTTAAAATCATGCGTTAAGCATACATTATGAAACACTTTCCAACACATTTATAATACTATAACAAAAATTCACGGTTTAATAAATTGAAAAATGTTGCCTAAATAAACAATTTGGAAAACACATAAAAACTTAATTTCATCATTTTCCATAAATAGACGAAAAATAAATCGGAGGTTTTTTTTTTTTTTTGTTTCAGCTCTGTATATGTACTATAGATTTATCGCATAATATATACTATGTTAAAATATAGTTCAATTTTAAAACGCATATTACAGCTGAAAAATTCCCCTGCAACAGTTTTTATCAATAAACGGAAATGTTTTTTGCAGCACTGTATACGATCTGTAGAATTTATAATCACTGAGAAAAATCAAAAACAAAAGTTTAATTTAAACGAAAGTACCAGAACACAAATCGTAGTAATACTACCAATAATTGTTCATAGAGAGTACTGTAAGCGAATTATTTTGTGTGTTCCTTTATATGCATGATGAATGTTACGCAGATCATATTCTATAGTAAATATCTTGCAGTGCACCTCAGAAATATAGATCAATGCCCATATGTATCATGAACAAAATACACCGCAAACGATTTTCCTCTGTGGAACGTAATGTAATGCAATTCTTTTGTCTGTCCCTGTAAATGAACGAGGTATGCTATTCATAGCATATTCTATAACATGCATCTTGTAGTGTACTTTCAGAGCTATATATAAATTCAATGAGTTTGTAACTCTGAAACGTTATTAAAAACCACCGCAAACGCTTTTTCCACATGGGTCGTAATGTAACAGAAATATTTTGAATGTCCCTGTAAAGAAACTGTAACTTCTACATGCTTAATTTCAATACCGAACATCTCATAGTGAATATCAATGGCACGTATCCATTTCATGGCGATACGTCTATATTTAAGCAAGTTGTAGCACTGGCAGACAGCCTACAAATAGGCGGTAAACTGCAGGCAGATAAATCGAAGTCATAAACACTCTTCAACCATGATGAAAAGTGTTAAAAATACAAGTTGCACAGTTTGTCGCAAAATTACATTTGAATATGGAAAGGTAAATACAAATAATAAAATGCCGTATCGGAGTACTACTGTTTGCACCATACAGAATTATAAACTGTCGGATTTCTTATGCAAATGAGAAAAATAATTAAAAAAAATTTTTTTTTTTCAAAAAACTTTCCGAGAATTTTACAAGTCTTATGGTGCAAAATACACACCGTTACCATAATTTGATATTTTTATATAAGCTTTTGAACTAGAAACAAAGAACTCTATGAGACTTTTTTGTTTTGCTAATAAATAAAATTTCTCCGTTTTGAGAAGTCTTACTGCGCAAAGCGCACTCCGTCACTACAATTTGTCATATTCCCATGGATTTGTAAAATATGAACTAAAATTTATATCTCATTGAAATATTTTTTTTATCTATTGGCATGAAATACGAAAGTTTCAAGAGTGTTGTGGTGCAAGCCAAATTCCGATAGGTTAATTTGTTATGAATTTTTGAAATGATATTTAAATTACGACACACGCTATTTTAAATAAAATGAAAAAATCAATAGACTTTTAAATTACAAAAATAAAGGAAAAGCCTTTTTTTGGAATTTACTACTTTATTTCAATCCGTAAAATATATGGGTAAACATTGGAAATAAAAAGACAAAGCAAATGACACCTCAAAAGTCATGCTATAACAAATAATGTCGCCACAAAATTAATTAATGTGCACTGCCAAAACTGTCCTCCCTGAATTTACTTAATCTATTGATATTTTCATTACAATTCACTCAGTACCGAAACATTCAGTATTTAAATCGTTTTCAAACAGAGCATCGCCCACGTATTTATCATTAATAGTTTTATATAAGCGCGATAATCGATACTTTAAGTACCACTTGCGATTTTAGATTGGCAACCTTATTTCTGAATATAAGTAGATTTTACAAAAAAATATAACTTTAATTGCAATACATTGAGAGTGATTAAAACAAAATTAAAAAAAATAACTGCATCTTAAATTTTTGCTTGGCGTGATTCAGATACTAGAAAAAAAATGTAGATAGCAAACCACAGAAAAAACGTTTTACAATTTCAGAAATATTTTTTATACTAGTATATACTTGCTTACCATAAAAATTATATAAAACTCTCCACTCTTAGATTTTAAAAAAATCGTGCATTGATAATAACATACGAAAGTTTTTAAAAACTGAATCAACTAGTAAAATAAAAAAGTTCGGCCTGGATGTACAGCTGCTACGCAACTAGGGAATCCAAAAATGCTGCTCACATTGTTCCAAAAAAAAAAAAAAAAAGTTCGGAAACTGTACAGGTGAGTGTTGCGAATTCAGCGCCTTCTTTAAATTAAAAACCTCCATCAGAATTTTTAAATAGTAAATTTTGTTTATTTAAGGGCAAACATTTCCTTATTAAGTAAAACAAAGCATGATATTCCTAATTAATATAAAATATTTTCAATATAAAAACATGCTATATTATCAGAAGTAATCACTACAACCTCCCTACTTTTTGCTTCTACAAGGTATAACTCTAAAACAAAGAATTCATTATAGGGGCACGATAAAAGAGAAGACCTGTATGCTTGTTTTCTCATATGTCATATCAGGCAGTAAACGGATAAACTATCAAACTATTTTATCGAAGTTCTCAATATGGTCAGTGTTTAAGGCTCCTATATATATGTATTTTTTAATTGGGTTTTAATTTTGGTATTTTTTTATTTCTATAACTAGGGGGCTCGGCCCCCTACGAGCTACGCTCGCCAACCCCCGTTGAAACACTGCAGTCTCTAAAAGCACGCTAATTTGAGCGGCTTTAAAAAGATTTTGGAAGATTGGATTATAATTAAAAAAACAAAGGCGATCTCCCTATAAACGGGTTTCTAGTCATTTCTCTTTGATTGGGGAATTTTACGGAAAAATCAGCTGCTGTTAAAAGATACAATGGCATTTCAAAATCATCTAATATAAAATGAATTAAGTAAACAGTGTCTTTTTTCCCGGTATTTTTTAACAAAGCGAAAAGAAAGTCCTTTTAAATAAGACATTTTAAATATTTCGTTTTTAATCTGACGTAATTTTTACCAAACTTTTCTTTCCCTTTTTAATATTCACGTGAAAATACTTTTATTAGAAATGAAATATTATTTGCGCTGTCCAAAAAAAAAAAAAAAAGTTGAAAAGTTCATCTCAAAATATCTAGTAAATGTCTCGCGCTATTTTTAAATTTAAATTGTTTTGCAATATTATTTTTTGTTCATTTTACGCAATAAGTGTAATGTGACGTAAATGTGATGTAATTTCTCCTATTTAAGACTTCTAACGCATGTTAATGAATTTCACGTGTAATTGTAGATGAAATAATTTTCAATAAGTTCCTGCTTTTTTATACGTAATTATTTAAGTCTAATTTGAAAGTTTTTTTCTGTTTATAATAGTCACGTGTAAATAAATTTTAAATTTGAAGCAAACATTATTTTTTCCGTTGTTTATACAGTTGGCAACAGGTTAAATTAGTACAATTTTCTGAAATAAATAAAAAATATCTCTCGAAATGCTGAAAATTTGAATTTAAAATAGAAATGAAACCTCGAAAAATGAGTTAAATTAAAAAAATAAATTAATTCTGCACACCGGGAAATTATAACGTATAAAATGATCTAAAAATTATTAAATTCCGATGTATAGTTTTTGCTCCTATAAAACTTTTTTAGTGGAACGATTTTGTCCAACTTTAGCATTAAATATCTCTTAAAGTAATTCTTCGATTTGAAAACTGTCTGCATCAGCGTGTTTATCAAACATTTCTGTATAATACTGCCGATTTTCATATTTTTGTATGCATTATTTTTCTTATATATAATATTAACGAAGAAAGACCAAAAAATTCAAAACCGGCGGCGGCGGCGGTGACAGCGGTAGTTACTTTTTTTTAGAATAGAGAGATTTTTATGTCAGTGAAATACATTCTTTAAAGATTTAGATGACACATTTTGCTAATCTTTAGTAATCAGCAATTAAACATTTAAAAGATCACATTAAACTACACATAGGGTAACTTGAGGTGAGATGCCGTGTTGTACAAGATGACGAATCACGTAGTTTTCATATGCGCAGGCGCTGTACGGAATCCCTGCTCAGTTATAAGAAAGAGGATTCTCTGGTGATACTTTAATTTCTGTTTGCGGTTAAAAAAAAATAATAATTGGTACTTGTTTATTACTATTTCGTCTTAACACTTCTGGTAAGTGTCAAAAATCTTTTAGGTGACTTCTTTCTTTCCCTATATAAGTCTTACAAGGGCACCACCAAACATGATGCGCACAGATTTTGATGATTTCAAAGTATGTTGTAGGGGTCATACCACTAATTATTCTGACGAAAGGATTTCTTCAAATGGGCTTTAGTTTTTGAAAATTTTGAGGTTAAAGTTCAGCGCACATTTCAAATACACATTAGTATGACTTCCTGTACGTGAATTCGTGGCTCAGCGGTATCGTGCGAGCTTACGGTCCAGGACTTTGCGAGTTCGATTCCACCCTGGGGCCCTTTTTTCAATTTTATTATTTACTTTTATTTACTTTTTTACTTATTTATTACAGGCTTTAGCTAATGCAACAGCATTCTTTTTGTACCACAATGGAATATAATCGAGTGGTTCAGGTGCAAATTCTTCAGGTACAAAATTCTCACAATCTTCATGAAATCCCGGATACTATAAAAAATATTTAAAATTCAATTGGTTGATTTCGATTTTTTTAACAATGAAATATAACGAATATATATATATATATATATATATTTGTTTTTGCTAAAGTAAAAAATCATACCTTTGTAAATTCGTTAAATTCATCTTCTTCATTCAATATCAATTCCTCGGCCTCAATAATTTGTCGATCTTCTAATATTTCTAAAATTACACCATGAAATTCTTTAGGCATACCAATAGAAGCACAGGATATTTCATACGGTGGAGAACTTTTAAACAGATCATCATTTTGTAAGAACGTCTCGCAATATTTTAATGCATTTCGGCCTTTTTGTTTCTCTTCCAAACGAGAATTTTCCGCATCAGCGCTGATACTTTCCATAACACAATCTTTAGCATTCAATCTGTCACAATCTGTAGTCTTCTTTTAATTTTCATACCGAAATTTTCCCTACATATAACAATATTTCAAATATTCTAATTGTCTGCAAAAGAAGCTAAACGAGATCAATAAAAGAAATTTTTATTTATTCCAATATTACCGAGAAAAGGAAAGCAGACGATTAAAAAATATATAAATATATTTATATGTATCGTAAATTTTATCTCATTAACTATAATAAAAAAAATATATTTTTAAATGTGATTTTTTATTTGTGCAAACGAAAAATGATGTTGAGGTTGAACTTTAAAGATAAATGTATTTTACAGAGTATAAAAAATGTGTACAACTGGTAAAAACTTGTATTTAAGCATTACTGCTTTAATATTTTATTGCTCTTTCGGAGATATGCATTATTTGAATTATCTAATCCGAAATACCTTTGAGAAATTGCACCTGAAAATTATTTTGTATAATTTATACAAGAAAGGGATAAATTTCCCTTTTAAATTACACAAAGTTTAAAAAAAAAAAAATCATTTTATCAGAATTGTGCTTAAAATAAAAAATGTAAATAATAATTAATTTGAAAAAAAGTTTTAGGCATAAATTAGTTTTGGAGTTTTGTAAGAATTTTTTGTAGAAATATTAGTAGCGTTTTGTAGAAAAATTAGTTTAAAAATTGAAGAGAAAAATAAATTGCCATGAAAAATTCGAAAATGTAAATGTAATTTATTAAGAAAATATCAAAGTTCAAAGCTGTAGAATGCCCAATTCTGCTTAAAATTTTTAACGTATAAAAAATATAAAAATAAGTAAAAAAGAAAAAAAAAATGCCTCGAAGTGGAATCGAACCCAAAACGTCTTGATCGGTAAGCTCGCACGCTACCGCTGCGCCAGGAATTCACGTTCAAAAAGTCACACTAATCGGTATTTGAAATATACGCTGAACATTAACCACCAATTTCTCAAGAACTAAGGCCCATTCGAAGAAACCCTTTCATCAGAATAATTAGTGGTACAACCCCTACAACATAGTTTGAAATCATCAAAATCTGTGTGCATCATGTTTGGTGGTGCCCTTGTTAGTTTAAACACCAGAGAAATAAAGCTGATATTTTTAGGGAGTACTGGTAACCTGGCCTTTCTGCAAATCATAAATGGTGATCGGTTCCCGCTTCTTCTCGTTAATGGGGGTACTGGCGTCTTGTCCAATACTTTGGGGTGAGTGGACGAACATTTTGGAAAGATGCCGGTTGTTTTTCCTTGGCGTAAGATGCCGGGTATTTTCCGTTGCGGTCAAATGCCTGGTTCTTTCTTCATTGTTTAAATTACTCTTGGCTATTAACTATCTTGTCAGGGATTTTAATCAGATAATTTAAATCAGTGATTAAATCGTGATTTTAATCAACTAATTAAAAAATTTCATTGATTAAAATCATAAATTTTATAAATGTTTAAAATGAGATAAAGAATTATTAAAATCTAAGATGATCATAATTTGAAAGTTTTCTATATGTATTCTGCCTTATAAATAACTTTATTGGCCTTATAAATGATTGGTTAATAAATATTAGTTTTAATCATTGTTTAAAATTTCATGTTAAATGTAATTATAAATAATTTTAATAAATGTAAATATCGGTGGTATATAACATAGTTTTAGACAATTAGTGTCTTCTGCCCCCTACGAACTAAGCTCCCCAACCACCATCAACACACCGCAGACTCTAAAAACACGCTAATTTGATCTGCTTTGAAAAGATAGCGGATTAAATTTCTTACTAAGAATCAGAAGATGAGGATTTTTTTATAAAATGAATGAGAATCAGTGTTCAGAATGTCTAGCAAAATGCAATAAAATCTCTGAAAAATGTGTTAGATCAAATGCATGTGTAACTGTCGGTTATATAAAGGCTGCTTAATGCTCTTAAAAAAATGTGCAGTCTGTGGCAGATATGTGTTGTAACTGAAAAGAACAAAGGGGCATATAAAAAACACCAACAAAAGAGCTGCACTCTAAAGTACTTTGTCACAATGGCATTATCGTATTTAAATTTATTATAATGTTTAAAAATAGGCATACTTAAGAGCCATAATTTATTTAAATGTTAAGTAGAACATAATTTTTTTTTTCAAATATTAATTTGTTATTTTATTAAAGTGCCAACGTTTGTTACCTTCATATTTTTGTATTTTTTTTAATATTATGTAAGTTAACAACTATAGTATGTCTAAAGTATTAAAGTTACCATTATTCGTCCCATTTTGATTTAAACTGCATCCCAAAAATTATTGTTTACATTGAAACTGAACAAGGCATCTTACCCCAAGATTGTTGCCCGTCTTACCCATAGGTATGGGTAAGATGCCGAAATGCAAGTGTTTACAAAAACAAAAATTTTGATGCTTTATACAATATCTGTAAAATGAAATAAGGTTTTAAATGATACATAAGGGTGCAATCTTTAACAAGAAATCGATGAATAACAAATAGAAACAACAGGCGAATTTTAATAGGCATAACAGGCATCTTCACCCAATTTACCAAATATTACGCTATCGTACGTGGCACAGAAATCGCGATTATTTGTTACGTGTTTAATGGCAACCCCCGAATGAAACGCATCTCATTGGTTACTGAACAGCATTTAATGCAACTCCATACCTATAAGGGGGCGGGGGTATCATAGGGAGGACCCTGCTTTGTCGCCAAATGCCGCCAAGTTTGGGCGATATCTTTAAAATTTCGTCAAATTCCCATAGACTTCTATTGTATACCAATAGGGTTTACTTGCTTACAGAAAATCAACAAACTGAGATATTTTCTTGCAATAAAAACTAATATTATCTTAAGGTATTATATTTTTTAATATAACTATTATTTAACATAATTATATAATTAATATAATTACTATTTAATATATATATTTAATGGTGTCCAAGCAAATTATGAATAAAAGTAATATGATACAATGCATAGCATACTTTCCCAAATATAAATTTTAAGGGAGACCAAACTGGTCGCCAAGAGAGGCTAGTAAGAATATATTTCATAAATTATTATTTTTTCTGAAGTTGAGTAAAAATGTATTTTAATAAATTTAAAATTGAAAACGCTTAATTTACTATTTTTAGGGTTCCGTACATAAAAAGTAAAAACGGAACCATTATAAGATCACTCCTGTGTCTGTCCGTCTGTCTGTCTGTCTGTCTCTCACAGCCATTTTAATCGTAAACTATGGAACGTCGAAAGTTCAAATTCGGGGAAGTAATAAAGACCATTGACCCACATATTTAAAGATTAATAAACATTCATAAATATATTTAGTAAAAAAGTAGAGGGGCTAATTATGCTACTTGAAAAAAAAAATATTTTCTTTGTATATCATGTGGGGTATCCTGTGAAAGGTTGTGTAACGCTGAACTCAAAAATACATTTCTTTTAATTTTAGGTATTATATTTTCAAAGATATTGTTGAAAATGTAGCGCAAAAATATGTCCCCCCCCCCCAATCTAATTCCGAATCTACTGAAACTAAAATTATGAAAAAATTAGAGGTAGTAGACGTTAATGTAAACCTTGACGGAAAATTATAGCGATTACTCTAGGTCACACAGTTTTTGAGTAATTAGCATTTTTCTGTTATACACAAATTTCGATTTACGGGCATTCAGAAAAATTGTTGAGCAACACTGAATATACCTATCGTTGCAGAAGAATAAAAGCATTGTTGATAATGATTTTCGAAAAAAATCATCGGTAATTAGCTGAGATATTAACCCTTAAAGGTACGGTCAGTTTGGACATACACAAGGACAGGGCGACGTACGCTATGCCTAGTTAAAGACTTTTAATGATATATACGTGTAATGTAATGTCCAGTAACAGTATAAAAGCAATAAACGTCAAATTGTTTAAAACATACTAATTTAAGGCGTCTCGGGACTCTAAAAAGTGGAAAAAATGAAAAAAAGACCATTTTTAACATTTAATGTCTTAAAATGTATATGATTTTAAAACACAATTTTAATTGGAATGAAAGATATAAGTATGTTCTTTCGTTTCATGTATTTAAAAATTTTCAAGATACAGAATTAGTATTTATAGGGGGCTCGAAACTGTTAGACATTTGTCGAACAGAAAATTGGCATAACAGTTTACGCGCAGGATTACAAAATAAATATTTCAACTAGAATGAAAATTTTGGTGCTTATTTATACTTCAGATTGTAATAATTTCCCTGAACTTAAATAAATTAGTATTTAAAGCATTTTTATATTTTTAAGGCAATGCTGCATTTAGCTAGTACAAAATTTTGAAAATTTCAACAGTAAAATCACCTAAAAAATATTTTTTTGAACAATAAAAAGGAGATTTTAGGCTCAGTTTATACAAAATAACATGGAATATATGTTTTGAAAATTTCATGAAAAAATATTCAGATGTTTTTGAGGTATCCTGCGCGTTATACTAAAAAAACGCCATTTGAAAAATAATGACTTTAAAGTTTCGGAAACGCCGCTTCAGCTATTGAGCGGGTATAATTCTAAAAGCCAAAACTTCTGTTCTAATGGTAATTTCAAGGAAACAATTATATCAAAATATTCGGAAAAGATAGGAGTTTAACATCTAAAAAAATTAAAATTTATTAAATTTTGAAGTTTTAAGAGTCCTGCGACCACTTAATCCTTTCCGGCACGGAGTAATTCTATTTATAAACTTATGAAATAATGAACTGACACCAGAATTTATAAACGAATTTATTAGAAAATGCGAACTTGCGTATTTTCACGTACATGATAAAAGGAAAATTTTAATTAAATATTCTTGGTGCCATTTGTCTGTTTTGGAATTAAAATTAGGTGTCTGTTATTTAAGGGCATCACCCTCGAAATATTTTATTAGAATGAATCGCATAAATACTGTGAGATTCGCGATAGTTTGCATTGATTGTATCTCTCAATACGCCTCGAGTGACTTTAAAAGTTAATTAAACACCTATCTGGAAAAACGCGGGACTGACCAAGGCGGCGTTGCAACTTTGAGACCTCCATTCGAAGCGCGCTTAGCACAATGCCAAATTTAAATTTGAACAAAGGTTTTGTTTTAGATACACTGAAGAAATAAAGGTTATTACTACGCTGAATTTAGTTTCAGGAAATGCCAAATGAAGTTTAACTATGCACTGCCTTTATTGTCAGTACCGAATTAAGTTCATCATAAACAGGTTAGGATAATATTAAAAAAAGAGTTATACGAATAGCTATATTTGATATTGTTCCATATATCTCTTTGAACTTTCATGGTATACCCGATTACACTATTCTAATATATTCAGTTATACCCAACCCTACGTTATATAGTTTTTTAAAAAGTCTTAGTATTCTTTTAGCAACTTTTTCTTTAAATAATACAATTACAAATTCATATATTTATTCTACGAAACCCTTTGTGCGCGAGTAATGCTCTCACTCAACCGTTTATTTAAAGATATGTTTAAAATATTTAGAAGCATTCTCTGTATAAAGTATACAACACTAAAATTTGTTACACAGCGAATATTTTTTTCTAGCTACCAGATATTATACAATATTATATAAAATAGTGAAGTGTATCCATTCAATATAAATTTAGAACTACCATATTTAACATCTATCACATCATACGTTACGTAAGTTGATAAATATATATGCTATAAATATTCGATTTTGAAACTGTAGTGTTATAAATGTGTGAAGCGGTACATAAAATATGTTTAATATGCCAGACAAATTTAGAAAATTTTAAGAAAATAAAAAAGAAATAAAAGTATGATATATACATTAGGGTTGGTTGAAAAAAAATTTTTTTTTCGAAAAGTCATGGCGCAGGAAAGTTGCGTTTGGTAATAAAGAATAAATTCGTAAAATATTGTATCGATCGTTTGAAATCTTTTACCGCCACAAGTAGACCAATGTTCCGAAAAAAAGCAAAAACATGTTTTTTTTTTCGATTTTTACTTTCTTCTATCTTTACAAAAAGAAAGTGAAAAAATGCATCTTCCTGTTTTCGATAGATGTATACGTTTTAGGAGGTCCTGAACACGATTTGATTGTTTTTCGAAAATTCCTATCTATCACTTTTTCTGAATATGACAAAAATTTTGTGGGCGCTCTATCTGAAGAAGAAATGCACGAATATTGACAACATTTTAGATTCCGTTAGACAATGATATAGACTGGTGCTGATTACTTTTTTGTGTAAATTTCTCAACAGGTGGTGCTTCTATGTTAAATTTTTCACGGTTTACGCAATAGCTGTATCTCAAGAAATATTTTACGGATGTATATAATTCGGTGCTGATTACTTTTTGGTGAAAATCGTCCAATAGGGGGTGCTGCTGTGATGCAATATTCATGATTATCGCAATACACTGTCTGTCGAAGTAATGTACGAATTTTCGCCAAACTTCAGATTCAGTTAGTCCCTTATACAAGTTAGTACTGTTTAGTTTCTGGTGTAAATTGCTCAGCAGATGGAGCTGCTATGCTGCATTTTTCACAATTTCCGCAATAGATGTATCTCATTAAACTAATGGATAAATTATCATCAATTATCAGATTCAGTTAGTATCTGATATAAATTCGTCATAATTAGTTTGTGGTGTAAATCGCCCAACAGGAGGCGCTGTTATGCAGATTTTTTTTTTACTATTTCCGCAATAACTCTATCTCAAAAACTAATGCACTGATTTTCATAAAACTTCAGATTCGTTTATAAGTTGACATAAGCTGATGATGATTAGATTGTGGTGTAAATCACCTATCCGGTGGCGCTGATATTCTGCATTTTTCAGAAAGTATTGACATGCAGGAGACAATATGAAATTTTGGGATTGTCACATCCGACTAGTTTTAGAAATTATCCAAAAATAGCAATACAAGTTCTAGTAGAATGCAATATCTGAGCCAAAATATTAGTATTGTAACAGTAAAAAAAAAAAATATTACGGTGACATCTTATATCACACCGCCGCAAAACGGCGAAAGATCCTAAAAAATATTGAAACTTTAAATTTTTCGTTAGCCTAATTTTTTTATAACATTTTACATTTTTTTTATATTTCTAATGGACTGGATATAGCTTTTTCTGTTGTTAATTTCACGCAGATTGTTTAGTGTTTACCCCCGATCTCTGTTATTGTATCAAAAAATCTTTTCTATGATAGAATATACCTGTAGCTGCCTCTATGCGAAAAAAAAATTCTCTCACCTAGAGGATCATATTTTACTTCGTTATTTTTATTGTAAGATTCTCAATTTGCTCTATACTTTGTCCTAAAGATAGAACAAATCTATGCCAAGTGGTTAAAGAGGTGGCAAAGCAATACAATTTTTATAGTCACGAAGTGAAGCAAGAA
The DNA here is from genome assembly GCA_963932465.1 of Maratus speciosus. Taxonomy (NCBI): domain Eukaryota; kingdom Metazoa; phylum Arthropoda; class Arachnida; order Araneae; family Salticidae; genus Maratus; species Maratus speciosus. Next base: position 348,196,437 of record OZ010788.1, on the reverse strand, counting down.
AATATATGTCTGATACTTCAACAATTCTCCCATTATTTTAGTCATTTCACCTCATCGTCTGGCAAGGCGACTTCAATATGCGATAACATGGTAGATCTGTTGAAGACAAACGAAATAGAAACTGCAAAAAAATAATTTCTTCGAATGTGATGGATAGGAACTTAACACAGTAAACAATGGTGGTTTTATACTTTTGGTTCTGAGAACAAATGGCTTCCTTTCCCTCCCTTCAATCAGCTTCCGCTGAGACATTTTTTCGAACATCTTGATAGACAAACGACGGGTCCTTTGTCATTTTGTGGCCCAGTTAGCTTCATTTAATGCAACCTATTTTTTTCTATACGTTTCACCAAGTTTGACTAGAATTTGTCGATGTCGGATATTTCTTTGAATGTTTAAGCATATGAGAGTTACGAAACGTGGTTAAGCATATGAGAGTTACAAACGATGTTTATAATAAATAAAAAAATTGCTAAAAATCACGTTTCATAAAATTCATAAATTAATCCAGTGTATAGAGCAATCTTTTATTTTAGATAGCTACCGCTACAAAATATAAGAAGCTACCTATTACAGCAGACGAGGAAAGCATTTCCAAAAAAAAAAAATCATTATCTTTAAAACGATAGACAAAAAGTTTTTACTTACCTTAATTCTTTATACATTTAATTTAATTTATATGATTTTAATTTATTATTTTCCATTTACAATGCGTACCAGACTTTTATTCTTTTGTGCACATCTCTATTCTAAATTCGTTTTGGACGTACGTCAATAAATTACCTTACACTGGATTAGAGTAGAGCTTATTGATAGTTTTTCTTGACTCAAAACCCGCGTCTGCAGTTTTGGTGGATCACGCCCTCTGAATACAAGGTCTACGCCCTGACACAAAAATGGTGACCGTCGTAGGCGGGTTTATTTCTGCTTTTGTATGGTTCCTTGAATTTGAACACCGGTTTTTTCTTTAACACGTTCACGCCGGCGCGGTGGGTCACGCTCGACTCTCTCAGAGCTACCAAGTCTCCGGCTTTGTGGCTACCAGTATTTTAATACAGAAAATGTTGTTTTATTTAATTAGAACAATTAAGGCTATTTAAAGGAACAACATTTTCTCTAAAATAATAGTGGTGTATAAAAAGCCGGAGATTTGGCAACTCTGTGACAGCCGAGTGTGACCCACCGCGCTGGCGTGAACGTGTTAACATTTCTTATGCCTTATTTAATTATTTAAAATAGGTTAGGAAACCTTTCGGATCTTACTGGTATTAAAACTCAAGAGACCGTATACACGCTGAAAAAAACTCCGCCAACGACAACCGACGTTTTTGTGTCAGCGGTCGGGCCTATTATTCAGGAGACGGTGGGGGGAATATCAATGCCGTGATGTAACACTGCTGATGTTTCTGCAATTGATTATTCTCTTAGGATAATTCCTACTTTTTCTATATACAAAATACATATAAACTTTATTTGGTTAATTTTAGTAATTGGAAGTCACCGTTGGTTTAAGAGTTATCACTATAAACTTTATTTTTTATCACTCGGCATATATACATATATATTTTTTCTTCAATAACCAACAATAACCAATAATAAGCTATTGCCTCACAGGACAAGGTGGTTTTATTTTATTTCTATTTAAAATAAATAAATCAACATCGAACAATATGAAATGGGCCACAATGTCACAGATTACATCATCTTTCGAAAATTTCCCAATAATGCTACATAATATCCGTTACACTCCATCTTTATCGCAACAAGAAAGTTTCCTTATAATCAACATTAAACTAACATTAGTCAAAAGAATAATGCCTAGTTATAACATAACCACTCATTATTCCTTTATTAGTTAAATCATTGTATCCATGATCTAAGCCAGTAATGTATTATTTATTGTTGTATGATTACTTTACTTAAATGTGTACTTATACACTATGACGCAAAAGTTTAGACAATGACGTCATTCAGCTTTAAAATGTAGAATTATGACGTCAGAATTACAAAAACCTGTAAATATATTCAAAAACTGATTTAAAATGCTATGTACAAAAGACAGTCGTTTTATTTGTTATAATACTAATTTTTTTCATAAAAATTCAAATGTGCTTGTCGCAAAAGTTTAGACACTATTCTAAATTTCTTTGAATATTCGCTGGCATATGCAAATTTAGAATCGATGATGTCACAAATTTGGAGTACTTAAGTTCTGCAAACGATTGCGCTTCATAGTCGACATGCCGAGAGCTAAAGAAATTCAAGTGAATGGGGTTTCAAGGATTTGGCAGTTGAAAGGTGAAGGGAAGAGCGTTTCTGAAATTTCTGCTATTATTAATAGGTCAAAAAAATCTATTTATCGAGTTTTATCGAGTGGTTCCGAATATAAAGCAAAATGTCGGTCTGGGAGGCCACGTGTGACAAATGTACGAGAGGATCGCCTGATACAAAGACTAGCGAGTACTCAACAAATGAGCGTACGTGGAGTTCAAAGCTCATCGGGACTCTCTGTATCAAAGGATACGATTCGTAGACGAATTTTGGAAAAAGGAACAATCGTTTATAGCAAAATGCAGAAGAAACCAGCTCTGAAACCATATCATAAGTTACAAAGACTTATGTGGGCTCGAAAGCATATGTCATATGGAGAGAAATGGCAGTCAGTCATATTTAGCGATGAAAAAAAGTGGAATCTGGATGGTCCAGATGGTTGTTTATCGTATTGGCATGACTTGCGGAAGGAACCTCGACGTTTTTTTAGTCGCAGACAAGGAGGGGGCTCGGTGATGGTTTGGGCAGCCCTTTGCTATAATGGACAAGTATCTCTGACCTTCACCAGTGGTCGTCAAACTTCACAGCATTATACACAGACATTAGAAGAAAACCTACTGCCATTTGCTGAGCTTCTAGGGGGTCCTCAGTGGGAATTTCAGCAAGACAATGCTTCAATTCATACTGCAAAACATTCAAAATCTTGGTTTAATTCCCATAATATAAGAGTTCTCGACTGGCCAGCATGTAGTCCAGATCTTAACCCTATAGAAAACCTTTGGAGCATCATGTGTCGCAAAGTTTATAGCAACGCTAGACAATACTCTTCTGAAAAGGAACTTAAGACATCTATTGAGAATGCATGGTACGATATCGATCCACAAACTATGCAAGATTTAGTTTCTTCCATGCAATCTCGTGTATATGACGTAATACATAAGCATGGATGCGCAACCAGGTTTTAAAAATTGTTTATTTCGATTTTATTTAATTTGTGTCTAAACTTTTGAGACAGCAGTTTATTTTTGTTACCATTTAATTTATTGCAATATGCACAATTCCACTTTTCTTTGTTATAAATATTGTTTATATGTACAGCACATTAATTTCAAGCAGTGATTTGAAAATTGAATAAATATTTTTCAAAGTATGTAAGAATTTCTTCATTGTCTAAACTTTTGCGTCATAGTGTAAAAAACTTTAAGCATCTAAATATATTTGTTTTTGTAAAAAAATACCAACACTGTTAAAAACAAAAGGTTTAACTTTTCACCAAAAAACTGGGGGAAGAAAGAGGTTTCAAAGAGTTTTTCGTTCAAATAATAAACGGTCGCATGCGAGTATTACTCGCACACAGAGGGTTCCGTACAATAATATATGAATTAGTAAGTGTATTATTTAAAAAATACTGTTACTAAAAGAATACTAAGACTTTGTAAAAATTATACAAGGTAGGGTTGGGTAGAGCTGCATAGTATACAGGGTGCAAAGGAAAGTCCCTTTAACCTGAAAATACTTGCGAATGGGGAGAGCTATATCTATACAAGTGAGGTATCGGTACAGTAAAGCGACTACACCCGACCTATTGCAAACGACAGTAGCACATCTAGAGGCGAAAATTGGAAGATAGCCATTGCAAATCGAAAACGAAAAGAGGTAGAGCAAATTTTCCAATTAGAAAGTTTTAGAGCATTAATTAATTAGTGCGAAACGACATTTGGTTGACACGGATAAGATAAATCGTCGCCTGCATACCCAAAAATGTCCGAAATCGATGAGCGACGATTCTACTTTGCCTATTCACATTCCGGAAATGTAGCAGTACACAATTGCAGATCGTTACCTTGTACTGAGCTGTAATGTCTGTAAAGAATTAATTTCCAAAGCATTTAAAATTTTAGAATAACCCTCTCAGGGCCAGAAGAAGTCTGTTCGTAAACTGATGAATAATTGACTGACACCAGAATATTCAAACGAATTTCTCAAAAAACAAAAACCCGCGAATTTGCACTTTCATTACAAAAGCAAAATTTTATTAATGTATTCTTGACGCCATTTGTCAGTTTTGGAATTAAAATTAGGTAGCTAGACCGTTTAGCCACCGCTATTGAAAAAGTTAAATCTCTGTCGTCGTATTGAAAAGGCTTGCAATAGACGTTCCATGCTGAGAAATGTGCATGCAGAATTACTCTCACGAATACAAACGTGTATTGTGAGCAATGGCGAACTTTTCGAACATACTGAATATTAACTTTTGATCACTGTGAGACAGTTTGTCTTTTTTTTGCGTGATGTTATCAAAACGTATTGAGACAAGTACGTATTTATAGCATAAATTGTGCGTATTTCTTCATACTTCTGACTATTCCATTCAAACGTTTACACAAAATGGAGTGCATCGAATTCGGACATTTTTTGGTAAACAGGGGAAGATTTATCTTATCCATGTAAACCAAATGTTGTATTCTACTAATTAATTAATGCTTTAAAACTTTCTAACTGGAAATTTTGCTCTTTCACTTTTCGTTTTCAATTTGCAGTGGCTATCAAATTTCGCCCGATTTTCATTAAATCGGGCGCAGCCGCTTTGTTATACCGTTACACCGCTTGCATAGCTGTAGCTCTCTCCGTTCACAGATATGCCATGACAGTTCAAATCTATATGGAACCCAAATAATAGCAAATATAGGTATTCTGTATATCTGTTATTCCATATAGGTTTTTGGTTAACCTTTAAAGACATAGTAGGTGTATTGAGAGAGCCACTCATTGGAAACTACTCGCGAAACACATAGTATTTATGCGATTAATTCACATTAAATTAGTCTGTTTTTAACAATCTTAAGTTTATTGCTTTTATACTGCTACTGGATATTGCATTACATAAATATATCCTTAAAATTTGTTATCTAGGGTTTAAAAGCCGAAGGAGCGTTGAGTACGCCGTCCCTGTCATTATGTATGTGCAAACTGTCCATGTCTTTAAGGGTTGATATCTCGGCTAATTACTGACGATTTGTTCCGAAATTCATGATTAACAATGCTTTTATACTTCGGCTACGATAAGTACCTCCAGCTCTGCTCAACACTTTTGCTGAAGCCCGTAAATCGAAATTTGAGTGTAACGGAAAAATGTAATTTTCTCAAAAACTATGTGACCTAGGATAATCGCTATACTTTTCCTGCAAGGTTTTAATTATTGTCTAATACCTCCATTTTTTTCAGAATTTTAGTTTCAATAGATTCGGAATTAGATGGAAGGGAACTTATTTTTGCGCTACATATTCCACCATAACTTTGAAAATATAATAACTAAAATTAAATGAAATATATTCTTGATTTCAACGTTGCGAAAGCTTTCACACGATACCCCACACGATATACAAAGAAAAGTTTTTTTTTTTCCAGTAACTTAATTAGCCCCCTACATTTTTCCTAAATATAATTATGAATATTTATTAATCTATAAATATGTGGGTTAATAATATTTATTACTTCCCCCAATTTGAATTTTCCATGTTGCATAGTTTACGAGTAAAAGGTCTGTGACAGACAGGCAGACAGACACAGGAGTGATCTTATAATGGTTCCGTTTTTACTTTTTTAAGTATGGAACACTAAAAATGGCTGGAAAAGAAAATTATATGCTGCAAGCGCTAAATCCGAAATTTCGGTTCAACGTTTGTTATCGTTAAGTGGCAACCCGCAATAAACTTTAATGGCAGCTTTCGCTCTGCCAAACGTTGGATATCTCAAACAGAAAATGCGCGTATTAGATAGTAGTATCCAGCTTTTCTTTATCGGCCCGTCAATCCATAAAATACTCGAAGTAAGTACACTATTGGTTATTTTCTGTTTTACTGTTAGACACATTATAATGTTTTGCTGTAAGTTCCACAAACAAAATTTGTATTTCTTATAACGGTAAACATTAAACATTATTTTGCTTCAGCCTAGATTGGTTCCGATCTGCATTGTATCCGAAGCGAATTTCGTTTTATTATTGTTTTAATATGAGATATATTAACTTTATACTCTTGTATAATTTTATTTTGTGAGTGAGATAATGCATTCACAGAAACAATAGAGACTCTTAATTGAATTTCATAAACATTTGAACCTGATTAATAGCGGCCGCTTTTAAAACTTCAAAATTGTAGAAACGGAGCAAATTGATTTTTCTAAAAATGCCAAATACTATGAAATGCTTATATTTATATATATATATATATATATATATATATATATATCAGTATTTTTTACATCTCTTGAGATGTTTAAAGTAATTTATACAAACAAAATAATAAAAAAAGAGATTTATATGATTTTTAAGCATTGTTTAAAAAGTTACATGTATTAAGAATAAGTTTCTCCTTTTATTATTGTTTTAATGTGTGAATACAATATCTTTGGACTCATGGATAAATTTATTTTGTGAATGACATAATGCATTCAGGGAAACAGTAGAGTCTCTTAATTGAATTTCATAAACATTTGAACCTGGATAATAGTGGTGGCTTATAAAACTTCAAAATTGTAGAAATGGAGCTTATTGCTTTTTCTAAAAATGCCAATTACTATAAAGTACTTATATATATATATATATATATATATATATATATATATATCAGTATATTTTACATGTCTTGAGATGTTTAAAAGAATTTATAGAATCAAAATGACAGAAAATGATATTTATAGGATTTTTAAGCATAGTTTTAAAAGTTAAATATATCAAGAAAAAATTCCCTTTTTATTATTGTTTTAATATGTAATTGTAATATCTTGAGACTCATAGATAATTTTAATTTTTGAGTGAAATAATGCACTCAATGAAACCGTAGAGTCTCTTAACTGAATTTCATGAAGACTTGAGCCTGATTAATAGAGGTCGTTTATAAAAATTCAAAACTGTAGAAACGGATCATATTGGTTTTTCTAAAAATGCCAATTACAATAAAATACTTATATCTATATCAATATATATATATATATATATATATATATATATATATATATATATATATATATATCAGTATTTTTTATATTTCTTGAGATGTAAAGCAATTTATACAAACAAAATAATAAAAAAAGAGATTTATATGATTTTTAAGCATTGTTTTAAAAGTTACATGTATCAAGAGAAAATTTCGCCTTTTATTATTTTTTAATGTGTGATTATAGTATCTTTAGACTCATGAATAATTGTATTTTTTGAGTGAAATAATGCATTTAGTGAAACAGTAGAGTTTCCTAATTGAATTTTATAAACATTTGAACCGGATTAATAGCGGTCGTTTATAAAATTTTAAAATTGTAGAAACGGAGCATATTGTTTTTTTTTAATGCCAATTACTATAACACACATATATATACACACATATACATTCCTTGCGATGTTTAAAGCAATTTATACAAATAAAATAATAAAACAAGTTGGAAATTGCTCGTCAAACGTGGCAAATGAGGTGCGTTCGTACTATAACTAGTTTTAAAATTATTTTTTGCAACCCATATTGTACTGAATGTATAATTTTTTGCACTTCATAACGTGCATAGTCTGATACATCATTAAAATGCACTTCCAATAATTTTTTGGAACACTTTTGACTGTCCCTGTAATTAAACTATACATCCGATTTTCCTAAAATTTGAAATAGCTCAACAAAATTTTGCAACAATTATATCTTTAAAATTTCAGACCATTCGGAAGGCTGTAATATCATTAAAATGTACTTGCAATAATTTTTCCCATTGGCCGTAATGTAAAGAAAAACTTTTGGTTGTCCCTGTAATTAAACTATACATCCGATTTTCCTAAAATTTGAAATGGCTCGACAAAATTTTGCAACAATTATATCTTTAAAATTTCAGATCATTCGGAAGGCTCTAATACCATTAAAATCCACTTGCAATAATTTTTCCCATTGGCCGTAATGTAAAGAAAAACTTTTGACTGTCCCTGTAATTAAACTATACGTCCGATTTTCCTAAAATTTGAAATGGCTCGACAAAATTTTGCAACAATTATATCTTTAAAATTTCAGATCATTCGGAAGGCTCTAATATCATTAAAATCCACTTGCAATAATTTTTCCCATTGGCCGTAATGTAAAGAAAAACTTTTGACTGTCCCTGTAATTAAACTATACATCCGATTTTCATAAAATTTGAAATGGCTCGACAAAATTTTGCAACAATCACATATTTGAAATTTCAGACTATTCGGTTGGGTAGTTTTTGCTCTGTTACATGCGGACAGACGGACGGACAGACGAACGGACTGAGCGACGACTATAGGTGCTACGTATTTATATAATTAAGAACGCACCTAAAAAGAGATTTATATGATTTTTAACCATTGTTTTAAAATTTACATGCATCAAGAAAAAAATTTCTCCTTTTATTATTGTTTTAGTGTGTGATTATAATATCTTTAGACTCATGGATAATTTCATTTTGTGAGTGAAATAATGCATTCAGTGAAACAGTAGAATCTCTTAATTGAATTTCATAAGCATTTGAACCTGATATATAGCGGCCGCCTATTAATATTCAAAATTGTAGAAACGGAGCATATTGCTTTTTCTAAAACTAATTACTATATAATATATATATATATATTGTTGGCACCAACCTTGGCATCTACTTCCGCTTGGCGATAATGTAACGTCAGATGTTGTTTATCTTTCGTTTCGTGCGGTTATCTCCATGGGAGCTCCGCGAACGAAAAATACTTGTTAATAAAAAACGGTTCGCTTAAATTTAATTAGTCGCATTTTATATATTAAAAAAAGTCACAGTCCTTTTGCTCGTGCCAGTTAACATTGGTACTGCTCTCCGTAGAGTAAATTTGCGACGGTTGGAAGTTATTGTTTCTTTTTGTTGAAAAAAATACGGTTGATATGGAAATGGAAATTAATGTTTCAAACCGTAGAAGGGGTAATATAAAGGCCCAATTGACAAAGTTATCAAGCTTCACTGCAGATGAGGCAGGAAAAATGGATATTATAGCTATTTCAAATAAAATTGAAAATCTTAATAAATTAGAAGTTAACCTCGATGAGCTTAAAATGGAATATTATAAAATTTTGAACGACGAAGAATTTAATAAATGTGAAGCTGAATTCGAAGAAATCGACCAAGATCTCCAAAAGCTTAAGGTAAGCTTTAAATGTTTTCTAGATCTTAAGAAACATTAAAATCCTGAAGTAGTAAATGGAAACAATATTTTGTCGCATGATATTCAAAAATTATGTATAAAGTTACCCGAAATTCCTTTACCAAAATTTGATGGTTCTTATGAAAATTGGAATAATTTTAAAACTCAATTTATTAGCATTATTTGTTCGAATGAATTGCTATCCAATGATCAAAAAATCTTTTATTTACAGTCTTCTCTCGTGGGTACAGCAAAACAAATTCAAAGTGCGGACGACACTTATTTCACACATTTAAGAATAGATTTGAAAATAAGATATTAATTGTTAATACGCACATTAAATCCTTATTAATGTTAAACAATATCGGTGTAGAATCAGCTGAAAAATTAAGTATGCTGTTAGATTGTATTTTAAAGCATGTATGAGCTTTAAAAGTTTTAAATGTTGAAATAAACAAATTTAGTGAAAATTTACTGATTAATATTATTTTAATGAAGTTAGATAAAACAACATGTAAAGAATTTGAAATGAGTTTAACATCTACAGATTTACCCAAATGGAACACTTTTATCGAATTCATGGAAAATCGTGCTCAAATTCTGGGAAAATTTACAGGAAATACAAGTAAATTGCCAAAAATTTAAAGGTCAAATTAAAAACAAAACCTTTGTTCTAAAATCTAACCCATGCGTACTATGCAAACAATCACATGATTTACATTTGTGCCCAGTTTTCTTAAAAATTACTCCGCTTCAAAGATTTGATGGAGTTAAAAAAAACTGTGTATCAATTGTTTCTCTTCTTCCCATAATCACGTTTCTAATTGTAATTCTAAATATAACCGCCAAATTTGCTGTTCAAGGCATAACATATTACTTCATCGAAATCTAAATAAAACTCATTCTAATAATAAGATATCATCAAAAAGTCGGATTCCGAAATTGGTTTATCTTTTCTGTCGCCAGCCCGCCGCGAAAGTAATGAAGGCAGGTGCATGTTTGATGATTCTAATAAACAAAATGCATCGGAAATTTCCCAAAGTTTTTCTGCTCATAGCAATGCAAATGAAAACGGTGTTTTTTATCTACTGCTTTTATTTTTATTTATAGCCCAAAACATAAAAAAATCATGAAAGCTCTTGCAATTCTGGATTCGGCGAGCCATGCTTCCTATGTTACTTCTGAAATGGCTTTTAAATTGGGTTTGAAAAAATAAAAAATAAATATCGCTGTTTCTGGATTAAGTGGAAATTCATTCAATGTGAAATCGAAAGTCTCTACTGTTTGTCGAAATAAGAATTCTTCTTTTTCGTCAACTACTGATTTCTTCGTAGTGCCAAAAATTACTGATTGTCTACCTTTTAGGAACATTAAAATTGATAAAAACATTTTACCTAATCGTTCGCTGTTAGCAGATCCTGCGTTTGACAAACCAGGAAATAATCCATTTAATAATTGGGGCTGAACATTTTTTATGAAATAATAAAAGAAGGAAAATTTCGTGTTTCGCCAAAATCTAATGTTTTAAAATTCAGCATTTGGACTGATTGCTACAGGTACTTTCTCAATAAATAATTCTAATTCATTTTGTGGGCTGACATTTAACAGTGACAATGAGAATATTGAAACTATTCTTCAAAATTTCTGGGAAATAGAAAATATTTCGTCGGATCATCTTCTAAGTAAAGAAGTAGAGTTTTGTGAAGCTAATTTCCAAAATACTTATATACGGGATGAAACCGGTAGATTTATCGTAGAAATGCCCATTAAATTAGAACAATTAGATACTTTGGGAGATTCGAGAACATTAGCAGAAAAACGTTTACGCCAAACTGTAAAAATATTATAAACTAATTTTGATATGAAAAAACTTTATTGTGATTTTTTAAGAGTGTATGAAAACTTAAATCACATGGAGAGAATACTAGTCGAAGACCCCCCCCCCCGCCCCCAGTTGTTTATTACATGCCTCATCATGGGATTTTTAAACCGGATAAGTCCTCCACTAAATTAAGGGTGGTATTTAATGCCTCTGCTCCTACCACAACTGGAAAAATCTGACAGACATTTTGCTTTCTGGTGAAGTTAAGGAAGATCTCTTTGATATTTTGATAAGATTTCGAAAACAAAGTCGCTTTGACTGCCGATATAACAAAAATGTTTCGTCAGATATTAATCGATCCTTCGCAAAGGGGTCTTTTACGTATTCTCTGGAAAGATTATGAAAATAATTCAACAATTGCTTTAGAATGAATACCGTTACCTACGGCACAAAATGCGCTCCCTTTTTAGCCATAAGATGTTTAAAACAATTAGCCTTAGATGAAAAGGATAGATTTCCATTAGCTGCAAAGGCTATTTTATAGGATAGTTATATGGATGATATCGTCACTGGATCTTCTGATTATGAATCAGCTATTGAATTAAAAAATCAGTTAATTGAAAGATTTAGTTCTTGTGGAATAACCTTGCACAAGTGAAATTCGAATTTAGATGATCTTCTAAACGATAATGAAACTGAAGATCTTTCCTTTTGCTCTAAAGCTGAAACTTCAGTTAAAACTTTGGGTATGCTGAGGCAATCCAATAAAGATCAATTCGTATTTCGAGTTTCCGTGGAAAAACAAGAATCGTATACCAAAAGACGAGTCCTTTCTGTCATTGCAAAATTGTATAATCCTTTAAGACTCATTGGACCGATTATTTGCAAGGCTAAGTGCTACCTTTAAAAATTGCGGCTTTCTAAAATTGGATGGGACGAGAACATTCCCGAACCTCTTGCTACTTATTGGTGTAACTTCGTAAATCAACTAAAGGATATAGAGAATATAAAATTCAGTAGATATATCTTAGCACCTTCCACTGAAGCAATCTTTGTTCTGTGATTCGCTGACGAATCTATAACCGCCTACGGTGCTGCTATCTATGTGTATAGTGCAAATTCATCCAATTCTCCTTCATCAAACCTTGTAGCAAGTAAATCAAGAATTGCGTCTCTGCAGACCATTTTATTTCCGAGACTTGAATTATGGTCTTTTTTGCTTTTATCACAACTTGTGTCCAAAGTTCTTCCTTCTTTGAAATTAGACATTCAAGAAGTAATTTTGTGTTCGGATTCAACCATAGCCTCGGCGTGGATAAATACATCGGCTCACCTACTAAAAACGTTTATTGGAAATAAAGTTTCAAAAATTCAGTCTCTCACTGAACAATTTAAGTCGAGACATATTTCATCAAATAATAACCCTGCAGACATTATATCACGTGGAACAAATCCCCAGGAACTTTTAGACTTGGAACTCTGGTGGCATGGTCCATTAATGCCTAATAATCTAATTGACGCACCAGACATAAAAAAACTGATCTTCTAAATAATCATGCATACTCAAATTAACTGAAGTCTGTTTCGAAAATTAGTTTATTTACTGTGAATAACGAATTTGTTAACCAATTTTGTAATTTAAGTAATAGTTATGTTAAATTAATTCGTATTCTAAGTTATGTTTTACAGCTTTTTAAATAACTGTAAAAATAAAGAAAAAATTGTAGGCCCGATTACCAAGGAAGAATTTGCTCATGCAAGAATCAGATTAATAAAATTGGTTCAAGTAATGTATTTTGCCAGGAAAATGAAGAGACTCAAGGAAGGTGAGCAGCCAAAGGACAGTCGTGTAAGTGATTTATATCCTTTTAATGATAGTGAGGGAATAGGTGGTCGTTTAAACCAATGAAACTTATCATATGATAAAAAAAACATGCCATTATTCTACCAAATGACCACAGGCTTACTCTTTTAATATATCATTATTTTCCCCTAAAAAACTTACACGTAGGTGCTCAAACACTGCTTCATTTTGTGAGGCAAGAATTTTGGCCTTTAAATGGCAGAAATATAGCGAGTAAAATAGCCCATAATTGTATTGTTTGTTACAAAAATAAGCCCAAAATTGTAGAACAAATATTGGCTTCGTTACCTAAAGAAAGGGTAAATATCAATCCCCCATTTACAAATTCAGGTGTCGAACTATGTAGCCCATTTGTCATAAAATATAAAGACCAATGAAAAGTAGTCTTTAACAAAATTTATGTCGCAATTTTCGTCTGTTTTGCTACTCGTGCAGTTCACTTGGAAGTAATAACAGATTTAAGTTCTGACGCCTTAATAGCCACCTTAAAAAGATTTGTAGCTAGGCGCGGAATTTGCTCGACAATTTTTTCTGATAATGCCCCTAATTTTGTTGGCCCAAATTCAGAGTCGAAAAAAATGCATAATCTTGAAAAAAATCAATCTGATGAATTGACTGCTTATTTATTAGCTAATTCAATTTCTGGGAAATTCTTGTCTCCCAGATCTCCTAATTTTGGTGGCTTGTGGGAGGCAGGAATCAAATCCTTTAAGCACCATTTAAAAAGAACAATTGGAGATTTAAAATTAACCTTTGAGGAATTTTTAACCATAGTTAATCAGATAGAAGGTACTTTAAACAGCAGGCCTCTAATCCCTTTATCTTCGGATCCTAGCGATTATGAAACTTTAACACAAGGGCATTTCTTAATTGGTTGCTATTTAAATAGCATATGCGAACCAAACTTAACTGATCTTGCAGATAATAAGCTTAGCCAATGGCAGCGAGTTACCCTAATTAATCAATTAATTTGGAAAAAATGGAGTAGAGATTATCAAAATAATCCACAACAACGCGGTAAATGGTAAATTGAAAAAAAAAAAAATCTTTGAAATTGGTTTCATGGTTTTATTGGAAGATAGTAATTTACCCATGTGTACCTGATCAGTAGGTCGCATTAAAGATGTTATTTATGGCCATGATGGTAAAGTTAGGGTAGTGCTCGTCAATACGCCAACCGGTGTTTTAAATGCAGCATATATAATATTTGTATATTACCTATAAATAACCCCTTATTATAATGTAAATATTTATTTCTTCTGTTTTATTTTGCATTTATATTGAAAGTTTGTAGTAATTGTGTATCTTAATATTATTGAATTGAATTGACTTTATATTTGTATTTTATATTCTTGATTTGAATTAAAATTTATATTTAGTATTGAAGATTTAATATTAAATTTAATTGTTTAAAACTAAGAATATTGTCTAAGATATGTGCTGAAATAAATACGTCAGAGGTGGCCGGTATGTTGGCGCCAACCTTGGCATCTACTTTTGCTCGGCGAAAATATAACGTCAGATGTTATTTATCTCTCGTTTCGTACGGTTGTCTCTATGGGAGCTCCGCAAACCAAAAATACTTGTTAATAAAAAAATGGTTCGTTAAAGTTTAATTAGTTGAATTTTATGTATTAAAAAAAGTCACAGTCCATTTGCTTATTCCAGTTAACACACACACACACACACACACACACACACACACACACATATATATATATATATATATATATATATATATATATATATATATATATATATATATATATATTAGTAATTTTTATAATTATTGAGACGTTTAAAGCAATTTATACAAACAAACTAATGAAAAAAGGGATTTATATTATTTTTTAGCATTGTTTTAAAAGTTACATGTATCAAGAAAAGTTTTCTACTTTTATTATTGTTTTAATGCGTGATTATAATGTATTTAGACTCATGGCTAATTTCATTTTGTGAGTGACATTATGCATTCAGTGAAACAGTAGAGTCTCTTAATTGAATTTCATAAACATTTGAAACTGATTAAGAGTCATTCCATATAAGAATCACCCAGAATCGGGAGTCTGTGATTAAATGGTAAACCGATTCATGTCATTTTTTTTTCTTAGAGAGATGACCATTAGAAATAAATAAATCCAGAATATTAATGCCGTGGGGCCATTGGTTTTCATTTGGTGGGCGGTCAAAGCCCAGAGCACCGCTTGAAAATTTGAATTTTTGTGTTTTGCATAGTACTTCTCATAATATGCATTGAAGTTATACCAGAAAACAAATTGCATGGTTGTATTATGTAAGGTTGGCCCTTTGCTATTCAAGAATAAAAAAATATGGGATATGTGTAATGTGGTGAGCTAGGAGGCTTCAAAAATTGAATTTTTTTCGAAATTTCACTATAGTTCTGACACATGTAGCTCTTTGCATTGAAATCTTCCCATCATTTTTAACTGCTGAATGCTTCCGTATGATGAAATGAAACACAGAAAAGTAGGCCCCATAATGGGCAGACTTTAATGCATTCCTAAATTTTATGCCAAATTTAAAAAAAAAACATATTTTTGCCTATTTTAAGTGAGGTATATTAGACATGCATTAAAGTTAGAAGCTTCTACAATAATAATAGAAATGTAGAATAGCTATTCACCTTTCAAAATCACTAAACAAAAACATGGGCACTAAAGCAGTTTTCATTGGGTAATGGAAATTGCATTGTAATATAATTAGGAAATACGCTACCAAGACCATAGCCTTCAATCATTGCCAAGAATAAAAACGCTTACAATTATTTCTGAAATGCATATATTTTTTATTTTAACATGAATTTTCACATGTATAACAATAAATATTTTAACATGTTTTTGTTACAGGGAGTGAAGATGCTTTAATGAAGTGAAAAGAAGCATGTAAACTAGATGATGATATAAGCATAAATCAAACACTTTGTGCGAATTTTAATACAAAAGTTAAAATATTTAACAACGATTTAACGCACTAATGCAAACAAACACGACACATGAAATCCCATACCATCGTCTCAAGGATTCCTGGACCCCCCGTATGGAGTGATACTGCGCAGTGACACCATTTTTTCAGTTAGTTCTGGTTCATTATGTCATTTCTTTAGGGTATATAAACTCTTGTTTTCACCTTTTCAATCATTCCATAAGCCAGTACCCGAGGCTATAACCAAGGGGTTCATCGAACCCCTTTTAATTCTCGTTTTTTTCCTTCACTGGGAATCCCGGAATCCTCGAAACGATCGTATGGGATTTTTTGCACGTATTTGTGCGCTGCTACAAGATGAGTGGATTATTTCCAGTTTCTGAACTTATTAGACCAAACGATTTGGCATGGTTCTGGAAAAAAATAAAAACAAATGTACCCCCAGAAAATATTTCTAAAGAAGTTCTCATAAAAAATTGAAGTGGAACTACCCTAGAACTTGAGGATATGATTTGTAGCACAGATACGAATTTGGGACATTTTAGGCACCACCTCGCTATTGCCAACATCCTGCATAATACTCCTTCAACTGCGAACGAACCAAATTCTGAGCACAGTGCTTCATATTTCAAAAATGCACAATGTCTCAAATCCATGCCTTTTCTTACCCGTGATTTTATGATTAGAATTTTCGCAATAGCGAGGTGGTGTCCAAAATGTTCCAAATTTGTATCTGTGATTTGCACAAATCATATCCCCAAGCTCTAGGGTAGTTCTACTTCGATTTTCTATGAGATCTTTTTCAGAAATATTTTCTGGAGGTATGTTTTTTTTCATTACCATATCAAATCATTAAGCCTGGTGAGTTTAGAAACTGGAAATAATCTACTTGATATTGTAGCAGCTTATGGCCCACAAGCACATTTATTTGATAACTTGCATAAGGATATTCACCCATGTTTAAAATAACTTTTAAAAACAGTCTTACTTCCAAACAGACAGTATGCAGCAAGACTGAAGTAGCTTATAATCATCTGGTCTACATGCTTCTTTTCACTTCATTAAAACATCTTCACCGCCTGTAACAAAAACACATTAAAAATATTTATTGTTATACATGTGGAAATTCATGTTAGAATAAAAAATATATGCATTTCAGAAATAATTGTAAGTATATTTATTCTTGGCAATGATTGAAGGCTATGATCATGGAAGCGTATTTCCCAATTATATTACAATGTGATTTCCATTACCCCATGAAAACTGCTTTATTGCCCATGATTCAATTTGGTTATTTTAAAAGGTGAATAGTTATTCTACATTTCTATTATTATTGTAGAGGCTTCTGACTTTAATGCATGTCTAATATACCTAACTTAAAATAGGCAAACATATGTTTTTTTTTTGGAAATTTGGCATAAAATTTTGAAATGCATTAAAGTCTGCCCATGGTGGGGGCTACTTTTCTGTGTTTCATTTCACCATAAGGAAGCATATCGCAGTTAAAAATGATGGGATGATTTCAATGCAAAGAGCTAAATGTGTCAAAACTATAGTGAAATTTCGGAAAAAAAAATCAATTTTTGCAGCCATCTAGCTCACTGCATTACACATATCCCATAATTTTTATTCTTGAATAGCAAAGGGCGAACCTTACATAATACAACCATGTAATTTGTTTTGTGGGAAAACTTCAATGCATACTATGAAAAATACTATGCAAAACATAAAATTTGAATTTTTCAAGCGGCGCTCTGACCTTTGACATCCCACAAAATGAAAACTAATATTATAATAAACTAATATTATAATACTAATATTATAATTATAATAAACTAATATATATATATATATATATACGGAATATAATACTTAATCATTTATATAGAATAAAATGTTTATGTTCTTCTCCTCTAATTAACAATAATATTAAAAAACTAATTTATGATGCATTAAATCATGGTTTTCCAAAAAAATTCATATATTCATTAATATACAATTAGTACTTTTCTTACATGATCTATTAAAACAAATTAACACATGCGTAAACAAAATTACAAAAAAATTATAAAATAAAAAAAATATCTATAAAAATTAAAAATTGTAAAATAATATAAAAAAATATTATAGGTTGGTTGGGTGGGTAGATGTTAGAGTACGGAGGAGGGTGGTGTTGTCTGGATAATACGCAATGGTTAATTATATATATAAAAAAATGGGGGCTCTTGTATTATTTTTATTACGTATTTTATATGGATGTTGATTTGATATTTTATATGTAATTGGAGAATTTCATTAATATTATAATTAGCCTAATTATTGATTAATCTAATTTACAATTATTTGTTATTAAATTTTAAATTTACTAAGGACAATATCATATTAATTACTAATAGTATGCCATTCTTATAGTGAATAATATACATATAAGTATGTATAATATAAATATAGTTATACTGTATGCATTAAAATTGGGTAATTATTTTTATTATTATTACTCTATTCTTTTTAATATTTATTATCGGTTTACTGTTTTTGAATGTCCCACATTCATACTTTATGGTTTTTTATGGATGTCTGAAGATAATCCACACTCTATATTTGTGCTTTTTAAGTAATGGTTATTTAAGTATCATTTAACCTTCTATTTACTTCCACATGTTTATTATTTCCTGTTCTTTTTATAAATATCTGATATATAATTCATAAAAAATAATTTTTATATTTAATAATTATTTATATTAATTATTACTGAATTTTATTTTGTTTTATAGCATATAGCTATATGCTATATATTATCAATGTTCTAGAATTATTTATTTCTTAGTTTTGTTTAATTAAGTTAGCTAATAGAATATATTGTATGCTTTTAAATTTTATTTACAATAGTTTTTAAATACATTGTGTGGTTTATATTCGGTTTATAATTCTCTATATATAAGGATATGTTTGGTTTTGCTGTTTATACAGTTATTTACATTCAAATGCTTACAATTATTTATACAGTTATTTACATTCAAATGCTTACAAAGATTTATCTTGCGTTAGTTGTTTAATAGAAGTAATACTAGATGGCAGCACTAAATTTGTCTCTTTAAGATAGCTCTAATTGTTAATTTTTCTAGCTCCATTTCAGTTATAATTTAATACACCAGGGGGTATTTTTAGCTAAATTTTGACGATATTGTTAAACTGTTATTAATTAATTTAATAGTGCATTTTAAATAATGTAATTAATATCTACTTTATTTTATATTAGATTAAATGTGTTTAACAAGGTATTTCAAATTTTATTTCAAAATGTATTAACTGCATCCTTTGGTATCATTTACTGTGATTTCTTAACTGTTATATTCACCTTAATCTTTTTGATATACTGGCAGCCATGTGCGCGTGGATTTTTGTAAAATACTGAAATATTAATCGGTATGGTGTTTATTATTTATATTTTATATCCTATAAATATTTAAATACGTTTTATTGATTCTTCCATTTCATATTATTTGTTTCTGTTCTGCTTTCATTTTTAATCAATTCACTTGATTTTATGGTTGTTTGGGCACAGGGGAAAATAACTTTTAGCTTTAGCTTATTTTTCCCACAGAAAACAACCATTTTGCTTATATCATTGAATTCTGTGCCCTTGATAATGTAATTCAATGTATAAGCTTTTCAATTTTTGTCGGTGTCCACTTTTTTCTTTTTCTTCCATAATAATTCTTATATTATTATTATTATTTTTTTTTTAATACTTACAGCTTTAATTCATAATATTTGACGGTGGAAGGTTATGTTTAATTAATGGTTATATATATATATATATATATATATATTAAATGCCAAGTACTATAAAATGCTTATATATATATATATATATATATATATATATATATATATATATAAGTATTTTTTACATTTCTTGAGATGTTTAAAACTATTTATACAAACAAAATAATAAAAAAAGAGATTTATATGATTTTTAAGCATTGTTTTAAAACTTACATGCATCAAGAAAAGATTTTTTCTTTTATTATTGTTTTAATATGTGACTGTAATATCTTTAAACTCATGGATAATTTTTTTTTTAGTGAAATAATGCATTCAGCGAAACAGTAAAGACTCCTAATTGAATTACATAAACATTTGAACCTGATTAATAGCGGTCGCTTGTAAAACTTCAAAATTGTAGAATCGGAGCATGTTTTTTTTTTTTTTTTTTTTTTTTTTTTTTTTTTTTTTTTTAAATGCCAAGTACTATAAAAGGCTTATATATATATATATTATATATATATATATATCAGTATTTTTTACATTTCTTGAGATGTTTAAAACTATTTATACAAACAAAATAATAAAAAAAGAGATTTATATGATTTTTAAGCATTGTTTTAAAACTTACATGCATCAAGAAAAGATTTTTTTCTTTTATTATTGTTTTAATATGTGACTGTAATATCTTTAAACTCATGGATAATTTTTTTTTTTTGAGTGAAATAATGCATTCAGCGAAACAGTAAAGACTCCTACTTGAATTTCATAAATATTTGAACCTGATTAATAGCGGTTGCTCACAAAAATTCAAAATTGTAGAATGAATCATAATTTTAATTCATAATTAGCTTAAGTAAAGTAATGGATATAAGTTCTGATATAATGTATTTTTACATTGCTACAGCATGCTTAATAATGCGTTATATATAGCTAAATGAGTAATAAAAAGGTTTATATGATTTATTTAACAATTTATTTTTCAAAAATAAATGAAATCCAAAAAAGCCACTAGCCGCTGTTTTAAAATTATTACATTATAATTTTGAATTTATAATTAGCTGTATCTTCTAAGTAAAGTAATGAATATCTGCATCCATCCAAAGTCCAACTGTGTTAGAAGGTACATTTCGATATTTTTAAAACCTTAAATTTGATAAAAACTAAAATCTGTGAAACGCAAAGTTTGATTTTTGTAAATATAGCTATTACAAAGCCTGATATACGACTGTGCAACTGTTTTTTTACATTACTCAAGCATGTTTAATAATGCATTATTGTAGCTAAATAAATAATAAAAAGTTTTATATGATTAATCAGTTCCTTTTCAAAAAAAAGTCGAGAAAATGCTTATTATTTTTTAAAAATATGTTTTAATTTTATTACTATCAGTGTTTATACTCTTATAAAAAAAAATATAAAGCAAATTTATTATTATTTTTTTTAATTTTACATTTTAAAAATTGTAACTTACTTAATAATATAAGTTTTAGTTTTGAAAATTTAAATTCAAATATAAACTCAGCATTGATAGTTTTTTCTTTTAAAATGTTCTAGGATTTATCATAAAGTGTAACACCTGTCATCTTACTAAGAGGACGCTGATTTAGTATGCCACTGTTTGAAACAACAAAAGATTGTGTTTTTGATGTAAGTACATTTTAGTGTTAGTTTTAGTTAATTTTGTCTGTCAATAATGTTAATACTCGCACACATTATTTACATAAATGTCACGCTTTCTGTGTCTGCTGGCAAGATCTAGACAACTATTAAAAATTAGGTTAATGAATATCTTAATTTATCTATAAATTCCCTAGCACAAGCTAACAAGAGGGTTGGGCGCACCCTTTTCTCCGAACTTACTTGATCCAAAAGAAAATCTATCATATAGGGGTCTCTAATTATAGAGAACCTGGTGATCGTAAAAGCCTAGTTAGTTAATAGATAACCTACGGTCATTTACCTAAAAGGTTATCTTGAATAAATAAGACAATGCGTTGTGAAATGTTTAGAAGATAACTAACCTATGGCCAATTGGTTTGAAGGGAAATATATAATAAAATCAAAACCACTAAATATAACTCCCCAATTTTCAGACAAACCAACCCTACAAGATAAATTTAATTATGGCTTTTACATATATGGTCTAATAATAATATTAAGCAGTCAGGTAATTTCTAAATACGTAAAATAAGTAATTAGCAAGACCTTTAACAAATAATAACAAAGAAGGGAATTAATAATAATACATCATTTATTTACACCACAGGCAAATTATATTAAGTTACAATTAAATAATTCATACTTTTACCATCCAAAATAATAACTCATAAAAAAAAACACTAATTTGGATATTAATTGAAGTTGACAAGTTCTCCTGGGCACCCTATTCCCAATTCAAAACATTTGATATTAAAACGGTACACAATAGAAAAGAGAACATCCATAACATCGTACCTTTTTCCCCATTGGGGTCACAAGATCCTTTTAGAGTTGTAGACTTGACAGTATATATATATATATCCAAAAGTTCTTTTTTTTTGTTTGTAGAACCTCAACACACATATTCGTGTTCCGTAATTTTAGTTTTATTTACACTAAATTCCACCCAGGTCTGGGCCAAAAGCAAAAATGATTAAATCATTTTTTTTAAAAAAAATTAACACTACTATATTGCTCGTCTTAGACAGCGCAAGTAAACATGGGCAGATCAGCCAAAAAGGGCTTGAAAAAAATAACCACCGCACTCTGGAACTCTTTTTGTAACTCCGTATTTTTTTCGAGAAAAAGAAAATCTCTCTCTGTTAAAAATTTGCATGTGCGGCCCTGAGTGGTGGATGCGAATTAACATATTCAGCATAATTAAAATCTCCAACCACTCGCCGCTGTCTGGACCCGCCTTCGTGTCGGCCAGTGGTCAGTGGGTCCCCGAAATGCAGAGGGCCTTCCGACCCTCCTACATCCGATATTTCAAACCCCACTTTCCCACGAGACCGCGGGCTCCCACACGAAGATCCTGCAGCTGTTCCATAAAACATGAGGTCATAAAAGTCCCTCTTTTGTACCAAAACTGTCCAATTCTTTACTTTACATCGTAATATCATACATACAGATAGTAACTGGCAATTAAGCTTTCCCCTTAGCAAAACACTTGCCTGGGAAAATACTTAATGCTCTTGGTACCCATCCTTAATAAAATAATAATAATGTACTAATAAATGCGTACATAAAAACAATAATACTGTACATTGAAAAAAAAAACTTGAATTAAAAAATTAATCAATTAGATAAAATAACTTAGATAAAATAATCACTTAGATAAAAAAAAACTTGAATTAAAAAATTAATCCATTAGATAAAATAATCACTTAGATAAATATATACATAGATGATATCGACAGTAAACTTATTCATATATATATATATCTTTTTCCTTCAAAAAAAAATAGTTCTAAATATCCAAAATGTTGAAATCATGCCAACATTACTTCCCCCCAACACAAAGCACTTGAAAGTCCATGTACAGGAACTATAACATCTTTCAAGTGGACCGATGTCCTTATCAAACACCGAAAGCCTCTCCAACGGCTGGACGTTGCAGATCTGTAAGGCACTGGGGCATCTCCTCTATGCTCCCTGATTCACCTCTTCCGTAGTGTTCAAAACTCTGTGAAGTCCGTGCAGAGATAGGAATGTTCATTATCAAATACACGCTGATGTTATCTGTATAGTTCATTAAAATATGCCTGTACCCTAAATTGTACATTGTACATAAGATGAATATTCCTTCTTATTCTGTCCACGGTTTTATGCAGATTTGTATACGGTCCCTAAAGCAGTGTTCCCCATAACCATCACAGCCGCATACTGCATGAGTTCTGTCTCTCTGTGATGAAGGTACAGTCCCTGAATGTTCCCAAAAATTGTATATATGTGTACCAATTTAGAAGAGAAAACAAAAAGTTAATCATAAAAGATAAAATCCCAAAATTAGGAACCTAATTAATTATGCCAAAGAGTTTAAATACTGATCCACAAAGTTTAGCACACTTTTTTACACAAAGCAAGTATTCAGTTCATGACTACATAAGTACAACATTTAAATATCCATATTAAGAAAGTTTTATAACACACAATGAAACATATTTACCAACATAACTTTTTACACCGAATAATCATTTAACTACCAAACAAGCAAATATATCAATACATATTCTTACATTTTTCAAATACTTTTTTTTACAATTATTTCACTACTTTTATAGTTTACAACACACATATATTTTTAAAACTATGCAACCACAATATCTAAAATTGATTCTCATATAGTAAATTCGATACTTTCATTCAGTAAATTACGTGATTCTCTAAACGTACCCTCTAATTAAAAGTTAACCAAATAACTATTAATATTCTCTCAAATATAAGAAACTCAGTCTCAGACTTTAAAAAAAACAAAAAAAACAAAACAAAACAAAAACAGCACTTCCACCCAGAGAAGGAGATAGAGATAGTAGAAATTTAAAAACAAAAGAAAGCAGAAAAGAAAAAAAAACAGTATTTCATATTATTTTGTGACTGAATCCTTTATCTGAAATTACAAATTATGAGTGTAAGTACTATCATGTTACTTTATTTTAAATAAATTACTCAAACACTCTTCTTCTATTTATTCTTTTCTTTCATATAAATAAGTGAATTGTTTCCACTCATTCACCGCTTCACTACTCCCTTTTCCTCAATAGGTACTTTAAACACCCTAGCCAACAGTGCAATACAAGCTATCGTAAAATTACACTTTCTAATAGCGTCAACAAATGAGGAGAAAGAAGAAAAAAAAAATATCCACTTTTCCAGCTACCCGTTACCTGCCATCGATAACACTTAGAATCGCCCATTATAATGTATCGAAACAGGCTGGAAAATGATAATTCCAGAGCGGCCGAAGGTCACCCCTTAATGCCAAGCCAAGTCTAGTACGAGCTGGTGCTGGAGTGACCCTTAAGAGAGAGGCGTGGATATTCCGTTTGCAAAGTAAGTAACAATCACTTCTATTAATCTAATTCCCATGTATTATCTTTACATTACTTCTCCGTATTCCTTAATCTGCACCCTATACACCGCCTACGCAACAAAAACAATTTCTTTTCGTACTATTTACTATAATAATTAACTATAATACAAGTGTTTGTAATGCAAATACGGAAGCCTAGTAGCCATTTTGCTGCATCAATGACATTCCACGAAACCAGTTTCACTTCCTCCCGTACGGAACTGTAGCCTGTTTTCTTACAAACAGCATCTGATATCCTTATTTGATTACTGTCTTCCCTATAAATGTTAGTTCCATTTAGACCTATGAAAAGTGCTAAGAAAAACTCGATATACTTTCTTAAAATATAACATCCAAAAATGTTATTCCTGTTCATTGGAATCCCTCACTTTTACTGACACCTGTATAAGACGAAACTTAATTCGTAACTAATAAAGTTGAACCGCGCCTTCGAATTTACAGTATATTGCAGAATAAACGGGTTCTGTATACTTTATATTAAAATATCCTAAACAATTAATTTTGTATTCACCCCGAGAGAAAAAAAAAGAAAACAAGGAAAAAAAATTATCAATAATAACACCACGAATACTCTTATCTAAAATATATAAATATCGTTTTCAACTGATACTCTTAAAATTGAATTAAAACCACGAATGCTTTTTCTTTCTTTCTTTCTTTTTTTTTTGTTGTTGTATGTGGAAACCCTTATTTTTTTAAATACAATACCCTAATACCTGCACCCAATCTATATTTTTACAGGGGAACCCTGAAGAAAGACATGATCCTCCTCCACACAATGCCGGCCGGCTACAAATAATTCTCCGCCTGCAGAGAATATCAATGCCTGGAAGCTGATCAGCCCTCTTTCTGCTCTCCACACAAAAATGTAAGTAAAAATTAATTTAAATAATGATTTAATTATTATTCCACAAGAGAAAACAAAAATTATAAATAGATTTTTTTTTTTTTTTTTTTTTTTTTTTAACCTACAGTGTTCAATAATACATTTTCTTTTCATTTTAACCTAGCTCTCCCAGTTCTGATACCCCTGGTAAACCCTTTTATGTACTCTATATTTTCTCTTACGTGTAGATTTTTTATGTTACTTAAAAAAAAAAAAAAAAAAAAAGCTGTATTACCTCGTAACTAAAAAATATATATATACCAAAAGAGTCCGTAGAGAGAGAAAAAGAAAATAATAATAATTAATTTTGTTTTTCTTTTTGCGTATTTACTTGTATTATGAAATTTATTTTGTTATATTTATTTAATTAATTTGTATTATTTCAAATTTAATACATACTAAAAAATAAAAAAAAGATATACAATAGATAAAAATTCTTATTAATTTAATTGCAACCTACATTCGTTAATGAATTTTTTACCATCCAGTATGCACCACACTTGACGGGATTAAATTGTTTAAATCTGATAATAGTCCTTCCTTTTTAAAAATGTAAATTTTGACTAACGAAAAGACGAGAAAAAAAAATTATCCTCTACTTTAATTTATTTTATCTTAATTTGTTAAAGATATTTTCTAACCCAATACCGTTTAAATGTCCTATATATCTATACGTAATGTCTTTTTATGTACTATGCTAATACTATGCGGGTTATTTCAGTGAACAAGAAGAAGAAAAAAAAATTGTTGCTCCTGGTTAAAAAAATACATCAGGCGCTCGCAATGTGGCGAACCTTCCTGACTGAATCCAGGATTTCTACAGAGAGCGAAAACCGGTAAGATAAAATTACCATTTCTGCATGCCTGTCTTTGAATACATTTTGCATGTTTCTCTGAAATGCACGTAGATGGCGCTAGGCGACTGTTTATTTACATTTGACCCTTTAAATTTTCTTGACCTGTAGTAAACATTGCCCTTGGGGTGTAACCGCT
Organism: Maratus speciosus; assembly: GCA_963932465.1. NCBI lineage: Eukaryota > Metazoa > Arthropoda > Arachnida > Araneae > Salticidae > Maratus > Maratus speciosus. The sequence continues at coordinate 348,169,654 of OZ010788.1, read as the reverse complement.
ACCTTCTACACACCATAACTAGCATTTATTAATAAAATACTTACTTAGGACAATATGAATTGTTTTTCTATTTATACTAGTAGAATATATATATATATATATACATAAGGTATAAATAGTATTAATCTTAATTATTTATTCATTATTATTATTATTTTTTTTTTTTTTCGCACACTTAAATCTTAAATTATTTCTATTCGGTGTCAAGCAATCTGTATTCCGAAAAGATGAAATGCAAAACTGACACCAGAATTTAAAATCAAATTTAGAAGAAAAAAAAAGTATTCATTATTTTATTATTCATAAAAGGGGGGGGGAAAATCCAATTGAATTTTCTTGATGCCAGTATGTTTAAAACTATGTGTCCGCTAGAGAGGCCACAACATTTAAACTTCCAACCGAATGCCTGCTGGTCAATTTATTTTTATTTATTTAATTTCTTACTGCACGTAATCTGCATGACAGTTTTTTATCTGTTTATTTATCTGATTTTAAACCGCATGCCTCTGCATGACAATTCTTTATATATATATGAAATGTGATAAAATGTTTTCAGGCAAGGTGAAGCGGATGTTTGTCTCTAATTTACTATTTTTATTTATTTATTTTATTTTTTTTTGCACAATACTATCTGTTTTGTATTTAAATACAATATGAATTTGAATCTTATATATTGATGTGTGTGCATAGGGAGCCCTTTTCCAAACCTACTGATTTTCTTTTTTTTTTGTTTTTACTGCTTATCAGTTTATTTGATTAAGATTTTATTTCTATAAATATAATGTATCCATTTCATTCGAATCGTTTGTAAAATAACTGGAACCGTAAATACCCTTGTTATATATTTACTTTTCTTGGGAAGAAAAAAAAAAGTACATCCCCAAAAGAAGTTGCCAAAACCAAAAAAAAAAATGTATATACATATTTATCTTTGGCTCTGCCCAGTTTTATATTAATAATTATTTATAAAATATACCCTACTCTGCTGTTAATCCATCTTCCACAGTTATCCTAATATCCTTATTAATTTAGGTGTTGTTTAAATACCACCACCCCCCTTTAAAAAGTGCAAATCCCTTTTAATTATGCATCCCCAAAAATTTATCCTGCAACATTTTTTTATCTATGTGTGCAATTCCCATAGAAATTTTGAAAATCCCCTTTTCCAAAATTCCGCTGTCATGAACCAAAAAGTAAAAATATTGAGTAGTTATTCACTCCCCCTTCATCCTCCCCTTTCTCTGAACCCGAATTCCTTCTCTCGTTTCTGTAAAGAGAGATCGTGAACTGATGCTCCAAAAAGAGGATGGGGAGTTCTCCACGAGAGAAAAACAATCCCTTCTCTGAATGTCTTTCCTGCCCTGCGCGCGCACTTATTGCGTGGTAAACAAAAACTAACTGACAGCGAGTTATTACCTATTACATTCTTTACTTACTTATCCGTACGGAGTGACCCTATGCACATACTTTTGCTTATGTTATATAAATTGTATTTATTACTTTATTTGTGTAAGAGAGAGGAAAAAAAAAAGTTGTTTTATGTATTCCCTTTGTGTTTTAACTTGAATTCCGAATATATATATATATGTGTGTATATAAAAATAATTATTTATTCTTGTTAAAATGTTGTAGAGTTCCCTATTTATTATCTTGTAGACCCCCCCCCCCCCATTTATATTAAAAAAAAATATCCCTTTTTTTTTAAAATTAGAGTCCACCGGATTTTATTAGGACCTAAAACAGTGGTGTGTAGCCCGCAAAAGGTTAACTTAGAGGCGTACCACATGCTTTTTACATGTATCCATTTGTCTAATGACTAGTAGTTACAAAACCAGTGTTCAGAGCCCTACTTTAAAATCCACCACAACCAAAAAAAAATATATATATTTTTTTTTCATATGGCCAATTTGGGAAAAAAAACATTTTAGTCATGTATATCCATTTACCACCCATATAACTTACCCCCCCCAACAATAGTAATTATACCCCAATAATACAGTAACTTTCCCAATTTTTATTATTACTATTTTTTTTAATTATTCATTGATAATACCATTATTCCAAGTATTGTAAATATTATAAAAGTGAAATATTAAATTTTTATATTTTACAGTAATATATCAAAAATTAGTCAAAAATCATAGATCCCCTATGTTTATAATTTTTTTTCCACTTTATTTATGGATTTATACCATTTTCCTCATTAAACTATTTCTACTAGAAATTTGCTTAACTAAATAATAATAAAAAATAATAAAATGAAGTATGTTCTTTGCTTGAACCTTTTACCTAAACTATCTAGCCACTATTTTAACCACTTGGTTAAAGGTGCAACTAACTAAAATATATTCCGCAGGAATCGTAATTACAAAAAGTTTAAAATACTAACTAAAATTCCAGAGAACATCAAAAATCATCGCTATTTACAACCTAGTATGCCTAAGCAAAACAATATATATTATAAGTTCTCCCTCTTCCTTTTTTTTTTTTTCACTTAGTGATAAATCCGCTCTATGTGTATTATTAATAGACTGGAACCTAGTAATTACCATTCTCCCAAAACGTACTCCCAGACTGTTACAGTGCACCAGAGTGAGAGAGAAAGAGGGAAAAAAAAAAACACACCATCCTATGCTTGTGAGCATTTGTCTACTATTTATATATATGTATTTTGCTACATATTCTACCTATTTTACTATTTTACATGCTTTAATATACTATAAATAACCGAAATATGCAAAGAAAAGACACTTTTCTTATATCAATATATGCCCTTAGATATAAAAATTAATATTTGAATAAAAACCTTTAAGTGATATGTTTATCACCCTCGCAACTGTTAAACTACCTAGATTAATATACTATATATATTAAAACTTACACACTAGTAGATACATAAAAGCCGTTAAACTACCTGTTTATCTCCATCGCCAATATTAAACTACATTAATTACCCTGTTATACATACTAAAACTTACACGCTAGTAGATACATAAAAACAATTCAATAACAAGTTTATAACCCTAAACCTCAAAAATATAAAGCACCTCTTAGGCCATGTGAATCACTACACTACATATACTAACTTAAACACTAGTAGATACAGAAGCACAATTCGGTGGCCTGTTTATCACCCTAAAGAACGAAAAATAGAAACCTATTTCGAATTATCTGACTAAATATCCTATATACATTAAACTTAAACACTAGTAGATACAAAAGAACAATTCGGTGACATATTTATCATCATAAACAGAAAAATAACAAGTAAACTTTGAATTATGTTACTAAACACTCTATATACACTAAACATACACACTAGTAGATACACCAGAACAATTCAGCTCCCGCCCGTCTTCTTTTTTTTTTTTTTTTTTTTTTTTGTGTGTAATACTTTAGTTAGATCAACCTCTACTTCTAAAAAAACATAAAAATGAAGAAAATTTAAAATATTTTTACACTTCTTCCGTACTTTCCTCATCGTTGTCGTTCGTTTGAGGTAATTTAATTTTAGCACTTGGCTTCCACATGTGAGTAATATGGCGTTGAATCTTTTTTTTATTAGGTTCGAGTATATGTTTCAAAATATAATTATTGCGTCTTGCCACCTTTACAACTTCATAAGGACCGTCGAACTTAGGATGTAACGCCAATGGGCGTCCAACATTTTTTAAGTATACTTGATCCCCAATTTCCAATTTCACAACTTTTTCAAAATCTTTGCCCACATATTCTTTCGCCATTCGTTCTTGGTTTGCGAGTGCAGTTTTATAAACTTCTTTCATATGTGCAATACGTTTTTGAACAAACTGTTGTGTACATAACATATCCGGCTCCTCTAGAGCTGTAAAATGGTTGGCCGTTTCTCTAGCGAAAAACAGCTTATCAGGACGGTATCCTAAAGCTCTGTGCATCGAAGTATTATGCGACAGAATAAAGAACGGCAACCTTATATCCCATTCCGTTGTTGTTCTTGCCATTGCACTAATCGACGACTTTAACTCTTTGTGAGTCACTTCAAGAATTCCATTCGAGGAAGGTTTATAAGTAGAGCAAAAGTGGAGGTTCACCCCCATTGCTGTCATAAATTCTTTAAAAAGGGTTCCCCGAAAATATTTCGCGTTATCCACAATTAATTCTCGAAAGAGGCCAAATGTACTAATGTAATTTGTGAGTGCATTTAGTATCGTTTGTGTCTCTACATTACGCAATGGTATTGCCTGTAAAAATCTTGACGCAACGTCAATGATCGTCAAGATAAAACAGTGTTTTTTTAAGGTCTGTGGTAGTTTGCCCACAATATCCGTATGCACCACTGAGCCTATTATATGATCTTTCTCCACTTTCTGTAAGGGAACCTTAATCATTTTATGCTGCTTATTTTTATTACAAGGTATGCAAGCTGCACAATAATTTTTTACATCCCTATACATCCCAAACCAGTAAAATCTTGTTTTCACTAATTCATATGTTTTGGGAAAACCAAAATGTGCCTTATGAGCTTCTTGAATTATTTCAAATATTAATTTATTAGGAGCTATCAGCAGTGGTTTATCTTTATACCGTTGCTTCAATATTAGTACTTTGTTGTCCTTTAACTCAAATTTCTTAGTCTGGCGATTTGGTTTACCATTTTCAATTTTCTGAATAATTAATTTAAGTTTTGGATCATCATTTTGAGCCTCTCTTATCTTTTCTTCTGAAAGATTAGAATTAACTTTAAATAAATCATTTTGAAGTTCATTTAAAGCCGTTATATTATTTATATTTCTTGAGACGAAATCTGCCGGGTTCTCTTCGCCAGGAATAAATCCTATCTCAAAATCAAAATTCCCTAACCTCATTATCCACCTTGCTATGATATCGCTCTGTTTTTCTAACTTAAGATGATCAGTCAAAGCTTTAGAATCGGTGAGTATTGTAAATTTTTTTCCCAAAAGAAAATTTTCAAAATAAACACAAGCATCATGAATCGCTAGTAATTCGTACTTTATACTAGGATATTTTTTCTCAGAATCCTTTAATTTTCGTCCGTAAAATTCAATCGGTACATAATCCTCTCCCTGTTTCTGTGCTAAGATTGCAGAAAGTGCTGTCTTAGATGCGTCCGTAATTAAAAAAAATTCCTTGTTGAAATTTGGCGCTTTTAAAGTTGGATTATGTAAAATAGCTTCTTGAATGGCCAAAAATGCTTTTTCCGCCTCTTCGTTCCAATTAAATTTTACTTTTTCTTTGGTCATTTGAACTAATGGATCTACAATTTCCGAATATTTATGTATTAACGATCTAAAGTAATTGGCCATTCCTAAAAGAGATTTGACACCCTTTTTGTTTTTAGGTCTTGCCAAATTTTGAATTTTTTCAATATTCTTTTTCGAAGGAGAATAACCGTTTTCATGAACCCTAAAACCTAAGAATTCAATTTCATGTTTGCATATTTGCATCTTTCGTGGCTCTATTGTTAAATTGTTGTCAATCAATTTTTTAAAGACCTCTGCAATTAGAGTTAGCATTCTTTCCACCGAATTCGCCGCAATAAGGACATCGTCTATAAAATATGTGACTTCCTCTTTATTGAAGTCGCCTAAAACTAAGTCCATTAATTCTGCGAAAGTAGTTGGACTGACCTTCAAGCCAAAATTCATTCTCACTGGCTGAAACTTGCCAAATTCCGTTATAAATGCTAATTTTTCCCTGTCTTGTGGTTGTAAATTTATTTGGAAAAATGCGCTGTGGAGGTCCAGGACTGTATAAAATTTTTTTCCGCTAATTTTCTGCAACAATTCACGAATATCAGGTATCGGATAAGCATATCCTTCTAATATTGCATTTAGTAATCTATAATCACAAGCTAAACGATATTTTAACTCCTGGTTCTCCGCAGTCTTCTTTTTTACAAATAATACCGGAAACGCGTACGAAGATTTGCTTTTCTCAATAATATTTGCCTCCAACAACTTTCTTATCTCTGCTTGTGCATATTCTCGCACTGTATGAGGAATCTTATAAGGTTTAGACTGTATAGCATGATTGTGCGCCAATTTGATTTGGGGGGTGACTAAGGATGTCTGACCTAACGATTTGTAAGATTTCGAAAATGCATGTAAATGTTGCATCAAAAGGTTCTCCATCTTTTCCTGTAGTTCTTTGGGAAGATGCGCAAGATCAAAATCTTCCGGTGAAATTTCTGTTTCCCTCAATTTACGAACTTCCTCAATACTTAAAGTATTAATCTCATGTACCTTACCGTCTATAATATTTTCAGGCACTTCATCCGTTCCAAAATCAATGTCTAAAATTAAATTCCCAAATTTTGTACCCTTCTGTAGAATAATTTTCTTATCCGAAATATTCTTAATTATTACATTAATAATTCTGTTCTGAGATATTTCGTGTACCGAGTTATAACATTTAATGCCCAAATTATGAATATCTGGCTCAAAAAGTACCATACTGTTTTCTTCTATAAAATCGGGACATAGTAAAGTAGCTATTTTTTCTTGCCCTGCAGCAATATAAATTTTGTGCACTGATTTTACCCATATTTTGTTTCTCTTACTCTCCTTTTTAGTAACTACATTTTCTACTTCTTCAGTAATTATAATATTTATGTCCTGCACTAGTAATTTGTTATCATTATGATTGAGTGGAATTTTCGCATTTTTAAATTTCAACATTTTTTTTTCTATGTCAATCACCATTTGATTTGTTTTTAAATAATCATATCCCAACAACATATTATAAGATGCCTTAAAATTATTTTCTGTTACATAAAATGTGCCAGAAGTAAATGCATTCTCTAATTTAAATGACAATTGTATACAATGTGTAAATGGAATTGATGTACCGCTAAAAGATTGTATTCTAATCCTATGGCCCAAATATTTAAATTTTACATTATTTTCTTTTATTTTTTCAAATAAACTGGCTGAAATTAAAGACACTGCTCCGCCCGTATCTAAAAGAGCTGAAACTTTTATTCCTTTAATATCAAAATTAATAATTGGTACATTTTCCATTTCTTTATCACTAACACTCGCTATAACCTTCGTATTTTGGGATCTGAGGACAGATTCCTGCTCCTCATTCTTAGTATCCCCAGATCCCCTTATATGTTTCCCGAACGTTGTTTATTTCCCGTTATCTTACGTCCCTCTGTTTTATTTGATGTACTATTATCGCGATTCGCATTATTCACATTCCTATAATTTTCCTGGGGATTTATTTGACCTTGATTTTGTGGGTGATACCCCTGCCCATTCGGAAAATTCTGCCCATAGTTATAATTAGGATGAATATTTCCCACACCATAATTACCATAACCTGAAGGCTGTCCCTGTGGGACATAATTATACTGATAATTTTGACCCATTGGCAATGAAGGAGGAAGAGGGGGTGGAGGAAAATTCCAATTACCTACACTTCCGTACCCCTGAAAATTCCGAGACTCATTATTAGAGCTTGTAAATCCCTGCATATTTTGTCCATGTGTTGGAAAATTCTGTTGATAATCATTATTCCGATACTCTCTTTTATTATTTACATTATAACGACATTCTTCCGTATCATGATTTCTTAAATTACATATATTACAATACCTCGTATTATTTCGTGAATTATTTTGCCATTTTTCTGTTGGCTTACATTTTAATTTTTCCAATTCAGCTCTCAACTGATTTAATTCCTTTTCTTGTTTTTCATTTTTTCTTAATAATGATTCGCAAAATTCAGTTGTTGTACTTGTACCTATCGCATTTAATTCCTCAAACTTAACCGACAAAAACGCCTCTTCCACTGTTAGGGCAATTTCGGTTGCTTCCTTATACTGATCAATCGCTCTCTTTCTTATTTCCAAAGCAATATCCGGTTTGATAGATTCTAAGAATCGGTGTAATTTCATCAAATCAAATAATTTCCGCGCATCTGCCTTGTTAGAAAGACCCGAAATGTCAAAAAATTTCGCAGCTACCAGATTAAATCTCACAATATAATCCGACATACTCTCCGCTGGTTTTTGTTGAATCTTTGAAAAATCATTATGTGATTCACCGAATGTTTTTTTTGTGTCAAAGGTTTGGATCGCTTTTTCTTTAAATTTCGCATAATCGGTTTCCGAATTTAGTTCTACATCCGTTTGCAACCTTTCACGTGCCGTTCCGACAAATTTTGAGCGTAAAATTATTAATTTCACTTCATTAGAAAAGTTCGTCTGGACGGCAGCTCTATCGAACTCCTGAATAAAATAATGTATATTACATTCTTTCTTCCCATCATATGGTGCAATCACATTTAATAAATTATCCGTATTCGCCTTTTCGGTATCCGTTTTAGACATATTTACTTTATTCGTTGAATTTTTTAACTTACTCTGTGCAAGACGGGTACGCGCTTCAATAATGAAATTATTAAATTCCGAACTGGTACGCTTTTTAATTTTAGACTTATTTCCCATGCGCTAACATTATTTTAAATAAATTGGGTGTAAAATTTCCAATTGCAAAAATTATTAATAATATGAAATACCATGAAAAATCAAATATAAAATGTAAAGAAATATAAACACACCATTCAAAGAAAAACCCTTAGGAATAAGAGAACTAATCACAGTACATATAACGCATACTCAAAAAAAAAATAAATTCTTCCGAAAAATAGAGGAAAAGAAAAATTAATGTAATGTATATAAATCTTTCTTCAAGTGCACCATCTCAGCCACACATAACTGTATATATATATATATATATATATATATATATATTTACATCTATGTATTTCTACCTTTTCTATCAGTTGCACTGATAAATTATAGAAAAATTTTATTATTTTCTTTTTATTTATTTATTTTTTCTTATTTATTTTTTCTTTTATCATAATAATACCCCTCTATTATTATTTCTTAATGCACATGTATAATATACAATTACTCATTATAATTCAACTCGATATATTTAACAAACTCCTAAACCTGAGAAAAACATATATAAAAAGTAAATATATAATTTTCAATAATATATTTTCTCATATTATCATTTGTCATGACTGAACCTTGTTATAAAAGTTGTGCCAATCTTTGTTTTGTCCACAGGAGAACTTTGTCATTCGAACAAAACAAAAAAAAAAATTTAATATGTAGGATGAAAAAATTGAAATTATCTGCATAATAATTTAGACCTAAATATCCTTAGAATTTTAATACCTAAAGTATACAAAAAAATTATTAATGTAATTAATTTGACCCAAAATGTAATTATAATTAAGATAAAACAATAATAACCTCACGTTCCCAAAGGAAGAGATCACGGTACCACCTAAGTATCGGGGAAGCCCATGCTGGCAAGATCTAGACAACTATTAAAAATTAGGTTAATGAATATCTTAATTTATCTATAAATTCCCTAGCACAAGCTAACAAGAGTGTTGGGCGGACCCTTTTCTCCGAACTTACTTGATCCAAAAGAAAATCTATCTTATAGGGGCCTCTAATTATAGAGAACCTGGTGATGGTAAAAGCCTAGTTAGTTAATAGATAACCTACGGTCATTTACCTAAAAGGTTATCTTGAATAAATAAGACAATGCGTTGTGAAATGTTTAGAAGATAACTAACCTATGGCCAATTGGTTTGAAGGGAAATATATAATAAAATCAAAACCACTAAATATAACTCCCCAATTTTCAGACAAACCAACCCTACAAGATAAATTTAATTATGGCTTTTACATATATGGTCTAATAATAATATTAAGCAGTCAGGTAATTTCTAAATACGTAAAATAAGTAATTAGCAAGACCTTTAACAAATAATAACAAAGAAGGGAATTAATAATAATACATCATTTATTTACACCACAGGCAAATTATATTAAGTTACAATTAAATAATTCATACTTTTACCATCCAAAATAATAACTCATAAAAAAAACACTAATTTGGATATTAATTGAAGTTGACAAGTTCTCCTGGGCACCCTATTCCCAATTCAAAACATTTGATATTAAAACGGTACACAATAGAAAAGAGAACATCCATAACATCGTACCTTTTTCCCCATTGGGGTCACAAGATCCTTTTAGAGTTGTAGACTTGACAGTATATATATATATATCCAAAAGTTCTTTTTTTTTGTTTGTAGAACCTCAACACACATATTCGTGTTCCGTAATTTTAGTTTTATTTACACTAAATTCCACCCAGGTCTGGGCCAAAAGCAAAAATGATTAAATCATTTTTTTAAAAAAAATTAACACTACTATATTGCTCGTCTTAGACAGCGCAAGTAAACATGGGCAGATCAGCCAAAAAGGGCTTGAAAAAAATAACCACCGCACTCTGGAACTCTTTTTGTAACTCCGTATTTTTTTCGAGAAAAAGAAAATCTCTCTCTGTTAAAAATTTGCATGTGCGGCCCTGAGTGGTGGATGCGAATTAACATATTCAGCATAATTAAAATCTCCAACCACTCGCCGCTGTCTGGACCCGCCTTCGTGTCGGCCAGTGGTCAGTGGGTCCCCGAAATGCAGAGGGCCTTCCGACCCTCCTACATCCGATATTTCAAACCCCACTTTCCCACGAGACCGCGGGCTCCCACACGAAGATCCTGCAGCTGTCCCATAAAACATGAGGTCATAAAAGTCCCTCTTTTGTACCAAAACTGTCCAATTCTTTACTTTACATCGTAATATCATACATACAGATAGTAACTGGCAATTAAGCTTTCCCCTTAGCAAAACACTTGCCTGGGAAAATACTTAATGCTCTTGGTACCCATCCTTAATAAAATAATAATAATGTACTAATAAATGCGTACATAAAAACAATAATACTGTACATTGAAAAAAAAACTTGAATTAAAAAATTAATCAATTAGATAAAATAACTTAGATAAAATAATCACTTAGATAAAAAAAAACTTGAATTAAAAAATTAATCCATTAGATAAAATAATCACTTAGATAAATATATACATAGATGATATCGACAGTAAACTTATTCATATATATATATATCTTTTTCCTTCAAAAAAAATAGTTCTAAATATCCAAAATGTTGAAATCATGCCAACAGTGTCGTTTATTTATTTATAGCTGTGTAATACGCCAAATGTAGATCTTAAAACATGAAACATGTAATTTTATATGCATATATGAGAATTAAAATAAGAATCTTTCAAGTGCAACTTCTGATATTATCGACATCAGCAATTTCGATATATTTCATAGAACTTTTAACTTTTGGTTTATTACACTGTGCCAGTTTAAACCATCAAGGATATAAAACAAAATTGAAATATCTTTATAACAACTGTCTACTTAAACTGCACATGAAAAAAAAGTAAAATCCTAAAAAAAAAAAAAAAAAAAAAAAAATGGAATACTTAAAATTCAAAACATTGATTGTTTGTACATTTAATGATTGATATGTTGGATAAAAAAGTGTCTGTTACATGAATTATTTCTATTTTAAAGTAACCTATAGTGTTCCAAAGTAAAAAAAAAATATATATAAATTTTAAAAAAATGTGTTTTTTAAAGAAACTATTTTAGTTAATTTCATTTTTCAATAATGTAGAATACTCATACACATTGTTTACATAAATGCTTATGACACTTTCTGTGTCGTTTTAATTATTTATAGCTGTGTAATAAGTCAAAAGTGGATCTAATGGGAAAAAAATATTATTTTACATGTATTTACAAGACAAAAAATAAGAATCTTTCAAGTGGAAATTCTGATATTATCAACAACTTGGACATATTTCATAGAGCCTTTGAAAATTTAGCGTTGAATCTAGTAAAAAAGGGTTGTCATGCAACAATTTTTTAAAAAGGACGGAACATTTTCAAAAAGTCACTCTACTACCTTGTTATTTTTATTATTTTTTTTAATTGATTCGTTTAGCCTCTTTTTATCAGTAGTATTTTCCGACAATTTCTCGCAACTCAATTAATTTTTCAATTTCTCCCTCTCCCTTGTTACGTAATCTTGACTCTAGGGCAATTTGTCAGGGCGTAGCTCCCGGCGGCCCATATAAACTGCTTTATGCGCCTGGTGTCCCTTTTAACTAGTGCTTACGTCCGGCGGCCCTTTTTAACTAGAGTATGCACCAACGGTCCTTATTAATTATTATTGCACCCGGTGTTCCTTGCAGCAACTTTTGATGTACCCTTTCTATTCACTTCTATTTCTGGTCCTGGGGGGTGGGGGGGGGGGGAGAGAAACTCACAGAATGTGTACATTTATCGAGTGAAATAAATGTAAATTTCGTCATTTGGTTGCGGGGAAGTATAGTAAAATTTGTCAATCACTCGTACACACACAAAAAAAGAGAAATTCGCCAGCCAATTAGGGCCTGTGCATAAATAACATTATCACTTTAGGAGGGAGGCCGGGTCTGGCATTTGGTATTGTTAGATATCTCTAGCGGAAAGGGGGGGTTGCTTTTTGATATCATTAGCATTTTTGGTCCAATTAAACTTTTGAGTAACTATTTCTTCACAACCAAATAGTATGTTACCTTTTATTTATTATTATTTCTGTACGTTTTTATGAAAATACAAAGCTGTTATTAAGGTTATTAAATTCTTATAAAATCATTTCATTCCAAAATTTGCAATTCCCCAACGTTTAACATTCCTGTTCTTCTGTCATATGTGCTTATAATTGGCTGTTAGAAAAACCAGGGACACAATACGTTGGAAGCGAGACTTGCGTTTACCAGTAAAGAAAGGGAAATAAATTATCCACGGTTTTGCTGATAAGTTCTGCTTTCACCCTTCCCGGACAGAGAGCAATTGCAAGAAGACAATATTACTCTTGAATTGCATTATGTAACAATAAGCTTCTGTTAAATAGTTTTAATAGTAACTAACACTTTGCGACTAATAAATATATAATCACATGTGTATATTACTGCAAAAGTATAAAAAGAAAAAAAAGAATTTAAAAAGAAAAATAATTTTTAGACATTGATGGCTTTGGAGCTTTAGAAGCCCCAAAACAGCTATATGCATGCGCCTTTTGCATACATTCATTTGTACTATTAAACATTGCTCATTCTTTCTTAACATATTGGCACAAAGTACAACTCCCCCCCCTTCCTCCCTTTCTGAAATATGTTCACAAAACAATGCTTCTTGTTTAACTAATACATAGTTAGCAACCAACCATTCAACAAATTTAACTATGAATTTAATTGAAAACTGTAAACAGATCGGAAATTATATTTCAGACGTGGCAAGTGAAGTGCGTTCGTACTATACCGAAGTTTTATAAATATTGAGATCTTGGTGCAACAGCTGTTGCACTCATATGCAAAAGTGTATGAATGCAAAATTTATTACGATTATCTATATTAAATTCACTCCGTAATATGGAAAAATATGACTGCTTATTAAATAGGATGTAATCACCATTGCAACCTAAAATCATTACGAATCATGGTATATCACTGAATTAATTACGTATGATAGGATTTAAAAGAATGAAAATTTTTATCGTTTTGAATAAAATTGAAAATGTCTCTACAAAATTCTGCAACGATTATATATATTTAAAATTCCAAACCATTCAGTTGGGTAGTTTTTGCTCTGTTATATTCGGACAGACAGACAGATGGAAGGATCAGATGACGGCTATAGATGCTATGTATTCATATAATGTCATTTCTCTGTGGACCATAATGTAATGGAATACTTTTGAGTGTATCTGTAAATAAACTATGAACGCCACCTACTTTATTTCCTAACCGAACATGTCATACAAATCTCAATAACATTAATCAATTACAGAGCAATCCAATTATATTAAAGCAAGTTCAAATTCAAACAGACATGGGATGAAAAAGGAGACATTTTTCTCTTGTTTGCCTTTTGTTTTTACTTCTGTGTGTAAGAGTGTCTCTATGTATGCCTCTTCCGTCACCTGAAGTCACTCATGCAAAACATATATTTAATTCTGCATGTTTAAATAAATTTATGTCTGCACAAATAACAATTTTATATATTAAAATTTTCACTCTTTCTTTATTAAAACAGGTGGAGAACCAGATGCTTGAAGCAATTTCATTTCCAATTTGGGTTCTTGGTGCAAAATATGCTAAGCTTTTGAATTGCATATATTTTTGATGACCCTCATTGTATTGAATATCCTCATTTGGGCAGAAGGATGTTATTTTTTAAACAAAAGGATAGACAAGGTGAGGCATCCTCTGGAGGAAACTTTGTATGTAAAATATATTTATATTATCAAATATTGGTCACATATTTTCTTTTGAATATATATAATTTGTACTTTCAATAAATGTAGCAGCATACCGCAAACCAATTGAATTGTTTTGCTATTTTATTGTCTCCTACCATTTTTATTTCAGCTATTGCAGGATTTACATTGGTGACTATTTTTGTTCTACCTCTATTTTTTTTTTAATCTTCAATATATATTGTTTAAAAATACCAAATAAGAAAAATATAAGGATAATAATAATAAAAATAATCGCTTATGGTATCCTTGTTATTGTTAAACTTAACAGAGTAAGTATTTTAATATTTCATATCGAAACAGCATATTTCAAAAAAATTCGAAATTTATTAAAAGCATTTTTTTTGTAATAGCTTGTATGCTAGAGATCAATAAGCCACGGATTTTGCTGTTATGGCAGATTTTTATATTTTGATTACATATTTGTTATATTTATTGATGAAGAATTAAATTTCATTATTGAATATTAGATAGAAACAAACGTTGAACTAGTTAATATTGTTATAAGTTCAAATGAGTTAATCAAGCTGCATGCAATACACATTGATATTTTAAAATTTTTGAAAAATCAGTAAATTGAAACAATTTTTCAAACTAATTTCATTTGAATTATATATATTTTTTTATTTCATTATTTTAAAGTTATATCAAGGTAATTGGATCAGCAATAATAATTTTTCAAAATTGTTGTTTTGGACAGGGCTTGTAAATTTTACTGTTCTAAAGTCTAAAATTTTACTACTGAAATATATAAAATAACACATTAGTGAAAATTCCATATGTGTGTAATTCCATTGTACCTTTAACATCTAGCTCAAATGGACTATATTGCATGTGCATGTGATAATAACATCAAATAAACATTTTTATGACTTTAAATCTTTGACATGAGTGTGCCAAAAGAAGTGTTACAGTATTTAGAAGGGTAGAGTAGTAATAATCAGCAATTTTTTATTTATTTATTTTAAATATGCAGTTATTTTTCGTAATTAATTAGAACTAATTGTTTACATTAAATAGTTTTTCAAGTATATTTCAAAGACAAAGCTCTACATTCAATAATTGAAACTTTAATAATTTTCAGTTTAATGTAAAAAAAAAAAAATGATTGTGGTTCTCTGGAACACAGAATCTTGCAGAAAAAAAATTTTAATCTTGGTTCATTCTACGTTTTAAAATGACAGATTAAAAACTTGAAAACTGGTTCTACATTTTACTACAAAATGAGAGAAAAAGAAAACTCATAAACTTTCCTCATAAATGTAGCTAAAAGAAAAACCTGAATTTTGGTGTAACCTTTCACAATAAATTTGGAGAAAGAAAACCTTGAATCATGGTCCACTACTTTACCGTAAAATTAGATTATAAAAAAGCCTCAAACATGGTTCAACCCTTCACCATAAAAGCTGTTTAGTAAAACACTAAATCATGGTTCAAACTTTCACCATAACATTGGTTTGGGAAAAAACGTAAACCATGGTTCAACATTTCACTTATGTAATGGTATTTGTGAAAGCATCACGAAACTGGTTAAACTTAGCATCCATATCTTCGTTGCAGTTAAATTTCAGCTGTATTTCACCATTTTCTTGGTGAAACATATAACTTTATTTTTAACAGTGTACTGCGTTTCTTTATAATGAACAATCAGCGCAACTTTCAGTAAATAATAATATTCTATTTAGTATTATATTTTCTATATGCTATATACACATACTAAGTATATTTCTAATCATCAACGAAATATTTCAGTAACTGATAATCTTCTATAAATTATTATATTTTCTGTATACTGTGTATACAAATTAAGCATATTATTAATTAAAATTTTAATTCATCGAATAATTAAGTATTTGAACGAATGATGGTTTTTTTCTACATGTTTCTAATATATATACAAATCCGTTAGCATAGTGTCGTTGGCACATTCATTATAGTATTTGACGCTTTGTTTAGAAATGTGTATTAATATGTGTGTTCGCATGCGCGTAAATAGAGATTATATTGATATTTTATTTTTAATACATTAAGAAGTTGTTTTTAATTCGAATAATATCAAACCTACTGGCAAAACTTTCAGAATATAATAAAGCGCTATAAAAGAGCTTGCAATAATTTTAATTTCGCAAAATGAATAGAAAAATTAAAAAAAAAATGCTTAGAAATGATAAAAAAATAATTATATGTATATTAGTTCAAAAGACCAATTTAATGGTGAGATGTGAAATTATGTTCTGATAAGAATTACAGATTGTGATTTATTAAAAAGGGCCTATATTTATGAAATTTTGTCAATAGATGTGTATAGCAGTTTCTTATGAAAAATGCAGGTGCGTATTTTTATGGAATTTGCACTTGTGTATATCATATGTTTTGTTTTTTGATAAATCTGTGGTTTTGGAACTGAACCTCCAGTCATTTGTAGCTTTTACCACGGAATCGTTGCTTTATGCTTGAAGCATATTGTTTTGTACACTGAAAGTACAATTAATAATAAGATAGCGTTGAAAAGTGTACAGTGTCCATTAATTTCTCCTACTCCTTTTTTTCTGATTCGACGTTGTTAGTGATAAAAAATGTCCTCCCGATGCTCTATATACTTATTTCACAGCACTGATCTCCTTCGATATGAAAAATTAAATTTTGCAATTTGAAACTGCCAAACTCTTGTTATTGTAACTGCAAACGTAATAATGCGGGTGTTCTTCTTCATCATAATCTCCAGAATGTACCTAAACTGCCATAAAATTCAAGCATTGTCTTTTCACAGAAATAGTTGCGTTTGTACAGCCTCATATTTCGGCACTGTTCTTTAAGAAACAACCATTATTAAATGGTTGTCCTGTACACATACGAATGCTTAATAAAGAGATAATCTGAATATGCCTGGTGTGCGGCAAGAACAGAGGAGATTAAACTATTTGAGAGCACAGCTTCAAAAAAGATTAGCCGAATACAGTCTAAATGACTACAAAACAGAGCAATTACTGCTCCGGGTTTCTTTAACATGAAAAATAAATTCAGAAGCCCTATCTGGATGGAGAAAGAGAGATTATTTAAAAAAGTTGCGAGTTACATGCCATTGTTTACGAAAATATTTTAACAGTCAGGCTTGAGTATAAAATCACTTATAAAACGCTGCATTATATATTTAAAAAGAAGTTCTGCTAGTGTATTAGTACACGTGAATCTATGCAAATGTTTTTATAAAAACTTTGTCTAATATGTCGTATATATATATATATATATATTTAGTTAGTTAATTATGACCTCCAAATATAAAGATGCAGGAAAGCGATTAATGCGTAAAATATATTATATGAACTTTAAAAATTTCACTGTTTTACTTAAAAGGTGACTAAAATAATAAAAGAGATGTTACAAGTTAAAAAATATACATTCTATTTAAAACTTCTTAGTATTTTCAAGCTTTTCCAAGCGCTACATCAGAGACTGTTTTAATAACTAATTGCTGTTTATTTATATAAATACGTCACTTCGTTTTCAAAATGAGAGAGACAATAATTATTAGAGTTGAAAGTAGAAGTAGCATTTTTTAAAAATGAACTTAGAGAAAATATATACTATTATTAACTGCAGTTCCATTTATTTTATTACATCACTCTGTTCTCAAACGCCACTTTCCGTTTTAAATACGTAGCTGGACAGTCGAACTAGCAGTGTTTCAGATTAAATTTGGATAGAACTACTTCTACTACTCCTACTTCTACTTTCAACTCTAATAATTATTCATATTCAGAACGAAGTGATGTATTTGTATAAATGAAAATCAAGTAGTTATTAAAATATTCTCTAAAGAAGAGCTTGGAAAAGCTTGAAAGCACTAAGAAATTTTAAATAAAACGTATATTTTTTTTAACTTGTAACAAACGTTTTACTATTTTAGTCGCCATTTAAGTAAAACAGCGAACTTATTAAAGTTCTTAACCCTTTAAGACCCGGAACATTTTCCCATTTAAATAATATATTCTTCTGGTTATTAATTCTATTCTTACCCTAATGACACTTAAAAAAATAATTAAAAAATTTTTCGTCACCCCCTAGAGCGTGGAGAGTACCCGCACGAACGTGCGGATTGGGCTTTTTCTAAGAAAGCCACACCCGCACGATCGTACGGGTTGGGCTTTTCCTGTGAAATAATTACTTATAAGATGATTTGGGATGTATTGGCTGAAATACTGTTATGGAATCCTTACTGCCTCTATAGCCTAAAAAAGGAGAAAAAAAAATAATATTGGAGATGTACTTATCGACTTCAAAAAATTCATATTTCAATTAATTTAAAAATGTTTGCCTTATTAAAAAAAATATATATATATATGATATCGATTTTATTTTTTCTATAAGTTTGTAACTTGTTTTTAAGTAAAATTTAAGAAATGAAAGACATGCCTGCAATTGCATGAAATCTAAAGGAGCAGAATGAGGTACAGAAATGAACTTTTTAACATCCCACATGTATTGTTTTTGTTTTTGTTGTTGTTGTTTTCATTATCTTAGCCTCTGCCGAAATTGGCTTGGGAGTAGAACTTTGAGGAATGAGTTCAGGGGACTTTGATGAGGAAGAATGATCCAAAATTGCCATTTCTTTAGAAATATTTGTATTTTTTTCTTCATCGAGCCCATTTGAACTTGACAACCCTTCTAATAAATCTGCTTCAAATATTTTGTCCGCAACCTCTAAACTCAGAGTCTGATTTATTCATGAATTGCAATATTTCTTCTTGTGTGAGAATTTTTTTCCGTTTAGGCAACTGAAAAAGTATTTTATTTTGCTTTGTTAAAAGTTATCAAAGCATTTTAAAAATATGTCTTAGAAAATTTTATTAATTGAAAAGAAAAAAAAAGTAAAATTTAATTGAAAAAAAATTCATCCATGGCAACACCTAAGAAAATATGGCATTAATTATATAACAACATACTTCGTTTTTATTCTGGCTTTCACCAAAATTATTGAAACGGAAAACAAAATGAACATCGAGAAAGCTCTTACCTTTACAGTAGCACTGACTAACGTAACACCCAAGTCGCACGATCGTGCGGGTAACGAAATCTGAAGTCCTATGAGCAACATAAATAATGTATAATTAATGTTTTTTATTATATTACACTTATTTAGACATTAAAGCAAAAATATTTAGCCAAGCGATAAGAAATATACTGATAATTATCTTTTTACGATAGATAAAATGATGAGCTGTTTTCGTTGTACTTGTAAACAAAGCTAATCATGCCGGCTAAAAGTAAAACATGTACTACAACCGCCATCCGTTGATAAAAAATGATACTTTACTCTTTTTTGCAAACCAGAACAATCTTTTGATTCGGGGTTTTATTACATACGTCTGTTTCAGAAGCAAAAATTTACATGTATGTCTAACCCGCACGATCGTGCGGGTTGGGTCTTAAAGGGATATAATATATTTTAAGTTTGAATCAAGGTGAAATATTGCGTTTCGTCGTATGATATTATTTGCGACTAATGCGTTTTAAAAAACAAATTATTAACATTTTCTGAACAGAAATTAAACCCTTTACAAGGAAAAGTTCAACAATTTTAGCAACAAGATACACATAAAATGAGAAATGAAATCTTATTTTTCATGCTAAACAATTTCGTGAAAGTTTCTTTAAAATTAACGTTTTTTTTTCTATATTCTCTAAAGTACATATTTAAATAGGAAGGAAAAAATATTTAATGAAGCAATCAATACAGCAACTACGGCTTTTACAAAAGCAGTAATATAAAAGATATTTTTTTCTTCAGCAAACAGACATATTTATACAACTATCCTTTTATAAATAAACTAATGATTCTACATTATTTTTAAAGGGAAAATTTCATGGTTCTAGTTCTAAAGTAAACATTTTTATCTTTTTGGGCGACATATTCTGTATTCAACTTAAAAGAATTAATTTTTTGTACATGTTAATAAGAACGCTCATAAAACACTATTTATTATATATTTAACGATATCGCGAGCATTTCGGACATGTATAGGGTAGTCGCGGCCCGTTCACTTCGCGGCATCCGTCCGTACAGAGATGTAAGTCAATCTTGGGGTGTCAACCTTGTATAATAATTGGGGTCGGGAACCTTTTGGTAGACCGAACTCATTTATTTGGTGCTCCATCTTACAGTCCGTTTCGCGAGTCCGGTCGGAGGTCCTAGAGCCCGTTACGTTGATTATGTTAAGAGCGCTACATGGCCGTAGGTTTGACAGGCTTCTCAAATCTGCAAATTCTCTCGTTTTTGTCGCGGGTTTTAGATAATATCTTATTGTTTATCATATTTTCCAGCAGAGGGCATAGTTGTAAATTTGGGAGGACCATTTCTTTAATTGGTTGATTAGCTTTTGATTGATTGCCCAGGCTCGGATGCCAGACCTGGGTTTGGCCGACCCGGGAATCAGCTAACCACAACTGAATGAGAATATTCCGAACTTTAGCATTTTTACTCCTAAAGATCGTCCGAAAATGATATCTGAAAGTAATAAGATGTATTGCTGAGAAACAAAGTTACAAGGGGTAAAACTGAATTTAGAGAGAGATTTAAAGTTAGAAGAAAGAGACCGGATTTTAATTTTAATTTTTGGAATTTAATTTGGAATATTAAAGGGTTTTTATCCTTTCATACATATGAAAATTACAATAAAGTTTAAAATTTTGCATAATTGATACATTAATTTATTATGGCAGAAGAATCCATAAAACAATAAATACATGTAGTGAGAACTGTTCTCAGTGAGACAATTTTAAATGTTACTTAACGGTTAGATATAATCGACTGATTAACACTTAGTTTTTGCATATAAAAATCTAAAATTTTTGCAAGCATCTTACATACTAAAGATAGTAATACGCGGTAATGAACAACGAAACAGATCCCTAAAATTCGTTTCACTCAAGATAGAAAATAAAAAAGGTACAAATATATTTCTATTCTTTCATTTTATTTTATTTTTTTTAAGTGAAAAATAAATGAACTATTTTGATTGGATAATTTAAATGTATCTTTATAAACATAATGCCCCTAAGAATATTTTTAGAAATTTTTAGATCGACTCAATATTTCAGTCAGAAAAAAAGTATTATTTTATTGATTTATCTATTTGTAGTATTCTTTTTATTTATTTCATACTTAACTCACACAAGGAAATAGATATTCCATCATGCACTGTTAAACATTTTGCAGCATTCTGGCAGGTCATTCGGCCGTTTTTTGAAAAAACGATTTCATAACCATAAAGTAACTATATTTTGACCATAAAATGGCCAATAATATGGTCAGAATAGTGTTAAATTTACGGTTGTGTAACCGATTTCGGAAAAAACGGTCAAATGACCTGCCCGAATGCTGCAAATTTTTATCAGTGTGGAGCACTATTTTTAATTACATTTAGAACATAAAATAGAACTAAGTGTATTTTGGCAAAATTTTATGTAAAGCTCCTACATGGTACTATTATTAACAAGTGGGTAAGTGTGATCACAGATCGCACAGAGGGTTTCGTTTAATATTCATTTCAAAACACTTTAACCTTCTGAAAAATCTGTTAGTTCCACATTTCGCAACCAAGGCGCACTCTATTCTAAACAAATCTCTATCCGAACGAAACTCCGTTTTACATACTATCCGTATATATATTAGTCGAAGGGCTTGGGCCCATAGCACCCGAGATAAGTAGGCGCCCCTGGCGGTAAAATGTGGAACTCAAATATGTAAGGCTATGGTGCATAATATGAAAGAATGGTCAAAGGGGTGTCGGCAAAAGTTGGAAAGGTGCTCCCCTCGTGAAAAGGGCGGAGGTTAGAAAAATTGCTTAAAATGTACGTTAGAGCCCCGAGGAGTAAATAATATAAGAGTTTTTGAAAATTTTATGATTTGTCGTATGGTCTGAGGTATTCAGCTATACGTACGCAAAAATTCATGTCTCCAACTTAATTAGGGCCTCTCTTAGAAAGAATTGCATAAAATACATATGTGGTAGCTCAAAGGGTTAAACGTAAGACTTTTTCAAGATTTTATAATTTGTCGCCTGGCCTCAGGTGTTCTGCTATAATAAGCATGCAAAATTTCAAATCTCCAATTTAATAAGGGGCTCAGTTAGGAAGAATTGCTTAAAACACGCATGTGGGAGCCCAAAGGGTTAAATGTACGACTTTTTCAAATTTTTATGATTTGTCGCATGATGGTGTTCAGCTAGTATGCAAAATTTCACGCCTCCAACCTAAATAGAGTGTCACTTAGAAAAAAATGTTTAAAATACACATGTAGGAACGCAAAAGCTTAAATGTACGACTTTTTCAAAATTTTATGATTTGCCGTTTGATGTGTGATGCTCAGCTATAAGTATGCAGAATTTCACGCCTCCAACGTAAATAAGGTGTCACTTAGAAAGAATTGTTTAAAGTACACATGGGGGAGCCCAAAAGGTTAAATGTGCGACTTTTTCAAAATTTTATGGTTTGTCATTTGATATGAGGTGTTCAGCTATAATTATGCAAAATTTCACACATCCAACCTAAATAGGGGCTCACTTAAAAAGAATTGTTTAAAATACACTTGTGGGAGCCCAAAGGGTTAAATGTACGACTTTTTGAAAATTTATGATTTATCGTTTGATGCGAGGTATTCAGCTATAAGTATGCAAAATTTCACGCCTCCAATCTAATTAGAGGTTCACATAGAAAGAATTGTTTAAAATACACATGTAGGAGCCCAAAGGGTTAAATGTATGACTTTTTCGATTTGTCGTTTGATCTGAGGTGTCCATCTATAAGTACGCAAAATTTCATGCCAGCAACCTAATTAGGGGCTCACTTAAAAAGAATTGTTTATAATACACATGTGGGAGCCCAAAGGGTTAAATATACAACTTTTTGAAAATTTTATGATTTGTCGTTTGATGTGAGGTATTCAGCTATAAGTATGCAATGTTTCACTCCTCCAACCTAATTAGGTTTCACTTAGAAAGAATTGTTTAAAATACACATGTGGGAGCCCAAAGGGTTAAATGTACGACTTTTTCAAAATTTTATAGTTTGTCGTTTGATGTGAGGTGTTCAGCTACAAGTTTGTAAAATTTCAAGCCTCCAATGTAATTAGAGGTTCACATAGAAAGAATTGTTTAAAATGCGCATGTGGGAGCCCAAAGGGTTAAATGTACGACTTTTTCAAAATTCTATGATTTTTCGTATGATGTGGGGTGGTCATCTATAAGTATGCAAAATTTCAAATCTCCAACATGTGTAGTTTCTGAGAACGGGTTCTGTGACGGACAGACGGACAGGCAGACAGACAGACAGAGGAGCGAGACGAATAGGGTTTCGTCAGATGAACGAAACCCTAAAAAAATGACAATCGAAGCAAATTTTATATTTTCCTGTTTTGGTCAAAAAGTCATTTTTACAGTCATATATGCTTATTTTTATTATTGTGCATGTTAAAACCATCAGTAAAATCATATCACTAAGGGGATAAATTTAGTTATAAATTGACATCTTGCATGTAAGGTTTATGATCAAGCAAAAGATCTATTAATTTCTATTGATTTAAATTCTAACAAAAAATAATAAACATGTTTGTTATAATGCCTCTTTAAAGAAGCGATTTCATTACTTATGAAGACTTCAGTACTTTACATTCTTAAAGGAATAGTACCAGCGTGAAGTTAAAAAAATATATATATATACAGGGTGGTTCTAAATTCATGGTACAAACTTTAAGGGTTGGTACAGGACACTGCAACAATCATTTATTGTATAGGAATGTATGGGCGCAAGTGACGCGTTGAGGTATAAACACCAGAGGGCCAGTTTGGCCCCTTTTTATTTCAAAATTTCTCATTCATACCAGAAAATTCTTATACTATTATTTTCTTTATTTAAGACGACATACATTCCATGTTTACATAAAGTGAAAAATCTCCTCTGGAAATTTCCGAGTATGAAATAAAAAAGTCCTTCCGGCCAGTGCCGGGAGGAAGAGGTAGCTTTCATAATCCTTATTTAAAAAAAGCCAACTTATATCATGCAAGCACACGAAGCTCAATTTAGTGGAAACCGAATATAGGAGATTCAATACTAATTTTTATCAATATAATGAATGATAATTTCGCGAAATTAGTCAGCTTTATCCAAGCTGCTTTTCTTTAAAGTAACTTATATTTGGCTGCCAAATTCGGCAATTTCTTAAAGTGCCTGTCATTTTAAGACAACATGGTGGATGAGGCTAAGCAGTGAACTTGGTCGAGACCTTAGTAATTGCTGTGCACATGCTCACTCACATCGGAATCGGTTAATATATAGGAGTGCTGTCGCATGCAAAAAATCAGATTTTTCAAAATGTCACCCACAATAGAAATTGAAACTGCTATATCTGAGCCATTTTTTAAGGTAAAGACAAACAAAAAATGCTCCTGAATCCTTATATCAAGATCAAATACTTAAGAAAGAAACCTTTTTCAATTTCTAATTTTTTTGCACCTGACTTTAAATATATATATATTTTTTAATTTAATGGCCGCCATTTTGAAACAAGATGGCTGATGAATCTGGCCAGCGAACTTGGTCGAGGTGTTGATGTATACTATCGACATGCCTTCTTACATCGAAATAGGCGAATACGCGTGTTATCGCGTGACAAATACAAGATCGTTTCAAAATGTTAGCCATGCTAGAAATTCAAAGAGCTATAAATCAACCATTTTTAGGTGCGTTCGTAATTATATAAATACGTAGCACCTATAGTCGTCGTTCAGTCCGTCCGTCTGTCCGTCTGTCCGTCTGTCCGTCCGTCTGTCCGTCCGTCTGTCTGTCGGCATGTAACAGAGCAAAAACTACCCAACCGAATGGTCTGAAATTTCAAATATATGATTGTTGCAAAATTTTGTCGAGCCATTTCAAATTTTATGAAAATCGGATGTATAGTTTAATTACAGGGACAGTCAAAAGTTTTTTTTTACATTACGGACAATGGGAAAAATTATTGCAAGTGCATTTTAATGATATTAGAGCCTTCCGAATGATCTGAAATTTTAAAGATATAATTGTTGCAAAATTTTGTCGAGCCCTTTCAAATTTTAGAAAAATCGGATGTATAGTTTCATTACAGGGACAGTCAAATTTTTTTCTTTACATTACGGCCAATGGGAAAAATTATTGCAAGTGGATTTTAATGATATTAGAGCCTTCCGAATGATCTGAAATTTTAAAGATATAACTGTTGCAAAATTTTGTCGAGCCCTTTCAAATTTTAGGAAAATCGGATGTATGTTTAATTACAGGGACAGTCAAAAGTTTTTCTTTACATTACGGCCAATGGGAAAAATTATTGCAAGTGCATTTTAATGATATTACAGCCTTCCGAATGGTCTGAAATTTTAAAGATATAATTGTTGTAAAATTTTGTTGAGCTATTTCAAATTTTAGGAAAATCGGATTTATAGTTTAATTACAGGGACAGTCAAAAGTGTTCCGTTACATTACGGGGAATGGGAAAAAAATGTTGGAAGTGCATTTTAATGATGTATCAGACTCTGCGCTTTATGAAGTGCAAACAATTATACATTCAGTACAATATGGGGTGCAAAAAATAATTATAAAACTAGTTATAGTACGAACGCACCTCATTTGCCACGTTTGACGAGCAATTTCCAACTTGTTTAAGATATCAACAAAAGAACAAATTTTCAAAAACAAAAACTGCTCCGGAATCTTTGTATCAAGACCAAACACATAAAAAAAATCTTTTTCATTTTCCAATTTTTTAATACCTCATTTTGAATTTTAAATTTAATTTTTTTTTAATGGCAACCCTTTTGAAACAAGATGGCGAATGAAGCTGGCCAACGAACTCGGTCGAGACATTGGTATGTACTATGTACAGACCAAGTTACATCCAAATAGGTTCATAAATACGCCTGTTATCGCGTGACAAAAATCAGGTCGTTTTAAAATGTCAGCCACAAGAGAAATTCAAAATGCTATTACTCAGCCATTTTTTTTTTTAGATATAGACCAAAGAAAAACTGTTCCGGAATCTTTGTATTAAGGTCAAACACATACAAAAAAAATCTTTTTCATTTTCCAATTTTTTGGTATCTCATTTAAATTTTTTTATTTTTTAATTTTTTTAAATGGCCGCCATTTTGAAACAAGATGGCGGATGAAGCTGGCCAACGAACTCGGTCGAGATATTTGTATGTACTATGTACACACAAAGGTACATCCAAGTCGGTTCATAAATACGCCTGTTATTACGTGAGAAAAATCAGGACGTTTCAAAATGCCAGCCACGCTAGAAATTCAAAATGCTATAACTCAGCCATTTCTTAAGATATAGACGAAACAAAAACTGCTCCCGAATCTTTTTATCAAGGTCGAACACATAAGAAGAAAATATTTTTTCAATTTTCAATTTTTGGTACCACATTTCAAATTTAAATTTTTCTTAAAAATTTAAATGGCCGCCATTTTTAAACAAGATGGCGGGTGAAGCTGGCCAACGAACCCGGTCGAGACATTGGTATGTACTATGTATAAACGAAGTTACGTCCAAATCGGTTCATAAATACGCCTTTTATCGCGTGACAAATTTCAGGACGTTTCAAAATGTCAGCCACGCTAGAAATTCAAAATGCTATAACTCAGCCATTTTTTAAGATATAGACGAAACAAAAACTGCTCCGAAATCTTTGTATAAAGGTCAAATGCATAAGAAAAAAATATTTTTCCATTTTCAATTTTTTGGTACCACATTTCAATTTTTACATTAAAAAAAATTTTTAAATGGCCGCCATTTTGAAACAAAATGGCGGATGAAGCTGGCCAACGAACTCGGTCGAGAGATAGGTATGTACTATGTACACATCGAATTACATCCAAATCGGTTCATAAATACGCCTTTTATCGCGTGACAAAATTCAGGATGTTTCAAAATGTCAGCCACTCTAGAAATTCAAAATGCTATAACTCAGCCATTTGTTAAGATATAGACGAAACAAAAACTGCTCCGGAATCTTTGTATAAAGGTCAAATACATAAGTAAAAAATATTTTTCCATTTTTAATTTTTTGGTACCACATTTCAAGTTTTAAATTTTTTTAAAAATTTTAAATGCCCGCCATTTTGAAACAAAACGGCGGATGAAGCTGGCCAACGAACTCGGTCGAGACATTGGTATGTACTATGTACACACCGAATTACATCGAAATCGGTTCATAATTACGGGAGTTACAGTGTGACATAGGTCAGATATATATATATATATATCAATTTTAAACGGAGGGTGGTTTCGGGGTCTGGGGGTCATGATCGATGAAAATATACCAAAATTTTTTGAAATCGCTTTCCTCCGAACGGCTGCAATAGGTAGCTTTTTTGTAAAGAAAGCTACCTAAAAGAAAAAAAAAACTGCATATATGTCCAACAGAGGAAATACATGAAAAGAAATTTAAATGGAGGTTTTTTTATTAACACGTTGATGGGCACTTGCGTCTATAGCCGTCAAAGCGAAGTTCACTTAATTTTAATTCCTAAATTGGCACCAATATTTTAATTCCTAAATTGGCACCAATATTTTAAAACTAAATTTTGCATTATTTAATGTACGTGAAGTTAAGCTTTTACTTATTTTCTTATATTTTTTCGTTTAAATCCTGGTGCCAATCAATCATCATGCTACATAGTGAAATTCGCTTTGACGGCTATAGACGCAAGTGTCCGTCAACGTGTTAAAAAAATTCGATTTTTACCGGAAATTTTCAAAGAAGAATTTTATCTTTATGTAATCGTGAAATGTCTGTATTAAATAAAGAAAAGTATAGTATAGGAATTTTCTTGTATGAATGAGAAATTTTGAAATAAAAAAGGGCCTAATTGGCTCCTTGGTGTTTGTACCTCAATCCGTCAATTGCGCCTATACATTCCTATACAATAAGTGATTGTTACAGTGTCCTGTACCAACCTTTAAAGTTTGTACCATGAATTTAGAATCACACTGTATATCATATTCCTTAGGTGTTATAATACACAGTGTCTATAAAATAATGTCCCAGTTTCAATTTATATTATAACAATTTAATTTAGATTATTTACAACAAAACACACATCAAAACGAAAGTAAACTAACCAAGTTTTTCTTACAAATGTACAATATTTGCACATTTAGTTATACAGCACACATCCAACCTAAAGTCCAATTCTCCCACACTTCTTTTTACATGTCCGGAGCAATGGAAACTATAGCGTCGTCAATTCTGTGCGTGTTTTGCCACATGTGGGATCGCAATTAAACTTTAAAGAAAACGAATATTGAACTGAAATTACATTCACTCTTAGCAAATTTCAAGAACACAAAACGCTTTACGCTCAGGAGTCGCTATTTTGCGTATGTGGCACAGCAAGCGACAAAATAAGAAAGCAATACTCGGGCATGTGCTTATCTAAAATTGTTTGCGTTACTCTTTATTTTTTACCTTGATCCAACTGTCTACAACGATTACAATTCATACGATTGAAATTTATAACTAGGAGATGCTTTTATGGACACCTTGCATAACTCCTGCTAAGTATTATGTCTGTCATTTATAAAATATGTCTGTCATTTATAAAATATATTTCTGAAGAAAAATTGCTATTTACATTTTTTATATTTGTTATTAAATAATTAAGTGGTTACAATAATTTACAAGTTTAAAAGAAAGAAAAAAAAACCTACAAATAAAAAAAAATCCTTTTTCATTTGAAAAATTGCAATATGTAAATGTGTGCCAGACATTTTAACAAACTGTAAAAAAAAAGCACTGAAAAATAATTGAACTATTTTAGTTTACATTTTCGTAGCACATTTATAAGCCTAATGTCCCTAAGAGGCTTTTTTGACATTTTTATAACGACTCAATTTATCAGTCAAAAAACGTATTTTTTATAGCGCAAGCTTAACTGACACAATGTAAGTAATCGTCCATTGTGGATTATTATTTTTATTAACACTCAGAACATTCAAATGGAAAAAAAAGTGTATTTTTGACATGCATCATTATAAAGCACTTGGTGGTAATATTATTAGGAAATGACTACCCAAGGTTTTTTTTTTTTTTTTTTTTTTTTTTTTTTCCTGTAATAGTTAAAAAGTCTTCCTTTATAATTTTGCATTAGTCATTTTTTTGTTTAACTGAACACGTTAAAAGCATCCATAATGTCATACCTTTAAAGAAAAAAAAAATTCCTTTTACGTTTTACTTTCTGTGTAAATTTTATTACCAAAACAGTGGAGTAGTTTGGAAAATAGCTGTAAGATGGTACTAAAAATCAAGATGTCAATTATAATATATATTTAAACAATTCCGAATAAGAAAGTCCGTACATAATTTTGTTAGATGATTGGATGATTTCTTGGATAATTAAGTGGATATTAAGAACAACTTACGTCTACAATTACTTTTTTGAAAGAATTTAAAGAAATGCTAATGTAATGCATTTAGTGACAACATTTATAATTCTTAAGTGTCATAAGTTAACATTAAACAACAGAGAAAATGCTTTCTGTAATACATATTAGAGTTAGAAAAAAAAATATATAATCTATAATAATAAATTCTATAATAAAATTTTGTAAGATATGGTAATTTTTTTAAAATAAAGAGAAAAACCATTTTAAGATTATTTTGAATTTGATGAAATTTTATTTCCCTTAAACATATAGGTTAAAACATCCATATTGTTATGTCTTTCGTTATTTTTTTATGCATAGAGAAAGTGTATAATTTTGAATATCATACATTTTCTTTTGTATACAAGTGAAGAAAAAAATTGCAAAGAAATAATATAAAATAATTATGGGTTTAATTGTAAAGTACTATTATGCATAAATATTTTAAATTTTGAAATAAAAAAAGAATCTCTCATTCGACAAACTATTACATTATTGTGTTTAAAAAATATTTAAAATATTAATTCATCCACTAATTAAAACAAGTAAGAAAAATCATGCGTTAAGAAAAGATTACGAACCACTTTCCAACACTTCTTGAATGCTTTAACAAAACGTCGTTAGTTCTCTTATATACCTTATTTCCCTAAATAAGTAAACATTTTAAAAAACGCATGAAGCATTTGAAAAACTGATTTCAACAGTTACTGTCCATAGCCAAATATGTATTCCAATTCTTTTGAACTGCCCTGTATTTGATCTGTAGGTTGATATATATACTATATAATGGGAAAATTTAGTTTAGCAAAAAGAAAACGCATAACAGGTTGAAATTTCTCTTCCCGCAATTTATAGTAATAGATCAAAGCATACTTGTATAAATTTGTACAGCCCTTTAGTTAAACTAGTAACTTAATTACACGCCACTAATTAGCTAAAGTTTAATTCAAAGTAAAACACTCTTAAAACTACTGAAATCACATTTCCAGAAATTACCATTTATAGACGGTCATGTACCCAATTCTTTGCGTGATTCTGTATATCCTTTTATCTATGTTCTACAAATATTTGTTAGTAAACCAAATACAGTTCCGTGTAAAAATGCATAAGTCATTTAAAAACCACCTTTAAGTAATTTGCAATCACACCCAGTAACCATTACAAATTATTTTGTGTAGCCGCCTGTATATAAATTACAGCATTTATACACACCATATACTATGCATAAATAAAGTGAAACATAAAAGAACATAACATAATTAAAAATGCATTTCCAGCAATCATCGCTACTGTGCAGTACTTCGGATAGAATATAGTATCTGAAATCTTTTGAGCGGCCCTGTAAATGCTATGCACTGCGTATTATACATGAAGTAAGTAAAAATAAACCTCAGAGACGTATATCAATTTCATTATACATGAAACAATTTAACGTAATTAAAATACGCCGCAAACAATTGCCTCCATCACTATATCGTTGTGTAACGGAATTCTTTTGTGTGGCCCTGTAAATGAATAATAACTGTTGTGTGCACCGCATATTCTACAGAATGCATATTTTATTGCACTTGATAAATGCATAGCAATTTTATTATGTTTGAAAGCAGGTAACGTCATTAAAAATCATTTTAAACGATTTTTTCCCATAGGCCGTAATGTAACGGAAAATTTTTGACAGTCCCTATAAATGAACTAAACGTGCTATAAACTTTATTTGAAATAGGGATCGTGCTATGGTAGAGTTCTCTAATATGCAAAAATTTCAGAACGATCCGAGTATATTTACGAGAGTTAAATCGCGGAAAGACGGGCAGACCGTCAGACGTTCAGACAAACCGAAGTCATAAACACTTTTCAACTTTGTGGGAAAGTGTTAAAAAATAATGAAATGATAAAAAATACAAATTAATCATTACATTATAATAGTATCGTATATAAACAGAGTTTGTTTTAATCTTCTATCCATATATTGATATTTGGAAGAAAGTGTGTTGAATTGCTAAAGATCAGAAACCAATGTCTTCAATCGCATCGCTAACTGCTACAAGTGAGCTTAACTGCGTTACAAACAGGTTTGATGACTTACTTTGGTGAGAAGCGAAGAAGATATGAAATAAGATAAACAGATAAAGTAAGTTTCGTGCCTAACTGGTTACATTTAATTTGATGATCAGCAGATTTGTTATCAAATAATTAAGTAACGTCGAATAAATATGTTGCAATATATCGACCCATATATCGTCCACCTGCAAGAAAAGTGACACATCTCGACAAAAGTTAATTTCGCAGGAGAGGCAAAAGAAAATTTGCATGATTTTACTGTTACATGAAGTTATAGCACTTAGCACGCATGCAGGTATAAAAATGTGCATAAAAGCGTAACACATGGAAGAATGAAGACGTAGGATGAGGTTTGGGTTGTTGGGTAATTTTACCGCCCCACACAATCCACTCCTATTCTGTGGCCACTTATGGACATATAGCGTAATAAAGGGATTTTCCGTATAACTACACTAATGCAACTTTTTGTGTAGAAAGACTATGACTATGACTGACCTATTAGTGGAATAAAATGCAAAATGAATTTTTGTGAGATGTGTCACTTTTCTTGCGGGTGAGCGATATGCACTTATCAATTGCTATTTGATTCATTTGATTGCCTTAAGAATTGAAAATGATATCTGCGATATAGTTGGTTTTATTTCAGGTATTTTCTAAAAGTAGCTTGAACATTAAGAATTGTTCACAAGTTGTATTTTTTAAACAAATGCCCTAATCTTTAGACTTTATTAAAAAAAATTGCAAATATTTGATGTCCCATAAGTCCTTATACATTTACAAAACTCATAAAAAGTTTTTTTTTTAACCATTTGAAAAAATGGTTATTGCCCTCGTCAGGGTAGGAAATCAAAAGCATATCTGAAGTTTTTTACTCGTTGAATCCGCATTTTAGTCGTGTTCTGATGAGTCATTGCCCTTTACTTTCAACAGAGATGAACAACAGAGTGTTGCCACTATGACAAAAAAGTAATAAAAACTACAAAAAAATTAATAACTCAGAAACAAATTGAGATACAGCTTTCAAACAAATTGCATTTAAAAGTACATTTTTTTTTCTCTATACGACGATATAAAAAGTAATAGTGTGGGATGTTTAGAAGTTTAAGAATGAAATTTCATTTAAAATGGGCCGTCAGATTTCTTGGAAATGTGACAATGGAAAAGCCTTTTCCCGAACAGCCAATGTATAATACGTAAGTTTCAGGTGGATAATACGTACGAGTCGCAGACTACTGACATACATTTTGTGAAATGAAGAGTAATACATTAATATTTAATTGACGCTGCTAATTTGTAATGTTTGTTTGCTCAGCATGAAAATTTTGACTTCAAGAATACTGATATCATCTTAAACGCTGAAAATTTCAGTTAATACCTTCTCAGAAAAAAAACTTGATTGGCTCTAATAACTACCCCCCTAACGTTCCGAAAATTACACTTATTAATAAGTTTTCTGTTCCTCATTAATTAAGTGGGGATATTTTAAGTGTTATTGAAAAAGAATATGTTATTAAAAATATTCCATCAGCCACAGGTTTTAAAAAAGTTAAAAATCTTGAAAATCTCAATTTTGTAGTATTTGCTCAGTAAGTGTACCTTATAAATTGTATCATTTGATATTTCAGAAATAATAAATGGTTAAATAAACACTTAAAACTCTTTAAATGGATATTTAAAACACTAAAAATATGCATTATTTATAAATTTTCAAAAAATGTAAGAGAATTTTTTGAAAAGAAATGATATTCGTAAGAAATTTCCCAAATTTCATACTTGATGTAGCGGTAGATACCTTAACTGTCGATGCTCTCTGATATACTCAATCACTAGCGTCTCTCTTAAGGTTTCAACATATAATCTTCGAGCATAATAATGGGTCCACCTGCCTTGAAATCGAGTTTCCATTACAGAAACTTCCCAGTGGATGTGCTCTCAATGCACCTCACTTAGAGATCCCATATTTTCAAGGAAAAAAGATAAATGAGACTCTAAAAAGAGAACTTTCAATCACATTAAACATGCTAATCTTTTTATATATTTTTTTAACATGTCTTAAAATAATTTTTCATAGTTACGGCTTGGATTATTTCCTAAGAACTGTGTCACAAAATTTTAAAAATTAATCCATGCTGGTTTTTTTCTAAATCACTCAATGCCTCTTCAAAATTTTTGTCCTTCATATGGTGCCTAATTATGGGCCAACAAAAGTACCCTCCTTAACTTTTGCTTACCTTAGCGATGGAAATTAATCTTGCAGTTATTGAAATCCACGCAGATTTTTATGAATTGTTTTTCGGAAAGTCATCAATCCCAACATTGTAAGTTAAGGTGGGAGAATAAATTTCTTTTTATCGATTAGAAGTGCGTTTTGATTTTTTTTTCACCTGCAAAATATTGTTTGCGCACTGGCCACTTATTTTTTACATAATGCTCAGGTTTTACTTTGCTTCCCCACTCACATAGGAAACAGCAGTATTTTGTATGCCTAGTTGCAAACCAATGAGGATGGCAATAACTTTAAAATCTCCACAAATTTGGATTATAATGTGAGTAATCAATTGTATGATGCAATATATACATATTTTCATAAGATTCTTTCATTACGCAAAAATATGGTATTGGAGCAGACGCCAGGGTATTACCATTATGAACTGCTTTTCGTGACATCGATGAACAATCGCCATGAATCCGATTTAGAGTGACATATTAAAAGCAAGCATTGTATCACTTATGTCACTAAAATGGCGTAAATCACCGTTTGTGGAAAAACCCCAACTATTTCTTATGTCAGTCTCGGTAAATAGATATATTAATATTCTTGTGGAGGCGATTCAAACCTTGTAATTTTGATACAAATAATTGTCGGGTTTTTTTGATAAATTTAAGTCACTCAAAAGATCATTTAATTCTTCTTGAGTAATTAGATGTGGTTCTTCATTTATGTCAGGAGAATAACTTGTATCAGATTAAACGGGAGTATCAATTTCTTCAATTTCCATTTCTACTGCTGCATCGTCATATGTAAAATTCTCTGGAGGTTTTAGTATTGGTAATTCATCATTATGAAATAATGGTCAGGTTGCTGAATGTAAGTTAATGTTATGTTTACTTTTTGCAGAGAATCCTTTAATTTTTGTAATACAAAAGTAGCAGTCATTTGCATGACCCTTCTGCTCGCGTGATATCATGGGTATAGCAATTCATGTACCTTTTATCCACGATCACAGGTTTTCAGCACATCGTGTACAACAAGAATGAGGTGCCCATTTCTTATCTTGCTCACCTACTTTACATCCAAAGTGAATGTGACAGTCAGTCTTTTCTAGTGACGTAAAAGCGCATCGATGCTTTTTCAAAATTAGATCTCCACTTCCATAACAAAAGGAATCGGGTTGATTAACACAACCTCTAGATTTGTTTACATATTTTAGAGGAAAATGAGATAATTATAATCAAAATTTAAGTAAAACGACTTAAACAGCAATGAATTAGGTGTACAGTCACGCCGAAAGACGTCTCAAATTGCTCGCACGCAATCACAATCGCTGGCTTCAATTAAAGCCAAATACTACTTGTCAGCTAGCGGTATCTGTTCAAAGTCGGATACGTAAACTTTATCAGAGTGAAATCTCTTTCTGCCTTCTTGTTGTATGTTCTACCGTTGTAATACGTTAAAGAAAGTATATGAAGATCAAACACATGTAAAAAAATTATGCAATATAGTAATTATAACTGCTATACGATAGCATATATAATAAAAAAATGTAAAAATGGAATTCCTTAAAATTCGAGGGTGATAGAAAATTTTAACAAACATATTAGGGTAACTTCAGGTGAGATGCCGTGTTGTACAAGATGCCGTATGACGTAGTTTTCGTATGCGCAGGCGCTATATGGATACGCCGCTCAGTTGTAATGAAAAGGATTCCATACTGGTACTTTAACCTATGTTTGCGTTCTTTTTAAATTTTTTAAGCATTGTTTTTTATTGATATATCATCTTTACACTTCTGGTAACTGTCCAAAATCCTTCAGATGACTTTTTTATTTGCCTATATAAATATTAGTTTAAACAGCAGAGAAATAAATCTGGTGTTTTTAGAGAGTACTTGTATCTTACCTTTCTTCAAAGTGTAAATGATGGCCGTTTCCCGCTTCTTCACGTCGGTGGGAGGACCGGCGTCTTGCCTAATACTTTGGTGAGAGTCGAAGAAAAGTTTTGGTGGTAAGATGCCGATTATTTTCGGTTGCGGTCAAATGCTTGGTTGTTTCTTCATTGTTTAAATTACTCTTTACTACTTGTCAACGATTTCAATAAGAAAATTTAAATCAGTGATTAAATCTTGATTTTAATCAACTGATAAAAATATTCATTGATTAAAATCATAAATTTTCTGAATGTTTAAAATGACATAAAATCTAAAGTTAGCGTAATTCGAAAGTTTTCTATACATATTCTGCCTTACAAATAAACTTTATTGTCCCTATAAATAATTGATTAATAAATATTTGATGTCAAATGCAGTTATAAATAATTTTAATAACTATAAATCAGGATTCGTGCGGGTCCTTGAATTTCCAGAACAGGAAATTCTTCGATACCAGTATTTTCTTATGGAAAATCTCTCCTTAAATAAAGCGAAATTTCGCCCGTTTAACCTAGATTTATTTTTCTATAAAAAAGTACTGGTACTTGGCCTTGAAAATAACGGTATCCGTACGAACCCTGTAAATATCGATAATATATAATACAGTTTTAGATACTAGCGGATTTTGCCCCCCTACGAGCTATTGTCGTCAATCTCCATCCAGATACCGCAGACTCCCGAAACACGCTAAGCAGATCAAATAGCTTATCAAATTTCATCTGCTTTGAAAACATTATGGTATGTTAAATCACGATTAAACGACTAGTGGCAATTTCTTGTAATCAGATTTCCATTAATTTCCTTTTGGGAGAGGGATTTTAAGGCCGACGCAATTGCTGTCGAAACACCTAATGACTATTTTCGTGATTGATTAAATTACACCAATCCAACAATTTAAAATAAGCTTCAATAAAATGACTAAGTAAACAATTTGATAAAGACGTTATAAGAAATTTAATTTATATTAGACATTTTAAATGCATCGTTTTAAATATCACGTAATTTTCACAAACATTTTGTCTCTCATTCTAATATTCACATAAAAATAATTTAAAAATTATATGAAAGCCAAACTAAATCGGTGTAATAATAGCAAGTATGAATTTCCAGGTGCCTCATGTCTTTCTAAAGGGAATTACAAAAGGAGAAGCCAAAGGCTAGAAAGAGAGAATCTTCAACAGACGATGATATGGATGATAATTAAATTCCCTACTAAGATGCAGAAGATGAAGTTTTTTTTTTTTTTTTTTTTTTTTTCTTTAAGTAACTGAGAATGGGTGTTTATAATGTATAGCAGAGTGCAATAAATTCTCGGAGAAATTAGACTGGATAAAGTGTATTAAGTCCAAATTTTGGTTATACAAAAGTTGTTCAAAGTTCCTAAACAAATGTGCAGTTTGTGGCAGATATGAGATATTTATGTAAAGAACAAGGGGACATATTGAAAATATCAACAAAAAAGCTGGACTCTGAAGCACTTTATTACAGTAGCTTTACCGTATTTAAACTTATTGCAATGTTTAAAAATTGGCATTCTTACGAGCCATAATTCTTTTAAATGTAAAATAGAACATAACCGTTTTTTTTTCAAATATTAGTTTTTCTTTTATTAAATTGCCAACTCTTGTTACATTCATATTTTCGTAATTTTCTAATATTAAGTAAGTTCACAACTTTAGTATGTCAAAAATATTAAAGTTACTTTTATTCGCCTTATTATTGTTTTATACTGCTTCACAAAAATTATTGTTTACATTGAAACTTCAGAAGGCATTTTACCCCTAGATAGTTGGCCATATTACCCACATCTTGATGTAATATGCGAAATGCAAGTGTTTACAAAAAAAAAATCGATTCTTTCGATAATATCTGTAAAATGAAATGAGTTTTTAAATCATACATAAGTGTGCAAACTTCATCAAGAAATCAACAAATAACAAATAAAAACGATAGGCGATTTTAAAAACGTTTAAGTCAAAAAACTACGGCATCTTCACCCAATCTACCATAATTTTATTTCCTAAAATATATTTAAATTGACATGTAAAATAGAAAAATAAAACTTAAGAAATTATGCATATAAAAAC
Organism: Maratus speciosus; assembly: GCA_963932465.1. NCBI lineage: Eukaryota > Metazoa > Arthropoda > Arachnida > Araneae > Salticidae > Maratus > Maratus speciosus. Next base: position 348,131,646 of record OZ010788.1, on the reverse strand, counting down.
ATTTTAAAATGTACTTCATTGAGTTTATTATTTTTCCCTATATTTTTAATTATACATAAACATTAATAGACTATACATTTTATGAACTGTTTTGTAGTTTGAAAAAAAAATGGGATATTCATTAAAGAGAAGTGAAATTGATAATTATTAATTAAAATCGAAAAAAAATGAATGATTTGAAAAGTAAAAATTTTATTAACCAATTTTACCAAATGAAAGTACAAAATGTCTAAATTCTTAAGATAAGAAATAAAATTATAAAAATAATTGCATAATAAATATGGTTCTCCGTAAATTTTTTCACAGAAATATAAAAGTTAAATCCGCTTTAAAATATTTTTAGAATGTAAAGTAATATTATCAGTGATTTTATCAAAATTAAATCTAATGTTTCTTATTCAATACATTTTTCTTCACAAATATATATTTCATGAAAAAGAAAATATAATCAAAATAATTTAATAATTTGTTTAAATTCAAAGAAATTTTCATTTCTGTTCTTGGAATTTTTAAACATTATCTTTTATATTCCAAGAATGTAAAAAAACATTTTTTGTCGTATTCGCACAAACTATAATGAAATAAATTGAAAAATGGAAAGTTTTAAGATAGGGATTCCACCAAATAGTATTTTCAATTTCTAAATTACAAAACTTTTACGCTTTCTTCTACCCTCTAAAATTAAATAGAATGTTTTACCTTTTGTAATCGCAGGTTTCTACGATTAAATAAGGCAAAATTTATTATAAAATCTTACAAGGAAGTTCTCAATACGGGTATACTCCAAAAATATCTAAAAAAAAAAAAATAGAATGTTCTACTCATGAGTATATGTTTGTTTATTAAAGAAAAAAAAAATCTGCGAAAACTCGATAGAGCGTCCGTAAAAAAATACTGAATATTTCAATATTTGGCGATTTATCACCGGCTGGAAATGGAATAAAATTTCAAAAAATACTTTTTATGTCAAATACGGTTTGACACGTTCGCTGCCATCTACGAGAATACTCGTTGTTGGCAAATTGCGTTTCCTTGCCAGCTACGAGATAACTCGTTATTGATCTTCTTATCTAAATCACCGATTACGAGTACTGACATAGAAAATATCTGCACTATTTCATATGCCAACAACGAGCATACTCGTGTGAATTTATTTGTTGCTAAATGTAATTCGTCATATATATAGTATTTAAATAATAAAATTGAAAAAAATTAAAGGTATTAAGTTGCTGATATGATTTTGGCGTTTATGAACAGATGCACCATCACAGCTTTGGCAGCGAACGTGTTAAGATAAAAATGTTTCACATGGAACTTGTTTAAATAAATTTAATGTAAATAATTTTATTTTTGTCAGTTTTAATATGATGTAACTATAGTTATGTCATGTGTATATATATATATATATATATATATATATATATATATATATATATATTAGGAAAGTTAATTATGAAATTTTATGAATTAAAATAAAATATAAATTAATAAATTTGTTTCAATCTCAAAATTAAGTCCAAATGAGTACCGTCGAGCCAAATATGTTACTATGAAATCAACGACTTATTTGAGATTGAAATAAATAAATGCAGCATTCTTCATCTTGCCTTTATTTTGGAATACGATTAAATATATGAAAATATATTTTATATATGAAATTGTTTTTAAATTGATAGAATTAAATAACAAGCTACATAAATATCTCATAAAAAATGCATTTATTAATCTGTCTCATTGTTTAAGTTTAAATTAATTAAATACTATTTACACGCATTCTAAAAATCAATTAACAAGCAATTTTCAGGTGCATTAAAATGATTTGCTTTTTGGCGAGGAAAAGTACTGCTCGCCAATTAGCGTCAAGCTTTGATCTTTTCACGCCAAATACTCGAAATTGTATTTTTATTTACAGACTTTCTACTGTAAATCCGTTGCTAAATTTGACTGCTAGTTTATTACATACAGTGGCGGCCAAAATTGTGGGCACTTTTAGGTAGCTTTAATTACAAAAAAGTAAAAAGTTACCTATTGCAGCCATCCGAAGAAAAACACTTCAGGATTTTTTTTTTTTTTTCTTGGAACATCATCCCCAGATACCAAAACCACCATCCGTTGAAATGTTGATTTATATATATAAGTGTGTGTTTGTGACTCTCCAATTTTTGAACCGATTTGGGTGAAATTTTTCATGTGCAAAGTACATATCATTGTCTCGACCGAGTTCGTTGGCCAGCTTCTTCATCCATCTTGTTTCAAAATGGCAGCCATTTGAAATTTTGAAAATTTTTTTTTAAGTTTTCTAACATTATATACTTATAGAAAATGTTAAGTTTCACAAAATACAAACTCTTATGTATCATTGTAAACAGAATGTTAGAATCATTAAAAGATATTTTAAAGAGTCACACAGTGTAAGTTAACAACATAGGTCATTTTAAAGAGAAAGTTAGGAAAAACAAAAATTTGCAAAAGTGTCCACAAAATTCATATGGCCGCCATTTTGAAACAAGATGGCGGATGAAGCTGACCAACGAACTCTGTCGAGACATTAGTATGTTCTATGAATATGAATCATTTCATCCAAATCGGTTCAAAAATTCGAGAGTTACAGCATGACAAAATTCAGATATAAATACATATGTAGTATATATATATATATATATATATATAAGTCAGCATTTCAACGGAGGGTGGTTTTGGTATCGGGGGTCATGATCAGCGAAAATATAGCAAAATTTCTCGAAGTATTTTCCCTGGGACGGCTGCAATAGGTAGTTTTTTACTTTTTGTAATGAAAGTTATCTAAAAGCGTCCACAATTTTGGCCGCCACTGTACATAAATATTTTAAAGACTGTTTTTTTTTTTTCAAAATATTATCAGTATGCCCGGTAAGCAGACATTCCTTGTTAGTGGTAATTAAAAAACGTAACAATGACAGCTATGCACAAACTGAAGAACATATAGAAACACGTTGTCATTAAAGGATTGTATTTATATGTATTATTTATAAATATTCCCAGCAGTGTTTTATAACTTTTATTCTGGTACATAAATTATGCGTTTTTTATCAATATTACAAATATAGTTTAGTATCGGAATGAAAAAAAAATTCACTGTCGCATCAATGCACATAGACAAAATAAAAGCAAAAATTCATCTGTAAAATAAAGAAAAAAACATGAGTTCATAAAATCTCCTGTGTAAACTTTCAATAACTAAGAACATTTCTTTTTTTTTGTTTATAAATTAATAGAATACAAAGAAAGAACATTTCTTTTTTTGTTTATAAATTAATAAAATACAAAGAGTGTTTGGAAAATGTCTATTGATTATACATTCTAGCGTAATTCTAAAAAATAAGTCGCAATTTGTGTAACTGGGAGCGAAAAAAATTTCGTATAATTTTGTATTAAAATAATATAAAACTATACCAAAAGTTTTTTATATCTAAACGCAGTGTTTTTTTCCGTAAAAACCTCCAAAGAACAAACAATACACATAAACACAAGAGGAAAAATGAAATTGTACGTAATAACTTGTCTTTTATTTTATTTTATTTATTTTTTTTTTATAAGAAAGAAACCTGAGGAAGAGAAAAAAAGAATATTTTGAGCAATGCATTTAGAAAATGGTAAATAATCAGTATGCATGTGATTTCGTAATTATATTTATCTTTGATTAATGATGCGTGAATGAAAATGACATAATATGTTTTTACAAAATGCATTTAATCAAATAAATTATAGCCATTAAGGAATGGAACTATATTCAATAATTCAATAATGATAATGATATGCATTTATATTCACGTCTCTTTTTGCGAACTTGGGAATGTAAAAATAAAGTTCAAATGATTTTATGATTCGAATTAATGTAATAATATATAATTAGTGACTTACATAGTGCGATTGTAAAACATAATAATATGCTTTCTAATTTAACTTATTTTCAAATCGTTTATTTTAACGATAATCTTGCCTTGCGCAGAAAAAATTATGCATTAATGTGTAAATTTATTTTATATTTCTTATGTATTTTTTGTTTCTAAAATTTAAAAGAAGAAAAACGTTTCTTGAGGAATATTTACGCAAATATAATATAACCTCGTAAATTCACTCCGTTACTCGCTATTCCAAAGACAATCTTTTATATTCAGAAAAGTATATATTTTTGAAATTTAAAGAACAATTTTATTTTTATAAAAAAGGATCTTTTGCCGGTCGGAATTTCCGGATATTGGAGAAAGTAGATTCCTAGTTTTTGAATCACCTTTCTGAATCCTGTATCAACACAAAATATCGGTTTTCGGATTCTGTCAGTTCTGAATTAAACATTTTAAGTTGCGAAACAGAATTTATACATGCAATAGCGAAAAAATAATGATAATTTTACGCTGTTAATTTAACATGTTTGTTTGTTGAGTATGAATATTTTAACTTTAGTCTTGAGAGAATCCAAAATACCGATATTTCATCATGATACGGGGCTCAGAAATATATTTAATACACTGTGAAAGATACTTTGTAAATATTATCTGCTGCATTAAAAATTCGTGAGGTTTTTCAATTCTTTGGTAAGAAATAAATGTAATTCTATATACAAACAAAAGATTTATTGTATTAATTTTATTAATCTGTAGCTTCCAAGTAATAAATCATATTTGGCAATCAAGTTTTGTAAATAGCATTTACTGACATCAAAAAAGTTCTTTCTATGAATATTTGAAAAATGATATTAGCGAGCTATTGGAATTTAAATGGCAACATTTGACGAAATTATACAAATATATTTATTTTTTTAATTAAATTGAAATTTTTAACACATTTTTACACCCAAATCCTTTTCACTTTTTAGCCTTTATTGAATATTTTAACAGCAAACATTCAGAAATATTTAATTCAAATTCGATAAGTTTTCTCTAAATTCAATTCTCGTGAATAGGGAGCAATAACTATTTAAATTTCTTTAACCACTTTGATTACATGTGAACCACAAATAGAATAATACGAAATCAATTCTATTTGTCAGTTATCATCAGATGATTTTAGAATCTGTAGAATTAATTGATTTTTGAAGCATTTATATCAAAATGTGCTTTAGTTTTTCAAGTTTTCATAAAATATTAAGTTAATCACGATGCATTTCTGCTATTTACTTAAACTGAAAACATTTTTTAAAACATTTATTTAAAAATTGCGTAAGTAGTAATGTAATTACAATCCCTGTAATTTTCGTTTTCCTCTTTTCATCCTCAAAAGTAATGCAGTTCAAGTTTACATGATTACAAAGCATTTGTTAAAATTACAAAAAAAAAAAAAAAAAAAAAAAAAAAAAAAAATGGATGAGCGTAGTGAAAGCTAAGTCTTATTCACCGAAAGCTCAGAGTTTCATTTTGTATATTTAGCCGAGATATTAATTAAATTCTTATAGAGAATGCATAATTTTTTTTCTGAAAATTAGCAAGGAGCCCGCTCATGCTCAATCGCTGTTTCGAAGGGAAGAACCAATTAAATTTTTTTTTCGGAATATTTTAACTCTCACCGACGAACCGTTTGGTACAAGCAAAAAAGAGGGGCATATTCTTAATTTTTTTTTGTTTACTTTTACATTTTAAACGCTGCAAAAATTTTGAAAAGTATTGTTGTTAAACGTTTGAAAAAAAAAAATCAAAAAAGCTCATTTTAGCTGTTGAATTTTTCTACCTTTCGGTGATGCTCAATTAGGTCGAGATTTCAGAGGTACCAATTTACAAAAAATATATATTTAAAGCTGAGACCTTTCACTATTCCGAGTTTTAATTGATTTTTGAAAATACAATCTTTTTAAAGAGCTTAAGCATACCATATTTACATCACCGACAAGAGTTTCGAAATGTTCGTAAGCCTCGTAGAAATATTTAAAAAAAAATAAAATCTGAGAAATGTTTAATGAAAACCTAAAAAGTGCGCTGTTTCGGAGCGTCTGTTTTTGGCTTCGGGTTATGTTTTTGACTTCTGAAAAACTTATAATTTCTCACGAAATTTTAAAGACGGCTTATATAAAGTTATTTATAATCTATTAAAATGTTAGATAGTTCGAATTAAAAGAACTGTTTTTTATTATGTTAAAGACTCGTTGCGGAATTAAATGCGTGAAGAAAACATATTTATTTTACAATATCAATATTTAAAAAAAATTACAGCGGTTGGAAAACCGTTCTATTTATAACCGATTGAAATTTGAAAGAGATGAAAAAAAAAAATATGAAACCAATAATAAGTGAAAAAACAGGGAAATACCTTCTTGCGAGGGCTTTTACCATGAATTATCAATATTTACTCGCGAATTTTTTTATTACATAATATAAATTCATACAAAATCTAGTTAAAGATATAAAATTGTACGAATTTAAATTTATTTCAGGTTATTATCACGGGCCCTGGCAACGCCTGGCAGGTGAGCTAATGATAAAATATACTAAAATATTTTTTAGACACTGATCATTAAAAATCTGTTCATCCCAATAATGTCAGAAGCACGACAGCTACAGACATAAGAGGGATTACTGTGTAAAGTAAGTTATCTGATAGGCGATTATTACCGTATATACTTGCGTATAAGTCGACCACAAATTAGGGAGGAATAACAGACTGAATACCAGTATTTTTAAAAAGTTATCTTCGTCTTATCTAAATGCAGAATTTGCTTATATTAAATAAGCTGAAGATGGCTACAAGAAAATACTGGTATGCAACATATTTTTTCACGAATTTAGAGTAGATTTATATGCGAGTATATACGGTATACAAGCTATGCGTAGTATGGTGAAGCTACTTACAGCATCAACGAGAGTAAAACTGTAGAATTTCTATTTCAAAAAGGTGCGATATACGGGGGGGAGGGGGTGAATTCAATCAGAAAGTGTAAAGACTCCTGAATTTAGTATAAAATAATATTTTACATGTTAAAATAACTTTAATAGGAATCATAAAAAAATATTTATTTTGTATCCAATTACCAGCCTACATACACCTCTAATTGCATGCAAACGTGTATCATTATAAGGCAAATGCACATTTACGAATATAACGAAAACAAAAGATGTAACCAAGTTCTTGTTTAATGGGGGGTGGGAAGGATATGTATAGTAAAAGTGTGCATCATTAACAGTGTTTCTTCCAATGGTGAACACACAAAATTTTGTTGTTAAAATGACATAAAGAAGAGATAACTTTTACAAAATACATGAAGTTACATTTTCTTACGCAGTGAGAATAATTGTAATGATTCAACATCCATAGAGCTTCCTAAAATTTGGAAAGAAATAATATACAGAATAATGAAACAATAATATAAAATAATTCACATTTACAAATTTCCATTTTTAATATTGCAGTTAATTTCATTATGATTGTTTTCGCGTGATTTTTGTTTTTGTTTCCTAGTTTTTCAATTTCAATTTTTTGCGAAAATATTTTTATTATTTTATTTTCTTGGGAACGTCGTATGCAATGAAAAATGACGAAATATAAATAAATAAAGGTATTTTTTTTGCCTTTTTAAATTTTATTTTTATCACTTATAGCAATCGTTGACAACTTTAATGTTTTGAAGCGACTTTTATATATAATTCATAATTTTTTTTTCAAATATTAATTTGTTTTTATCAAATTGCCTATGTTTGTTACATTCACATTGCCTATTTTTGTTACATTCACATTTTTATAAGATTCTGATGTTAAGTAAGTATGTCTAAAATATTAAAGTTACCTTTATTCGTCCCATTATGTGTTACGCTGCTTCACAAAAATTATTGATTATGCTGAAATTCCGGAAGTTATTTTACTATTTTAGCATTTGGGTTATCTTACTCCAAGATTGGAATAGGATATCTGAAATGCAAGCGTTAATTTTACTCAAGGTTCCACATTCTGATAGAACAAGCAAATAAATTATCTGTGCACTTCAGAACGCATAATTAACCTAAAATTTGTAAAATGATCTACTAACATTTTTTCTCGTGGTGTCACACACGTCGAAAACAAAAATATTGTTGTGAAAATCATTGATTTCCGAAAAATGTGTTTTTTGAAATAATTAAAAACTTTTTAATAGACAACATCGAATTCATGTTCAGCTTTTATATGTATTTCTTTAATTTTATATAATATTCAAATGTGACCATAGTTAAAGTACAGGTGTTTAGACTTTTGAACTCGATTTAAAAAAAAAAGGAATTGGCCAGACGTAATAAATACTAATCGATGTAAAGAATAGACTATGTCTAAAAATCTATTTCAGATTTCTGTCAATGCTGATAAAAGTAAAGCCTAACAGCGTAGGATTTAAAGATTCCAGAAAATAGCAGACAATCAAGAGAAACGTTCATTTTTTTGTCTCCTTCCCTATTTTCCCAGTCCTCTCTGATAAAACCATGGCAACTTCTTCATACTAGTGAAAATCTAACATGTTTCTGCCTATCATTTGACAATTATTCATAAACGAAACCTTGATATTAAGTAAAGATTTTCAACAAATGTGTAAGATCCGAGACTTTTGGCAAGACCTCTCGTGACATACTTGTCCTCATGAATATTAACGACTTGACAGATTAAGATATTTTTACGCTCGTATTCCTTATCAAATTCAACAGTCTGTTTAACATAAAATGGCTCTTAAAATATATTGTTATATCAGCTTGTTTTGTTTATTGTTTGGACACACAATCTTATCGTGAATTAGATATAACTAATACAGATAAATACCTTTATGTAGATAAAAAAAAATCGCTTTTATATTACATTTTATATTTAAATAAATAAATTGTAAGATGATTTCAAACAAAATATTGCATTAAGTAAATAAAAAAGAAAAATGTTTGAAGTTTAATAATAAATCTAATGACGGAAACTTATTACTAAATTGTGATATTTGGAACAATTTTTTTTTTCATTTCAAATTTCTCTTAGGAAGAACGGTATGATAAATTAATCTTAGAAAATGCTTTTATATCTTAGCCCTTGAGATTTAAACTACGACTCATTTTACGTATCTATGAAAACAAAGATTGTGAAAGGTATAAGATTTTTAAGTGAAGTTTGTATACAGATATTAAGAGGGGAAAAGAAAAAAGAAACGAATTTTCTAAATTACTGACACAATGTAGAGGGTGGGGGTTAAACCTGTTGCTATGATATATTTTTATGTTTCCTCAGAAATAGTATGTTTTTAATTTTGCATATTCTGAAATGAAAGCAAGTTTGCTTCTTAATAGATATTTTTGTACTTATTATTTGTAACATGTACTTCAAAGCACTTAAATGTGCTTCATATACTTGAAAAGTTTGGCATTATTTACAATGACGCATAATTTATTTGTTATATTAGTATAAGGCATTTGTATAAAAATTGTTAAAATTAAACATTTCTTAATTTTCTTTAACACGGATACCATAAATTGTAATACGTAATTTCCAAACACGTTATATTTTAATCGATTATTAAAGTAAAAATGAAATAGTGACATTGATCAATAGAATATTTTTGTTATATTGATGTATTCTGGAAAATAATAAGGATAAAATAGCTTTTTCTTCAATTACACAAAAAAAAATTCAGATCAACAATTTGACTTTTTGAAAGCAAATTAAACAAAGACGAGGTGGGGAAATTATAAGAGAATCATAGATTATGAAACACTTCCAGAAAATTGTACCTGGTAGAAGGTATGAAGGTATCCAAGTAAACAAATGAAAAACTCATAACACATAACAAACATATTTAAGCAAGAACCTTCTATTTGCACTGACCGGCATATGATTTGTAGATTTGTAAATATCCTACACAGTTTGCTACAAATTAGTTTAGGTATAAAAACGCGATCTAAAATTATTTTTCCACAGTTTCTACAAAACGATGGAAGTGTACGCGAATTCTTTTGTACAACACCGTGTATTATCAATAGAATATTAAACATACGTATTGAGCGAAAATTTAAATATGCCAAAAACACATAATTTATAATCTAAAGACAACAATGTATTCAGTACTTTGCGTTGACCTGTATATATATTTATTTATATTCTGCATACAGCTCCTTTTATAATAAATATAGATCATCCGGAAAATGAATAAGTTAGTTAAATAGCACTTTAAAGCAATAATTCTTAAAAGCACTTTATACTTTAGAGCAGTAAGTCTTACCATTTTACTTATTTATGAATGTGATCTATAGAATTTTTAGACACAAGGTAGTATGCAGAAATTTTGTTAAACTTAAAAATGCATACTACAGCTCAAATCTCACTTCCAGCAATGATAACTAAGAGATAGTATTCTAACTGAAATATTTATGCGTCCATGTAAATGAAAAATAAGCATATGCATCTCATAATCTATAGAAATAATCCGGTAGTGAACTTCAGTAATTTTTATCAATTTCATAATACTTGTAATAGTGCAACAACATTAAAAAAGTCCTTCCGGCCAGTGCCGGGAGGAAGAGGTAGCTTTCAGAATCCTTATTTAAAAAAAGCCAACTTATATCATGCAAACACACGAAGCTCAATTTAGTGGAAACCGAATATAGGAGATTCAATACTAATTTTTATCAATATAATGAATGAAAATTTCGCGAAATTAGTCAGCTTTATCCAAGCTGCTTTTCTTTAAAGTAACTTATATTTGGCTGCCAAATTCGGCAATTTCTTAAAGTGCCTGTCATTTTAAGACAACAAGGTGTATGAGGCTAAGCAGTGAACTTGGTCGAGACCTTAGTAATTGCTGTGCCCATGCTCACTCACATCGGAATCGGTTAATATATAGGAGTGCTGTCGCATGCAAAAAATCAGATTTTTCAAAATGTCACCCACAATAGAAATTGAAACTGCTATATCTGAGCCATTTTTTAAGGTAAAGACAAACAAAAAATGCTCCTGAATCCTTATATCAAGATCAAATACTTAAGAAAGAAACCTTTTTTAATTTCTAATTTTTTTTCACCTCACTTTAAATATATATATATTTTTTAATTTAATGGCCGCCATTTTGAAACAAGATGGCTGATGAATCTGGCCAGCGAACTTGGTCGAGGTGTTGATGTATACTATCCTTATGCCTTCTTACATCGAAATAGGCGAATACGTGTGTTATCGCGTGACAAATACAAGATCGTTTCAAAATGTTAGCCATGCTAGAAATTCAAAGTGCTATAAATCAACCATTTTTAAGATATCAACAAAAGAACAAATTTTCAGAAACAAAAACTGCTCCGGAATCTTTGTATCAAGGCCAAACACATAAAAAAAATCTTTTTCATTTTCCAATTTTTTAATACCTCATTTTGAATTTTAAATTTAATTTTTTTTAAATGGCAACCCTTTTGAAACAAGATGGCGAATGAAGGTGGCCAACGAACTCGGTCGAGACATTGGTATGTACTATGTACAGACCAAGTTACATCCAAATAGGTTCATAAATACGCCTGTTATCGCGTGACAAAAATCAGGTCGTTTTAAAATGTCAGCCACAGGAGAAATTCAAAATGCTATTACTCAGCCATTACAAAAAAAAAATCTTTTTCATTTTCCAATTTTTTGGTATCTCATTTAAATTTTTTTATTTTTTAATTTTTTTAAATGGCCGCCATTTTGAAACAAGATGGCGGATGAAGCTGGCCAACGAACTCGGTCGAGATATTTGTATGTACTATGTACACACCAAGGTACATCCAAGTCGGTTCATAAATACGCTTGTTATTACGTGAGAAAAATCAGGACGTTTCAAAATGTCAGCCACGCTAGAAATTCAAAATGCTATAACTCAACCATTTCTTAAGATATAGACGAAACAAAAACTGCTCCCGAATCTTTTTATCAAGGTCAAACACATAAGAAGAAAATATTTTTTCTATTTTCAATTTTTGGTACCACATTTCAAATTTAAATTTTTCTTAAAAATTTAAATGGCCGCCATTTTTAAACAAGATGGCGGGTGAAGCTGGCCAACGAACCCGGTCGAGACATTGGTATGTACTATGTATAAACGAAGTTACATCCAAATCGGTTCATAAATACGCCTTTTATCGCGTGACAAATTTCAGGACGTTTCAAAATGTCAGCCACGCTAGAAATTCAAAATGCTATAACTCAGCCATTTTTTAAGATATAGACGAAACAAAAACTGCTCCGAAATCTTTGTATAATGGTCAAATGCATAAGAAAAAAATATTTTTCCATTTTCAATTTTTTGGTACCACATTTCAAATTTTAAATTTTTAAAAAAATTTTAAATGGCCGCCATTTTGAAACAAAATGGCGGATGAAGCTGGCCAACGAACTCGGTCGAGAGATTGGTATGTACTATGTACACACCGAATTACATCCAAATCGGTTCATAAATACGCCTTTTATCGCGTGACAAAATTCAGGACGTTTCAAAATGTCAGCCACGCTAGAAATTCAAAATGCTATAACTCAGCCAATTTTTAAGATATAGACGAAACAAAAACTGCTCCGGAATCTTTGTATAAAGGTCAAATACATAAGAAAAAAATATTTTTTCATTTTTAATTTTTTGGTACCACATTTCAAGTTTTAAATTTTTTTAAAAATTTTAAATGGCCGCCATTTTGAAACAAAACGGCGGATGAAGCTGGCCAACGAACTCGATCGAGACATTGGTATGTACTATGTACACACCGAATTACATCGAAATCGGTTCATAATTACGGGAGTTACAGTGTGACATAGGTCAGATATATATATATATATATATATATATATATATATATATATATATATATATATATATATATATATATATATATATATATATATATATATATATATCAATTTTGAACGGAGGGTGGTTTCGGGGTCTGGGGGTCATGATCGATGAAAATATACCAAAATTTTTTGAAATCGCTTTCCTCCGAACGGCTGCAATAGGTAGCTTTTTTGTAAAGAAAGCTACCTAATACGCTACAAACAGCTTTTTTCCAGCAGACTACTTTGTAACTGAAATTTCGGTACACTTTAAGTAAATGACAGCTGATTTTCTCTCCATATTCTACAGAAAATGACTTTCAGTGCACCTGAGCAATTCATATTATTTTCATTATATTTTAAATAGTGTAACTACATTAAAATACACCTCAAAGTGTTTTCTCTAAGAGCACCTGAGCAATTCATATCATTTTCATTATGTTTCTAATAGTACAACATCATTAAAATATACCTAAAAGTGTTTTTTTCAAGATCTTTGCGACAGGCACTATACGATGAGGCGTAGCGTTATCGCCCATGAAGATTAAGTCCGGTCGCACAGCACCTCTAAAAAGACGCACATGAGACAAGATAATCTCGGTAAAATAGGGGGTACCAGTGACTGAATTCGTTGGAAGACATGTAGGTTCGTTCGGTTACCAAGCATTATACCGCCCCAAACGTGAACTCCGGCACCTACAAAACGGTACCTTTCGATGATGTTGGAGGGGTGACTGCGTGTTCCCTTCTGTCTCCAGATCTGTATACGTCTATAATCGCTCGTCAGATCGTCTCTAATCTGTAAATAAGACTCGATACCACTCCTGTTGTGTTCAGTTCTTCTGTTCCTGGCACTACAGAAACCAGCGTCTGTGATGATCAGGCGTTAAGGGTACACACCGTACTGGTCGCCGTGCGAATAGAAAATATTTGGGCGGCATCCGGGCCACGGTAAAGGATGATATCCGACGTCCAGGTTTGTTCCATGTGCCTTGCGATTTCTTCAGCTGTCTGTTGCTTGTTTCTTTTCGCCTGTAGGACAATATAGCTCCCCGCTGATGCTATTGCTATAGTCTTCCGCTGATGCTATTGCTCGTGGACGACTACTGCGGAACACTCAGACAGTTGTTCCTATCGTTTGAAATGCACTCCGGGATAGTGAAACGAAGCTGGAACGATCCCGAACTCTTCTTCCCCACTTATCGCCCTTCGATCTTCTTCCAACCTCCCAATGATGCGACCTCTGGTAAAGTCGTCCAGATGACATCTCCTGAATTACCTGTCGACCATATCACACAGTAGTAGCAACAAACTATCGTCGAAGTCACTGTAAACCGTACAATAGATTTCACCGAAATGCTGAACGTCCAACGCCTCTGTGCTTTATACTCTTCAACTTCCACCTCTTACTTTATATGCCATATATGACCCTGCCCTACTACATCGTTTCCATTTCTATTTCCTGGTTGGTCTTTCAGACCGTTCTGCTTCCTTATTCTGGTTTTATACTAATTTATCCGCTTCTTTCTTAATTTTTGTACACTAGTGCAGTTAATAGTACTTCCATTTTATCTTATTACCCACAAAAGTTGTATCTGACACTGAACCTATAAATAGATTTTTTTATACATATTTTAAATTTAAATAAAAAAAAACCATGCTCATCTGCGTCAGGGTTATCTCTAGGCCAAAATTCAACTGACAGTTCACAGTTCAATCTAACTGAAAATGATACTATAAGACGTTTTCCCACATTACAACCATTTGAAATTCGATATTTTAATTTGAGGAAATCACATACTAGTAGGACCTTCCATGGCAAAAAAATTCCATTCTCGATAGTTTCGAGTAATAAGGATTTTTATAGTGTGTTTTCTAATTATTTTATCCCTTTAAATCTCTAATATTTTAACAAACGTTTTTACCAAACATTTATCGTCTTAACCCATTAATGCCGACTTCAAAATACTCTATCAATTTTGAAATTTTTATTCATATTTGTTTATTCTGTGTCTATTAAGTACATCTACATAAATTTTATTTTTCCCGTTTTATTTACAAAGTTGGTAGATTTTTGTACCAACTGGCGTTAGCGTAGTATGAAATCACTTTTTAATGCAAATTTTGAATTTATTGTTTGATTGCAATAATAATAATAATAATAATACATTCTAGATTTGTATACTAGTAAAATATTACTTATACCCGTATAATAAGGGTTTTTTTTAATTAAAATTATATAAAAAAAAATTAATAGCAATTCAATTTGCGAAAGAAAGCTTTATAAAACATATAATTCACAAATTTAAAGCTTAGAAAATAAAGATTTAAAAACCTATAAAAAATAGTTAGATATTTTTATTAAACTGAATATTTATGCATTAGAATCAACATGATAACTTTTATGGCATTCGGGATGAAGGGGTTGATTACACGTTTCGCACTTATAACCATTTCTTCCGCCACACTTTTTGCATCGGGCATGTTTCTGCTCTGATTTGACTATCCAATTGTTTCTTTGGTCAAATCTTTGTTCATTTTTAGCTTTATGCCTTATTGTAAGAAATTTACCAGAGCTACTAGGTAGTGTACCGTAGATTTATAATAGTTCTTGTGTGTATTGTCGGGTGAAATCAAGAAGAGAATTATCGTGCCAAGATTTCTGCACACCTCGCCGTCAATTTACAACGCTTGAATTAAGTATCCATGAAAAAGGTGACCACTGCCATTTTTTTAAACGGATCCTGATACGGTAATTCGCAACAGATTGATCACAAAAATCCGCACCTCCCATGTGCTTGTTATAAGTTTTCAATTGCTGTTGCACAGGAATTAATAATTTCTTTTTTTCAGAAGCAGACTGAATCTACCTATTTACTAGCGGATTCACACGGTTTTGCGCGTACTTTATTGCTCGCAGCCGCTACTAGTGTATTGTCATTTCATTTCATAATAGCAATATATTTATTGCAACCCTTTTCATATGTTCCTGTTGGTGTTTTTTTTTCTTTTCATTATATTTATTATATTTCTGGGATTCAATAGAGCATTCAATTGTCCGCAGTAGCCCTTTTAGGCAGTTCTTTTAGTAAGGGAATACCAGAAAAAAATTGTCCATGACGACATGAGTTCCGTGTAGTATTTTGCATTTTTCAAATAATCCAAGAGCAACATCAGCTCCTTGGCCTAAACAAGTGTCGGGAAGTTCTTTGATGCACCACAATAAGGTTCAGCGTCAAAAAGTCCATCTGAAGAGAATAATACTCAAAGTTTGCTACCAAATCGAATCGATCTTTCTGCTATAAACTGTCTAAGTACATAATAAGGGACTATGGACTCATCTACACTGAGATATTCTGGGATGTCGAAATCTTTGCAGAGGTGCTCAATCGTTGAGGTGTTCAAAAAGGGGGCGGACTTTATATGATCTATCATCGTCCATTTCCATGTTATTTGCAAAATGTACTGATCTCAAAATCGCATCGAAAGTGTCTCTTCTCAACGACTGTGAAATTAAATTGTTGTGCACGCCAGTTGAAAAAGTCTACTAGAGTCCCCTGTTAGGTAATTTGTTATATCCAGACACTAATAAAGCGCCAATGAAGGCAAAACTTCTTTCCTTGGTGTCCAAACCTTGAGTCCAAGCCGACATTTACATAGCACTAAAGAATTAGGCATCTCATTTCGTGACACGTATTTATTCTTAAGCGACTTTCTTTATGTGCCCTTGAATTATAAAAATTCGTTAGAACGAGAGAATGTAAGTGGCACAAAAGAAACATTTTGCGACAAAAAACAGCTCAAACGAATGCCGTAATACAATTTAGATTTCGTTGATTGGGCGGTTCCACCAAAATGGCCGCCCTGTGTTAAAAAAGTGGAAAATTCGTTATACCGAGGGAACTAGAAGGACACAAACGAAACTTTTTTACGGCACAAACCGACATTTACATAGCACTAAAGAATTGCGTATTTCTTTTCGTGACACGCATTTATTTACGATTTTCATTAGTGATTTTCTATAAGTGACCTTAAAAATTCTATAAGTGACCTATAAAAATTCCTTATAATGAGATAGAACGGAAGTAGCACAAACAAAACTTTTTGCGGCACAAACCAGCATAAACGTAGTATAACGAATGCAGCAATAAAATTTTGATTTCGTTGATGGGGCGAGGATGTCGTTTCACTGGTCACGCTTCATTTTGTTCGTTATAACAAGAGAACAGAAGTAGCACAAACGAAAATTTTTGAGGTAGAAACCAGCACAAACGGATAGTGTTGATTAATTTTCAAAATCGGTATGGGGCGGGGGCAGTGAAATGTACGTCTATTTTTTTTTCTCTTCGCCCCAAGTAAGATTGTGACTACATATATGCCGGTTGGTACAATTTTCTACCATTAAAATTAAAAACGAATATGCGAAACGAAACAAAAGTAAAACTAACTTTAAATAGCATAATTGCATATAAATTGCAGTATTACAATTGTGATTCCATTTAAAAACATTATTAAAATTTCAAAAAAATTATGCGTATTTTACCTTATTGTTTTTTATGGTAGGGGCATGCTGATTGATTTCGTATTCACTCAGTTTTTACACCTAGTACTCCACTCATTTTCCTCAAAAATGTGAGGATTCTATTTTTATACTTATTTGTGGTTATTTAAGATGTGAAATGCACCATTTTTGACAGATAGTGACATCTAGTGATTATTAATAAAATTAATTCGGTTTGGTGGATTTTTGTACTAATCGGCATTAATGGATTAAAACTAACCACATGTCGAATCTCATTTTGTAGTATCAACAGAATCAAAGAAATGCTAATTTTAGAACTGTGTTCTTCTTGCATTTTCTTCAGTGTGGTTTGCAAAAAGATAAATAGTAGTCTATTTTAAATGAGGCACTTTCATCATAGTTATCTTGAGAGAATATGTTTTTAACAATTTAATATTCCAAAGTAATCGCTATTTTTGAATTTTCTACTCATATCGATCGCCCTTTTATATTTCGAAACTTTAGAAACGGTTCTGGCTTTACTAATGTTTTAAAAGTAACAGCCATATCAAATTTCGTTTTTTTTTATGCTAAAAAAATTTGAAATAAAGCGCAATTTAGAATGATGTTAGAACATTTTCATCTAATTTAAACATTTAAAATTTTTAATTTTTCAGAAATCATGCATATCATATATTTGTATCTTGTAGGCAATAATCATGAATTCATTTCAAGTTTCGAGCTAACACAGTTTTATAAAATCACAATTTAAAACGCCTTTCTCTTGTTCAACCTTTTAAATTTTGAATTTTGATAAAAACTACTTTGTGGATCTTTTACTTCATAAAATTAACTGTCATGTAAAATTTCAATTCTCTATCCCTAACAATGCTACATAAATGGTAATTTAGATTGTATTTAGAACGTGTTTTGAGAATTTCTTCAATTTTGATTTCTTTAGCTACCGTTATTAGCGAAAACGTATATGTTTTAAGTAACCACAATTCCAAATATCGAGTTTTTAGATCGAATAATATCGCAGAAATTTTAATTTTAGAACGTTCTCTTCTTATGACCCTTTTTAAAATTTGACTTTATGTATAAAAATTATGTGTTCTTGAGAAGCATCCCGTTAAAGAATAATAGCCTTTGCAAATGATAAGTTTCAATTCAAAACAATTTCCTATATTTCGTTACTGAAAGCATATTTACAATGTTTTACTGGAGTTTCAATCTTTTAAATTTCAATATTTTTAGAATAAATTCTTATTGAATATTTTTATCCTATATGTAAGTGCAATTGCCAAATTTCAAGTTTTTAGCCCCAACAGTAACACAGAAATCACAATTTTAGAAAGTCTTTTGTTCCTGTATTCTCTTGCAGTGAGTGGTAATGAAACAACTTATAGCTAAAAAACCTTTTCTTGCATACACATTCAATCATGGGCGTGATTTTTGCGAACACACTTAACTGAATCATTGCTTAAAATAACGCCTGGAAATAATACTGATCGAAATATTCGGAAATTCACGACTAACACACGACTAACAGAAATATTTTTGAGTTTAAATTAATCAAATTTTGAAGAAGTTCAATTTAAAACGACGAGGATAAAATTTTTGAAGAAATTACATTCTTACTTTTTTTTTAGCTTAACGAAAATGTTTGTATCTGTAGGAATACAATAATTCAAACCGAGTGTAAATACGATAATTAGATAATAAGGTAAAACAAATATATATTTTAATGCTTGCGGTTACCGAGCCGTTTTCTGCGATTAAAATCCAGTTATTTCATTCAACTGTTTTTCATTGCCATAATTATTATTTACCATAATTAAATATATTGCCAAATTTGAAAACATTGAATAGAAATATCTATCTAAATAAATATTTTAACCAAAAAATTAGTAAACATTTTTATACGACAAAACGATAAAACACGTCCCTAAATTACTCAAAGGATAAAGTGTAATTAACTGCAATTATGCTAATAGAAAAAAAATTAATTTCCTTATTAGACTAAATGAAGATTATAGAGAAATAAGATTGAAAAGTGCCTTTTACCAGAAAAAGTATATTAATTTCCTTAATAGCATGTTAACATAAGAATTTACACACATTGTACATAAACAAAATAAGTAAAGGAAACTATTGTAAAAGTTTATTTCAAATGCTAAAATATCCTTTTTATGTTATATTTAATAACTTAAATGAGTAAATTTTCTCCACTATGACAACAATTTTTTGGCATTTGTTGTAGAAATATCTACATATTTCTACATGGTTGTAGAAATATGTAGAAAGGTAGTTCCTGTAGAAATATGTAGGAAAAACACTTTCCAACAATGTTGAAAAGTGTTTATGACTTCGGTTTGTCTGGCCGTCTGTCCACGCTGTGACTCTCGTAAATAAGCTCGGATATTTCTGAAATTTTTGGATGTTAGTGACCTCTACCATAGCCTGTTCCCTATTTCAAATAAAGTTTGTAGCCTGTTTAGTTCATTTACAGGGACAGTCAAAAGTTTTCTGTTACGTTACGGCCAATGGGAAAAAATCGTTTCAAATGATTTTTAATGATGTTACACTCTTTCAAACATAGTAAAATTGATATTCATTCACGAAGTCCACTAAAATATGCATTCTGTTGAATATGCGGTACAAAGAAAAGTTATTGTTCATTTACAGGGCCACACAAAAGAATTCCGTTCATAATGGTATAGGGGAAAATGTTTGTGGTGTATTTGAAAACATTTCAGGTACTATATTGTATCCGAATTACTGTATATTAGTAATGATTGCTCGAAATGCATTTCCAATTATGATATGCGCTTTTTTAGGCTTTCGTTCATGTGACGAAACCCTATTCGTCTCGCTCCTCTGTCTGTCTGTCCGTCTGTCACAGTGTCTGTTTTCTGAAACTGTACATATTGGACACTTGAAATTTTGCATACTTATAGCTGGACACCTCGCATCAAACGACAAATCATAAAATTTTGAAAAAGCCGTACATAATCCTTTGAGCTCCCACATGTGTATTTTAAGCAATTGTTTCTAAGTGAGCCCCTATTTAGGTTGGAGGCGTGAAATTTTGCATACTTATAGCTGAACACCACATATCATACGACAAATCATAAAATTTTGAAAAAATCGCACATTTAACGCTTTGGGCTTCCACATACGTATTTTAAGCAATTCTTTCTAACTGAGCCCCTTATTAAATTGGAGATTTGAAATTTTGCATACTTATAGCAGAACACCTGAGGCCAAGCGACATATCATAAAATCTTGAAAAAGTCTTACGTTTAACACTTTGAGCTACCACATATGTATTTTAAGCAATTTTTTCTAAGAGAGGCCTTAATTCAGTTGAAGACATGAATTTTTGCATACGTATAACTGAGTACCTCAGACCACACGGCAAATCACAAAATTTTCAAAAAGTCTTATATTATTTACTCCTCCGGACTCTAACTTGTGTATTTTAAGCATTTTTTCTAACCTCCGCCCTTTTCACCCGGGGAGCACTTTTCCAACATTTGCCGACACCCCTTTGACCATTCTTTCATATTATACACCATAGCCTTACATATTTTACTTTCATTTTTTACCGCCAGGGGAGCCTACTTACCTCGGGTGCTATCGATCCAATCACCTCACTGTTAAAAATTTTGCAGCATTCTGGCAGGTCATTCGACCGTTTCTTGAAAAAACGGTTTCATATCCATAATTTAACTGTATTCTGACCATAAAATGGCCAATAATATAATCAGGATAGTGTTAAATTCAGGGTTGTGTAATCGTTTTCGGAAAAAACGGTCAAATGACCTGCCAGAATGCTGCAAATTTTTAACAGTGCTCGACTAATATATCTACGGATAGTATATAAAACGGAGTTTCGTTCGGATACAGGTTTGTTTGGAATAGAGTGCGAAATGTGGAACTAACAGATTTTTCACAAGGATAAAGTGTTTTGAAAGGAATATTAAACGAAACCCTCTGTGCGATCTGTGATCACACTTACCTACTCTTTCACTACATTTATGCATACTATAAAGTGCGTATAAATGCATATAGTTCATATACAAAGCTACAGAAATGAATTCGTAAAGGTTACTGAGTATGAACATAAATTGTTTAAAGGTGGATTTTAAAGGAGTTATGCATTTTTACGCTGAACTGAATTTAGTGTAGTAAGAAATATTTGTAGAATATAGATAAAATATATACAGGGCGACGCAAAGGGTTGGATACATTGCCCTCTATGGGTGATAATTTCTGGAAATGTAATTTCAGTAGTTTTAAGCGTGTTTTAGTTTAAATTAAATTTTAGTTAAATAGTGACATGTAATAAAGATACTAGGTAAACTACAGGGTCGTACAAAAGTATTCAGGTATGTTTCCATCTATTAGTATAAATTGCTAAAATATGAATTTCAACATGTTATGCATTTTCTTGCTGAACTAAATTTTCCCATTATATAGTATATATATCAACATACAAATCGAATACAGGGCTGTTCAGAAGAATTGCAATACATATTTGGGTATGGGAGGTAACTACTGAAATCAGATTTTTAAATGTTTACTTAGTTATCTTATTTACCTTATTTCCCTAAGTAACGAAGTTTTGTTAAAGCTTTCAGGGAGTGTTGAAAAGTGTTTCATAATCTATGCTGTATGCATGATTTTTCTTACTTGTTTAAATCATCGTTTGTTTTTTTAGAAGCATACAAAAATAAAATTCGTGTAAGATATTTTAACGGCATGTAGATTGTAGAGCGTGTATTAAATTTTGCATTTGCATTTTACATAAAGATGTCAAAATATTTCATCTTTTGTGAAACATTTTCTACCTAAGAAAACATTAATTTTAGCACTTTTAATGTCAAGCTTTATCTTGTTATGTTTATGTAAAATGTCACTAAAATTTGGAAAACAAACTGCTGTTAAACAACTTTTGTAACATTTCAAGTACACATTATATAACTCACTTTAAAATTGAGGGAAAAAAAAGTTAGTAAAAAGTAATTTCTGAAGAATTTTATCTTACTTAATCTTATAAGTTAGGATAATAATAAGGAATTTAACGATTAATTTTAACTTTTATAAAGGTATTTTAGCGGTACGTGTAATACGAAATATTTTTGTGAAAAATGAGTATTTACAAACAAAATTCGCGCTCAGAATTCCTGAATTAGAATTTGGACATTAAACATGAGCATTTTTAACATATCGCGGGTACATAAAAATAGGTATGTATGCAGTGTTTCATTTAATATAAATACTATGCTGTATTTTCCATTTCTGATAATACTAATGATAATTAATGATAGTTTACGGGTTATAAAGCTTGCGGACTTAGAATAGTTGTACACCTTTCATTTTTTCAAGATGTTGCAAGAAATGACAAATTCTTTATTATAGTAAATGAAGTAAAATAATGCACAAACCACAAAGAAAATTCACCACTAATATGATTACCTCTCTTATTGCTCATACAGCTTATCCGTCATATAGCTATGCATATACGGTGGAAGTGATGTTGGTTAAAGTTACAAAATTAAAATTTTTATTCGATCCCTATGCCGTATAAGTTCTATTACAGAAATCATCTCCTGCACTCTAAGAAGTAAAACAAAAATTAAATTATTCTTTTTTATGATCAAAACTGACTGCGTTATATTACATTTATTTATCACTCTTCAGAGCTTCTGGTTTACATACGCGTTTTATTTTTTGAATACGTTTCTTTATATTTCACATTTTACTGCATAACTTATGACAATCCCTTCAGAGCTCCCATGTCGGAATAGAGACTTTCTCAGATTTTAGTTTTAAAACCCTGTTTATTTAAATCAAAATAGGTATGGACTGCCATAGAAATTTTTTATTTAGCTGACACGATCCCTAACTTAAAAGCAGTGCAATCCATAAATTCAGCTCTCAATAAGAAATACTGATTCAAAGTTACTATGTCGAAAACTAACTTACATATCGTATTTTAGTACTGTTTTAATACTTTTGTTTTAGTAATATAGTTTTTTAGTACGCTTAATGTACTAACACACTGCCTGACTCCTCAAACGATCCACAAATGCCTTCGAGGTTGGCAACGAATATCGCTTAAAGTAAGGAATTTCCTCACAAATTCAATAAAATATAGACGTGTCACTAAAACTAGTAACCCATGCTCGAAGAAAGGCTTTATGTTTAGAATTCTATCTTACCAAAGATGCCAGCTTCCTACATGTAATATCTAGACTTTCCCTTCTCTAGAGAACGTATCACGCTTTAATATAAACAAGTTGTAAATATCACGTCTAGCGTGGCAGATGAGGTGCGTTCTTACTATAACTAGTTTTATAAATATTTTTTACACCGCATGTTGTACTGAATGTATATTTTAATGCTCTTCAATAAGTGCATATCAATTTCATTCTGTTCGAAAGGCTGTAACATCATTAAAATATAATTGAAGTAATTTTTTCCCATTGGCCGTAATGTAACGGAAATTTTTTTGCTGTCTCTGTAATTAAATTATACATCCGATTTTCATAAAAAGTGAAATGACCCGACAAAATTATGCAACAATAATATATTTTAAATTTCAAACGTTTCGGTTGGGTAGTTTTTTGCGCTGTTATATGCGGAGGGACGTACAGACGGAAAGGCGGACTGAACGACGACTATAGGTGCTACGTATTTATATAATTATGAAGGCACTTAAAAAGCACTAGAACTGGTCTTGCTATCCTCACGGAGGTAGGTCTTGGCCCAAAATCTGCCAGTACTAAATTTCAATTCCACTTTTATACTCTGGTGATTGACCAGCATACCGTCTTTAGCAGAAACTACAGCGAAAATCGCGAACCTTGGATTCCGAGAGCTTTCAGAAAGTTAATGTAAAACGATGGGTATATGTCACTTCTACGTAAACAGGTTAATTGTAGAGGTTCATACGCGTACTCAAAAAACAAACTGTAATCCTTTTATAAGACATTAGCTAGTGTTCTTCAAATGATTCATTATGTAATTACAAATATAATTTTGTATTATAAAACTTATTTTCCTGTTCGATAAAATAAATTTATTCATCGAAAAACAAAACAACTATTAAAAAAAATCCTTATTTCATATTGAACATGTTTAAATGTGAAGTTATATTACTGACGAAATAAGAATTTGATCTTGTTTAAAGCTAACTTCATATTTTAAAGGACATGCAGCTAAAGATAGCATTTATTTTTATAACTTTTTCCGTCCGATAACATTTTTTGTTATAAACTAAGCCAACAATGACCCATAAAACATAAATTTCCTCTGCACACGTCTATAAGAAACTATCATTTGGTCGACAACTAATTCTAAACCGACATTTGTAGCATTGTAGTCCAAATTTCATTTTTTAATGTTATTATTTATCATATGCAAAACCATTTATGTAAGAAATCACATTTTTTTAATCAGAAAATTAAAAATTTTATACCGTTCCTGTGTTCTATAAATTATTAATCTTTTAAGTTACAGTTATAAAAACTTTCCCCATGATAAAACATAATTTCATTTTTAACGATCAATACTGATCCATTTCACGTTTAATGGCAGGAACTAAATTATTTGCATTTAAATGACGTTAGAGTATTTCTAAGTTATATATTTTATCTGTACCGATATGGATCACTTATATATGTTCTTTATTAAAACAATTTCTTTCAAAAAATACAAAAATTGTCCAATGCATTAAGAAGTTTTAATTGTCATTATTTTAAATTATGCATTAGTAAAATCAACAATACTGCATGGTGAGGGTAGCGTTAGAAGTTCTTGTACAAAATAATTCGAATGCATTTGGAAACATGTGAAATTTCCGTATCAATAGATTACTATTATAAAGATTTCAACAATGTGTATGCTTGTGAAATGTTTGTGTTGTGTATGTTTTAATGTATTCACAGCTAATAAAAATTGTTTTCTTGTTTCCTTTACTGTTTTTTATTTAGCATTTTAAAATGTATTTATGTAATTATGTATTTTGTCCAACCTGTAAAAATGAAGAAATAATGAAATGATCCTTGATGATTTCATTAATTTTTCATTTTGGTATTTTTTCTTGTAAATGAACATTTTTATGAATAATTATGATTAGATATACTCACAAACAAAACAAAGAGATGAAAATATACAATTAATTTTTAGATATATTTTATGTTATTAAAGTATATATTGTTAAAAATAAAGAGATAATTTAAAGACACTAAACAATTCTTCTAATTAATTTATTTTCCTGAAAACATCTTAATGCATTTATTTTTTTTATGTTCTTCTCAGATAATAAAATTTCTTTAAAGTGACATAAAACGTTTCTTTTTATTATTCCATAATCCCATATATATTTTTTTAACTTATATATTGCTTTTAGTTTAAAAACTGTGCGTGAAATAAATCAGTTTGTTGTTTTTTATGTACATATTATTTATGTTAATTAAAACTGTCATAGACATAACAAAGAAACATTTTTTAAAATGCACCATATCTTTGAAAAATATATTGTACTTTTTAAAACTATTTTTATACAGTGAATAATAATAAATCTAAGTTCAAGCAATGTAAAATATATCCCATTAAGTTGAAAATGCCACAAATAAGAGTTTTTATCGTTTATTTCAAGAAGAAACCTAAAATTACTGGATGCTAAATACTATCTTTTCCATTTATGATATAAAACTCTTTGCATTAAGATTATTTTTTTATCTTATCTTTTCTTTATTTTGTACGTTTTATTTAACTGGTGTCGTATTTTGAACTAATTTAAAATACTTATTTAAATAGTTTCCGAAATACAAATATTATGGACTATCCTCTATCAAAACTAGACTCATTCGTTCGGTATCTGTGTTGATGTTATAAACTGTAAGTTCCAATAAAAATATTTTCCATTTTCAGATGCATCAGAGAACTTTGTAATTTGCCTATTCATTGGAAAAAAAGAAATATTCATTTATACGTCAATAACTTATTTCGTTAAAAAATTTATTGTTAAAAATATGAAATATAAAAACATAATTAAATATGGTCAAATAAAAATGTCTTCAAATAAAGCTGGGGAAAAAAAGTGGGGTAAAAAAAAATAACGATATGCGAATTTTCCTCAACATCAAAGACACTTATTATTTACTTCAGCAACAGAGTTTTGAGAAGAGTATTTGATAATAATGTTGTTTGTCCATTACACCCACATTTCACTAAAAATTACATTCAAATCAGCAGATGTGCCGCTTGTAAAAGGCGTGGTCCTACTTTTGTAGATCGTAAAATTCATGTAAATCTTACCGCAGTTTATATGAGGAAGCTGTCTCGAGATGGAAGTTGCTGGTTTAACAATGTTCTCGTTTTAGCCTTGTTAATATTAAGAGTTCAAAAATATTGTATTATTTTCTGAGTGAACAACTTAAGTCCAGAATAACATCAACGATATAATTAAGGAAAATCTATAGAACTAATTTATTTAGTACTTATCTTCGACTTATACTGGAAAAATAATAAACGAATACTCTGAAAAATTTCAGCATTAATCGAAAATGTTAACTTTCCTTATGCATATTATGCACTCTTGCATTTAATTGTGAATCTGTTGAATTTGTTTAGATAGCGTGAAACAGACGGACAACCTTCCATACAATGAAACTGTATAAGAAATTTTACATAACTCTATACGAGATTATTTACCTTTTTCTGAAAGGTTTTAAAAAAATTAGAAAATATTTTTTTATGCCCAATACAAACAAACATTTGTCTAGAAAAAAATAATGAAACATTTAATTATGCTCTGATACAACATTGTTTCTTATGTATTATTACTTGGTTTAAATACACATCTAGCGAAGATATATGCGGAGAAAATGCCGAATAAAATATTCTTCCATCTCTAGGAATGTTACTTCTATATTGAAATAACTTCAAATAATTTATCATAAAAAATATAACTTTCCAAAAGATATTTTTTTTAATTTATATCCCATGAGTATTTTGAATTATTTACTATTAATCTATGAAACACCACATTCTTTCCTTTGAGGAAGGGAATAAATTGTCTTTCTCAGGGTTGGATGCGGTGATAATAATGCAATATAAAAAGTAAGCATTAAGATCTTTAGATATATATAAATATTTTTTGACATCTTGATATTAAGGAAACGTAGATCCCTTTTTCAACGTTTTATTATATCTGTTAAGAAACATTTTTCCCACAAAACTGTGTGCTTTGCTAAGAATATATTGCAAGCTAATTATAATAGCACAGTAAGCTTTGTTTAAAATAGAAAAACGTAAATTTCACATCTTTAATATGTTTTTTTTTCGTGATTATAAGAATCAACCTTTCATAAAAAAAAGTTATGTTTAAATTTTTGTGGAACAAACTGTTTACGATTATGACTTTTTCATTTACTACATAATATAGTAGTTACATATTATTTATAGTTATATAAATATATTTTTTACTTAACAAAAATTTAACTACAACAAATTTAATATTACCTAAACTATTGAAAAAACTAACTGTATTTTTTTTCAATCATTTCCCCTAATATTTCTTTCTGTTTCAAAGATATACAGAATAAAAAAATAGTAAAATAAATCTTTATTCCTTATAAAATGAATATATACAATAGTTAGCCTATGTAAAATAAAAAATATTTCAGGAAACACTTTTTTTATTTGAATTTTTGATAGAAAAGAGAGTATATGACAAATGTACAATCCGTAGTACAAAGTGATAAAGCTTTGATATCGGAGCTAAATAATAATCTATTATCTATACTCATATTATAGAGAGATAAAAATTGTTTATTTGTAGGAGGTAAGCTCTGGAATTACCTAACCGATTCCAAAAGTAATGGTATCAAAATGATGGTGTTAGTCCAACTTAGAACATAGGCTATATTTTATGTCGGTGCCACTACCCCAAAGGGGGTGCAGGAGCAAAAAACGTTCTAAAAATGCAATTTTTGTGTTATGGAAGGGCCTAGAATCATGAAATTTGGAATGGTAGTTACTTATAAGTTATAAATAACATCTAAGAACATTTTCTAAACAATTTGAAATTTAAAAGGGGTGAAAATGCGCAAAAAGCGTTCTAAAAAACATTCTAAATGGTGGTTACTACACAATCTCAGGAAATACCAAACCGATTTAAAAAAATAATGGTGTCAAAATTATGGTGATAACCCTTTCTCCAAGATAGGCTACATTTTATGTCGGTGCCACTACCCCAAAGTGGGTGCAGGAGCAAAAAACGTTCTAAATTACGGTTTTTGCGTTACTGAAGGGCGTAGTAATATGAAATTTGAAATATTAGTTATTTATTAGATATAAAGGATTTCTAAGAACAGTTCATAAAAAATTCGAAATTTAAAAGGGGTGAAAATGCACAAAAAGCGTTCTAAAAAACGTTCTAAATGGTGGTTTCTTCACAATCTCTGGAAATACCAAACCGATATAAAATATAATGGTGTCAAAATGATGGTAACAACCCTTGCTCCTAGATAGGTCATATTTCATGTCGGTGCCACTACCCGAAAGGGGGTGCAGGAGCAAAAAACATTCTAAAAATTCAATTTTTGCATCACTGAAGGGCTTAGATATATAAAATTTGAAATATTAGTTACTTATTAGATATAAAGGATTTCTAAGAACAGTTCTTAAAACATTCGAAATTTAAAATGGGTGATAATACGCGAAGTGGGTTCTAAAAAACATTTTAAATGGTGATTTCTACTCTATTCTGGGAAGTATCAAATCGATTTCAAAAGTAATGGTTGTAAATTGATGGTGACAGACCTTCTCTCACATGGCTCTGTTTTATTTTTGTGTCACTACCACATTGGGGTTTCAGGAGAAAAAAACGTTCTAAATTGCGGTTTTGTGCTATGGAAGGGCCTATAATCATGAAATTTGGAATGGTAGTTACTTATATGATATCAATGATCTCTAAAAACATTTCCTAAAAAAAATCGAAATTGAAAGAGGGTGAAATGCGCGAAAAGCGTTGTAAAAAACATTCTAAATTGCGATTTCTATGCAACGTCAGGAAGTACTGAACCGATTTCAAATAAAATGGTGTAAAAATGATGGTGATAGCTCTTGCTCCAAGATAGGCTATATTTTATGTCTGCTTCCACTACTCCAGAGGAGATGCAGGAACTAAAAACGTTCTAAAAATGCGATTTTTGAATTATGGAAGAAACTAGATTCATGAAATTTTGCATGGTATATTTAAGAATTGCGCAGCAGCGCAATACTTATTTATTTCCAGTGTCACTTCTCAATGTTAATTTAACATAGAAAAGCCTATGGAGTTCATAACTTTTTCATTTTTTCTTCCTACCTTTTTGTCCCTGATGCCACTCATTTTTTATTCTTTACTAATTCCAATGATGTTATAAATTTAAAGCGTAAAAACGTTTGCCTGACGTCAGGGTCAAAACGAATGGTAAAATGCCTTTGCATATGGGTGAATTATAACCCAGAGAGAAACATGAGCCTTTTTTTTGTAGCTTATTCAAATATTTTTCTTAATAAAACCAATTTTCGCTTTTTTCATTGAAAGTCAACGGACATTTTTCATAGAAAATGTAACATTTTTACTTCATTGTTGCAAAAATTTCAAAAGCCGTAATAATAATTCATTTCTTTTTAGTTGAAAGATTTTCACGTGAAATATTAAATTGAGCTAGTTTTTTTGTTTTGTTTTTTCAAAAATTAAAAGGGTGAATATGGTGTCATAGTGGAAATAAAAAGGATATTTTCAGAATAAGTTTTTGCTTTGGTCAAGTTTATATTTTAGTAAAAAATTTCTAGTGGATAGAAACTTAATAACTGAAATTTTAAAATGTATTTTTTTTCCGAGATGAGAACTATTTATACCCCAAGTGAAACTTAGGTAATAATTTTCTGATGTGTTTACATCACACCTTGGGAGAGAATAAGATTTAAAAATTTAAGTAAAACTTTTATTTTTTATTTTTTACTGTATCACAGCTATAATATTGTTAAATATTAGCAGTAAGGATTCAACACAATTTACGTTTATATTCATAGCGTTCCTGAGTGGGAAATAGGGTATCTAAATTTAAGTGAAGATAATTTTTTGTTTTGATTATAGATTTTTTACGTTCAGATTAGAAGTTTTTGTCCAAACTACTGCAACCTGCATTACTACAGTGGTGAAACATTTTGAATTACACATTGCTAAACTGCATCCCACATTGTTATGCAATATCGCATGTTCAAAGCCTGATGATGATACTTTCTATTAATTTTGAAATGAGTTCGTCTGAGTGCGTTAGTTATTAAAAAACTTGACATATTAAACAAAAACATAATTTGAAGAACAAATTAAAAAAACAAAATTTATTTCCTACATTATTTAAGCCCAAGAAGGGACAGATATTAAGTTATTTCACTCAATTAGTAACAAATTAGTTAAGCCAATTGAAGATTAAAAAATAAAAATAAAATTCATATAATATGATACTTAAAACATCCTAAAAAATTAGATTCCGTTCAAGTGAAATCGCAATAAATCTTAGACTTCTTTTTAAGTTTTGTATTTTCATTCATCTTATCATTTTATGCACAGGTGTCATAAACATAATACAAAATCTGAAATACAAATATTTTCAATTAAAAATGGAAGAAGTCTAAGATTTATTTCGATTTCATTTGAACGGAATCTAATTTTTTAGGGTGTTTTAAGTATCATATTGTAATAATTTTATTTTTATTTTTTAATCTTCAATTGGCTTAACTAATTTGTTACAAAAATTTAACATTAAATGTAGAACTAATTGAGTGAAATAACTCAATATCTGTCCCTTCTTGGGCTTAAACAATGTAGGAAATAAATTTTGTTTTTTTTTAATTTGTTCTTCAAATTATGTTTTTGTTTAATATTTATTGGATATAAATGATCTCTAAGAACATTTCTTTAAAAATTGGAAATTTAAAAAGGGATGAAAATGGGCGAAAATCATTCTAAAAACGTTCATTTAGAACGATTTGTGAGCAATCTCAGGAAGAATCAAACTCATTTCAAAAGTAATGGTAGGCAAATTGATGCTAACATAGACGCTATTTCATGTCAGTTTCATTATCAATTGGAGGTTGCAGGAGCAAAAAACTTTCTAAATTTCGATTTTTGTGATCGGTAGGGCCTAGCAACTTTAAATTAGGCAAGGTACATATTTATTAGATATAAATGATCTTAAAGTACAGTTTCGAAAAAAACTAAAACTTAAAAGGGGTAAAAATGAACGAAAAGCATTTTAAAAACGTTGTAAAAACGTTCTAAATTGCGATTTCTACTCAATCTCATGAAATACCAAACCTATTTCAAAAGTAATGGTTGGAAATTGATGGTGATAGTCCCTGCTCCAACATAGGCTGTATTTTATGTTGCTGTCACTATTATCTGGGGGTGCAAGAGCAAAACATGTTCTATTTTGCGTTTTTTGCATAACTGAGAGGTCTAACATTTTGAAATATTTCATGGTATTTACTTGCAAGATGCAACTGCTTTCTAAGAACAGTCGAAAGAAAATTCCAAATTTAAAAGGATAAAGTGAGCGAAAAGCGTTCTGAAAACGTTCTAAATTACAATTTTTATGCAATTACGTATCAAATACCAAACCGATTTAAATAATAATCGTGACAAATTGTTGGTGATAGAACATGCTCAAACATAAGCTATATTTTATGTCTGTGCCACTACCACAAGAGAGTTGTAGCAGCAAAAAACTTTCTAAATTGCGATTTCTGTTATACTGAAGAGGCTAGAAACTTTTTAGCATGGTAGTTACTTATAAAATATTAATGCTTTCGAAGGACATTCGAAAATAAATTCGAATTAAAAAGTGATGAAGCGAAGGGGAGGTGCGAAAAGCGTTCTAAAAATGTCTTAAATTACGATTTCTATGCAATTTCGGGGAATATAAACCGATTATAAAAGTAATAATAGCGAATCAATGATAACAATCTCTGATCCTTAGCAGGCTATATTTTATGCGGATGATTCTACTACCTGGGGTTCACAGGAACAACAAAGTTCTAAAAAAGGTTTTTAAAAGCTTTCTAAATTACGTTTCTGTGGAATATTAGGAAATAACAAACCGATTTCAAAACTAATGTTGGCAAATTAATGGTGACAGTTCCTTTTTCAACATAGCCCTTTATGTTGAGAGAGGTGGTAGGACTTGGAATTTGACATGATGGTTAATTTTAAGATGTAAGAAGATGGTTTCTAAAAAATTCAAAACTTCAAATGAATACTGAAATAAGCGTATTAATTGAGCATAAAACTTTCAAAATATTTTCTAAATTATCATTTTATTTCTTTTTATCAAGTCTAATTTCTGCCTAACGCAGTGTAATAATGAAGTTTAGTCAAACTATGTTTTAAATAGCAATTTTTGAATTATTTCTAAAAGTATAATTTCTTTTAATAAAAATTAGACATAAATATCACTTGGCATATTTCAAATATGACGCGAGCAAAGCCGCGGGGTTTGCTAGTCTATTATCTACTATCTATTACTAGGGAATCGTACCCGGGCTTCCCGGGTTAAAGAATATAGGTGAAAAATAATTAATTGAAAACTAATATATTTTTTTTTTTTATGTGCAATAAATATTTTAGATTGCCCACTTACATTAAAAGAGCATTTTTCATATGGAAAATACGAATTATACAATCAAATAAATTTTTGAAATTTATCAAAAGCGATATTTTCTTGCTGGTCGCATGCTAAGAGTTACTTAAATAAGATTTAGCTACTTACGGCATCCTTTTATATTCTGCTAATTTCAGAGATTGTCTGTTAAATTTATGTTTTATTTATATTATATTATTTATTTATTCATAGGGAAGTTTTTTTTAAAAAAAATGGATATTAACCGTAAGAAAATGATGAACTCTTTATTTTGTTTTAAGGGCAAACGGATTAATCTTTCGTAATCGAGCTCCGCATGATATAGATAAATTAAAAGTATTCCATGCTTTAAAATGGTTTTTAAAACCATAGACAATCAGTAAACTGAGATGAACATTGCAAACAAATTCCATTTGAAAACCAAAAACCTATTTAGTGATCTAAAAATTTAAATTGTACAAATATGTTAGATTTGTGTTTTTACAATATTATTATTTTATTTGTTTATAAAAGAAGTATTAATTTCGTTATTTTGTCTTTCACAAATATGTTAGATTGGTGGTTTTATTTAATATTATTCCCTTATTTGTTTATAAAGGAAGTATTAATTTCGTTATGCAAAAATAGTCAGAAACAAATGCTGAAAAATATTTGTTGCTTTATGTGCAAAATCTTTATTATTATTATGTATTGAAACCGGCACGTGATAAGATAAACTTAAAAAAAAAAACATGCTTAAAAATTATTTTAGTACAATACACACACACACACACACACACACACACACACACACACATATATATATATATATATGTAATACATCAGTCAATTAAGATACAGTTTATAAACAAATTGCAGCATTTGAAATTAATTTTTTTCCCTATGTGACGAAAATTGAAAATGTACGATGGTCAGAAGATTAAAAAATTGCAGTAGCGAAAATTTCAAGACAGAAATTTGATTGTGAAATGCTGCCATTCACAAAATGACGTCAGCGTTACGTACAGATACGTTTATTCTTTGTAATATAGATACTTAATCAGTAAAATATAATAAAGATCAGTTATTAGGATGTGGTTATCAACTGAGGCTCTTATGCTTTCCGGAATGAAAAACAGCAATTTTTACCTTCTCAAAATTTACATACGCACTTCTCATATCCATCATTTAAAAAAAAATTGTATTTTGTTTGATCATTTAAAAATCACTTTAACTCAAAACTTGAAGTCACGATTGTCAGCAACATCTTTTATGTGAACAGACGTACCCTTAACTTGAGATTCTAATCTCAATTCCGGAGAGTAAAAATTTCCGTAATTTATGTTTTTTACACGCATTTGTGTTAAAATGTTTAGTTGTATCTAAGAAAATGATCGTTTTCTTTTAAATATGACTTCATTTTCACTTAAATAAGCATTTCGCGTAGTGTCTGAAACTTAGTATCAGTACATATTTTCAAAAGCAGTATGTCCATTCCCGTTATTATGCCCCTAATATAATATTCTGCTCCTAATGGGATTTTGCGACACTAAACCCTATACAACAATTTTTATCAACTATTTTGAATTTTTATCAGAAAACAGCATGAATAAAGATAAAAATACCTCATTATTTCTCTCTTGTCTGCAATAACGAAAGCTATCTAATTTTCACCATTTTGAAGACATTTTATAAAATGCTTTTAAAATTAAAATGTAAAAGTGGGGCTATTTAAAAAAAATAGATAGTGCGATCACACCTACAAATGAAGAGCTTTCAGCTAAAAAAAAAAAAAATATTAGCAAAATTGGTTCAGCAGAAAGATCAGGGCAGATGACTAAAAAACACACTTGTGGTTTAAATATATAGATTATATAAAATTAGTAAAAATTAAATTAAGCACATTATGTTATTTTGATGAAATTATAGTAGTATGCCCAAAGAATAGTATTAAAATTTCATTATTCGAGAGGATTTTGGACAAAAACTTCAGGAACATGATATTATTTTAAACCACGATTTATTTGTTCGCTATTTATTCGCTCGGCGAAGCAAATCCATCTAGGCGAGAATCATCAATTTCTGTAATATAAATCTCTATAATTTCTATGTCACCTCTCTTCTATAAAGACACCACAAATTTTTGTAAAACATTGCGTTTTATCAGTGTGTGATTTCAATAACATTATTTTAAAAAGTGAAGCATTTCAAAGCAGCTGGGTTGTGAAAATGACGCACTTCTACAAAACATAATTCAAGTTTAAGAATTAAAATACACGCTTTTTTATAAATGACGTCATTTTTATCCGCCAAAGCAATCCACTTTTACAATACAGTAATTTTTAAATCCAGTCTTTAACTTCGTCTATAGAAAAGTATGCATATGACGTCATTATCACGGAATAACAGACAATATTCTTGATATAGCCCATATTTTAATTTCAACTTTTTTTTCAGGTTTTATGAAAAAAATGGCAACAAAAAGATACAGTATCTCCTATTTTTGACTATTTTCCGTTTACTTTCAATAACTTCTGATAGAAATGGGGTACTTTTGTTGCCACAATAAGAAAAATGGTAATAAAAAACTACAAAAAAATTAATATCTCAAAAATAAATTGAGATACAGCTTTCAAACAAATTGCATTTAAAAGAGCATTTTTTTTCCTTATACGGCGGTGTAAAATTTTAAAATGTGCAATGTTTAGAAGTTTAAAAATGTGCAGAAGCGAAAATTGCAAAACCAAAATTTTATTTCAAATTTCAAAGTGTTGCCATTCGCAAAATGACGTATGCGTTACGCACAG
The DNA here is from genome assembly GCA_963932465.1 of Maratus speciosus. NCBI lineage: Eukaryota > Metazoa > Arthropoda > Arachnida > Araneae > Salticidae > Maratus > Maratus speciosus. The sequence goes on along the minus strand of OZ010788.1, from coordinate 348,095,905 downwards.
ATATGTTTGCCTTCTATAATATAGATATATATAAAATCCAAACGGAAATTTCGTTCCAAACGCCTAGATTTCGATATCTACCGCATGGATTTTTACGGAACGTACACCGTTCGATAGGTATCGTTTCCGGGAAGGCTTTAAGCTATAACACATCATTCTACCTAGATTAGTTATAGAATTATTACGGAAAATTCTGTTATTTTGGACTTTGTTACTTCATATTTCCTTAAATATCTGGGCTCCTATTGGTCGTAGAGCTTAGATCTCACGCCAAAAGTAGCTCAAGGTCACCCAAGCAAACTTTTTCCCGCGATTATTTTGCCGTCTTTCGATTTCCTCTAACTCTATTAGGGGCCCGCGTAGGGCCCCTTTAAAATATTTTTCGTAGTAATTTCAGCAATTATCTTAAATTATAGGTTAAGACCGCCATCCTCCCGATTCATGTATCTACGGAAAGGTTGCATGAAGGAGTTTCGTTCAGGTACGCTTTCGTTAGGAATAGAGTGCGCTCCCTGGTGGTGGAATGTGGAACTAACGTAGCGCGATATTGTTAAAATTAGGAAATCTAACAATGCGATCTGTTTTAAACTTTGAGATAGTTCATAACACATAATCTATTATCTATTCTATTATATATATATATAATCTATTATCTATTCTATTATCTATTATATATATATAATCCAAACGGAAATTTCGTTCCGAATGCCTAGATTTCGAGTTCTACTGCATGGATTTTTACGGAACCTATACCGTTAGATAGGTATTGTTTCAGGGAAGGTTTTAAGCTATAACACATTATTCTACCTATATTAGTTTTAGAATTATGACGGAAAATTCTGTTATTTTGGGCGATAAGGTTACGATTTTATTTCTTGGCGAAATTCATCGTTGATAAAAAAAATTGAAACGGCTATTAAACCTCGAAAAATAAAAGAAAAACTGTTACTAATTTTATTTAAATGAAAAAAAAAGAAAAAAAGAAGAAGAAAATCCGTTTTAATGAGTGATAATTTTAAAAAACGGAAACATTTAATCAAAACCTGAAAGAAATATTTGTAATGCTTAAAAATTATTTTAATAAGAAATATTACACTTGATACGCAATATTTGACTCTTTATCGCTTGCATTAGATATGGAAACGAATCTGAAAATTTGATTAGTTGAAATTTTAACGACATTTTCTTTCTGTTCTGTTCTTTTCTTTTTTTTATATCTAATTGTCCCATCACGTGACTTATAGAAGAAACAAGCAGATGTAATTGTGAGTCACATGTGTAATTACAATTTGTTTCTTTACAATTTTTTATTTTTCTTTTGTCGCCAAAAATGGATAAGCGTGACATTAGCTTGAGGGTGTTCTCACAAATGGTGTTTTTTTGGTGAAAGAGATCATTTTTGGAGTGCATTTTCATATTCAATTGTCTATACTCCTATTATAAAGAGGAAAAAATTGTTTATTTGTCGGAGGTAAGCTCTGGAACTACCGAACCGATTCCAAAAGTAATGGTATCAAAATGATGGTGTTAGTCCAACTTAGAACAAAGGCTATATCTTATGTCGGTGCCACTACCCCAAAGGGGGTGTAGGAGCAAAAAACGTTCTAAAAATGCGATTTGAGCGTTACTGAAGGGCCTAGAAATATGAAATTTTGAATATTAGTTACTTATAAGATATAAATCATGTCTAAGAACAGTTCTTAAACAATTCAAAATTTAAAAGGGGTGAAAATGCACAAAAAGCGTTCTAAAAAACGTTCTAAATGGTAGTTTCTACACAATCTCAGGAAACACCAAACCGATTTAAAAAATATTGGTGTCAAAATGATGGTGACAACGCTTGCTCAAGATAGGCTATGTTTTATGTCGGTGCCACTACAACAAAGGGGGTGCAGGAGCAGAAAACGTTCTAAAAATACGATTTATGTGTTACTGAAAGGCCTAGAAATATGAAATTTGAAATATTAGCTACTTATTAGATATAAAGGATTTCTAAGAACAGTTCTTAAACAATTCGAAATTTGAAAGTGGTGAAAATGCGCGAAAATCGTTCTAAAAAACGTTCTAAATGATGGTTTCTACACAATCTCTGGAAATACCAAACCGATTTAAAAAATAATGGTGTCAAAATAAGGGTGTCAAAATGACGGTGACAACCCTTGCTCCAACATAGGCTATGTTTTATGTCGGTGCCACTACCCGAAAGGGGGTGCTGGAGCAAAAAACGTTCTAAAAATGCGATTTTTGCGTTACCGAAGGGCCTAGAAATATGAAATTTGAAATATTAGCTACTTATTAGATATAAAGGATTTCTAAGAACAGTTCTTAAAAAATTCGAAATTTAAAAGGGGTGAAAATGCGCGAAAAGCGTTCTGAAAAACGTTCTAATGGTGGTTTCTACACAAACTCAGGATATACCAAACCGATTTAAAAAATATTGGTGTCAAAATGATGGTGACAACGCTTGCTGCAAGATAGGCTATGTTTTATGTCGGTGCCACTACCCCAAAGGGGGTGCAGGAGCAAAAAACGTTCTAAAAATGCGATTTAGCGTTACTGAAGGGCCTAGAAATATGAAATTTTGAATATTAATTACTTATAAGATATAAATGATGTCTAAGAACAGTTCTTAAACAATTCGAAATTTAAAAGGGGTGAAAATGCACAAAAAGCGTTCGAAATTGTAGTTTCTAAACAATCTCAGGAAATACCAAACCGATTTAAAAAATATTGGTGTCAAAATGATGGTGACAACGCTTGCTCCAAGATAGGCTAAGTTTTATGTCGGTGCCACTACCCCAAAGGGGTTGCAGGAGCAGAAAACGTTCTAAAAATGCGACTTTAGCGTTACTGAAGGGCCAAGAAATATGAAATTTTGAATATTAGTTACTTATAAGATATAAATGATGTCTAAGAACAGTTCTTAAACAATTCAAAATTTAAAAGGGGTGAAAATGCATAAAAAGCGTTCTAAAAAACGTTCTAAATGGTAGTTTCTACACAATCTGAGGAAATACCAAACCGATTTAAAAAATATTGGTGTCAAAATGATGGTTACAACGCTTGCTCCAAGATAGGCTATGTTTTATGTCGATGCTACTACCCCAAAGGATGTGCAGGAGCAAAAAACGTTCTAAAAATGCGATTTTTGCGTTACCGAAGGCCCTAGAAATATGAAACTTGAAATATTAGCTACTTATTAGATGTAAAGGATTTCTAAGAACAGTTCTTAAACAATTCGAAATTTAAAAGGGGTCAAAATGTGCGAAAAGCGTTCTGAAAAACGTTCTAATGGTGGTTTCTACACAATCTCAGGAAATACCAAACCGATCTAAAAAATAATGGCCTCAAAATGATGGTGAAAACCCTTGCTCTAACATAGGCGATGTTTTATGTCGGTGCCACTACCCCAAAGGGGGTGCAGGAGGAAAAAACTTTCTAAATTGCAGCTTTTGCATTACGGAAGGGCCTAGAATCGTGAATTTTGGAATGGTAGTTAGTTATAAGATATCAATGATCTCTAAGGACATTTCCTAAAAAAATCGAAATTTAAAAGGGGGTCAAAATGCGCAAAAAGCATAGTAAAAAACTTTCTAAATTGCGATTTCTATGCAATCTCAGGAAGTACTGAACCCATTTCAAATATAATGGTGTAAAAATGATGGTGACAGATCTTTCTCCAAGATAAGTTATGTTTTATATCTGTTTCCACTACCCCAAAGGAGATGCAGGAGCAAAATGCGTGAAAAGCGTTCTAAAAACGTTCTAAATGCCGATTTGTCGGCAATATCTCAGAAAAAATGAATCTGATTTCAAACGTAATGGTAGGAAATTGATGCTGACCGCCTCTGCTCTATCATAGACGCTATTTTATGTCGGTATCACTATCACAAAGAAGTTTCAGGAGCAAAAAAGCGTTCTAAATTTCTTTTTTTTTGTGATTGGCAGGGGCTAGCAACTTAAAATTAGGCAAGGTACATATGTATTACATAACAGTTTCGAAAAAATTGGAAGTTTAAAAAAGGGTGAAAATGCGCAAAAAGCGTCCTAAAAACGTTCTAAATTGCGATTTCTACTCAATCTAAGGAAATATCAAAGCTATTTCAAAAGTAATGGTTGCAAATCGATGGTGACAGTCCCTCCTATAACATAGGTTATATTTTATGTTGCTGTCACTACCATCTGAGGGTTTCAAAAGCAAAACATGTTCTAATTTGCATTTTTTGCACAACTGAGGGGTCTAACACTTTGAAGTATGGCATGGTATTTACTTACAAGATGCAACTGCTTTCTAAGAGTATTCGAAAGAAAATTCCAAATTTTAAAAAAATGAAGTGAGTGAAAAGCGTTATAAATTACAATTTTTAAGCAAACTTATAAATTACCAAACCGATTAAAAAAATAATGATGACAAATTTTGGTGATAGAACCTGCTCAAACATAAGCTATATTTTATGTCTGTTCCACTACCACCAGAGGGTTGCAGGAGCTAAAAACTTTCTAAATTACGATTTCTGTGATACTTAAAAGGCTAGAAGCTATAAATATGACATGGTAGTTACTTATAAAATATAAATGCCCTCGAAGGAACATCGAAAATAAATTCGAATTAAAAAGGGGTGAAGCGAAGGGGAGGTGCGAAAAGCATTCTAAAAAAGTTCTAAATTACGATTCTATGCAATTTCAGGGAATATAAACCGATTATAAAAGTAATAGTTGCGAATCAATGGTAACAGTCTCTGATCCTACACAGGCTGTATGTTATGCCGGTGATTCTACCACCTGGGGTTCACAGGAACAACAAACGTTCTAAAAAGGGCTTTAACAGCTTTTTAAATTACGCTTCTGTGGAATATTAGGAAATAACAAACCGATTTCAAAATTAATGTTGGCAAATTAATGGTGACAGTTCCTGTTTCACCATAGCCTTTTGTGTTGAGAGAGGTGGTAGGACTTGGGATTTGACATGATGACTAATTTTAAGATGTAAGAAGATGGTTTCAAAAAAATTCAAAACTTCAAATGAATACTGAAATGAGCGTATTAATTGAGCATAAAAGTTTCAAACTATTTTCTAAACTATCATTTATTTAGTTTTATTTCATTTTATTAATTTACGTCTCATTTCTGCCTAATACATGTAATAATGATGTTTAGTCAAACTGTGTTTTAAATAGTATTTTTTTAATTATTCCTAAAAGTAATAAGAACCTTCTAATAAAAAAAACCTTTTAATAAAATAAAATATTACCTTTTAATAATATAAAAATTTAGTTAGTACCTTTTGATAAAAATTAGACATATAAATATCACTTGGCATATTTCAAATATTACGCGAGCAAAGCCGCGGGGTTTGCTAGTAACTTATATAGATATCAGTTAATATTTTAAAAATGGAATCGAATACTTAAATTTCAGTGTGAATTTCTGCCACACATACATATTATAAAATAATTTCATACTTTTTAAAATGTTTTTCGCCGTAATTACGAAAGCATGTGATATTTATAAACTCGAACTCAGATCAACGAATATTACTCATTTTATTTAAGCAAATATTATCTATTTTCTCAAGTCATATCGCCAAATTCATTTATAGGAAAATTCACAGATTCGAAATATAGGAAATAAAGATAATTTTTAAGGAAATTTATGTTTTAATACGTTATTACTATGGAAAAATTCAACATTTTGAAGAAAAAAATTACAAGTCTTTTGTAATTCGTCATTTCTTCTTCGTCTTTTTTCGTACTTTCTCCTCTGTTATGTAATATTTCAAATGATATTGGACTAATTTTCGATCATCGATTCACCGCAAAATCGCATATCTAATATAGTACATAAAATAAAGTCTGGATTAGGGGACTAACTAGTAAATCTGCAGATCAGGAGCCTCAACGTCATCTTTGCAAGTCATTGTTTTTTAACACTCATTGCGTAATATTCATCTTCCTACAAATCGCTTTTTAAAGTTTTCAAATTACATACCGGGTGACCCAAAAAGGACTGGCTGATTTTAAAATTCAATAACTTCCAAACGGTGACAGATATTAAAAAAATTCTTGCAGGAGGGTTCTGCATAAAGACAAAAGTTTTTTTACAGTGATTTTCGATTTTAGTTCGAATTACAAACAACAGAAGGCGCTGCGATCAATAGAGGCTAAATTCAGGGTCGATTTTTGGTACTTCGTGGCCCAGATAATACATTTCCATCTCCTTTTTCTGCATGGAACAACAGAAAGGACCAAAAGTCGAGCCTGTATTTAGCGACTATTGCTTACAGCGCCATCTATTGTTTGTAATTCGAACTAAAATCGAAAATCACTGTAATAAAACTTTTGACTTTATGCATAACCCTCCTGCAAAAATTTTTTAATATCTGCCACCGTTTGGAAGTTATTGAATTTTAAAATCAGTCAGTCCTTTTTGTAAATATTTATAAGAATACAAAATACTTCGTAAAGTTTCAGAAATTAAATGTGTTAAACAAGTGGTTATACACTGATGTTCTGAAGTTCTGATGAGCTGCTAATTCTGGTAACTTTTTAAATCAAAAATTGCATTTCTTCAGGGGGGGCTGTGCCCCCTGAACCCTCCGTAGTTTATTTAAGTTTACATTCATAATTTTTTATTGATTGTGCGGATGGTTATAGTATATCAGATTTTTTTTTTTTTTTTTTTTTTTTTACTCTGTGATTTATAAGGATAAGCATAAGTTTTTTTTTTTTTTTTATAAATTAATAAATTTAAAATTTAAAATAAAATCCTCATGTTAACCGTACGCAAACAATAAATCTTGAAGTGGCGCCAAAAATGTAACCTCAAAATCCGCTACATTCGACCGAAACACAACGGCGTGCTTAAAAAAAGAAAGAAAGAAAAGAAAAATATTTTTAGTAATACAGTTTTTAATTCATAATACGATGAAATGCTACTTTAGAATGCTTAAATATAAGCAGATAATTTTCATTTTACAGAAAAAATGCACGGATGAAGTCAAAGAATTCGGTCCCTGTTCCACGTGCTTGTTTTGTTTGGGCCAAATGATGGCATTTAAATCTGGGCGATAACGCACATCATATTGCAAACTGTTTTTACGGCATACTGCATCTCCATCTATCTCTTTCCTCCGTAAATAATAGTTCATTTTATTTTAGCCAAGATCTTTTTATTCCAACATCTTTTTTTTTTTTTTTTTTTTTTTTTTTGATAAATGACGTCTAATTTATCTGCTATTCGTACTTACTCAAAACCTTTCATCTTGTTATATTAAGAAATACTTGAGAGTTTTCTTTTTATTCCCAATATGTCGCCATATTAATTTTTTTATTCTTAATTTTTTTTTTCATTTTCCTGTTTCACGTCAAAATCTTTCAATTGAAAATTGTTTAAGAGAAAATATTATTCAGGGTTTTGATTTTATTGGCAACGATTAAAGAAACATTGATAAATTTTATGAAAAAATGTCACATTATTCTCTATGAAAATAATGAACTTTTGTATTTTTAAGCAAAATATTTGAATAAAATAAATAAAATATTGCCTATTTTTATTTCTGGGGCTAAAATTCATCTATATGCAAAAATACAAATGCATTAATTCATCCGTTTTGACGTTGGCTTTACTGAAACATTATAGACGCATTTATACTAATATTATTAAGACCAAATTCGTTGCTAGGCAACTGATGAAAGAAAAGGTAAAAAATGAAATATGTATTATGTCAAATTGATAAAACAAAATGCTTTATATTATTGGAAAATATGCATAAAGTTTCCCCAAAAATTATAAACCTAATTTAAAAAATCTCGCAAATATATTGACATAATTTCAAAATAATTGTAATAATTTAATAATCTTATTTAAAAATTTCAGCATCCAAAATTTACCATTTAAATCCATTTTTTATATGAGCCATTTCTTTCAACAAATGAAAATTTGAAAATCGTCTGACTTCCCATAGACAAGCATTACAGAGCAAAATAAAATGTTCTATATTTCCCGAACGAATGAACCAAATTTAACCAAAAACTATACAGCTAAGTCCGAGTACCTCATCAACATTCCCAATTAATTTCAGGCCGATCGGATGCTTTTTGCGGCAGTTATCGCGGAACAGACAGGCAGACAAACGGAAATCAAAACTTTTCGTGTCTCCACAGTAAGCCTTCACTGACGTTTCGGCAATTAACGCACAGCGCAAACTACTGAACCTAAAATCTTGAAAATCGTGGTAAAAATACTTCTTATGACATAAACTTCTGCTAAGAAAGGATTTTCTAAAGTGTCACCCCTAATGGTTTTTGCACGGTAAGGGGAAAAAAATCGAATATCAAAATTATGCGTCAAATGATAGCATATTTTAATGTAGTTTTGTATGCTGAATTGAATGCTACCAAATAAATTTTTTTAAGTCCAACAGTTCATGACACATTTCATATTTTTCTAATTTGGCGGTGTCTTTGGCATCTAAACCGCAAAATATCTATAATTACATCCGTTACTCTAGCAACGGAAAAAATTTAAATCAACCCTTTTGGCTAAAAAATAAAAACGGCTCTATGAGTTTGAAATAAAAATGCAAGCATCATAATTTAAAAAAAAAATAGTGATTTTATGTAAAATAAAAGGGAAAAAATTACTGAGAATTTAGCGTTATAAAACAAAAATGGAAAAGGTACTACTTAGATATTCCGTCGACCAAAAATCTATCGTCAAACTATAAGATTAAATGCCAATAATGGTTGATCGTAAATATCAAATTCACTTGAATTTAAACAAACTACGCATGTTTACGTCATCAAGTGATTTTAATTTCGACGTTTTATTTGTAGTTTTATTAATGTTATACTAATTTATTTGTTATTTCGTTATTTAAAATAAAGATTATGTCAATTTATATAATTTGGCGAATGGTTTGGCGATTTATATAATTTGGCGAAATTGGTCGACGGGATAACAAGTAGTACCAATGATAATATTTGCCGAAACGTCAGTGAAGGCTTACTGTGGAGACACGAAAAGTTTTGGTTTCCGTTAGTCTGTCTGTCTGTTAGTCTGTCTGTCTGTTCCGCGATAACTGCCGCAAAAAGCATCCGATCGGCTTGAAATTTTCTGGGCATGTTGATGAGCTCCCCGGATTTAGCTGTATAGTTTTGGGTTAAATTTGGTTCATTCGTTCGGAACATACAGAACATTTTATTTTGTGATATAATGCTTTTCTATGGGAAGTCAGACGATTTTTAAATTTTCATTTGTTGAAAGAAATCGCTCATATGAATAATAGATTTAAATGGTAAATTTTGGATGCTGAAATTTTTAAATAAGAGTATTAAATTATTCTTATTAGTTTGCAATTTTATCAAAACATTTGTCAGAGCTTTTAAATTAGGTGTATTACTTATGATAGAATTTTATACATGTGTTCGAATAATATAAAACATTTTATTTTATGAATTTACTTATATTTCATTTTTTCTTTTAACCATTGCGTAGCAACAGCATCTCATCTAAAAATATCATAAATGTGAAAGTATGTACGGTTTTTTGAAGTCAAATCAAAGCAAAAGGTATGAATTAATGAATGCCTTTGTATAGATATTTGCATATAGATTTATTTAAACGCAGAAATGAAAATAGTATTTATATACTATATAGAATAATATTTTCATTTATTTATTCAACTATTTGATTATAAATGAAAAAGTTCGTTATTTTCATACAGAATAAACTGACATTATTCTGTTAAATTTTATAAACTTTATTGTTGCCAAAAAAAAAAAAGAATAACAATTTCTCCCAAAGAGTTAATTTTAATTTGTAAGATTTTCACGTGCAAAAGAAAAATGGAATAAGCAAATAAAAAATAAAAAAAAAAGATATATAGGACAGGAATGAATACATATAAACATTTCACACCAAATACCACCTAAAATAGTTTTTGTAGCAGTATTTTCCCAGCACTACGAAGAAAGATTCCTCGATTTACACGATTTTACTTGGCCTTCCTTTTCTCATTCTTTGCAATTTCATTTTCGCAATTGCGTGCATTAATTGGCACAAAATTTTACATTTTTATGACTGAGATATATGTAAGGCCATACAAATAAGAAATTCCGTATTGTCTCCTATAAAATGTGATAAAGTGTTGGTTAATCATATATGTTTTTATTAAGAGGAGCAGAGCTGCCAAGCCTCCGGCGTTCTGGATACCAGTATTTTAATACAGAAAATGTTACTTTATTTAATTGAAACATTTGCGCGATTTAAAAGAACATTTTCTCTAAGATAATAGTGATGTGCAAAAAGCTTGAGACTTGGTATGTCTGGTGGGGAGTGAAATGTTTTACTTAATGCATTTATCTCTATTTTAATGCTACGTGAACAACGTCCGTGTGACAGCTTGTAGAGTGTAAAATAAATTAAATTATTAAAATAATCCTTATTACGAAAAATGAAACAGAAAGTCCGGCTAAGGGAAATGAAATGTTAGTTAACCTTTCGTAATTTGACCTGAACATAGGTTTGCGTCAAATTTCAACGGTATTTGTAACATCACGATTTTAAATTAAATGTAGATACTATTAAAAGAAAATCACAAAAAATACTTAAAGGCGCCAAATCATGTTTATCTATTTAACGATGATGAATTATTAACTGTTAGGTTTAGAAGCCCCCCTACTTTAGGGTGATTTTAGTAAGTTAATGCTATCGAGTACATTTTTTGATATTTAGATTAGATCTTAGATATAAATATTGCAGAATGGTAATCAAAATTATTTTTTTATAAACAAAATTTATAAAGGTATTAGATTTCTAAATTAGATGTTTCAGTTTACATTTCCAAAAGTTCTTTATCCATTAGATACAGGTATTTGTGGTTAGCAGGCAAGTAAATACTGCTGTATGGATAGTAGGATAACGTAAAATGCTTGACCGAATTATTGCTTATCCTTATAAATCGCAGTGTAAAAAGAAATCTAAGATATAGGGTAATCATTAACTCAATCAGTAGAAAATTACAAATGCAAAATAAATTACACAACGGGGGGTTCAGGGGGGCAGAGCCCCCCTGAAGAAATTTGCTTTATTATATAAAAATTACTAGAATAAGTAGCTCGTGAGAATTTCAGAATATCCTTACATAACAACGTGTTTAATTTAACGCTTTTAATGTCTGAAACCATCGAAATATTTTTTTCCTTTTATAAATGTTTGTGTAATTTAAATAGTTTAAATTTTGTTTTTGTAGAAAGATTAATATTACGCAAAGTTTGATAAAAACAATGAGTTGCAGAGATGACGTTGAGGCTCTTGATCTGCAGATTTACTAGTTAAGTATGAAAGCAATGTTTGTAACGACTTAAAAATTATTTTCATATATATAAACTCGGTTTATGGCGTCAGATGCCGTCATCCGAAGAATCTACAAGAGTCTTTTTCCATTTTTTCCGGTCATAGGTTCCTCAATGAAAGAAATTGGAATTGGAATAATATTGTGCGATTTATAAATTGCTCCTCGATAAGAAGAAAAAATGGGTACATTTATAACAACAGTGCGCACATCTCGCTGATAGCATTTTAAAAATTCCCAGTAGCAGTAGTTACATTTTGCGTATGTAAATTAAAAATATTTTTTGCTTTTAATTATGGCATTATTTCCTGTTATTGTTTATCTTTTCAGTTTTATAAATGAAATTGGTATAAGGCATGCATTTTAAATTAAATGAGTGAAAGGTTTGTGTTTTAAATGAAGATAATAAAATAAGAATATGCTATGAAAACAATCTTTATTGATTTATTACCTGTGCCCGGCTGACATAAATGTATCACAAAAGCCACATATTCACTTTTCTTTGAGTAGTTGCTCACGAGAATTCAAGTTAACCTTCCGTAATCGGGTACTTCACATATTGGTGTATTAGTTTTAATGTTGAAAGCATCGTTTTTGTTTGAAGCGAAAACTTTACTATGAATTCTATTACACAAAATCGCATCATCATCATCTACTATATATTTACAACGGTGGACGATCAGAACGATTGTCGAGGGAAAAAAACTGGTTACCTTGGCAACCGAGCAACTGACGTAAGAACGTGACGTCAGCCTTTACAGGTACAATCTTTAAAAACAAACATTCGGAATTCGAACGGTGAAAAGGAAATATGCTAAGGCGTGTATTATTCTTTGAGTCTAATATTTATTATTCGATGCGGAGTAAACAAGTTATTCACCTATATTCATTTACTATGTAATTCGTCGGTTTTAAATGACAAGTCAAGAATTCAATCGAAGGTGTTACTAATTTGACCAGCTCAACGGGATTCGAACATTTATAAGTGTATTCAACTAGAATCTACAATATACTTGCGGCTATATCAGTTCTTTGTATTATAATAAATGTGTGTCGTGTTATATATCCTGCTGCTCCTTTATTGTAAGTGTCTGCCTGAATTTCTGGGAAAATGGGGTAAGTAACGAAAATTTAAATTTAATTCTAACTTCTAACTAAAATGACAGTTTTTGTTTTAAAATCGAATCGTGAATTGAATTCTGTTAAGTCATATTCTTTCGTCAGATTATTCATATTTCTTTTCCCTAATTTAAATTCGAGCTATTCAAAATTAATTCCTAACCTATTCTATCCATAAATTTTGGTCCGCACCGAGCCTGAGCTACGATGGAATCTGTTCTCAAGTCGTAGCTGTCAATTAATTTATCTGTGCTAGATGTAACGTAAAAAAAAAAAAAAAAAAAAAAAAAAGTAAAAACGGTTGTGTTTATTTATTCAATTCTTGTTTTTTTTATATTTTGTATATTATGGTGCATTTTGTATGAGATTGTGTAATTTTCGTATTTTTATGTTATTCATTTCTTATATTGTTTATTTGTAATTATTAAAAATGACTAAACAAACTAAACAGGAGCTGTATTTTGAGCGAATTTGTAAGGAAATAGATGTAATTAAGGATAAAGTTCAAAATGCGAATTCAGATGAGCATGCAAAAATTAAAGTTTTGAAATCGAAAATATCTTCTTATGAAAATACTCTTGCGCAAGCATTTGATAAACTTTCGCCGAAAGAAAATAATGAGAATTTGGATACTTTTTTGAAGTATCAGGGAATTATTTGTGATTTGTTAGTCGATTTAGAAGAGAAAACCACAGTTGATTCTCCGACGGAAATTCGTGTAGAAACTCAAAATAAACAGAATTATTCGCAAGTTAAATTGCCCAAATTCGATCTTCCCCATTTTTACGGCGATTCGGAACAATGGATTTCGTTTAAAGAATTATTTCAGTCTACGATTTTGGGGAATGAAAAGTTATCTGATATTGAGAAATTACAATATTTACATTCATCTGTTCGCGGAAATGCCGCAAAATTAATTCGAGGATTTTCTTTAAAAGCAGAAAATTTAGTTCAGTGTTGGGATTTGTTAAATCAAAGATATGAAAATAAAAGACAGTTGGCTTTAAGTCAAATAAATAAAATATTTTCGATAAAGATTATTAAAGCTAGTAATTCAAAATCCTTGTTAGAATTGCTAGATACAAGTAATGAAGCAATTCGGAATTTGAAAATTTTGGGATTAGAATCTAATGCTTTGAGTGATTTAATGTTAATAAATTTAATGTTGAATAAATTAGATCAGCCTCTCAAACAAAGATGGGAATTGTTGTTAGACAATGATAAAATACCGGATATGGATTTATTTCGAAAATTTGTTGAGCGGGAAGCTAGAAGTGTAGAGGAGTCAAAATGCACTAAAGTAGAGTCTAAATTCAATTTCGCAAAAAAGCCTCTAAATGCTAGTCGAGTCAAAACCAACGTAATGAACAGCGCGTTTGTTAGGAATGGTAATAACTGCCTATTATGTAATGAAAGCCATGCGTTATTCAAATGTCCTTTATTTAATTCAAAACCAGTGAAGGAGAGGTGGAAAATCGTTCATTTAAACAAATTATGTGAAAATTGTCTTAGACAAAACCATCAAGTAGGGCAGTGTAGAATTAATGTTAAATGCAAAAATTGTTCCCAAATGCATCATACATTATTACATGTGTATACGACTAGTCAAACTAATAGAGAGTTTGTTAATGATAATGCACCAGAAATTTCTGTTTCTAATAGTGCGCAGTGTCATTCATCTTTGCAGAATTATAATGTTCTATTATCTACCGCTCTTATTAATGTATAATCTAGCACAGGTAATGTTATTCAGTGCAGAGCACTTATTGACAATGCTTCTCAAAATTCTTTAATCTCAAAAAATTGTGTAGAAAGGTTGAATTTGCCTGTTGGCAGAACGAACCATAGGCTTGTAGGTATAAATGGCATTTCGGCTGAAACCTGCCTAAATTTCACTGAATTTAATTACTCGCCATATTTTGAAAATAATTACAATTCTTTAAAAGCCCTTGTAGTCAATCAGGTTACTACCCCACTCCCTAACTTCAGGCTTGAAAGGCATTCATGGCCGCACATGGCAAACTTACAGCTGGCGGATCCTGAGTTTTATATCTCCAAGTCAATCGACATTCTGCTAGGAGCAGATGTTTTTGCACATCTGTTATTAGGGTCACCCATTTTTGGACAATCTGGTGAACCCGTTGCAATCCCAACTCAACTAGGATATATTCTAAGTGGTCCAGTACCCTATTCGTCTAAACCGGCCACGACCGTGGTCTGCCATTCAGTAGACCTTGCTGATTTTTTCAACTCAGAGTCTCTTCCTCAATCTAAGGAGTTTACTAAAGCCAGATGCTGCTGAAATAATCTATCACGATTCTACTCACCGTAATTCTGAAGGTAGGTATATTGTTAAATTGCCTCTCATGAATAATTTTGAATTTGGAGATAGTACTGCACAAGCTTTGAAAACATTTTACGCGTTGGAAACTAGACTTTCAAGAAATCCTACTTTAAAAAAGCAGTACATTGCCTTTATGGATGAATATCGCGAACTCGGCCACATGGAATTGTTAAAAGCTGAGGACTTAAACATTAAACCTAACTATTTTTTACCTCATCATGCTGTCATAAATCAGAACAGTTCCACAACAAAATTAAGAGTTGTTTTCAATGCGTCGGCCAAGACGTCTAATGGCCAATCCCTTAATTCGGTCCTCCTTAAAGGACCAAAATTACAAACCAGTATTTTTGGTAACTTAATCAAGTTTAGACTGCATAAAGTTGCTATATCAGCCGACATCGAAAAGATGTACCGGCAAATCCTAGTCTCCGATGAAGATACCCATTTACAACGAATTTTCTGGCGAAAAGACCCCTCTGATCCGTTGCTGGTGTACCTACTAAAAACTGTTACTTATGGAACTTCTTGTGCCCCATTCTTAGCTCTACGAACTATTCAGCAGTTGTGCGATGATGAGAAAATTAATTTTCCTTTTGCGGCCAGGATAGCACAAACTCATATGTATGTTGATGACTTTTTAGGTGGTACAGAGTCTGTTGAATCAGCTCAATCTCTCATTGGTGATCTCCAAAGTTTATTTCAAAGCGGTGGTTTCCAACTGAGAAAATGGGCCTCCAACGAACCCCTTGCTATTGAACATTTGCCAGATGCCTTAAAGGCAAACAGCTTAACGCATTCTTTAAATCCTGATTCATCCCAGAGGATTCTCGGACTAGAGTGGAACCGGGAAACAGATTCACTACGTGTACAAGTTGTAGAAAAGCCTAATGTACACACTAAACGACAATTATTATCAATAATCGCGCGTATTTTTGATCCTTTGGGTCTTTTGTCCCCTTCCATTGTTATGTTGAAAATGTTATTGCAAGAAGTGTGGAAGGCAGACTTGAAGTGGGATGATCCTCTCCCCTCAGTTATTCTAGAGACGTGGAATAGATTCCATTCTGAAATAAATGCTTTTAATTCTATGCACATTCCACGATTTATGAATTTCAGCACATCATCACCTTTCGAACTCCATGGGTTCTGTGATGCCTCTATACGTGCATACGCTGCGGTTGTATATATCAAAACTTTTAATCCTGTCACGGTAATGCTAGTCGCTGCTAAAACAAGAATAGCGCCCGCCAGTGCAATAACATTGCCAAGATTAGAGCTATCTTCAGCTCTTTTGCTAGCAAACCTTATTCAAGTTGTGCAAGATGCATTACCTAACGCTATCCACGAAACATTCTTGTGGACCGATTCGACCATTACATTAAGCTGGATTTTGAAACCTCCAACCAAAGGCAACCAATTCGTGCTTCACCGTGCCAATAAAATCAGAGATTTGACCTCAATTGAACATTGGCATCATATTCCTGGTAAACATAATCCAGCCGATTGTGCAACACGGGGTCTATATCCCTATCAGTTAAAAGATTGCGAATGTTGGTGGTCTGGGCCTACTTGGCTCTACAAGTCTTCTAATCCTTTCATTGATGATCCATCTCCCACTTCAAACTTTGCAGTTGAGTCTTTACCCACCGAAAGTTCTTGTTTAATAAATCAACTAGACAACGATATAGACATTCTTACCAGATTTTCTTCATATACAAAAGTAATCCGAGTAGTTGCTTGGATTCAAAGATTCGCCTACAACACAAAATTCCATTTAAAAAGGAAAGGGCCATTAAATGCAGTTGAACTTAACAACGCTTGTAAAACTGTCGTCAAGTGCTTACAACAGTCAGCCTTTTTTGATGAAATTAATCTACTTAAACAACACAAACCACTACCAACATCCAGTAAATTGCTTTGTTTAAACATCTTTCTCGACGCAGATAATATTTTGAGAGTTGGTGGACGCCTCAGCAAACACAACACCATGTCATTCGATTCCAAACATCCAATGCTTATCCCTAAAACCCATCCCTTAACAGAAGCTATTATCAGGTACTTCCATCTCTATAGTCTGCATGCGGGTCCTGATCAAGTTCTTTCCTTAATTCGTCAAAAATTTTGGATTCCAGATGGCAGATCAACAGTTAAGAAAGAATTAAGAAAGTGTATCCGTTGCATTCGAATATCTGCCCAACCGCTTACTCAAATCATGGGTGACTTGCCCTCTTCACGAATTAATCCTTGTAGAGCGTTCCAGCGCACAGGGATTGATTTTGCAGGACCAATCAATACAAAATGCCAACACAAACGAAAGTCAACTATTTTTAAATCCTATATCTGTCTTTTTATATGCATGTGCACCAAAGCAGTACACATTGAATTAGTTTCAGAACTTACCACCGAAGCCTTTATATGCACTTTACAGCGTTTCATATCACGCCGAGGACATCCAACAGACATTTATTCTGATAACGGTAAAACATTCGTTGGTGCAGCCTCATATCTTAAAAAACTGTTCCTAATTCTCAAAGAATCAAAAGTCCAAGACTTTTGCGCACAACGCCAAATTATTTGGCATTTCATACCTCCTTATGGTCCAAACTTTGGAGGATTATGGGAGTCTTCCATAAAGCTAGCCAAACGTCATCTAACCAAAGCATGCCAAGGTACTCTTATGACTTTTGAGGAACTATCCACAACCCTATGCCTTATTGAAGCATGTATAAATTCTCGTCCACTTATTCCTTTATCAACCGACCCTAATGACTTATCCGTTTTAACTCCAGGACATTTCCTTATTGGTGATCCATTACTTGCTTTACCTGACATGTCATCTCATAATAATCCATGTATTAGTCTCTCTTCCAGGTGGAAACAGTGTATCAAGATTCGAGATAATTTCTGGCAACGCTGGACTAAAGATTATCTCCAAACATTGTCCTTAAGGCATAAATGGAAAAAGGGCAATCATATTATCAAGATTGGTCAACTAGTCTTGGTAAAAGAATCTTCAATTCATCCAACTCATTGGAAATTAGCCGTGGTCGAAAACATCCATCCTGGTGCTGATGGTGTTGTCAGAGTTGTGACTATCCGTACAGGTGAAGGTACATTCAAGCGTCCGATTCAGCAGATTGCTGCTTTACCTGAAGTCCATGCCGGCCCCCCGGAGGTTATGGACGATCAGAACGATTGTCGAGGGAAAAAAACTGGTTACCTTGGCAACCGAGCAACTGACGTAAGAACGTGACGTCAGCCTTTACAGGTACAATCTTTAAAAACAAACATTCGGAATTCGAACGGTGAAAAGGAAGTATGCTAAGGCGTGTATTATTCTTTGAGTCTAATATTTATTATTCGATGCGGAGTAAACAAGTTATTCACCTATATTCATTTACTATGTAATTCGTCGGTTTTAAATGACAAGTCAAGAATTCAATCGAAGGTGTTACTAATTTGACCAGCTCAACGGGATTCGAACATTTATAAGTGTATTCAACTAGAATCTACAATATACTTGCGGCTATATCAGTTCTTTGTATTATAATAAATGTGTGTCGTGTCATATATCCTGCTGCTCCTTTATTGTAAGTGTCTGCCTGAATTTCTGGGAAAATGGGGTAAGTAACGAAAATTTAAATTTAATTCTAACTTCTAACTAAAATGACAGTTTTTGTTTTAAAATCGAATCGTGAATTGAATTCTGTTAAGTCATATTCTTTCGTCAGATTATTCATATTTCTTTTCCCTAATTTAAATTCGAGCTATTCAAAATTAATTCCTAACCTATTCTATCCAAACGGAAATTTGTATTTCATTCCGATTGTTTATAATACTTTCGTAGGATATACCACAATTAGTTAGGTAATAATTTTGGAAAGGTTTTAGTGTATACATATTGTTCAAGGGTACTTAGTTATAGAGCAACATTAAAAGTTCAAAAATTAAGTGAACATGATTATGAAAGTTTAGCTTTTTTAAAATCTACAGAACATATTTTGTTACAAGTGGCCCTGTTGCATGACTTTTAGGAATGGTGTTAGTATATACGATTTCATTATATGTTGATTAGTTACAGAGGTATTAATTCCTGTTGTCATAACGGTCTCATTACCCGACCATAAGTGCGCTGATTATAATCAACTAAAACAATTACTTCTAAATTGCTAAATTTTGTCCAACGCTTAAGATAACATTATATCGCAATGGCGTTCGCATCGTTTTCAGTAATGTGCAAGGTCAAGCTGAAGATCCATATTGTTTAAAATACAAGTTCAAATTCACCATTTAGTTTAATCCAAGGTTCATTTGGAAATATTGACCAGCGCAGCGGGCATAGCCTGCTAGTCTATTATATATATAAAATCCAAACGGAAATTTCGTTCCGAACGCCTAGATTTCGAGATCTACCGCATGGATTTTTACGGAACTTACACCGTTCGATAGGTATCGTTTCAGGGAAGGTTTTAAGCTATAACACATCATTCTACCTAGATTAGTTATTGAATTATTACGGAAAATTTTGTTATTTTGGACTTTGTTACTTCATATTTCCTTAAATATCTGGGCTCCTATTGGTCGCAGAGCTTAGATCTCGCGCCAAAAGCAGCTCCGAGGCACACAAGCAAACTTTTCCCCGCGATTATTTTGCCGTCTTCCGATTTCCTCTAACTCTATTAGGGCCCCTTTAAAGTATTTTTCGAAGTAATTTCAGCAATTATCTTAAATTATTGGTTAAGACCGCCACCCTCCCGATTCATGTATCTACGGAAAGGTTGCATGAAGGAGTTTCGTTCAGATACGCTTTAGTAAAGAATAGAGTGCGCTCCCTGGTGGTGGAATGTGCAACTAACATAACGCGATATTGTTAAAATTAGGAAATCTAACAATGCGATCTGTTTTAAACTTTGAGATAGTTCATAACACATAATCTATTATCTATTCTATTATATATATAAAAAATCTATTATCTATTCTATTATCTATTATATATATAAAATCCAAACGGAAATTTCGTTCCGAACGCCTAGATTTCGAGTTCTACTGCATGGATTTTTACAGAACTTATACCGTTAGATAGGTATTGTTTCAGGGAAGGTTTTAAGCTATAACACATTATTCTACCTATATTAGTTTTAGAATTATGACGGAGAATTCTGTTATTTTGGGCGATAAGGTTACCATTTTATTCCTTGGCGAAATTCATCGTTGATAAAAAAAAATTGAAACGGCTATTAAACCTCGAAAAATAAAAGAAAAACTGTTACTAATTTTATTTAAATGAAGAAAAAAGAAAAAAATAAGAAGAAAATCCGTTTTAATGAGTGATAATATTAAAAAACGGAAACATTTAATCAAAACCTGAAAGAAATATTTGTAATGCTTAAAAATTAATTTCATAAGAAATATTACACTTGATACGCAATATTTGGCTCTTTATCGCTTGCGTTAGATATGGAAACGAATCTGAAAATTTGATTAGATGAAATTTTAACGACATTTTCTTTCTGTTCTGCTCTTTTCCTTTTTTTTTATATCTAATTGTCCCATCACGTGACTTATAGAAGAAACAAGCAGATGTAATTGTGATTCACATGTGGAATTCTATTTGTTTCTTTACAATTTTTTATTTTTCTTTTGTCGCCAAACAATGTGATTTTAAGCCAAAAATGCATAAGCGTGACATTAGCTTGAGGATGTTCTCACAAATGGTGATTTTTTAGGTGAAAGAGATCATTTTTTGAGTACATTTTCATATTCAATTGTGACTTATATAGATATCAGTTAATATTTTAAAAATGGAATCGAATACTCAAATTTCAGTGTGAAGTTCTGCCACACATACATATTGTAAAATAATTTCATACTTTTTAAAATGCTTTTCGCCGTAATTCCGAAAGCATGTGATATTTATAAACTCGAACTCAGATCAACGAATATTACCCATTTTATTTAAGCAAATATTATCTATTGTTTATTTCATTTTTTCTCAAGTCATATCGCCAATTTCATTTATAGGAAAATTCACAGATTCGAAATCTAGGAAAAAAAATATAATTTTTAAGGAAATTTATGTTTTAATACGTTATTACTATCGAAAAATTCAACATTTTGAAGAAAAAAATTACAAGTCTTTTGTAATTCGTCATTTCTTCTTCGTCTTTCTTCGTACTTTCTCCTCTGTTATGTAATATTTCAAATGATATTGGACTAATTTTCGATCATCGATACACCGCAAAATGGCATATCTAATATAGTATATAAAATAAAGTCTGTATTAGGGGATTAATTAACGCACAGCGCAAACTACTGAACCTAAAATCTTGAAAATCGTGGTAAAAATAATTCTTATGACATAGAATTCTGCTAAGAAAGGATTTTCTAAAATGTCACCCCTAATGGTTTTTGCACGGGGAGGGGAAAAAATCGAATATCAAAATTATGCGTCAAATGATAGCATATTTTAATGTAGTTTTGTATGCTGATTTGAATGCTACCAAATAAATTTTTTTAAGTCCAACAGTTCATGACACATTTCATATTTTTCTAATTTGGCGGTGTCTTTGGCATCTAAACCGCAAAATATCTATCATTACATCCGTTACTCTAGCAACGGAAAAAATTTAAATCAACCCTTTTGGCTAAAAAATAAAAACGGCTCTATGAATTTGAAATAAAATAGCAAGCATCTTAATTTTTTTTTTTAATAGCGATTTTATGTAAAATAAAAGGAAAAAAATACTGAGAATTTAGCGTTATAAAACAAAAATGTAAAAGGTACTACTTAGATATTCCGTCGACCAAAAATCTATCGTCAAACTATATGATTAAATGCCAATAATGGTTGATGGTAAATATCAAATTCTCTTGAATTTAAACAAGCTACACGTGTTTACGTCATCAAGTGATTTTAAGTTCGACGTTTTATTTGTATTTTTATTAATGTTATACTAATTTATTTGTTATTTCGTTATTTAAAATAGATTATGTCAATTTATATAATTTGGCGAATGGTTTGGCGATTTATATAATTTGGCGAAATTGGTCGACGGGATAACAAGTAGTACCAATGATAATATTTAAGTATGAAAGCAATGTTTGTAACGACTTAAAAATTATTTTCGTATATATAAACTCGGTTTATGGCGTCAGATGCCGTCATCCGAAGAATCTACAAGAGTCTTTTTCGATTTTTTCCGGTCATAGGTTCCTCAATAAAGAAATTGGAATTGGAATAATATTGTGCGATTTATAAATTGCTCCTCGATAAGAAGAAAAAATGGGTACATTTATAACAACTGTGCGCACATCTCGCTGATAGCATTTTTTAAATTTCCAGTAGCAGTAGTTACATTTTGCGTACGTAAATTAAAAATATTTTTTTGTTTTTAATTATGGCATTATTTCCTGTTATTTTTTATCTTTTCAGTTTTTTAAATGAAATTAGTATAAGGCATGCATTTTAAATGAAATGAGTGAAAGGTTTGTGTTTTAAATGAAAATAATAAAATAAGAATTTGCTATGAAAACAATCTTTATTGATTTATTACCTGCGCCCGGCTGACATAAAATTATCACAAAAGCCACATATTCACTTTTCTTTGAGTAGTTGCTCATGAGAATTCAAGTTAACCTTCCGTAATCGGATACTTCACATATTGGTGTATTAGCTTTAATGTTGAAACCATCGTTTATGTTTGAAGCGAAAACTTTACTATGAACTCTATTACACAAAATCGCATCATCATCATCTACTATATATTTCCAACGGAAATTTGTATTTCATTCCGATTGTTTATAATACTTTCGTACGATATACCACAATTAGTTAGGTAATAATTTTGGAAAGGTTTTAGTGTATACATATTGTTCAAGGGTACTTAATTATAGAGCAACAGTAAAAGTTCAAAAATTAAGTGAACCTGATTATGAAAGTTTAGCCTTTTTAAAAAAATCTACAGAACATATTTTGTTACAAGTGGCCCTGTTGCATGACTTTTAGGAATGGTGTTAGTATATACGATTTCATTATATGTTAATTAGTTACAGAGGTATTAATTCCTCTTGTCATAACGGCCTCATTACCCGACCATAAGTGCGCTGTTTATAATCAACGTTTCTACGTAGGTTAGTTATAGAATTATGACGGAAAGTTTTGTTATTTTGGGCGAAAGGGTTACCATTATTTTATTGGCGATGAATTTTTTGATAAATGAATTGAAATGGCTGTACATCGCGGAAAAAACTGTTACTAATTTTATTTAAAAGGAAAAAAAGAAAAGAAGACAGAAAATGAAAAAAAAATGACGAGTGGTAATATTGGAAAACGAAAATATCGAATTTAAACATGAAAGAGAATGTTCGTAATGCTTAAAAATTTATTCAATATGAAAGATTGCAGTTTTAAACTATATTTGACAATTTATCTCTTGCGTCCGGTTAAATAAAATGCATCAGAAAATTTTGTAAAATAATATCTGAGTTATAATTTTGTTTTTGTTTTTGATTTCTTTTAAATTTACTTTTTATTTTTATTTAACTCGACCATCATGTGACATACAGAAGAAACTAGCAGATGTAATTATAAAAATGACGATACTTGTAAATTACATATTGTATGTTTTTTGCGATTTAATTTTAAGCCAAAAATGCATGAGCGTGCCATCGGTTTGAGCGACGTTCACAATATTGGTTATTTCTCAATAAACGACAGCATTTTCTGGAAATACCCAATTCTACTTATATATATATATATATATATATATATAATTCAAATGGAAATTTCATTCCCGCTGCTTATAACTCGAGTTCTGCTGAACGTACACTGTTAGATAGGTAATTTTTCGGGGAATTTTTTAGTACATAACACGTCGTTCTACGTTTCTTGGTATTGAATTATGGTTTAAAGATCTTTAATGAGATGAACCTGATAATGGAAAATTAGCTCCTTTAAATGATTCTGCACAATGTATTTCGATGGAACTTGGACTGTTAATTAGATAACTTTCCAGGGGCGTTTTCAGTATACAACATGCCCTTCTATATTGTTCAGCCATACCGTTTTTGGGAAAATTCTGTAGTCTGGTGTACGCAATTATCACAATAGCCTTTTTAAAAATTAAAATAAACGGTTTTTGATAGAATTTGCATTATTAGTTTGACAATTTTTCAGAGATAGTTTTAGTATATAATATATTGTTCGACACTGTTTAGTCATAGAGCAATGAGTTAAATTCTGTAATTTTCCAATATAGCTGCGAGTTGGAAAAAATGGGCTTGGCGAGACAAGGAAAGTTTTCATCCATATTTTCTGTTCAGTAATTAGATAATTTATTTACTATGAAGAATACATTTATCTCTTTTTTATATAAAAACAGAAGTAAATTGTATATAAATAACAAAAATATTAACATTCATAAATAAAAATTTATATAGGAATATATATATATGAATACATATTTTAAAAAGCTTAAAGTTCATTTTATTTGTTTTTATAGTTGTTCATATCATTTGGCCACAAATCTCGCTTTCTTAAGCCCGAATTGCGCCAAGCTTTTTAACATCTAACAGTACCCATTGATCTTAAAATCAGGGAAATTGGAAAGTAGATGTAGTTTGTAAAGTATGCATAAATTAAGGAGATAAATTACGTTATCGAATCCATAGACAATTGGCATATTTGGTACCGATAAGTTACATAATTGAGTCTACTGACAATTGGCGTGTGTTACCTGGCGTGGTTTGGCGCATAATTAACTTAGGAAAAGGTTTAAACTGATTCTGTGTTTTTAAAGCGGAGCTATTCTATAACCGAATTAACACAGAATTGGCGTGATTTGAAAGAAAACTTTTTGGCGACCTTTTCCTATTTTTACGTTATACCAACACCATACCAAATTGTATGCTATTGCGCCATTTATTTCAATCCTAAATGTGCAAAATTTTTTGGTAATTTACAGTATAGGGATCTTGGCGAAACAGAGAAAATAGCCTTGGCGGAGAGAAAATTTGGAAACATATTTTCTGGCAACCTATTTACTGTTTCATTTCATATAAACAAGCATTTTTTTCTGTTTATACAATTTATTTAACATAAAGATGCAATTTATCTAATTTTAATTAGAAACAGAAGTAATTTGTATATAAAAAACATTTATAATATACATATATAAAGAAACAAAAAAATTCATAAAGTTTGTTTTCTTAAGTGTTTATATCAATTGGCAATAAATCTCACTTTCTAATGCCCGAATAGCGCCAAGCTTTTAAAAAAACGACAAGGCGCCTGTAGTGGAAAAGAAAAGTACCAAATTTTATTTCAAACGATGCCAAACTTTGGGGCTTGATATTTATTGAACGCGAATTTCTTTTGGCTTTAATTATTATTTATTCGTAACACTGCAAAAAATTTTAATTTACTATTTTTTGAAGGTGGACGTATTTTTTATTATCAAGTAAAATTAAGTTATAACTTCATTTTTCGCTGAATAAAACATGGAAATGTTTACTGCAGTGCCAAGAGACACTTAAAATGTCATGCGCGTAGTTGGCGATTTTGAAAAAAAAAATATTTTATAATATCGGAACCCACAGCAAATTGGCTCATTTTAACGACAATGTTTTGGTACAAAATGAAATACATTTGCTGTAGACATAATAGTAAATCTCAATACTCGCCGATTGAAAAGTCTAAAATTATTCAGCAGAGACAACGAGAAATAACTTGCAGTTTCATAAATTTTAATAATCAATATTCTTATCTATCTATCTATCTACTTCTGCTTCTACTATATATACTAGAGTAAAATGGAAATGGGAAATTCGTCCGGGTTGCATATAACTTGAGCTCCCCTGAATGGATTTTGATCATAATGATAGATAATTTTCCAGGGAAGATTTTAGTATATAAAATATCGTTCTACGTTGCTTATACATACAATTATGTTTTAAAGTTATATAATCAGACGAACCCGATCATGAAATATTAACCTTTTTATTCAGCCGAATTGATTACGATTGAATTTTCACTGTTAGTTAAATAATTTTTCAGGCAGAGTTTTAGTACATACTATACCCTTCTGCATTGCTTAAAAATAGAGGTGTGGTGGAAAGTTCTATAATCAGTTGAACCCGATTATGAAAGTTTAACATTTTTTAAAGTTCTACAGAAAGGATTTTGATAGGAATTTCATTTTAGTTAGATATCTATTCAGACATGGTTTTAGTATTTTGCATATTGTTCTACGTTGCTTAGTCATAAAGTAATGGCGGAGAGTTCCATAATCATATGAAACCGATTATGAAAGATTAGATTTTCAAAAAGTTCTAGATGGCGGATATTGATAATACTTTCTTTGTTGATAAGACAATGTTTGCGGAGGTTTTAGTTTATTGCGTATCATTCTACGTTGCTTAGTTACAGAATTATTGGGGAAAATTCTATAATCAGATGGATCCCTTATGAAAGATCAAGATTTAAAAAACGTTTTACTAGATGGATTTTGTCCGTTTGTTTGTTTGCGTTATTACAAGTAGTTATATAATTTTTCAGGGTTTCTTTTATTGTATTGCGTATTGTACTATCTTTCTTTACCAATCCTACTGTTATTGATCAACTAAAAGGGTTAAGACCTTAATAGCTGAAAATTTGTCTACACATTAGAAAATGTAATAGCACATTGTCGTTCTTATCGTTTTCAGCAGTGCGAAAGGACATTCCAGGTAAAGTTCCATATTGCTTTAAATCACAATGTCAAATTCAATGATACATTTTGTTTAATTCAAGGTTCATTTGGATAAGCATAGCAGCGTAGCGGGCATAGCCTGCTAGTTATATATATATAATCCAAACGGAAATTTCGTTCCGAACACCTAGATTTCGAGTTCTACTGCATGTATTTTTACCGAACTTATACCGTTAGATAGGTATCGTTTCAGGGAAGGTTGTAAGCTATAACACATCATTCTACCTAAATTAGTTATAGAATTATGATGGAAAGTTCTGTTATTTTAGCCAAAAAGGTTGCCATTGGCGTAGGATTTTCATATTGGCATTATTAAGCTATCTTTTTGTTGCCCGAAAAAAAAAAACTTTTACTGATTTTAAAAATACAGAGAAATAATAATATAAAAAAATATTTAATTTAAATATGAAAGAAATTTGTTTGTATGGCTTAAAAGGAGATTCATTTTCTAAGTCGTTCCATTGAAACAATAATTGGCGATTTATTATCTTTGTGGTTTATATTTCGCACCTGGATAAGAAAATATTTATTGAACTTTTATTTAAATAAAGTAGCGGGTTTTTCTTTTCTTTTTTTAAAGTTTGTCAGCGTTCATTTCAAATGTACAGGAGCATTTTGTTTATCAGTTACACCATTGGATAAGTTTTCGGAATTTTTTGTATGCATGATTTACCTATATAACTATTATTATTATTATTTAATCAAACTGTTGTGTTTCTCTTTTTTTTTCGGGCGCAAAGATTGCTGTTGGCCATTGTTTCTCATCTTGGCGACGATATGTTATGCTTTTATTGAGGAATTGAAACATCTATATTATTTAGCAAAAAAATATGAACAGCATGGGAAAAGTGAAATTTTGGTAGTTCTTAGTTACCCCGTCGACCAATTTCGCCAAATTATATAAATCTCCAAAGTACTCGCCAAATATACAAATTGACATAATTTTGATTTTAAATAACGAAGGAACAAATAAATTAGTATAACATTAATAAAAATACAAATAAAACGACGAAATAAAAATCATTTGATGACGTAAAGAAGTGTAATTTGCTTAAAGTCAAGTGAATGTGAAATTTACGATCAACCATTATTGGCATTTTATCTTATAGTTTGGCGGTAGATTTTTGGTCGACAGGATAACTAAGTAGCACCGTAATTTTATTTAAAATATAATTAAAAAAATAAAACGAAAGGGAACTTAGAATTATTCTTAAGTTATTTGTGTAATTACGCATTATTAAAAAAATTTTCATAGTAAAATAAATTTTTATGGTTTTTTTTTTAATTTATTTATTTATTTATTTATTTTTTACTTCATTACTTTTTAGCATAACTGCGTATACATCCCCATTTTCCTGATCGGTGATTACATGATTTTTGAAAAATCTTCCATAATTGAGAACCCCCACACAATTGGCGGATAAATTATGTTATTGGAAGAATCTTTAATGTTTGAAGAGATGGATCAGGATGGCTTCAGGATGAATAACATTACAAAAGATGAACGAATTTCACAATTAGTGATTATTTAGAAATTTATTGTTTTTTACTTAATCTGTTTTTACATTGGCACACTCAATGCAGTAATTAACAATCTGGCTCAGAGTGAAAAATTGAGAAGCTTGGGCCGTTATTCGTGGGTTTGAATATATATAATTATGATTTTACGTAATAAAATTTGCTTTTTTTTCTCTTATGCGGGAGCAAATGTTTCCAAAAATGAATTTCTTTCATCATGGCTACAGCATATGTCAATATTCTTGGTTAAAAATTTTAAACTTCTAAACCAGTTAGATAAATATAGGGAACAGTTCCATATTCTATTCCCGTTCTTATGGCGAGCTTATTTTGGCGATGAATGTGGTTGTTGCCATCTCCAGCATTTGGGGTTGCTTTTTTTATTACTTGAATGTTACTGGTGGATAAGTAACAATTTTGAATACTTTTTTATAATTAATTTTAACAATCTGGCTCAGAGTGAAAAATTGAGAAGCTTGGGCCGTTATTCGTGGGTTTGAATATATATAATTATGATTTTACGTAATAAAATTTGCTTGTTTTTTCTCTTATGCGGGAGCAAATGTTTCCAAAAATGAATTTCTTTCATCATGGCTACAGCATATGTCAATATTCTTGGTTAAAAATTTTAAACTTCTAAACCAGTTAGATAAATATAGGGAACAGTTCCATATTCTATTCCCGTTCTTATGGCGAGCTTATTTTGGCGATGAATGTGGTTGTTGCCATCTCCAGCATTTGGGGTTGCTTTTTTTATTACTTGAATGTTACTGGTGGATAAGTAACAATTTTGAATACTTTTTTATAATTAATTTTATTCTTAATATTTATATTTTTTAATTTATAATTTTCCGGAGATTTTTTAAACGATATTTTTCTGTATATGTAATATTATGTAAATATACATAAAACTAATACATATATATATTATTTTCGATTTTAAAATAAATAATTATAAATATGTAAAAACATATTTTTCCACCATCTTGGAAATTTTGGTAAGATGCCAAATCGGTCTATTGGTGCCATTTTGGATTCCTTCGCCAATCGCGACAACCGGGACAAGATAAGAAACTCTCCTCAAAATATAAAAATTCATGCCCTGTATTTTTCTTTTCTTTTCTTTAAAATTATTTAGTTTTATGTTAGTATTAACATCTCAGTAATTCGGAATTCAAGATTATTCTTACGGATATTTATGCAATTATGTATTAATATCATTTTCATAAATATTGGAAAAGAATTTATTCCATCTATTTTGGAAAAGAAAAAAATATGCTTCCTTCAGAAAGCTTAGATCATCTGTTTATTAGGTACTACTTGATTATACCGCTGACCAATTTCGCCAAATTATACAAATCGCCAAACTATTTAGCCAAATTATACAAATGAAAGTATAGAATGATTCTAAAATTTTGCTTATTATTTATTTTATACTATTATTTTTTGCGAATTAAATTTTTGTAAATTAATGAATTTAAATAAAAAAGATACTAAAGAATAGCGTTACTTTAATAATGACGTTCACTTATGGCATAGCAATATACCAAATATAAAATTTGATTTATTTAGATGATTTCCAACAAAAGAATACTAATAGTTTACGTATTTTAAATGAATAATTATTGAATTAAACCACATACAAAGCGATAATTTTAAGATATTGCATTTGTCAATAAAATTAAAGTACTTAAATGTAACAATCGAATTTATTAAAAACCGCAATAAATATCTATGATACGGAAAATTGTAACGAATCTAATGCTCTTTATTTAGTCGTTGCTAAAACATGCATGTAAACATTAGATATAGAACTGGAGAAAAAAAATGGAAATTTACAGCAACGAAAGAACAAATAAATTGGTAAAACATTAATAAAAATGCAAATAAAACGTCGAATTAAAAAGACTTGATGTAACAAACACGTGTATCGTGTTTAATGTCAAGTGAATGTGGCATTTACGATTATCCATTATTGGCATTTAATCGTACAGTTTGGCGACAGTTTTTGGTCTACGGGATAATCAGGTATAGTACCGTTCATAGCATTTCGGGCTAATATTTCGTAGCTGTATACCTCGCATTTGACGTATTAAATGTGATTTTGAAAGCATCGTTTTTGTTTGAAGCAAAACCTCCATGACGTATTCCATTACAGAAAATTATATCATCTTTTACCATATTTCATTTGCATTTCAACTGAACGGTTTATATTATGTTGATAGAAATTACAATCTTAGTTTTTGGGGTTAGGTATACAATACATTGTTCTACAACGTTTAGTTATAGAATTACGGGGAAAATTTTTAATTCTGTGAACTCGATTATTAGAGATTGACTTTTTTAAGAATTTTATGAATTAAAATAAGTTTTTTTTTCTAATAAGAGCTTTTCGTGACAGATTAAAAAGAGTGCTGCATTTTAATTGATGATGGAAGCTACAGTATTATTTACTGTTATTACACTTTTAACTGCATTTTTTCCTGCTAAAATGGAAATATGAAAAATTGTGACAGAATTGTGTTTTACGAAATATAACAGAACATTGGGCGATATAGCATTTAAACTACCAGAATCACACATGACGCACGACCGAAAAGTTCGGAATTTAAAAGATAACAAATGAGAAAAAATCGAGAACATTATTTCGATGCGACGGTCAATCTCTGTTATCATTATAATGCACTTCATTTCAGTAGTGTTGCTATTAAAGGACATTTTGATTCCTGTTGCCATAACGGCTTCATTTTCCTGCTAAATTAAACTGTAATTGATCAACTAAAATGGTAGTTGGATCTTAATATCTCAGATTTTGTCCCAACACATTAGTAAATACAATATTGCCATTACATGATTTCTCGATATCAGGAAATACATTCCACAGATATATTTTCTTTGATTCAAGTTGGAAAAATAGGACCAGCGTAGCGGGCGTAGCCTGCTAGTAATAATAATAAAATCCCGAGAACAGTAATTATTTGTAAAGGAATTTTAAGTCGATTATCGTACTGGGTCAATCCATTTCAAGTGGTCCAGCACTCGTTGCTCGACCATTTTTAAAAAATCTCAAATTTTTTGTACAACAACCCAAACATGATGTAAGTTCAAAATGACTATTATTTCAATTTTATTAATTTTTGTTTGTACATGGCGGCCATCTTTGTTTCATCGTCTGCAGCAATTTTCTCTCATGAAGGGTTTACGGAGTTTTAAATAATTCATCGTTTATTTCTCCAATTCAAGTGCAGATAAACCCTAGAACGCTCCTCGTTCCGTACCTACGAATTAGTCCCTCGGGTCTAAAAAGACCCATGCATGTTTTGCGCTTAAATTCGGTAATCTACAAGTAATAAATCTATTATTTTAATAACAGTTGACGAATACTAAAACAAAAAATAAATTTTGACAGTACAAAGATGAAATAAAAGTAAAATGTACTTACAAAATCTTGTTTACAGGTACATCCAAAAAACAGAAATGAATCTTTCAAATATTTAAATGCAATTATATAACAGGCAAACTGTATTCAAATGCTTTTTGCATATAAAGCAGTGGCATGTTACACACTTAAATGTACATTTATTGTCCGTTTTTTCGTATAGGTGATACCTTCCTCGCTTCTTAGCAATTTCCAATTCATCTGAAGTACTAGCAATTTCTTTGCGGATTCACTTCGCACTTTGAACCATCTGTTTTGCTCCTTGCCCTCTTGGAGGATTTTCTCTGGTCTCCATATGCTTTTTTACAAGTTTTCAAAAAAAAAAAAATTCTTCGTCTATAAGTACAGTCTTTGTTCCATGTTTTATATATTTTGCAATGAAATACAAAAGCGTTAGATGCAGATATGTCTAAAATATTACAAAATACAACAAATGGCCAACGTTTTGTCCTCCTTTTTGTAGTGTAAGTAGCTACCATTTTTTTCAGCGTATCAACTGCTCCCTTAGTTTTATTATAATCAATGATGATCTCTACTTTTCTTTGAATACTTTGTTCAATTTTTTCATTCTTATGCAATGTGCTTTGAGAAACAACACCTTTTTTGGGGGGGGGGGAATGTAAGACACAAGCGTTGTATCTTTAGTAAACGCGAATGTTGAACTGTATCTTTCTTTTCCTTTTGTTTCAAACTTTTCTACAGGAATAGATGATTTATTTTTTCTTATTGTACCAATCATTGATATATTTCTTTTTAGCAACGTTTGACCCAAATCATAAGGTGTAAAGAAATTGTCACAAGTTATATTATGTCCTCGTAAACCATATGACAATTCCAAAACTACTCTCAATCCTGGTTGTTTTCCTAAATATGGCTGTATATTCCATACATAGCAAGTGTCATTATCGCACAAAATCCAGCATTTTATACCATATTTTGCAGGTTTGCTAGGCATGTACTGCCTAAAAGGACACTTACCTCTAAAAGCAATAAGTTGTTCGTCCACCGTTACATATACTTCTGGATTGAAAAGATTGGGTAAAATTTCTACCCATTTATCCCCATAATTCTCGAATTGCGGCAAATTTGTCATTTGATCGTCTTCGTTGTTGAGTTTCCCGGTCATCAAATCGTATTACTCTTGATATTATTTTAAATTTCTTTAGAGACATTGTTGCTCTAAACAAATGTCTTCCCTTGAATTCATCCCATAGACTTGTTGATTCGTTGCTTGATTTGTACACACCTGCGAGCACTAAAAGACCTATGTATGCATCAAATCTACGATATTTAGATCAGTCCAATTTTCTCCATATACACGTTTTCCCTCCAAATTCGTATAATTTATGATAATTGTTTAAGCAGTTCAAAAGCGCTATATTCGTCTTCTATTCGTGCTGTTGAAAATCGAGTTGGGCCAGGGAAATTTTCAAAATATTACTGCTTTCTAATCGACCAGCACTTGGACATGGCTTTGCATGCCACATTATTTTTTCATCTCTGGATTTCATTATCTCAGGTATTTTATGTATAGTATTTATTTCTGCATCTGATGAAGAATAATTATCAATAGCTATATGATCCTCTTCTTCCGAAATAGCTTCCTCCACATCAGACAAATTTTCATAATCTGTATAGCCTTCCATGATAGCGAAATAAAACTTTCATATAACGAACAAAAAATGCACTAACGTTCTTCTCAAATAAATATTCGAACTGATTATAAAAGGTGAACTTTTTACTTCTAGCTGAGAGAAAAACAACAAACAAAATGAATTTCCGCTATGATTTGTCCAGTTCCAGATGTCCCATAACTTCATTCCCTCCCCGATAATTCTGCCCCTTTTTTTCCCTTACCTTTTTTGCTGTACAGCAGAAATAAAACAATATCGGCGTTTTCAAAAAACTATGTGAATGCATTTGTGTGCTTGGACAAAAAAGACCCGATGGACAGATTAAAATATTTTTTTGTTACTACAAAAAAACTAAAACTCGCATTAATTTAAAATTTTAGTATGTGTTAGTTAAAAATAAATCAGGAAAAGTCATTGTATTTCAGAAAATTCTTATGAGTAGTTTTTGAGTAACACAAGCTTAAACATATGTATGGGTCTAAAAAGACCCGAGGAGCTTTCTAGGGTTGAAGCAATTTGTACAGAATACATTGGGCTAAAAATCTGGTAATAGAGTAGTTTAGGAAACTAAATGCTTATTGGTGAAATTTAAGCATAAAGTTTCAGTTATTTCCAAAATTTGTCCGTTTACAAGAGGGCATTTTTCTAGCTAGGGAAACTGTCAACATGACATATTTTTTTTTACAAATAAGCTGAAAGTACTTGTACTCACACGCCAAGTTCCAGATCTGAGACTTGCTTTCTCTTAGCTAAAAGAAATCCCAAATTTTTCAAAAATGTCAAAAATCGCACTTTTGAGGCTTTGATATCTCTGGTGGGGCACGAGATAAAAATCTGAAGTTCTGGTTTCTGAGAGTATTGTATGGTAGTGTTGTGCACAAGAAATTTCAGGATGGAGATTTGACTACAAACTGAGATATGAAAAGGGCAACATGTCGAAACAATGCCTTCAAACTATTGTTTAGTTGTAGTCACAGGTAAATATTTATCTCGGAGTGTCATTTAAATATATTTTTTTATTATCTTTAAATAATAGTAACAGAAAATAATGCCTTTTGCAAAGCTTAGCAATTAAAAAAAAATAATTATGCCTAAGGCCTACATTCGATCAGTTATAGTGCTGTTCTTGTATACAAAGGCATTGTACAGTTTAAAATAAAGTGTGGCAATAAGACGTAAACAGCATATCTTAAAAAAGATTAAAGGCTTATATGGCAAACAAGTACGCTTATTGAGATATCGAAGAAGGAATAATACGAAAGATCAAGCGAATCAAAGAGCGACAAACTGGATATGTTATTTAACATAAGTATAGTAATTCGGAACAACTTATTAAAAATGAAGAGGATCGCCATTTTCTCAGATTACTAAGATAAACTAGGAAATTCGTATTTGTATACTTGTATTGGATCTCCGGACAGAAAGTTTTTTACGCGTGAGAAAAGATCAGGTGGACAAGCGAAAAATTTGCAAAGCGGTTGAAAGAAGCTGCTTCATCTTAAGATTTCTTTTCTTTATCAACCTGCATCTTTTACGTCAACAGTGGATGAGGTTGAGACTGAAAGTTTAACTCTAAAGAAGACTTTCATGATGAATATGCTGCAGAAATTACGCGAGAAAAAATATTACATTAGAACCATACATGTCAACATTAACATAGACTAATGTCTGTCATAACATCAAAAGTTGATGCTGCTTTTGACAGAAATAATTTAAGTTCAAGAAAAATTACAATGTTACTTGCATCTGTCTTAAGCATGGCTGGTGGTTGTGATAATGAAGCAGGCTGTTCAAAATGTACTGTTCATTATGAACATTAACACTTACGTAATGAAAATGAGCAAGAGATACAAATGGAGTTTAATGTTTCAAAATCAGTATTTTATTGGAATGGAAAGTTATTGCCTGATTTATCATCAAGTGAAAGAAGAAAGGCATGCCATTTACGGATTTTAGTGTCCTCTCTAAAAGATAGTAGTACAAAACGTCTTAGAGTTCCTGAGCAGTTGTCTGTACAGGAAAAGCAGCAACTATGTGTTTTTCGAACTTTTACAATCATGCAAATGCGATTCTCAGGTTATTGATATATGCTTCAACATAACTTTTTCAAATGCAGATCAGGTCAAAGGAACATGTGTTCTTCTTGAATATATAACTGGAAGAAACCTTCTGTAATTAGCCTGTAGACATCATGTTTGAAGTGTTACTTGTAGATATATTTAATGTATGTCTTGGACCATCGAGTGGAACTGAAATTATTATGTTTAAAAGATTTAGAGAAAAATGGATTGAACTTAACAACCACAATCCAAAGTATCCAAAAATGCAATTCATAGCAGCATCCTATCTTTCAAAAACTTATTATGAATCAACTTTAGGCAGTTGCTAAACTTTTTTATAGAGATGATTACAGAGAACTATTAGATCTTTCCCCTCTTATGATTTGAATAGATATGAAGAATATTATTTGAAACCAGGTGTTCTCCACAGAGCTCGATGGATGGCTAATACTGATTGATGGAAACGAATCTATAATGCAATCGACATCTCAACAATTTCAAAGCCTTCAAAGGGTCAATCGGTTTGCTCTATGTGTATACATTCAATCATGGTACACATGTCAGTGTATTGTCATATACTGTCAGCACCAGTGAACGACATTTTACTAATACGAATATTGCATGAATATGATGATATACAGCTATGCAAAAGAGGATTCAATATGTTTCTATGTCACTCCTAGCATTTAAGTGAAGAATCTGCCTCTCTGTTTTCGAAACTTCTTAGTTCCAAGGTTAGTAAAATCAAGGCAAGTACATATATTAGTAAAATCATTCAAAAAAAATTGCACTTATTAAAGAAACTTCCTTTAAAATTTGATGACTTAAATATCTTTCCCAGATACTTTCATACCACACAAACAGACGGCAGCTTCCTAAACTTGTCTTTTAAGAAATGGCTAGAAACACAATCCTTTAATGAAGCTGAAGAAATTGGTAAATATTTGACGTGTGTTAATGACTGTGCTGGGCAAGGCATTGCATTAATCGAAAGTTTTAAAGATGCAACAAAAGGAAACGAAAAAACACCGCATTTATTCCAGGTAGTTGAAATTCATCGAAAGAACGTCGATGAGTGCAACCGTAAATATCTTGAAAATACAGTAAACCCTCGATTTAACGGACTAATTGGGACTAAGATGTGTCAGTTAAATCGCAATGTACTACTTATAATATTATTTTGTTATAATTATAGTACATATATATATTATTGCGTACTTGTAATTACATATATTATTACAGTGCAAATTACATATATATATAATATATATATACAATATATACAGTGTATATACATGTATTGTATATATACAATATATGTATATACATAAATATATATTGTATATACATATATACTACTGTATATATATATATGTGTGTATACCCGTAAGGCATGGTGACGTCACGGCGACGTCGCTGTGAAGTCACACTGTGATTTTGTGACCGTCGATGTGACGTCACGTGACGTGGATGTGACGTCACAGTGACTAGAATGTGAGGTCGTTATGGCCGTTTTAGAGGTCGTTTGTGACGTCACATTGTGACCACTCTGTGAAGTCACGGTGTGACTAATTTGTGAAAAGTGTGTCATTTGTGACTATTTTGGCATTAACTTTGTGACGAACCTGTGACGAAAGTGACAATGTTTTGAAGTCACACTGTGACCAATTTGTGAAATATGTGTCATTTGTGACGAACTTGTCATAAACTCTGTGATGATTTCAAATGAAAATCAAATTTCAAATTAATTGCTTAAAAGGCGCAAAGGCGAACTAGTGAAAAAGATTCCATGCTGGAACTCGAACCCGGGCCATCAGTATAGCGTACTTACGTTCTACCGACTAAACCACATGGAACGATACCCAGCCTGGAAAATTTCTCACTATTACATGTTGGCAAGGCTACAAACGCAGCACAAGATGCAATATTTATCGTCAGCCACCGACATGGCGCAAGCACGAAACTTAAATCCAGCATCGATTGAAACTATATTAATACTTGGAAATGTTTTCAGAGAGAACCATTCGCCTTGCATACAATATTTCAAATGAAAATCAAATTTCAAATTAATAGCTTAAAAGGCAATTTTAATTTGAAATTTGATTTTCATTTGAAATACTGTATGCAAGGCGAATGTTTCTCTCTGGAAAAATTTCCAAGTATTAATATAGATTTAATCGATGCTGGTTTAATTAAGTTTCGTGTTTGCCCCATGACGGTGGCTCACGATAAATATTCCATCTTGTGCGGCGTTTGTAGCCTTGCCAACATGTAATAAGGAGAGAATTTCCAGGCTGGGTATCGTTCCATGTGGTTTAGTCGGTAGAATGTCAGTGCGCTATACTGATGACCCGGGATCGAGACACGGCGTGGATATTTTTCACTATGTTGGCCTTTGCGCCTTTTAAGCAATTTATTTGAAATTTGATTTTCATTTGAAATATTGTATGCAAGGCGAGTGTTTCTCTCTGGAAAAATGTCCAAGTATTAATACTGTGATGATTCTTGTCATAAAAACTACGATAATTTTAAAGTAAAGTTTTGTTTGAAATATAAAATTTTATCTTTTTACCGTACTTTTTAGCAAGATATCGCTATTTTGGAGTCCTATTCGTCTAAAATATTTTTAATTTTCCATTTAAAAAACAATGCATATTAACTGACATCTTTTTTTATTAAGTTAGCTTGATCTTGAATTCAAGCTTAATATTAAGAATGTGTAAGCTTTTTAATGTGTTATGATTTGTCATTGCTTTTTTAAATACGAACATGGAGTCTAACGGACATTAATACAACTGTTACTTATAGAACTACATGATAAGCCCTATTTATTTAAATTTTTTATTCCCGTATATATTGTATTTTGTGAATATGAGCTAATTAGATTTGGTATGTTTTATATGAAAAGACTGATCTGGGAAATAGAAACAACAAGTAAGATATATCATGCGTTAGGCATAGATTATAAAACACTTTCCAACTCTTCCTAAATGTTTTATCAAGACATCGGGGGAAATAACGTAAATAAGATAACTAAGTAAACATGAAAACGCGTAAAACATTTAAAAACTGATTTACGCAGTTACCATCCACTAAGGTGTAAAAAAATCATAATTTAAAAAAAAAAAATAAAAAAAATCGGTTTTTTTTTTATTTAAATCAGATTTTTTTTTTTATTTAAATCAGATTTGCATGATTTTTTCCCCAGCGTTCAAATACTGAATAGCTATCATGAGTTTTAGGTTTCCAAAACAATTACACCACTAATTGCTAACATAATCTATGTTTTTACACTTTAACTGATAAAATTATAATTGTTAGTTTGTAATTACAGAAATAAAAACTGCAAATTAGTAGTTTCATTAGGTAGTATTATACAATAATGTTATATACATTAATATTGTAATAATTATGTAAAACTTTATAAATACTAGAGATACTTAACATTTATGAAAATTATTAACTGCATTTTATACTAAATAGCTAACATTACTTCAAATTAATTATTAAACAATCAACTCTCTAATTAGGAACATATTATACATTTTTAAGCCTTAATTATTAAAATGATAATAATTCATTTTAGAAAGAAAAAGGGACAGGATGCTAGTTCAAAAAACGGGCACTATTTCATGAGGAAATATATTAGTAATGTGTTTAGTAATGATGTAAGAAAAAAAAAAGAATATTTTTTAGCATTATAAGTAAAGTGTCCTTAATTTTTAATAATTTTATGAATAACAAATTGAAAAATACAATTAAATAACATATTTTAATAATATCCTGTTTTTTCTAAAGAAATAAAGTTCTATATTTTTGCAAGATTTTTTCCACATGAATTTAGAATACTGTTGAATGGGGAAGTTTTTTACAAGAAATCTCTGGCTACAACTACAGGTAAATTTCAACTTTTTTTTTCTTTTTTTAAGGCAGGGTGCATTTTGCCAATTTCAAAAGGGGCATGGTGTGGCACCATTAAACAAAATGGCCTAGAAGAAGCAGTATAAGTAATTACAGAATTAATAAAAACTGCAAATAAGTAAAATTCATTAGTTAGTAGCACAAATAACAAAACTAACAAATATTATTTGCAGCTCATTTTGCATTTGTATTTAGGAAAATTTCTGTAAACCACCAAAATCTACACTTACACACATGTACGTGTATGCTAACCAAAAAGAAAAAAATGAAAATGAGTTAAACCCATTCATATAGAATAAATATAAGTTAGCCACTAATATCTGAAATCCTCAAAATATTTAAGTAACAGCATTATTACCTCTATTAGCTTTCAATGGTTCAATTTTTTAATATATATGAGTTACAAAAAAAAAAATAAATAAATAAATAAAATAATAATAATAATAATAAACATTTATTCAACCTATACCAAAGAAGCTCTTGCTGTGCTTAGCATTTTTATACCAATTATTTCTTTTTCTCTTATGCATTCATTTACAATTTAGCTGCTGAGCAGATGTCATTCTTTCATTCTTCTTTAACTTGAGATTGCTATTAATTACTATTTATTATTTTACTTGTAGAAATGTAATTATACTTGCTATGTGTATTTTATATAAAATAATGCATAAATTGATTACCTAAAGGAAATTATGACATTGCAAATTATGTTAGATTTAAATATCATTTTTAAATGAAACTGTTTTAATTTGGATAAAAACTTAAAAACAATGCTTTTAATTTTTTTACAATACTAATGAATTAAGCTTAGAAATAATTATTTAAAGCTCTTTTTTTGTTTATTAATAAGTCAAAATACCTGTAGAAACTTTCAAATTATGTTCATGTTAGATTTTAATACTTTTTTTGACATTTTAAACATTTAGAAAATTTTTGATTTTAATCAATAATTTTTTTTTTTTTAAATCGGTTGATTAAAATCATGATTTAATCGCTGATTTAAATCAACCGATTAAAATCGTTGACATCCTACCATCCACAGCCAAATATGTTTTCTAATTCTTTTAAACAGTCCTGTATTTGATCTGTAGATTGATATATATATACTATATAATGGAAAAATTTAGTTTATCAAGGAAACGCATAACAGGTTGAAATTCTCTTTCAGCAATTTATACTAATATATGGAAACATACTTAAATAATTTTGTACAACCCTGTAGTTTACCTAGAACCTTTATTACACGCCACTATTTAGTTAAAATTTTATTCAAGCTAAAACACTCTTAAAACTGCTGAAATTACATTTCCAGAAATTATAATTCATAGATGGCAACGTATCCAATTCTTTGCGTGACCCTTTATATCATTTTATCTATATACTACAAACATTTCTTAGTAAATTAAATACAGTGCAGCGTTAAAATGCATAACTTATTTAAAAACCTCCTTTAAGCAATACCCAGTAACCCTTTCGAATACTTTTGTATATTCCTGTATATGAATTATAGCATATATATATACACCATATACTATGCATAAATGTAGTGAATCATAAAAGTCTATATCATAATTAAAAATGTCTTTCCAGCAATCATCGCTAATGAACAGTACTTCGGATACAATATAGTATCTGAAATATTTTGTGTGTCCCTGTAAATGCTATATACACTTCGTATTATACATGAAATAATTCATAGTATGTAAACCTCAACGACGTATATCAATTTCATTACATATCAAATAGATTAACAAAAATAAAGTACGCCGCAAACAATTCCCTCCACCCCTATATCATTATGTATTGGAATTCCTTTTTTAGCCCTGTAAATGAACAATAACTATTCTTTGCATCGCATATTCTATGGAATGCACATTTTAGTGCGCTTCATAAATGCATATCAATTTTATTCTGTTTGAAAGCGTGTAAAATCATTAAAAATCATTTGAAACGATTTTTTTCCCACAAGCCGTAATGTAATGGAATACAATTGACTGTCCCTGTAAATGAAATAACAGGCTACAAACTTCATTACAAATAGGGGTCTTGCTATGGTAAACGTTAATAACATCCAAAAATTTTAAATAATTTAATTATCTTTAAATGTCTATTAATTATGTTAAAGATTGATGATAATACTTGTCCATATACTTTTATATTTATGCCACCATGTGGTTTTAACCCAATATTTAAATAAGAAAATAAACCAGATTAAAATGCAATTTAAATCACTAATTTTAATAATCTGATCAAAGCTGTTGAAAAGGAAGTTAGATATTTTAACAAAATAAAAAATAAATGTAATGAAATATTTGTGTTCTATAACATGTTTATTAGAAGATAACTGAAATCATTGTAATAAAAAAAAAAAAAAAAAAAAAAAAAAAGCAAACAAGGAAAATAATATTTTAGATATTTCAGCAAAATAAAAAATAAATGTAATGAAATATTTATGTTCTACAGCATGTTAATGAGAAACTAACTAAAATTGTTGTAATAAAATTAAAAAAAAAGCAAACAGGGAAAATAATATTTTTACATACCTAATTTCATTGACGTTGTACGTGATACTTTGATTTTGGGGAACCAATTAAATCCGATTATAAGTACGATAGCAATGACTTGAATCATCTTCAACAAGTCAAAGCTACCGTAATTTTCTCGGGTTTATATTTTGTTAGCTGAACTAACTTGGATCCTGAGAACGTTCTTGTTTCAGTTTTTAAATCCGTGTCAACACATCTATGCTGTCCAGTATCCACAGAAATTCAGTGTCCACAGAACTGTCCAGTGTCCCGCGTTTATTCTAAAAAGTTTCACTGTTACTTTTATCCGTTATTCTGCGGTCGAGTGGTAACAACTGAAATAGTGCAGATGCAGACGATTTTTAAGTTTCGAAGTTCGAAGCAGATGTTTTTTGGTTTTATTTGTTTTTCTATACCACAGTTTCGGAAGGAAATTAAATGCGTAATAATTTTGTCAAATTGTCTCTAATTCAATTTCCTGTTTGAAAATGTTTTATTGTATTTCATCTTTTATTTTTATCAGTTTTATTGAATTATAAAGTTTCATTTACGTAAATTATAATAATAATATTATCCATAATTAGAGTTTACTAGATAAAACATTGCTTAAATTTTCAAAATGTATACAAATTAATTTAATGGTAATAATGATGACTCCCTCCTTTTTTTAAAAAGTAAAATTTGTATCACAGGTAATATATACAAAATATCTTCTTAAAAAATACAACAAGATTATCGAGAAGAGATGAGTTCTTCTTTGTCAATCTGTCATTCTCTTAATATTAATTTTCTGTAGAATAAAACTTGTAAAGTAATTTTTAAAGATATATTTTGAAAACAAAAAATAAAACATGAATAATTAATTATGTCGTGGGCTTTGCCTAAATTTTGTACATTAATTTTATATTCGGAAAATGTCAATTCTATTTTAAACGTTTGAAAGAAGTAGAATAAAAAAAAAAAAAAATACTTAAAATAGTGAAACACTAAGAGGAAAAAAAATGACTTGAATGCAAATTATAAAGCAAGAAATGCATATAGGGCTGAACTTTGAAGACGCTTTCTGCGTGCTCATTAAAAGCTGCAGCCTTAACTGTAATAGAAAGTTTTTAGTTTGAAACGACAGAAATGTTTCGACTACTCTTTGAGAAACTTCTAGTATAACAGATGATCATTTACAAAAATCTTTATAAAAGATAAGTCGAGGTCTGCTTACCTAAAACATTTTTTTAATAATATGAAATTCTCATAATTAGGAAATCGTTTTGTGTTGCTGATGAATTAATTACATTTTATGTTATATGAAAATAAAAAGTTTTTGTTAGAGGCACAGATGCAACTTGGACCACGGTTTAAAAAATTTGTTAATCCGGCAGAAAAATATATTTTACAGTAAATAACATGTTTTTAATAATTTTTGTAATTTTTTAAAGTTTTCTAAGAAGTTCACATCTCAGTCACAATGTGACATCACTGAGTGGTGGCATTTTGGTCACAGATGTGACGTGACCACAGTGACTTACAGTGACGTCACAATGACGTCACTGTGACCATGCATGCTATGAGGGTATATATATATATATATATATATATATATATAAACTCAATACATTACTTTTAATAATACAATATTGGTTATGAAATACAAACGAATTAACACATATGCAACTTTTATGGGAATGAAACACTTTTTACACAGAAATAATAATTAATAAACAAGCAATAAACAAATGGAAAAAAATTACAATGCCCCCAAAACAACAGAACAAACCCAAAACAACCCTAAAATCCGAAATCTCAAACCCTGTAAAATCATATTCAGGATCTGCGTCGTTGAGTAGTTTTGACCAGCCGTTAGCCAGTATGGATACCTTCATGTCTCTCCACGCAGCAGCAAAGTTAAAGATAGCCGATTTTAAATTGTACGTGCGCAAATTTTGCAGCGTTCTGACTC
This sequence comes from Maratus speciosus, assembly GCA_963932465.1. NCBI lineage: Eukaryota > Metazoa > Arthropoda > Arachnida > Araneae > Salticidae > Maratus > Maratus speciosus. The sequence continues at coordinate 348,052,291 of OZ010788.1, read as the reverse complement.
CTCTCAAATCTTCTACTGCATCATTTTCATTTTCCAACACTACCATTACTTCTTCAAGGAATTTCCTCTTATAAATCATCTTGCAGGCAACAATGACTCCTTGGTCCATCGGTTGAATTAATGAAGTTGTGTTTGGAGGAAGGAAATCACATTTTATTCGTCCATCCCTACTAACTAACTTTTCCGCGTTAGGTTTGGCAGGGAGCATTATCAAGGAGTAATAGAGCTTTTACTTCGTGGGAAGGTATTTTCATAACTTCTTCTTGATAGTGACGCACGGCAGGAACAAACTGGCTAAAAAACCAATCAGAAAAAATATTGCCTGTGAACCAAGCATTCTTTGAACTAGAATAGATAGACGACTGGCAGTTGTTGCATACTAATATTTTTTAGAGCACGCGGTTTCCTAGCCTTTCCAACTATCATTGGTTTAAGACGATTACTACCATCAGCATTAGCACAAAGGAGTGCTGAAAAACGCTCCTTGTGTAGCTTGCGGCCAGGCATCTGGGCATCATGTTTATACGCCAAGGTATTTTCCGGCACAGAACGAAAATAGAGTCCTGTCTCGTCAGCATTGTATAACTGACCCAAAAGTAGGCCCTCGGATTCTATCAGTTTCTTTATCTTTTTTCGAAAAGGTTCCCCCTGTTCGATGTCGGCGCTTAAAGATTCACCGCATGTTTTCCTGTTAGTGAAACCATGGCGTTTACGAAAGCGCTAAAGCCAACCATCACTTGCACGAAATGTCACTAAACCCATATGTTTCGCCAATTTTTCTGCGGCTGCCCGCAACTCAACACTACGGACGACGACGCCACTTGACCGCTGTTGTACAAACAATTTGTATACTGCCTCCTCCAGGTTTTTATTTTGAGCCACTTTTACATGTTTCCTGTCCGTCACTGAGAAACCGCTTTTTGAATCACCCACGCTGTATTTAAGGGAAAAAAGGACTAGTTTTTCCTTATTCTTGCGAATGTCTGAAACGGTTTGTTTTTTAACTCCGTATAGTTCGCAATCACGTACGACCGACACACCACTCTCCAACTTCTCTATCAACTCAAGTTTCTGTTTTATAGATAAATTAACGCGTTTCCGTTTAATACTACAAGCCATTTCAAAAAAACTAGTAGCAAAATACACTTGTGAACTGAAGCAGAAATGGATCGTGGGTACGCTAGCGCATGCATAGAACGAAAAGCATATCACATGGCCGCATATGTCGCCAGCATCATTGCGCATGCTTAGCGAAAACCACGTTGCAGTGAGAATCAATTCGCGCGCTTTCTGCGTTTCGTGTTCTTTCCCTTTTTTTAAGGCTTCGTTCATTTGATCACGAGACATTGTGTCGCCACAGATATAATAAATATTTTTTTATTTTACCGAGAAATCGCTTTTTAAAAATAGTAAAAAGAAATGCTTTGCCGTTGTTCATTGCTTGATTTTTGACATATAAAAGCTTAAAAGAGAATTGCGTGTTGATTCTCAAGTAGGGGAGGGGGAGGGGGGCAGTAATACTCTTTTTTTTTCGAAGCGTGTTTCATCGTTTTAGAAGCTGTTTTATCATGGAGGCTTCCAGTAAATAATAGTGATAAATAAATATTTGACATTTGTTAAATATAAAAATTTGAAATACGGGCGTTGAATTTCAGGTTAGGGAGAGGGGAATAATTTTAAATTAACGATTTTGATTTGTTAATTTAAGGGTAAAGTGTTTTAAAGGGATATTAAACGAAACCCTCTGTGCGATCTGCGATCACACTTACCCACTTGTTTTACTTTAATTTTTGTTTAATTTTTAATTTTTTTAAAATTAGTCCGTTGAATCCGAAGTCCGTTGAACCGAGGTCCGTTAAATAGAGGGTTTACTGTATGTAAAAATGATTAATTATGTTATGTATATAATGTTATGCTATAGTTTCCTCTTTATTATCTTGTAAAATATGACAGGTGAATTTTGCTGTAAAACACTTTTACATTGCAATTTGCAATTTTGAATAAAGTTCATTTTTAGTTATTTTATTATATTTTTTACACTAAATATTACCAATAAGTTATTTTTTTTTTTAGAAAAGACATATTAAATGCATTAACTTTTAAAATATACATATATTGTAAAAAGTAATAGTTTTGTATAAACTGTAAAATATATGGAATTAAAACTACATTTTGAACATTTTGGTGACCTTGAGGAAGCTCTAATATTTTTCTTTTGAGCTGAAATTTTAGAAGAGTTCTTAAGCACACCAAAAGAAACTTTTTAAGGGGTGAGGGTTCAAATATTTAAAAATTTATTTTTGGGGGACACCCTAATATACATGTCGTATTTTCCTGGTGCTTCAGGATTATGAAGAATATGTCTGACGTTATACTTATTAAAGGCGATTTGATCACAAGGACAATTAGGGGGCCAACAGAAGCTAAAGAAAATAATAGTATTTAGAATCACCCTATAAAATACAATGTACGAAATGATTTGTAGAAATAGCTTATGAATATGTTGATATTGTACAATATGTATATTCAATGTCTAACAATAGCCCGTATTCATGAAAATATATCGATTTTTTAAAAAAGCGTAAAAAATTATGGAATGTTTTTTGTTTATATCATGCAGTGTTTGTACCAAATTTAACACAAGTTTCATTAAATTTGATAAAATGTAGTGGTCCAAATTAAATGTAAATATATTAAACATTTGATAAAATATGAGCAGTTGCATCAAATATTTTTTTATCTGCGCGTGCGTTCACGATAATAAATATATTTTTTTTTCATCATTTAATAATCAATATGGAGCAACTCATAAAAAAAGCCAGTCAAATATCGTGAAAATTCAGAAATATATCATCGATAGAGTGGACTGATTTTTAGTTGTTCTCGAAAAACAGCTAAATGATAAGGGGTGCTAAATTTTCAGTGGCAAATAGTAAAATATTGCAAACTATACTATATTATAAACACAAAAAATAATATATAAATATCATAAAATAAAAATTATGATTAAACATAGATAAAAACAAAACAAAAAGTTACAATATGAATCGTTTCTCTTTTTCGTTTATATACATTCAGTTTATTGTTCTTCGTATAAATTAAATAAATATTTACAATATTCCAGTCTGTTTAGTTTTAGTTGAATAAAATACATGCACAAACTAATATTTCTTCTCCCAAAATGTTTGACTGCATTTTTATTATTATTTCGTGATAACGTCATATTATAATAAAGGTGTTTAGTTCTAAGTATTTTTTTCTGTTATCAAAATCATACTCTGATTGATGCTTTGATGATAATAAACAGATAAGTCTGAACTCAAATTTAATTGCCAATTTAAGAGTTTCTTAAAAAAAGATGTTTATTATCTCAAAAGAAATTTTAGACATAACGTAAAGCGAAGACAGTCTGCGCACATTTCAAAAGAATAATAATAAAAAATATAAATATAAATATTTTGCTAAACTATGCATGAATAATTTTGACTACATTTGTTTTTTATGTATTTCCATTGTTATTTTTTTTTGTTATACTGTAATTTAATAGACCAGCAGTAATAAAACCAAGAAAAATATTTTGAGCAATCTCTCCTTACAGGGCAGGAGAGAACGCGCACATGGGTAGGAGAGACTGCGTACATAAGTAGAAGAGACTGTTATTAATAATGACTACAATTAAATTGTTAACAATAATAATTACACTTAATCAACATTGTTGAAAGTTTTTTGTGAGTAAATATTATCGTATTAGGAGTGAATATTTCAACCAAATGTTAAAATAATAAGTAAAAGAAAGAATTTTAACAACAGTTAAAATTTTTAATTTAAGAAGATTAAAATATCAGGAAAAGCAAGACCTACTAAGATTACAAAATAACATTAATCTAGTTGGTAACATGTTTAACTTGAAAATTACTTCATTTCCATTTCCACAGTTTCATTTTATTTTCTTTGCTAACCGAAGTTGTCGTCGTTCACAATCAATGCACTTATTGTTGTAAATCGTGCATCTTTCGTGCAATCATCTTCAACAAGCAATACATTGAATCCTGTCAGCTGTCGAAGTTGTATCCTGGTACAGTTCCAGACATTCAGTGCACTCATACTCATTCACCTTCGGTTTTCTTATTTGAGTTTTTTTATCCCACTTTTTTCTAGAAGCACTTTATCTTCAGCTGTTTTTTTTTGTAGCGGCATCCTTCTTGAGTCTTTTTTCATGTATATTTTGTGGATCAGTAACATTAATTACACTCTGTTTCCTTTTGATTTCGATGCCATTACACTACTTGGAATGGGTGAAAGCTTTTCCAAAACATTGTATTATACAATTTATTTTAGTTAACAAAATTATTTTTTTAGCAAATTAATTGCTCATAAATTAATATATATATATATATATATATATATATATATATATATATATAATTAAATTATTAACAAATATATTATTAATTTATTAATAAAAATAATTACATAAAATTTATTTAATAACAACTGTATTATTAATTTATTAATAAAATTTTTATCTGCAAAAGTATTTTTTTGCAAATTAATTTGCTGCCAAATTTAGTTTTGATAATTATGTGTTTTTCCGAAATTATTTCGAAATTGATTCATTCATATGTTTTACATGTAATTTTCAATTCATACAAATTTATCAATAAGCTGTGTAATCTCTCCTATCACTGAAACTTATGGGGACATGTGTCATCACTCCTAAGTAGCAGATGCGCGAACTCTCCTATTTTGGTAGGAGGGATTGCGTGGCCTTTTATATAAATATGGCAACTTCTAAAATGAATTTTGGTGTTCGCATACTTAGCCCAGGTTAGTAGTTTATAAAAAATCATTTAAGTTCAAAATATTTTGTATTACTGACGTTCTATAAAAATTTTGACGAACAGTTATGAAAATTCAAGCACTTACTTTGGAAAAACAAAACAAAATAGCACTGCATTATCCAAAACTCTTGGAACAATGAATATGCACATTCATGTAGACACTGCACTAGTGCTGCTGTACAACTACCTGGAGCGCTGGACGCGCACTATATTTCTTCCCGTCGAATCTCTTTGTGCGCAAGCGAACTTTCATCGCTTTACGTTATGTATATTTCTTTTTTTAGTTCCATGCACTTTTAATAAGGACGTACATCCCAGACATAATAATAACCACATATTTTAATATGTATGTTGCGTGTTTAAATTGAGTAGTGAAAATCTTTAATATTCATTTAATACTTTATTAATTATCATCTTATAAACAGCATACTTAGTGAGTCAAGCAAAACTCTACAATTACATTTTCTACTAAAATCTTTTTTTTATATCATTCTTTACTTTTACATTTTATTTAATTTTTGACATATATTTTTCCCATTCGTTCTCCAGTCTCTCTCAGTGCAAAGGTTAGCCTGTACTCACAAAATGTGGAGATTGGTAAAATGTTTATGAATGCAAGAACAAGGCGGTATGACATGAATGACTGTGTGAGCTTTTTTAGATATATTTCTCAAGAGAACGTTAAATAAATGTCATTTATCGTACTTGAAATTTTGTTCCGAAAGCATCACTTCCTCAGCAAACTGGCCTAAACTGATTGTTGTTTAGAAAAATATATCCCACTCTACATCCCAATTTTTCTGAATCTCGTAAACAAGTTGTTTAATTTTCCATTTATATTCGCTTTTACTGTAATATTACTGTTCCATGTCTATCTAATTAGTTTACAGCTACATATTTCGATTTTTGCTGCCTTGTTTTTCACCAGTTGTTTTAGATAGGATACATTCTGGAAGTGACTTAGTAATTTTATTAAACTCTTTTAAGGTTTATTTTTATGTGTTGTATATTGTGATCTAGGATAATAAAGTATCATGAGTCCTTACAGAATAATTATTGGTCAGCAACGAACTACCACACGCAAACACACATACACATCATGCTTATTAAAAAAATGGGTGCTTAAATAAAATGTAAACTCAATTTTTTCGCTAAAAACTGATATTTTTTTTCCCTTTCAGGTTTAAATAACTTGACCCAATAGCTGAAACAAGATTAAATTTGGTTAAATGGAAATTTATATCCTAAAGAAATATTAGAAAGTGGAAAACATAACTGAGGTGAAAAGACAGTTTAGGAGGGAGTTTAAAGAAGATTTCTACACGCAAATTCCAGTCTTTAGAATTAGACATGAGTTTAAGAAAGAGGGCATTATTCACAGGCCACCGAGACCACAAAAAAAACCTAAAAAAATTCTTGTGGAAATCTTGGCTGAAAGCTATCATTAAAAGTCAACGAAACCTGTTCGACATGCGGCTCGCAATGTAGGACATTTGAAATAAAATAACCATTGCTATTTAAAGTTCCTACATAAGACAAGCCACATTGCAAGACTAACAGATGCTCTTAAACAAGATGATCGGTACTGTACAAGATGATGGGCACGGCGCAGTGGGATTGTTCAAGGTAGTAGATGAATTTTCAAAAGCATTTATTTTTATGTAGGCAGAATTCGGTAAAATAGAATAATCCAGGTGTAACAGTTTTCTGTTATAGTGAAAGTTTTAGACTATTTCAAGTAATAATTCTCGAGTGAAAACACTAATGGGCTTTAAAACAGTACTCAAAGAACCTTAACGACTTGAAACAAACGTAATGGAAATAAGTTAGAAGTGCAAGCGAACAAAGACAGGCGAAAAAACACAAAGTATTTTTGCGTGATTTAAAATGTTTTAAGAGTCAATTATGTCATGAAATTGAGAAACATATTCACCAGAAGCGACGTTCATTTTTTTTAATTGTTACACTTATTGCATCTGAAGTTTTGTGCTCCGATAACACCATGATTTCAAATACTGTGTTAATAATTAAAATAGCAATTAAAACCTTTGTGCAGGAACATTAAAAAGCAGAAAACCAATGTTTAAAAATGTACAAATAATACGTGGAAAGCAGAAAACAGCTTGAAACGTATACATAATCTAAACCGTCGAGGAAAATCTTTCGTAGCAATAAAATGATTTCGAGAAAAAACATATTTCGTTGTAATCATAGGTGATTCCTTTAAAATAATTAATCTTCATGGTCTTTTCATTTTTTATTTGTTACAGCGCAGCACGACGACGACACATAAGATCATTTAACATTAAAAATAAGATTATTAAATTCCGAAAATGCTGTAACATGCATTTCGGCCAAGCATAAATATATTCTGATCATTTCGAAAAAATATATTCAAGTATTACTTCTCTACATTAAATCACACTTGTTCATATAAATATTTGTAATTCCGAGAAACATTTTTTCCCGACCAAGCATTTCAAGTTTTCTTTACTTAATAAAAAGGAATTCTAGCATCAAGGTGCGCGCGCTGTTTCGCAACATGTACTGAGCCACGTGACAGCTGGGCTATTTTTAGATTTCCCCATAGCAAGGCAGAAGCTATTTCGTAACACTGCCCACCCATGAACATATGGGTCTTCATCACAAATAAATAAAATATATGATATTAATACAAATACAAATGTAAAATAATGAAATTAATACAAATAAAAATATAAAATACGAAATGTTATATATACTTCAGTATTTAAACACGTTACAATCAAATTAAAACTAAAATAAGAAGAAAAAATAAGATTAATATATGAATTAATTTTTAGAGTCACAATCAATTCAAAGTTCAAGAGGATAAATCAATTGGATGGGTTTTTTGAGAATACATTTCTCAGTTTTAACTTTACAGGACCTCACGTTGCCATCTCTTCCAGGAAATAATTCAATAATTTTTCCTAGACTCCAGAAATTTCTTGGTAATTTATCATCTTTGATTAGTACAATGTCGTTTATTTTAAATTGAGGAAAATTAGTTTTGTTCGAACTTAAATGAGCTGCTCTCAAATTTAATAAATATTTCGCTTTCCATCTAGACCAAAACGAGCGCATTAATTTTTCACGATAGTTATAAGATCTGATTAACTCTTTCCTGGAAGAGATATTCGAGTCAAGGTGAAGCCGAACTGGTGGCAGAGAAGATGTTCTTCTCCCAATTAAGAAGTGAGCAGGCGTTAATGGTAGGGGGTCTGGACCTTCTGGCGAGATATAGGTAAGAGGTCGGGAATTGACCATGCCTTCGATTTCGATTATAAGAGTATTTAGTTCGTCAACAGTTAGCGAAGATTTGCCAAGAGTTTTACTTAATGCAGTTTTTATAGTCCTAACCATACGTTCATAAAATCCCCCCAGCATGCTGCTCGTTCGATAATGAACTTCCACTTAATGTAATGGGAAGAAAAAAATTCTTGTACATCTGGATGCGTTATAATGGACCAAAGTTTCTTTAAGTCTTTTTCGGCCCGTTTGAACATCTGAGTATTATCTGTATATATAACAGCTGGTATTCCTCGTCGGGAGATGAACCTACGGAATCCTAGTAGAAAAGTTGCAGTTGACAAGCTGTCTACAAGTTCGAGATACACATTTCTAGTGACAGCACATGTAATGAGCAAAATGTCCTGTTTATTGTCACTATTTCTCACGAATAATGGTCCTGCAAAATCACATCCTATTACCTCAAACGGATTTGCTTGTTCTACACGATCAGCTGGCAATGGAGCTACCGTTTGGTCTCCTGGAGTTGGAGAAAAACACTTGCATATAATGCAATTTTTTAACACACTTCTCACTGTTTGTCTGGCCCTTATAAGCCAGAATCTTTCACGAATTTGCACTAGTGTATGGGCAACAGCAGAGTGATAAACTCTATAATGAGCATCGCAAATTATTAGCTCTGCCAATTTAGTTTTTGGCGGAAGAATTATTGGATGTTTTTCATCCACCGATAAATTAGTCTTACCGAGTCCAAAGATTAGTCCGTCCAAAGACTTGCAAAACTCCTTCTGAATCGAGGTAAGGGTTCAAGGAAAGTAATTTAGAGTCTCTAGGGAGCGGTTTTGAAATTTTCAGGCATAAAATTTCTTTCGGGAAAAAATCATTTTAACAATTTTTTATCCAAAAAAATTCTGCTTTTCGGATTTCCTCTGACGTAAGATTACAATTTTTCTCGCGTTTTTTCTTTAGTATTTTGATAAAGAGTATAACATTGCCAGTTACTCGTAATAGTTTTTTCAGGTTACTGTATTTTCTTATGTCAATTAAATTCTCCTTAACAATTGTTGCATTAACAATAATTTTACTTCTAGATTCAATTTCAATTTCAGGGTTGACTGATTTTGTTTTATACTTATCATTCTTAGGCCAAAAATTTTCAGTTTAACTAAGCCATTCAACGCCATACCACCACTGATTAGAGTTTATTAACTCTTTCGCTGACAGCCCCCTGGTGAACATATCTTCAGGATTATCCCTGCTAATTACATGCCTCCAAGAACTAGGATCGCTCATTCCCCGAATTTCTGTCACCCTGTTGCAAAGGAGTGGCGTCCATCTGGATGCCGCTCCTTAAATCCAATGTAATACATTTTTTGAGTCTGTCCACAGTACTATTTTGTCTAGATTAGTGAATATACCTTTAAGGTGATTAACTATCCTAGCAGCTATTAGAGCACCTAAATGTTCGAGTCTTGGCAGAGTTATTTTCTTCAACGGGGCCACTCGAGCCTTAGATATAACAAAACAAGTCTTAAAGAGCCCTTCAGATGTTTTAAACCGGAAGTAAGCTACCGCTCCATAGGATTTTAAGGAAGCGTCGGAAAATAAGTGAAGTTGTACATTGTCCTGCACTTCACCAGAGTGATAATTATACCTGGGTATTTTTAATTGTTCAAGCAATTCTATTTCCTGATACCATGTTCTGTATTTAATTTAAAATTTTTCGTTAAATCCATCGTCCCAGTCTAACCCACTCTGCTATAATTCTTGTAAAAAATTTTTAATTCTAATCAAAAACGGTGACATAAATCCAATAGGATCAAATATTTTGGCGGCAGTTTGGAGAACATGCCTTATGGTAAATTCCAAGCTGTCACTAAGTGACACTAAAGACGCCAAATCCATGACCAGAAAATCCTCTTCAATATTCCTGTTTAGCCCCAATACTTTAGATTCTGCACAATTTTCATTAATTTCAATAACCGGGTTACCATTCCACGATTTCTTTAATTCTGGAGAATTAATAACGAACTTTCGCAATTGCATATTAGCATCTTTAAATTTAGAAACTGCAGTAGTTGTTAGTTTCATGGCTTCTGCAACCGTGGATGCTCCATAAATTAAGTCATCCACATATAAATATTTATTAATCATTTCATAAACGACTGGTTCTATTTCCTTATAATTACCAATATATATTTTTAATTGTAGAGGCTAAAACATAGGGGAGCTGGTCACACCGAAACAGTGACGGTTAAAATTGTATGAAACGGTCCATTGATCTATGACGCAGTCATCGAAATACAAAAAACATAAATAATTTCTATCATTTTCTGATACCTGTATTTGCAGGAAGGCCCTAGCAATATCTCCCGTGAATGCAATTTTAAACTGTCTAGAATTTAATAGCACATCTATAAGATTAGGATTTAAATTTCCCCCCGCAAAAAGACATTGATTTACACTTTTTCCCCATTTTTTCGGCTGCTCGCGTCAAAAACTATCCTGGTTTTTGTGGTAGAAGAACTTGGTCTTGAAACTGATTGATGGGGCATTTCATAATCGATAGAGCAATTACCACTACATTTTTCAATAATTCCCTCACTTAATTTTTCTTTCATAATTTCATTATATTTCAAAAACAAAGATTTAGCACGCTTTAATCTTTTTTCCAAACCCGCAAAACGCTTTTTCGCAACTTCGTAATTATTAAACAAATTTTGTTTATCTAATTCATTACACCATAACAAGGGGGTCATATATCTATCATTTTTTTAAATGATTTCTTTCTGGAATTGATTAATGACCTCATAAGTCTTTTCGTGCTTTTGAAAATTAGAATCGATTAAAAAGGACTCGATGCGCCATAAATTCCTAAGATCATTTTCTGGAGGTAAACAAATGACAATTAAACAGGGAGTTGTGTGAGAATTATTACTGTCAACTCGACCATGGTTTTACCAAATATTGTTGACTGCATAAATAACTGGTGATTAATTTTTTCGACTGATCCTATTATAGTTTCGAATAAATAATCTGTCCCTAGCAATATTTGAACAGGTTTCGAATAAATAAATGTGTCAGCCAATTCATGTTTATCTAAACGTAGTTTATCTATTAACTTATAACCAACATAAGTCATTATCTTAGTACCGCTAATAATTTCGGAAACCAGCGCTTTTACAGTTACTTTTTCATAAGGAGGATGACAACTAATAATAGTTAAACTTACTACATTAAACTCCTTTTCTATGGCGTCGCGATTCGCAAAAGAATAAACCAAAAGTGTTTCCTTAGAAACAGGTTTAATTTTAACGCTGAGGCTAAACGTTTTGTAATGAATGTTCTAGAGGACGCAGAATCATATAAAATTCTCGTGTTTAATTTATTTCCTGTTCCCTGCACTTGTACATAGGCAGTTTGAAACAATGTTGCACACTTTTCGGGTGAATTATTTATTTTTATTATATATGAAAACACGGCTTGACTTTTGTCATTTTTAGACGTTTCGGCTTTCGCTGAGCCATCATCGGGACGCTTTTTTGTTGATATTTTAGTGGGGCAAAATAAATAATTATGCTGATAACTTTTGCACAATTCACAAGGCGGTATTTTTACCTTACACAAAGATATTAAGTGCGATTTCAAAAAGCATCGTTAACATCTCCCATCTTTTTTCAACTTATACATTTTCTATTCATCGGCAATCTCGTTACACTTTAAGCTTAAATAAAATGTTTCGAGTTACAAAAAATTCAAACATTTTTTACAATAGTGTTAAGCGCGACTGAAGTGGGAATGTTAGGTTTTATCCTAGGAGCCCTTTGTTCCCATCGTGTTACCTCCTGATTTTTTAAGTGAACCTCTGACACTGCATTAGCTGTTTTGCGCGAGTCTATTTCAAACTTTATGAAATTCATCAATTCTTTCACGTCACCAGCTTTTTCAGCATTATTTTTCCTCTGAAATTCTATAACTAAATTATGAGGTAATCAATAAATACCCAAAATTATCTGACGCCACCCCAATGGCTTTCAAGCTTCGAATGCTCACCTCGCATTCGTCATATAAATCCCGTAACAATTTTATGTTCGCGGTTGATTTTACCGGTTCTAGCTCCAACAACTTGTTTATAAACCCGCTTATCAAAATTTCTGGTTTACCGTATCGATTCTGCAGTATGTCTAAAGAGTGCTGTTAATTAGTTTCGTTTAGGGCCAAACCAGAAATGGATCTAAGCGCTTCACCTAACAAAAATTATTTTAAGTAATTGAATTTGTCAATTTTGGTTAAATTCTCGTTCGAAACGATGGTACTCTTAAAACTATTCATAAATTCTAAAAAGGTATTTGGTTCCCCCTTAAAGAGTGGTATAGTTATTTTTGGCAAATTTATTGTTGCCGGTCTAGCACTAACATAAGGAATTGTACTCGCATTAAATGCGGAACTAGTATCAGGTTGATCAGAATTAATTTTAATTTCTTTCAAATTCAATTTAATTTTAAATTTAGCTTCATTTATGACATCATCGTAATCGATGCTCGTTTGTATATCATTCTCGAAAACTGTTACATCATCTATTAGTTCTTGAATCTGGTTATTTATTAACTTTAATTCATGTTGTTTTTCTATTATATTACTTACATATTCAGTAAGTTGATCGAAGTTACTTTTATTTTCAAAATCAATACTTTCTATATAAGTTGAAATTTTTGTTATAAGCTTAGTTATGGAAGTCTTCATGACTTTCCGTTTACATTTTAATTTATCGACATCCATTATTTACAATTATTTTCATGCATAGAACAAAAATGGTACAGTACCTTTTTTTTTATCCGCGACGAGGAGACGGATGCGCCGTGGACGGGTAAACCAATATTTGCTATCCAAATTCGAAGACTGTGAAATCCTATGAAGCACTCACTCACTAATTTAATACTGGCAGATTTCTAAACTCTCTGTGGGTATTAGGCGCCATGAAACGTATACATAATCTAAACCGTCGAGAAAAATCTTTCGTAGCAATAAAATGATTCCGAGAAAAAACATATTTCGTTGTAATCATAGGTGATTCCTTTAAAATAATTAATCTTCATGGTCTTTTCATTTTTTATTTGTTACAGCACAGCACGACGACGACACATAAGAACATTTAACATTAAAAATAAGATTATTGAATTCCGAAAATGCTGTAACATGCATTTCGGCCAAGCATAAATATATTCTGATCATTTCGAAAAAATATATTCAAGTATCACTTCTCTACATTAAATCACACTTGTTCATATAAATATTTATAATTCCGAGAAACATTTTTTCCCGACCAAGCATTTCAAGTTTTCTTTACTTAATAAAAAGGAATTCTAGCATCAAGGTGCGCGCGCTCTTTCGCAACATGTACTGAGCCACGTGACAGCTGGGCTATTTTTAGATTTCCCCAGCGCAAGGCAGAAGCCATTTCGTAACACAGCTGTTTCGAATCTACTAGCTAGATTCTTCTTCAGTGCTAGAAACTAGCGTGCTAGGCTCAGCCTTGCTTTTTCTAGCACGCTCTGTCTTGTTCTATCTTGCACTGAAGAAGAATATCGCTAGTAGATTCGAAACAGCTGTTTCTTGCTTTTCACGTATTATTTGTGCATTTTTAAACGTTGGTTTTCTGCATTTTAATGTTTAATTTTGTAATTTATCTTATTTACAGATATATGGGCTGAATAAAAAAATAAATGTATGCATTCTTATAGTTGATCTGCATTCTTATGTTCAACGTTGGTTTTCAAACTAAAATATTTTTATTATTATTATTATTATTATTCTTTTATTTACCGGAAAATGTGCAAAATTATTCTTTTTATAAGCATCATCAAAACAACCATGATAATAGAAAGACCAATAAACTCAAGATAGTATTATCATTCTTTAATTTCTACTATTCACAAATATTCAATTTAAATGAAATAAATTAAAATGAAATTTTCACACCTTCAAATAAAATTTCAAAAAATTAAAGTATTGTAAAAAATTAACTTTCATAAAAATATTAATATTAAAGGATCAACAAAATCTCACTATAATGTTTGATATTAATTAATGTATACGGGTAATTATTTCTACCACTACGCAAAAAAGGTAATAATAAAAACCTACAGTTTTTTAATGTGATTTCATTTACTGTCATAAATCACTGGACTCTCATCAAACAATTACTAAACACGTGTACTACTCCAATTAATTGGAACACTCCATGAAAAATAGCAAAATTTCTTTTACTGCACAGTTTATTACAAAGAGTACAAACTTATTTTATTTTAATAGTTGATCCTTATAGTGGACCTTGTTTAATCTTCATTACCTCATTAGAACGTTTAGGAATTGAAGGAACTACTTTTTACCCGATTGCCAAGAAAGTTTATGCGTTTGACGCGTATCTGGGTATGTGGATTTCTTTATACTTTCAAAACATCCCAACGGCTGGATGGATTTTATTGTATGAGGTGTATATCGGTTTGTCTTAACCATATGATGGTTATAGACTAAAATTTGTTTTTCTAAATTCAAAATGGAAGTAGAGACGAAATTTGTTTAAGCACCATATTGAGTAGCATATCATTGGATAGGTCTTTGAAAATGAAGACGATGTTTCATTGACTATTTTACAGTCAGAAGCTCCGTTTAAATATTACACAACCTGGAAGTTGTGTAGGTACGATCTCTAGCTTTACTGCAACTCAAACTTATATAGACATCTATAGGCCTCGTCAAAAATGTGTTTATAGATAGGAAATACCAATTAAACACAACTTAAAAGTCATCAATACAAGTAAATAAAAAAATAAGCAAGTATTATAAGAAAAATAGTTTCACATTGATGAGCAACAATTAATTAGTTTACTTTTTACGCAATCGGGTTTTTTGATCTTTTAAGTTTAATTTTTACGATCTGACGCCCCCAAGGATAGAAGGTAAACGCTTTAACCACTAGGCCACTGAACCTTGTGGAGAGAATTCTATGGGGTAATAAGGGGAAGGTATTTCGATAAGTGATGGTTTTGTAGGTAAATGGTAGATGGAAAAAACGGAATTTTGAAGTGTTTCAAAGTTCTTTTGTCTTATGCGCGTATATTTAAAACATAATTTAATATTTAAAAGAATGAAATAAGCAAACGAATTGGTTTTTCTTGTAAATTAAGAATAATTAAATGTCTAATAAAATAAATTATTTTTAGAGATTTTGTTGAGTTTATAAAATTTTCTTATTAGGAAATATGATGTAATTACATGCGTTGCGTTAATTTATAAAAAATATGTTTTTAACATGGAAAAACTTATTATAATAAATAATAATTTGGTAATTAACAACTTTTAATTAGAATAAGAATTAATTTTATGTCTTTTGATGATTTAAAGTAGAACATATTGTTAATGTTTGTGTTCCAATATTAATTTGGTACTTATCAATACTTTTTTAATTTTAAATTAAAATAAAAACATATTTATATATAGATTTACTGTTGGTAGATAATTTCTTAAATGGGGGATATATCTGAATCTTTCTTACAAATTTAAGAATACATATGTATTTAAAAAAACAAGTGGATTTCAGAGATTTTCTGTAATGAAATTTTTTTAGGAATTATAATGCAATTAAATGTGTTAATTTAATAAATATATAATTATAACTTAGAAAAACTAATTTTGATAAAAAAAATAAGTTGGCAATCCATCACTTTTAATTAAAATAATAATTCATTTTATTGTTATTTACTGATTTAATGTAGCATATGCTTTTTATGGCTATGGAGAAATATTAATTCTTTTACTTTTCAACATATTTTAATCTTAAAATAAAACAGAAATGTTAATTTAACTTTCAATTTTCGTTTGGTGATATTTTTTTAGAAGGAGAAGATTTTTGAATCTTTCATTTAAATTTTAAAGTTAAAATTATGGGTAGATCTTTTGATATTTTTATAGTTTGTAAAATAATTTTAAATTACTAATTGAATATTTTAATACTACAATTTGATTTTTAAATAAATTAAGAAATTTAGCTATTGCTTTTAAAATGAATATATAATTAGAAAATAAGTTCAATTAACGTATGAAGTACATTTTCTTTTACTACGATTAATTTTATAATTAACAATAATTCTAATGAGAGATTAAAAGAAATCTTTTGATAATTCGAATAATTGTAAGTCCTTTTTAAAATGAAATCAAAATTTTTAAAAATAAATACATATCGGCTATTTTTGACATTCCCCCCCCTGTTTATCACTGTTAGAATTTATATGAAATATATAGCTCTTGTCAAAACCCAAACTCACACAAAATTAAGAAAAAGAAAAACAAATGTCGTCTAAGACTAAAAATTCCGAATTCGGAACGATGCACGGTGGGAGATTTGCAGATTCTAGCTGGCCAAAATTGTTTTTGGTGTCAATATAGTCGCATCGACATGAAATTTAAAAATTATTGATATTCACTATTGAATGATAACTATTTCAAAATGTAGCGTGTAGCAGTCATAATTTCGTTACAGGAACATTAAAAAATATTTCATTACATTACGGGCTATGGGGGAAAATCGTTTGCTGTGGTTTTTAATCATGTTTCATAATTTCAAACACCTTGAAATTGATATACATATGAAGAGCACTTCAAAATGATTGCTATAGAATATGGTATGGATAGCATTTATCGATCATTTACAGGGACACTAAAAAGAATTATGTTACATTATGGTCTATAGAGAAAAACTGTTTGCGGTGTATTTGTTCATGTTACACTATTTCAAAAGTATTTAAATTTATATATAGCTCCGAGATGCTCTATAAGATGCTTACTATTGAATATAATGTGCCATTTGTCTTTCATATACAGGGGCACACAAAATGAATCAGTTCTATTTTTCTCTGTATGAACAATAATTGATGGAAGTACGTTTTCAGTTGAGGAACACTTTTTTAAATTATAAAAATTGCATAGTATTTAGCTTGTATAAATTCTATAAATCATATACAAGGCTGCACAAAACATCTGAAGTAGATTTCCGTTTATTGACAGAAATTGCTGACTAGGAATTTTCAAGTGTGCTATGCATTCACTAACTGTTCTAAATTTTAGCATATTCTGAATTATATGATAAATCTATAGTTCATACACAGGGATGTACGAAATTTTCAGCTATTTGTTCTTTTACTTTGGTTGAAATTGTGTTTTGAAACGTTTTGTATGTTTCACAAATTATTAGTTATTAAGCTATGTGTTATTAAGCTATGAAGTTTTATTATAGTAGTCTGAACGCGTTGAAAATGTTTCATAATCTGATTGACGCATGAGTTGACGTTCTTCTTGATAATTTTAATGATACTTTCTTGACGGTATGGAAGTTAAGTGATAAAACTATTTTTTGTTTATTATAACAAGTCCTAAAATTTAAGATACGAGGCAAACATTCGACAGCTTTAATGAAAATTCTGTTGTATATTTATATTTATCTCTGCACAGAGGAACCTTATGTAAGGAATGGGAATCATAAGAAACTATGATAAAATGCCTAATTTGGAGAATTTGTCAGGATCAATTTTGTAGCCACCCAAAATTTGCAGCCAAGCAATATATTTTAAATCAATTTATCCTGATATATCTACATACAACTCGCAATTTTTGTCCAAGTTTGGTCATAATTTTAAACATTTCGCATTTTCAAAATTTCATGTGCTCTTCATTGTAATTTTCCTCTATGAGCAAAATATTTTCAACCAAATTCACATTTTCGTTAAATTTTAAATCTTGTTGCCGTTGCATAATGGTGCAAAAGTTTATTTATGTGGCTAACTTAAATTCTACTGTCTTTGATAAAAAGGAAATGGTACTTCAACTAAAATTAAAAAAAAAAATATTTAGATATAATAAGTTAAAAACAATTCTAAAAACTGGAAGGACACCTAAGGGCAGATACATTAAATTGGAACGAAACGGATCTAATCTAAACTATTTAATCATATCAATAATTGAGCTTAATCCTGCTTTATCATATAACTTTTTCTATATTAAACCTGAAATATTGTAAAAGAAATACAAAGTTTGAGACATTAAATATGAAATAACATCTGATATGTGCAAAAATCCGATAAAGTAAAGTCCATATTTTGTTTGAAACCGTTCATAACCGAGCAGTATATTTTATTCCGCTTCAAATAACAGATTGAAGATGTATACTCAAATTGATTGAATAACTCTCAACTGAGAAGCACTAAATTTGCCCTAGTCCACCGACCATACAATTATATTTATCAAAACCAATAGCAGGGTACAACGCCATCACTATTGAGCTATAACAGGCAATAAATAAATTAAGCTAGGATAAACTTTTAAAAATCAACTTTTGATCAGCTAGAATCGTTAAATCACACACCGTACGATGTTGACAAATCTAATCGTGCAATTATCAGAAATCACATATCGGTGTAAGTTGGTTGCCGATATTTAATCATAAGGGGACCAATTACGGCAGCCAAAAAAGCAGATTCTTAAGTTTCATTTGCTGACACTTCACCGAAATCTGTGTGCCGATACCGACACTCAAACGACACTGCCGGCTGCGGCCCGATCGTGTGGCGAAAAGTATGTGTTTGCTGGGATGTTTCCATTTAAAAGGATGTAATTCGGAATTGGTTTAGAATTGAATCTTTTTTTTCATTTTTCGATAGATGAATTATATCTTGAGTTGTGAGAACTTTAGAACATTTAGAGTTAGTACATTTTAGAATCTCTCAAAAATTCTGTTATATTAATGTTATCTAATGAAGCTGCTACAGATTCTGCATGTATTAAAACAAAGACTGATTGACGTTTATGATTTTTAACAGGCTGCTGATAGAAAATATAGTACAAAAGCCAAATATGACAGAATTTTCGGAAAAATCCTCAGCATTATCAAACACTATACAACCAGATCGATTACATAGTATCTGAATAAGAGCAAACAGCAATTTCATGTTTTGGAAAAAAAAATATATTTGGAATGTGTCAGGAAGAGGCCGGTTTAGAGTTAAAATTGGTCTTTAGTCTTTTTGTACGTATATGTAATTTTTTTTCTAACTAAGTTCATACGTATTATAAGATTAGCATTCATAATACATTCTAAAAAGCAAAAAATGTATTGATAGTTTTTCTGTTTTTCCTTACATTTTAGAATCTCTCAAAAATTCTTGTTTATTATTGTCATATAATGAAGGTGCTACAATTTCGGCATGTACTAAAACTAAAGCTTTCTATTCTGTGTAGATAATTTTCCGATTTCAAGAACATAATTTAAAATATTTTAGAATCGCAACTTTGAAAGAGTAAAGTTTTAAAACACAGTGTTTAAAAACGGTTTTGGAACAGTATATTCGTTTAGTTCTGAAAATGGAATAAATATTTAATTATTTAGTTAGAGATACGAAAGAAATCTAGGTAAACAAATACTCAATCATCCGCTTTATTTTTACGGATATCTATGTATTTTGTTTTTCAGAGAAGGTGGTCGTACTAAGAATTGCACTTAAAAAAACTTCACTTTTTAAATATTCCGCTAAAAATTTTGGTTTGGCCCCACTATTCAGAGTCCTCAGCGGATAGGTTTGTCATGTTTTTCCCAACCCGAAACCGAAAATTCCATTGAGAGTCAAACTGAAACTCGACCAAAAATTTTTGTCCACCTGACCCGAAATGAAGGATTTCGATTCATATTTAATGGAACTATAAAATGTCGTCTACCATTATATCTTTTATGTCAATTTTATCACTTAAGGTTATTGTGCCTAAATGAGATGCAATTGCCCATAGTTTTGTCACATTGAGGTTATATTTGGCATTTTATTAACTAAATATATATTTTATTATGCAGAAAATTATTGAATACCGTGTCTTTAGTTCAAAGCTATCTTGTTTTGTAGAAATGGATTCAATATCTGTATATCGCATTTAGTTGATTTTTTTCGCATTTAGGCGATTATTGTGGCATTTACGGATTTTTTCTTACAGGAGACTTCCAAAGCCCTAAATGAGGCAATGCGTTTAATACAAGCAAATTTATTTGAAAATATTTATTTAATATTTAGCTGCTGTGACAGAAATTGTCGCATAGCTACTATGAACGACCTCCGAGGTCACTGGATGGAAGATAAATAAAAAACATCATTAACTCATAGGATAATTTTTCTGTACTAAATTTAATGTGCAGGACTATTATAATTAAAAATATCTTGTTTAGAAGTCTCTTGCATTAGTACTAGGCCCCAAAAGAAAGGAAATTTCAGAAATATTTATAGTTAAACTGACATTTTTAAATTAATCCGTGACAATTTAAAAAGGAAGTGGCCTGTGAGATCACTAACAGCAGTTAATGGTTAAACATTTGTCGCGGAAAACATCTTTTAAAATTCTCGGAATTCGAGAGTGAATATTAATCCGTGAACTCCATAGTATTGCGATTTGGAATTCCCTAACTTCTACTGCAGATACCTTTCTTGGCAATATAGCAATAATGAAATATAACACGATTCCTGTACGATATTTAATAAGGAATCGGAATGGCATATTGATTTTTTATTAAAATCAATTAGATACCGTAGTTTTTGTCTTTATTGTTTTTAAAATCGCCTGTTGCTTTTATTTGATATTCATAAATTTCTTGTTGAAGTTTGCACCCTTATGTATAATTTAAAACCTTATTTCATTTTACAGATATTATATAAAGCATCATAAATGATGTTTTTGTAAACGCTTGCAATTCGGCATCATACCCATACCTATGGATAAGATGGCCAACTATCTAGGGTTAAGATACTTTGAGGCGTTTCAATGTAAACAATAAGTTTTGTGAAGCAGTATAAAACATAATGGGTGAATAAAGGTAACTTTAATATTTTAGACATACTAAAGTTGTTAACTTACTTAATATTAGGAAATTACAAAAATATGAATGTAACAAACGTTGTCACTTTAATAAAAGGACAAATTAATATTTGAAAATAAAAGTTATGTTCTACTTAACACTTAAAAGAATTATGGCTCTTAAGTATGCCTATTTTTAAATATTTTAATAAGTTTAAATACGATACAGCCACTGTGATAAAGTGCTTTAGAGTGCAGATTTTTTGTTGGAGTTTATCATATGCCCCTTTGTTATTTTCAGCTATAACTATGATCTGCCACAGACTGCACATTTGTTTATGCACTTTGAGCAAATTTAATATAACCAACAGTTTCACTGAATGCATTTGATCCAATCACATTTTTCAGAGATTTCCTTGCTCTCTGCTAGACACTTTTAACACTAATTCTCATTCATTAAAAAAAATCCTCATATTCTGAATCTTGGAACGAAATTTAATCCGTTATCTTTACAAATCAGATCAAATTAGCGTGTTTCGAGAGTCTGCGGTGTCGTGATGGAGGTTGGTGACCGTAGCTCGTAGGGATAGAAGACCCTAGTTATATAAAACTATATAACTAGGTGATGGAGGTTGGTGACCGCAGCTCGTAGGGATAGAAGACCCTAGTTATATAAAACTATATTATATACTACCGATATTTACAGTTATTAAAATTATTTAAAACTGCATTTAACATAAAATTTTTAACAATGATTAAGATTGATAATTATTAAAGAATTATTTATAAGGCCAATAAAGTTTATTTGTAAGGCAGAATACATATAGAAACCTTTCACATTATGTTCACCTTAGATTTTAACATTTCATGTCATTTTAAACATTTAGACAATTTATAATTTTAACTAATGATTTTTTTTAATCAGTGGATTAAAATCACGATTTAATCACTGATTTAAATTATCTGATTAAAATTGTTGACAAGTTAGTTAATATACAAGAATAATTTATACAATGAAGAAACAACCAGGCATTTGACCACAACGGAAAATAACCGGCATCTTACCCAAAGGGAAAAAAACCGGCATCTTACACCCAAAAATTTTCGGCGACTCATCCCAAAGTATTGAATAAGACGCTGGTGCCGCGCCACTGACGTGAAGAAGTGGGAACCAGGCACCATTTGTGCTTTGCAGAAAGGCCAGGTACTAGTAGCCTCTAAAAACACCAGATTTATTTCTTTGGTGTTTAAACTAAGACTTTTATAGGCAAATAAAGATTTCACGTAAAATATTTTGCACACTTACTAGAAGTGTTTTGATGAAAAAGCAATAAAAAAGTACCACTTAATTTTTTTTTTAAAGAACGCAAACGGAAATTAAAATATCAGTATAGAACCCTCTTCCTTACAACTGAGCGGCGTTTCCCTACAGCGCCTGCGCATATGAAAACGGTATGATTCGGCATTTTGTACAATACGGCATCTCACCTCAAGTTACCCTATATGAAAACATAAATATGCATTTAGATAAACAGAGTTTTCTTTTTTTTTTATCTTATTCTAATCTAAATGCAGAACTTATTTATTATTATGAGTAAAAGTTGAAAACAGAATTAAAATATTAGATTTAAGAAAAGTGTATAAAAAAAACTGAGACCTCTAAACCAGGGCATAACTCAGCTGCATGACTCTTCAACCAGATTCAGCATTTAAGCTACCGAACGTTTTAATGTTTGTAAAATTAATTTATTCAACCGCATTAACATAATTTAAGTGTTTTCAATCTATAAAAGATTTTTTCCGAATTTCAATCATGTATAAGCATTACGAATCCCGTAATCATTTATCTACATACTCTGTCTGGAATATACAACTCTTCTTACGCCATTTGCTATTAATAATTTTAAAGAAGCGTATTTTCTTTTTTGATCATTTTAAACACGTATCTACGTCCATGGTTAAAAAACGAAACACTGTTAGAGGGTCATGTTGAAATTCCTAATTTACTAACTTCTACTAATTCCTAATTTACTAACATTCTTCAGTTTTCCAGAATCAAAATTTTGTTTCGATAAATCAAAACATTTTTCATTCAACGTAAAATATTCTTATGACCAAGGTGTTTTTTCTGAGTTTGAAATTAGCAATATGTAAAAGAGGGATTTTTACCTTTGCATTTGGGAAACCCTTTCCTTTCAGTGAACGGAAGAAACAAGATTGGTTGGCTTTAATTGCTTCCAAGCATATTCCTCAAAGTTATATTCCTTTTTGCCCCTATTTTATAATTTTACCATTCACAATATGTGTAAAGGACTGGTGTTGCATCGATACAGAATAAAAAAAAAAAAGTTTCTGCTTGAGAAAGTTCGTTAAAATGCCGCAGAATTTATTTTTTACAGGATGAAGAAATTGAAAAAAGGAAAGATGAAACCACTTATCTAGTTTTTAATTTTAAATTAAATGTTTTTAAAAAATCTGTGATAACTGCCTGTTATAATTTTGATTTGAATATTTTTTTTTTTCAAAA
The DNA here is from genome assembly GCA_963932465.1 of Maratus speciosus. Classification (NCBI taxonomy): domain Eukaryota; kingdom Metazoa; phylum Arthropoda; class Arachnida; order Araneae; family Salticidae; genus Maratus; species Maratus speciosus. The sequence goes on along the minus strand of OZ010788.1, from coordinate 348,028,771 downwards.
GTTTAAGATACTACAAAACATAAGTTGTAATCTGTTCATGTTCTCAGAGAAAATAACTCCGGAAATTCAAAAAGCCATATTTGTTTCTGAATTGTTACTAAACTACAACCGATAATCATTGTACATTTATGCTCTTTAGGGGGTCCGGGGATAAAAATTCTATTTTTTTTATTTATAGAGATTTTGTTATGAAATTTTTTTCTGAAATATGTTTTAATATAATAAGAATATTGCATGTAAAAAAAACTGGAAAATGTTAAATATTTTTTTAATTAAATTTTAAAATTTTAAACATATTTAATGTTTGATAGAAATGTAGATGTACTTACTCGATTTACAATTTTTTTTTTGTGTGTAAAGACACTTTTGTGTAAAGAAAATGTGTCATTTTAATTTGTCTTCAGGATTACTTAGAATATTGATTATGAATTTTGTTAAAAAAATTAAGTAAAAAAATGCAGTTTTTCTATGAGTGAGTTTTGCATTAATTAGCATATTTCTACAATTTTCACTCTAAAATTAAAAATCTTGAAAACAATTTGTTGGAAATATAGCATAAAATCCCTGTTGAAAATTTCATACACATATTTTGCAAGGAAATTTGGATATATTCTTTTAAAGCTGACAAATCGTGAAAACATTCTTTCTCAGATAAATGAAGTTAAAGTTCTAGTCAGAAGGCAGATAATGCATTGCTTCCCAAGGCAAAATAAGTTATATCTCTGGATCTAATGAAGATAAAAGCAGGCGGTTTGCTGTATTTAAAGCTAAAAACTCAGTGTTTCTTTTAATCCAATAAAAATAAATTCCATTTTTTGAAGAATTTTTAGCCCCTGATCCCCTTGGTTCCTTTTATAATAATGTAGTTTATAAATGTATAGAAATGTTTTGAACTAGTAAATAATTCTTTCTATTGAAGTATGAAAATAACTTACTTACTTCTTTTATTTTTTTAATTGTTGTAAAAAATATTGTGATGACGTATTTACGACTATGATTTATTAATAAAATAACCAGTTCTTAGATATTTATTTTATTGTAACTACAATTTTGTTTCGCTGAAATGCAATTTTAAGAATATAGTTGAAAAATAAATATAAAAAAGTTTTGAAAAGCGCTTTTTCTTTTAATTTAATTTCTTAGAAATCTTGTTAACCATCTGCGATTGGCTCCTACTTTGATGCAAACTAATACTTTTGATAACGATTCATAAATTATTAAAGTTAAAACATTGTGATTAAAAAAATCCACAATTTTGCACAGACTAGTTTGTAATGCTACTGGAATTTGACAAATTGTGCAGAAAGAAAAGCGTCACAACTCAACAAGGAATTACATTTATAAGGGTGTGTTTTTTCTTTTTTTTTTTTGGGGGGGGGGGGGGATCAATTTACTAAATCCAGTCTATCTCTTTTAGGTTTTGATTCTTAACACGTTTAGTGCCACGATGACTGAAACTGAAGCGCTGAAAATTTACAATGTTTAAAGTAATTTTTAAGAAAGTAAAATCCTATAATATTTAAAACGTAGGTAAATTTTAAATATTTGTTCAGTAATTATTTAAAACAATATATATATTTTTGTCAGTTTTGTATCATAATTTAGACGTCAGTCATCGGTGAATGACGCGTTTTAAACGGAAAGATCGCTGTCAGCCGCCGGTTGCTGACGTGGCGCTTAACCTGTTAAAGGTTTTAAACAATTTTTTTACACTTTTAAAACTGCACGCAGAGTTAAGTACTATCGTTTTATGTTACATAAAAAAAAATTGCGAAACGCCATTTGCTTCTAGTGTGAAATTTACTTTTGTGGAGATGTGTCCCTTTTTATGGGCGAGCAATATACATGCTTTATCAATATTTAAAACAATTATATATGTGAAACATCTGTATTAGCCTAATTGGAGAGAACGTTTGCTTTAGTGACTAAATCCTAATTTCCATTGGTATAAAATGAACAATTACTACCTTGAGCGATAAATCAGATTCTAATATATATATGCCATATATAACTTTCGACATAATATAATAAAAAATAATAAAAAGCGAAAGTATATAAACTAACCTATTGTTAGAATAAGTTACAAGGTAGCTTTAACCCAATCATGCCCAATGCCATGAATAAAATAAAATAAAAGGAAGAAAAAGAAATAAAATACGAACATAAGAATAATGCAAAAAGGAAATAGAAACTTATATTGTTAGACATGTTATCAATATAAGAAAGTCGCAAAAGTTTTCTGTTTGAATATAGATAGGGATTAAACAGAAATATCTATATTCAATTTGCCGGGGGTAACTGAGACAACACTTATCAAAATAACAAATACTGAGAATGTATAAGTACTGTATTGCATATAAGAAAACTGCTAATGCTATACCATACAGAAAAATTCATAATAAATATATTTACTACATAGTGAATGAAAAAAAATAAATCAAATAAATCAAATATGAAAAATGAAACAATAGAAAAACAAGACTTACTAAAATTACTGTAGCCAAAAGAACTATAAAAATGAGTGTTACAAGCATATGGAATGATTACATGTTAACAGTTCATAGGTTACATTAATTTTTTGTGAATTATAAAATAACCATATAGATAGATAATTTAGCAGAAGTGGAAATATTTATGATTATTAAATATAAATGTATTAAATATAAATAAAAAATGTCTATTTTTCTAGCCCACAAATTACCCCAAATTTATCAACCTACATTCGAAGAAAACAAATATACTGTATTATCACTATTATAAATTAATATATTAATATCATACGTGCTGCCACCTGTTGGCACAAATGATGCATAAAGAAGTATACAAAATTAATTTATATAATAATTACAAACTCTTATGATACTCATCAGCGTACATATAAATAAAAATTATATTAAAAACACATTAAAAATTAAACCCAACGTTTCATGCTCTCTCTAAAGAGCCATCATCAGGGGAGAGGATTTTTTAAGCAAATTTACAACCAGCACAGTCACTTTCACAACATCAGACTGAAAACATTTCGGTAACTGATCATTAAACATCCAAAATCAATACTGCACCGGATATGGCGCCATCATTTACATATGTTTTAAAAATTACATAAAATTTTAATCATTGTGAAAAAATATTAACTTATGATGATTAATGAAATATAAAATAATAAATTTAATCCTATTTTAACAACCGACTATAACAAAAAGAGGTCAATTTAAATCAGTTGAAACTTCTTGCTTCTTCTGGACCGAATTTAAATTTTTAAACATTGCAGAACTTAGGAAAAACACCAAAACGTCTTACAGAATAGTTTTTTTTTACGGTTAAAATTCTTACTTCAAAATGGTTCGCCGATTGAGCCGATGTGAGTTCGGAAATATTAGAAAAAACACACATAAAAAACGGCATTTTAAAATTACTTTTTAAATGGTTATAATTCGCAATTTTTAACGTATTATACCTTTATAAAGATAAAGTATGTTAAAAAGATGTGTTGTTTTTGTTTAATCGCATTTCGACGTGTAGTGCCTATGTGCGCCGTAAAAAACGTAGGAAAGTATGATAAGTTTCGACCATTGAATTTTTACTGCTTAGAATTCTTTTTAACATCCCTGTGGTGTCATCCCCAGGACTATTCCCGTTCTTTCACGTTGTTCATTATAGTGTTTAACTAGTATATCGGTTAATTAATGAAAGCTAAAAAAAACTAGCTTCGAGGTGCATAACTACAGACATACAGGCACCTCCCAGCTAAATTTTGTAGCTTTGTTACCAGTTGCATTTTGAGAACACAGACACAAAAACTCTTTTCTTTATTAGTATGAAGGACAAAAAATAGATGGGGAGAGGTTCTTCTTTTGACAGAGTGTACGCCGCAAAGCAATCTTATAAATAAAAAAATAAGTTTCATTATAACAATAAACTTTAATTAGCTGATATCCGATTCTTTTTAATTTGAACGACCCTATTTACAACGCTAATAACAAGAGCCATTTTCACTGGAATTCGTTTTGGCATAAACAAATGTATAAAACATTTTAATTATGCTGTGAAGGTTCAAGTTTTTTGTCTATGAAAAACTACTTAAAATGTAAAATTATTATTTCATAATTGTTACGAAAATGTTTAACACCTTTAAGTGAGATGTTACGTAATATGTGCGTACACAAATCAATAGTTAAAACCTTATTATAGTCTTTCATTTCATTCGTAAGAAGTAAATGTTTAAATATCCCTATCACGAAGCTTATAAAATATGCCTAAGGCACGACTTATATATCTATTGATGATCACTCAAAGGCAACTAACTTATAAAAATTCCAAATTGTGTACAGATAGGTTAATCCATTCACTTTGTATATCTTTAATAAATTCAAGTTTGCCTTAGGTTATTTTCAATAATTTAATTTTTTTGTCTTTATTAAATACGTATCAACATAACTTTATAATAAGCCTTTTGTATATAATATAGTTTAAGTTATAAAACTAAACATTTCTAAACAAAAATATACTTCACATGCTTCATGAATGTATAATTTCTGCGAATTTTAACGTATGTTTTGAAACTTAAACAGTCTTATATATCTATTACAAATATTTATGTTCCGAAATTGTATTTACATTTTTAAGTTTAGAATGCTTATAAAACTTAAAAAACAGGAAATATTTTGTACAAGACAGTCTCATACATGTTTTGACAACTTTACAAATATTTTAAGAATGTTAACATCCCTGTACAGCAATTTTTGAAATCGAATATAATATAAAATATAGTTTCTAAATAATCATCGTATGAAAAAAAAAAAAAAAAATACACCAACATTTTAATATTCAGGCAATGGAGGGAGGATTTTATGTTCCGAATTTATATTATTTGCAGAAATATTAGGTTGATAAAAATAAAAAAAAATATTTACTAAAATTTAAATTTACTGAACTTAGTAAATACTTTTCTGCTCGATTATCGTTATACATCTCTGTAGTTTAACTTAGAATTTCCGAGTTTTCTGACTAATGAACTAATTCAGCGAATTTTAAAATTATCCATAGAAGTAATGCTTTTATCATCTAAGGTGTTTGAAGCTTTATAAATGAATGATAGATAACATATGAAGGTTGAATGAGTACGATGAATGGAACAAAACATTTCAGAATTTTAACGTTTTTGTCCTGGGGTCAAATACATATGAACTCTACCATTGTTATTGTTAAACGAAATGCACTTTTTGTTTAATAATTCACTCCATTCTCCTTTGATTACTCGCTTTAATTTGTTTAGATGTGTACAGTTTTCTTCCGAAATAATGGTCTGGTTAACAGCTAACAACTTATATCAACGATTCTCTTCCATATTCCCCAAATACTTTTTAAAAGATTCTTCGAATACAAATCGACATTTGTGCTGGTCGAAGGGTGATCTCTACGCTGTGCTTTTCTTCGACTATCGTTACTATACACGATCATTTTTCATTATCTGTAATAATTTGCTTAAAAATTTGAAACATTTTGCAATCTTGAACAACGAACCGCGTACCGAAAATAGGTCAATCACATTTGTCTTCATTAATTCAAGTGGCACATTTAAATGGGCCTTGCTATGTGATCCAATTTCATGTAATCATTTTAACGCTATTCACTTGTTTATTTGGAGATTTTATTCCATTTCTTGTGTTATTTCTATGCCAATAAATCTCCATTAGATTATATATTTCGCTGTCATCAGCGACAGTTGATCGTAAATTAAAAGTCGATAAATTTTTGTATGAATCCAAAGCCTACTTTTTAGTGTATTACAAAGAAGGTTAAATAAAAAAAAAATTTAATCTTTTCTAAAATGCGCGTATGCTTTATCTATTTCTGTTGATCAAGCTGGCTGATCTCTTACCGTGATATTAAAGTCAATTACATATAATATGTAATTAAAAGGTAGCACGTTCAAACGCAGATCAGTTTTAATTGCCAGGGTACCCAATATATTTTGAAACAATTTTTAACTGATGATATTCATTAATAAATATTTTTTATAGACTTTTTACATATTTTTGACTATACAATTTCACTTAAAAAAGTAATCTTGACAAAAATATATCTGCATATTCACAAAAAGCTTACAAGCTTGCAAATGCTTTTCTGCAAATTTTTAAGTTGTAGTGCTTTCAAGATATTTTTTACAATACATGATGTAAGTTTTCAACACAAAATGCAGTCCACAAAAGAAAGCAAATCACTCCAATCAGTCGAAAGAGTGGGCTGATGTCTTCCTTTTTTTTTTTCTTACATCCATTTAATAGAACTTAATGAAACTGGACTTTTTTATTTCATTTTTTTTCCATCAGAAATTAGCAGGAAAAATGTAAATTAGCGCTTACCAAATGAAATTAAATGCGTACGAAATAATTATATCAAAATAGTCAAAACCATTTTCGACATCTTAGTCTGAAAATCGTCTGTAGAATGTCAGTAAATCCAAACTATTCAATGAATACTATTGAAATCTTCCAAGTATCCCTCTAAACAAGCTATGAGATCATTGATTGTCAAATTACTATAGAGGAGAGTATCCGAACTTGGACCACTTCACATATTTTCAAGTGTAACTCACATAATTTTTGGAATATCTGCAAAACATATCTACACATGATCAATCTATTCATCTACTAACTAAATAAATCTTTAGATCAATTTCTTTTTGAAAATCTAAAATTTTATTTTAATTTGAAAATTTTGTCAAAAGTGGTCCAAATTCAGCAACTGGTCACGTAAGTTGGACCCCCAGTCTCCTAAATTGCACCAAACAATATCAAGTTGTTTTAATGACTAGGGAATATAACTAATTTTATTAAAAGCAAAGTTTGCGATTAATGAAACAATCCAACAAAATATTTTTTTTTCAAGATTTACATTATATAGAGAAAATGTTAACACAACAGTTTTTTTTTTTTTTTTTTTTTTTTTTTTTTTTTTTTACTCCATCTGTACTTTGATTTAATTGAATTTATGAAGGGAGATAGCATTTCTAATGATTTTTTTGGCTTTTTTGTGGGGGTGGGTGTGTTAGTTTGTGGATGCAGCTTTCTTGCAGGTCAATTTTCTTCACAACTTACGCTCTCTTTTCGTTTCCTATACCTTTAACAGCTTTTACTGTCACGGGTGTTTTTCTTCCAGTTAGTTTGTCTGTGCCCTTTTCAATATTTTAAACATTATAGTAAAAATAAATAAATAAATAAAAGAAAGATATGCTCTATTGAAAAAAAAAATACATTACGATTAGTCAAACGCAAACATTATATATTCAAATAGTGTTGAATTCAGGTGCCCCCCCCCCCCCGCCCCCTACGGAGCTTTTGAAATAATTACTCCAAACGGAATGTTTGAGATTTTATGCGTTTTAAAGGCAAAAAAAAAAAAATGTAATTCCACCCACCAGAACTGTAATAAGCCGCACCCCCCTCCCCCCCTACCATCACGGAATCTCAAATATCTTCCAGGAGGTAAATGTTTGAATTCAACTCTGTAAACCAAATACAGCGTAGGAATAAAGAATTCAAAGAAAATAAATATAAATACATACACGGTAAAAGAAATTAGAAACAAAATTTATTGCGCAAACATGTAAAAATATTTTTGTTTATATAGGCCTAAACTGCATAAATAAATTGATCCAGATATACAAAAAAAAAAAAAAAACTTGCTTGGAGCTATCCAATATTTAAAAAAAAGTGTACAAAGCCTACCGTCCTCGAAATTTATTAGTTACTTTTCAAATTTATGATCGTATATTTGGTCCAATTTAAGCAAATTAAATTGGCTCAAAGTAACGCAACTGCGCCATTTTTTAAATCAGATAATCTCAAGACTAAGAACAAACACGAAATCAATCAAATCCACATGAAAAATAAGCGCAATAAACAGATGAATTTAGATACGTATATGAAAACATAACAACTTACCTTAGTTTTAAACTATTTACTTACATTTAGTAGGAAAAAATTAGATCAAAACAGCTACCTTTAGTTTTTTTTTTAAATTGTCAGAAAATAGCACATGGTAGGCGGGAGCTTCTTCTAATCATAAATGGCATCATTTTGATGAGTAGGATTTCAGCGGTAGATAGCATCTTTTCATGCAATTAACGGCAGAATGGCAACGGTCCAATTAAAGCGGCGATCCAAATATGGCTACTCTCCCCTACCAAAGTTACAATAACAAATAGGTTTGAATTAGTTCAGTATCTCATACGTTATCATGATGATTTTTTTTATGTTACTGTAAGGGTAAATGAACTAGGAAAAATTACATATTGAATTAGTAACTAACCCAAGATATTTTCGGGAAAAATACAATATGCCAATTGGATTCGATATTTGGATGTTAATTTTTTGTTGTTGTTGTTTTAATGAATGCTGTAAGAACTACATACTTGATTGACGATCTCAATCAGGATATTGGCAAGGAAAATGTACTATTAAAATTTGATCAATAATTTGGAAGCCATTGTGACTACAAGATCGGCATTATAAATTTATATATAAATATTTATACGTAATAAAATATACTTTTAAAATCAATATATAATTACCAAAACTAACCAAACCTCTTATTTAAAAATGGCAGATAGCATATATATATATAAACAAAATAATTGGAGTATGTTAATTTCTAAAGAAATCAACCTAAAAATATAATTTTCTTCCTTTCATGCAGTAGATACACATTTGGAAAGAAGTTTGAAGTTCCAAGATCTTGTCCGCTCAAATTCTATTAACTAAATCATAGGATATAATATATATTTAATTTGAATTATCTGCACTATTTTTCAGCTGTACTGCATACATACAAACACTGTTTTGCATTAAGTACTAAAACACATGGATCAATTTAAAAAAGTACAGTGATACACTATACACTCCGTTTCTAAAATATAATTATTTTTCATTAATTTACACTGTTGAAATTAGTTATCGTTTCCAAATTTATAAATATACAGCATTCAAACTTTCTAAAAACATAGGAATTCTTTCGTAAAATGCTAACATCGATTTTTATTTTTAATATTAATAAATGTTACTTCACACAATTTTGCAATTTCGTAAAATTATTCTTATGAATATTCCATAGAGAGTATTCATGAAAATTTACGATACAACACTGTACCCACAGACACATAATTATCTTTATGGACTACATAAAATGTAGTGATTAAAATAACTTTTACATATTTTTCCATATTTGACAGGTATATAATAATCTTAAAAATCGTATAACTTAGTAACTTATTAGAGTAACTTATTAGAGTAACTTAAATAATCGTATGTTAATAATATGAGACACAAAACTTGTACAATCACGTCATAAAAGCATTACATTAATATTTCTAGATCTAATGGAACTGATTATTTTTTAATTCATATCTTTAACTCAACATAACAATTTTTAATTTTTCATTTAAAATTATACAGAGTTTTGCATTTCTTTTGAAATTTTCAAAAATTGAAATTAACTGCATTTCTCAAAATATGCACGTTTTTTCCCCTCATTTATATGTAATTTCAAAAAGGCAACGGTATGATAAACGCATAAAATATTAAATAAAAATTAATTACCAACAACAGGAGCTGCTTCTCCTGAAAACAGCACATTATAATGCAAAATAGCTATACATAATCTTTACCAACCATTAAAGTGATATTTTTAATACAATTTTGGAAATAACAAAATAGTCAAATTATGTAAAAGATAATCAGACAAAGTAAACTAAAAAAAAGGAATTCAGTGATCTTAATACCTTCAAACTCTCTTTAATATTTTCAATCTCTCTTTAATACCTTCAACCTCTCTTTAAACTATATATTCGTACCCTGAAATAATCAAAACGGATAGAACACTTTTAATTAAATATTTTTCTCCTAACAAAATATTCTCTCTTAGTAGAGAATACGACGATGCCATTGCAGAATATTTAATCATAAGCAGGATCAAAACATAAAAGAAAACAACATTCATTCCCGTTCGCTAAAGTGTAATGCTTGTTATTTTAATGAATAAAAAAGAACTACCATCAAAATGGAAATAAATAACGTTTTTTGTATTTTATGCATTGTTATTGGTATGCAGCTGTATAAACTGTCCTTAATTTATGTATTATATTTTAATTTTTCGCATGCCAGATTGTGTTCAAGTAAAAATAGGTGTTCATACATTTTTGCTGTGCATTTTGTATTTTTAACACGATTTTGTTTCTCTGTGAGATTTTTCAAAAGAAACCTCTTTATAAAGATACATATACCAATTGTGATGAGAGAGTAACAAATTAATCAAGAATATTTATTTTATGTGAATATATAAATATAAAATATTATATAGCTATAAATTATCTGCTTTTTCAAAATGTCCAGCGGGTCCCATTCAAAGTATACAATTAAATTATTCGTCATTTTTGATATATTTAAATATGGAGTACATGTCATATTGATATAAAACTTCATAAATTTTGAATACGATATTTTAAAATGTAGATAAAATTGTACTCAATAGATTACAATCTTTTGTATGAATTTGAATCTTAAAAACTCATAATGTGGAATATAACTTTTGCTTAAAGGTCAGGTTCCAGTGCTTCATAAAAATATTAGATTTATTTATCTGATGATTAAACTACGACTTATATAGGTATATAAAGAGATAAAGTAGAAGATGCTGGGCACTTACCAGATGTGTTAAGACGAAATAGTAATAAAACTGTACAACTTAATTTTAAATTATAGATCGGAAACTGGAATCAAAGTATGAGAAGGGAAGCCTCTTCCACACCACTAACTGGTCTTTCCATACAGGACCTGCGCATATGGAAACCACGCATCTCACTTCCAGTTACCCTAAATAAAAGGGATCAAATTTCTATTCGTAATCAAGTTTAATCTATTTAGAAAAAAAACAACAATGTGGTACGCATGTGGACGTATGTTTGAATTTTAGTCTGTAAGTGGTGTTTAAAGTGAATGTGGTGTCTGAGTGAGATCAATATTCATTAGGTATGGCTCAAAGTCATAATTTAAGATAAGGTCAAAAAGGGGCGATTAATTGGTATATTCGAGGAAGGTCAAAAACAAGCCTAAGGTCCCCTGAGGTTTGAATATCCCTCAAAGTGTCATATTAAGAGGTTCGAGATGATTTTTCAGCACTGGAGCCGTTGTTAGACAGCCTGGTCAAGGGAGTTGGGGGTGGCAAGAGCAGCAACTGCATCCGAAGCCCGTTTTCTGTCATTGTGGCTCGAAGGAACAGCGAATCGACTACAAGAGATTTCGTTTGAGACATTCAGACTGCCATAGGAACTCGAATTAGCCGTTCTACTGCTGAACGAAGGCTTAACAAGGGTGGAATGTATGCGAGAAAACCAACAGTTTGTGTCTCACTCACTCCAGCTTTCAAAGGGTCCCGTTTAAAGTGTCGCCGTCGTCATCTTTAATGGAGCCAAGAAGCCTGGGCTCGAAAGGAATATTTCACGGACAAGGGAAGGCAAGTTGCGTGTTTCCTTCTCTCTCCAGATCAAAATAGGTATAGAACGAGTGTTTAGACTATATGGACTCGTCAATAATCAATACTTAAGCCCGGTTTTCTTGGCTCCATTACACATGACAAGGGCAACAGTTTAAACAGGCCCTTTTGGAAGCTGCAGTGAGTGGGACACAAACTATTGGTTTTCTCGCATACAGTCCACCCTCGTTAAGTCTTCGTGCAGCAGTAGAACGGATAATTCGAGTTCCTGTGGCAGCCTGAATATCACAAACGAAATCTCTTGTAGTCGCTTCGCGATTTCTTCGAGCCACAATGACAGAAAACGGTCTTCGGATGCAGTTGTTGATCTTGTCGTCAATGGACCAGGCTGTCTATCGACGAATTCATTGCTCAAAAAGCGTCTCGAAGCTTTTCATATGACACTTTGAGAGATGTTCAAAACTTAGCGACCACCATTTGTTTTTGACCTTCCTCGATTCTACCAATGAATCATCACTTTCGATCTTAAACTTAAATTATGCCTTTGAGCCATACCTAATGAATATTGATCACACTCAAATACCACATGCACGTTAAACAACATTACAGACCAGAATTCAAACATACGTCGATTGCGCATGCGCACCAATTTGCCAATTATCTATCTGCATATTTCCGACTATAATGTAAGCGCGGATATGCAATTTTGGAGTTCAATATTATTTAATTAACATACATAATAGCAGCATTTGGCATTGATTGCAACATTAACTTAGTGAGCCTAATTTTTCTCATTATACTTTAATTTTGATGACCAGTGTATACACTATATGGCCAAAGGTGACCGGTTTTAGACGTTTTGTTAAGTATCTAGAAAAATACATGAGGAATTAACCTGAAACTGTAGGTGTGTAAACAATATAGTATAAGTCATAGATTTCCGCGAAGACTTTTTTCCAAAACCCCATACGGGACCGTCAACAAATTGAAAAAGAACGAATATCTTTTGGGTAACCCTGTAAAAACAAATGTAGAAAAAGCGTTCAGACTCGAGATTATTAATAAGCGTCTTATTGTAATATACTGTGTTCATTTTTATGAGGATAGCATGTATACTTGTAGAGAAATTAAGGTTTTTATAAAAACAGTCCCAAATTTCGCCAAGTGTTTTACTTATAATTTGCAGAGCTCCTAATATAAACAAAAGAACTTTTCAGAAAATATGGCAAACAACATTATACATGACAACCTGCAATGAGAATGAAAAAATAATAAAAATTGTATGAAAAATGAGCAAACTGAATAATGATTCACTGCGCATGCTTGAACGTAATTAAAATATAATTTGCATAATGTGTTAGCTAAATGTATAGAGCAACTTTTGTAAAAGTTTCAAAAACATAGTTTGAAAATTCTGATAATAATCGTTTACAGAATAAGCTCAAAATCCGTTATTCCCAAAAGGAAGCAAAAAGATGAGGGGCTGTATCTAAATTCAGTAGTACGTGCAATATTGTGTATGCTATATTGGCACTAATCAATGTATATATGGATACAACCCCTGATCTTTTTGCTTCATTTTGGGAATAACGTATTTTGTGCTTTTTCTATAAACGATTATTATCAGACTTTTCGAACTATGTTTTTGATACTTTTACGAAAGTTGCTCTATACATTTCGCTAACACATTATGCACATTATATTTTGTTTATGTGCACACTTATGTTTGATTGCATTCGCGCATGCGCAATGAAACGTTGTTTTGTAAACATGCTCATTTTTCATCCAATTTTTATTATTTTTTAATTCTGATTGCAGAGTACAGTGTACAATGTTGTTCGTAATACTTTCTGAAAAGAACTTTTTTTATATTAAGAACTCTGCAAATTATAAGCAAAAAACTTGGCGAAATTTGGGACTTTTTTTATAAAAACCTTAATTTCTCTACAAGTATACATGCTATCCTCATAAAAATGAACACACTATATTACAATGAGACGCTTATTAATAATCTCGAGTTTGAATGCTTTTGCTACATTAGTTTTTGCAGGGTTATCCAAAAGATACTTGTTCTTTTTCAATTTGTTGACGGTCCCCTATGGGGTTTCAGTAATACATCTTCACTGAAATATATGACCTATACTATACTGTTTACACACCTGCAGTTTCAGGTTAATTCCTCACGTATTTTTCTAGATATTTAACAAAACGTCTAAAATCGCAAGTGACCGGTCACCTTTGGCCATATAGTGTATATACATATGTATCTGATCTTTGTCATACTATAACTCTCGTATTTATGAACCGATTTAGATTTAACTTGGTGTGTACATAGTACATACCAATGTCTCCACCGAGTTCGTTGGCCAGCTTCTTTCAAAATGGAGGCCTTTTAAAAATTAAAAAAAAATTACATTTAAAATGAGGTGCTAAAAAATTAGAAATGGAAAAATATATTTTCTTACGTGTTTGATCTTGATACAAAGATTCGGTGGCAATTTTTTGTTTCGTCTATTACTTAAAAAATGGCTGAGTGATAGCACTTTGAAATACTAATGTTGCTGACATCTTGAAACTATGTGGTTTTTGTCACGCCATAACACGCGTATTTAAGAACCGATTTGTATGTAACTCGGTGTGTACACAGTACATACTAATGTCTCGATCGAGTTCGTTCGTCAACATCATCCGCCATTTTATTTTAAAATGGCGGCCATTAAAAAATAAAAAAAAATTAATTTAAAATGAGGTACAAAAAATTTTAAGTTGAAAAAGATTTTTTTTCTTATATGTTTGACCTTGATACAAAGATTCCGGAGCATTTTTTGTTTCGTCTATATCTTAAAAAATGTCTGAGTTATAGCACTTTGAATTTCTAGTGTGGCTGTCATCTTGAAATGATCTGATTTTTGTCACGTGATAACACGCGTATTCATGAAGCGATTTTTATGTAACTTGGTTTTATATCGCCGCTCTCTTATTAGAACTAATTCTCTTAACTAAGGAAGAATGCGTAACTATAATATTACTTATAGTTTATTATATACATTATTTACAGCAGCTGCTAAACGCAGCTCTCAGAACAAGTCACATTTTACAACTGCGCAGAAATATTCTCGGCTACGTGCAAAGCCTTACAATTCCAGTCTGTCCGTGTATGGTGCTGCCATTTACTAATATAGATCGCTACTAATTCTGATTTGGTAGGGATATAACACCCCTCCCCTCATAGTGCAAACGAACTACAGGCAATCTTGCTCTTTCACTTCTTCGAACTGGAGCACTTTTCTTACAGTCCTCGTCATTGTTTTTAGTCAAATTTTCTTTTACACTTTTATCTATCATAACATCATTTTTATTACTCACAACTGTACCTGCCACAATATCATGCGAAGGCTGAGATTGGCTTGGTTCTATAGTATTATCATTATTAAGCTGTTCTTTTATTTTTCCATTAATTCCCGAAAAACGGTTTTGGTTAACCCTTTCATACCTATAATAATCACTGTAATTTTTACCACTATATCCCATATTTTCAACTTTGTCTGACATTAGTTCATCTTTTAGATTTATCTCTATAACTCTCTCTGGTATTTAATCACTTATCTCTTTATTTCGTCTCAACTGATCAACGTGACGTTTACACATTACTCCATCACATCTATTTACTAAAACCCATCTACTTCCCAATAATTTCATAATTTTCCCTTTTACCCATTTCTCCCCTTTTTCAAAATTTTTAACAAAAACAAAATCATGAAGCTTATATTTGTGAAGGGGTTGTTGTATTTTAGGTTTTGATGGTAATACCAAGTGAAGGGCTGAACGAACTGGCCTTCCAAACATTAATTCAGCAGGAGTTTTACCAATCACCGCATGAGGAGTGGAATGATTTTCTAACAAAAATCGTGAAATTGACAATGTTATGTCACTTTTATCTAGCTTTTTAAGACAATTTTTCACAGTTTGCAGATACCTTTCCGCTTGTCCGTTCGAAGATTGATGATAAGGTGGAACAGGCGTATGCTTAATTCCATTATTTTTAAGAAATTCTTCAAATTCATCACTTGTGAACGCGGGACCATTATCACTGACCAATTCAACAGGTAATCCAAATGTAGCAAAAATTCTCCTTAATACCTTAATTGTAGTTTTACTATCAGATCTGGGTACTACTTCTACCTCCAACCATTTAGTATAAGAATCGACTACTATTAAAAACATTTTACCTTCAAAAGGACCGGCATGATCAATATAGATCCTTTCCCAGGGCAGTTCAGTTTTCCATTTCAAGGGTACCATTTTGGGACAATCCCTCGCAAATATCTGACATCTATTAGAAGAATTTTAACATTTGTTCAATTTCTTTCTCCATATTTGGCCACCAAACTACCCCCTAGCTTTCACTTTCATGCTCGATATACCCTGATGAAAGGAATGTAGTAATTTTAATATATATTCACGACCTTCCTCTGGTACGATCACTCTATGTCCCCACAATAGACAATTTTCTAGACAAGAAATTTCCTCCCTTCTACGAAAATATGGTTGATATTCTTCTTGTTTGATCTTTCGCGTCTACCCATGTAACGCCCACTCTAAAATTTGTTTAGTTACAAGATTTTCAGTTGTCTACTTTGCAATAGTTTTAGACGTAATAGGCCAATTACCATTATTTGAAACGAACATTATTAGCGCATGATTACTCACTATATTTACAATTTCTGGGAGAGGTAATCTACTTAATGTATCCGCATTTTTATCATTTTTACCCTCGCGATACTCAATTGTATAATCATACCCAGCTAACATTCATGACCATCTCAGCATCCTAGGTGATAATTTATCAGGTACCTTTTTAACAGGATCAAATAATCGAATTAAAGGTTTGTGATGTGTTATAATTTTAAATTTTTTCCAGCTAAATATTGGTGAAATTTTGTGACACCAAACATTACAGATAAAGCTTCTTTATCAATCATGGCATAATTTCTTTCAGTTTTATTTAAAGTTCTCGAAGCATAAGCAATAGATTTCTCTTTACCCTCAACAATGTGGCTTAAAACTGACCCTATATCATATTCAAAAGCATCACAGTTTAAAACTATATCTTTGTTTACATCATATAATTCTAAAACAGGAGATGTAGTTAATAATTATTTCACTTTTTGAAACGATTTTTCATGCTTTTCTGACCATGTCCAGTTTACATTATTATCTAATAATCTATGTAAGGGTTCTAAGACATCTGAAATATTAGGCAGGAAGTTTCTATAATAAGAAATTAAGCCTAAAAATGAACGCAATTGTGACACATTATTTGGAATAGGAGCACTCAAAATAGCATTAACGTTTTCTGGAATAGGTCTAATTCCTTCCTGAGATATTTTATGACCTAAATAAGAAACTTCCGAAACCATAAATTTTAATTTTTCCTTATTTAATCTTATACTATGCTCAGAAAAGCATTTCAGAACATTTTCCACTCTTTCAGAATGTTCTGATTCATTACTAGCACTAATAATAACATCATCTAAAAATATACCAACATATTCAATTTTTTTTTTAAATATGTTCAGTTTTTCTTTGGAACATACCAGGAGCACATTTTACCCCAAATGCTAATCGTAACACATTAAACAAACCTTTATGAGTATTTATAGGCAAAATTTTACTACTTTCGTTATCTACAGGTTGTTGTAAATAAGCATCTTTTAAATCAAAAACAGTAAAATATTTACCACCTGATAATTTAGAAAATAATTCTTCCATTCTAGGAAGAGGATAATTATCATTTTCTGTATTTGCATTTACTGTTGCTCTATAATCACCACATATTCTAACAGAACCATTAGGCTTAGGAACAATTACTATAGGACTAGCCCATTCTGAATGATCAACAGGTTTTAAAATACCCTCATTAGTTAATAGTTCCAATTCAACATCAGTAGCTTTCCTTAAAGCAAAAGGAACAGGTCGAGATTTAAGAAAAACTGGTTTAGCATCTTTTTTCAATTTTATTGACGCGGGAGGACCCTTGATTCTTCCGATCCCGTCAGCAAAAACATTAGGAAAATTTCTAATTAAATCATCTTTCGAAATGCTTTTAATCATATTTGTATTAGGTCAAAATAATTTTGATGCTTTTAACCAAGTTTTTCCGATTAGACTCGGACCCTCCTAACAGCATTTACTTTTAATTCCCCCAAAACAGTTAAGGAATCTTTAGTATAAGTTTGCAACTTAATATTAGATTTAATTAAAGGCAGCTTACCTCAGAACAATTTATGAGCAACACTTTTACTTACAATCGTATGAGCCGCTCCGCTATCAATTTCAAATTGTATATTTACACCATTTATTTTAACCGATTTTATCCATGACACCTTATTGGAATTGTCGTCCATAAAATTTAAACAATATTCTTCCTGAACAGTTTTAATTTTTCTGTTCTTAAAAGCTTTCTTACTTTTCATTCCAAATTTTCTGTTACGACAACAAATTTTTAAATGCCCCAATCGATGGCAGAAATGGCATTCTGCAGATTTAAAAGGGCATAACTTGGGGTTATGATTTTTAGAACATCTATAACACGGTTTCTCAGGCGCGAATTTATCTTCTTTAGGCTTAGGTGCATGAGTATACTTCCCCACTTTCGATTTCTCTCGTTTCGGAACACGTACTTGATTGACAGTCGTAGTATCTCCGATGTGTAGGGATACACTTCAGCCTCAGCTATCTCAAATGACTCAGCTATTTCCACCGCTGTTTGGAACGTTAAATCCCTGGAATCCAGTAATTTTTGCTGTATTTTCTCATCCTGGATGCCAAACACCAACTGATCACGCAGGCCGTCATTAAGCGTATTTCCGAAGTTGCAATGTTCGGATAAATGACATAACTCTTATAAAATCGGCTATATTCTCACCTTGCTTCCTTAGTCGTTTCTGAAACAATTTCACTAGGGTGTGGTGAAAAATGATCTCTAGCTTTCCTTTAAAGATCCTCGTAACTGATTTCTTTCAGCGTATTCGGAACAATAATATCTCGTAAAATAGCAAATGTTGTTGTTCCCACAGAACTTAATAAAATATTCTTCTTCATATCATCATTTTTATGCTATTCGCTGAGAAATAGAAATCAATTTTCTCGACGTAAATAGTCCAAGAAACATTTGCATTATATTCTTCCAAGAGTCCCAGAGAAATTATTTCTTTTTCTGCCATTTTCTGTGCCACTTTTTCTTTTTCTCTTTCGAAAAAGATTTTTTTTTCACAACAACAACAAAAAAAATCACTGCATTTTAATTTGGGTTAAATCCCATTTTCGTCGCCACATTTATATCGCCGCTCTCTTATTATAACTAATTACTCTTAACTAAGGAAGAATGCATAACTATAATATTACTTATAGTTTATTATATACATTATTTACAGCAGCTGCTAAACGCAGCTCTCAGAACAAGTCACATTTTACAACTGCGCAGAAATATTCTCGGCTACGCACAAAGCCTTACAATTCCAGTCTGTCTGTGTATGGTGCTGCCATCTATTAATATAAATCGTTACTAATTCTGATTTGGTAGGAATATAACACTTGGTGTGTGCACATTGGATACCAATGTCGCGACCGAGTTTGTTGACAAACTTTATCCGCCATCTTGTTTCAGAATGCGGCCATTTAAAATGTAAAAAAAAAATTAATTTAAAATGAGGTACAAAAAATTAGAAAATGAAAAAGATTTTTTTTTTTTTTTTTTACCTTTATACAAAGTTTCCGGAGAATTTTTTGTTTCGTTTATATCTTAAAAAATGGCTGAGTTATAGCGCTTTGAATTTCTAACATGGCTGGCATTTTGAAACGATCTGAATTTTGTCACGCGATAACACGCGTATTTAGTAACTGATTTAGATGTGACAAGGCATGTGCATAGTATATAGCAATGTCTCCACCAAGTTCGTTTACAAGCTTCATCCGTCATCTTGTTTCAAAATGACAGCCATTAAAAATTAAAAATTAAAAATAATTTTAAAATGAGGTAAAAAAAAAAATTAGAAAATGATATGGTTCCTCTCTTAAGTGTTTGACTTTGATACAAGGATTCCTGAGCGCTTTTTGTTTTGTCTTTATCTTAAATAATGGCTGAGATATAGCACTTTGAATTTCTAATGTGGGTGACATTTTGAAAAATACGATATTTTGCCTGCGACAGCACTCGTATATATCAACCGATTCAACTGGCGACGAAATATAAATCACTTTAAATAAAACCAGCTTGGATAAATCTGACTAATTTCGCAAAATTCTCATTTTATATTAAGTATTGTCAAAAATTGATATTGAATCTTCTATAATCGGTTTCCCCTAATTTGAGCTTCGTGTATTTGAATAATATAAGCTGGATTTTAAAAAATAAGGAATAAGAAAGCTAACTCTTCCTCCCGCCACTGGCCCAAAAGGACTTTTTTATCTACTTACTGTTTTAAGGCAAATGAAATCCTGGTTCATCTGAATTTTTATGATATTTAATCAAAATTTTAAATGTATATGTTATTTTAAAAGATTAGCGACTAAATTAAATAAAGGAAAACATTCAGTCTTTCGCGCAATCGCAATTAAAAAATATTTTATACAAATGCTGATCGAATCACCAATCTAAAAATTTCAAATTATAGGATACAGCTTTACTTTTACTTTGTAAATGTTTCTTTATGTTTCCTTAATTTTAGATTACCACTAGCTATTATTTCACTTTGTGCTATGTCTGTGCCGATGTCAAGGTTAAAAAATTGCAATCGATTTTCGACAGCTTTTCTGCAAGTGGATCTTCCTTTAAAATTACAAAAAACTTTGTTTTGAAATTTAGACTGACAACGATTCAGCTACAACAATATAGTCACAAGATTCGAGTCAAAACAACGAATTAAGTTTTGCGCCAAACAAATGGAGTAAAAATGCAACAGCAAATAATTTTAAATATATGAGAGTTCTTAGTGTGTAAAAAAAAGGAGTATCAAAATGGAGCATTGCTCCTAATTTGTTTAACTTCTGTTTCTTGTTTATTTATATATTATAACAAAGATAAAAGAAAAAAGAAAAATATCATAAGGAAAAAGGAATAAAATAAGAGGAAATAAAGCTTATAAAATTGTTATGATTTTCTATCGCGTAGTTAGAACATTTGGTACAATCGAAATATACAAAATAAGTTTTTTAAAGCGATAAACCCGTTAACTTATATCGTGCGCTTAAAATATTCTTAGTAACAAAACATAAAGTATCCTTAGAATATATGAAAGAACCACATTGTATTAAATACAGTTCATTAAATCCGCCTACCCTAATAATTAGGAATGACATTTAGAACATTTCATCTGAAATATCAAGACTATTACATAACTAATTGCTTATCAGAGAGTATAATTTAATAACGAAGAGCTATTTGTCTAGTAGTCGAAATAAGTAGTCTGCTAAGTACCTTACGGAAAAAGAACACGCAGTGGGTAACAAAATGAGAAGGCATTTTATGTAACTGAGAGACAAGATTTAAATTCGGGATCTTTATATTAAAGAATGAATAACCTAAAAACTATGAGAAACCATGTAATAATACATCAGTATGGGTTAATTTGTCTTATTAACTTGTCTTTGGTGTTTTCTTCAAATAAATTATTGCACTGTTAAGAAAGGTTTTTTATTATTAATCACAAAAATTAGTATGTTATATAGTTCGAAGTAACACATCGTCAGTTCTAATAATGCAATTATTATGGACTCCTGTTTTTAGTGTTAACTAAAATAATAATAAACTTTATTAAAATCTAATTTCTACTAATATAAGAGTAATGTTTGTATGTGTGTTTGTGTGTATATGAGTTTCTGTTGGACACGACTAGGGAAATCTACTTCACACAGAAGTCTGAAAAAATTTGGTTTAGCAGAGACAAAGGCAGTTCCGAATGCTCCTGACGGTTAGATTTTTCATTTTGATAATTAGATGAGTAATTTAGCAATAATAAAAAAAAAAACATAATAAGCATCGTGAAATGAGGCAACGTGCCAAAATATCTTTCCGCGGTACTTCAAGCAGATTAAAATGAATGGCTGAAAACCATTTTGTTTTATTCGCATTTTGTAACTGCCGCATCCACTTTACAGATCGAAAAAAATAACTTTTCTATGTACTTATGAAACAACTAACCTAGCAGTGTTAGTTGTTTCAAAAATATAGTAATATTGACTATTTAAAATAACACTTAGCCTTCAAAATATGGGATGTGTCATGTCATTTAGCTTTTGATAAGTGATTCTTATGTATGTTGCAGCGCTGAATTTTTAAGTATCACATCAGGTTTTTTCAGAAATCGTAAATTTCAGAAATCTGACATAGTAAAATAGATGTGATGATTGGGTTTTTTAGCTTTTGATAGTTGATTCTTATGTATTTCGTAGAATCGTGAATTTTTAAAATGTCGGAATATTGCGAAATTCTGATCCTATAAAACAAATGTAAAATATTTTGTCCATGACAATTTATTTATCTTTTGGCTTTTTTCAAGCATGTTTATAGTTGAACATGTAAAATATCGTGTATTTAAAGGAACGGTGGAGCTTAAAATCCTTAAAAATATTTTTTTTTTTTTTTTGTAAATTTCAACTTAAATATTATTCAAGGGTACATTATGTACATTATGGCATGCATTTATCACAAAAAAATTTAAAAAAAATTATTTTTGAGAAAAAAATGGAATTTTACGCGTCGTCTTAGAAATCTTCGAAATGCCCCATGCGCGTTCTATATCAGTGAAAATCCCCAATATTTTTTATAAAAGTTTGGTTTATATATAAAAATAAAATAGAGCATCGAATTTTATATATATAAATTTAAAAGTAAAAAAAAAAAAAAAAAAAAATTCAAAATTTCAAATTTCAATTTTTTTTTGAAAAAAATTTTTTTTAACCTTTAAATTTAAATATATAAAATTCGATGCTCTATTTTATTTCTATATATAAATCAAACTTTTATAAAAAATATTGGGGATTTTCATTGATATGGAAGACGGCACTTCGAAGATTTCTAAGACGACGCGTAAAATTCCATTTTTTTTCTCAAAAATAATTTTTTTTATTTTTTTTTGTGATAAATGCATGCCATAATGCATATAATATACCCTTGAATAATATTTAAAATGAAATTTACAAAACAATAATAAAAAATTGAAAAAATTCGAAATTTTTTCAATTTTTGGAAAAAATTTCAAATTTTTTCATTTTTTTTTTTAACTTTTAAATTCAAATATGTAAAATTCGATGCTCTATTTTATTTCTATATATAAACCAAACTTTTATAAAAAATATTGGGGATTTTCATTGATATGAAAGACGCATGAGGCATTTCGAAGATTTCTAACACGACGCAAAAAATTCCACTTTTTTCTCAAAAATAATTTTTTTTTAAATTTTTTGGGGATAAATGCATGTTATAATGTAAACAATGTACCCTTGAATAATATTTAAGTTGAAATTTACAAAAATAAAAAAAATTATTTTTAAGGATTTTAAACTCCACCGTCCCCTTAATATCCTCAGAGTTTTATTTCATGTATGGAAGTTTCTTTGAACCGCTCATACTTTGCATGGCGCTTTTCCTTCTATATTACCTATGAGGTTCATCTCGGTGTCGACTTTTATTTTGGCAATCTATAAGACTGGAAATTTGTCGAAGATGAATTTAAAACTTTTGCTTTTCTTGGTAAGCATTTGATAAATTGCTTTGACATATTTTCGCTATTTGTTCACATTTTAATTTTAAAATTTACGATTTGTTCAAATATCAAAAGTTAAAAATTCATATTTATATTTCCTAAGTGTGAATCAAAATAAAAAAATAAAAAATGTAAACTGATAAATGTATTCACTATCAATTTCAAATGTCATTTCAGCCGGAAAACCAAGGTCGGACGCATAAATGTTAGTTACGATTAACCGGATAGAACGTCGCCGTTTGCCAGGTTCAATCAGATTAATGGTGAATATAAATGGAGTGTTTAACCGAATTTTGGATTACCTGGCAATTACAGTATATAATGAATCGAACTTAAATGTTTCTTTGAGTTAAAAATATAGTTATAAAAAGTAAGATTTCAAACACACCCTTCTTTTTGTAGTTAATATTTAAAACTTATTATCTTAAGTTCAGTATCAATGAAATTATTTCTGCAGCTAACTATTATAGTCCTTGAGCCAAAGCTACGAATTAATTATTTATTTTTTCTGATTATCATTTTCTCATTTTGAATTACACTGGAGACTATAATCTGCAAATGTTTTACATTTAAAAAAAATATACTTCACATTCATAAATTGGATTTCGTTAAAACAGCTTTCATTGCTTTTATGCTATACTTTCTTCTATTTACTAGTTTGCTTATTATCTCAGTTTTCTTAAAAGTTATTACTGTATTTTTAATTTTTTCAGCAATATGTATCTTTATTCATAAGTATTTAAATATTAAATTAAATATCCTCTAAGTTCTTCTTAAGAGGATGTAGTGCGTTTTTTTCTTTTTTAAGTATCGTTATTTTGGATTATATAATGCCAGAACAGCAATAGGAGGATATTATATATATATATATATATATATATATATAACATAGTAATTTTGTATTGAAATAGGTATTTTTATAAAAAAAAAGTCAAAAATAATGATTTTTAAATAAAGATGTGATGGATAATTTATTCATTTTATGTGAAATTTGAAGAAATTTTGAAAAATACAAAACATGATTGCCTTGGTAATTAACTGAAAAAAAGAATGTATTTTCAACTCTGGGAACTTTAATATTAAACAAAAACATAATTTGAAGAACAAATTAAAAAAACAAAATTTCCTACATCGTTTAAGCCCGAGAAGGGACAGGTATTAAGTTATTTCATTCAATTAGTTCTACATTTAATGTTAATTTTTTGTAACAAATTAGTTAAGCAAATTGAAGATTAAAAAATAAAAATAAAATTCATAAAATATGATACTTAAAACATCCGAAAAAATTAGATTCCGTTCAAATCAAATCAAAATAAATCTTAGACTGCTTTTTAAGTTTTGTATTTTGCATGCATCTATCATTTTATGCGCAATTGTCATAAACATAATACAAATATTTTCAATTAAAAATGGAAGAAGTCTAAGATTTATTTCGTTTTTTTATTTTGTTCTAGAAGTTATGTTTTTGTTTAATATGTCAAGTTTTTTAATAACTACAGCGTTCAGACGAACGCATTTCAAAATTAATAGAAAGTATCATTATCAGGCTTTGATGTATGCGGTATTGCAACACAATGTGTGATGCAGTTTACATATGTGCAATTCAAAATGTTTCACCACTGTAGTAATGCATGTTGCGGCAGTTTGGACAAAAACTTTCAATCTGACCGTAAAAAATCTATAATCAAAACATAAAAAAATAACTGCACTTAAATTTAGATACCCTATTTTCCACTCAGGAACGCTATGAATGTAAATGTAAATTGTGTTGAATCCTTATTGCTAGCATTTAACAATATTATAGCTGTGATATAGTAAAAAATAAAAAATAAAAATTTTACTTAAATTTTTAAACCTTATTCTCTCCCAAGGGGTGATGTAAACACATCAGAAAATTATTACGTAAGTTTAACTTGGGGTATAAATAGTTCTCACCGAGGAAAAAAAAATACATTTTAAAATTTAAGATATGTAATTCCCCACTATGTTCGCTACCTGTGTAAAAATAGCTATCCATTAGAAACTTTTTATTAAAATATAAACTTGACCAAAGCAAAAACTTATTCTGAAAATACCCTTTTTATTTCCACTATAACGCCATATTCACCTTTTTAATTTTTGAAGAAAAAAAAAACTAGCTCAATTTAATATTTCACGTGAAAATCTTTCAACTAAAAAGAAATAAATTATTATTACGGCTTTTGGAATTTTTGCAACAATGAAGTAAAAATGTTACATTTTCTATGAAAAATGTCCGTTGATTTTCAATCAAAAAAGCGAAAATTGGAATTATTAAGAAAAATATTTGAATAATGCAAGAAGAAATTGGCCCATTTTTCTCTCTGGTTTATAATTCACCCATATGCAAAGGCATTTTACCATTCGTTTTGAACCTGACGTTAGGCAAACGCTTTTACACTTTAAATTTATAATATCATTAGAATTAGTAAAGAATAAAAAATGAGTGGCATCAGGGACAAAAAGGTGGGAAGAAAAAATGAAAAAGTTATGATCTCCGTAGTCTTTTCCATGTTAAATTAACATTGAGAAGTGACACTGGAAATAAATAAGTATTCCGCTGCCGCGCAATATTTAAATATTTTAAGATACAGTGTTCCAAATAACTCCTGCATACTTAAAATAGCTTCAGAATGATGACAACTACAGTTATAACTGCGGTATCACTGTTTAGTGAAAAGTCTATTCTCTATGCGATGAAATTACTTAAAGTGACACCTTGAAAAGTGGAAATCTAGCGTTCCTGCTGCAAAACGGTACAAAAAGGAGAAATAACAATTATTAAATTGTAGTCTTCTCCATTTAGTATGAAAGTATGTCTTACATCTAAAATTTAACATTGATAGAAGCTTTGAGATATATTTTTCTACAACCAATCAACAGATAAACCGTACACTAATTGCATGCAGATGTGCACATTTATTAATAAAACTAATACGTGTAAGCAAGGCACAGTTTATTTTAGTAATACGAAGATTAAGCTACGTATGCAAAATGTACCTTTATGTATTTTATTGAAAAATTTTTCTCTGTGTGATTTCAACAACAAATTTTGTATGTTCACCATTGAAAGAAACACTGTCAATGTTGTACAGTTTTACCATACAAAGCATTTATTGTATCTTTAAACTAGAGCTTGGATACATATGTTGTGTTCTTTTTATTAGTAAATGTGCGTCTGGCTTATAATGATACATATTTGCTTGCAATTAGTCACGTATTTAGGCTGGTACTTGGATATAAAAGAAATATATTTTAAGGCTTCTATTAAAGTTATTTCAACATGTAACATATCGCTTCATACAACAGAGAAGTCTTTACACTTTCTAATTGACTTTTCCTCGTATTTCGCACCTTTTTTAAACCAGGAAAGATAACTCCGCAGTTTTACGCTAGGTGTTGTTGTAAGTGATCTCTTTATATCGCACATAGTTTGTGTAATAAAGCCTATAAGATAACTTTACATAGAAAGCACTTTTACCTACGGACATTATTAAGGACGAACACATTTTTAATGAGATATACTATCGCTATAGATCATTTTAGTAGATTTTATTATAAAATTAGCTCATCCATCAAGTGTTACCCGAACCCGTGACAATAACATCCCATAAATTTCAGATATGTACGATTGTATATAGTTATCTAGATTTTGTATGCATAAATATTTTTTATACAAAATCCGCAAATAAATATCGACATTTCATTGTAAAAACGCTCGCCATAAGACATTTCCATGTTTTTTTTTCACGTATAGTGGTTTCATAGTTTTATAAAATATAGTTTTTTTCGGACATTTTGAAATTTCAATCGGTTAGAAATAGAACGGTTTTCCAAACGCTGTAAAAGTTTTGTGAAAAATAATGATATCTAGTTGAAAAATAAATATATTTTCTTCTGGTTTTGTATTCCGCAATGAACATTTAAGAGGTCTGAGGTCTCTTAAAACTGAAAAAAAAAGACCATTTTCAACATTTAATATCTTAAAATGTTTATGATTTGAAAACACAATTTTTATTGGGATAAAATATATAGGTACGTTCTTTGTTTTTCGTGTATTTAAAAAACTGCAAGATGCAGAATAAGTATTTCCAGGGAGCTTCGAGCAGCTATCAGACTTTTGTCGAGCAGAAAATTGGTATAGCAGCTTATGCGGATGATTACAAAATAAATTTTGCAACAAGAATGAATGTTTTTGTGCCTAATTATACTTCACATTGTAATAATTATCCTGAACATAAATAAATTTGCTATTTAAAGCATTTTTAAAATTTTAATGCAATGTAAAAATTTGCCTAACACAAAACTTTTTAAATGTCAACTGTATAACACCTAAAATAATATTTCTTCGAATAATAAAAATGAAATTTTAGGTTCAGTTTATGCATAGTAATATGAAACATATGTTTTGAAAATTTCATGAAAAAAAAAATTCAGAAGTTTATGAGATGTCCTGCGCGTTATGCCAAGGACGTCATTCGGAAAAAAAAATGACTTCAAAGTTTCGGAAACCCCACTTTAGCTATTCAGTGGGTATAATTATAAAAGCCATAAATTCTGTTCTAATGGAAATTTCAAGGAACAATTATATCAAAATGTTAAAAAAAAGATAGGGGCTTAATATATATAAAAAAATAATAAAAGTTCGAAAATTTTGAAGCTTTAAGGATACAGAGACCCCTTAACATAATTTAAAAAAAAAATATTTCTTGTCATCCGAACTCTCTGAAATTTTATCAGATTATAAATAACTGTATCTAAGCCCTCTCTAAAATTTCGTGAGAACATACGCGTGCTTAGTTCTTGAACCACCAGCTGAAGCCGACGGATGCTGCGCCGAAACAACCCGTGTTTTAGGTTTTCATTAAACATTTCTCGGATATTATTATTTTTCAAATGTTTATAATAGTCTGAATATTTCGAAATTATTGTAGGTGATGTAAACCTGGAATGCCTAGATTATTTTAAAGGATAGTATCGAAATAACAGCGTTTAGTTACTTTCAGCGTCGAAAAAAGATCGTGTTCTGAAGGCCCGAAATCAGAGTTGGGTTAAATTTGTAATACCGATTATCTGCAATGTAATTACAGTTAAATTGTATATAATTAATTATGGTTAAAATTTCAAGCCGTAAAAAATTCGGTGCTTTTCGGTTGGCCCAGAGCCAGTTTTATATATACATATTTATATACATACAAATATGTAAATATACATATATATACATATACATATATTGTATAAATACACATATAAATATATCCGGATATATATGTATATATACATACATGTATGTATACATATATATGTATATATAACACTGGCACCCGGTTAACCGAAAAGTACCAAAAATTAATGCAGCACTGTAGCTGGAACCGCTCCCATCCCATTATTTGACAACATTTCTGTGTTTGAATGAGTGTAACTATAATCAAATACATGCAATTAACCTGTAATTACTCTGCGTAATATTGAGATTACAAATTTACCCAACTCTGGCCAATATAACCTGCGGTCGCGGATTTTTTCAAAGTGGTAACGAATCAGTATTTTTCAAAACCGACTAATACGCCGCACCGAAGGAAAAAGGTCTCTGTATTAAATATCCATTTTTTGTAAATTGTTACCACTGAAATCTAACCCTAGGGGAGCGTCGCCGAAAGATTGAAAAATATACCGCGAAAGTGAGCTTTTTGGAAAAAAAAAAATTAAAAGTTTAACGACAATATTTTTTTCAAAATTATTGCAGCGTTTGAAAAGAAATGTAATACTATTTCTTTCTTTTTTCCGTATACCAGACGGTGTAGTCGGTGATAGTTTAAATATTCCGCCAAAAGAAACAGCATTTGTTTCTTCCTTTTGACGCGCTCCAGAAAGCATTAACTGAGCGATCATGAGCCGGCGCAAAAAAAAAAGTATATAATTTTCGACAAGTTTTTAATTAACATCTCAGCTAATAATTTAAAAACTGGAGTTCCAAGTTCATGAGACCTGCCTTCGACTATCCTTGTCGAAATTTTCAGACTGGTACATACCATAGTTTTCACTAGCTATCGCCGTCAAATACGCACAAACACAAAACGTAAAATATTTTATTAGCATAGATATTAAATTATTCATGATATTAAAATATAGAAAGCAAGAAAAGTAAATATGAAACATAATAAATAATTATGAGCAGAATTTCTGTAGAAAAAAAAAATAGTAATAATAATGCGTTTAAATTTAGCCTCTTTAATAACTGCCATGGTAGATTCCTATTTGTTTGTATTCGTGTAATTTTTTAAAAGATTAGTAATCAGGGAAACTAAATTGCATTATTTTTTAGAATAAAAAGAATAAAAAGGAAAATTTCGTGGATTGTAATTACATTACTATTGACGACATTTTCCAATGAAAGTCTAAAAGAAATATTTTTAATTTAAGTATATAGCGGAAAAGCATCGTGATTTACTTAATGTTTATTGAAAAACTGAAATGATTAGTTTGACAAAAATGTTTCAAGAATCCGATTATCCTACAGGATCTAAAAACATCTTCCGGCAACTCACAATTACACACTGTTAAAAATTTTGCAGCATTCTGGCAGGTCATTCGACCGTTTTTTTGAAAAAACGGTTTCAAAACCATAATTTAACTATATCCTGGCCATAAAATGGCCAATAATATGGTCAGAATAGCGTCAAATTACGGTTGTGTAACCGTTTTCGGAAAAAAACGGTCAAATGACCTGCCAGAATGCTGCAAATTTTTAACAGTGCAATTGATTTCATGTTAGACATTCTGCGGTTTGCATCTAATCGGTGCGGAGCTTTGCATATATGCAAACAACGATGTTTTGAATTTAATACATTTTTTTTTATTCGCATATACTTAACTCACACCAGAAAATTAAAATAGCGATATTTGCTTTAGATAATAACAGACATTCCGTATTTAAATAAAGCGAAATTAACCATCGAAACTTTCTGGTGTAAAGTCAGAATCTCTGGACTACATAATTTCTAGAACGTATTCTATTTTGGGAATTAAAGGGTTAAAGATTAAGCTTTATAAAATAAATAATTATATAAAATAAGGTATTTGGAGACCTACTTAATAAAATATTTACTAGTTTGCAATATTTTAGCGTAAAATAGCCACACGACAGTAGTTTTTACTTGTCTTGCAGATGTGCAACAGAGGAAAAGATTGACGTATTATATGAAAAATGTATCTGATTATTTTCATTATTTTTCCTGTGTAATAAACCTATCGGAGAATCATATATAATTTTTTTCGAAACAAACTAAAAAATCGCGCATTTAAGGATTAAACAAATGAAAACTCTAAATAATTATTTTCCCCTATTCTCGGGAATTGAATTTAGAGAAGAATAAGTTGTTTTGAACCAATTACTATTTCTGAAAATTTGCTGTTAAAACATTTAACACGGACTAGAAATTGGAATGCTTTAGGGTGTAAAAATGTATTAAAAAATTCAATTTAATTTAAAAAACAGAAATGTTTTTGTATAATTTTGTCAAATGATGTCATTTAAATTCCAATAGCCCAAGTAATATGTAATTTCGAATTTTTATAGAAAGAAACGTTTTTCTCGTCAGTGAAAACCATTGACAAAACTTATAACTTCAATGGCAAATGTGATTTCTTACTTGGAATTTAGATTTTAATAAAATTAATATAATAAAACTTTTCTAATTTTACATATAATTACATTTATTTCTTATCCAATGAATAAAAAGATCTCACTAAATTTGAATGCAACAACTGTGGTTGCCTTGCAGCTAGTATAAAACTATTCTTTTACAAAAATAAATGCTAATACGAAACTATGCTAATTTTATTTGCAAAATGAGCAAATTAAAACTTTAAAACAGTAAAAAGTGGTTCTTTCAACTGTTTACATGTTTCGATTTTACCCGAGTCATTTAAAACATAAATAAATAAAAGTCTTCATATTATGCACCTTTTTTTACATGGATTTTTTTTTCATAACCGTGTAAACCGATTTCCGCCTTAGCCATAAATTTGGTAAGTTAAATGATGCTGCATCGTTACATATTGAATCTTTACGGATTACAATCTCTATGGTTTCTCTTATAATGGATGGGTAGTATAAACTGGAAGGAAATTTACTCTTACTTTCATTAACATTTAATTAGATGGAATCTTCTTGATATAAACTTGCTAGGGCTGTTGATTACGTATTATAATTAATATCAGCTACATGCTATTTTTTTCAGATACTTGAATTTCCTGCTAGTCATGCCAATATATGTACGATATTATATTTGTTCAAACATATTTGATAACTTACATGATTAAAAACCAAACTTTATGTATATAAAAATACTCAAATCTTATCTTTATACGCTTTAAAAAAAAAAAAAAAATTGAAGAAAATTTAGGTTAATTTAATGTGACTTCGTATTTCTTCGGAGTTAGTCACGATCCCAATAAGGACTCGTTTATTTCTTGAAACATTATAAATCCATTGATTTCAAATATTTAAAGTGTCAATTATGGAACAAATTATATATTTTTTTCAGTAATTTTTGAAAACGATACAAAGTAGTTTTCACAGTATATTAAATAATTTTCTCAGCCCTGTATTGTTTGAAATTTAATATATATAATAGATGCAAAATTTTGTCGAGACAATTGAAATTTTATGAAAATCAAATCAAAACTTAAAAACATTAATAAAGGTTTTCTTCCTTCCATTGTATCCTTCCATCCATGACATCCCATGATAGGTAATAATTCTTGGTTGTCATGGTGATTACGTCATATTTAAATGGAGTCATATTATTTCTATATTGCTAAATTTAATACATATAATCGTTATAAATTTCGTATTCATGCATTCGGCTATTGCACCATGATCTGAATATTTATAAAACAAGTTATGGTACAAACACACCTCATTTATCACATTTGACGTACAATTTCCGACCTTTTTTAAATCGAACAACTGAAAACTACATAAGAAATATAAAATAACTTTACCCATTAATGTACCTTTTTTCTGCGTAAATCAAGATCATCCTTAAAAACACCTGTTTGAAATAAGATTAATTAGCTTATAATTACGTTTTACAACCACATGATGTAAGTCGCCAATTATATATTATTACTTTAAATTATTTCATAACATCATTTGAAATTTATTTTTACATTCCCAAGATCGAAAAACAGACGTGAATATAAATGCATATCATTATCAATGCTGAGTTATTGAATATAGTTCCATTTTTTTAATGGCTATAATTTATTTCATTAAATGTATTTAGAAATTCATGCGTCATTTTCATTAATGCGTCATTGATTAAAAATAAATATAATTACGAAATCACACGCATACCATTTACCATTTTCTAAACATATTGCTCAAAATTTTTTTTTCGATTTCTCAAGTTTCTTTCTAATGAAAATAAAAAACAAACATAAATAAAATAATATTAATGTACACTTTTATTTTCCCTCTTGCGTTTTTGTGTGTTGTTCCTTGGAGGCTTTTACTGAAAAAAAAAAAAAATAATAATAAAAAAATAAATAAATAAATAAAAAATCAGCTGCGTTTCAATAAAAACAAGTTTTCCGAAACAAGAGCATGAAACGGTGGGATTAATTTTTAATGTGTTTTTAATATAGTTTTTATTTATGCGTACGCTGATGAGTATCATAAGAGTTTTTAATTATTAATTTTATATTATTTTAATACAAAATTATAAGAAAATTCGTTTATCTCTGCTTAGTCAGAATGGAATTTATTTTGTAATGTTACACTAGAATACATAATCAATATAAGTTTCTCTGTATTTTATTAATTTATGAAGAAGAAATATCTTAGTTATGAAAAGTTTACACTTGAGATTTTACGAGTTCGTGTTTATTTTTCTTTTGCATTTGAATTTTGTCTTAAAACAAAGTGCACTAATGCTACAGTGAATTATTTTTCATTCAGATATTAAAACTATATTTGTAGGGTTGAGGCAAAAGTGCAGAATTTATATTTCTACAATAAAACTAATAACAAAAATTCTTGAAATATTTTTAAAAAGTACACGTAAATATAGTCCTTTAATAGTATAATTGTTTCATTATTGTTCTTCATTTTTGTATAGATGCTTTCTTTAAGCTTTTTATTTACTACTAAATTTTGCCTTATTTAATAGTAGAAATCTGTGACTAAAAAAGGTAAAAATTTCTATTAAATTTTAGAGGCAAGAAAAACGCGTAAAAGCTATGTATATTCAGAAATTGAAAATTTTAATTTCTTGCCATTCCTATTTTAAAATGTTTTCAATATTTTTATTTATTTATTTCTAGTCTTTGGGAATATGACAAAAGAAATTTTCTTATACTCCTTGAATATCAATCGATATGTTCAGAAATTCCTAGAAAAGCAATGAAAATTCCTTTGAATTTAAACAAATTATTTTGATTAAATCTCTTTTTCATGAAATATATATTTGCGTAGGAAAATGTATGGAATAAGAAATTTTAGACTTGATTTTGATAAAATCATAGATAATATTACTTTAAATTATAAAAAATATTTAATAACTGATTTTCTTTTTATATTTCTGTATAAGTATTTACGTAGAATTATGCTTTCTTGGTAATTTTTTTCATATAAATTTAGGTCTTAGCTTAATAA
Organism: Maratus speciosus; assembly: GCA_963932465.1. Lineage (NCBI taxonomy): Eukaryota > Metazoa > Arthropoda > Arachnida > Araneae > Salticidae > Maratus > Maratus speciosus. Next base: position 347,994,835 of record OZ010788.1, on the reverse strand, counting down.
TTTAGATATTTTGTTCTTTTATTTGTTAAAAGATGTTAAGAAAATTTCAACTTTTTTTTTTTTCGAAGAAGATTTTAGAAAAAAAAATAATTTGTATAATTTTAAATTAAAATTAATAATAATTATTATTTTTACTATTTTTTGTTAATTATCACACATTTTTTCTAAGACCGAAAACAGTTTATTAAATGCATAGATTATTAATGTTGGAGTATAATTGAAAATGTAGGGACAAAAAATTAAACTCAATGAAGTACATTTTATAACATTTTTATATTTATATTTTCTTAACTTTTATTTGCAATTTTACATTTCCTAAATTAAAATATATTTAAGGAAATATATATTTTAGTTATATACGTTATCCAATTTTACATTACAGTTATAAAAATTGCGTTTATGTAGAATTTTAAATTTGGAAATTTTTCAGTAATTTAGAACATCGTAGTAATTTATTGATGTGTGTTATCACAAATTTAAAATTGTTTTAATCTTTTCATACTGTATTGTACTAACATATTAAAAGTTAAACAAATATTTAAAACTATGAATTTTATTTATTATGCATTGCTATCCAAAAGATAATATAAACAATTAGAGACGATAACACCAATTTAAAAAAATCCCTGCCGGCCCGGCCTATAGGCGGAGGTAGATTTCGAAGTTAAGTATATTAATTGCTCCAACAAAAACTAAATCATGATTAGATATAAATCCACTTTAACAGTTTTATCTGGCTGCTTTTGACGAGTTTTTATTTTATTTTTATATAACAGCTGGTTTTATCAGAATCATGTTAAGGCGGTATTAAAAAAATACTTTTCCATGCTCAACAACTCGAAATTTCCTGGCACATTTGCAGATTCATTTTTAATAGAAAATATACGAAACTTGCTGACGTGATTTTTGAAAAGATTTATAAGCGGCATGTGTTCTTGTTTTTCTTTCAATTAATTGAAACATGATTAATAAACAATTATTTTCTCAGTAGGGCAATATTTTTCTTTCTAACACAATCGCTTCAGGAATTTCTGTTCAAAATGTCCACTTTGACATCATTTTTTGAAATATATTCTGCCTCTATAAAAAAATCGATCATTACGATACATTATATAGTTTCTGAAGAAGATAATCTATCAATTGGATGCGTTTGAGAGCAAAAATGAATTTAAAAATGAGTCAGAGAATAAGCAGTTTGGATTTGAATACACCCTGAATAAGATGATTTTTTTTCTACAACCGCTATGTATTTTTAATTTGTTTTTGCTGTAAGAATTGGTCCTATCAAAAACTTATCTATGTAAATGTTGAAGACAATATTAAGAAGATATATCTTAAATTCATGGGGATTATATTTCTTGTGAATTGACGGAGTTATGCAAATTTTTCTTCTTCACCCACCCCCCTTTTTTTTTCGTTTTTAGTTTTTTTGCGGTACGAATTGGTCCTATCAAAAACTTGTGAATATAAAAGTTGTAGATAATATTCAGGAGATGTATAATAAAATTAATTGAATTTGATATCTTGAGAATTGACGAAGTTATGAATTTTTTTCTCCCAAAAACCCTATTTTTGCGCCCCTTGAGCCCATTTTTAATTTTATCAAAAATCTGTGATGTATAAATTGTTGGCCCTGTTTTTAGGAGTAATAAAAACTTTAAACTGATTTGATATGTATAAAATTTAAGAAGTTATGGGGTTTTTTTCTATTTTCACAAAACCCCTCCCTATTTCCAGTCCCTTGGCCTGATTTTGCCCATTAACGAACTTGAACGAGATTTTATGCCCCTTGATTTTATGTATCAATTTGGAAGAGAATTGCGCAGAATTGTGGAAGTTATTGTGTCTAGAAGAAAAGGATATATATAGATAGCTACATAGATAGATAGGTAGATAGATAGATAAAGTTTTTTACTGAGGGTGGTTTTGGGTTCTAGGGGCCATGATCGGTGTAGATCTTCAAAATGTTTTCAGAAATTCCATCATAGGAACGACGCCAATACACTGCAAATAGAGGCGTCTTAAATTAAGACACATATGTGACTGAAAATGTTATTCAGACACTTAAGTGTCTAAATTTGAAATTTCAGACATCACAGGTGTCTAATTTAAGACATATAAGTGTCTTACTATGATCATGGCATAAATGAACTGATAAACATGTCTGAAAAATGGCGATATGTCTGAAATTAAGACATTTAGAAATTTAGACACTTAAGTGTCTAAATGCGATACAATTGTATCATATGTGTGATGACTGTATGTATAACTGTATTGCAATATGTATGCCAGCACCACCAGAAAATTGTTTTCGAATGGATAACACATGTTTAAAATATTTTTATCCATTAAATTTGGTATTTTATATAAAAAAAAAGTAATTTGTTTAGATTATGGGACGTCTGGAAAATTGAAATAGTTAGCTTACTAAAATTTTGGGACTTAGTTATTTTTGGCGCAATGAATAAATCAATAATTGCTTTTCATGAAAAATATTTATTTTCAAAAATTACTCGCAATCATGGACGTACGCACGTATGTCCAAGGAAGAGCCACACCCTCCCGTTAAATACTAAGAGATGTACCGGTGGAAAGAAATTTAGGGAGGGACAAGATTTTGGAACAGTTGGATCTGGGGTCAACAGCGTAATCCGCTTTTCTAAAATGCAGAACATAAACATGAAATAGGCAAACTAAGAATATTTTGATAGAACTCCTCGGGCAAGACATTTTTAAAGATACAAACATAAAAATAAATATAAAAATTAATCGTTCAAAAATAAGTTTCATACGACATTTTTGAAAATAAAACTTATTTTTCTCAATAGCCTCTCCCCCCCCCCCCCCGACACACACACACCGTTTTGAGATAAATTTGAAATTTATCAATATCAAAAGAAGAAAAGAATTAAAATTGTCTTCTACGAAGTGTTCGAAGGAAGGTGGGTTTCTCTGAAGTAAAATTCTTAGTAACATTTTCCCTTAACGTAAAATTATTCTATAGCCATTTATAAAAAAAGAAATATCATATATTTTTAATTATCAGACATAAAGAAAGCATAATTCATTAAATTTCACTATACTGGTAGGGAGAATGTATCTTCTGGAATGTATCCACCAGGGGGCATGTAGTTTTAGATGTCATTCGTTGGAACGTACAATGTAGTAACAGAAAGTTTGTTTTATGTACCCGTATTTATTTTTTTGCGAAATTTGAAGTTCTGTGATTTTAAGTCGTATTCACTTAGTTTATTTATGTATTGAATATATACATCTGACTTACGTGCTTGACACCCAATGACTCTTATAAGATGTCGTCGATATAATTCGGGATAGAGACGACACTTGAAGATTACATCCGGGAACTCTACAAAGTGTGTGGCAAGGTGTGTGTGGTGTGGAACGTACTTAGTGTTAATTTGTATCGAGATTTAGTGTTATGGTACTTCGTCTTTATCAAAGCTGGTAAAAAAGAACTTTTGTCTCGCAGAGTATATTTTGAGGATGAAGCATTTCATTCTCTGAGTATGCTTAGCCGGATGTATTAACGTGTTCTCTTCTAAAAGGATGCAAGCCTTTGTTCCTCACTGTAATAGTTTTTCAAATTTCAAATCGAGGAATCTATCTTACTTCTTGCAACAGGATTAAAGTAAGTGTCACAATTTTTCTTTTTAGTACAAAAATTAGTGTTTTTTATGATTTTCTAAATAGCACTGATCAAAATCTTGCATAAAATGGTATTAGTTTTGAATCTGTTTGCAAAAAGCCCGCTAATTCTAGAAGTATATATTTTTTAACTTATGACGTTGCCTTTTATTACAAATTATATATTTTAAATTCTCATATGTTTCCCCTAAATTAAAGTAATAATATCAAATTTTAAGTTAAATTCATTCTCTTGTTTTCCATGGGAGTTCTTAGTTTGAATTCTTATCTGTTTCAATTCTAATTCTTATCTATCACTAAACGACCACAATGATACAAAGAAAAAAAAAAGCTTTGAAAGATTTCCTAATGCTTTCTTACTTCCTACATAGGGATTACAATCCCGTATCCTGGGATTCCGGGATCCCGCTCTATTTTTAATCCCGAAAATCCCGGGATTTTTTCTGTCAAATCCCGGGATTTTCGGAGTTGTCTTTCTTTTTTAACAGAACAGTATTCAACTGAAATCAAAAAATATATTTATAGACTTTTGCTTTTGGGATAAAAATCAATTTTTATAAATTTATGTATATATGTATCATTGAAAAAGAATATATATCTCGAGAATTTTTTACACATATTTATAAGCGATTAAACATTTTAACGTGTAAATCTTTTGACCTGCTAACAGACGTCACAGCGATGAGTCAGGAAAAACGAAATCATTTGTTTATTTCGAATTCGCTGCGTGTAGAAAGATCTTCCATTCCGTAAGTTATTTTGAGATTAATGTTTACTGATAAGCGTTTGTTTCTTTTCGTGCTTTTAAATTTATTTTTCTTTAAAGATTATCTAATGAAAAGGATTTTCTATCGTAGAATTGTAATCTTTAATTACATGGTTATGAGAATAATGTAAAATTTAATTTGTCGTAATAATTACTTTTTAATATTGTAAATATTTAGTCATTCAAAAACTTTTTTAACAGGAAATAAAAGGAAGTATGTAGAAGATAAAATATAAACTTATACGAAAAATACAAAAATGACAGATGTTAAGATATACATTTAAGACAAAAGAAGTTTGGAGACTATAAGTTATTTTTTCTTCATGTTATTAATATAGAATATTTATTTATTTATTTTTGTTGATAGTTGAATAGCTTTTGTGATTACCCTCTGATCTACATGAATACTTGCCCATGTGGAAATATAATATTTTTAAAAATCTAATTTTTAAATGATAAGGGTTTTAATTTTTTTTTTTTTTTTCGGGGAGGGGGTCGGGATTTCTATGAAATTTTCGTAAACCTGATATCTTAAATCTTGCACTGATTATAATTAAAGTTTTGAAGTTTTATAGTAGGACAAGATTAAAAACCCAATATATATTTTAAAAAATACAGAAGTAATTTTTTTCTCAATGTTATTAAAGTAGAATACTTATTTTTTATTCATAGTTAAATAGCTGTTGTGATTATCATCTGATGCATATGTAAAATTGCCTATGTGGCAATATAATTTTTAAAAAACCTAATTTTAAAATTATGAATTTTCTTTTTTTTTTCTTGGGGGGGGGGGGGGGGAATTTACTTGCAATTTTCTTACATCTGATATTTTAAATGTTTTTCGACATTCAACCGCCGAGTATATTAAATATTTTGAACTTTTAGAGTGGGACAAGATTATAAAATATACATGCATATATTTATCCATGTACCTTAATAGAGACACCGCTAGGCAGCGGAATTTGCCCGATAATCGAAGATGTCTGCTTTTGTGTGGTAAAAACATATACAAATATCTATGCCTTGCGGATTAAAAAAGTATTCACTAAATAGAGGTGTCCGCTATTCGGGAATGTCTATTAACATCCACAACGGATACTCCCGAATACCGGACATCTCGATTTAGATAACCATAATGCAGGGTTGCATTTTTTTCAAAAGAACTCCTTGATTAAATCATGGGCATACTGGGCAGTGCCCCGCACCCCCTACGATTTTAGTGCGACCAAATTGGATGTGCAATATTTGTAAAGCTTATATTTTAAATCTGTTTCGAAATTCTACTGATTATAATCAATATTTTGACCTTTCAAAGTAAAATAAGATTTAAGAAAAATCTTAATATTTAAATAAATATTTTTTATTTTAATTTTGTTCTACTCCTGAAGTTCAAAATATTGATTATAATAAATACAATGTGGTAAAAAATTTTAAATATCATCTTAACGAAAATTGCATACCAAAATTGGAAGCACAGAAAAAAATCAGGCTGTATGGGGGTGGAGGGGGCAGGACCACAGCCAAATATTTTTTCAGGATTCAACGTGGTCAAACATGGATACGTATGATGCTTACAAAAAATGGGTGCGGTTCAGACGTTTGAAGTGTCTGAAATTCAGACGAAAAAAGTGTCTGAAAAAATTCAGACATTTTAAAATGTCTGAAAATTGAACAATCCGTTTCAGACACTTAAGTGTCTGAATTTCAGACATTTTAATTTGCAGTGTAGGTAGTATTTCATACGAAATCCACCTAATACTGTTTTCTCTTGGAAACCATAGTCTCAATCCAAGCATTCCGACAAATAATATAAACTTATTCCAAGTTTAACGCTGTTTTTTCTTTATTTTATATATTTTTTTTAATCTTTAACCTCTATGAAGATGTTTTAACGATATTTTCAACAGGGACACTGAAACGTGACGACTTCACGAAAAGTGCTAGAAATAGCAAATGATAGGGTTAAAACAATACTGGATTAGACTAACAAATCGTTGTTGACATCACATCCAGTGTAACAGACTGAGTTATAGAACAAATTTAGCACTTTTCGTGATGTCATCACTTTTTGTACAAAGCAAAGATACACTGTTCTAAATTTTTATAAAACATCTTCATTGTTGTTAAAGTTAAAAATGAAAATCCAGATTTGGTTTTGAAACAGATATCCTATATTATAAATGTACTGTGACCAAATAATATATTATAAATACCAAATATATTATAAATATACTGTGAATAAATATACTGTGACCATGGTTTACCACAAACAAAACTGCAAGCTTAAAATCAATAGATTTCCGAGGTTTAAACAGCAGTTCTGTAGAAGTTTAGTTTTCTGCAAATAATTTTCGAAGCGATAGGAGGTAATTTTTAGAGGGAATCAAATATTTCTTTTTCGACAGGGTGTCAACTCAAAGTGCCGGATAATATCAATATTCTTCAAGTTACATTTTTCACGCTCAGCAAAAAAACATGATAAATTAGCAGCGTTAAATAAACATTATTATGTTACTTATACATTTGACAAAAGGTATGTAAGTAATATTTTTTACAGCTTGCATGGACGATCACATAAGAATTCTTTGAAATGTAGCACAGAAAAAAATCATTAAAAAAAATTATCTAACTAGCATGTCGCAATTTTATTTTCTTTTTTAAATATAACATTAATGAGAAGTATACGTAATTTATTTTTGTATAAATAATGCTAAATATATCTGAAAGAGGTAATACTTCTTTTTGTCTGTGTTCTAAAATTGTTTTTATACCAATGTTTATTTTCAAAAGGTAACTGTTCCGTTATTGATAAAGCTCCATACATGTATTTGCTTCTCATATGTCAACAAAATTAACACTGTTTATTCAGTTTTTAAAAAAAATTATTTGACTGTACTGAAGTTAAATATTTAAATTCAAGTGATATTTGTATTTTTGACGATTCAAACAAATTAACAATAATACACATAAATACTACTCTATTTCTTAGACCGTGTATTTTAATCTTGAACATTCGAAAATATTTATTTCACAAAAGTTCGATTCAGTAGCATAGACAGTGCATTACATCCTATCAATATACATTTAAGATATGTGTTCCCGTGAAATATATATCAACAGCGTATGCAATATGTTATATAAAGAAATCACAAGTATCGTCATCTTTATCTTTCTGAGCATGTTTTAATTGGATAAATTTAATCAACAAAGTAACATAAATACTTCGTTCCTGTTACGTAAGGGTATGACGGTATAAATATACAAATTTACGGCTTACTTTATTAGGCCTTAAATATTTCACTATGGATTTCTAAGACATACTATTTTACATTCTTATGCAGGGTTCCACTTTCTGATAAAAATGACAAATAATTTCTTTGTGCACTTCAGCACGCATAATTGACCTAAAATTTCTAAAATGACCTACTAACATGTCTTCTCGTGGTGCCACACATATCGGGATAAATTATTATTGTGAAAATCATTGATTTCCGAAAAATACGATTTCTGAAATAATTAAAAACTTTTGAATATAAAACTTTGTATGACGTCTTCTTCCGCTTTGATATTGTTTTTGCAATTTTACATAATATTCAAATGTGACAAGAATTAGAGTACGGGTGTTCAGACCATTGAGCACGATTAAAAAATATATATATATAATGTTGCAGATGCAATAAATGGTATCTAATTGATGAAGAGAATAGATTAAGTCTAGAGCGAGTTCAGATTTCTGTCGATATTATTAAAAGTAGCGTATTAAGGCGTAGTATTTAAAGATCCCAAACATTATAGACGATTAGGTAAAAGGTTCCCTTTTTTGTCTCTGTCCTCTTTATTAGTGTAATTCCTTTGTGCACTTCAGCACGCATAATTGACCTAAAATTTCTAAAATGACCTACTAATATCTCTTCTCGTGGTGCCACACATATCGGGAAAAATTATTATTGTGAAAATCATTGATTTCCGAAAAAAAAAACGATTTCTAAAATAATTAAAAACTTTTGAATATACAACTTTGTATGACGTCTTCTTCCGCTTTGATATTGTTTTTGCGATTTTATATAATATTCAAATGTGACAAGAATTAGAGTACGGGTGTTCCGACCATTGAGCGCGATAAAAAAAAACTAATGTTGCAGACGTAATAAATGGTATCTAATTGATGAAGAGAATATATTCAGCCTAAAGCGAGTTCATATTTCTGTCGATATTATTAAAAGTAGCACTTTAAGGCGAAGGATTTAAAGATTCCATAACATTATAGACGATTAGGTAAAAGGTTCCTTTTTTTGTCTCAGTCCCTTTTTTTAGTGTCTTCTCTGATAAAGCAATTGCAACTTCTTTATACTAGTGAAATTCTAACATGTTTCAACTATTATTTGACGACGACTCATATACGAATCATTGCGATTCAGTAAAGATGTTCAATACATGTATAAGATCCGAGACTTTTTCCAATATCTTTCGACACATATGCATCATGAATAGTTATGATTTGACAGATTAAAATGATTTTACGCTCGTATTTCCCATCGAATTCAACAGTCTGTACAGTCAAAATAACTTCATGTAGACACCCAGATGATATTCGCCCTTTATCCAATTAGAGTCTTAGTCGTTCAACCGCAAATGGTTGATAAACTATATTGTTATATAAGCTTGATTTGTTTATTGTTTTGACACTCAATATCACGAATTAGATATCATTATACAGATAAATACCATTATATAGATAGGAAATTGCTTTTAAATTCTATTTTATATTTAAATAAAAAAATGTAAGATAATTCCAAACAAAATGTTGCATTAAGCAAATATATATATATATATATATATATATATATATATATATATAAAATATGTTTGAAGTATATTAATAAATCTAATGACGAAAACTAATTAGTAAAATGTATGTTTTAGAACTATTTTTTTCTCTATTGAAATTTATCTGAGGAAGAAAGATATTATAAATTATCTTAGAAAATGCGCTTTTATATCTCAGCCTTTGAGAAATAAACTACGACTCATTACCTTCAAGAGGAACTTACGCATTCCTGAAAACAAAGAATGTGAAAGGTATGAGATTTTTAACTGAAGCTTGTTTACAAATATTAAGGGAAAAAATAATAAAGGAACAAGTTGTCTACATTATTGATACAATGAAGAGTGTTGAGGCGAAACCTGTTGCTAGGCTACTATCTTTTTAATGTTTCGTCACAGTTAGTATACTTTTAATTTCGAAAAATCTGAAATGTAAACAAGTTTGCTTCTTAATAGATATTTTCGTACGTATTATTTTGTAAAATATACAACAAAGTCTTTAAATGTGCGTTATATACTTAAAGAGTTTGGTATTATTTCCAATGATAAGGAAATTATTTGTTAAATTAAGATAACGCATTTGTATAAAAATTGTTGAAATTAATTATTTCTCAAAATTGTTTAATGCGGATCCCACAAATAGTGAAAGGTAATCGACAAATACGTTATATTTTAATCGATTATTAAGGTAAAAATGAAATAGTGACGAATATATAGTGACGTCAATGAAAAGTATATTCTTGTTCTATTGAAGTATTATGAAAAATAAATAAGAATAAAATAGTTTTTTTTTTCTTCAATTGCACAAATTTTTCTTTCAGCTTAAAAATTTGACTTTTTGAGTGCAAACTAAACATAAAAAACGATAAAAAATCAGACAGATTATAAAGCAATTCCTGAATACTATAACAAAATTCACGGTTTAAGAAGATACCTAAGTTAACAAATAAAAAGTCCATAACACGTTTGAAAACCATTTAAAATAAAAACTGTCTATAGCCAGAAAAGTACTCAAATTATTTTGTACAGAGCGGTATATCGTCTATAGATTTGTTTATAACCTACCTAGTAGGGTACAAATTAATTTGTATTGAAAAAACATAACGCAGTCTATAATTAAACTTCACCTATTTCTACGAAACGATCGGAATATACTAAAATTCTTTTGTACAATACTGTATATTATCAACAAAATTTTAAACACACCTCGTATTGAGCGAAAATTGATATTGTGGTAAAAAAGCACAAAATAACACTACAAAAAACAGCGAATTTAACATCTAAAGACAACGATGTATTTAATCCTTTGCGTAGACCTGCATATAAATTTATTTATATTCTGCTGGCATCTCTTTGTATGATAAATATAGTTTATCTGGAAAATGAATAGCTCGTTAAAAACCACTTTTTAGCAATTCACTTCTAAACACAGTAATGCCTACTAATCTTTAGCTGTGTACACGATCAATAGAATTTTTAGACACAATGTACCAAGCAAAAGTTTACTTAAACTTAAAACCGCGAACCATAGCTCAAATCTCACTTCCACTAATTGTCGCTAAGAGATACTATTATATGATGTATTGTAACAGAAATATTTGTGTGTCTCTGTAACTGAAGCATAAATACTATGCGCATCATAATCAACAGAAATCAACTGGTAGCGAACTTCAGTAATGTTTATCAATTTCATGATGTTTGGAATAGTGTAACATAATTAAAATAAGCTACAAAAAGTTTCTTCAAGTAAGTATTATCTCACTGAATTTTGTATGATCATGTAAGTAACAGAATAGCAGAAATTTTAATTTTAGACTTTTCTTTTAAACCATTTTATTGAATTCATAAAAAAATCCCTGCCGGCCCGGCCTACAGGTGAAGGTAGATTTCGAAGTGAAGTATATTAATTTCATCAACAAAAATTAATCATGATTAGAGATTTATCAACATTAACAATTTTATCTGGCCACTTTTGACGAGTTTTTACTTCATTTTTATATAATAGCTGTTTTTAGCAGAATCGCTTATAGCTTAGCAGAATCATGTTAAGGCGATATTCAAAATAATGCTTTCCCATGCTCAGCAACTCGAAATTTTCTGGCGCATTTTCAGATTCATTTTTAATAGAAAAAACATGAAACTTCCTGACGTGATTTTTGAAGAGATATATAAAAGACCCGTGTTTTTATTTTTCGTTCAATTAATTAAAACTTGATTTATGGACAATTATTTTCTCAGTGGGACAATATTTTTCGTTTCTCACAAAGTCGCTTCGGGAAATTCTGTTCAAAATGCCCCCTTTGACATCATTTTTTGAAATATATTCTGTCGCTATCAAAAAATCGATCATTACGGTACATTATATAGTTTCTGAAAAAAAGAATCTACCAATTGGATGCTGCAAATTGGAGAGCAAAAATGAATTTAAAAATGAGTAAGAAATTAAGCAGTTTGGATTTGAATAATCCCTGAATAAGATAATATTTTTCTTCAACCGCTATGTATTTTTAATTTATTTTTGCTGTAAGAATTGGTCCTATCAAAAACTTGTCTATATAAATGTTGTAGACAATATTAAGAAGACATGTGATAAATTCATGGGGATTTTATATCTGGTGAATTGACGGAGTTATGGATGTTTTTCTTCTTCAACCGACCCCTTTATATTTTCGTTTTTGTTTTCGGTACAAATTGGTCCTATCAAAAACTTGTGAATATAAAAGTTGTAGATAATATTAAGGAGATTTATAATAAAATTAATTGGATTTGATATCTTGAGAATTGACAAGGTTATGAATTTTTTTCTCCCAAAACGACAATTTTTTGCGTCGCTTGAGCCCATTTTTAATTTGATCAAAAATCTGTGATACATTAATTTTTGGCCCTAATTTATGCCAAAATTAAATTTGAGTTTAAAGTTATTACTTATAAAAACTTTAAACTGATGTGTTATGTACAAAAATTAAGAAGATATGGGTTTTTTTCGGTTTTCACAAAACCTTTCCCTATTTCCATCCCCTTGGTCCGATTTTGCCCATTAACGAACTTGACCGAGATTTTGTGCCCCTTGATTTTATTATCAGTTTGCAAGAGGTTTGTGCAGAATTGTGGAAGTTATCGTGTCCAAAAGAAAGTGATATATATAAAGTTTTTTACTGAGTGTGGTTTTGAGTTCTAGGGGTCATGATCGGTGTAGATCTGCAAATTTTTTTCAGAAAATCTAACATAGGGGAGAATATGATAGGTAGTATTTTACACGAAATCTGCCGAAAAACATCTGTGGAAGCAGTTACGTTGAAGAAGTAATAGTCGTGCAAAATGTCTAGTTTCTATACTTAACAATTTCTTATTATTGGTTATTTAAAACATCTTAAAATGTTCTCCGTGCGTTTCAACCTTTTAATTTTTGATTTTTAAAAAAAATAATCCTTATCGAGTATCTTTATTTTGTAAGGAACTACAATTGTAAATTTCAAGTTTATAGAATCAATAGTATCACAGAAATCGCAATTTTAGAAAGAATTTTGTTTCTGCATATCTTTGTCGCTAGCGGTACTGACATACATTATGATTTATGATGGGTCAGGGACTGCTACTGCAGGACCCGCTTATTATAGAGACTAAACCAAAACATTCACCACCACTATTTTCTTACGAAAGTTTATTTTTAGATTTTGTGAGCTTTTTATTGCAATTCTTGTAGTAATCCCCTTAAAAATAATTTTAGAAAATAATTTTTAAAAATTAAAAATATTTTATAAAATTATTGAAAAAGTGATCATTCTGAGGCATGCTGTCACCGTAATTTTGTAGCCATTTCCAGTGTTTATCCCCGACAAAGAAACATACAGACAAACATTTCTTCTTTGTAATATTTGAATAGATAAAGGAAAAAATAAATTTGCAGTTAATGCAGTAAAACATTTTCTTGCCTATACATTCAATCACTGCACTTATTATATGTGAACACACTTGAATCTACACTCACCAGGCAAGCACTTTTGGTGCTGCTCGCACCTAGCATTGAGACCTGGTGCAGTTTGTAGCCCTATACATAAAATTTAGAGAACCGATAAAAATTTCTCTGTTAAAACCATATTTTATATACTTTTTTATACTTTTAATTTTCATTATTACATTTTTATTTGTTTACGTCTTGCCAAAAGTGAGTTAAGTCGCCTAATATGGCGCTACCAGTTTCCCGCCCGCTTTATCCTGGGAGTGGGTGTACAGTACATATTAGAATTATTGCGATTTGTTTGATAATTGATAGCATAATAAACAAGAATTGTTTTTTCTTTTTTTTTTCTATGCAGACGATAAATGTATAAATAGTAAATATATTTCTATAAAAGTTTTCAAGATCATGGAAAACTATTTTTTAGTGAAATACAAAATAAGCAAACTATTTTCTTTTGAAATCCAAAGGAATAAAGTTTCGAATGTTTAAAATGAAATGTTGCTGTATTAAATGGTCCTTTGGTAAAAGTAATCAGAAAGTAAATTAATACTGTTACACAATTCAGAAAAATTACTGTGGCTAATTAGGTCAGACATTACAATTTCTACTGAAGTCTAAACTACTCGTCCCAAAAGACAAACAGCTGTCACATTTGGCTAGACTTGCCGGAACGCTCTACTTTCGAAAAAATCCGCCAAATTTTTCTCCGCCAAAAATGTGAATATAATGTTGCAATCTTTCAAAATCAAATTCGTGGGTTTTTGCTGGAATTTTTAAACTTTTTTCAATATTTTATTCTTATTATTAACATTTTTTTATTTTTAAAAGTTTTTCTTTAAATAACTTCAATGCTAATATTCTGATAAGTGGTCTCGAAAATCGCATTGTCAGAAAGTTACGCTGCTGTAAAATCAAGAAATATTATTTTATCAGAAATATTTTATCAATTCTCAAACTTCGTAATATAGGGCTTTAAAATGCACGAGGTCTCAATGCTAAGTGCGATCAGTACCAAAAGTGGTTCCCTTGTCAGAATAATGCCTGCAAATAATGCTGATCGAAACATTCGGATATTCACAAATTAATACAAATTAACACAAATCACGGATAATAAAATTTTTTATCTTTATTTATTTATTTTTTTTTTACAGAATTTCGTATTTCAAACAAAAAAAAATGTTTAAATTTATCAATCATATTTTAAAGAAGTACGAATTGATTATTTTCATTTAACAAGCACAGGATACATTTTTTTTTAGGAAATCACATTACTATTTTTCTTAGTTCAACGAAAATTTCTCGGACTTTAACAATAAGATAATGCAATCTGCGTGTAAATATGATAACACTGGACAACAGTAGTTTTGTCCTAGAACCAAAATTAGTCGTTTCTAGATCAGTTTTTGGCGCTGATTCCGAATATGGTTTTCGTTTATCTCTAGGTGGTCCAGGTTTTGAGAAATTTGCATATTTAAATTTATGCAAATTTACGCTTTTTGTGTTATTTTATGCAAATTGTAGATAGAATATATGTCACATCTAATTACGTTTTCTAGATAATGACTACTTGACCATTTGCATCAGATAACATGGTCAGATTCTTATCAGAGACATAAACAAAAATTTATATAATCGAAAAGAAAAAGTAGTAGAATCTATCCTAACTAGTTGAAGTTTATCATACAAAGTATCATAAAAAGCTATTTCTGGCTTTTTGACGAAAAACTAAAATTTCACCTTTTTTCAAAAACTAGACGTGATAGAAGAAAACAGATACAAGATTTGAAATCAGCTCAAAGAACTGATTTAAAAACATATTAGCGTACTCTGGCGGCAGAAATATTTGAACGTCAAGAGACATTATTAGGAAAACATGAAAAATATGCAAATTAGGTACAATATTTCACAGTCACATGTCAGTATAATCTCAGAAACACGTTTTTGTGAAGTAAATTAGGTACTAATCATAATATAAAACAAAAAAAAAAAAAACCGTCTGATATTGCCTTATACCTTAAATTTGCAAATAATTGTATAAAATTTACTAAATTTTCATAATAATATGCAAATATCTCTCAAACTTGACGTGCTGGAGTAAATCTAAAACTGGATTCGGAATCAGCACCAAAAACCGCATGAAAATCATGTAAGTTCTGTTCTGTAGAACAGAGCAAAAGTTCAAATCCAGTGTAATTAGACCATCATATATATATATATATATATATATATATATATATTAATGTATGCGGTTACCGTACCATTCTTCTACTACCTAAATCCATTTATATCATATTTTTTTAGATTGTAATATACACTGCTCAAAACAATTAAAGGATATTTGAAGTTTTATATAAAATAAAGATATAAACGAAATTTTTTTTGCCGAAAATAGAAGAAGAGAATCACAAATGCAAATTTTTCTGGTTTTCAAACTGTGGAGTATGCAAATTTTGAGTTCGACGTCAAAAACGTCGTTTCAGCGGCAGCGAATGAAATTTGACTTTCAACTGGATAAAAGAGAATGAAGACAAGGATGATCGGCATTCAGTGATTGCTTTGTTTCGATGAGTACGATGTCTCAGCGAAATCATCTGACAGATTCAGAAGCTTTGAGAATTGTTGGTAGGTTAGAAGGGGGCCAAACTCAAGCCGAAGTAGCGCAATCCATTGGAGTGTAACAAAGTGTCATTTCCAGGATCTGAACCGTTTTTTGGAGAGTGGATGTGCAGGCCGAAGACCAGGGCAAGGTCGTAGACGGGCGACAACGCCCAATGAAGATCGGTATTTAGCGTTAACAGCTCGGAGACACCGAACCATGAACGCTACTCTTCTCCAACAACACCTTCGCTCGGCTACAGGCACCACGATTTGAACTCAGACTGTCCGAAACCGGCTCCATGCTGTAGGTCTGTATGCTCGCCGACCGATGGTATGTGTTAGATTAACATCAAGGCATCGTCGCGACCGCAGGGAGTGGGCAGCCGAGCATGTCAACTGGAAGAGAAATGAATGGAGCAATATTCTGTTTTCTGACGAGTCCCGTTTTTCTGTGCATCCGGATAATAGGCGTATTTTCATCTGTAGGGACCGTGGCAGTAGGAATAATCCTGCGTTCGTGCACGAAAGTGTCAGATTTGGCGGTGGAGGAGTGTTGGTGTATGGTGGCATCTCCATTGACGGGCGCACTGACCTCTACATCATTCGAGATGGAGCTCTGACTGGTCGCCGATATAGGGATGAGATCCTCAGACCTATTGTAGTCCCTTACGCTGCAGCAATCGGAGATAACTTCATTTTAATGGACGATAACTGCAGGCCACATCGTGCAAACCTGGTGGAGGATTTCCTTTTCGAGGAAGGAATCGTTCGAATGGAATGGCCAGCGTGTTCTTCTGACCTGAATCCAATCGAGCACGTTTGGGACGCTCTAGGAAGACGAGTTTCTGGCCGCCAACAACCCCCACAAACTCTCCAAGAACTGGAAAGAGCCCTTCTGGAAGAGTGGGACAGAATACCCTAACTCGTCATTAATAGCCTCATTGAGTCCATGTCTCAAAGGTGTTCAACGTTGCTGGCAGCCCGTGGAAACCATACCCCCTACTGAAAATGATTTTCTTTGCAGAAAACACCTTTTCTTATTCTTTTTTTCTCATATGCACAAATTGTGTTTTTTTCCTTTAGTACACAAATGCGCAATAAAATGCATTTTTTTCTGCCAAACATGTGTAATTTATTCTCATATAACCTACTATGTCTGTCGACCATGTATCAATCAGCTAAACAGTTTACCAGATACAAAATCCACCTAAAACTGCAATATCCTTTAATTGTTTTGAGCAGTGTATAAGTAAATATATATTTCAAGGGAAAAAATGAGTATTTATTTTTATAAGTTACAAAAAAAAAAAAAAAAAAAAAAAACATCCGAAGATAACTTAAACGCTAAAATATAATTAACTGAAATTATGCTAATATGGCAATATTAATTTCCCAAGGATTTCCTAATTTCCTAATTTCCAAAATGGAGATTATACTGACATAAAATTAAAAAGTTCAAACACAATTTCAAAAATTAATTTCCTTTATTTAATAGCACGTTAAAATAATATTTTACACACATTGTACATAAGCAAAATATGTAAAGGAAATTATTGTAAAAATTTACTTTAAATGTTATAATATTCTTTTTTATAACTTCAATGAATATTTTTTTTCCACTGTTACTATAATTTTTTTCCATTTGGTGTAGAAATTTCTAAACAAAATGTCGTATTTTTTTTTAATTATCGTTTTTTTATTTTTAGATTCTTACAAAAATTAATTTCATGTAAGATATTTTAACAGCATGTAGAGCGTGTATTAAATTTCGCATTTGCATTTTACGCAAAGATGTGAAAATATTTCATTTTTGTGAAACATTGTTTACTTAAGAATACATAAATTTTAGCACTCTTAATGTCAAGTTTAATTTAGTTATGTGTAACTAAAATGCCACTAAAATTTGGAATACAAACTTCTGTTAAGCGACTTTCATAACTGTTCAAATATAAATTGTATAGCTCATTTTAAAATTGAAAAAAAAGTAACTTAGGAAGAAGCAATTTCTGAAGAATTTTATCTTATTTAATGCTGTAAGTTTGTATAATAATAAAAAATTTAAAGGTTAATTTGAACTTTTATAAAAGTATTTTATAGATACGTGTAATGCAAAATATTTTTGTGAAAAATGAGTATTTACAAACAACTGACTTGCTGTAACTGTTACAATTCTTAAACATACCACTTTTACGACTTTTTAATTAAAACATCATGAATTAGAATTTGAGCATTAAACATGGACATTTTGAACATGTCGCGAGAAAATAAAAATAGGCATGTACGTAGTGTTTCATTTTAATATAAATACTATGCTGCATTTTCCATTTCTGAAAATACTATTTTAATGATAGTTTACAGGTTTTAAAAATGCGGACATAAAATATTTCTAATTCTTTCATTTTTAAAAGGTTGCAAGAAATGACAAATTCTTTAGTAAAGTAAATGAAGTCACAATAACGCAGAAAACAAAAATGAAATCCGTCACTTTTTTCAGCGCCACCTCTTGTCGCTGCCAATAACTAATTCTGAAACCGACAGTTTTTGAGTTATACTTCCAAATATAGATAAAAAAAAAGTTTTATATATTGTTATTCTTCAAATTAATAGTTATATACGTCACATAGCTATGCATATACGGTGAAAGAAGATGTTAGTTAAAATTTCAAAATTTAAATTTTTCGATGATCCTTGTCCTGTATTAGTTATATTTAATAATAACGTCCCTTATTCTCTAACAAGTAATACAAAAATTATATTAATATTTTTATGATAGAAAATGACTTCGTTATGATACATTGACATTCATTAATCTTCAGAACTTTCTGGTATAAATTCACGTTTTAATTTGAGAATATATTTATTATTATTATATGTTTATTACATAAACTCTGAAAATTTCATCAGTGGGTCCATGTTGTAATCACATGCTCAGATTTAAAAAAAAAAAAAAAAAAAAAAGTGTTTAATTAAACTGATTGTATTGAATTCACAGGGTATTAACACTAATTGCATATTACACTCTTATTTTCAAGAATAATTCCCCTAAAAAAATAAATGAAGGGGATTAGCATACCTTTCCTCCCTTTATACTTAACCAATGAACCTCCAAATCTAATCCGGAAAGCCCCTTCTCTGAATGAACATTTAAAGTAAATTAGATAATAATGCATAAAAATCCATTTACCTAAATTAAGGGGAGGGGCCTTGCCCCCCTTTGCCACTTTTATACTTATATAAAGAATCTCCAAATCTAATGAAGGAAGCGCGATATCGGAATAAATCGGTATATCAAATTTGATGCAAATCGAATAATTCTGCATGAAAAACCCATTTATCTAAATTTTGAGAGGGGTTAGCCCGCCTTTCCCCCATTATACTTAACAAATGAACCTCCAAATTTAATCAAGGCACCTACTTAGCATAATAAACTGGTATACCAAATTTGGAGCAAATCGAATATATGTGTATGAAAAACCCATTTATCTAAATTAAAGGGGGGGTCTAGTCCCCCTTTCCTCCTTTATACTGAACAAAAAACCTCCAAATCTTATCAAGGCAGTTTCTTAACAAAATAAACCGGTATACCAAATTTGGAGCAAATCGGATAATTTTGCATGAAAAAACCTTTTATCTAAATTAAGGGGGGGGGAGTACAATTCCCCTTTTACGGCCTTTATACTTAACCAATGAGCACCGAAAACTAATCAGGGAAGCGCTTTATCAGAATGAATCTAGAAAAAATTTTGAATGCAAATCGGATGTTTTTATCGAGAGTTATCGCGTTACGTACATACATACATAATATAAATTTACGGAGTGATCTTTTTTACAACTTATATAATAAAAAAAACATTTTTCGGCAAATTAGAGTTAAATAAATAAGAAATTTCTCTTACCTCAGATTATCCCAGGGTCCGCCCAGATCCACAGTTCATCATCACCATCGAAGCGGTTTGCATATTTTCACATGTATATCCTAATGTGTATAAGGAAAGAAAATTGGAGAATTATTTAATTATTTTTCCCATTTTAAATGTATTTAGTGTGAGGTTTCACACATGAAATCTATCCGCTTTCCATTTAGATATTTTAATTTTTGTCGTAGTTAAATCAAATAAAATAAAGGGAGAGAAAAACACCTTTTTCCTTTGCAAAGATACATCAGAAAGCGAAAGAAGTAAAACGCGATACAGACGAACAGATCAAAGTGCGGACATCTGCGTGGCAAGAGTAGATGACATTTAACCACAAGAATTAGGCTGGACAGATACACATACATTAATGGACTCTGAAATGTAAATTCTAAAATTGAATAAAGAAAGATAGTTTTAAATAGTCTGGGATATTATAAAAGTTTCTTGTTTCGATGATTCTCACACGCAACACCCCGCAGAATCGCCGGAACAAAGAACGTTTTAAATGTTCAATATAGTCTTTCTATGAAGTACTAATCGAGGCTTGAGTAGGGGTTTAGTCAACAGGTCGGCTGTCATTGCTGCAGTTTCGAAATAAGTAATAGTTATTACAACTTCCTCGGCTACGTTTCTTAATAGGTGATAACGAAGAGAGATATGTATAGTTCTTTGATGGTGCTTGTCGCTTTTGGCAAGTTTAATGGGGGACTGGTTATCCTCAAAGAAATCTATCGGAAGTTCTTGCACGAGGTCTAGTTTCTTTTGGAGTTGTAGAATCCAAATTGTCTCTTGTGCTTCACAGGCGGCAACCACGTACTCTGACTCAGTTGATGACATTACAATGCGCAACTGCTTTTTATGTCCATATAAGTGGGTTATTTCCAATCATAAGTAGATTTCCTGATACTGACTTTCTCATACACTACTTCATCATTGGCCCAGTCTGAATCAGATTATGCCCTCAAGACAGGTTTCTCTAAATCAGTGTATGTTAATTTTATGTCAATTGTAGTTTTAATATATCTGATTGCGCGCTTAATAGCTTCCCAATCCTTAGCCCTTGGACGATAGTTTCTGGAACTTAAAATATTTACGGCGGCACTAGTATCTGGCCTAGATATGGTCGCGATATATAGTAGAGCACCCACGGCTTGTCTGTAATTCGTATTACTCGGAAGGAGATTTTTGTTATCCGCTATTTTGGCGTGCCCTGGTTCCATTGGTATATTTTTTGGTTTCGAGCCAAATTTGATTATCAATTCATTAATTTTATTTATTTGATCAAACGTCATAGTATTCTTATCGGGCCGATTTATATTTATCCCTAGATAATATTTTGCTTCACCTAAGTCAGTTACAGTGTATTCTTTGCTTAATTCGTTTATAAGTTTATTAATCTTCTCATCTTCACCAGCTATGAGAAGATCATCTACATAAACAGTTACATAAGTCACTGTGTTATTGGTTGTTCGTTTATATAAACATTTATCGATCGGACTTTGGTGAAAACCTAATTTAGATAATGATTTGTGTAACGTCAAGTTCCACGTCCTGGCAGACTGCTTTAAACCATAAATGGCCTTTTTGAGCCTGCATTTATGCTCCTCTCCCGGAACTGTATATCCCGCAGGTTGATGCATATACACATTTTCCTGTAGTTCCCCGTGAAAGAAAGCGGTTTTAATATCTATATGCCTCAAGTTCAAATCCTCATACGATTCCATCGCTAAAAAACTTCTAATTGTCGTATGAGACGCGAATTGCGCAAAGGTCTCGTCATAATCTACCCCTTATTTTTGAGAAACACCCTTTGCGACCATCCTAGCTTTATTTTTTCTAACAAACCCTGGCTATTGTATTTATATTTTAACGCCCACTTGCAACCGATCACTTTCGTTCCTGGTGGGGCTTCGACTAATTCCCATGTATCATTTTCGCGAAGAGAATTCATTTTCTCTAAAGTCTCTTTTATCCACTTTTCCTTTTCAATCGGGTTTTGCATATTTTTTATATCGTCCCAACTTTTCTCTCCAACTTAAACTCTATTTGTTAAGAATGCAAACCTATTGAGAGGAACTCCCTGTTCGGTCTGTTTGTTTTACGTGGTACGTGACATCTAAATTTGCATTTTGATTTTGCGTTGTATCTTCGGCGCTGTCAATATTATCCTCGATTAATTTGTAATTTCGGTTGCGGATTATTTGAATTCGGTGTTTCATTGTTTGTATTTGATATGCTATCTTCGGTTATGTTTCGAATTTTACTCTCCAGAAATTTCATCGTTCTCCTTATTATGATTTTCCTACCATCCGTGCAAATTCTGTAGCCCTTACTCCCATTGTCGTAACCTATGAATATCCCCTCTATGGCCGCATTGTCCAATTTTCTTCTATGGGAATTTTGCACATAAGCAAAGGCGACAACCAAAGGATTTTATATTTGAGATATCTGGTTTGCGACCGGTCGATTTTTCGTAGGGAGTGCAGTCGTTGGATGAAGTTGGGAGGCGATTTTGTAAGTATGTCGTGCTGCAGACGGCTTCGTCCCAGAATGAGTTAGATAAGTCACTGTCTTTGAGTAGGCAGCGAGCCATCTCCATCAAGGTACGGTTCTTATGCTCCGCAACCCCATTTTGAGGCGCGGAATACGGAACAGTAAGCTGATGGTCGATTCCCTCATTTTTTAGGTGTTATCGATTTCCTTCCCTAAGTATTCACCTCCGTTATCGAAACGGATAACCTGTACCTTCCTTCCAAATTTATTTGCGGTCATAGCTATGTATTCTTTGAATTTTGGAAAAACTTCATATTTAGTTCTCAGTAGGAAAGTAATGGTAAAACGGCTAAAATCATCTACAAAAGTCAAAAAGTAACATTTTCTGACAAACGTCGCTGTTTGTATAGGCCCACACAAATCAGAGTGCACTAATTCTGTCGATTTTGTAGCTCGAAAACTAACGGCTTTGGGGTATGGATCACTAGTGAGATTAGAAATGATGCATGTTTCTCGTGTATCACCGTGTTTACATTTGTCAGTTTTAATCTCTTACGCTATATCAATATTTACTATTTCCTTAATATGATTAACGTGTGTGTGGCCTAATTTTCTATGCCACTTGTGTAGACAATTTTTATTTTCGCATTCATTTATAATATTTACATTGTGAGACATATTTTGTTTTATTTTGCATTCAAATAAATTGTTGTTTACACAGCCCTCGAGGTATGTAACACCTTTGTGAGTTATATTGCAAGATTGTTTTTCAAATATGGCTTTACAATCATATTCAGTAGCCCTTTTTATAGAAATTAAATTTGTCTCAATTTCTGGTACATACAATACATTTTTTAGTGTTATCGTTCTGTGTGCACTATCCAGCATTAATGTATTTAATTTTATAGTCCCGTAACACTCAGAGCATAGCTCTTGACCGTTTGCGATTGTTACGCTAGAAGCACTGTTATGGAAATCATTAAACTTGTTTTTGTCATTGAAAATATGAGTTGCAGACCCTTAATCAATTACCCAGAGAACTTTTACAATATCCCCAACAAAAAAGTAACATTTCTATCATTAGGTGTTTCTTTTTCAAAATTCCTATTTTTATTAGTATACGCATTTGCACTGCCTTGGGAGCGTATGGGTCAATATCTGAAAATTGGACAATTGCGTTCACTGCTAATAATATTCCATTAATTATACTAAAACCAAAAACTGACAAAATGTAATATATTGCAACATGTGATATAACAATTACCAATGATAAATGGACATATAATGATGTATAAATAATTAATTTTAAGTTTTAATCATCATTTCGAAATCATCATTTTAGTACCTGACCCCAGGTACAAATGTATATTAAATGTATGCTGCAAAATGTTTTATAAATATTTTTAACGTTTGCTATTATATATTTTTACCTATATATATACAGTATCAGAAAATATGATACTTCTTTACTCGTATAGATTGCATAGTAAAATACTGTAGTAAATATATTTGTCCCTGAGGTTGACTAACATATCAGTCCCTCTAACCACACATTTAGGTTAGCAGATACTAGGTGGCGCTGGCAGAATTATTTCCATTGCAACAGCAACTATAGTTCAACTATCCACCATGGATGAAGTAAGCTGTTTTTCTAATTGTTTCATTTTTAGAAATATTTGGTTTTTGTTCTGAAAAGGGGTGAGTATTTTTTTTATAGTTACATGGAATATTTAATCATTTACATGTGTTCAAAATGGTTCGATAAAATGGCTGTGCAGCTGTTAAGACAAAAACATCACCTCAGTCCCCATCATCTCATTTCCAATTATTAGACACTGATTATGGTGTTAGCAGTCACTTTCTGCCATAAAAGTTTATCCTACGCATAAAATATACATCCTTGAACTCAAAATACAACAACAATCAAATGACAAAACATGTATCATAGTATATAATTATACCTGGATGTTGGTACATTAATTCAGAAAAATAAAAATTCTGGATTGAAATTGTCCAAGTTTTAGATATTGACCCATATAGCCGATTTTTGTGACTGGTTGGGGAAACAATTAGAATTTTGATACTGCTTTGGATATTTTTTTTATTTTTATTTTTTAAGACCAGCACTCATCTATTGTATGGGACGGTTTCTTAAAGCATCTGCAATGTTTATTTAATTTTGTCTTTGGATTTTTTTACTTTAAAAACAGGGTGAGAGGATTCACTTTCAGTTTTGTTTTCTACACGTTTTAAATACTCGTCTGTGAGTTTACTACGTATAAATGTAACGCTAAGTTGCTGCTCGTCCTTTGACTCAAGTGCGGTTATCAAACTGTCGCAACTGGGAGGCAGGGAACATAACATTAGTGCTGCAAGACGTTGACCATTAATGACTTCGCCTATGGCGGCGAGTTCCGTATCTCATAGATTTTGGTTATCTGATCAAACATGTTTCCTCCTTCACATAATTTTGACGAATAAAGTTTTCGTAATAAAAAAAAATTGCTGCTCCAATTGGATCTTTCATGAATATTTTTTAAATCAGTCCAGATTTCGCGCGCTGTTTCAAAGTTTTTAACATGGCCATACTCAATTAACAAGTTGATAATTGCGCGTGCCTTCCAATTTTTGGAACTGAAGGCATCGCTGATAGGATCCGGGGTTTCGTTAATAACAACACTGTAGAGGTCTTCCTTTTGGAGATATATTTCCATGCGGAATTTCCAGATGTGATAATTATTTACGTTAAGTTTTTCTATATTTGAGTTATTTAGGATACTCATTTTTCATATATAGAATACAATCTTATATATATACAGTGCGTCTCATAATTATAAAGACACTGATATTTTCGAAATAATATTTTAATAATTCAGTATTCAAAATTATATTTATGCATATAACGAAAAGTATGTGATAAGAAAACATTTTAAACTAAATTAAATTAGAATTAAATAATTTCAACTCGAAAACTGATAAATGTAAATACATTTGCTGTCTCATAAATATAAAGACATTTTACATACTTTTGAATTGCCGTCCAATAAATAATCCATTCTAATTAATGACAGAAAATATTCCAGCTGGCATGCTTTTTATTAAGTTGTATAACTATTTTGACTTTATATCAAACCAACTTCGTTCGATTTCTTTTTTCAACTCAAGGACATTTGAAAATTGTCTTCCAGATGCGTATACACTGACAAGGAAAGTCTCCATACTGGCCATACTCAGAATATATTGAAAAAAATGTTAGTGAAAGTACTCATGCATGTAATAAAGGATCAGTTAAAATTAGCGGCTGAATTACTGTAGAAAATCTGTAAAAAAATAAAATACTTTCGAATAATTGGCGTGAAAAGACGAAAGCGGCACGCAGTTTGGCGAGCAGCACTTTTCCTCGCCAAAAGCAAACGATTTTAATGAATCTGAAAACTCTTGTTAATTGATTTTGAGAATATGTGGTATTTAATGAATTTAAACGTAAACCATGAAAGAATTTATTATTATTATTACATTTTGTATTATGCATGTTGCTTTTGCCGATTTGAATGAAATTTTGCCATTGTTTTATTCTCCAATCCACAATTTTTTTAAAAATTTAAACCGCTTTATCGGTTATAAAAATAACTTTTAACGCCAGATGAATAATGCTGCCGTAATACATTTCCATACAGAATAAGTTGTTTCCATAGCAACAAAGTTGAATCCACAGTGATCAATGGGGAATATTTTTAAGTTTGGAATAATTTTAATCAATTTAGATTTTGTTTTAAATCGCAAAATATAATAGTTAAAATTCCTTATAAGTGCATATAAATATAAATGACAAAACTATAGTTAAAACAAACTAAAAATGACAAAGCTAAAGTTATTTAAATTAAACTTATTTAAACAAATTCAACATAAAAAGTGTTTTTCTTAAAGAGCATTCGACAAGCGTATTTTTTGAAATCTTATTTCTTCGCCAAACGGTGATACGTCGCCAAATAAACGAAATTTTCATAATTTTTTTGACGGACGTTCTACCGAGGTTCCGCCGAAATTTTTTTATAAACATATATACCCATGAAAGAAGAACGTTCTCTATTTTTTTCAGATTTTTCTGAGTATGCCCGTATGGAGACCTTCCTTGTGAGAACGAGAGTGCCACAAAGATTCTTAACTGGATTTAAATCAGGGTTACGTGCGGGCCACACCGTGATATGAACATTGCTATCGTCAAACCATTTTTTTGTGAGTCTTGATGTGCGAATCGATGCATTATCCTGATAGTACAAATAATTTCGACCACCAAGAGTTTCAGCAATTGGCAACAACTGACTATCAAGCAGTTCGATATACTCTTTAGATGTCTGTTTACCTTCCAGAAAAGCAATATCCGTAGTTCCATTAAAAGAGAAGGCATCCCACACCATAACAGAACCTCATCCTTTCTGTCTACTGAAGAGGGTTCGAGATTAACGTCTTAAATCGTGCGAGTAGGAATTCCAACCATCTGGGCCATCCAAGTTAAATCTCTTTTCATATGAAAAAACTTCTTGCATCCATTCGTCCTTCCAGTGCATATGATCTTTAGACTCGGTTAACATCCGTTCTTTGTGTTCTTTTTCCAGTAAAGGAAATCTGCACGTATGTCGGCATACGATGTTTTTTCTTTCTTTTATACGACAATGTACTGTATCCTTTGGAACAATACCATAAGCTCGTTGAGAAACTTATCGGAGTGACATTTTTTGCGACGAAACAAGTCGCCTGATCTTGCGATCGAGTCTTTAACTTGTTTTTTTTCGGTCTGCCAGATCCTTTTCTCGAATATAAATTGTATGTTTTGGATAAAATTTTATAAAGTGCAGCTCTGATTCTCCCCGTTTTTTACATATTTGACAAACTGTTAAGCCATTAGCTTTAAATTCACGTATTTTACAAATTTCATCTTTAGAAATTTCAATGTTCTACGGTATCTTTGCAATTGAAACAAGTCAAACAACTTTGCTCGTTTCGGTAAGTTAAAGTGTATTTCTGCGCGTGCGCATTAATTATGTACGCGCGCATTCGAAAAAAATTTGCATATGCAGCAGTTTCAAGTTTGTCTTTATATTTATGAGACAGCGTATTTTTTATTTTTATTTTTATTATTCGAGATGAAATCATTTTATTTAAATTAAAACCCATATAAGAGATTCATTTCAGTGTTCTTAATAGGAGGTATAAAATTTAATTTCTTTTAAATGAATTAATAAAGTGTAATTTCAAAAACATCTGTGTCTTTATATTTATGAGACGCACTGTATATATATATATATATATATATATATTTATAAATATTATATCAATAATTCAAGTTATATGAATAAAAAAGTTTTCATAATTAGTGTTGCAGTAGTATCGTTGAGTTGCTTACGTTTTTTTAGACATAGCAAAAATATTCATTATAAAACATATTTCTAAATGTTTCATATAATATCATATTTCAATTTATATTTCACACATTTTCTTAAATAATAAAGTAATAATCATTTTCATCGATAGCGGTGCGACAAACTCAAGTCGCATAATCTAATTGCCGAAACGTCAGTGAAGGCTTACTGTGGAGACACGAAAAGTTTTGATTTCCGTTTGTCTGTCTGTCTGTCTGCCTGTCTGTCCGTCTGTCTGTCTGTTCCACGATAACTGCCACAAAAAGCATCCGATCGGCTTGAAATTAATTTGGCATGTTTATGAGGTATTCGGACTTAGCTGTATGGTTTTTGGTTAAATTTGGTTCATTCGTTCGGGAAATATAGAACATTTTATTTTGCTCTGTAATGCTTTTCAATGGCAAGTCAGACGATTTTCAAATTTTCATTTGTTAAAAGAAATGGCTCACATAAAAAATGGATTTAAATGGTAAATTTTGGACGCTGAAATTTTTAAATAAGAGTAGTAAATTATTCCTATTAGTTTGCAATTTTGTCAAAACATTTGTCAGAGCTTTTAAATTAGGTGTATAACTTATGATGGAATTTTATACATGTGTTCGAATAATATAAAACATTTTATTTTATGAATTTACTCATATTTCATTTTCTTTTCTTTTAATCGTTGCGTAGCAACTATATCTCATCTAAAAATATCATGAATGTGAAAGTATGTATGGTTTTTTAAGTCAAATCAAAGTTAAAAGGAATGAATTAATGAATGCCTTTGTATAGATATTTGCATATAGATTGATTTAAACGCAGAAATGGAAATAGTATTTATATACTATATAGAATAATATTTTTATTTATGTATTCAACTATTTTGATTATAAAGGAAAAAGTTCGTTATTTTCATACAGAATAAACTGACATTATTCTATTAAACTTTATAAACTTTATTGTTGCCAAAAAAAAAAAAAGGGAATTACAATTTCTCCCAAAGAGTTCATTTTAATTTGTAAGATTTTCACGTGCAAAGGGAAAATGCAGCAAATTGCAAATAATAAAAAAGATAAATAGGACAGGAATGAATACATATAAATATTTCACACCAAATACCACCTAAAATAATTTTTGTAGTGGTATTTTCCCACACTACGAAGAAAGATTCCTCGATTTACACGATTTTACTTGGCCTTCCTTTTCTCATTGGTTGCGATTTCATCTTCGCAATTGCGTATATTAATTGGCACAAAACTTTACATTTTTATGACTGAGGTATATATAAGGCCATACATATAAGAAATTCCGTATTGTTTCCTATAAAATGTGATAAAGTGTTGGTTAACTATATATGTTTCTATTAAGAGGAGCAGAGCTGCCAAGCCTCCGGCGTTCTGGATACCAGTATTTTAATACGAAAAATGTTACTTTATTTAATTGAAACATTTGCGCGATTTAAAAGAACAACATTTTCTGTAAGGTAATAGTGTTGTGCAAAAAGCCTGAGACTTGCCATGTCTGGTGGGGAGTGAAATGTTTTATTTAATGCATTTATCTCTATTTTAATGCTGCGTGAACAACGTCCCGTGTAACAGCTTGTAGAGTGTAAAATAAATTATTAAAGTAATCCCTATTACGAAAAATGAAACAAAATGCCCGGCTAAGGGAAATAAAAGGTTAGTTAACCTTTCGTAATTTGACCTGAACACAGGTGTGCGTCAAATTTCAACGGTGTTTGTAACATCACGATTTTAAATTAAATGTGGATACTATTAAAAGGCTATCACAAAATATACTTAACGGCGCCATATCACATTTATCTATTTAGTCAATTGGAAGTGGACACGATGATGAATTATTAACCGTTAGGTTTAGGACTCCCCCTACTTTAGGGTGATTTTAGTAAGTTAATGCTATCGAGTACATTTTTAGATATTTAGATTAGATCTTAGATATAAATATTGCAGAATGGTAATCAAAATTATTTTTTGGAAACAAAAATTATAAAGGTATTAGATTTCTAAATTAGAGGTCTCAGTTTACATTTCCAAAAGTTCTTTATCCATTAGATACAGGTGTTTGTGGTTAGCAGGCAAGTAAATACTGCTGTATGGATATTAGGATAACGTAAAATGCTTGACCAAATTGTTGCTTATCCTTATAAATCGCAGTGTAAAAATGAACCTAAGATATAGGATAATCATTAACTCAATCAATAGAAAATTACAAATGCAAAATAAATTACACAACGGGGGGTTCAGGGGGGGGGCACCCCCCTGAAGAAATTTGCTTTATTATATAAAAATTACTAGAGTAAGTAGCTCGTGAGAATTTCAGAATATCATTACATAACAACGTGTTTAATTTAACGCTTCTAATGTCTGAAACCATCGAAATATTTTTTTCTCCTTCTATAAATGTTTGTGTAATTTAAAAGTTTAAATTTTGTTTTTGTAGAAAGATTAATATTAAGCAAAATTTGCTAAAAACAATAAGTTGCAGAGATGACGTTGAGGCTCTTGATCTGCAGATTTACTAGTTGCCGAAACGTCAGTGAAGGCTTACTGTGGAGACACGAAAAGTTTTGGTTTCTGTTAGTCTGTCTGTCTGTTCCGCGATAACTGCCGCAAAAAGCATCCGATCGGCTTGAAATCCACTGGGCATGTTGATGAGGTACCCGGACTTAGCTGTATAGTTTTTGATTCAATTTGGTTCATTCATTCGGGAAATATAGAACATTTTATTTTGCTCTATAATGCTTATCTATGGCAAGTCAGACGATTTTCTGATTTTCATTTGTTGAAAGAAATGGCTCATATGAAAAATGGATTTAAATGGTAAATTTTTGGTGCTGAAATTTTTAAATAAGATTATTAAATTATTCCAATTAGTTTGAAAATTTGTCAATATATTTGCGAGATTTTTTAATTAGGTTTATAATATTGGGGGGAATTTTATGCACGTTTTCCAATAATATAAAGGATTTTGTTTTATCAATTTGACATAATGCATATTTCATTTTTCTTCCTTTTCTTTCATCTGTTGCCTAGCAGGGTATTTGGTCCTAATAATATTAGTATAATTGCGTGTATAATGTTTGAGTAAAGCCAACGTCAAAACGGATGAATTAATGCATTTGTATCTTTGCATATAGATGGATTTTAGTCCAGAAATAAAAATGGGCAATATTTCATTTATTTTATTTATTTTATTCAAATTTTTTGCTTAAAAATACAAAAGTTCATTATTTTCATAGAGAATAGCGTAACATTTTTCCATAACATTTACCAATATTTCTTTAATTGTTGCCAAGAAAATCAAAACCCGGAATAATATTTTCTTTTAAACAATTTTCAATTGAAATGTTTTGTCGTAAAACAGGAAAATGAAAAATAAAATTAAGAATTGAAAAATTAATATGGCGGCATATTGGAAATAAAAAGAAAACTCAAGAATTTCTTAATATAACAAGATGAAAAGTTTTGAGTATGTACGCATAGCAGGTGAATTAGACGTCATTTATCGAAAACAAAGATGCTGGAATAAAAAGATCTTGGGTAAAATAAAATTAACTATTATTCACGGAGGAAAGAGATAGATGGAGATGCAGTATGCCGTAAAAACAGTTTGCAATACGATGTGCGTTAATCTCAGATTTAAATGCCCTCATTCGGCCCAAACTAAACAAGCGCGTGGAACAGGGACCGAATTCTTTGACTTCATCCGTGCATTTTTTCTGTAAATGAAAATGATCTGCTTATATTTAAGCAATAAGCATTCTAAGGTAGCATTTCATTGTATTATGAATTAAAAACTGTATTACTAAAAATATTATTCTGTTTTTTTTTTTTTCTTTTTTTTTTTAAGCACGTCGTTGTGTTGTTCCGAATGTAGCGGATTTTAGGGTTACATTTTTGGCGTCACTTCAAGATTTATTGTCCGTGTACGGTTAACATGAATATTTTATTTTAAATTTAAATGTTATTAATTTATAAAAAACTTATGCTTATCCTTATAAATCACAGCGTAAAAAAATCTAAGATATACTATAACCATCCGCACAATCAATAAAAAATTACGAATGTAAATTTAAACAGACTACGTGGGGTTCAGGGGGGCAGAGACCCCCTGAAGAAATGCAATTTTTGATTTTAAAAGTTACCAGAATAAGTAACTCATCAGGATTTCAGAACATCAGTGTATAACCACTTGTTTAACACTTTTAATTTCTGAAACTTTACGAAGTATCTTGTATGCTTATAAATATTTATGTAATTTGAAAACTTTAAAAAGCGATTTATAGGAAGTTGAATATTACGCAATGAGTGTTGAAAAACAGTGACTTGCAAAGATGACGTTGAGGCTTCTGATCTGTAGATTTACTAGTATAAATTTACGTAGTGACCTCTTTTACTACTTATATAATAAAGAAAAAATCAGCAAATTAGAGTTAAATAGATAAGAAATTTCTCTTACCTCAGATTATCCCAGGTGCACCCAGATGCACAGTTCATCATCACCATCGAAGCGGTTTGCATAATTTCACAATTTCACATGTATATCCTATAGTGTATAAGGAAAGAAAAATTGAGAATTGTATTACTTATTTTTGCCATTTTAAGTGTATTTAGTGTGAGGTTTCACACATGAAATCTATCCGCTTTCCATTTAGATATTTTAATTCTTGTCTTGGTTAAATCAAATAAAATAAAGGGAGAGAGAAAAGCAACTCTTCCCTTTACAAAAATACCTTGGAAAGTGGAAGAAGTGAAAAGCGGTGCAGACGAACAGATCAAAGTTCGGACATCTGCGTGGCAATTGTAGATGTCATTTAACCACAAGAATTAGGCTGGGCAGATACATATTCATTTATGAACTCTGGAATGTAAATTCTAAAAGTGAATTAAGAAAGATAGTTTTAAATTGTCTGGGATATTACAAAAGTTTCTTGTTTCGGTGATTCTCACACGTAACAATACATACATACGTACATACAGAACTGTCGGGCACATTAGCTTTCAGGCTTTGATAGCCTGTGAGCTAAAAACTGTTTATTTAAATCAAAATAGGGAAGGTATGCGATGGAATTTTTCTGTTTATTTGACATGAATTGGCTGTTAAAAGCAATCTAATACATAAATTCAGTTCTCAATAACATAAAATGATGCAAAAATACTAAGTGTAAAACTAATTTTAACATAGCAGACTGCCTGCTCAAACTTATCCAAAAATGGCTTCGAGGTCGCACACAAATATCGGTAAAATACGTATTAGCACACAAATTCAATAAAGTATACAGGTGCCACTAAAACTGACAAACCGTGGTCATCGAAAAGATTTATTCATTGATGTTTAAAATTCTTGCTTACCCAGAATGTCAGCTTTTCTTAGGTAATTTCAAGAGTTTTAGACTTTCTATCCTCTAGAGTCAGTGTCACACTTTAATAGCAAAAAACAGCAGAACTGGTCCTGCAAACAGAATGTAGGTGTTGGCACAAAATCAGCGATACCAAATTTTAATCCCACTTTTATACTCTGCACCATACCATAATTAGCATAAAATTACGATGAAAATCACGAACCGCGGATTACGAGAGCCACAATCTACTTCAAGAAAATAAAGTACAATGATTAATAGATGTTCCTTTCATGCACACAGGATAATATGTACAGAACTATCTTACTCAAAAAACTAGAATCCCTTTATAAGAGTGTAGATAGTGCTCTTCAAATAATTCGTTAAGTAATTACAACTATGCTTTTGTGTAATAGAAATTATTTTCCTGTTCAATAAAGTATATTTATTCATCGAACAAAAATTAACTATAAAAATCCTTATTTCATATTGAGCATGCTGAAATGTGTTGTTTTATGACTAGTGGTTTAATAATATGATATTATTCACAGATAAATTCATAATTTGAAGGACATGAATCTGAAGATAACATTTATTTTAGGCCATTTTATGCGTGATAAAATTTCCTGTTATAAAGTAAGTCAACAATGACCCATAAAAATTATATTTCCTTCTGGCACACCTCTATCGGGAATTAGCATACCCTTCGTCTATACAGGGTATTCCTCTTATCATTGGCCGACAACCAAATCCTAAACCGATAGGATTAGCGTTATAATTTCAATTTCAAAAGTTTTCAGATTTTATTCTTTAACACGTGCTAAGGCATTTAAGTAAAAAAATCTCATTTTTTAAAGTTAGAAAATTAAATTTCTATATTGCTCCAGCATCTTATATGTTATTGATCTTGAAAGTTGCGTTTAGAAAAACTTTCAACATTATAAAACATCATTTCATTTTTGAATGACCAAAAATGATTGGTACATTCAGCATTTCAAGTTTACTTTCAGGAACTAAATTATTTGCATTTAAATGACGTTAGAGTATTTCTACCTTATATATTCTATCTGTATTTTTACGAATTACTTGTGGTATGCTCTTGATTCAAAGTATTTTGCATTTTTTTTCAAAAAATACAAAAGTGATCAAATGGATTAAACGTTTTGTCAGTTACCCATTGAAAATATGTGTTCGTTATCTCAATGATATAGGTATGATGTGTGGTGTGTGTAACATTAGAAGACTTTGTGTAAAATAATTCGAATGCATTCGTAGCCTGTGGAATTTCTGTATAAATACAAGATGGCCATAATTAAACTAACGGTACTCAGAGTGTTCTATAACGTGATCCGATTGCTAGAATAGCGTCAAATTTTGTATGAAGATTAAACAAAACGGGTGACGAAAAATTCCGCAAAAAATAATTAATTCCAAAAATCACCGCAAGGGGAATATTTGGCACTGTGTATTCGAAAAAGAGAGTTTCAAAAAATGAAGAATCAATACTGAAATAAAATTACCGTTTATTTAACGAATTTAGCCTTTTAATCCAAGCTCAAAATGGTAACAGTTTATAAAAAGCTAAAACTTTACATAAACACTGCTAAATTTTCTTTATCTACAATTTTACTTACAGAGCCCCAAAGAAAGGAACAGCAGAAGAAGATGTTCTTTATTCAAATTTCATGTTACATCTTTTGTCCCAGTGCCAGCTTGTTCGACTTTAAAAGGTAATGTGCTACTGTTAAAAGTAATTTCATTGAAAGTTATCTTTCATAATGTCTCCTTCTTTAGTCGAGCGAGCTCTACTAGTCAAATTCTTTTAATTCAACCAGTGCAATGCGCCAGCCGCTCTTCGTGCTTTTAGAAACCACAAAAAAATGCGTAAAGGTAACGATCCTTTGTCAGTTAATGGTTTACAAGCAAAGGTTGAGAAGTTTCAGAAAACAGGTTCTCTAAATGTTCAGTCGGCAGAGGACGAAAACCAGTATCACAGGATGCAATCGAAGAAGTGGCAACGGCAGATGGTCGGCAGAACACCATGCAATATTGCTACCACTTCCAGAGTTCATGGATAGCTCGGAATCTGGATATGTCTTATTGTGCGATATGGAAAATCCTACGAAAGATTATCCACTTCTATCCGTAGAAGATCAGCCGTGTACAAGAGTTACGTCACGCCGACCATGATAAGCAACTGACTTTTGCTCTCACTTTTCTTGCCAAAATGGAGTTGGATGATGCTTGGCCCTGGAAAATCTTATGGGGAGACGAGGCCCACTTTTACCTGAATGGAACTGTAAATACCCAGAACTGCCGAATTTGAGATAACAAGTCACGAAGAGCATTCAAAGAAATTCCTTTGCATTCTCCAAAGATAACTGTTTGGTGTGGTTTCACAGCAGATATGATCATAGGTCCATTTGTCTATCAGAACATTACTCCGACAGGATCTGTAACTTGTTCTGTTACCGGAGGCAAATATCGCCAAATACTAAACAACTTTTTTATTCCGGGACTTCAGCAAAGACAGTGCCTGAAGAAAATCATTTTCATGCAAGATGGAGCCCTTCCACATATTGCTTTGTGGGTACAGCAGCTGCTACCACAGAAATTCACAACATAAAGAGTCATTAGTTGCTCTTATCCAAATGCATGGCCATCTCGGTCCCCTGAACTTACACCCTGCGACTTTGGGCTATGGGGTTACCTAATGCTCAAGGTCTATCACGGAGGTGTCGAGGATCTGGCTACGTTGAAGGATAACATATTGCGAACTGTACGGGAGATTCCTGCAAACATGTTATTATCTGTTGTTGTAAATGTTGTGCACAGAATGAAATATATGGTCCACAAAAACGGCGGCCACATCGAACCTGAGTTGGATGTGCTAAATAAACGGTCATTTTATTTCAGAATTGATTCTTCTTTTTTGAAACTCTCTTTTTCGAATACAGAGCGCCACAGATTCCCCTGGCGGTGATTTTTGGAACTATCTTTTTTCGCGGAATCGTTCGTCCCCGTCTTGTTCAATCTTCCTACAAAATTTTGTCACCATTCTCGCAATTAGATCGTGCTACAGAACACTCTGAGTACCGTCAGTTTAATTATGGCCACCTTGTATATTACTTTTGGACAGCACTAAACAATGCATTCAATTCTAATATATAATTTTTCTGCCTTCCTTGACAGTTTTTAATTTAGCATTTTGAAATGCATTTATGGAATTTTGTATTTTGTCGAAGGGAAGAAATAATGAAATAACTCATAATGACTTCATTAATTTTCAGTTATTTTTTATTCCCCTAAAAGAAAATATCTAGCCATAGGTATGCTCAGATATACTCGCACACAAAACAAAGGAAAGGAAATATGCAATAATACTATTTTAAATATATTTTACACTCCTAAAGTATGATTTGTTAAAATAAAGATATAACTTTAGGATACAAAGACATTGCTCTAATTAATGTTCTTTTCTTGGAAACATCTTAATGTGTTTTTTTTAATTGTTATGTTCTTCCAAGATAATAAACTTTCTTTAAAGATACGTAAAATAATTTTTCTTTTATTTTTATCGTCTAAATTTTTTAAGCTTTTATATTGCTTTTAGTTTAAAACATTTTCTGAAAATAAAACAGTTCGCTGTTTTATTTTAATTTAATATGTATTCTTTATTTAATTTATATTTTTATTCTCATTAAAACCGTCCTAGACACAGCAAAGAAAATTTTCTTCAAGGGCACCGTATCTTTAAAAAATATATTGTGCTATTTTAAATTGTTTATTTTTAAAACAGTGAATAATACAATTCTAAGAGCAAATAATTTAAAATATATCTCATTAAATAATTTCACAAAAGTTTTTATTGATTATTTCAAGAACAAAACTAAATTGAGGTATAAAACTGGATGCTAAATACTAGCTTAAAACAATTTCCATTAAATGAATTTTTTGTTGTATATTCTCTACATTTGATTACATTGGAAGCGTATTTAAAAGTAATTTAATATACTAATTAACATAATTGCGAAACCAAAATATTATGGACCATCCTCTCTCAAAAATGGACTCTTTCGTCCAGTATGTGTGTTGATGTTGTAAACTGCACGACATAAACTGCATGTTATAAAATGTTATAGAAATCTTTACCTGATCAGATGAATCTGGGAACTTCGTAATTTGCATATTCATAGGAGAATATAAGAAACCTTCATTTATACGCGACATCGTTAAGTTATTTCATTAAAAATTCAATCGTTAAAAACATGTAATAAAAAATTATAACGAAACATGGTTTATTAAAAATGTCTTCAAATAAGGCTGACAGAAAAAAACGAAAATTTGTGGTAAATAAAGTAACGATAGACGAACGTTCCTCAGCATCATCTTTCAAGAACACTTCTTAGTTACTTCACCAACATATTTTTGAGGCAAAATAAAGATTGTTAAACTAGAAAACAGGAAGTCTGCTTTTTCAGAATTTAGTGTCGCCGCCCATGAAATATACATATATACATAAATATAGTACAAAGCATATTTTAGTTTTAAGATTTAAAACACACGCTTTTATTTTATATAAAATGACGTTATTTGCATCCGCTGAAGAATTCCACATTTACGACCCGGTCTTAAACAACAACTACAGTAAAGTATTCATATGGCATCGTTATCTCTGACTAATACAGAAATTCAGCAAAAAACGATGTCGACAAAACGGAATAAAATTGGCTATCTAATGATTCATATGCCTTCATTTGTTTGTAATATTAATATGGATACCTAAAATTAAACACAGTTTATAATATATCCATGTTTTATCAGAAATCATTCATTTATATTTTTTTGGAAAATAACGCGTATTTTTAGTTGCATTTTTTTGAGTGTTTTCGGAAAAATGGCAAAATATATATATATATAGATATAGATATAATTACTATTTTCGAACTATTTTCCTTTACTTTCTTCAGAAATGGAGTACTTCTTTTGCAAATAAATGAAATGGCTTTAAAAACTTCAAAAGATTGATGTCTCAAAAATAAATTAAGATGCTGTTTTCAAACAAATTGCACATAAAAGTGCTTCCTTTCCCCCTATAAAAATAGAAAATGTGGGATGCTTAGAAGTTAAAAAAAATTGCAGTAGAGATTATTCCGTAGAATGAAACATCTACTTTGCTTTACGGCTGGCTTATATAACGTAACGTTATTTTTTAGAGACGCAAATTTAATTGCTGGTCGAAAGAAGTAGCATATCAGTGGCTAATAAATTGTTTTTTAATTATACCTACACTTCACCAAAAAACACATTCAAATTATCAGCTGTTTCTCCCGCAAATCCGTGATCCTGCTTTTGCAGCTCGTAAAAAGCATGTAAATATTACTATAGTTTAAATGATGCAGCATACTTAGCATGCAGATCGCTCGGTTTAACAGCGTTTCCGTTTAAACAGTGTCCATATTAAGATTCAACAATACTGTATTTTTTCACTGTGTAGTTAAAGTCCCAAATAATATGAAAGATATAATTGAGGAAAATCTATAAATCTAACTTATTAACCTATCTCTCTACTTATTCTAGCAAAGGCTTAAAAGAGTACCGCTGGAAATTTTTATCAATAATCGAAAATAATGTTTTCCTTATGCACAGGGGAAGCCTAAACGATTCACCGTGTATTAAAAGCCTGTTTATTTACAGGTATATGACGTACAATGACGGGAGATACGTGAAAAGATACATACATTCAACAAGTTTCTGGTACATATTACAAATTTTCAATGAGCCTATAGTCAAACGGTACACATCCCAACATTAATCCAGTCCCTTTCCATACATTCATATAGCATGTTTCTGTCAATGTCCGTCACATCATCAGTGATGCGCTCTTGCATGCGAGACACGAGACGTGCTTTTAAGCTCGGTGAGTGTATGTATCTTGTTATGTATGAACCGTCTGTGTAGGTCGTATAACGGTCAATACACAGTGTTTTGAAACCTTATGAATCATTTAGGCTAACCTTGTGTATTACGTAATCTTGCATTTCATTGCAAATCTGTTGAATTTGGTTGGATAGCGTGACCCAGACGAACATTCTGCCATACAATGAAAATGTTTCAGAAATTTTACATAACTGTCTAGGGAATTATTTAATTATACAGAAAAAACTTGTAAAAACAGAAAATATTTTTCCTAATATCGAATATAAATACTTGTCTAAAAATAAATAATGAGAAAATTATTATCTTATATCATATTGCCTCTTGTTTGTTTTAAATATACATCTCGCGAAAAGAATATAAAGGAGAAAACGCTGAATAAAATATTCTTCTGCTCAATAAAAGTCACTTTTACATTGAAATAACCTCAAATAATTTATCATAAAAAACATAATATTTTCCAAAAGATAAATTTTTTTATTCCCATACGTATTTTGAATTATTTACTATTAATCTATGAAATATAACATTCTTTCTTTTGAGGAAGGGAATAAATTGTCTTTCTCAGAATCGGATGTGGTGATAATAATGCAATATAAAAAAGTAAGCATTAAGATCTCGAGATATATATAAATCATTTTTGACATCTTTATATTAAGTAACGTAGATCCCTTCTTTAAGGTTCTATTATATCTGTTAAGAAGACCTTTTTCTTACAAAACTGTGAGTCTTGATAAGAATATAGTATAAGCTAATTATAATAACACAGTTAAACTTAAATGTGGATATACATTGTTTAAAATAATAAAACGTAAATTTTGCATGTGTAGTACTTTTTCTTTTCTGAAGAATAAGAAGCAGGCTTTCATAAAAATGTATGTTTATATTTTTGTTGAACAAACTGGTTACAAATATTACTTTTTCATTTTCTACATAATCTAGTAGTTATATATTTTTTCAAAGTTATATAAATATATTTTTGACTTGAGAAAAATTTAACTACAAAAAATACAAAATTACTTTCTAATATTGCCTAAACATTGTTATTTTTATTTTCGATAAATTTTTTAAAATATTTATCCTTTTTAAGCATAGATAATAAAATAAATTATTTGGTTATTAGTCGCTTAGTTTTACTCGTTATCTAAGTTATTTCGTATCGTATTTTTACTTTAAAAAATGTATTTTCCCCTAATAATGTCCACTTACGTGAAATAGAATGAATAAAATAACAATAATATAAACCTTTATTTTTCATATAATGAACGCATGCAATATTTATCTTACTTGAAAAAAAAAAAAAAACCCTGTAAAAAAACACTTCTTTACTTTGAAATTTTTCTAGAAATGAGAGTACCTGAGAAATGTACAATTGGTACAACAAAGAGAAAACTTTGACATGGGAGCTAAAAAAAAGAAAATTTCTCGAGTATATTAATTATTTTCAAAGGATTTTTAAATCGAACATCATATCATTTTGGTTGTTTATTTAATGGAAATTTGCGTCATTATTTAATGGTTTATGAAATAGTTTATTGATAAAGACTGGACGATTAAATATCTATATGTGGTACAGTTTTTTGTTCTTTTACTTTTATATTCACGTTATTCTAAACTTTCTTCAATTCATCAAACAATAGTGCACACAATCTAATATGGTCCTGGGCACAAAAATCTCAAAAAGTATATTTTTTTTCTTACCTTACGCTAGACCTTTTAGAATAAATTAAAATAAATAAATAAATAATGAATAAATAGAAACAAACCGCATGAAAATAGAACAGTTAGATCAAAAGAAATCTTCTACGTTTTACTGTCTGTGTTTTTCTCATGAGCAATGTTGCACTCTTCCTTAGTTCACACGTTGATGAATTCTCCCGGATGCATGATCACCACTGGTACAGACTTCCAAAAAATGTTATTTTATTTCATATGCTGAGACCGCCGATATAAGTAAGTGATATCGATCACGATGTGAGAAGGGTTAAAGCACATTTTTTTACAAATTATTTACTTAGAAACAAAACGTTATTTGCATTCAAGGGCTGGGATATAGATGATCCAGCCCGATACTAAGTTATATAACAAGTACTTTCTGCGAAATAGGTCAATTTATTAAAATACCCTATTTTCTTCTCACCCTACGGTATTTCATTAGGTTTCTTGGAGGACCCTCTAGGACCTCCCGGTGCGTATACTTTCTCCGCACAAGACTCAATTTTTCTTCCTGGAACACACTACACATAACACACGAAAACTCAACCAAAAAGAAAATTACCACCTCACCTTCACGAGTGCTTTAAAATAATGGATATGCAATTTTTTCGCTAATAAATGACATGTTTTTATTTATCTTTCAGGTTCAACTTGTCCCAATGGCTGAAACAGTATTAAACTTGGAGAAAAGGAAATTTATGTGTGTAATTAATGTGTTATTAGATGTTCGAAAACGTAACTGAAGTGAAAAGACAGTTTATTATCGAGTTTCGAGAAGATTTCTCTACGTGATTTACAGTCTTTAAAATTGGAGATAAGTTTAAGAGAGATGTTCAAAATATTCACAAACATCTTTCTGAAAGACCGAAGCCGTTAACAAAACTCAAAGAAACGGTTGTAGTGGAAATCCTAGTATAAACATATTGTGAAAACTCAACGTAATCTCTTCAACATCCTGCTCGCATTGTAAGACATTAAAAATAAAATATCATTCCTATTTTAAGTGACTACATGGACATGCCACATTGCAAGTTTTGTATAGCAGACACTCTAAAACAAGATGATTGGGACTTGAGAATGCCAGTAGTGCATATTTTTTTAAAACATATTTCTGCCGATATCTGTGTACAACGCAGTGGTATTGTTCAATACGATGCACAAAAATTCTGAAGTATTTATTTTAATGTTGGCAGAATTCGGTAAAATAGAATAATCCAGCTGTAACAACTTTGGTTATAGTGAAAATGTTTCAACAATTTCCAGTAAACATTCTCGAGTAAAAATATTAATGGTCTTTATAAAGGTACTCACAGAACCTAAAACAACGACTTAAAACAAACTTAAGGAAAAAACTAGTGTGTTGTGGCCATCACAAAACTTTCTTCTATATAAATCACGTCAATTAAATCCTTTAAATAGTACAAGAAATGACAACGATTTAGCACCAATTCATATCAAAGTATATCTGAATTTGAAGTTGGATGAAAATTCGTGCATTAGTTCTTGAGATAGAGATATAGCGGAAATTCTGAAAAAATGTAGCATAGCAGCGCCACCTGTTGAGCGATGTACTCCAAAAGTAAACAGCACTAACCGATATCAAGGTATACCTGAATCTGAAGTATGTTGAAAATTCAGGCATTAGTTCTTGAGATAAAGGATTGCGGAAATCGCAAAAAAACAGCATAGCTGCGCCACCTGTTGAGCGATTTACACCAAAAATTAAACAGCACTAATTTATACGTCAATTCATGTCAAGAACTAACTAAATCTGAAGTTTTATGAAAATCCGTGCAATAGTTCTTGAGATACAGCTCTTGTGGAAATCGTGAAAAGTGCAGCACAGCAGCGCCACCTGTTGGGCGATTTACACCAAAAATTGAACAGCACTAATTTATATCAGGGACTAACTGAATATGAAGATTGATGAAAATTCGTGCATTTTTTCTTGAGTTAGAGCTATTGCGATAATCATGAAAATGCAGCATACCAGCGCCCCTGATGGGAGATTTTCACAAAAAAGTAATCAGCACCAAACTATATCTTGGACTTACTGAATCTGAAGT
The DNA here is from genome assembly GCA_963932465.1 of Maratus speciosus. Classification (NCBI taxonomy): domain Eukaryota; kingdom Metazoa; phylum Arthropoda; class Arachnida; order Araneae; family Salticidae; genus Maratus; species Maratus speciosus. The sequence continues at coordinate 347,952,133 of OZ010788.1, read as the reverse complement.
TTTATGAAAATCCGTGCAGTAGTTCTTGAGATATAGCTATTGCAGAAATCGTAAAAAATGCCGCATAGCAGCGCCACCTGTTGGGCGATTTTCACCAAAAACTAATAAGGTCCAGTTTACATGAAGGTCTAACTGAATATGAAGTTTTGTGAAATTCCGTGCATCAGTTCTTGAGATAGAGCTCCCACAAATTTTTTGTCACATACAGACTCACAGACAGAGTGACAGACAGATTCACAGACAGACATTTTCTAAAAACCATCAAATCGTGTTCTAGGCATCCTATAACGTATAAATCCGTCGAAAACCGGAAGTTGAAAATTTTCACGAATGCAATACTTTCTTCTTGTAAAGATAGAAGATAGTATTAAAAATAGAAGTAACAAGCTAACATAGACAGATGAATTAACCCAAAGCTTTTTTGAGTGATATTTAAATTTTTTATTAGTCAATCATGTCATGAAATTTAGAGACGTACTTACTGGAATCGACGTACATTATTTTCTTTTTTAAATCTTGTACCTTTTGAAGCTGAAGTTTTGTGCTCTGATAACACAATGATTTGAAATACTGTGCTGATAATTGTTCACTTTGTAATTTATCTTAGTTACAGATATATGGATTATAAAAAAAATTAAATATATCTGTATTCTTATGTTGGTATTCAAACTAAAACATTTATTATTATATTATTATTATTATTATTATTATTATTATTATTATTATTATTATTCTTTTATTTACAGGAAAATGTGTAAAATTATTGTATTTATAATTTGAATCAAAACAATGATGTCAATACAACAACTAATCAACTCTTTAATATATTACCATTCTTTAATTTTTACTATTTACAGAGAATCAATTTAAATAAAAAAAATAAAGGAGATTTTCACGTGCTTAAATAAACTGTCATGAAATTAAACTACCGTAAAAGAAATTAACTTTCGTAAAAATATCAATATTAAATGACCAACAAAATCTCACAATAATGTTTAATTCAATATTTTTAATAATGTATACGGGAAATTATTTCGACCACTACGGAAAAACGATAATAATGAATCCCTAAATATTTTAATGTGATTTCATATACTATCAGAAATCATTAAACATAAAGTACCACCCCAATTATGTGGACCACTCAGTGAAAAAATGCAACTGTCTCTTACTGCACAGCTTATTACAAAGAGAACAACAGCCTTAGTTTATTTTAATAGTTGACATGTCCTTACTTGTTCTTTTTACCTCCTTAGAACGGTCAGGCTTTGATTCCAGATTTTCACATTTTTTTTCCGTTCATTGTTATAGAACTATATCTTGATTATTGAAGAAACCATAGACTTTTTGTTGTACAGTCTTCTTTGCGAAGTTTTTGCTTGGAAAATGACCAGAAATTTCTGATCGGGTTTAAGTTCGGTGCGTTTCCTAGCATTTGAAGAGTATTTATACCACTTTGAGCGAAGAACATTTTACATTTTTAGACGTATGACAAGGTACAAGATCTTGCTGGAAAACCCCTCTCGCATGCTTAAAACAATTTTTCTAAGAGTGGAACCACTCTTATTGATACAGATAGGTATATAGCATTTTTTATCATTCTACTGAAAACAGCCAATGGTACTGCTACATGAAAGCCTCCTAAATATTTTCTTTGGAAGATGTTTTGGTGTTTGCAAGATATAAGACGACGGTGTAACTTCATTTTGACTTTTGCTTACAAATATTACTTTATGTCCCTGGAATTTAAAATGCAATTTTCGAAAATAAAGCTCTCATCTATTGTTCCTCTCTATAAACTTTGTAGGCTTTTTCACATTAAATATGTTTCTTGCTTATTATTGTAGTAAGCAGTTTCTTTTTTATTGGTAGGTATGTTTTTTGACGAACCTCGTAGAATCTTCATTTAACAGTACTCACATGGCTATTTTGCATTTTTAATAATTATGTATTAAATTAAATGCCCAATTACACAAGGTATAATGACTAAAATACACATGAAAAATATTTAGTCACAGAACATCACGAATCAAAACGTAAACTCCTTAAAAAATTGAAGTCTTAGTACATCAACGTACAAAAGAGTGGTTTTGTATATAAGGTAAAGTTATACACAAGGTAAGGTATTCTGTCCCCCCCCCCAGTCAATTTTAGGCCCTAAATGTTGTAATTTTCAGTGAAAACCTGCAAAATTAGGATTTTACATGACTAAATACCCACGCACATAGAAACATAGGTAAATATCGTAAAAAGAATTTAACAATGCGAAAAATTGTTTTTTTTAACTATTTAAAAAATGCAAAAAAAAAAATAAATAAATAAAGGTCACAATTTCGTCCCCCCCCCCCCAAAAAAAAAAAAAAAAAAAATCTAATACGCCATGGCTTAACTTGTAACCTAATCAAAATTTATTTCTAAATGAGTAAGTAATTTAATTTGCATTAAAGTAAGGCACAAAGAAACACTTGCTATGTACTAATTATCTGTGTAAGAAAAACATAACGAAATATTAGTCATCCAAACATGAGGAAAAAAATGTCATGAAAAAGCATTCCTAATTTCGTCTCTAAAATCTCTGTGTAAATCTCTATGACCGTCTACAACGTTTTATCGGTTTATTTATCAATGCTAGTGGAAACATTATAGAAAATTATTCAACTTGGAGTAAATATATGTCTGTATTAACATACCTAAATACAAGGACAAACATACCTAATTTACAACAATTTTTGCTTCAGTGACTTAATTCTAATTTTCATAAGTATAAAATGAATGTTTCCCTCCTTCAGCTATAATTCAGATTCTAATATGTTTATATATATATACACACACACACACACATATATATATATATATATATATATATATATATAGCACATTATGTATTAAAAATTAAACTAAGAACCGTAAAACATCCAAGAAATTTAAACAGATATAACTTGAAGAAGAAAAAAACAAGAAAAAACAACAAAAAGCTGTGGCCTCTTCAGTGGTGGGCAGCATTTGTTTCAGACTAATTACAATTTACAACAAACTATTATTCAGTAGTGGCGGTGGGTTTCGACCAGAGTGTCGCAAAGCATAAATCAAATGCATAAAAACAATTGAAAGCATATCGCGAACACTCCCCCACCGGACCCGACGCCACAATAAACAGTACATCTCGAAGAATTAAATGCTAGTGGAAACATTATAGAAAATTATTCAACTTGGAGTAAATATATGTCTGTATTAACATACCTAAATACAAGGATAAACATACCTAATTTACAACAATTTTTGCTTCAGTGACTTAATTCTAATTTTCATAAGTATAAAATGAACGTTTCCCTCCTTCAGCTATAATTCAGATTCTAATATGTTTATATATACACACACACACACACACACATATATATATATAGCACATTATGTATTAAAAATTAAACTAAGAACCATAAAACATCTAAGAAATTTAAACAGATATAACTTGAAGAAGAAAAAAACAAGAAAAATCAACAAAAAGCTGTGGCCTCTTCAGCGGTGGGCAGCATTTGTTTCAGACTAATTACAATTTACAACAAACTATTATTCAGTAGTGGCGGTGGGATTCGGCCAGAGTGTCGCAAAGCATAAATCAAATGCATAAAAACAATTGAAAGCATATCGCGAACACTCCCCCACCGGACCCGACGCCACAATAAACAGTACATCTCGAAGATACAACTGATTCAAAACGTATGTGTAATGTATACTGAAACAATAAAATGGTGGGGGAGTGTTCGCTATATGCTTTCAATTGTTGTTATGCATTTAATATATGCTTTGCGATACTCTGGCCTAAACCGACCGCCACTACTGAATAATAGTTTGTTGTAAATTGTAATTAGCCTGAAACATTGCTGTGCTTTTTAAAATGCCCACCGCTGAAGAGGCCACAGCCTTTTGTTGTTTTTTCTTGTTTTTTTCTTTTTCAAGTTTTATGGTTTTATGGTTCTTTGTTTATTTATGGTGCAGGATTCTGGGTCTGACAAATGCATTTAATACATAATGTGCTATATATAATCTGTGTAGTTATTTGCAGCTGTAGCGCTTATCGCATGGATTATACACACACACACACACACATATATATATATATATATATATGTTATATACAAATTTTTACTTTTACTATTCATTTAAATTATTCTAAATTCCCGGCATATTCATTATTTCCTTTTTTTTTTAATACGCTCTATTATTTATTCCTAGTTAAATTCCTATAAATTTAAAACGCGTATCTTAATAATAGATTTATTCCAAAACGTAATCTAAACTTTTAATCCCTTCATTAATTTTTATCGTCTACCAAACTGTAAAGTTATGAACCCAGTTACTTATTTTTCGAATGTTTATCAAAGCCATTTTTACATTTTTATTCTATTTCATCTCATTTCCCGCCCGCTAGGAGACAGTCTTTTCACATCGAAATCCTTCCATTAGCGGCGCCGGGATTCTTTTCTGTGACGTTTCTTGGTCGCTCTCCATTGACTGAGTGACGGATCGCAGTATCACTTCGAGTCTCGTTCGTGATTTGGTTTGACCAGCCTGAAGTTTTCATTTCAATCGGAATTCCTCCGTGCATTCTAATAAATAGCTAGAGCATGAGCTCAGTAGTAGATTTTTTGTGCTGTTGGATTTGTTTATTTAATTTGTTACCCGGTGTCCTAAGTCATGTAGAATATTCATTTCGTGAATTAATATCTATTTCGCAAGAGTAACTAGTTCATGCTCGAGTGGAATACTCTGATTTCTGATCCTGTGGGAATTGTTTAATGTTGGTCTGTTCTGATGGAATAAACAGTTTCCATGTTTTTAATTGGAAAACCCCAGATTTCTTCATACGCCTTTTTTCACCACTCACGCGGCCTAATCTGCCTTGTCTTCATAATGAATAAATAAGTGTTTGATTGGACTCTACCAATATTATCATCGCTCTACAGAAGCTAAATTTTCACAGAGTTGACACCTTCACTAGCGATGCTTGTGCTAAGTGGTATGATTGCTATACAACATCACCAACGGCTGATTAAAAGGTGGTACGAATCAAGTAATATGTCGTAAAAAGCACGACGTGATTGTTCGACTTAACACATTAAATTGTTTCGTAATATATATATATATATATATATATATATATAGAGAGAGAGAGAGAGAGAACTATCGATATAATATAATAAATAGAAATTAAAACCGACAGCGTAGAATCTAACCTATTATTTTAATACGTTACAAAATAGCATTAACCCTATTATGCCAAAAACAATGAATAAAAAAAGGCGGAAGAAAAGGAAATAAAGTCAGAGGGAAGTAATAATGCAATAAGGAAATGGAAACTTGTATTGTTAAACATGTTATCAATGGATTCCAGAATATAAAAAAGTCACAAATGATTTCTGTTACAATGTAGAAATGAACAGAAATTTCTGTATTCAGTTTGCCCGATCCACTATGACAACACTTACAAAAATTGAGAATGTCAAAATCCTGCAATGCATTTAAGAAAAATGCTAATGCTATACCTAAAGGTAAATTCATAATAAATATATTCACATAGTGAATAAAAAAAAATAATAATAAAAAGAAATCCAATATGAAAAACGAAACAGAAAAACATCACTTGCCAAACCTACTCTAGCCAAATGAAATATAAAAATAAATGTGACAAGCATATGGAATGGTTACATGTTAGCAGTAAATAGGTTAGAATTATATTTTGTAAATTGTGAAATAACCATAAAGATAAATTATTTAACTGAAGGGGAAATATTAATAAATATATTAAATAATTAATTATGAAATTATTTTATAAAATGTCCCCACAAACACCCCCAAAATAATCAAGCTTCATTAGAAGAAAATAGATATACTCTATGATTATTATTCTAATTATTATTAATTATTTATTCCTATTTAATAATCGACTATAGAGACTTCTGGCGGTTTATCGAGGAGCCTGGGGCCACTGCCTCACATCCCCGACAGTGATACTATGGAAAACTAACCACAAAAAGAGATGAATAAAAATCAGATAATTTTTTTTCTTTTTTTCCGGAGCGAATGCAAATTTTTAAACATTGCAGAAAATAGTAATAACCCCAAAACGCGTGTCTGAAAAAGTTTACTTTGAGGGTTATTTTTTTTCTTTCAAAAGATTTCGCCTATTGAGCCCGTGCGAGATTGGAAGCGTGAGAAAAACACAGACGAAAAACGGCATATTGAAAAGATTTTTTTAAAGTGTTAATATTTGTATTTTTTAGGCGGATATTTTAATGTTATTAAGATGGATATTTTTTATTTCATCTTATTTCGACGTGTCTAGATTATGTACGCATCGAAAAACGGTGGAAAAACGGTTAATTTTCGACCTTCTGAGTTTACCTGATTCGAATTCTTTCGAACGGCTTTGTGGACACATCGCTGTGCCTCTTTTCGGTCTTTTGTGTTTTACTTTATAATTTTTAATTAATATCTCAGTTAATTAACAAAAAAATGAAAAAAAATTAGCTTTGAGGTGCAGAAGTACAGATATACAGGTACCTTCCTTCCAATTTTGTAGCTATGCGATCAACTGTCTCTTTAGAACAGAGACACACAAACACATTTTTTTTTATTATTATTATAAAAGACAGAAAAAATAGATGGGGAGAGGGGAGTTTTTTTACAGAATGTACGCCATAAAGTGAACTTCTAAATTAAAACTCAATATTCATTACAGCAATGTACTTTAATTAACAGGTATTATTGCCGATTTTTTTTAAACCTCCCGATTTACAATGCTTCCAGAAATACCTGCTTAAACTGGTATTGGATGCCATAGGGAGTTGTTGACACTGGATAAAGAGTCAAACAATCTGTGTATTAGAAAAATAATCACAATAACCATTTTAACTGGAATTTGTTTTGGCCATTAAAAAAAGTATAAAACACGTAAACTATACTGTGAACGTTCGTGATTTTTTGTCTGTGATAAACTACTTAAAATGTAAAAATATTATTTGATAATTGTTACTGAAATATTTAGCACCTTTAAGTGAGATGTCACGTAATATGTGTGTACACAAATCGATAATTAAATCCTTGTTATAGTCTTTCATTTCATTCGTAATAAATAAATGTTTAAATATCCCGATCACGAAACTTGTAAAATATGCCTAAGGCACGCGTTATACATCTATCGATGATCAGTCAAGAGCAACTAACTGATAAAAATTCCAAATTGTGCACAGATAGTTTAATCCATTCACTTTATATCTTAGTGAATATCTGTAATGAATTCAAGTTTGCCTTAGGTTATTTCAATAATTTTATTTTTTTGGCCTTTATTAATATATAGAAAATTTATAAATAAGCCTTTTGTATAAAATATAGCTTATGTTATAAAACTAAACATTTCTATACAAACTGTACTTGGCAAATTTCATAACTGTATAATTTCTGTGAATTTTAATAGCTGTTTAGAAATTTTAACAATCTTGTATATATTTTACAAATATTTATTTTCCGAAATCATATTTACGTATTTAAGTTTAAAACGTTGAAACAACTTCAAAAATAGGGAATATTTTGTATAAGAGATTTTCGTACATATTTTGGAAATTATATAATATATACTGTATAAATATGCAGTAATTTTATAAAATTGAATTTAACATAAAAATATGTTTTCTATATAATCATCGTATGATAAAAAATACAAGAATACTTTTATATAAAGGCAGTGAGGGACGATATTATATTTACAGATTTTATATTAGTTGGAGAAATATTGGGTTGATGTAAAAGTCCGTAAATTTTTGTACTAAAAATAAGCAAAAATTATTCTTACTAAAACTTATACTTTCTCAACTTATTACATTCCATATTGATTATCGTCATCACATTTCTGCTTGATTATCGTTGTAGGCTGGTTGCTCTTAGAAATTCTAAAGTTTCTGGCTAAATAAATTATTCAGAGAATTTTTAAGTTATCCATCGAAGTAATTTTTTTATCATCTAAGCCAGGTATTCAAAGATTTATAAATGAATGAAAGTTAATAGATGCTAGCTTGAGCGAGTACGGAGAATGAAACAAATGATTTCTGACAAATTTTTAAAGTATTTGCCGTGTGGTCAAAAACGTATGCATTTTAGTATTCTCATCGTTGAATGTAATGTGCTTTCTCATTAATAATTAAGATCATTCTTGGTTGATTACTTACCTTAACTTGTTTAGATGTGTACAGTACTCCTCCAAAAAGGTGATCTGGTTAACAGCTAACAACTCATATCAGCGATTCACTTCTAGATTCACCAAATGCTTTGCAAAAGCTTCTTCGGATAGAAACTGATTTCCGTGTATTCGGAGGGTGTCTACTCTTATTTCCTTAAATTATCATTATTATACATAATCATTTTTCATAATCTGTAAAAATCCGCTTAAAATTCAAACTTTTCGTTTCAATCTGCAACAGCGAGTCACGTGTATAAAATAGGTCAATACAATTTTTCTGAAATAATTCAGGCGATACATTTATATCGGCATTTATATGTAATCCAATTTGGCGTAATCATTTTAACGCTGTTTACTTGTCAATCTGAAGACTTTATTAACCATTTGGAAAAATGGTTATTTTCCTCGTCAGGGTAGGAAATCAAAAGCATATCTGAAGTTTTTTATTGGTTTATTCATCATTTTATTCGTTTTCTTGGTCTATACAGTAATCTCCATTTACTTTTAACAGAGATGGACAACAGAGTGTTGCCACTATGACAAAAAAGTAATAAAAACTACAAAAAAAATTAATAACTCAGAAACAAATTGAGATACAGCTTTCAAACAAATTGCATTTAAAAGTACATTTTTTTCTCTATACGACGATATAAAAAGTGATATTGTGGGATGTTTAGAAGTTTAAGAAATACATTTCATTTAAAATGGGCCGTCAGATTTCTTGGAAATATGACGATGGAAAAGACTTTTCCCGAATAGCCAATGAAATGCTTGGATAATACGTAAGTTTCAGGTGGATAATACGTACGAGTAGCAGGTGATTTCGGTCGCTTGCAATTTTTACGTGTAATAACACTATTAATGTTTAGTTCATGGCGTACGTAATGTATGATCAACTCCGTGATATTTTTAATGTCTTAAATTTTAGTCTTTGAGAAAATCATTTTCCAAATGGTCATTGTAATTTGTTAAATTGCATTTTTTTCATTTCTTGTGTTGTTTCTCTGCCAATGAATGTTCATTAGAGTAAATATTTCGCAGACGTCAGTGACAGTTGGTCGTAAATTAAAAATGCATAAATATCTTTATCAATCCAATACCAACTGTTCAATGTACTACAAAGCAGATTAAATCGATTTTTTTCCATCTTTTTGAAACGGCGCATATGCTTTATCAATTTCTATTGATCAAGTTGATTGATCTCTTATCGTATTATCGTCGATTATTTATTATATATAATTTAAGGGAAGCATACTGAAATGTGCAACAGTTTTGATTATCAGAGGTCACAATATGTTTTGAAGAAAGTTTTAACTGTTGATGTTCATTAATAAGTATTATTATAAAATTTTCGAATATTTTTGACTACACAATTTCACTTAAAAAAGTAAACTTGACAAAAATATATCTGTATATTCAGAAAAAGCGTAGAAGGTTGCATTTTCTCGAAATTTTTAAGTTATAGTGCTTTCAAGATATTTTTGTATTGTTTACAATATATATATATATATATGATGTAAGTTTGCAAATGGAATGCAATCACCAAGAGAAAGTAAGTCATTCCTCCTTAGTCAAAGGAGTAGACCGATTTTATTATGTTTTTCTATTTTAGTACAAACATAAAATTAAAATGCAAATTAATCAAACTGGTCTCACTCCTTATAAGTTCGTTTATTTATTTATTTATTTATTTAGTAAACAGAAATTGCAGGGAAATTGTAAATTAGTGCACACCAATCGTAATTTTTATGTGTATGGGAGAATTATATGAAAATTGTAAGAAAATTGTTGAAATCATATTCTGAAAATCAACATTAGAATGTCACTTAACCTCTTCAGTTCCCAGCTTTTAAAACAAACTTTTTTCTAACAATTTAGGCTTTTTCTTATTTTAATGTTTGTATTAAAAAATAATATGCACGAAATTTTGTCCTTCGAAAATTTTAAATATGTAAATTAGGTGGTACCCAATCGGGGACCTTGGTACTGAATGTCAAAAAATGATAAAGTACCCAATCGGGTACCTTGGAACTAAAACGCTTAAATTAAAATGCAGATTTAGTTTCTACATAGAAATATTGTTAAAAAATAACATTACACTATTCAAAGATGGAATGTTACATTTATTTACATATGAAAAATATAATTCAATTTATTTAGTACGAAATTCATAAAAACAATTTCGATTTTAGAGATACGATAAAAAATTGCTCTTCATGCATCTGACACGAGATATACCCTTACAACCCGGATTGCGACACATCATGTGGTTTTTAATTTTTGTATACTCACGAAAACGTCCAACTTTATCAAACCTCATGTCATTCACAGGAATTGAAATAACCTTTTGACATATCTGAGGCTCTCACTTGTATATTCTTTGCGGGAGTTGCCAGCTCGAATCAAACACTCCACTATAGACAATTTAAAATCAAGCAAAGGCACGATATCTTTTTGAGGGAAATAATTTCTTTGGAATCCCTGGTGTATAAAATCCAGGAATTTCATGTTGCTATATCCAAGAAGTTGGCAAATATTCTTATCGACCAATTTCTCCTCGCTGAAATTCTATAGTAAGAAATTAGTCGATCCATCAAATCAACTACCCCCATATATTTATTATAGGATTTAACTATAGATGGTTGTTGAACATCTATCTTGCATTTATATTCTTTTGACCATCCTTTACAAGAATATTTCGGGTTTATTCCAAACGCACTGGATAAAAGCACTACAGATTTTTTATCCTTCCATTTGACCAAACATACTTTATTATCTTTTCTTGTTTTGGAAGCTGTTGTCCCCCTTGTCGTTTCCTTATCTTTCGGTAAAGTAGTAGCGACTCTTTCTTTTCTGTTCGTCTTTATTGTGCCTGTCAAAAAAGTATTTCTATCTATCAGATAGTCCAGTATTTTCAGGCCAGTAAATAGTAGGGTTGGCTTGCATACAATAGGGACTGTATCAACCAATTACTTCACTACGGAGACTCCTAGACCATAGAAATTTGTATCCGTTTCCAGAACAGTATTCTTTCCTGTGTATATTACAAAGTCTAACACAAGTCCATCTTGTGCAGCAAGCAAAAAAAAAAATTAACCCAACAGATTCGGTTTCGAGGGTACATATTGCCCTTCTGGAAATCTTCCACTAAATGGGATCACGTGTTCATCAACGGAGAAACATTCAGTTTGGGTTAAATGGAGACAACTCTTTCTAAAAGAATCTAGGAATGGCCTGACTAAAAAAGAGTTTGTAATTTTTCTATTCCTCCGTTTGAATTGACTTATCAACAAAATGCAATGTGTTCCTAAGCTAAAAAAAATCTAAGAATATCATTCAATTGATCATAACTTTCTATCAATTCCTCATTCGGATTATTGAGGATCAATTCCTCATTCGCAAGAAGTCTCAGAACGTTTTTTGTCATCAAATTCTGGATCGTCAAGATCCGAAAGATCTCCAACACTCTCGATCAAGCTTCAATTTCTTCTTGTCAAGTAGCACACTTAATTTTTTTTAAGGGTTTGAATGGTGGTTTGAGTTCCAAGTTCCCCGAATGCAGAAGTTTGAAAACACTTCATTTTCAAAGTTTAAATTTTCGGACAAAATATGTAATGTTATATTAAAATAGACATGAATCACATTAAATGGTTATCCTTAAACCAAAAAATGAAAGAACGAATTAATATATTTTTTTTTATTTGAGGTAAACAAGGAAAGATTCTCACCTCTAGTAGGTCAAGACGAACTTTTCCGATTTTCTGCCATTTTGAATGTGTTTATATCTTATCAGTTACAGTATCGTACTGTCAATTGTTGAGAATTCTACAAAATAAACCTTTCCGAAATGGAGTCTTTGGTTTTTAAAACAGGTAAATGCCATTTATCATTTTTTACGATTTTTTTAAAAAAAAGCCCCAGTTTGGGTCCCCAGGGACCAAAGAGGATAATCCAAACCATTCAATGAATACTACCGAAATATTTTATGATTCCCTCTAAACGAACTATGTCGAGTAACACACTCGATTATCAAATAAATTCAATACATTTACAACACAATTTACCCATTAGGTTTGAACTGATTCAGTATTTCGGACATTATTGCGATGAAAATTTTACTTCAAAGTGTCCTTGTAAGGTTAAATGAACTAGAAGAACTACATATCGAATTACTAAATCAGCCGAGATATTTTTAAGATAGATGCGTTATGCCAGTAGGTTTAGAATTAGAAATTATCGTGATGACCTATGTTGAATGTTTATTTCTTTAGTATATGCTTTAAGAACTACATTTGACTGACGAACTCAATTAAGATACTGGAAAGTACAATATACTATTCAAAGTGGACCAACGTTTTTGAGCGAATTTTGAAATATATACACTATATGACCATTAATGACCGGCAACTTTCAGTTTTGCACATTTTGTCAAATATTTAGAAATATACTTGACAGATTCTTCAGGAATTTCAGAATTAAAAAAACAGGTATGACCTCATATTTAGCAATGTCGATTTGATATGGGGGGCAATTAGGCGGCCAACAAAAAATCAAAGAAAAAAAACAATACTTGGGATCACCCTATAAAATAAAACGTGCGAAATGATCTATCGCTACCGAATATAAATAAACAGACATTGTGCAATATGTGCATTATTTTGTGTAAGAATAACACGTATATTAATAGAGATATAGCGATTTATTTAAAAAAATTAAAAAATTCTTGCATGTTTTGTGCTTATCACATGCAGGGTTTTCAACAAAATTTAACGCCGGTTTCAGAAAAATTGACAGAATATACTAGAAACAATATAATGGAATTGGAATATAAATATATTAAGTGTTTTAGGAAATATGAGCAGTTCGATGAAATAATTTTTATCTGCGCATGCGCGAACGATAACAAGGATCATTTTATATAATTTAATAGTCAACTCTATGGAGCAACGTATTAAAAAAATTAGTCAAATATCGCAAAAATTCAGAAAGCTATCGGCGTTAGAGTGAGCAAATTTTTAGTTGTTCTTTAATAGCAGCTGAACTGTAAGGGATTTTCCACAAATTGTCATTTTTGATTTATTTTTTTTTTTATTTATTGATGCTTTAGTTCTTCTTGGATAAACATCCGAACGATCTTATACCATGATCAAAAGAAGTATCAAAATCGAAGCATTGTATCCAAATCTACTCGTTGACCTCGTCGTACTCGTACTATTACTATCTACTCGTACTAAATACTAACTTTTTCTGAAAGTCAGTTAATAAAAAATAACAATTTGTGAAATATCCTTTATCATTCAGCTGCTTTTAGAGAACAACAAAAAATTTGCTCACTCTAACGCTGATATCTTTCTGAATTTTTACAATGTATGACTATTTCTTTTAATAAGTTGCTCTATAGAATTGACTATTAAATTATGTAAAATGATCCTTGTTATCGTTCGCGCAAGCGCAGATCAAAATTATTTCATACAACTGCTCATATTTCCTAACATATTTAATATATTTATATTCCAATTGCACTATACTGTTTCTACTATATTTTGTCAACTTTTCTGCAGCCGGCGATTTGGTTGAAAATCCTGCAGGTTATAAGCTAAGAACATGCAAGAATTTTTTAATTTTTTTAAATAAATCGCTATATTTCCCTTAATATACGTGCTATTCTTACACAAAAGAATATACATATTGAACAATATCTGTTTATTTATATTCGGTAGCGATAGATCATTTCGTGCATTTTATTTTACAGGGTGATCCCAAATATTATATTTTTCTTTGATTGTTTATTGGCCGCCCTAATTACCCCCCCCCCCCTTATTAAATCGACATTGCTGAATATGAGGTCATACCTGTTCTTTTTAATCCCGCAATTACTGAAGAATCTGTCAAGTATATTTCTAAATATTCGACAAAATGTCTGAAATTGAAAGGTGCCGGTCATTAATGGCTATATAGTATATATATATATGTGTATACTAGGGACTCTGCCCCCTGAAAGCTACACTCGCCAACCCCCGTTAAGACACCGCAGAATCTAAAAACACGGTAATCTGATGGGTTTTAAAAATATAAGAGAAGATTGAATTATACTGAAAAAAACTGTGCAGATCTCACTGTAAATGGGTTTCCATTCAATTCCCTTTGATTGCAAAAATGTAAGGGCGAATCAGTTGCTGTTAAGACATCCAATGGTTATTTTCGTTTTTGATTAAAGAGGATCAGTTAAACATTTGAAAAGAAGCTAAAATAAAATGAATTAAGTATACAGAGCCTTTGTCTCCCGGTATTTTAAAACAATCTCTATAACAATAGCCTAAGTCATGTGACTATCATCAACAGTTTCGGGCGGGCCACTTCGCTCTTTATACTCTAGGTTCCATTTTGGTACTTTAATGTTAGCCATGCACAGGTGATAAGTCGCCAAATATTATTTTATCGCCATCATTTCATCTATATTATAAAAGTTCAATTCATCAACTGTCATAAACTAATATGGTCTGGTACCTTCGTCTTTCATATGAAACTATGGCACAGATGTCATATACGATATTGGGGCGATTTTTTCCCGACGCCAATTTGGGGAACGCATCAACAGCATAAACAACAATATCCGGCTTACCATATCAAGCAAAATAACAATACTTTGACGCCAGTTAAGTACCCGTTGCATATGTGACATTGGCGTCAGGAAAACAAATCGCGCCAATATGGGTCCGTGTATAACATCTGTGCCAAAAGTTTTCCATTTTGATTAAAAAATCAAATTTTTTTTCGAATAAAACTATATAAAAGTTGTCATGGTCGCAAAAAATTCTGGTACTGTTACGCTAGCCGGGTGCAAATCTCGCCATTAGCTTTTTTTCAAATTGCCAGTTAGTATATATATATTTTTTTCGAGTGGTAAATTAAAACATTGATTTGAAGTTGAAATTAAATGTCATGGTTTGTTGCATTATTGGGAAGAGTTCCATATTGTGTGCTGGTTGGCGCGATTGGCGCATGAATCCAAAATGGCGCTAAAAAGCCATTTTAGCGTCTTATGAAATTTTTCAGGATGTCGGAAAAACATGGTCTTTAAATATTTGTAAATATATATATATATTTAATAAGTGTTATATGTGTCACATGTTAAAAAAAGTACGATGTTTATACAGACAGTTTTATATATATTACGTATAGAGATATACCTTATACATACATAGTATATATACACCTATAAATAAATATTATGTACTTATATTTTATGTATTTATTATATTTATTATACATGTCAAATTAAAACAAAAGTTATATATTTTTCCGAAAATTATAGGCTAAATGCAAAAAAAAAAAAAAAAAAAAAAAAAAAAAACATATGAATAAAGTTCATTCCAGATAAAAGCAATCCCAAAGGCTAAAAATAGCAACTACATCGATTCATTTAATGCCAAAAAAAAATCTTTCAAAAAAACTAGCACAAAATATGGAACTCTTCCCGCATTATTTAACATTTGGCCAGATGTCACATGCGCACCGCAGGTTTGGCGTGATTTTTTTTTTCTTTTTTACGAAAATTTGGCGAAAACCTCGTTTTTGAATACCAGTTACATATGCATTTTGTGTATTACTTAGTTATCCCGTCGACCAAAAATCTATCGCCAAACTATAAGATTAAATGTCAATAATGATTGATCGTAAATGTCACATTCACTTGACTTTAAGTAAATTACACATGTTTACACCATCAAGTGATTTTTATTTCGACGTTCTATTTGTATATTTATTAATGTTATACTAATTTATTTGTTCTTTCGTTATTTAAAATAAAAATTATGTCAATTTGTATAATTTGGCGATTTATATAATTTGGCAAAATTGGTCGACGGAATAACTAAGTAGTACGGTATCATAATATTAAAATATTTATTTACTTAAAAGACGTTATAGAAACTCATTAAAAGTAAATTAAAAGTCTATGTTACAAATATATTTTATCTATATTTACAAAATATAGATTTTTAATTTAAGTTTAATGTGTTTTTATAACGTCTTTTAAGCAAATAAATATTTTAATATTATGATATGATTAGTAATGGACGTAATTTTGATATACTACTCGCACTTATTTACGTAAGTTGTACCGTATTTCTTAATCATTTTCTATTATTTTCAAAAGGAAATAACAAAAAAAAATTAATAACTATAGAACAAAATAATTTATATAATTTTAAAAAAGAAATAAAAGTAAATAAACATTTATTATTAAATAAACAACAATAGCTGGGTCACCATGTCAATCAAAATAATGCCATTTTGGCGCCAATCAGAATCTTTCGATTTGGCGAAAGATTGTTCAAGTAAATCGAATTATAAATAAAAGTAGTACAATACATTTCTTAGCATATATTTAAGGGAGGCCAAACTGGTCGCCAAATTAATTTAAAATGACCTTTTCTGAAATCTGAAAAAAAAAATCTGTTCTGATTAAAATTTGAGTTGCCATAATTAGAAAAATGTACTTAAAATTAGAAAAAAATTAATGTTTCGAAAACTAATGCGCATTTAAAAATTTTAATATCAGTTTTGAGATCTGCAGATCAATACGGATTTTTGGTGTTAATTTCATCGCAAAATATTCTATATTTTAGGAGAAATAACCGTGAAACTGAATCAGTCATTTAATCAGTCTTTTCAAAGAATCGTTTCATAAATTCGTTTCATTAGGGTTTTATATATATAGGGTATAGATATATATAATAAACTAAACATGATTACCAAAAAGGACCCAAATCTCTTATTTTAAAATGGCAAATAGCAGATATATATACAAACGAAGTAATGGCAATATCTCAATCTTTAAATAAATCAACCCAAATTTCTTTGTTATACGCAGTAGATACAGATGTGAAAATATGTTTCAAATTCCTAGATAGTGTCCGTTCTAATTGTTTTAACGAAATAGTAGGAAGTAATATACATTTATTTTGAATTATCTGTAACTACTTTTCAGCAGTAATACATACATACAAGCACCGTTCAAGTAGTAAGTACTAAAACATATGAAAGAATTAAAAACGTACGATGATTTACTACTCAGTTTCTATTATAAAATTATTTTGTATTAACCCTTAATTGCATTAATTATTCTTTTAGAATTGTTTTTTATTTTTATATTAAGGATTCGACACCAGAAATCTTAAGATAGATTTTTAACTTTATTTAATAGCATATTCTTGTAATTTTTAGAGGATTAATATTTCTATATAAATATGGTGATTGTAAGAACTTAATTTATGTATTAAAAATTAAATAAAAAGGTGATGGAAATTTACATCACTATGCAATTAAGGGTTAAGCTGCACTGTCGAAATTAGTTGGGATTTTGTAAAAACTTAGAATTTTTTTAGTTTAAAGGCTTATACAGACTTTTAACTTTAATATTAATAAATGTTACTTTACGTCATTTTTCAATTTAATTATATTAAACCTATTTAAGCCTATAGATTATTCATGAAAATTTACAATCATGTACTGTGCCCACAAACACGTAATTCTCTTTATGGACCACATAACATGTGCTGATTAAAATCTTTCTTACATATTTTCCATATTTGACAGATATATATTCTTTTAAACTTAAATAAACGTATTTAAGTAATTTAGAAACAAAAGTTTACAATAATATCATAAAAGCACTGGATAAATGTTTCCATATTTAATGCAATTGATTATTTTATAAATAACATCTTTCGCTTTTCATTACAGTTTTTAAGTTTTTATAAAATAGTTTATAAAGAATCGAATCTAGCCTTTTTGGCGGTTACCAAAAATTAAAATTAACTGCCATTTTTCAAATGACGCATGGTTTTTTCCTCTTATTTATTTGCAGTTTTATCTCATAGCTTAATATTTTGCAAAAAATGACGCCATAAAAGCACTGGATATATGTTTATAGATTTAACACAATTGGTTTATTTTATTAATATCTTTCCCTCAACTTAACAGTTTTTAGTTTTTTATAAAATAGTTTAAAGGAGTTTTACACTTCTTTGAGATTAATGAAAAATGAAATTAGCAGTAATTTTTCAAAATATGCGTGATTTTTTACTCCCATTTATATACAATTTCAAAACGTAACTGTATGACAAATGCACAAAATTTTAAATAAACATTAACCAAAACACAACAGGAGACGTTGCTTCTAAAAACAATAGGGTATTATGCATAGTAGCAATACATAAACTTTACCAATCATTAAAGTGATATTTTTAATGCACTTATTGAAATAACAACAACAACAACAAAAAAATGCAAAATATGTGAAAAAAAATAAGACAAAGTAAACATACAAAAAAGACATTCGGTGATCGTAACATCTTCAATACCTTCTCTCTAAAATATATATTCGTACCCCTGAAATAAATAAACGAATAGAACACTTTTCATTAAATATTTCCCTCCTAACAAAATATTTCATTTTAGTCGAGAATAAGCCGATGCCACTGCAGAATATTTAATCATAAGTAAGATGAAAACATAAAAATAACATTAATTCTCATTCGCTAAAGTAAAATGCTTGTCATTTTAATAAACAAAAAAGAATTACCATCAAAATGGAAACAAATAACTTTTTTTTTGTATTTTATGCATTGGTATTGGAATGCAGCTGTATAAAACTGTCCTTATAATTTATACCGTATTTCAATTTTTTATATGTCAGATTATATTTAAGTGAAAATAGGTTATTATAAATATTCTTGTAGATTTTGTAGTTTTATGCATGACTTTGTTTCCATGTGACATTTTTCAAAATTAACCCCTTAATAAAGATGAATATACCAATTATGACGAGGGAATATCAAATCACTGAACGATAAGTATTTCATGTAACAATATAATTATAAATTTAGATACAGCTAAAAATTATCTGCTTTTTTAGAATTAAGCAGATTTCAGTAATTCAGAAAATCTTGTTATACACTAGTTGATGTAAAAAATAAAAATGCTGAAGAAACATGAATAATTTTCACCGGAAATAACAACATTTGAAATTATAACAAATTATGACTAAGCAATCAGACGATTCTAACAAATAATTTGTATTTTATACTAAAAAAATTTTTTTTTAAACATCAAGTACCCTTAAAATGTATTTGAGGACTATTGTATTTGAGGACTTTCGTAAAATTAAATTTTTCAAAACACTTTTATTTCTTTTTTTTTTTTTTGAGAAAACATATTTCAAAATAAAGACGGGTATTTATATATTTTGTTAGAGTAAAAAAAATAATATACATTCATTTGTGCTTTTTAAATATTTTAAAAATAAATTTTTGCAAGTGTTCCATTTGGTTTCTGACCGATCTTGTTTGTAAATCAAACTTTGTCAGGAGTATAGAATAATCTAATACTATACAATGAACATCCGATAAAGCCACATATTAAAATTTTAATGCATTTCCACTTTTCTCTATTAGTCATATATAAGCTGTTTTTATACAAGAGGGGTAACTTGCGGGTATACAACTTGATTGGTTGTGAGGATTTTGGAAAAAATACGCAAAGCATCTTGTCGAGACTGCCATTATCACCAAGTTAACGATTGTTGACAAATCGTTCAAGCACCTATCGCCAAGCTCAGGAAACCAGCTTTAACATAGTTTGGACAAAATCGTCTGTCTATACACAGCCTGAGTATGGCCGTGACACCATAGCCTAATAATATAAGTACAGACATAATCATTTCGTAGGCAATAAAATGTAAAGAAAATGTATTTTTACTTTCTTATATTAATTTTATTCCGTTTCAAATAACTTTTTAAAAAGCGTTTTATTTTACGAAGCTTCTTTAAAAAAAAATGAAAAATTTAAGTATATACACTATATTGCCATTAATGACCGGCAACTTTCAATTTTATACATTTTGCCGAATATTTAGAAATATACTTGACATATTCTTCTGGAATTTCAGGATTGAAAAGAACAGGTATGACCTCATATTTAGCAATGTCGATTTGATAAGGGGGGCAATTAGGGGGCGAACAAAAAATTAAAGAAAAAAAATACTTGGGATCACCCTGTAAAATAAAATGCACGAAATGATCTATCGCTACCGAATATAAATAAACAGACATTGTGCAATATGTGCATTACTTTGTGTAAGAATAGCATGTATATTAACAGAGATGTAGCGATTTATTTAAAAAAATTAAAAAAATTCTTGCACGTTTTTTGCTTATAACATGCAGGGTTTTCAACGAAATTTAACTCCGGTTTCAGAAATATTGACAAAATATAGTAGAAACAATATAGTGCAATTGAAATATAAATATATTAAATATTTTAAGAAATATGAGCAATTGTATGAAATAATTTTTATCTACGCATGCGCGAACGATAACAAGGATCATTTTACATAATTTAATAGTCAACTCTATAGAGCAACTTATTAAAAAAATCTAGTCAAATATCGTAAAAATTCAGAAAGATATCGGCGTTAGAGTGAGCAAATTTTTAGTTGTTCTCTAAAAGCAGCTGAATGATAAGGAATTTTCCACAAACTGCCATTTTTAATTTAATTTTTTTTCATTTTTTATTCATGCTTTAGTTCTTCTTGGATAACCACCAGAACGAGCCTGTACCGTGATCAAAAGAAGTATCAAAATCGAAGCATTTTTTCCAAATCTACTCATTAATACTCACTAAATACTAACTTTTTTCTGAAAGCCAGTTAATAAAAGATGACAATTTGTGTAAAATCCCTTATCATTCAGCTGATTTTAGAGAACAACCGAAAATATGCTCACTTTAACGCCGATATCTTTCTGAATTTTTACGATATTTGACTAGATTTTTTAAAATAATTTGCTCCATAGAGTTGACTATTAAATCATGTAAAATTATCCTTGTTATCGTTCGCGCATGCGCAGATAAAAATTATTTCATACAACAGCTCATATTTCCTAAAATTGTTAATATATTTATATTCCAATTGCACTATATTATTTTTACTATATTTTGTCAATTTTTCTGAAACCGGCGTTAAATTTGGTTGAAAACCCTGCATGTTATAAGCAAAGAACATGCAAGAATTTTTAATTTTCTTTAAATAAATCGCTATATCTCTATTAATAAACGTTCTATTATTACACAAAATAATGCACATATTGCACAATGTCTGTTTATTTATATTCGGTAGCGGTAGATCATTTTGTGCAATTTATTTTACAAGGTGATCCCAAGTATTATTTTTATATCTTTGATTTTTTGTTGGCTCCCTAATTGCCCCCCCCCCCTTAAAAAATCGACATTGCTAAATATGAGGTCATACATGTTCTTTTTAATCCTGAAATTCCAGAAGAATCTGTCAAGTATATTTCTAAATATTCGACAAAAGGTCTAAAATTGAAAGTTGCCTGTCATTAATGGCAATATAGTGTATCTATATATATGTATGTATGCATGTATGTATGTATCGGATTTATAATTATTAAAGGCAGAAAAGATAAATGACACTTTTTAAAAAATCCAAAACTACAATGAAATATAAGAAATAATCTCTCTATTCTAAAAAAAAGTAACTTACGCTGTCACCGCCGCCGCCGGTTTTGAATTTTTTGTGACCGGAGGTCTTTCTCCGTTAATATTAAGAAAAATACTGCATACAAAAATATGAAAATCGGCGGTATTATAGAGAAATGCTTAATAAACACGCTGATGTAGACAGTTTTCAAATCGAAGAATTATTTTAAGTGATATTTAATGCTAAAGTTAGACAAAATCGGTCCATTAAAAATGTTTTATAAGAGCAAAAACTATATATGGAAATTAATTCATTTTAGATCATTTTATACGGTAGAATTTCCCGGTGTGCAGACTGCATTCACTTTTTTAATTTGACTCATTTTTTTTAGGTCTTATTTCTATTTTAAATTCAAATTTTCAACATTTCGAGAGATATTTTTAAATTATTTTAGAAAGTGGTATTAATTTAAACTGTTGACAACTGTATAAACAGCGCAAATAATAATATTTGCTTCAAATTAAAAATTTATTTACACGTGACTATTATTAACAGTAAAAAACTTTCAAATTAGAATTAAATAATTAGGTAAGAAAAGGAGGAACTCATTGAAATTACTTCATAAAAACAATATTTACACCTGAATTTTGAAAGAGAAAGCATATTGTAAAATACCAAATTCATTAACATGCGTTAGAAGTCTTAAATAGGAGAAATTACGTCACATTACACTTATTATGTAAAATAAACGAAAAGTAATATTGCAAAACAGTTTAAATTTAAAAAATGCGCGAAACATTAATTTGATATTTTTAGATTATATCAATAAGATTAATATTAATTTTATTGAAAACGTTTAGACTGCTGTCGAGCAACTATTTAGTAATTTAATAAAAATAAAAAAGATTACAAGCTGAAAATGAAGTGTCATCAACAAAAAATATGATTTGAAAGACAAAAAATGTGTGAAGCAGAAAATAAATAAATTGCTTAAATGGTTTAGTTAAGATTCGTTAACCTTCTGTGTCGTTTCTGTCAAAAGAAGGCACTGGTATTTGTAAAATACGTATTTGCATTTTCATGCAGATTAGCTTATTATATTAGCTTATTTTGTATTGGTTAACTGATTTTATTTAATCAAAGACGAAAACAGTAATTGTATCTTTTAACAGCAGCTGATTTTTCCTTAAAATTTCCCAATCGAAGTGAAATGAATAAAAACCCGTTTATAGGGAGATCGCCACTGTTTTTTAAATTATAATTCAATCTTTCAAAATCTTTTTAAAGCCGATCAAATTAGCGTGCTTTTAGAGACTGCAGTGTCTGAACGGGGTTTGGCGAGCGTAGCTCGTAGGGGGGCGAGCTCCCTAGTATTATAAAAATATAATACTAAATTTAAAGATGGGCATAAAGAACAAAAA
The DNA here is from genome assembly GCA_963932465.1 of Maratus speciosus. Classification (NCBI taxonomy): domain Eukaryota; kingdom Metazoa; phylum Arthropoda; class Arachnida; order Araneae; family Salticidae; genus Maratus; species Maratus speciosus. The sequence goes on along the minus strand of OZ010788.1, from coordinate 347,928,975 downwards.
TTTTAATGAATTGTATCAATAAAATATAAAAAATAAACATTTTGCTAAAATATTCATAAAAAGGACGTGTTTTAAAAGAAATTAGAATCAAAGTACTTCAATCAAACAATAAAGAGGCAGTTATCATTAAACTTTGAATTCGTTAAATTATGTTATTAATTACATTTCCAAGCTAATCCATATTAAGTATACCAAGAGATATTTATAGTATATAAATAAATTCAAATAATCCGCTGCATAGAAAACTGGTTTCATTACCCTCTGTATATAATAGTTTCTCAAAGTGTAATTACAGAAGTTTTAATCGTTTTTTGCCTGAATGAAATTTCAGCTTAACATGTGGCGTATGTGAAAATCTGTAAACAATATACAATGTTATACAGGAGATTTCAAATGTATTTTTTCCTATTGGCAATAATTTTATAAGGTGAATTTCCAACTGTGGTATGCATTTTGTAACTAAATTTATTTCAGCATGATAAGTAGAACACATATAATTTTATAGATCATTAACAGCACTGCACAAGTGAATTGAAGTGTCTTTCTAGCTGTATTTTTTTAGGATCCTTTATTTTAATTGAAAATAAATGCTCACCTTATGAAATTACACATTTATTTTTCTTCATCACTATAAATGATTTCGTGTGGTATCGATAAATGTTTAATTTTTAGCATTTTCCTACCTGTATTAATATTTGTAATTTTTTTCAGAAAGAAACAATCGCCTTGCATACAGTGTTTCAAATGAAAATCAAATTTCAAACTTTTCAAAATTCTTGTGCTGCGTTTGTAGTCTTGCAAACCTCTAATAGTGAGAAGTTTCAGGCTGGATATCGTTCCATGTGGTTTAGTCGGCAGAGTGCCAGTGCGATATACTGATGGTCGAGTCCCGGCATGGAATCTTTTTCATCAGGTTGTCCTTTGCGCATTTTATGCAAGTATTTTGAAATTTCATTTTCATTTGAAATTTTCCTACCTAGGTGAAATGTTTTTTTATGATTTCGGTTTATCTAATTACCGTCTGTCTATCTGTTTCTCCGTACTCTTTTCATTACACTCGGAATACCATGTAATTGACATATGTATTATGTATTTACCATGGCATGTCCGCTATAAAAAATAGAGTGCATAGCATTTATAATTTGTTTATAGAAATACTGAAAAGTACTTTGTTACAGTACGCAATATGAGGAAAAATCGTTTGCAATGTATTGTAATCATGTTGAGCTATTGAAAACATGATGAACTTGTCATATCTTTCTTGGGTTCACAAAAACATATTTTTTGAAAGATATGGTGTTTAATGCATTTATAATTCAATTGCTTGTGTATTTGCAATCATACAAAAGAGTTCAATTACACATTGATTCACGTGGGAAAACTGTATGTAGCGCATTTTGAAGATTTTACACTATATCAATCATAGGAAAATTTATATTTATTACTGTTGTTCGCTACAAGATGCTTTCTGCATAATATGATGTACACATGTGATATGCATTTATCTTTGATTTACAAGGCCACAAAAGATTTCAGTTACAGCACAATCTATTAACGATAGCTGCTGGAAGTACGTTTTAATTTCTGCATTTTAAAGTTTAACTAAATTTCCGCGTACTATGTGGTAGCTATAAATACTATGTGTGTGGTACGTGGTGTAAAAATAGCGACTGGCGTGTCTGTTTATCTTATTGCGTCATATGATGCAGCATAAATACAGGTACATACTGCGTAAAATACTGCAGATAAATTTTGTACGAATTATTTTCAATCAATATTTATATAGATATTAATTAAAATCCATATTTACCTATTTACTAAAATTTAAATTTTTTTGCTAAATAAAATGAAAAATATGCATGCCATTACTTTAAATTAGAGAAAAGAATTCATGTATAACCCACACCTTCCCCTGAAAAGGTCTAAAACTCCGTATAAAATAAATTATAAGCATACATTTTCTAAACACAATGCTTTTTAATAGCGTCGTTATGAATGTTATTCCCAAGCAGACAAATTTTTGTAACCTCGAACCCAAGAGGAGAATATGTTCCATAAAGTAAACATTTTCACTTCTATTTTAATATATATATGGACAATATTATTATTATGTATATTCTACATTATCGTAATATACACGCTTTAAAAGAAATTAAATGAGTTACGCTTCATTAGTTTTAACAAGAAGTTACGCACCCGTGAAAACTAAGTTAGAGATAGAGATATGATGCCAATACGATCCTTTTATAAAAATATTTTGATAACCGATGGAAAAAGGCTTGAAATAATGCTGAAATAGACAGAAAAGTTTGAATACATTTTGTTATGTTATTGGTCTTCCTTATATTTGTTAGTCTCTTTTTATAAAGAGATTTAGATGTATAATGTATCATACCTGAAATGCATTTTCATGTATTTCATTTTGTTTAGAAATATCTTTCTATTTTGAAATTCTATTTAGAAAATTTTCATAAATGGTGAATGTAACATGATCATTTTTTTATAAATAGGCATTCAAAAATGCAGAATAAAAAAAAATAAACAAATAAAAATTATTAGCGACACAATAGCTGCTTTTTAAGTTTGCTGAAAATATTTTGTTCTAAAAACTGTAGGATATTCCGATTATGTAAGTATATTTATTATATTTTAATTGAATCGGAATTATGGAAGATGTTTATATTAAAAAATTCTCTATTAGAGACGGAATTGTTCTTATTACTTTCACTTCTTGATAAAATACTGTTGCACTTATAACATGTAATTTAAGTAATATTATTTGCATGTATCGAACGCATGTTGCATGTTGAAAGAATACAACAATTACGAATTTAGATAAATAGATAAGATGCTTCCACATTCAATTAAACCATATTACTTTGTGTTCGCAAAAATAACAGTTTTACATTAAGTAAAACACTCAAAAACAGAGATCAATTAACTGAAAATGGCATGTCTTATTAAAAGTAGCATTTTCATCATTTTTCTAAAATATAAAAATAAATTGAAAATTAAAAATATATAAATCTTATCCACATTAGCGCTTAAATGAAATTTTCTGTTATGGTAGTTTTTATTGGTTACCTAAATTTGACGTTTTTCGTAGACATGAGAGGGATTCGTCAGTAATACGTGAGTGATATTAATCTAAAAATTAAAGCAAACCAATGATCTGGAATATTTTTTGCCAAAAAAAAAAAAGTAGACAAAATTTTATTTTTATTTTAAAATAAGAAATAGGTAAATTTATGTGACAAGACTTTTAAAGTCTGATGTAGAATGAAGACATAATGTACGATACTCATTAGTAAATAAGTAAGTAAAAAAAGTAAATAAAAAAATGGCTTTAAGATAATTATCTGTTTTTGCTAATTTCTTTCCTTTTCAGTTGCCTCCCATATTTAAAGGAAATCGCTTAAGAAATGATTTTAGTTACAATCCTTAGCGATTTAACCATTTAGAGCACGAGGTATGTTGCAAACGATATCATCAGTTTCAGAACTGATAAAATAAACTTTTACAAAATGTGATTTTAGTTCTCGCTATTATACAGTTTTCTAGGGCATCGAGAAAAATTTCTAAATATCATTAAATGAAACTGTTACATTTTTTAAATGAAAATCTTAAATAATATTTTATTCCAGTAAAAATTAAACGCGACATTTCCTGATCTTTGCTTATTGATTGTTTTATATATATTAGACTATTATTATTTAATCACACTGTAACCTTCAAAGACCTTGAAGAGCATTGAATTACAAATAATAAATATTATCTTCCAATTTCCATTACTTTATGATCACAAAATAGAACATCGTTATTGACACTGTTACTGTGGGAAATATATGTGTTTTATATATAAACGTAAGGTGTAAATTGTGTATAGAACGACTTTCTAATAGAATGGAACAGACTTTTAAGTGTAATGATATGCAGCAAGACTAACAATTTTGCATAGGAAATAGAGGTTGCAATCCACTTCTTCAGTGAAAAATACAGGGAATTGCTCAACACAGATATTCGCTCATTACTACAGAAATAATGAATATCTTTTAAAATGATGTTTACGTTAACTTTTCTTTGTACAAAATGAAATCATCTTTATGAAACTGCACAACAAATTAGTTTGTATAAGTGTACATTAATTGTCACTGAATACACTCGCGTGTTGGAGGCGAATGTTGGCTATTTTCAGCCAGTTTCATATTGACATGATAAAATATAGAAGATAAAGAAAATATGTTTTAGAAATCATTACAATAATTTATTAGTCTAAAATTTATAAACAGAAATAAGATATATTCTGTATTTTCGACTATATAACCATAACCCTATTAGCCTTTCTAACTAGGTGGAGCACAGTATCATTTGAGGTCTCTTTTCAATCCGTAAAGTTTTCTAAAATTTACCTACATGGAAACTTACAAATACTATAAGTATTATTCTTGGGGGTGTGTTCACCGAATTTACACATATATATTTCGTTAAACAGATTTTTTATGCTCCCTGCATACACTACAGGCACGACATATTTGTACTTTATATAGTTGTATATAGAGCTACGCGGTTGATTTGTAAACAACGTATAATGAATGTTATATGATAATGCCACTGCTTATTCGCGGAGCAGGCGGTCCGTGCGCACCCGTTCAAGATCATTGTCCAAAAAAAGAACTTACCGATACACTATAAATATTTAGAAGCTAAATCCATTAGATATCCCTGTTAGTTACAGTTTCTTTTAACGATTTAGTGTTTTTTGCATTTGAGATAAACAAGTTTTCCCTTTCCGAAACACCTTATAAACACAATTTTAAAAGGATAATTAAATATAAATTGAAATAATAGGTCCATTTTAAGAGTCATTTTGAGTTTTTAATTTTAGAGGGTGTTTCGAGGAGTTAAAATTTAGTAGGGTGTTTAGAGAATCTTTTAAATATAGAAGGTGAAACTCCTGCTTCACGTAACTTTTGATAATGAGACCCTGTATATAAAACACTACTATCCTAGCGTCCCAAGCAAAAACTGTTTGAATTGAAGCTCACTGTCAAAACTGAAAAAAATTATAATTATTTCTGAAACACCCTGCATTGAAATCCATAAAATGTATGTTTAATTGGAAAATAATGTTTTATGTTTAAAAGAATCAGCTGGCTCCTACCACATTTAATCACTGCTCAGACACGATGCTTAAATACGTACAGCATAATATAAGAAAAAAATACTCGATAAATAGTCTTCCGCTTTACAAAACAGAAGTGCTAAAGCGAATTAAATCTGTAGACATTTATCATAAAAATAACACAATTTTTCAGAAATAACCATATTTTACTGGGAAAATAGTCTATGTTATTTACTGTATCTGTATTCTTTGCTTTACCAAAGAATATAAATCTTATTTGTCAAAAGCAGACTCAATGATAATAATGCAATCGAAAAAGTGAACGTTAAGATCTCAAGATATATAAATCATTTTAGACATCTTTATATTAGGTAACAGAGATTTGTTTCACTTAATATATTTAATGTTTCTTTTATTAAGATTATACCATAGAATTCATTTCTGAAAGAATTAATACAGTTTATTAAAATAGAGTCAAGTAAACATGATACATACATTTTTGTAGAAAATAGAAAGTCGCCTAAAATTAAAAAAAAAATAAATCACTGATATAAGAAAACATGTATAAGAACTAATTTTAACAAATGTTAAAATAATTATTTTCACTTATTTAAAATTGAGGAACACTACTTTCAACAGAAAATTATCTTACTCAAACTATCTGAAAACGTTAATATGAAATTTATGAACAAAATACATTTTTAAGTAAAATATTAAAATTAGTTTGCTGTTACAGTTATACCTGTAGTTTTGAAGGAGACTTAAAGTAGAGGGAATTACTTAAACCGGATTCAAAATAGATACATTTTTTTTTCAAACTTATATAAACTTTTAAAAATTAAAACTGTTATTTAATCATAGAAATGAAATATGTTGTGAAATCACTATCCTGAATACCATGTTTGCTATCTGAAGCCATCGATACAGCTAGAATTGTCAGCAAATACATTACCAAACTCTAAAGTTTGTGATATATATGGAACTACAACAAATCATCAAGTGAGTAGCATTTATATTTCGTTTATACACAGCAAAAAAATTGTCGATTTTACAGTATTACACTGACAGCTGGAGTGCTAGAATAATACTTTAAAATCAGCAATTATACTGTTAAATAACAATAATAAACCGTAAAATAAACATTAATATACCGCTAAAAAGTAATATATGGTATATTTCTGTATTTTCATTTATAAAACGGTATACTGCTATTTACGGTCTATTACTGTTAATTTTACAGTATAATTCTGGCACCTCAGATGTCAATGTTATTACGAAGAAATCAACAATTATTTTTTTACAGTGCACCGAAACTCAAATGAATTTCGTTCAATTATGGACTGTAAGGAAAAGTCGTTTACAAATGTATTTTGCTGATGTTATTTTATTTCAAACATATTGAAATTTAAATATAACACTGAGGGGAACTACACAATGCTTATCCTAGAATATGTTATGCATACCATTTATCTTTAATTTACGAGGACACAAAAAAGAATTGGGTTACAGTACTGGCTATAAGGAACAGTTGTTACAAATGTATTTTAATTTGTTACTTTTTAAATATAACTAATATTTGGCATATTACTTGGTATGCATAAATTCTGTAGGTCATGTACAGGGGTGAACAAAATAATTCCAGTATTTTTCTTTTTTTAACGGAAATTGCTGAAAGGAAATTTTCAAGCGTGTTACACGTTTCACAAAAAACTAAATTTTAGCGTATTGTGTAGTATATTTGCAAATCTTCAGATCTTATTAAAGGATTCAGAAAAATAAATAGAATAATTTGCTTATAATTGATTGTAACAATTAAAATTGGATGTTCAAATGTGCTATTCGTTTTATAAATTATTTTGTTAAATGTCATCTTTTGCCTTACTGAACAGTCAAATATTGCTACACTAGTCTGAATGTGTTTGAAATTGTTTCATAATGCTTGGCACATGAATTTACTTTTTTATTAACATGGATACATTTTTCATGTTATTATTAGTTTTTAAATATTTATTGTTGAGTTTTTTAATCTAAATAAGTCGAGAGATGGGCAAAAGGCCACAGTATACGCAAAACTTAAGTTGAATTATTTGAAGCTGAGTAAATTATTTACTATCAGTTGTCGTCTATTTTTTCAATTCCTACTATTAGCTCACACTCTCCCTATATTTATATATATATTTATATATTTATCTTGTACAAATTTTCAATCGTTAATAAAATACTCATTATTCATCCTATCAGGTTGAAATAAATTTTTTTAAACTTGTACTGGATGACAATTGATGTAATTAAAGTTTTTTCAAATATTAATTAATTAATTAAATTTTAATTAATTTTAGTTTTGCATGGGAAACAAAATGGCCGCTATTGGTTATTGAATTTCAATGAAAGTATTTTCAATAAGGGTTACCATAGGGGGGGGGACCCTGTTCTGTCGCCAACATGGCGATATATCGCCAAATTTAGCAACCAAAATGAGTCGCCAAAAGTGACGCCAACTTGGCGATATCTGTAATATTTCGCCAAATTTCCATAGAGTTCCATTGTAAACCTACTTGCTTATAGAAAATCAACAAATTGAGATATTTTAATGCAACAAAAACTCATATTAGCTTGATTATATTAAATTTTTCTTTGATGGCCTAAGTAGGAATTGACTTTAAAAACAAAATTTTTATATTACTTGTTCTAAATAGTTATTCTACGCAAAGATTTTATTCTAAAATGTATCAAAATACTATTTATTAGTCTTAATCAGTGTTTAATACAAAGGGTGGCACGGGGGGGGGGTGCATTGCCCTCCCTGAATATTGAAATGTCCCCCCCCCGGAAGGTTTGAGATTTTTATTCTTTTTAATGGACAGAGGTGCAATTTCCTCCCCTGGAATATAGAACCCCCCCGGAGCCGCAGAAATCCCTCCAGGAGAAAAACGTTTGGATGCAACACTGGACATAAGTATTGGAGTTAAGTCATTGATTGTTTTTAAATAATAAAATGATATCACAAAACTGATTTTGGACTGCAAATCTACTTTGATTCTTCCAAGGCCTTAAGTAAAAGTTTTGTTCTTCAAATAATACAGTACAAATTTCGAGATAAAAGGAAACTACGACATTTGAAAATTGCTCATATTGATATACACTTCTTTCCGCATTTAAAGAACTAATTTTAAATAAATCTTATTCAATTTGTTTTATTCCTATCGAAATTATAATTTGATCCTTTATCAAGAAATAAAAATAAATGCTGTCCCGTATTTTTGCAAATAAAATTTGTAATTTCCTTTAAAAAATATAATAATTCGATATTCAAGAAACACAAAACGGTCGAGACAAAGCTGATTTCCATAACAATAAATAAATACGTAATTAAACGAAAATATATATATATATTGAAATCTCTACAGTAATTCCTGCACTGTAAAAAAAATACTACCATTTTTCCGGTAGGAATCGGAAAAATAGTTGCCCTTATCGTACCGGAATAATTTCCGACCCAGCTCGGAATAAAATCAGCAAAAATAAGGAAATAGTCAGTAAAACGATATTTTATGGATTTTATTCCGATTTTACGGATTTTATTCCGAGCTGGGTTGGAAATTATTCCGGTACGATAAGAGCAACTATTTTTCCGATTCCTACCGGAAAACTGGCATTATTTTTTTTTTTTACAGTGTGGGAAAAAGTACATCAATATCGTTTCTTTTTATAGCATTTCGTAGTTCTTAATGCATCTTTAGTTTGCTTTTCATGATCAGATATTTTCATTACTGATGGATCTTTCTTTCAAGTTTACAATAATAAACTAAAGACAAATCGGAAATTGTGCGTCAAACGTGGCAAATATGGTGCATCCGTACTTTAACAAGTTTTATAAATATTCAGATTTTTGTGCAATATCTGTTGCATTCTTATGCAAAAATGCATAAATACGAAATTCATTACGATTATATATATTAAATCCAGTAATACGGAAATAATATGAATCCCTCTTAAATATGACGCAATCACCATGCAAACCTAGAATCATTACCTATCATTGGATGCCATTGAATTAATTACGTATGATAAGATTTAACTGAATGTTAATTTAATTGATAATTTAATTGGATTTAATTGAATTTTAACCTTATGAAATGACATCAACATATCGGTTTGCTACGCAGCTAGTCTATGGTAAGAAAATCCGATTGAATTTAAGACGTATTACTCCTAGAATATGGAACGTTTTGCAATGAATTTAACATAAATTCTTTGAATGGTTCCGAAAATTTCTCATAAAATGTCAGAATTTTTAAATTTAAATTAGTTTCTGAGATTTATTTTTGTAATTTTAATGAAAATTTTATTTAAGAGTCGTCTGCACACCCCATCACCTCATCGAGTTTACAGCTGAAATCTTAGCATTAGTCAAAACTACACTGTAAAAAAAATCCGACCAGTTTTCCTGTAGGAATCTGAAAAATAGTTGCCCTTATCGTACCGGAAAATTTTCCGACCCAGCTCGGAATAAAATCTGTAAAAAAAAAAAAAAAAAGGAAATAGTCAATAAAACGGTATTTTATGGATTTTATTCCGATTTTACGGATTTTGTCCCGAGTTGGGTCGGAAAATTTTCCGGTACGATAAGGGCAACTATTTTTCCGATTCCTACAGGAAAACTGGTCATATTTTTGTTACAGTGTAGATTAGCATAATAAAATGCAACTGGTCTGCCAAGTCATAGCTTAGTGGAAATCACCTGAAGACCTAATTTTAGTGGTTGACTGTTAGGTTTACAATTGTGTTTCCTTGTATCCAAAATAATAGAAACATTAGGCATGGGTGCAGGAAAACACATTAAAGATCCACCAATCACGCACTAAAATCGGGTCTGTAGGTGGTTTCTACAAAGATATGACTTGAGAGACCAGTTACATTTTAATATGCTAATCGATTTTTAACTGATCCTAAAATTTCAGCCGTCAGCTCGATGAGGTGATGGTCTTAAAAGACGCCTCACGGTCTTTCATAAAATTTGTTTAATGGAAGTAAAAGATAGAACGATAGGCAGATAAACTGAAATATTTGCCTTATCAAGATTTTTGTAAAAGCATTTAAAAGTCATTCAGCTTGAAATCATGTAACACCTTTATAACTCAGTCTACTTTTCTGTAATCGGGTTTCGGCGTCCAACATATCTTATCTATAACTATAATCTTTCTTTTACTGATTTAAAATTAACAATAAATTATCATTATTTAGGCTAATAATACAATATAATAACATTAGCAGCGATCTTCGGACGCCGCATTTGTCGCACATCATTAAAGACAGCTTTATTAGTTACACATTTCATTTAATTAAAAGGAGATTTTTTAATTTTCATATGATAATTGTGATATTTTTCTACTATAGGAGCCTTGGCATTTAAAAAAATGCTTGGCGTAGTTCGAACTTCAGAAAGTGAGATATGTTGCCAAATGATATAAACAACCATGAAAACAAACCTTATGAACTTTTATGTTGTTTATATATGTATTTATATACATATAAGCATTTTATTTATACATGCATAAAATATTATTTCTTATATACAAATTATTTGTGTTTGTATATAAAAATATATAAACTGGCTCCTTACATTAAATAAATCATATTCATATGGAAAAAATTGCTTGTGTATATGAAAAGTAAATTGGAATTAGAAAATGCGCTCCCAAATTTATTTTCTCATAAAGGCGATATCTGAAAGTACCGAATTGCGATTATATTTTGTTAAATGTTTTATTGTTTTAATATCGTGAATGTATCATGTCCTATACTGATTAAAATTTTTAGGTATATTCATTTTTTATATTTAACAAACATCTTTAGAAAAGCATATATATAAAATTTTATTCTGTTTGAAATTACGTGACCCCTTCAAAACTTTGTAATCGCGTTTTGGCGACCAACATTGGCCCAATTGAATGTGTTAAGGAACAATATAATCAATATCCCTTGTTTGAAATGTATAGAGGCGGAAATTATGTGTTTTCAGATTTTTCTGGTTAATTGTGCTGCAAAACCGACTTACTTGTAAAATTTCACGATTCTACGATTTCTAGAAGTACCTTAGTCATTTTATGATGCGAAGTGAGTCAGTGACAAAAAAGCAATTTTTCGGAATTCAATATTTCGAAAACTACTCAATACAGAAACATGAAATCTTTGAAGCTAGTTCAGTTTGATCGTACGAACATGTGTATAAAAGAAAAAAAATCTCTATCTCTCCCTGAAACGAGGTTAGAGGGGGTGAAATGTATGTCGAAGTGGTTCAGGAAAAAAGGTAGCTTACGGCTTGTGCAAACTTGGTGAACACACTGCCGTGCTCCCAGATAAATAGAAATATTTGAATCATATAACACACTTTTTTTTAATCTAAGAATCCTGTTTTTCTATTCGCATTCAGTAGACAATACCACCAAATGCCAAAATTACTCAGTAGAAATTAAAGCTTTAAAATTGAAAGTTTCCTCAAAAATTAATATAATATTCAGTTCAGTTTTAATATAAAAAAACCCACAAAAATTAAAAACAACACATTTTTTTATATTTAACACTCTTACAATGAACATTATGTTTAATTACTGAATTACAAACGACTTTGTTTAAAAAAAAAAGCTCAAAATTCAATACAAAACGACCGCCATCTTTGCTTCAACTGCACATGCGCGGTCGAACAAACTCTGTACTGTAGGTAGGTTTGGTAACCGAACTTTAGTTCGATTTACTCCCGGATTTTGGCAGGTTGAGTTAACGGGGAATTTGATTTCCGGCTCAACATAGAGTTAAGAGCTTAACTCGCGGTTCAGGTTGACGGAGAATAACCAAGTGAATGGAAATGAGTGATAGTGCGGGTTTCGGATATACCCGCTTTCCCTCTTCCCTGCGATGTAAACTCGAGCTCATATTAGTGAAATAACCATATTTGATAAAACACTACACCACTCTTTAGTCTACGAGGTTACAATTTAACCCTTACCGGCGCGGTGTCCTTAAAAAAGGACACTTAATTTTAATTCCAAAACTGACAAACGACACCAAGAATATTTAACTAAAATTTTCCTATTATAATGTACATGAAAATAAGCTAGTTCGTATTTTCTAATAAATTCGTTTATAAATGCCGGTGTCAGTCCATTATTTCATCAGTTTATAAACACAATTACACCGAGCCGGTAAGGGTTAAGCAGTTTTTAAAGAAAGAACGATATTACTTTGTTGTTCTAATCCAAATTTCTGTTCTCGTTTCCATATATTTCGATGCGTTTTACACTCAACCAAGGGGTTAAAGTAAATAAACTTCTTGAATTTTATTTTTGAATTATTTCATCTAATTTTAAAACAGTGAATTTAAAGGAATAGCACAGATTTTAAACTAATTATTTATTAAGACGGTGATTAAAGTTTTTTTTAAAGAAAAACACGCTAATGGCGGAATATTTATTATAAAAGTTTATTATAAAAAATGCGATTTTTAATAATATCGATTTTTAATCTTAAGTCTCAGGTATTTTCTAATGATTTAGTACTAATGATGTCGTTTTCGCATGTTTGTTAAAATAACGGCATTTTTATTCCAACTACCCTAAATATGAAAAAAAATGTAAAATTAAAAATATAAATATTTTTGGAAGTCATTTATTTTTAAGTCATTGACAATGACTATATTTATTGAGAAAACTTTAAAACTAAGTTGTAAAAATCATTTACTACTTGAAATTATATATAAACCAAATAAATTTCTCTTACGTTAAATTTACAAGAATTTGCTCCAAATAATTAAAATTTCTTATTCAACTAATTTAAATTCAATACATTGCGTAAATTACAACACATCTAGTATATCTTAAAAGATAGAATGAGAAAAAAAAGTTATAGAATGTCTGGCAAACTTAAAAACTCAATTTCATTTTGTATTTTTTTTCTTACTGGTTTGAATTTGAAAAGTATAGATACTTAACTTAGTAGTATACTTAGTAGTATACTTAACTATATAAAAAAATATTACTATTATAAATCCAATAATTTCACTGCACAATGGTCCTAAAACTGAATAAATTTCTTAGGGGAAATTAGGGCAAATACTAAAACTTTTTTTTTTTTTTACCAAGTACTATCTAATACTTTTCTCAGAGCTTTGTGGTTACATTATTTCGTTATTACGATATTAACTCTGTATTTCTGTGGCGATGTTTATCCTTATCTTGTAATTCATAAAATATTAGCTATGAAAACCTGCTTTGGAAAACTTAATATCAAAATAAAATTTTGTTAAACCAGACTTTTAATTCAAAGATCACAGGCTGAAAAAGAAAGTTTAAACATATAGTAGATTAATTATTATTCTATAAAAAATTTAGAATAGAATAATAAAAAGAGAGAACTTTCATTTTTTTAATATATTTTTCAAGGTAACATATTTCTAGAAATCCAAAAAATGATTTTTAAATACCTGTATTTGACCTAATATAAAATATAGTTTTATATTTCGATAATATTATTATTAATCCATTACATTGTAATGTGCACATTAATTTTCCTACGCAGGTATAATTTTTTCTGCATCATCCTAATTAATAGAGCACATGAATCAACTACTCCGGTGTTTATTTACGTTGGAGTTCATTTTAGAAAAAATAAACTTTTTTATTCCCATATTCTAAAACGTGCCGAGCCAGAATCTTAAAGACGTCATATATAAAACAGTGCAATATGCACATTCCTGGCTTTCAAGTACTCTAAAAAGCTCTTTTGGGGGTTTTATGAATGTCGTTACCGTTCTTTTGTTACCATGAAAAGTCATATGTCAAGCGAAATATTGGCTCTGAAAGTAGCAATACTCTGTCTTCATTGAAATAGATTCCAATGATAAAAAGAATCATCTAACCTGAAATGACTTTTCTTTATGGTGTTTTAAATTTTCTGGCATATTTTGATTACTTTAAAAATCGGATGTCAGGAAATTCATTATGCAGTTTCAGATTATGTTGAGTATAATTTTGCGCACATATGCAAACGGAATGTATGGAAGAAGCTATAAAAGACATCTTATTTCAGAATTAAAATTTTAAAGTAGTTTAAATAAGAACATTGAAAAAATAATAATTTATTTTCTTATAACTTGATTACGTTTGTTAATAGATATGGATATTAATTATTATTGTATATAGAAATTTAAAACAGAATAATAAAAAAAGATAACTTTCTTTTATTTTAATATATATTTATAAAAGTAATATATTTACAGCAATAACGTAAAGATTTTTATATATCTGTATATCTGTTAAATTAAAATATTTCTAATATTTAGAAATTATTAGAATTAATCTATTACGTTGTAAATACCCGTTTAATTTTTATACGCAGGTTTAATTTATTTTTCAGCATCACCCTAATTAAAAGCGTATATGACGAACCATTCATGACCATTTGTTAATGGTCATGAATATTAATTATTATTGTATATATTATGACCAAGTACTGGGATGTTTATTTAGCCTGAAACTTCATTTCAGAAAAAATAATCTTTTTTATTCTCTGATATTCTAATTCGTGTTGAGACAGAATCTTCAGGACGTCATCTATAAAACAGTGCAATATGCACATTCCTGACTTTCAAGTACTCTCTAAACCTGTTTTGTGGCTTTTATGAATATCGTTACCGTTCTTTTGTTGCCATGAAAAGGTCATGTCATGCGAAATATTGGCACTGAGAGTAGCAATACTGTATCTTTATTGAAATAAATTCCAATGCTAAAGAGAATCATGTAACCTGAAATGACTTTTCTTTATGGTGTTTTAAATTTTCTGGTATATTTTGATTAATTTAAAAATCGTATGTTAGGAAATACATTATGCTATTTCAGATCAGTGGTGCCAGATTAGGGACTTTTTTTGTCCACAGATTGTTGATTGCGAATGCTTTTTTGAAATAGAAATATTCGCCCTATTTAAAATTAGATTAAAAATTCTGAAAAATAAGCGAATTATAGTATTTAAAAAAGTGATGACAGTGCAATAATCTGGATAAAAAAAGGTCCCAATCTGGCAACACTGTTTAAGATTATGTTGAGTACAATTTTGCGTTCATATGCAAAGGAAATGTATGGAAGAAGCTTTAAAGTACATTATATTCCAGGTTTAAAATTTAATGGGGTTTAAAGGATCACAATGATAAAATATTCGGTTAATTTCTTACAATTTGATTACATCTGTTAATAGTCATGAATATTAATAGTAATTGTACACAGGAATTTAAAAAATAAAAATAAAAAAAGAGAACTTTCTCTTATTTTAATATATTTCTCAAAATAATATATTTCCAGCAATCCCTAGAAAACATCTTAATTTTCTGTATGTGTTTAAAATTAAAGTAGTTCTATTATTTAGAAAATATTATAAATAATCCATTACTTTGTAAATACCCCATTAAATTTTCTACGCTGGTTTAATTTTTTTCTGCATCATCGTAATTAATAGCGTATATGACGATCCATTCATGATCATTTGTTAATAGTTAAGTATATTAATTATTACTGTATATAGAAATTTAAAACCGAATAATATAAAAACAGATCTTTCTTTTATTTTAATATATTTCTCAAAGTAATATATTTCTAGCAATCCCTGAAAAGATTTTTAATTTTCTGTGTATGTTTTAAATTAAAGTAATTCTAATATTTAGAAAATATAAGAATTAATCCATTACTATGTAAATACCCGATTAATTTTTCTACGCAGGGTTTTTTTTTTCAACATCATCTTTATTAATAGTGTACATGATCAACTACTGTTTGTTTATTTAGCATGGAGTTCATTTCAGAAAAAATATACTTTTTTATTCCGAAATATTCTAAAACGTGCCGAGGCAGAATCTTCAGGATGTCATCTATAAAACAGTGCAATATGCACATTCCTGACTTTCAAGTACTCGATAAAGCTCTTTTGGGGCTTTTATGAATGTCGTTACCGTTCTTTTGTTACCATGAAAAGTCATATGTCATGCGAAATATTGGCACTGAGAGTAGCAATACTCTCTGTTTATTGAAATAGATTCCAATGCTAAAGAGAATCATCTAACCTGAAATGACTTTTCTTTATGGTGTTTTAAATTTTCTGGCATATTTTGATTACTTTAAAAATCAGATGTCAGGAAATACATTATGCAGATTCAGATTATGTTGAGTATAATTTTGCGTTCACTTGCAAAAGAAATGTACGAAAGAAGCTTTAAAGGGCATTATATTTCTGTATTAAAATTTTAATGGGGTTTAAAGAACATTGCTAAAATAATCGCTTATTTTCTTGTAATTGAATTACATTTTTTAATATGCATATTCCACTTTTGATATCAAATAAAATATAATATGATAAACTATTATTATTACACAAAAAAAAATAAACTTGCATTTTATTTTTAAATATGTCAGTAAAAAATCTGTCAGGAGACAGTGTGCATATTCTGAGCACTTATTCATTTTAAAAGGATTATTTTGCTGGAGGGGGCGGAGTATTGTGAAATAAGTAGCTGCTCCTTTGTGATCACGAAGAGTCATACCTCATGTGAAATTTTTTGACAGAGTAGCAATTATCTCTTTTAATCGAAACGGATTCAGATCCTAATGGATAAAGTTAGATTTCATTTACATATATGTCAAGATAGATTCTGCCGAATGTAATCTTAAATGATCCAATCTGCATATTCCATCCACTTACACATTTTACAAGACATTTTCGATGGCTTATGGAATTATTAACTGTTTTTTGGCTGAAGAATCGTATCTTGCGTCAAATATTGGCATAGAGTCGCCATGCTCTCTCTTTCTTTGAAGGAATTCGAATGCTAATGAAAATTGTTCTCACCTTATTTGACATTTCTTTATTTCGTTTAAATCTTCTGACATATTTTGAAATCTCTTAAATCTGAAAGTTAGGAAATGTATTATGAAGCTTGCAATTTTGTAGAGCACGAACTTGGATTATCATGCTTGAATAGCGTAAAGGTAGATGGAAATTATATTTTTGCAGCATAAATCTATTGTCATTTCGAGTAGGATAACGTAACTACCCATTTCTTACTGAACATGACATTAAAATAGAATTTCATGTGCACATTACGTCATTCTTTATACTACAACCAACTATAGAAATTTTTTCTCCAATTTCAGAAAAAGTAAACATTTTTATTCTCAAAAGAATGGCGTCGAGAAAGAGTCTACAGGATGTACTCCGTAAAACAGCGCAACATACATACTTACAAATCTCTTTTGTGGATTTTGTAAAAGTATTTAGCGTTCATTTAAGATCATGAAAAGTGATATGCGGTATGAAATAGTGGAAAAAAGAGATATTCTATATTTATTAATACGGATTCCGATGGTAATGAAATGGTCTAATTTAAATAGCGTTTCTATATATTTTATAAAAAAAATTTAATCACTTATACCTCATAATATTAGAAAATCGATTATGTAGTTTCATATTGTGTTGATAATGACTTTGATGTGAAATATACACAGAGCGTATTATAGACCGGTAGCCGGCAGTACAGACGATCACCTCATCGGGTTAACGGATGGAATTCTAGGATTATTTAAATCTTGATTCACATATTAAAACGCAATCTGTCTGACATATCTTGGTGTAAAACACCTGAAAACCCTATTTTAGCGGCTGACTCGTAGGTTTACCATTGAGTTTTCCTTCTCCCAATCCTCCATGTTGTCATACCACTGGGTGCAGGAAAATACAATGGTAAACCTATGAGTCAGCCGCTAAAATCGGGTTTGATTTCGGAGTCCATACGATATTTTATGATGCCTTTTACAAAGAGCGGGGTTTAAAAGCAGAAATGCACAGTAATCCATAGGAGACACGTCGCGGTACTTTGTTGGGATGCATGTAAATAGAATTGCCTCAATTCCTATTTCATTTCGCATTTTTTTCTAGAAATATACCAGTAGACTTAGAGGTACGACTGGTAGTCTTATCCTGATGCAACATAACAGAATGAAGAACGCTCAGCTAAAGTGATAGAATGTCTTCTTTGAAAACAGATAAAATATATTTGCAATCGTAATAAGAGCTATATATATATATTTTTTTTTGTTTTTTCTAATTAAGCTTATTTTAAGTTTCCATTTTCCAGCAATAACCATAAAACATTTTTGTTTTCTCTGCACCAAAATTTTAGGTCTTTTTTCTGTTCTTTTTCATTAAGAAATCTATATTTTTATAAACCAATCAGATAAATATATCCATCCTCTTAAATTATAATTATATATATCCTATATTCATTTGAAAATCATTTTGATATGCGCATAAAAACAACAACAGAAAATTGCATTTCTCTTATTTTGAAATCGAGGAGCTTATCCTTCTCACTCGGGCTTGCTTGTCGCGAAATACATTTCTTTTTAATGGGAATTTCTTTCGTATTTTTGACAGTTTGGCTATGGGTAATCCTCTTAGTCCAATTTTATGCGATATTTATATGCACTATTTTGAGGTCAAACATTTTGAAATTTTAAAATTTCCACTTTGTAAAAGTTCTGCCGTTAATAACTCCAGCAATTTGTCTGTTGTTAACCAAAATGTTGTTGTCAATCTTTCTAGTGTTTCTTTAAGTGACAATCAGCTCGATGCTATCAAATTGAATAACAATTTCTCTGTCTTTGCTATTCCTTCTTTACCTAATCTAATTGCTCCTATTTAAAGGCCCTTTAAGCATAGCGCTCTATCATCTTCTCAAATAGAGTCCATGAGGCATCTCACTGCCAATACTGTTGATTTCA
The DNA here is from genome assembly GCA_963932465.1 of Maratus speciosus. Classification (NCBI taxonomy): domain Eukaryota; kingdom Metazoa; phylum Arthropoda; class Arachnida; order Araneae; family Salticidae; genus Maratus; species Maratus speciosus. The sequence goes on along the minus strand of OZ010788.1, from coordinate 347,910,033 downwards.
GTTCTAATGTTTATAAGCCCAATCTTAAAAATCCTGTAAAACAATGTCTGAAATTTTTGCGCTCTGATCCAAATTTAATCAGTACCAAGGCTAACAAAAGTGGTCCGATTGTTCATCTCGACAAATCTTCGTATTTGAAAAAATACAATTAATTAACGATGGTCCTTATGTGGACATCCTCAAAGACCCTTTCACTAGCGAAATTAGCTCTATCAAGTCTGCTATCAAGTCTTCTCCCATTATTTCTGCTAACTTTAAGAAGTCTGTTATTCCTTATATAGCGCATTGTGCCAGGTTTTACACTTTACCTAGTGTCCATAAACCTGACATTTCTTTCAGACCTATTGTCCCTAGTATTGGTACAGCTTCTTATAAGCTTGCCAAATATTTAGTTTCTGTTTTTTCTCCACTTTTGAGCGGTAACTGTTTCACTGTTAAGAATTCTTTTGATTTGGTCAAAAAACTTCATAATTTTAAGCCATAGGGACACATGATGTTTTCCTTTGATGTTAAATCATTGTTTACTAACGTTCCGGTTGACGGGCTTTAGATTGCCTCAAGAAAAGGCTTTGTGAATTCCATTTCTCTTATTTTTAAATCGAGGAGCTTTTCCTTCTCACTCGGGCTTGCTTCGCAAAATACTTTTGTTTTTAATGGAAATTTCTTTCTTATGATTCACGGTTTGGCTATGGGTAATCCTCATATTCCAAATTTATGCGATATTTATATGCACTATTTTGAGGTCAAACTTTTTGAAATTTTAAAATCTCCATTCTATGTTCGTTATGTTGATGATGTTTTTGTCCTGGCTGAAATTATTTCGGATATTAATCTTATTCTTTCTATTATCAATTACATCAATTCCTTCATTCAATTTACCTCTGTAATTGAGACCAATAACTGTCTTTCTTTCATGGATGGCCTTGTTATTCCTTTGATAATTGTTTTCAGACTACCGTCTTTAGTAAAATTTTGCTGTGAGTCTCCCACCTCAGAGATATTCTTTTCATCCTCCTAACCAGAAATTCGCTGCTTTTAATACTTTTGTTTTTCGAGCTATCAATATTTGTTCCCCTCCACAGTTACTCAGTGCTGAACTAAATTATCTGTTGATCGTGGTTATTCCTATAAGATTATAGATTCTATTTATAAGAAATTGACGAAACCCGTCCATTCTGAAAAGCATTCTAATTCCAACTCGAATACTTCAGCTGTGTTGCCATTTTTTCCTAAAATCAGTCAGCAAGTTACTAAAATCTTAAGAAGGTTTGATTTTAATGTTATTTTTTCTCCTGTTAACCCATTCGCGGTTAAGCTGTGTCCATTTTTTTGGTTCGGAGATCGTTTCACAGGGAGAAGCTTTGTGTGTTTATAAATGGTTAAAGATTTAGTTTTCAAAACGTTTAGCAATGAATCAGTGAAAACTGCTTTCCACCTCCAGTATTTCCTAGCAAACAATAACCTACTGAACGCCTTTGTGTGTACTTCCAAAGGATAGGCCTTCCCACATTCATGATTGGTTACCACTCCTACCCCCTGAACTAATCCCTTTTCAAAGAACGAATTCTGCTAAAGAGGTAAGTTTCTGTTAGCAGTGAAATAAGCAAAGGAAATATTTTTCTGAGACGATTTTTAAAAGTTTAACGATTTTTAAAAGTTTTTTTTTCGGGGGGCGAGGGAGGGGAGGGGAGCGAGTATCCCGCATACTCCTCCCCCCCCCCTTAGTGAGGGTCCTGGATGTATGGAATATACTTCCTCCTGCATTTTACTGGAGTAAAATTATGAAAATTGAATTAATAAATTATAATTAAAATTCAATTGAATAGAAAATGCCCGTTTTAAAATCTCATTTTTCTCCCTCATATCAAGAAAATATATACATATAATTCCAAACCGATCGGGGTGGGGAGATTAGAACACACCACGCACACACATTTTGTTGCGCTTATGCATATAGTGCTAGGAGCACGACCGCGGGAGGGATACATATTTAAGTTTCTGTGCAATGACGTACAGGTATTTCTGTGGGAAAAAAAGCCGCATGATTATTTGTAGGCTATACTTCAGTTTTTAAATTATAACTCAATATACACTGGTGTCCAAAATTAAGGACCAGTCACAAAATGCTAATTTTTAAGTAAGCGAAAACTCAAAAAGAAATAATATAATTTAAATAATTACTATCTCTACAGCACAACTAGTCCATATAGTATCTCATTCATGTCACATATGATCACAAGTGTCACAGTCACTACGGTGAAACAAAAAATACGAAATTGCACAAGTCTCATTATGAGTTTCAAATGATCCCTATATGTGACTCCACTGAGACGTCAATGTGACTGCTGCTTTGTGACGAGTCACCAGGTGACTTTACAATGTAGTTACATTGTGACTCTGATGTGACTGTCATTTTTAGACTCAATTTCAAAGTCATCATGAACGTTGCATTATGATAAGTCACCAAATAATATCGCATTATAGTCACATGGGGACTTTTCACAAAAGAGCAGAATGGTGACTTCACAGTAGTCTCTCTGTCACCTGAAAGTCATCATGTGACTTTAATGTGACATTATTTGGATACTTATCACAATGTAGCTTTCACGATTACTTTGAAATTGTGTCTGCAGATGACAGTCACATGAGAATCACAATGTAACTACATTGTAAAGTCACATCGTGACTCGTCACAAAGCAGCAGTCACAGTGACGTCTCAGTGGAGTGACATATAGTGATTATTTGAGACTCATAATGAGATGTGTGGAATTTCATATTTTTCTGCTTCACCGTAGTGACTGTGACACTTGTGACCATGTGTGACACGAATGAAATGTTATATGGACTAGCTGTGCTGTAGAGATAGTAATTATTCGAATTATATTATTTCCATTTGGGTATTCGCGTATTTGTAATTGGTCCTTAATTTTGGACACCAGTGTATTCTTACACGTTTGTATAAATATAAATTATGAATCTAGAAAGAAGTCGCCATTAAAAGCTATTTCTATAATTCAGTATTATCGCCATATATATTATTAAATTTTGATTTGTTAAAAATTGATGATTTTTTTAAATAATGGATCAATTGTTATAATTTGCCATTTTGACGAATATAGATAAAAATGTCGAAGGTCAAAAAGTCAATGGTAAAAAGGCAGCAGAAAAAATAGTAGTAATATTTATAAACGAGTGCAATCGGAATTATTTAAAAGATAAATACGTTAAGATCGAAAGAACTCTTTAAAACACCATTTCGTTAGTCTTGCTGCTGTTTTCAAAGTAGTTCTCTGTGCCTGATGAAGAAAGACTAGTTCGTTCGAAGAACTTTGCGCTTCTATTAAAATATTTATGGTGTTTTAAAAAATTGTTTTTATCTTATCATTAGACACCAACGTATTTAATTATTTAATAAATACATTACTCCACAGTTTTAAGTAAAGCATGTGCTAAGCACATTGAAAGTAACATGTACATATCATTATACTAAAGCATACAAATAAATAGGTATTGTGTATTGAAGGTGTATTCGCTCATTGGACATGTCCGCTATTTGTTAGGGAGTCCCTGAAAGTTATGAGTGGGGTAGGTTGGTTGGTTGTATTTATGACGACCAATCTGCAACAGGGATATAGGACCAGGGGGGAGTGCCCTTCTTGGGGGCCTAAGGGAACCTAACCCGCATTAACGCTTGGAAATCCAAGGTTCGAAGAAAACCACGAAAACTCCGAACGATTAGGCCGACGAGCGCGATTGGGCTCAAACCCAGCACCTCCCGTCTACCAGCTTCGAGAGCAGAACCTCTCAGCCACTGGTGGGGCTATGAGTGGAGGGAGGTGAGGGGGGCTTCAGTTTTCAAAAGAAAATACAAACTGTAGATTCTTCCAACTCGCTACATCTAAACTTAATGTATAAGGACAGCAACTTACATGTATTTATAGAAACTTTGACCAATAGTTGCTTGAGGGGAATGAGAAGATGTGATACATGAAAGTAACAAAAACAAAATTTTACATACAGATCTTTTGAAGAAGTTGAAAAAAAAATCAAATTTGAAATGTTCGCGTTATTTACAAAGTACGGGTTGAGGGAGGGGGAAGGCGGTTAACAGAAAATGTGCCTCAGTTTTTTTTAAAGATTTGGGACAAGAAAACATAATTTAAGCAACACGAAGTCAGTGCTCGAAATATTTCGGAGCAAACTGGAATGATATTCTGATTCGTGGAATTATGACAAATATTGTTCCGGTTCGTGATTGATATTTCCGCTCCAACGCTCATCCGAAAAAAAAATGGATAGAATGTTCGGCGATACACTTAACATCACTGTGATAAACACCACCCATACCACGATCACGAAGCTATTGTGATAGTTCCTCACCAAATGAACGGCTCACGACACAAATGAGTATTAAATTTTAGTGACCAAATAAATGTGATAGACCACACATCTAAGCTTTTTAAATGTCATCTTTAACGAAGATGGAAGAAGATAAAATTTAGGCCGTACTGGAGACAGTATCGTAGCAATTTAAAAATCATATGGGGGAGGATGGGGTGCTCAAATATTTTTTAACTCAGTATGCTCAAAATAACTAAGAAACTGAGAAAACCAATTAATGATAAAGCATCTTATTAATAAGTAATTATATAGATTAATTAATTATTTAATTTCATTCATAATTAAAACTGTGTATGCGAAATATTTCAAAGTAAACATTATGGAATAAATTAAATTTTACAATTTTGTGAAATATGACAGTAGAGTTCGAAAGAAATATTTCTATAAAAAATAAACAAAATGCACTTGCAAATTTTGGCATCATAACACAAAGTAGTGCGCTTCGCTGACATTGTGTTCAAAATAGATTCGGCATCTACTTGTATTTCTCGGCAATTGTTTTTTCCGCGATTCTTTGTGAAAATTCGTGTTTTTCGCGATCCTTTGACGAAATTTGCGTTTTTTCAATCATCTGACGAAATTCGCGTTTTTTAGAGATCCTTTGACGAAGTATGCGTGTTTTCGCAATTCTTTAACGAAATTAGAGATTTTGTTTCGTTATTCTTTGACGAAATTGGGGATTTTTTTCTGCGAACGACTGACAAAATTCATTTTTTTTCTACGACCACTAGTCGAAATTTGCGATATATTTTATGTCTAAATTTTCGGACTAATGGCCGATTTTTTTAAATTTTCGGAAGCGAAAGCCTTAAATTGTCGGAAAATTCGGAACAGAACTCTCGACTTTATTTCAAATGGGGAAGGGGGAGGGGGTCTTGAGCACCCTGAGCCCGCCCCTTTCCTACGCCACTGCAGGAGACAATATGTAGCTTATTGCGTTATCTGTAACTTTTTTTCTTTATTATTTAGAATCTTTAATGCATTTTTAAAATTACCTTTGCATGGTTAGAATTGAAATTGTCTATGCTTTCAAAAAAAGGAAAAAAAATTAGAAAACAGGAATTTTGCTTTTTCAGGATATAGTGTTGGACCCGATGAAAAAAATAATATATTTATATAAATAAAGATACAATAGAGTCCCGCTTACCGAGTTAATATGGACGAAGCTCACCTCGGATAAGCAAAAATCTCGGATTAACCGGATTTACACAAATCGTCAGCCACTAAAGAGATGAAATGTAAAATTTCACTTAATTCATTAATTAGTTCATAGTTTTTTTCAATCGAACTTATACCTTTGGAATAGATAATTTTCGTCTGATGGACTGATGACTTCCATTGTTATGAAATAACTATTATAAATGAAGTGTTAGGTGAAGATGAAAGAGCAGTCGTAAAAACTCTGATTTTCTGGCCAGAATGGAGAAAAAAATGGTAAAAAAAAATATGGACATTTTTTTTTCCTATTCTGATCAGAAAATCAGAGTTCTAACTTTTTACGGCTGCACTTTCATCTTTACCTAACACTTCATTTATAATAGCTGTTTTATAATAACGGAAACCATCAGTCCATCAGAACAAAATAACTCGGTTAAAGCGAAAATCCGGTTAAGCGAAACTCTACTGTAGTACAAAACATATTTCAGTTGTAAGACTTAAAACACACGCTTTTATTTTATATAAAAGGACGTCATTCGCATCCTCTGAAGAATTCTTCATTTACCATATCAATAACATCTATAGAAAAGTATTCATATGACGTCACTAACGCTAAATAATAATAATAATAATAATAATAAAAAAAAAAAACAGAAACTCGACCAAAAAAAAATCGGCTATCTAATATTTCACATGGCTTCATTTGTTTGTAATATATATAATTAAATTAAATTTAGTTTATAATAGCCCCATGTTTTATCAGAAATCATTCATTTTTTTTTTCAAATTAGCACGTATTTTAATTAAATTTTTTTTCAGTTTTTATGAGAAAATGGCAACAAAAAGATATAATTGCTATTTTTCCACTATTATTCCTTGATTTTCTACAGAAATGGAATACTTGAGTTGCCAAAATTAAACAAATGGTGGAAAAAACTTCCAAAAAAATTAATATTTAAAAAATAAATGGGGATGCAGTTTTCAAACAAATTGCAATAAAAAGTACATTTTTTCGAATACGACGGTATAAAAATTGAAAATGTGCGATGCTTAGAAATTTAAAAAATGCAGTAGTGTATTTAACAGTACAATGATGCATCTGCTTTGTTTTACGGCTAGCTTATACAACGCAACATTATTTTTTGGAGGCGACATAAAATAAACTGAGAGGAAGAAATAGCATTCCGGGGCTAAAAATTAGCCCACAATAATTTTGAAATGGTGTTCCTTTTCGTGAAATTTTCCGGTCCTGCATGAAGCAAAAATAAAAATGTTTTTCCAAAGGTGCTTTGATATAAAATTTGGAATCTAAAACTTATCGGTTAGAATTGTTTGGAGTAAGAAAATGTGGATGTTCAGCAAAGCAATGGAAAATTTCCAGATAAAATTAAAAGGTAATTTGTAAATATAAAAGCATGACACTTGCAGGCATGGCCATTTAAACAATTTAAAATCAAATAGATTTTTGTTTTTTCTATTTTCCAAGATATGAATTACATTTTAAGTTATAAGTGGTCGTTTTCCTATTATGACTTTTGTTGGGCTGTCGAGTACAAAAAATCGATTCTAATCGCCAATTTTGACAGCATTTTCTAAAAATTATTTATCGAAAAATAGAAAAAATGTTCGACTTAATTCTTTCTGAATGAGAGCACCTGCCAATTTCATGTGTTTATGAAAAGACATGAATTCAGGAATATGTCAAAAAATAGTCACTTTAGATTCCAACATGATTGAAAAGATTGAGAAGTGCGATTTCTGTCTGGGCAAATGGGTCATTTGCCCAAACAACCATAATTTAAGGTCCCAAACTTAGAAGTAGTTACAGTTTAAATAGGTATACTTTTTTCTTTTTTACTTTATTCAAAAGTATACTTAAGAACCATATCTTAAAAAAAATCATATATCCATTATTAAATTTGTTTTAATCATACTGTTGTGTGTTGGGGGAGGGGGGTGTAAATTAATTGTTAATTTTCCGTGGTTAAACTATTGATTTTTTCAGCATTTGAACATTTAAAAAAAAAGGGTTTTGATTAATCACTGTTAGAAGTTCTGTGGTTATCCCCCCCCCCCCTCCACTCCCGCCAAGTCTGCATTGATAATGTAGACTTTTATCCCAGGTTTTCCGGCAAAAGAAAATTTTCGTGGAGGTACTACTTCAGCTGTTTTGCCAATCTTACACCAGTTTCTTACATCCTCTATATCAGGGATGGCGAACCTATGGCACGCGTGCCAAACTTGGCACGCGATAGAATATTTTCGGCGCAGCGGTGAAATCCTAAAACAAAATAGAATTAAGTTAAACAAAATACGCAAACTTTTACGATCTGGGCTTTTCTTTCTTTTCTTTTTTTTATTATATTAGAAAGCAACTAATTGAATTTATAAATTATTTCAGTGTCGGCTCAATAAGTTATCAAATTTAGAGAAGGTTTGTAGCATATCAAATTAAAAATATCACGCATTAGAAGCAAAATTCCTAGTCATGAAACTAAAGCGACTTGGTATAAAATATATAATCTTCACAATTGTTCGCTCTATTTATTCCTGAGGGTCATTATTTTAGGAAATAATACGAAAATCTTAAATACTAGAAACCCAAACCACTTGTTAGATAACCCGAATTCAGCTAGCATCCTATTAAAAGTGAGTAGGTTGAACACCATATTAATATTTGGCATAACCGACATCGCATTCAGCCTTTTATTACTTTAAGATATATGTTAGTCTAGATATTAGATGTATATTGCTCCATATTTTTAAATCCCAATGAATAAAAATCTAGAAATTTTGATCTACTAAATTACTTTTTGGTGCTTGGCACGTCATGGTCATGTAAAATCTGTTTTGAAAAAAAATGGGCACGGGGATGCAAAAAGGTTCGCCGACCCTGCTCTATATCATCCTCACCCTCAGAATCCGATGAAGGGGATAAAAATGCTTCATCTGAAGAGTCAATCAAACTTTCTTCTTCTGAATCAGAATGCATTTTATAGCGATATCACGATATTATTATTTTTTTTTCTTTAGTTAAGAGAAAAAGATTTTTTTTCAACGTTATAGCTGGAAACAATTTTGTGCATTCATAAACCGTGTAAAAACTGAACTATTGTGAAAGTAATACTGACTCGTTTTTTTCTCGATACAGTGCAATAGCTAATCTGAAAAAAGGCATTCTTAGAAGATCTCTTCCTTGTTTACCTCCCTTATTTATTTTGTCACGGGTGGGGCCTCCTGAGAAGTTTATTGCTTTGCGGTATAGTACCTTCAAAACACGGGGGTTGGGAGGCATGTAAGACATCCGCACTGTCAGTTCTATGGAACAAAGTGTCACTATGTTTTAAACACTACCCCCACTTTTGTTTTATGAGGGTGGTTTTTTAGTCAGATGCAGGTTATTTTATGAAAGAATTTCCGCTTTCCTACTAAAAGAGCTATCCTAGATTGGCATTTTAGTATTGTTTGGTATATAGTATCATTTGACTATTTGGTCGTTGCAATTTCAATCTGTGTTAATACCATGATTTTAAAATTTTCTCCCACAGGTGAATTATAGCAATAACACCATTTTAATCATTTTATATGTGAGTTTCTCTAAAAAAAACATGTACCGTAAAGTACCGAAAGTAAGCCCCCTTTAGCAGACAAGATATTTTAATGATTATAGGAGGGGCTTATAATTGGAACAGTAGAAATTGAAAGAATGGGGGAAAAGGCAGGCCAGGCGGGGGGGGGGGGTGCGGTATATTTGGAATTTATGAAATTTCACTGGATCTTTACAATTTTCAAAATAAAATCAGATCAAATTAATATTGTTTGGTTTTAATATCCCCTCCCGTAGGAGCTAAATACTTTCCATTAATAAAAATAATAAATTAATAAAACAAACTCGTATAAAATAATTAAATTAGATATCAAAGAAATATGAACAGAAATTATAAAACTTAAACTCTATATAAATATTATTTATTAAATCTTAGTGCATAAAAATGAAGGAAAAGATTAATAGTACACTTCGAAAAAAATATTCTGTTCAAAGGTATTGTAGCGTGCATTGCGAAGTATGCCATTCAATGATATTTCATAAGATATATTCATTAGGGAGATATGGAAACAAAAAACTTAAAGAAATTCCAGTAAAAAACTTGAAGATGAGGTCTTATAAATGGCACTTTTTAAAAAAAGGAATAATTCACATATATGAGGAGGGCCGTTTTCGGACTTTCGGTATTTCGGCCGCTTACTTTCGGTATTTCGGCCGCTTACTTTCGGTATTTCGGCCGCTTACTTTCGGTACTTTACGATATATATACACGGTATAGTTTTAAAGTTACACTAAAATTTGAATAAAATTTGAGCAGCAATTATAAATTAGAAAATATTTTTAAAGTGTAATATTAATTTGGGTTTTTGATATTTTAATTATTATTACACAACAAAAGTGATGCAAGTAAGAAAAAAGAAATTAAAAAAAACGCTTTTAAGTATTTAGTATTATAGTTAAATGAAAAAACATTGAAATACTTTTTAAAAAGAAATGAACGCATGTATTCATTCAAACAATAAATTCAACATTGCAATTTTTTTGAAATACTAATAATTATTATAATGGAATATAATCTTATGGCAAAGAATGATAAAATAAAATAATTAAACACTGATATTCTATGAATTTTTCTAATTCCACACAAAAAAAACTATAACTCTTGTACTGTATATATTCTATGAATTCACCATAGTATCTGTTTTGAAATATAATGCTATTCTTATCCATTTACAGAAAACGTAATTCTCTAAGGTATTTTTCAACCAAATCACTAAAAGCATTCGACTACAATAAACTACTTGACAAATAGTCCACGCCTATTATGTAGTGGAAAGAAGGAGTGGTTGATAAACGCCTTCTTTAACTCCCAGTCTCCAACAATGGGGGGGAAGCACAAACGCGTATACGCGACGGTGACCATTTAGAGATAACAAATGCCGACCGTCTATACGCATTCATACCGCTTTTAAAGCAGATATTTCTGGGCGCGTATAAGCGTCCATAACCCTTTACAAGCACTTTATTTTGACCGTGGATACGCGTCTGTGACCACCGAAGTGTTAATAAAATCTCTTTTTCAAATCTTAAACACCCCATTGATCGCCTAGACAACTGTGTTATACACCAAATCTCTTGCCAGTGTGGTCTATCTTATATTGGGTAGGCTATACGTGCTCTTAGATTTCGTTTAAAAGAGCATGAAGGTTATGTTAAAAATCAGGAGCTTAACCGTACTTTTATTTCTCAACATTGTTGACATTTCAACATAGGTTCAATTTTTCCCCAGCCATTATTATCCAGAAATGTTCTTCTAACCTTGACCTCGAAGCTCACCCCATCATTAAAAATTCTCACTCAGTAGTCAACGACTTATCTAGTACTCCTGATTTTCCAAGTATTTGGAAAGCATTAATTTAATTTCCTCTTTTTGTTTTCTTTTTCTTACGTTCTCCGGTAGATGTCGCTACTTGTCAACTCAGTCCTTTCATCTGCTTCTGTCTCATTGGTTGTTTTTGGCACATTCACTACCCGTATCGCGTATTTTAGCCGGCGCGTCTCTGTCATTTTGCTCAGCTTTGTTATTTCTAGTACGCTGTATCTTGCTCTATCTTGCACTGAAGAAGAATGTCGCTAGTAAATTCGAAACAGCTGTTTGCTGTTTTTCACGTATTATCTGTGCATTTTTAAACATTGGTTTTCGGCTTTTTAAAATTCCAGCACAAAGGCTTTAATTGCTATTTTAATACATGCGCATAGTATTACGCTAAGAAACCTGTTTTTGCATTAGGCTGTGAATATTATACACACATACACACACAGATATATATATTTGAAAGTATACTTCATTTTTATAACCTTGTTTACAGATCCGATAGAGATTTAAACAAATTCTGAATTCGGATTTTCTTTTAAAACATGAGATGCGACTTTTGCCATAATAAGAGATGAACGCACCTTTGTTCGGTATTTATCTTTTTTCTAGACAAATGTAAGCATTAACATTTATTTCCTTTTTTTATTATTTCTGTCCTTTATTTTACTTGTAGAAATAATAAAACCATGCTTTTCACCTCTTTTTTTAAGTAATCGAATAATGCCATTTTTTTTCGTAAACCACGACACATCGTCTTCGATCGAATGTTTATTTTCCAGTGACAATTTAAAGTAAAGTATCTATATTATAAAGGACAAACGTGTCTGCGCGTAATGCTGACGTCATTTTGCGAATTCCAACACCAGATGATGAAATTTCGCTTTTACTGCGATGTATTATTATTTTTTTTTCTATTAACATCTAAGTGTCGCTTATTTTCAATTTATACACCGTTGAATAGGGGAGAATTGTACTTTTAAAAGCATTTTGTTTTGAAACTATATCGCAATTTGTTTGAAAACTCTTGAAATTTACTCGATTTTTATAGTTTAAAAGTAATTTCTACGCATGATTTTTTTTTTAATTATCACTTTCGTGTGCAGACAATTGTGTTTTTTTTTTTGTTTTTTTTTTACACAATTTAATATAAATAAATCATAATTTATTTTCAGCTTATATCCTGTAACGAAATTAATAAAGCGTCTGTGTATATGTGGTTGTTTATGACGGCCAATTATGTACAGGAAGGATATGGCCCCGAAGTGGGGAATGGGGATGACCTCCGTTGTGGCCTTTCTAAGGGATCCTAACCGGTATTTAAGAAAGGGAATCAGAGGTTTGAAGAAATCCATGGAAAACTCCGAACGATTAGGCTCCCGTATTCCAGCATTGAGAATAGAAGCTTTCGGCTCCTAGTGGGGCTATTAATAAAACAACAATTAATCAATAATTAAAACAATAAAAATATAAATAAAACGCAAAATTAAGACATGCAATTGAATTTCGGGCTTAAATCACTAGAATGAATCGGATCAAAAAGGATGATAGGATTTTTAGGTGCGTTCTTAATAATATAAATACGCAGCAACTATAGTCGTCGTTCGGTCCGTCTGTCCGCATAGAGCAAAAAATACCCAACCAAATGGTCTGAAATATCAAATATATAATTGTTGTAAAATTTTGTCGTATTTTTAAATTTTATGGAAATCGGATGCATAATTTAATTACAAGAACTTTCAGAAGTTTTCCGTTACATTACGGCCAATGGGGGAAAATTATTGCAGCTGCATTTTAATGATGTAACAGACTTTCGAATGGTCCTAAATTTTAAATGTATAATTATCGCAGAATTTTATCGAATTATTGTCAATTTTAAGAAAAACGGATGTATAGTTTAATTACAAGGACAGTCAAAAATTTTTCGTTACTTACGACCAATGGGGAAAATCATTGCAAGTACATTTTAATAAAGTTATAGCCTTTCGAAAAGAATGAAATTGATATGCACTTGTGAAGCGCACTAAAATATACATTCAGTACAATATGCGGTGCAAAAAATATTTATAAAACTAATTATAGTACGAACTCACCTCATTTGCCACGTTTGACGAGCAATTTACAATTTAAAGGTGTATATATACCTTTAACTGTTGAATGCAGGCGTTATTTATGTATGTATGTGTGTTTTTTATATATATTGTAGTAGGAGTGTTTTATTATAAATTTACAACTTGTTAGTATTGTTAATAGACGTTCTAAAAATATATATATATATTAAATGTAAAAAATATATTAGAGTTATCTATACAAGAAAGCAGTCGATCCGTGCGAGGCTTTCTGTACCGAAATCACTGAGATTATTCATAGATACGTTTTTTCATTAACGGTAATTTTTTTCAATCAAGTAACTTTTTTATACAACATCAATTTACTACATCAAAATCCTCTTGCATAACCTTTCAAAAATTCTTCATCAATCGCTGTGTTTTTTATTATGTGCAGAGAAAAAAGGATATTTATATCAGAAATAATATATGTGGTGGTTTTCACCTGTATTCTGTTACTCGGGAAGCCTGGATTTATAAGCTAGTATTTTTAATGATGCTGATTTTTGTTATTAAAACCTATTACGAATTGGTACCATATATATGTTTTTTTATTCATTTAAATTAAAATCATATATAAAAGCAAAATTTTTACAAAATTGTGTGAAGACCACTTGTATTTCAACGAAACTGGTATTATAAAGATTCTTTTGTCAATGGCTTACCATTCCAGTAAAAAAGAGAAAAAAATCATAATCCAGTTTTGATTGTCAGAGAATATTAAAAGCATTTTATAGTCACCTTATGGCTAAAAAGGTTTGTTTTAAATACTGTTTGTACGTTATAAAACTACTAATCTTTTTTAGTGAGCTTTCAGAAGTAGACTTATTTCCCAATTATATTTTCTTTTACCATTTATGTGAAACTGTTATACAGAGTCTTTCCATTTCATGTACACCCAGCAAGAAAAATAACTTCATACTATTGTATTGCTAAATAGACTCATAACAAGCAAAAATAACCAATCTATTGAGAATTATGTAGTTTTTTAAATGCATGATAAAAGTAATAAGCTTCGAGTGATGTCTTCATATTTAAGCTTTTCAAATTTTGAGTACAAGAATAGATATTCAAAACAGAGGGCAAACAGATTTCTTCAACAAAGGTAAATTTCGGAGTCTTGTTAATACTTCCCCCTTGTCATTAGTGACGCTAGTACTATTGCCATTACAGATATCGCTGTAAGTGTCCCATCTTGTATATTTATCTATGGTTCGGTGAGGGTGGTTTAGAAATATGCAGATGTACATTTTCTATCTAAGATTAAAATTATTTTTGTCAGTTAAAAAACAAACTACAATGTCGTTAATTACTTGAGCAAAAAAATCTCTTTGTGGAATGAGTTGAAATTTTAGATTCGCATATATGAGACTTCTAGAAATCAGTTTCTGTTATTTTTTTTATATAGATTATAATACTTATTTTGTTTTTGGAGCAAAAGATTCATTACATGATTTTTTTTTTCAAAAAATAAATGATATCAAAATAATGTGTTTATATTCAAGTTTATTAGAATTTCAATATTAAAACGGCCTTATAAGATAGAAAAAATATATATAACTGCAAATCGATTTTTTTCCTGTCTATTTTTTTCCGGAAATGGTTCTTTTTTTTTAATTTCCATTTGACTGAGTGTGTATACATATATATTCGCCCAAGAATTATTCAAAACTTAAATATAAATCTTTAAAAACACAAACATCAAATAGACACTTTTTAACACTGAAATAGTTACGTTTTGAAATTGTTATTAAGCAAATAATTTAAAACAAACAAGTGAAGAAAGGTCTTTGTTGAAGAAATACTTTGAACTTTACAAGTCTTTCTCTGTAAGAGTTATGGTTAAATTTAAACTGAACCTAAAAAATCTCATTTAACAAATTATTAATCTATTAAATTATTTCCAGAAGTAATATCTCAGTATCGCAAAAATGTTTTTAAATATCACTCAGCAGAAAAGCAGAAAAGAAAATGACGCTAATTTTAAAGTATGTAATATTTTTCCCTAAAAAAGAAAAAAAAAGTGTCAAACTTTCATTTAAAAAATACTAATGAATGAAATTAAAATTTCTAACTCCATATGATTCTACTGCCCTCGTTAGAGCTAAAAATCAAATATTTCAATTTTTACACCTCGAAGGTAAACGTCTTT
This sequence comes from Maratus speciosus, assembly GCA_963932465.1. NCBI lineage: Eukaryota > Metazoa > Arthropoda > Arachnida > Araneae > Salticidae > Maratus > Maratus speciosus. The sequence continues at coordinate 347,894,793 of OZ010788.1, read as the reverse complement.
CGCTTTTATACTAATGAGGGAGCAATTCAAATGGTGTAGTAAAATAAATATATGCCGAATACTTTTTTTTTTGCGTGCCTTGTAAGTTTTATGCTTGAAAAGATTTCGAAAAACATTTCTTGGAGAAAAATGCGCTGACAAGAGAAGACGAAGTTTGTGGATGAAAAAAAAAAAAAAAAAAAACCTTTTTTCATACAAATATCTCTTCAACACAGTAAATAGGAGGACAGGTTTTAGTTTTAAGTGTAACATTACCTTTACTTAGAAGCATGGAAATGGACTTTTTTTCAGAAATTATTTTTTCTTGGTCACACATTCATAAATGCTTAAAAGAAAAAAATACTTTATAAATTTTTAAAATATTAGAACAAAATACACCAAATTGTTTAGTTCGAGCAGGGCAATTCCTATTTCACATTAAAACACGCTTTTTTTTTTGCCGTTCTACATAATTCAATCAAATACACACTGTAAAAGAAAAAAAAATAGCTATAAATTTTACAGGCTGTCTTTAAGATACTGGTATGTGCGAGGGGCACGTGACATACAGAGTTCGATTTTTACTTCAATTGTTGCTTGAATTCGATTTCACAGCATCGGTGTCTCAAAATTTACAACAGAAAGTCCACGAAAATTCACATTTTTTTTGCAGTGCAATTTTTTCCTAAACAGTATTTTAGAGTGTTTTTTATATATTTTTTAAATATAAAAATACGTGTTTTTATATGGAAATTTTACAAAGACAACGATTCAAAAAAAGTTCCAAAATGTTCCGGAAAATAGGTTTTGTTTTCCTTCTCCTTAGGTATTGGGTGAGAAAAATCCATAATAATCACATCCGCCGTTGTCCGTCGTGTTTCGGTTGGCTCACAAAAGTGGTTAAAACACCTTCGAAATTAATTTTGTAGTCGAATTTTGAAAATACCAGTTTAAAATATAAGATTCTTCATTGACTTCTTTTTTTTATGTAAATTTTCCAATTCCGTATTTATTTTAGATTGTCTTTGCTACCTTTAACAACATAAAGTTGACCAATATCAAGTCATTTCTACCTTTATATACATGTCCACAAAAACGCGTTTTTGGTCCAACTGCGAGAGTGTCCTTTACAAAAGTTTTAATCTTTTCTCACGGCTAATCCAAAATGGAATTTTTTGCTCAATTCAATCGCAAAAATGCTACTGCGGTCCTTTACGCGTATCTTTTTTTTACAGACCGCTGGAGACACGTGACGCCCGAATGCACCAATGCAGACGTACGAAAAGAACATGACGTCACTCTAGCAGTCTGTAAAAAAGATATGAAGGATGCACCGCGGTAGCCTTTTTTTTCGTTAGCTTCATACTTGACGCTCGTCGCAAAAGGGTTAACAGACAAATACTGAATTCGTCCAATCAATAAAAAAATGAACGTTAAGAAATACTAGGTAAGTCAACACGGCCTTATCGAATTACAGAATATAGGTAAGACTCTTTTTTTGAATTGAAAACTTTAATAGATTTTTTACAGAAAAAATATCACTAAGGTATTCAAATGAAGTTTTGAAATTTATCACAATGGATACTTTTGAATTGGCCTAGCCCCAAGAGTTAATAGCCGAAAAATCACCAAATGTCGCTATTTACATTAACCTTTTTTATTTTGACAATTTTAGGGATTTAAGGGCGTAGTTCGATGCGTGTTTTTAATTTATGTTTAATTTATATTTTATTATTTCTATTTATTTATTGTTCAAGTTTTAATTTCGTTATGGAATGTAAGTGGGAAACAAATTCTGAACTATTTAATTATTTTAACTGCAAACGTATTTCTATCTTGTAATCGTCTGCACGTAATAGACATGGGTTTTTTTTTTAAATCATTCTTGAAAATTAATTTTATAAACATAAAATGTTAGTAAATTCCGATACAGTTTTCAAGTGAAGTACATTTGAAAATAATTTTTTTCGCTATTTGACTTTGTAAAAATTAAATATGTGTGATGTTTGAAAGTTTAAAAAATTGCAATGAAAGCGAAATTTAATCGTCTGGCGTTGCCAATGTCAAAATGATGTCACACTACGTTTGTCCTTTATAATATCAATGAAATAGAAACATAAAAATGTACATTTGGATTTTAATCTTTTGTGCAAACATTGTTGTAAAGTTGTTGTCCAGTATTTGTAAAGTAGTTATTTGCTGTTGCACAGGTGGTTCATTTTGCTAAGCTTCAATACCGACTCTAAGGTAAAAAAATCAATTGTTAATTATTTTAAGAAGAAGGCAGGGAAATGCTGAGATATTAACAGGCAGAAATTTTCTGAAGGTCTTTATTGTGCACCGGGATCGTTTCCACCACCGCCGAGAATTACACGGCCAATGTTGGAGAAGCGAGCGAAGAGTTACATTTCTTTTTTATTCACATCATGCGAGATCAGAAGCTAGTCTGGTTCAAAATACACTTTTTCGAAATCTGGAGTGTTGGCAAGCTTACATACACAATTTCGCCAAATATATATACTATATGGCGAGATTAAAGAGAGGAAGACATGCGGTCAAAGTACAATAATTAAAATTGAATGGGGAATGTAAAAGAGTAATAAGAAATATTTAACGCCATGGCTGTGAAGGAATTCTAGCTCATAAACCGCGAAAGACATTCTATAGGGGTTGCTAAAGTTCTCTTGGGATTGAAGCGGCCGAAAGAGCACGTTAAAAAAAACAAAAACAAGATAAAGACAGGGTAATAACTGAAATGACACATCTATCTAACATCTGGACCAACGGCTAAAAATGTAGAAGTAATATGTCTGACTAATTTCTGCATATCATCAAACTAAGGCAGAAGGATGAAAATTAGAATCCAGTTATTAGGCGAGAAAAGGAAATGATTTCTTTTCTTTTAACCACAGAGCGCTGCGGTTAAAATATTAAAGAGACTGAGAATTGAAAGCTTAATTTATGAAGGGAAAAGAGCGCTAAAAACAGATTGAATCCGAATGCAGACAGATAATTAAATTTAAGAATTTAAAAAAATGTAATTTTAAAGGGGGGAAAGAGGAAAGGTCTTAATATTAATATGTGAAGGTAGGCGCCTTCACATATATCTCCCCAACAGCCGAAAAAGAACGAAGTGAACCGCGAGAGAAAAAAAGTTACCCCATGTCTTCTCTCAAATACATTACACATAAAGAAAATATGTAAAAATGTAATATTTTGCAGAGGGAACCCGGTGACCAGCAGTTTATAAACATATACAGAAATACTAAATATGTAAGGAACAAATAAATCATGTCTCATATAAAAAGCATGCCTATAAGCATGACAAAGCAAGTTGGTACCAAAGACTTGCCAAAAATAAAAATATCTAGAAATTATCTTTATGAACTGCAGTTTACTACTTCTGGACAGCTGTTTTCTTAATTTTTTTTTAAACATGTGCACACCATTATTTTTTTTATAAAGTTCCAGAAGATTTTAATATATAAATTGCTTGAACTTTCACTGCAAGCAAGAGCAATTTCCACAATTGCTACAAAAGTTGGTCATACTCCAACTTATAAAATTATTTTGAGACATGAACTGTATATAAAGACAAAACATTACATAATATAGTAAATATAAAAATTGTTCATTTTCAGCACTATTTGTGACATTTAAAGTTTTTAAAAGTGTTATAACTGGTAAAGGAGAGGAAGATGGGGGTAAATTATTTGTTAAAAGTTGAAAGTTGCCATCGTTTTATCTTGTAATCAAAGACTGAATGTGTTTTACTGAGAACCTAATTTAACTAAAGTGTATTTTAAAACATATTGCACTCCTATAAGGTATAAACAAGAGGTAATAAGAACTTTCCAGAGAAAGTACCCCTTAAAAAAAAGTAAAAAATGTACATTAAATTTAATGAAATTTAATAAGCATTATACAACAGGTGACACAAAAGTATGTGTGTGTGTGTGAATGTAGTCATAAATAACACCGTTTGGTGTTACGACTGGTATATACCAGTAATAAACCACATGTGTCAATGAGCATAACAAAAACCAAAAAATAATGCACACCTGTGTACTGAGTGATTGGAAAATCGTGCATAAGAAAACTACCTTATCACGTGAAATACCTTGAATAGCCAAGAAAGGTACCGAATGAAAAAAAAAAAAAAAGTAAAGTGTAAACCTGTAAAGTTACCAAAAAAAGGAACCCTTTTTTTTTTAAATATATAGCATAAAAAATAACAAACGTGTGCTAGTATACAAATGAACACTAGAAGTGTATCACAGTGACCTGGAGTGAAAAAAAAAAATATAACACTGAAACAAAGAAATGTATCAATGAAGTAAAATGCCTTAGTGTTTTGAAAATCAGTTGAAAAAACAATGACAATTAGTCCCTGATGCACGCAAAGAATTGACAAAGCTATGAACTCGTGTAAGGGTTTTGTCTATGAACTAAGATAAACTACGAACTACTGTGTGTGTTAACTATGAACAAAAATTCTGTACATGCACCAAGCACCAAACAGCAAAATGTAACTGAAGAGAAAAAAAAAGTGTACCGTATTTAAAAAAAGCGCTGTCAAAGGGTTAAATTTATTTATTTTTTTTTACTGTAAACTTCATAAAATATTGCAGCATTCGTTGAAGCGAAAAAAAAAAAATATATATATATATATATCTACTCAAAACGCATCAGTGTAAAATTGACAGGATCCATACCTTTAAGTTAAATAAACAAAAAAAAAAAAAAAAAAGAAATGGGGTGTTACCGCAAAAGATAAACTGTCTCTTGCAAAATATCGAAAAAGAAGTGTGGTTTACCAAAAGAAAAAAAAAAAAAACTTCTTAGTATCCTGACACATGCGTGTGAAAAAAATTCTCACCTGACACCCAGTGAGACTCAAAATAAATGTACGAGGAGAAGAAAAATGAGAATAATGCAAAGGTTTTAGTTTTGCTGAATTTTCATGCATAGACCTTCTGTGTATTTATTAAAATTTAACTCCTGGCAAAAAAAAATATTAAAAACATTTACTAAGAAATTGCATACGATTTAATACAGTGTAACAAGATACCTTACTCGATCTGCCACCTTCAAGTAAGAAGTATCTAATGAAAGTGTTAAAAAAAATGTTACATGTTAAAAGGCAACTAATTCGAAATGTATGTGTAATTTAATATGTCACGTGACGGATAACTCCTAGTAACTTTAAAATCTTTGTACATAGACAAAGTGATGTGTCATTGATATGTTATGACATTATGCAAACACACAAAATAAGCAAAAACAACTCTGTTAAAATTTAAAAAAATAAAAAAAACTGATAGAACATTTTAATATCGAAACATGGTGTAAAGTTTAAAAGATAGAAAAGTAACAGGAAAAATAACTGTATGTGTGTGAAGGGAGGGGGAAAAAGAAACCCCAAACTCATGAACTAAATGAAAAAAACACATGAACAAGTGTGTACGCAAGCATACACAACGTGTAAGTAAACACATGAACAAATTGTATAATTCCACATGAACTACTTGTAATAATGTCTTAATGAACTAATTTTTTTTTTATGCATTTGCTAACAAAATATACGGACAGTATGTGTGTGATAACCCAAAACACTAACATACGAGTGAGATTCAATTACATAATTAGTGAGTTAATCACCAAAATGTAATGAATAAGGGTTAATAAAGCCAATGAACTCCCTGTAATGTGTGAAAACTCTGGTTATACTCTAAACCAGCCAGTGTGTATTACTCAATGAACTACTTGTGAGAAAAAAAAAAAAAAAAAAAAAGAATACTGTCGAATAGATCGTAAGCAAAGTACAATGTGTAAAAGCAAATGAACAAAATATGTAAGTCAAGACATGAATTAGTGTAATGTATGTATACGAATAAACAAAATTGTATTCTAAATGAGCAAATTTTGTATAACATAAATAAATATCCAACACATGAACTACTTGTGAAAAGAAAAAAAAAAAATTGCATAAATGGTTAACAAAGGGTTAAAATTAAAATAAAGTTGTATTTGGGAGAGTTATTACTGTATGAAGTTAAAAGAAGCGTGCATACAATGTACGAGTGCACGACAGATTGCATAACTCTACGCTAAAATGTAGAAGTAATGCCAAGGCACGCATGTTCCAAGTAACGGGATGGAAAAGAGAAAAAAATGAATAGCAAAATAACAAGCTTTATACTTTATGGTATATGAGTGTATGTATCCGTCACAAGACACCTGTGAGACTATAACTCACTAACTGAAAAAATTTAAATCTGAGAAATTGCCAAATATTTAGTTTAATGACTGTATGTGAATAGCCTTTTTTTTTAAATAATAAAGTGTACATAACAGCTCACATTATGCATTTAAATAAATTTTATAAAAACAACATTTTAAACGATATCAAATATCATGTCAGTTATAATAAAATACCTTATGTTATAAATAAAATAGCAACGAGTCACCAGCCGCGCGTAAACAACAAAATTAACAAATGTGTAAAAAAATACCAGCTAGAAATTAACTCATGCATGTAAATTTAAGATGCATGTGCAAATATTGTATTGAATTACATTATGTAAAAAAAATCAGTAACATTCCGAAAATAAAAAAAATGACAAGGCAACAAAAATACGCAAACTTTAAAATAGTGTAAAACTATGTATTTGTGAAAATGTACACTAATGTTGAGAAAGTATGTAAAAAAAAATGTACAAGCACACAGAATCATGACCATGTTTAACCAAGGTGAGTGTCATAAAATTATTACAAAACAAGACCATATGAAGTGCAAATGTAAATATGTGTGTGTATGTAGTACCAAGTTAAACTCGAAATCATAAAAATGTGTACATGAGATTAAAAAAAAATGATGAAGACAAACATCTAACTTCACTATCTGCCCATAGTAAGCTAGAGTGGGGGAAAAAATCATATACGGAGTATCAAATAGTATGAGAGATACGTCATTATGCATTAAAGAAAATATAAAAGAGCGCGAACGTCTTGTAAATTAATGTGAGGTACTGAACATTTGTATCATGTAAGTAATATATTCCACTTTTGAGAAAGTGGACGGCCGATCCACTTAGCCAAAACTGAAACATACACCTTTAATCATTGGGCCATTTCCGGATTATAGCGCAATGAAAAAAGGCACTTACACAACACAGGAAACAATAATTAAAAATTAACATCAAGTAATATAATCACATGTAAGATGTAGTGTGCGTGTAAATTGTGTGTGTATGCAGTAACAAGCATACTGATATATAACACATGCATAAAATGTTTACGACTCATGTTATAAAAATTTTTATAAAGTAGAAATAGAAATTAAAAGGAAAAAGAGACTTTTTTTTATGAAAACAATTTAAGATATGATGACTCGCGCTATATTTTAAAACGAAGGAGCCTAACTTATGATATAGAAATAAATTAATGAGACGTGAATAAAAATGTATAAAATCCGTGTAAATTGGACTATGAGAGATGTATATAAACAGAACAGTGTACTGTCTAGATCGCAAATGTAATTTTCTCAAATTAGTAGCAACCAGCTGAAAAAGATTAAATACTGAGCAAATTTAACTGCCATTACTGGTCCTCTCATTGGTTACCCATCCTCTCTCTTTTTTTATATATGTCACTACTGCTTATCCTTAAGTATAAAAGTTGCAAGACCTATATTTATAGTAATCTAGAGTATTAAAAGTCTCATATCTTATTGATATGGATGACTGACAAAACATATAATGTACACAGAAAAAAACATATAATATACACATAAAAAAACATATAAAATGTTATATATAAAAAGAAATTACCTGTAGGAAGTGCTACCACAAGAAATATATTAAGCACAACAAGTAAGAAGAAAAAAAAAATCAAAAATAATATCAGTCCAGTACCAGTTTAAGCTTTTTTATTTTTTTACCTCATTTTTTTGTGTCAAAATTACATTAAGCTCTGTGAAAAAATTACCTTAAGTTATTTTATTTATCTTTTTTTTTTACACTATGCCCCTTTTTTTTATCTAACAAGGTTTTCACCATCAGACTGCCTGATTACAACAGGATTGCTGAGTTTTAAAAGTACACGAACCAAAATAATAAAAACTTTGTCTGTGATCATAATAGATATCATTTTTATATAAAATGCAATGTGGCACATATTTGTTGCAGACGCATAATGTCTAATAGGGAAAAACGGCGACCAGCGCCAAGATGTAAGAAATTAAGCGAGAGCAACCATGTTCAGCAATCCTAGGCCAATAGAGATAAGAAAAACAACATCTCATCTCAGAATTGCAACATTGTGTCACACCGAAAAATATATATAATGAATTAAATAAGAATCTGAAATGTGAAAAGAAAGAAAACAAAAAATGGACAATCTTTTATCTAAATTAAAAAAAAAAACTTTGAAACTGAACTGGATATGAAGTGCAACCCTAGACATACAAAATCTTAGCATGTTACTAATAAAAATAAATGCTTAATTTTTAGTAAGAAGCCATCAAAACTAATATATATAGATATATATTAAAAGACCAATATAATCCAGTCATGAGGATTTTTTTTTTACATATTTTTTTTTATCTCAATATATATATAGCAAAATCAGTCCTCGTAACTAAAACATCATTATTTGAAATACTTTAATATTTTCAATATCCACTGTTAAAAGGTAGCAAAAAAAAATTAATCACACAATATCTATACTGAATTACTTAGGAATCAACATAAAAGTATAATTCTGCCTTTAGCACAAACACAAAACTGGTAAGGAGAGAGCAAACATTACCTTTAAAAGTGCAAGAAAGAAAAAAAAATACATTACAATTTACACTGTAAATATATATAGAACTTGCCATCTAACTATCAAATTTTATACCTTAAAGAAAATACAGGTATAAGAACCAAAAGTAATATTTCAAATTTCTTTTCATTGCTCCTTTTTTAAAAAAAATTATATGATGTATTTATCAAGAGTTCATACCAATTTAAATTACTTAAATATAGCATGCCTCTATATCATAGGAACCATAAAATGTAGTTATGGGAGTAACATGACTTGAATACTGTAAAAGGAAAAAGAATAGCTTACCTGTTATACTAAAGACAAGAAAAATGATTTTTTTTTATGTAATTAATTTCTTGTGTTTTCACCTTATATTAAATAGAGAAGAAAAAATTATTTATTTTGTGTGCACCCCCAGTGAATTTTACTTGTATATAAAGTTTTTTTTTTCTTTAGCAATAAATGTTCATGTTAATTTTGTGAAATCAATCAGTTGCTTAAATTCACACGTTCATTTGCAGATGTCTCAAAACACAACGCACAGAAGCGATGAATAATTAAAAAGGCAGCGACTACTGAAAGTTTGTAAAACGGCGCATCCATCCAACACACACAAAAAAAAACAAAAATCTTGCTTCGGCGGCGAGAGAAAAATATACTTTGAGTCATCGTGAATGATAATTTATTCCTTTCCCTTCTTGCTGGAAATAAAGAGGAGGTGTTTGGCGGACTTTGTGACGGAATCCCCCGGCAAGGGGATGCATGGATTTTCCGATGACCACCAGGAAATCTGCGGTACAATGCTGTACGAGGGCATATTTCATTTTCACAGTAATTCAGGATCACGGGAACCAGTTTTTTTTCCTTTTTTTTTTTGTATAGCAGGCAACATTCACTGAACCTCTGTTCTGGAATAGCAGTAAATAGTTTCAGACATCTGTTTTGGATAGCACACTCAAAGATCAAACTGGCTAATCGGGTACTACAGGTGTCATAATTATTGCGTCTCAGTACCGGGGTAGTGGACATTTCAGGCTAGATAAGCGTGCAAACAGCCACTGTAATGAACATAGTCCATAATTGATAGTCCATGAATTTTGCAGTTTTTTTGTTAAAGAAATTGAACAGTTTTTTTTGTAATAATTATTAATTATTACAATTAGTATTAGTAATTATTTTGAATAAGAAATATATATATATATATATCACGTGCTCCGCTTCTCCAAATGTAACCTCGGCAATGCCGGCTTTAAGCACCAAGTATTTGTAAAGTTGTTGTCCAGTATTTGTAAAGTAGTTATTTGTTGTTGCACAGGTGGTTCATTTTGCTAAGCTTCAATACCGACTCTAAGGTAAAAAAATCAATTGTTAATTATTTTAAGAAGAAGGCAGGGAAATGCTGAGATAATAACAGGCAGAAATTTTCTGAAGGTCTTTATTGTGCACCGGGATCGTTTCCACCACCGCCGAGAATTACACGGCCAATGTTGGAGAGGCGAGCGAAGAGTTACATTTCTTTTTTATTCACATCATGCGAGATCAGAAGCTAGTCTGGTTCAAAATACACTTTTTCGAAATCTGGAGTGTTGGCAAGCTTACATACACAATTTCGCCAAATAAATACTATATGGCGAGATTAAAGAGAGGAAGACATGCGGTCAAAGTACAATAATTGAAATTGAATGGGGAATGTAAAAGAGTAATAAGAAATATTTAACGCCATGGCTGTGAAGGAATTCTAGCTCATAAACCGCGAAAGACATTCTATAGGGGTTGCTAAAGTTCTCATGGGATTGAAGCGGCCGAAAGAGCACGTAAAAAAAAAAAAAAAAAAAACAAGATAAAGACAGGGTAATAACTGAAATGACACATCTATCTAACATCTGGACCAACGGCTAAAAATGTAGAAGTAATATGTCTGACTAATTTCTGCATATCATCAAACTAAGGCAGAAGGATGAAAATTAGAATCCAGTTATTAGGCGAGAAAAGGAAATGATTTCTTTTCTTTTAACCACAGTGCGCTGCGGTTAAAATATTAAAGAGACTGAGAACTGAAAGCTTAATTTATGAAGGGAAAAGAGCGCTAAAAACAGATTGAATCCGAATGCAGACAGATAATTAAATTTAAGAATTTAAAAAAATGTAATTTTAAAGGGGGGAAAGAGGAAAGGTCTTAATATTAATATGTGAAGGTAGGCGCCTTCACATATATTTGGAGATTTTTTTTAATCAGAGAGAGATGCTAAGCCGACGAAAAAGAAAATTCTTATAATAATTTACGATGCTTTATAACAACGTTTTTGAGAATCATTTCTTAGTACTATTTTAAAATGTGTTACAATCTTTTAGAATTTTAAATTAGAATAATAATTAGACGAATTTAAATTTAGAATTTAAACTAATAAATATTTAATAAGTTTACTAAAAGTCGAAAAGCCTGTCAAAGACTTCATTCGTACAATTGTAATTATTGAAACTGAAATATCAAATTTCATACGTCATCGTATATTACTAGGGGGCTCTTCCCCCTACGAGCTACGCTCGTCAACCCCCGTTCCTACACCGCAGACTCTAACAGCACGCTAATTTGATCGGCTTTAAAAAGATTTCGGTAGATTGAATTATAAGTTGAATCTGGCAATTATAATCTGACGTAATTTTCACCAAACTTTTCTTTCTCTTTTTAATATTCACGTAAAAATTAATATTAATGTAATTTTTGGTCGACGGGATAACTATGTAGTACCAAAGATACAATCGCTGTTTTCGTCTTTGATTAAGTAAAATAAGTTAAAAATTTCAAAATAAGCTAACATAAAAGGAATTAAGTAAACAGAGTCTTTGTCTCCTAGTATTTTTTAACAAAGCGAAAAGAAAGTTCTTTTAAATGAGACATTTTAATTTAATCGTTTTTAATCTGACGTAATTTTGACCAAGCTATTCTTTATTTTTTAAATATTCATGTGAAAATACTTTTGTTATAAATGAAATATTATTTGCACCTTCCTAACAAAAATAGTTGAAAAGATCCTCTTAAAATATCAAATAAATGTCTAGCGCAATTTCTAAATTTAAACTGTTTTGCAATATTATTTTGTGTTCATTTTATTTAATAACTGTAATGTGACGTAAATATGACGTAATTTCTCATATTTAAGACTTTTAACGTATGTTAATGAATGTATTATTTTACAATATACTTTCTCTTTTCAAATTCACATGTATAGTTTTATGACGTAATTTATAATAAGTTCCTGTTTTTTGTACATAATTATTTAGTTCTAATTTCAAATGATTTTTTCTGTTTATAATAGTCACGTGTAAATAAATTTTTAATTTGAAGCAAACATTGTTTTCGCTGTTTGTATATTTGGCAACAGTTTAAATTATTACCATCTCTCTATTCAAAAAAAAAAGTAACTACCACTGTCACCGCCTCCGGTTTTGAATTTTTTGTGACCGGAGGTCTTTCTTCGTTAATATTAAGAAAAATAATGCATACAAAAATATGAAAATCGGTAGTATTATAGGGAAATGTTTGATAAATACTCGGATGTAGACAGTTTTCAAATCGAAGAATTATTTTAAGAAATGTTTAATGCTAAAGTTAGACAAAATCGTTCTACTAAAAAAGTTTTACAGGAGCAAAAATTATTCATGGGAATTTAATCATTTTTATATCATTTTATACGTTTGAAATTCCCGGTGTGCAGACTGTATTTCTTTTTTAATTTGACTGATTTTTTGAGGTTTTATTTCTATTTTAAATTCAAATTTTCAGCATTTCTAGAGATATTTTTTACACATTTTAGAAAGTGATATTAATTTAAACTGTTGCCAACTGTATAAACAGCGCAAACAATAATGTTTCCTGCAAATAAAAAAAAAAATATTTATACGTGTACATAAATTAAAAATTTATTTACGCGTGGCTATTATAAACGGAAAAAAACATTTGGAATTAGAATTAAGTAATTATGTACAAAAAGCAGGGACTTAATTAAAATTACGTCATAAAAACTATTTTTACACGTGAATTTTAAGAGAAAGGAAATTGTAAAATAATAAATTTATTAACATGCGTTAGAAGTCTTAAATAGGAGAAATTACGTCATATTTACGTCACATTACAGTTATTACATAAAATGAACACAAAATAATATTGCAAAACAGTTTAATTTTAGAAATTGCGCTAGACATTTATTTGATATTTTGAGAGAATACTTTTCAATTATTTTTGTTAGAAAAGCGCAAATAATATTTCATTTCTAACACAAGTATTTTCACGTGAATATTAAAAAGAGAAAGAATAGTTTGGTCAAAATTACGTAAGATTAAAAGCGAGTTATTTAAAATGTCTTATTTAAAAGAACTTTCTTTTCGCTTTGTTAAAAAATACCGGGAGACAAAGACTCTGTTTACTTAATTCATTTTATATTAGCTTATTTTGAAATGTTTAACTTATTTTACTTAATCAGAGACGAAAACAGCGATTGTATCTTTGGTACTACTTAGTTATCCCGTCGACCAAAAATCCATCATTCGTCAAACTATAAGATTAAATGCCAATAATGGTTGATCGTAAATGTCACATTAAGTTGACTTTAAGCAAGTTACACATGTCTACGTCATCAAGCTATTTTTATTTGTATTTTTATTAATGTTGCACTTATTTGTTTTTTCGTTATTTAAAATAAAAATTATGTCAATTTGTATAATTTGGCGAGTGCTTTGGCGATATATATTATTTGGCGAAATTGGTCGACGGGTTAGTCAAGTAGTACCGCAGCGGATTTCGCCTTAAAATTCCCCAATCAAAGAGAAATGAATAGAAATCCGTTTATAGGGAGATCGCCACTGTTTTTTAAATTATAATTCAATCTTCCGAAATCTTTTTAAAGCCGATCAAATTAGCGTACTTTTGGATTCTGCGGTGTCTGAACGGGGGTTGACGAGCGTAGCTCGAAGGTGGCAGAGCCCCCAAGTTTTCTAAAATAATGTAAAAAAGATCTATAGAAATGCTGAAATTTGAATTTAAAATAGCAATAAAATCTCAAAAAATGAGTTAAATTAAAAAAAGAAATACAGTCTGCACACCGTGAACTTCAAACGTATAAAATGATCTAAAAATGATTAAATTCCCTTGAATAGTTTTTGCTCCTATAAAACTTTTTTAATAGAACGATTTTGTCCAACTTTAGCATTAAATATATCTTAAAATAATTCTTCGATTTGAAAACTGTCTACATCAGCGTGTTTATCAAACATTTCTGTATAATACGACCGATTTTCACATTTTTGTATGCATTATTTTTCTTAATATTAACGAAGAAAGATCTCCGGTCACAAATTATTCAAAACCGTTGGCGGCGGTGACAGCGGTAGTTACTTTTTTTTTAGAATAGAGAGATGCTAATGTTGAAGCACATTCTACTGATGTAACAATATAATGGCCAGGTACATTTTTTTTTTTCGTTTCTTGTAAATATTATGCTGAAAAAGATTCCCAAAATCAGATTAGGTAGATAAATGGGAAGACTAGAAAATATTAAAAATTACAGGTAAAAGTATTGTCTTTAAATATATATACATACATACGGGTATTTCCCTTCTAGACCAAACTATAAAGAGACATTTATGGCGTTGTACTTGTTTGGAGACGGAATACACCTTCACATTGAATACTTAATGATTATATTTGCCTTTAAATACGTAATTTCTTTTACTGTACACACACTGATTAAAAAAAGTCGAAAACGTTGAATTATAAATTAATGAATTCCCTATATCCTTCTATATGTATATAAAAAAAGTTTTGATTTGGAAATGGACAAATGAAAATCTGCATAGATATTTCCGGCAGATCGGCATCCAATTTGATTGCTTAAGCATGCCTTTCTTCTTTAATATTATAAAAACTGTTGCATACAAAAATATGAAAATCGGTAGTATTATAGAGAAACACGCTGATGTAGACAATTTTCAAATCGAAGAATTATTTTAAGAGATATTTAATGCCAAAGTTGGACAAAATCGTTCCATTAAAAAAGTTTTATAGGAGCAAAAACTGTACATAGGAATTTAATCATTTTTAGATCATTTTATGCTTCAAAATTTCCCGGTGTGCAGACTGCATTTAGTTTTTTAATTTTACTCATTTTTTGAGGTTTTATTTCTATTTTAAATTCAAATTTTCAGCATTTCGAAAGAGATTTTTTACATATTTTAGAAAATTGTATTAATTTAAACTGTTGCCAACTATATAAACAGCGGAAACAATAATGTTTGCTTCAAATTAAAAATTTGTTTTACACGTGACTATTATAAACAGAAAATATAAAATGCAGGAACTCATTGAAAATTATGTCATAAGAACTGTATTTACACATGAATTTTAAAAGAGAAAGAATATTGTAAAATAATAAATTCATTAACATGCGTTAGAAGTCTTAAATAGGAACATTTACATCACATTTACGTCACATTACACTTATTACGTAAAATGAACAAAAAATAATATTGAAAAACAGTTTAAATTTAAAAATTGCTCGAGACATTCATTTGATATTTTAAGATGATCATAATATTTCATTTCTAACAAAAGTATTTTTCGTGAATATTAAAAATAGAAAGAAAAATTTTGTGAAAATTACGTTAGATTATAATTGTCAGATTCAAATTATAATTCAATCTTCCGAAATCTTTTTAAAGCCGATCAAATTAGCGTGCTGTTAGAGTCTACGGTGTCTGAACGGGGGTTGACGAGCGTAGCTCGTAGGGGGCAGAGTCCCCTAGTGTTATATACAGAAAATTTGAAATTATTTAAGATAGAGATGATAATTATTAAGGTTTGGTCTATCGAGGATTTAGCAGAAAAAAAAGAAAAAGAATTCTAGATTATTTTAATTAAAATCATGTGTCAATCATGTAAAATCATCACAGCCCTTTTGTAGTTACTCTTTTTTTATAATTGTACCTTGTAAGAAATAATTAAATTGTCATTTGAGGCAAACAGATATCAATAACGTCATTGAAAACATTGTCGTTCTTAAAAAGTGCTTTGGAGAAGAAATCGCAACTAATTATCTTATAAAACGCCTAAAAACACCCAGCATTAAAAATTGAAACTTCTCTACGATTAACATTTTTGCCTAAATTCGTAAAGCTACTGACAGTTTTAATTTATAAAATATCAATGTACATATATTTTAGATTACTTAATTTATTACCAATACTAAAATATTTTGTATTTTACATCCTGACTCAAAATATGCTATTCATTTACACCAAGGATATAATAGCTCGTTCAATAGATGTAACAAAGTAAATACGTGTGGAGTGTTTTTTTCTCAATACCTTGTAAATGCTATGCTTGAAAAGATTTTAAGCAGCTTTTTTTATAGAAAAATGCGCTGACTAGAAAGGCTGAAATTCTCGTTGGAAGAGAAAAATTAGACGACAAATATTTATGTCCCTTCAATAGACTTTCTATGAAGCAAGATTTATGGTTTGAGAGAGATGTTTGTTTTGAGAGAGAATATACTTTCATCTTAAAACATAAAGAAACGTATTAAAAAAACACGCTTTTTACTGGTTACACATTCATAAATGCATAAAAATATAAATGACTTTATAAATCTGAAATGTTATTAAAAAATATTCGAAGGAAATTCTTTTTTTAAAAAAACACTTCCATTTACCTTAACTTTGTCTTTGTATGTAGAGTGGAATATCGTAATTGATTTTTCAACAACGTCTAGACCGAGAGGGGGCAGCATGAAGCAGCACCTAATCGGGTTGACGGCTGAAATTTCAGAATTATATGAAACTTGATTAGCATATTAAAACGGAACTGGTCTGCAAAGTCATATCTTGTTGGAAAATACCTGCAAACCCGATTTTAATGGTTGACTGGTAGGTTTACTATTGTGTATCCCGCTCCTAGTCTTCCATGATTCCTTTATACCAATGACAAGGCTCATTCAATAGATGTAACAAAGTAAATACGTGAGGAAAGTAATACGTACCTTTGGGTGCAGGAAAATACAATGATAAACTTACCGATCAACCACTAAAATCGGGTCTACTTCCACAAAGATATGACTTGTTCGACCAGTTTCATTTTAATATGCTAATCGAGTTCTGCCTAATTCTGGAGCTTCAGCCGTCAACTGGATGAGGTGATGGCCTGTGCAGTAGGGTGGAACTAAAAAACGAAGTTTCGAATATTATATTCTAATAGTGATTATTTTTTTCTTTTAAACTCCATAAAAAGAAAATGTTTTTCTTTTAATTTTAAAATTATATTTTCCGGTTCCTCAAAGCATCTGATTTTCCATAAAAAATGAATAAAAGCCAATAATTGCATGAAAAGTATTTTAAGCTTATTGTTAAATTTGTATTTTGCAAAATTAAATTAATGAAGTGTTAATGTCCTGTAACAAAGAGAATAATTAATTTTAGTGCCATGGAAAAGATGGCACACCATTATGTGACTTCTGTAGAAGCCAGCGTACTGGGCGTCGGCTTTCATTGTCTCTGACATATTTGACTGCGACTCATAACAAATTAGTCCGATTTAGCGAGTGTTAACAGTTACTTCGATTATTTTTCAATAAACAGTCGGTGTCAAATGTAACAATGTCTGCTAACGTACCTAAATCTAGAAAATTGTTGAAGTGTCTTGTATTTTGCGAAACAAAACAATTAACAATAGACTGCCATCTTTGGCGATCATATGAAGATGTTATAAGACATTATTTATGGGTTCAATTTAACTTAAAATCTCCCATCTGGAATCTGGAACACACTGTTTCTGAAATATCAAATGCTGATGCTGATACAATTAAAAGTGTATTGCTGAGACCTTCAATTCCAACGGTTTCTGATACACAAATCCTAAAAAAATGATTAGACTATCGTGAGAAATGTCAAAATTTGAAATCAAATATTAAGATTGGAAATAATAATTCCACATCCAATATAAAATTGCAAAATGTTAGATAATCTTGCAAAAAACTTTTCTTTGTGTAAATGCACTAAATATTATCGTGTATCAGAACAAAACTATCACTTTCTAAAGACCAAAGAGAGATGGGTTGATGGCAATAGGATTGATATATATAAAAGCTACAAAAAATGCGTAGCAAGACTGGAAAAGGAAATATCAAGGAAAGTAAAAAGTTATTTTAAAACAAAAAAGTGATGTTTTGATTGAATCATCGTCAAGTGAAAAAAATAGTTCGGAAGGATATAGGTCAATCGTTTGTTCTTCTAAACCTGAATTTGATAATCAACAAGGTGAAAGAACCGGAGTATTAGACAGAACTGCAAATATTATTGCAAATGGCACCCTTGAAGATATAGGTATTTCTGTTGATAATAAAGGAAAGTTAACTAAAAGAAGGACTTGAAGACAACAAAGAGAAAAGAAAAGGAAGAATTTGGAAGAACAAGAAAGACGAAATGAGTTCATTTTAGAAGGTTTGTATTTTGATGGCATAAAGGGTAACACTATGATAGCTGAAGCAAAGGGAAAAAAGTACAACTAAGAATCATTAAAGAAGAACACATGGTATTAGTTCAAAAACCAGGATCAAAATATATTGGTCATATTTCATTGACATCTTCTTATATTAATATAGCCACTGCAATTTTGGTGTATTTTCAAAATAATAATACAGACATTTCAAGCTTGAAATTTATTGGGTGAAACAAAAATGCCGTCAATGTAAGACGCAAATCTGGAGTTGTCAAAACATTGGAAGCAAGACTCTAAAAACTTTACAATGGATAATTTGCTCATTATATGCAAATGAACTTTTTTTTAGATACTTATTTCAGCATCTTGCTGGAAAAACTACGGGTGCTAAAGGATTTTCTGGACCAAGAGGAAAGCAACTTGAAAAAAATGCGACCATATTGAATTTACAGACTATAAAACATGGATCCTGTCTTGGCGAACTGATCGGATGAAGAAATTTTTTTTAAGTACAAACAGTGGATACACCTGAATTTTAGATTTTCCTTCTCATATTCAAACAGTGTAAACGTTTGTCAAAATTGTCCCGAGAGCTGCATGAACCGTCTTTAGATATTGAGCAAGAGATGGCTTTATCTTGGGAAAGTTGAATTCCCACAATGTAATGACAAAGTTTGCCTAAGAAACCAGTAGGTTGGATATCCAATTAATTAATCCATAACAAAGGGAAGTAAGTATGGTGGAAGTCTATATTTAGCCATCTACTCGTGGTGACTTCTGGGCAGTATTTGCTTAATATAAGCAGATATTAGCTAACAGCTACGTTGTTTACTTTAAGTTACTTTATACTGAAATTTTAAAACTTTGACGTCCTGGAGGAACCGAAAGACCAATTAATTTAAAAAAAACCTTTTCAGCCAAAAGATTAGACATCCAAAAAGGAAAAAAAGTTTTCACTATTACACATTAAAAAAAAAAAATATATATATATATATATATATTTTTTTTACCCTATACTTAAGTTCTACCCTACTGTGCAGTCGTTTCCAGTAATATTCTTGACATGACAGAAATTTACAAATTAGGTTCGGAGATGCATTTCCGATGACCTTGATACATTTTTATATCTTTTCAACATAATTATGAATTGATACAATAATTTTACGATTTTATGCGTTAGCTATCCACAGGAGATGAAATATTCTCTGTAACGCGTACAATACAATGAGAGCTTAAATAACGTTGCATTTAACTATGCACCAGTAAACAATCACCGAAAAAGGCCAAATGACTGTGATAAAGTCCAACAATGGTCACATTTTAAATGTTGAGAAGTAGAAAATAAATTATAAATAATGTAACATTTTAATATCATTTGAACATAATTATGAATTGATACAATAATTTTAAGACTTTATACTCCCACCACAGGCGATGAATCGTCAAACATTCTCTGTAACGAGTACAATACAATGAGAGTTTAAATAACGTCGGATTTTACACTGCACCAGTAAACGACAACCAAAATATGCCAATTGGCTGCGATGAACTCCAACAATGATACATTAAAGATTGAGAAGTATAAAATAAATTATAAATAAAAAATGAATTGCGTGATATACTTTTAAAAAAGCTTTTATCAATTAATTGTTTAATATTAATTACGTTACAAATTATACGACGAGAAATCAATTAAGAATTCCTAAAACAATACTTGAGATAATGTTTCATACTTTCTTTCCCGTTCTCCTTTGTTAAAATAGAATCAGAGCAAATATGGTATATATTTTTTAATAAATTCACTTTCTTGCGTTTTCTACGAAGAGTAAAAAATAGTTGTGAATTTTTCAGAATCGAGTTCGGTGCCCATGGCCAAATTAATATAATTTTTTCTAAAATAGTGTTTTTACTTTCATACTTATTTTTTAGCTGCATCCATTTTTGTCTTAAATGACGATATCTTAAACTTCATGATACTAATGAAAAATAAATGACTGTGAGCAATGAATAGAATTTGATGAAAAATTGAAATGAAATGGAAAAAAATATGCATATGCTTTTAAATCTTTGGTACAATAGATATTTCCAGATTCTTTATGTTTTGAACGCGAAAAGGATTCTTAAAACTCAGCAAATAGCGGAAAAAAATATTCATTCTTCCTAAAAACTATGTGCCGAAAAAACGCGAAATATTATACGAAAATGTATAAATATCCCCTAGCATTAAAATCTATAACTTATCTTCAAAAGTATGACAGTTACAATACCTGTTATAGATTTCATCTGCAAACTTACAAAACATAGATGAAAAATATTTATTTAAATTGAAAACTATAATAGATTTTTTCTTACATTTAGTATATTTGTTTCGATTGCCCATTAAAATTTCTAAAAAGCATTTTTATATGAAAAATATCCATTTGTTAATCAACTAGTTTTTGACAGTACATTACAGTTAAAATTGAAAGACATATTCTCAAAGATCGTACTCTTACGGCTCAAATGCCGTAATCAATTTGTAAAAATTCCGCAGTTACCCTTTGAAAAAACATTTCAAAAAGGGTCTATTTTCGAAAAAGTTTTTGGCATTTATTGAAATTCTCCTTCAGGACGCAATTTTAGATGTACCGTCAGACTAAATATCTACTATTAAAGCTAAAAACATCTTCTAATCGAAGGTGGGATTGGTTTTTAAAAATACGAACTTTAATACTTTCAAATATAATGGTGAATGCAGGTCACTTCGCGTTTCATGGTTACCATATTTTTTCAACGCTAAAAGTAACTAAACGACCGCATTTTAACCCAATCTTTTTAGTGCATCTCAATAGACCATATTTACATCACCTAGACAAATTTCTGAACGTTCGGACGTATAGAAATATTTTTTTAAGTAAAATGCGTCAAAATTTCGACTAAATCAGTAAAAACCTGAGTGTTTTGTCGAAATTTCGCTCGCTTTCGGTACGATTGGACTCTAAAAATCAAATTACGCAAAATGGCATATACTTTTAATTCAATGTTTTTTTTGTGATTGTTTCATTTAAAAATATAAATTCAGGCAAAATCGTGTTAAAGATATAAAAGCATATAAATTTAAATTGAGGTTCATTTAAGAGTAATTCATGGAGAGTTCATGGGCAAGGGCTACGCCGCCGAGCTGGTAAGCTAGTTGAAAATAAACATAGTTAAAATTCAACAAAGGATTTGCAGTCATGATTTCATACATATTTAAACTAAAATCAATTTTGGCTTGTACATTAAAATATATATTTCACAAAAACTGTAATTTTATATATACAGGCAAACAAAATTAGAAGTCTTTCGTAGAAAACTAGTTCAAGTAAATATGTTTCTTTTAATAGCATTAAGCACCAGTTCCTATTTAGAATGAAATAATATATATATATATATATTTTTTTTTTCCATTATCAAAGCACAATTTTAGAAATCCTTCTTTAATTGACGGCTCCCGTAAATCTTATTTTATTCTTTTTTAGAACACTCTATTGCATTATTATTTTTTTTTTATCTTAGAAGAAATGCTTGACTCTCATATAAAGAAAAACGAGCCAGCAATCTTATTTAAAAAAATTGTCAATTTAAAAGAGTAGTTGATAAAAAAAGAAAGATTTAGTTGACATTACAGCAAAACGCTTAAAAATCCCCCAGAACTAATAACTGAAACTTAACCTTTAAGTGTTTAATACGTTTTGCCTAAAGGCGAAAAACACATTACTGATTTATTATTGAAATTAAAATTTGAAACTACATTTATTTCAGCTCCATTCAGTTTTCTATTAAGACTCAAATATTTCATATTTGCATATTTAAATAAAAATATCTGTTGCTTTTATATCAATGATAGAGCAAAATGAAATAATAATAAAAATATGTATGTGGTGGTATTTTTTTCTTCATATCTTGTAAATTTTGTGCTTGAAAAGATTTTCAACAACTTCTTTTGTAGGAACATTCCCTCTCTAGAAAAAATTAAATTATTGGAGAAAAAACTAATAGCTATTTTTGACAACATATACATATATTAATTTTCTTTCAATAGATTAACTATTAGGCATGTTTATGACTTTTTTCTTTCATTTAGATTTTTCGTTTTGAAGCTTAAAATAATGAATATTATTTAAAATACATAATTATAAATTGTGTACACAGTGGCAAATATATTAAAGAATCACGAAGCGAATGTAATGTAAAACATAATGATATAAAATTCTTATATTCTGGATAGGTAAATTGTATTTGAGAATTAAAGACATTTATTGAACATTTTCCTTTCACAGAAAGCATAATGATTAAAAATATAGAAAAAAAATCTAAATTTTACACGACTTTAGAGAGGGTTTACGATTTGAAGTGAAGACAAAAGAAATACTTAAATTTCAATTATGGAGGAATCTAGACAGTAAACTTACTTAAAATATTGTTATTTGATTAAAGTATTTACAGAAAAATGCATCTAAATGCTCATATATCACTCGGTATTTAGAATTAAAACTTATTTGTAACTTTATAACAATTTACCTAAATTTAAAAACAGTTAAATGAAATCATAAGACGACATGCAATATCCCACTTTGATTCAATCACAAAATATACAATATGGATTTTAAAAAGCTCACTTTTTTCTTTTTTACGAGTTAAACATATACAGTCGCGTAAAAAAAAAAAACCACCTACTTACTCTGAAACCAATTATAATAGAAAAAAATTTACAGTTATCAAACGATTTGCAATAAAGCCAACTTTTAAGTGATGGTATAAAATTTGTTTAGCGATCATCTACAAAAGAAAACCAGACCCAACATTGCTTTTTTCGATTGCAACAGCTAATTTTCACAATATATTTTAATTTTCGGTTCAAACTATGCCTATAAATGAAATTTGAAGTCATTTGGATGATAAGATTTTGAATTATACATATTCAAAATTTAGAGCTTCTAGTGTTAAATTATATTTTCATATTTTTATTCATAACTGGTGAAATTATAATCCTAATATGATATTTTATTTTGTTTAATTATAATACTAAAACACCCAAATATAAATACATTGAATTTTTAATTAAAAAAAATAATATGATGATAATGTATTATGATGTAAGAAATTAATATTCGAAAAAAAATATGAATTGCAATCTACATTTGTTTTTGATAGATTTATATTTATTTCGTCCTGCTTTGCGAAAATTCTCAATTTCAATTTTCTTTTCAACTAGTTTTCGTATTATGAGAAAAACAAAATAAAAATAATGGTTTAAGAGGCCGTCTATGATGACCTGAAATACATAATTTGAAAAAAAATAAATATTACTCATTTTAATGAAACGTTTTGGGTTGCAATAGTAAAAAATACTAAGCGACTGAAATATTCATACTGGCAAGAAATAATACATTAATATAAGTAACATAGGCATTCTGCCTCATTTCCACAATCGAGAATCAAACTTAATTTGTATTCAGCCCCTAAAATACGCTTATTTTAAAATGATTAGTTTCTGGGAAACTAATCATACGAATTTCATGAACATTTGGATTTAGGCTAATTGAAGAGAATAGGATCTATTTATGGTGTCAAACTTGGTTATTGCTATTGAAAAAAAATAAAGAACAAAGTTTGGGTTCCTTTTGATATGTAGATGGCCTCCTACGCAAATTCTATATACATCATTCAGAAGTAGACCATATTTGCACTCGTTTGCTATGAGTAACATTCTTCTACAAAATTTTTTGAGAGTCAGTAGAGGTTGTTTATTTTTTTCCACGACTGTACACATTTTTAAAAATTTCTTAGTACTTTCGGCCTGCGATTTCCGCTTCAATCGCCCGAGAATATTTTTATTATTAATTGCTCTTACATCCATACAAATACACCATTTCGTTTGAAATGGGAGATAATTATTACAATATATGACTATATACGGGGCATTCTCACAAGCTTTTGACTTTTGGGGAAAAAAAAATCTGGCGAAATTAAACTTGCTAAAATAACATTTTAATCTAATAGACGAATGCCTTAATGATTCAAAATAAAGAAAAAAGGGTCAGCAGCGAAAACATTTTTATTTAACTGAGGTTTAAGTTAAATTTGCGAGTTTAATTTTCCTTACCGTCTCACCTCTATAACTGTTTATTTTCTTCTAATTTTTTACTTATAATGAATTTGCACAGTACCCACAGGACGTTCAAATAAGAAATAATAAAAATGTAGTACATTTAATACAGAATGTCTGCATAATATTGTCTTAAAGGGGTGTGTAAGAAGGAACGGTAGAGTAAAAAAGGGGAATGGTACAGGAAAAAAGGGAAGAAATGGTAAAAAAAGGGACGGTAAGGATGAAAAGGTGAGGAAAATTACCACATATTTTTACGAAAATCATGTTAAATCTAAGTGATAGCCACAATGTTCATAGATGTTTAGAAAAAGTTGTTAATATTGGATTAAATTATTATTATTATTTTTTAATTTACCTCGAAAAGTGCACAAATAAACCTTGGAGACGGTAAGACTACCAATAAAGGCACGATCTTGAAATTGATATTTAAATGCTTATTTAAATTCTGCAGTAAATTTTCTGTCAAAGAATTTTATCCATTCTTTCTATAGCATACTTCCGCATGAGAAAAAACTTCAAAAAAATTCTGTGGCTGCATCTGAAGTGATTTTCTGTATAGGTTTAGCAAGAGGATAAAAAACCCAGGGACAGAGTTCAAAAAATAATATGAACCGTAAAAAATTGTGCAGGTTAATTTTTTGCTACATACTTTTATAAAACAATTGTCCCAGTTTCAGAAAAAAATTACATTGAATTATTTTTATTGAAACAGTTTTATACAGACAGCTCCAAACTTAAAAATCAGCATCAGGGACACGGACGGTAGATGAGTTTTCCTGGTATTTGGACCCCCAACATCGTCGAAAACTTATTTATCACGTTAATATTGTTATGCAATCATGCAATGGAATGTTCCCCAATATATGAAATAAAAAAAACACAAAAAAGTGCATTAAATAAAAAATTATTATTCAGGGGCATGAAAGTTAAAAGATTGTGAGAATGCCCCATATATATAATATAATACTGTGTACACATCCATCAATGTATAAAAGAAAAAAAATGGTCTTATCAAAGAAACACGTACTAGGAAATGAAAACAATTAAAAACAATGTTCGAAGCCAGATATCTGTAGTTATTTCAGGAGTAAATTATGATAACTCAAATCGATAATATCAATAAATGTCATATATTGTAATACGAGCATATCGTGTATATATGTGTGTAAGCAATTAATAAAAAAATATCCTCTGACAATGGCCGAGGTGATTACAGGCCGAAAGTGCTAAGAAATTTTCAATAAAATGTATATTTTTAACTTTTAATGTTTATATTATCATTATTTTTGTCGTCTTTTAAGTAAAACATTGTGATTTTTGAAGTTCATATTATGTATTTCTCGACTAAAATGAGTTAGAGATTTCGCTTGCAAAAATATTAAGAATCGCATATTTCATACTTTACCTCTTGAGAAAAATTTATATTTTGCTTTTACGCACATTTTGAAGCACATTAAAATGGTATAAGAAAATAAATATGTGCTATGTATATATTTTTTTAGTAACTTGTAAATTTATGCTTGAAAAGATTTCCAAAGACTTTTTCCTATAGAAAATACCCCGATTAGAAAACATGAAATTCCTCGTGGAGAGAAAATAATAACTTTTTTTCGAAGACAAATATTTATCTCCTTTCAATATACTAAGTATGAGACTAGATTTATGGCGTAGTGTTTGTTTTGAGAGTGAATATACCTTCATTTTGAATGCTAAAAGAATGAAGTTTTTCCAAATATGATAGATAATTTTCTGACTGTGTACACATCCATAAATGTATTAAAGAAAAAATATATATCTTTATAAAGAAGACATGTAATAGAAAATATAACCAATTAAAAACAATATTCAAAGTCAACTAGCTGAAGTGGTTTCGGGAGTAAATTGAGATAACTTAAATTGATAATATCAATAAATACCATATATTACAACACGAGCAAACGTATATCGATGTGTGCGAGCAATTAATAATAAAAATATTCTCTGACGATGGGTGCGGGAATTGCAGGCAGAAAGTACTAAAAAATTTAAACAAATATACATTTTTAACAGGTAAAATTTATATTATTATTATTTTGGTCTCTTTTTAAGTAAAACAGTGAGATTTTTGAAGTTCATATTGTGTATTTTGCGATTAAAATGAGTTGTTAGAGATTTGACTTGTAAAAAGTTTAAGAATCACATCTTTCATATTTTGTCTGTTGACTAAACTTTATATTTTGCTTTTACACACATTTTGAAGCACAATACAACAAAACAAAATAAATATGCACTATTTTTTTTAGTACTTTGTAAATTTATGCTTGAAAAGATTTCCAACGACTTTTTCCTATAGAAAATGCCCCGACTAGAAAAGATGAAATTCCTGGTGGACTTTTTTTCAAAGACAAATATTTATTTCCTTTCAATATTCTAAGTATGAGGCTAGATTTATGGCGTAGTGTTTGTTTTGAGAGTGAATATACCTTCATTTTGAATGTTAAAAGAATGTATTTTTTTCCAAATATATAGTTTTCTGACTGTGTACATATCCATATGCGTAAAAGGAAAAAAAATAGCTTTATCAAGGAGACAAGTAATAGGAAATATAACCAATTAAAAACAATATTCGATGTCAGATAGTTGAAATGATTTCAAGAATAAATTGGCGTAACTATAATCGATAATATCAATAAATATCATAAATTATAATATGAGCAAATCTTGTGTGCGGATGTATGTGTATAAATGTAAATTATATCTGACAGACGGCTCTAACGACTTTGATCAAATTTAGTTTTCTACTGTTTTGGGGTACGAGAAGATAATTGGGCTAGACCACAATTTCCAGAAAACTCTATTAGTAGGTCATTTTGGGGTCACTACCGGGTCAGCCATTATAATGGGAATGGAGGTTGAAACTGTTATTAAGTTGTTGAACAGTTGGCAGTAAACGAACTCGAAAAGATGGCAACAATTCAGCAAATTTTACTATATTTAGCGAACTATTGATTACATTTGCGAGATTTGGAGTTAAAATAGACTTTCAAGACTACCAGCTTGATGCTAAATGAAAGAATGTCGCATTATTTGGCAATATTTGACTAAACTGTGGTGACATTTGGAGAAGAAATTGTCTTTCAGAATGTTAAGGCATTTTCTAGAAATTCGCAATAGGAGCCGAGATACTTGATTCAACCAATCAGAGATCATAGAACGCCCAGACCTGAAAGTCCTGCTACCAAGACGAAGTATGCAATGAACTAAAAATGTAGTTTGGAAGGGTGTCTTTTCGTTGTAATCAGATATGATATGCAAAATATAGAAATATGTACATATTTTTAATATTCATTGTTTCTGTAAATAATATTGTTATAAAATAAAATGCTTTATAAAATAATACAGCGAAAAGTTACTGTCATATCGAGTTGAACTTAAAGCTAATTTTAACGGAGTGTAGCTCGATCTTCCCAACTGGTACTTACTTAAGTGTAGGCATGAATCTGGGAAAACGTTTCTGAATTTCATTTTCCCATTTTACATCAAAGAAGAGAATCTAACTAATTTCTATTAAAAAAAAAAAATATATCGTTGATTGTTATAACTTTAGTTCTAATTAATGAATGCCAAAGAATAAAAGAGAAAATATTTACTGGGTAATTCAAAATAGATGTTATATCGATAATCTGTTAAAACATTCATTATAGAAAGATACATCAAAGATAAAAAATATACTCTTTATTTACTAGTTATAGGTATGCCAATTAATTTTCAAGAAGATACATTACATAATAAAATAAGAAAGTTATGTCTTTATATGGTGTCTGGGTCTAATACTTTATATGTGTAAAGACTTCCCATGTTCTGGCAAGTTCAGAAGTAACAGTTCCATTATTCCACCATTAAAACTGACCCAGTTATGGTCCTTAGAAATGTTTTGAGTTTTGTCTGTTTCCGGTAATAAAAATTGACACACATTTTCTTAGCTCCGGAATGCTCTAAAATTTTATTTTTAAATATGATAACTTGAAGGGGTATAGTCATAAATTAATACAATTTCAGTGTTTTACAAAACATATAAAAACACATTTATAAATATAACGGTTTATATCCAGAGACAGTATAAAGAAATACATTTCGTATTTTAATATGTATACATGAACCTGCAATTAAATACCATTCCGAAAACTTGAACTCGATTTGTGAACTTTTTGTATTTAGAACTATCTTTCCATCACCAGTGGTTTAAGAAATAATCATCATAGCACCCGTATTGAATCTATGTTATTCATATAAATTTCTTTAAAAATTATCTTTATCCCTTTTAGCGTTGATCCCGGATGGGTGGGTGGGTATGAACATCGCTATTTCGTAGAAAAGGTGTCCGCACCCGTCGAAGTTCCCTTTACCATTTCAATACTTACTGGAATGGTTGCGGCAAGCCCGATCGCGGAAGATGTCACCGTAAACATTTAAGGGGACAAGAGACCTTAAAATCTTATTTTTGAGAAAAAAATGGAATTTTACGCGTCGTCTTAGAAATCTTCGAAATGCCCCCTGCGCATTCCATACTAAAGAAAATCCCCATTATTTTTTATAAAAGTTTGGTTTATATATATAAATAAAATAGAGCATCGAATTTTATATATTTGAATTTAAAGGTTAAAAAAAAAAATTAAATTTTGAAATTTTTTCGAAAAAAATTTCGAAATTTTTAATTTTTTTTTAAACCTTTAAATTCAAATATATAAAATTCGATGCTCTATTTTATTTATATATATAAACCAAACTTTTATAAAAAATATTGGGGATTTTCATTGATATGGAACACGCAGGGGGCATTTCGAAGATTTCTAAGACGACGCGTAAAATCCATATTTTTCATAAAAATAATTTTTTTTAAATTTTTTTGTGATAAATGCATGCCATAATGCATTTAATGTACCTTTGAGTAATATTTAAGATAAAATTTACAAAAAAAAAATAAAAATAAAAATAAAAATAAAAAATAATTTTGAAATTTTTTCGAAAAAATTTCAAAATTTTTAATTTTTTTTTAATTTTTAAATTCAAATATGTAAAATTCGATGCTCTATTTTATTAATATATATAAATCAAATTTTTATAAAAAATATTGGTGATTTTCATTGATATGGAACGCGCAGGGGGCATTTCGAAGATTTCTAAGACGACGCGTAAAATTCCATTTTTTTCTCAAAAATAAGATTTTTTATAATTTTTTGGGGGATAAATGCATGCTATAATGCATATAATGTACCCTTGAATAATATTTAAAATGAAATTTACAAAAAAAAAAAAAAAAAAAAAAAAAAAAAAAAAAAAAAAAAAATGGAAATTTTTTCGGTAAAAATTTCAAAAATTTTCATTTTTTTTTAAACTTTTAAATTCAAATATATAAAATACGATGCTCTATTTTATTTATATATATAAAACAGACTTTTATAAAAAAAAATGGGGATTTTCATTGATATGGAATGCGCAAGCGGCATTTCGAAGATTTCTAAGACGACGCGTAAAATTCCATTTTTTTTCTCAAAAATAAATTTTATTTTTTATTTTTTTTAGTGATAAATGCATGCTATAATGCATATAATGTACCCTTGAATAATATTTAAGGTGAAATTTACAAAAAAAAAAAAAATATTTTAAGGTCCCTTGCCCCCTTAAAAGCTGAAATTAATAACGCATAGGACAACCGATGCGGCTTCGAGATCAATATAGCTTTATGACATATATATACATAATTTGTTGGTAAAGTGAAAACTTTTAAAGTAGTTTGTTCTGTAGGTACAGCTTAATAAACTAATGGTGAAAACCAACGCAACATGTAAGGCCATACTGCTTCAACTTATGATGAATGGTTTTAATTTATGATATTTAATGTTGCAATAATGTTTTTCTTCGTCATAATTATTACTGGATCCTATATTTTAAATAAATAAGTTTTCTTGTATCATGAACAATAAAATGACAAATTTGGTGATCTCGTCGTTTTTGTGAGAATGCGAGATAATGAATGTAATAGAAGGACCTAGGGTGACTCAAATATGCTACTTCTGATAGTTTCCAGATGTCCATTTTGGGCCTAGATGCATGTTCTTTGCATCAAAATTTGAGGAGGTAGAACAGAAAGCGTATGCAAATATAGGCCACTTGACATGGTGTGATCCTACACTAAATTATTTTGCCTGTAATAAAGCATTTTTGTGTTTATAAAAGTATTAAAAGGGTTACGACTACGAGCTACACTCCGCGTTTTCCTATATTTTTGTATAATCATAATTTAAATGTGTTACTATGATTTAAAAGTGTCGTGATATTAATACAAATGTTGATGCACTGATTAAAGAAGTAAAGAACACTGTTCAAACAAGTAAATCAAAAGATAGGAACAAAATCAATTCCACTAGTTTACAATAAACATTTTGGCCTATATTTTCACTTTTATGATATTTCAGAGCTTAAAAAAGCATTCGTTTTGTTTATGCAAAAGACTTTGAATATAATATACATGATAGTTTTCAAATATATTTGCAATTGGGAGTTAACGTGTACAAATAGTGGTTTAGTAATTAGCCCATTGAGTAAGAAAGAATACCCTTTACACCGTATGGTTAAAATAAATGTACCACTGTTTATAGTACTACTGTAAAGAAAATAAGCAATTTTCACAAAGGAAATAAATATGAATGTTTTACATTTTAGCTCATCTAAATAATGCAAATTATAGAATATTGTATTCAGGGGGATCAGGACTGTATCGATACCGAAAAATATGTAAAAAGAGCTCTCGCTTTGAGTCCATATAAAGAGAAGTATTCAATGTAAGTAGTTTAAAGTTTCTGATATTTTTAAGGTATGTTTTTAATCTTACACAATTATTAAATAAAACACTTCAATGTAATAAAATAAAAATATATAGCAAAATTTACATAACACAATTTAAAAAAAAATTAGGTGTCACATCACCATCCGTAAGATATTTTAACGTTTAATTGACATAAGAACATAATTTTTGCTTTAACATGATTAGGAAACTTTCCTCTGCAGAATGAATTAAGGATATAAGTGTCACTCAAAGGAAACCTTATTAAAAAACTTTAAAATTTTAAAAACCCTAAAAAATACTTTTTTTTCATTAAAAATACTCAAAATATTGAACTATCTAAAATATATTAATTAATTCTATATAAATTGATGTTTAATGCATGCAAAAAATTTAAGCCATTCCATTAAATAGTTTTTTTTAAATCTTACAATTTGTCGTCAAAAATCAAGATTTGAGAAAGCGCGACTTAAAGTTGCAATTAAATGGGTGCGGCTTTGAAAGTTGTTACGTAAATGCTTATAACTCCATTAAAAATGCAAATATTTTTATGCAGTTTTTTGCACTATGTTCATAATTAATTGAATAATGAAAATAGATACTAAAAAAATTCGATTTTTTGAAAGTTTTTCAGCCCTCAGTCGCCTTAAAATATTTTTCATAAAGGTAAAGTTTTCTTATTTTATTAACCTTTAACTGATGTCACGCGGTCTCACAGACCCTGCTACTCCCACCTATACACACTTCCACTCCTTAAAAGGGCAATTATTACTTGCCTATACCAGCACCTTCTTCTACCAGCTTGCAAAGGTCACACACAAAGCGATAATTTTGTGAGTTGATTTTAAACGTGTTATTCGTTACTCTGGGGTCTGTCAGACCGCATCACATCAGTTGTGTGATTATTTGAAACTGTGGTACATTACTCATGATTAGTTGTACTTTATTTTTTTCCTTTCTTTGGTGTCTTTTTTTGTGTGTGTGTGTGATATGATGTCGTCGCTACCTCGAAAATGTTCTAATTTCCTCAGCCAGAAGGATATGGAAGATATTATGAACAACTGGTAAGAGCAAGAATTTTACGATATTGAAAGTTTTGACGATACAGATTTTACTGACGGAAGAGATCACGATACGAATTTTGAACTTTCCGATGGTGAAAATGTAAATATTTCTGATGGAGTTAAACATAACTTTTATACCGAAAGGATAGTTTAGAGAAAAATATCGTATAAGTGCCTTTTATGCAAAAAGTCCCTATACATTGAATATACAATAAAAATATGTTTTGGCTGCAATAATGATGTACTTTGCCACTTGCATATTCGTAGGGAAAATATATCTTTTTTTAAATAAACACTGCATTTCAATTTTTATACTTTGTAGCAACGATAATTTGTATAAAAAATGTACCCGATTAATTTTTATATTTAATTAGCAAAATTAACAAAGTACCGTTTATTTTGAAAAAAAAGTAACTTTTTCTGTACTGAAGTTAAATAATATGAATAAAATACTTTTTTCAAGCAATTTAATTCACATGCCCCTAAGAGAAGTACAACGATATTCTTAGGACAAAATTTAAATAAATTCAACCATTTAAGTTACTTTTTTTTATTCATTTTATTCGAGTGGTCTGAGAGACCGCACCACATCAGTTGAGTGAGAAATTTTAGTCACATCAGTTAAAGGGTAATCATGTCTGAAGCATTCGCTAAATGCTTGCCTAAATTTACCGTTTAAAGCTTCACACTGGAGGGCCACTTAAACAGTGTCCCACACATATACAGACAAAATAAACAGCAGTTTGGTGAAGTTCAAAAGTCTTTTGAGGATCATCAGTTCCAATATTGAAAAGTATAATGTGACGTTCTAAATAGGGGAATTGAAGAGAATTTCACAGCATTATTTAGACACGTGCCCGTCAATATACGCCAGTTCTCTGCATTTATCAGAAATAGCTTTGTTAAAATTTTCGAATTTTTCAAACAAGAAAGAGTTCAAAGAAGTCTCTGTATTAAAACATTCAGTAAACAGAACGCGCTTCAAAATTCAATACTCATTCAGGTTTCGTCACGTTCTCGCTATATCCAGAAAAAAGACAGAGGACAAAAATCCATCGTTACGCCTAGAAAGATCGAATAAGCGAAGCATTTTTAACAATTATGGTATTTTAGAACCATACCGATACGTTTATGTAGCTTGCTCATCCCTCCTCAAAAAAGGAAATTCAGTAACATTTTTAAACGAGATACCCTGCAACACTTACTATTCGGAATTATGATAGTGAATCTACGAGATTAAATTATATTTTCTCCAAGATACTATCCAAGTGACCGTCGTTTCTTATTGGTCAATTAAAAAATTAATTATTTATTATATTACATTAGGGATTTACTTATTTTCAAAAGGGTGCTTACATGACCATATTTTTTTTCTTTCTACATAATTCTGAATACAAATTACTTAATTGCATCCATCCATTATATTTTATCCATGTTATGTCTAAAAAATATTACTTGAAGAATAGAATTTATATTTATATTATTTTAACATGAAGTACTTATGAGAAGAAAGCACGAAAAAAATTTAAATCACCTTCAAAATTTAAAAATCCTACAAACTAACACTTATTTTAAAAAAATATTACACTTTATAGTTACCTACAATTTTCATATCTTACGAGTTAAACTCATTTTAGCTAAGATAAAAAGTGTTCAGTGCGGTATTCGAACTCAGGATCCACGCTTGAGCTGCCAAAACTCGACCAACCAACACTACCTGGACAATTACAGCGTACACAATTCACTGGAGCAACTCTTTTATAAATAACTTCTCGTCTGTTCGCTGAAACAGCTGAGTAGAACAAACCGCAAGTAAATGTAATCCAACGAACTCCGGATACATAATTAACCTTTATTTGTAGAACACTTTATTTACTGATTGTAAAGAAAACCAGAGCGGTTTCGAATCGCAGCTTATACACTTTTTCATTAATTTAAAAAATTACAGTCATATAATGTCTTTATCTGTTAGTATGAGTGTGTTAAAATAATAAAGTGTTTACATATATATCTGTTCAATGGAAAGTTCTAATTATATAACCCAAAAATGATTCTCCAATGTTATTTTAGACAACTTAATTCCATACAATTCTTACTAAATTAACCAGATACCATGAAATTTTCATTTACATACGTCTCTCCTTTTAAAGTTTTAACAATTATATTCACGTGGCAATTATCGTAGGAATTTACTCGTGTTTGCGTAAAACAGTCCTTTGAAATGTCTTTTCGAATTATTTGCTGTCATAAACAACGCGAAAATGAATGTAATGTGTACATTTAAATCTGAAAGGTGTGTCATGTATGTTATGATTAAGCTACAAAATTGCTTTTCTATTCCGTAAAATTATGCACAAGTTTTAAAATGTTCCTAAATTGTTATGTTCACATGTAGTTATGCATTATGATTAAATTTTAGAATTTGTAGATTTAAACAGTATATTTTTTTCACACAAAAAATACCTATTTCAAAATTTGTCCACATTTCATTTTATTTAATCAATATCACGTTTGTACTTAAATATATGTTAGCTGTCTTATTGATTGTACAGGGTATCACTAAAGTTTGAAACTCACTCTAATTTTATACGTATAGAATATTATTAGGTAAAGTAAATTTCTAATACATTTAAAATAGAGGGTAAAATAAGATTATGTTAATGGTATAATAGTCTTTTCAATATTTCTTGAAATGTTATTTTTTTATTTTAATCCCCTTCTCCTTCCGGAGATCTTTAGGTAATTAGATTTTTTATTTTTTGCTCCAACAACATACAGCATACCTGCATCATTAAAATTAACTGAACTATGAAAATTAAAAAGCATAACTGTATTACCTTTTCGTACTATTTAAAATGCTTTTCCACGAGTAAAAATACTGCGCAGGAACGATTGAATAATGGCGTGTCTTAGTTACTTATTTCTTTACAAATTGGGAAATAATTGCACAACAAATACATTTAATTAAATCACTTCTTACACAGCACTTCAACACAGGAAAAAATCACGTAACGAGACAAATGTAGTTTTATATCCAAGAAATACAATTTAAAAACAAAATCGATGTAGAAAACTATTTCAAAGTGTTTTGTCTAATCTCCAATAAAACAGTACGCACTTCTAGTTGTGCTTACGAAAATATCTGAACGTTCTTTGCAGTTAATTGTATTGAAAACATCCATTGTCGTTTGTTTAAGGGGAAAGGCGACATCAAAACTAAAATCCATCAATTTTTAATGTATTCGTTCGAAAATTGGCAGGCTTAATAACATGCTCAAAAGGATATATTCAAAATTTTGTCCTCAAATAATGAAAAGTTTTTAAATTATTCATTTTTTAAAAATGGCATGTTTTAAAGTGCCCCGTGCGCATTCTTTTGCATAAAATATTACAATATTTACTTATGAAATGAAATACTTTTTATAAATTACAATGAAGTTGGTATGATTTGTAAAAGTTCGCTAAATATATAAGTAGAAAAAATTATTTTTATAATTATGCTTTGTTTTTTCTATTAAAAAAAAGTAGCTATATATTTTTATATGCACATGAATTTCAACATTTAAATACTCTTGATATTTAACTTTTTATGCTAACATTTATTTATTATCGTATAGAGGATATGCAGTATAAATTAAAAAAAAAAAAAAAAAAAAAAACATAATTAGGAATGCGCATGGAATTTTTCATAAGTTAGAAATGTGCGATTGTGTTTTAATTTTAAGAAAACATCATTTTGAGTTAAACTAACTGCATAAATATACACAGTTTTTATAAACATAAAAGCTTATATCTCTCTGAAGAAAAGTCAGAACTGAAAAATTCCTTTTGCTTCCGATAAATTTCAGCATCTACATTCACAATTCTCCAAAAAAGAAAAAAAATATGTCTTTGTCAAATTTTGTGATTTTGAATGTCCGCTGTCCCCTTAAGGTCATCTACAAATGTACTGAAGTCCGTGTTATATTTTATTGAAGGGTTAAATTATAAGTAGTTAAGATTTAAATAAGCTTCAGAGATTAAATTAAGTTAAGCAGTGGATGCGTTACTGTAACTCCCTAAACCTAGAGGTTGAAAAAGCTGTAAAATGAAAATTCTGAAAAGCAAATAAGTAACTAACGAAATAAAAGTAAAGTGGTGAAATAAATACAAGTAAAGTTAAAATCAAATTAACATTTATTTAAATAAGATAAAACAAGAAATAAACATTAACACATAATAAAACACAATATTTAAATATACTATTTCACTATTTCACAATGTACTCATTAACTTTAAATCCAAAAACAAATAAGAAATAAAAGATAACCGACTTCATGGCTATTGTGAAATGCATTAATCATTCCTGTGGTTTGCAATGATCCAGATCAAAGCTTTAACTTAAAAACATGTCTCTAGACATGATGAAGAACCAGTTGAAAGAAATTTAAATACGGCAAAACAAAGTATTAAATAATCATTTCTTATCAGAGACATCATTAGCTTGATGGAAATTTAAACACATTTATTATCTCACTTCATAAGAAAAAACACCGTGACTCCAAATACTACGCTTCTTCAATGAATAACGATAGCTGGAATGAGTCTACTACTACACTGTAAAAAAACGACATTTTTACAGTACAAAGTACCCTTCATCTCGCGCACAAACTCGATCACAGTGAATGTGCTGTATCTTTCTTTGATTTCCTGACTGTATAAACATGAAAAATACAGTAGTTGCGTAAAATTAACAGCACAATGTGCTGGCAATTCGGACGCCAGCAGTTATGTTATTACTCGCACATTCTTCCAGGAAGGCAATACTACTATTGTTGACGCCAGTCAACTCTCTGTCTTCGAAGGAATTTCCGTGTTCTTGAAATACTTCAACAAGAGCAAAAACAGGTGAAAGAAATCTATTAAAAAACTTGGAAACTATGTTCTTCATAATACTATTACGAAGAAATATCTGACTTCAGATTATCATTTTCTTAGAACTCTTCAATAATCCATGAAAATTAATTGTATCAGTCCCTTGTCCTCACCAAGACGTCATAAATTATATGAAGCATTTTTCAATAATTTGTTGTTTTATTCATGCAACAGGTCATGTGCCATCATGGATAATTTCCTATTCGTCCTGGAACCACACATATTTCTCTTTTTTAACTCACAGAAAACGGCGGGATTCATCACTGGTAGTTACTTCATGTTGCATAAAAATACTGGCAGCCATCGAGCACAGTTGGTTCGATCAAGAACAAGCATACATGGACAAACTTCATCAAAAATAGAACTAAAATCTTTCCAATTGCCCTGAAGAATACTCCACCCCAGATCTAAAAGCAATGATTCTAACGCTTTGGTGATGTGTCTATACTAAAACTGAACAGATGTTTCATATCTTTACAGAATCCATCTACAAATGTTTCATCTAGTTCTTTTATCTATTCGATTACGATAGACTCTCTCCAACAGGACTTG
Source organism: Maratus speciosus (assembly GCA_963932465.1). Lineage (NCBI taxonomy): Eukaryota > Metazoa > Arthropoda > Arachnida > Araneae > Salticidae > Maratus > Maratus speciosus. Next base: position 347,857,036 of record OZ010788.1, on the reverse strand, counting down.
CAGAGTCATAATCGAAACATCGTGAGTCTATCGATATCTCTTCACGTTCGACACCTTAAGTATTCTCTCCGCCCTCTCTGATTTTGTTACATTAGCTCCTATAAGGTTTTCAGTCCATCCGCTTCCTTCAAGCCACATACCTATCGCAGATGCAAAGTCTATTTCTGTATATTTTCCATATTTTTAGTATTAATATATCTTTATGCCATACTACTGTAACTATACAATATTAGTTTTAATAGATATATGATTTATTTCTAATCGATTTACTTACTTAAAAAGTAGATAAAATAATATAAACGTACCTGTATCTTCTAAAGATCTCTGTGGCAGTAGACTTCTATTTTCTTCAAAAAAAATTACACGAAGACACTAATAAATCTGCTGGGAAAACAACACGCAAAAAATTCTGTCACATTTTAAATATAAAAAGCAGTTGGATATTACATAATTGCGTAGACTAACTTGAACACTCACACTATTTATAACTACAGATTTTTAAACTTAATTTGTCATGTAAAATATTTCCATTAATGTTCTGGTTTAAAATTTTATTTTATCGTTCTAACTGTTCTTATTTCTCGGTTTAGATGCCAAATATTGTGTTTCCTTCACGTTTCGATTTTTTTCTATTTTCTGTTTGGTACAGACAGTTACGGTAGAGGGTAACCTAAGGAGTAAATAGAGCGAGTTCAGAACATTTGCGCAATAGGATATATATTCTTTTAATGAGTGCAAATTAGTCTGTTTTTAGATCCTGCAGTATCTAGACGGATGTTAGTGACCGTAGCTCGTAGGAAGAATAGCCCCTTTCATTATTAAATGAAATAATTTGTAATCATGTGTACATTTGTCAAAAGAGGGAAAAATAAATTGAAATTTTTCAACGGATCCTTTTATACCTTAGAAATCATTGTAAATACACCGCAATTTAACACTGCCAATAAAAGAATGATTTACATAACATATAAAAATTTGAAAGCTTTATCACAATTTCAAGTTATTAAAAACAAAAAAGGATTGTCGAAAGATAGAGAAAAAAAATTAAATTTTCTTTTTCAAACAGGCCTTTTATACCCTAAATATTTACACGAACCCTAAAATTTTACACGATCATTGGATACATATTTTATAAAACACTCAAAATTTTTATACCTTTAGTACAAAAAAAAAGTATTTAAAAAAAAATTGTTCTCAATATCTTTCACACAACATTCAACCACGGTACTACTTTCGGAGTGGCGTTCTTGACATCTGATTGGTTGTTTCCCGGTTAATTTGTGTTTCTTAATATGTATATAAGCGCTGGGCCAAATCTCATACTGGTATCTGGAAGTGAAATATTTTGGCGAAGTTTGTCGCTAACTCCACTGATTATACCTCATGCCGAGCACAAAAATGGTGGCTCTGGCTACTTTGTTAGTTTCGTAATTTAGAGCCTTGATTCGTTGACGAGACCTTCACTTGACTAGGCACCTCCAGAGGCATAATTCACAGGGAACTTTAAGGGCTTTGCATCCACGACGGATTTTTGATGATCCAGAACGTCTCGGCCACTTGCTCGGAGTTAAGCAACAATAAAGAAATCTGTCATTAATTACGTTCAAGACTATTATTGCAGGAATATTTTGGTGATACTGAAGATTTTGATAGAAAGAATAGCAATTTTATGTCACATAAAAATAAAAATAAAATTTATTAAAAGCTATTTTAAAAGTTATTTAGCATAATATCTTCTTAAAATATCAAAACTCCCTATTTAAATATCTGTTTTACATAGTTAATTTAAGTATCGTAATGGTACACTTTTATTAAACAAATAGATAGTTTCGTAGAAAAAAATGCTTTTTAGGAACCAAAAAACACCAGCATTTTATTGTTTTCTATTTGTGTTCATCTGAATTCGTACCTACACATACAGCAGAACCAATGATAGAAAATTATTATCCTTGAATTTGGTGTAAATTTTCTTTCTCTAAACATAGAAAAAAAATTAATATTTTGAATTTTTTTCATATGAATAGAACGCTAAGAAAAAAAATCTAAATTTTATTTAAAAAAAATGTTTTAGCACAACGAAAAACTAATACAAGTTAATAGGTATAGCCATTTCCTTTAAAACGCTGTTAAAGGGCAAACAACCATTCAATCAACCAATAAATATAAACTATTATTAGCTACTACTAGCTTCTAAACTACTATCAGCTTCCTTTAGTACTCAGATGTCTGATAACAGTGAAGTTACACTTTCGCTGCAACATAAGTTGATCTCTGGTGCACCAACCGTGTCCCCACTGTCTCTATTGTCTCTGATGAACAATAAAACATTAAACATTTGATTTTCTATACAAAGGTTTAGAAACATAAAAAATAGTTAATTCAAATATCTTGAATTACCCCTGAAAAATAATAAAATAGTCTTTTTTTTTAGTTTTTTGATCGATCTGTAATTAAGAGCAAAATAAAACATAGTTAAAGAAATAATATTTTAAATAAAACCAATATTTTAATGAAATCTGTAACAATTTGGACAAAAATCCGTTTTTAAAGACATTCTAGAAAATAAAAATATCCAAAAAAAAAAAAAAAACTATTATTCCAAATAAATTATTGACTGTTTAAGTTACTGGGCATTGTTAATAAATTTCTTTTAGTTGCTTTTCCTAAATGCTTTGAGGGTTTCTTATTAAAAGTTTAAAAGTTACTGATACATGGCCCACTATTTGTGACTTTACGTTATATAGAAAAATAACTATTGGATTCTGGAATACATTAAACTACTTATATGTAGCAGACTGAATTATGATATATTGTAATAGCATAAAAGAAAGACTATTATTTATGCATAATACCATAAAGTTTTTAAGAATTATCGTGTATAATAGATAGTTTTGGTAGTGATGTTTCGTGTATCAAAAGGCTAAAATGGCATTAAGAAAAAAAACTCTTTAAGAATAAGAACAGCGCATAAGATAAACATGAAAACTATTTGAAAAATAATGAACATATGACACTAAAAGAAAACCAGTGCAGAGTTAAGTAAAAAAGAACTAGAAGAAATTCAGTACGCAGATATGCTATATCCACACGGATGGTATTTAGGACTTCAGACTCTTAATTTTAAATTTTTAATGATAAAAATGTTTATTTTAATTGAGTTTAGAAATAGATATTTTCTGAACGTTTTGTGTTAATTTATGGTTTGATATGTAATGTTTCTCATTCGTCACATATTAACATAATAACTATTATTATTCACCAATTAGGTGGAATATTATTGTTTCTCTATGAATTTTAATTTAAAATCTAAGATATCTCTGCCGGGTAATTGTGATGATATTTCTTAAAATTTATACAATTATTTTAATAATTTTTTTTATAAAAGTTTTGGGGAAAATTACAGAATATCTGTAATAAGTTCTTATTTATAAATAAACAGGTGGAAAAGGCATAATTTTTTTTCACTTCTTACAAACCAGTGGTAATTAATACCCTGAAACTAATGTTTCGCTAAAACGTGTTTAAAGTACCAAATTCGTGAATGTTTTTGGAGTCGAAGGATATTACTCTAACACAGTACATGAATAAAGTGGAAGCGTGTTAGTGACTAAGGTGATTAACCTAAATTATTAAAAGAATTATTTTTGCAGTTTTTATAAAACATAAATCTTAGAGCTTACACAGAAGTTTTGTTTATAGATCACTAGAAATGTCTAACAAACAACAACTTCTGGAATTAAATGAGACATGAGTATTGCATATTCATGTAATTTTCTGATAGCGCCTGGGATTGCCGTATAAATATTATTCTCTGATCATTAGAAATATATAAACAGTGGTTATCCTGTCACACTTGTATAAATAATAAAGCGAGAAAACAATTTCCTGGAATATAGTGGGATGTATCTAGCCCAGTGGCCATACATTTACGCCCATTTGCCCGCAGAAAAGTTGACGAAAAGATATATTTAGAACTAAGATTTATTAAATATAAAAATTTGTGGATGGTATTATATTTAACTGAAATATTTATGATATTGCAACATTCTTCTAATGTGTATGGAAAGGGTTTATAAAAACTTCACATGAAATAAATGCAAAGGGGAAAATGTCAGACTGATAAATAATTCTAAAATACTATCAAAACATTCCTCTCATTATTTTCTACATAAAAAGCAGAAAGGAAGATTTTTTTCATCCAAAAATAACTTGTATCATAAAATATATTTTTTAAATATTTATATATTTTTTTAAGAATGGGAATAATTATGTTTTGAAAGAAAATATTATGACTATTAAAGCTTCGATCGAAACTGTAGAAAACCTTTAATATGCATGTAAATCTGTAAATTTCAATTAAATTTCTATCAAAACCATCTTTCATTTTAAATAAAAAAATTGCTTCTCTCTATCAATATTAAGTATTTGGTAGCTTAAAATTTCAAATTAAAATAAATTTGTAGAAAACAATTTTCTAGTCAACCTTCTTAAAGAAAAATATGAATTCCTTAATTGTTATTTCGTTTTTTAAACTTACTCAAAATTGTTTTTTTTTTTTTTTTTTTTTTTTTTTTTTTGCTAAAGAAATCAATATTGTAAAATATCATAAATAAATTATTTTTTCAGATAGTCAATCTATTTTTAAACGTCATATCATGATATCTGTTACAGATTATATGACGTTACATTAGTGAGAAAAAAATACAAATATTCTTTTGCGGAAACAACATAAATCGCGTGCATCGTAATTCTAGTAAAATCACAAAAAGAAATTTAAAAAAAAATGTCAATGAGTATAAAATTTATCGAAATATTTGCAAGGACTTAAAAATTCATTAAAAGTACTTCGCAGGAGATTTAAAATGCCTTACGGAAATAATCGATTTTGATTTATTACGAACAATCTTTCTTACTATATTTTTAACATGTTTTTATACAAGCAACAAGCAAACAAACCGCAATATTTCCTATTTGTGCGTATATATATATATATATATATAGTTAAAAAATTCCAATAGTAATTTCAAACATTACCACAAACTGTACACTTTAATTGAAGTACAAATTTAACTGAATCATACCAAATAAAAACTATATTTTAACTTAATAACAATCTCTAAGTAACAGAACATAACCAACTTTAACTTAAACAAAATCAACCAAAAGAAACGAGACAAATAACTAACTAAACATGGAGACCGGTTGCGTGGCTTATGGCACACTAATGCAGGACTCAAACTGTTTTTAAGGATGCAACATTCCCCAGATTTACCTGTCGAGACAATACTGAAAAATCGAAAGAAACAAGATTAAAACTAAATGAAACCGACCGACCGAAATCAATCCATATCAAAAGCCATCTGTTTCCACTACATTCCGTAAACCACACGCTTCGAGTAAAGGCATCAATTCACTTCTGTTCTTGCAAATTCTTACATAATTATATGTCATATTTTTCACTAGACTCACAGGATAACCTTGTTTCACAGAAATGACGTACCATTTAAGCATATCCTCTTTCAAAATGTCTCTAACTGATGTCAATCGGTTTAATCTGTTTAAACCGTTAATATAAATGTTTCTGAATACCGATATATGGACATTTGATTTGAAATTCAATATTGCAATTGTTTTAAAGATAAAGTTTTCTCTTTTATCATAAACCGTTGTAATTAAATTTCTGTTTTCTAATTTTAGATTTACATCCAAATAATTTGTGTTATAACTATTTTGACTACCGAAAAGTTTCAATTCTAAATTTTTTGGATAATATTTAAATTCATGGTTAGTCTTCATCCATGGTTAGTCGTCATATATATATATATATACATAGGGTGGTCCTTAAAAAATTAACATTTAAATTTTGTATGGGGCACTCTCATATTTTGTTCTATGTATAAAATAATGACTTCCACAAAAATTTCAAAATTTGAAAACATGTTTTAAAGTTCGCTGCTAAGGTTTGGATGTTAAAAAAATTAAAAAAATATATATTTTGTTATCTAATTATACATAATTAATAGAAAGGAGTAATCATTAACAAATTGAATCATGGTATGATATTAGACTGCAGGGACTGCCATTTGTTTCATGCTTCAACATATTTATACAGTCTGTTGTCCAAACACAGACAGGAGTATTTCATTCCTACATACTATTTCACTTCATCTTGGCAGAGTTGTGAAAGGTAGAGACAGTAACATTCCGCCATGAAAAATAGTTCCCCGTTATTTTCTAATCTTAAATAGCTCAAATACGTAGGAATCTATACCTGTATAAATATTAAAGAAGGAAAATAACTTCCAGGAATATATTGGAATGTATCTAGCTCTGTGCTCATACATTTACGCCCATTTGCCGTCAGAAAAGTTGACGATAACATATATTCAGATGCACGTGAACTAAGCTTTATTAAATATAAAATTATGCGGAAGGTATTATACACTGGCCTCCAAAAATTAAGGTACAGGGACTGGATGCTTTCAATTGCACACATTTTGTCGAATACCTACCAACATTATTGGCGAATTGTTCTTGAACTTCTAGGATGTAACGAACATGTTCGATTTTATAATAAATCGGCAATCGGGGCTAATAATAAATTTAATAGTAAAATAATATTTGCGACCACCTATGTAACAGAATAGGCTGGAAATGGTTTGTCACTGTGGTAAATGACTATTAGGCTCCTGTTCAACGTTTGTATGCATTTGTGCAAGCATAGCACTCATATTCGTGAAGATCTTAACGTTTTTGTGAAAAATTCAAAAATTTTCTCTTTATAGCATACAGGGTTTTCAAACAAATTTAACACAACTTTCCAAAAATCTGATAAAGAACAGTAGCAACAGTATACTGCAATTAAAATTTGAATACAGTCACACCTCGTTGTCCCGACTCTCTAACGACCAGAAAAAAGTGTCGTCATAAGAGGAGTGTCGCGGTAACCGGAGATGGAGAAAAATATGTTTTTAATAAGCTGTATTTTTAATTAATTAATGAGAGTTTTAAATTCATAACTGTTCTTGCAGTTTTAATCAATAAAACATTATTATTAAACAAAATAAACACAAAAACAAAATTGAAATTGATAAAAAATCAGTTTTATGATGACATTTTTTATTGTTACATGAAATATTGATGAATTAAGGTTTGCTTGTCCCTAGATGTGCTTCCTATAATTCATTTTTCCATATTATACAATGAATTGTAATCAATATTCATTGTTTCAAAAACGGATGTTATATAATTTCTGATCGTTTCAATGAAATTCAATGCTTAGGATTTTGTTTGATGGAAAACGCCGTGTAACCACAAGAAAGCGCCGCCTGACCAGAACAAAATGACCACGAGAATAGACTGATACGTCTATTTAGAGCTTCAGTGGGTCATTCATAGTCTGTGGGTTTATTTATTCAGATCAAGGACTGAGTAAAATTTCTTATTTATCTCAATGGGCATTTTAGACACTTTTGTTTAAAGTTTAGCTAAGACATTTCTTACCGCTTAATTTACGTGCTTATATGATGGAATTATGAAAAATGGTAAATTTTCCTAAACTGTCGGGATATCCAGAATTGAAAATTATTCAACGATGCAAAATCCGGAGTTTATTTACATTACAATCATGTACAGAAAATCGGGACTTTTAAAAACTGACGTGATAAACGTAGTGACGTGAAAACCGTGACTTTTAAAAACTGACGTGATAAACGTAGTGACGTGAAAACCGGGTGCCGGGATACCGAGGTCCGACTATATATTTGATGAGATATGGGCATTTGTATGAAATAATTTTTAACTGCGCATGCGTAGAAATCCTAAATTTTTTATTATATAATTTGGTAGTCAGCTATAACTATAATATAAAATGTCCAGTTAAATATCGCAAAAATTCACAAAGATAGGGTCGATATAGTAAGTTGCTTCCTAAAAATAGCTTTATTATAAGGGATTTTTCACAACTTTTCAATCAGCTCACTATATCTTTCTAAGTTTTCGGCAACATTTGACTGCACTTTTTATAGAAGTTGCCCCAAAATACCCACTACCAAATTATGGAATAAAAAGTTTGAAATCTTCCACGCATGCGCAGTTAAAAATTATTTCATAAAAATGCCCATATCTCATAAAATATTCAATATATTCATGTTTTAATTGAAGTATACTGTTGCTACTATTCTTTGGCATGTTTTCGAAAAGTTGTGTTAAATTTTGTTGAAAACTATGTATACTATAAGCAAAAAACTTTTGAATTTTTCACAGACACAATGACATCTTCATGAATATGAGTGCTATGCTTACACAAATGCACACAAACATTGAAAAAGACCCAAATAGTCATTTAACACAATGACAAACCATCTCCAGCATTTTCTATTACATAGGTGATCGCAAATATTATTTTATTATTAAATTTATTATTAGTCCCCTAATTGACCTCCCGACTAAATCTTCACCAAGAAATATGAAATCAAGCATGTTCTTTTCATCCCAAAAGTTCAAGAACTATTCGCCAATAATGTTTGTAGATATTTGACAAAACGTGTGCAATCGAAAGCATCCAGTCTCTGTACCTTAACTTATGGAGGCCAGTGTATTTAACTGAAATATTTCTAATATTGCAACATGCTTATATCGTCTGTGGAAAGAGTATATAAATAGCACTTCCCATGAAATAAATACAGAGGTGAAAACATCAGATTGAAAAATACTTCCAAAATACTATTAAAACATTCCTCTCATTATTTTATACATAAAAAGCATAAGAGAAGAATCTTTTTTTCTCCAAGAATAACCTATATCATAATATATGTTTTCAAATTTTTGCATATGTATTTACGAATTAGAGTAATTAAGTTTTGAGAGAAAATGTCGTGACTATCAAAGCGTGAAAATCTTCGATCGAAACTGTAGAAAACATTTAATCTGCATGTAAATCTCGAAATTTCAATTAAATTTCTATCAAAAACATCTTTCATTTTAAGTAAAGATAATGTTCAAAAGTTATAGAATTTGATTTTTTGATATTCATAAAATGTCGTACTAAATGGCCTTTGCCGTACAAAAGCCGAGCAAGGAGAGCCCAAACTTAAAAAAAGAATTTTCGGGAAGCGTTTCTTTGAAAATTATAGGCAAAATTTTAGAAGACATTTCAGGTTCCGAAATTGTAGACAGATTACCCAATATTGCTTCAGGTAAAAGTATTGACCAGTTACTTGCTGTTCCAAAACTTCAGCTAGGAATAGGTGAAGCAATTGCTTCTGCTGTTGACAAAACATTGGAGGAGTGGGGACTACAGACAAGTAAAATGTATGCGGTTTGATATAACATTTGTTAATAACGTATTATCAAGAGAAGCTTGCGCTTATCTGGAACAGAATATGAACAAAGAAGGGCTTTGGTTTCCCATCATCACATCCGTGAAATTATGCTGGAGGAAGTTGTTGTTAAACCACTCAGAGTTTCAAGAGGACAAGAGATACGGTTATTCAAACGATTTTAAAATTTCGCGGATGTCTATCGATTATAGCATAATTCAGACTTCCATAACTGATAATTTAATCAATGAAAAAAATAACAGATAACACATCAGAAATCATAGAATTTTCTCAAAATCATCTTAATGATTTTCAACTCAGAGACAATTACAAGGAACTGGTAGAACTGGTTATCATTTTCCTAGGAGGATTACCCGAAAGAGATGTTAACTTTACAGCCTCAGGTGAATTGCATAGAGCTCCTTGGATGATAAAGACCATATATTTGCTCAAGATTTATTTATTTCGAGATCAGTTTAAACTGTCTAAGCAGGAAGAATCTGGAGTTCGTCAAGTTTGCTCATTTGTGGTGAAAATCTACATTCGCAACTGGTATCAGGTCCAATGATTTATTGCTCCTGACGAACTTGAAAATGTATGGAAATGTAAATAAAATCATTTCTTTGTGTGCTATGAAGAATTTCCTAGAACATTTCTGTACTTGACAGAAGAACTAGTGTTGATTTGCATTTTTCGATAATAATGTCTTTTTTTGAAAGTAAAAGAAAAATGGTGCATGCTTTGAAAAATGGTGAAAATCACGCACCTTTGAAACGTACATGGTCTGATCTTGATGCCATTCTCCAAAAGCACTTGCAAGATTTTATAACAAGCAGCACTGTGAGGTTTTATTTAAATTGTAGATGATTTACCTTCAGACAAATTTGAAACAGTTGTGAATAATTGGAATGAAAATGAATCCTACAAAACATGTAAGGCACTAGCGATTTAGTCAAAGTTTTTAATGATGTAGACGAAAGTGGGGCAGCAGTTATTGAGGAACACAATAAACTTCATGCAAAAGAGGAAGAACAAAAACAGTATTGCAAGGATGTGATGATGGCAAGGCAACGCATTTCTTTGTTCATATTCTAGTCCGGAAGAGCACAAGCTTCTCTTAATAATCCGGTATTAACAAAGGTTACATCAAACTCATTCATTTTACTTGTTCTGCAGTCCCCATGACTCCAATGTTTCGTTAACAGCAGAAGCTATTGCCTCACCTGTTCCTGATTGAAATTTTAGAAGAACAAGTAACTGGTCAAACCATGTACGTGAAACAATAATTGGTAATTTGTCTGTGCAAGTTCAGATCCTGAAATGTCTTCTAAACTTTTGCCACCCCCAGTGAACAGTCAAATGAACGCTTTCCGAAAACTGTTTTTTTAAGTTTTGAGCTCTGCTTGCTCGGCTTTTGTACGACTGTGGTTATTTAGTACGACCTTTTACGAATATCAAAAAGTCAAATTCTATAATTTACAAACATTATTTTATAAATATGTACGCATTTTAGCTATTTAAAATTAAAAAATAAAGAAGAATTTTTTTTCAAGGCGGAATGTTACTGTCTCTACCTTTCACAATACTGCCAAGTTGAATTGAGATAAAGTGTAGACATGAAACACTCTTGTCTGTGTTTGAGCAATAGACTTTGTAAATAAGTTGAAACAAATGACAGCCTTTACAGCCTAACATCATACCGTTACTCAATTTGACAATGACTATGGATTTGTATTAATAATTAGTTAATTTTTTAAACATTCAGACCTTGGTAGCAACCTTTAAAACATGTTTTAAAATTTTGAAATTTTTGTGGAAGTCTTGAACAAAATATGAGGGTGCACCATGCAAAATTTAAAAGTTATTTTTTTAAGAACCACCTTAATATATATATATATATATATATATATATATATATAAACATATGTGAGGGGGTGCGCTAGTTCAGGCTAAATATGATATTTTATTGGCATATATATATATATACATATATAGTGACACATTTTAAAGTTTTCCTCTCACCAGGTGGAAAAATTTATAAGTAACCCAAATATGACTATTGCTAAATATTTATATATTCTTTTACTACATAACGACTTGTTGCGCCACTCTAAATCTTTAAAACCAGCTGAGAAATTTACGTTTAAAAATGTTACAATATTACCTCATCAGGTCACTTTGTGAAGAGGTGTGTTTTCGCCAAAAAATGTAAGAGAAATAATTCGTGAATAATTTCGTCTTCGAAAATTATACTGAAAAAAATTCAAACCAAAAAAAGACTACTGATAGGTCATTGATTTCTTCTATTATCTCCTCATTTATAACAAATAATCGAATAGCATTTTTCTGGTTTTTCTAAATGTATCGCACCTTTGATTATAATAACACTTTCATAATAATTCATACACATTTTTGTTTTCCTCAAAATATAGAAAATCCTCTTTAATTAAATATTTCGAATTTCATAATCTAAAAATAAAATTTTGAATTTTTCTGGAAGTAACACAAAACAAAAAACTGCTTAATATAATGATGGTTGTCTAATAAGAAAATAAAGATTACAGGGCAAACGAAGAAATTGTATAAACTGAGAAATCTTTCAACAAGAAATACTATTATGCTTTACGTTTTAGTAAATGAGAGTTTAAAAATTATATAAAACGAAATAAAAATGTAGAATTACAGTTTTTGCCTTGTCCAATGAAGCCAGAAATGGATAAAGTTCAAAAATTGATTTAAAAAAATACTGTTAATCCCGTACCACTGCCTGATTTTTCAAACGCCGGAGCCCTTGAACAGCAATAAAATGTACCGACATAATCTCTCCCACTTTAAACAATTTGGAAATTCTGAGAATGTGTAGTATCCCGCACTGAAACGTAGTCGAAACTTTTTTTAATGGGAAAGTTTAAGCAAAGAATTTAAGACCTTTCTGGTTGTTTGTGTCGGTCTTCTTGTTCTTTCCCTTCCGGTACCAGAGGTTGTCATCTCTTTGCTTTCTATATATGTCGTAGCCAATCCTTTGGATTTTAAGCGGGAAATTTCCAATTTTTGTGTCTGTTAGCGACACGTCTTAGCTTATGTCTTTCCTCCTCTTATTTAAAGTTTCCACGAATACTTCCACCAAGTGTTCTGTCATCCATCCAGGGTTTTCTTTGAAGATTGTTTTTGGAATCCCTTCCAAAACTTTTCCATTTAGTGGATATACTCAGGTCGCCCAAAATCCTGAATTCAGATTGCTCTTAGTGTCCGACTGCAGTATAGTCATGAGCTCTTTTACATGTTTCGAAAATTAGTTCTTTGGTACGTTTGCGCATCTACTAACAGAGGTGGATTTTTTTTTTACTTGATAACAATTCTTCAGAGTGGGATTTTATAAGACGAAGCAATCAAGCGGGTGTTGCAGATAAGTTGAATTTCGAGAAAGTGCGATGACCTTAATGTTATTTTGTCAGAGAAACGTGGTACTTATAGACATGTATGAGAGCTTACGTATGAATGCATTTTACTTTATATATTCTCGTGGTGTTTCACGTCTATAGTGACACGGAAAATGCTAAATATATCTTTAATTTTTAAACAGAAACCTCCTGTGGTTAGTTTTTAACTTGTCGTTGTGCCACAAAGTAGCCTCATCAAGTACTTATATTTTGATTATATTGTTATTGAAAAGTCCTAGAAATAAATATTGTGTAAGCCAAGGAATTTTTTTTTTTTGGTAATTTTTATCCATAATTTCAATAGTCTTGTAGTTAAGTGATTGTTATTACGACTCTGGAAAATTCTTTTCTTCAGCTTTATTTAGACAAGAAGACTCACAAGGACAACATTAATTAATATTTAAATCATAATATAGTGATTTTGAGTAATCCGATGAAGCGTCATTTATGCTTAGTGGGCTGGAAAAATTCAACATACTCCAAGTAGAAATTTTAATGCGTCACTGGTTTTCAGCGCTGTCTGACAAGGGAGCCATACCTACGTCACCCATGTGATTCGCCAAACGCTCTCCCCACCACCCATGAACATTAGGGCGTATCGAAAAAATCGAATTTTCTCAAATCTTTTGGCGGTAGTGCGGAAAATTTGTGAACTCCCTTCATTAAAAATTTTGCGGAATCTTAAAACAGTGGGTTGACATCTTCTGTTGCCTCAGCGGGCGTAAAGTTCCGAAAATGGGACTAAAAATTATTAAAATACAAAATTTAATAAATGATCACAGATTTCATTGATCGGTTAGGGGTAGTGCTTAAAAGGTACTATATTTGAACAACAAAAACCCAAAAAAAATTTAGAATTATAGGTTAATATCTTCTGTCGCCTCATCGGCATCGAATTTTGGAAATTTTGACGCATTTTGGTATTTTTCTGCATAATGGTTTAGTGCTTGCTCAATGCGCAATTCAGAAAGACTGGGTTTGGCACTCTGCCAAAAAAGTGGAAAACCCCTATTTTCATACGGAGGAACAAATGGGAGTGACCAAAAAATAAACTGACCACTGTCTTTTGTGCGGCTAAGAGCAGTAGGCAGGCGTAACAAGCATCTGCGAGTAGCAATCGATTTTAACTCGTTAAAAGTAGTATACTTTTAATTAGTGTGTGGTGTTTATAGTTGCTTGTACTTCAGTCGTTTCAAAGGAATTGGTCTTGTGGTTTCGTGCATTTCGTCATCATTTTCTAAGATGAGATATTGGTAAAAATTTGAAATAAGCAGATAAGCAGAAATAAGCAGATAACCCATTGGAATTGTCTCTGAAGTTTCAATTCAAGCCTGCGAATTACACCATTAGACACACCTGTGTTCATTACAGTGACGTTACACCCGAGAACAATAAGGTTGCTAAAATCATCCAATAAATCACTTGTTACGTATTTGTAAGATATATCAAGACTACATCCATTTTCAGGTGCAATATATCCCAATGTAAGTAGAACCATGTTGTGATACAATTCAGTAACGCGCTTCTACAATTGTCCTTTGGAACTGTTTGTTCTTGAGCGTTTCTGATGTGAAAGTTTTCTCATGCCGCCTATCAAAATAAAGGCCTGATAGAGTGAAACGATTTTCGTTTTATTTTGAGACCAATTTTTTGTAAATTCTCGATTTTTCCCTTCATATTTTATTTTTGTTTGTGACGAGGCTGGTATCTGATTCCGATATTAAAATAAAACCTTGCAAAACGCACGATGCAATAGCAGCAGTGGCTCTGTTGGATACACCATATCTTTTACCGACAAGACCCATCAATCGACAAGTTATCCAATTTTAAACGCATTTGAATACTCCTTGTTGACGGCTGAAGAGACGCTGTATAAGACTTGTGTTTGGTGCCCACCTTTTCCTCGATCTCCACCTCCATCATGTCTTCTATTTCATTTTCCCTTTCAATCTCCACTGAATAGCTTGAAGCAGAAGCAGGAGACTCCTGTTTTACAGAACTTATAATATCCTGTTCTTTGCGCATTTGGCGTTTCTAGAGCCGTTTTGTTTTTGGAACATCAGCACTTCCAATGAACATTTTTCTTTCCGTTCTTTGATAATGAGGTGTTCAATGAGCAACACCTGTTCTTTTGAAAAAACTTTGCTTTCTTTCGGACACTTATACTCCTTAAAAATCAGGCATTTACAGGCAGATATGTCAAAAAATATTTTTGCTAAGTTCTCAATATCGGCGAGAGTAATTTTGCTTTTTCCAAGCAGTTTTATATTTTTCATGATTGGTCGATAGTTTCCATGGTATACATGTATCACATCTCTAACACGTTTATGTAAAACCGAAGCAATGGATGCATCGATGTATAAATTTTCCATCTTCAAACCAAGATTCTGAAATATCTGAAAAAAATGATTCTTTGTTTCCACCAGTTTCGCAACCAATATGCATCAGTTTCGCAGCCATCTCTTGTGAGTGCAACATCTTATAATGTCTTCATACGCTGGAAACGTGCGTAAAAAATCCTTTGGTGTTCCAAAAAATACGGCATTGTAACGTTTGTCAATTTGAAAACTTTGACTGCGATGATTTTGGCATTTCAAATAGTTACCAATATCACATATTAGAAAATGATGACGAAATGCACAAACACACAAGACAATTTCCTTTAAAAAAGACTGCAGTGCAAGTGACAATAAAGACCGCACACTGACTAAAAGTATAATGCTTTAAGCGGGTTAAAATCGGTTTCTATTCGCAGATGCTTGTAGCACCCGCCTACTGCCCTTAGCCGGACAAAAGAGAGTGGTCAGGCGATTTACTGGTCACTCCGATTTGTTTCTCCGCATGAAAATAGGGTTCTTCCACTTTTTTTATCAGAGTGCCATTGAGCAAGCACTAAACTATTATGCAGAAAAATACCAAAATGCGTCAAAATTTCCAAAATTCGATGCTGATGAGGCGACAGAAAATATTAACCTATAATTCTAAAAAAATTTTGGTTGTTGTTGTTCAAATATAGTGCCTTTTAAGCACTACCCCTAACCGATCAATGAAATCTGTGATCATTTATTAATTTTTGTATTTTAATCATTTTGAGTCCCATTTTAGGAAATGAAGGGAGTGCACAAATTTTCCGCACTACCGCTAAAAGATTTGAGAAATTTCGATTTTTTTCGATACGCACTAATGAACATGGGGTGTTCATCACAAAATCAAAATAACAATAAATATTAAATCAAATACAGATATAAAAACAAATAATAAAGTTTATACGTACTTCAAGGCAAATTTACAACTTCTAGCAAAATTAACTGATAATTCAACTAAAATAATAAAAGGAAAAATTAGTATACATTTAATCATTTTGAGTTAGCGTCAGTTCCTATTTCTAGATTGTATAATAATTGTACAGGTCTTTTCAGAATATACTTTTCAATGTTTAATTTACAGGCCCGCACTCTGCCATCTCTTTTAGGAAATATTTCTATAATTTTACTTAAACTCCAGAAACTTCTGGGTAAATTATCATTTTTTTATTAATACAGCATCATTTGTTTTAAATTGGGAAATATTTGTTTTCTTCAAACTTTGGTGGGATGCCCTCAAATTTTATAGCGATTCGCCTTCCATATAGATCAAAACAACCTCATTAATTTTTCACAAAATTATAAGATTTAAGTAATTCTTTCCTAGAAGAGAAATTTGAGTCAAGTTGAAGGCGTACGGAAGGGAGAGAAGATATTCTTCTCCTTATAAAAATATGTGCAGGACTGAAAGTTAGTGGTCCTGCTCTTTATTATTTAGGCATGTAATAGTTCAGGAGTTTATCATTCCTTCTATGTCAGAAAATATTGTGTATAATAGACTAAAAATTAGAGAAGATGTACCCAAAGTTTTCTGCAATGCGGCTTTAACTCTCCTAATAACCGCCCCTACAGGCAGCTCTTTCTACAATGTACTTCGAAGTGATGTTATGGGAAGCAAAAAATTCTTTCACATCTGGATGAGTCATAATGGACCATAGTCTTTTCAGTTCAAATTAAAAAAGTTTAAAAGTGTGGGCGTTATCAGATTATACAACAAAACACAGTCGAGCAATAAACTTTTTAAATCCGACTAAGACTGTTTGACACGATAAGTTGTCGATAAGTTCCAGGCGGATATTGTTTGCTACGGCATATGTTATAAGCAAAATATATTGCTTAATTTCACTGTCTTTAACGAACAAGAGCCCTGCAAAATCACATCCTATAATGCTGAAAAGAGCGGACTGTTCAACACGATCTTGTGGCAATGGAATTGAAGAATATCGTTT
The DNA here is from genome assembly GCA_963932465.1 of Maratus speciosus. Classification (NCBI taxonomy): domain Eukaryota; kingdom Metazoa; phylum Arthropoda; class Arachnida; order Araneae; family Salticidae; genus Maratus; species Maratus speciosus. Next base: position 347,839,964 of record OZ010788.1, on the reverse strand, counting down.
AGAAATTATACGCTTTTTTAGTTGATTATTATTGTTTGTCTAGCCTTTAGTAACTAGAACATTTCTCTTACTTGTACAAGTGTATGAGAAACAGGTGAATGAAACAATCTAAATACGCATCCCAAATTATTAACTCTGAAAACTTTGCTTTGGGTAGAAGAATTATATGATGTTTTTCATCTATCGATAAATTAGCTTTCTCGAGTCGTCCAGAGTCTCCAGAAGATGACTTCGAATCAAGAAGGATGTTCAAACAAAGTAAAAGAGAGTTCCTTTGAAGAGGTTTAGAGTTTTCCAAACATTGTACTGCATAAGCGAATATTTCATTTTGAACGACTTTTATCCAATATAGGTCTGCTTCTGTAAGTGTCCTCCAACGTAAGTGTAAAATTTTTCTCGTGTTTAACCTTTAGCAATTCCATAAAAAGTGATACGCAAACTGTTACTTTTAATAATTTTTTGAAGCTACTAAATTTGTGTATATCGATTATTTTTCACTGGCAATGATTGTATGTACAGTAATTTTACTTTTACATTCATTTTCAATTTTAGGAATGAATGATTTGGTCTTTGACTTATTTTCCTTAGGCCAAACATTTTCGGTTTTATTAAGCCACTCAGGGCCATACTACCACACTCTAGAATTCAATATCTCATTGGAGGAGAAACCCATAGTAAGCACGTTTGTAAGATTACCTGTACTATTGACATGCCCCCAAGATTTAGGGTCTGTCATCATCTGAATTTCTGCTACTCTGCTCGCGACGAAAGGTTTCCATTTGGATGTCTATTTTCTGATCCAATTCAAAATAATGGAAGAGTCTGCTACAATACGATTTTTTCAATATTGGTAAAGACATTTTTAAGGATGTTGGCGATTCTAGCAGCTATTAAAGCACCTAGAAGCCCTAATTGAGGAAAAGTTATTATTTTTATGGGAGCAACTCGAGCTTTAGAAATTATAAAAAAATCTTAAAAAAACCTTCGGTTGTTTTGAACCTGAAGTGGGTTACAGCTCCGTATGATTATAATGAAGAATAAGAAGAAAAAAAGTTGTAGCTGAACGTCATTGTCCGCAATATTATCATAGTTAAAATAATACATGAGTAACTTTATATTTTTTAATACTTGTATTTCATCATTAGATGTTTTATTTTTTATTTTTCTTTAATTTCCTCAGAAAACGTGTCGCCATAGTCCATCCCACATTATCATTATTCCTGTAAAAGGAACTTAATTCCTATTACAAATGGAGACATACATCCAATAGGATCAAATATTTTAGCTTCATTTTGGAGCACATGTCTTTTTGGTGAATTCCACTATATCACCATTTCACACTAAAGATGTCAAATCTATTGACAGTAAGTCCTCTTTGTTATTCCAGTTAAGTCCGAGTATTTTAAGATTCGATTGACTTTCGTTTGTTTCTAGAGTATGGTTACCATTCATCCATAATTTCTTTAATTCTAAAGAAGTAATATTAATCTTTCTTAATTTCATATTCGCATCCTTAAATATAGAGACTGCAGAAGCTGATAGCTTCAAAGCTTCTGCCACAGTTGATGCTCCGTAAATGTAGTCATCCACGTATAGAAAAATATTCAGCATATGGTTAGCGACAGGATTGATCTCCTTATAATTTTCAATGTGTTCTTAATTGTAACATAAGGGGAACTGTTGACACCAAAACAGTGTCGATTAAAATTATATAAAGACACAAGTTTATCTATATCGCAACCATCGAAATACAAAAAAAACATAATTAATTTCTGTCTTTTTTATATATATATATACCTCTATTTGTAGGAATGTTCGGGACTAGAATAAAAGACTATCTATTGATCAACAAATCACCTTCAAATAGGAAGTACTGTTTATATTATTACTCTGAAATTATCGTATTAATGTTTTCAAAAATATCGTTGGCTGAATAAATAATGATTGATTGATCTATCGAACTACACCAACTATCGTTGAAAACATATACTCAGCGCCTAAAAGAATTTGTATAGGTTTACAATGAATAAATGTGTCAGCCAAATCATTTTTATCTAAACGGAGTTTAATTATTTGGTGATTATCAACAGATGCTTACGGAAACCCTGCTCAGTTATAAGGAAGAGGATTCACTGGTGATACTTTAATTTCCATTTGCGGTCTTTTTTAAAATTTTGAAGTGGTACTTTTTCATTGCTATTTCGTCAACACTTCAAGTAAGTGTCAAAAACTTTTACGTGACGTCTTTATTTGCCTATATAAATCTTTGTTTAAACACCAGAGAAATAAATCGGATGTTTTTAGAGAGTACTGGTACCTGAACTTTCGGCAAATCATAAATGGTGCCCGTCTCCGCTTCTTCACGTCAGTGGTGGTGTCGGCGTCTTGTCCAATACTTTGGGGGTGAGTAGACGAACCTTTTTGGAGATAAGATGTCGGTTGTTTTCCCTTGGGGTAGGATGCCGGATATTTTCCGTTGCGGTCAAATTATTAATTGTTTATTCATTGCTTAAATTACTCTTATAACTAACTTGTCAGGGATTTTAATCAAATAATTTAAATCAGTGATTAAATCGTGATTTTAATCAACTGATTAAAAAAAATCATTGATTAAAATCATAAACTTTCTAAATGTTTAAAATGACATAAAGAAATATTAAAATCTAAGATGAACATAATTTGAAAGGTTTCTATATGTATTATGCCTTATAAATAGACTTTATTGGCCTTATAAACAATTGGATATAAAATATTAATTTTAATCATTGTTAAAAAATTGACGTTAAATGCAGTTATAAATAATTTTAATAAATGTAAATATCAGTAGTATATAATACAGTTTGAGATAACTACGGTCTTCTGCCCCATACGTATTACGCTCCACAACCACCATTAACACACGGCAGCTTCCAAAAAACACGCTAATTCGATCTGCTTTGAAAAGATAACAAATTAAATTCCCTACCAATAATCAGAAGATGACGGTTTTTTAAGTGAATGAGAATCAGTGTTCAGAGTGTCTAGCTGAGTGTAATAACACCTTTGAAAAATGTGATTAGATCAAATTTATTCTGTGAAACTGTTGGTTATATAAAAGTTGCTCAAAGTTCTTAAACAAATGTGCAGTCTGTGGCAGATCTGAATTACAGCTGATAAGAAAAAGGTGGCATATGAAAAACACCAACAAAAAGCTGCACTATAAAGTACTTTGTCACAGTGGCTTTATAGTATTTAAACTTATTATAATGTTTAAAAGTAGGCATACTTAAGACCCTTAATTCTTTTAAATACTAAGTAGAATATAACTTTTATTAAATTTCCAACGTTTCTTACATTCACATTTTTGTAATTTCCTAATATTAAGTAAGTTAACAACTTTAATATGTCTAAAATATTAAAGTTAATTTTATTCATCCCATTATGTTTTAAACTGCTTCACTAAAATTATTGTTTACATTGAAACGCCACAAGGCATCTTGCCCATAGGTAGTTGGCCATCTTAGACACAGGTATGGGTAAAATGCCGAAATGCAAGTGTTTACGGAAACAAAATTTTTGATGCTTTATAGAATATCTGTAAAATGAAATAAGGTTTTAAATGATACATAAAGATGCAAACTTTAACAAGAAATTAATGAATAACAAATAAAATCAACAGACGATTTTTAAAAGAATAAAGTAAAAAACTACGGCATCTTCACCCTAGAAGTACCCATTTACCCTAGAAGTAATGTATTGGTAAAAAATTAAAATTTCGTTTGCTGAACAAAATATATGTATTATCTGAGGAAAAGTATCTGTAACAGAAGGAAAACTTCTGATGCAATAGTAAAATAAATAACGCATAAAAAATATCTAAATATTTCAAGTAAATAGTGGAAATGTGTTACAAAAGTTAGTTTATAAGTAAAATTTTAAAAATGTATTTTATTGAATAAAAGGTGTAGCTTATTGTAAAAAGAAAATTATTTGCAACATCGTGTGACCTTTGGATGCTATTTGGAGACTTAGACAGGATATACCAGCTCAAAGCATTTGAAATAAAGATTGAAAAAGCACGATGTAAAAGCAATATTTAAGTAAAAAGATAAAGTATCGTTTATTAAATAAATATCTATAATAATATATAATACCCATCACTAACAACAGGTAATGTTTAACATTAGCGTTATATATCACGCATTTTAATAAACAATTTTAATATTCTTTAATAATCAATGTTATATAGCATGAAATATTTATAGGTGCTACATTTCATTCGATTTAAAAACGTTGAAACTGAAGAATATTTATTTTGTATTGTATTTCACAATATTCTGGATCGGAATCAATCAAGTAATTGCAGAAAGTAAGAAAATTTAGAACGCGTCATATGTTTGTTACACACAGTCATAATCTACAATTTAATAAATCACTGTCTCACAGATCAGGTCAGAGAACTTCATAATAATGGGAAGAATTACTGTATGAAGTTGGAGAATTTCATATTCATGTTTTCTCCAGGAAAACAGAGTATCGATTTTTCCAGCCGGCTGAGGGCGCTGAACGAAAGGAGTAATGTAAACCGCGTGAGTTAAAGTATCCATATTTAGTTTTAGCATTCGTTCAGCGGCCTTAGCCTTGAAGATGCGATATTTATCCAGGTAAGTGGCGCTACGAACTCAATTTTCTGTAGAAAATAAGGTTGGGAAATTTTTGCGGGGGCTTAGATGTCTTTTTGCGTGGGCGTTCAGAAACCACATGTATTTTTAGAAGTTAAATTGAAAACGGCGCGGCATTCGAAGAAACTTTAGAAATGGGATAAATGATTTGCAGCAACAGGTGATCTGCTGTTGCATTCTAAAAATATAGAAAGGGTATGATGGCGTGAAATAATTTTAATATATATTGAGATAGTATTACAAAAAAGTGCAATTTATGTAAAGACTTAAAATTTGGTTAATAAATAAAATAAGTGTATTATGCCAGGAAAATCGTCTTCTGATGCATTCGACAAATAAACAAAATATAAAAGCAATCGTTAAATATTTAAGATAAATGGAGAAAAAATGTTACATAAATCTATTGCATAAGCAAAAGTTGTTCTTTTTTATTATTAAATAAATTACGTATATTATTATTTTAGGAAAATAATTTGCCACAAAAAATGATTTCACGATGATTTCTGAAGTATAGAAATACAAATGTAATACTGCGAAATATATTTAAATTTTTTTGGGGGAAAAGTGTTATATAGAAGTATCATATTATTAAAAAAATTTAATTTCGTTTGCTGAACAAATTTTATGTGTCATCTCAGGAAAATTATCTGTAACAAAAGGAAATTTTCTCATGCAATCTGAAAATAAATAAAGCATAAAGAATCCCTAAATATTTCAATTAAATACTGGAAAATTGTTACAAAAAGTTGTTTATAAGTAAAAATTAAAAATGTATTTTATTTAAAAAATATTGTATCTTATTGTAAAAAAATCATTTGCAACAACATGTGAAATTTGGATGCAATCTGAAGGCTGGCTTAGGAAGGATATATTAGCACAAAGCATTTTAAATAAATACTGAAAAAGGACAACATAAAAGTAATATTTAAGTAAAACGATAAAATGTCGTTTATTAAATAAATGACTATATTATTATATAATACCCATCACCAACAACAGAAAACCTTTAGATGGATTCTGAAATGATATAAAGGGTAAAACACCGAAAATAATTTAAATGAGTATCTAAAAGTATTTTTCAAAAGCAAACTAAAAGTGAAAAATACAAATATTAAATTTTAAAAATATTAAATAAAATATATCAATTATTTCAGGAAAGTGATTATAACAACAAATAGAGTTCTGATTCCTCTTTTTTTAATGTAGAAGAGCTATATCAGCGCGAAATTCATCAGCTTAAATTCTAAAAAAAGAAAAAGTATTGTACAAAAATAATACTTAAGCACAAAAGTAAAATGACTCCTATTGAACAACAAAACTTATTTCAGAAAAATTATTTACAACAACGGATGATCTTTTCTTGTATTTTTAAGATATAAAAATGACGAAAGATCTCAAAATGTTTTTAAAAACTGTTGAGAAAGCTTTATGAAAGTATAATGGACAAGCAAACATCTATTTTATTAAATAAAATATGTGCATTATTTCAGTTAAATGTTTTGCAACATTTTATTTGATGTATTCGTAAGCTGTAAAATCATAAAACAGCAGGAAGTATTGGGCACAAATGTTAAAAAAACAGCGAGCAATATTTTAAATAAATATTGGAAAAACGTCAAATAAATGTAACATATAAGTAAAAAAAAGTCTAAACTTCATTTATTAAACACTATTTGTCAATTATTTCAGAACAATACATCTTAAATATAAATTTATTCAATAAACGCAAAATTGAATTTACATCAATAGAAATGTACCGATTACTGCATGTTTGTTTTATAATAATTTGACATGGAACTATGCATTGTTAACAGAAATAAAAACTTTCGAATATTCCTCAAGAGAAATTTAAAATATTTATAGTTTGTTAAACTACAGATGAAAATGTTTTAAAAATTTAGAATTGGTTCCACTACTTTGTTTGTAATACAATGTATAAAAACTTTTATGATAAATTGCAATGAACCCAAAAACTATTAAATCTATGCTAAAACTTTAAAAAATATTTTTTTGTTTCGATTTTAATTAAAACTACTTATTTTTAAAGATGGAATCAGTTCCGTGATATTGAAATTTCAATATTTTTTGCATTTTTATCATGCATCATAGGTTTTTTTCAGATTCAGTAATTAAAATTTCATCTTCAAATGAATTATTTAAAGGGTGATTATTTTATTCTATTCTAATTAAAAACTTTTCTATCAAAGAAACTTTTTTTAATAAAACAGTGGAAATATTCAAATATGTGTTGAAAAAATAAAATTGTAATACAAATATTGCGCGAAGATTTACAACATAAAAAACCATTTTTTATTTTTGTTTCCGATTTCCGTTTTCTTAAATTAGATACATAATGCATAATATTACATCAAATTTTGTTAATTTCATGAAAAACATATTTTAGATATATGGTTAAGTCGTAATAAATATCACATTCCGAAAGACATTTTAATCACAACAAATATAATTTCATCATTTAATTCACAAAGAAGGAGCTAAAAATTGGGAATATAATCATTTTAAGCCTAACTTCTTCGGTTCTGAAGTATCCCATGTGATACTTCCGAAACGAGGACTAAATAAACTAAAATATTTGATTTTTTTGCATTTTTACTTTACTTCTATATAGCTAAATGTTTTTGGCTTCGGATGAAAACCAATAAAGTCAGCACTTTTGCTTATTTCTTCATAAAATAAGTATTGTTACCATCTGTGTTATTCTCTACAATAGTGCAAAAAGTGTTTCCCAGTCATATAAATGCTCTTAATTTCATTATATTTTTATTTATTTTTATTTTTATTAGAAGATCTAAACATAGTTTATTAGGAACAGAAAGTAAAATTTAAAAATAAATAAATTTAGTATTTAAAAATGTAATATATATCACGCAAACATCCTTCCCCCACCTTTCCCCACCTGTCCTACCATATTTTATTGCCTATTTCTTTCAATCCAGAAATAAAAATAATTAAAAATACCCTAAGCAAAATAAAGTTCTTATTTGGTACATTACAAAAAATAATACAAGTATTATTTTTTACTATTATTATATAGTCTACTCAATCAATTATATGTTTCCCCATGTTAGACCATCATTCCCTCACACATCGCTATTATCTCAAATATCTACCCACTAAAAAGCAGTAGCAGTCTAGCATCCTTCACAGAGAAGAAGCTATTTTGAGCACTTGTCAGACCAGCTACATAAATTGGTGGAGTAAAATTTTGTTAATTTTTGAAAAAAAAATTTCAGTCGATATATCTTGAAGCGTTTTTATTAGCAATCATTGCCTCACACAGAATACTAATTTTTTTACAAATATCAAACATTTTAATTTTATCATACATTATATATAAAGTGTTGCTCTTAAAGGAAACAGTTTGGATTTCTTCATAATTTTGCATTTTTCCCTACAACTTAGTAAAAATGTCTTATTTCATCATTCCCCCACTTGTCATTCCCTCACATTTTTTATTTTATTTTTATTGTTAAGTTAAATTTTTAAAACAATTTCTGCTGCTATTAAAATCCTCAATAATTGACTGATTTCTTACCATTTATCTAATTTTTATGAAAATTTACATATGTATCATTCAAGTCAGACTACTTGGCCAAATTTGCAAGTATTGTAGAGAACAACCCATCCGAGTTCGCAAAATGCGCTCCAGACAGTATATCTAAGAATGTAAGAAGTTTTCATAATTAATTTACTTACACATTTTACAATTTAAAAAATTGAGGATTTGTATATGATTGATTTATTTAAAGGCCTTCAATTTGTTACTGCGTGATTTAGGTTATCAATAATTAAATCAATATTTTAAGGTTGTTAGTAATTTTAGATCCGTAGTTGTGAACCTAAATTACCAGGCCAATAAAGTATAAATTTCAGTAAAAGGGCTCCTTCTGTCATCTATGGTGTCATTTTGTTTGTACAAAATGAATGAATGTGTATTAGCAGTGTTATGTTACCCTCGGGTTGAAGAGGTTAAACAAATTATGGTTATCTCTGCAAACACACACAAATAGTAATAAAAAAAGACATAATTTTGAGAACGTACGCAAAAAAATTATAAATCAATCAAGGCGGTATTGAAGTACACATTTTCTGTTTACATTTAACACGGTATAAATTGAGTAGTTTCATGCGGTGAGTTTTGTTGTAGTACTAACTGTTCATATTTTCCAAAAACATAAAAAACAAAATCGAATGGGGTATATTAACTCATTTTAATTAAGTGTTGTTCTATTACACAATTTGTTTATGTAGGTAAACTTCTAATATAAGCATAAAATAAGCTTAGCATTTACTACCTAATGACTTAAAAGTGTAAATTGAGGCAACTACTTCGTATATTTTCACTTGTATATTTTTTTCAAAAGCCTTTTTTTCATTTAATTTCGTACATTTTTCGCATATTTAAAAAAACGTTTTATGAGCTGCAGGATACTTCAATGGGGTATATTAATTCGTTTTAATTAAATATTGCTCTATTACACATTTTTTTATGTAGTTAAACCTCTAATATAAACATAACATAATCTTAGCATTTACTACCTAATGACTTTAAAGTGTAAATTGAGGCAACCACTTCGCATATTTTTCACCCGTATACTTTTTTTTTTCAAAAAATTTTTTTTTAATTTAATTTCGTATAATTTTGGTATATTTCTTCAAAAATGTTTCCTGAACTGTGGCATAATTCAAGCGGGTATATCAATTCGTCTTAATTAAGCATTGCTCTATTACACAATTTGCACATGTAGTTAAACTTACAATAGTAACATAAATAATCTTAGTATTTACTATTTAATGACTTAAAAGTGTAAACTGAAGTAACCATTTCGTAATTTTCGCATTCCTTATTAACTAAAATTACTAAGAATAGTAAGTGAAATAACACCTAAAACTATTTATTAATCTAAGCATGCTTAAAAAATTATTAAATTTTTATTGTTAATTTTAATTATAAATAAAATTCTTTAAATTTAATTCAAAAGAGGATTTTTATGTCAAGAGCAGCATCTAAAAATGCATATCTAAAGACTTACAGAAATCAGAAAACACATATTAGATTTTGCATAAATAAAATAAATAATTGCAAAGCATGTGATTTTGTTTTCGTTATATCTTAGTGAAATATACACAAGCCCATCTGTCTTTCCGTATACCTGTCCATGGCCTTAATTCATGAATTATCTTTATATATATATATATATATATATATATAAAATTATCAAATAGGAAAAGGTTTTTTTTTTATTATTGGATCTATATGTCTTTTACTTACTCAAAAGAGCCTTTTACTTACTCAAACTCCTTTTACTTACTCAATTATAAAATGATAATAAAAATGAAATTTATTGAATATGATTTTACAATGCCACATTGTGACATAGTGAAAGTTTCAAGGCTACGGGATAAAATCACTGACAGCAAGATTTATCGTTATCAATTAAAATAGTTTTTATCATTATAAATTTGAACTGAATTGAATTTATGTTAATATTATGTTCTTAAACCTTGAACAGCTTTCCAAGGTTAATAAGGGATTATTTTTTCAAAGTTCAACAAAAGCAACAAATTATATTTATGTCCCCTGGCAATAGATATTTTAAAATAATAAATCCTGTTTTGAAATAATTGTTTTTCTTTACGATAATAATTGCGAGAGACTTTTTGAAATAATATTTATTTAAGAAGAATATTTCTGTAAAATATGTGAAGAAAATATTGGACAAGTCTTTCTGTGTGTGCAACAAAACGATAAAATAACATTAAGTACAACAATTTAAAGAATATTTGATTTAACAGAATATGGTTAATGAACTAATTATTATTTCTAGTTATTTATTTCTAAATATTAAACATCTTAATCTGTTTATCATCAACAAGAAATATAATAAATTAGATAATATCTTAAAATTACAAAAGCGTATGCAAAGGGTTAGCAATAAAAATGAGAATAATCTACTTTATAATAAAAATTTAAGCAGCAGGAATATTTTTACTGTAGGTATTAAATTTATTATGCATATGACATTAATAGATTTTGACATAGTACATGACTTCTCATAAAAATATCCCGAAGAAAAATTTGGCTTTGATGGAGATATTTTAATATCATACACAAAAGTAGAAAATTTTTATTTTTTACGCTCTGTAGATTCTTTTTGGAGTATATTAGATTTATATACAATAAATGTGTAAGTTTGTGTAAATAAAAATCTGCAGTTTTTATTACAAATATAAAAAAGTATTAGTTAGTTTTTGAAAAGCTCATATACCTATTACTTGTTCATTTTGTTCATTTGTTAGTTTCAGTTACTTTAATTATAGTTTTCCTACACAAAAATGAAACTTTTTATAATACTTGATATTATTCAGTTCAATTTATAATAATCATATAAATTACTGAGAGTTTTTATCATTTTATTTAATTATTTAAATATTTAACAGTTTTGTTTTTGTTTAGTTTCAGCAAAACAAAACATACATTTTAAATTACACAACATAGTTTTAAAAAAATCTTGCGTTGGCGCTACCAACGACCACACAGCATGTAACTTGTTTTAATGATTCTACATATTTATGGTTGCATATATTTATTTTATATACAAGTTTTTTAAAAAAATTATATATAAATTCACTGTTATAGATATAATTTTTTTCTTTTTTTTATCCTTGGTCTAAAGTAAAATAAACATTATTTTAGTACTATTCTTAGGCAGAACTTAGTTTAAATAGAATTAATCGAGATAGCCAAAAAGGTGCATAAATATTTCCAGTTAGAAAATAATTAGATTTTAAATGACGAGTAAATATTAAGTGATTGTTTGCTTAGTTCATGTTGTTTTCTTATCGTTTTTGAATTCTTCTGTAGCTTTGAACATTTCGAATATTACTAAATATTTGCTCTACATTTTTACTAAAACTTGCTTGAGTTGGTTTTCAATCGACATTGTTTATTCAGGTATTCACTACACCCTTCTATCTTAATATAAAGAATTGGACTTGCAGGCACGTTTTAGCATTTGACATTTTAATAATTTTGTTTGGTTTGTTTTAAAGCGTTATTTGAAAAAAGCTTCTTTATTAAAGAGAAGAGTGTTTACTGCAAATGAAATACTATATTCCGTTGAAAGACTTACAACCATAATCAATCTGATAATAAATGTACTATTTTTGTTATAACGACGTGTCGGACCCAATATTGTTATGAAAACATGTATCCATTTTTATTTATTTTTTTAAGTCTTGAGTGCATTTGCAAATTCATGCGCAATATACGAAGTCACACTTTTCGCGTTAATACATTAAAGTGACAAACGCAACACTGTTTCTAATTTTAAAAAAAATGCTCAATTAACAAATATTTTTAACAATCATATTTATCGACTAAGAATAATGCTAAAATTTAGATATATCTTAGTAACAGCATACTTTGTGTTACTTCTGTCATAAAATTTTTAATAGTTTGTTTTTAAATAAACAGCGGCCAATATTACAAGTGCGTTATATATTTCCTCTGGTACACAATGAGGCTATTATATTCAGTATAAGCTCTAAGCTTAAAAAGCTTTTAAAAATGGATTTAAACCCATTAAGGATCTCACCATCTTATACTTGACATAAATGAAATAAAATTTTATTATATATATATTAATGACTAATTATCAGAAAAAAGCAATATTACATTTTTTTAATGTAAGATACGATAATGCTGTGAAAACGCAACACCAGTACAAATCAGCTACATTTTTGCTGTATGAAAAATTTGAAAGCATTTACTGTGTAGCGGTACATTACGTTTACTAGAACATTGTTAGCTATTATATCCGTATCTTGAATTGCTGATAGTTATTTCATTATTTAAGTGTATCTACGAACACAATTCGAAATTTATACATATATTATTTTTATTACTATTTCATTTATACTTCTATCTTTTAAAACTCGAAGCTATTAACAATTTCTTTCTTGAATATAAACGTCATATATATAACATGTGATAAAAAATTTGTTGAAACAAATATTTACAATAGCATTAAAAAAATAACAAACTCAATGTTGCGAAAACGCAAGGTCAGCCTTCGCTGGTTTAAATAACCTACAATTATTTCAGAACTCTCAACTTTAGAAAATATTATTGAAAAAGAACTGAACTTCGGGCTATATAGGAAATATTTTATTTCGTTACCAGTAACGTTTTCTGCCTCCAATAAAAATACTAATGAATATTGTTTCTTGACTTTACTTTTTAACCCTGTGGATAAAACGAACTGTGCTCCATCATGCGAATAAATAGTACGATCAAACTATGATATGTTTAAGGTGCAAACAGTCTTTTCAATATATTATTGTATTCTTTTTTGTGGCAATACCTTCAGCAAATGAAAAGTTATCATGTAAATCAACGTAAGTAACAAAATAAAAATTTCGAGACACTCAATATTCAAATTTTGTAAAGAATTCTTTACCAGGAAAGTAATATGACTGCTTGCTCTAAAACCGGTGATTTCTTAAGGTAATCTTCTTAAGGTGCCTTCAGATAATTTGTGCAAACTTTTTGCCGCGTCGATTTTATGTGATTAGACTGATTTAATTTTAATATAAAAAATGCCTTACACTTATCTTTAACTATGATGGTATTTATTGATTAATAAATTAATCGTGTAGTTTTAAAGATATCAGGATGCAAGTAAATAATTTTAGATGAAAATCTAAAAAACAAAAGTCAAAGATTTCACTTATAGTGTTTTACTTCCAATATCATCAAATATTCGAGTAACGAAATACTTGTATGATAAAAAAGGTTAGACGCGTGTCGATAGATGGCGACTAAACATTTTAAGATAAAAATACATGCAATGCATTTCTACAGGAAATCTAAAGCATTTTTTATTCATAGGAGAAAATTTTGGTGTTATATTTTCTGGAACAAAAGTTCAACTGAAATAATAAGCCATCCAATATGGTATAAATAATAAAAATAAAGGTAATTCATTATTGTTATTACATATAGGTTAACTGAAATTGTTTACACCAAATAAAAGGAGCAGCAAAAAAAAAAAAAAAAAAAAAAAAAAAAAATGTGTAAGAAACCAGGATAGCAATCTACTGAATTTTTCAAATAATCTGGTCCCATTTCAACTGAACCAAATTTTTTGTTCTTTATTAGAACAACTTTATTGAAAACGGAAGCGATAAAATATAATTCAATTAAACGGCATTTAAAATAGAAAGAACTCTGAATTATATTTAAAAAGAAACTAATTTTTTATTTGACATTATGAACTTAATTTAATATCATTGCCTTTTGTCTCGCTTCCCTCTTGTGTTTGCGAACAAAACATAAAATTTAGTTTATCATAATAACTGAAACATTTTAATTTTAACTATTTGAAACATTACTTTCTTTCGTGAACACGCTCTTAATTTAATTAGATTTAAATATTTTTATGGTTAAGTCTTTAAGAATACAATATTTAAGATTTATTTCCAGGTGAATCCAATTCTGTTATCCATTATTTAAGCTAAGCAGTTGTGCTCCATTTCTACTCACAAATTTCTTAAAAAGAGTTAAAATTGTGTACAGAATTTAGCTCGTGTGCAACACGCACGTTTTTTCTACAATCATGTGTCTATATATTATAATTAACAGCTAAATACTAATTACTAGTATTTATTTTAACCAGAGATAACTAATTGATGTGTTAATTGCGCTATGTATAAGTTGCATCCTTATCAGGAAACGTTCTTGATGGTGAGATTATATACTGTGGACTAGACGTTCTATATGGTTATTAATTGAGGAAAAAATTACAGAAGCCTTATGATTATTAACATGATTATTATTGTATGCCCTACTTACATTATCATTACATGCAATATGGTCATTATTGTATCGGATTTTTAAAACAATTGGCAGGTTTTACAATACATTAACAAAACGTATGTATTTTAATAAAATATATATCTAACTATCTTAACATTCATTCATTTTTCAATTATGTTTTTAAATTTTGGGGACCTTAAAATGTGCTCTGGGACCATGTAGTGAGAACCACTGATCTGAGGCAGACAAATAATAATTTTATAATATTCATTTGCTTCAGTTCTATTAACTTTCCCAAAACTTTATCGCACTTGCATGGTTTCTCCTAGGAATCAAAATCTCCCTCTTACCTCTTTAACGCTTTTATGAATTCGATTTGTCTCTCTGTCCGTCTATCCGTCTCTGTTCGTGCTCTAATTTAAGTAAATCTTGTCCGATTGCCATGAAATTGATATATGTTATTGGAATTTACTATGGCATGTTTGGTATTAAAAATGAAGCGTATAGCATTTACGGTTCGTTTACAGGAACACTAAAAATAATGCCATTACATTACAGTCAGCGGAGAAAAATAGTTTGCGGTGTATTTTAATGGTATTTCCCTATATTAAACATCTTGAAATTTATATATATATATATATATATATATACAAATAAGGTGTACTACAAGGCGCTTACTGTAGAATATGGAGTTCTGTAATAGTCATCCAAACCTTTTGGTTACTGTTAGCTCGGACACCCTGAATGTTGTTAACATCCCGTCTGGTTTGTCATTGTATTTAGATACAAATAAATGCAAACATACATCAGTTTATTTTAACTATTTTAAACAATTATATTTTCTTTGTATTATATTCGATTTCAGAAGATAATTATTATTTTTTTTTTTTTTTGGTTTTGCTATAACTAATATCACAATTGTCATTTTTTATATAAATATGTACAAATCATTGGATATAATTCGCATACGCATGCTCCACTATCTTTTCCATCAATTTATCGCCCTTTCGTGTCTTTACTCATAAATTACAACTTCATTTTTGCTACTTTTTCTATATTCATTTTTTGTTTCATTTTTGCTATTGGTTCTTGATTCTCGTATTTTTCAAGAAAAAATTATAATAAAGCATTCTTTCGGATTCCTGTCTTTCCTATTCAATTGTTTTTCAAGTCGTAACTATTTTGTAATGCTTGTGAATAAAACATCACGAAAATATTAGAGTTTACAGGATTAAATTCTAGAAACATCCCCACAATGTTTAACAGCATCTAACATTGGAAAGCTAATAGAATTAAATTAAAGTACGTAAAATAGTTTTCTTAAAAACAAAAATGGTGAACCATATATTTTCATGCACTCATTTAAAAAAAAAAAAAAAAAAGATTTCCAATAGTAATGTCCAATGAAATTTGGTTTATTTTCATGTATATAATTGGAATTTCTTTGCACTTTATTTGTCATTACCATTGTATGTATATACAAACAAAAATGTATTGAAGCATATAACATGAATCAGCTTGAATTTAAAACCCATTTATGCCTAGTGTCACATTTTTGGGACGGTTTGCATTTTAATAAATTTGTATAATTTTCTTCTTATTTATAACATGGAAATTGCATGAAATAATTATTTATAAATGCCTTTATCTGTTACCGAGAGATGACAGCATAATATGCATATTTAATTGCTTAAATGAAGGCTTTTTTCTGTGTTTATAGATTTTTCATTTTTCAAGATGGCAAAATGTAAAAGAGTATGTTCATTGCATTTTGTCTAACAAGGATCCAAATAAATAAGTCATAATCTTAGCTTGTAGACTCTTTGAAGTATTTATTTTTTTTAATTGTGAAATCGTTTATGCATGCTTGTAACGTACAAAATATAGGGCACGAATGAGTATGTATTTTCATTAGCTATTTAGCGGACAGTTATTTATGTAAAGTCCTTTTCAAGATGATTTTGAAATAAATGGTTTTTAAGCCTCAAATATGATTAGTCTTACTTTATTATTAATAATACTTATAACGTTATTAGCCTCTGTGCAGGAATAAATATATTCTTTTTAGTTCACTAGGGGGCTCGGCCCCCTATGAGCTACGCTCGCCAACCCCCGTTCAGACACCGCAGTTTCTAAAAGCAAGCTAATTTGATCGGCTTTAAAAAGATTTTGAAAAAATTGAATTATAATTTAAAAAACAGTGTCGATCTCCCTATAAACGGGTTTCTATTCCTTTCTCTTTGATTGGGGAGTATTAAGGAAAAATCAGCTGCTGTTAAAAGTTACAATGGTTATTTTCCTCTTTGATTACATTAAATCAGTTAAACATTTCAAAATAAGCTCATATAAAAGGAATTAAGTAAACAGAGTCTTTGTTTCCCGGTATTTTTTAACAAAGCGAAAAGTAAGTTCTTTTAAATAAGACATTTTAAGCGGGCTCTAATGCAAAGCACACAAGTCGTATGTTTGTTGGTCAATAAATAAATAAATAAATAAATAAATAAAATTCATTTTAAATGTATTGTTTTTAATCTCATGTAATTTTCACCAAACTTTTCTTTCTCTATTTAATATTCACGTGAAAATACTTTTGTTAGAAATGAAATATTATTTGCGCTGTCCCAACAAAAATAGTTGAAAATATCATCTCGAAATATCAAATAAATGTCTCGCGCAGTTTTTAAATACTGTTTTGCAATATTATTTTTTGTTCATTTTACGTAATAAGTGTAATGTGACGTAAATGTGATGTAATTTCTCCTATTTAAGACTTCTAACGCATGTTAATGAATTTATTATTTTACAATATCCTTTCTCTGTTAAAATCCACGTGTAATTATAGATGAAGTAATTTTCAATAAGTTCCTGCTTTTTATACGTAATTATTTCATTCTAATTTGAAAGTTTTTGTTTCTGTTTATAATAGTCACGTGTAAATGAATTTTTTAATTTGAGGCAAACATTATTGTTTGCTCTATTTATAAAGTTGGCAACAGGTTAAATTAGTACAATTTTCTAAAATAAGTAAAAAAATATCTCTCGAAATGCCGAAAATTTGAATTTAAAATAGAAATAAAAGCTCAAAAGATGAGTAAAATTTAAAAACTAAATGCAATCTGCACACCGGGAAATTATAACGTATAAAATGATCTAAAAATGATTAAATTCCGATGTATAGTTTTTGCTCCTATAAAACTTTTTTAATGGAACGACTTTCTCCAAATTTAGCCTTAAATATCTCTTAAAATAATTCCTCGATTTGAAAACTGTCTGCATCAGCGTGTTTATCAAACATTTCTCTATAACACCGCCGATTTTCATATTTTTGTATGCAATATTTTTCTTATTATTAACGTAGAAAGACCTCCGGTCACAAAAAACTCAAAACCGGCGACGGCGGCGGTGGCGGTGACAGCGGTAGTTACTTTTTTTTTTAGAATAGAGAGATTAAAATACTAATTTTAGTATATAATACACAATTTAAAAGCTCATTTTATATAAATCTAGGCAAAACATATAATTATGCATATTAAACTATTATAAATATTATCTTTATACCCATATTTAGAACGTTTACATTTTATCAAATAAATACAAATAATTTTAGCGTAATTCTTATATTATTAGCCTCCGGTACGGAATGCTATTTCTTTCTCCCAGCTTATTTTGTGTCCTATAAATAACGTTACCTTAAAGAAGCTAGCCGTAAAACAAAGCATTACGATTAAATACTCTTTAGAAATTTTTTAAGCTTCTAAGCATCGCTCATTTTAAATTTTTATACCGTCGTATTTGAAAAAAAAAAGTTCTTTTAAATGCATTTTGTTTGAAAACCGTATCTCCATTTATTTTTGAAACATTAATTTTTTTTTTGTAGTTTTTGGAGCCATTTGCTTTCTATTGGCAACGGTAGTACTCCTTTTCTGTAGAAAGTAAAGGAAAAATAGTTTTAAAATAGTTATTATATATTTTTGTTGCCATTTTCTCGTAACAACTGAATGAAAATGTAATCAAAATACGTGCTATTTTGAAAAAATATATAAACGAATGATTTTTGTTAAAACAATAAAGCTATTATATATACTATATTTAATTGTAAGTATCTATGAATCATTAGATAGCCATTTTTTTTTTCGATTTTCTTGAATGACGGAATCTTTTTGCTGCATTTGTGCACTATTTCGCGATAGCGATGTGCTATGCATGCTTTACTGTAGATATTTAAGAGTAGATCGTAAATGTGGAATTGTTAAACGGATGCAAATGAAGTCATTTTACATAAAATAAAACATGTGCTTTAAGTCTTAAAATTGAACTATGTTTTGTACTGCAGTAGAGTCCCACTTAACCGAGTTATTTTCTTCTGATGGACTGTTGGCTTCTATTATTATGAAACAGCCATTATAAATGAAGTGGAAGATGAAAAAGCAGCCGAAAAAAATAATTATGGCCATCCCCCCCCCCCCCATTCGGACCAGAAAATCACTGTTCTAACTTTTTACGGTTACTCTTTCAAGAAAAGAAAGTAATGGAAATGCTGGGGGCGACACTAAATTCTGGAAAAGAAGAATTCCTGTTCTTTAGTTTTTCCAGTTCATTTTGAAACATTTTAAAGTGATATTATAAACAAACTTTAGAAAACAAAAATCCAGGCATAAATGGGTTAATTATTGAAAACACTTACTTTTTCCACAAAATTTGTCCCGAATTGCGATTTCGAAAGATTAAAAATTCGTCTCGTTAAACCATTAACATTACCTAACTTCTGATGTATTCCTGGAACTGAATCCGAACAAATATCTATTGATTAATCTAGGAAGAGAAATAAAAATTTTCATACAGTTCCTTTACTTGTGTTCACTTACCTTTCACAAAAATTTATCGCTCTTGTGTTTCTTCGTTCAGAAATCGAAATTACCTTTTTACCCTTTTTTTCGATATTGCTTTTTCGTTTACCTTCGCTTTTTGCTTTTGATTCTGGTTGTATTCCAACTGAAGATTATGAAAACACATTTTTGCGATTCCAGTCATGGGTTTTTTCTTGTTTAAATTTTTAGGAATTGCATAGTTTCTATGAATAAAACACCGATAAATTAATGTCATTTACCGGATTGAAATTTTAATAAAGTAAAATATAATTCCGTTAACATATATTTAAAACATTAATAACTGCGAAAAATACAGAACAGGAATTCTGCTTTTTCAGAATTTAGTGTCGCCCCCGTCATTTCCATTACTTCATTTTCTTCTGATGGACTGATGGCTTCTATTATATGAAACAGCCATTATAAATAAAGTGTTAGGTGAAGATGAAAGAGTAGCTGAACAAAGTTAGAACTCTGACCTTTTTTTTTAAAAAAAAAAAAAAAAAAAAAAAAAAAAAAAAGGCCATTTTTTTCCCCCATTCTGACCAGAAAATCTGAGTTCTAACTTTTTACGGCTGCTCTTTCGCCTTCACCTAACACTTAATTTAATGGTTGTTTCATAATAATAGAAGCCATTAGTCGATCAGAAGAAAATATTTGGGTTAAAGCGGAAACTCGGTTAACCGCGACTCGGATAATCGGGACTCTACTGTAGCTCAGTTTTAAGACTTAAAACACGCGATTTTATTTATATAAAAGGACGTCATTCGAATCCACTGAAGAATCCCTCATTTATGATCCAATCATAAACATCTACAATAAAGTTTGGGTAGGACGTCACTATCTCAGAATAATGCACTAATGCAGTAAAAAAAAAAAAAAAAAATATTTATATTTTTTCAAAATAGCATGTATTTTAATTACTTTTTTTCAGTTTTTATGAGAAAGTGGCAAGAGAAATATATAATTGCTATTTTCCAACTATTTTCCTTTACTTTCTACAGAAATGGAGTACTTGAGTTGCCAAAATTAAACAAATGTCGCTAAAAACTACAAAAAAATTAATATTTCAAAAATAAATGGAGATACAGTTTTCAAACACAATGCATTTAAAAGAGCTTTTTTTTTTCAATCCGACGGTATGAAAATTTAAAATGTGCGATATTTAGAAGTTAAAAAAAATTGCTATATAGTATTTAATCGTACTGCTTTGTTTTACGACAGGCTTCTGTAAGCTAACGTTATTTTTTGGAATACACAAAATAAGCTGGGAGAAAGAAATAGCATACCGTACCGGGGGCCAATAACATATTTTACAGCTAATTATTCTATTTCATGTCGTTAGTTTGTATTTCGTTTAGTTCATTATTTATTACTTAGAAAGAAAGGCAATTAACGCATTATAATAAAATGCAAAACATAAATCAGCTGAACTTTAATTTCTAAAACCCTTCATGACGTCTTGAAATTTTTTTAAATATTAAAACACACTGTAAAAAAGATATTTAACGTTACTCTATAAAATTAACGGAAACATTCTGCCTCCATTTTTATGTAGTAATTTAACTGATATAATGGTGTTATTTTAACTGATTTAACTGATGTACTATGACACATTAATGACCAATGAAATTTGGTTTATTTTCATGCATATTATTAGATATTCTTTGAACTTTATCTGGCATTACTATTGTATGTATATACAAAGAAAAAATATATTGAATTATAATAAGCATATAACATTAATCAGCTTGAATTTAATTATTGAAAATATTCACATTTTCCTCAAAATTTGTTCCGAATTGTGACTTTGAATGATTAAAAAATTCTTTTCGTTAAAGAGTAACAATAACTGATTTCTGATGTAATTCTGCGGCTGAATCCGAACAAACATCTAAAACAGAGAAATAAGAAACTTCATACAATTCTTTTACTTATGTTCGCTTAACTTTCACAGAATTTAATGGCTTTTAAGTTTCTTCATTCAGAAATTGAAATTAGCATTTATCCTTTTTTCTGATATTGCTTTTTCGTTTATCTTTGCTTTTCGTTCTTGATTCTGGTTGTTTTGCAAGTGCAGATTATGAAAAATAACATTTTTGCGATTCCAGTCATGTTTTTCTAATTGCTGAAAGTTTTAGGAATTTCGTAGTCTCTATGAATAGAATACCGAGAAATTAATATCATTTACACGACTGAAAATCTAATAAAGCAAAATGTAATTCAATTAATATATATTAAAGTAATAAGAACTGTGAAAAATATAGAATAATATATTTTTGAATTTATTTAGTTTTATTTCTGCAACTGGATCTGAACAAATATTATCTATTGATTAATCTAAGGCATAGAAATAAAATTTTCATACAGTTTTTTGTTCTTGCGTTCGCTTACCTTTCACAATATTTATCGCTCTTACCTTTCTTTATTCAGAAATTGAAATTACCTTTTTACCATTTTATCCGATATTGTTTTTTCGTTTATCTTCGCTTTTTACTCTTGATTCTAGTTGTTTTCCAAATCAAAATTATGAAAAATAATTTTTGCGATTTCAATCATATTTTTCCACTTTATTAATGTTTTAGGAATTTCGCAGTCTCTGTGAATAAAACACCGAGAAATTAATATCATTCACCTGATTGAAATTTTAATAAAGCAAAATATTATGCTGTTAACATATATTTAAAACAATAAGAACTGTGAGAAATATTTGTATTTTGTTATTCCATTTCATGTCTTTAGTTTGTATATCGTCTAGCTCACCAATTATTACCCAGAAATCAATACAATTAATGAATTATAATAAATGTAAAAGATAGCTGAACCTTAATTACTAATGTCCTTCACGACGTTTTTAAATTCTAATTGATTTCAAAGATCATTAAAATACTTTTGTTTTTTAAGCTATAAGGTATAGCGAATTTGTGATTTTCCTCTATAGAAATGCGCACTGATAAAAATCCATTGAACTAAGGCAAACAACAACAACAACAACAACAAATAATAATATAGTTTGTTTACATATGTTCTCTTATCTTGTACCTTTGAGTGGTTTCACAGAGAAATTTACGCCTTTTTTCTATATTGACTTTTTGTTCCATTTTTGTTCCTTTTTCTTTATCATAGTTGTTTTCCAAATGAAACTTATGATAAAATATTTTTCCGAATGCAGTCGTGCCCATTCACTTGTTTCAAGTCTTATGAATTTTGTAGTACCCATGAATAAAACATGGAGGATATGGTATTGTTTACCGGGATGGAATTTTAGAAATATCTTTATCATATTTTATTGCAGATACAATTTGAGAATGAATAGAATTGAAATAAGCTATATAAAATGTTCCATTTTAACAAATTTGCAATGAAAAGTCATTTAAATACATACATAGAAAATAGTTGATACAATATTTTAAATTTAATAATTTTTTATATGACCTTTGGTTATAAAATTTTGCTGTAGAATTTTACACAAGTTTGCTTCTGGACGTACATAAAAGAGCAAAGCCAGAAAATTTATTAAAAACCCCTTAAATTTCCTGATATTATCGTTTTCAAATGTCTAAAATTATTGACAAAAAATTCTCTATAGCCATATTAAATTGATATGATTAGAATAAATTCGTTTTAATGTATTGCTTTTAATTTCGTTAGGTTTAAAATCTTAAAGCGTTTAAATAAACATTATTGATTTTAGCTATTTTTCTAACAAGTCAATAAATTTTTTATATAAAATAATTTAAAATTTCGTTCATTAATCCTTGGGTAATGGCCACATTTCAATGTTACTGGAATTGATTTTAATTCCCACATAATGATGCAAACATATATTTATAGCTATAGCATAACTTTCTTGTAACGGGAACAGACGCATACGTCAAAGACATAAAATTGGCGATGTAAAACAAAATACATATATATGATTTTTGACAATAAAAATTTTGAAAAAAGATCCAGGTAGGATATCTTTACAAGCATTCAATGAAAGCAAGTTTACACATGGCGAAGAATATTGCTTAAGAATATATTTCATAAAAAACAGATTCCTGCTTTCATATTTATCTTATATATGTATTGAAATTCTTTTTCAGGAATTTTATACAATCATGTTTTCTGAAATTATTCCTACGAAAACTATTATGGTCTCTATTACAACATTGTGCTCAAAATAATTTAAATATTTACATGACCCCGGTGCATGCACGTAATATTAAAAAAAAAAAAAAAAAAAAAAAAAAAAATCAGTGTATTTAATAATCGGGTTAAAAAAATACTTTTTCACCATTTTATTAATTCAGAATATTTCCTAGTAGTAGTGTTTAGTTGTATTATATTTTGATTGTTATACGTAATAGCTTCATTTTCTACTAATGACAATGTATCTACTATCAATTGCTTATAATTGCCAAATGAATATAAATGCGCCACTTTCGAGAAGTGCCTAATTTCTATTGCAATTATTAATACATGCAAATATAGATATAAGCACGCATGCACTAGAATTTATATAAGTGTAGGATAGACAGGGGCACGTTTACGCATAGGGTACGTTTACGCAGTGCACTTTTTCCGAAACGAGTTATAACTGGCGTTCCACCAGTCATGACAGATTGATTCTGCACCCTAGCGGGTATTTTCACACGTCTCTGAGCGTCAGTCGAGCTTCGGACTAGCATGCGGAAAGGATAACCTGTTTTCTGTCAAGATGGGTAAATTTTGTGTTGAACTTATTGAAACTTATTGTGAACTAATAATACTTAGTTAAGGATAAACATATATATGAAAATTAGAAGAATTTTATCCTTCTTTGAGAACTGTATTTGTATGAACAGAAATGTTGTAAATTTTCGAAGCACATTAAAAATAAATCCAAACATGGCGACAGGGCTCGTTTACGCTTGACATTGGTGCACCTTTAGGCAAGTTCTTACTGCGTAAACGTAACAACTGAGACCATTTGAAAAGTCAGGACAAAGGCTTGACACAAAGAAAGGGAAGAAAAGGAGGAGGCCGCAATCCTAATCATATCTGATACGCGGGTTAAAGGAGCCTTCGGACAACAAAACAATTAAATTTTAAAAATCAAAAAACCCGACTGCGTAAAAAAGCGAACTAATTAATTATTTCCCATCAATGTGAAACTATTTTTTATATTACTTACCTATTTATTTTATTTACTTGTATTGATGACTTTTAAGTTGTGTTTATTGTTAGTTCCTATCTATAAACACTGTTGTAATGAGACCTATAGATGTCTATGAAGGTTAGAGTTGTAGTAAATCTAGACATCCTACCTACAGATCTCCCTGGTTGTGTAATATTTAAACGGAGCTTCTGACTGTAAAATAGTCAATGAAACATCGTCTTCATTTTGGAAGACCTATCCAATGATACGCCACTAAATATGGTGCGTATTTTTTTGTCTCTACCGCCATTTTAAATTTATACAAACAAAACCTAGCCTATAACCATCGGCTGGTTAAGACAAATTGATAGAAACCTCATACATTAAAATCCATCTAGCCGTTGGTATGTTTCGAGAGTATAACGAAATCTACATACCCAGATACGCATGAAACACGTAACCCTTCTTGGCAGTCGGGTAGATAGAAGAAATTACGTAAAAATTTACCAGTTTCTATGGAAGCAGAACGAGAAGACAGCAAAAGAAAAAGTATGAAACTAAAAACTGCAAAAGGGAAAAAGTTCGTACACGCTGGAAAAAAAGAAAATAGTGAATGAATCTGATGACGAAGATGAAAACTGTATGGTTATGTTTTGTTTGGAATCATACAACCAATCCAAAAAAGGACGAGACTGGGTTCAACGTCTTAGATGCAAAAGTTGGTCCCATGACAAGTGTGCAAAAGGAAATACTTTATATTTTGTTTGTAAAAACTGTAACGGTGATGATGAATGGGTTCAATGTCTTAGATGCAAAAGTTTGTCCCATGACAAGTGTGCACAAGGAAATACTTTATTTTTTGTTTGTAAAAAACTGTAACAGTGAAGATGAATGGCTAAATAGTTTCTGTTTTTAATTAGCAATAATCCCTATATTTTCAGTTTATTCTTTAATTAATTCTCTTTATTTATTTTTTTAAACAGTGGTTTACGTTATAAATAAAACATTTCAATCTGAATAAATATTTATTTCACTTACTCCTTGGTATCACTTATAATATGCGTAAACGTGCCCCACTTGATGCGACGGGGCAAGTTTATCAAAAGACTCAGACTTTTTTTTTTTTTTTTACACAAATACGGCAACAACTGCATACACAAATTTTGACTTTATTAACTGCTTTATAAAATCGCAATGTCTAAAATTTCCTAAGTTAAAACATACAAATTTGAAAATTCATTGAAAAAAACCGCGTAAACATGCCCTTGTCTACCCTACGCAAATAAGGATGTTATTATTGATTAATAATTTCTGTTCTAACTTAAACGTGCAATCCAGCATGCGTTATATATCTATTTAAGTATGACAAAATTTCTGAAATAATAGATAATGCAACTTTATTTTATTTTAAATTAAGAAATTGAATAAAACACATACATCACATTGCTATACGATGCCAAATTTTTAATTCCTTTCTTCTGTCTTTTATATACCATTGTCAGTACCACTCAAACTACAATTATAAATATATTTAAGAAAATTAGTAATATATGGAAATAAAAGATAATATAAAAATATTTAAAAGTATAAGTTAATAAGTTAATAAAAATATAAGAAATATGTAAGAAAATTATGTCGTTAATGTTTTTAACGAAGCAAGTTTTATATATATATTTTTGTTGTGTGTGGATTTCAATTGCTTAATATTTTTAAAACAACATTTATAAAAGAAAAACATCAAAAGTAATGTTCTTATTTTTGCGCACATTTAATTAACAAATATTTTATAAAATTCTTTTTTTTTAGCAGTAATACTTTATTAAGTCTAGTATGAGAAATATATTAAAAAATATTTTGGTTTTAAATATACAATTAAATCTACAAGAACTAGAAATTTAATGCTACCGACTTTCCTTAAATATGTTTGGAAAAATTTAATATAAAAAAGAGATCAAAAAGTTTTTTATGCTTTTCAATAAAAACGCTGGGATGAAAATATCTAAATAAATATGCGTGTCTTTAAAAAAGGAAAGAGTCTAGAACTCTTGAGATTATTAAATAATGTCTTCAAAAGAAATAAACTTTAGAGCGTATGATATAATTAACCTTTTTAAGGAATTTAATTTTCCATTTGTTGTAATAATAACAGAAAATTTTATTTATGTTTGAATTATTTTTTTATATGTTCCGACATGTCTTTTATCTTTTTTCCCTAGTTAATCTTATTATTTTAGAATAGTTATAAAAATGTACACTGTTAAAATTTTTGCAGCATTCTGGCAGGTCATTCGACCGTTTTTTGAAAAAACGGTTTCATAAACATAATTTAACTATATTCTGACCCAAAAATGGCCAATAATATGGTCAGAATAGTATTAAATTACGGTTGTGTAACCGTTTTCAGAAAAAACGGTCAAATGACCTGCCAGAATGCTGCAAATTTTTAACAGTGTAGATATATATATATAATATATATATATATATATATATATATATATATATATATAGGGATGGATTCTGGATAAGGGATAAAGGATTCAGGGATTCTGGATAAAAGTATCCAAGAATTATGGCTTATTTTTACGGAACTACACATTAGAGCATATTCAAGATTGGAGTAGCACAGTTGAAGTTTTTTCCAACACAGCGAAAAATGTCCAGACCAGGAATCGATCCTGGATACTTGGCGTGTCGTGCCAATGTCTTACCTGTTAGGCTATCTGGACTATTCCTGGCTTACTTTTTGCTCTGTTGGAAAAAACTTCAACTGTGCTAATCCAATCTTGAATATGGTTTAATCCAGTTGTAAAAAATATTCATTCCCTTCATTATGTACCCATTAGAGTTTAAAAATATATATATTTAAATAAAAATAGCATCTCAAAAAGTTTTAATACCAATGAACAGTGTACACATTTGGTAGAAGATAAACGTCTAAACTGTAATCCAGTTCTCCCTAAATGTTCCGCAGCATATCTGGAGTTATTCGACAAATTGCTTCTATGATACGTATTTTTCCCCCCATCCACAGTTTCATTTTTTTGTTTTTGTTTTATTCAATGTTTTAAAATCTCGGAAGGGTTTGTAACACACACACACACACACACACACACACACACACATATATATATATATATATATATATATATATATATACACACGATTAAAAACCTTTGTGGATATATGAGCTGCTAACGACAAGAATGCACAAGTAAACATGGTATCATTTGGGATGCGGCTTTTTTGGCATGGTCTTGGGAATGAGATAAAGAAGAACCATCGAGCTGTTACATTGAAAATTGCAGAGGCAAAATTTACGTATGAAAATAATTAAGATATTAATAATTATTTTCATTCTGAAATGACTCTCCCGATGACAAAACATAAGTTCCTTTAAAAAAATAAATTTACTAGTATAAAAGTGAATGTAAAGAAGAATAGGTGAAAGAACAAATTCACCAACGCAGGAGACAAAAATAACAAACGGTCAAGTTCGAGTATTACTCGCGTTCAGAGGGTTCCGTACAATAAACATATGAATTATTAACAGTATTATTTAAAAAAAAGTTACAAAAAGAAAAATAAGACTTCGTAAAAAATTAAATAAAGTAGTGTTTGGTATAACTCTATATTTACTAGAAAAATGTGAGTGGTTGTACCGTAAAAGTTCAAAGAGATTTGAAGTCTAAATAATATTAAATATTGCTATTCTGTATAACTCTTATTTAAATCATATTCTAATCTGTTTATAATGAAATTAATTCGGCACTGACAATAAAAATAGTGCACATTCGAACTTCATTTGAAATTTCATAAATGTATATTCAGAGTCGTAATAATCTTTACTTTTTATAGTGTATCTAAAACAAAATGTTATTCAAAGTTTAAACTTGGCATTTTTCCAAGCGCGCTTCGAAAGGAGGTCGCAAAGGAGCAAACCCGCCCTGGTCCGTGCCGCGTTTTTTCAGATAGGTTTTTAATTAACTTTTAGAGGCACGGGAGACGTACTGAAATATCTACTCAATGCAAAGTACTCGCGAATCCCACAGTATTTAAAGTGATTAATTCTATTTAAATTAATCTGTGTTTAACAATTTGATGTTTATTGCTTTTATACTGCTACTGGATATTGTATTACACAAACGTATCATTAAAAGTTGTTACCTAGACTTCAAAATCTGGTGGTACATAGAGTACGCCGCCCCTGTCATTATGCTTGTCCAGACCTTCCGTACATTTAAAGATTATTATCTCGGCTAATTAACGGCGATTTTTTTCATAAAT
Organism: Maratus speciosus; assembly: GCA_963932465.1. Classification (NCBI taxonomy): domain Eukaryota; kingdom Metazoa; phylum Arthropoda; class Arachnida; order Araneae; family Salticidae; genus Maratus; species Maratus speciosus. The sequence goes on along the minus strand of OZ010788.1, from coordinate 347,811,191 downwards.
CATTATCAATAATACATACATGATGCATAAATGATGCAGTCTGATCTAATTATATACGCATTCTCAAAACTCGGAAAATGATCAGTTTTCATGGCGTGGTCAATAATTTTAGAATTTAAATTTTTATTTCTAAAAGCATGTTTATGCTCCTTAAGTCTTGTTTCAAGTGGAAAACGGTTGGTGTACAATTTAATGTTGTTCTCAATGAGATACTACAATCAGTTATAAAATTTATGAAAGTTATCAAATTTGGTGCGAAATGTGAGAGACTGTTAAGAGGTTTTGTGAAGATAAAAATGCAAACTCGTTAGTTTTTTTCTTTAACTTTCTTCTATGTTTACAGTATTGGATTCGTGAAAATTTTCGACTTCCGGTTTTCGGCGGATTTACATGTTTTAGAGGTCAGAGATTCCGAAAAACATGTTTTTACAAAATGTCTGTCTGTGAGTCTGTGTCTCTGTCTATCTGTATGTATGTGACACAAATTCTGTGGACTCTCTATCTCAAGAACTAATGCACGGGAATTAATAAAAAATTGTATTCAGTTAGTCCCTCATATAAATTGGTGGTGATTGGTTTTTGGGGTAAATCGCCCTAAAGATGACGCTGATATGCAGCATTTTTCACGATTTCTGTAATAGCTCTATCTCGAGAACTAATGCACGGATTTTCATTAAACTACAGATTCAATTAGTCCTTGATATCAATTGGTGCTCTTTATGTTTTGTGTAAATCGCCCATCAGAAGGCACTGGAATGCTTCATTTTTCAGATTTCCGCAATATATCTATCTCAAGAACTAATGAACGAATTTTTATCTATTTTACGATTCAGTTAGACGTCGATACAAGTTACTGCTAATTATGTTTTGGTGTTAATCGCCCAATAAGTGGCGCTGTTATGCTACATTTTCCAAGAGTTACACAATTTTAGCGATGGTGATATTTCAAGAACCGATACACGGAATTTAACCTCTTTTGAATCTTCTTGATGGACACATATTCCCATTTAATTTTCGTACTGAGATAGAAAATTTTGAAGTAGTAACAATTTTGAGATAGAAGAAAGTTTCGGGATTGCCACGTCAAGTTTTAATTTAAGGTAAGTTGGCAATAAAACTCTTTTAAATTTAACAGCGAAAATGCAGCTTTAATGCATGTGTGGAATTGTGATATAGAATAATATTTTTGAAAAGAGATTATTTGTTTAATAAGCTAAAGTAGGGAAGTAGGTAGTCAATTTTAATATTATTTTCGGTATCTTGCGTGTGAATATTATTTCGCTTTCAGATTGATTATAATTTTATCTTACAGACACAGGCTGCCAGAATTTTAAAGAGTCTTTGGTGGCGAAGCTGTATAGTAAGGTGGCGAAAGAATGCCCGGTGTTCAAGAGTACGCAAAGAGATTATCTAATCCCAAAAAAAGAGCTTTGCACTTAACTACAGTATTAAACGGTGTAATGCCATGATACGTTTCAGGTGAAAAAACCTGCGTATGTTGGTCAAATTTTTAATGATTTAGAATAGAACAAAGGGCGTTCTCGTTATATATATATATATATATATATATATTTTTTTTTTGTAAACAGAATCATAGTAAAGATTACAGAGCTAATTAATTCGGTTTTGTTTTTATGGATTAGGTTATTATTGGATTACCTGTCATCTTGTCCTGTATGTTTATAAATATGGGGCATTACTGATGTTTTAAAGGTATTCACAGGCGATAGTGCAGGAGTGCGCAGTACCAAACTGTGGAAGAGTGCGCAGTACCGAAGTGTGCAAGAGGCCGCACCTGCTCTTTGGAAAAACAGCTATCGTTGCTAAAGTGCTATTTCAAATGAGGTTTCTATAGCCTTTAAAAAATTACTTTCTTTATATACTGACGTTTCAGCAATCAGTGTCAATGGAAGACCGTTATAATTAAAATTTATTGAACCACATATGTTAGTTGACCCACCAAACACTGAAATTGATGGAGGAGGGAATGGTTTTCTTTCAATATAAAATGATATTTCAAAAAAGAAAAAAAAAGCTATGCAAAGAAATGACAAACGCTCAATGTGAAATAAACCCTACTTCGGTTTCGCAAAGTATATAGCTTCGACTTCAATAACTTCATCTTACGTGAAATTAACAGAGTAGTCACCGTATCCAGAATTATCTGTGTTGCGATACTATAATAAGAGGAGCAGAAAGTATGAAATTTTAAGCAGTTCACTGCACAAAAGGCAGCTTGAAGATGATGGTACTAAACAAAGCCAACAAACTTAACAAAAATAGAGAGTAAAAGTAAACCCATGAGGACAAAAACTGCTTCAAAGAAAAAATAAATATAAAATAAATCTAAAAAAATTCTAAATACAAAATAAATCTGTATTGAAATAATGAAAATTTGAATAGAAAAAAGTCCTTTCGGCATATGCCCGGAGTAAGAGGTAGCTTTCCTATTTCTTGAAATTTAAAATTTTGAAAGATTTGCTCGAAGCTAATTTTACTCAAATTTTAAGAAGCTAAAATGCGACCAACTCGATAAGAGAATATCCGTTAATACTGAATTTGAATAAGAATTACTCCAAATTAGTACGCTAATAACCGCCCTTTTCGACCAGTTTGGTCTCCCTTAAAATTTATGTTTGGGAAAGCATGCTAAGGATTGTATAATGTTACTTTTATTCATAATTTAATTTACTTGGACTCCCTTAAATTATAATTAATATAATATTAGTTTTTGATGCATTAAAATATCTCAAATTATTGATTTTCTGTAAGCAATGACTCCTATTAGTTCACAATGGAAGTCTGTGTGAATTTGGGCGAAATATTAGAGATATCGCCAAGTTGGCCACAAACTTGGCAGCATTTGGCGACATAACAGGGTATCCTCTATGGTAACCCCCTAATAGGTATGGAGATGCATTAAATGCTGTTCAATAACCAATAGCCGCCATTTTCAAACAAGCTGGCGAATGAAGCCAAAATTTCAGCCACTTTAGAAATTTAAACTACTATATCTCAGCTATTTTTTAAGATAAACACAAAACAAAATATGCTCCGAAATCCCTGTAATAAGGACAAACTCTTCAGAAAATAATATTTTTTTCTGTTTTTAATTTATATTCACTGCTTTTTAATTTTTTAAATGTTAAAATTTTTTTAAATGGCCTTCCATTTTTAAACAAGATGGCGGATGGAGCTGGCCAAAGAACTCTGTCGAGACATTGGTATGTACTATGCATAAAAATATTTTAATCCAAATCGGTTTATAAATACGAGAGTTATCGCATGATAAAAATCATATATATATATATGTGTAAACTAATAATAACTAAATTGCGCACCCCTGCACCATGTTACCCTACGTTTCGATCAGCTGAAAACTGTGCAGAAATATTTTTACTCTTTTAATATCCTACAAAATTACAATGCATACAAAACAAATTTATAATTTAAGTACGTATGGTGAATTTATGGAAAACGATATTCATATATCACAGTCTCGTCTTCTCCATCGCATAATATTAAAAATATATCAGTTAGAGGGCACATTTTAAGTATTTAAAATACACTGTAAAAAAACGGACTAAAAAACGGAGATTCTACTGGCAATCTAGACGCCAGTACTATTTCAGTATTTTTATGGAAATTTTTCCCATAAATTACAGAAAAACGGAAATTTCTCTGTAATTTATGGGGATAAATTTTCGTAAATTACGGAAATAGTACTGACGTCTAGATTGTCAGTAGAGTCTGCATTTTTTAGCCCCTTTTTTAGTGTAACACTTAAATAAAAGATAAATAAATGTAAAAACTGTCTTACTTAGGCAATTTATTTTTAACTTCATACAATTAATAAAAATCATATATATATACAATAATTTTGTATCGCTCCATAGGGATACTTCCTTAATATTTTAACACAACATATTATAAATATGTTATAATGTATGTATAAATATGTTAGAATGTATTCAGAACATAAATATAGAATTTTTATTTTATAAAGTTTATATCATCATATTCAATAACACTAATTTGGTGTTCAATTGTGATGATATAACTGATACACATACTGATATACATCTATCTATCTATCTATCTATCTATCAATCTATGTATATATATATATATATATTATGGCAGTCAAACTTGATTATATTATTTTCCTTTTTGTTTATTATAAATGCCTTTTTTCTGTTTTTAATTCGAAATGCAGTTAGCCCAAAATACATTTATAGAACATCCATAAAATATCCATACTAAAAAAAACCAAAAACCAAAAACCAAAACATATAAACATCTGATTTTAAATATTGTTACTTTTTTACGATTTATGTTAACAAAATAAGCATAGGGGTATCGTTTTCAGCTGCAATTATACGAAACTCTGACATTTTCAAATAGAACACCAGTTTTTACCATCATAATCGACTTTTTTACAAATTGTATCTTAGAATATCAAACAGGATCATTGGATCAAGTAGTTTATGAACTATGAAGGTTTAACGTCTTTAATATCTGCTAATATTAAATTCGTTTGTAATGGTTGCGATACAGATCGCAATATACGAAAATTCATTTCAGCATAACTCGAAAACTACTTAGCGAAATGATATCTACAGGGTTCATACGGGGTTCTTGAATTTCTAGACTAAGAAATTCTTCAGTATTTTCTTATAGAAAATATCTCCTTAAATAAGCCGAAATTTCGCGCGTTTCAACTTGATTTATTTTTCTATTACAAAAATACTGATATTTGGCCTTGAAAATAACGGTACCCATACGAACCCTGCTCTAATTTTGAATATGCTTATTTAAAGTTTATACAAATCAATTTCTGTTAAAACATTCATTGGTTATAAATAATATCTGTGTCGAAAATTATTTACAAAATCTTATTTCGAAATTAATTTTCAAAACATAATTAAATTTTAATCTCTGATTTTTTAATTTCTGTAACTTTTACTTCTATAAACTTCAAATATGCGAATATAAAGTTACAGACTTTTTCGCTAATTAGTTTTTGAGTTCAGCTTAAATAATACGTATTGTAATCTGTTTTGAAATTATTAAAAATGATTTTTGCATGAAGACCTCCTAAATTGAAACCTGCCTAAGTCTAAACTACTTATGACTATCCTGAAGTTTAATCGTTTTTCGTAAAATTTTATCTTAAAAAGATATTTGTGTTGAATACAGTTGTTTGTATGGGAGTTTTATACAATTTCGCCATGAAGATATTATCTCATGTTTCTTTTTTAAAATAGATTTTTTTTTAAAGAAAACAATTACAAATAAATTTAACATTAGGAGTTTCTAACTCTAAATATTATATAAATATATATCTAAATAATACAACTTCTCAGCTATTACACAGAACGACATCCCGTTTAGTAGCCTAAGATAAAGTGTACCGAAAAAGCCAAATATACTGTCAAGATTAGGTATTTGTTTAGAAATTTCAGATTTTTCATGAATTTCAATATGAAGACAAGCAGCTAAGCTTAATTTTCTAACGTAAGTTGATAGATGATTAATCTTAAGTTTAATGGCTATTTCCGATTTTTCTGCGATAATTTTGATATTAAAGTTTATAAGGTATTTTCTTTGTCTTTCTCTCTCTCTCTCTCTCTCTCTCTCTCTCTTTTTTTTTTTTTTTTTTTTGGCAGACTGCATTTTATAATAAAGTTATTTTTCAAGCTGCAATACTGTTAAAAATTTAAGAAGCAAACAAAAAATGGTAATTTTGTTAATTGTGAGTATTTAAAAACACTGATATATATATATATATATATATATATATATATATATATACATCTTATACTAATAAAAGAACACATCGCTCTGTCTGTCTGTCTTTCCTGTCAGCCTGTCTGCGTGTCTGGCTGTGTGCAATGGCTATCGAAATCTACCTCACATAGAAGTCTGAAAATTTAAGTAAGGTTCAAAACAGGTCCTGATGCACCTGAGGTTCTGATTTTTAATTTTTTAAAGCCAGGGCCCCTGGGCCCCTTTAAATTTTTATACACAAATTAATAACTTGCCCTCTTTTTATCCAATCTTTTTGGTTTTGGATGCTTTCACCGTATAGTTATTCTCGCCCTTCTACTTTCCAGTTATGTCTCTGGACCCTTGGGGACCTATATAGCCCACCTGAAGTTTTTGCACTAATAAATTGTTAATAAATTTCTTCCTTTAAATCCGATCTTCATTTTTGGGATCCTTTAATTATTTAGTTATTCAAAAAAATTCAACATTCCAGTTAAAACCCTGGAGCCCTCTAGGAAATCGCAGGACCCCTTGAACTTTTTGAGCGCCAAGCATTTTCACCCGTAATTTTCTCACCTTCAAAAGCGAATAATTCTATAGTTGAGTCTTGGGTTCTTATTCCTGGACCCACACCCTCACATTTTCATTGGGGCCCTAGGGCCCTTTTAAAACCTTTACCCAATATTTTGTGCATTTCTTTAAAATATTCTTCTAATGAATATTTCATACAAAACTATTTAAAAAAATTGTTTGGATATATATTTAAGTATTTTAGCACCAAACTGCGAAAGAAAATAGAATTTAACATGCGTTGTATAAGACTTTTTATGGAAAAGCTGGAAAGCATTGAGACACTCAAAAAATCTACTGAAGATGTTTTTCCCTTGAGTACTATTTTGTCTTAAATATTTTTGCATGTTATCTGCATGTAGTAATGATAATATACGTCTATGTATTTGTTATTCTGACTTCATTGCTGGTTAAGCTTTCTATAATAATAATAATAATAATAATAATAATAATAATAATAATAACAAATTTTGCTTCATTCTCTTTACGCCGTTGGCAATTTTTTTACTTTAATCACATGTTTCACTTTTACATATAACAGTAACGTCTGCATTTCAATACATAAAATTTGTGGCAACGCATAAATAATTGTAGAAAGTTGTTATGTCTGTTTAATCTTCACTAGCATTCTTCTAAGCGTCATCAAAAATTTCATGCATCTTATTATCATATATATATATTACGAAAAATAACTATATTCGTACATTAGTTACCAAATGTGATTCTTCTTTCAAAACTTGTGTTTATAGAAAACATTTTTCGGCCTCTAACCAACTCTCAAATAATCCTGTCAACCAAAAAATCGCTGTTTTTTTACACGTATGTAAATTGTGCTGTCAAAATTTGTTCCGAATCTGCATCCCTTAAGGATGAACTTAATTACATAAAAACTGTTGCTGTCAAAATAAGTTTCAATCCTTCTGTTATCAATAATATTGTGAAGAAATTTAATAGACCGTCTAACAATCTACTCTTTCCAAATCTGTCAAAAGTAAACCTGATATTTTTTTTTTTTATCCTCCCCTTATATCATCCTGTATGTTTCAAATTAGCTAAAGTTTTAAGACGTTTCAATTTTAACATTATCTTTAAACCTTTCAATAAATTCAAAATCCCCTCCACTAAATCTCCTGCTCCTGTTCTTTGTAAATGGGGAATTTATAATGCTCCATGTAATGGCTGTGATTTATCTTATATTGACCAAACTAAAAGAAATCTCGAAATCCGCTTAAAAGAAAACTCTTGTTATCTAATTAATCAAAAATTTTCTAAATCTTCTATTGCCATGCACTCTTGGGTTTCCGGCTATAGTTTTAATTTTCAAAATTCTAATCTTTAATGCCAATAGTGTATCTGAATAGGACTTTCTTGAAAATTTAGATATTTATCGTAATCGTGAAGTTATTGTTAATGATAAGTCTGATTTCACAATGTTCTCTGCAACTTGGAAAAACATTTTCAGTACTACCATATAATTTATTTTTGGTACTAATTAATATTAGTCTGTTTTTTATATTTTAATTAATTAATTATTTATTTATTTCAAGTGTTCCCATATTTTAAATGTGTATGTTTTAGTTTTATTATAATTTATTTTTTATGTTATTTTATTTCCTCTTTTTTTTTCAATTTGCTTCTTTGTTGCTCTTCTACTCTGTTTTCTTTCGTTTTGATTACACTCTTCTGTGATTGGTTGTTGTCTTCTGCTTTGCTATTGGTTGTTGATTTCTACTTTCCTACTGGCTGTTTCTTTAGCTTATTTCCTTTCCTATATCTCTCATTTCAGTCTTGCTTCTGCTTTCATATTAGAAGCACGTCTTCTTTGCGCCTGACGAAGAAAGACTCAGATCTTTCGAAAGGCCTAGCGCATTTAAATGTTTTTGATGGTGTTTTAAGAAGATCTTTTAGTTCTTATATTCGTTACATTTGAATAAATTTAATAATCGTTACAGATGGTAAAACCTAACTGTTGATATTTTGAATGCTTTCTTTTATATTATTATTGTAAATGTAATTTTTCCAAAAAACTAAAGAGAAATATTTACCCAAAAGGACTAACGTTCCCTTACAGAAACTGCTAATTTACTGTGATATAAATATCATAATATGTTTTATGCAAAAACAAATATTATTTTCTAAATTTAAATTTGTATAATACAGAATTTTAAGCGTGTTATTGTTTACTTAGGCGGAGTAAACAATTTAAACTTTAGAATCTTCTAAATTATATTTTTTGCCAATACAGAAATATTATTGGTTTCTCTATTTATCTAGTATAAAAGATGGGAAAACAATATATGTGTACATATGAATTTTATTCTTCTACTTTAATAGCAGTTTAATAATTCGACAGTAAATTTATTTGGAAATATTTTCTACTTGCCCGACTTAAAATATCTTTTCTCTTACAATTTTGAACTCCCGAAAAATTTAAGCAAACATTTCCATTCCTACTGCTCGGTTACATACTTTTTTAGGTTTTTCATTAACAAAATTAAACTAGCAGAAATAACAAGCGAATAAATTGTATATTTTTCTTTTTAATAATATTTGTGATAATTAGTTTTCTTCCAAATAAACTGTTTTGAACTTTAGGTAATATTGAATGAAACTTTACATGCATTTCAGAATTCATTCGCAAATCTTGTGATTTTTCTTATAAAAGTATCTCTGAGTTCATAATTCAGAATCCTGTCAGTTGAACATTTTAAATGTATAGTGCATGACATGTAATATTTTTCAATCGATTAAAAAAATTATTAATTTCGGCAAAGAAAAAAATAGGTATAATTTGTTTTCATTTTTTATTTCAAATTAATCTTAATATAATCTTAAGAAAGCTGTAGTTTTCTTATTTTATTGTTAAGTAAACAGTTAGGAGGACAAAGGTCCTTCAAACTGGTTCCTTTATTTATTTTTGTTTTTTTTAATTTCACTGTAAATGCTATATGCATTAATAATTAACTATACACATTACGGCATAAATAAAAAAAAATATTTTTTAGAAAAATAAGGAATTTACTTGAATATTTTAAGCGTTATGAAGAACTTTTCAAAATAAATCATGCTCATTCCATATCAATTAAAATCCCCAATGTTTTTTTTATAGCTGTTCGCCGTATTTTAAAATAAAATATAATTAGAAAAGTGAAAGGTAGTTACTGCAGAAATATGATACAAAAAGGCTGAAAATTTCATAAAATTTAGAAAATATTCTTTTCTCTTACCTTTATATTCAAATATATCAAATTCGATGCACAGTTTTATTTGTATATATCAAACAAACTTGCATAAAAAATATTGAGGATTTTAATTGATATGGAATGCGCATTTTGAAAATTTCTTCATATCGCTTAAAATATTTAAGAAAAGTCCCTATCAAAAATATATATATATATTTTTTTTTTATTGTGTGGTAAATGTATGCTATGATGCATATAGTGTGCTCTTTATTAGTATTTAAAGTGAAATAAAAAAATACTTTGGAGGTCCTTAATCCCTTAATTATCTTTATATTTAAATATATAAAATTCGATGCACAGTTTTATTTTTATATATCAAACAAACTTGCATAAAAAATATTAAGGTTTTTGATTGATATGGAATGCGCATTTTAAAAATTTCTTCATAACGCTTAAAATGTTTAAGAAAAGTCCCTATTTAATATATATATTGTGTGGTAAATATATGCTATAATGCATATAGTGTGCCAATTAATAGTATTTAAAGTGAAATTAAAAAATTTGGAGTTCCTTAATCCCTTAATTACCTTTATATTTAAATATATAAAATTCGATGCACAGTTTTATTTTCATATATCAAACAAACTTGCATAAAAAATTTTTTACATTGCCTTACAATAGATGCGGTCACTGCAAGCCAAAATTATTCATTTGACATCCTTTTATTTCTTTTTCACCTCGTAGACGGCGCCATATTATAAATCATTCAAAATTGTAGTCTATTTTTTGTCTGATAAATGGTGCCATTGCATGTTTTCTGGATTGTAATTGGATAAGGTGACTTTTGACTGAATATATAACGAACCTTTTGAATTCAAGACGGGTTTTGCTCTAATTTTAGAAGATATACGACGACGTTCCTGAAGAAGGTCACAGAAGGATGACCAAAACGTTGATATTTTAACTTTATTTTAATGTTTGTATAAGTTTGTTTTAGAATTTGCAACAGTTTTGTACACCGTTTAGTAAACTAATGATATTTTTTCAAGTTTATATGAAAAATATTGAGGTTTTTAATTGATGTGGATTGCGAATTTTGAAAATTTCTTCATTACGCTTAAAATATTTTAAAAAGTCCCTATTTAATAAATAAATATATATATATATATATATGTATATATATATATATATTGTGTGTGGTAAATATATGCTATAATGCATATAGTGTGCCATTTAATAGTATTTAAAGTGAAATAAAAAAATACTTTGGATGTCCTTAATCCCTTTGCAGAATAACCACACTTTAACACAAATTATTTAAAAGCGCTGGCTTCTTTATGTAATACTTTATTTAACACCGAAGCAGCGCACCGCCGCTTTCTCCGACACTCACATCTCAACACAACACTTAAGCTTACTTCATTTCACTTCAGATGTCAGTCACTGAGATTTTAATTATAGGTGGCGCGGCATGTCTCGCTACATGGAACATACCGGCCCCCATTGACATGTTTATAACATCCAATAACAATTTTTACCAAGTACTCTAATTTACACAAATTAATACAAAAATTCACTTATACGTTAATTAAATACAATCCTTTGAAAAAATATCAATACAACACACATATATACACAGTTACTTTTTTTTTTTTTAGTTTGAATTGTCAAGGGGATCAGTTATGGGTAAAATACATAATTTACTTATCGACCTTTTAAAAGTTCCATTTTGAGTGTTTACTTTAACTACTCGAATTTTGTTATCGTTAACGTGATACACCTCAATAATTCTGCCTAACGGCCACTTATTTGTCGGTAAATTTTCCTCTACTAACACCACTAAATCTCTGATTTATACATTATCTTTTTCAAATCTCCATTTACCCCTTTGTTGTAATTCACTTAAATAATTATGATGCCATTTACGCCAAAAAAGTTGTAGAATTTTAGTTATTCGTTGCCATTTTTTGTGGCGATTTTCTCTTATATTGGTTAAATCAGGCTCAATAATGGAATTTAACGGCCTGTTTATCAGAAAATGGGCCGGGTTTAAGACTCCAACATCATTCTCATCATCTGATAATGGACTCAAACGCCTGGAATTTGAAATTCCCTCAATTTGTATGACTACTGTAAGAAGTCCCTCATAAGTGAGATTAGCACCTCCCACAACTCTCTTAAAGTGATACTTAAATGATTTTATAGCAGGCTCCCAAAGACCGCCGAAATTGGGTGCCCTGGGAGGGATAAATTTCCATCAGGTTTTTTTACTAACTCATAAAAAGCCTTAAGAATCTTATTTGCACCAATAAAGTTTTTCGCATTATCTGAATACAATTTGGCACATTTACCTCTGCGTGCAATGAATCTTTTCAATGCAGCAATAAATGATTCGGAGGTTAAGTCTGAAACAATTTCTATATGTACAGCTTTAAATACAAAACAAACAAAAATACAGATATAAATTTTTTGCAAGATAGTTCTACGTGCATACCCCACATTGACCATAAATGGGCCACACAGATCTACTCCCGAAATATTAAAGCAGTAGTCCAATTGGACTCTATCCCTGGGCAAATCGCCCATCAATTGATTTGCACTAACTGGTTTAGCTTTAAAACATGGGATGCACTAATGAACTACCTTTCGACGTGTTGCACGACCATTTATTGGCCAAACATTTTCTCTTACCAAAGAAAGCAATGTTTAAGCACCGACATGAAGGTATTTTTTATGATAATAATTTATAACATTTACAGTAAAATTATTAGACTTGGGCAAAATCGCTCGGTGCTTTCTCGCAAAATTTAAATCACAGTTATCTAACCGGCCTCCAACCCTTAAAATTCCAAATTCATCTAAGTATGGGTTGAGGCATTTTAGCTTACTACTTTGACTTACCGAACCTTTGGTCTGCAGACTACGTATGTCTGCATTGAATTCTGCCCTTTGGACAGATTTAATTAAATAAATCTCTACATGCTCCAAGTCTGAAATTGACAAAGACCCACCACACTTATAAAGTGGGTTTCTTATATTCATGACAAACCTGAAAATATAACTAAGAATACGTAAAATAGTTATATAATTATTACTAAGATTAATTAAGTCATTAACAAAACAGTTATCTGTAACATTACAATTCATTACACTAACTTCATTAAAAGGATTTGAATTTGTTTTGAGCTCTTTTTTGAACTCTTCATTAGCTTCTGGTATTATTACTGAATTTGGTGATAGTCAGTGTTATTAAGAAAAATGGGTCCACGGCACCACAAGTCACAATCAATGAGTTTATCTGGATCCATACCTCGTGAAAGTTTATGAGCCGGATTATGTTCAGAGCAGATATGACACCACTGTTCAGGACTAGAGTTTTCTTGAATTTTAGCCACCCTGTTCTGCACAAATTGTTTGAAATCAATAGGTTCCTTTTGAATCCACGCTAACACAATTGTTGAATCGGACCACAGGAAAACATTAGTAACTTATTACTTTCATGGATGATAAGACTCTTTTTACCAGCTTGGTTAGCAAAACTGCTGCGCATAGTTTAAGTCTGGGAATAGTTAGACTCTTTACTGGTGTAACACGTGATTTGCTAGCTATTAAATTCACCATCACATTTCCTAGAGAATCATAAGATTTACAATAAACCGCTGCTCCATAACAACGTTCTGAGGCATCTGCAAAGCCATGTATTTCAACAATTTCCGTGTTTTCAATTATAATGCGTCGAATTATTTGTATAGTATTAACACTTTTAAGCGATATAAGAAATTGATGCCACTCGTGATATTCTGACTCAGGGAGCTCGTCATTCCAGTCAATACTAATTCTCCACAATCTCTGCATAAATATTTTGGTTTTTGCTATAACTGGGACAAGAAGTCCTAGCGGATCAAAAATTCTGGCAACTGTCGACAATACTTGTCACTTGGTATATGAATCGCTCAATTCTACTTTAACTGTAAATAGGAAATAAACATCCCTTGGGTTCCATGAAACCCCTAACGTTTTAGTCTCAATATTGTTTTCAAAATGATACCCTTCTCCAGGTGTCAGCGAAAGATTTTTATCACTTGCGCACCATTTATAAAGTTGCATACCTGCCTTATGCATAATCGCTATGAGTTGCCGCTGCAACTCTTTGGCTTCCTCAAGCGTAGGTGCACCACACAAAATGTCATCCATATACATGTTTTCACGAAGAAGTGGTGCTGCCATTGGAAAATTATTTCCTTCATCAATTGATAGTTGATTGAGCGTTTTCATTGCTAAATAGGGCGCGCTGACCGTTCCATAAGTCACTGTTTGTAATTCGAAAATTTTTGGTTATTCTTCAAATTTATCGTTCCATAAAATTCTCTGCAACGAATGCTGACTAGGGTCAATATTAATCATTCTATACATCATCTTGACATCTGCAGTTAAAGCATAAACATGTTCTCGGAAGCTGATCATGATAGTAAATAAGTCGTTTTGGATGACTCCGCCATTATATTGTAATGAATTTAGGGATGTCCCATTTGTTGTGGCGGCAGAACAATTAAAAACAGCTCTGAGTTTAGTAGTTGGTTTTTCTGGACGAAATATACCATGATGTGGAGCATAGTACGCAATATCAGGTTCATTTGTTTCTTTCACCTGTTTCATATGCCCTAAATCTTCGTATTCCTTTAAGAATTCTTTATACAGATTAAAATATTGCTCATCCCTTGATAAGCGAGTCAACAGCGACCTGAGTTTTTTGAGAGCAAGATCCCTAATCGGCCTAAACACGAAGGATTTTCCTTGAAAGGCATTTTCACTACGTATCTACCTAGCGCAAAATGTTTCTCGCATATCTCAAATTCCTTACTTTTTGGTAACACTACCTCAATGTCTTCGACTTCCCAAAACTTTTTTAATGTTTTGTTTAAATCCTCCTCCCGAATTAGTCCACAATGACCTTTAACCTCATCTCCCTGTTTTATGCTTCCACTAGCCACGTATCCAAATACAGTATTTTGAAAAAGTAATTTCGAACTCTGAGAATATATTTGTCCTGGTCTTAATAATTCATAGAATATTTTCGCACCTATCAATAGATCAATTTTATCAGGACAGTTAATTCGGTAGTCTGCTAACATATTTAAATCTGGAACCTCAACATTTACATTAATCACTCTTTGTGGAATTAAATCTGTAATTTTCTTTACTACTAGCATATTCAATTCCCTTTGAAAACTTTTATCTCTATTCCCGATTTTTGTCTTTACGCAACCCTTTACTGTAATAGAAGAATCATCTAAACACGAAATTAAAGTGTTTGTTTTATTAATTTTAAGTTGCAGTCGATTAGCACATTGAGAAGTTATCTAACACGATTGCGCGCCGACATCCAATAAACATCTAACTTCCTGCCATTCCGAAAATTTATCTTTCATGAAAATGCGAGCCGTACGCAATAACACAGTTTTTGTTTTATTTTTTTTTTCGAAACTAGTGGCGACAGTCTGGCTCGGAGGGAAGAAAAATTTTTCTTCGCCTGAACTTTTTATTTCTGCACCTGCCTGAAACATATAACCTCGAAATTTATTTTGATTATTACTCAAATCATTTTCTTCCCTCAGAAAATGAATCAGTTTGTTATGGGGTTGTCCACAATCGCAGTTCTTATAATTACATTTCTGTACGCAACAATTATAATTTAAACATTTGAAACATGCTTTATTTAATTTCACAACTTCAACTCTTTCTTTTATCGAAAGTTTTTTGAATTGCGGACAAGAATGTAATGCATGATACGCAGTAGGTTTACACAAAATACATTTATTATTTTTTGTTTCCGAAAGGAAAACCTTTGAGACCCCCCTTTCAGGGCGTGCATTTCGCAATTTATTTCCCGCTATTTTTTTATTTTCATTTACGAAATTTCTCGAATTTGATTCATTTCTGTTTTTATTTTTAACCGATAAGAAAATATCGCATTCTCTGCCAAGTTGCTGTGGTTTAAAATATGATTCTGCCTCTTTAATTGCAATATGACTCATTAATTCGCGATCTAACGAATTGAAAATTCTGTCTGAAACAATCAGATCACATAATGATTTAAAATCATTTACTTCACGCAGACTACAGTAATATAGAAAAATTGATTTCAACCTAGATGCAAATTGTATGTAATTTTCTGACGGTAATTTTTGCGTTTTCCGGAAATTATTTAAACACTCTTGCGCTGTATGTTGAAATTCCTTTAAGACTATAGTTTTCAATTTATCATAACTAATCAACTCCTCCTCTGACAAATAAATCATTAAAATACTCGCTTTTTCCCCGAAAATGTTTAGAAGAATTTCTGCCTTAAACTCTTCGGGTACATTTTTAGTTTTGAACGCTTTTTCAAGCGATTGAAAGAAAAGATTAAATGACCCAGCTCTCGTCGGTACACGAATAGTTAATGTTTTAACACTTTTAATAAAACTTTCTAGGTTATTGCTCACTATTTCCGTTTCCGATTTTTCTGTTAAGGACGACAAATTTTCGCGGGAACCTCTACGCACTTTGGCCAATTCTAATTCTTTTTCTAACTGAGCTAATTTAATTTTTCCAAATTCAGAATTTCGGGAAGGTTCTTTGCGAATATTTGCTATTTCTAACTCTTTTTCTAATTGCGCTAATTTAATTTTTTCTCATTCTAGTTTAGATTTCTCAGTTTCTTTTCGCGACTTATACTCCTCAACAACCGAATTGACTACGTCTTTCATTAATTGCTCATTTGAGTAGTGCTCACTTTTCTCTATAATATCTCTCAACTATATAATTTTACTGCTTTCAGGAGCAACTCCTCAACAACAAGCTTAAGCTCGTCTTTATTTAAATTATCAATAATAGACATAATTTAACGAAATCAAAACTAGGAAAATTGCTCTTACCTCAGTCGCTGCGGCAATCAGGAAGTAGATTTCGCTATATAACTCCACGGTCACATTTATAAAAATAATATCTCCATACTGAAATCTTCTTAGTCGCAAACGTCTCTTATTAGGCACAAATTATCACGACACTCTCACAACAAAGGTGAACTAAACATCTTTAAGCACAAACAGAAACTAAATCACATACTGTTCGAATTTGTTCTTGTTATCGAAAGCACACGAACTATTTTAATTATACTCCTCCGTTGGGTCGACGGACCATGAAGAATAACTCACACTTTAACACAAATTATTTAAAAGCGCTGGTTTCTTTATGTAATACTTTATTTAACACAGAAGCAGCGCACCGCCGCTTTCTCCGACACTCACATCTCAACACAACAATTAAGCTTACTTCACTTCACTTCAGATGTTAGTCACTGAGATTTTAATTTTATATTTAAATATATAAAATCCGATGCATAGTTTTATTTTTATATGTCAAACAAACTTGTATAAAAAATATTGAGGTTTTTAATTGATATGGAATGTGCTTTTTGAAAATTTCTTCATAACCCTTAAAATATTTTAGAAAAGTCCCTATTAAATATATATATATATATATATATATATATATACTTATTGTGTGGTAAATGTATGCTATAATGCATATAGTTTGCGCTTGAATAGTATTTAAAGTGAAATAAAAAAAATACTTTGTAGGTCCTTAATCCCTTAATTAACTTTATAATTAAATATATAAAATTCGATGCACGGTTTTATTTTTATATATGAAACAAACTTGCATAAAAATAATTGAGGTTTTTAATTGATATGGAATGTGCTTTTTGAAAATATCTTCATAACGCTTAAAATATTTAAGAGAAGTCCCTATTTAATATATATATATACTTATTGTGTGGTAAATATATGCTATAATGCATATAGTTTGCGCTTGAATAGTATTTAAAGTGAAATTAAAAAAAAAAAAAATTGTAGATCTTTAATCCCTTGTCCATGTTTCCTTAGATGAATTGATACATCGATTCATAATCTGTGGTCCGCGGACTCTAAAGATCTTTAATGCAGTGTCAAGGGATCTGAGAAGATTTTATGCCCATTGAAAATTTTCACTTTTCAAGAATCTTTCAAGTAAAAATAAAATAACGAAGAATACATTAAAGTAATACATCATAGTTAATTTATATATCTCGAATCGTTTATTATGTAAAATATTATAAAGATTATGAGTGCTTTCAGAATTATATCCTAATTGTTCGGGAATAAAAATAAAATATGAAAAGAGATAAGTGATTAGTAAAATATTAAGAGCCGATGAATTCATAAAATAGAAATTTTTACAAAATATCTTTTGGATGTTTTAATTAAAGTAGGTGATAGTTTAACAAAAAATAAATCAAATTATTAAAACTAATTATTTAACTTTGTTAAAAAATAACATGTCTAAATTATTTCTGCGTAATATTTTTCATGGTTCTGAAATAATTGTAATCGGTTTTCCTACGGAATTCATTAAAAAATGGGATTGCGAGTTTTTTTGGGCTGAAACATTTTATAATTATTGATAGTGATTTTTAATTTAACCGAAAGGATAACAACTAACACAGAAATGTTTTATTTTTAGCCTTAAAAGAAATAGCATTCCAAAAAGCACAATTTTTTCAACAGCTAATGATTTATTCAAATACATTCTTCTCGATTTTTTAAATGTTAAAAAACATCAAGAAGTCATCAACGTCTCATTTTTTAAACTCGCTGAATTAGTTTTTTTAAGGAACATTTTGTTGCTTCTAGTTAATAATTCTTTTCCCCATCAGAGCATTAAATTTGCAAGATTTTGAAGATGAAATATTTTATAATTATTGATAGTGATTTTTAATTTAATCAAAAGAATAACAACCAACATAGAGATGTTTAATTTTCATCCCAAAAAGAAATAGCATTGCAAAAAGAACAATTTTTTTCAACCGCTAATGATTTATTCAAATATATTCTTCTCGATATTTTAAATGTTAAAAAGCATCAAGAAGTCATCAACGTCTCATTTTTTAAAGTCGCTGAATTAATTTTTTAAAGGAACATTTTGTTGCTTGAAGTTAATAATTCTTTTTCCCCAGCAGAGCATTAAATGAATGAAACAATTAATGTATTTTTTACTTCGTTTCTTTTGGGGGAAATTCACGAATTCGGTTAATTAAGGAAACGTCGGTAGAGCCTGCGATTAAAATTTTATGTAATGAAGGCTCGATATCTTTTTTAATGAGTTTAAGAAGTCAGAATAAATGTTTCATAAATTCGATAATGCGTTATCATATGGAAACTATAATGTAATACATATATTAATTAAAGTATATACTTGAAACAATTTAAATTTTCAAGGATTACTTTCTTATTATATAAGCCGCAATTGTATTAAAATTAAATATATATATATATATATATATATATATATATAGGGTTATATTTCAACTTTAAGCAATGCTTAATAAAACAAACTGAATAAATTTAAATTTAAATCAAAATATATCAAAATAAAAGGTAGACTTCTAATGACATGTACAGTCGTAAAAAAAGGTAAATACTCTATACTAACAAATTATAGTATAACGAAATTACCGGTACCAAAAGATTAGAAATAAAGTCTACTTTTAAATGATGTATATAAAATTTGCTTAGGAGGGGGTTGGAGTCCTACAAAACCAACTTTTTTTCAATGGCAACAGCCGATTGTGATAATATATTTTTAATTGTCGGCTCAAAGTATGTCTAGGTACGAAATTGCAAGTCATTTGAATGATAAGTATTTGAATTATAAACGTTCAAAATTTAGAGCTTCTAATGTTAAATTACATTTTCCTATTTTTGTTAATATCTCCTGAAATTACTATCCTAATGTGATATTTTTTTTGTGTAGCTGTCATACTAAATATATCCAACTATACACACATTGAATTTGTAATTAAAAAAATTATAATATGAATTTTGAATTATGAAATTAATATAAACAAATATGAATTGCAACCTACAATTTTTATAATAGATTTTATTGTGCTTTATACGAATTCAAAATTTAAAATTTGTCTTCCAAGTAGTTTTCAAATTATACTTTAAAAACGTCAAATTTTAAAAACGTCAAAAATTTAAAAACGTCAAAAACATCAAATGATTTAAAAAGAAAGTAAATACCCTCTACTAACTCTGCAATAAATTATAGTCTAAATAAGTTACTGGTACCAAACGATTAGAAATAAAGTCTACTTTCAGTAGACTTTATTTACCGGGGTGTGTATCGTTTATGATGTGCAGTATATATATATATATATATATATTATATATATATATATATATATATATATATTAGTCATTTTATAGAAACATCTGGTCTGACAATAGCAGAAACAAGGGTATGAAATGGCCATATTGTCAAGAGACATAGTACGTTGATAGAAGTGATATCAACATTCTGTAGCAGTTTAAAAATCGAGTGCTTAACTTCAATTTGGATAGAGCCCTTAAAATAAGCTTATTCTAAAATAATTAATTCTCTGAAACTAATCGCGTGAATTTCATGATTTTTTTTTTTATTTAGGGTAATTGAAGGATGTGGAATTTATTTATGGTGTTAAACGTGGGAATTGCAACTAAAAAACTAAGATTGGGTTTGTTTTGATATGTGGATGTAACCCCTAAGGAATTTTAATATGCAGCATTTAAAAATAGATTTTATTTCCTACAGTTTGTTAGTCGTAACTGTCTTCTAGAGTAATTTGTTACGGAGTTAGGTGGAAATGTTTACTTTTTTCCACCACTGTAAGTATTTCGACAATTCATTTATCTAATAATTTAGTAAAGCATGGCACCTAGTGAAATATTAACATTTAGAATGATTCAATGTATCTTGCGATTTTTTTCTTTATGTATTTTTGTTAAACATCTGTAAATTTAAAACACAAACGAATCTGTTAATAACGATTTCGATTGACTTGAGCATAATAGCCTGTTCACACTAGAAACTTAAGATATTTTAGATCGCCAGATTTGAAGTGGTACACACCCGGAATTGGATGCCTGTTCACATCGAAAAACTTACCTTAAGATAGCTCAGTAGCGTCACTGTGTCTGTGATCGGAAGGAAAGTAAAGTACGCGCATGCGCTTAAAATAAAAACGGACGCAACAGCCAATCAGTAAAAGCGAAGCTTCATAGCCAATGAGAGTGAGTGTTCGTCCTGTATCTAGCCGAAGTAAGTCGAAACTCACTGAGAGAGTTTGTGGAACTCTCTCAGAGAGTTCGGCGGCCTAAGATATTTTAAGGTATCCAGTGTGAACATAGTATGAGCAATGGATGCTTTATGCTAGAGTTCTGCTGATAAATGGTGCGTAAAACCTGTTTTGAGCTGGTTTCATTTCAGAGTGAAACTTAGCATACACTGTTAAAAATATTTTTTAAAACAACAGAAACTTTCTGGCAGCAAAAAGTTGCCAGAAACTATTTGTTTTCAGAAAATATCTGTTAACGAAAGAATGCGTTATCAGACGACAGAAATACGTAGTCATACAGGCACTTCGTGTTGACAATTGACGCTTTTCCCAACAGTCAAAACCTGTAGGTCGATTCCTGTTGGCGAGGGGGGGGGGGGGGGGGGAGGTTCTATTTAACAGAAGAATCGAATATTATAGGTTAGGTACACGGGAAATTTCTATTTACCGATCGATTTGTTTAT
Source organism: Maratus speciosus (assembly GCA_963932465.1). Classification (NCBI taxonomy): domain Eukaryota; kingdom Metazoa; phylum Arthropoda; class Arachnida; order Araneae; family Salticidae; genus Maratus; species Maratus speciosus. Next base: position 347,790,027 of record OZ010788.1, on the reverse strand, counting down.
ATTAATAATGATAAATATTTATAGGAATTTCTCCTCCAAACTTTTATAAAATTAATTTAAATAGCTTATTCGCAATAAAATATTTAAACAGTTGAATTTATATAGATTTGTAAATCAAGTACATTAAAGACTGGAATAAGTGAAAGAAGGTATCTTAAACTCCCCCCCCCCCCCTCAGAATAATAAAAAAATATATATACGATATAAGGTAACTCCCCCCTCCCCCATAAAAATATTTATTAATAAAATAAATATATTTATTGAATGTGATTTGTAACTAAAAGAACTTTAATATTTATTCATGCAATATTTTTGAAAATTGATTAGGTTAAATTAGTGACTTTTGTTAATTATGTAAATAATAGCCTGCCAATTTTTATAATTTTTTCGAATACAAAGCTTTGTATATATAAATGTGTAAAAGTTGACAGCTATGAGCAAAGATGAGAAATGAAAAAGAAGAGCCACTAAAATCTATATAAACATCACCATAAAAAAAATATTTCATTTCAGCTAAAGTGATAAAATGAGTTTTCATCCTTTTTAACAATGTACAATGTTTTTCCGTATAAAGTAAATGATCATCAACTAAATAAGAAAAAAAATATTACAATATAATTTAAATTAAAATGTTAAACAAAATTAAACTTGCTGATTCTATAAAATGAATGGTTAAAGCTTAAATAGGAATTATTTTCAAAATTCAGTTGTAGCTCAAAATTTATTTCATTAAATGGAGTGAATAAAATTTACAAATTTTAACTTAACCACTACAGGTAACTCTAAGATTGTACTAAAAAAAAAAAAAAAAAAAAAAAAAAACATTTCTTCAGAATCAACATATGGAACGATTAAACAAAATATCAACCACTCCATTTTAAACAACATAGTAAATAGTAGGAAATGTGATAAATTTAAACAATAAAAATATATGAACAGCGTCAGATCTAATAAATATTATTCTGGAATGTTAAACAAAAATATCAGTTATCTATAACTATAAAAATTAAGGCAGCTACTCCGTGTTTATTATTAAAACTATCACTACAAAACTAATCACTTATGTCAATTGATGACAAAATTAATTTAAAATCTCAATCAAAATTTCTGGAACTAATACATATGAAGTAAAATTAAACTCTTAGTCATAAAAAAGTTAAATATAATAAGTAATCATTCTACAGCTATGTAAAAATTCAAGATTTGTAAACTAATCATAAACTTAAGATTATTTATTTAACTGAAAATAAACAACCGATCAAAAAATAATCTCCAGCTATTAACAGAATTAGATCAACTAAGTTACTAATGTGCATAAATAAATGAAGTATAAAATAATACTAATAATTTAAGTAAATCATACATTATAAAATAATAATAATAAATAGTATTGCTTAATTAAGATTTTTAGCAAATAGGAAGTATTTTTCATACATATTGTTACGTTTCGGAAAAACATTGTTACATATTTAAAAGAAGGAGGAAAACCTACCTTTTGCTATGTTTGCTTTCTAGTATTCGAACTGTAAATCCTAATCATTGAAGAAAGCGGTTCTGATGTCAAAGGTATGTGTCGCGGGTTCCAATTGTGAAAATGATTCTTAATTTTCTGTTAAAAATTCTTTATATATTATTCTTTTTCAATTAGATCAACTGCTTTATTGAACGAACTGCCATTTTCAACAGTACACAAGAGACAAGACACTCAAATATTTCAAGTTAGAAGAGACGTCTTAGCGTGGGGTGGGATAACCAATGCTTATTGGTCATTCTAAATGACCTTCTAGACGTCATATGGGGTGACTTCCCGTTCTTCTGTTATCCAACATATTATCCTGTCGCAGTGGAAACTGATGGCAAAGAAAACAGAATTTTTTGTCGTTTAACATGAAAATAAGCGATATGAGGATGGAATGACATAAGAAGACTGTTAACGTAATTTTTACTGTCGGATTTCGAAGATTTTTTTCTGTTGTTTTAAGATTTTTTTTTACAGTGTAGTTCAGGTGGTCGAGTGATCTAAAGTTAGAGGAAGAACAAATCTGGTTCTCTAAAAGGAACATTTGTCCAAACCCCGCTTTTGACAGAAGAGTTTTCACAGATTTTGTCAGTGTTACAATAAATAAATTCCTTAATGTAATTTTTTTTTCATTTGCAGTTTAAATCTTACAGAATTTGTCCTTTTCTTGATTATAATTAAGGGAAATTTACCACACTCAATATTATTTCAGTTAATGATTTTGAATAAAAAATTTTAATTAAAATCTTTGGCATCTAATTACCAATTAAATAAATCAGATTTAAAATTTTCTGGAAATTTTTTATTTCAATTGATCGATAAGGCATTTTTATCAACAAAAAAGGGATTACTTTCAGTTGATAAATAATAAAAAAATTGAACAATATTTATATAAAAACTGTGGTGCCATCTATTGTTTTTTAAATGTATTTAAAGATTTATATTTGAGAGAACTAATAAAATTTTAACTTCAAAAATGTCATTATTTGTAAAATAAATAAATAAATAAATAAAATTATAGTTTCTCGTTTGGGATTTGAAAACTGAATTGTTTTGATGTTTTTCTCTTGGCTGCGTCCGAGAGACTTAATATTCAATTGGTGCCGAGCCCTGTGTTTTTTTAACTATTGCGACATTTTAATTATGATCTTTTTTCTTCGGATATTTATGTGCTTTACTGTCAAAATTTTACAGGAAAATATATTTTTTATTTATTTTAATTGTGTACAATTTAATATTTTTATGAAAACTAACACTAACTAAAGATGCTCTTATGATATGAAAAGGCTGTGGTTTAAATAGTATTCTCTTTTGTACAAACTTGTGAACAGCAAAAGTTTTTTTTTTCTACAAAATTTTTTTATGGTAAACTTATAGAAATTATATTACATTAAAAAATTATATATGTTGCGAAATGAAATTATTATAGATAGGGTACGTGGCAAAAATTGCAAAGAAAATTTAATATTTAATAATGATTTCATAACTAGGAGCCTCTACCAACACCATAGAATCACCGAAAACTCTAAAAACGCGTTAATTTGATCGCCTTTAAAAATATTGAGGAAGATTGTGTGAACTATAATAAAAAACACAGTGTTGATCTTCCTATAAACGGGTTTCCATTAATTTCCCTTTGATTGCGAGATTTTAACCACTTAACTGTTTTGCCCGAACTCTGTCAAGAAAAGTTAGCTTTCTGAGTTACTAAAAGCTTTTCCACGCCACTAATTTTTACCTGAAATCTTCGGTAATTTATGGTAGACTTTTCTCGCTTATTTAAGGAAAATATTTTTGTACTTAAAAAGTGATGTTGTCACCCTGTATTTAGTTTATGGTGTCAAAAAATGTGACAATTAAGTAGTTAAGGCCGAATTAGCTGCCGTTAAACATTTACTTGTTGTTTTTATGTTTGATTAAATAAGATCTGTTAAACAGTTGAAAAAAAAAAATGTAATACAAAATTAACTATGTAACCAGAGTCTTTGTCTGCTGGTATTTTTTTTAACAACGTTATAAGAAAATTTTTTAAATAAGACATTTTAAATGTATCGTTTTAAATCTGGTGCAGTTTTCACCAAAGATTTCTTTGTCTTATTAATATTCACGTGAAAATACTTTTTTGGTTAGAAAGGAAATATTACTTGCGTTACCTCAAAAGTCACATCAATAGTTAAAAAGATCATCTCAAAATATCAAATAAATGTCTTGTGTAGATAAATTTTTAAATATAAACTGTTTTGCAATATTATCATTTGGGTATTTTAAATAAGATGTAATTTGTTCTATTTAATGCTTTTAACGCATATTAATGAATTTATTATTTTAAATTCTTCTTTCTGTTTTTAATATTCATATGGAAATACTTTTGTTGCTAGAAAGGAAATATTTTTATTTGAGCTGCCTTTAAATTGGTAACATTGGTTAAAAAGATCATCTAGAAATGCGAAATAAATTTCTGGTGTAAATATATATTAACATTTGATCTGTTTGGCAATATTATTATTCGGCTATTTTAAATATCACGTAATGTCCTCCATTTATGGTTTTTAACGCATAATTATCAATTTTTTTATTTTAAAATTTTCATTAACTTTTGATTTTCACCTGTAAATATAATTTTGACTTTTAATTACGCTATTTTCTATATCTTCCTTCTTTCAATACGGAGTCATTTAATTCTAATTTTAAAGGATTTTTTTATGTTCATAATAGACACGTGTAAATGAATTTTAAATTTGAATGAAATATTATTCTTTGCGCTGTTTTTACAATTGGCAACAATTTAAAATAATGACCTTTTGTAAAATTTGTAAAAATTATCTCTCGAAATGTTCAATGCAAATAAGCCCTCAAAAAAAAATTAGTCAAATTAAAAAATAAATACAGACTGCACACCAGTAGCTTCTAATGTATATCCTTAGAAAAAATGATAAAATTCCTATGCATAATTTTTTCTCGTATAAAGCTTTTTTAATGGAACAATTTTAACTAACTGTAACGCTAAATATATTTTTAAATAATTATTTGATTTAAAAACTGTCTGTCTCAGCATAGTTATCAAATATTTTTCTATAATACTACAAATTTTCATAGATTTCTGTGCAGTGGTTTTCTTAATATTAGCTAAGAAAGACCGCGGGTGGCAAAAAATTCATTTATTGCGGCGGTGACAGCATTAGTTATTTTATTTTATTTTTAAGAATAGAGCGATACTCCTTAGAATTTATTTACAAATGCGTATGACACAAATATAAAAATTTATCAGTTTTACTACCGAAAAAATACATATGTTATACAATGGGAGCACTCAAGTCCTTTGCCACTCTCTTAACTTCGGAAGTGTCGCTACTATATTCATAAAAGTGGTGTCTAGGTATAATAAAGTAGCCATGCGCTACCGAATGAAACCACCTATTGCGCCACTTGGTGAAAAACTGCGGAGTTAGCATTTCTTACAAAAGCGGAAAGATGTAGTGAAAAAAGTTATTTACAAAGTTGTAGAGCATCACCGTTTTAGTACAAAAAAACTCTTTGTAGAAATTAATGCGAAGAAAAGAACGGTTAAAACACGCATTTGTTTTTTCGTGATTTCCTACACTGTGACGTGACAAAATGGCTTAGAAAGAAAAAAAACTATATATAACAACCAGTGGCGTGGCGTGAAAATTTTCGGTGGTCATCGCAATTATTTAAGTTTGTGGTTAAAAGTTATTAACTCTAAAATTCAATGGTTGAATGTTCAAAAAAGAAACTTTAAATCTTACCTTCACTTATACATGAACTCCAAATGTTCTGCTAAAACTGGATCGTAGAGTTTTAAAAGCTTATTAAGAGTTTTAAAATATTGCTTAGTCATCGCCGCATCCAGCGATGACCGGACGCCACGCCACTGATAACAACATACATTTATTCGAGATGTTCAAACTTCTCACCGTCAGCTGCACTGCACATTTGGTTCCTTTTTTGAATTTCTCATTGCACACGTTGGATCATAGAGGGTGACACGTTGGCACAAGCGTCCGTAATGCGTCGTCGGAGGTTCTGCAATTTTGGTGTATACATCTCTTGTTAGAGGTATCCCCACAGAAAAATCTTTTCTCCTTTCTTTCAATTTTTGTGACGTCACAGTTTCGGAAACTGCGAACAAACAAATTCCAGTTTTAAGCATTCTGTTTTTACCATTCATGTTCACAAGGTGTTTTTTCGTAATGAATCGAGGATGATTTACATCTTTATAATTCACTTCCCCCCCTATCTCTTTTCGTTTTCGAGATAGGAATTTTAACGCGGCAGTTTTTCACCAGGTGGCGCCGTACGCGGTTTCATTCAGTAGCGCATGGCTACTTTACTATACCTACTCACAACTTTTATGAATATAGCAGCAGCCTTTCAGAAGTTAAGAGGGTGGCAACGGGCTTTAGTGGGCATACTGTATATTGTTTAATCCATTTATAGATTAAAATGTCAGTACTTTATTGGACATTTATGCAATATTAAAATGTCGTACATTACATATAAAACACAAAAAGTTCAATTGAATTAGTTACCTATTTCATTCAATCAGTAGGTACTTTGCTTTCAATAAAACATTATTATCTGTATTTCTACAGTATTTTAAAATGGTCTCAATAGGTAATTTAGCACGATCCATCTGTATACTAACATGACAAATTATGAATATAACTTATAACATATATATTATTGCATTAAAAAATATACCTCATTTCCGCTGAAGTTTCGTTTGTTTTTTAATATAGCTTGAGGGATTCTAAAATGAATGAAACCATAGAAAGACGATATTGTTGAAATAAGATAACTTATTATAATAACTGGTATAGTGATGCTCTCCACCTACCTTCAAAACGGATTGTGACATGGCGTGAATGAATGCAACAGATGCAGGATGTTTTATTGGCAAACATACCGAACTAACTACATCTGTTTGGAAAACGTATGCATTATACGAAAAGATCTTACACACTAAACGCATAATGCCTTAAACATGTGAAATAAGGGAAAATTATTATGATAATCATATCATAGCAAATAAAAAAGTCTAAATCTTATACGTTCAACGAATACTGCCTTCGATATGGGAAATAGGGTGTTATTATAGCGATCATAATTGAAAATAATTTGATACGCCTAGTTCTGAAACAGCTCTTACAATGGTACAAAAGGAGGTGACGTTGTTTTACTATAGAACAGTACGACATCACCTGCAAGTTTGTAACTACAATGAACAATGCTGCTAAAAAATCGGTAACATATATTCTGATATCCCATCAATACTGACGGTAACAGATATGCTCCACTATATGCTGATATAGCCATTATGTCGCGCCCTTTCCTCGATCGTGTCAATTCATACAATTTAAATTCCTATAAAAAAAGATCCTGAACTGATACTAATCCTAGTTTCCTCCTCATAGAGCAACTGATGTAAACGAATAAATGACATTATTTCCATAGCTGTAGATTCCCTTCTTCACCAATAAATTAATTTTTAAGACCGTCGCTCAGTTTATCTGCATGTTAGGCCTTCTATGCAGTGTTTTGTGTATCTAATATTGTTGTGTATTTCTATAAGTAATTAGGTATGAGCATCAGTATTTCCTCAAGATGCTTCTATACATTTGTCATAAAGTTTACTAAAGAAAAATGATCACCTTTTTAAAATTTTTGTTTGCGATTTGTCATGTATAACACAATGTTAACATGAAAAAAGTACTTCCTTTCATTACTCCATTGTAAATATGTTTTTAAAACCAAAAATTAGAGAATCATGTAAGGCATTATCCGAATCTGAATATGATACCATTTACCGATGATATAAGAAGATTTTATAGTTAATAAACTATGAGGTGAAATCATACACCAGCAGAAATTTACTGCAAAGGACAGGTGTTCTATCAGAAGACAACTACATGAACAGGCAAATTTTGAGAAATAACAAACGTTTTTGAATTGTTTATTATAAAAAATCTCAGCTTTATGCATATGTTCACTCACGACAGACTATCTAGGAATAGTGAATTTCCATAAATTGAAATCCGTACGACCATATGCATGCATTGTTAACATGTTAATGCAGTAATTTTGTCATTTTTAATAAAAACGATTTTAAAATCAATCAAATTACTAGGCAAAAAATATTCTTTTTCAGTATTTTTAAACAGAATGTTAATTTTCAAAATACTAACATATCTACAGATAATATAATTATTTTTTCCTATCATTTTAATTAAGAATAAGCAGTACTTATAAAGTTTTGAATAGATTAAGGTAATTAATCACGATTTTTAAATGTCAAGTGATACTTTTTAACTAAAAATAATTTTTATGCAATTAAAGAAAATAATTTAATATCAATTTCAGATAATTACTTACGAAGTAAGTGATTAACTCACATTAACTTACATTTATTAAAATAATTATTTAAGCAGTAAAAGAAAAAAAGGTTTTTCTTATGTTTTACACTTCTTCTTGTCTCTTTCGACAAACACACATACTTTATTTTTCTAGTGATTATGATAATCTATTACAATGATGAATAACATTAATTTTTTTTATTTTTTGAAATATTTCTATACTCAAAAATATAAAGTTCTTCCAAACAAATGTTTTATTCATTGCAAATATCAATTTAGACTATAAAGCACATAAAATAATGTACTTTATTAGATAAATTTCTCTTTTCATAGAATTTTTATGCACTTAAGCAAATTTTTAAAAATATGAAGAACTGAATACAAATAAGTTTAAATTTTGGTTACAATTGTGCAATTTCAAATATAAATAGAATTATATAATTGATAAAGGGAAGTTCACTGTTTAGACAGTAAATTGTAAAAATGTTTCTTTTTCGATCAGCGAGAAATGACTTACAGCAGTGACTCTTTTATGCAAATCCACATTGGTTGCTTTATATAGCAAACTCAGTGAAACCTCATAAGATACAAGAAAGAAAACGGCATAATACAATGAGATATATGTTTGTAAATGAGTGGCATAAACAGCATGTATGTTGCTGACATTTATACTGGGACGATTTTGGATGCGTGACACTGACAGATGCCGTTATTTATTAATTCGAAATGCATGTAACATGCTGTTTATGAATGTTAACATTTTCATTTAAAGAAAAGTAGGGAATCATTCGTTTTACTTCATTAGATATCTTAATATCCGTCAATCTGGACAAACATATCTATGTTTAAACTAAAAAAAGTAATCCAATTACAAAACTTTTCTATGCTCGCAGTAGTTTCCCTCCAGAACATTATTAATTGCGTTATATTGGACTGCACATTTAGAGATTTCACAGTACATAACCAATAGAAATTTGAACAATATACAGCAGAAACACACAATGAAAATATCAGGAATACCGAGTAGTTACTATGTGATTTTAAAAGTTAGTTATTTTGTCTTAGATTCTAAATTTACATTTGGAAGAGTATTACCATGCAGAGATACATGTTATAGTACAATGCATAAATGTTTATTTTGAAAACTACGGGTCAATAATTAAAACTCAAATAACTTATAGAAGATGTTTTAATGTGAGAAATTTAGTTTCAGTAACTGGAATATTTAATTTAAATATATGTTCTTTAAAAAGAGATTTTGTAGTTATTTCATCTCGCACAAATAGATCATGCAATTAAATCACAGAATATTCAGCGCTTTTATTTAAAGCATAATTTAAAACATGCATATTCTATTTTAAAAGTGTGTGATAGCCCCTTTAAAACATTGGTTATTAATAGCCATTAATAAAATACAAATTCGTTTTACAATTTCTTAAACCTTACCTAAAATAAGAATTTGAAGGTATTTTTTTTATTTTAGATGTATATTTTTTAAATCAGTTTACTCCTAGTATTTATTTTAATAATAATCATTTGACGTTATTGCTACCGGTGTCAAATGACATCTTGTAAAAGATTCCGATAAATAGTTATTTATTTTGTAATTTCACAAATCATTCTTAATACATGAAGAGTTATTTTTATGCTTATTAGCTCTAAAATGTACAAATAATAATAGGTTCAATCCATATAGGTTCCGCTTATAATGGTTCCGTTTATACGTTTTAAGTATTAAAATCTAAAAACGAATTTTATTTATTAATCAGTATAATAACAGAAACAGAATTGTATTCGCCTAAAATTTAAAATAATCTGCTATCACAATAAAACACTCTTTAGAAAAAATATTAATCAATATCATTTATAAATTTGGTTTAGATTTCCGATATATTTAAAAAACCATGTTTAAATGTTAAAAATGAATTTTATAACGCATAAAAATTGTTTTAAAAAATACATATATTTTCATCAAAAATATAAGAAAAGATAGTAAAAAAATATTTAATTTCAAATAGCTTTTTTATAAAAACTAAGCTTGATCTTACAATTTTATGGTGCTTCTAGTTCCACTATATATAAGACACCAATCATAATCTTAATCTGCATTGCTGTCTTAAAATTTTTGTCTTTCTTTAAAAACCTCAATATGATGGCTTAGTATTTTTAAAACTTATAGTTACAAAGAAACATCGCGATTAATTCTGTAATATGAAGCAATATTTTTAAAGAATACATTATACCGAAAATATTAATCCGATTATAATTTTCTCATTATAATCGGAAAAGAATAATGTAGCAAAATACCGCTTTATAAATAAAAATTTTCAACTAAAAACTATAATTTTTGGAAACACGATAGCATGATTAGCTCTGAAACACGTAGTATGACGTAGAGTATGGCGTTTTTAAGTTATAATAATTTTTGTTTCAAAAAAGTACGTATGAAATGGTGAATGTATCGTGAGTATTAAAAATTGTGTGTATCGTTTGAAATTTTTTTCTCACTCTAATGTATCACCGATCCTTCCTTCATGATTGATTTCTGGTATATGAAATATTTTTTCTCAATTGCTTTTTATTATGTTAATAGTATATCTACTTTTTTAAAATATCAGCACCTTTTTTAACACGTTCACGCCGGCGCGGTGGGTCACACTCGACTGTCTCAGAGCTGCAAAGTCTCCGGCCTTTTGTATACCAGTATTTTAATACAGAAAATATTGTTTTATTTAATTAGAACAATTGGGCACATTAAAGGGACAATATTTTCTCTAAAATATTAGTGGTGTGCAAAAAGCCGGAGACTTGACAACTCTGAGACAGTTGAGTGTGACCCACCACGCCGGCGTGAACGTGTTAAATGTACACATAGCATCTGCGGCTCAAAAGATAAATGTACTTTCTTGAATTAAAACGTGCTAAAATTGACTAACGGGAAATCAAAGGACATTCTATGCATAAAAAGACAAATATAATTCCTTTTAAAATTATTAAGAGAAAATTATAAGTATTATAAAAGTACAAGAAAATATAACATTACTAAATATATTTTCTCTTTATGTTTTTTCTTTTTTTTCATTCGCAAAATTTTACATGTGATATCATACATTCATATCTAAGAAATTGAAATCGTTCATACATAAAAGGCAAAATAATCAATATTATTTTTCCTGGAATAGTTTGATGGATGCTGTCAAAAGAAATAAAAGGGAAAGATTCAATTCAGAAGAGAAGCTTAAAATCTTTGTTTCGTTTGCTCACGGATTTCTTTATTTTGGATCACTCTTTGCTCTTTTGGTTTGATGACAGATATGATATGTATAAAAAAGTTTTATATTTTTTGTATTTGAGGGATACATATTTTTTCTGAGAATATATGTATACGGAATTAAATCCTTTATATCCTATCGTGTAAATGTTTTTGTCAGTAATTCTAAATAGATGAAGTGCATTTAATTTTTTTTCAGACAGATCGATTACTTCCGGTGATTTTATGTTAAAACATACTCTTTCAGAAAACAAAAAGGACTGTATTAAATATCGACTGTTCTCTAATGTACAACCCGTATTCTAACAAGTAAAAATTAAATTTAAAAATTTAAAAAAAAACGAATGCTTAAAAGCGAATTAATTAATTATTTCTCATCAATGCGAAACTATTTTTCAGATTACTTACCTATTTTTTTTTATTTACTTGTATTGGTGACTTTTACATTGTGTTTAATTGTTAGTTCCTATCTATAAACACTGTTTTGATGAGGCCTATAGATGTCTATGATGGTTACAGTTGCAGTAAAGCTAGAGATCCTACCGACACAACTTTCAGGTTGTGTAATATTTAAACGGAACTTCTGAGTATAAAATAGTCAATGAAACATCGTCTTCATTTTGAAAGACCTATCCAATGATATTTCAATCAATATGGTGCGTAAAAATTTATTTTCGTCTCTGCCGCTATTTTGCATTTATAAAAACAAAACCTAATCTATAACCATCGGACGATTAAGATAAATCGGTAGAGACCTCATTCGTTAAAATCCATCCAGTCGTTGGCATGTTTCGAGGGTATAAAAAATCCACATACCCAGATATGCGTGAAACACGTAACACTTCTTGGCAGTCAGGTAAAAAAAAAGCTTTTACTCGCTGGTCATTCACAAAAATACAAGAAACTTATCATTAAACTCGTATAATGTTTTCTTTCAGAATAAGATTGGAAATTTTGAAATAAGTGACGCCAACACCATATTCGCGTTTCTTGGAACAAAGCAGTTTTATAAAATGTATAGTTTTTGCCACTCTTTTAGATATCTAAAACATTTAAGAGATCTTAGATAATAATATTAAGTTACATTTTTATAGAGATATAAACGAAAAGGTTTGAAGATGCTAAATTTAAATAAACATGACAAACGTTATACTACACTGGTGTCCAAAATTAAGGACCAATCACAAAATGCTAATTTTCAAGTACGCGAATACTCAAAAGGAAATAATATAATTCGAATAATTACTATCTCTACAGCACAGCTAGCCCATATAACATCTCATTCATGTCACACATGGTCACAAGTGTCACAGTCACTACGGTGAAGCAAAAAAAAAAAAACAGGAAATTCGATACATCTCATTATGAGTCTCAAATGATCATTAAGTGTGACTCCACTAAGACGTCACTTTGACTGCTGCTTTGTATGACTTTACAACGTAGTACTGTGACTCTCATGTGACTGTCATCTGTAGACTCAATTTTGAAAATCATCGTGAACGCTGCATTGTGATAAGTTACCAAATAATGTCACATTATAGACACATGATGACTTTCAGGTGACAGAGCCTGTGAAGTCACCATTGTGCTATTTTGTGAAAATCCCCATGTGACTGTAATGTGATATTATTTGATGACTTATCATAATGCAACGTTCACGATGACTTTGAAATTGAGTCTAAAAATGACATTCACATGAGAGTCACAATGTAACTACATGGTAACGTCACTTGGTGACTCGTCACAAAGCAGCAGTCACATTGACGTCTCAGTGACGTCACACATAGTGATCATTTGAGACTAATAATGAGGCGTGTGGATTTTCCGATTCTTTGTTTCACCGTAGTGACTGTGACACTTGTGACCATGTGTGACATGAATGATACACTATATGGAGTAGCTGTGCTGTAGCGATAGTAATTATTCGAATTATATTATTTCCTTTTGAGTATTCGATTGCTTAAAAATTAGCATTTTGTGACTGGTACTTAATTTTGGACACCAGTGTATATTTTCTCAAAAATTCTGCCGATTCAAAAATTAGTTTTACAATGCGATAAATGTAGTGGGCTTTACATATTCCAGACATTTTACGCACTGAATAACACACTTTTAACTATGCAAATTAGTAACGAATTCTTATGACCTACATAATAATGTTCATAAGAATATTTTTCTATTTTTCATTTTCATAAGATGAATGAACGTCGTCGAAAACGTTGGTTGATAAATTTACAACTCATTCAAATCATTATTCTTACAGATATAATTCAATTTTGTTATTCGAATGTTAGGCAGTTGTTCCCAAAGTGGGTAAAATTGGTTTTTTAGGAGGGCTATTCCACATTTGTTTCTCATCCTTTCATTGTCAAATCTTTTTTTTTACTTTTTGAAAAGTAATATTGCAGACAAAAAATAAGAGTAATACATGTAAAGTTTATAACTAAAATGAAAATAAAAAGTTTTTTTTGTTGATGTTTTCAGTAAATTATCATTAAAAATTTCAAAATTGAATATAAACCACTATTAAAAATTTCATCATTTGTCTGGTTATTGATGTTTTACAATTTTCAACTATTCATTTCATTATATGTTGAAAGAGCATTTCGTTCTGCTATATGTAAAACGAAGAAACATTTACATCTGAAATTGGTTATGGATATATTTAAATTTGACTATTTTGAACATATCAACAACAAAAATATATACATTTGACATAACGGAACCAGGTGCAACCATTTTTATAAAACTCAAATTGTATTAGAAAAGGAAATCGAATGTTTGTGGCTTTAGTGCAAGCTTCCTGCACAGTAAATAAATATACATAATGACATATACATTTTACGTTTGAAATTAATTATCTATTAATTATGGGGAAGATAAAACTGAGAAATTTGTTTTAATGGGGAATAACGACTACTTAAAATTGATAAAGATGAGAATCTTGAAATGTGCTTTATGCAGTGTGTTATCCTTACAAAGAAATTTTTATGTCTAAAGCTTTTCATCAAACTTTTAAACAGATGCTTCAATGTTATCAATTAAATTTACAGATTCTGCGGGGAGGCATGACCAATAAAATTTTAGGTACCAATGCTTTAAAGTGAACATATCTGGTTATCGTTTATTCACATACACTATATTGCCAAAAAATAACGGACAGTTGTGGTTTTAGACGTTTTATCGAATATCCATAGAAATCCTTGACGAACATTTTCAGAACTTTCTGATTATAAAGAACATATTAGACCTCATGTATTACTGAGGAGATTTTATATCGACGGCGAATAGTGTACCAACAACAAATCGAAGAAAAAAAATATATTTGGGATCACACAGTAAAATAAAATACACGAAATGATCCTGTTGCTGCTGCACATGACTATGTAGATATTGTAAAACATTTCTTTTTATTTGTGTAACAATAGCAAATATATTTATGGATGTGTAACGATTTCTTTTAAAAGTTCAAGAAATTTTTGCATATTTTTGTATGTAGCACGCAAGATTTTCAATCAAATTTAACGCTAGTTTTAGAAAAATTTGAATAATATAGCAGAAACAACACAGAATAATTAAAATATAAATACATTAAATCTCTAAAGAGATGTAAGCAAAGCTGATCTGTGAAGTAATTTTTAACTGCGTACGCTAGACGTTAGTTTGAAAGTTTTTTGTTTGCAGTATGCAAGGTTTTCACTAAATTTAAAACTAATTTCAAAAAATTCGACAAAATATAGTAGAAAGAACATAGCGGATTGAATATTTAATTAACTATAAGCAGTTCTATGAAATTATTTTTTACTGCGCATGCGCTAACATTACCAGAGATATTTTTCATGATTTGACAGATCGAGTAACTAATATAAAAATATCAGTCAAATATCTGGAAAATTCATAAAGTTATCGCCAATATGGTGAGCTGAATTTCTGTTGCTTTCGAAAATTATCCGGATGATAGGGAGTTTTCCATAAATTGTCATTTTGTATTCTGACTTCCAACAATGGAGTTAATATTCAATGAAAGTTAACGAGTAGATTTGAAACAGATGTTTTGAGTTACTTAATACTTTTTTCTGTTTGAATTGACGCATTCAAATGGTTTTCCAAGAAGAACTAAAGCATCAATAAAAAATGAAAAAAAAGAAAAACTAAAAATTAAAAGTGACAATTTGTGAGGAATCCGTTATCATGAGGCTACTTTTAAAAAGAAACTTAAATTAACCTCTCATTATCTCCGCTATCTTTCTGAATTTTTAAAATATTCTACTGGTCTCTTTTATGTGAGTTGCTCTGTTAGGTTTATAATCAAATCTCTAAAAATAAATCTTCGATATCGTTCGCGTGTGAGCAATTATTTCACACAAATGCTCATAGATCATGGAGTATTTAATATACTTGCATTGTATTCGTACTATGATATTTCTTTTGCACTTTGTCAAGTTTTCTGGAAGTGGCACTAAATTTGATAGAAAACACCGCATGTTATAAACAAAAGACATGCGGGAATTTCTTGAAATTTTTAATAAAAACCTTTATAACTTCATAAGATTGTATGGTATTATTGCAAGCATGAACACAAATGTGAAACATGATGCACATAGACCCAGTGCTGCAGATTCAGATCATTTAAAGCATTTTACTTTACAGAGAAGTCCCAAATATTATTTTGTTTTTTCAATTTTGGTGTGGTGCCTAACAGACCTCATGATAACAGACCTCATCACCTCTAAGCTGAAGAATATGATGTCAAACATCTTCTTTATACTACAAAAGATCCAGAAGAATTCGTCATACATTTCTCTAGATATTCAATAAAATAGGTAAATTCGGATGTGTCCGGTGATTTTTTGCAATATAGTGTATAAGATAATGGTAAGCTGAAACCAGAAAACGTGTATACATATATTTATAGAATTAAATTAGTTTATAATAAATATAGATTACTCACTATATATTTCCCTGTGATACTTTCAGTATTTTCTCTATATTTTTGGGGATCTCAGAACACGTTTTGTTTAAAGCTGTGTAATCATTTAAGAAAAAACATAAATTATGCCTTTTCCCGGTCTGCTTTGATAGAATGAACTCAAATATGGTTCCAAAAAGATGTCTTACTATTAAAAACAGAAACAAAAAAAAAGTTACTAAATTTTGTAATAGTAGACAATTTAAAAATTGCATTATTTTTCAGTTAAATGAGGTTATTTTGATTCTAATGACATACTTATTTGTCTGTTTTCTTTAAAGGATATGTGAATAAATGCTTGTTTATCAAATAATTGTTGTTATTTTAATATTGATTGTATTAAGCTCAACAAATTTAGATAACACTTTTTAAAAGATTTTAACTAAAAAAAATGAGAAAAACGTTACAAAACTAAATGTTTATTTATTTATTTTTTTTTTTTTTAATTGTTCTACTTTGGAATTAGAAACAACGCTGTTAAACCAGAAAATCAGATTAAACGAATAGGAATTACTCTTTTGGAAATAGTCACACTGTTATCAATTTTTATGAAGAAATGTGTAACGTTTCAAGGTATCCACAGTTAAAAAGTCTTAATTCATAAAAATTATTCTAATGCTGTTCTACCTTATGTTCTTTAAATTTAGGAATTATTTAGTTTACAGATATACAAAGAATTTATTTAATATTGAAGAAGACTGGGAGATATGATACGAGGGTAAGTCAAAAATCACTCACTCTTTGCGTTCTAGAATTTTTTTTTTATAAAGTAAGGTAGGTGCACAACATTGACATTATTTTTCGACACTGTCCCAAAATTCTAATGAAAGTCTCCCATGAATTTCACCTCTTACAGAACGTCCGAAAACAAAAATCGGATTACAGCTCTTTGATACTCTTTCATGCAAACTGATTGCGGATATGGCATTGTTGCTCTGTCGTAGGTCTTAGCTGGCAGACGACTGACTTGATCTTGAAAAAACTATGCACACGAGATCAACGAAATTCCAACTCAACTCATGCTTGCTGAGATGCCATTCAGATATCTACAAGACCTGTTATGCGAAAGTGTAAAAAAATGTTTGCCTTATCCTCCTATCACACAGCAAGATAAACAAATTTTATAATGAAAACCAAGGTTGCTGTCTGTTTTTTAAGTCAAGATTACGGAGTCTTTTACTCAAAGCTTTTTGTTCGAAATTCAAGATTAAAGAAAATATGGCATTGCACTTTTCAGCAGATATATATATATTGCTGATTAATTTGCTATTTTGAGATTTGCTAACATAATAACAAGTAGTAGAAGTAGGATGTCCGTATACACTTTCCGTGGGATTATGCGAGGTATTCCGTGGGATTATCCGAGGAATTCCTGGGATTCCGACGGGTTATCCGTGTATACTTTCAAGGCCACTACATGTTTCGAAATGTGTCTGCATGATATAACTAAGAATTAGCATTCTTATTAACGTGAAACTCAACACGTTTTATTTCCCCGGTCTATGACAGTTTTCAACGTAACTGTGTAACGTTTACATTTCTGCTAGAAAATTATTCTCCACAGGGGAGAATGTAGGATTGAATTTTGCACCACTGGTAGTTTTCTTTCTGGGATTTTCGGATTCGTTGGTATGTTTTATGTCTTTGGCTAAAAAATTTGAATTAAAAAAGAGCGAATGTTTACTTTATTTGTCAAACTTTTGTTGAAGAATTGCATTGTACTTTAGTTAAAAAAAATTTTAAATTGCAAAATGTCAAAACATAAAACCTGTAAATGCCATTATCAAAACTAAAAGAAAATTTATACCGCCTTCATCTAGATACCGCAATCATAAACTAGCATTATAGTATCTAAAACTCACTTCTTGTGTTCTCATTATTTTCAGTGCTTTTTAAATACGTTTTACCACGATAATATAGAAAAATGCTCTTGAATTTTAATTGGTATAACTAGAATTCTCTAGCAAAGGGAATTACAATTTATTAGGATGACATAGAACTGTTTTTTCTAGATTTTTTCTAGATAATTCATTTTATAAATGCCAGTGGCAGAATTTTTTTTTCAGTGAAGGCTTATCAATACTTCATATTTATTAATTGAATCCTTTATTTTTAAAAATTGGAAACATTTAGAGCAATATCAACGGATATTTTCTTATATTTTACTTCACTATTTTTGTTTTAGATATTTGGTACTTTAGGCATAACAGAAAGTATTTCTATGAATTTTCGAATTTTCTTTATTTAATGTTAGTTCCAAAAGGAAATTGTTATTACCAAGTTACAAAGTATTTTTTCTTACACTTCTTCAAAAGATGACATTTTAATATTGTTACGTTCGTAAATTGTGCGGTTCGTCATATTTCATCAAGCAGTAATGCAGGGTTTTTTGGTTAATTATATAAGTAATACTTCATTTACGTATTTTAGTCAATGCATTTATTACCTGTAATGCCCAAGTTTATTATTGCTGAAATGCATATTTAATAATTTAACTTTTCTGTATGTAAAAAAAGTTTGGTATTATTTTACGAACAAGTATGTATTCAATAAATATGCTTTCATATTCTATAGTGTAGCCCTAATACAGGTTTTAAATTAAAAATACCATTATCAAGGTAGTCATTACCAAGGAATTTTGATCTTATAGTAATTATATTTCAGGGATACTGTAATGACATATTTAGACAGTTTTATAATCGTATTCTTTTATAATGTCATATATTAATCATAACCTTAATTTGTTCTACCAATTTATTTACAGACATTAAAACACACTAAGATATCGTAGTTTAACATAATCCAAAAAACTGTGTACATGTCAAAAGTTTAAAACATATATATACTCTAAAACATACATTTATGATGGTTTAAAAATATTTTCACCTCTTTCTTACCGAGGCATCTTCAATTACTGATGTATTTGTCCCTCTCTCTCGCTAGTCATTGCTTTCTAAATTTTCCTTGTCTTTTATCCCTGTTTTTTATATGAGACGCCACCTATTGTCGATTGTGTGCAGTTTATCATTGCAGGTTTCTGATTTCGATGAGATTATTTCAATGGCTTCTCTCATTAATGCGCAATTTAAACTATTGCATTATGCTAATTTTCCGATATTTTTAAAATCTATTGTGATGTGATATTTATGATTTAGTCTTGCTATTGCAGTAGAGGATTGATTAAATCGTATATCTCGTTTATGTTAATTGATCTCGTTAATTGATTTGATATATTCCAGATGTCTGTAGGTATGAAAGTTTCTCGATGTCTGTTCTGATTAATTTAAAGATTGGCAGGTCAGAGATGATAGGGGTATTCATTTCTAGCTTTTTAAATTCTCTTTTAATTTTTAATGCAACTCCTTTTATGAAAGGGATTGAATTTATGAATTTAATAGCTTACTGATTATTTAATAACTTCTATTCTATTGTACCTTTTTTGTCGCTTTATCAATTAATTTTTGTATCGTTTCAGTGGTATATCCTGCATCCTCAGATATTGATTTTGTTTTATTTATATCTGTTTGTAGGAGGTCCTCTGTTGATCATACGTTTAGTGCTCTGTGTATATATGGGGCATTCTCACAATATTTTGACTTTTGGGAAAAAAAATCTGACAAAATTAAACTTGCTAAAATAGCATTTTAATCTGATAGACGAATGCCTTAATGATTCAAAATAAAGAAAAAATGACAGCAGCGAAATTTTTTTTATTTAACTGAGGTTTAAGTTAAACTTCTGAGTTTAATTTTTCTTACCATTTTACCCCTATAACTTTTTATTTTCTTCTAAATTTTAACTTATAATGAATTTGCATAGTACTCACAGGACATTCAAATAAGAAATAATAACAATGTAGTACTTTTAATACAGAATTTTTGTGTAATATTGTCTTAAAAGGATGTTAAAGAAGTGACGGTAAGGTAAAAAAGGGGGATGGTATAGGAAAAAAGGGACGAAATGGTAAAAAAAGTGACGGTAAAGATGGAACGGTAAGAAAAATTACAACCTATTTTTAGGAAAATCATGTTAAGACTAAGTGATAGCCACAGTGTTCATTGATTTTTACAAACAGTTGTTAACATAGGATTAAATAATTTTTTTTTTTTTTAATTTACCTCGAAAAGTGCACGGATAAACCTTGGGGACGGTGAGGCTACCAATAAAGCCGCGATGCTTGAAATTGATATTTAAATGCTGATTTAAATTCTACAGTAAATTTCCTGCCGAAGAATTTTAGACATTATTTCTCTAGCATACTTCTGCATGAGAAAAAACTTGAAAAAAACTTCTGTGGCTGCATCTGAAGTGATTTTAGAAGAGGGATGGTAAAAAATCTAAAACCTAGGGACAGAGTTTAATAAATAATAACAACCCTAAAAATGTGTGCAGGCTAATTTTTAGCTATTTATTTATATAAAACAATAGTTCCAGTTTCAGAAACAAATTACATCGTATTATTTTTATTGAAACAATTTTATCCAGACAGCTCCAAACTTAAAATGAGCATCAAGGACACGGGACGGTATAGGAGTTTTTCAGGTATTTGGACCCCTAACATCGTCCAAAACTTATTTTTCTCGTTAATATTGTTGTGAAATCATGCAATGGGATGTTCCTAAGTATATGAAACAAAAAAAAACACAAAAAAGTGTATTAAACAAAAAATTATTATTCAGGGACATTAAAAGTCAAAAGATTGTGGGAATGCCCCATATGTATTTATTGCAGCGATTTTATACGGAAAAAGGGTCCTTGAGTGTTTATAGATTATGTAAATATTTGCATTTGGTTTCTTGTATACTGTTGTATGGAGATTATGTTCTGAACGAATAAGTAAAACGTCAAGGAATGCCAGCTTGTTGTTTTTATCTACTTAAACTGTAAATTGTATATTTAGCAGATGAATTAAATTAAATCGTTTTTCATAATATTTTCCAGCGTTCTCATTTTCCACTCTGCTATTATATTCGATTTTGGGGATCTCATAGGTACACCCTTCAGTTGTTTATATGTATGATCATTAAATGTAAAGAAACTTTCTCTTAATACTAAATTTGTTGCACTTTGTAATGTAGTCTTGATATTGTAGTCACTGTTTTCTGTGTCAATTTTCTCATTAATGATATTGACCATTTTGTCTGTATCTATAGAGGATATCTATAGTTTATTACATCTAGGCTTATCATTAAGTCATCTGGATTCGTTTTATATTCTGTGATTTTTTGTATTAATTGATTTGCACATACATAGTACATTTTTACATATACATATACGAATATTTGTACATATACATATTTAGACGTTTTTCAAAATTCTTTTCTTTTTCTTAGTTAAAATTGTTATAATTTTATTATATACAGTACATTGAGCTAAAAGTGGGCAATTAGAACAAAAAATATTAAGTGATAATTTACCATTAGCTGAGAATGACACTTACATCGGATCTTGCAATGTCATATTCAATACTCATAATGGTACTTCATGGAACATTTATTTAGATTATCTTGAATATTGTTAAACCTATATTGACTTGAAGCGACGCAGCTATTTTTTTGACGGAAAAAAATTATTGTGACTTTATTTGTGTGCTTAAAGTAAAAATTGTCAGTGTAGATGTGTATAACCATCTGTATACTTTTATTTCCATATGAATCATGGCCCGCTTGCGCTATAAAAGTTATAGTTATATGAGGGACGATTGGATTTATGATAACTACAGCGAGCCTTATAGAGTTAAATGGAGAGCATGCAAATGTATATGCAAGTTTAATTACTTTTTTCTATCTTAAATAGAAGAAAGTATTGTAATCGAAATTTTTTTCGACTTCCGGTTTTCGACGGATTTACATGATTTAGGGGTCAGGGATTCCAAAAAAACATGTTTATAGAAAATGTCTGAATGTCGGTGTGTCTGTCCGTCTGTTTGTCGCCATTGTACCATCAAAAGGTGTATGAAGTTATGCATAGAATTGAACCAAATTTTTATTTTAAGTTTTTGACTATGGCAAGCAGAACCTCCCAGAATTTTCAAAAAATTTGCCGGTAGGGGCGCTGTAATAGCGATTTTAGTTCGATTTTGAATATTGTACCATCGAAAAGTATATGAAGTTATGCATAGAATTTAACCAAATTTTCATTTTAAGTTTTTGGCCATGGCAAGCAGGTCCTCCGAGAATTTGGAAAAGATTCGCCGGTAGGGGGCGTTATAATAGCGATTTTTGTGCGATTTTGATAATTGTAACATCAAAAAGTGTATGAAGTTATGCATAGAATTTAACCTAATTTTTTTTTAAGTTTTTGGCTATAGCAAGTAGGTCCTCCCTGAATTTGGAAAAAATCCACCGTTAGCGGTGCTGTAATAGATATTTTTGTGTGATTTTGAATATTGTACCATCGAAAAGTGTATGAAGTTATGCAAAGAATTTAACAAATTTTTTTTTAAGTTTTTGTCTATGGCAAGCAGGTCCTCCATGAATTTTGATAATATTCGCCGGTAGAAGCCCCTGTAATAGCGATTTTTGTGCCATTTTGAGTATTGTACCATCGAAAAGTGTGTGAAGTTATGCATAGAATTTAAATAATTTTTTTTTTTTTTTTTTTTTTTTTGGACATGGCACGAAGGTCCTCCGTGAATTTGGAAAAATTTCGCCGGAAGGGGGCGCAATAATTGCGATGTCTGTACGATTTTTATGATTGTACCATCGAAAAGTGCATGAAGTTATGCATATAATTGAACAAAAGTTTTTGTGTATGTTTCTGGCTATGGCAGGCAAGTCTTCCCTGAATTTGAAAAAAAATCTGCCGGAAGGGGGATTTCGCCAGTAATAACAATGTCTGTGCCATCATTATTGCACCATCGAAAACTGTATAAAAATATGCATAGAATTGAACTAATTTTTTGTGTATGTGTAAGGCTTTGGTCAGTATGTCCTCCGTGAACTTGAAAAAATTCCGCCACAAGGGGGCGCTAAAATAGCAATGTTCGTGCCATTTTCATTATTGTACTGTCGAAAAGTGTATGAAGTTATGCATAGAATTGAAGAAAATAGTTTGTGTATATTTCTGGCTATGGGAAGCATGTCCTCCCTGAATTTGAAAAAAAAACCTGCCGGAAGGGGGCGCTGTAATAGTGATGATTGTGCCATTTTCTTTATTGTACCATCGAAAAGTATATAAAATTATGCATACAATTGAACCAAATTCTTTGAACATGATTTTGTCTTTGGCCAACAGGTCCTCAATGAATTTGGAAATATTGCGCGGTAAAGGGGCTCTGTGATAGCGATTTTTGTATACTTTTCTTGATTTTTCGTAGTTCTATTGTCCATAGGCGGCTCGTGCCGCGGCGGGAACTCGCTTCCTGCTAAGCCGGCTATTCTTAAACAGCTGATAACAACATAAAAAAGAAAAACTATTAATTTTAACAATTATCATGATATAGATTAACCCGTTTTTAGACCGTTTAATTGACTGAAGCAGAAATTTAAGATGAAAATCAAAGTTGGTATAGTATTGAACTAATAATATTGAAGTATTAACATGTGTGACTACTTTTTTTAAAATATTAAGATGTATAAGATAGAAGAAAGTTTTGGGATTGGCACATCCAACTAGTTTTCATTTAATATTGCTTTCAGAATGTGAAAAAAAGAATGTAGAATTTTCAGGCGCATTTCAGGTAATGGTACTCATTAAGTTGTCTATAAGAACTAAAATAATTTAATTAATGGTAGCAAATTAATTTTAAATGCAATTATTATCAATTTTATTAAATGAAATATTATCAGAATTTAATATATGTATGCATGATTATTGCGAACTTAAATTTTACGTAGCTTTCCTGTATTATTCAATATTTGGGTGGGTGCTCAAAATCTGTCAACAGCTATTCAAATAAAATATTGCAAGATTTTTATTTCTCAAGCAACACATGTATTACTTTTTGGTTATTTTCAATCGATTAAATGCCATCCCACATAAATATTTTAAACTAAAAAGTTTTAAAATGTTTTAGCACAAGTTTAGAAATTTGTAACATATTATTTAGAGAAGTTAAAAAACCTTGTATAACATAAAATCCAAAAGCCCGTTTTGATTTGTCGGTGACCATGCGAACTCAAAATTGAAGTGGCAATCACAATTCAATGAATTTGCAATAAAAGTATCAAACCACAATTCACAGTTGCAATTCGCTATATTTGTAATATCTTGATTATCTTTAATGATTAACACTGCCACGCGATTATTGGTAATTTCCAATGACTTAAACATTTTCAGTTGCTATGTCGTGAGTAATACGTTGAATGTCGAATAGATGAGCTTAGTATTGTTTCTAGAACGATTTCAAGTACTTCTTAAAATTTTTATGAAAATTAAAATGGGAAGATTTTAAATAGTTTGACTACTACACCATTAAAAATTTTGCTCAGGAATGAACCAACTTTGATGCTGTAGTAGCTGCTATCATAAAATCGTGATATCTCCTTACAACATTTGGAGCTAAAATTGAGTCGAAGCTCCAAATGTTGAAACGAGATTACACCATTTCATAATTGCAGCTACTGCAACACCAAAAGTTGGTTTAATCCAGCATAAAGATTTTAATAGTGTATGACTAAAAGAAATTTTGCATATAAATTGCAAAAATTAGTTTAGTTACGTATCTCACCTTCAATATAATAATCCTACATTGAAAGAACCCTTTCGTGAATTTTATAATAACTACTTAATTACCATGTATTGAAATATATTTAGATTCCAAATGGATGGATGTAAAAAAGTAAATTCTTATATATATTCATATATTGCTTTGTATGGCTTTATAAAAGCATGAAAGTATTATCAGTTACTTAAACTACAAATATATTGCATGTATACTTACTTCTTTTCATTAAATCATTTAATATTGTATTAAAAATGTTAAAAGTAAATGATACAACATTTTATCATGCCACATTTCCATCAGATTTGCAGACGCAATTTTGTAAGCGATGACAGTGATTGATGATAACAACGACGCAGAAAGATTTCTTGACTGACGTGAACTATTCCAGCAGATTTCATCTCTAAAAACCATACATAAATTTTGAATAAATAAATTTTTAAAATGTGCTTATAAACGATTTTGACAAGAACGCATTAAAATCCACGTGATTACAAGTATGTATGTTTAATTTAATTATCTTATGGTGAAATAGCACTATAAAATATTTTCATAATTTTCATAATTTTTTACTGATTTCTTAATCAGTAAAAGTTTATTAGTGCATTTACTCTGACATAAATATTAACATACAGTTCAGGAATGGAAATCCAAAAGTTTCGAGGAGCGGCTAGCTTTTGCTTAGCAATTTAGAATTTGAGATCCTTAAAACTATTGCGCAATTTTATATTGAAATAAACATAGCTTAAAATATGGATAGTAAGTAATTGAAAAAATACCAACTATCTTCATCTGTAAAAACTTCTACCTATCTTTCACCTCACATAAAATTAAAAAATATATATGCTAATTTATTCTCATAATTTGACCAAAATAAAAGTAAAATTACATTGTACTTAGCATCGTTATTAATGCATATCAAATTTAAATTTTATCAAAAAATTCAAGTTAATTGATAGATATAAATGATTTGTCACTACTTTAGAAATAAATTATCATAAACTAGTCACTCATGCAAATACTAGTTTAAAATAAATATATGTACATCAAACTACAATCCGTAGCAAAAGCTTATACTATGCAGTCAAGTACGATTAGAACAGACTTCAGGGTACATTTTTATATGTTTGCTATAATGAAATATACTCTGAGATAATTAGGTTCGCTATAATGAAAATTCACTCTGATATACTTAGTTTCGCTATAATAAAAATTCATCCTGATATACTTAGTTTCGCTATAATAAAAATTCAGTCTGACATAATTTCGGTTTTAACATTTTCTTCATCGAGTTTAATCGAATATATTTCTTAAACATAGATTTTTTGGTCAGTAACAAAGTACACTGTTATACAGAGTGGTTTGCTCTATCAATTTTTATTCTAACGAAAATTACCTATTTTTTAATACGATGCTATATCATTGCATACTTGCCCTAGTCTTTTTCTGTAACAGGGAAACTTTCTTATATTTTTGTTTCCTTGAAGGAAAAAAAGAATGCAAAATGTTCTGTTGTCTAACGAATTTCCAAATAAAAATATATACGTTTTGCGAATATGGAAACAATATTTATACATTGATACATCACCTCAGTGGATTCAATCTGAATATTTCTAACTTAAAGCATTCACATTGCATCTACCATACTTTTTCTTCAAAGCAGCTTTGCTATTGCTTCAGTATAAAAGAAAAATTCGTTTTTATTTCATTATTTCATTTTTACTATATTTTCATAATGTGGTTATCATTCATGTCAAATTTGCAATAAATAAAAATAAAATTATTTAATAATTTATTGCCGCCATAACAATTCCACACTGCTAAATATTAAACATTGTCCTTTTATCTTTTTTCAGTTATTTTTGTTAAGAAAGTCACAAAAAATATCAAATGTGTTTACTTCCCACATTTGTTATTTTCTTTGGGAGAATATGTATTTGCTATTGAGCTTTCTTAAGAAATTTTTTTTTTCTTTTTTGGCCTCAGCTAAATACCTATTTTGGTTATTTCTCCACTTTTTGCTTGCTACTAAACAGTAAATACATATTTTCAAACGTCAAAAGGATAATTATTGGAATTAATTTTTTCTTTGAACATTTATTTTATTTCTGAGAAATACTTTTTTTTCCGTAAGACTATGGATTTTTCTTACAGAAGTAAATATCATAGAAAAAATTATTTTAAAACTCTTTGCTAGTTCCTCTGTACATAGATAATTAACCGCGTTAAATTATTTTACTTTTCTGTTAGGTTATGATCGGAAATACATCTTACTGTTCCATCAGTATCTTTACAATGATATGCTTTTAAAAGAAAAGCACATTTTTTCAAAATTGTCAGAGGTGGTTCTTAGGGCACACTACAAAATACCATGAAAGGTAAATGAAGGATGTTACTTAAATGAATAGGCAGCTTATGAATATCAGAATATGTAAATAAAAGTTAACATTTTAAATTAGTATAAGATTAAAACAATATGTGCAATAAAATGTGGGTATACATTATGTAAAAAAATACCCGGAGTTTATTTTTTAAAATGACCGCATAAAACCTATAACGAAAATATCATTTTCTATAATTTGAGACCACTGTACCAAGTTACAACATGGAATTTGAGCGTCTTCTCAAGCCTACACTGTAAAAAAAACGAAATTTTTACAACACAGAGTACTGTTCATCTCACGCTCAAACTCGATCACAGTCGAATGTGCTGTAGCTTTCTTTGGTTTCTTGACTATATAAAAATGAAAAATTACAGTAATTTCCTAAAATTAACAGTACAATGTGCTGGCAATTCGGACGCCAGCAGTTTGTGCTGGCAAATCTACAGTGGTATATATATATATATATATATATATATTTTACAGTGTACTTTAGAGTCTTCTGCGATTTTTACAAGGAAAAAATATTTAAACAAAGAAGCTTTCCTTAACACTATAATTACTGTATTTCTTTTATACCTAGAACTACCGGAGTGGGTCATACGTGACCCATGGATTTCAATTACATTATTCTTGTTTTTTATGCGCGTTATCGACACAAAATAAGTACTGATGATTAATACAATTATTTATATTAAAGATTAATACAGTTTAGCATTTAAAGTATTACAGAATAAGAAATTTAATGAATAGATACAATCAGAAAATTTAAACTTTTAATTTGGGAATAGATACTTTGAGATATACTAACAGTTTGCATGAAATAAAAAGTACGAAATATCATTCAAATAATGTTTCTACATACTAATAAGATGTTAATGCACAATAAAAATGAAATATGTATAGCTGCATGATTTTTTACTTACATTACGCTATTTTCCATCAAAACAATCCACACAAAATGCAATGGTCTTCGTTTCCCTTTTTGCAGTGCATAATCCACACACAAATTTTAAACATCTTTCGGCTACAGTACTAGTCTTATTATCTTTGCAATGCTTTATCTGACAACGTTTTCGTTTGCCTGAATCCTCTGGAATAGTTCGTGTATGGATGGCTTCATGTTCCTTTGCAAAATATTTCTCTCTCAGCTCCTCTGCTAATTTTAGAATGTAGTCTCTTCTGCTCGTATTAAAACCTGTTGTTTCTTTAAAAACTACCCATGCATTTATGACAGCTAGATCTAATATATTGAAAAAACATGTATTGCCCAACGCCTTGATGCAGATTTCACGGAATATTTCCTGGCCATTTGATCTACAACATCAACTCCAAACTTTGTGGAATTTTAGAAATCTATTATTTCAAGAGTTTTATTCTCATTTTCAATAACGTCTAGTGATGAATGAATGTGCTAAGTAGAAGTACATTTTTGTTTTTCTTACATTTGTAAGAAACTAAAATTGTATTTTTATGTGCCATGAATGTTGTTGTATATAATTCTTTTTTCGTTTTCTTCAAAGATTTTGGAACTCCTTTTTGTGCTCTATTAATTGTTCCTACATAGTTCAAACCATTTTCTTTCAAACTTTCTACAAGATTTAGAGATGTAAAAAAACTATCACTTGTTACATTTCGTCCTGTATTCAGATAAGGCTTCATTAACCGAAGAGCAGCATTTTCACCAACACTTAGATCAATTGATTTGAAATCATCTTTTCCTAAATATGGAAAAGCATTGATTATGTATTCAGAGCTCACATCTACAGACAACCAAAATTTGATGCCAAATTTATCAGGTTTGTTCGGCATGTACTGTAAAAATCTACAGCCTGTCTTTAACGGAAACAGCTGCTCATCCACAGTAATGTTTTCTCCTGGTTTGTAACACATAAAACAGTTTTCTATAAATGTATTCCATACATCTGATATAAGAGCAAATGTATCATCTTTCAGTTTCTCAGATCTTGAAAATTTTACATAAAAACGAATATGTCTCATGATTTCTAAAAATCTGTTCCTGCTCATTGTTGAATGAAAAAATTGTGACCCCAGGTCTTTGACCAAAGACTTATTATGGAAATTCCTTTTGCGGCTACAGCTCCTCGAACATGTAATATTGCAATAAAAGCATCATGTTCATCAAGAGAAATGCTCCATTTTTCATTATTTAGTTTTGATCTTGCTTCTACTCCTGTACATTTCTTTATAATATTCAAAATTTTATTATTTATGAAAAGTCTCCAGGAAGTCATGGGACTGTTATTACTAACATTTCTTTTCGAGGTCCTGGCTTTTCTTTTAGAATATTTTGAATAGGTCTTCGACCAGAAGAGTAGAAATATTTTGACTCTATTTTCCATATGGTTCCATCTTTCGATTCTTTCAAATCGCTTTGAAGAGGTAATTTATTTTCTGTATTTATCTTCTGTTTTTTGTTCTTTCTATTATTTTGTATTTTCTTCATAACACTTTTGTGAATTATTGGCATTTCACCACTTCCCCCACTGCATTTACCAGAAATATTTTCATTTATCTCACTGTCACTTGAACTGGATTCAGACGATGAGATTTTATTGGCATTTTCACCCTCATTTCTTTCATAATTTATATAAAATTCTCATCATCATCAGACGTAATTTCGTCGCAAGACTCGTTTTCAGATAGTTCATTTAGCAATTTTATAATTTCCTCATTAGAAAGACCTTTATGGCTCGAAACCATTGTTATACGTATGCGAAACTCGAATGTCACTTACAGACTGTTTTTTTTTTCGCGCCTTTAGTTTACATTTGCAAAAAAGTCTTGTTACTTAATTTTAACTCATAATAGATATAAGA
This sequence comes from Maratus speciosus, assembly GCA_963932465.1. Taxonomy (NCBI): domain Eukaryota; kingdom Metazoa; phylum Arthropoda; class Arachnida; order Araneae; family Salticidae; genus Maratus; species Maratus speciosus. Next base: position 347,760,008 of record OZ010788.1, on the reverse strand, counting down.
ACATTCTACAACATTCCAAATACATTGATACAATAGCTTGAAATTACATAAAAGCTCACACACCTGTGTTGCAGGTTCATGGCAGATGTGTGACCCCCCCCCCCCCCCTTCGACCACCCTTTTCCCATATATAAATAGCAGGTGAAATAGATTTCCTTATTTTACCCTTTTATTACTGAATAATTCAAAGTTGAAAATCCATCATGATATTTTTACGCAACAAGAATATTTGCAATGATTCAGTGTCCATAGAATTACCTAAAATTTGGAAAGAGATGCTATGTAATTTTAGTAACAATAGTAGAAATTAATCCACGCTCGCAAATAGAATGATGATATTATTATTAATATCATAATAGATATTATCATATAGAATTAATATATTAATAGAATTAATATGATGAAAATCATCCATCATTATGTCCATCATTATGCATCATGTCGCGTGACATTGTTTACTATGTTTATTGTTTTTAAATTATGTGAAAATATTTTCTATCGTTGAATGATTTTGAAAATGTTGCCGTTTGTGCAACGAAACGATAGTCAATCTTAATAAAGATTTTCTATCACTTTTTATAGCATTTTTTTAACTTTATCTGTTGAAAATCCTGTTGAAATAACAGAAAATGCTGTTATTTTGTTTGGGTCAGCGGTGACCCGCCTTGGTAATTCTAGGTATACAGGCCTCCAGATAAAAAAGTATTAATTGAATTTCATTTAAACTTATGTTTAGGCTTTATAGTGAATATTTAGGAAAAGACAAGTTTTTTCAAAGTTTTATTTTAAAAAACAACACTGATTCGAGCGAAAAATCACGCCTTGGGTCACAGTTGACCCGCCACGGTAATTCTAGTGTTAAATTGTGTGTTTCAAACAAATTTTCGTTTACCGAATCACTGAAAATTTTGCAAAGGACCTACGGTGAATCGTCTATTTTCAAAACACAGACATGTGAATTCTACTAAGCATTCATAGAGGGAGGGCAGAGGAGTGCTAATGGATTTGGTTCGTACTGTTCGGTATTCAACGTTTACGAACGAATCAAACATGAATAAAATCAAAACGCTGGTGCTTGAAAATCGTTGTAGGAGTCTTTGAGAGTAGGCTCCAGATATCTCACATATTTTTTAAGTCCGTTCATAATGATATGACCGATATTTTGAGCGAGAAACGCATTGCCACATGACTGGTTTCGATAAGCTTAGTTTTCAAGTATTGTTCCCCAAGTGTTTTTAGCCAAAAACGCAACTAATGTCATCTGAAAAAGTCATACGCGTTTGGTATGGCCTCGTGTGACTTTTTTCTGTTCAAGAATATAAAATGACCGTTTCGAGGAAAATGTTTTGTGTTAACGCCATAAAACAAAATTCGCAGAAGGAGCTAAATTCATACCATAATCTACTACACTGTAAAAAAATCTCTAAAGTTACTAAAATTTTTCTACGAAACTGGGATGCCTAGAACTTTTTAAGTAACTGCAATGCGGATTACAGATAACATTTTAGTAAGATTCCTGTAATTTTAGCAGATTCTTTTGTAAAGCTACAGATTTATGTAGCTTTACAAGAACTAGTTTTGTAGTTTTACATCTTACTTTGTACAGCGTACAGATAAAATTTTAGTAAGTATATAGATTTCTGTAACTTTATATCTGTAGAATTACAGACTTTTTTTATAGTGTACCGAAATGTTTGAAAGATTGAGTCCTGCATTCATATAGTTGTATTGAACTCGATGGTATTTATTTTGAAGGTAGCAAAATAATACTTGATGAAGAAATATTTTTTTGTGTTTTATTTAACATTTCTGTGTACATTTTACACAGAAAGTACAATAATAGCAAATACAGGGTGTTTTACAAAGGACCCCTAAATTTAAAAATCAATAACACGGAAACGGTGATAGATAGAAACATGAAACCAGAGGTATGCTTATTAAAAAAATCGTACGAATCTTAGACATAAATCTCAAAATGTAGTTAAAAATAGTGCCGATAGAGGGTGCTGCGATAAATAGGCTCTGTCACATTAAAAGTGATTCACAATGGGCACCTTTTATACAACAGATATGTCACAAACGCAGAGTGAAATTGTTAGGGACTCTCTGTAGTGTGTCACCGGAAATCGACACACAAGCTTGACGAATATCATCTTCGAGTTCGCCGAGTGTTAACCCTTTAACGCCGAGAAACCCGAAAAAATTACTACCTCTAAATCCTGGCCTATGAAAGGAACATTTTGAAAAAATGGACTCGTCCTTTTACCGCATTTGAGTTTCCTATGGGAGAGGCGTGGTTGAAATGTCATCTTGATGTATGTTTACTCTCCTCCTTTCCCCACATACTTTTGCTTGTTGATCTGTTATTTGTTTGGAGTGATAATTCTAAACAGAATGAGGAAACGTTATTTATCCCTTTTCACCAGTAGTAAGAAGTATTTACATTGCATTCTTACTCCATACATTTTATCGGAAATGCGTGTTTATAAATTAAAAGACTTGGAAGAAAGGCTACTGATATTGTTCTTTGACAAGCGCCTTTGAGCGGAAAGGTTTTTCCACGATACTCCTCATACGGCAAATTATGTATGCATATAATAAAAATGGTAATAATCACAGAACAACAAACAATTTTATTAATGCCACAGAAAGCCTCATATCCCTATAAAATTACAATTAGAAATTAAAATTCGGCAAATATATTAATATGTGCAAAAAAAAAGAAAAAAAAAACAGAATAATTCTATTTGGCTGGTTTGTTGTGTTTATGACACCCAATTATCAACACGAGGAATATAGGCCCAAAAACGGGAGGGTGCCCTCAGTTTGGGTCTTTCTAAGGGAACCTAACCCATATTAACCCATGGAAATCCACGGTTCGAAGAAAAACACGAAAACTCCGAACGATTAGGTCGACGGGCGCGATTGGGCTTGAATCCAGCACCTCCCGTCTATCAGTTGCGAGAGCAGAAACTCTCGGCCACTGGTGCGGCAATTCTATTTGTATTAAACCTCATTATTTTCATTATAATGTAACTATTTCGGTACCTTCTATTAGAGTATGAGATTAAAAAATTAAAAAATATATTAATTTAGGACCAGGCTAATACTTAATTTAAGGATTTAAAATTCAGAAATTTTTAGAGCCGCCCCCCCCCCCCCCCGCTCTAAAACTTTTACGGTACAATTTCAGAACAAATGCTTTTAACCCTTTATGTCCTAAATTATGAATTCATGAAAATGTCATCTTCTAAAGCATTTCTCGTGAATTTTTGAAACTACATCAGAAGATTGACACAATCCTTTAATAAATTTTAGAAGGATTTTGTCAATTACAATTAATTAAATTTGAATTTATAGAGATTTTGTACAATATTTATGACCCCACTCCAATCTTTTATTTAAAATACATTTGTTAGCATTTTGTAGAGTTAGGAAATGTACAAATATAATGTCCTTACAATAGAAATATTTCCGAATTGAACCTCCCCCCCCCCTACATACAATCTTTCAGTGTCAGTAAAGCTGAAAAGATGCAAACAAGAGCTGATGCAGCCCTCCATTTAGAGGGTGGTCTTGTCTCCTTTTGGGGGGGGGGGGAGGTGTGACATCTCTTAATAAGCAATTTGTATATTGAAGGTTGTCCCCACATCCAAAATGACTAAATTTCTGATACATTTGGGAAATTATTTTCATTTTTAAATACCAAAAAATTAATATTCGTAATTATATATTTGCATTAATATTCGTAAAAAATATAAAATATACACATTTTATTCAGATACTCAGAAATTGAAGAATTTCCCATTTTCTTGTAAATGCAAAGAATCTTTAAGAAATTGAGCATTATATACAAATTTTTAGGACTTAACAGTTATTAAAATGCCGTCATCAGGGAGCAATTGTCTGTCGCGGCCTGAAATTCAGTTTTAAATCCCACAGTTTAAGGAGATTTCCGGAAAGATGCTTTGCCTTTATCGGAAAATGAAAAACGCTAATCAATCCCATTTGTTTTGAGTAAATGCACTTGCATCTGAAATTAAAAATGACATCATGGATGTGTCAGAAATTACCTACTTTGGATTTAAGTACAGCTTTAAAAGAGACAGAAAGATTCTCATAGTTGAGCAAGGGATGAATGGGAAAGAATTTAATATATGTTTAATTTTTTTAATTCCCTTTGGAAATTTTCTTCGTTCAGGAAGGGGGGGGGAGCTCACGACCCCCGTGAACTCCCCCTTGGATCCATGATTAGATGCAAAGGCAAAAGAATTCAACCGTTAATTAATTAATTTATTATTATTATTATTATTATTTTATTTTATTTTATTTTGTTTTTGTAACCAATAATGTTCTTGGAACAAGATAAAGTAAAGTATCTGTAACTCATTCTAAACTGTATTGCAACTAATCGATGTATCAAATGAATTTTATGACAAGTTATTTTAATAGTACTTATAAGCACTGTCGGTGCATAAAGTGTTAAGGAAATTCCAAAAAAATACCTTTTCCTGCTCAAAATTATGAAATTTTGGAGAGGGATTATGTGCGCCGGGCGCCAGAACAAAGAGGCGCCAAATGAAGATTATACCTTTGGAAAGGATAATTTTATTCTGATGGTCTGATGGCTTCCATTATTATGAAACAGTCATTATAAATGAAGTGTTAGGTGAAGATGAAAGAGCAGCCGTAAAAAGTTAGAACTCTGATTTTCTGGTCAGAAGGGAAAAAAAAATGGCCATAATTTTTTTTAAAAAAAAATTATGGCCATTTTTCCCCCATCAGTCCATCAGAAGAAAATAACTCGGTGAAAGCGGAAACTCGGTTATGCGGGACTCGGATAATCGGGACTCTACAGAATATGTCATTTTAAAAATGATCTTTAGAATATTTTTGTTGATGTTCAGAGGGACCTCACTCTTGGATCCGCCACTGTAGATTACGTAGTTCAGTATTACATATTTTATGATTACATATTTTAAATTTTAAAATAAGTCGTCTATTATAAAATTCTCTTTGTAAATATACTTTGTGGAAGAGGGGGGGGAGGGGGGCGACAAAATCCATGTTTGCCCCGGGTGCAAAAAAGGCTAGTTTCGGCCCTGATTCGCTTCATAGATATTTGAATAATAATGTTTGCAAATTTCATTATTATTATTTTTAAATCAAAAATAAGTTATCTTTTTGTTAGAATATTTCACGTTTTTGAGAAAGAGGGAAAAATCTCCAAATAAAAGGCATTTAGCATCCGAATTTAAGTTGTTGATAACTTTTATTTTGCCTGTTATGATTTTTCCTGAAATACTTTAAAAATAAACAAATAATATACTCAAATATGAAACAAGATTATTTTTATTTTTATAATTTTATTAATACATAAGGTCTTGAAACAGCTGTATGATAAAACTGATTTCAACTGTTTATACTTTTTATTACATTGCCACAATTTTCTGCACAGCAAAAAAGGCAATCAGAGTTTTAACATCTTATATGGTTTTTCATGTCACTGTAACACAGGAGTGTTTGATCTAACTTTATCAGATTTTTCGCCCTCTTGAGGAGTTAATCTTTCAGTTTATCTTATTATTACTGTATCACTGAATTATCCAACAAACAGTGATGGAACAGTGTAGCAGTAGATAATCAATTGGCACCGCAAAATTTTATTAGTATTACTCATTTAACTTCAGGACAGAATTTCTGAGATTTTTGAAGGCGAAGAATACTATAAAAATTTAGTGGTGACAATCGCGCAACTGCTGCGCCACTGTTCCATCACTGAACAAAATATCAGAAGGTTTTATTTAGACGAAAAGCTAGATTTTTTTTTTTTTTTTTTTTAGATAAAAAAAAAAATTAGTTTTATTTCTCAAAATCTTCAAATGTGCCTATTTCTTTGATCAATAGCTAATGCACCAATGAGGGCGATTTTAGATGTTAGGAAAATTTTTAGTGCATTGAAAAAAACTACGAAAAACACCAAAAGGTGCGATTGGTATGTGTGCAGATTTCTTATGAAGAAGGAAGGGTGGGGGGGGGGGCGGTCATTTAGCTAAACAACTCAATTGTTTAGGAACCTTATCCGCTCACAGCCCGACATACCAAAAGCATAATTGAAATGTTTTTCTAATATATTTTATGAAAACAGAGCTATGTAGTGATAGAATGAACGTAAAATAGAAAATTAAAAATAAAATGCCATAGTAAATTTATTAGAAAACTAAAAAAATCAAATTGAGTCCTTTCTGGCGAATTTATCAACTATTAGATGTACAGATAGGTTTTAAAGATTGCTTTCATAATTTATTCTGACACTTTTTTCTTCTGTGTGTGCGAGCGTGTATGTGTGTGTGTACTGGGTTTAACATGCCAAGTGATCGCCAAAATAACCAATTTTAAGCACGTAATATATATGTCTATATCTATCTATCTATCTATCTATCTATCTATCTATCTATCTATATATATATATAGTGCATGTCTCCAGAAGCCTGTTCATCGAGTATAAAAACTTTTCTTTTACTCATTTTAAATTAAACTTTAAGTAAATATCTCGATACTAGCGGTTAAAAATGGTTATCGTTCTCTTGAAATAAGAAACTAAGATGGAAAAAAGAAAAAAAAAACCCGGCTCATCTGAATAGAATCACTTTAGCTTTTAAAAAATGTAATGACAAACCTGCAAGCAATTAAAAAGTATTCCATCACTGTCATCGGACAAAGTGACCGGCGACAATAAAGACGAACCCCTCAGCACAGGGAGAAACAAATCTCTTTCTATACCTATCACCCCTTATTTTGCTATAGACGGCCGAAACCGGCCGAATTAGGACTTAACTCACAAAGCCGTATAGGGCCGTTTCAGGTGTTAAAAGGTTAAAGGATTGTTCCTGTAAACAATGTCCTTTAGTGTGCCCCACAAAAAGTAATCTTTGGGAGTGAGGTCGGGTGAATATGGTGGCCACTCCATGTCTTTTCCCTTCACTGTTGAATAGTTCAACGCAATAACTCTATCGTCGAAATATTGGTCCAGAAAGTCAGAAACGTCTTGTGTAGGATACGGGCGAGCCACATCTTGCATGAATCATGCAGTTCCTGGTCGATCGTCTAACGCTTGTTGAGTAGCGACAAATTTATCCAAAATAACCCAATCAATACAAACAATCATATACAATCAATAAAACAAAATAACCCATCGGTCACGTTGCCTGTCTGTGGACATTTTTTGAAAAGTTCCCGAATTCTTTTCCCATTTGGGCCTTTTGCGACTTGAAATCGCGTTCGAAAACTTCTCCTTGTGGCAATAAGACTCTGATTTAGTCGGTGGTACTCCAACACAATAAACACACGTTCCTCCACGGTATACATTACTTTGGAAATTATTTTCACTATACACTAATAGTGATCAGATTTCAATGGCGAAATCTTCAACAGCTAGTTCTTCTATGCTTCTGAACTCTCTTTAGAAGGGTCTAAACTCTTTCTGCGCCATCTGTCGGGGCTATTTTTAATTAAATTTTGAGATTTGTGTATAAGATTCTTACGATTTCTTAATTAAACATACCACTGGTTTCATGTTTCTATCTATGTCCGTTTCCAAGTTATTAATTTTTAAAGTTAGGGGTCCTTTGTGAAACAACCTATATTTATATATGAAACACAACTGTTCATACAGCTACAAGTGTTAACACCCCACCAAAGAGGAAATTGCTGGCCAGCAGCAAGATAGGTGGCTATGATGGAGAAGTGGCTGATGGTCTACCACAGCATGACTACTGCTGGACAGCTTCAGTAAACTTTGCTGTTGGAAATCATCAGATAAAATTCTGATGGGCATCCATTTTACCTCATGCGCTGGCCCACCACTACATGGGAGTGCACGAACTTTTGCAGTATTATTGCTGGGAACCCTTACGCTAGGTGGCGCTGAGAATATCGAACACATTGATTATTTGAACACAAATCTGAAATGAATATCTTAACACAATTTAAGCTGTGAAGCTAATTTTTTTTTTAAATATAAAAAATATAGCACAACTGCCACCAACAAATAAATAAGTAAATGAATAAATAAATAAATTCTTTATTTCAACGCACTTTTTTTTCTCCTTAAATCTAGTTTTACTAGGTTACAAAGGATTTCGGTTTTCATAATTTACACAGTTCAGAATCACTAATAAAAAAAGCGTATAAAATACATAGAATTTCTATACAATAGAATAATTTCTATACCAGTTTAATGATTGGGAACGTAAATCACAAAAGAAACAAACTTGAAATAGTGTAATGAGAGCTTGAAAATTACGAGCAATCCTAGCGTACGCTGAAAGCACTTGTTCATGTCCGATCACGAAAACCAAGCACCATCGAGCGCGGTCAGTACTTGGGAGGGTGACCACATCCAGTTCAAATATTTCTATAGACATTTCTATTATAGACACTTCTGCAGATGTTTGTATAGCTCTTGGTGAAACTAGCTTATAGAAAAAGAGCCATAATTACATAATACTTTGTTTTTTTTATAGAATTCTGTAAGAAATTTTTGTAAGGGAAAGTGCTGGACCAGCAAAGGAATAGCAGTGGGATAGGTGCTAGCACTGCAGGAAAAGTGCCGGATTGAAGTAATGTGATGGCATACCAATGCTGGTCTGCTGATGGCCATCACTGATGGGCCAGCTGCATTCGGCTTGGACATATTTCGACAGGTTTAAGTAATGGCACCCTTGCAAATTACCGCTGATAGCACTGCTGGCTGCCAACTTTTTTCCAGCTGATTGCCCACTGTTTCTTTCTTTGCTGAGACGATTCAGCTGAAATACGCATTGCATTGTATAATTAAATTGTGGCTAATTATGCATTCTAGAGTTACCGTACACTAAAAACATAAATTTGCTTAATTTAGTATAACAACATGTGTTTAAAACGTCTTTTAAATATATATATTTTTTATTTTGAGTATAATTCCTTAATACTGCACTAATTACTTTAGCATTTCATAAAGAATCACGTTAACTAGTGAAAGGTTGTTTTTTTTATGTTAACTATGGTGGGCCGAAAAAAACTTTTTTTTTATTTTCGATGATGGGTAGTGTGGGAAAGTGGCCACAAGTAGCACCAAGTTAACACAAGAAATTTGAGATTTTTAGGACAATTCCTATATTTGCCGCTTTTGGCTTGAAGTTTTGCTAAAATGTTGGTTTTTGAACTTTTTTAGCAAAAATTTAAAAAAATGTTAAATTAAATTTATTTTGATTGTATTTAGTTGAAAAGGCATATTTAATGTGCCAAATGTTAAAATATGGCCTGATTATGCACTATTTTTGTGCTACGTGCTTTTAAAGTGTACAGATTTTAGCTTGTTTTACGTTCGGTACCAACACGAAACAACCCAGAATTCACTACGAAGAGTAGCTGTACTGCGAGTTCCACCCGCCCTCCTACCCACAGAATATTATATATTCAAAGTGCATACCTTTTTAGGTTACGAATTCCTTAGAAATGAATTTTGGCATCTTTTTCTGCGCTTGCAGTTTTGCTCTAATGAAGGCATCTCTTCCTGCACTCCCACATACCTTTGATGCAGCTTTTGTAACAAATTTAACGACTCTTTCCACAGCCTGGGAGTGACTTGGAAAGCCGATTAATGCTTTGTCCAACATGGATCCTGAAATTATGTTTTCTTCGATTTCTTCTAATGAAAGAGTTTTTTTTATAGGAGGCTCGGTGATTTCGGTGGCTACCCTGTCGATGAAATTCCGTTGCTTTAAAGTTCAGATTTGGAACCTGAAACTCTCGCATTTTGTTGGTTTTTATCTTTTTAAATTGGGGCATTTTTTTATTCTTTCCATGCCATTCTTCTAATATCTATGCTATCATCGGTTGCCATTGCTATCAGTAAATTCTCGGAATGGCCATAGTATCCATTTGTCTGTACGACTTAATGGACTGTCTCTTTTAGCTCATCTGGTAGCAACGTCGAAAGTTGAATAATCTGCCACAGATGTCTAGGCCCGTCCGCGCAACCTGGCCTTTTCCTTACAGAAAACCAAACTGGCGCATAAACTTTTATCACGTACTGCGCGAAATATTTAAGCGCTTCATCAGGATTTGAACTACTAATGTACAAGCTTGAAATTCTGCAGGCATTTGTGATCCATCTCGATTGCACAATTGGTCCAGGTTTTCTGTTTTCCAGCCCTCGAGGACACTGTCCGCTTGAAACCGCTGCACAAATATCAAATAAATATTTTTGATCTGCAGTCAGATCTTAAGTCTTTTCCGTTTCTGATGTCTATGAAACAGCAATAGATTCGAACGAAGTGACATGTAGATTTTCGCACCCTGGTAGCCTAGAACCGATTGGGCTGGCAAAGGACTTAGGTCCCATGGTTCCACCATCAAGTTTAGACAGTAGATGTCGGAGTGGAAGTTCGTTTGTATGAAGAATACATATAAAATGTTTCAGCTCTCTTCTTAATTTTTTTCAAGATATGCAATGACACCATTGCGTTTTCCTGTATTAACAGCGGTGCCATCACAACCGAGTGCTATCAGTTCAGAAAAGTCCACTTTGTTCTGACATAGAAAATTATATAAGGATTTTGCTATTTCTTTTCTGTGACCGGAACGAGGTGTCAATATTCCAAACCAGGTTCAGATAACACGGTAATATTTTCCTCGCCTTTCTCTCGACAGTGTCGCTTGTTCTCTTTTTTTCTATCATGATCGTTTTTCCTTTATACCATCAAAGAATATGCTTTTTATTTTCCTTCCTTTAATAACTTCCTCCAACATGATCTTCTTTCCAAGTTTATGTTTCTCTCTTCTGACCTTGTTCTTATCGATGACGAGATTCTTATCTTTTTCTGTCACAATTCCTGCATCTTGAAGCACGGATGAAGCTATTAACGCAACTTCCCTCTCTGATACACCAGTCCTAAATGCGGCGGATGCTGTGTGAGGCAGGGATATGCGTTTAGGAGTGTCTGGCTTTGAAGGGCCTGGTTCAAATTCAGATTCAATCGAACTGCTCGCTTGAAAGCTCCCACTACTTGAATCTTCCAACAATACATCTGTCTTCCATTTGGATCTAACTCCATTCGTTGAAGGCTTTGTCGCAGAATCACTATTCCTCATTGAAATTGTATCCCTTTTCATTTTCCGCGATATTTTCTTTGCAAGAGTTTTGCTTGTTTTTAAATCAATATTTCCGATAAACATTTTTCGAACAGTTCTTTGATCCTTCAAGAAGTTCACCTCTCGATGTGGAACTTTACGCCTGATGTCGCAGCTACAATTGTTCACTTACAAGCTCCAATGTCAAAGAGAGAGGTTTCCGCCTTTCGTACGAAATCTTCGCAGATCGCCTTGCCTTTAACGCCCGTATGATTACAGGATTTCGCCAATGATCTACACTTATTGTAATAGTTTTTAATCTTTCCGTTAATTGTTCGCTGGGAAACCACTGGTATGGAAGCTTTTATCCAAATTTCGGAAACTTTTTCACCTACCATTTTAATAATATCATCCACTGGTTGAAGATAGATATCTCGATTTTCTTCTATATCGCTTCGCAAGCAATAGTAGTGGCGCATGATGTCAGCATAAGTTGGCAATTGCAAGTCTTTCAATTTGCAAGGTGCCCCAAAAAAGCTACTTTTCACGCTATCACGTGTCTTTACATGACCATGAACTTTCGCACTAGCCGTTTCTATCTCGTCGTAATAAAACGCACAAAACACAGTAATGGCACGTTAAATGATCCAAAAAGTACTGTATCGCACGAGAAAAAGGTTTTACTTTTACACTGAACAAATGTCTTAAGGAAACTGAGCACTGTAAAACAATAAGCATCACTTACCGCACTTCCTCCCTTCTTTTATTTCCTCCTTCACTCCCCCAACATCGCGATGTCACTGCGTTCACTTAAGTTCACGCTTCACCCCCTTCTCCCCCTCCAGATCTGTTTTTGAGGGATTCTGCTGCCCGTCACTCAAATATATGACCCTTAAAGCATCGAAAAAAATAAGGTAGACCAAGGGACATAAACAAGACAAAAGAGAGAAACCGTTGAAAATTCAAACAATACATGAAACTTTTGCTCACTTATACGCGAAAAGGCTATAAAATTCGCCTAATTTAAAATACACATAGCAATTACATAATACATTATCAGAGCTTATTTATACATTTGGCACATTAATTGTGTCTTATCAAGTAAATGCGATTAAAATAAGTTTAATTTAACATTTTTTAAATTTTTGCTAAAAAAGTTCAAAAATCAGAATTTTAGCAAAACTTCAAGCAAAAAGCGGCAAATATAGGAAGTCCTAAAAATCCCATTTTTTTGTGTGAACTTAGTGCCACTAGTGGCCATTTTTCCGCACTAACCATCATCGAAAATAAAAAAAAAGTTTTTTTCGGCCCACCCTAATGTCCACCTTTTTTCTCTAATTTTTGACGTTTAACGTTATAAGTAATTTTCTGGAAGTTTTATACTTATTTCCGTTTAATTCTAAAAAATCATTTATTTCTTTCAGCCTCAGTACAAAAAAAAAAAAAAAAAAAAAAAAAAAAAAAAAAAAAAGTTGTATTGAAATAATAAATTGATATTTAAACAATAGAGATATAGTAGATCGCCGATTATCCGGACCGAAATAACGTCGGACTCGAAATAAAAGATTTTTAGACGTAAACGGAAATAGTATGAAACTTAAAGAGAACTACTTATAACGTCCAAAATCAGACAAAGAATATAGACAACTACAAGAAAAATCCAAAAAATGAACCTTTCAGTTGTTAACGTGATTCTTTATGAAATGCTAAAGTAATTAGTGCAGTATTAAAGAATTATATTCAAAATATTAAAAAATAATAAATAATGAATTGATAATTAAACAATTGAGATACAGTAGAGAGCGCCAATTATCTGGACCGGTCGGGACAGAAGCCGATCCGGTTAATGAAATTTCCGGATAATTGGACATGTTAAAAAAACGTCTATGGAATGTTTTTCAGGTAACATATCTGCACACTTTTTCCAGGCTTAGTAATTGCAATTGTTGTAGCGCAGATTTTAGCATATTACAAATGGCGTGCTTAGCAGTTATTCTGTTAACTTAAAAAAAATTATTTTCTACAAAATTGGTACAAAGTTATACATAGAAGTACACGTAGAAATTATTACTTGTATGGATGCATACACTGTACAGTACATATATTTTTAAAAATTTCATTGTGATAGGGAAAAGAAATTCTTGATAGTCTTCGGCTTCATAGAGGACAAAAAAATTTCTGCAGCCATATCTTTTAATCTTTTTAAATGAGTAAATTGAACGGGATCGTCAGAATCTTGCCGTTATAGTCATTACATCGCAATTTTAAGCAGAATAAATGCTTCTGCGTCTGTTATTTAACGGTTAACTTTCGTGACATCCATCCGAATTTACCCTACTGCGCCTAAAGAAATTTCGCATAAAAAATTTTAGAGAATGCGGGGAAAAATGTATGGTCCTTGATCGATCCGGTTAATTGGACAATCCGGATAATTGGTGCTCTACTGTATACTTAAAAAATAAATCTACTAAAATCCAATATTCAGCTTTACTATGAATGGATAACAGGAAGCTGAAGAAAGTAGAAATTAAGGTAAACTGTAAATGAAAAGGAGATGCCTTTATATGAAGAGGAAAATGTATAAGAAAAATATTTTTAATTCTCCAATTGCAAATCGTATCTATGCATGAGAATTTCATTTCGTGAATCGAAGTCAAAATGCCATACATTTTATAATGAGTAAGGGGAAAATATGATAAGTTTCATAAATATATGTGATATATATATTTACATGTACTATAGAACTTAAAAATTAAAATCCAATGTTCTGCATGCGTGAGTATGTCTTTTAATTAATTAATCAGTGATAAAATTAACTAAGTCTTTTTTTAAAAGAGTTGTAGGTGATAGCTTCGAAAAATTTGGTTCAAAAAATCATCACAAAAAGTAATCACTCATTCATTTCGTAATTTTATTTGTTTTGTCTTAATTTTTATAACTATATTGCTTTTTGTAATGTTCATGCAATATGATTTACAATATATTGAGATCAAACAGCAGTGTAACATAAAATAGGAAATATGATATAAACCATAAACAGAAAAAAAGAGAGATTTGCATTTTGTTACTTCTAAATATATAGATATTTTTCTCTGACTGCGTTTTACTTTTTGAAAGCTCTTTTACGTTGCATTCCAAAATTGTTTGGTAAATAAGAAAAAAAAATTAAATTTTTGAACACCTATATTTAAGTTTATGCAAAAATTTTGAAACCTATTAATTTGATAAACACATCACAATGAAACATCAGAAGATTTTTCTTTTATATTTATTCTAGTAGTTTTTTTTCTGAATTTTTCGTTTATAATGATTTAATTTCAAAAATATGCGAGAAAAGATTTTAGATTAGCTTTCCTTCTCTAAAACCAGCTTCTCGTTTTAGTCTAATTGGTTTTCAATTGGAAAAAAAAATGTTCCAAGATAAAGTTGGTCAGACCATTCGTTGAGAATCAAAATAACTCTAACCTTGGGATTATCATCCCCCATGTCATTAGCAATAGCTCAAGGATCAAGCAGGACGGTCGTTCTGCCAAGCCAAGCTGAAAAAAAAAAATGCTAACACCGCCAAACAAACAAACGCCAAGAATAACGGCAAGACACCGTAACTGCTTATTATACTGATGACAACTTCTGCATGTTAAATCGACCAAACATGGCAGCGTAAAATTTCCCATATCAAATGAACCAATCATCGCAGAAAAATAAAACCAAAACCAGAAGGGCCTAATCAAGAAGACCTTCAATTTGAGATCAAATGCATCCTCATAAATTAATTATAAACAGAGATATAAATTTTTTAAAATAACGTCGAGATACTGAAAATGACAGATTTCTTTTCTTCGTCACACCTTATGTTTCAATCAAGGTAGAGACTTAAATAATGGACAGAAAAAAGTAAGGATTGAATTTTTGGACAGATATTTACTCAATCTACGTGGTTTATAAAATTCAGCTTTAAAAACATAAATTTTCTATTCATAATTAGCGAGAAACCGTTTATTAATTCTAAAGTTTACAAATTATGCCAAATAGCGATAAACCCGCCAAAACATTTTAGAAATCTTATACTTTTCTTTTATATAATCCTTTTGCATTGATTTCATCGAAGAAAATTATGGCTGAGATTCAGATAGATTTTTCGCTGTTAGCGAAATAAGTTTGGCCAATCAGAAGCCTGCATGTTTGAGAATATTTGCTGTTTCTGGATCCCGGCCTATATAATGAAAGTTTTGAGTCATTTTTTTAGTGCCATGGATGAAGTGCAATGTTTGTAGAAATGTAAGTTAGGATCCAGGTAGATTTTTTGCTGTTAGCGAAACGAGATTCACCAATCAATAGCCTGCATTTCTGCAAACAGCGAAAAGTTCACAAAAAGGCAGGCTTCTGATTGATGAATCTCGTTTCTCTATCAGCCAAAAATCTATCTAGATTGCGTTCAATGGAGGATATTCCAAATATGGGTTCGAGGCTGAAAAAAGTCACGTGATACCGGTAATGGAGGATATTCCAAATCTTTGTTCGAGGCTGAAAAAAGTCACGTGATACCGGTAATTTACCCAAGGAATTCATAACCGATAAGAAGGGAAGATACTACTGCTTTGCCTCATGAACTTTTTAATTGGCTAGCTGGGATTTATATTACACGTCTACGGGCGTTCCCTTCTTTACGCTAGAAGGTTTTACCTTGACCACGTGATCAAAACGAAAATGGAATATCATCCATTTACCCAAGGAACTTCTAACTGATAAGAAGGTAAGATACTACTGCTTTGCCTCATGAACTGTTTCATTGGTTCGCTGGGATTTACATTACACGTCTACGGAGCCTTCCCTTCTTTACGACAGAAGTTTTTACCTTGATCACGTGATCAAAACGGAGATGGAAAATCCCCCATTGCCGGTACCACGTAACTTTTTCAGCCTTGAACCCATATTTGGAATATCCCCCATTAGACGATACGCGCATGGACGAGCTTTATTAGACTAGGGAAATAATTCAATATGCATTAGCTGACGATAATGACACACTGGCAAAGACCTTTAACGATTTGTTTTTATCACTTCTACCAATAAACCTTTATTGGCCATATGTCGCTACTTCATTATAGCGACACACTTGTTCCTAATTAGATCCCGGCCTTAATGTATTAAAATACGGAGTTTGCTTTCTGTACTATTCCTGAGCTCAGTTATAACGTCTAGAAATATAGGCCGGGATCCAGGTACATTTTTGCAAACAGTGAAAAGTTAGCAAAAATTCTGGCTTCTGATTGGTCAATCTCGTTGCGATAACAGAGAAAAATCGACCTAGATCACGGTCATGGTGTAAAAACCGCTATTCGAGTAATACTTTAAAAATTGCTAAAACTTGAATCCCATAAATATTGAAAAATACTGAATGACAAATGTCGATAGCAGCAACATTTTCTACATCGTCTCTGAGCGAAACGTATTCTCAATTGATGTATTTTGAAACAGTTACGTTGGAATTATCATGTATCGCTGTGATCGACATTCAGCGTTCAGCCTCGTTCAACATTTATGGGATACAATTTTTTAGCACCTTTTTAATAAACCCATTTTTAAACTATATCTTCTAGACTCTATAGCTCCGATATAGGCCTAGATTATATGTTGTAGAAATCGACTATCCCAGCAATACTTAATAAAGCGCGGAAATAGTGAATCCCTTAAATGTACAACGATGTTGAATTCCAAACAGTCATTTGCAGCGACATCTGCAGGATATTTTTTAAAGAAGAAATAGACACGTGTAATGCACCGCTATAGCGTCTAGAATACATAATGTGGAAATTTGCTATCCAAGCAGCGCTAAAACGTTGTATACCTTAAATGTGCACTGACGCTGAAATCCAGGTAGCTGATCGCAGCGACATCTGTGATATACTTTCAAATTTCAAAATAAACATCGTATTATTACAGAGGGCTTGACGCCAAGCACACAAGTCAGATGTATGTTAATAAAATGTAAAAAAAAATGCTATAGCGTCTAGACCAAATTATAGCGCCTAGAATATATAGTGTGGAAATTGGCTATCCCTGTAATACTTAAAAAAGTGCTAAAATATTGTATCCCTTAAATGTGGAACGATGCTGCTGAAATATACAGATCGCAGTGACATCTGCAGGATATTTTCTATAACTGCAAGATATTGCTAGTCTATACCATAGATTAACATCCATGATCGGACATTCCCATAGAGCGTAATGGTAATGCGATTGCGATCGTAGCGCCCTTAGTGACAATGGGGCTGAAACTCCCCATCCTTGTAGTATGCTTATTATTGAGTAATTACCTTATTGTGATCTTTCTTTTTTTAATGTTGCATGTTTACGTTTTCGATAGAATCTTACCCCGATACACGAACATAGAATAGACATTCTATTTTATATATCTAATATCTATTCTACGTTCATGCACGGATGTTTTTTTTTTTTTTATGATTAGTGAACGGTTTTAAGTGCAACGAATACTAGGTAAAAATTTCTTCTTGAATGCTATATATCAAAACAATGGTGTAATATAAAAATATACGAAATGTTGAACTCTACAAGCCCCAGAAAATTTCATAATTATTCACCTTTGGCAGGAAAATTTTTATAGCCCGTGTTTTATAAATTTATGAAGTTTAACGTATTAAACAATCCTTACAATAATCTTTTAAAATTTATGCATTTTCACTTCCTTACAGATAAAATAAAAATATTGTTTTTAATGTAAATAACGTACAATCAATTCAATAACGTTTATAATATTAACATATAAGAAATAATAATAATAATATTACAGATAGGGAAAAATTCCTTTCGACAAATTTTTTGAATTGTATAAATCTAAAAGTTAAAAATAAATAGAGGTACTGACATTGCACTCAATAAAATTTTTATTCGATATGAATCAATTGACACAATACCTGAATTTGACTTTTTACAATTTAATCTTATAAACTTACATATTTGCATTCTTAACAGAATTTTCTGGCGGTTTTCTTTTATATTATTAGTCTAATTATCATTTTGTAAGTTAAAAATAAACAATACAAGTACAGTAAAAAAAAGCAGTTAAATAAATAAAGAAAGCATGAATAGAATATCGTTTGAGACTTGCTTCGTTTTAGGAACGAATAGATATTCAAACCATAGAGGATAAACATATTTCTTCAACATAGGTAAATTTCGGAGGTTTGTTAGTTCTTCCGCCTTGCCGATAGTGACTCTAGTACTGTTGCCATTACAGATTTTGCCGTAAATGTCCCATCTTGGTCCTTAATCTATGGTCTATACAATGTAATACGAAAATCCTGCAGATTTCGCTGCGATCGACACTTGGGATTTTAGCAGTATCGTCGATCATTTATGGGATACAAATTTTTAGCGTTGTTTAATAACATATTTCCACACGAGGTATTCTAGACGCTGTAACCAAATCGTCATGAAGTGTTAGGAAATATCCTGCAGATATCGCTGTGATTGACTCATTGGATTTCAGCATCATTTGAAATTTAAGAGAACCAATATTTTAGCACTTTTTTAAGTATTACTGGGATAGCCGATTTAACACTATATATTCTAGGCGCTGTAGCACCGCGGTAGCCTGTCTTTTTCGTTTGCCTCGGAGTAGATATAGATGAAGTCATTTGAAGCTGTTCCTAAACTGTGACCAACAACATATAAGGCCAGTTCATAACGTCACACGAAGTTGATAATCTGTACACGGCAATGGACACAAAAAAAATCGGCGCGCAGCTTTGTACTAATCATCGTGTAAATATGATCCAACTCTGAGGCTAACGAAAAAGACAGGCTACCGCGGTGCGTCCTATTCTTCTTTTTTTACAGACCGCTGGAGTCACGTGATGCTCGAATGCACCAATGAAGTTGCGTGAAAAGAGCATCACCTGACTCTAGCGGTTTGTAAAAAAAGAAGAATCGGACCCACCGCGGTAGCCTGTCTTTTTCGTTAGCCTCGATCCAACTCCGTGTGACTTTTAAACATCATGAACTAGCCTATTATGTTATTGGTCGCGCTAACACCCTCCCTCCTGCGTCCACCGTATAGCGGCATCTTGTACTGGAGACTGCTAAATGGGCTGCTATCGGTCAAAATCAAGATAGAAAAGGGCAGAAGAGAGGGAAAGAACTCGTTTTTTTTGGTATCTAGTTTTTCACACGGGAAGATTGACATATCTGATCCTCTCCTTTCATAACATCATGGTGATGAAATAAGGCAAAGCCCCCTAAATATTTGAGAAAGTCTTAGCACGCGACACGAAAACATCACACAAAGCAAGCAAAGCAAAGAAACAAAATCATTCATTGGCTCGTGAATATGAACGAGCCAATGAATGATTTTTCTTCTTTGTTTTGCCTGCTTTGTGTGACGTTTTCCTGACACGTGTCATGGCCTTCTCCAATATTTAAAAGGCGTTGAATAGGCCGAGATCAAGATAGATTTTTCGCTATTAGCGGGATGAGATTGATCAATCAGACGCCTGCATTTTTCCGAACTTTGTGATGTTTGCAGTAAACACCGAAAAGCCTGCAAGGATGGAGGCTACTGATTGGTTAATCTAATTTTTCTTACAGAGAAAAATTTATCTGGCTCCCGGACATTAATTTTGGTTGGTTAAAACAATTTTGAATAAAATCAAATCAGGAAGCGAATGTTTGTTAACTTTTC
Source organism: Maratus speciosus (assembly GCA_963932465.1). Taxonomy (NCBI): domain Eukaryota; kingdom Metazoa; phylum Arthropoda; class Arachnida; order Araneae; family Salticidae; genus Maratus; species Maratus speciosus. The sequence continues at coordinate 347,740,192 of OZ010788.1, read as the reverse complement.
TGGTTAGTTTAATTGAAATCTTCCTCGTCTATTACTGAAAACTGAGTTACCGTACTTTGGACAAAAAATTGAATATGAGTACACGACTTGTGCATATGTCACCACTCTAACACAGTGTTGCCAGATGGGCTACTTTTTTTAATTCAGATACTTGATTGGCACCACTTTTTTGAAATTGTAAAATGCGCCTTATTTAATGATATATTAATTAAGGCGAAAACAAAGGGGATTTTACCGTTTATAATAAGTGGTGGCAATCAAGAAATCTGAATTAAAAAAAATAGCCCACTGGCAACACTGCTCTAACATATAAATTTTCTCCGTTATGACCATGATTCTAAGTGCAGTTGGTTAAATTTGAGTATCTGGGTATTAGAGAAAGCAATAGTGGCCCACCGTGGCTGAGTGGATAAGACACCATGCCGCTAATCGCTTGAGAGCGTAGGTGGAAGCAGATTCGAATTCCGCCGTGATCCGCATGTGATATGATGTACGTGTTCAATAAAACAAACAGACAAACAAGCAAGCAATAGTGAAAGGTACAGTTGGCATGGAAACAACGACTTCTTTAATTCGTATAGAAAATTAATGAATAGTAGTAAATGACTCAAGTTTAAAATGTAGGCAAATGGTCTGGAAATATCAATGGCTCCCATCTAGTATTTCATAAAAGTAATTTAATAGATTCACATGATGTATAACTTGATGCAACTCTTAGCTAATGAAAATTCCGCAACAAGACTTATGTAGGTAGAACTTTTGAATGAATAATTCAGAATTCTGAGAACAAAACGAAGTTCTTAAGGGCTCTTCCTCACCCCCCCCCCCATCAAAAAAGGAAATACAATAGAAAGATATAAGAATTTGGATAACTTCAATATGTCTGTGATTTTTTGTCAGAGTTCAGGAAAAGAGTCTGGGTATTAAAAAAAACATAAAACAAATTTGACGAACGATAAGACTATAGATTTCAAGCAATTTTTAACCGAAAAATATTTAATTCTAATGTATATGCGGCTTTAATAAGTAAATATTAAGATAATCAATTTAGGGGAAATTTTATAGTAAATTAATATCCTCACATTTATGCAAATAGGTATGGATAAGCAGAATTGAGTAAAATTACATATTTATTCTTTCTTCTCTATAACACGATCTAAATGAAGATGAAGTTATATGTGCAGTTTATATCTCTAAATTTTTAGATTTTTTTAAATAAAAAATGCTTTTGTATTTTGTCTAGAATTGCTAGATTTACAAATCTTCGATTCTTTATATGCCTGCGGGGTTTCATTCTCTGATTAACCGTAGGTATTTGTAAAGGTAAATTTATTTTGCAAAACCGTCAGCAAAAAAAGTTAGAAAAAACAATTAACTGACAGACTAACTGTAAATATATATTTCATTTCGACTCTGTTTTTTACTGAATTTTCATCTTTCGTAGAAAATTTTAAGGAGATATAAATTGAGAAAGACTGATACTTTGAAAGAAGAAATTGACTTCCCTTACTTTTAAATTATTAATCACTCTAAAAAGTGAATGATAGGTAAACAAAATGTATACTATCGTGTCTGCTCCCTGCTTATAAAGGCTATACATGGACTAATTTTAATTTGAGCTAGTAGAATTATTTCAATTATATATAATTTGTTTTAAAAAAAGAACTGATATCTACTAAAAAACAACTTTTCATTAGTAAAAAAAAAAAAAAAAAAAAAAAAAAAAAAAAGAAAGAAAGAAAAAGGTGAAAGTTGTGGCTAAAAAATAGTGTGATATCAAATTTCCAAGCTTATATTATGGTACTTATTTAACATTTTACATTAAAAATTTACCATATGTAAGTCGAGTACCTAAGTATGCGTTGATAGAAAGCCTTTTCTCCTTTACTAAATACATCATAACGTGTTTCTGAAAAATATTTTTTTTAATAATGCATGATGGGCTTGGCGGCCATCTTTCCGTATTTTACACAAATTTCTAAGCACTCAAGCTCGTAACATATTTGCATTATTAAGAATTTCGAACTCCTAGTTTTAGCTGCAGACAGATAAATTAAGAAAGTTTTTTATTTTGAAAAAACAAATTGATTTTTACTGCTTTAACTAATTAATTAACCCCCCTCCGAAAAAAAGAGAATCATAAGATGAAACCTGAAGTTACTTCATCCCTATTTTAAGACACAAATTTTTAGGCACTAATTTCCATAAATTAAAAGAATAAAATGTTTGCTTTAGTAAGAATTTCGAACTACCAATCTTAACAATGAACTTGTGTGCTTAGAATTTTGTGTAAAATATGGAAAGATAGCCGCCAAGCCCATCATGCATAATTAAAAAAAATTAAATTTCAGAAACACGTTATGATGTATTTAGTAAAGGAGAAAAGGCTTTCTATCAACGCATACTTAGGTACTCGACTTACATATGGTAAATTTTTAATGGAAAATGTTAAATAAGCACCATAATATAAGCTTGGAAATTTGATATCACACTATTTTTTAACCACAACTTTTTTTTTTTTTTTTTTTTTTTTTTTTTTTTTTTTTTTTTAGTAGATACAATCTACTGTGTGAGTTTAGGAAGGTAAAGCCAATATCAGGGAGTAGTAAGAATTCCTCAAAGAAAGACATGTACGACGCGACGTCACATTGACATTCCACTCAAGTTCAAAATAATTATTACACTTTCTCTATCGTTGTGTCTTATAACAATTGATTGTTGTATATGGAACCTTTTTATACTCCTATTATTATACATTCCGACGCTCTCCAATGCAAAACTTGATTATTTTAATAAGAAAATATAGACCTTTTTTGTTGTGTGGTCTATGTGACATTCACTCTTAGCCAAGATAGTTGCTTGGTACTCGAACATCCTTTAAGGTTGATAAAATCAGAATAAACTATTTTACTATTTTTTTACGCAGTCAATATATTCCACCTAACACATACAATCTGACAGGTTCTAACACATCCATACTAAATTGTTAGTAACTGATGTACAACATTTGCTAATATTACTATACATGTACTAAGAAAGCGGTGAGCGTTTTTTTTTTTGTTTGTTTTTTTCTTTTTTTTTTCTTTTGTTTAAAGAGCAAAATATTCTTTAAACGACATTGACAAATTAGATGTTAGAGATACACAGCACCACGGAAATTTTAGTGAAGGAAAACAATTAATTAAATTTTACAAAAATGGAAAATGGATATTATACTCCGTAATACCTATAATATTATTTTTCAATCTGATAATTTAACGTTTAAAAATAACTCTGCTGGTGCGTATAAAAATCAAGCGTAAAGCTTGTTTTTTAGTACTTTTTTTTTTAGAGAAGAGAACAAAAATGTTGAAAGCATATTGAAAAAATAAGCACACTTATGATATTTTAACGGACAGATTCTCAATTATAAAGATGATTTTTATAGTAGTAGTTAACATAGATATTTATCTTTCTCTCTGTTAATACAAAATTTTCAAACAATTTAATTAACACTTAACTGCTGCAACAAAAATTTTTAAGTAGTTAATGTGAGCGGTCTTCTAGACAGCTCGATTGAAATATTAATAAAATGCTCTACTATGAATTGTTGTCTGGATTATGTTAATGTCAGTAATTGTGTTTTATATGTACAGAACAAATATATCTGGTAAAAATTAACATTATGCATAGAGTCGTTATTTTTTTAAGTATAAAAGTTCCACTGAAGTGCCTAAAAGTGCCATTTTGGGTACTTCATGTAATTTTTTTTAAATATGTATATTGAAAAAATTCATTTGATACATGAATTTATCATAAATAAATCTAAACTTTACTTCTTGTGTAGAACGGATAATTTCTCACACGAAAGATATCACTTTTCAAGATTGACAGTGAGAAAAGAGGGGTTTTGAAGACGAGCACTTACATTTCTGCCAAACATAATATGGATCATCATTCCTAAAACATATAATATGCTTTTTTAAAAGAAATAATATTTGATTTCACGCGTTTTGAGATTGAAATTTGATTTTTAGGAAAAAAATGTTTGCTGTCGATTTGCTTTAGAGATGAGATTTTTCTTCTTTATATACAAACATTGTAATTGCATTTTCTTCGAATCTTTTATACATAAACCCATTTTTTATACGTGAAAAAATTCTGTAACACTTTTTGGATCATTTTGATATATGTTTGATCCTTCTCAAATGACTTTTCTCTTGCTTCGAGAAATTAGAATTGTTTTTGATTTTTTTTTTTTTTTTGGTTTTAATTTTATTTGCAATACTCAAATCTTTTAATTCTTTTGAAAATTTTTAAACGTATGTATTACTGAAAATATATTGCTTTGTAATTATTTTAAAAATATAAAATTATTATCTTCTTTGAACAAATATCTTAAAAATTTCTGAATTTTCACAAATACTTCCGTTCTAGAGTTCACTTTGGAAAATTCATTTTTAAATGATTCAACCAGAGAATTATTTTTTTTAATTGGTAGACAAGGGCCAATTAGTCTGATGATATAAAGAAGCTATAAAAGTTAATAAATTCGCACGTGTTTCCACGATTATTTGAAGATTTAAAGAAAATAAAAAGAACATTCTATCACGTCCTATTGCAACCAAATTTTCCAACTCTATCCAATTATTTTTTTTAAATGTGGCCTTGTTGAAAAATATTCCCACGGAAATGGAACTTGCGGTCAGTTCAGTAAATGAATCCATTCAACAGATGGACGATATTCAGTTACCGAATAACTGTTTAATATCGAGTCGGAACATTGTTTCCTGATACTACTCAACAGCCATTTAGGAAGGTTGAGAACTAACTAATACAGAGAGTTTTTACACATTTTGGGAACGATTTTGATGTTAAATTTAGAAACAACAAGAAACAACAGAGAAAAAATCTGGCAATGTATATTAAATGGTAACTGAAATATTGGTCGCTATGAAAAAATATCGTCTGTTACTGAAATGGCATGGAAAAGAAGCAAATGACTTGAAGGTTATATATTTGCGCATTCCGAAGGACTTATTCATCATTGTTTTATGAAAATCATTCAGCAGGAGTTAAGCGAAAAACATTTCTCACAATTGATGAAGCGTGGATTTATGTAAATGACTGTAATAATAAAAGATCGATTTATTACCCGAAAAGAGGCCAAAAAGATTTACCACTTTGGTTCAAACTCTTCACAAAGAAAGTTTCTCTAAATGCTTTATGGTGATTGTTGAAATCTCTTAAAACAGAAAATTAAACAGATCAGAAAAGTTGAGAAAATGTCAAAATTAACTGACTTATTATCAAAACAATGTTGTAAATCCTATTTTTAAATTAAAAAAATATAACTTTGTTCTGCGGTCGTTGTAAGTTTTGAGTTAAACCAAGATAAAGTTGAGAACCGTACATCCAAAAGTACAGCCACATTTCTCGAAAATTTGACAAGAAAAACTGGAATCAAGTGTATACCGTTTAACGATCTTCCAACCAAGTTCCCAATATGTTTCACTAATGGATTAATGTGACTCTGAACTATTAAAATAAGCTTTTGTGATACGCGAACTAACTACGTTGAGTGGACTCTGGAAATGTGTGATGGAGGAATGGAACAAAATTCCAATTCCAGTTTTACAAAAAGCCCTGCTATCTTGGAAATCCCGCTGCAATATGATAATCCACAAAAAGGGCTAGCAGATAGAACATTCTTAAAGATAATTGTTTTACTCTATTTTCTTTTTGTTGTCAAAATCGTTCACAATACGTGTAAACATCCTCTGTATTATCCTCATAATTAGTAGATTTGTTCACCCCTATTGCTAATTTTCTTATTCGAAATACTGAGACTTCGTTGGGTTCTCACAAAACCGGCTTTTAGCTCAATTTCCTCCAGCTTCCTTATAATTCTTATTCATTTTCCTTTCGTATTTTTCGAAACTTTTCACCCTCCTATACTTAATTAAATTTTAAGTACTGCCACATAAATAATCGCACAATTAAAGTGAGCGGTCTTTGAGATCTGTTGATCAAAATATGAATAAAAGACTCAATTAACCGCCCTTCGATCGCAGCTGTGGGATTCTCGAGTACCACATTTATTAACCTCAAAGCAAATTAAAAAAAAAATACTTAAATTTAAATCATGCATGTCTGGCTGACTATCCGATCGAAGGTTATACATCATGATAGTATTTTTGTACCGATTTTTTTGCATGGGATATTTATAATTAAACTGCAAGCAATCAGAGATCTCTTAGCGATAAGACAAGGGATGCACGAAAAACACAAGTTTATTAATATTTATAATTAAGCTGAAATTTGCAATATATAAACTGTGAATATGAATAAACAGCAATATAATAATAACTCTCCAATAATTTCCAGGATTTTTCAAAAGTTAAAAAAGAAACTCAATTAATTGTCTATTTAACGGCCCATCTTACTCCCCCCCCCCCACACACACCGTCACCACAAATACACATAAAATAAAATAATTAAAATACATAATTTGCTGAAAATGTGTCCAGTGAGTTCCAATCAACTTCATGGTGTTAACAAGATCTGCAATTAATCAGATCAGAAAGTAATGAATTCAATTATTCCTATTAAATTATAACATCTTTACAAGTAATTGATTCACATACATAATACATTACAAGATAATTCCAATTTCGATTTTGTAACTTTGTAATCCAACTATAATTTAGAAGATGTAACAAGAATTTACTTATAATCAGTTAAACACCTATGTTCTACAGTTGATAGGCATAATCTAAATTACCTTGTAAAGCTTTACTTGAGGATAAATTGCTTGTGAGGAGATTATAATTGAATAGTAATATTTAATTTCGTTGCTTTGTACTCAGATTCGTCGGAATTATGAAGTATAGTGATGGCCAGAAGTAGCAAAACTGCCCATGCACGTTTGACCTCAAACCTCTTCACTGTAAAAAAAAACCACTGTAAATTTGTCAGAACAAACTCGATCACAGTGAACGTGCTGTATCTTTCTTTGGTTTCCTGACTATATTAACATGGAAAATACAGTAGTTGCGTAAAATTAACAGCACAATGTGCTGGCAATTTAGACGCATTTTTTTACAGCACAAGGTGCTGGTGTCCAAATTGCCAGCACATTGTACTGTTAATTTTACGCAACTACTGTATTTTCTATGCTAATATAGTCAGGAAACCAAAGAAAGATACAGCACATTCACTGTGATCGAGTTTGTGCGCGAGATTAACAGTACTTTGTACTGTAAAAATGTCCTTTTTTACAGTGTGCCTGCCTATGCACTTTGAGGCTTAACGTCCCGGAAAATGTTCTCTTATTTCCTGTATCTGTCGCAGCATAAAATTATGCAATGATCGGCGGAAAAGTATCGTTTTTATGGAGCTGGAGGTCTGAAAAACTATAATGAGAACTTCAAAAATGTTTGTAACTCATGTCTTACCTGGAACCTGTATCCTTGAATTGAAGTTCCAGATTTAAAGTGATTTTTTAGTTTTCGTGTCTATAGTGAGAAATATGAAGTGGACAACTGGTAAAATTTTCTATTTACAGATATATAAATTTAAATATAAGTGATGTGTAAATTATAAAAAATGGTGAAAACAAAGTTTACATTTCATTTTATCAATTCTAATATTAGATATGATGCAGTGAGTTTTGAAATTAGCCCTATCCAGAAAATCAAATTTTGGGAAATCTTTAAAAACGTGTGACTGCGTCCGTTAGTTTTTACTGTAAACCAAGAATTTACTATATCATAAATACACGAAAAAATCTAATTTTTCTTGCAGATTGTTTTTTTTTCAGGTTCATCAATATAATAGATTGATAGAAAAAACTTATTTTTTTTTTAATTTTGCATAAGGCGAGTATTGAAATTCACGTCCTCATATGAGGCATTCTCACATAATTTTGACTTTTAAGTCCCTGAATAATAATTTTTATTTTAGTACTTGTTCTTGTGTTTTTTTTATTTGTTATACTGGAAAACATCCCATTGTATGACTGTATAACAATATTATACTAATAAATAAATTTTGGACGATGTTGTGGGTCCATATATACCACGAAATTTCTTACCGTCCAGTGTCCTTGATGATAATTTTTAAGTTTGGCGCTGTCTGTATAAAATTGTCCCAATAAAAGTAATTCGATGTAATTTGTTTACAAAACTGGGACTATTGTTTTATATTAATATGCATCAAAAGATTAACCTGTACTTATTTTTACGGTTGTTATTATTTTGTTTAATTCTGTCCCTGGATTTTAAATTACTTACCAACCCTTTTGCTAAAATTGTACAGAAAATCCCTTCACATGCAGCTACATTTTTTTTTTATTTTTTTTTTATTTATTTTTTTTTTATTTTTATTTTTTTTTTTTACATTTTTCTCAAGCAAAAGTATGCTACAAAAATAATGGCTAAAATTATTTGACAGGGAATTTAGTATTGCAGAATTTAAATCAGCATCTAAATATCAATTTCAAGCATTGTGGCTTTATTGGTTGCCTTACCGTCCCCAAGGTTTATTCCTCCAGGTTTAGTCCCCCAAGGTTCCACGAGTTGCCTAAAAATAGGTGGTAATTTTTCTTACCGCCCATCCTTCCCGTCCCCTTTCTCCCTTAACGGCTCTTTTTTTCCCTTACCGTCTCCACCTGAACACCCGTTTAAGACAAATTTTACAAAACAATTGTACCAAAAATACTATACTATTGTTATTATTTCCTATTTGAATGTTCTGTGGGTAATATACAAATTCATTATAAGTAAAAATTTAGAAGAAAATAAAAAGTCAGAGAGATAAAACGGTAAGAAAAATTAAACTCGCAAGTTTAAATTAAGCCTCAGTTAAATAAAAAATCATTGCTGCTGGCCATTTTTACTTTATTTTGAATCATTAAGGCATTCGTCTATAAGTTTCAAATGTTATTTTATTAAGTTTAACACGTTCACGCCGGCGCGGTTGGTCACAATCGACTCTCTCAGAGCTACCAAGTCTCCGGCTTTGGGGCTACCAGTATTTTCATACAGAAAATGTTGTTTTATTTAATTAGAACAATTGGGCGATTTAAAGGAACAACATTTTCTCTAAAATAATAGTGGTGTATAAAAAGCCGGAGACTTGACAACTCTGAGACAATCGAGTGTACCCACCGTTCCGGCGTGAACGTATTAATTTCATCAGGTTTTTATTCCTGAAAGTCAAAATTTTGAAAGAATGCCTCATATCAACCCTATATAAAATCCTAATTAAACGAATTTAAGAAACGACTAATTCGGATATATGAAACGAATATATGATGTAATAATAACTAAATGCAAAGAGATTAAAATTTCCTTTTATGTTTTCTTTCAATTTTCACGAGGAAATGAAAGCGATCATTTTGAAATGACTATTTCGGATATAATAAGAACTTACGATATAATAAATGTCCAACTTATTGCAAAGAGGTTAAATTTTCATCAATATAGCTCTAAAAATTTACCTATTTCTTCTATCTTTTTTTAAAAAATTTAAAATTTAAAAATTTAAAAAAAATATTATGAGACTTTTCGCTGATGCAAATACGTCATCGTAGACATCACATTAGTCGTAGATGTACAGATGGCATCAGCTTAAACTGGTTTATTTCCCAATAACACCAGTAATATTTAAGTATAATAGTAAAATACCTTTGTAGATTTAATATGGATATTAAATAAAAACGTTACCGCATAACAAAATAGTGTAGCATTTAGCTGCAATATTTTCTTATAAAAAACTAAGATTTCAACAAAGGAAGATGGTTTACTTTTTTTAAGTTCCATTTTATTTTGTTATGTGAGTCCCATGTTTAGCAAAAAGATGGTAATTTCGCAGCACAATTTTTGTTGTACCTTTTAAATTCATTGAATGCTTGATTAAAAAAAAGCTATTTCTCCAAACTAGAATTTTGCGATGTGTAAATTCTGTGCAAGATCATTATGTCATAAGAGGTAGAAGGTTTTATTTTAATTACTGGTACCATAATGTTATAAAATACTATTTAATTTGCATATTTATAACTTGATATGTGTGAAAATAATCCCGAAAAAAGGTATAATAGAAAGAAATCGTACTGAGGATGATATTTATTTTTCCAAAAGTGATCCGGAAGCTCAAACCTATACTGAGAGAGTGAGAAGTGGTGGAGATTGGAAACTACAAGACCAAAATTTAATAACATATATACATAATAATAGTCAACATCTACTAAGTGTGTTATAGAATTTAAAGAAAGGGAGCTTCAAAAAAAATTATCCTCAGCGTCCAAACGGCCAGCGACATCATCTACAAATCGTGTCAGAGAATTTACGAAAAGAAAGCTCCAAGAGAATTTGCACTCAGCGTCTAAGTTAGCAGAGGCATTGTCAACTAAGCGTGTCCGAAAATTGAGGTCTAAGAATGCAAAACGCTGAAAGTACCAAAAAATCGAATTTTTTTTTTTTTTTTGCGAAAAAATTTCTTAAGTGCCAATCTTAACAAAGAGGAGAACACTTGAAGTTCTAAAACTAGTAGTAATAGTTCAAGCGAGTCGGAAAATTCTACATCAAACGTAGCAAATATGGTGCTTTTTTTCTGTTTTCTTGAAAAATTTCCTCTTTTGAACTTTCGGCGTTTTCCATTCTTTCTCCTCAATTTTGGAAAATGAAACTAAAAAAATTATCTGAAACGGTTAAACGACAAGAGTCTTTATCAAATAATCGTGCCAAAGAATTTATACAGAGCACATACAGAAACTCTCAATATATCAGTTTCAATTGTTAATCGCGATTTCTTAGCAGCTCACGGTGTTGGTGATATGAATAAAAAGTGTCACTATTGTAGCGCTATATATTGGAAAAGAGAATTTTGCAAAAATTGTTGCTGTCATAATGGTAAAGTAAGGCTGAATTAACCCCAATCCCTATTGAATTACAACAAATTCTCTGTGATAAACATTTTAGAAACAATATATGAATATTTAAGTCCATATTTGCCATTTTAACTTTTCAAGCAGATGCGACCTTAGACAGACGGCTGCAAATGTCAGTCCTGAAGTTCACAGACAGGTACATCGTATTGCTCCAATATATCTTTATGGATCACTTATAAGTGTAAAATCGATTTAAAGTCAGATTTATATGTTCGAACGTGGTGATTCTTTAAGGTATATACCATAATTTGAATCATATTAATTTACACCATTACGTTGGTGAAAAAATAGAAATTTAATAATACATAATTCATACGTTGCAAAATACAGAACATTGAGAAATTCAGTAGAAGAAAACCCAGAGAATATTTCATATATTTTGCAAGACCATCTGATAAAAGAGTGTATAATATATCTGTAACATCAAAATGCGAAGCGATATTTGTTTCAAAAGATGGCATAAAATCAGATTTTAATTTATGCATTTACTCAAATTTATTAACGAAGGTGTTATATTATCAAGATTATCTACGCATATAGACCCTATGCTTTCTCGTATATTGTTTCCAAGTGGCTGTTTAGGTTGAATACAGGTATATTCTAGACAGGGAATAATAAAAAAAATTGACATCTGTCCTGCGGTACTATGCTTATCCACTGATATAAAGATATACAGTTCAATTCTATTTTTTTGGGCGGTTCAATCCTATGATCCTAAATCATTTTTATTATAAGTTTAATCCTATTTATTATTGAGGGAGATTACATCCGCACTGTGTTATTCAGACATACATTCGAATAGATAATCAACACTTCAATTACCATTTACATACTCAAGACAAACTGAGAATCGAATGTTTTCAGAGTCTGATGGATCATGTATTGAGAAGTGCATTAATGGGAATTTGATTCTAGAAGACAAGAAAATGGTATTTTTTTTGGAATAGGAATAAAGATTTTATCTCCGCGTTTTTTTGCATGTTATTTATTATAATTTAAAGGATCTTTCCAAATTTTTTTAATAAAAGAATGATGATGTGACTCGGGTGGCGTGGGTGCATTTCTTAGCGTGCGCGCAATGAACTTCCAGTCGGGTGGAATCCAATAGATCGCTAAAGTCGTTTGAAATAAATTATTCTGACGGGCTATGTTTAATAGATTATGATAGTATTGTATGAAGGTCAAGCAGTTTGATGTCAAAAAGTGAAAATTAACAAAGTGGCAACCATTTGAATATTAGGTCTATCTTTGACTTTTTCTTTACTTTCACAATTTGGCGTGCTTCTACAAATATTTATTTTTTATAAAAAAGGCTGAAAGTGATTAAAGCTATGATAAATTAAACAGCCTTCAAGAAAATCAAAATCTATTAAAAAAAATTATGTTCTCAGAAGGAACAAAATCTCATCATGCATTCAAATTGCCAATGTAATTAGATTCATATTTCAAATGCTATCTAAAAAATTGTGATGTTAAATTAACTTACATCAAACAAGCATAGTTATTTAGGACGAAATATCAGTATTTACAAGCAGAGCAGTGAATGAGATGGAGGAAGTACTTCGAGATCTCTATAATGCAATAAGCATTTTACGGGTAAGTTTGTAATTTACAGTAAATTTTATGAGCTTTGATATTTGGCTCACCGCCAAATATTATTCATTCAGTGTTAATCTTAACGCTAAACAGGCCAAAATGCATTCAATTTAAATTAACAGAAAATTTCAGATCAGATTTTTAATATGAAAACTGGTTATTAGATGTCGTTAATGATGTCAACACCAAAACTGTATAAATTTCAAAATGGAAACTTCAGACATAATTCAAGATTTTCAGGACGAATCCATTTCCTCCAATACAGATTTATAAGATAGAATTATACAGGCCTGTCATAATGATGATATACGTGTTTTAAAAAAATAAGATATTAGTCTGGACAGAACAAAGGAAAGATTCACACATGACGTACAAATGACGTAGGAAGCAGAGCTCTATAATTGATAAATTGTGTTTACTGTTATCCTAATTAAGTCCTATTAGGTTTTCATAAAGTCAAATCTCTTATCATTATTTTCATTATTTCAAAGAATGGAGCTAAAAATGTTTCTACTTATACTTTTGGAAGTATGTGTATACATATGAATGAAAGCTTCTATTTATGCAATAGGAAAATGGCTATTTATTAGTACTATTTTTTTTTTTTTTTTTTTGGTATGATTGAAGAATAAATACAAAAATTATCTCTGCTTCAAATACAGAATTTAAATAAATAAAAATAAGTAAATAAATAAATAAATATGTATATAAATAGGTACATTGTACTATGTAAATGTTTAGAAGAAATAACCTTTTAATTTTATGTTTTATTACATTTTCAAAATGTTATAAATCTATAATATTTTATTTTTTACTACATTAATGAAACGTCTTAATAATGCAATCACTTTAAATGCGAAAAAAATGATTAAAAAATGAGATAGTTATCATAATTACAGAAAAAATCACTTAGCAATCGAAAATTTTCAAACATATCATTACGATAACAGGAAAATCTTTCCGATAATTGGAAAGTACTCTTTAATAAGAAAATATATTCGCCGATTTTCCTTTTGCTTCTCGTTTACTAAATCAAGCTAATTTAGCGTATACCTTGTATCCTCCCCCCCACCTTTTTATCACGCATTTAATTTTGATGTTACGGTCAGATTTTATTTCTGGGTAATTTGCCTTACAAATTCAATCTTCGTTCCACTCCATCTGGGTAATTGCACTTATGCAGAAATTTAATGGAAAGTCGATAACTGGGATTAAGGCTAGGGGCTGTATTTATTTTATTAAAAAAATGGATGGGATGTTGAATATTTCTTGATAGCACAGTATTAATATGAAAATATTTATTTTATAAAAAATATAGAGAGGTTGAGTAACTACTTTTCTTTTATTTTTATGCATTAAGATTACTGATAATTGTTGACAAATTAACTTTACAGTAATTAGTTTTCCGTCTTTTTTTTAAAGGTTGCAATTAATGTTTAATATGTATAATTTTAGACAAATTATAATTTAGTATGAAAATAGAAATCTTCTTGAATAGCTATTTTTCGTGTTTTGTACGCTTTAAAACTTCTGTGGTGTTGTGAATAACTACTAAAATAACCATTTTAGTGTTGTTGCTGCTGCAGCAATAAAATGTGCAATAAATTTTCTTAATTTAATCCTTTACATGAACCATGAAATGGTACAATATTTCCATATGAATGTTACATGTATGAGTTATCTGTGACTCCGAAAATCGTTCTTTATCATTAAAAACCAAAGAAACTAATATAATATAATTTAGTAATTTAGATAATCTTTTATAAAAAGAAAAGTTTCTTTTACTGCCACCGATTTTTTTGAAAAGTTTACGATTAATTTAGTTTTATGTATTATTTACTTTCAATATAAATTTAATAATAAAACAGGAATATAGGCTTAGGATGCTATCAATCCACAATTAAAGATTTTCAGCCTCTGAATAAAATCTACCAGAGAAACAAAATTACGTTATTTTCAATTTTAAGGTTAAATCTGTTAATTTATCGTGTTTTTTGTAAAAAAAAATCTGCACAGTTTAACAAAATAGTTAGCTGATAAGAGTAATAATGAAAATACAATTTTTTAAATATCATTCAAAATAATTAGTAAAAATGTAATATTACAGATATATAAATATATAAGATAATTTTAAAGATACGAAATAAAATAACTATAATGGCTTAGATGCCGTATATTGGATATATTGAGATTTCTTGGCGTTTTTATGTTGACGATCTTTAAGGATATGGAACCCGTGTGACGTGTGTGTACTGGCGTGACGTGTTCTGGCAATCCCTTTTTTCAGCGAGATTGAGCTTCAGAGGGATTTCGTTTAGGATTTTATGCATGTGCTTTTATATCGTGTTGTATCGTTCTGTCTTTTAATTTTTATGTTAAATTTATTGGATGTATTTGATTGACTATGGGTTCTGTAATCCGTTTAAACGCTCTTGCTGATGTAATTAAGAAATATGAGAAATTTTTGAATGATAAAGCAGGTTTGTTTACAATGCTTGGTCATATGCGTATTTTGGGAAATGAAGATGATGCTAGGAGGTATTTCGTGCTTGAGATTTCAAGAAAAATGTCTGTTAAAGTATGTTGATAATTTTATGTATGTTTTGTTGTTTTATTTTATAGTAATGTTTTCTATTAGTCGTTTATTCTATATTGCTTATGAATTTCGGAGACTGGTGCACAGCAACATACGTGCATTTACTAACTGCGGCTTTAACGAGTTTTGTGCTTTTTGTGATTGCTGCAGAAGGTATTAGCTGAATCCAGTGATGTTTTCTTTCGGTTAGTGAGCGCGTAGCCCTCATACGACGATTACTGATTGCCACTTTAACGAGTTTCGGGCATTTTTGTGATCGCGGCTGAAGGAGCAAGGTGAATCCAGTGATTTTTTTTTCTTTTTTTGGTTAATGAGCGCGTAGCGCTCATACGACGTTTGGTGATTGCCATTTTAACGAGATTTGTTTATTATTTACATTTTATTTCAGTTAAGCCTAACATGCGTATAAATCGGTGCTTGGCGACATTTACTACTTGGCTGAAAAGGGGTTTTCACGCCAAGAAAAATTCCAAGATGGCGGCCCTGAGAATTTATGACATCTGTTCCATAGTAATTTATATTTCAAAATTAATGAAAAATAACATTAATTTTAGTAATTAAATTATTATATGATATATTTAATTCAATTTCCAAATTAAATTTATTTAATAGCATTTTGTATATTTAAAATATATCTAAATGCAATATAAAAATGAAAACAATAATCAAATTTAAACAATAATGCGATGTGCTTTGAAAATAAATAGAGTAATGCGTAATAGAAACTGAATAAAAAACATCGATTAATTAATAATATAAACTTCAGTAATTTAAAAATCAATTCAGATCAAATCGATTAATACATATATTTTTTTATGAAAAAAAAAGTTTAATTTATAATGTCCAAATCACCCATGAGATGGCGGCAGCACGGTGACTAGTAGTACAGGCACTTCCCCAGGAATGCCGTCCCAGAAGGCTGCTCCCTAGGAAGTAACCAGGGGCGCAATCCTCAGAAAATCAAGTCTCTTCCCCAGGAATGCTTGATAGTGTCGTTTTAGTATCAGGAGGAATTTGGGATGACTTGTAGTACCTGGGAGGTTTTCAGGAGATTTCGTGCTATATGTGATAAGTGGATTTTCTGAGTTTATATTTATTTTTGAGGTGGATTAGAAATGAGAGGGTACTATCGAGTGTTACTCAGACAGCTGATTCTGCTGTCTTCCCTTCCACGAATCCATGATGTGGTGGTTTGATTCCAGTGAGGTCTACAAGGACAGGTAAATTTTGTTTAAGAGCAGTTTTTGAAAACAAAACAAAACAAACAAAAATTCAAAATCGGGAGTAGTGAAATCGGCCTGTAAGATCCCACCTCATCATGTGGTTTGACTGGTTTTAGGAAATAGAATAATTCACCATGCTTCCAATATTTATGGAAGTTATTATGTCGTAACAGAAGGTCATATAGATCATGAAATAGAGTACAGTAATTTTCATATAAATTCGTTGTAATTACATGGTCTATGTTGTCCAACCACTGTGTTCTTTATATTGAAAGAGTATGTTTAAATGAAAAATTTGAAAACTCAGTTTTTTCAATTACCATCAATGGTTGGGAAAATATGCAATTTTTTGTGCATACTTGTATAGAATGAATAGATTTGTAAGTATACTACGTAGTATTGTAAATGTTAGTTCAGCTAAACGCATAGCATAGTTGAAAATTCCGCTTCAGAATTTCGGTCAATAACCGGAAATGTACGTTTGTGCAGAAATACATGTATCATTGTCACATATACATGTATATGATCTACAGAATTTATAGACAAGTTACATGCAAAAAAAAAAAATTGCATTTAAAAACGTCTCCCACAATTGAAAACACACTTCTGGCAATTATTGTTCATAGGGCAGATTAGTACTGTAGTTATTTATAACGCTGTATATAACTGAGAAAAGCACTTTTGCATTTGTTATTATTTATTTTGCAATTGTTACATTTAACAGAATGTCATCAGTTTACATTTAAGGGGGTCCAGGACACATTTTAAAATAATTTTTATTTAATGAGTTAAAATTTTGATTTTTTTTTTTTTTTTTTTTTTTTTTTTTCATTTGAAGAAAAATCACATGATAAAATTTCTCATTATTTTTTTTAATTTGAATTTTAAAATTTATTAAAAAAGTGAGGTAATTTAAAATCCTTATAACTTGAAATGTTATTTGTAGAATTTCATTTTTTTTTATTTAATTAAACAGAAATATATAAGTTTTAATTTTGATTCGGCATTTTTTGAAATATTAATTTAAAAGAAAATTAATTTTATTTAAAAAATGTAACTTAAAAAAAATCATATTTTCAAAAGTAAAACTTTTTTCGAATTTGCTAAATCAAAATTAAAGTAAAACAATTGAAAAAAATATGTTCCAAGTTTGAACCATTTATCTTTATTGGTTCTTGACTTATAACAATCGTAATAGGATAAATGGTGATAAAACCCATCAAGAAGAAAAACTCATTTTCACAAGAAGTCGTTTCCATGACAACCATTGCTTGAAAGCTAGATTTTCAAAACGAAAAAAAATATAATTTTCTGTTCTAATTAAGATGACATGATTCAAACGTCATTTTAAGCAAGATAAAGCACAGAAAATTTTAATGCAATAAGTTCTTTTTAGAAAATTTGAAGATTTGTGTGTCTCGGACGGCGTTAGTATAAAATTTAAATCCATTTTTTTTAAATAATAATGTAGAATATAAATAGGGTAATCTAATTAGTGAGCAACATTTACAAAAATATTTTTTATTTAAAAGATAAAATGCCAGTATAAATTATATACTTATACAATCATGTAATACATAATACAAAAAAAAATATCAACTCAGGAATTTTAAATTGTATAGTGCAGTTTAGTATTAGCCAGACATAATTTTAGTATCTGATATATCATATTCATTCATTTCTATTAGCACTTAAATGTGCAGCTAATAAAATAAAGCTCATCATGTAATTTATTTTTCAATTACCCTAGAAACAAACGGAAATGTCCATTTCAGTATAAACTATCTTTTTTAACCTTATGATAAAAATATGAGCTTAAGGGTCGTTTTGTAAAATTGTATCTAAATCTGAAATTTCGAAAATAGCTTGCAACAGCTTGGAACAGTTGTATTTTAAAAACTTCATACACTTTTCGGAGATACAAAAAAGACACGCAGATACACGGACATATTGACATACAGACAGACATCTGGTAAAAACGTGTTTTTCTGGATCTCTGAACCTCAAAACGTGCAAATCCGTCGAAAGAAAGTTCGTTTTCAATATTTTCTTCATTTGTAGATAGAAAAAATTAAAAAAATAATAAATTCGCCGTTGACCATATGATTTACGGACGAAAACAATCTTTAATATACTCTTACTTACGAATGCAAATATGTAATTTAAACATGAATGATAAATACATTTTGAAGGTTGTTGCACTGTGCTTCATGTTACCTTAAAGATAAAAAAATTTCAGGATTTTTTTCATGTGAAATTTGAAAATACTTCATATTTTGGCATTTACACCAGACTTGAGTTAATACGGGGCTAAATACCAGAAAATTAATACCTATTTGCTGTCTAATTATCCATCCTACATCACTACTCTCAATATTTCTCTATGTACACTTGTAATTGTGTTTACAGTAAATTGCTCGTTTTGACTGAAAAATATGCTAATTCAGCACGAGTTTCAAAATTTAGCGAACTTATAATTGTGTGTTTATTATAAAATCCTTTGTATCGTCAAACATTCCACATCGTTCAGCGAAAAAAAAATTGAATTTATTTTCTTGTAACATAGAGTCATTGTCACGCAGTTTATTATAAAAGGGATAATAAGATGACAATTGTTTTATTTGATTTTAAATTTTGAAATATTTTTCAACGGTATATTCTATTTGACATTAAACTATTGGCAATCGAACTATTACAAAAGAACATTAGTTTTATTAATTTTACTTGTTAATTAAGATTAGTTTTTAAAAAATTAACACAATTTCTTTCATAACCAAGTAAATAAAATGCTAAAATTAAAATATAGATATATATTTTTTAAATGTTATTTTTACGCATATTTGCATCGATTAATTGACGCATTTCATCCAAAGCTTACATCGATTTGGTAAATAATAAAAGAACAGACTTGTGTTATTTAAAAATGCGTAAATTTGAGGCGGGGACGATAGTTTCACAATTAAATTTAAATAATCATTTTATTTAAGCTTTTGTTTAATCCGGTATATGTACTATCTATTCAATTATCTTTCCTAATAATTAAAAAAAACGAATTCAATTCATTCCGACAAAACAGTCTTTTTTAATTTATATCAACAATAGCAATTGCTCGTTTGCATGTTTGTAACTTAATATCTTTTTGACAGGTGTAACAGAAATTTTGGCTAAAGAAAATTAAAATTCATTATCTGAATTCATCAGACATTCTTTCGCTAAAAATAATTTGCATTCAAGACACAAATAATTTATTTCCTTTTCATAATTTAATTAAGATACGGAATGCAGAAATCTAAAGAGATAAATGAATTACTGAAGCTTTGCACCATAGTCAGGAACTTAAAGGCAATTTCTGTTTCGCCTCTCACGAGCCATTATTTTAATGGCAATGTTGTGGTTAATTAAATTGATTGTGTTAAGAAATATTTCATCCGAAATATTTTGTTCCTTGAAATGTGTTAAAGATTTTGGTTGATATTCTTAATTAATGTAGAATAATTCGATAAACACTGGCCTCTTTTTTTCATTTATGCACGGAATATTAATAAAAGAAGAACAATTTACAGCTTTAGCTTTAGGCGTTTTCACACCCGTTTAAGTAGAAGAGATTTTATTAATCAGGGAAAAAAATACAATTTATGTTTTTACATAATGGTTTTTGGAACCATGCAATATTTGTAAAAATACATAGTTACATGCATTTTTTAATAATATGGAAAGAAAGTATTTTTATACATATTTGTGTATTTTTTCTATAAATAAAAAACTTGTAGATTAATTGATACACTAAAATGGAATAAAAATATGTCTTCCTGATTAGAAATTTAAAAAGAATTGACAGAAAATATTCCCACACACATATATGCATGATTTTGTAATACGTAAATTAAAAAAATCTACCAGATTTATTGATTCATCAAACTAAAATATATATATTTTATTGATTAGATATTTCAATTTTTGATTTGATATCATTAATGTTTCAATTAACGTTTTCAATTGATTTCATGTGTTATATATTCAATGTATCTTGTTATTTTTCAAGCTAATACACTTATAAGAGAATTTTATTTATGAATATTTTTGAAATTGTAGGTCTTTAGTACTAGTACAGTCCCTATGGCTGAAAATAACGATTTCTCTATTTAAAATTACATTTATTGTCTTTTAGTTAAAATACGAAATAGTTCAATCAAACCTATTAATCTTAGTTTTGTTTTTGTTTTTTTTTACTTTTAATTTATAAGTTTAATTTTCTTACTTTTTTCCCTTTTTTTATTCTTCTCTTTCAGAATCCAGAATTGCGAAATATTACGTACGTGTGCATTAAAATACGGCCGAGGTAACTAAAACAATCCAGAATCCAAATAATTTATAGTTAACTTTTAATTAATAAAAAGCCACCAATTTAACAGCAATTTCCTATCAAATTAAATATTTTTCGTTATAGCAGCTGCCGACAATTAAAAATTCAAAATAAAATCATTTTTTGGTTATGTTCAACCCGTAATCGCGCGAGTTCTTTAACCAGTGTGAGATATACATATTACGTATGCCACGCTGCAATACTCAAAATGATGTAGCGGGCATTACGATAATTTAAGAGATTAATTAAGAGATTATTTAATTGCGCTTAATTATTACAACTTAAAAAAATAAAGTCAAACGTTTTGTCACAAACATCAACAAAACTTTTTATTCTATTTCTTCCCTTATTCCAAAGATATCGTTTTATCGCTTGCTGCCATAGTAACATGATAAATGAAATTTCATTAAAAAAAATGCGCAGTAGTAGAAAAATATTTTACTAAATTGAATAGCTATTTTCAGTTTTTTGGTTTAAAAATTAAATTCAAGAACTCCCGTGCACAGAACGGGTTAAACAACTAGTTTTAAATATAAAGTTTATGATCAATCGAAATGACATAATTTTCAGAAACATTTTGTTTGTGACTATCAAACAAAGGTATTTAAATAAATAATGAGTTCAGTCTTTTTTCGGGCAGAAATAACGCGAGTGAATACCTTATTGATAAAATTGCACTAAGATATTTCGATTTTGTACTGACTCTAAAACCCATGAAATAACTGAGAATTCCAAACAAACTATTAATTTGTGTTTCGTGGCTGATTCTGTGCTTTTACTGATAATAACGCTTTCACACAATGGCATACCTTCTCAAAAAACGATTGATTACTTAGAAACATCCTTCCGTATGTCTTCTTCTTTTTGGAGGCTATATGAAAATGCATACCTTTGTTAGACAATGGCAAAATTTTCACCATCGCAACCATTCATTCTTTCATACATTAAGGGGTCTTGTACCTTTTAAACGCGTCGAAAATGAACGAAAATCTTCAAAGTTTGAATTAGTCTATCTTCAAAACTTTTTTATGTATAAACATGAAATTTTGGATATTGATTAAACAGATTGTGCTTTGTAATATACTACCAACAGAAATTTATTAACCCTTTACAGAATTTGTGTATTGTTGAAATCAAAATAGCTCTTTTTTTTACCCCATAAATCATTGCGCGCATGATATCTTGATAAAGTATGTATGGATTGTCATGAAATTTGGTAAATATACTAAACAAATATGTGTGTTTAAAATGATATACTTTTAAGTATTTACAATTGTAATATTTTTAGTTATGACTATTTTTAATCATTAAAAATAGAAATTTTTTATTTTTTTTTACGAAAATATTTTTTTATGTAGTTAATGAAATATCTTTAGCCTAAGAGTAGATCATTTTAAACACACATATATGTTTAGTTTCTTTACCAAATTTCATGCCAATCCATACATACTTTCTCAAGATATCATGCGCGCAATGACTTATGGGGTAAAAAAAGAGCTATTTTGATTTCAACAATACACAAATTCTGTAAAGGGTTAATAAATTTTTAATGGTAGCATATTACAAAGCATAATCTGTTTAATCAATATCCAAAATTTCATGTTTATACCTAAAAAGGCTTTGCAGATAGACTAATTAAAACTTTGAAGTTTTTCGTTAATGTTCGACGCGTTTAAAAGGTACAAGACCCCTTAAGGCGTCGTTTAAGAAATTGTTTTAAAATTCCTGAGTTTAATTGACAAATAATTGAATGGTAATGACTTATTTTTAAACATGTTTTGTTCTGTACGTACCAAGGATATTTAAATAAAAAGTAGATGGTTAGTCAGGAATAAGTGTCTTTAAACGTGACATCATTGTGTCACAGTTGTAGTAAAATATTTAAAATTTAAGGATAAACTCATGTTTTTGAACTATAGTGAGAACAGTTAACAGTAAACATAAGTATTTATAAAAAGAACATTTAGTAAGAACTAATGTTACTTTTAAACTGAAAATTATTTTATTAAATGCTTAAAATATAACTTGTGACGTTTAAAATCACCGTAACTTTTCCTGCAACACCAGAAAAGGATTTGATGAGTACAGATAGAAAAAAAAATTCCATTTAAAAAATATTTAATAAACACAACACAAATGACAGAAAAATGATATTGTTGGAATATAACCAGATATAACTATATACGTTCTCATATAACAATTAAAGACAAGTTACTAAAATAATTGAGTTATTTAAAAATATCTGTGCTCGAAAATCTCCCTATTATCTTACAACTATATCTTTTTTCATTCACTCATTTATTTTATTAAATGATAAATTCTTATTTAATGGAGTTTTATATAAAACGAATCTTACTCTGCATTACTAAACAAATTTTTTTCATGGAGTTTGAGTGACTAGTGTAGTACTTTATTTTTTATTGAAATTAGCATGCCGTTCTTTAATGGGTTAATAATAATATTTTATTATGAAGAATACAAGCTACCAGTAGAAATTACTGGTTCATTTGCAAATTTAAGAGGAGCTAAATAATAATAATAATAAAATATTAATATAGAGTAATTTAGAAAAGTATACTATTTTATTACTATTTTTATCACTAAATGAGGAATATAATTACCTCTGACTTTGTGAATTATTTATTTTACGTTTATTTTGTCCTCAACAAGATTTTTAAAAGTAAAACATGGAAATCATTCTCTTTATTTAAATAAAACAAATTAGGCTGGAATTATGTTCTAAGCCGGTATTTTAAAAATAAAAAGCAATAAGTAATGAAAGAGGAATGTCATTACACTTGACATCAACATATTTCTAATTGTAGTATCACATTATCAGAAAATCCACAATGCACACCCTAGAGATAAGGAAAGAGGAAACATTGTCTGCTTTTATCAGAGAAGAATCTTGTCAATTATTCTTGTTTCTTCGCTTGACATTCAAATGACGTGCAAGACAATTGTTCTCTTTATACGATAGGATAACTATATATTTGTTTCTGATTTACGTTTCATTTCTATTTATTGACATTTATGGGAGACGTTAGAAAGCGAGATTTTTCTTAGTAGCTGTTGAAATATATAATAATTGCCGAGCATTATAATTACAATTATACATATATATATCTGTATATATATACAGAAAGACTAACAGAGAGAGAGAGTTGGGGGGATATTATAATAAAAATATTGTAATTTTTAAAATCACCAATAAATTATGCTGATATGCAATATATGAAGAATACCTATACAATTCAGGGCGACAATATACCAGTTGGAAGTGCATCATTTAAACCTGACAGTAAACTATGGTTTCCAGATAAGTGTGCTGGTTCAAGGTTTTTTACAGACATCTGGAATCAGCAACGCTGCATGACAAATGCTTAGTTTGGTGAACAGGCGCATTTACATCCTATTATATTAAGGCTTTTCAGACACTTTGAAAAAGCATATTGTTTTCCGAAATATTACGAAGTTCGAACACACTGCTTCACAAAAGATCAGTTTGTTCTCTTCTTCTATTTTACACATTTCCTTTTTCTATTCCCCCTAATCGTCTTTCTGCCATTCATTTGTTCTAAAATCTTCTTTAGAGATCCTAAAGTGGCACCACACTCTATGGCAAAATATCTTTGTGTGATTGGTGTGTGTTTAATTAAAGAAATAGTCTTTGTGCACTTCTGGGGAGAAATACAAATCTTTTAAAATGAGATAGAGCAGTCTGTATATAGTCCTATTATAAACAGTTAACAAAAACACGATAATTCTTTCCAATTTCAAAAAGAACACGTCTGTAACTTGCAATACGTTGTTAATCATTAAATGTCTCAACAGTAAAACAAAAAGCCCACTACGTTTGACAAAAACGCGTTGCTAACTGCGAACACATGTAAATTTATGAAGAATATTTCGTGTTCACATTAATTCACATTGTGCTAATACATATATAATGTATATACAGAGCACATTTTGTTTAAAAAATTTATAATTTTACATACAAATTACTTCTGTTTGTATGAAGAAATAGATAAATGGTTTCTTTATATCTAATAAATTTTATAAACATTCCAAAAAAATTCTTCTGTGTATGAAACAGTGAATAAGTTGCCAGAAAACATGAATGCATTTTTAGTAATTTTGCACAGATCATTTTCTACATTTCGCAAAGGCTCCTTTAATAAACTAGAACAAATAGATCTATGATTAAAATTTTGTATTTTATGTTAGTCACAGTACTAAAAGCTGCTTCATACTATTATGATGTTGAAGTTAGAATTTTTGTCACTGATGTATACACTTTGCGTGTTAGCACTTATTTACGAAATATGACAATCTCAACTTTCTTTATTGCACATTTTGTGATAAAATTCGGGCAATGCAAAAGCTTCTTACTTTTTCAATCTAGAAGATGAAAGAACCATATTCATGTGATTATTTCTACTTTCTTTCTTATGACAAAAAATAATTAGATAAAATAATCCTATCGATACTGTACATTGCATTTTCGATTTACAAAGTAAATGTATTGTTACAGAAATATATATTCAGAGATATATGGGTGAAGATAAAACTTTTTACAATTTCAATTGTACTCTTAAAAAGAAACTACTTTCGAGATTAAAAATATAAACACTTATTCCATCAGACAAACATTGATATCATGGAGTAATTTCCTCTTACTATTTCAGTGTGTGTGTTTTTTAAACACATGCTTCTTTAATCACGATCTTATCACTAATTTGTAATATAAAATACTCTGGTTTATTTTTAAAGATAAGAATTGTATTTATATTACTTTTCTTAACAGTTCATAGTACTACAAGCATAATTATACATTCTTAACATGTCTTCAGTCCCAAACTATTCCTCTTTATATAACCGTCAAAACTTTAAGAATGATGACGAAATAAATGAGGAGTTAAAACTGAGAAGTGAATCTAAAATATGTTAGAAATTGTGGAAGAGGGGAAAATAACTTTGTGTTCATTTTAAGCATTATTAATTTAATTTTCAGGAATTCCAGCTATGAGTTGAATTTTCCGTTAGCAAATTTTAAGATGAAATAGAAACACTTCTTATGTAAACTACGTTGATGAACTACATGGAATGTGAAGTTTATTTAATGAGCGTAGTCCAGTTTTCAACAAACAGGGCTTGTTTTCATTCGTATATATGTAAATGAAAATTTTAACTCTTCTTCATCAGCCTTAGTAAACACGTGTAAGTAAGGGACAAGGTCACATATGAAAAGAAAGGTAGAGAGCAGAGCTTACAATGAATGCGACAGTTGGAGCTATCTGAAAGGTAATCACCAATTACAGAGGGGAACAGGCAGAAGAAGAAAGTGTTGCCAAAATAATAGAAAAAAAGAGAAATAAAAGAAATAAACAAATTAAAACAAAATAAAGCAAGTTAAAAAATAAAGTAAAACAAGAAAAACAAAAGAAATGAAAGGCCATTTTTTTAACATAACAAAACGAAAATAGGCAAAAGTAGACGGGAAATAATTACAAAAGTAATTCCCAAGCTGGAGAGAGAAAAGAAGATGATGACAGATCATTGACAAGATTATCAGAATTTTTTAAAATAAAATATGCATCTTGAAAATCCAAGTGAGCGGGAGAGTAAGGGGAAGAATTAATTCTGACCATAGAGAAATTGAAATACTGTCCCCGATGAAATTTGGAAACCATTTTCACTAAATTTCGCTAAAGACTTATTGCAGACAGATTTTTCTGCAACTAAAACTTTTTATTGTATATAAATGGCAATTTTTCAGAAATTTGGCATTTTTCAGAAAAACAAAATTCTGAAACTAATTTTTAAAAAAATTAAACTCCCTGCAGCATATGATCGTATATTTATAC
This sequence comes from Maratus speciosus, assembly GCA_963932465.1. NCBI lineage: Eukaryota > Metazoa > Arthropoda > Arachnida > Araneae > Salticidae > Maratus > Maratus speciosus. Next base: position 347,713,617 of record OZ010788.1, on the reverse strand, counting down.
TTTACCAACAAAAACATTATCAAAATCAATCGAGTTCTTTATGAAATAATGGGATTTTTACTTGAAAAGTACGATTTTGCAGAAGAGCCAAGAAACATATATTCTCAATCCCCGCTCTTTGCGAATAACAAATCGAGTTTTCTGGTTACGTATTGACAGAACAGACGTCGGAAGTGTACGTTAAATGTTTGTAAACCTTTTTAAAACCTTATTATTGCTCAATCAAATGACGCCAACATTATGTATTTCGTTTTGTGTTGAACTGTGACTTGTATTTTTTTAATTTGTCTTTTGTGTTACAAAATGTCAAAGCCGAAACATATTATTAAGGAAATACAAGACTGGGTGCAATCATAGAGGAAATATGCGAGCTTTAAGACCTGTTTTCCTCGGAAACTTTCAAACTGATTTTGATGAAATTTTAAATCTCTATTTATTGGATTATGCAGGGCAGACGGTTTTTTTTCCTCCGAATAAAATTTTTCATTTTAGAGCAATGACATTTTTTCAGAAATTTTCAATTTTCAGAAACTAATTATTATTTTTTAAACCTTATTATTTTTTTCTGCCACATGTGACCTTATATTCACCACCTTATACGTACCACCATTTTTTATTGAAGTTTTTTATCTCGAGTTCTTTAGGAGTTAATGAGGTCTTTAGCCGGAAAGTTAAATTTTTCGGAGAGCTGTAAAACATATACACTTCCTTCTTGTGTGAAATTCTTGCACAGTTCTATAAAACATATGAATTAAAGTATATATAAAAACTTTGATAAAGATTAGTTACAGTTTAGTTTGATAAAGTTTAGTATAATAAATGAAAATAAAATGTTACAGTAAAATTAATATGAATGTCCCAGTCATATCTTCCCTTTATTTGAGTGGGCGTGAAGTCCAAGTCTTGTCTTTCTTCGAATTTTTACAATTATTTCTAATAGACAGAAAAACAAACTTGCCATACCATTGGATTCACGAAGGTTGAAACAATTTTTTTAAGCCAATAAAAAATCAATTAAAAAATCACTCATGTCTCCCCTTAAGAAACATTCGAAAGCGTTACGAATAATTGTAAACTGTTGTAATAAGCAGAAAAGTTACAGAGATTTTTAGAAATAGTAACGATGTCAATAAAATATCAAAAGCTTCCTCGTATAATTATTCTGGTGTTAATTCTATTTCAACATTTGATTGAAAATATTTTAAAAAATCATTAAAAAAAAACAAAAAAAAAACGATTTTTAAAGGGTCTAGCCGGTTAAGCATAGCGAATTGGCCCCAATGTCCTATGTTTGAAATAATACATGTGGTAATAAGGCTCGCAATGGAAATATAATGTGCTTTTAGCCTCTGACCTTCAACTGTCCTTGAGATAACCGGCGAAGTATGTGCCGGTGCCACTATTTTTCAAATACGTTTTTCTCAAAAAATACAAATGTTAAAAAAATGAAAACAATTCCAATTATTGAAGAATATATCGGTTCACATTATATATTTTTTTTCTCATTTTTACACAAATTTTAACATAAATAAATTAAAAAATACTTAAAAAATTCTTAATGTAGTAATTTTATATTTGTACCAACCAAAACGTTAGAGAATAATGCTCAAAGTATGTACTTTTAAGAACAAAATTTCGATAAAATTGAAGATGTACTTTTTGAGTTATAACAAAAATAATGCTAGCAACTAAAATATGCGTAACTTCCCCTGTTTGTATTTGCAGAAATATGCTGCTATGAATGCATTGGTCGATTGGTGACATTGCCATTCTGGCAAGATGCGCAGTGTGTCAAAATAAGGGAATGTATCCATACATACCACTTCCAAATAGGTTTGTTCAGTATTTCTAAATATTCTGTTATTTTGGCGTGCTGCACATCCTTCTCGCGTAATAATATCAAGAACTTACAAACAAAATGGTAACATTTGCCTACCATAATTTTCACATAGAAGAAGGTTATAGGACTGTACATATATAGCGTATCACTTTCGGGGGGATTGTGTGTGGGTGGTGGGTCTGTCACTTGAAATCGGAAGATATGTGTAGGGTGAGGCGGTTTGACATTTGATATCGTTAGCATTTTTGATAGAACCAAAATTTACTTTTTCGGTATCATTTTCTTCACACCTCTTATCATATTTTTTAAGTCTGTTTTCTTCTCTTTTATGAACTACAAAGTTATTATTGAAACCATTGAATGATTCTAAAACATTTCACTCCAAAATATGTAATAACCCAACGTTCACTATTAATATTATCCTTCTACATGCTTTTATAATTCGTTGTCAGAGAAACCAAATTCGAAATAATTCTTGTTATTTTTGTTGTTAAAAGAAGGGGAAGAATGTTATCCACCTGTTATGTTTACAAGAAGTTCTGTTTAGCCCCGTTGTAGGACGAAGTGCAAGAAGAAATTATAACTGTTCAATACATTATTCAACAAAGGGTTACTATTAAAAGCTTTTAAATAATAAGTATTTCTTTAAAATGTTGTTTGACATAAAGTTATTTCTTATATAACAGTGCTATTTTATGAATTTTTTCTCTTCATTTAACACGTTCACGCCGGAGCACGCAGGACTGTTCCATCAGGCGGCGTGCATCACCGGTGGGTCACGATTGACTGTCGCATCGGTCGGCGTGCATCACCGGTTGGTCACACTCTATTGTTCCGTAGAAGTCGTGGACTACAGGTAGGTCAAGTTCGACTATGCTATAGATGGCGTGCACTGCAGGTGGGTCACACATGAATATTCGAAAATTCAGTAACAAAAACAATTCATTATTATAAACTTAATACATTCACAACAGGAAACGAGAATTGTCGTTTTCATTCAAAAAATATCATTGACTAAGGGCGTGGCTTCTACCTTAGAGAAATGCATTTACATCATGTTGTCCATATTTCTTTAGACTGCCAGACATTTTATATTAAATTCGTGCATATGTACTCAATAAAATCATGTGTCTAAGTAATTTGCTTACTCCTTACGAATTTTCAGACATTCACATTCAACTCTGCTTGTTATATTCGAGTTCAAATTAATATATATGAGAGGGGCGGGTCATTACATACAATGTCTGAACAAGCAACATCTCCGCGCCGCCAGATGAAGTGAAATATGATTTCCAGCGCCGTCTCACAGCGAAAAACATAAATATCAGCGACGGTGTGAACGCGTCAAATCAGTAAATTATGCGAATTAAGAAATGTACAACCATATCTGTGTATCATTGCAAACGCATAGCTGCCAACTTGTACGGATTTTTCTTAACACTAAAATTTAATAGAAAATGTTGACTTATTTAAACGTTAAATTTGCTTGAATTTCGGTGATTCAATTAGTTAAATTTCAATATAAAGTTTTAGTGGTATGAAAAATCCGTACAAGTTGGTAGCTATGCAAACGTATAAAAGAAAAAAATAGGAAAAGAACTGTAAAAAAAAAAAAAAAAAAAAAAAAAAAAAAAAAAAAAAGACACTGATAACATTATTATTAGGGGGAGGAGGTTTCGAGGAATGATAACTTATGATATCGGAAGGTTGGGAGGGAATCCGAAATTGCCAAAAATTGATAACCTTATATATTTACAGCCCCTATTCAGCTTCACCTGCACAATCGACTAGACCATTGACTTGATATTATTATTCGAGAAGCATGCGCAGTACGGCAAAATAATAATATATTTACAAACACTAAACAAACCTATAGGGAAGTGGTATGAATGGAAACATTCTCTTATTTTGTCGCACTGCGCATATTGCGTAGCGAATTGATAGTAGCGTATTTCTGCAAATGTAAGCAGGGAAAGTTACGAATATTTTAGAAAGTTGCAGCATAACTCAAAAAGCACATCTTCGATATTAACGATTTTTGTTTCTTAAAAGTACATACTTTGAGCATTATTCTGTAATTTTTTGGTTGTTGTAAATATAAAATTACTACATTGATAATTAAAAAATATATATTTTATTTATTTATTTTTCTATCTTAAATTTTATGTAAAAATGTGAAAAAATATATAATATGAACAATTATTCTTCAATAATTGACGTTGGTTTCATTTTTTAACTTTTGTACTTTTTGAGAAAAACGTATTTGAAAAATAGTATCGCCGGCGCATACTTCTCCGATTATCTCAATGTCAGTTCAAGGTCAGATGCTAAAACTACTCTATATTGTATTCTTATGTCGAGCCCTATTACCACACATGTTATTTCAAATATCGGCCGTGGGGTCATTTTGCTATCCTTATCCGGCTAGACGCCACCTTTGTGTGTATTCCATTTACTTTTAGCGTATAAAATTACTTTTCAAAAGAAAAAGGTAAAAAAGAAACTGACAGTAAATGGCTGAGTAACAAATTTGGAATTATTCCCCCCTAAAAAGTAAAATTGCGCCTTTTCCCGGTGGGTTGTAAGCCTTATCTTAGGAACCTCTGTCTTACACGGCAAGTGCATAATTTTACTATCATATGATTTATCCCCAAAACGCACAATCAAATTTTGTGTTCTTATTCCTATTGATTAAAACCCCATAGCAATGGATCATAATAATATCCTCTAATACATTTTACTAAATATGAGTGTGAAATATTATTAAGTGGTTTGTGGCGACGCTATGCTAATTGTGATTATAAATATGAACTCAACCTATGATATGATATTTTGAATCTCTTTATCCATTTACACATGAAAATAATGTTTCTGATTATATTATTTCGTCTACACAAATTATTAGTTCATTCCTTCATTCTTTAACACGTTCACGCCGGCGCCGATATTCATGTTTTTCGCTGTGAGACGGCGCTCGAATTCATATTTCGTTCATCTGGCGGCGCGGTACTGTGGCTTATTCAGACACTATATGTAATGACCCGCCCCTCTCATATTTATTGAATTGAACTAGAATATAACAAGCAGAGTTGATTGTGAATGTCTGAAAGTTCGTAAGGAGTAAGCAAATTATTTAGAGACGGGATTTTATTGACTAGATATGTATGAATTTAATATAAAATGTCTGGCAGTCTAAAGAAATGTATACAACATGATGTAAATGCATTTAAAGCCACGCCCTTAGTTAATGATATTTTTTGAATGAAAACGACAATTCTCGTTTCCCGTTGTGAATGTGTTAAATTTATAATAATGAATTGTTTTTAATTACTGAATTTTCGAATATTCGAGTGTAACCCACCTGTAGTGCACGTCGTTTATAGCATAGTCGAGTGTGGCCCACCTGTAGTACACGCCTTCTTTGGAACAGTAGAGTGTGACCCACCTGTAATGCACGCTGCCCGATGCGACAATCAAGCGTGACCCACCGGTGATGCACGTAACCTGATGGGACGGTAAAGTGTGACCCACCGGTGATGCACGCCGGCCTGAACGTGTTAAATTATAATGCTCCCCCGTTTCATTTTGTTCTTGAAGATTCGATTTTCCCACACTCATACCTAGAAATTTGATAGAGTTTATCAATTTATAAGTCACTCGAAGTTGCAAAAAGACATTATAGTACAAAATGAGTATTCTTTCGTAGAGATAACATTGCGTTCTTAAAAGTCCGTAACCATAAATAGCACTTGGCCCTCATTTTGGACAAATTATCAACTTATCATATTTTTTGTAGTTAAAAAGAAATTTCAATTTCTTGCATTTAAAAAATATATATATATAAAAAATCACAATTGATTTACACATCAGTGTAAAGCTTGAAATTTTATAAATAAATGCATTATATTATTATGTTTATGTTGATTTGATCAAAATATTAATTGTTTTAGAGATCTGATTGATATCTGAAAAGGTATCGCATCGAGGACTTCATCTTTTAAATATTGTACTTTACTAGACCATACAACGATTGCTTCATACTACGATAATATGAAATAGATTACAACACGATATTATTTGTTAAACAACGAAAAACCACTAATGGTATTTTAAAATTTTGTTTCATCTTTTTGAATTATGCAAATGAATTAAATATTTCTAATTGAATAAGATAGTTTTGAATTTGAATTTTGTTTTTTGGCCATGCGCGAATACTAAACATTCAGAAACAACGTAAAATGTTGTACTCATGTAGTATGTTTATTCTATCGATAGCCTATATATCTATTTGGTTGTTGACAGTTAACTTATCTGTCATAAACATACAGAAAAATGAAGCGATGAATATTAGTCCATTCATGTATCTGTAAAAATAGCTCAAGGTAAAGCAGTAGCAAATTTTAAAATGAGATCAACATTCGTGCAAAACAAACAAAATAAATGAAAGTACGTACAATTGCATATAAAATGTCAAACATACCAAAAATTGTTGTTTCAAATAAAAACAAAAATGTTTCAGAATCTGTTTCAGAATCGGGATAAAATTACTGGCGACTTTACAAATTAGACCACTCGTTGCCCCTTTTTGTAAACTGCTGCAACATTTTGTACGATATTTTTAATACATTTCATTCTTTCGTGTTGCTAGTAAGAGAAACTTCATATGGACAATATTTTTATAAGACAATAAAAAATAAAAACTCCCTAAATCTTCGCATCACAAATTGACATAATACTGGGCATATAATGTGCATTTTTCGTGTAAACATAAAAAAAAATACTATAAATGTTTAAAAATGAGGCTGTACTTTTATTTAAATGTATTTTGAAGCAAAACCATCTGCTATAATATATGAGTCATTCTCTGAAAAGTGGCAATTTTATGTCCCAGTGGTTGTGAAGACATATTTTTAAAATTACAAAAAGAAAAAGTGATTTAAACTATCAGTATTAATCAGTTATACATATAAACTGTAATTATTTGCCTATTGAAATTGAAATTTAATAAATTTAATGTATTTTTTAATGCAAATATCATTCCCTCATTATTTCCCGATTCACATATGATGGGAAGAAAATGCTTTCTCTACCATTGCAGCACGTATATTTATAATTATTTGTTTTCTCAATCCATTAAACACACTTAAACACATGTTCACCCATTTAATTATATTTATGTTTTATATAATGAATGAATTAGGGCACTTTTTAATGATGTCCCTAGCATTTGTCGTCACATAACTATAAATGTACCATCATTTACTTAGTAGAAAGCAGCACATGCTTTATATATGTCTAGGACAGTTTGTACAAGAGTTAAATGAAGTATCCATCTTGTTGTTTGCGCAAAAACGTTCTTGAATAGTTATATGGCTTTGAAGTACTAGATGAACGGAAGTATTTTTATTACTTGTCATTCCCTCATCTAATATAAATTTAATAAAAACTAATGAAATGTCTTTTTAAGTTGTTTTATTATTAGAAATGTGTTTCAAAAGATACTTTGTAACTGAAAATATATCTAAGACAAATCACTTTTGTATTACATGGTTTGCAGAAGTATTTCGTCATTCCCTCACAACCATCCCCTCATAATTTTAATATGGGGGAATGATTAAAATTGCGAGTTTAACGATATGAATCCATTTATATATGTACTAAACAGTAAAATAAAAAAATCTAATACAATAAAGTACACATTAAAAAACTCATAAGACTTTTAATTACCGTAAGTAAAGATCATACATTTTTAATTTTTATTATTTTACAGGGAAAAGTTAAAAATAAATATTTTTTTTTTTTTTTGTACTAATTCAAATAAACATTAAGTCTTCTAAATGTTAATGCTTTATCTTTATTTTTTCAATTGACAGAGTAAAAAAAAATTCTTTATTGACAGTATGACTTCTAATTATATATATATTTTTTTCTTTTTTATCCCTTTCAAGAGCGTGGTATGTTTATTAAACCACTTAATTTTAATTCCCAAGCGCCACAATGGCACCGGACTTTTTATAAAGTTTTATCTATTTAACATGCATGTGAAACATAGCATTTTTCTTATTTACAAAAAAACTTGTTCTTAAATTCCGGAGCCAATCATTTATTTAAACATTTTAGCAATGAGCGTGCTTTGAAATTAAATCATCAGAATAACTATGAGATACAGTTTGCTTCATATTATTTTTTGATAAATATAGCAATAAGCTAATAAAGGTAATAATAAGTAGGCTAAATTTTGAAATTTTTGAGGCAATTTTATTGGCCGCAATTTTTTTTTTTTAAACAGCCCATATATATTTAAATTTTTAGAGACAGCGAACATTCTCCTACATGACGTCACCGTTGATGATAGAAACATAATGCATATTAAAATTAAGATCTTCAACGACTAGAAAAAAAGAAAACAGGTGATGTCATTTTCATGTAATCATTGTAGATATAATTTTTATAAATGAGAAAGTGTTTCCATTTAAAAATGTATTTTTTCCATCTGTAAAGTGTTTTTGCTCGTCTGAAATTAACATCAGAATTTTAATAGTAAAGTCCTCTTAAAGAAAAAAAAACACCTAATGTCAAGCCCGACGAGCCATAATATCATTAAATACGCTGACATTTTGACTGAATTATTGGTTTTTTAAGTATTATCAGGAAATCGTATATTTTTGTGTTACATTCGCTAATGAATTCTAGCATTATGATTTATAAAGATGAGAAATTTTATTATTATTGCGTCAAATTAATGTTATTTTGGTCTGATTCGCTTTATCGATTTACGGGCGCGAATGCAAACGGCCTTCGTTATTGGTTAACATTGTTAACGTTATTGGTGCTAGAAAGCACTACTACTTGAAAATTATTTTAACACTCTTCAAATCATTTTTAACTATGTATTCATATGATGTCTTTAGTTCTAAGAAACGTTTCATGCAATTCGTAGTTTGTACAGCCCTTCAGTTGACAAAATAACTACAACCCTTTTTGTTTTATATAATCATAAGCATAACCTTTTATAGATGACTTCAAATTTTGCTGATTAAGTTGTTAAATTATGATGATTAAAATTCTACTTAAAATACTAAAAAAATAAACATAAAAAAATAAATAAAATCACAAATTTTAGATGTACTAAGGATTTTTAAAGATTTTAAAAGAATACTTTTATTTTCTCATAAGAACGAATATATTATTCCGCTTAGTAAGGAAATAAAATTCATCAGTTATTTTTTGGATTTTCTATTTATTGCATTTAAAAAATAATAATAATCAGTCTTAGGTAAAATTTTAATTTTAATTGTAGATCATGTTACATATTTTCTAAGTAAAAAATCATTTTTCATTGTTTTTTCTGCTAAATTATAAAATGCGCATGAATGCTCACAAAAGAAATTAAATTTTCCAAGTAATTTATTTATAATTTAGTGTACATTCAGAATCCCAAGCTTACAAGTGCAAATTTGATCTCAGCGAGCTATTTAATTTAGATTAAATCACCAGTGCGATGTGTTACCATTCTTGTGCAAAATAACTTGGACCTATCTACTTATCATCAGACTTATGCATGATATTGTATGATTTACAACGAAAACATTTGGTTAAATTAAGATGTTAATCTTGGACAGAAACAGTCTATCTTCGGGAATGGTTTTAATTACAAACCGGTGTTTTCAACTTCAAAATGTCTAGCATAAAATAAATGTTTCCAAAGTGCTGAAGCCATGAAGTTACATTTCCTGTCTTAAATTAAATTCTATCTAACAAGTCGGATAATGACGCAAAATTGTTTAATTTTACGGATCAAGACTGTACTTTCAATATATTTAAAGATATTATTTCATTATTTATATTATATTTTTAGAATACTTACGCATATTTAATTTAAATCAACTTTATTTATTTTAGATAAAGATATATTTATTTTTTATGTTTTTGAATAATAGTTAATATTTTAGAGTTTCGGAGAAATAATATCTTAGGAATTTATTTAAAGTTTTATAAGAGCTTTTAGAAAATATTTTAGTAATTCTTACATAAATATTTTCATTAATAATAATATCTTGTTATACATAGTTAAACTATAGTTCTAAATGAGAAATACGTGAGGATTTACATTTTTCCGTGCAATATTCAACTAATGTCTTTCAAAAATGATTTTTGTTTCAGCTAGATCTTGTTAAAAAAATCTAAACAGAAAGAGAGCACCATAAATTATTGTAGTGAAAGTTTTCCTGAATGAAGAAATGATACTTTAAGCGGAAAAATAAAATTGTTTTTCCAAGAAAATTAAATCCCAAATGGCGTAAAAAAAGAATGCAAAGACACTGACCAAAACTTCTTCTAAGTAAGATTTTCTAGGATATTGAGCTAAACATTGCCTATTTTATTGTTTGCGTGATTTATAAATTAATTTAAGATCATTTCCTTTAATAAACCTCTGTCATGTTTTTCTTTATTATATTTATTTTGAAAAAAATGAAATTTGATTAGAATATCATGAAAGAATGAAAAAAAAATATATTATAGAGGCGCTTCGCGCGTTTTTAAGAAGAATTTCTTTTGATGCAAAAAAAATTTCTTCATAGAGAAAATATTTTTTATAGATAACATGTTTTGAAAATATTAATTCTCGTCTGGGAACTGAAATGTTTGTTTTCATGCAAAAGGCGATTTTAAAGAACCGATGAACAAAGGACCTTTCTGCACTTTCTGAAAAGATTTATTAGTATTCGGTTAATGAAAAACGCTGTGAAAGGCATAATGTTTCTAAATCTAAAGTCACATCATGTAATATTAACAATAAGACGGTGTAAAATATAAATATCTGCCTTCAAGTGGAATTTTGTTTTCAAAATTTGTACCCAATAACAAAAGGAAATTCTTCGAATATAACACCGGTAACATATTGTATGGTAGGAGAAAATATTCCAAGTCAAGGGATTCTTGTAAAAAAGTTCAAATGATCACTGTCACGTGTTAACAAAATCATTAACACTGATTTCAATTTTTAAAAGCCCAAAAAAACACAATGTGCACCGCAGTTGTCCACGACATATCGCTCAACGTTGAACACTATACAGAATTCCTTATGAGAAACATTTATCTGAAGGGAAATTGAAAGTTACTGTTACAAAATAGAAATTTTTAGTTTATTTAATTGATTATAATAAGAGATGCATTTATCGTTATCAAAGAGGAGGAAAAAATCTTAAAACATGATTTAATGTATCGAAAGAAAGTTGTTTAGGATTGTTGCTGGCTTTGCATGTAACGAAAAATTAAAAACAAAGAGAGTGGAGAAAAATAATAAGATCAACTACACATACTACGAAATTTTTTTTACTCCTAATCTTCAAATGTGAAATAACACCCCTTTATTCCCCAGTACCATCAGTCTGTTGAACTGCTTTAAGACAAAGAATGCAGCCACGCATCATAATCCACTGTTAATTTACCAAAAAAAAAAAAAAAAAAAAAAATGGAACGAGAAACGGATATCAGGAATATACCCTTCATTGATATACCTGCTAAATCTCCTGAGATATCGCCAACGGCTTTTGCGCTTTTGACCTTTTAAAATGAACGTATCAGAACGTCGGCCTACAACTCTTCACGGACTTCGGAAAGCTATTCAAAAGTAATGGGCCAAAATACATCTTCCAAAACTACAAAAAGCATTATTGCCATAGAAATGACGGTGTAGAAAAGCAGTTGGAAATACGGGTTACCAAATAGAACATTTAAAACTCAAATATTTTATAAAAAATACTTCTGTATGTACGATGAAAATCGTCTAAAAATATGCTATATATATGTAATACATATAAAATAACATAACACATACAGGGTGTTTCATAGAAGATAGGAAAAACATTAAGAGGTGATAGTACACATCCAAGCAAACAACTTTCATCCAAGAATGTACGGTCGGAAATACGACGGAAAGGTGCTGGAGCATTTTGAAACTTGGTGCATGCAAACGTTAACGCTTCATTCCTGTCATGAGTCATTGGGAGATGAACGACATTAATAGCATGAAAATATGATATGGGGAAGAATAATAACGCGTGATCTAAATTTCGCCTTGATTAATACATAAAAGCCACTGATCAGAGTGTGCAACTGTCAATCGCGATAGGAACGTATTGGAAGGTGTTGTCCTTTACTAACACAAATAGAAATTGCTCAAAGTCTCGATGAATATACAGAAGCTATTCTGTATCTTGATTTTGTCACTTAATTGTTCTTTGTGTCTTTGTGTAACAATATCGCCTTTGGCTCCATCTAGTACCTTTGCGTTTAAATTCCAACCATTCCGTCCATTGCATTCTTTGATGAGAGTTGTTTGTTTGGATGTGTACCTCTTGAAGTTTTGACCGTTTTTTAGGAAACGCCATGTATATAATATAACAGAAAATTTATTCGGTGAACTAAAACTATTTTTGATAGAAAATAAACATTTTCTTTTTAACGCAATTTCTAAATTCAAAGGAGCATTCTTCAAATGACAAGTTTGCCAGATACTTTTTTAAATACTTTAACAAAAATTATATATAAATCTGTTTGGGTTTCGTAACGTCATCTCAAAATATGTAGTGATTGCTTCTAAACTGCTGCGTGTAGTTTGCAGAGAACACATAACTTGAACTTACCTAGATGACGACGAACAATCTGGTATTTCTTCTAGATAGCTCATCGTTTTGAAAGAGTGTTATTCCATCATTTATCAAAGGATAAATTAAATAATTTTAATAGTTTAACGAAGCAGTTTGTAGAGGATAAGTATCGTGATATTACAAGCAATCTTACCTCATGTAAAAGTAATACGATATAAATGATACCGCGAGTTTTTAGTTTTTATTCATTATTTCGTAATTCTTTTCATAAATGATTTTTTAAGAATGCTTATGGTTTCTTATTCATATTCAAGGCTGGAGTAGCACAGTAGCTGTGCTACTCCAGCCTTCAATATGATTTAATCCAGTTGAAAAAGTATTCGTTCCCTTCATTATGTGCTTATGGTTTATCTGTTTTAGTATTTCAGATAATACTAACTCCATCGAAGTATTACTACTAAAAATGTATAATTTTATTAAGTTTCTTACTTTTTTGAAAATAAAATATAACTTTCGTGTCTGTCACACATTATTATTTTAGATGTTAGAAGCGGTTTCGGAAAATTGTATAACTTAATTTATAAATTCTAGATAATACATTTTAGATATGTGTTAAACTTTATAATACGTATAACCTTAATTATTTTATCAGCGCATAGCTACATCATTACTGAAGCTTAATATTTTAAAATGATTATTATAGAATTTAATCAGCTGTAAATTTATCAAAATTACATGGTATCTACTGAACGTGTCTTTAAATTACCCAGTTACTGGCATATAATGATATATATATATATATATATATATATATTCCAAATATTATATATTACGTTAATGAAAGTTTGTTATGCCTGGTTTAAACATTATATTACGAGATGCAATTTATTGATTTTGATTTACTTGAAAATTAATGTTAACTTTAACAAATTATTATTTAAAATTACTTCAAAATGCGTAAGATTTCGGTTTACTTAATAATTTATGTTAACATTACTAAAATATTATTTTAAATTATATAAAAATGCGTTACTTAAAAATACGGTATTAACGTCAGTTTTTATTTTATATCGTGCTTTGAAATATTTAAGATTTTTTAATTCAATTGTTTGTAAATTTAAATTGTGAATTTTATACAAAAGCATTTAATTTAATTCTTTAAAATAAATCACATTTTTAAAGTTTATAAAATTAAGTAAATTATATTTCTAATTTAATAATATCTCAACTTTAAATATCATAATTTTTAAATTTTTGCATAGATTTGTTTTACTAATACTTTATTTGAAATTTTTAATGCGATTCTAAGAAAAATACTGAACAATTATAAATTTCAAAATAAAAAATATCAGTCTTTTCTGTCTGTTTATTCGCAATTTCAAACATGATGCAGGGTAATAAATTAGTGTGAATAATACATATTTCACAATTTGTTTTCCTGGCAACGTTTCATGAAGAACCGGACTTTTTCTATTTCTGGATTTAATGTAACCTAAACATGTTACGAATCTAAAGTACTGCAGAAGAAAATATTGAAATCCTAATTTCAGTTTGGAAAGCCCCAAAATACATCTTTTTACACCATAATTGTTTATGATTTTCTATATTTATTTTATGCTGCATATTATAGATGAACCCAATTAGTTTTCTTCAGATGTGAAAAAATAAATAAGAAAACTATGTTTGTTTACTTGAATCCTTTTGTACTATTTGTTTATACAAAAATATAAATTTTCCTTATTCTATGACCAGAATGTTAGTTATGAACTAATAAATATTCCCATATCTCTTATCTAGACTAATCTATACTAATATTATAAACAGGTAAAAATTGTTTATTTGTAGGAGGTAAACTCTGGAACTACCGAACCACTTCCAAAAGTAATGGTATCAAAATGATGGTGTTAGTATAACTTAGAACATAGGCTAAACCTTATGTCTGTGCCACTGGCCAATAGCAGGTGCAGAAGCAAAAAACGTTCTAAAAATGCCATTTTTGTGTTACTGAGGAGCCTAGAAACATGAAATTTGGAATGGTAGTTACTTATAAGATACTAATGATGTCTAAGAACATTCCTTTAAATAAATCGAAATTAAAAATGGGTGAAAATGCTCGAAAAGCGTCGTAAAAAACGCTCTAATTGGCGATTTTTACGCAATTTCAAGAAGTACCAAACCGATTTAAAAAATAATGCTCCCAAAATGATGGTGACAACCCTTGATCCAACATAGGCTACATTGTATGTCGGTGCCACTACCCCCAATGTGGGTGCAGGAGCAGATAAAGGTTCGAAATTGCGATTTTTGTGTTACTGAAGGGCCCAGATACATGGAATTTGGCATGGTAGTTACTTATTAGATATAAATGATCTCCAAGAACATTTCTTAAAAAATTCGAAATTTAAAAGGGGTGAAAATGCGCAAAAAGCGTTCTAAAAAACGTTCTAAATGGCGATTTCTACGGAATCTCAGAAAGTACCCAACCGATTTCAAAAATAATGGTTGGAAATTGATGATGACAGCCCTTGCTCCAACATAGGCTCTATTTCATGTCAGTGTCACTACCACCTAGGGGTTGCAGAAGCAAAAAACGTTCTAAATTGCGATTTTTGTGTTACTGAAGGGCCTACAATCCTGAAATTAGCCAGCGCAGTTATTTATAAGATACAAATAATCTCTAAGAACATTTCCTAAAAAATCGAAAATTAAAAGGGGTTAAAATGAGCGAAAAGCGTGCTAAAAAACTTTCTAAATTGTGATTTCTACGCAATCTCAGGAAGAATGGAACCGATTTAAAAAATAATGATGTGAAAACAATGGTGACAGCCCTCGCTCCAACATAGGCTGTATTTCATGTCGGTGTCATAACCTCAAAGGGGGTGAAGGAGCAAAAAACGATCTAAATTGCGTTTTTTGTAATACTGCAGAGGCTAGCAACTCGAAACTAGGCATGGTTGTTACTTATACGATATAAATGATCTCTAAGAACATTTCCTAAATAATTGCAAATTTAAAAGGGGTGAAAATGGACGAAAAACGTTCTAAATTGCGATTTCTACGCAATCTCAGAAAGTACCCAATCGATTTCAAAAGTAATGGTTGGAAATTGATGATGACATCTCTTGCTCCAATATAGGACCTATTTCATGTCGGCGTCACTACCACCTTCCGGTTGCATTTTAAAAAACGCTCTAAATTGTGATTTTTGTGATACTGAAAGGGTTAGGAACTTGAAATTCGGCATGGTAATTACGTATGAGATCTAAATGCTCTCTGAAAAGAGTTCCTTAAAAAATTGAAATTTAAAAGGGGTGAAAATGAACGAAAAGCGTTCTAAAAACGTTCTAAATTGCCATTTCTACGCAATCTCAGGAAATATGAACCGATTTCAGAAGTAATGGTTTCAAATTGATGGTGACAGTCCCCGCTCCAACATAGCTTATAATTTATGTTGTTGTCACTTCCACCTGAGGTTTACAGGAGCAAAAATTGTTATAAATTGCGTGTTTGTGTTACTGAGGGGTCTAACATTTTAAATTTGGAATGGTAATTACTTCATAGATGCAAATGCTTTCTAAGAATTGCCGAAAGAAAATTCCAATTTAAAAGGATGAAGTGAGAGAAAAGCGTTCTATAAGCGTTCTAAATTACGATTTTTATGCAATCGTATGAAATACGAAACCGATTTCAAATATAAGGGTTGCAAACTGATGGTGATAGAACCTGCTCAAACATAAGCTATATTTTATATCGGTGTCACAACCCCTAGAGGATTGCAGGAGCAAAAAACTTTCTAAATTGCAATTTCTGCGGTACTGAAGAACACGGTATGATAATAATGTAATCTAATATGTAATGATAATATGTAAATATAGCACGGTAGTTACTTATAAAATATGAATGTCCTCTAAGAACAGTCGAAAATAAATTTGAAATTAAAAAGGGTTGAAGCGAAGGGACTTAGCGAAAAGCATTTTAAAAGAGTCCCAAATTACGATTTCTATGGAATCTCAGGAAATAATAAACCGATTACAGAAGTTATTGGTTGCGAATCAAGAGTAATAGTCCCTGATCCTATACGGGCAATATTTTATGCCGGTGTCACTACCACCTGATTGGCAGGAACAACAAGAAAACCTTTAAAAACATCTAAATTCCGTTTTCTACAGAATATTAGGAAATACCAAACGATTTCAAGGTTAATGTTAGCAAATTAGTGTTGACAGTCTCTGTTTCAATATTTTTCGAGACATTCTATTTCAGCTCTGTTTCTGCATTTTATGTTGGTGTCACTAACACCAGAGTGGTGGTAGACTTTTAGACAAGAATTTGACACGATGGTTAATTTTAAGGTGTAAATGTGTTAAGAGGGTATCTAAAAATTTCAAAACTTAAAATGAATACTGAAATGAGCGTATGAAATGAGCAAAATAGTCTCAAAATACTTTCTAAATTATCATTTATTTGGGTTTAGTTTTATTTCTTCTTATTAATTAAAATCTCATTTCTGTCAATTGCAATTTTATAAACAAGTTTAGTCAAAATGTGGCTTAATTTGTAATTTTTGAATTATTCCAAAAAGTGTTCTTCTAATAAAAAATACTCATGCAAATGTCACTTTGCTTATTTCAACTGTTCCGCGAGCAAAGCCGCGGGGTTTGCTTGTTAATATTATAAAGAAGTAAAGTTTGTTTGTTTATTTGTAGGAAGTAAGCTCCGAAACTTCCGAACCGATTCCAAAAGAAACGGTATCAAAATGATGGTCTTAGTCCCACTTAGAAAATAGGCTATAACTTATGTCCATGCCACTGGCCAAAAGGGTGTACAGGAGCAAAAAACGTTCTAAAAATGCGATTTTTGTGTTTTGAAGGGCCAAGAAACATGAAATTTTGGGGTGATAGTTACTTATAAGATACAATTGATCTCTAAGAACGTTTCTTAAAAAATTCTAAATATAAAAGGGCTGAAAATGTGCGATAAGCATTGTAAAAAACGTTGTACATTGCGATTTCCACGCACTCTCAGAAAGTGCCAATTCGATTTTTTAGAAAAATGGTGTGAAAACGATGGCGACAGCCCTCGCTCTAACATAGGCCATATTTTATGTCAGTGCCACTACCCCGCCCCCCCCCCACCCTAAAGAGGGTGCAGGAGCAAAAAAACGTTCTAAATTGCGCTTTCTGTGATACTACAGGGGCTAGAAACTTGAAGTACATAAGACCCTTCTAGAAACTAAAAGTACCCAACCGATTTCAAATGTAATGGTTAGAAACTGATGATGACAGCAGTTTCTCCAACATAGGGGCTATTTCATGTCGGTGTCACTAACACCTAGGGGTTGCAGAAGCAAAAACGTTCCAAATTGCGGTTTTTATGATATTGAAGGGCCTAGAAACATGAAATTTGGTATGATAGTAACTTATAACATGTAAATGATCTCTAAAATCATTTCCTAAAAATTCAAAATTTAAAAGATGTGAAAATGCGCGAAAAGCGCTCTAAAAAAAACGTTCTAAATTGCGATTTCTACGCAATCTTAGAAAGTATCCAACCGATTTCAAAAGTAATGGTTGAAATTTGATATTGACAGCCCTTGCGCTAACATAGGCTCTATTTTATGTCGGTGTCACTAACACCTAGGGGTTCCAGAAGCAAAAAACTTTCTAAATTGCGAATTTTGTGTTACTGAAGGTCCTAGAATCCTGAAATAAGGCAGGGCAGTTAATTATAAGACACAAATGATCTCCAAGAATATTTCCTAAAAAAGCGAAATTTGAAAGGTGTGAAAATGAGCGAAAAGTGTTCTAAAAAAACTTTCTAAATTGCGATTTCCAAGCAATCCTAGGAAATACTAAACCGATTTTAAAATAATGGTGTGAAAACGATGGTGACAGTCCTCGCTCAAACATAGGCTGTATTTCATCTCGGTGCCACTATCCCAAAGGGTGTGAGAAGCAAAAATCGATCTAAATTGCGTTTTTTGTAATACTGCAGAGGCTAGCAACTTGAAATTAGGCATGGTAGTTACTTATAAGACTTACTTAAAAATTTAATTTAAAAGAGGTGAATATGAACGAAAGGCGTTATTAAAACATTATAAATTGCAATTTCTACGTAATTACGGGAAATATAAAAATATTTCAGAAGTAATGGTTTCAAATTGATGGTGACAGTCCCCACTCCTACATAGGCTATATTTTACGTTGTTGTCAATACCACTTTGGGGTTACAGGAGCAAATAATATTCTAAATTGCGTTTTTGTCTTACTGAGGGGGCGGGGGGTGTAACACTTTAAATTTGGAATGGTAATTACTTGAAAGATGCAAATGCTTTCTAAGAACTATCCAAAGAAAATTCCAAATTTGAAAGGATGATGGGACCAAAAAGCGTTCTATAATCGTTCTAAATTACGATTTTTATGCAGTCATATGAAATACGAAACCTATTTCAAACATAAAGTTTACAAATTGATGGTGATAGAACCTGCTCAAACATAAGCTACATTTATTTCGGTGCCACAAACCGTAGAGGGATGCAGGAGCAAAAATCTTTCTAAATTGCAATTTCTGCGGCGCTGAAGAGGCTAGAAACTTTAAATATAGCACGGTAATTACTTATAAAATATAAATGTCCTTTAAGAACAGTAGAAAATAAATTCGAAATTAAAAAGGGGTGAAGCGAAGGGAAGTACCGAAAAGCATTCTAAAAGAGTTCTAAATTGCGATTTCTGTGGAATCTAAGGAAATAATAAACCGATTACAAAATATATTGGTTGCGAATCAGGGGTGATAGTCCCTGATCCTATACGGGCTATATGTTTTGTCAGTGTCACTACCACCAGGTTAGCAGGAACAACAAGAAAGTCTTTAAAAACACCTAAATTCCGTTTACATTAGAATATTAGGAAATACCAACCGATTTCAAGGTTAATAATCATAATTTAACGTTGGCAGCCTTAATTTCAACATTTTTCGAGTCATTCTATTTCAACTCTGTTTCGACATTTTATGTTGGTGCCAGTAACACCAGAGAGGTGGTAGACTGTTAGACAAGAAGCTTGGAATTTGACATGATGGGTAATTTTAAGATGTAAATGTGTTAAGGGGTCTCAGGACTCTTAAAGCTCTAAAATTTTCGAAATTTTAATTTTTTTGGATGTGAAACTTCTATGATTTCTGAACATTTTAATATAATTGTTATCTTGAAATTCCCATTAGAACAGAAGTTATGGTATTTAGAATTATACTCGCTCAGTAGCTAAAGCGGTGTTTCCAAAACTTTGAAGCCATTTTTCTCCAAATGACGTTTTTGGGCATAACGTGCACGATATCTCAAAAACTTCTGAATATTTTTTCATGAAATTTTCAAAACTTATGTTTCATGTTAGTATGTATAAACTGAACTTAAAATTTCCTTTTTATTGTAAAAAGAAAATAATTTTTTAGGGGTTTATATTGATGAAATTTTCTAAATTTTTGCATTAGCTAAATACAACTTTGTATTAAAAATATAAAAATGCTTTAAATACAAATCTATTTAAGTTCAGTGTAATTATTATAATCTGAGGTATAAGTTGGCACCAACATTTTCATGCTAGTTGCAAAATTTATTTTGTAATCGAGCGCATAAGCTGTTATACCGATTTTCTGTTCGTCAAATGTCCGACAGTTTGGAGACCCCTGTAAATGTTACATCTGCATCTTGCAATTTTTCAAATATTTGAAATGAAATAGCATGCTTGTATCTTTCATTCCCATTTTAAATTGTGTCTTAATATCAAATCCATTTTAAAATATTAAATGTTGAAAATGGTCCTTTTTTTTCATTTTTTCCAATTTTAAGAGTCCTGAGACGCCTTAAGATGGTTTGTAAAAAATTCTAAACTTCAAATGAATACTCATATAAGCATATGAAATGAGCATAAAAGTCTCAAAATACTTTCTAAATCATCATTTATTTAGAATTAGTTTTATTTCTTCTCATTAATGAAAATCTCATTTCTATATATTGTAGTTTTATAATGAAGTTTAGTCAAAGTGTGGCTTAATTTGTAATTTTTAAGTTATTCCAAAAAGTGTTCTTCTAATAAAAAATAGTCATGAAATAACACTTGGCATATTTCAACTATTACGCGAGCAAAGCCGCGGGGTTTGCTATTTATAAAATGTAAGTTATTTATAAAATGAAATGCATTTAGAAATTCAAATGAATTTTCTTTTAAAACTATAAAATATTTAACAACCAGGTTTCTTTGCTGTAAGTCTATGAATATACGATTACTTGCTGCTATTTAGCACGCTTGAACTTGCACAGGGGACATTTTATTTTAATTTAATATAAGGAACGTTAATGTAGCCGTTTTCACATATCTATTCTTAGTCTCACAACTGCATATTAAAATGGAATGAAAGATTGTTTTGAGGGTTGTTTGAAACGTTTTGGCAATTTTCGTCAACATTCTTAGAAAACGAAAAAGTAGTAGAAAAAGGTGATACTTTGCATTTTTCTTTGCATCAATCAAAATAGAAATTATAGAGACAAATATTTTGTGTATTTTATATGAACGATTTCTTGCGAATCTCTATTTTATTCTAATCATGCGTCGCAAGTAATATAATCAAATCGGATGAAATGAATTTGAAAACATTACATTTTTCAATCGGATGTAAAGTAAAGTGCATCAGACACAAAGTTTTATAGATGACATAACCTTCCCGTTCAAGTAAACGCCCCGAAAAAAAAAAGTTTGCAAATCCAGCGGAATGTCTTCAATCCTCAATAATTAATACTCTTCGCCATGCCCACTATTTCATACTGTTACATCATGCCTCAAGTTTTCGGACACCACTAGTCTTTTAATCCATATATTCAACAATTGTTTTTCTATTTTTGTTGTTTAATGTGATTAACTGCTGATTGTATAGATATGTATCACATACCTTGCAATTTCAGTTTTTTAACAAATATTAGAAATTTAGTAGATTTATATAAAAAAAGAGGGTAAGCAGTTTTTTTTTTTTTTTTTTTTTTTTTTTTTTTTTTTTTTTTGCATAAGTTTGTTCTGTGAAAAAATGTTCCAATAGCTGAAAATGAAATTACTTTAAGCTTAGATAGATTTTTTAATAAGACCATTTTTTCTTAAACTATTCATTTTACTTTGTCTCTCTCATTTGATTCGTGTTTTCATTTAAAGAGGTGCCTTTTATGTAAATCATCTTTGAAAAGACATACATGGCTATTTAACGGCAACTTATACGTAATTATTAAATAATAATAATAATTAGCGGATGACCTAAAGTGTCCGTTTCGCGAACTGTGTGTAATTAATTATCACTTTAGCAGCTTGCTGATTTGTGAATTTCGTCAAACCTGATGCAACTAATAATTAGTTTTGTAACGAAAATTTTCCATGGAAGTTCAAAAATTGTTTTAAATGCAGAATTGAAACCGTATATAGAAATATCACAGACTAGTTTAAAACGAATTATAAATAATTATTTATTTAATAAGAAATATTTAAAGAATCATCTAATAAGGATTATAAAGAAATTAAAAAAAATAAATGCCTTGTGTTATTTGTTTCCCTTTTTCTTACCAAATACTAGACTTTTTTTAGTAAATATATACGATTTTAATAAATGCCACAAGAAATTCCATGCACATTCGTTTTTAAAATTAATAGATTTATTAATTAATCCTGATAATACTAACTGTGTTTCAGTTACGTAAATAATTGGTAGATTTCTTCTTTTGAAATTTAAAGAATAATTAGAACTGTTAAATCCGCATGCATGATTTTATATTTTGTGAACTTTTAGATAATAAACAAAAATTATATAAAATTGATATTTCAGATTATCGATTTTTAATATATATATATATATTGCACGTCGTATTACCTACTGCGGCTTCTTTTAAAATCATGCACAAATATCTGGATATATTTTATAATGGATTGTTTGCTATTGTCATATGTAAAACAGTTAAAGTTAGATACGTTTTTAGCTATAATGCACATGTACATGGATTATCCTTCTTCCAATCTGTCACTTCACATGAAGATTAAAATGTACACTATCTTATCTTTTCTCCTTATGCTATTGGTAGCAGATTTATAAAATCACTGCACTTCTATTTATACAATATTATCCCATTATATTTATATACATACGTATACATCTTATTTTAATTGTTCAATGTTTCGCTACATTTTAAAATTATAATCAGTTCGTTAGTTAAATTGGTAAGTAACGCTATTCAAATATTTTATTGTAAATTGATGTGACTAAATATCCAATTTACGTAACAAGGCATTGTATTAAGGTTCTTAATTTAAATTGCATTTTTTTAATCTTTTATTCGTTTATCACTGTGAAAAATTTAACTAAACTTCTTTTAATGTTTTTTGAAAAATAACATTATTTCATTGAAACAAGGAACACATTGCTAACACATGGAAATTTTAAACGCAATAACTCTTTTAGAAAATGTAAATGAGTAATGAACTAATTATTATTATGATTGAATTAAATATAAGAAAACTGAATTTTTACGTGTATAGAGTCAACAATATTTTCCTTCCAATTATTGGACAGACGTTGTCTAGATATAAATACTTTGTATGAAACAGTGATGTATTTTATATTTTTTGTAAGTCTATTATACGTTTCTACCCGAAGTTCAACAAGTAACAGTTTTTTTTTTTTTTTGCTTTGGTAATTTGAGAGGGATTGAACAACTGTGTATTATTTATAATTTAACCTAATGAAATTTGAACTGTAAGAAGTTATTTAATTCACATTCCAACGCGTCATAAATTTGTATCAATTATATAATTTGAAGGAAAATTAATTTAAAATATTTCTGAATTAATAAATAGGTTGTATGCTTCCATTTAGAAATATGTGTTCCATACAATTTCTAGAAATAAAATAATAAACAATTTAAAAACGAAAAGCATAACAATGTAATAAATTATATCATTGAAATTATCCGATATGATTTTTTAAAAAGTAAACAATATATATATATATATATATATGTGTGTGTGTGTGTGTGTGTGTGTGTGTGGTTTTTTGTTTCATATGTTTTTAATAGATTATTTTTTCAAAATTTGGTGATTTTCATATGTTAATATTGGCTAATCGCATGTAATGTGCTAGTCAATTAGTGAATTTTGCTTATTTTGTATTACTTGTATAGGATTCCATCTGTATTTTGTATAATGTTACAGTTATAATTAAATGCTAAATTTATTAATTTATTGAATTAATTATAGTAATTGAAAATAGATGATGATTTGTAATTATATTATGGTTATATATATAATATATATATATATATAATTGCTTATTATAAACTACTAAATTTTATTCCTACTAACTTTAATTATCCATATTTAGTACTCATTCCTAAATTTCATAAGACACCACTTAAATTCAGAACAGTTACAATTGGATGTAATGCATATAATAATTATGCTAACAATATTTTATTAAAAATTCTTAATCAAATATATGATCTAACAACGGAAACAGTTAATAAACATTGTATCAAAAGCAGTTATCAATTGGTTAATGTACTTAAAGATATTAAATGTGTAAAAGATATACGTACATATGATTTCAAAGATCTATTTATTAATATAAATCTTAATGATCTGCATACTATAATTAACACACTTTTTAAGACACATAAAAATAAATTAAATCTACCTTATGGATATAAAATATTTTCGTATTTTAACTAATGTAGATCCCACAAGGCGGATCTACATCCAGTTTGATGTCTGATTTATATTTATATCATTATGAACGTAATTTTCGTAATGATGATATACTAATGTATCGCTATATTGATGACATTATTTTAATTGATACAAAACAATCAAATTTTGCTCAATTTCCAGTTGATTATCCAACTAATTTAGAATTGACAGAAAACCTCTTAACAAAAAATACCATTAACTTTTTAGATCTAAAAATCATTGTAGCACAAAACAAAACAATTACTGATCTTTATGACAAACGTAAAGATCTTCAATTCAAAGTTAATACATTTACTAATTTTAAATCCTTTCTTCACATTTCAGTTTACCGTAATATACTAATTAATCATTTGTACTGAATCAAAAATTTATGTTCATCTCATCTTATAAATAAAAACATTAAACAATTAATTTTTGATGCTTTAAATCATTGTTTTCCTAAAAAATTCATATATTCCTTAATCTACAATTAATTAATGATCTAAACAATGTATTGTTGGGTGATTTATTGTATGTTACTATTCACATTTTGCGTATATAAAAAATATATAAAAAAATTACAAAAAACTAAAAAATAAACGAAAAAATTAAAAATACAAAATATATATAAAAAATTTAAATAGGATGGCTGGCTGGGTATAAATTAAGGAGGAGGGCGGAGTTGTCTGGATAATTTATACGCAAATGTTCATTATATATATATAATATTTAAAAAAAAAATTGTAGGAATGTTACGTTGATTATTCATGGTTATACTATCAGTTTTGGTTCGAGTGAAGTTACGGTCCTGTGTACTGTATAACATTCTTTTAATTAAATCTAGTTAATATGCATCAATTTAATGTACTATTATAGATTTATTTCAATTAACTTTGTAATGATATACGATTACATAGTTTATGATATTTGTATTTATAGTCTGTAGAGATGTTATATTATGTTGGTATATTATCCTGCCCCCCCCCCCCCCCCCATATTAGTAATGATACATTAATTTTATTGATTAATATAAACAAACTTTTATGTTATTTATAAATTCACTTATTTGATATTATTATTAATTCACTTAATTTTAAATGCATAAAATTATAATTTTAATTGATTATTATCAATATTATGATGCACTTTTTTAGAATGATATATTTATGCAATCTCAGTGACATTTTAGGTTAAATATTTACAATATAAAAATAAAATAAAATAAATAAATAAATAATTGCATTCTATACTGCTATTTATGGTATAATGTAAATGAGGGATCCGCTCAACACTATTTCATCTAATTTTAGTCTTGTAATTTATAATATATTGATTATTTAATTTAATTCTTATAATTCAGCTAGACGGCAGAATTAAATAATTTATTATGTTCTAATATTATAAGTTTGCTATGGACTCTTTTTTTTCTTTTATTTGTTATTATCTCTTAATTATTAATTGTTTAATTTTAAACGCTGTATGACAATCTTTAAATTAATTTAATTTGAATCATTTTAATTTACTCTTTTGATTTATTTTATTTTACATATATTATGCCTTGTAATGGTAATACGCTTTCATAGTTTATGATACATGTATTTAATGTCTATTGCAATGTTGTATTTTATTGGTATATCACCATCCCCCACCCCATTTTTGTATTGATACATTAATATTTATTAAGTGATTATTATAAACAATTTTTATATTATTAATAAAGTTACTTATTCGAAATTATTGTTTTACTTAAATTTAAATGTATATAAAATATTTATTAAGTGATTATTATAAACAATTTTTATATTATTAATAAAGTTACTTATTCGAAATTATTGTTTTACATAAATTTAAATGTAAAAATTAAAAAATAATTTTAATTTCAACCATTTTTCGCGCATTACATTAAGATATTAATTGATAATTGTCAATATTATGTTTCGTATTTTAGAATAATATTTATCTGCAATCTTAATGACATATTTGGTTTAAAATATATTTTATCTACAGTTATATTCGGTTTTCTGTACTAGATGGCAGCACTATACACTATTTTAGTCTTGTACTTACTTATATATTGTCTTTCTTAAATATAATTTCTTATATTTCCAGCAATATGGTAGCATTAAATAATTATTTATTTTGTTCTATTATTATTGGGTTGCCTGGACTCTTAAATTTCACTCATTATGATTATTATCTAATAATTATTAATTGTTTAAATTTAAACACTTCTTGTAATTTATAACAGGATCATTATTATTGTATGTAGTAATTATCATTATTTGGACTATCTGTTGCGGTACACATTATATTAAAATGTTATTTGATAATTATCTATATTAAGTTGCATATTATGGAATGATATTTACTGCTGTCTAAATGACATATTTGGTATTAAATATATTTAATCTAATTTTATATTCGGTTTTCTATCCTAGATGGCAGCACTAAACACTATTTTAGTCTGTTACTTTATCATTTATTGTCTTTCTTAAATATTACTTCTTATAATTTCCGTAAGATGGATGCTTTAAAGAATTATTTATTTTGTTCTAATATTATTAGGTTGCCTTGGACTCTTAAATTAAACTTATATTTGTTATTATCTATTAAATATTTATTGTTTAATTTTAAACAACTTCTCGTAATTTATTCCAGGATCTTTATTATCGATTGTAGTAATAATTATTATATAGACTATCTGTTGCGGCAACCGTGGCATTAGCTTTTAACTGTGTCAGTATTTAAGCGGGATTTTAAGCCAATGTACGTAATCTGTCTGTGTAAATGTAATATGTCCTGGATGTCCTCGTACTGGGTTGGTCTTTGATTTAATTTGTTTCATTTTTAATCGTTTTCATTGTTGTGGATTTCAAATTGTTTAATATTTTACATGGTTGTTTAATATTCTCTGGTACTTAGTCGATTGGGTACATAATAGAATTCAATATTTGCTTATTGCTGAATTCTGTTACAGAAATCGACTATGTTTTTTGCTTATAAATATATTTTATGTACCCGTGATCAAGTGAAAAACCTTATAAGCTTCCGGCTTCATTCATCCATTTTATCTCTTGTATGTTTATGTTACATCTTTTTCTGGTTCAACATTATTTAGCTGGATTTATTATCTAAGGACTTTAATCAGACTACATCCAAAATTAAGTTTTTTTTCATATGTTTCATAGAGATTTATTGCCAGAAACATGCTAGTGAATTAGTTGCATTTAATAAAATTCTGTATTACTAGTTACATGGTCCTTCTCTATTTTGTAAAATGTCTGAGTTATGAATAATTGCTATATTATAAATTTAATTTCGTTTATTGGAAATCGATGACGATTTGTTATATATTATGGTTATATATATATATATATATATATATATATATATATATTATAATTATTATTATTTACCATTAATAGGTTATTTACCATATAAATATGGCAAAATATTCTGTTCGGAAATTGTGTTAAAACTATACGCCTGCTGAAAAGTTTTCAAAATTAATTACACAGACGATTGTTGAAAATGTTGAAAATAAAAAATGTATTTATATAATTATATATATTATAATTATTATAATTATATAATATATTATGTAAAAATGTAATTATAATAAAAAATGTTTTCATCTCCTTTAGATTAATATATTCGATACGTAGGAAACGAGCATATTACATTGTCATTTCTTTTAAAATAATATTCAACAAAACTCTTTATATATAAAAAATGCATTAATTAAAAGAAGTAGGAATTGATGATTAATAAAAAAAAGTTATCTATGTCAAAGAGGAATTGCGCAAAGAAAGTATTTCAGAAACACTTATTTCAGAAAAATTAAATATCATGAAAATTTTCAACTTATTTTAATCACTATATTATAACTCAGACAAAAATTAAATATTGATATATTTAATATACTAAAATTAATTACTTATTATATTTTACTTATTGAATAGATTATTTACCGTTAAATAAATTACCGTTCTTATGCAATGCGTTGGGAAACAGCAGGTCCATAATAAAATTTTATGATTTTTATTAATTTTTTGGTTTATGACCATAAAAAAAACACAAATCTCTAAAATATCTAATAAGAAATGTCATAGTAAATATATTTTCGAAAATGAAAACAATATGAAAAATGGATGTTGCATAAAAGGTACATGCATCAAAAGAATTGAAAATTTTGTTTTAGAAGAAAAATTGCCCTCCTTCCTTTAGAGTCACTTGATAAATTATTTTGGTATTGAATTAATGTGTTTCTCAAAGTTATACCAGCCGATAAAATGCCATTATCGTCATATTGATGCTTGTGGTTAATTTATGGTATGTATTTCGTTTTTTACCAGCATCTACAACTCTTTCAAGTGATTCACACAGAATTTCTAAGTGGCTTAATTCTGTGCCTACAGCAGGTCAGCGAACAATGTTTAAGCTGCTGGCTAGACGCGAATCACACTAATTTCGAAATTGCATTGCGAATTTATGTATTGTAAAAAATTAAATTGCAGACACCTAGTTCCTTTAAGAGGGGTCAAGGACACATTTTCAAAAAATTTTTATTTATTGAGTTAAAATTTTGAATGTTTTCGTGATGGTTAACCATATCATTTGTAAACAAAAGCAAATGATAAAACTTCTCATAGCTTTTTTTTAAAAAAAATTTAATTTAAAATTTATGAAAAAAGTGGTATAACTTAAAATCGTCATAACTCGAAATATTATTTGTAGAATTTAAATTGCTTTTCATTTAAATAAACAGAAATATATATTTTTTTAATTTAGAGCCAGCATTTTAAAAAATATTAATTTTTAAAAAAATTAAAAATATTTAACGAAAAAATTACAAAAAAAGTGGTGCAACTTTAAAAAAAAATCGTATTTTTAAAAGTAAATATTTTTTCAAATATGCTAGCTCAGAAGTAAAGTAAAATAATTGGAAAAGATATGTTCCGAGTTTCAACCCTGTATCTTTAACGGTTCTCGAGTTATAAGAACTTAAATATGAGAAATAGTGAAAAAACCTATCATGAAGAAAACGCAGTTTCAGAAGAACTCGTCCTTGACAACCATAGCTTGAAAGGCAGATTTTGAAAACAAACCAAAATGAAAAAATAATATTTCCTGTTCTAATTAAGATAGAAAAATGATTTAAACATAATTTTAAGCAGAAAACGGCAGAGAAATTTTTAATCCAATAGTTAAAAAAAAAAAAAAAAAAAATGAAAATTTGAAGATTTTTGTGTCCCGGACCCCCTTAAAACCTGAAATGAAGGTGTCATTAAAACTTTTTTTTGAAACTGTACAATCCATGCGATTATTTAATAACACAATATCTGTGTTTCACTGCCGACAGGGATTTTTCAAACTATCATGGAACCAGCTTTGTTTGGGAAAACAATTGTTCTGCGTTTCACATGCTATGCCAATGAATTTGCGAATAATCTCAAACATCTAGATAAAATTTCTTTTCAACACAAAATAGAGCATTTTGCACTCGTCTTTCTATAATATTATTTCTTGTGAAATTTTTAATTTCTTTTCTTAGTTTATTTAGTTACTTTTAAAACTGCTTTTCTCTTTTTGCACATTAAAAATTTTATTTTCTTTAACTTTCTGGATAAGTAAATCTTTTACCTTTGTTAAAGATCCTGACGTTGCTTAGTCAGAATTAACTTTCTGAGAATCGTCATTGTTTGGCATACAAATAATAATTATTTTACCTTTTATATGATTTTCTTTACATAAGATGTGTTTAATAGAAAACTACGTTCATAACATTATATGACCATTTAAATTTCACTATTTTCTGTACTGGAGCACATTCCTCAAAATTTATAATTTAACCTTGCTGCTTTTCCGTAAGTTGTTTATTGCGATGCATTTCACCTGCAGGATACAATTGTATTAATAATGAAAGATTATGTGGAATTGCGTTTAAAATAAAAGAACATGGAAGTGATACGGATGGATTTCATTTTACTTTACGTTTATTAGTAGATTACTAATGTTTTTCGTTTTCATAGTTTCTCTATAGGGATACACAAAAGGAACAGAAAAAAGATGTAAAATTTGTCTTCAGGATTGCATCTAAAATACTGAACAAATTTGAATCTATTTCAGTCAGTCTATTCATCTTACAAGTATCTTCGATGAATTTGTTAATAAAGTATGAAGTGTTCTTAATTCGTTTACAGAAACAATATTACGAATACGATATTAAACAAGAGTTTCATTTTACTTCCTTTTCCGTATAATTATCGCATATTTATTCAATTACACTTCATAAGCTTAATTTATAAAATTCCAGCAAATTTTCTTTCTCGGCAGTGTAACTAACGTAGATGGGGCTGAGTCCATTTGTTTCATTTATATTAAATTTGATGTATGTAACTTAAAGTAACAAAACCGTAAAGAAGAAAGTATTTATCTTTATTAGAACAATCAAGTTTATATGTTTTAGAGACAAGGCTTCTAAATGTCTGAAATTACATAATTTTTTTTTTTTTCAAAAATGATATAGTCCGTTTCAAAAGTTTAAACACTCTACAAATCTGGTTTTAAAAAATTGAAGAGAAAATATATGAAACCAATTACAGTAAATACTTGACATTTAATCGAAAAGCAACAAGAAAAAAAAAAAAGATTCTTCCGAAGAAGAAAATTTTATCTTCACGATAACGTTCAAAATTCTGAACAAATTCAAATCTATTTGAGACAGTCTATTGATCTTGCACGTATCTTCGATGAATTTATTAATAAAGTATGTTGTTTTTGTAGTTATTTTACAGAAACACCGGAAAGTAACAAAAACAAATGTAAAATTTGTCTTCTCGATAACATCAAAATTCTGAATAAATTCAAATCTATTTGAGACAGTCTGTTGATGTTGCAGGTATTCGATGAATTTGTTTAAGTATGCAGTTTTGTAGCTCGATTACAAGAAACATCGAAAGGCACCAACAAAAAAAAGATGCAAAATTTGTCTTCATGACAGTGTTGCCAGATTGGGGACTTTTTTGTGCCCAAATTTTTTATTTTCACCGCTTTGGAATAGAAATATTCGGTCTAGTTAAAATAAATCAAAAATTCTGAAAAATAAGGCAAACTATACTATTAAAAAAAAACGATGACAGTCAAATAATCTGAATTAAAAAACTCCCCAATCTGGCAAAACTGCTTCACGATAACATCCGAAATTCTGAAAAGATTCAAATCTATTTGAGACAGTCTAGTGATCTTGCAGGTATCTTCGATGAATTTGTTAATAAAGAGTGTAGTTTTTGTAGTTCGTTTACAGAAACATAGAAAAAATTTCAAAATTTGTCAACAGGATAATGTCCAAAATACTGATCCAATTTATTCGAATCTATATGGGCCTATCTCTATGGGAATCTATATGTAGCCATCTTATTATCTTCAATCAGTGTAGCTAACGTAGATGGGGGTTGAGTCGATTTGCTTCATTTATATTAAATTTTATGTGCGTAACTTAAAGTAACAAAACCATAAAGGAGAAAATTATTTATCTTTATTCGAACAATAAAATTTATATGTTTTGTAAACGAGGTTTCTAAAAGTGTGAAATTATATAAATATTTATTTTAAAAATTATATAGCCCGTTTCAAAAGTTTAAACGCTTTACAAATCTAGTTTGTAAACAAATGAAGAAGAAAATATGTGAAGCCACTTTACAATAAATACTCAACATTTAATCAAATCAAATCAAATAAGCAGTTTTTGTTGGTTTATAAAGATTGCATTAAATTTTTATTTATTTATTTATTTATTTTCTTGGAGAAACTCAGTCTCAAACGTTAAAGCGCTTGATGCAATTTTTTGTAAAAACACAAGATTTGAACAGATGTAATCACTTTGTATGACATCGTATTCCAAATTTCTAAAAAAATATATAAATGAAAAAATCATTTCCACTCGTTTTAAAAGTGCCGAAGTGTAAAGAATTCACGAAATGTGATATTTTAAAACTTTTTAAATTAAAATAACAAAATAAAAATGTTTCTCAAATTGCAATTTTTTTTAAATCGATCGATGTATTAAAGAATGTTAATACATCCTACTTAAGACAATTACTCGTATAATGTGTCTCAAACTACACCACAACCTGGCAAGAAGTAATTGGGCTAAAAAACACATGTCGAACGGGGCGAGTGACTTATTGTTTTATTCAGTGATGAGATAACTTGCAACTTAGAAGGCCCTGATGGGTGGAGCTCGCATTGGCATAATCTACGAAAGGCCCCAATGACTTTTTTCAGCAGGCAGCAAGGCGGTAAGTCTGTTATGGGTTTTCTAAAAGGAGTACAAAATCCCCCAAAATATCAAGAGACGCGGCTCAACTTTTCTTCAATTCGGTAACATTTTGAGGGGCCCTTAATGGATATGTCAGCAAGATAATGCATCAATACACATATAACATTCTACAAAACTGTAGTTTTCACAAAAAAGTTAAAATTCTTGACTGATCAGCTTTAGGTTTATCCGTAGTTCCGATTGAGAATGCCTGGTACACATTCACCACCAGGTTTATAAAAATCGAAAGCAGTATAACTCTCTTAAGGGGGCTGGTCACTCAGTTTCGGAATTCCCCTCCGTAATGTTAAACCTATGGGCTTTTGATGCATTCATATATTTAAAATATCTTCTCGGGAAATTCATATTTTTAAAATCTTTTTTCTGTGTACTCTTCTTGAAGGATATTTCTTTTTTTTCTTAATTTTTAAAATATTTCTACAATCTAAGGTGAATTTAATATGTTATGTGTTAAAAGCAGGTGAACTGTGGGTAAGATTTTAATTCTTCCTATAAAATTAAGTCCATACTTTAGAAATACTTTGAGAACTAAGAAGAAAAGAGACATCTTTTTGGAAGCGCACACAAAAATAGATGTTAAAAATATTAATTTCCCGAGGAGATATTTTAAATATACGAATGCATTAAATGTCGGAAGTTGGGTGACCAGCTCCCTTAAAGAACTCCAAGAGTTCATTCAGAATGCATAATACTCTTTCCCACCAGAAACCCTACAAAAACTAACAATATCGATGGACGCACGTTTATTTAACTTATCCAAAATCACAGAAAAATTACTTTATGCAACAGTTTTGTAAAAATGATAAATGCAGCCTTTTTTCCATTAGGCAGAAACTTTTGAGACAGTTTTGTGTGAACCTATTTAAAAAATATATTTTTTTTTATAATTATGTAATTTATTTTTTCGACTTTTGATATCATTTAATTAAATGAAGTAGCAAATTCCGCAAATTAAAAATATTTATTCTAACATTTTATTATACTTTACAAATGCTATTTTATGCTTGTGCTTAAACTTTTGAGACGTGCCGTACAAGTAATATGAAGATGTCATGATATGTGTTTGGCGGCGAACGCTTTTATTTCCTCCAGAATCAAAATTTATTTTCAGAAAGTATATGAATACGCTCTGAGGAACACTCATATAATAATATGTCCATTTATTTTTGTATATCGAAATAACATACTATGTTGGTGCTGGTTCGAATATTTCAACGAATATTTAAAATATTTTATGAATACTTATGATTTTAAGTTCTCTATAATTATTTCGAGTAATTATCTATGCTAGAACACTTTCAACTTATGCAGTACATTTGAACATACCGACACTTCAAGCTTATAATGTCGCTTCCAGTACTTTATTTCCTGTTCTTCCATCCTCAAGTAATTCCGCATATTTGAATCTCCAACAATCTTTATTTTATTAGAAGTGGTACGGCGATACAGGTAAATTCCATCCCTCGCATAAAATTACTATGGATGTGTATTAATAGCCTGAGTGATTAATAAAATCTATTTGCATGTTTAAATATAGCATTTTTTTTGCAAAAATTCTTTACATACGCAAATTTTACAAATTAAGAGGAGATTATTCAGATTTATTCTGTGTTATTTAGATTTATTATGGGTAATTAAGTTTTATTAAGATTTATGAAGAATTTATTTGATTCATTTTAAATTGCCGTATTTCAAGTATTATACGTAAGTTTATTTCTCGATTTGTTTCATTTTTAAAATTATAAAACATATATAATCGATAGTTTTGAACTGCTAATGAATTAATATTTTATCTAATTCTGAGTGAGATGATATGTTATGAACAGCGTACGTAACGTTTGCCTCTTTTGACTTTTATATAATAAATGGTTGAGACACTAATAACATTGTTATTATTATCATATAACGCAATAACATTTGTCATTATTGACTGTGATTGTGTTTTGTCTCAGACCAAAAGAATAAAGCAGTGTTTCATAGCGTTTAAAAAAGAATCATGGGGTATATATGCAACGAATATATTTTTAAACCATATTTATGACAAGGCTATGTTTTTGTCCAAATAATGCATTATATATATATTATATATATATTATTCTAAGAATTTTTTTTATTGTTATTTAACTTTTAAAGTACTGCTAGTACATTTTGATTTTTTTACAATCGAAGACAGACTCTTTCTTCTTAAAAGGGTAGATATACAATAAATGACTAAAAGCAACAGGAGACGTTTGAGTTTAAACATTTTATCACATAACAGACAAGTTTCAATAATCGTTCCTTAAACCTTGGGAATTGTAACCACTTATTTGTCCTGATACTTTTCAGTAAAGGTTTCGTAACGAGGGAATATAGACCCAACAGTAAATTGAACAAAATCATAATTTTTGCGATCACACTGTAAGATAATGGAAATAATCTGTAGTTTTAGAGCCATTCTATGTTGCCCCTGTAGAGCGTTCCTATCGATTTTTGCAAAAAAAAAAAAAAAAAAAAAAAAAAAAAAAAAAAAAAAAACGAGCGTATCTATGAAGGTCTAAAGGCTTCTTTAAAAAATTAAAAAAATTAAAAAATTTTAAATGTTTTTTTGTTTATAACAAGCAGGAGTTTTAGCCAAACGTAATGCCACATTTATAAAATTTGTCAAAGATATTATATTGCAATTAGAAAATGACTACATTCATTATTTCATAATGTATAAGATTCATTATGAACTATACAACAATTTTGTTTCCATTCACTTGACGGTCAAGTATATAAAGGAACTTCTATAAAATCATCATTCGAAAATCGTGAAAATTGTGATAGATATAGGCGATTTAGTGAGCTGGATTTCACTAGCTTTCTAAATGTCTATATATATATATATGTTATATATCTAAAGAAATGTTGTATTGGCGCACACGGTCACTTTCTATAGTGGCAGATCATTTCAAACATTTTCTGTTTCAAGCTATTGCTAATATTATGGCATTTGTTGGTTTATTTAATTGTTATCTTTACAAACTTTCACTGAAAAAGATGAAGTCAAATATGCTCTTAACATTAGCAAAATTCATGAATTGTTAAGTCTCTGTCAACATGTTTGGCAAAACATGTAAAATATAATGTTTCCCGTTACTTTCGGCAATATACTGTATTTTAGTTTTCCAAATGCAGATTTTTTATAATAATCTTTACTAATAAATATAAAGGTAGAACTAAAAACTAATTTTTTATATTGATATAGAATATATACATGTTTTTAAAAAATATCAGAATCTAAAAAAAAAAAAAAAAACAATAAGAATAGGAAAAATTTAAGAAGTTCAATAAAATACTAGGCCGAGAAAAAGTTCTGGGAAATTTGTGAAAGTTGCATTATTCTGCGCAAATTAACAATAAAAGCAACAAGGACTATTTTTAAAAGTAGAGATCATCATAGTCTACGACGTTCTGCCATCGTTCTGCCAGATTCCGGATATGCTGGAAGTACCTTTCCGGCTCCTTGGAATTGAAAAACCCTTGACCTGCTTTTTCAACTTCATTAAAGGATTCAAATCGACGGCTCTTCAAAAAGAGTTGCATTGATCGAAAGCGGCCATAATCGGATGGAGCCACGTGAGGACTGCAGGTGGGGTGTGGAAGCATGTCGAAGCCGTCCAACTGTGCAAACTCATCGACGGCTTACAGAATCCTTAGATCTTTTCTCCAATTATGCGATATCAAAACATGCAACTCATACTGTTCTGTAGGCATTTTGGAGCCGAAATTCCAGAACCCCTATAGTTATACTACTAGTACTCCTATATACGATACAAATTCTGGTAACTATTAGATAAGAAATTTCCCAAAACTTTTTGCTCAACCTAATAATAATAAAATCAGAATCTCGATAAGAATCTCAATTAGAAACTTAATAAACTCGCATTGTGTCTTATATAAAAAAAATACATCAATCAAAATAAAATCTATAAAATTGGTCTGCAATAAATACTAACAAATTAAAAAATATATTAAATGATATTTCTGACTTTTCACTTAAAAATATGTAGGATATATTTTTTATTATTATTATTACAACGACATTGAATTCAATAATATTTTTTATTTTTTCTTACAACACAGAAATCTCCCATCAATACGATGAATCTGGAACTTATTATTATGAAATGACATACTGAAATCGTGCAACAGCTGTTCTCCATGTCATCCTTGATGCCATTTCATATTAAATTATTTTTATTTTACTTAGATATAAAATTATTTCACATAAATCCTTTAATAAATTTGCTTCGTTTCATCCGATAATCAAAATAAAGTGCAGCGTAAATGATCAGCGACACATTTTCGTCAAATATATGAAAAGCTGAAAAGCAAATGGTGCTTTTAAAATCGGCTTATTAGATTTTATTTTTTGTGAGTAATATTATTTGGAATAAAATGCGAAGATGTTAAGACGAAGTAAGTCTTTAATTTTTTTTAACACTTTAAAATAAATTTATAATGATATTTCCAAATATCGCCTATAAAGAACAAATCTCCTTTTATATTTGTGCATTTAGTTTTTTAAACTCTTGTGAAAAGATTTTTCGAGAAAAGTAACATTTCGAACATCTCAAGTTGCATTCATATATGCATAAAACATTTTCAGTGGCTTCAATATCTATCATTTAATATAGTATAAATGAAAAAAAATAATTTTTTACCTTACATATACAAAATAGATTATGTATAGAGAATAATTAATAAGAAATCTCTTCCGGTTTCGCCTACAGGCGGAGGTACATTTCGAAGTCAAGTACTAATTTCACCAACAAAAGCTAAATCAAGAATAGAGATAAGCACAGTATAACAATTTTATCTAGCCGCTTTTGACGAATTTTTAATTTTATTTTTCTGTAAGAACTCGTTTTATGAAAAACATATTAAGTCGGTATTAAAAAATATATTTTCCCCGCTCAACAAATCAAATTGTGTCAATAATTTTATTTTGTCAATTTGTGTAATCCATGATGATTTTTTTTTATTTTTGCTTTAATTAAAATAAAAATGATGTAAAAATAAAATGTGAAAAAATATATAAAAGGAAATTAAATCAGTTACAGATCCATAATCTTGCAAACAAGAAATAACAGCAAAAATAATTAACAATTCTATCGCACCATGTTTAGGATGTTTATTTCAGAATTTTAGAAAATATATAAAAAATAATGTTATTTCTAGAAAGTTAGCACACTCTGTAATTGGTAAATAGTATATAAAATTTTTAAATTTTTATAAAATTTTCATTTAAATTTGTAGAAAACTTCTTTCTTCGAGTTAAAATGGTACCACACAGCATAAAAGTATTCATAAAACTATTTTTATTTTATTTTAATAAAATGTTGAATAATAAAATCTCGTAATCAAAAAGTGTATAAATATTTGTTATATAAAGAACATTTTTGATGAAAATAAGTTAATATTCTGATGAAAACCGTATTTTTTCAAATGCAATAACATGCAAATTTAATTTTTGAATCATGAATTTTCGTTGAGAACTAAGCAAATAAAGAGATAATTAAAACAAGAACAAAGATCATACCGCAATCATAGATTATGAAAAACTTTCCGTCACATTGTGACAGATTATATTGTGACAGAACTTCCCCGTTTAATTAGATCAAAAATGGAATCAAAAAATTATTTTGGAAAACAAAACTCATAAAACATTTGAATACGTAATTTTAGAATCTGCCATCTGTAGACAGAAAAATATAAATTGTTTATGAAGTCATGTATATTAACTGTAGGTATGCGTATATAATACATAGTATGCAAAAAAAAATGGTTTCTTTAGCAAACGTATAACACAGTTGACAATTTCTTCTCAGCAATTTTCGTTAATTTACAGAAATAAACTGATTTTTTTTTTTTTTTGTCCGGCCGGCAATTCCTCTATACAAGCCAAGCAATGTTAAAATCTCAAAAATGCGTACAAAAACGCTGAAAACGCACTTCCTAGCATGTATTGCTCATAGACAATAGTGTAGCCCTATTATTTTGTGCGTCTCTAAAAATGAATGATAAATCTTATGCACACCATATTCTATAGGAAACATGTGTTTTTAAACATCAGTGATGCAAATTAATTTGAATCAGATTAAAATAGTTTAGCATCATTAAAATACATTATAAACTATATTTCCTTTTGTACCATATTGTAATGGATTTTTTTTTAGTGTTCCTGTAAACAAAATACGAAAGTTACATACTTCATTTTCATTTCTGAACAAGCAATTTTAAACTTTAATAACTTGTATCAATTGCCATGCAATCTGAGGATATCCATGAGTTAGAACTTGGACAGACAGACGACAAGTAAAATTAATTCATAAAAACTTTTCAAATATGTTCAAAAGTGTTAAAAATCCATTTTTATATTAAAATATGCTTTATAAACTTTTTATAACACAAAATTCATATTAAGCAAGTCACAAGCAGAGCCAATTGTGAAAATTATAAGTTGAGATATTAGGCGTTCTTCGTTTTCTAATGGAAATTCAATAATGTATTTCAATATACATCAAATTACGTACGGTACAAATTTTACCATTGTTTTCTGCAGGAAAAATGCAAAAATGTGATTTTCTAAAGCCATAGAGTGTGGAACCTTTAGATCCTCAGATATTTTTCTTGGTACGCAATATATTCTTAATTCTTCCAATGAAACACAAGCTTGCTGATCTATAACTACACTAGCAGCTCAGCAGAAATTTCGTATCTGATTTGTAATAAATATTTTTTAACGTATTTTTGCATGTAGAATCCGAATCAGCTATCTGAAATTTTCTAGTATTATCAAAAATGTGGAGGTTAATGGTTTGAATCAAAATCATTAGTGTTCTCCCATCAAATTAAGAGGAATTTGCATAATATTTGTTCAAAAATTTTAAGAAATTAGGAAAATATTTATGTATTGTTTTTCTGATTTCTGCTTGAGAGTGAATTTCAGAAAAAATAGCGAAATAAAGGTAAAAGATAATTTTTATATCTTAAATTAAAAAGGTTTTCCTACAGTTTAATTATCATAAAATTGTTTGTAATATCGAAATAAAATTAAATTAAGTAAACAAAATCCCAAATGCTAAGGAAAATTCTTTCATACACATTCTACCAACATAGTTTTATACGTAGATGATTTAAAAAACCTGTAATATAGCATGAAACTAACATTTAAGAAGGTTTTTTATGTCATCTTATTTGAGAAGGGCTGATATTCCAGGTGAAACTGGAAATTTTGAAATTCAAAATGACATTTTTATTGGAAGAGCATTTTAAAATTCATCTAGATCTTTGAAAAATTGCGGCTTTGTTATAACATAATATTATTAAAAAACTCTGTCATAGTTGAGAAATATTTAAAAATAAATAATATATGAAATGTTTATTGATAATTTCTAACGAAGCCTTATTGCTGCTAAGCAAAATCAATACTACATTTTTTTCTTCTTTTTACATTATTTTACTTTATTCCACAATCCAACATGTAGTTTTAACAACAGAAACTTACCTCAGTAACTTTTATTATAAAATCCTTGTTAGGTTATTTGCCGAATATTAAGAGTTCCATTTTTGTGTTTTACACCACAGCACACTTAAATATAGTTGCGAGTACTTTGTCATATTAAAGTTCTGTGAGCGATATTAAAGTTGTAAGTTATCAACGGAAACTAAATAATCTCACTTTATTCCAAACTTGCTGATTAAATCACTTTTGAATTCTCGCAAACATATAATTCATTTATTCATTTTAATGAAGATTCCTAATACTCCCCGAAATTTTTCACAGTTATCATAATTCAAACTTATAGGTTTTTAAATAATTATACAATTTTTCTGCGTTTATTATGTAGATTTATGAATCGCAAAATAATTTTATTAAATCTGTATAGTTGTGCGTTATGTTGAATTTTCTATAGACTTCCTAATTTAATTTTAAAGATCTTATTTAAAATTTCAAAATATTTCGGAAAAAGTAGGATAAAACCGGCTAGCTAAAGATTAATCTTTGTTGACGAAAGTTTTCAGATCAGCAGAAAAAATGGAACCCCTCACAGAAATGTTTGGGGACATCTGGTCTGTTGAAATACCATTCCTGTTTCCACAGAAAAAGTTTTCTGTACTTGGTAAAATGTGCTTTTCAGTACCATCTAAAACGTCTCCGAGCAAGTTTTTTTCTCTTGCAATAAGAAAAAGCTTATTGTAATATTTTTATAATTTTTGAATCAAACTTTACAAGATATATACAATTTTTAAGGACAGTAACTTTTTTTCAAGTTTACAAACAAGTTTTAATGTTATTTTGTCAGTATCGATGTCACAAAAATTGCAAACGAAAGCATCGTACTTCACGTATCCGCTGCACTCCTAATGTACCCACATTTCTCTACTGAAAATTGTACCCATCCTTCACTACCTGTTAAGTGAAGAAGCAATTCATTGCAGAATAGGTAAGCGTCCTCATCAAACTTCTCCTCTTCGTCTTGTTGGTATGATTTTGTTTTTGTTTGCTTCTGAACTTGGTCAGTTGATCCCTTCCAATCATTCTATTCAAAAGATTTAATGTTTTTGGCTTTCTTCGCAATTATTTTCTTTGTTGGAATATCGAAAAATTTCGGAATCATTGGCTCTATCATTTTCCCGCAGATTATTATATTTACGATCCCGTTTTGTGCGATAAGAAACTAATAATTGCTATTTTTACTATTTTCTTGCTTTTTATCTGCTTAGTTCAATATTCTCTACCAGATACTACCCGGTTGTATTCTACGCATAGAGATTCGGTTCTGCCTCAATAGAATACCAAAAATCAATATGGCTGTTCTCCTGAAAGCTTCATTAAAATATATATAAATACAAATTTTTATTACACTGAATTACAATGAATTTAGAATAGATACTTTGTTACGTAAAAATTGTACTGCTACT
Organism: Maratus speciosus; assembly: GCA_963932465.1. NCBI lineage: Eukaryota > Metazoa > Arthropoda > Arachnida > Araneae > Salticidae > Maratus > Maratus speciosus. Next base: position 347,672,124 of record OZ010788.1, on the reverse strand, counting down.
GCTGCTTCATTGCTGCACATATTCTGAGTATGTCATATGATATATTAGCTGAATGTATAGACAACTGTAATAAGTTACATGATTGTAAAAATCTATTAGAAGTTTAAAAACTTTTGACAGAAGAATAAAAATTGATAGATCAGTTGGGGTTGTCTCTATGAAAAGTAGTAAGCGTTGTGTGAGAATACACGAATAGAAAAAATAGAGTGGTTATAACATACAATCTACTCCAGTGTTTGAATGAACTTGAACTTACCAGACTCAGACTCTTATCAGACTGTATGGTATGCAGTCATTGGACGTAAACTGCATCACAGTGGGGAGAAATTGGCAAAAAGCGCTTTTTTTACAGGGAATAAATAGACATATATATTGAACAACATTTTAGGCCATCAGAACACCTGTTTTAGTTCGCTGCTTTCACTAGTTAGCTGACAATGGAGTTGCACTATCCCCAAAAAAAGACAAAAAGTATAAAAGTAACATAACAATTGTTTTAAATTTTTTTTTATATATTTTTATATATTTTATTTATGGGGAGTTAGATATTTTCCGTACAATATTATTATTGTACCAAAGACAAAAATACCAGGAGAAAGAATCACGTTGTTTTTCAAAACTTGAGAAGGAAAATTAAATACAGAATACCCCAAAATCACGATTTTGTCAGTATCAGAATTTCAAATTACTTTGTATTTTTGTGACTCTTTGTTATATTTGAAATTTATGTAATATATTCTCAAAGCGTCTGAAAAATTCGTTTAAACAAACAGCTGCGGGGTCTTGCGGAACCCAGATCTATAGGTCTAAATGATTTCAGCAATTGTTCTGAAATGTTATGGTTCATCAACAAATAAAAAATACTACAATTTTTGGTAGAATTCAACTTCATTTTCCACAAAAATATTTTGCCGTATTATTCTAAACTTCATTAAAGGAACTGTTTTGAAAAATTGTTTAATAAATTTATGAGGTTTCAAACTCAATAAAAAATCTTCCCCCTTCATATCCCTTCCACAACAAACTGCAGTCATACCTTGCAATTAATTATTCATATGGACTCGGGGTTGGTTACATTCGATTCAGAGTCCAAAGTTACAGAGAATTGGGTTAACAGTAAGACTTTGTGTTTATAGCTTTCAATTCTTTTAATTTTTTGACTGTCTTTTTTTTTATTTTGCACCACTTAATGAGGTCTATTCAGCTGATAAATATAACCATTCCCTATTGCTTATATGTAGTGGTCCAACTTTTAAATCTCTTGCTCCCCACGTTCAACGTTTCATGATTTTTGAACTCAATTATTTTGTACTCAAATAGTCAGTAGACAATCTCTGCGCAGCGCTTGTTTTATCAAGTGGGCTTTAGGTGCACAAGATTCACTACAGCATCAATTAAAAATGAATGCCAACGCGTGTATACATTGGTTTCCAAAAACTAAGGAAAAACAACAAAAGTAGCGATTACTCAAAATGTTGCTAGAAGATTTTAATAAAACTGAGACACAATTTACAACGCATAGTAAGGTATAAAATAACATTAAAAGAAATTACCAGGCGATTGTGATGTTTCTGAAATAAATACAATTATAAAATATACAAAATAAATGTCTCAGTTTGATATAAGAAACGTACCTTTAATATGGAGTATGATCACTCCTAGAAGAAATAGAGCACATACAGCGAAGTGTGATACTGTCAATTATGCGATTGATAGGTTCGCTGGGAAGTGCGAGACATTGCTCTTGTAAAAATGTTGTAAGCATGGCAAGGGTCTGAGAACGGTGATTGAAAGAAGAGACACATCTTCCTAAACCATCCCAATGATGCTCGATGGGATTCAAGTCCAGTGATCACGCTGGCAACTCCATGCTCGGAATTGTTTGGTGCTGAAGATAATCTTCTACGATGTAAACCCTGTGCGGTCTAGCTTTATCGTTCTGTAAAAGGAAATCATTACCTATTGCACTGGCATAAGTGTGCACATAAGCATCAAGAATGTCATCTCTATAGATGTGAGCGTTCACAGTTCCACGTGGAAAGACATGGAGGTCTGTACGCCCGCCCAAAGAAATAGCTTCCCAAACACAGACACTGCTTCCTCCATACCAATCTTTTTAACGAATGTTTGATGGAGGATAGCGTGTTCCCTGATCTCTCCAAATCAGAGAATGCCTACTATTGCTTTGGAGGCTAAACTGGAACTCATTTGTGACGAGAACACGCCCCCATTGATCTGCCGTCCAGTGGACATGTTGACATGTGCCCACCTTAAACATTTCCTCCGGAGACATGAGGTGAGTGGCACAGAAAGTATCTGGTTGCATCGCATAAAGACCACCTTCATGAAGCTTTCTACGCACAATAGACGTTGATACCAATCTTCTAGTGGCTGCAGCAAGGACAGATTTAAAATGAGAGTGTTTGCTGTTCTATTCCTCCGTACACATAACCTCAAATATCGGTCATCGGTGGTTGTCGTAGCTCTTGCTCGTCCTTTGCTGAACCTTTTGGAGGCCAAACCAGTGGTTTGAAATTGTTGACAAAGCCTATGAGCAACAGGAAAACTTACATTTAGCCCTTTTGCCACCTCTGTCTGATTTTTGTCTATATACAGTCTTCCAATAGCTCTATATCGCAATTATGTGGACAAATGATACCTAAAGGTCATAATAATGAATTGGCTATCTCAGATTTCTTATGTCTTAATCTCAGCAATACCAGTATCCGCACTCTCTAGCATGCATTTTTATGCTCTGCACAGATGACGCAATCAGATTGCAGCGCCACTGAATTGCATTTTGTAATTTTAATCAGCATCTTTTAGTTAACAACATATCCAAATTTCATACGGATAGGTTAATTTTTGAAAGAGTTTTCGCTCTTTTTGTGATTTTTCCTTAATTTTTGGAAACCAGTGTATTTTTTCAAGGGACAGAAAATGCCGAACCACTGACGGGGAGTGATTTTCAATCAAAGCTGCAATACACCGATGCTTGGCCTCAGACTCATGTCAATGTTAAGGCATCAGACTCATAGAATCACAGATTTAGAATGTCAGGTTAAAAATTCCCCAGATTTTTGCGGCTCAGAAAATGTCAGAGATAAATTCTCTTGGCAATCTTTCGTATTGGAAAGTAGAGTAAAACCGTGCAACGGAGTGAAAACATGTATACGCCAGGCTGACTCAAAATGATCAACCCTGTTGAGGCTTATGGTTGAAATACTTACGTAGATCTAAGTAGAAAGAAGAAACCATTACAATATTTGTACACTGGTATTTGTATAATTTCTGTATTGCAGATTTTATGTGGTAATTTTATTTTTAATGTTTGCTAGTTTCCAAAGTTATATTATTCTGCTTTGTATAATTAATAGGGATTTATTTCTCACAATGAAACAGCTTCTAGTATTTTTGAGTGAAATTTTGTGACTTGCTTTGACACTCTCAATCTATTGGGATAATACCGGACGTCGTACGTAAGATAAAATTGATAATGGAAAATAATAAATTAAAGGCCCATAATCGAAATTTGAAGAAAACGACGGTCAAAATTACATGGAAAAGAGTGATAGTGATTTTTATAAAGTTTATAAACAGATTACCTCCTATCCTAATATTTTTTATATTGTAATAAAAGTAATTATTCTTTTACCTATTACTATTAAAACATTAGATTTATAATAGAAATATTATTAGTTCCTTAGTTAAAGTTTTAAAATAAAATATATTGTTTTTTTTTTTTTTCCTATTTTTGTAAGATTACCATGGCCACGCAGATTTACCTCACCAATGGCTTAATGTCAGATGATTTAACGTTTAATGAAGTGATTATTTATAAATAAAATGCCATGAAGTAATAGCATATTTAAAATGATGTGTTAGTATACGAAAATCTACAGAATATGTACGCAACGTTACATAGTATTCTGTTTAAAATTTTGACTTCAAGAAGTTACTAAAAATAGGGTATTCAGTTTCATCCCCACTTTCCTCTGTTTGTACAAATAAATAACCTGCTTTCATTTAAGGGAGTCCGGGGCTCAAAATTCAATTTTTTATTATTTATAGAGGTTTTTGTTAAAAAAAAAAATTCTGAAATATCTTTTAATATAATAAGAATATTGCATGCAAAAAATCTGAAAATTTTCAAATATTTTTAAAAAAAATTAAATTGTAAAATTTTAAACATAATTAATTTTTAATATAACTCTGGAAATACTTATTCAATTTACAAAATATTTACACTTTTGTGTATAAAAAATGTGTCATTTTAATTTACCTTCAGGATTTCTTAAAATATTGATTAGGAATTTTATAAATAAATTTTAAGTAAAAAAAGTAGTTTTTTTATGAGTGAGTTTTGTTTTAATTAACATATTTTCACAATTATCACTCAAAATTAAAAATCCTGTAGACAATCCGTTGGAAATATAGCATAAAATCTCTGTTAAAAATTTCGTACATATATCTTGCAAGGAACTTTAGATATATTCTTTTAAATTTGACAAATCGTGAAAAAATTCATTCTGAGATAAATGGAGCTAAAGTTCTTATCAGCAGGCAGCAGATGGATATCTTCTCAAGGCAAAAGGTGTTCTATCTCTGGACCTAATGAAGATAAAGGCAAGCGGTTTGCGGTATTTAACGCTAAAACTCAGTATTTTCTTTTAAGCCAATAAAAAAAATGCATTTTTTTTAAGACTTTTTAGTCACGGACCCCCTTAAGTTCGTTGCGAGAATTATAAGCTTGCTCTTTCACTCAGTCATGATAGGGCATTTCGAACGGAATGACTGCTCTTCTCAAAGTAGTTGCTCTGTCAATCACATGGTTCGAGGATAATTCCAGTGAATTTTGATTGCTGAAACTACCTCCAAGAAACATGGACATAAATTCCATTTGAAATTAGAGAGCTATTCTGGAATATGGAATGAACATTAGTATATGTATGTGACTTATCTAGCAAATCTATCTAGGCTACCTAACAAATTTTAGCATGAACTACTTCTAAAACAATTAAGCAGTACTTCAGATTTCTCAATTCATATCTCGTTATGCGGTAGTCATTATTAAGATCTAAAAAGTATCAACTCGTAAATAATAAGTCGTCTGTAATTCAGTGGCACTTCGCTATATTACACACTTAAGTTTATACCTAAATCTCTGGTAAAAAGTCAATATCTTATGTAAAATTAAATAAGAATAACATAATAACAGAATAGAATAATAGAATAACATAGTTTTTCCTCCAATAGATTCAGAATATTTTTTCGCTGTAGTTATTTCTGACTAAACAGTGCTAAATGTGTCATGTAAAGAAATTTCGATTTCATTTTACTTTATGTAAGAAATTAATTCGAAATAGCTCTTTTGTGAGAACATTTTAATTTTTCAGTTTATACAGATTTTTACATATTTTAAAATAATCCCATGTATCTAAAAACATGTAACGCGATAAACATAAAAAATTTCTACTTATATAATACTATACAAAAAGCATATATTTAAGATTAAACATTCTTTTTAAATTATTATTTCTTAAAAAGCATTACAAGTAGTCATACAAAAAATGTGAAAAAAATATTCTTTTAATTTACTTACTGGAAATATTTCGGTGCTACACAACGGATTTATCAAAACATAAGCTAATAATTACTCAAATAAACACCATCACATTTATTATACGTGTCCTTTGTTTGGATATTTTACGCAGAATTACAAAAGAGATAACAAATTTTATATCTGAATACATTATTCTTTATTTCAGAAATTTCAGAAAATGACTAGAAAATTTATTTGAAAAATCTGCAAAATTTTCACACGATGCTTAAAAGATTAGTTGAATTTTCGTCTGATGGGTATTAATTGTCCTCAGTTGTGGTGAACAAGTTTCACATGAACAAATTCTTTCAGGCTATCTGTCACTTAAAGAAAGGACAATGGAAATTTCTCCGTGAGAAGTACTTCCTGAAATTAAAGAATGATTTTTATTCATAAACTATGTGATTTATTTGATACATTTGCGAGTTTCTACGAGGATTATTAAATGATCTGATGTAACAAAAAAAGCTTACTACAATATGCGTTTGAAAGTGAAGTATGATAAATTCTTTTCATTTAATTTATTCTAGTTTGAACTGTTATAAATTACATTTTAACAATTTAATTTGCATTCTATATCGAAAGTAATAATAATAACATTTATATATATACATATATATGGATACGGAGATATCCCATTAATTAGTTCAGCAGTAATTACATGATGGGAGAAATCGTTTTATGTCGATGAACAGCCACCAAATACATTATACTGCGGAGGATTAAAGATAATACTTCGACCACTTTGAACAATCACACACAGAATGGCGCTAGAGCGGAAAAATACTAATTTGCACTCATAATAGCATGCGCTGAATAATATAAAACAGGATCGTACAGCCCTTTAAATGTAAAACCATATTTAGTAATGGTGCTTGAAATCCAGTTAAAAAAACAAAACAAAAAACAATATTGCCACACTTCGAAAATCTTTGGATGTTTCCCAACAACAACAACAACAACAAAAATCAAACAGCTTGAGTTTAACTTCTTTTTTAACTTTTCCAGTTTCAAAAAATCCAATTTGAAAAATATTTTCTCAGATGTTAGAAAACATCATTTTAAATATCTAGAAAAAAATAGAACATAAAAAAAAATAATGACAAAAAGATATTTTTTTCATCGCAGCAACAAATTCTCAGAAATATTGTCAGTTTTCTAACACAATATTTTAAAGTATACGAATTCGCTTTCTAAAAAATCAGTTTTTGGATACTCCAGCGTTTTTAATTCGACAAAATATAAGGTTCATTTTGGCAATAGCGATGTAAAATTACCCAAATGATAAATAAAATTTTGCATGAAAAATTATTCCCACTAATTGAATTTTCTCGAACACGTGACCTAGCCCAGTGGTTTTCTCGTGCCCGGAAATGGTAAAATACAAAATTTCGTCAAAATCATTAGAGCAGTTTTCTAGACAATCTTTGCTTAACCCACAGTGATCCAAAAATGATCCACTAATCGAATTTTCTCTAATATGTGACCTAGCCCATTGATCTTTTTTTTTAATTCAAAACGACAGAATACAAAATTTAGTCAAAATCTTTAGAGTCGTTTTTTAGATAAAATTGGCTTGACCCATAGAGACCCAAAAATGACCCACTAATCGAAATTTCTCGAACATGTGAAGTATCCCAATAGTTTTCTCGTGACGAAAAACGGTTGGATATAAAAATTAGTCAAAATCAATTGAGCCTTTTTAGATATAATTAGCTTGACCTTGAACCATTTGACCCCAAAATGACCCATTAATCTATTTTTCTCTTGCATGTGACATAGTCCAATGCTCATTTCATGCCCGGAAACAGTATGTTACAAAATTTTCTCGAAATGTTTTAGGCCTTTTCAACACTTTCCAACAAAGTTGAAAAGTGTTTATGCATTCGGTTTGTCTGTCCGTCTGTCCGTCTGTACGCGCTCTAACTCCCGTAAATATACTCGGATCGTTCTGAAATTTTTGGATGTTAGTGACCTCTACCATAGCACGAACCCTATTGCAAATGAAGCTTGTAGCATGTTTAGTTCATTTACAGGGGCAGTCAAAAGTTTTCCGTTACATTACGGCCTAAGGGGAAAAATCGTTTAAAATGATTTTTAATGATGTACATGCTTTCAAACATAATAAAATTCATATGCATTCATAAAGTGCATTAAAATATGCTTTCCGTAGAATATGCACTACAAAGAATAAATATTATACATTTACAGTGCCACACAAAAGAATTCCGTTACATAATGATATACGGGTGGAGGGAATTTTTTCTGGCGTATTTTAATTATGTTAAATTATTTCATGTATAATGGAATTGATATACGTCGCTGAGGTTTACTATAACTTATTTCATGTATAATACGAAGTGCATAGCATTTACAAGGACACACAAAAGATTTCAGATACTATATTGTATCCGAAGTATTGCACGGTAGCGATGATTGCTGGAAATGCATTTTTAATTATGTTATGCGCTTTTAGGTTTCACTATATTTGTGCATTGTACATGTTGTGTATAAATGCTGTAATTCATATACAGGGCTACACAAAATAATTCGTAATAGTTACTGGGTATGATTGTAAATTGCTTAAAGGTGGTTTTTAAATGAGTTATGCATTTTTACGCTGAACTGCATTTTGTTTACTAAGAAATGTTTGTAGATAAAATTATAAAACACAGATAAAATTATATGCAGCGTCACGTAAAGAATTGGATACATGGCCGTCTGTAAATGATAATTTCTGAAAATGTGATTCCAGTAGCTTTAAGAGTGTTTTACTTTGAATTAAACTTTAGCTAAATAGTGGCGTGTAATAAAGGTACTGGGTTAACTACAGGGTTGTACAAAAGTATACAAGTATGTTTCCATCTGTTAGTATAAATTGCTGAAAGAGAAATTTCAACCTGTTATTCGTATTCTTGCTAAACTAAATTTCCCCATTATATAGCATATATATCAACCTACAGATCAAAGACAGAGCTGTTCAAAAGAATCGGAATACATATTTGATATGGATGTAACTGGAGAAATCAGTTTTTCAAATGTTTTCTGCGTTTTCTAAAATGTTTAATTAGTTATTTTATATACATTATTTCCCTAAATAACGAAGATTTGTTAAAGCATACAGGAAGCGTTGAAAGTGTTTCATAATCTATTCTTAATGTATATTTTTTCTTATTTGTTTTAGATTCAATTGGATTGACCCTGACCCATTGTGACCTAAAATGGCCCACTAATAGAATTTTCTTAAACATGCGATCAAGCCCAATGGTGTCTTGTGCCCGAAAACGATAGAATACAAGATTTCGTGAAAATCGTTAGAGCCGTTTTCTAGATAAACTTTGCTTGACCCACAGTGACCCAAAAATGACCCACTAGTCGAATTTTCTCTAATATGTGACTTATTCCATTGGTCTTCTCGTAATCCGAAACGACAGAATACAAAATTTAGTCAAAATCGTTAGAGCCGTTTTTTAGATAAAATTGGCTTGACCCATAGTGACCCCAAAATGACCCACTAATCGAAATTTCTCGAACATGTGACCTAGCCCAATAGTTTTCTCGTGCCGAAAAACGGTTGTATATAAAATTTAGTCAAAATCGATTGAGTCGTTTTTTGGATATAATTAGCTTGACTTTGACCCATTATGGCCCAAAATGGCCCACTAATAGAATTTTCACGAACACGTGACCTAGCCCAATGGTCTTATCGTGTCCGAAAATAATAAAATACAAAATTTCGTCGAAATCTTTTGAGCCGTTTTTAAGATAAAATTTACATACACACACACACACATACATACACACACAATTTTTGCTCGCATTATAGTATAATATATATGCATTTGTGGTGGTGAGTTTTCTACAGAACGCTGCGTAGTAATAATCAAAATATTCGAAAACATATGTGAATGCCATATACTAGACGGTCACCCACTGGTCACTCACCACAACAAGATACGAATGCTGTAACAAGAAAAAACTAACTAACTGAACTATTTAACGAATGAAGTCGATATCGTGTGAATGAACACACATAGTAATTCAACCATGTCGCCATATCAAAAAGTGAAAAAAAAAAAAAAAAAGACAAAATCCATTTTTCAGCAACAAATCCTAATTCTTTCCAAGTCTGATGCCACTAAACACAGTACTAATCATAAATGAGTCCTTATAAAATCTTTGGGCAATATAAATAATTTTCTGCCGATCAAAATCAATCAATTTATAATGGGGGAGATCTGGAAAAAACGATTTTTTTTTTCAATTTAGAAATAAAAGTCATATCGTTATTACCTATCTGGAAAGAAGGGTTATGTATTTCACGCGTATCTAGGTATGTAGATTTCTTTATACCCTCGAAACATCCTAACGGTTGGATGGATTTTAATGAACGAGCTCTCTATCGATTCATATTAACCGTCCAATGGTTATAGGCTGCGTTTTGCTCTTATAAATTCAAAATGCCGGCCGTAAAATACAAAATGGCGGTAGAGACGAAAAATTTTTTTCGCACCCTATTGAGTGGCATATCATTGGATAGGTCTTTCAAAATGAAGAAGATGTTTCATTGACTATTTTTCAACCAGAATCTCCGTTTAAATGTTACACAAGCTGGAAATTGTGTAGGTAGGATCTCTAGCTTTACTGCAACTCTAATCATCATAGACATCTATAGGCCTCATCAAAACAGTGTTTATAGATAGGAACTACCAATTAAACACAAATTAAAAGTCATCAATACAAGTAAATAAAAAATATATGTAAGTAATATAAAAAAAATAGATTCACATTGATCAGAAATAATTAATTAGTTCACTTTTTAAGCATTCGGGTTTTTTGATTTTTTAAATTTAATTGATTTATTTTAAATTATATTTATTTACGGAATTGATTTTTACTAGTACAGATTCTACATATATTTGTCTGATAATGAAAGTTATATAGATACGTTTATGAGTATTAGCAGACAAGTGAACAGGATGATTAACATTAGACACAAAGATATATATATATTATATATATATATATATATATATATATATGCTGTATTTGCAAGTATAATTTTGTAGGGAAGATTGTTTTCTCGAAATTTTTCTTCAAAAACACCATCAAAGTATAAAACAATTCGATTGTCTTTTGTAGGATAGGAAGCGATTGTCAGTTGTATTTATATGGTACTGAAACTCAAAAACAGAAACAGAGTAGAACGAAATAGAAATAAATTAACTGCTGTGAATGAAACGCTTGTACCTATACAAACATCACTAAATTCCAAATAAACTTTATACCTTATTTAAACATAATTAATAAAAAGAGAAAAATACATTATTTGTAAAACAAATTGGAATTAATGTCAATAAAGAGTAAAACAACTTCTACTCTTTTTGAGAGTGCTATAATTCTGACTAAATTTCAGAAATGTTAAGTTTTAACAGATTTTAGTCAGTTTTAATAGACAAAAAAGAAATTTTGAAAAATGTTGAAATTTTTTCGAAAAAAATTAAAAAAAATTTCAATTTTTTTTTTTTTAGTTTTATATTCAAATATGTAAAATTCGATGCACAGTTTTATTTATATATATAAACCAGACTTTTATAAAACATATTGGGGATTTTCATTAATATGGAATGCGCAAGCCGCATTCCGAAGATTTCTAAGACTACGCGTAAAATTCCATTTTTTTCTCAAGAGGAAATTTTTTTTTCATTTTTTTTGTGATAAATGCTTAACTTAATGCATATAATGTTCCCTTGAATAATATTTAAATTGAAATTTACAAAAAATAAAAAAATGATTTTTAAGGATTTAAAGGTCCCTTGTCCCCTAATTCACTTTTGGCGTAAATAAACAAAAAAATGCAATAATAAAAATTTAAAAGTAATATATATATATACAGTAGACTCTCTCTTAACCGGCTTCATTTTAACAGGAACTCCGCTTTAACAGGTCGACTTTTTTTCCCAACATCAGGCAAAATTCAGAGATGACGGCCTCGGGAACTCAGCTTACGCTTTCGAGTTGAAGTGCAATCCCGAGGAGAAGGAGGCAAAATTCAGAAAAGAGAATGTCGGTCCTAAATGGATACGCGTTGAGCTTCACCAGAGTTGAATTCAGGATGTGGCCTGGGGAGAGTACCGTCAACCCCCCCAGGAACAATGAGGATCTCCCCGGAATATTTGAGATTTTGCATTTTTAATGGTCAAAAGTGCAATCTACCTCCCCCCCCCCCCACCGGAACTATATAATGTCTGATCTATCTACAAACTTTTTTGTACAAACATTTTAAAAGCTTGAGTAATGCGAAATGCGAATACATCACCGTAGAAGATGTATAAGAGTTGTTTGAGTCTGAAAAAGATCTTAAGCACGAAACATTATTTGACGAGGATATAATTAGTACTGTAACTGATGTTGTTCAATACGAAGACGATCATGATGATGATGCATTTGAAGTTGACACTGCTAAAATTCCTCATACAGAAGGTGTAAACGCATTAGAGTTGGCGCTACGCTATGTTGAGCAGCGTCTAACAGCTTCCTCAGTTAAACTTACGATGTTAAAGAGATGGAGAGATTATGCTGCAAAATGTCGCGCATCTTGCCTTTATCAGAAGGAGGTGACTGATTTCTTTATGGTTGATTAACTTAAATATGTATAATGTAGAACAATTTCAACTTCTTATAAAGATGTGTGACACGATTTTCAACAATTTAATTTGTGTTACATATTTTTCATTATTTGTTATCAGTGATAATTTTTCTTTCATTCAGTTAATGTATTTATTTCACAAAATGTAGAAAATATGTGCTTTTTTAAAACTACACAAACTGAAAAACAAAATGCAACCCACGGGTTTGATTAATTAAATTACGCAAGTACTTAGTTACATTTTTTTTACTTCTCCGCTTTAACCGGTTTTTCTCTTAACCGGCTAACCTTCGGTCCCGTTTAGGCCAGTTAAGCGGAAGGCTACTGTATATATAAAATGATTTTAACAGAGAAATTTTATCGGTTCTCTAACTTTTATGTATAGGGCTACAAAATGAACCAGGTCTCGATATGATTCGACCAGCATCAAAGTCCATCTCCTGCCAGATACGCTCAAGCATGCCAGGGCATGCCTGTCGCTATTGATGCGTAAATTCTCTCCTGAAATTGCTGCAGATCGGGATTTTTATTTCAGCGAAAACTATATTTTTGCGATAACCGTAAAAGAAGAATCCAGAGGAGTTAGATTAGGGCTTCTAGATGGTCATAACACAGAACCATTCCTATATATCGAACGGTATGACGTTGTACCACAATAACAGATTTAAACTCGGCGTACCAAAACACGTACTGCACTTTTTGGTGTACTCTCACCATGGCTGCTGTGAACTAACTGATGAGCGAAAAGACATCGCGTCACGAAATTGCATCGGCGCATTCGCGTAGTCACGTCAAGGTCAATGCAATGACCACTACCAAAACTCCTTCGGATGTTCTATAATTCCATGTTGGTTTTGCACTGATTGATTGCATATTACTCGTGCAATTTATTTTTGAAACCAGGGGCAACTTTTTTTCGATGACCCTGTATTTGTACACTGTTTGTATTTCTGAAAGCACACCCAAGATATAAGAAATTAATTGCTTTTTGAGAGATTTGTGTACTTAGTAAAGTTTGTGCATTAGGATTTTATTTTATGTCCGTAAAATAAAAAGCGTAATAAAAGTCAATATCCCATATCTAAACAAAACTCATAAAGTTTGACAACCCAGATACTCATCAATATTCATGTAGAATTCCCTCGTCGAGAATCTGAAAACTTGTGTAAGTTTATTATAGCTACTTATTAAAATTCAGCTGCTCAGTTTAAAACAAACGAATTTTCAATGAACATCTTAAATTTTGCAGCAATACAAAGTGTCTCTTTTTTGTGTGCATATTTGTTTATTGTGTGCAGATTTTAAAAGGAATGATCAGCCATGAGAATTCCATGAGTTGTTTTACATGCCTTAAAAGCTTAAATGTTCAGAATATAAGATAAAGGGTGATATTATGTCATATAAATGAAATTTGCAATTATGTTATCTTCTAAATAAAAAAGAGTGAGATTTTTTCGAAAATATATGCTATTGAAAATTATATTCAAATTTATGCAATATTTAGCATTATTAAACAAAAGCTATAATAAAAGATATATTAAAATCGTAACTTGTTTTAAAAAGAAGTTTATATATATATATACATTTCTAAAATGTAAGTTGCCAAATCGTTCTTTGTTCCTAATTCTATCTCTATTATCTATTTAAATCAGCATTTAAATGTTAATTTCAAGCATCGTGGCTTTATTGGTTGTCTTAAAGTCCTCAAGGTTTATTCCTGCATTTTTCGAGGAAAATTATTTTTTTTTTCACTTTTAATCCAATGTAAATAACTGTTTCTAAAAACCAATGAACATTATGGTTATAACTTAGTCTTAACATGATTTGCCTAAAAATAGGTGGTAATTTTCCTTATCGTCCATTTTTCTTTCTTACCGTCCATCCTTACGGTCCTTTTTTTTTTTCCCTTACCGTCGATTTTTTCCGTTACTGTCCCTTTTTAACACCCCTTTAAGACAATGTTATACCAAATTTTATACTTAAAATTTATTGTTATTATTTCTTATTTGAATGTTCTGTAGGTACTATTCAAATTCATTATAAGTATAAATTAAGAAGGAAATAAAAGTTAGAGATTTAATACGGTAAGAAAATTTAAACTCACAAGTTTAAGTTAAACCTCCGTTCAATAAACAAGATCGTCACTTCTGATCATTTTTTCTTTATTTTGAATCTTTAAGGCATTCGTCTATAAGTTTAAAATTTTATTTTCTTAAGTTTAATTTCACCAAATTTTTATTCCAGAAGGTTAAAATTTTGTGAGAATGCCTCTGCTACATTCAACATTCAGAAAATATGTCAGTTTAAACGTGTTTCATTACCTATATAACATTTTCAATTGAAAATACGTTTCAAATATTTCAATATTTTATATTCTTTCTTACAAATGAAATTTAGTTATTGTCAGAACAAAGTGATATTTATGATAAATGTCTTTAATATTTAACCCTTAAATGCCAGGTGTTGCTTTTCGGCAACATACCCAATTTAGGCTTCTAAAATACTATTAGAATAAAATTGAAGCTATTATGCCTAATATTACCAATAAAATACAGTCTGAAAATATTATTAAATCGATTTCCAACATGTAGATGGCAACACTTGTGCTGTTTAAGAATAAAAAGAGATTTATTTTTTCAATTGTTTCTACATGTTCTTTTTGTTTTGTTTGGAAGCTTGCGAAATATCCTATTGTGTTCTGCAGTGAGCAAGTAAAATTTATTTCTTATTATAGTTTCTAAAATTCTTGCGTGTTTAATATTATAGAAATTTATCAAGGAATATTATTATTTTTCCAATTAAAGACCAGTATTGCCGATTAGTAACAAACTGCTTTTTAGCCCTAAACCATACTTAAAACAAAATAGGGTTTTTAAAGTATTTTTCCTGTGATTTATATAAAAAATGAAAGCCGAAAAACATTATTACAATCATTTTTGAAAAATCAGATATTTAAGGGTTAAATGAAAAGGAACAAGGGAAATATAGAATAAGATTTACATAATTGATGAAACTTATTATAATCAATTCATAACAAAAATTTTGTAGCAGTGATTATAAGCTAATATATATAACTAAGTTTGTTTTATGAGCTTTTATAAAAAATGATATTATTAAACTGCATTAGAATTGTTATAAAATAAATTTTTTCAAAATATTTTCCAGTATAAGTTTGTTTAATTAATGCTTCAAAATATTTTATTCAAAAGATTTAAATTTTGTGCTATCGCCTTTCTTCAATATTTTCTACGACTCGTTTGAGACATTGAGCCTTATATTTTTGCATTAAATATACAAAAGAAATTAAATATACGAATATTTATTCAAACATGAATATTTAAGAATACAATATTAAAACACTAAACATAATATTTATTAAAACATTTTGCTAAAAATATCTGTTATCCCTTTGTGGTTTAACAACTCCTTATTGAAAAATATTTAGAGATGTTAGAATACATCATATTAAACATTTGAAAATTTTAGAACATAAAAGTAAAACATAGATGACTAAAAGGTACTGTTTGTACATCTACAATAAATAGAAAATTACATATTTCTCATAAATATTGCCCATTTTCTAATACAAAAATACAAATATCTATATATCTATATCTATATCTATCTATCTATATATATATATTATGCTATCATACGTGGCACAGATTCGCGATTATTTATTAATTGTTTAATCGTAACGCCCGAATGAAACGCATCTCATCGGTTATTGAACAGCATTTAATGAATATATCTATAAGGGGGGAGTGCCAAAGGAGGTATCGCCAAGTTTGTCACCAACATGGTGACATATCGACAAATTTGGATGCCAAAATAAGTGGCCAACTTGGTGATATCGCTAATATTTCGCCAAATTCCAATAGACTTCCATTTTAAACCAATGGTGTTTACTTGCTTACAGAAAATCAACAAATTGAGATATTTTAATGCAACAAAAACTAATATTAGCTTAACCCTTACATGCCTGGTGTTGCTTTTCGGCAACATACTCAATTTAGTCTCTAAAATACTATTAGACTAATATTGAAGCTATGATGCCCAATGTTGCCAATAAAATACATTCTGAAAATATTATTAAATCGATTTTCAGCATGTCGATGGCAACACTTGTGCCGTTTAACAATAAAGATAGATTTATTTTTTCAATTGTTGCTACTTGTTCTTTTTGTTTTGTTTGGAAGCTTGCGAAATATCCTATTTCGACCTGCAGTGAACAAGTAAAATTTATTTCTTATTATATTTCCTAAATTTTTTGTGCGTTTAATATTATAGAATTTTATCAAGGGAAATTATTTTTTCAATTAAACACCAGTATTGACGATTAGTAACAAACTGTTTTTTAACCGTAAACTATACTTAAAACAAAATATGATTTATTAAAGTATTTTTCCCATGATTTATTTAAAAAATGAAAGCCGAAAAACATTATTACAATGATTTTTGAAAAATCAGGCATTGAAGGGTTAAGGGATTATAATTATCATGTTGAAGGGAATCTAAGAAAATTACTAATAAAAGTAACATGACACAACGCTTAGGATGCTTTCCCATACATAAATTTTAAGGGAGACCCAAACTGGTCGCAAAGAGTGGCTAGTACCTTTTATAAAATCTATTTGTGGTAATAGCCGACCTTTTTAATTTGAGAAAATTCATGAATTTAATTTTAGCAATAATTATTTGAAACTTCTCGAATGATAAATAAATTTTGACACAAAAAATTAACTCACACTGGCTGCCTGTTGAAAATTCTATAAACAATTTATACTAACTGTTAGAATATAGTACAAATAAATGAAATTGTATTTTAAAGCCGACGGTATAAGTAACATGGATATCTGGGTATGTTACAGATATGCAACGAGATGATACAAATGGTTAAGGCTCCAGTCCCTGCCGGCGAAGACACACACGAGCTAATGCTAATCCTGTGGGGAGGGATTTTTCTAATATCTCGTTTGCATTTTGACATTTTTCAATATATATATATTTGCATTGGATGATTGAGGTCCGTCTCTACATCACACCTTTTTACGTTTTCGATTTGGGTCGCAGATATTTTTTATAAATTTAATTTCACTTTCAAAACCGGTTCTGAAAATGAAAGTGTCATTCTAAAAAATATCTGCAACTAAAATCGAAAAAGTAAAAAAGATGCGATGTAGAGACTGGCCTCGGCTATCCAATACAAAAAAAAAAAAAAAATAATTAAAAATGTCGAAATGCAAACGAGATATTAGAAAAATCTTTCTAACACTAAAATGTGTGTTTTTGTAATACTCGATAGATTTCCACTTTCATTCGAATAATGATAAATGCAAAATATTTTTCAAAGAAAAATTCACCGTAAGTTAGTCGGATTGGTGAGATTTTTTTTTATGTAGGATTTTGCAACATGCATATAAATAGTATATAAAATAATATGTTTCTTAAACTTTTTTTTAGATTTTTTTAATGTATACTTTGTTACCTCTCTCCCTCAACAAAAGAAAAAAAAAAAGTCTGAGATTCCAAGTCTGACGCGGCAAATGTGGCGTCGTATTATAACTAGATTTATGAATATTAAGATCTTATTAGCTACTCTTATTCAAAATTGCATGAATAAAAAAATTACGATTATATATATTAAATTCAGTAATACGGAAATATTTTGACTGTATATTAAATATGTCCTAATCACCATGGCAACATGGAATCATTTCCTATCATGAGATGTGATTGAATTAATTACGTATGATAGGATTTAATATAATGAATAACACTTTTATTAATATATTTTTAAGTTTTGATTTGATTTTCATAAAATTTGAAATGACTCGACAAAATTCTGCAATGATTATCTATATATTTAAAAGACGAGGCTGTTTTCGTCAGTCAAGACGACGACTATAGCTGCTTCGTATTTATATAATTACGAACGCACCTAAAAAGTACAGAGGTAATTACTCTGTCGCAAATAATCGTATATAAATGTGAACTGACTGGTAGCAATAAATTAACAATGACATCTACTTATTACTGCTATACTTTCATACTGAAAATGCATCATACTCTATAATTTTCAAAATTAATACCTAATTTTAACCTCATAGCTGTGTTTTTTCCAAAAATTTTACCTTAATTTGCCGAGGAGGAAATTATTCGCTTGAGTAGTTTAGAATTATAAAGGTCTAAAAATCTTAACCTCTTAATAGGTAAAATAATTTTTTTATGGCAGACAAACAGAGTGCAATGACGATTTTTTTAAAAGCATATTCAACAACTACTTGTCAGAATGATCTGTAATTTTGTGTTCATGCATCTAGAGCATTTAAATGTCGGAAAAATTTATATTTTGAAATCAAATGTTGAAGAAAAAAATGCCAATAATAATCAAGAATCAAGATAACAATCAAGAATCATATAAGAACATAGGGTCGCAAATGCAATCCAGACGCACCACGTACCCAGAAAGTTGGGGCTATCGTCAGCTGTCGAAACCAATGTGCCCAGTTCAAACGGTGCTCGTAATCACCGGTGGTCAGGGTTGCACATGGTGCGAATGCAAGTCGCCCGCGTGTAAGATACTCCAAACGCTGGATTGAAACGCACATACACGCGCTGCAATACGTCGAATACTCACCCCTGGGTCGTTTTCGACTTTGGACAGTACGGTTTCTAGAATTCTACGTCTCCGAGTTGTTCTCTGAACACCAGTATCTATCCTTCGTGTGTCGAAACGTCCCGTTTCGTTCAATCGGTGATGCAGACGTGCGAACTAAGTATGAGTAGGTACGTCTGGTTGGAAACCGGGAACGATACAGTTCCCAAGCGGCTATTCCACTGCAATTGGCCGCTAATTTCTATTTTTGTTGCGAAGCATATTTTCCTTCATCTTGCACGCACGAAATACGCTTTTCCTCGCTTCTGCCCAGCTGTCCTCTTGACCTCTAGCGCCTTTTTGCATACCAGAACTGCGCGTGCGACCCTATATTCCTATATAATACTTGCTTGTTATCGTCTTCCTAACCTACAGCTCGATTACTGGCAAAGAGTTCTGAATCATCCTGTATATATAGTCATCTAACCTAAGTTGTCTACGGGCCTGATTCTAGGAATCTTTTGCACTTAATCTGGCTTTGATATCTGTCGGTGAATTTAAAAAAAGTGTATGCTAGAGAGGAGCTTATACAATTCAAAAACTGAAATAAAAATTCGTATTACAGAATTCTCAGAGAAATTCAAGATTATACAGAATATTGTATAAATTCTTAATCTCTAAACATGCAAACAATTTTGCACCAAATCGCGGAATACAAAATGTTACACGAATAGCTGTCTTTCATTCTGAAGCTCAGGGTAAACTTTTCGTGTAATATGTTTTGTATATATTTTCGAGGCTCATAGAGAAACAATTTAGTAGAAGTATCCTATTATGTAATATTTATATTATAGCTAGTAATATTTATTAATTATAAATTAAATATTTTTCCAAAAAACAAAACAAAAAAAACAGAAATTTAGGGTATTTTTTTCAGTAATTTTTCTGATTTCACCCGAGAAACGGACTTTAATGGGCGGAATAAGGGTTTTCCTCTCGTGGTGTGCAGTTTCTATACCATTCAAGAGTGGTCGCGTTCTCTAATTTGAAATGATTAAAAACTACTTTTACAAATGTAACAAGTACTCCGACGTATAGTTCCATCTTTTATAAAAGAGCTCCTCTTAAAGCAAAATTCTTATTACCTATGCTGTCATTCTTTAGTGAAGTAGCAATTTCTTATTGCGACAATATAAAAAATTAGGGCTTTGATAAAAAGGCAATAAAATCGATTGTATAATTATAATGCATTTAAACAGATTACGATAATATATATATATATACATTGCTATGCTCAACTATAATATACCAATAATTTAAAATTATAAAGTTTAAAACTACAACATTATTACTACAACATTACTACTCTATTAAATTAGTTAACATATAAAAATGTTGGTGTTGAAATTACAAGGGACGCTGTTATGCTTCGAATATTTTTTAAGAGATCATTTTGAATTAGGATATTACTAAGCATTTTAAACTGAAAAAAATTCTGCACCGTGTCATATTAGAAACTCTGCAAGACGTTAAAATTTCCGATTCACATGAAATTAAAATTTAACATCAAACGATAACAATTTCTATTTAACTTTCTGACCTCGATTTTAAAATTCATGGCTTTTGACATCATTATTTATATTATACCGGATGTCCTAAAAAGGACTCACTGATTTTAAAATTCAATAACTTGCAAACGGTGACAGATATTTAAAAAATTCTTGCAGGAGGAATTCTCGAGCCTGAATTTAGTGTGTATTGATCGCAGTGCCATCTATTGTTTGTAATTTGAACTAAAATCGAAAATCACTGTAAGAAAACTTTTGACCTCATGCATAACCCTCCTGCAAGAATTTTTTAAATATCTGTCACCGTTAGCAAGTTATTGAATTTTAAAATCAGCCAGTTCTTTTTACGACACCCGGTATATGGTAATACTTATAATTATAAATGAAAATATTTAAAAAAAATGGAAATCAGGGTATTTTTCTTTATGAGTTTCATGGCTTCACCTGATATTCGGACTTTAATGAGCGGCATAAGGATATTCCTCTCGTTGTGCGTAGTTTACAGTAGAATCTCTTTTAACCGAAACTCTCGCTTAACCAAAATTCATTTTTAAAGGATTTTTTTAAGTATCATATTTCTTGTGTGCAAGCGGTCCTTTCCAAACTACTAGTACATATAAATAATTTGCGATCCCCCTTTCTTAGAGTTCCTTTGAATTTAACTTGAGCTCCTGTAAGCTGCGGAGTAGAATTTAGAAAATGAACAAATTAGCAATTCTGAAGCTTTTCAATGTTTTGCAAAAGATTTGGCATATTTGGAGCAGCAGAAAGACTATGATACTAGGGAACTTATAGTATTAAAAGTACTCCGTGATAGAGCTTGAAAGCAAAGGCAATCGAAACTGCGACAAACAATATATTTTTCAAACTCTTGTGATATATGAAAAAAAGAAACTTAATTTCAAAATTAAAATTCGGGTAATTTATTCTTGCTTCTATTTTTGTATTGTTTTATTTTTATTAATCATTGTTACCATAGAAAGAAATATTGGGTATATTTCTCCTTAATCTTAAAATTGAAGCATTCTCGAATATCCGAAAGATAGACGGTCACAATTACTTCGGATAAACGAGGTTCTACTGCATATGCATCTGACTAGCTATTCAAGAGCGGACGAGTTCTATATTTTCAAATTATCAAAATCTACTTTTACAAATATAACAAGTGCTCCGAAGTATAATTTCATTTTTTGTAAAAGAATTCCTCTTTAGCGAAGTAGCAATTCATTATGCGACAGTATAAAAAAATAGAGTTTTTGATAAAAAGGCAAATGATTTCTAATGTATTTAAATAGATTACATTAATAAATCCTAATTACTATGCTCTAATATATTATATCAATATATTAAAATTTTATCAAGTAAAACTACAACACTATTCTGTATTAAATTAGTTAAGATATAAAAATGTTGGTGTTGAAATTACAAGGAATGCTGGTATGCTTCGAAAATTTTTAAAGTGATCATTTTAAATTTGTATATCATGAAGCATTTTAAATTACAAAACTTCTGCACCAGGATTTGTTAGAAACTGAGTAAATCGTTAAAATTTCCCATTGTCATAAAATTAAAATTTAGCATCTTCACGATAACAATTTCTATTCAAATTTCTGTCATCGATGTTATAATTTATGGCTTTGAAGTCAGTTGTACTTAATAATGCTTTTAGAAAACTGAATAGCATTTAAAGTAAAATTATTGTTGGGGATAAATTAGTGTTAAATAACTTCGCTGTGCTTTCAAAATGAAGTTTATTAGATATTTTAATTCTGCAGAGATCTTTAAGTATAAAACATGTTAAGTTATTAGCGAGTTTATAAATAAGGTATTGAATGATTATGGTAAATGTACGAGGGTGGTTCAATAATTATTGTCCCTAGTGTATATAAAATATTTTTACTGCGATGGTTGTTGTGGAATATTGAAGCCTAATATTCCACAGTGTCTTAGATGCCTATATGCTCAATTTCAGAACCGTTGCTGCTATATTCACGTAGTTTTGGAAGGAGGAGTGGAAGGGGGGAATGGGTGTGAAAGGCTGATTTTTAGCTTATGGGGCTAGGTTTGTGACAGGGGAAGACGTAACTATTGTCGTTTGGGCTCGGGATCATAGTGATGTAGCCACATCTCATCCACTACTATAAATGCAGCCTTATAAGCTCCAAACCAGCATTTCAACCTCACCCCCCCCTCCTTAAATACTCCCCCCAAAATAGATCTTTAATACTTCCCCCCTCCCTCCAAAAACATGTTAATATAGCAGCTATGGTTCTGAAATTGAGCATATAGGCATTTAAGAGATTAGACTTCGATGTTCCACATCAACCATCGCAGTATAAATATTTTGTATACGTTAGGGACAATAATTATTGAACCATCCACGCATATATTTTGTTGGTTAAATCGAAATATTAATAATACACTGCTCAAAACAATTAAAGGATATTGCAGTTTTAGGTGGATTTTGTATCTGGTAAACTGTTTAGCTGATTGATACATGGTCGACAGACATAGTAGGTTATATGCGAATAAATTACACATGTTTGGCAGAAAAAAATGCATTTTTTTGCGCATTTGTGTACTAAAGGAAAAAAACACAATTTGTGCATATGAGAAAAAAAGAATAAGAAAAGGTGTTTTCTTCAAAGAAAATCATTTTCAGTAGGGGGTATGGTTTCCACGGGCGGCCAGCAACGTTGAACACCTTTGAAGCATGGACTCAATGAGGCTATTAATGATGAGTTGGGGTATTCTGCCCCACTCTTTCAGAAGAGCTCTTTCCAGTTCTTGGAGAGTTTGTGGGGGTTGTTGGCAGCCAGAAACTCGTCTTCCTAGAGCGTCCCAAACGTGCTCGATTGGATTCATGTCTGGAGAACACGCTGGCCATTCCATTCGAACGATTCCTTCCTCGAAAAGGAAATCCTCCACCAGGTTTGCACGATGTGGCCTGCAGTTATCGTCCATTAAAATGAAGTTATCTCCGATTGCTGCAGCGTAAGGGACTACAATAGGTCTGAGGATCTCATCCCTATATCGGCGACCAGTCAGAGCTACATCTCGAATGATGTAGAGGACAGTGCGCCCGTCAATGGAGATACCACCATACACCAACACTCCTCCACCGCCAAATCTGACACTTTCGTGCACGAACGCAGAATTATTCCTACTGCCACGGTCTCTCCAGATGAAAATACGCCTATTATCCGGATGCACAGAAAAACGGGACTCGTCAGAAAACAGAATATTGCTCCAATCATTTCTCCTCCAGTTGACATGCACGGTTAACCACTCCCTGCGGTCGCGACGATGGCTTGATGTTAATCTAACACATACCATCGGTTGGCGAGCATACAGACCTACAGCATGGAGCCGGTTTCGGACAGTCTGAGTTGAAATCGTGGTGTCTGTAGCCGAGCGAATGTGTTGTTGGAGAAGAGTAGCGTTCATGGTTCGGTGTCTCCGAGCAGTTAACGCTAAATACCGATCTTCATTGGGTGTTGTTGCTCATCTACGACCTTGCCCTGATCTTCGGCCTGCACATCCACTCTCCAAAAAACGGTTCCAGATCCTGGAAATGACACTTCGTGACACTCCAATGGCTTGCGCTACTTCGGCTTGAGTTTGGCCCCCTTCTAACCTACCAACAATTCTAAAAGCTTCTGAATCTGTCAAATGACTTCGCTGAGACATCGTATTCATCCAAACAAAGCAATCACTGAATGCCGATCATCCTTGTCTTCATTCTCTTTTATCCAGTTGAAAGTCAAATTTCATTCACTGCCGCTGAAGCGACGTCTTTGACGTCGAACTCAAAATTTGCATACTCCACAGTTTGAAAACCAGAAAAATTTGCATTTGTGATTCTCTTCTTCTATTTTCGGCAAAAAAAATTTCGTTTATATCTTTATTTTATATAAAACTTCAAATATCCTTTAATTGTTTTGAGCAGTGTATCTGCCCTATAGGTCAGCTTCATTTTAATGACGAAAATGTGTCAGTAATAACAACAACCAACAACAACAATAATAATAATAATAATACATATTTATGTAATAAGCAAATAGCAATACATTTTGAAATTTCGAGACTAATTTAATTTATTTCACAGGGTATTTCTAAAAGATTGGTCATATTTCAATAGGTCCACACTACATTATATAATTTTAGTATAAGGAAACTAGATCACCAGCCTTATATTCCGACGAAATTCGTGGTATCTTTACTATTACGGATCCCGTATTCCTTTCATATGTTTAGTAATAAACAATATATTTTAACGACATTTTCAATTGACTTAAGCTGCTTTGAATGAAATGTGATGGCCTCAAGAAAACAGCACGAAATGCACAGTTATTAAGGCATTGATCACGTGTAAAATTAATAAACATCAACCATGTATTTTTTGAGTAAAGATGGCAGATACTTACACTAAAATACCATTACACTGCACACAATTCAATATATAACTTTAGCAAGAATACCATCATTCCGGTTTCAAATTGAGACCAAACAACTGAATAAATCGATTGCGACAATGATTCCCAATGCATAATTTTATTTATGTTGTTATCTATATACCTGCCCCCCCCCCTTCTTTTTTACACATTGTATTACGAAGCCTTTTAATATTTAAACTTAAATTAAAATTAATCATTATAGGACATATAAGAAGAGAACTTTGAAAAATTGCTAGGATCCTAATCATCATTTAAAATGCTACATTGTATGACTTAGTTAAAAATCACAATCTAAGCACTTTCAATATCTTTTTTATGTCTTATAAGTTGAATTAATAAAGTATTAACATAGCTTGACATTTTTCAAACTGGTTATAACAAGATTCAAAACTTTCAAACGTGGCATTAAGGTTTTTTTCATAGTAAACTAGGTGCACAATCCTTCTATTGATGGAAACACACAAGGTATTTCCCTACAAGCCTAAATGATTTTCGTCCAAACTTTGACATTAATGAAAATATTGTAAATGTACTTTCAACAGACCAACCGATGTTTCTGTTTCATATGCTGATCTGATGTAAATTAGTGAAATTACAATTTTCTGTGAAATCTCTCCAAATCATCCGCTCTAAGATTCAAAGATTATCTCACAGTACAAACGGTTTTATCACAATTCGCGTTTCATAAAAGCAAAATTAATAAGATGAAAATGTCCATCTGTTGGTTCTTTTTTTTTAACTGTGAATATTTCACAAGTTATTTGTGCCAACTGTAATGCGTCATGCATGTAGGAACTGTCAGATATATGCCATTTGTAATTATGGACTCGTCGACAACACAGCAACGGTGAAACGGCACACACAGCTCGCCAAACAATCAAATTACTGAACGAGAAATTTCCAGATTGCGTAATTTGAAGAAATTCTGATCTGAATTAGCCGCCAAGATCGTGCGATTTAACCCAAATGTATTATTTTATTTTGGGATTTCTGAAAAGTAATGTGTACGCCAATGCCCCCCGCACAATCCAAGACCTCAAACGTAACATCCGGGCTGACATTTTGTCCATAGAACCGCTCATTCTGGAAAAATTTATTGTTAGGATGACGGCATGTACACGAAGCCACTGTGGGCACATGTGCCATATTGTATTACATACATAAATGGCATAGACACACCTTCCATTCTCAATAAAGAAGTTCGATTTTCACTCATAAAAAATGCGTTTTCTTTCATAATAAAATACGAAATGGACCACCCTACATACCTTACATAGATTTTTTTAAAGTAGAAAATAGAATTTCGGTTCTGGATTATAGGGAAACACCCGGTATTCTTGACTGATTAAGTGGATTGCAGCTCAGATTGGATGTACGAAATTTTGAGTCTTGACGTTTATTGCCATCCAACACGCCTTTTAACTTACAGTTCAGATAAACCGTGCATTTATTACATACAGTAATGTATATAAACGAGTAAAAAAAGTCAGGCATCTCATATTTGTGTTTTTAGCTTTCTATGTATAATTCATAAAACGTTTGATATAAAAAGCAATAAGTACTATATCAAGTGTAATTTGGTCGACTTTGGAATTCTCTCTCACGTATTAATAATACTTAGACAGGACATCGTTTATATTTTATTAATGTTTATTTTAGGCCATTACCTTCATACAAATGTTACATATATTTCAAACATATCGGTATATTATTTTTAAAACGGCTGTCTAAAACTTAACGGTCATTTTATTCTAAATCATCCTCTTATACTGACATTAAAGATGATGGGTATCATTAATATTTTTCTTCTTCAACAACCCATTTAGACTCTAAAATGTATGTTATATTCCTATCGCGCAATTTTTCTATACTTGCAGGAACTGCATAATATTTTGAAGTTTTCAAGTGCCATTTATATTTAAACGAGATGCAATGATGACAATAAAACTATTTACATGCAAAATCAAGCATGAATAAATTTATTATAATTTATTTTTTAACAACTGAAAATGTATTAATATTTGTCATTTTGATATCTAATAATATTTTTAATGCTAATATAAATAATAAAAGCAGGAAAATAATATAAAGGACGATATGTTTGAGCAATGTGTTGTAAAATATTTTGTAATATACATAGAGGCTGTTTCAAAACTAACTGAGGTATCTTTATAGATAAGTAGAACGCATCAGAACAAACATTCTTCGGCCTAAAATGTGTGATCGAAGCCAAAGTGTTAATTTTCTGGTTGGCGCCGTTGTATTTTGATAAGTGTTTTTTTAGGTGCAAATATCTGCTAGACTATTTATATATGACTATGTGTCATAAAATTTCGAATTAAAAAAAACATTATCAAGACAGAACCACAAACATGTGGAAAAAATCAATTTGTGTTAGTTTAAATAAGTGTTAATATGATAGACTATAATTTATTCGATCTCTCAGGATACTCCATCAAGACATTATCACAAACATGTGGAAAAACTTAATCCATGTTAGTTATAATAAGTGATAATACGGTGCACTATAATATAGGAAATGATTTGCTTTTAGCTAGTTTTCAACTGTTTTCTATTAGATCTTTTTTTCGTTAACTTCCGTGTTTTTCCGTGTATAATAGGTTGGGTTGAAAAAAACGAAATCTTTATAATCGAAACATAATAGCGCGGGAAAGTTGCCTTTTGTAATTAAAAATAAATTCGTAAAATATTACACCAATCGGTTAGTATCTTTTACCGCCAAAAATGGGACAAATTTCTAAAAAAATCGCAAAAACGTGGATTTTAAAATTTTTGTTTTAAATTATGCAAACATACAAATACAATTTCTAATAGAACGCAATAGCGATGTAAAGATATTAGAAATGTCATGCTAAAACTTCATACTGAGAAAATCACATCTTTTACAGCCTCAAAAAGTCTTTTTTTTTCTTTTATGGTAAAAAATTAATTTTTTCTTAATTTTTATAATTTTTATATCATATCTAGAATTAAAGAAGCTTATTTTAGGTCTATTAATATGTTAAAAATGTCTAATAACTTTGATAACTATTTGTAATAGACTGGAAAATAAACAAGCAAAAATTAAATTAAAAAAATCTAAAAGCGCGACTGCGTAAAAAGCGAACTAATTAATTATTTCTCATCAATTTTAAACTATTTTTTATATTATTTACCTATTTTTTTATTTACTTGTATTGATGACTTTTAAGTTGTGTTTAATTGTGTGTACCTACCTATAAACACTATTTTGATGAGGCCTATAGATGTCTATGATCGTTAGAGTTGCACTAAAGTTAGAGCTCTTACCTACACAAATTCCAGGTTCTGTAATATTTAAACAGAGCTTCTGACTGTAAAATAGTCAAGGAAACATCTTCTTCATTTTGAAAGACCTATCCAATGATATGCCACTCAATAGGGTGCGTAATTTGTTTCGTCTCTACCTCCATTTTGTATTTTACCGCCGCCATTTTTGAATTTAATGGTTAAGACGAATCGATAGAAACCTCATTCATTAAAAATTCATTGAAATCCATCCAGCCGTTGGGATGTTTCGAGGATATAAAGATATCCACATACCCAGATACGCGTGAAACTCATAACATATCTTGGCAGTCGGGTAAAAAAAAAAAAAAAAAAAAAAAAAAAAAAAAGAATGTTTATAACTTATTTTCCTTGACGATCACTTCATGTAATGCTGTTTTAGGACATGCCAGAAAGAGAAAGATGTCACAAATCACAAAAATGTTATAAAATGCACGAAGTGTTTTGTTAACTGAAATACAGAGGTGTTTAGCCGAAACGGGTTAAATAAGCTTCAAATGAAGACGTATTTAATGTAAATTAATTTTTAAATGTGACTGACTTTCAAATGGAATCTTTATTCCTCGAGATGGTAAAATTGATCTGATGTAACCCTCCCTCTGTTCTCGTCAACAAACTTCAGCAGAAACTTCAGCGACTAATTTCACGCATCTCTCTACTAACTGAGTGCGACAAGGGAACTTAAAACTGCTGATATATTTAATCAGACCTTTCGAACTCACCAGGGTTGTGAGATCGTCAGTCGATAGAGAAACCGTAACAGACTGTTCCGTTAGTTTACAGTTCGGCCAGTCTATTAAATAGATACAATGTTTAGATTCAAATTTCAAGTCTGAAATAACGAAACTTCGGATGGCATTATTCGAGTGCATTAAATCTCTTGTTTTGGCAATCGTCTTCATGGCCAGGGTCCTGATGTTCTCTCCCTTTTATGCTAGCACCCCAATGAAAATATGTTATTGATTTGCGAACTAGGCGTTTCGTGAAAACGCAGGAAGTATAATGTATAGTCGATAGTACGGCAATTAACGGCAATAAGTTATTAACTATAGTTCGCAGATTGTGGGTAACATGGAAAGATTATAGATTTATTTTAATTGTGATACAACCGATGCAGTACACTTTCAGGATGTACTCAACTTGTATGAAAAGTTCAGAAGAGGTTTTATCTATTCCAACATTAAGTATCGAAATTCGATTAGCAGTAGTAATCCACCTTGCCTAAAATATTCGTCCGGGTCTTCGGCAAGAGAAATCTTGCCTGTTCAAACAGCTTCCAATACTTCAAACATATATTTCTGCTCAAGAAAAAATCGTCTTTACCATCTGCTAGGAGATCAGATTTAGTTGGCATAAACTTTGCAACATGTAATGATTTGCAAATATCAAGGGATATACTAATTGGGTCACAATATGACAAAGGACCAGCCGTTTATTTATCAAAATGTTCGCAAATATATCTCAGAGGAAGCTTATTAGAGTGAGGGGAAGGATGCAACTTATGCGGTTTTTTAAACTTGTTTCAAGCAAAATTATAACACAACCTTTACTTCTTGTGTTAAATACAGTTCCATCACATCCAATTTCAGTTATTTTTGCAGTTAACATTTCACTTATTCTTCAAAAAATTTACAATATCATTGCATATTGAAGTCACATTGTCAGGCGATGAGTTCAGGTGACTGAAATAATGGGCAAGTGGTTCAAGTCTCAAAGATGTATATTCTTTGACTTCGGGACGATGAAACTTTGCCACCTCTTTAATATGGCAGAGACTCCTATCTTTAGGGCCTTCGAAGTATAGAGAAAAGAGAATAACTTAGAAAAATAAATGAACCAATTGAATTATGGCTCTCTATCAGCGAGAAAAAAAATTAAGTGCAGGCACCCACTGGTGTTTTTATCATTGAGATGTGTTTTCGATAAGACTACAGTGATCATGTTAAACAATATGTGTAAAATTAACAATAGAAAAATGCCTTTTGATGTCTTTTAGAAACTTAAAATTTCTACAAATATTCTGAAAGTTATAAAAATTGATAAAAACGAAAAATTTAAATATGAATTATTACGAAATAATATTACGAAAAATTTAAATATGCGGTAAAAGATATGACGTCAACATAACGAAATGTTACTGTTTCATTACTAATGTCGTGGTGAAACTATTGCTTTCTATTAGAAATTGTATTGCTATGTTTCGATAATTAAAAAAAATAAATAAATAAACCCATGTTTTTCGCACTTTTTTGAAAATTTCGTGCCTTTGCGGCAGTAAAAGATTCTAACCGATCGGAGTAATATTTTACAATTTATTTTTAATTACAAAAGGCAACTTTCCCGTGCTATTACGTTTCGATTATAAGTATTTCGTTTTATTCGACCCACCTTAGTGTATAAGCCGAAAAGTTTTGCTCATTTTTTTGGCTCCACAGTGAGGGGGTCGGCTTATACATAAGTCTAAGAAAACTTCTAAATTTGATATTCTAAAATAAAAAGGATGGTAGATATAAAAATTATAAAAAAGACTTTAAAAATTCTAAAAATACTTTCATACTCTATTCTTTTACAATGAAAAAGCCAATCAGCACTATATGAATTTTCAAGAAACAAAAATTGCTTTAAATTCCTTAAAATCGCTTTTGTTGATGCATCAAGATATAATATCTCCAGTATCTCATGGCATCATCCTCTGTTCCTTCCATCGCATTTATTGAAACAACATTTTTTGAAAGATCGGACAATGATTTCTTATGGTTATTCAAGCCAAGCTTCTTTCTCGATTCAGAGATAACAACGGTGTCAACTTATTTTAAATTACCGCCATTTGTCATAGTATCATCCCCATAACATTCATTTAGTACAATTCAAAAGGAGCCTGTCTTTAAATGATTCATTTATAAAAAAAAAAAAAAAAGTCGAATTATTGAAGAATAGAAGTAAGGCCACTGGAGATCTATCGAAGATCTTCAGGAAATATCAATAATTTTGAAGAGCACATTTTTTTATATCAGTTATGCAAAAAATAAATGCTAATATTTCTTTCACTGAATATTGATCACCCTTGTTTATCATCGGCTTATATACGGGTTTCCGATCTTGCACGATTTCTCTCTGAAAATTCGTATACTCGGCTTATACACGGAAACATGCGGTATTTCAGACAGAGCACCTTGGTTGTACACATGCACATATTTATTTGTGCATTGTACCGTGTCACAGCACAAACACATTTTATGCTTCATATACAGGTGTCTGCACCACCAACAGCACCGAAATCAAAACACAGAAATCAAGCAGCATGGATCATGGTTAATAGCTGTGTGATAGACCACCAGGAAACACTGCCAGATTTGGCCTTGCCAATCATCCTGCGCACATTTGGTAGCCGAAAAATATCCAACGTGCATTTGGATAACAAAATTAATAGCAAGAAGCGTACTTTGTTTCATAAGCGGTAGTTGGAAGTGATGTACGGAGCCGGCAGATTCCTACATTCCAGTAATGGTAAAAATTGTAGGGAAACTTGTCTAGCTAGAATGTCAATAACGGGATAAATTTTCATGTCGATCAAATAGACATGTGAGATCTCGGATGAATATAGATGCACATTAAGAGTTATTTTTAGCAATTACCAAAACACAATGAAGAGTCTTTATTGTGTAGCATCCACCAAGTTTTTCCATATTTCATACACGACGTGAGCTATAGTCTAAGCAAACAAAAAATAAAATTAGAACTGTTCTATATAAATATTACAGTATTATGAGCAATAATAATCATATTTTAAATTATTCTTAATAAATTGATGATGGTACCTTTATAAGCATACTTTCAGAACTAGTCAGGAAAAGTGCTAGTTACCGTTCTTTTAAATTTTATTTTTATGCTACTATAAAAAGTAATACATGTACTGAATAATTTAGGTTACAATGAACATAAATGTTAACACTATCTCATTTCCAATAATGTATAACTGGTGAAATATACATTTTAAATTTTAATCAAACAATTGGCAAGTGTATCTTTCTGACAAACAAGTATTGCTTTACAAGACAGTAAAATTTTATGTTCATTTCCTGCTAAACAATGCCAAAAGAATTTTTTTATGATGATACAGTTGTTTTAACTAAGGATGCATCAGTTTTTTATGGGCTTATTTGAAAGAAAGACTTAAAACTCGAAAATTAATATATTCTGAGCGAAATATGCAGGCTGTTTGTCGGCCCAGTTAGCTTAAACGGTAAACCATTGGCCTTGTAAACCAAGGATCTGGTTTCGATTCCCAGCCTGGGCATTTTTTCACTCAGTTGGAAAATATCCAGTTCGTATCAATCTATTATTAACTAACTGTTGTGACAGAAATTGTCTTTTATCTATAAAGAGATTTCTATAAGATCGCTTAATGGACAAATGAAAGAAAAACGCTCGATTTATTCATAACATAAACTTTCTATGCTAAACTTTCAGTAACGGACTACTATAATTAAAATTCAATTATTCAGAAGTTTTTAGTGATAATACTAGGGTTCCAAACGAAACGAAATCTAAGTAGCATATATATTTAAAATCCAAACCAATAAAACTGTGAAAATTGAAACAAACACGTGGTTTGTGAACCCACCAACTGCCGTTAATGGTTCATAAATCTTTCTAAAAGAAAGCGACATTAGCTTCAAAAATTGTGACACCTACATAGTTAACCTCTTTGTGTGAATAACTAATATTCACCTCTTTGTGTGTATATGAGTTATTTCCTTAAACTCCTCAAACTTATGCTGTTCTAGAATGATACTATTTTGCAGTTAAAGTACTTTTTATATGTGAAAGGTATGTTTATTCTTTTTTTTTCTTTTCTGTCGCGTGAAACCGAATCTTCACTTTGAATAATATATTCGCGTGTGTTGTTTAAATGTGGTAATGTAATCTTGTTCAAAGTCTTTTTTATTAATTTCCCTTCCAACTTTCAAGAAAATTCAGTCAGTTCGTTGTTGAAAAACTCTGTTTATTGTTCTAGGTAAGCAGATTAGGGTAAAGATTTTTATTATTTTTTTAATACCAATAGGGAATTTGTTTTAATAAAACATCATTTGTGCATAACGGATCACTTAACCACTTGAAGGGCACCGCTATATATTATATACCACTTAATTTTAATTCCCAAATGTCACATTCACACCAGTATTTAGGAATTAAATTTTGTTTCATATAATGTACTTGAATAAAAGCTTTTACTTAGTTTCTTATAAAATTGTTTATAAATACCGGTGACAATCAATCATTTTACCATTTTAGCAACAAAATTGCTTTGCCCCTGAAAGGGTTAATCAAACCACTTGATCTCGGTAAGACCTCAGCATTAAAATTTTGCAAAAGAAGGAATTATTGTATTTTATTTTTATTTTGCTTAAAGTTAAACCATTTTGCAATTTAAAATACTTACAGGAACCAAAGTATTTTTCTTCTTAACTTTCAGAAAAATTATTTTTAAGATTAAAAATAACTTTATGTTTCAGCATAAATGGAAGTAGCGCAACAGTTAATCAGAGTATACAGTTCTATCAATCTTAATATGCTCATTTACAATGCAAAGATATTCGTCTTCTTGTAACGTGGTTACAATACTGCCTAAAATTTAAGAGATGGTATGTACGAATTTGTATTAAGTCATGGATATTAAACGTTTCTCGGATTTCACTTTAAACAAAGGACTTTTTTGCAGAGAATAACTGTAACGTATTGTAAGCAGTGTAAATATGGGAACGTTAGGTATGGTTAAGCATTTTCCTAATTATGGGTTAAATATTTTATAAGTTTATCCTCCAGCAATTTACCTATTCTCAGTTCAAAATTTAAAAATTCATTTCTCAACATATCACTACTTTTGTGGCTGGACCTACACAAACGAATGGATCGATCGGATCACCAAACTATTGAACTGTATTTCACCAACATAGATGCTGCTGGAACACGAAAAATTACTTTACTTTCGAGCCGAATGTTTAATAGTCCGATTAGCTGATTATTTCAAATATCTTGGTCGTCCAATTACTACATCTAATCCCTGTGACAGGGAGATTTAATTTAAGAATCAAGTTTATGATAGGAATATTTAGAACATTATACGAAGTTTACAGCAGATTTTCAGGAAATTAGTTTTAACTTGTTGAATATTTCAACAAGATAAGGAATATTTCAAAATACAGGGTGTCCTTAAAATAATGTCCCAGTTTGAATGGGATATTATGACGTATTAATTGAGACTATTTACAACACATCATACATCAAATTAAAAATAAATTAACCTAGTTTTTCTTACAAATGATTAATATGTATATCTTTAGTTATACGGCACACATCCAACCTAAAGTCCAATTCTTCCCACACTTCGGGTATCAAGTCCGGAGTAATGGAAGCAATGGTGGCTTCAATTCCGTGTTTGAAGTCTGGTAAATCATCTTGTAGCGGCGGAATGTAGACACGATCTTTTATAAAAACCCAAAGGAAACATTCGCGTGACTATAACGGCTTTTAAATCTTCAGCCCAGCAATAACGCTTTACGCCTAGATGTTGCACTAATGCGTATGAGGCACTGTATACTAGAAAATAACAAAGCAGTACTCACGCATGCGCTTATCTGAAACTGTTTGAGTTACTTTTATTTTAACCTTGAACCAACACTCTGCAACGATTACTGTTGAAACAATTAAAATAATTTATAATTGATACATTCTTTATGGACACCATGTACTAATATTGATTTAATGTTTTGTGACACATGCAATAGGTATTACCTCATCTTTACTTTACAATTAAGCAATTTCTGTGAAAGTAATTAAGATAAGAAATATGTATAAGAAAAAAACTGCAAAGTTGATAATTAAAATTCCAATATTTAGAATTAAATTCGTTTTTAATTTTTATTAAGTTTTAAAGCTGATAAATCAATTGCATTTAATCCCGAAATATGTTATTCTCATTGTTCAAAACTTTCATCAGCTTTATATGAAAATCTCATTTATGTATCATGATGAATGCAATCGATACGCAGTTCTCATTTTAGCTTATCCACTAAGTGTGAGATGCTTAACGAGAAACATCTTTTGTTCGCGAAATCATCTCAGCTTATTATGCAACGTGTTTTCCGAGATCATCATTCATTGCATGCAAATGATGTTAAGTTAGCGTCAAATGCATCAGGTTACTTAACACACAAATTTTCAATAAATGAGCGCTGTGACTTAGAGTTAAAGAAATATCTAAGTAGAACTTGGAGAACTGATTGGAATGTATTTAAATGATTAGTGATATGGAAGAATTATGTATATATATTTATCAGTTTATAAATCATATGTTATATGCATTATCTAAGGCGATAATATATTCATATTTATTGTTGATTTACGTACTTCTTACTTTGAGTTATCAGATGCAATCATTATGCTTTTCATTTAATTTCTTTTCACTTCGGTATTAAAGACGAATTCGATCTGTTGTGGAATGATTTGTTTTATTCAAATAACTTCTGGATTGTGAAACTTACGTATAAATTTAAAGAATCAATGCAGAAAATGCAAATCAAAATTAGGTCTTTGAAATTGTAACTTTAAGTATTTTGTTTTTCTTCTAAGAATATGATAACAATACCACATAAATACTTTTTGAAAAAGGCAATGCAATATATATATATATATATATATATGCAAATTAAGGAATAAAAGTATAATGATAACACTTTTTTTATGTGAAAACAAAATTATATTACTAAAAACTTAATTTATAGTAATTCCATAATTTTATGTAAATCACAATATATTATTTAATAATGAATAACAACTAGAAGATAGATTTTTGGTTGGTAGTTGTAGGACAGTATTTTAAAAACATTTGATAGAATCATGTTAAAACTACAAAATTCCAAAAGTGGATTTTTTGTAAGCAAAATACAAATGATATTTTTTATGATATATAAATTTTGTTTTAATGAAAATTATATTATGTTTATTGCTTTCGTGAGAGCGATATGAAACGTTTGATAATACCACTATTATTTATTGATCTGAAGGCTACTATAAATATTTTCGTACAATGTGGGTATAAATTATATTTAAACGCAATTTGGTGCTTCGGTTTGGTCTCAGTCATTACCACAGATTTCAGAAGAAAATAACATTTTAAATTTTCTGAAGCTATACTCATCAAGACTTAAAGTATAAGATACAAACATTCGGTATAGATGTCATATTCGCCCCATATTGGCGCGATTTTTTTCGGTTGCCAATTTAGCGAAAACATCAACAGCATAAACAACATAATCCGGGTTACCTCATCAAGCAAAATAACGACACTTTGGCGCAAGTTAAGTACCTGTTGCCTATATGATATTGGCGACAGAAAAAATCGCGCCAATATGGGACGAATATGACATCTGTGCCGGGGCGAATATGATATCTGTACCAAACATTCCTTTAATTATTTGAAGGCTATCTTTTTCAAAGAGTTTACAGAACGGATACACTTAAATGATCCTGCACTATATTATCGATATTCATTTCTTTATAATAAATTCATCTTTACAGCACTGCAAGTACATCACAAGCTTCAAATAACAGTTTTCGTGGAAAATCGAACAGTTTAAAATGTGTTTATGATACCTAATTTCTGAATTGAAGTGAAATCGGCAGCTACTTTCCTCATCTCAGACCCACCTAATATATTCAAGTGAATATAATTTCAATGTATAAAATTTAATCGGTAAAAAAATATCACTTTATATTTGAAAGCTTGCTAATACAAACATTTTAAATTCACAAAGCATCTTTACTGAAGTTCGACCTATGGATCCAATTAAATATTAAAAATTCTCTTTCTTTAAGGAAAATGAAATACTCTGTGGAGTTACTAAAGGTTAATAAACACATTTTTAAAAACTTTTCACCTTATTTTCCGACCTAGCATGCTTTAGGATGCTAATTAATGTTGTCTATCCTGCTGCCGACTAGGGACAGCGTTGTACTTCACACTCATGTTTTTTTTTTTTTTTTTTTTTTTTTTTTTTTTTTTTTTTTTATCGTAGTTATATATGTTTTAGTTTGTTATTAGTGTTTTTGCTGATATAAATTTGAATAACCAACTTGCAGATTTTTCAACAATAAACAGATAAATTGCTGAAACGTAAGGTGGTTACTGATATGCTTTGAAAACAACGGATAGTCAATCTATGAACTCTATTCCCAGTGAAAACTAATGCATTGCGGTATTCAAGTGTGCACCAATATAAAAAAGGGAATATTTTTATTTATAGATAGCGATGTAAACACTAGAGAATAAGGCAGATATCATCGATCTGTATATGGGACATTCTCACAATCTTCTGAGTTTTGGGGGAAAAAATCTGGCGAAATTAAACTTGCTAAAATAACATTTTAATCTGATAGACGAATGCCTTAATGATTCAAAATAAAGAAAAAATGATCTGCAGAGAATTTTTTTTTTATTTAACTGAAGTTTATGTTAAACTTGCGAGATTATTTTTTCCTTACCGTTTTACCCCTATAACTTTTTATTTTCTTCTAAATTTTTACTTATAATGAATTTGCATAGTACCCACAGGACATTCAAATAAGAAATAATAAGAATGTAGTACTTTTAATACAGAATTTTTGTATAACATTGTCTTAAAGGGGTGTTAAAGAAGGGACGGTAAGGTAAAAAAGGGGGATAGTATTGGAAAAAAGGGACGGTAAGGATGGAACGGTAATATCTATATAGACTTTAGGTATAGAATCTATATAGACTTTGGCTTCCAAATTTATCCGTATGTAAAGAATTTCTTGACTTTCGAGATTTTATTGTTCTGCGTAGTACCAAAGCTCTTACATAGTGTGTAAATGTGTTGGCACTACGCATAATAATAAAATCTTGAAAGTGAAGACATTCTTTAGGTACATTCAAGTTACCTGAGATCACGTATGTAAAGAATTTTTTGACTTTCGAGATTTTATTATTCTGCGCAGTACCACACTTATATAGTATGAATGAGAATAATAATGCTATGCAGAATAATAAAAGTTTCACGAAAACAAACGATCAAGTTACCTGAGAGACCAAAGACTATATCGATTTCATAAATTAGGCTGAAGTGACCGTGACATAACCACCATTAACTAAGTTCTTAGATCATAACATTCTTACAAAGTGTATCCTAAATCCAAAGGCAATAGATGAAGACATCTTACCTAAGATTAAACTATTCCCTTGACACAATCAAGCCACTGAAAGATGTGTGAGACTTGTAACGGAGGCTTCTTCTGCTGTTTGTGGTCCTTTGAGACGCCATGGATTCATTGAAAGTCTCGGAAAAAATGCCAGTTTTTGAAACCAAAAAACAGTATGGACTACTATAAAATGGTAACTTCACTGCTTATAAATAAAACAGTAAATTATTTTTACCTTATTACTATAGTTCTTTAAGAATAATTTCAAATTATATTTTCTTACACAGGTTAAGTAAAATATGTAAA
This sequence comes from Maratus speciosus, assembly GCA_963932465.1. Classification (NCBI taxonomy): domain Eukaryota; kingdom Metazoa; phylum Arthropoda; class Arachnida; order Araneae; family Salticidae; genus Maratus; species Maratus speciosus. The sequence goes on along the minus strand of OZ010788.1, from coordinate 347,633,399 downwards.
ACATTTACAATTACCCAAATTTCATATATTTGAAAAAATATAGTCGTTGAGTTAGTATAATAATAGCGAATTTGATATAAATATTACATAATTTTACTATAAATATATAATAATTATAATAATAATTCGATGATCATCCTTTTAAATTAAGTTTATAAAATAGTTTGAATATTTGAGGTGGGAAAAATGGGAAAATGCACAATTTTTACGTTTTTTCTCAATATTCAATGACCTTGGGACAGTATTTAATATTAATATTTTTAAAAGATATTTTTTATTCAGAATGAGGATATGATAGAGCAACTTTCCCACACCGCCCCATTTTGATTAGGAAAAGAATTTTTTTTTTCCACAGGCGAGCGCTTTTACGTTTTTTCTCAATATTCAATGTCCTTGGGGCAGTATTTAATATTAATATTTTTCAAAAATATTTTTTATTCAGAATGAGGATCTGATAGAGCACCTTTCCCACCCCGGCCAATTTTGATTTGAAGAAAAAAAAAATTTCGCTCCACCCTATTATTTATCTCGTTAATATTGATATGAAATCATGTAATGGGATGTTTCCCAGTATATGAAATAAAAACACACAAAAAGTGTATTAAATAAAAAATTATTATTCAGGGACATGAAAGTCCAAAGATTGTGAGAATCCCCCATACGAGAATATTGACATAGCATGGAAGTAATAGCTCCGATTGCCTTTTAAAAAATCCTCGTTGGAAATGTTTTAGCTATGTTGAAGATTTATCGTAACAAAACTATCGAAAAATCAAGTGAATCATGTTTTGGGGCTGTGCGTTTCTTCCATCGTCAAATGCTTTTACATTAAATTTATTTTTTTTTATTTATTTTTTTTTTATTATTTTTTTTTTTACAGTGTATTATTTCAAGTTAGTCGTTAAGGGGACAAGGGACCTTAAAATATTTTTTTGGTAAATTTCACCTTAAATGTTATTCAAGGGTACATTATATGCATTGTGGTATGCATTTATCACAAAAACAATATATAAAAAAATTTTATTTTTGAAATTTTTTCAAAAAATTCAACATTTTTAATTTTTTTTAACTTTTAAATTCAAATGTATAAAATTCGATGCTCTATTTTATTTATATATATAAACCAAACTTTTATAAAAAAAATATTGTGGATTTTCATTGATATGGAATACGCAGGGGGCATTTCGAAGATTTCTAAGACGACGCGTAAAATTCCATTTTTTTCTCAAAAATAATTTTTTTAATAAATGCATGCCATAATGCATGTAATGTACCCTTGAATAATAATTAGGTGAAATTTACAAAAAATAAAAATAAAAGATTTTTAAGGATTTTAAGGTCCCTTGTCCCCTTAACCTCAACTTTTGGACATATTATTCAGGTACTTAAAAACATGTGAGTGTAGTGATAAAAATTATAGAAATGATCCACTTAACAATAAAAGCTAGAGCAATATTTGAAAAAATAATAAAATAAACTACATTTGCAACGGATTTTTCTTTCTGTGTGCAACAAATTTCAAATTTATTCTAGGTATAAAAACATTATATATTTCGTTTTGGATTATTAACGATAGCAAATAACATGACTTTCATTTTTAAAGTTTAGCATAAATATAAAAATACATCATAAACTTTTTTTTTTGTTTAATTTGGATATGTATTCTTTCACTCATTTTTTCAAATTATTTTTAATTTCCTCATTAATAAGAAATAAATATTAAAATAAAAGAAATTTCTAAAAAAAAATTATTAAAAGCTTTTAACCTTCCTTTTTCCAAACAGAATTTTTTATCACACAAAATTGCTAACAATGAACAGTTATGAAAATTAAGCTGATTAGTGACGAATTTTTGTGTAACATTTCTCACCGAATAAAAAGAAAACAATTTTTAGTTTTTGTTTTAAAGTATTCTAAGAATCTTTTTAAAAATAGAAAAAAAATTATACCAAGAGACTGTAATAATTCAAAAATTAGACATAATATCAGAAAATATTAATCTATTTCGCTAAATCAGGAATACTTTTTCTAATTTTTCTCCAGTTGTTTTCATGTACAAACTTTTTTAATGTGACTTTAAAAAAATGTTAAGAAAATTAAATATTATTAGACATGTAAAATAGGTAGCTTTTTTCTAGAGAATTACAACGTTTTAATAAGTTGTTTCTAGAATTGCTTAAGTACAATCTAATTATGGAAAAATATCAACTGTGATAATAATTTCATTACTAATCTTTTTTTCCACTGTAGCAATTTAATTAAATATAGCTTAGATAGAACATAAATTTCGTTTCTATTACCAAAAAGTCCTCATAATGTATTTGTCTTACTCTTTAGGACGGCAGATACAAAATATGATTATCACAGGGGTAATTTGATTTTGTTATCATGTCGGAGTTTTTAATTTTTTTTTTTTGTCTGAAGATAATTTTGATAATTAGTATTGATTATGTCATTCATTTAGATTTTGTTATCCGTGTTATTTGAATTGAAGTATACTTTGTGTCATAGATTCACTGAATATTTGCGTTGAAACAAAGGAATATTTTTTTTTTCCATTATGTTATTCGCTCACCCTCCACAAAAGCGACACATTTTGCAGAAAATCATTTTGTGTTTTATTCTACTAATAGAAATGTCAGAGGTGTGTCTTGCTATAGGAAAAGTTTCATAAGTGTAGTCATCCGGAAAGTCGGTATATTACGCTATATGTCCATTTCTGAAGACAGAACGGGGAAATATTCTGTGGGGAGGTAAAATTACTCAACTCCCTCCAAACCTCATCTAGGCCTTCATCAAATGTGTTTTACGCTTTTAAGTACGTTTTCACCGCTACATGCAGAGCTGAGTGTCATAATTTCATGTTAGAGTGAAAACATGCGGATTTTCAATTTGCCTCTCCTGTGAAATGTAGTTTTGTCGAGACGTGTCACTTTTCTTGCGGGTGAATAATAGATGACTACTTGTTCATTAAATTCCATAAAATTAAATCAAATTTGAGTTTTTCCTGATAAAGTATTTTTTGTGTAATCAAAAGTCATTCCTTTTCTAAATCTTCTGTCAGTAGGTATTATAAAATTTTGGGATAACCTGTAATCTTGATATCGAATAGACGCATCAATTACTAGATTTTCCCATGCCTCATTTTTCAAAAAAAAAAAAAAATCTGCATTAAGGAGAGGAAAATATACGCAAGCAAGTAACATTCCCCATTTAGTTTTAAGGATTACTTTTAACATTTAAAAATGTATCTTTTAACCAAATGCATGTTTTTTTTTTTTTTTTTTTTTTTTTTTTTTTTTTCATTATAATCACTTTTTGCCTACTCTAGTTAAAATGCAGAACTCTAAATTAGGGCTAGCAGTTAACAGAAATTCAAAATTAGTTGTTTATAATAAAAAATACAAAAATACAGTCAATTTAATTAAATATTCAAAAAGCACATAAAAATAATTTAAAAATAACATTAACCGTTTCGAACTTGATTAATGTTTTTCATAAGTAATATAAATAAACACAAATTCACCAGAGATAACATAATTAAACTTGCAGTTGAGAGTATGCGTCGCAAACAATTAAACACGGAGGTGGGTATTTGAGTCAGGTTAGTCAGGTTAAAATAGTATATCAAGATCGAAGTAAACTGGATTCAATGAGTGGAAGTTTTGCCGTGTGCTAAGCCATGCGGCGAGTAAAATACATTAAAAGAACATCGGAATGCCTTTAATTGAAGTAACTTAAACTCCAACATTGTAGCTCATGCCATAGAAACCAATCATTTCCCAGATTTTGAGATAGGCAACGTCATAGGAATTGAATTTCAATAATTACAAAAGCCGTATTTTCCTGGAGGTGTGGTTTACTAGAACGACCGAATTCGCACTCAATAAATCTAGTTCACTTCCACTTGATTCTATTATTTTAACCTGCCTTAAATACCCATCTGCGTATTTAACTGTTCACGTCACATGCTCTGCGCTGTAATCTCGTGAATTTGTGTTTATTTATGTTTTAATTTATGGGTTTATTTATGGTAAACTCTCAACGTTGCCAATGTCTATATCCTAAACCGTGATGCATAGGTATATAGTTCCAACTGCAAAAATGATTAAAATTAGGTAAAGCAGTATTTTAAAAACGTTTTGGGCCAATAAAACCATTTCTTAAAAAAAAAATACGAAATTTAAATTTTTGCATGATCCCCCCGGTTTAAAAGACTTTTTGTTTTGTTTTATCTCCATTTAAAGCATTTTTGAAATTGGAACTATATGTCTATGATTAACAGTTTAGAAATTATTTATTGGACACAGTTAAGAGTGGACAACCTGTATTACTGACGAGGGACTTTAAGCAAGTTCGAAACGTTTTATGTGAATTTTTATTATTTTTATGTGCTTTTTAATTATTTAATTAAATTGTCTACATATTGCAATTGTTTTTAATTACTTTGAACAGCCGTAATACCTTTTTTCACTTTAAGTTGTTTTTAATATTTAAACCAATATACAATAGTATTCGTAAGTTATAGTTACAAAAGATAGTATAAAAATTAATATGAAACAAAAAATTATTCATGCGTATAAAATTTTATAATCATAGTTTTTATAGTATGATTGTTTAATTTTTTATGAAACATCCAATTCTTAAAAAGATAAATAAAAAAGATACTTCCTTAAATTAATTAACTAGTTGCATTTATTTTATTATTGTTATTCGTTTTATTTTGCTATGATAAATACCGAAGTTTCATTAGAAATATAGCACCTATGATTTTCATTTTCATGCATTTTTTATTATTCCAAACTTAGAAAAATGTAAAATTAGTGCATTTGAATATAATATGTGCCAAAAAATAATATTAGTTTCTCGTCACTAAGAATTTTTTAATGAATTTTTAATTTTTATATAACTTTCGCGGTTTAGAGATAAATATTATAGCTATATTAAAAATATAAAAATCGTAATATCTGTTACTTTTGTGTATAATTTCAATACTGTTAAAAGGTCGTTAACTTCATATTTCAAAAGTAAAAACTTTTTTCTTGGGAACTTTTCAAGGAGAAACATTAAAGGCATTTTATTTTTATTCATTATCTATAAAAATATTGCTAAACATTACTACACGTTTTCTTGATACTTATAAATGATATAACATAATTTATAAGTATAATAATTTTTCATAATTTTTCATAATACAATTAAAATTGCTTTTTACAGATATTTTTTACTTATGTGTGGAAAATTTAATAAAAAATAGTAACTATTTATAATTTAAAGAATAAATAATAACTGAGAGTAATTTAATTCTTTAAATTACTCTCAGTTAGTACATTTCGAAAGATTTCAACTCCTAAATGATTCAAAAGTCTATTAATCAATTAATTATTTCAAAAATAAACAATTTTGCGAAGTAAGAGAGAACCACCTGAAACAATTTCACAATGAAATGAACTTTAATTGAAATCTAGTGTATTAGAAAATTATCTCTAATTAAATTAATTTATTATGTATCAGTAGAGAGGTTGTGTATCCTTGAAGGAAATTAAGTGAATTATATGAATTTAGCAATAAATTTTTTTATGCTTTTTTAAAATTCAATTAACTTTTAATCTGTATTTACTTTACTAAAATTATTTTCAGATCTTATAAAAGTTGTATTATTATTTCATCATAAATGTTTATATATAACAAGACATGGAATATGTAATTTACCAAACACTATAAAATTATTTTTGAGTATATGATGTTTTACAATAGCTTCATTTTAATTATGTATCTATCGCTATTAAAAAAAAAAACAATTCTACCAGTAGGGACACAGCTACTACTGTTTTTAAATAGAAATCCTTATCTTATTTAATTGTGTATAATATTTAAAATTTAAATAAATGAGGTGTGCTTAAACCATAAATGGTTTTCTATATTCGTGTACAAACATTTAATAGGGATTGAAAACATTAAAAACATTAAAATATTCTACATTTTCAGCACACTTTCATTGGCCATACTTGGGAGTGTAAATGAATCAAGTTGGATCAACAATATCAAAAACTCGCCCGATCAGAATCGTACACATGGGGAAAAGAAAAACAATGAGCCTAAAAATCAGGGGAAAATAATAGATATTACAGGCGCCATCTTTTGAGATATGATAATACAAGTCTTGCAAAAGATCCTGTCGTCTTCTATATGTGAAAATAACAATGAACTGCCAATATTACATGACATATAATATTCCTAAACGTTAGTTAAATATCCTAAGATACATTTAATTTTGAGTTATGTAGTCCATTGCAATTTTCACATAGAGAAGGCGACACGTTTTTTTTCATAAAACTTGTTTTATCACCATATCTCTAGAAGTGACGCAAGTAAAATCTGTGATTTTCCCCGTCTATGGGCTCAATGGTCGTTTTCTTCGCATGTGTACGATTTTATGCCGGTCAAGTTCTTGACATTGTTGATCCAGATTAATTCATTAACATTCCTGAGGATGGTCACGGAATTGTGCTGAAAATGTAGAATCTTTTAATGTTTTTAAGGTTTTTTATCTATATTAAATATATGTACTCTAATACAGCAAAAAGGTTTTGTTTTATTCGCATCTCATTTATTTAAGTTTTGATTATCTATGGTGTAATGACCCAAAATTGTTTACATAAAATATTTACTAGCAGGAATGACCGAGTTAAGCTCAAAGTTAGCTTTGTGTTTATCGCGATATATTATTCCTACTGAAGCATTCTTGCTGCTTTAGTTATAATTAGCTTGAACCTGAGCCATAGCGACCCAAAAGGACACACTAATCGATTTTTTTCGAAAATGCGACCTAACCCAATGCTCTTCTCGAGCTTGAAAACGGTGGAATACAAAATTTAGTGAAAATAGTTAGTCATTTTCTAGATAAAATTAGCTTGACACACGTTTATCCACTACTCGAAATTTATCGAACATATGGCCTATTCCGATGGTCTTCACGTATTGGAAAACGGTACAATATAAAAAAAATTGTCAAAATCGTTTGAACCTTTTTGAGATACAGTTAACTTGACCCTGACCCATTATGACCCAAAATGACCCATTAATAGAATTTTCTTGAGCACACGACATAGCCCAATGGTTTTCTAGTGTCCAGAAATGATATAATACAAAGTTTTGTCAAAATCGTTAAAGCCCAAAAATAACCAAATAATCAAATTTACTCGAACATGTGATATAGCCCAATGGTGTTCTCGTAATCCAAAACTGTAGATTATAGAGTACAGAAAAAATCGTTAGAGCTGTTTTTTAGATAAAATTAGCATGACCCGCAGTAATCTAAAAATGGCCCATTAATTGAAAATTCTCGAGCATGTCACCTAGCCCAATAGTCTTCTCGCACCCGAAAACGATTGGATACAAAATTTAGTTAAAATCGATTGAACCGTTTTCTAGATAAAATTATCTTGACCTACAGTGACCCAAAAATTACCCACTAATTGAATTTTCTTGAACATGTAACTTAGCTCAAGGGTCTGCTCATGCCCAGAAACGGTATAATACAAAATTTTGTCAAAATCGTTTGAGTCGTTTTTTAGATAAAATTAGATTGGCCCACAGTGACCCAAAAATGACCCACTAATTGAATTATCTTGAATATGTGACTTAGCCGAATGGTCTTCTCATGCCCAGAAACAGTATAATGCAAAATTTGGTAACATCGTTTGATTCGTTTTTTAGATAAAATTAGTTTGACCCACTGTGACCCAGAAATGGCCCACTAATCGAATTTTTCCGAAAATGGGACTTAACCCAATGGTCATCGCATGCCCAGAAACGGTATACTGCAAAATTTTGTGAAAATGTTTTGAGCCTTTGTCTACGATTCAATTAGCTTGACCCTGACCCATTGTGACCCAAAACGACCCACTAATCGAATTTTCTTGAACATGCGACCTAGTCGAATGGTTTTGTGCCCGAAAACGATAAATTACAAAATTTCTTCAAAATCGTTAAAGCCGTTTTCTAGATAAACTTAGCCCCAAAATGTCCCACTAATCAAATTTTCTGGAACATGTGACTTAGCCCAATGGTCTTCTCGTAATCCAAAACTATAGAATATAGATTTTAGTGAAAATCGTTAGAGCCTTTTTATAGATAAAAATAGCTTGACCCGCAGTGAGCCAAAAATGAACCACTAATCTAAATTTCTCGAACATGTGACCTAGTCCAATAGTCTTCTCGTACCCGAAAACGGTTTGATATAAAATTTAGTCAAAATTGATTGAGCTGTTTTTTAGATATAATTAGCTTGACCCTGACCCATAATGACCCATAATGACCCACTAATAGAATTTTCTCGAACATGTGACCTAGCCCAATGGTCTTCTCGTGCCCGAAAATGGTAAAATACGAAATTCTGTCAAAATCGTTAGAGCCGTTTTTAAGATAGAATTTACATACACACACAATTTTTGCTCGCATTATAATAAAATATAGTGAAATTAATATTTAAAATTCAATATTTTTCGTTATACCAACGCCATTGTCGGACGCGTAATAGTTAGCGAGAAATTAAACATACGCAAAAAATTAACATTTATAGTGATCATTTAAAAAAATATACAACAACAACAGAATGGTGGAATACATGGGAAGGATAAAAAGAAAACTCAAAGAAAGAATCAAAGATCATAAATCAGATACAAATTTTGTCGCCAATCCACAGCTCTCTATCGTATAAGTTTTAATCAGACTGTCACAGTAGATTTTGATCATTCAAGAATTATTTACCCTAGCATCCAATTATTACGCATCCACTATCAGAGAATCCATAGAAATCCTATGTAAAAACAATGAAGTATGTAACGACGACCTATTGTACAATATCCCCAATATATGGTTAAATGTCCTGAAAATAAATCCCCAAACTTGATCGAAGTGACGTATTAAGGTTTATGGTACGGCAGTTAAGTATTTTCTTCTACGCAAATTTAATCTGAAACGCTGCTACTTCGACAGTCCAGCTACGCATTTAAAAGAAAAGTGATGTAAGACAACAAAGTGATAATAAAAGTGTAATTAAACAAAGTGTAATAAAACAAATGGAACTGCAGTTAATATTTATTTTCTCTACTTAAGTTCGATCCAAGGGACTGCAACTTTTACTGTAAACTCTAATAATTATTGGCTCTCTCATTTCTAAACGAAGTGATGTATTTGTTTAAACAAACAACAATTAGTTATTAAAATATTCTCTGATGATGGAATTAGGAAATAAAGCCCGAACGTACTGAAAAGTTTCATATGAAATATATAATTTTAACTTCTGACATTTCTTTTATTATTTTAGTCGCCTTTTAAGTAAAACAGTGAGCTTTTTAAAGTTCTTATTGTATATTCTATGTTTGAATCATGTTGAAATATTGCGTTTCGTCTATTTATTTAAAAATATTTCCTTCATAATGTATCGTTTAAATCAAATATTCAAATATGACATTTTCATTTCAGTTGAGAATAAAATATGAAAATCGTCTGAATTCCTATAGAAAAGCATTATGAAGTTACCTACCTAATTATAAAGCTAATCGGATGTTTTTTTTGAGGCAGATATTTTAAGACATACACACAAACAAATGCACAGACATAATATAACATGAAGCTCCGTTAAAAACTCCATGTTCACGTACACAAATGTGCGTTCATTTTTCCGTAATTAAAGACAGGATAATTTAATGCAACAATTAACTTCAGTTAAACATTTTTTACGCATTGTTTCGCTCTTTAGAATAGTGTATGGAACAAGGATACCAACCATTATCTCCATTTCACCATTCTGAACTCCGTTCTCTACAAAAATATACATGCTAAAATTACGGACTGCAATTTTGCATGTTTTTTAACCATTTGAAAAAATGGTTATTGTCCTCGTCAGGGTAGGAAATCAAAAGCATATTTGAAGCTTTTTATTGGTTTAATCCGCATTTTATTCGTTTTCTGATTGGTCTATACAGTAATCTGTATTTCTCTTTACTTTCAACAGATATGGATACTTCTGTTGCCACTATGGCAAAAAGCAATAAAAACTACAAAAAAAAAATTATTAACTCAGAAACAAATTGAGATACAGTTTTGAAATAAATTGCATATAAAAGTACATTTTTTTTCTCAATACGACGGTGTAAAAAGTAATATCGTGGGATGTTTAGAAGTTTAAGAATGAAATTTCATTTAAAATTGGTCGTTTTGAAAATATGATGATGGAAAGCCTTTTCCCGAACAGCCAATGAAATGCTTGGATAATACGTAAGTTTCAGGTGGGTAATACGTAAGTTATAAGATATCTGATGGGTCGCAGGCGATTTTTGTCGCTTGCAATTTTTACGTATAATAACGCTATTAATGTCTAATTCATGGAGTACGTAATGTATGATCAACTCCGTGCGTTATTTTATGTATTAAATTTTAGTCTTCGAAAAAATCATTTTCTAAATGGTCGTTGTAATTTGTTAAATTGTTTTTTTTTTATTATTGTCATCTAATTTTAGTGTGTTGCGGCCCACTTAGTAGCAAATATGTGTTTGCTGCCCACGCGAGAAAAAAAAAAAAAAGTATGGATGGCTAACGACGATGAACATCGCAGGTTCGCCGGCAGAGAATTTCGTGAATTCGCGATCTAAAAGTAAAATAAATAAATAAATAAATAAATAGGAGTTACGACAAGAGTATGCAATTCTTCAAGAGGTACGCAAATTCTTCAAGAGGTACGCAAAGCATAAATGTTTGAGAACACCTGCAATAAAGCGTTAAAAAGTAATGAAAATCTTGCGTTGAACAATGAGTAATATTTCTATTCTTTAAAAGAAGGAAAAAAAAAGTAACTAACGCTGTTACGACCACTGTCAATTTTTTTTTTTTTTCTTGTTCAAAAGACACTTATGCTTGTCTTACTTGTTTATAAATCATTTAAATTCCCACTAGCGCTTTTTTTTTTAATACATTGTAAAAAAATAGCATCGGACTATGGTCCTGAAGCTTTCCTCCAATACATATATTGTTATAAACCAGAGAAGTAGTTTCGTATTACTGTGAAAGCGATAAACATTCTGTAAAAATAAACAAATTAAAAACAACAGATTTTTTTCATGATTGCACTGTAAAAAAATTACTGTAGATTTGCCAGAACAAACTCGATCACAGTGAATGTGGACGCATTTTTTTACAGCACAAACTGCTGGCGTCCAAATTGCCAGCACATTGTGCTGTTAATTTTACACAACTACTGTATTTTCAATGATAATATAGTCAGGAAAGCAAAGAAAGATACAGCACATTCCCTGTGATCAAGTTGTTGTGCGAGATGAACAGTACTTTTTGCTGTAAAAATGGCGTTTTTTTTTTTTTTTTTTTTTTTTTTTTTTTACAGTGTGGTAAACGAAAAGAAATACAAGTATATTTTTTGACATTTCATTTACTTAAGAATGCAAAATGCAGATTGCCATAAATATTAATATCTAAAACTTTAAATATATATATATATATATATATATATTGTTTAGCTATAGCAACGCACGCAGCAAAAGTTTCTTTGCCTTTGGTCATTTTTTTAAATAATCGAAGTATCTTATATTATACATGGGATATTTATTTCATGTTAGAAAAAATTGACTTCCTTAACTTTAGATTTCCAATTTTTTGACATTAAATATGTTTTTTCTGTATTTTTAAATTATTTTTAACTTATCAACCAACAGACAAAATAAATTTTCATTTATAAAATTGAAAAGTATTCCACTGAAAGTTGAAAAGTCTTTGGCCATTTTTTTAAATAATCGAAGTATCTTATATTATACATGAGTAGGGGAAAAAGGACAGTTCAGCCCCATAAGGTGGATTGTGGATTGGGAGGATTGAGGAGGAGGGAGGAATCCACCTTGTGGATAGAGGAGGAGAGTGGAATCCACCTGTGGGAGGTTTCTTAGAGTAGGAGAGGCTAAATTTTTGAGGGGGGCTTAATTTTTGAGGGGGCTTAATTTTTGAGGGGGCTTAATTTTTGAGAGGGGCTTAATATTTTTTTTTTTCGAATTGATTTAGTATTAGAATGGAAATATCATACTATAACATAGTGAGTTAGGTGTTTTCGAAAGGGAGTTTGAGGGGGTCTAAATATTTTAGTGGGGCTTATTTTTAGGGGGGCTTAATTTTTTTTCTTCGAATCAACATAGAGTAGAAATGGAAATATCATAGAGGAGGGAGGAATCCACCTTGTGGATAGAGGAGGAGAGTGGGATCCACCTGTGGGAGGTTTCTTAGAGTAGGAGAGGCTAAATTTTTGAGGGGGGCTTAATTTTTGAGGGGGCTTAATTTTTGAGAGGGGCTTAATATTTTTTTTTCGAATTGATTTAGTATTAGAATGGAAATATCATACTATAACATAGTGAGTTAGGTGTTTTCGAAAGGGAGTTTGAGGGGGTCTAAATATTTTAGTGGGGCTTATTTTTAGGGGGGCTTAATTTTTTTTCTTCGAATCAACATAGAGTAGAAATGGAAATATCATACTAAAGCATAGAGATGTAGGTATTTTCGAAAGGGAGTTTGAGGACCCTAAATTTTTTAGAGGGGCTTATTTTTTAGGGGGGCTTATTTTTAGGGGGGCTTAATTTTTTTTTTTTTTTTTTTTTTTTTTTTTTTTTTTTTTTTTTTTTTTCTGAATTGTCTTAGAATTTGAATGAAGATAAAAATGTCTTATGTTTTCTGAAAAAAATTTTTGATGCTGCCATCTGTATGCGGTAGTGTGAATTTATTATTGAAAATAGTATTTTATTTTTGAAAAGTTTTGAGGAAGGTTTGAACCTGCAAAATAGTCTCTTGGCTCGATGATATGTTGAAGACTTAACTAATCGAGCCAAGAAACTATGTCTATATGTTTAGAATTTAGATATTTCAAAATTGTATTCCCCCTTCTGTATGCGCAAAGAGAGGTTGGTTTCTTAAGATAACTCATTAATACCTATTTTAACTGCTCACTCTGCGAATTATTTTAATGTGTATGATTTTTATTTTTAGTTTAACTGATTTTATCGATTTTGTGAATGAGAGTTTGATTATTTTACCAAGCTAAGGTTTCGAACCTGCGAACTTCGATTCAAATTTAATTTTTTGTAACCGATAAGCTATCCACTATCCAGACCGCGTCCCGACAATTACTGAATTACTTTTGAACACTATATATTTTTAAAAACACCTACCTCTTCCTCTTTCTTATACTAGGGATGTTTAAATTGAAGAAATAATTATTTTTTTATATTTCTTTAATAAGCAAGTCATTTTTTTAGATCGATTAGAAGGCTACCAAACGATTTGAATTAAACATTGTTTTTACCAGTATTAATCCTCTTACCTAATTTTAAAATTATACTTTTTCTTGTGAACCATATCCTATTCATTTAATCGTCTGAAATACACTTCCTAAACCCTCTTATCAATGTTACTCACTATCTATCACAAACATCCGATAAGTCTAATCAGCTTTTTTCAACAGAAAATAGCTAATATGTAAATATTGATAACTATTGAAGAGATTATTCCACTTGTTTACAGATTTTAAATGAAAGTTTGAAATATTTGTCAGATTTTCTATTTATCAATTATTATAAATTGAATCAACTCATAGTTTGTTATTGCAATAGATAATTATTTGATGATTCTACACTAGTTCTAATGAATTTTAAAACTACTGCTTCACTTCAACTCATTCTTTTATACAGTTTAATAAATTTAGTTTGAATTAATCCATTGGTTTGTCATATATTTCACTGAAATAATAAAATTAATGTGTAAAACCTTAGAATGACGAATTCAAAAACGTAACGTGATGAATCATATACTTTTTAAACATTACATAAAAACCTTTGGATTGATTCACTTCCTGTGAACTTCGTACACATACTTTTTTATGCCACGTGTTTTTCTGAAATTTTTGCACCAATCATATTACATGATTTGCACTATCGTAATAATTTTTTAACATGCGCCCCCTATGATTATATATAAAATTGAATGAAACGAGACTTTTTCATTAGTGTTTGCTATTTTTTGAGTGTGTGAAGACGCTTTTTTCACTTAAGATAATATGGCTAGTTTTCAAGATGGACATTCTACTATGTTAAGCGATAATGTATCAAGTTTGAATAATCAATATTTTCCATCAAGATTAAATGATCAAGACATGGGATTAATAGTACAACCTAAAGTAGAACCCGTTTCAGATAATGAAGCGGAATTCTCCTCATCAGAACTAAAGAAACAGAAGCCACCTTTTTTGTGTACTGTTTGCAGCAAATCTTTTTCACGAAAAGGCAATTTAAAACAACATTTGATGATTCATTCAGAAGAAAGACCATTTATATGCGACATCTGCCAAAAAGCATTCTCTAGAAATGCTATTTTGAATCGTCATAAACTATCCCATTTAAAGATTCCTTCCCAACATAAATGTGAATCGTGCGGTGAAACGTTCTCAAGAAAGTATGACTTATTAAAACACATGAAGATCCACAAGTCCTCCAAAAAGGATAAATGTATTCAGCGTAGGGAAATATTCAATCCCAACTCCGATTTTTTATATCATTTGAAAACTTCACAGAGAGTTAGATGCAAAATTGATAATTCATCCTCTTTAAAAGATATGTTTTTTGAGAAGGTTAAGCATTTTAAACGACAAAATGCGTTAAACATATTTACTAAAACTGTAATCAACTCTAACGAGGAGAATGTTACAGACTTTAACACATTTTTTAATAGTATTCATTCGGACGTTTTAAACGAATTAAACTACCAGATTCAAGTTAAAAGATCGATGAAATGGTATGCAAGTGTACAAGTTGTTGTATATCGTGTAACACAGGAGGGTGTCTTAGAGATTGCCACACCCTATTTCCTTTCAAAAACTATACTTGAATTAACGAAACAAAACTTATCTGAACATGTTGAGGATACCTTTGCAAAAATTATTAAGTCCTATGAGAAGTCCACCAGACGTGGTTTTAATTGGACATTAGATAAAATATTGAATTTAGAACTATCTACCTTTAAAATATAACATGATTTGAAATGTTTATACCTTTTTGAAATGTGTGTACTCATGTTTTCACTATTGTAACTATTGAAAACGACGAATAAATAATATGTAAATGAAAAAGCTGTTGTCTTTTTATTTTTGTTAGAACAATTTGTGATTTTTAATAACTCATGAAGTCGTAACGACTTTACTTATTTTTTTTTTCAATTTCTTATCAAATGAATAATGAGTTAGCCATTTTTTATTAATTTCATATTGAAAGTCTGAAATTATCCATTGAAATAGTTATTTTTACATATTTCTAATTTATTATAATTATTTTTAAAGTTTAATATATCACTTGTCGTTTGTATAAACAACTGTTATCTATTTATATAAAATCCAAGTCTCTGTGTGTCCCTCACGATTCCGGTAGGACCGCCTCATTGAAATGAGCAATTGTTGAAAAAAACTAATGCAGGGTTGCCAGAGTAGCGCCAAATATTAGCCAACTTGGTGATAGCTGGCTAATTTGGCGAAATTCTCATTTAAAACCATTAATCTTTCATAAAGGAGGTCACCGGAATTTAATTTAAACTCCGCTCTTTTAAGATATTTTTGAAAATCTATGAGTGAGAATTTAAAGTACATCTTTACATCTTTCTCCCGATGCTACTAATATAATAACCGCCAATAGACGACGCTGTACTGTGTGAGCTCCTAACTGCGCGATTTTAATGTGCTTTAGGTACTTTTCCAGTATAGATGCCTTGGCGAAAAGGAAATTTGGCAACATATTTTCCGGAACCTATCCACTGTTTCATTTTATATACACACGCATTTTTTTTTCGATATTTATACGATTTATTTAATATAAAAAAGACGTTTCTCTAATTTTATAAAGAAACAGATGTGATTTGTACATAAAAACATCAATAATATACATATAAAATAAACATATAAAACAAACAAAAACGCTCATCAAGTTTGTTTTCATAGCTGTTTATATGATTTGACAACAAATCTCGATATTTTTCCGTTATACGGACACCATGCCAAAATGTATGCTAATGCGCCAATTATTTCAAAATGCTAAAAGATATTTGTAATTTTATGCCAGCAGTTTAATATGAGTTTTATTTTATTGCTTTATTTTATAACAGTTATTTGTTCACTTATTTTAAGTATATAATTGTGATTTAATGAAATAGTTCGTAAAAGTCTGGAATTTTCAAATGTTATATTTTTTAAATGCTCACTTCAGTATCGACAATGTTTTTTCTGTACTTTTCGGTTAGCCGGGCGCCAGTGCTATATATATACATATTTATATACATACAAATATGTAAATATAAATATATATGTATATACACATATTGTATATATACACATATAGATATATGTAAATATATATGTATATATACATACATTTATATATACATATGTATGTATATATGGTACAGATGTCATATTCGCCCCATATTGGCGCGATTTTTTTCGGTTGCCAATTTGGCGAAAACATCAACAGCATAAACAACATAATCCGGGTTACCACATCAAACACTTTGGCGCAAGTTAAGTACCTGTTGCCTATATGATATTGGCGACAGAAAAAAATCGCGCCAATATGGGGCGAATATGACATCTGTTCCGTATATATAACACTGGCACCCGGCTAACTGAAAAGTACCGTTGTTTTTTTTATTTTTCAAATGCTTCAATTCACGTGATTTTCATTTTGCGCCATCTATTACGCTTGGCGACAAAGGTATCCGTATAACGGAAAAGAACCCAAATCTTACTTCATCATGCCCAAATTACACCAAGCTTTTTTTTAAAGAAAACGCCAAATCTCCTACGGTGGAAAAGTACCAAACTGTCTATTATTTTACGCTATCTGTGTTATAGTTTGTACTATATGTAAAGGGTGTGGAGCGAAGAGTTTAAAAATTAAATATTAAAGTTTCGGCACAGATGTCATATACTATATAGATGTCATATATTGGCGCGATTTTTCTCTGACGCCAATGTCATATACACAACGGGTACTTAACTGGCGGCAAAGTGTCGTTATTTTGCTTGATATGGTAACCCGGATATTGTTGTTTATGCTGTTGATGTTTTCGCCAAATTGGCGTATATGACAACTGTGCCAAAGTTTCTATAAAGCAGTATAAGACTAAAAAATTTAGAATAAAATAAATGCAAAATAAGACTAAAGAAGAAAGAAAAATCATGCGTTAAGCATAGAATATGAAACACTTTCCAACACATCCTGAATGTTTTAACAAAACTTCGTTATTTGGGGAAATAAGATAACTAAGTAAACATTTTAGAAGACGCATAAAAAATTTTAAAAATTGATTTCAGCAGGTACCGTCCATAGCCAATAGTATCGTTATTACATGCCACTATTTAGCCAAAATTTAATTTAAACAACTCTTAAAACTACTGAAATCACATTTCCAGATATTATCATCCATAGACGGTTATGTATCCAATTCTTTGCGTGACCCTGTATATCATTTTATCTATATTCTACAAACATTTCTTAGTAAACTAAATGCAGTTCAGCGTAAAAACGCATAACTCCTTTAAAAACCACCTTTAAGCAATTTACTCTCATACTCAGTAACCCTTACGAATTCTTTTGTGTAGCCCTGCATATGAACTGTAGCATTTATACACACAGTATAGTATGCATAAATGTAGTGAAACATAAAAGCGCTTATCATAATTAAAAATGAATTTCTAGCAATCATTGCTTATGTACAATACTTCGGAGAAAAGTTGCTTGGCGAGAAAGAAGTTTGCCAACGTATTTTCTGACAACCTATTTACTGCTTCATACTCACAAGCAATTTTTTTCATATGTATGCAATTTATTTAGGTAGTTGTTAGCTATCCCGTCGACCAGTTCCGCCAAATTATATAAATCGCCAAACCACTCGCCAAATTATACAAATTGACGTAATTTTTATTTTAAACAACGAAAGATCAATTAAATTAGCAAAACATTAATAAAAATACAAATATAACGTCGAATTAAAAATCACTTGATGACGTAAGAAATACATGATCATGTTTAATGTCAACCATTATTGGCATTTAATCTTACAATTTGGCGACAGTAATTTGGTCGACGGGATAACTAACAAGTACCTTTATTTAATGTAAAAAAAGCTATTTACCCATTTTTTATAATAAACAGAAGTAATTTTGGCACAGATGTCATATTCGCCCCATATTGGCGCGATTTTTTTCCGACGCCAATTTGGCGAAAACATCAGCAGCATAAACAACAACATCCGGGTTACCATATCAAGCAAAATAACGACACTTTGGCGAAAGTTAAGTACCCGGTGTATATATGACATTGACGTCAGGAAAAAAATCGTGCCAATATGGGGCGAATATGACATCTGTGCCGTAATTTTTGCACAGATGTCATATACGCATCGGGGTTGGCGTGATTTTTCTCTGACTCAAATTTGGCAGAAATCTCGCTTTCGAATACCAGTTACTTATATATTTTTAAATTATTTGCTATCATTTTGAAAAGGAAATAACTATAAATAAATAAAAGTTTGAAAAATAGCTATAGAACAAAGCAGTTTATATAATTAAAAACAGAAAATAAAAGTAAATAAACAATTTATTAATAAATAAAAAACAATAGCCGGACTACCATAGCAGGCAAAGTAACACCATTTTGGAGCCAGTTAGGTATCCCGGTTCATATCTGAAATCTGTGCCGTAATTTGTATATAAAAAAATATTATATATATTTAGAAACGATTTTTTATGTATATAAGTGCATATATAAACAAAAATAAATGTTCATTAGATTTGTTTTCATAGCTGTTTATATATTTTGGCAACATATCTCACTTTCTGATGCCCGAATTGCGCGAAGCTTTTTTAAAAATGCTTTATAATGGAAAAGTACCTAAATAATTAACAGAAATAACCAATTATACAAACTAAAAGATTTTCTTTCGAGATCAAAGCATTGTTTTTAATTTCAATTAAAAATACATATATCCTTGGATAACTTTAATTGAAAATAGGTTCACAGCTTAATATCTCATTCCATAAACCTAAACAAACACAAGTGATTCATTCATCGTGAAACTTAAAAATTTTTTAAATCATTGAGGTAATCATTCATAAAGTAAGTTCTCCAACAATCAATGGACAATATTCTAATGACATCATAGTAGGTAAAATGGTGGCGGTATCGTTTGTTTATGGTTTGAAATCACAAAGATTTAATTTTGCAATGTCTCTTAGTTACATTATTTTATTGTCATATTTATGAGCTCAGAACAAAAGCATATTTTTTCATTATTTAGTTATTAAAGACGGAAAAAAATTATACATGCATGATTTGAAAAATTTAAATAATTTTCCTTCTTAATAGTAAAAAATGACATCGGGAAGTAACAGCGGGTTTAAGTTAAATAAGTTTAACTGTTTAATTCTGTTGTAATATTCAAAATAACTGTATTTATTAGATTTCAGTAAGCAACATCAGGGGGCCCGATTAAACTTTGAAGTTAGAGGAATTACAATGTCATTTCAGGACCTTTCTTTTGGAGAAGCTTTTCTAAATTTCATATATACATGGAAACTATTCAGTGTTAGAAATATTATTCTTAGGACTGACATAACATGAGATCGGCCTGTAATTTTACACAAGTTTTTGAAAACTACTTTATATCAGAAATTTTGCTAAAAACTGGTTACATTTTTGTTATAGCGGCCGACACTATTAGGATTATGACAAGTTGCAGCCAATTTCGCCAACATCGTAACCAAGATCGTGAAGCACACACATATAATACCATATAATACCATTTCATGAAATCGTATACGATAATTTAATAGTTTTTACCTTACTTCAAGTGTGAAATTTATTTATTTTTAAGGATTAACAATCTAAATTGTCCAATAAATGAATTTAAAAAAATGTAAACAAAGATTGAATAGACATGACCGCAAAAAGCCTCAAATCTGCATAACACTTGGAACCAAACTGTTCAGATTAGTGGTCTTCTACTGTACACAGTTTTTCATAAATGTGTTTCGTTCTTTAAATGTGTTATTTTCATCTATCACTGCGGAACAAGCGAGAAAACTCATATTTTTGCACATGAGTTGTATATATCTTTATATCCAAATTTCCGTCATTTTTGACGGGCTACCTTTCTAGTTACTCAATAATAATAATAATATTATCATTTATTACCATACAATTCTTTTAAAAAAGCATAGAACCATTAACATAATATATCATTCACAACTTTTTTAAAAACTGTTACCTTTTGTTGCCATTGAATTCTTCAAAACAAAAAAGAATAAAACTAAAATCATTATCATTAAATATCATACACCACTTATATAAAAATTGTTACCTTGTGTTGCCATACTATTCTTCAAAAAAGAATAAAACTAAAACCATTAACATTAAATATTATACACTATATATATAAAAGTTGTTACCTTGTGTTGCCATACTATTCTTCAAAAAAAAGGATAAAACCATTGACATAATATATTATTCACCACTTAAATAAACTGTTTATATATATATATTTTTTTTAGACTTAAACTAAA
The DNA here is from genome assembly GCA_963932465.1 of Maratus speciosus. Lineage (NCBI taxonomy): Eukaryota > Metazoa > Arthropoda > Arachnida > Araneae > Salticidae > Maratus > Maratus speciosus. The sequence goes on along the minus strand of OZ010788.1, from coordinate 347,612,743 downwards.
ATTAATGACATTACTAATTCTTTTAAGTGTTTATCTATAACCGACACTGATTTTTAACGTATATTAAGGGATGTGCTGTTTCTAAACATTCAGTTTCCAACTGATTTTTGTTCTAACTTCATCTAATGTTACCTTTATTTTTTGAAAATGGGTTCTGTAGTAAATATGTTAAAAAGATCTTCCGACAAAGTGGCTTCTTCTTCAAAGTATCAACGTTTAGAAGAACCTAATGACCCCACTTCTGCGAGTGAATTAAATATACCAAGATTGGAAATTCCTAATTTATTAAACACTGACTGTGGAACAATACCACGTGATTTATCCACTACTGATTACTCACCGAATGTCAAATCTGAAATCGATATGAATTTTTTTATCCCTAACTTTGGTGATGATACTACATCTTCCGAGAATTCATGCCAAGAGTCAATTTCTGTCGAGGACTATTTGAATATATTTTTCAAAGACATGAATTTTGAATCCGCTTTAACCTCGACCCCAGCTAGTAACATAATTTCCCAAGACGAATCCTTTCAAGAACGTACTATTGACCAAGAGGCTTCTGATTCCCAACCAAGCAACCTTTCTAAAGCAAGTGATGAATTACAAAGCACAACCACACCTACGAATGTCATTCCACAGTCTAAAACTAGCAAATCCAATCATCCTATTGTATTTCGAGAAGAACTCAGTGACTGTATCTTTTTAATTTTAAAGTTGCATAATAGACAATTTCATATTCATATTCGAGAATTTAAACGCAGTGGGCTTACTAGTGAAGAAATTCTAACGAAAAATGGTATTATTATGGATGTTAACAGCTGGTTCGAATTTTGCAAGAAATTTTTTTCATTTAATTTGAGATATAAAAGTTCCTCATTTGTTTCTAATAACATGATATTAGTGTTAAATTTTAATAATTCTATCATGCGAATTAAAAATTTAAAGAATTATTCTCATATTGACTTAAACGAGTATCAGTTGCTGAAATTAAAAGAAAAAATACATGATTTGAATAAGGAACTTCTTCAGCATATATATGTAAACCATATACCAAGCTTAATTAGGCAGAAATGTATCATTGGTCATATATCTACAGAAAATGAACTCATGTTGCAGTCTAAACTTATAACATGTATTGAGAATAATGTATTAACTATACTAAACCGCATTTTTGAATGTGATGGATGTATTTTTAATCAGAAATCTCAAAGCCCTCATTCCTGTTGTATACTAAATAATCGACAAAAATTTGAAAAACTAGGAGAGATGTTATTAACACTTATAGATTTAGATTTTGTTATTTCCTCATTTTTAAACGGAGTGGATTGTGTTAGTGAAAACTTTTTATCAAACATTCATGTAGAAACAATTCAAAACGAATTGTTTAAAATAATAAAATAAAATGTATTGCTATCCTTTTTAATACGTGTGTGTTTATTTTTCTAAAGTGTATGTTTATTTTGTTATGTCTTTTAGAACTTTTAATAGAGTGTTAGACTTAAATTTGCATATGTATATAACTAAAGAAATCAACAATTCTTTAGCAATTAAAAAATTAACACAAGTTTAAAATATTAAACTAATAATCTTAATAGTATAATTTCTACTTTCTGATACATATATATATATATATGTGTGTGAAACTTAATTATATAAAAAAGTTTTCAATAATAATAATAAGTTTAGAAAATTAAAAAGTTTAAAAAACAAAATTAAGAAACTCATTAAAAAAAAATATTTGAAAAGTTAAAATAAATAAAGTTTTCAAAATTAAAAAATCTTTATAAAAAAAATAATAATAATTAAAAAAAAAATTAAAAAGTTTACAAAAGTTAAAAAAAAAATATTAAAAAGTTTACAAAAGTTAAAAAAAAAAAAACTTGGAAAAAAAACTAAAAAAAAAATTAAGTTATCAAAATTAAAAAAAAAATTATAAAAACTTAATACATTCAGTTTTCAAAAGTGAGTTTACCTATTCATATATGTATACATGCATGTGACTTTCATTATGTTTCAGTTTAATACTTCTTTTTATCCTATAAAAGTGTTAGATTAATATATACTTATAAAAATATTTGTAAGTTAAATTAAAAAAAAAAGTAACTTATAAAAAAAAATGTTTACAAAATTAAAAAAAAAACAAAATCTTTCTAAATAAAAAGTTTTCAAAATTAAAAAAAAAACTTTTTAAATAAAAAAAATGTTTTCAAAATTAAAAAAAAAAACTTTTTAAATAAAAAATGTTTTCAAAATTAAAAAAAAATTGTAAATAAAAAAAAAGTTTTCAAAATTAAAAAAAATACTTTGTAAAAAAAAAAAATATTAAAAAGTTTACAAAAAAAAAAACTTTTTTTATAAAAAATATTTTCAAAATTAAAAAAAAATTGTAAGTAAAAAAAAAAGTTTTCAAAATTAAAAAAAAAATAATTTGTAAATAAAAAAAAATATATTAAAAAGTTTATAAAATTTTAAAGTTAAAAAAAAACTTTGTAAAAAGTTTTCAAAATTAAGTTATCAAAAAAAAAAAAAACTTAATAAATTATGTTATCAAAAGTCAGTTCACCTAACTGTATATGTATCTGACTTTCATAATTAAAAAGGTTATCAAAAAGTTGAATTAGATTGCAAATACAATCAATCATATATCAATCAGTCATAGCAATTAACCAATCAATGATATTAATCAATAAATCAAACCAATCAATCAATCATATTAATCAACCAAACAATAATATCAATCAATCATATCGATCAATAAATCAAACCAATCAATCATGTTAATCAACCAAACAATAATATCAATCAGTCATATCGATCTATAAATCAAACCAATCAATCATATTAATCAACCAAACAATAATATCAGTTAATCATATCGATCAATAAATCATATTAATCATATCAAGCTATCATATCAATCATTCATATCAGTCAACCAATCATTCATATTAATCAATGATTCATATTAATCATATCAATCGATTAATCAAGATACTGAATACAAGTATTCATACAAATAAATCACATCAATTGCAGTTCAAGTATTACAAGTTAGTATAATAACATTATAAGAAAGTTTTGAATTAATACAATGATTAACTATCAACATTCTGTAACAGCACTTTTACAAAAGCAATGTATGAATAAATATTTTAGTTACAAAAAATATTTAAAATGCTTTTGAAAGTTAATAAAATTATTTTCCAAAAATGTTAAAAACATTACAAGCTGCTAAAACCTACAATTTAACAAGAATGAGTTGTCCTATATTTCCTTTGTATTTGCATGTCCTATATTTCCTTTCTATTTGTATTTGAGTATATGTATACGGATTCCTCCTTTTAATTATGTTTTGTAGTATACACTTAAAATATATATAGTATATATAAAACATTAAATTAAAATATTCTTTAGTTATTAAAAAGTTTAAAAAATCAGCAATTTTTTTAATATTATAAGATAACAAAAATTATTTTGTAATTTATTAAAAGTGAATTTACCTATCGCTATATATGCGTTTCATAAGATAAATCTTCTTTATGTTAACATCCTACCCACATTTTATTTCATAGTTATACACATCGAAACAAAAAAAAAAAATAAACAATCTATTATTAAATTCTTCAATTTAAAATTTTAATACATACATACTTAAACATTTATATATAAAAATAATGAACTCACCATGTTTGAACTCAGAAAAGAGATGATGAGCTTATCACGTGGTAGATTGTGACGTAATCAATTAGATATCACGTGCCTTCCTCGTGCCTTTTGATTGTCTTATCTACAATCAGATTGTATTATCAATCACGTGATCTAACTGATATGAGTCTATACCAAGACACTAGCCATTTTCACTTCAGTCATCGAATATGTAGGTCGTATATTTTTTTGAAAGTCTTTTATTTTATGGAATCTTCAGCAACATGACATGAGATATTTGCAAATAAAATCCTATTAAAATCTTTCTGGCAATTGTGAACAAAGATTAATTTTCATATTGTTTAAGTATAATCATTGATTATTTAACTGGATAATAATATTTTTTAGAAGTAACTTAAATTTCTTATAAAAACGGAAGTATTTATTGCATCATTCATAGAATTCAAGTTTGAATATTAACCAAGTTTTTTAAACTTTTATAATTTATACTAGTATATAAAAGTTTAAAAAACTTGGTTAATATTCAAACTTGAATTCTATGAATGATGCAATAAATACTTCCGTTTTTATAAGAAATTTAAGTTACTTCTAAAAAATATTATTATCCAGTTAAATAATCAATGATTATACTTAAACAATATGAAAATTAATCTTTGTTCACAATTGCCAGAAAGATTTTAATAGGATTTTATTTGCAAATATCTGATGTCATGTTGCTGAAGATTCCATAAAATAAAAGACTTTCAAAAAAATATACGACCTACATATTCGATGACTGAAGTGAAAATGGCTAGTGTCTTGGTATAGACTCATATCAGTTAGATCACGTGATTGATAATACAATCTGACTGTAGATAAGGCAATCAAAAGGCACGAGGAAGGCACGTGATATCTAATTGATTACGTCACAATCTACCACGTGATAAGCTCATCATCTCTTTTCTGAGTTCAAACATGGTGAGTTCATTATTTTTATATATAAATGTTTAAGTATGTATGTATTAAAATTTTAAATTGAAGAATTTAATAATAGATTGTTTATTTTTTTTTTTTTGTTTCGATGTGCATAACTATAAAATAAAATGTGGGTAGGATGTTAACATAAAGAAGATTTATCTTATGAAACTTATATATAGCGATAGGTAAATTCACTTTTAATAAATTACAAAATAATTTTTGTTATCTTATAATATTAAAAAAATTGCTGATTTTTTAAACTTTTTAATAACTAAAGAATATTTTAATTTAATGTTTTATATATACTATATATATTTTAAGTGTATACTACAAAACATAATTAAAAGGAGGAATCCGTATACATATACTCAAATACAAATAGAAACGAAATATAGGACATGCAAATACAAAGGAAATATAGGACAACTCATTCTTGTTAAATTGTAGGTTTTAGCAGCTTGTAATGTTTTTAACATTTTTGGAAAATAATTTTATTAACTTTCAAAAGCATTTTAAACATTTTTGGTAACTAAAATATTTATTCATACATTGCTTTTGTAAAAGTGCTGTTACAGAATGTTGATAGTTAATCATTGTATTAATTCAAAACTTTCTTATAATGTTATTATACTAACTTGTAATACTTGAACTGCAATTGATGTGATTTATTTGTATGAATACTTGTATTCAGTATCTTGATTAATCGATTGATATGATTAATATGAATCATTGATTAATATGAATGATTGGTTGACTGATATGAATGATTGATTGATATGATTGATATGATAGCTTGATATGATTAATATGATTTATTGATCGATATGATTAACTGATATTATTGTTTGGTTGATTAATGTGATTGATTGGTTTGATTTATAGATCGATATGACTGATTGATATTATTGTTTGGTTGATTAACATGATTGATTGGTTTGATTTATTGATCGATATGATTGATTGATATTATTGTTTGGTTGATTAATATGATTGATTGATTGGTTTGATTTATTGATTAATATCATTGATTGGTTAATTGCTATGACTGATTGATATATGATTGATTGTATTTGCAATCTAATTCAACTTTTTGATAACATTTTTAATTATGAAAATCAGATACATATACAGTTAGGTGAACTGACTTTTGATAACATAATTTATTAAGTTTTTTTTTTTTTTTTTTTTTTTGATAACTTAATTTTGAAAACTTTTTACAAAGTTTTTTTTTTAACTTTTAAATTTTATAAACTTTTTAATATATTTTTTTTTTATTTACAAATTATTTTTTTTTTAATTTTGAAAACTTTTTTTTTTACTTAGAATTTTTTTTTTAATTTTGAAAATATTTTTTATAAAAAAAGTTTTTTTTTTGTAAACTTTTTAATATTTTTTTTATTTACAAAGTATTTTTTTTAATTTTGAAAACTTTTTTTTTTTATTTACAATTTTTTTTTTAATTTTGAAAACATTTTTTATTTAAAAAGTTTTTTTTTTAATTTTGAAAACATTTTTTATTTAAAAAGTTTTTTTTTTTTAATTTTGAAAACTTTTTATTTAGAAAGATTTTGTTTTTTTTTTTAAATTTTGTAAACATTTTTTTTTATAAGTTACTTTTTTTTTTAATTTAACTTACAAATATTTTTATAAGTATATATTAATCTAACACTTTTATAGGATAAAAAGAAGTATTAAACTGAAACATAATGAAAGTCACATGCATGTATACATATATGAATAGGTAAACTCACTTTTGAAAACTGAATGTATTAAGTTTTTATAATTTTTTTTTTAATTTTGATAGCTTAATTTTTTTTTAGTTTTTTTTTCCAAGTTTTTTTTTAACTTTTGTAAACTTTTTAATATTTTTTTTTAACTTTTGTAAACTTTTTAATTTTTTTTTAATTATTATTATTTTTTTTATAAAGATTTTTTAATTTTGAAAACTTTATTTATTTTAACTTTTCAAATATTTTTTTTTAATGAGTTTCTTAATTTTGTTTTTTAAACTTTTTAATTTTCTAAACTTATTATTATTATTGAAAACTTTTTTATATAATTAAGTTTCACACACACATATATATATATGTATCAGAAAGTAGAAATTATACTATTAAGATTATTAGTTTAATATTTTAAACTTGTGTTAATTTTTTAATTGCTAAAGAATTGTTGATTTCTTTAGTTATATACATATGCAAATTTAAGTCTAACACTCTATTAAAAGTTCTAAAAGACATAACAAAATAAACATACACTTTAGAAAAATAAACACACACGTATTAAAAAGGATAGCAATACATTTTATTTTATTATTTTAAACAATTCGTTTTGAATTGTTTCTACATGAATGTTTGATAAAAAGTTTTCACTAACACAATCCACTCCGTTTAAAAATGAGGAAATAACAAAATCTAAATCTATAAGTGTTAATAACATCTCTCCTAGTTTTTCAAATTTTTGTCGATTATTTAGTATACAACAGGAATGAGGGCTTTGAGATTTCTGATTAAAAATACATCCATCACATTCAAAAATGCGGTTTAGTATAGTTAATACATTATTCTCAATACATGTTATAAGTTTAGACTGCAACATGAGTTCATTTTCTGTAGATATATGACCAATGATACATTTCTGCCTAATTAAGCTTGGTATATGGTTTACATATATATGCTGAAGAAGTTCCTTATTCAAATCATGTATTTTTTCTTTTAATTTCAGCAACTGATACTCGTTTAAGTCAATATGAGAATAATTCTTTAAATTTTTAATTCGCATGATAGAATTATTAAAATTTAACACTAATATCATGTTATTAGAAACAAATGAGGAACTTTTATATCTCAAATTAAATGAAAAAAATTTCTTGCAAAATTCGAACCAGCTGTTAACATCCATAATAATACCATTTTTCGTTAGAATTTCTTCACTAGTAAGCCCACTGCGTTTAAATTCTCGAATATGAATATGAAATTGTCTATTATGCAACTTTAAAATTAAAAAGATACAGTCACTGAGTTCTTCTCGAAATACAATAGGATGATTGGATTTGCTAGTTTTAGACTGTGGAATGACATTCGTAGGTGGGGTTGTGCTTTGTAATTCATCACTTGCTTTAGAAAGGTTGCTTGGTTGGGAATCAGAAGCCTCTTGGTCAATAGTACGTTCTTGAAAGGATTCGTCTTGGGAAATTATGTTACTAGCTGGGGTCGAGGTTAAAGCGGATTCAAAATTCATGTCTTTGAAAAATATATTCAAATAGTCCTCGACAGAAATTGACTCTTGGCATGAATTCTCGGAAGATGTAGTATCATCACCAAAGTTAGGGATAAAAAAATTCATATCGATTTCAGATTTGACATTCGGTGAGTAATCAGTAGTGGATAAATCACGTGGTATTGTTCCACAGTCAGTGTTTAATAAATTAGGAATTTCCAATCTTGGTATATTTAATTCACTCGCAGAAGTGGGGTCATTAGGTTCTTCTAAACGTTGATACTTTGAAGAAGAAGCCACTTTGTCGGAAGATCTTTTTAACATATTTACTACAGAACCCATTTTCAAAAAATAAAGGTAACATTAGATGAAGTTAGAACAAAAATCAGTTGGAAACTGAATGTTTAGAAACAGCACATCCCTTAATATACGTTAAAAATCAGTGTCGGTTACAGATAAACACTTAAAAGAATTAGTAATGTCATTAATTTTAGTTTAAGTCTAAAAAAAAAATATATATATATAAACAGTTTATTTAAGTGGTGAATAATATATTATGTCAATGGTTTTATCCTTTTTTTTGAAGAATAGTATGGCAACACAAGGTAACAACTTTTATATATATAGTGTATAATATTTAATGTTAATGGTTTTAGTTTTATTCTTTTTTGAAGAATAGTATGGCAACACAAGGTAACAATTTTTATATAAGTGGTGTATGATATTTAATGATAATGATTTTAGTTTTATTCTTTTTTGTTTTGAAGAATTCAATGGCAACAAAAGGTAACAGTTTTTAAAAAAGTGGTGAATGATATATTATGTTAATGGTTCTATGCTTTTTTAAAAGAATTGTATGGTAATAAATGATAATATTATTATTATTATTGAGTAATAACAGTTGTTTATACAAACGACAAGTGATATATTAAACTTTAAAAATAATTATAATAAATTAGAAATATTTAAAAATAACTATTTCAATGGATAATTTCAGACTTTCAATATGAAATTAATAAAAAATGGCTAACTCATTATTCATTTGATAAGAAATTGAAAAAAAAAAAAAATAAGTAAAGTCGTTACGACTTCATGAGTTATTAAAAATCACAAATTGTTCTAACAAAAATAAAAAGACAACAGCTTTTTCATTTACATATTATTTATTCGTCGTTTTCAATAGTTACAATAGTGAAAACATGAGTACACATATTTCAAAAAGGTATAAACATTTCAAATCATGTTATATTTTAAAGGTAGATAGTTCTAAATTCAATATTTTATCTAATGTCCAATTAAAACCACGTCTGGTGGACTTCTCATAGGACTTAATAATTTTTGCAAAGGTATCCTCAACATGTTCAGATAAGTTTTGTTTCGTTAATTCAAGTATAGTTTTTGAAAGGAAATAGGGTGTGGCAATCTCTAAGACACCCTCCTGTGTTACACGATATACAACAACTTGTACACTTGCATACCATTTCATCGATCTTTTAACTTGAATCTGGTAGTTTAATTCGTTTAAAACGTCCGAATGAATACTATTAAAAAATGTGTTAAAGTCTGTAACATTCTCCTCGTTAGAGTTGATTACAGTTTTAGTAAATATGTTTAACGCATTTTGTCGTTTAAAATGCTTAACCTTCTCAAAAAACATATCTTTTAAAGAGGATGAATTATCAATTTTGCATCTGACTCTCTGTGAAGTTTTCAAATGATATAAAAAATCGGAGTTGGGATTGAATATTTCCCTACGCTGAATACATTTATCCTTTTTGGAGGACTTGTGGATCTTCATGTGTTTTAATAAGTCATACTTTCTTGAGAACGTTTCACCGCACGATTCACATTTATGTTGGGAAGGAATCTTTAAATGGGATAGTTTATGACGATTCAAAATAGCATTTCTAGAGAATGCTTTTTGGCAGATGTCGCATATAAATGGTCTTTATTCTAAATGAATCATCAAATGTTGTTTTAAATTGCCTTTTCGTGAAAAAGATTTGCTGCAAACAGTACACAAAAAAGGTGGCTTCTGTTTCTTTAGTTCTGATGAGGAGAATTCCGCTTCATTATCTGAAACGGGTTCTACTTTAGGTTGTACTATTAATCCCATGTCTTGATCATTTAATCTTGATGGAAAATATTGATTATTCAAACTTGATACATTATCGCTTAACATAGTAGAATGTCCATCTTGAAAACTAGCCATATTATCTTAAGTGAAAAAAGCGTCTTCACACACTCAAAAAATAGCAAACACTAATGAAAAAGTCTCGTTTCATTCAATTTTATATATAATCATAGGGGGCGCATGTTAAAAAATTATTACGATAGTGCAAATCATGTAATATGATTGGTGCAAAAATTTCAGAAAAACACGTGGCATAAAAAAGTATGTGTACGAAGTTCACAGGAAGTGAATCAATCCAAAGGTTTTTATGTAATGTTTAAAAAGTATATGATTCATCACGTTACGTTTTTGAATTCGTCATTCTAAGGTTTTACACATTAATTTTATTATTTCAGTGAAATATATGACAAACCAATGGATTAATTCAAACTAAATTTATTAAACTGTATAAAAGAATGAGTTGAAGTGAAGCAGTAGTTTTAAAATTCATTAGAACTAGTGTAGAATCATCAAATAATTATCTATTGCAATAACAAACTATGAGTTGATTCAATTTATAATAATTGATAAATAGAAAATCTGACAAATATTTCAAACTTTCATTTAAAATCTGTAAACAAGTGGAATAATCTCTTCAATAGTTATCAATATTTACATATTAGCTATTTTCTGTTGAAAAAAGCTGATTAGACTTATCGGATGTTTGTGATAGATAGTGAGTAACATTGATAAGAGGGTTTAGGAAGTGTATTTCAGACGATTAAATGAATAGGATATGGTTCACAAGAAAAAGTATAATTTTAAAATTAGGTAAGAGGATTAATACTGGTAAAAACAATGTTTAATTCAAATCGTTTGGTAGCCTTCTAATCGATCTAAAAAAATGACTTGCTTATTAAAGAAATATAAAAAATTAATTATTTCTTCAATTTAAACATCCCTAGTATAAGAAAGAGGAAGAGGTAGGTGTTTTTAAAAATATATAGTGTTCAAAAGTAATTCAGTAATTGTCGGGACGCGGTCTGGATAGTGGATAGCTTATCGGTTACAAAAAATTAAATTTGAATCGAAGTTCGCAGGTTCGAAACCTTAGCTTGGTAAAATAATCAAACTCTCATTCACAAAATCGATAAAATCAGTTAAACTAAAAATAAAAATCATACACATTAAAATAATTCGCAGAGTGAGCAGTTAAAATAGGTATTAATGAGTTATCTTAAGAAACCAACCTCTCTTTGCGCATACAGAAGGGGGAATACAATTTTGAAATATCTAAATTCTAAACATATAGACATAGTTTCTTGGCTCGATTAGTTAAGTCTTCAACATATCATCGAGCCAAGAGACTATTTTGCAGGTTCAAACCTTCCTCAAAACTTTTCAAAAATAAAATACTATTTTCAATAATAAATTCACACTACCGCATACAGATGGCAGCATCAAAAATTTTTTTCAGAAAACATAAGACATTTTTATCTTCATTCAAATTCTAAGACAATTCAGAAAAAAAAAAAAAAAAAAAAATTAAGCCCCCCTAAAAATAAGCCCCCCTAAAAAATAAGCCCCTCTAAAAAATTTAGGGTCCTCAAAATCCCTTTCGAAAATACCTACATCTCTATGCTTTAGTATGATATTTCCATTTCTACTCTATGTTGATTCGAAGAAAAAAAATTAAGCCCCCCTAAAAATAAGCCCCACTAAAATATTTAGACCCCCTCAAACTCCCTTTCGAAAACACCTAACTCACTATGTTATAGTATGACATTTCCATTCTAATACTAAATCAATTCGAAAATAAAATATTAAGCCCCTCTCAAAAATTAAGCCCCCTCAAAAATTAAGCCCCCCTCAAAAATTTAGCCTCTCCTACTCTAAGAAACCTCCCACAGGTGGATCCCACTCTCCTCCTCTATCCACAAGGTGGATTCCTCCCTCCTCTATGATATTTCCATTTCTACTCTATGTTGATTCGAAGAAAAAAAATTAAGCCCCCCCTAAAAATAAGCCCCACTAAAATATTTAGACCCCCTCAAACTCCCTTTCGAAAACACCTAACTCACTATGTTATAGTATGATATTTCCATTCTAATACTAAATCAATTCGGAAAAAAAAATATTAAGCCCCTCTCAAAATTTAAGCCCCCTCAAAAATTAAGCCCCCCTCAAAAATTTAGCCTCTCCTACTCTAAGAAACCTCCCACAGGTGGATTCCACTCTCCTCCTCTATCCACAAGGTGGATTCCTCCCTCCTCCTCAATCCTCCCAATCCACAATCCACCTTATGGGGCTGAACTGTCCTTTTTCCCCTACTTACATGGGATATTTATTTCATGTTAGAAAAAATTGACTTCCTTAACTTTAGATTTCCAATTTTTTGACATTAAATATGTTTTTTCTGTATTTTTAAATTATTTTTAACTTATCAACCAACAGACAAAATAAATTTTCATTTATAAAGTTGAAAAATATTCCACAATTTGCTGCAAAATAAATAATTAAACGAAAAACTACTTTGAGAAAATTGTAAACTTTCTGAAATATGTAACTTTTTAAAATGCGCATTCAAATAAAGAGCAGTTTAAATATTATACAAGATTCTAATGAGAAAAAAAGGAAGTATATAAAAGCGATGAACAAGCCTGGGATTAAAACTAAAAAATCTTGATACTGGTTTCTTTCATGATGAATATAAAAAAGGAACATTTCTAAAATATGACTGAAAAAAATGAAGAGGATAATTCAATGCAACAATTACTTTCAGTTAAACAGTTTCTGTATATTATTTGCCTCATTACGATAGTGAATGAGACAAAGCTAACAGCCATTATCTCGATTTCAATCAATGAGGAAGATTCCGAGTAACAAAAGTTTTTTCATTTAATCTTTCTTATCCATAATTTCTGAAAAGTGTTTTTAATAATTTTTCTAATGAGTAATTGTGTAAAAATTTTCAAAGAACTTTGTTTTGAAATTTTTGACAAAAAAGGTTCTTAGAAATGTGTATTGGAATTATTATTATTATTATTATTATTATTATTATCATTTAAATTTTGGTTTTAGAAAAAAAACTATACCGATAGTTATCGTATTTAGAAAAACATTTTTGATTTTTTTTTAAAAATACAATATGGAAATAGCTATAGACTTACATTGAGATTAAACAGTCTTGTTTAATAAAAAATACAGTTCATTATTGGATTATTTTCCTTGGAATGGAAATTTCTAAACAATATTTGATGGAAATATTATTCGATGCAAATATTATAGCAAAAACATACTGCTATTGTTTGTACAGAAAAAAAAAAATGTAAAAAATAATTTCTAAAGTTCCCAGTTAGTTCAATAAAATTTTGTTTAAACTAAATTAAAATCGTTCTTTTATATTTTTAAAACGAAGCAAGATTTGAATTTAAATAAAAAATTATTATTTAAAATTTGAATTTCATAATTAATCTAATTTTTCTTTAATACTAATAATTAAACAAATTTTTCTTTAGGTAGCTCAAACACCTGTATAATTAATGTCCATTTTTTACCAAATCTTTTTTTTTTTTTAGAAATGAATATATACATATACACATATACATATAATGAATATATACATATATATATTTATTCATTGGCTTTTAAATTCAAAAGTATTAGATATAATCTATATAATATTTTTACGTATTTAGATATATCTCCACATATTTTGGTTAACATATTTAATTTTTGTAATTTTTCGGGCGAAATTTAATATTTATTGTGTCATCATTTATAATTATTCTAGCACAAGAAATACATTTTTGAGAAAAAGAAATATTTTATAAACATATCTATTTTTTAAATTAATTCTTATTTTATGTGGAAAAACAAGTGAATGTTAAATTGAAAAATAAATATATAAACTTTATGAGGTACATATGCTTTTCAACGCTATTTATCTCACAACCAAGTAAAATCGAGCAATTAAAATATCGTGCAAATTTCTATTGAAAACAGAAAAATAAAATAAACCATGAATAAGCAAGCGTTTGAAACTCCTTAAAATAAAATGATATCGATTTTTATTCCCGTATGCTGAAATTAAAAATCTTAACAGCTCTTATAAAATGCTCAAAAGATAAATGAAAAGAAGAATTCCGTGAAAAATTATTTCAAAAACGATTACACAATGCAAGAATTAAATTCGTTTAAACTTTGTTTTGAATATTATTTTACTTTAAAAATAATGAATTGAACAAAGATTATTGCTATAATCTACATCTATTACATTGAGATAGAGTCTGACTTACTAAAAGCTTTTGTTTAATCAATTGTAACCCATAACTTCTGACAAAAAATTTCAATTATTGCTCGAATGAGCGTCGGTATATTACAAATGGGGAAAAAATATTTCAATTGTTGAATTAAATTTTTATAGAAACGCGTGTCCAATGGTATTTTTATTTTAATTTAGCTTCAAATGTTTAGTATGTTTATAGAAATACCTTTTGGCATTTTTTTGTTTTGTTTTACTAATGCATCATTTTGAAAACTAGGCATTCCAATAAATCTATATAATTCTTAGATTTTCTGTAGAAAATTTCCCACGCATTCAATATTTTAAATTTTAATTGCTTAAAAAACATTCAGCCAGAGTGAAAAACTTTCCAAACCGTGATTAGAAACCTAGTTATCCGGTTATGGCGCATTGACGTTCTACCAACTGAACCAATTGGAACGATACCCAGCCCGGCACTTCTCACTATCATCTGTTGGCAAGGCTACTAACGTAGAACAAGATGGAACATTTTTTTTCTGTGAGTCACCGGCTCTGGACATAGACTACGTGAAACGTGAAACTAAATGGAATCCAGCCTCGATGAGTTTGAATAAATCTATGTAATTATTGGATTCCCCCCCCCCCCCTCTGGAAAACTTCGGATCTGACGAGGGAAAAAAATTCCATTTTGTGCTGCGGTTGTAGACACCCATATGACATTGAGCCAACATATCATATTGAGAAGTGGCAGGCTGCGCATCGTTCCCAGTGGTTTAGATGGTAGAGCGGCGGTGTGCTCTACTGATGACCCGGGTTCGAGTCTCCTTGGACACTTTTTTACTCTGTTATCTGAACGCCTTTTAAGCAATTAAAATTTTAAATATTAGTAGATATTCGACAGCAATAATATAAAGCAGACCCTTGTGACTAGAGTAATTTTTAATTTAAAGTTCAAAAACGTAACTACTAAACGTTTTAAAATCTATTAAATTAATATAAACGCTTTTTTATAGTAGCTATGTCTAATTGGAAGTATAATGGATACTTAAAACCGGAAATAGAAGCCGAATAGAATTATTTTCCGAAAAATTCACTTAAATTATTTTTTGAGAAGTGTTTCGATTTTAAAAATAATGATTTGAATAAAGCTTCTAGCTGTTACCTACAGTTCAAACATTGAGAAAGAGTCTGAGTTACTAAATCTGTTCGTTAGTTAATTTTATTTCATAATTTCTGAGAAAAGTTTTCATTAATTATTTTAATTAGCATATGTGTAATAATTTTGAGGAAAATCATTTAATAATTGACTTAAGGCTGTTCTTAACTGCTCTGCTCAAGAAGCGTAAAACGTTCTGACGTATTTACAAATTCATTTTTAAACGGAAAGATATAAAACTGGAAAGCCTGGCCATGGAAGCGATTTGGAATCAAACTGTTTTTTCCATTTTTTGATCAATCCATTACCTATGGAGTTATAAGCGTTTTCGATCACGTGACAAACCCGTTTTCCGCCCGCTCTTGGGTGATTTTTCTACTTTCGCGCGGAAACTCGGTTCAAAACGTCCACTTTGACGCTATTTTCTGAAAGATCTGTTGCGTTTGCAAAAAAATGAAAAAAAAAACAGCTCAAAGACATAGTTTCTGAACAACAACACCAGCTAGTTTAATGAATTTTCGAACAACAATAAATAAAAACTTATGTCAGGAAGTTGCTCTTTTTGATTTGAGAACAGCCTTAAGGGGCTAAAAATTCTCCAGAAAACGGATTTTTTTTTTATTACTCAAGAGTACATTATATGAATTATGGCATGCATTTATCATATATATATATATATATATTTTAGGAAAAAAAGGGAATTTTATGCGTTATCTTAGAAATTTTCAAAATACCCTTGCGCTTTACATATCAATGAAAATCCCCAATATTTTTTATAAAAGTTTGGTTTATATATATAAATAAAACTGTTCATCGAATTCTATATATTTTAATAAAAAATAAATAAAAAATTAAGAAATTTTTTCGAATTTTTTTTCTGCATGCCATAATGTATATAATGTACCCTTGAATAATATTTAAAGTGAAATTTACAAAAAATAAAAAATTGCTTTGAAGGTCCCTCGTCCCCGACTTTAACTTCATTTATCTCAGAATGATTTTTTTTTACAATTTGTCAAATTTAAATGGATATATCTAAAGTTCCATTGAAGATATATGTGTGAAATTTTCAAAAGAGCTTTTATGCTAAATTTCCAACAAATTGTATTCAGGATGTTTAATTTTGTGTGATAACTGTGGAAATATGCTAATTAATGCAAAACTCACTCATAAAAAAACTTCATTTTCTTAATTACAATTTTTAAAAAAAAATTCATAATCAATATTTTAAGAAATCGTGAAAACAAATTAAAATGACACATTTTCTGTACACAAAAGTGTAAAAATTTTGTAAATCGAGTAAGTATTCCCAGAGTTATATCAAAAATTAAATATGTTTAAAATTTTAAAAT
This sequence comes from Maratus speciosus, assembly GCA_963932465.1. Classification (NCBI taxonomy): domain Eukaryota; kingdom Metazoa; phylum Arthropoda; class Arachnida; order Araneae; family Salticidae; genus Maratus; species Maratus speciosus. The sequence goes on along the minus strand of OZ010788.1, from coordinate 347,596,010 downwards.
TTAAATAAAAAAAATATTTAAATTTTTTCAGATTTTTAGGGTTCCGTACTTAAAAAGTAAAAACGGAACCATTATAAGATCACTCATGTGTCTGTCCGTCTGTCTGTCTATCTGTCTGTCACAGCCATTTTAATCGTAAATTATGGAACGTGGAAAGTTCAAATTCGGGGAAGTAATAAAGATCATTGACCCACATATTTTCAGATATAAACATTCATAAATATATTTAGTAAAAAAGTAGAGGGGCTAATTATGCTACTTGAAAAAAAAATCTTTTCTTCGTATATCATGTGGGGTATCCTGTGAAAGCTTTTGTAACGCTGAACTCAAAAATACATTAATTTTAATTTTAGGTATTATATTTTCAAAGATATTGTTGAAAATGTAGCGCAAAAATATGTCCCCCCCCCCATCTAATTCCGAATCTACTGAAACTAAAATTATGAAAAAATTAGAGATAGTAGACGTTAATATAAACCTTGCCGGGAAATTATAGCGATTACCCTAGGTCATATAGTTTTTTGAGTAATTAGCATTTTTCTGTTATACACAAATTTCGATTTACGGGCATTCAGAAAAATTGTTGAGCATCGCTGAATATACCTATCTTTGCAGAAGAATAAAAGCATTGTTGATAATGATTTTCGAAAAAAAATCATCGATAATTAGCTGAGATATTAATCCTTAAAGGTACGGTCAGTTTGGACATACACAAGGACAGTGCGGCGTACACTGTTAAAAATTTTGCAGCATTCTGGCAGGTCATTCGACCGTTTTTTGATAAAACGGTTTCATAACCATAATTTAACTATATTCTGACCATAAAATGGCCAATAATATTGTCAGAATAGTGTTAAATATACGGTTGTATAAGCGTATTCGGAAAAAACCGTCAAATGACCTGCCAGAATGCTGCAAATTTTTAACAGTGTACTCTATGCCTACTTAACGACTTTTAATGATATATATGTGTAATGTAATCCCCAGTAACAGTATAAAAGCAATAAACGTCAAATTGTTAAAAACATACTAATTTAAGGAGTCTCGGGATTCTAAAAAGTGGAAAAAATGAAAAAAAGACCATTTTCAAGATTTAATGCCTTAAAATGTATATGATTTTAAAACACAATTTTAATTGGAATGAAAGATATAAGTATGTTCTTTCGTTTCATGTATTTAAAAAATTGCAAGATACAGATTTAGATTTTATAGGGGGCTCGAAACTGTTAGACATTTGTCGAACAAAAAATTGGCATAACAGTTTACGCGCAGGATTACAATATAAATATTGCAAATAGAATGAAAATTTTGGTGCTTACTTATACTTCAGATTGTAATAATTTCCCTGAACTTAAATAAATTTGTATTTAAAGCATTTTTATATTTTTAATGCAATGCTGCATTTAGCTAGTACAAAATTTTGAAAATTTCAACAGTAAAATCAACTAAAAAAATATTTTTTTGAACAATAAAAAGGAAATTCAGTTTATACAGAATAACATGGAATATATATTTTGAAAATATCGTGAAAAAATATTCAGAAGTTTTTGAGGTATCCTGCGCGTTATACCCAAAAACGCCATTTGGAAAATAATGACTTTAAAGTTTCGGAAACACCGCTTCAGCTATTGAGCGGGTATGATTCCAAAAACCAAAACTTCTGTTCTAATGGGAATTTCAAGGAAACAATTATATCAAAATATTCAGAAAAGATAGGAGTTTAACATCTAAAAAAAAATAAAATTTCTTAAATTTTGAATCTTTAAGAGTCCTGCGACCACTTAATCCTTTCCGGCACGGAGTAATTTTACTTATAAACTTACGAAATAATGAACTGACACCAGAATTTATAAACGAATTTATTAGAAAATGCGAACTTGCTTAATTTCACGTACATGATAAAAGGAAAATTTTAATTAAATATTCTTGGTGCCATTTTTCTGTTTTGGAATTAAAATTAGGTGTCCGTTTTTTAAGGGCATCGCCCTCGAAATATTTAATTAGAATGAATCGCATAAATACTGTGAGATTCGCGATAGTTTGCATTGATAGTATCTCTCAATGCGCCTCCAGTAACTTTAAAAGTTAATTAAACACCTATCTGGAAAAACGCGGCACTGACCAAGGCGGCGTTGCAACTTTGAGACCTCAATTCGAAGCGCGCTTAGCACAATGACAAATTTAATCTTTGAACAAAGGTTTTGTTTTAGATACACTGTAGAAATAAAGGTTATTACTACGCTGAATTTAGTTTCATGAAAGGCCAAATGAAGTTTAACTATGCACTGCCTTTATTGTCTGTACCGAATTAAGTTCATCATAAACAGATTAGGATAATATTAAAAAAAGAGTTATACGAATAGCTATATTTGATATTGTTCCATATATCTCTTTGAACTTTCATGGTATACCCGATTACACTTTTCTAATATATACAGTTATACACAACCCTACGTTATATAGTTTTTAAAAAAGTCTTAGTATTCTTTTAGCAACTTTTTTTTTATATAATACAATTACAAATTCATATATTTATTCTATGGAACCCTCTGTGCGCGAGTAATGCTCGCACTTGACCGTTTATTTTTACATTCAATATTGTTAGTAAAAAAAATTCTTAACAAAATCTGTATAAATAAAAAAATAGAATTTTGAGCCCCGTACCCCCTTAATCTTTTATAGAAACGAGTGGGCGACGCTAGTTTTATTTTTATTTAGATTACAAAGTTTAACATATCCATAAATTTCCCCTTATGACAAATTGTTTTTGTTTTTTATTAATGTAATATGCAAAAACTAGACAATCGTTTAGGTATAATACAACGCAGTCCCTTGCACCACGGACCACGTTTTATATTTAATCCATAAAAACTGAATTATTTAATGTGCACGTATGTTTATAGCATTCACGTTTTGTTGGAAGTATCGCATATTCTTAAAATTACAAACTTTGCTAGATAAAAACATTTTCTTAAAATAGTGCACAGGTATAAGGACACCAATGTACTTAGGTATGTACTCAGATAATTGTCAATGAACTCAGATAATTGTTCTTCTAGGGCCATCCCTTGAAACTTTTAATTTTTGCTCTATAAAATCACGAAACCTATACTAAAATTTCATAAAACATTCATTAATCACAGGATAAGACAGGGAGCCAAAAATCTTCTTTTTAAAAATACGTTTAAATTGCATTATTTGTTAATAATGTATAACAATAACTCACAGATTCAGATATCACTAACCTACCATATAGGAACTATTTAAATTCCAAAACATTTCCAAGTTTTAGCATGTAGGATACATATATACTTATATATAATACCTATTTATTGAAATATTCTTCGTAAAAATTTGAAATTTTATCAAGACAAAGGTTCACAGTACAAGGCAATTATATAGGCCTAAGTATAAAATTGGATGATCTCACACACATTGGGCTCTATTGTAATTTCCACGTGGATAAATGACATATTCGATATCGCATTTAGCACCTCAGATAACAATTAATACTTGTTGTTGTAGTTAAAAATATATAATTTTCTTGCCTTTGAAACTAATAAAACAATTCAGCTGTAAGCTTTTAATTTGTGTTTCCAATATAGTTTTCCACCTGTAATTTTTCAGAATATCATTCTTCTAAATTCAAAATAGCTGTAATAGTGATAATAATAATACTAATAATAAACCAGCTGACGTTACCACCGCACCCAGTTGAATAAAAAACTTAAATAATAATCTCTCTATTCTAGATAAAAACCCTAACGCTATCGCTGTCAGTTTTATGAAAGGCAAATAACTTTTTTGTCACAGGCGGACTTTCTCGTCTAATATTAAAAAAACGATTGCCTAATAAAATTTGAAAATTGGTAGTTTTATAGCGAAATGGTAGACAAACACACTAAAGCATACACTGTTCAAATCGAATAATTATTTAAAAAGCTATATGTTGAATTCTGTCAAAATAGTTCCGTTAAAAAAGTTTTATAGAAACAAAAAATATGTATAGAAGTTTAACCATCAATGACCATATCATAATATTGCAAACAACTTCAATTCAAAAATATATTTATGCGAGAGATTTATTTGATATTCCGAGATGATCTTTTTAAGTATTAAGAAATGTATTTTCATGTGAATAATAAAAAGAGAAACAAACCTTTGGTGAAAATTACGTAATGGTTAAATGGATCTATTTAAAATTCTTATTCTAAACAATTTTCTTATAGCGTCGTTGTAAATTTCAGGGAGGCAGCAATATCGTTTACTTAGCCGTTTTATATACGCTGATTTCAAATGTGTATTTGATATTATATATTGCATTATGAAACCTGTCTTTACCTGCGTCGTCAACAGTTGATTCCGTCTTAAAATACACCAGTTAAAGGGATATGAATGGAAACCCGATTACAGGAAATGGACACTGGTCGTTTAATTATAATTCAATATTCTTAAAAAAGTTTAAGCCCATGAAATAAGCGTACTTTTAGGGTCTGAGGTGTTTGAACGGGGTTTGATGATCATAGCTCGTAAGGGGCAGATACCCCTAGCATTGTTTAAAATAAGGGCAGTATATACGTGATTTTCCTAGGTACACAGTTATCCCCTATATTATGGAGATATGAGTATTATATATACAGTCGGCTCTCGTTAATTCGAAATCGTCGGGACCACAAGAAATGTACGAATTATCCAGAGTTCGAATCATGAAAAGTATGAGAGAAAAGCATATTTAAAGGGGTACTATTACAAAGGAATTAATGTTATAATATTTTTTTTTAATTTATTTCGGCTGTTATCGTTAGAATATGACTTAATATTAAATTAAAAGATATAAATACATAAACTAATTATTAATATTAAAAGAATATAAATAAAACATAAAAATTAGTAATATGCGAGTGGTTAAATAATTATTGTCCCGAATGCGTATAAAGTATTTGTACTGCGATGATTGATGTGGAATATTGAAGCCTAATGTCTTAGATGTCTATATGCTCAATTTCAGAACTGTAGCTGCCGTATTAACATATTTTTTTTTTCTTTTTGGTATGAGGAGTCTCACTTAGTTCGAAGAGGGGGTGTGGGGGTGACAGTGATTGAGACGTGGCTACTGTCATTTGGACTCGGGATCATAGTGATGTAGTGGCGATCATCCACAGTCACAAATCTATCACACCTAAAACGAAAAATATTAGTTAATTCAGCAGCTACGGTTCTGAAGTTGAGCATATAGGCATCTAAGACAATAAACTTCAATATTCCACATGAACCATCGCAGTAAAGATATTTTATACACACTCGGAACAATAATTATTGAACCACCCTTGTACAGTATAAAACAACTGCATTTTAAAATTTTTATTAACTGTACTATAATTTTCTTGCCTGAAATTAGATGAACATTTAAGAAATTATTTATACTATTTATCATCACTATGACAAAATTTATCAATTGTTGTTTGCGTAGTCCTGTTCATTTTTGACTTTTGAAAAGAGGTTTCCCCTATCTTTAACAGATGTCCACCATGTGCATTTCTCGGAATGTCACTGGTCAAATGCTAGAGAAAAGATTAAGAAGAAGCACAATGGAAGAAGGGGTGGAGGTATCATTGATGGACAGACGGAGCACTAAGAAAGCGGATATCAAATGCATGGAATTATATGTATACTAGTTCAAAATAATTCTGTTAAAAATGAAAGAAAGAAAGTTATTTCAAGGATCCAAAATCCGTGAGAAAGTAAGGAAAAGTAAGAAAAAAGGAATTTCGTTAGTTCGAATTAAACGAAGTCAAGAGAAAATGAGTTCGAATAAATGAAAATTTTTAACGTTATTCTGCCATTGAAAATTTCGGGACTTCATGTTTAGTTCGAATTAAGCGAAGATTTGATTTGTCCGATTTCGAATTAACGAGAGCCGACTGTATATATGGAATAAAGAGCAATATTCGAGAATAATTAATTTTCAGCTCTCATCACAGCGGAGTGTATTTACACCCCATTAATGATAAAAATATATTGTGAAAAAAAGGTTTTGCAAGATAGCGTACGCTCCAATTCCTTATAGAGTTTGATTATATTTTTGACGGATAAAAGCACTCTGGTGCCACCACATGACGATGAGAGATGATAATTTATTTCTTTAGAAACAATAATTTCGTTATTATTAATTATATGCAGAAAAAAGAAGATTTACTTATATATTCACATAAAATGTTACATTAAAAATATTTTCCTAGAACTGATTGTGAACTGTGCGTATTCTTTGTGATCATATTTGTATATCGAGGTATTTTTTTTTAATATATCATTAAAACCATAACCTTTATATATGTTTGAAAATATCAGATAAATTGAAGAGTATTTTTATTAATGCTTTATACTTTAGAATTGTTTTGATTTCAAAATTGTATAAATACAAACTTTATTATGACAGAGAAAACTTTTTGATTTTTATATAAAAATGGAAGATACAGTGGGTATTCGAACATTTTTTAGTACATTATCAGGGTATTTACAAAAAATTGTTTTCATAAAATATTTGTGTTTTAAATGTTCAAACCCTCCGAGCGTCTTGAAGGCTTCCCTGCATTTTCATAAAAATGCTTATGAAAATAGTCTTAATTTAAATTTTCTTCCTCTGTTTATTTCTAAAACACACTTCATGCCCCTTTATATGAGATACATTTTATAATACAATTCTGCTTAAAATATTTTTTCTACAGCAGATTTAAATTGTTTCTGGAAAACACAAAAATACGGACAAACCTCTTAGAGCGTTAATAAACTTTATTCTGTGCTACTTTTCAACACCGAAATTTCTATGACTGTAATGCCTTTCATAGTTTTTGAAAAGATATTTTGTCGCATTGATCTTATACCGCTTTTCAAATTCTATGAAGGATTTTCGTTAACGTTTGAATAACGGGCATTTTAAAAGTTAAAATGTAAAACATTCCATTTGTGGTACATCACGAGATTTAGCATGCACACCAGTTATGGTTATAGCCCTGACACCCAAACCTTGTCCCATTTTTTCCAAGAAATTGTTGGCCCTCACTTTATCTTGATGCAGTTCAACAGATTGGTGGACCTGGGGTTAAACAGATGGTATATCATTGCGAGAAAATTTATTTATAATAGTATGTGAAGTTGATATTAACATTTTACTTACATTTTACTTTTATTACTACATTTACACTCATGTCCAAAATTAAAGTCACAAATATAAAATCGGTGAAAACTGATGAACATTTCACTGTGTCGCCACGAAATTTGGCACAGAGGTATATTACAATGGAGAAAGAATATAGAAACATAACAATATGGAAAAGATTTTAATTTTGAATTCAGATACAGGATCTATCAAAAAGTGTTAAATCGTGAATCCGAGATAAAGCATTTATCTCGGGAAAAGCCTGTCTAATATGGAGTGTGACCAGATTGCACTGCTATACAAGACTCAGAATGAGCTCTCATACTATTCATGAGGGTGGCAATATATTTTTGTGGCAACAAAGCCCATTCTTTCAAAAGCGCAGCTTTTAACTCCTGGTGGGGTCCTGGGAAGGGGGTTAAGCTGTGCAATGTCTCTTCCTAGACCATCTCGAACATGTTCAATAGGATTGAGGTACGGAGATCTCAAGGGTCAATTCATATGGTGAATATCCTCTTCTTCAAGAAAATTACCAATAATGTGAGTTCTGTGTGACTTTTCATTATCGTCCATAAGCATGAAGTCCGGGCCTGCAGCACCCCGGAACAACCTTACATATAGACTTCAAGGACTTCATCCCTAACGCCTGGCGTCCAGTCGTGTGTGTCCCTTTCACTGAATCCGACAGGAGAACCCTGCTGTTGTGGAGCCGAAGACTCTTGAACACAACAAGAATGGGGGTGTGTTCTTTTCACTGATGAGTCGAGATTGATTCGCAGGGTGATTCTCGTCGAATATTCATATAGTATGTGTAAGAAAAATTTTTTCTCTATGTTGACGGGGATTATTAACCAAAAAAAAAAAAAAAAAGCTCGTCTAATAAATGTGCGAACAGCATCTGTAATAACTGTAATAAAAATCGATATAAACAGCTTTGTAAATAATCTAAATTACTTAGTTCAGAATACAGCTCATATTCAAAATATTAGAATAATTTCTTTTTTTACAAACTGAAAATATCATTTAGTAATTTAATGTCTTTTAATGCAAATATGCAAACGATATTTTTATTAAGAACTATTGTTGATTAAACTTATTTATTATCTTAAAATTAATATCATTTTTGAAAAGATTAATTGAAAAAAATATTTTGAAAAGTCAAAATATTAGAATATTTATTCAAGTGGTTCAAAATATTAGAATATTTTACATTAATTGTACTTTAATTATCACCAATTCATAACTGGTAGCATGATTGATTAAATTCATACGGTTTTATTTAAAACCAGTATTCTTTTTGCAGTTCGTTTGCTTTTTTGTCTTAAAATTGGTCGTGTGGTGATATTCGTGAATCTATTAAACTTTTTATGGTTGATTTATATCGGCACGGTAAAAATCAATGTTATATAGCGAATTATTTACATTGTTCACAATCAAGAGTCAGTAAAATACTAACACATTATTCAAAAAAATGGAAATTTTCAAAATAATCGCCGAAATGGCGGCTGAAAACCAAAAAACATGAGTTAGAAATGACAGGAAACTGAAGCGTATAGTTAAGAAAAACCGTTTTAAAAGTGCGCAATTCTTGCACCGAAAATGGAAAGAAGAAAGAGTTGAAGTTTCTACATCTACAACATTAAGAGTACATCGACAACATAAATTTAAGTTTGAATCACTTGTACTCAAAAAAAAAAAAAAATCTCATGACTGCAAAACAAAAGCATATAAGATTGAACTGGTGTAAATCAAGACGTTCTTGGACCAAAGAAAATTGGAAAAAATATATTTATTTAGTGATGAAAATATCTTTTGTGTTTGTTGTGGTAAGCAAGGTGTTCGAGTTTGGAGAATGAAGCAAGAAGCATTTGATAAAGAACGCCTTAAACGTTCTGTAAAATTTGCTGCTAGTGTCAGGGTTTGGTATTGTAGGAGTGCAGAAATACATGGAAAGTTATTCATAGTCTACGAAAAGTTTAATTCTCGGATGTATCAAGAAATTTTGGAATATTACATGATTCCATCAGAAGAAGATTTATTTGAAGATAATTTCATCTTTCAACAAGATTTGGTGTCAACGCATACCTCGGCGTCAACTAAGAATTGGTTCTCCCAACGCAACATTAAGGTACTTCCTTGGCCACTAAACTCACCAGACTTTAATCCCATCGAAAAAATATGGTATATAATTAAGAAAAAATTCCAAGAAAATCCTCATTCAAGTGAAACTTAGTTAGTGACACGTATAAAGTGTATTTGGGCTAATATTGATAGAAATGTTTGCAAACACCTTGTATATACTATGCAAGATCGATTATACGCTGTTATGAAAGCTAAAGGAGATGCTACAAAATATTAACTACCACTTACTTCATATTCATAATGTAATATTGTTCCGTAAAATAAAATATTCTAAATTATAATTTTAATTAATATTCTAAATAATAATATCTAAATTTTAATCTAATACTAGATGTGTTTCAGAAAGCTGTATACCTAACTTATAGCACTGTATTTTATATTTTGTAAATGTTAAAATCTTATCTAAACATTTCAGATTTAATTTATAAGAATTTAATTGCACTTACTTAGTGCCAAAAATTAATAAATGAAAAATATTTTTTTCTTATTACTTTTTCTCATTATTCTAATATTTTGATTATGAACTTTATGTATAAATGTTTGTTGTGAATTGAAAGATTACACAGCAAAAAACTCTTCTTGCACGATTTCTCTATAAAACACAATTTATAATCGCTAGAATATATTTTGCTATATATATGGCTTTAGTGATATAGAATTATAATTAGAAGGAAAATATTTACAAGTTTTGTGGAGCAGATATGCCTTTACTAAATATTTATTTGTTAAGTCCAAAACGTATTTAAGTTTTAAATATTATGCAATGACTTAATAAATAAATAAATATATATATATATGTGTGTGTGTGTGTGTAAAAACAAAGAAAATTATAAAAAATGTAACAATCGGGATTCTTAAAAAAATCATGACATCGATTTATTTTATGTTAAAACTAAAAATTTGAAACGTTCTCAAAAATATTAAGAAGAGGAATAAAAGGAAAAAGAAAAGAAAAAGAAAAAGAAAGAACAAGAAAAGAGAAAAACAAAAATATCTTTAAAAAAAATAATATACAATGCAATAACTACCAAATTCATTAAACAGTTCTTTATTATTATTTTTCTTTTAATAATAGTGAACTTTTACAACGTATCTATATATCAAATAATATGGAAGAATATGAGTTGCTAAATACAAGTTGCTAAAAATGAGTTGCTCATAACTGAGCGTAAGCTCCGATAATAACAATAACAATAACAATTTATTAATTTATTCTTATGTTAAAATTCGGACATAAAATTCTAATAAATATTTATATAAAGAACTATGTGATAATTCATAAAGAAAAAAGGCCTAATTCCTTGTATACAAAAAAAAAAAAAAAAAAAAAAAAAAAAAAAAGTAATCGTATATTTTAGTTTAAAAAGCTAAGTATATCTATAAGAACTGGATTTTAAGAATATACTTTTATTATTATTTATTACTATCGCAAAATGGAAATATTTAGACATTTATTGTTACATAAAAGAACATTGCTTCATACAAATTATAGTTAACCGAGTATATTTATTATTGGATGAATGTTAACTTAATCGCAATACTTGTACGATTTTTTTCAAAGCACAGATACACATGAAATAAGATCTTCGAATACTTTAAGCATTTGGTATGTGACCCCTCTAAGCCAATCCGAACTCATTTGTTTTCACAGCAGAAAAGTGGCATAAGTCATGCATTTTTAAAGTTTCATAACTCGCTCAATTTTAGGGTTATATGAATGGGACTTTTTTGGTCTTACTTGTCAGTGTAATAGGAAACTTTTACTAAATATAACTTATAGGACCGGGGGACCGTATAAAAATTTAAATTTCGTAATTTTTTAAGAAATGTTTTTATTGACCCAATTCGCTATTTAAATATTTCTCTACCTGATTTAAAGCATTTTTCTAATTGGAACTATATGTCTATGACTAACGGTTTAGGAATTAGCCATTGGACACCGTTGAGACCGGACACCCTGTATATTCTTTATAAATAGCAAAAATATATTGTTATTTCCTATTTTAGAAAATTTTACACGTTTCTAAATTTAATAAAATAAATTTTAATTCAACAGAAATTGAAATTTTTCATTTTTATTTTTGAAATAATGTAAGATTTCAGCTTTAATAAATATGAAAATGGGCAATTTTAATACGTAGCGAATAAATAAAATATATTATTTCATTAAGACCACGTATACAAGAAGAGTATTTTTAATCTATTATATGTATATATGCATTCATATGCATGACGTATACATAACCGCTAAAACTTTTTTTTTTTTTTTTTACTTAAATATTTCTTGATTTATTATGTTTAGAACATTAATTTTTTTCACATTATAAAGAAATTTTATTAGGTATAATATCTAAATTTATATTTTTTTAATCAAGAATAAAAATATACTTCTTTGGAAGAATTCTATAAAAACGTTATATTGTGGACTACACTTTTTTAGAAGAATTTTATAAAAACTTTATGCTGTAGATCCTTTCAAAAATTTTTCCTTCACGAAATGAATAACAAAAAACAATCAAAAGTGCTTCGCAAACTTTCTGGCATATTTATGCGTCTTTTTTGAAATGAATAGAAATATTAGAGTATAAAAAGAATAGTAATACTGCTGCTAAAGTATCATGCAAGTCTTCAAAAAGAAATGAAAAAATGTAAAAAAAAATTAACAAACAGATGAAATAAGGTAGTTGTTAACTCCCCTTAAAGATCTTGATATCGATTTCTTTGATACTGAAATTAAAAAGTTGAACAGTTCTCAAAAAATATTCAAAAGATGAATGAGAGAAATAAAAAAAAATCCTGCTTTAAAAAGGATAAAAATTGTAACAATAAACTTCATTTAAACTACTTTTAGAGTATTATTTCGTTCCTTACAATAGCGAATTGGACAAAGCCTTCAATCATTATCTCAATTATCTATGTTTCAATTATCGGGGAAGGCTCTCATTTACAAAATTCTCTTTATTAATTTATTCTAATTCATAATTTCAGACAATACTTTTGAAGAATTTTTTAATGAGCAACTGTGTAATAATTATGATAAAAAAAAATTCATGATAAAAAAAAAGATTGTTTTAAAAAGACCGCTGATAGAACAAGAAGGTTTTAATCTCTTTGAGCTTTTATCCTATATAAGAAAATGTTGTATAATATACGATAAGCAAGTGTAACGTGAGATTTTCCGTAATTGATTACTAGTGTTATAATTATTTTATAACGCTGCTCTTTTTTAGGAGATATACATAAACCTTGTAGTTGTAGCTAGATACAATATCGATCTATGACTTCCATTTTTCTTCAAAATCTTATCTTAAATTCTAATAAGTTAAACAAATTTCGCTTATCTCTATTCTCTCTTCTTTTTTTTTAATTATATAGTTTTTAAGCTATAAAATAAATGTTGGGATATTTAAAAACATAGCATAACTCTCGTTTTTTTTCTTTATCTACAAATAGAGTACAAATTGAGCTGAAAAATGTTAATTACTCTATGTGGGAATTGGAAGTTAAGTTTTGTTGCTCCTTTTCGTTAATTGCATAAGTTTTTGTTGCTTTGTATTTTAAGGTGTTTAAAAACTGTATTTTCTGAAATGTCCCTCATTTTAAATAAATATTTCTAAAATTTGAATTCTGAAATCGACATATGGGAAATATGGCTTAGTTTTACATTTTTTGACATAAAACATTATTTTTGTAAATGAATTACAAAATATAATATAATGCATTTACATTATTCTAGGGAAGTTTAAAAGTTTATTCTAGGAAAGCTTAATAGTTCATACTAGGCAAGCTGATTATTTAATTTAGCCAAAATTGCCCTCGTCTTACAAAGATTTTTGACCTTATAGGATTTTTTTCTGAGCAAGCAATAAGAAAAGTATAAGCGATTATTTTTCCTGTTATGTTTTGTTGTTTAACTACTTATAACTTGATTCGTAAATTCCTAGGTCATACAGTTATTTATTACTATAATTTTCATCAAAAGGGTAATATTTTTTAAATCAAAATTCATATTTGTAATTCCGTTAAAGTCTCCATGTCAGTAAAACTCTTTTTAACACATTACTTTTGGCATCCTTTATAACACATATTCGTGATTTAAAAAAAATATATATATATATAGCATGCACTATTGTAGAGATGCAATTGTAGAATCCAATTAACCCAACCCCAGAAAGAAAGTAATTGGATTTTAAAACATATTTTTTCACCTTCTTTAATAAAAGCATTTTTTAAATATTATAAAATGACTGAAACTTACTATCTTAAAATAATTAGGTAAATTTTCTTTAGAATTTACAAGAGGTGAATTCGGCACAATGCGTTTTTTCAAGCATTGCCCTATTTCCCAACAGTACAGAAAATTTTAATAATTTTACATATATATTTATAATATTTTAATCAGCTCTGACAACCTATTTTCTTCAGATGAAGTTGCAATATAAACATTTAACAACTGTAGCTAAATAACAAAAATAAGTCGACCGAAAAACAATTATAGACTTTTGAAAGGACATATTCCTTTTAGATATATAAATATTAAAATCACAAAAAATCTTTAAATTGAAATAACTTATAGCATGCTATTAAAAGAGGAAAAGGAAAAATCTCAAAATAAATTGGAATAAAACAGCGATTGAGACTTCTAACAAAAATGCTACATTCTGAAATTAATAAGTTAAACATTTCAAAAAATATTTAAAAGACTAAAAAAAGTCTATTTTAGATAGATTATACAATGTAAAAAGTAACTTCATTTAAGCTGTTTTTAAGATATATTGAGTATAGTTAACGGTAGTGAACTGAAAAAGTATGCCATCTATTGTGTAAATTTCAATCATTGAGAAAGTCTCTGAGTTACAAATTGCTTTTCACTAACTTATTCTAATCCATAATTTCAGAAGGAAAAGTTTTTAAGATTTATTCTAATGAGCATTTTTGTAAAATTAAGACAATTTCTTTTCTTTAGAACTTTGACTTAGCATCAACGTTACAATGTTATTTTCTCTATTAATTTTGATGAAAGCGTTTAGTATGTGGGTATAAAGTTTTCAAAAATATATTTTGTTTTATAATTGTAATATATAAAGGTCCATTTATTCGTTAGGGGTAGTATTTTCATTAGAAGGGAAATTTCTGTTTAATATCTAAGAGCCTAACAGAAATGCTTTAATAATAATGAAATATAATTTTTAATATTGCAATATTTGTGAAGGTTTAAAATTATTTTTTTAAGCTAAATAGTCAGAAGATTAAATTCTTCATTTATATTATTGAACAAATTGAAGATATAAATTATATTAAAAATTTAAATTCTATAGAATTGTACTTTATCTAAATTATTTAATTAAAATATTAAAATGCATATAACATACTAAATGCAGCAGAATGGTTAATAGATTTAGAATTTTTATTATATAAATTTCATTAAAATATAATCTACAGGGTTAATCCCTTTAGAAATCTAATTTATTTTAGTTAGCATATTTAACTTCTGTAAAATTATAGATAAATTTTTATAATTAGGATAGTTTGTAATTTTAATTTCTTAAACCGCACAAAATAATGATTTATTTAAAATTTATTTAAAATATTAGCTGCCTTAGAGAAATAACAGAACATTTAAGAAATAATAAAAGAAATGCTAATACGTATGATTTTTCGGTATGTATATATTACAATCTCGAAAAATATGGCAATTAAAATACTATACAAAATGCCATTTAAAGAAAAGTAAAAACATAATAAAACTTAAATAAGCAGTGAAAAGTGCAACAGTTGAGACTAAAAAATGAGAATATCGTTTTTTCTTATGCTAAAGTTGATAAATTTTTAAAAATTACTCAAAAGATAAATTATTGGTAAAGTCTATAAAAAGATGTTTTGAAGTAATTATAAAATGCAACATCTAACATCATTTAAATTATTTTTCGATTGTTGTTTTACTCTTTACTTTTGAAGAAAATTAAAATTGCAATCTAATATAAATCTGAAATCTATAATCATTCTGACATATTACTGCCAAATATACAATTTGTACGGAACATATAAGAGGATAAAAATAACAGAATTTTTGTTAAATA
Organism: Maratus speciosus; assembly: GCA_963932465.1. NCBI lineage: Eukaryota > Metazoa > Arthropoda > Arachnida > Araneae > Salticidae > Maratus > Maratus speciosus. The sequence goes on along the minus strand of OZ010788.1, from coordinate 347,580,632 downwards.
AAAGGATGAAAAACAACAACCTTATTTTTTTACAAAATGATACATATTTTAAAATACTGTTACATTACACTTTCTTTCAAATTTTGGGTTGTGTCACGTTCTTTAGCTTTTAATTTTTTTTTTTCCGCTGAATCCGAAAATGACTTTCATTTTAAACCATCACGTCAGGGTTTTTCTCAAATCACGAATTTCAAAGATAAAATGCTCAAAATTAAAATTGAACCCCTTTCCCTCCCAACCGCATCGAACCCCTGAGCTGTTTAGCTGTAAGAAACCCAGTATAAGCAAAGAAATTGAATAAATTATTGAATTAAATAAAATTAAACTGAATAAAAAAGTCTTACATCTATTTTATAGTATCAGATTTTTCGCTATTTTTTAACCTTGAAAATTACGATTTGTGAAAAACCCTGACATGATGCCTAAAAGTGAAGGAAATTAATTTTCTTAGTCAGCGTTCAGAAATACATAAAATGTTTTTATAAAAGTTAAAAAACACATCCATCGCAGGTTGGTTTATCTAATCTAAAATTCTTTCTTAAACTTGTTGACGGTAATCTATCTGAATTTTTTAGTGTTATCCTCTAATATAAATATGTATAAGATGGTAAGTTTCGAAAATCGTAATAATATTACATTGTCATCGGATTTATGTCAGTATGTATAATTTAACTTCGATCGGACATTTGAAAGTAAAGTTAGAGTACAAATTTTAAACTGGAAAGACGGTCGTTGCGAGTTAAATAAAACCTTATGAAAATAACATACATTCTGTTAAATGATATCCTTACCCACCTCAAATCCTAAATCCCCCTCAAATCCTTACAAAATAAACATAAGTTAAAATAATATTAATTTAACTAATCTGAAACTTAACTAATAAAATTTATCTCAATCGTAATACTTGTAAGATTTCTTTCAATACCTTTAAATAGGTTTAAGGGCTTTATATACGACCCCTGAAAGCATGACCGAAATCAACTGTTTTGAGATGCAAAAAAGGGGTATAAGTCATGCATTTCAAAGTTTCATGACTCGGTCAATTTTAATGTTCCATAAATGGGACTTTTTTTTTTGTCTTACTTGTTAGTATTAGAATAATTTGGGTTTGGGAAAATAAACAATGTCTGCAAAAATAATCTATGTCCATAAATATTTTCATTTTTTAATAAGAGTAATTAATGCGTCAGAAAATTCAAATATTTCTTTACTTACTTACTTAATGAAATAATGATTACTTAGTGAAATAAACTTAGCATTTTGAACAAAAATTCATTGATGACTTTGAATTATTCTTCCAGTAATTTTCTTTTTCTTACTGAAATAATGACGTTCTTAATGAAATAATGACAATCTCATCACATATAATAAATTTTTATGTATTTCTTATGAATTTCTAATTTTACCATTATTTATGCCGTGTACTTTTAATGCATCAATAGTCATTTTCATTTTGAATTATGAGCAAAATCGTTATTGTAATTTATATTCATTGCAACTTTAACACTTCAGACGACAAACATAGTTTCTATCTGTGGTATATGTACTTCTTTAAGGGGTTATCTCCAGTCGCTACCTATGATCGAAGGCAATTTTTGATATTTATTCTGCAAATGCGTATAATAGATAAACAGGAATTAGTATTTTCTAATACTTCAGTCATAAAGTTTATTCAGAAATTTTAGTTTACGAAAATAATGGAAAATGGCGGAATTACGACCGGTTATGGGGGACATTTTAGGTGATATGCGGCGGACAAGATGACTCAGAAACTACTTATTTAGAATAAACAAAACCAATAGATTTTAATAATATATTAAATAAACTTACTTTTTAACGAAGGAAATAAATTTATTATGATTGTAGAGAAAATGGGTACTTGAAGGAGATGGCCTAAAACTTTACTAATTTAAAGTGCATAAAAAATATTAATTTTGATCGAAAATTAAATTCCTTCGTTGAAAGGAAAACATAATTTTTATAGCTAGAATTTCAGAAGGTTTCATTGAAATCAGTTAGGAATTTTGTCAATCATGTCAACCGATTTAAGAAGTGTCGTTTTGAGAGAAAACGACTTTAAAGGTTTGAAAAAAAAAAACATTCATAAAAAACGATGATGTATAATACTTGTTTCACATTTTAAGCAGGCCAGATTGTTTGCGTAAATGAAAAGAGGAAGCTACTACAAGAAGAAGATTGCGCGCCGACTACTGTGGCCGCGCAATGGTTGACAGCGTTCACGTGGGAAAAATATGTTCTTACCACAGGTCTCGAGATATATTTTTTTAAAAGCAAGCCCGAACATTTTGTTGTTTTTTGCCCTCAGAAAATTCCCCCATGGGTACTTTTGTTGAAAAAGTCATTTTTAGATGCTGGCCAGTGTATAAATGTGAAAAAAAAAACCCTTCTACTCAACTTTTTGCAAGGTAACGCATTTTTGGCAATTTTCCCTGGATTAATCAGACCAATTTTTTTTTTTTTTTTTTTTTTTTTTTTTTTTTTTTTTTACATTTTTCAAAATCTAAAATTTCCCATAAAACGTACGTTTTATTTTCAGAAATTAAATTCGATTTTTGACTAAGAATTTTATTTTAGCTGCTCATTAATTATAATCTCTGAAAAGAATCTACAAACAAATATCGCTAATGTATTCTGCACGAAAAAATGCATACTTTTTATTAGATTTTTTTTTTTCGATGAACGATTCTTTAAACTGTTTTCTAAGCCTTGTTCATTAATAAACAGATGGAATTAATAAGATGGCAATTTTAGAAAAACAAAGTATAAAACAAAACATGTCATTGTTATTCTAATTTCATGATTATGGAATTCATAAAAAACTGAAAAATGTTTTGATTAGAAACAGCATTTTTTCCCTTTTTTGGATTAAGAAAAATAATAAATTTACATAAAAATTTCATGGAATTTACTTCCTTCACAAATGCTTGTTTTTTTTTTTTTTTTTTTAGTATTTAGCACACTATTTCTTGTCCTATATATAAACAATAATTTATCTTTAATAAACAATAGAACAAGTATTCAATTACCTTTTTAGTACTGATGTATTTCTTTCTTTATCGAAAAGTGTTTATTATTTTACCGTTAATATAGTACAACACTAATAATAGTTTTCCCAATTATTAGTTTTTTTTGCTATCACTTCCTATAAATTTATTTTAGCAGGAGAACATTTTCTTGATTATTTCAATAGATCATTAAAGATTTTAAATTTAAGAAAATCGCCAAATCCACTGAAAAGTGGACATCTGATGGAAAAAATAAAATTCTTCATCAATCCCTTCAATGATTATGGTTAACTCTTAACAATGCAACTTATGATATTTTGTATTTAGATAAATCAAATGTGTTTTATAAAAGAGCTGTTTTAATTTAAAATGTTAACATACGCACCAAAAAAATATTCCTCTGAATTGGATGAAATTTCGAGAAATGATACTGCTACCGATTTAATAGTAAAAAACTCTGCTTTTAAATAATCCGTAACTGTTAATTAGCATAATTTCACTAATTCAGAAATTCCACTGCACTTTTATTAGAAAGAATAAACAAATTTAATTTACTTTAACTTTTGTCATACCTGCAAAAACAATATATTTATATTTCTAACCGGAGGTCGCCTGAACCATTTTCAATGACACTTCTCATTTAAAAATAGTTGAGTAAGATTTAATCAACTAAACAAAAAATTATTTTTTATACAGATATAAAATGTTGTTATTTTACGTTGTAGGTGTGAATCGTTTCGGGCGTAAATTTGAATAATTGTCACACTCGCAACACCAAGTTATTGTAAATCTCTATCAAAAAAAAATATCTCTATCAAAGAATCTGAAGATAAGTATTGCAGAGGTTTAGAGGTAATACCATTGATGTGGAAATATTTACAAAAGTTGATTGTGCAGAAATTATTCAATTGAAATTCAGAACAAAATCTAATGTGACCACTAGTTAATTCTCAACTGTCTTTTTATGCAGCAATTCTTTCATTCTCTGCATATTAACTACCAATATTTAGTAGATGTTTCAAATAAATTGAACAATAGTAATCACTCTGTTTGGTTACACATGGATTTTCTTCTTGAACATTTCAAAAACATAAACATTTGCAAATAAAATCATAAATTTTCCGATAGTTATGCAACTGAATTTAAGAATATTTACATTATTTTATCTTTAACAAATTGCCAAATGGAAATCTGAGTTTATGCAACATAGACTTTTTTGTCACATAACATGGAAAATGGAATTACGAAAGTGAAAAATATTGTTTTTAATAATTTTTATTAGTGCATGAAAGCTATGTCTTCTTGCATGAACATTCCTACATAAGAAGCATGCTTAAGGTCTATGTTGCATGAACTCAATGTTTCAGTATTTGTTAAGGGCAAAGCAGTGTACATGATCTAAATTGAGCAGAGTAGCCACCAGAAAATGTATGAACATATTTAAAGGCGAGCAGTATAGTGCTAAATATATTAAGTCATTTCAAAACTTCACAGATGATATATTATCTCATATTTCGTCCATTATATACTTCTCTACAGGCGAAATGGAAGATTCTATTGTTAAAATGCCTGTTGATTTGTGTAATAAAATGAACGTTATGCCAAGCATTTAAATCATATACTATATATTTCCTATTAAATCAGGAGTCCCTCATGTAGCAACGACATACTTAACATAAAAATGTAGAATACATACAGGAAAATGAGAAGAATCAGGAAATAATTGTTCAGAAATCTTTGGTTGCGTAAGGTTTCTTGTTGAATCCACATTTTCAAGAACAAAATAAATATTTTATTGCTAAAGAATTAACTCGTTCCATATTACCTTTTCTTTTAAAACTTAGTTTATACACTCGCAGCATTTTGTCTGAAAATAATCCAAGTACGGTTGAGGAGAAAATGCTAAAAATTTAAAATTGAATACCACTGTTTTCGTAAAGAAAAAAAATCCCCTTATTTAGTTACAGAAAATAATTCTTTCTGTTATAAAACTATGTTACATTGACAGAAAAATATGGTTCTGGCATCTTGAATCTAAATTGTGGCTCTGGAAATATAGTTCTCTGTCATCCATATAAATTCTAGTTCCCTTTGCTAGAGAGATCTCGAGTCTCCTAGTACACTGGTGACCAAAATTAAGGACCACCCACAAAATGCTAATTTTTAAGTAAGCGTATACTCAAAAGGAAATAATATGATTCAAATAATTACTATCCCTATAGCACAGCTAGTCATTATAGCAACTCATTCATGTTACACATGGGCACAAGTGTCACAGTCACTACGATGAAACAAAAATCAGGAAATTCCGCACGTCTCATTATGAGTTTCAAATGATCACTATATGTAACTCCACTAAGACGTCAATGTGACTGCTGCTTTGTGACGAGTCACCAGGTGACTTTACAATGTAGTTACATTGTGACTCTCAAGTGACTGTCATTTTTAGACTCAATTTCAAAGTCATCATAAACGTTGCATTATGATAACTCAACAAATAATATCATATTATGGTCACATAGTGACTTTTCACAAAAGAGCACAATGGTGACATCACAGTAGTCTCTCTATCACCTGAAATTCATCATGTGATTTTAATGTGACATTACTTGGTAACTTATCACAATGCATAGTTCTTGATGACTTTGAAATTGAGTTTGCAGGTGACAGTCACACGAGAGTCACAATGTAACTACATTGTAAAGTCACATGATGACTCGTCACAAAGCAGCAGTCACAGTTATGTCTCAGTGGATCACATATAGTGATCATTTGAGACTCAAAATAAGATGTATGGAATTTTCTTTTTTTTTTTTTGCTTCACCGTGGTGACTGTGATACCTGTGACCATGTGTAACATGAATGAGATGTTATATGGACTAGCTGTGCTATAGAGATAGTAATTATTCGAATTATATTATTTCCGTTTGAGTATTCGCGTGTTTGAAAATTAGCATTTAGTGATTGGACATTAATTTTTGACACCAGTGTATAATTCAAGATCGTTTTCTTATATTCTCGTGTCCTATATCTCTCTCGGGTCAAACTTATGTAAAAATCTCTGCAAATAGATGCGAACACAAGGAGTTAGTTTTAGTACCTATAATTCTAGTTTTTGAAGTGATTCCAGAAATCAAGCGATAATTTATCGCTACTGAATTTATTCATTGTTGTTTCGTCACCTAGAAAACAAGATACTAGAAATTCTAGATAATTTCGTATATTCAGCTTAGTTATTTACCCTATTCCCACAGATCGGAATTCTATATTTCTAGTTTAAGGATTCAGAAAATGACTACCAATTTATTTTAGGTGAAGGAGATATTTTTTTTTTCTTAGTGTAACAAAAAAGATTAAGAGTTGACAATTACGGTTATAGAAGATGAAAGTTTGTGTCGGGAGTTCCCGATACTTGAGGCTTTTGCGACATTTAGAATTTCGTGTTTACCCAGCCTTTCTAGGAGTAAGGGTTAACGCTTGATAGTCAGGATTCAGGACATTAAGCTCAACTTCTTTAAATATCTGAGAGAATAAATATGTATGGCCGTTGAAACGCAATTTTTCATTGAAATCATGTGCTAGTAAGAGATTGGCACCTCCAGATATTATAAATCGAAGGCAAGAAACGGAATTAATCTAATTAATCTAATTAATGCACATATGTTTTATGCTATAATATTATTCTATTTAAAAAATTACTCGCTATTGCATGGCAAAGAACTGTTTTAATCTAATCTTTACACATATGTATTATAGTGGTGATAGTCGGAAAAACATTGTCACTCCAGTAACGCATAATAATATGTAAAATTTGAGGATAACGCAGTTGTGCTTTTAGAATGATATATTGTAGATTATACTTAAATGAAACATCTATGGAATTATTCTAATGGTTCAGAATTCGCAAAATACAGGTCGTTTTTCTGTCACTCTTCATACGTATGGAAATTATTTTTTTGATTGGAAAAATATCTTAATTTTTTTTCATACTACATAGTAAAATAACTTTTTTTAAAGCACTATTTATAGTTAATGATTGGTCCTTAAATCCTTTACGTACAGCGATATTAATGTGTAAGATCGGTATGTTTGGATTTTGTCGAAATACAATTAATTTAGGATTTTTATAAATGGTGTCCTAAAAAACCAAGCTTGTATGATAATGAAGTAAAATTTCTTCAACATTTCTAAACTTTTACTAAAGCAGTTACAAAAACATTTTCTAAAACTTTTGCTAAAATTTATTCTTCAGTATTAAATGTATATAATGAAAGGATATTGCGTTACTTTAAAGCAAAGATTTATGTTATTGTACCCTTTTCATTTATGCATTGTATGTTATTGATCGCTCCATGTTTCAAGGTGTAATAATAGTTCATTGCAAAACAGGAGTTGAAATACTATGTTTGATGCACATTTTTTATATATAATAATAAATTAAACTAATACAGATTGTCGAAATAAATAACCAAGTATTACATTTTTAAAAATAAAAAGCAATTGAGTTACAAAAATGTTTTAAAATTTTAAATATAATTGTTTTTTGTAAATTAATAATAATCCTAATATTTAATTTGAGACTCTATGTAACCTGGTAGATTTTAAATGCCTTTTCTGTTTAGTATTCTATAAAAACTCACAGTTTAAAAATATTTTTTATAAATGTCCTGAACATCTTGAATACTATAGATAAACATGTATAATTCAATCATTTTATTCAAAAATAGAAATTCTATTGTAAAATGTATACATAATATAAATGAAAGATTTTTCTTTAAATACATTTTTTATCAATTCTAACGAGTTCTACATCTAAACTGTACGAACAATTCGTAATTGTAATTAACCTCATTATTAAAAACAAAAAAAAAATGATTTTGTCAAATAATGTAAAACGATTTTCTTAAACTTTTGATTAAAATAAAACGCAAAAGAAAAAAAAGATATATTTTAAAAAGCAAAAGATTATAAATTTCTTTTCTCTTTTCAGTTTCAAGTAATGCAAAAGGACAGTTTAACTCGGATTCCCAACAATGCCTCGAGAGCTTCATTTCGTAAGGAATCTTCAAGAGTTGCTCGTTGAAGTATACTTTACTATTATAGTTAAACATCCTTAGATTCCTTTTAAGTCTTTTCTTTCTGTGCGCAAATTCCGGAGTCTTGTATTCTATGAAGATGATGAATAATATCCGCCAGGTTCGGCGGAAGAGGCTCACCAGGTCTGAGAACACTTATGATTTCAGTTACGGTTGGAATTCCCTTATTCGTGATTCGTTACTACAGACTTCATGGCCTTTATCGATTAGTGTGGATTCAGATGACGATGATGATTTGTTGTGGACGAGATCATATAAAGGGTAAGTATTTACCTCAATTTATTTTTGCTTCTCAGAGAAAGATAATCCTTTATCACCGTAACCGTATTAATGATATGATGAAAATATTCCTGCAAAATCATTTAAAACTTATTATAGATGCGCATTCTTCAATCATGCAGTAATGTATATTATTTGAAATTTTATCTTAATTGTAATTCATTTATAAATAATTAAGGCATTTTCCGTTTGTTTTTAATTGGATTTTTAGAAATTTAACATTAAATAAGGATAGAAAATTATGTTTGTATTATTTACATTGCCTTTAACAACACAAGTTATTTTTAAATTAAAATTTCTCAAATGACATTTTTCTTGCTTTTATCGTAGTAATTATTAGCGTAGTAATTATAAGACGAGATATTATCCGCCTGAGTTTTTAATGATTGTCGCAAAATTTTTCAATGGTCATCTTTAATACGTATTGTTAAAGATTTATCTCGTATCAAGATTATCACATTTGATATCAAAAGTGAGATACTATTTAGTTAGTAATTTAATATTTCTTATGCATGCAGATACTATATATCAATTAATTACAAAATAATTCCTTCTACATTTCATCCCGGACCGCTATCATGTACTGAGGAAACTCTTCATCAAGTTGCCAATTACGAATACATTTTAATAAAATCTTGATAAAGTTTTAGATTTACGTTTAACTTGATTTAAGCTATAGTTAAAGAACTTTAAATGAATGAAACTCGGAAATTTGATTCATAATATTTTTTCCCAGTTAAACATACTTCATCAAGGAATCTTTGAATACTTTTTACAGTAAACATACTTTTGTCTCTGCATCACTCACATTACATTTTGTTATTTTTAATGATATGTTAAAGTAATAAATGGATCTGTTCAGTATTATATGCATTGCAACACTTAATTAAGGCATAACGGAAAGGTAAAATATGTTTTATACAATATATGATTTACAGGAAAATATACTAAAATTGGCAACTGAGATGTCAGGAATGTGTCCATAAATTTTTTTATGCATTTTGTAAAAGGCAAAAATACTGGGACAGTTGGGTCGCAGTTCATGTGTAGTAAAAAAAATTGTCTTCGAAGAAATAGAAAAATAAGGAATATCGTATCTGCTGAAAATATCTTTTACGCACGTGTTCTTTTAAAACTCGAGGTATGAGTTGTGCGTTTTAAAACATTATCGTGAAAGATTTTAATCACAATATTTTGATCCATGAAATATTTTTTTCAATACCTGTATACTTATTAAGCATGTCCATATACAGCCATATGATAAAAATATACAGAAATGCAGACGCAATTTTAATATGTTAAAATCTTCAAGCGATTTCACAACTTCTCTCCTCATCCTAAATTACACCGTAAAAAAAATTCTTTAGCTCTACAGATGTAAAATTACATGCTTACTAAACTGTCATCTGTAACTGTACAAAAAAAGCTGCAAATCTACAAAACTAGTTTTTGTAAAGCTACAGAAATCTGTAACTTTACAAATGAATCTATTAAAATTTCAGTAATCTTACTAAAATTTTATCTGTAAACCTGGCTGTAGTTACGTGAAAAGTTCTAGGCATCCCAGTTTCCTAAAAAATTCTTAGTAACCTTACAGATTTTTTGATTTTCGGCGCAAAAATGTGTCTGTTACATGAATATTTGTTATTGCCGTTACATAAAAAGTTCTAGGAATCCCAGTTTCCTAGAAAAACTTTAGTAACTTTACAGATTTTTTTTTTACAGTGTAGTAAAAAAAAAAAAAAAAAAAAAAAAAAAAAAAAAAGCTTTAGGGAAATAATTAGTAAGTTATACAATAATCCATTTAATCGATTTCACAATAGTATGTTATATTTACAATGTTAGGCATTTGAAAATTGTATAAAGTGATTTTGTGAGTTGTTATAAATAAAACTCTTTGCAACTCTTTGCAAATAAAACTCTTTGAAAATAAGGTCATTCATTAAAAAAAAAACTCGCTAGCAAGCAGCTTAATTATTATTTTCTATTTTCAATATGAACCTAAATATAGGATAGATGCATCAGTAAATTATAAATACTGCAAGTTAACTCAAAAGGATTTGTAATATCAAGTAACTGCCGCTTATAAACGCTAGTTATAGATCTTGATAGAACTAGATCGACCCGGTAAAATATATTTTAAAGAAACAACAAAATCGCATTTTATAACGTAATGGGGTTACCAAATAATTAACTTTGAACTGTCCCTAAAAAATGACTATTTAAATGATATTTTAAAGATATAAATATAAAACTATAAACATATGCATAGTGTTTACCACGGTATTTACAAAGGTTTCGCAGTATTCAGTATTTTGAGTACTTTTACGAATACTTGTGCTAGATTTATTTAATAACAGAAATTCTGTAATTAAATAAAGTGAAGTATATTATTCGGAAATTTTTATAATAAAATTCATGTACGGTATCAATCCTTCTTTGTAACTACCAAGTGAAACATCTGGTAATATTTGGATAAATTTTTGCACATTTGTTTCTTTACGATTTGTGTTATTCTTTCATTATTGAAAAATATATAATCATTTACAAGCAAGATTTTGTAATTGAAAAGATGCAATAATATACATGAAAAAATATGTTTATTTAAACATGTCATATGTATGCAATAGTCAACCTCTATTACTAAAAAATTCTTTTAACAGAATTTATGCATAAAAATAAAGATAAACGCATATTTAATTCTTAATGCAGATCATTCATTAACAAAATCCAAAAATATATAGCTGTATGGCATTTTTCCCTGTTGCCTTTCCCATACATTCATAAATGGATAAATATTCTCTTTCCTCTTAATAACATAACATTTTTTTAAATGTTGTTGGTAATTCATTGGAATAATGTTGAACTGCTTCTTTAAATATTTAAAATGCGACAGTCTTCGTATTTTTCGTGGGTTTTTATATCATATACGGTTTCATTTAACATTATATGTATTACAATACTTAATTAAGGCATTTTGAAGAGGTAAATTATGTTTTCTAGCAATAACCCAACAGTTGCACATAATAGTCCTCTTTTTTCATATTACGTTTATTTAGTTTATTTGGTCCTTTTAAATGTTAATATTAATTTTAAAAAAAATGTTTAAATATGAAAAATAATTTCTGTAAATAAATTAGAAAGATAACCGTCATTAAATAAGCCCTATATCTGTAGAAAGAATAATAGTAAATAAACGTAAAAACGGAATTGAATTCATTATAAATTTATAATGTCAGTAACCATTAGTTATCGATTTTTTAAAAGAGCGTCATGTAATAGTTAGCAAAAGTTTTTAAAGTTATATGCCAATAAAACTAAATTTTTGTTTTACCGATAAACTTAAAAGTTACACAATAATTTAAAATATATAAACACATATGAGAACGTGAGTTTCAAAACTCACCTTATTCAGAAAATCAAATTTTGCGAAATTGCGAAAAATCTGTAGCTGCGTCCAATGGATTTCATTGTAAACCAAGATTGTACAAAGGCAGAAATAAAATATAAAACTTGTTTTTTTTTTCAGATTGTTGTATTTTTCGGTGCAAGTTAACCAAGATAATAGATTGATTGAGGAAACAGATTTTTTTTTAAATTTTTGTCAAGGCAGGTTTTAAAACTCATGTCCTCATTTAAAAAAGCAAGCGGAAATAAAAATTTTGTAGCTATTTTTATTTTACTTTATGAAATTGTGCAATATACTATGTTTACTTCCTAATGTAGCATTGTGTGAACGATCCAGTATTCATTCGATTTACAAATACAAAATGAAATCATATAGCCAAATGCACATTATATCAAATCTCATCGTAATGAATTCAGCAGGATGATTGAATCTGATATAACAATCATGATAATAAGAAAATAAACTTTTTAATATACTTATAACTACTTAAAAGGTGACAAAAACATATAAAAATATTATTTACTGCAACCCGATATCATTCGAACACACACGCGTTCATTTTCAAAGGGAAAAAAGATGAATGACTCAATACAAATACGTTTTAAAAACAAAAACAAAAATAGTACGCATGCGCAAGCGGAGTTCAGTCCATTTCTCTGCAGAGGTGTGAAAAAACCAGTTCTTATCATCAGGAAGTCTTGCAATATTTAGGATATTGTACCAAATTGCGAGAATATTATAGGAAAGAACATCGATACAAACATTATCATTTCTAAGTAAAATTTCAATGGATTCACGGATTATTGACGAGTAGTGGTTAGACGTTGAAATGATAATTTTAGCTTTTTTGAAGTTTATCCGAATATTTTCTTTTTGATGCAGTCTGGATAAAGCTGTATTTGGTTTGTTAAACTTCATATCAGAAATGTGCTCTTTTAATCTTTCCTTAAATTTTCGACATGTCATACCAATATAAAATAAACTCTTATGCTGTTCTTTCCTTAAATTTTCGACATGTCATACCAATATAAAATAAACTCTTATGCTGTTCTGTCCTGAATGGAATGATGTAGACTCCTGCTTTTTCATAATCGGGAATATGATCAATTTTACTGTGAATCAATTCTTTCAATTTTGTTGGAGGTATAGCTATTAAATTAATATTATATTTTAGTAATGTATATCTCAATCTCTCATAAAGCTGTGGGATATAATCAAATGTGCAAAATAGACTTGCTCGAACTTAATTCCTTCTTCTGTCTTAGTTGTTTTGCTTGATTAACTAATTTATTATTGTGTTGAGGAGGGAAACCATTCTCAATAACAATTTTTTTATTATACTAATCTCGTTTTCTAGGTATTTATATGTACAAACTTTGAAGGCACGTTTAACGAAAAACTTGTAGGCAGCAATTTTATAGGAAAATGGTGAGTTACAATCAAAAGAAATAGTGTTGTTAGATCTGCATTGTTTTCTATAAATAGTACGCTCAAATTTATTTCCATAACTATTCTTTATTAATTTAATATCAAGGAGTTGTAAAATACCCTCTTTCTCAATTTCCAACGTAAACTTTGTCTTTTTATCCAACTCATTAAGTTTTAACAGAAATTATTTATAGACCGCAAATCATGATCCCAAATTATGAAAATGTCATCTACATATCTGACAAAATTAGCAGTGGAGTCAAACTGATACTGATTTTGTCAAGAGGATAAAAGACATCTCAATTAACCATAATAGCATTCTTGCCAGCCTGGACATCGTCTCTCTTTATTTTTCTATAAATAGCAATGAAATTGTTAAGATAATTGAAACATCTATTGACAATAACCCAAATTTTAATCAAGATATTCGTACCACGTTAAAATCCGCAATTAACCTGATTACACAAAATATTGTTTTCGTTTTTAACAGTAAATATTACAGATAACGAATGGTGCTCCTATAGGATCCCCCTTTTCAGAATATTTAGCCGAATTAAAACTTAGACCATTAGAAACAGAGATTATGGAAGATTTTAAAATCAAGCCATCTATTTCGATAAGATATATAGATGGCATTTTCATAATTTGGGATCATGATTTGTGGTCTTTAAATAATTTCCCGTTAAAACTTAATGAGTTGAATACAAAGATAAAGTTTACGTTAGAAATTGAGAAAGAGAGTATTTTACCCCTCCTTGATATTAAATTAATAAAGAATAGTTATGGAAATAAATTTGAGCGTACTATTTATAGAAAACAATGCAGATATAACAACACTATTTCTTTTGATTGTAACTCACCATTTTCATATACAATTGCTGCCTAAAAGTTTTACGTTAAACGTGCCTTCGAAGTTTGTACAGATAAATACCTAGAAAATGAGATTAGTATAATATAAAAATTGCTATTGAGAATGGTTTCCCTCCTCAACACTTTAATAAATTAGTTAATCAAGCAAAACAACCAAGACAGAAGAAGGAATTAAGTTTGAGCAAGTCTATTTATTGCACATTTGATTATATCCCACAGCTTTATGAGAGATTGAGATATGCATTACTAAAATATAATATTAATTTAATAGCTAAACCTCCAACAAAACTGAAAGAATTGATTCACAGTAAAATTGATCCAATTCCCGATTATGAAAAAGCAGGAGTCTACATCATTCCATTCAGCACAGAACAGCATAAGAGTTTATTTTATATTGGTATGACATGTCGAAAATTTAAGGAAAGATTAAAAGAGCACATTTCTGATATCAAGTTTAACAAACCAAATACAGCTTTATCCAGACTGCATCAAAAAGAAAATATTCAGATAAACTTCGAAAAAGCTAAAATTATCATTTCAACGTCTAACCACTACTCGTCAATAATCTCCGAATCCATTGAACTGTTACTTAGAGATGATAATGTTTGTAACGATGACGTTTCCTATAATATTCCCGCAATTTGGTACAATATCCTAAATATTGCAAGACTTCCTGATAATATGAACTGATCTTTTCACCCCTCTGCCGAGAAATGGGCTGAACTCCACTTGCGCGAGCGTACTATTTTTGCTTTTGTTTTTAAAATGTATTTGTATTCAGTCAGTCATATTTTTCCCCTTTGAAAATGAACGCGTGTGTGTTCAAAAGATCTCGGGTTGCATTAAATAATATTTGTATATGTTTTTGTTACCTTTTAAGTAGTTACAAGTATATTATAAAGTTTATTAATAACAAGGTGAAAATTTCCTTCACGACACTAGTGTTTAAAACAGTGTTTTTGACTCTAATGATAATAAGAATTACTAAAATATTTTAACCATATCATTTATGAACATGCATTAAATTAACGCAGTCGAACTCGGTTAAGATGGATTTCAAGGGCCTGAACAAAAGTCGCTTACTAAGCGTGATTGCATATGAAACGTAGTTTACATATTGTGAAAAGGAAGTAATCTTATTAACACATCTAATTGTTTAAATAAACTTAAGAACTTTTGTTTACATGTTTACTTTCAAAAGGAGTGATTTTTACGCATACCTAGAATAAAATATAACTGTATTGAAGTTTAACTCGTTGTTTCTGTTTATAGAAACGACAGGAATAACAACTGGAAATAAACATAGATTCTAATATAAGCTCATTGTAGATTCACACCACAAATAAAACAATGAAAATTGTTTTCTTCCCAGCTTAATTTTTTTAACACAAACAAAAGATATTAAACCTTTGGAGCACAACCTAGTTATTAAAATCACATTTAGTTTACGCTCGAAACGCTTATTAGTACTTTTAGCAATAAATTCTCTTATAATCAGCCCTTAAAGTTTATACAATAAGGAAAAAATATCCATGTCAATCTTTGTGTAAGAAATATTATTAGCATTCCAAAAAGTAAAGAAAACGCAGAAAATGTAAAAGAAATAAACAAAAGCACTAGCTTTTGTTCAGTATTTACAAGTTATAGGATTTTTTTTTCTCTTCTCTTGCTTCAACACCTGCTAATTTTTCATCATTTGCTAACTTACCAGTGCTTTTTATTCAGGTATCCATCAGTATTTCCGATTAGTAATGATCGCCTTATTTAATTAGTAGTGTCAGTTTAGGGAATTTTTTATTACAACATATACCCTATTTCCGAATATTAATTGTCGTTTTCCTGTATTTGAATAAACCGATTATTACTAATCGGAAATAATGGTAGGTATTTTAAATTTTAAAAATCCACTAATTGGCAATACTGGAAAAGAGCGAATAAATTCATATTTTTGACTGTGAATTCCCCTCTTAAACACGATTTTTAAATCAAGGGACCAAATTTTATCGCGTATTAAGAGCGTTGGCGTAATAACTGTTCGTGTATTATATGGGATATTTTTACATTAGTCTTATCTGTGATGTTCAAGGGACAGGAAATATCCATCTGTCTTAACTTCTCCGACTGTGTTAAGTGCCTTTTGAAAATGCTTTTTAACTTGAAACATTACTTTTTATACGAATCCCGCTTTCTTAAAATTAACATTTAGATAATTATTACCATGTGCCTAAAAAGGAAATGAGAGAAATTTGAATCTTCGTGTGAAATATTCACTGAGATAACTTAAATTAAAATTTTCAGTATTTGTCATCAAGTTATCAAAGGACAGACAGACACATGAACCAAAGTCAAAAAGACTTTTCACGTACTCTGAATAACATACAACGCACGTTATGTAGTACCTATATATTTTTTAATTATTACATATTGGAAGAACTTAGTAGAAGAATATTTAGGTAGCTTTCATTATATATATATAACTGATTTTTGTAACTCTCGTATTTATGAACCGATTTGGAGGAAAGTCGGTGTGTACACACTACATACCAATGTCTCGACCGAGTTCGTTGGCCAGCTTCATCCGCCATCTCGTTTCAAAATGGCGGCCATTTAAAATTTAAAAATAAAATAAAATTTGAAATGTGTTACCAAAAAATTTAAAATTTAAACATATTTTTTCTTATGTGTTTGACGTTGATACAAAGATTCCGGAGCAATTTTTGGTTCGTCTATATCTTAAAAAGTCCTTCCGGCCAGTGCCGGGAGGAAGAGGTAGTTTTCATATTTCTTATTTTTAAAAAGCAAGCTTATATTATTCAAACACACGAAGCTCAATTTAGTGGAAACCGATTATAGGAGATTCAATACTAATTTTTATCAATACTACATCATTATGAATGAGAATTTCGCAAAATTAGTCAGCTTAATCCAAGCTGATTTCATTTAAAATAACTTATGTTTGGTTTCCAAATTCGGCGATATCTTGAAGTGCCTGCCATTTTAAGACAACATGGTGGATGAGGCTAACGAGTGATCTTGGTCGAGACCTTAGTAATTCTTGTTCACATGCTCACTCACATTGGAATCGATTGATATATACAAGTGCTGCCGAAGGCAAACATTAAGATTTTTCAAAATGTCACCCACATTAGAAATTGAAACTGCTGTATCTGAGCCATTTTTTAAGATAAAGGCAAAA
Organism: Maratus speciosus; assembly: GCA_963932465.1. Taxonomy (NCBI): domain Eukaryota; kingdom Metazoa; phylum Arthropoda; class Arachnida; order Araneae; family Salticidae; genus Maratus; species Maratus speciosus. The sequence goes on along the minus strand of OZ010788.1, from coordinate 347,563,328 downwards.
CAAAAAATGCTCCGGAATCATGGCCCCACCAGTGGCTGAGAGGTTCTGCTCTCGAAGCTGGTAGATGGGAGGTGCTGGGTTCGACCCCAATCGCGTCCGTCGGACTAACCGTTTCGGAGTTTTCGTAGTTTTCTTCGAAACCGTGGATTCCCATGCGTAAATACGGGTTAGGTTCCCTTAGAAAGACCCCCACGAAGGGCACCCCCCTGGGCCTATATCACTCGTGTTGATAATTGGCAGTCATAAACACAAACCAAACCAAACCTTATAGTATGGTCAAATACTTAAGAAAGAAACCTTTTTCAATTTCTAATATTTTCTGCACCTAACTTTAAATATAATTTTATATTTAATTTATTGGCCTCCATTTTGAAACAAGACGGCTGATGAAGCTGGCCAGTGAACTTGGTCGAGACATTACGATATACTATCCACATGCCTTCTTACATCGAAATAGGTTAATAAATACGTTCGTTGTCACGTGGCAAATATCAGATAGTTTCAAAATGTCAGCCATGATAGAAATTCAAAGTGCTATAATTCAACCACTTTTTAAGATATATACGAAACAAAAACTGCTCCGGAATCTTTGTATCAAGGTCAAACACACAACCAAACCTTTTTCATTTTTCAATTTTTTGATAACTCATTTTAAATTTTAAATTTAAAATTTAATTTTTTTTAATGGCAGCCCTTTTGAAACAAGTTGGCGAATGAAGCTGGCCAACGAACTCGGTCGAGACATTGGTATGTACTATGTACTCACCAAGTTACATCAAAATCGGTTCATAAATACTCCTGTTATCGCGTGACAAAAATCAGGTCGTTTGAAAATGCCAGCCACGCTAGAAATTCAAAGTGCTATAACTCAGCCATTTTTTTAGATATAGACGAAACAAAAAGTGTTCCGGAATCTCTGTATTAAGGTCAAATACATACAAAAAAATCTTTTTCATTTTCCAATTTTTTGGTACCTCATTTTAAATTTTAAATTCATCCATTAATTCAAACATTTTTTAAGATATATACGAAACAAAAACTGCTCCGGAAACTTTGTATCAAGATTTAACACATAAAAAAGAAATCTTTTTCATTTTTTTAATTTTTTGATAACTCATTTTAAATTTAAAATTTAATTTTTTTTAAATGGCCGCCATTTTTAAACAAGATAGCAGGTGAAGCTGGCGAACGAACTCAGTCAAGACATTTGTACGTATTATGTATACACCAAGGTACATCCAAATCGGTTCATAAATACGCCTGTTATCGCGTGACAAAAATCAGGTCGTTTGAAAATGCCAGCCACGCTAGAAATTCAAAGTGCTATAACTCAGCCATTTATTAAGATATAGACGAAACAAAACCTGCTCCGGAATCTTTGAATCAAGGTCAAACACATATGAAAAAAATATTTTTCAATTTTCAATTTTTTGGTACCACATTTTAAATTTTAAATTAAAAAAAATTAAATGGCTGCCATTTTGAAACAAGATGGTGGATGAAGCTGGCCAACGAACTCGGTTGAGGCATTGGTATGCATTATGTATACGCGAAGTTACATCCAAATCGGTTAATAAATACGAGAGTTACAGTGTGACAAATATCAGATATATATATATTTATATATATTTTATGATATCCATTTATACAGATAATCCATTTTCTAAGATATATACGAGACAAAAACTGCTCTGGAATCTTTGTATCAAGGTAAAATACATAATTTTTTTTTTCATTTTTCAATTTTTTGATAACTTATTTTAAATTAAAAATGTAATTAAAAAAAAAATGGCAGCCCTTTTGAAACAAGTTGGCGAATGAAGCTGGCCAACGAACTCGGTCTACACATTGGTGTGTACTATGTACACACAAGTTACATCCAAATCGGTTCATAAATACGCCAGTTATAGCGTGACAAAAATCAGGTTGTTTCAAAATGTCAGCCACAATAGAAATTCATATGCTATAACTCAGCCATTTTCTTAGATATAGACGAAAAAAAATGTTCCGGAATCTTTGTATTAAGGTCAAATACATACAAAAAAATCTTTTTCATTTTCCAATTTTTTGATACCTCATTTTAAATTTTAAATTCAACCATTAATTCAACCATTTTTTTAGATATAGACGAAACAAACACTGTTCCGGAATCTTTGAATTAAGGTCAAATAAATACAAAAAAATCTTTTTCATTTTCCAATTTTTTGGTACTTCATTTTAAATTTTAAATTAAAATCTTTTTTTTAAATGGCCGTCATTTTGAAACAAGATGGTGGATGAAGCTGGCAAACGAACTCGGTCAAGACATTTGTACGTATTATGTATACACCAAGATACATCCAAATCGGTTCATTAATAGGCCTGTTATCGCGTGACAAAAATGAGGTCGTTTCAAAATGTCGGCCACAATAGAAATTTGAAATGCTATAACTCAGCCATCCTTTTAGATATGTAACTTTGATTAACTTTTGGATGTAACTCTGTGTGTACATAGTACATACCAATGTCTCGAACGAGTTTGTAGGCAAGCTTTATTCGCCATCTTGTTTCAAAAGGGAACATTTAAAAAAAAAAAATTAATTAAAAATTTAAAATGAGGTATCAAAAAATTGGAAAATTAAAAAGTTTTTTTTATATGTTTGACCTTGATACAAAGATTCCGGTGCAGTGTTTGTTTCGTCTATATCTTAAAAAATGGTTGAGTTATAGCACTTTGAATTTCTAGCATGGCTGACATTTTCGAAAGATTTGATATTTGCACGTGATAACACACGTATTAATGAACCTATTTGGATGTAAGAAGGCATGTGGATAGTATATAGCAATGTCTTGACCAAGGTCGCTGGCCAGCTTCACCCGCCATCTTGTTTCAAAATGGCGGCCATTAAGTTTAAAAAAATTATATTTAAAGTGACGTGCAAACAAATTAGAAGTTTTTGACCTTGGTACAAGGATTCCGGAGCATTTTTTGTTTTGTCTATATCTTAAAAAATGGCTCAGATATAGCAGTTTCAATTTCTTTATGTGGGTGTCATTTTCAAAAATCTGATTTTTTGCCTGCGGCAGCACTCATATATATCAACCGATTCCGATGTGAGTGAGCATGTGCACAGGGATTACTAAGGTCTCGATCAAGTTCACTGTTTAACCTCATCCACCATGTTGTCTTAAAAGGGCAGGCACTTCAAGATATCGCCGAATTTGGAAACCAAATATAAGTTATTTTAAATAAAATCAGCTTGGATAAAACTGACTAATTTCGAGAAATTCTCATTCATTATGATTTAGTATTGATAAAAATTAGTATTGAATCTTCTATAATCTGTTTCCACTAAATTGAGATTCGTGTGTTTGAATAATATTAAGCTAGCTTTTTAAAAATAATAAATATCAAAGCTACCTCTTCCTCCCGGCACTGGCCGGAAAGACTTTTTTATATACGTTTTCTCAAAAATGGTTTTATTTTATGAATGAAAGCGTTATGAGGTATTACATCGTATGGTAAAAATAAAATATGAAAATTCTACTTAGTATTGAAGATATCAAAAATTTTCTAGAAATTTTTATTTAAAATTATTAAAATGTGCACTATGATATATTTACCTGTCAATCTATCATTTTGCGAAATGTTCATTCGATTTACAAATACAAACTGAAATCATATAGCCAAACTCACTAAATATCAAATCTAATCTTAGTGAATTCACCAGGATTGTATCTGATCTGATACAACAGTAGAATAAGAATTACTGAAATGTTTTAGCCGTATCACAGATGAGCATACATTAAATTAACCAATATTGAAATACTGTGTGATATAATATTGAGATTATGGAGATTATCTCTTAAACTGCGGATCACAAAAATATGCTATTCAATAAAATAAAATCAAACAAAATTTTTAAATAGCAAATTTGCTTTATTAATGCAGTAAATTATAATATAATGTGTTTACACAGATGCCGTATCACAGAGTATCTTTTAATATTTAATATTTTTATATTTAAAGGTTCTCAGGACTCTGAAAATTGTAAGAGATTTAAGTAAAAGACCATTTTCAACATTTAACATCTTACAAATATGTATGAGTTAAAAACAGAATTTCTATTGGGTTGAAAGATATAAGTATGCTCTCTCATTTCATGCATTTAAAAAATTTCGAGGTGCAGAATTAGTATTTATAGAAGGCTTCCAAATGATACACATTTGTCCAGCATAAAATTGGCCTAACAGCTATCGCGCATGTTTACAAAATAAATGTTTCATCCACAATGAATTGTTTTGCGCATATTTGTACGACAGATTATAATAATTACCCCGAACCTAAAAGAATTTGCATCCAAAGCATTTTTATATTTTTAATATAAAGTTGCATTTAGCTAATACAAAATTTTAAAATTTTCAACAGCTTAATCACCTAAAAAAATATTTTTTGAACAATAAAAATGAAATTTTAGGCTCAGTTTATACAGACAAACATGAAAAATGTATCTTGAAAATTTCATGAAAAAATATTGAGAAGTATTTGAGATATCGTTCGCGTTATGACCAAAAGCATCATTTGGTAAAAAATGATTTCAAAATTTCGGAAACGCCACTTCAGCTATATAGACTAACTTCAGCTATATAGACTTCACTAAAAGACATAACTTCAGTTCTAATAGGAATTTAAAGGAAACAATTATACCAAAATGTTGAGAAAAGATACGAGTTTAATATCTAAAAAAATTAAAATTTTGATGCTTTAAGAGTCCTGAGACAGCTTAATAATTTAAATGGTGAAAATAATTCATAATATTTAATAATTAAAAGTTAATATTCTTTTCTAAGAGAGTTTAGTATCTCCTATTAACATTCAAACATATGCTACTAAGAAGGAATTAACTAAGTAACTGAATTACAAGAATAAACTTTCACTATATTTTCTTGAATTCTAACTGTTTTTACATAACATTTTCTTCCTCTCAGGTCCTCATTTATTAAGTATATTTTTCAATTGTGTTGAAAAAAAAAACATAAAAAAATGAGAAACGAGTATATTTTATTAGTAGCACATACTTCCTTAAAAAACTTTTATTTATTTCACCTTAGATTAAGATTAGCCGTAAAGCTTGTTTTTCCCTTCATGTCGCGGTTCTGCCTAGCTTGTGCAAATATTAAAACTGGTCTCATAAAGTTTTCTACTGAATTTAAATATCGTCTTCGAGATAAGGTGATCTTTATTTTCCTTATAATTTACCGCTAAATTAAGGCTTTTGTCACAAGCATATAGGCGTCAACACATAATATGAGTCATTATTTTTAAATTTAAAAATCTCAGCAAATATTACTCTATTTTCGTTTTTTCTAAATAAAAATTACCGAAAAGAAGCCTACAAAAACATAAGTTTCAAACTTTAATACATATAGATCCAATTCTTAAAAGCATACTTGATTTGATTACATTTTGTAATTGGAAGTAAGTTTCTATGATGAATTGTCAGAATGTTAAGGAAAGATAATTATTTTATTATGAGACAATATAATATTACATGTCATTTTTCTGCGCATAATAAAATACTGTGTACTTTTTATTGTATAATTTAATTAGAAATATTTTATTCGTAATATTTTGTTCTATTTGTCTCTCCAAATATAAGAAAACATTAATATTGTGTATGTGATTATGTTTAATTTGCTTATAATTCATTTTATTTATTAACATTATATGTACTAAATTAAAATCGTTTGTAAAATATATTTCATGTTCGTTCCATACATTTTTTAATTACAACGATTTTATCTGCTGTATAAACATACTAAACTAATATGACAAGGCTTAATATTAACACAATGATTCTAATTGGTTAATAATTCATATAAGTTGTAATTTTTCAATTGCGCAATGAACTTAACAATGCACGTGCAAATTTTATTTTATTAATAATAGTAAAATTACATATCATGTTTACCTATCATAATACCTGGATACAATGCATATTTTATCGCATAACCTAATAAGAAATATTCTTTTCGCAATATATTGTTCTACTTGTCACTCCAAATATAAGAAAGAATTACTATTGTGCATGCGGTTATGATTAACTTGGTTATAACTGTCCGAAAAATGTCCGGGTCTGGATTTGAACCAGCGATGTCTTGGCTTAAGCTACCAATGTTCTGCCAACTGAGCTATTCCGGACAAAATTTGGAGGACGAAGAATAATCAGAATAAGCAAAGAATAAGCATTCTTTGGAATAATTGTGTTAAAATTAATCTAGCGTAACTACGTATCCAGCATTTACTGGAATTCCATAACCTGCGATTTATTCTGCTGATCTGATTTATACATCAGCCCAAATACTACGATCAATAAAGTTAGCTGCGTGAATTAGTTTTCTCGGGATTAGTCTGGGATAGCTCAGTGGGCAGAGCATTGGCAGCTTCAGTCAAGACATCCCTGGGTCGAATACTGGTCTGGACATTTTCCCCCAGTTGGAAAAGTGCAACTAATATCACAAGGGTTTATAAAACGCTGTATATGAATGAAACAAATATTCCGTGTACATGTAAAAGCTTTAAATTTAATTAAATTGGCCTAATTATAATATGGGAACAATTGAATAAGTCTTCATTCAGTACTTTTCCAACTGAGATTATACTTACATACGCACGCACAAGAGATAAAATTTAAATTTGATAGTTTTGAAGAAATCGTGAAACTTTTACAAAATTTCTTTGTAGAAAAGTTTTGAGCTGGGCAAAATCTTCAGTCATGTTTTAAAAGGAAACTGAAATTTAAATATTTTTTTCTGAACTTTGTCTTATAACGTTATAAATAATACGTCATTTATTTTTACATTAAAATTTTAATTTTACATCAAACTTTAAAATCGATACTTTTATATTAAGATTTGAAATATGATGTATTTTCTTATTTAATCTCCTATAGATTTTTTCTTATTTTTTTATGAATTAATATTTAAAATATCGCATCTTAATCATATGCATTGAAACGTTTATCACAGTCTAAAAGCATTTTGGTAAGGTAGTGTGAAACAATATCAAAATAGAAGAATAGCATAAAATTTAAAAGTTGCGATGTAACATAAAATATATTATATGAACTTTAAAAAGTTCACGGTTTTACTTAAAAGGTGACTAAAATAATAAAAGAGATGTTAGAAGTTAAAAAATGTGCATATTATTTAAAACTTCTTAGTATGTTCAAGCTTTTCCAAGCTCTTCATCATAGAATATTTGGTACTTTTCCGTTATACGGACACCATGCCAAAATGCATGCAAACGCGCCATTTATTTCAACTATGATCGTGAAAAGGATTTTTATTGTAAACCTTGCGAAACATTGTGATTTGCTATTTATGAAACGTGAATAACATGAATGATTATTATTTAACTTTAACCTCGGAAAACTTTTCTATTTGCTGGTTTTTGTAATTACGAATAGTTCGTAAAAGTATAAATTTCAAATGTTATATTTTTAAAATGCTCACTTCACTATCGACAATGTTTTTTCTTTTATTTTTCAAATGTTTCAATTCACGTGATTTTCATTTTGCGCCGACTATGACGCTTGGCGACAATGGTGTCCGTATAACGGAAAAGTACCAAATATTTTAATAACTAACTTAAGTTTATTTATACAAATACGTCACTCCGTTTTGAAAGTGGAAGAGCCAATAATTTTAGAGTTGAAAGTAGAAGTAGCAATTTCTTGGATTGAACTCAATTAGAGAAAATATATATTATTATTAACTGCAGTTCCATTTATTTAATTACATCACTCTGCTCTCATACGTCACTCTCCTTTTTAAATGCGTAGCTGGACAGTCGATGTAGCAGTGTTTCAGATTAAATTTGGATAGAACAAAATATTTAATTGCCGCACCATAAACTTTAATACGTCACTTTTCTCAAGTTTTCAGGATATTGAACCATAAATATTGGAATATTGTAAAAGAAGGCATCGTTACATGCATGATTAGCCTTTTTCAATGGATTATCTGATAGTGATGCCTAATAATTAGTTGATGGGCGTATGATTTTTGCATTGTCAAAATCTACTGTGATGTTGTTCTGATTGACACTTAAACGAGAGAGAGCTGTGGATTGACAACAAAATTTTATATCTGCTTTATGCTCTATGATTCTTTTTTTAAGTTTTCTTTTGGTCATTCCTATGTATTCCATTATTTTATTGCTATCATTTCTATAATCATTGCTATCATTTCCATATTTTTATAATTTACAAAAGAAAAAAAAAAGAGAGAGAGAAAGGGATTTGAAAAATGTATTTCAGGTATCCGTAACTCTTTCATTTTCTATGAAATATGTCGCTTCTATTATTTCCCGATCTGCTTGTATTTATCTTAATTTATCATATGCAACTAAGTTTATGCAAGATATATTTTCAAATTTGCACTCTATATGCCTTTCCTGCGCGATCATCTTCATAGCGGCAACCCAAGCTATTGAAATGTGCAAACAATAGTCTTTGTTTCATTTAGATAACTGAAAAAGGTATGGAGAAATCAATTATGAAGAATTTTTAGCTTAAAAAATGTATTTTTTAGAAAAATTATGTAAGATTCTCTCAAATAAAATTTAACATAGACATTTAACTAAGTAGGTTTACGTGATACAGAAATACTGAGTTTTCATTCCAGGCATAAAGATTGTGCAGTAAATTTGTCTAAACATAACCGTATGATGTACTTTAAATAGTGGCTATGTGGGGAGGCCTTATATAAATGGGGGTGGCGCAATCAAAGGGGGTTGGGTGGACCAGACTGTGAAAGCTCCTTATTAAAGTGTTTTTGAAAACATTTTTATTCGACACTGTACATAATTAAGGGTTAATTGTTATATTTCAAAAATAGTGTAAATTTATTCTGTAAAGGTACAATTAAATGGGGTGATAGAAAAGGAAATGTTTAAAACTGATTAAATGAAGATGTGAAAAATTGCTACAGAAGCAAGAAAAAATTTAATGAAATATAAATTAGAAAGTTAATAGGGACTTTTATTTCATTTAAATAGTACCCATAGTAGGTAAATAGAAAGAATGGACAAGAGTAAAAACGTTGAAAGCAGCAGCCTTGAAAAATGTTAGTATTCATTCCTCTGCAGAAGGACATAACATTGATCAAAACACTTTAGTAAAGTATGTAGACAAATTTCACCAAGATGAACACAGTGAGACGAAGCCAAATTATATGGCAACTATTGTTGCCACGTTGAGTGGCACAAAAAGTGGGTGTTTAAAATTAATTTTTTCTCCTGTGCGTTGAATTCCGTCTAAGCAGGTTTGTTTACACTTCACATTTTCCGAAATATTTTTTTAATAATAATTAAACTATCTAGCATAAAGTTAATCTGCCCTTTTAAAACTGATTTTACTTTCCTTAACAAATATTTGAATACAAAATAAAGTGGGTCCCATAAGTGGGGAGCCTTGAACCATTATTTTCTCATGTTTAAAATCAATTATTTTTCAAGTGTCTTACATAGTACACTTATGTCGCAATTTTTGAAAGTGTGTAGCCTTCAACTATTATTTTCTCATGTTTAAAATCAATTATTTTTCAAGTTTCTCATATAGTACACTTATGTCGCAATTTGTTTTATGATTGTTTAACGAATAAAATGATTTAAGAAACATTATTCTAGGTTCAATTTTTAAAAAATAAAAAATTATTCTGTAAAAAATAGGTCAACCCTCCCCAGTCTCCTCTACTTGTTAAACAGTCATAATATATTTACTTAGAAACACTTTAATTCAATATTTAATAATAGATTTATTAATGTTTTATAGGAAAATATATCATTAAACATTTTATATGCATATTTACACAATAAAATGTAAAATGACATTTTTTTCTATAAAACAATAATAAGTGTATTTTTAAATATTGAATTAAAACATTTTAAAGTAACTAGATCACGACTGCTTAAGAAGTATAGCACAGGCATGCATGGTACGCCATTATTTGATACAAGTAATGCCTGATAAAAACCAGTATAAATTCAAATGTATAATATTAAAACCTAACTCAAATATAATAAATTCTATACATAGTAAAAAAAAAAAAAAAAAAAAAAAAAAAAAAAAAAAAAAAAAAAATAAAAATTACATATTTCAGTTTTATCCCATACCATTTTGAAATCTTTATATCATCATGAAATAAGGAACAGCATCCCAGTTCAATAATAATAAAAAAGTCTTTTCATAAAAAAAAAAAAAAAAAAAAAAAAAAAAAAAAAAAAAAAACTCAATAAAGAAACGTAAACCAAAATTATTTGATAAAGACATCTTTAACTAAACGTCAACACTACTATCAAAAGCGTCTTCTAAAGGAAAAAGGGCGGGTCAGTTCAAAATGAGAGATGATAACATTTATTCCGGCAGCATTCTACCATCTTTAAGAGACGACACGATTTAGATGGGCCGGTGGTGGGAGAGGGAAACTTTCGGACGTGACTGCATCTTTCGTGACCAGATGTTTAAATTAGGTCTCTTGAGTATTTGTCACGCTCTGTAAGGAAAGGAAAAAATGTGCCCTTCTGGCGAATTTGATTAAATATTTTTGGAGGAGACGGCGTTTAAAAGAGAAAATTTCGTTCTTGACGCTAAATAAAAGTAAAAGAATGCGTATTTTTATTATCTGATGCATTATTTAAATATTTGTGTTTAAAATATAGAAGGTTCTAGGTGCAATGTATGTATTTGTTTTCAGTGTGTATATGTGTATAGTGTAAATTTTGCAGTATACTACATCAATTCATACGTGTAAACCTTTTGAAATATTTAAATTAGAATAACCTTTAAATTTAATATATTACAAAAATTACAATAAAAATAAATAATAAATTTATATCAAAACCTATCATGAAAAACAAGATAATATTTATTGATAAGTAACTGATTATAACGGTTTTTTCTCATTGTTAAATGAAGAATAACAAAATGCCTATTTCTGTTATATCTGTCTATGTTATTTCTATACCATTTTAATACTTAAGATAAGGATATGTACGAGGATGTTTTTTATAAGCATGATTCTAAACTGACGTGTGAAACAATGTAGCTTCATGAGAAAAATTATACCAGTGCATTAATTTTGAAGACATTTCAATTAGACTAACATTAAGCATGGATGATATAATAATAAAAATATTTTATGTAACACACGCGAAGACAAACATGATTAATTTTCCCAATACTAAATAAAGACGAATTGCTTATTCGTGTTATCTAATTAAGCGTTTAAATATTTGTTTAAGTTTTGCAAGGGTTACCTGCAGTACATATTTTTCCTTTCAGCATGACATTTACTTTCGATTGCGTAATCTAATCAGTGTAGATAAAAGGGACATATGTGAACAACGAGGCACATGTGAGCAAAGTCAATTTCTTCTGATTGACAACAAATAAAAATCGTAACACGACTGTCAATAGGTTGTATTATGGTAAAACCTATTGATGCTTTTTAAAGGATATTTTGTAATTAGATATAATGCACTTAGTTAAGATATGCCTCCCCCCCGTCCTCTTCCTGCTTAGTTTCAATAAGAAAATTATTGCCAATATATTTCAATCTAGTTTTATGAGACTAATATTAAAAATTATGTGTATCGTTTCCCTGCCATATTTTGACAAGTACGGATGTATGTATTGAGAACACTGATGTATTAAATTATTGAACACGTATTGAACTATGTTATTAAAGTTATATTATATTAATGAACATTCGTATTGAATAAAGACTGTAAGAATGCATATTACGGTCGTCTATTCCATTACTTAAATATTTATTTCGATTTAGAAAATTGCATGCATACGATATCTATTTTTTATTTTCACATAGTTTGACGTCCAAAAGCGTGTAATAGTTTTGTGAAATTAAATTAATCCAAAATACATGAATTTCCCAATGCATTGAATTTAATAAAATCCAATTAGTATTAATATTAGTATCGTCATTTGTTTTGAGAAATATGAACATATTCTCAAAAATAACTATCGTATTGTAAATTTTAATAAAGTTTAATTACATAGCACACGTTTTATGTAAAATATTGAGTTTCTAAGATGTTTAACGAAAATAATTTTTATCAGTAACCTTATTATCACGTATGAGTTTGATAAATAAGTCTCTATCTGCTTCAAGAATATCATAATTCGACTTTTTATTAAATAAAATTCTACGGATGAATCTCAAAGATGAAGAGCTTATGAACATCAATTTTCTGATGAAAGAACAAGTATAGCTATATTTAATATATCATAAATAGCATTATTAGAATATACTTCCATAGTATATATTTGTGTCCGTTTTAGTTTTGTTTAAGATTGTTGTCCATTTACAAATATTTGCAGTTTTTCATAAAATATGTGTAAATAATGAATCAGAATATGGTGCTCTTTTCAAGCAGTAAGCTAGATTTTGAGTGAGAATTGAACGCAATCTTTTTTATTAAATTAATACTAAAATACTTAAATTAATACTAAAATTGTGATTAATTGAATTGCCATTATAATAAGATTTTTTTTAACCTTTAAACTTTACATAACCAGTAACTTTGTATTTACTTTAAGATTAAATTCTTAAGTAGTGATGTGTTTTAAATACTTGTCATTAGAAAACATACCTTGCTTAAAATAATTTAAATGAAAATTTTAATGTATAGTCATTTCCAAAGCTTGTTTTAAAAATTATAAAATGACCGCATTACCTTTTGCTCAAAAATTTATCTTTAATGGTACTCAAGATTAATAAAAATAAATCCTAATAATAGCTATCTTTAATGGTACTCAAGTTTAATAAAAATAAATCCTAATAATAGCTATAAGAGAGAAGTTCGGACTCGGAGGCCGAGCCTAACGATTTGAAATCCACGAACAAAAAAAAATAACTGTTATCAGATCCCGCGTCCAATACCAAAAATACACACTGCAAAATTGTTAACAGCATCGCACAATTTTTTCAGGATTCATTTTCTCATTTAATTTTTTTTTCTTGCACAGAAATAACTTCAAATCGTAACTACTAACTAATGGCAAAATTTCGCGATTTTTGTGTAATTGAAATCTGCGAGTCGCAATTCATTAACATTAAGGAAACAGGCTACCTTTTCAACAATTTTGCTTATTTTTAAAAATATGGTTAAAATGGTGAACTCACTGCATTTTAATGTTGAACTAAAGTACATTTTCAAAAGATAAATTCTTTTTCACACACATATTTAATTACAATTTTTAAAAACTTTTTAAAATTGGAATTTTTTTAAATCCCTACTTCTTTTTTAAATGCTAATATTTTTGACCAATTTTTTTTTTTCAAATGTGTATTACACAAGATGGCGCATGAATTTTCAGATACGTCTAATATTACATTTAATACAATTTTTTACTGGTATATATAGTGCAAAACGATTAAATCTGATACATCTTCATTTAAACCTTTATTTAAAAGAAATAACAAAAAAAAAAACCTGAAGACATATTCCATGCGCATATTTATCACATATACTCCCTCTGTCCCAAATTAGTTGCTACATTTGATTATTTTGCACTAATTATTGATACTGATGATTTTAAGATTTTATTTGAACATTTTTCAGAGATTTCAGAGTGCTGTGCTATCATTAAACAACATTTACTTACCAAGCATTGCCTCCGTCTCTCATCTAAATCAGTACCAGATTAGTTTAAAAAATCCAGGGTTCGCACACTCTTAAGAAAAGCCCCATTTTGTAAGGATTCTTCAACCAGTAACCGCATTAAACTATCTTGAATTCATTAGGAAAAAAATATGTTTATGGTATACTGGTGGTAGAGTCCTTACAAAATGTGGCATGGCTTAATAGCGTGCGAACCCTGTAAATTTGCTTCGAAAAATTAGCCCCAAAATAAGTGCTACATTTGTGGAAAGTAAAAAATGCGAATGAAAATACAAAGTTGTGATAATTTTAATCGCAAATAAAACAATTTTAATTGATATTTAAGGAATTTCTTGCACATAATATAACTTCCGGATTACACGCCAGGTTTCGCGGACGAAGATTTTGGCGACTAAGTTTTTCCTTGTTGCGATGGGATACATTGTACGAGTTCCTTCCGCCTGACATTATAATGTTTTCCATACACTGTTAAAAATACATCATCAAGCATTTCTATACTTCTATATTTTCAATAGCAACTTCAACAGCATCATTTAAATTGTCAATATTCTTTGTAAGCATCTGATGTTGTAATCACTGTGTTGTGTTAAAAAACTCGAGATCAAGTACATTTAAATCCGGAATATTTGGATGTTGCCATTGTAATTGCAAATTACATAAATCTTTTAAACATTCTTCTGTGATACTGCGATCATCCGTTGCCAAATGAGGCTAGGCATTAGGGTGGGCCGAAAAAAACTTTTTTTTGATTTTCGATGATGGGTAGTGCGGAAAAGTGGCCACTAGTGGCACCAAGTTCACACAAAAAATTTGAGATTTTTAGGACAATTCCTATATTTGCCGCTTTTGGCTTGAATTTTGCTAAAATGCTGATTTTTGAACTTTTTTAGCAAAAATTTTAAAAATGTTAAATTAAACTTATTTTAATCGTATTTACTTGAAAAGGCATATTTAATTTTCCAAATGTATAAATATGCTCTGATAATGTATTATTTAATTGCTATGTGTATTTTAAATTAGACGATTTTTATAGCCTTTTCGTGTTTAAGTGAGCAAAAGTTGCATGTATTGTTTGAATCTTTAAACAGTTTCTCTCCTTTGTCTTGTTTATGTCCCTAGGTCGTCCTTTTATTTCGATGCTTTAAGGGTCATATATTTGGGTGACGGACAGCAGAATCGCCCAGAAACAGATCTGGAAGGAGAGAAAGGCGTGAGGCGAGAACTTAAGCGAACGCAGTGACTCATCGCGATGTTGGGGGAGTGAAGGAGGAAATACAAGAGGGGAGAAAGTGCGATAAGGGATGTTTATTATTTTTCAGTGCTCGGTTTCCCTGTGACATTTGTTTAGTGTAAAAGTAAAACCTTTTTCTCGTGCAATACATTGCTTTTTGGATCGTTTAACGTGACTTTACTGTGTTTTGTGCGTTTTATTACGACGAGTTTAGAAATGGCTAGTGCGAAAGTTTATGATCATGTAAAGACATGTGATAGCGTGAAAAGTAGCCATTTTGGGGCACCATGCAAATTGAAAGACTTGCAATTGCCAACTATTGCTGACATCATGCGCCACTACTATTGGTTGCGAAACGATATAGAAGAAAATCGAGATATTTATCTTCAACCAGTGGATGATATTATTAAAATGGCAGGTGAAACAGTTTCCGAAATCTGGATAAAATCTTCCATACCAGTGGTTTCCCAATGAACAATTAACGGAAAGATTAAAAACTATTACAATGAGCAAGTCGATCTGCCAAGATTTTGTACGAAATGCGGAAACCTCTCTCTTTGATATTGCAGCTTGTAAGTGTAGAGGCTTGAACAATTGTAGCTGCGACATCAGACGTAAAGTTCCACATCGGGAGGTGAACTTCTTGAAGGATCAAAGAACTGTTCGAAAAATGTTTATCGGAAATATTGATTTAAAAACAAGCAAAACTCTTGCAAAGAAAATATCGCGGAAAATGAAGAGGGATACAATTTCAACGATTAATAGTGGTTCTGCGACAAAGCCTTCAACGAGTGGAGTTAGATCCAGATGGAAGATAGTTATATTGTTGGAAGATTCAAGTAGTGGGAGCTTTCCAGCAAGCAGTTCGACTGAATCTGAATTTGAACCAGGCCCTTCAAAGAAAAACACTCCTAAACGCATATTCCTGTCTCACACAGCGTCCGCCATGTCTCAGGGAAACGGAACACTGAAAATAATAAGCATCCCTTATCCCACTTTCTCCTCTCTTGTATTTCCTCCTTCACTCCCCCAACATCGCGATGAGTCACTGCGTTCGCTTAAGTTCTCGCCTCACCCCCTTCTCTCCATCCAAATCTGTTTCTGAGGGATTCTGCTGTCCGTCACCCAAATATATGACCCTTAAAGTATCGAAAAAAATAAGGAAGACCAAGGGACACAAACAAGACAAAAGAGAGAAACCGTTTAAAGATTCAAACAATACATACAACTTTTGCTCACTTAAACACGAAAAGGCTATAAAAATCGTCTAATTTAAAATACACATAGCAATTAAATAATACATTATCAGAGCTTATTTATACATTTGGAACATTAAATATGCCTTTTCAAGTAAATACGATTAAAATAAGTTTAATTTAACATTTTTAAAATTTTTGCTAAAAAAGTTCAAAAATCAGCATTTTAGCAAAACTCTAAGCCAAAAGCGGCAAATATAGGAATTGTCCTAAAAATCTCAAATTTTTTGTGGGAACTTGGTGCCACTAGTGGCCACTTTTCCGCACTACCCATCATCGAAAATCAAAAAAAAGTTTTTTTCGGCCCACCCTACTAGGCATTGTATTGTTGTATGTATATAGGACTCGATTTTTCACTACTTGGAAATTCTTCACGTTTTCCGGTAAAACGTTTTCTATAATCATTTTACGGGTTACATCTTTGTTAACAATTTCTGCAAATTTGCACAGGAGTTCCGTTTGCAAAATGTTTTGAGTTTCTTATGCATTTTCTGAATAATCAAATGGCCATATTCTACTTTTTCCATCAAACATATCCTTTCCATTCCAATCCCATCTTGGTCTTGCCTACGCTGCCAGAAACATTACTTTAGTAATAAACATTTTTCTTTTACTATGCCTCAAACGTTCTGTTTCATCTAGGGTGCTGTAAAACAATTTGCTGGTTTTCGTAATATAAAACCATTTTTCATCAATATGGTTACGATCCAACATTTCCGAAAAGCATCCATTAGTTTGAACATGCTGTAAAAAAATCGAATTCTGTCCAGGTTATTTTTTTTCTGTTAGACTTGACTTAATGGCGGATGAAATAAGCTTCAAAACTTTTCCCTCCTGGAGAATCCTGTGTCTTGATTTAGGAATACTAACAACACATGATTAATTATGCAGTGATTGTCTTTGTTTTATTGGGACATCTTTGATTTTTCTCAATTTCTGAGTAAGATATATATTTTTTTTGTCCGCATTTACCCCTTTTTTTTAAACTTACAATGTAAATTTCAACATCATTTATTTTAGACGGCTTTGCCTGCTACCTCAAATGGGATGTTCTACTACGACGAACATTAAATTTAATCGCTGCAGCATTTATAGCACCACTGATTTGTTTATCATTTTTGAAATATCTTAGAAAAAATTGCAATACAGCGTTACGCTCTTTATTAGTCATTTCCTTCTGTAGCGTATTTTCTAAATTATCATTCATATTTACAATTATCGTCCCAATACTTCACATTCAAGTTAACATTCCTTCTAACTCCTAGTATACCGGGTTATATTCATTGTAGTATAACTTTACTTTCACGAGTGTCGATCTACTAAACTGCATTGGATGCTATTTATTGAAATGTAGCAACTAATTAGGGACAAAATTTTCGACAGAAATGTTGCAACTAATTTGGGACAAAATTTTCGACATAAATGTAGCAACTAATTTCAGATGGAGGAGTATAATAAAGAACATGTACAAAAAATTTTAAATCTCTATCTCAAATGCATAAAAAGCTTTAGCATTTTAACAAATGAAAGTGAAGAAAACATGAACATGGAGAAAAACCCATTTAAAGTTGTAATTTTTGTGGGTAATTGCGTTGGGTGTATTAACAAAATTTACAATATCTCGCTATATAATAGCCGTATGGGTAAAAATGAGGTGTCAAAATATTCACGATCAAACAGGTTTTCAAAAAATGAATTTTTTGATACATTTTGAGCTAAAGTGTCCCTTTAATTCAGGAAAAATACTTTAAACACCAATCGAGGATATAGGGGGTGAATACTACAAAATGTGAGATTTTGAAAACGAAAATTTTGAAAATTTAAATCATTTCAAAGCTTCTAATTTTTTTTAAACGTTGGTTGAACAGCTGAATAAAGAATTCATATGTAAAATTGTTCAAGTTTGAAGAGCTTAAGTTCATTTTTATGTAATTATAAATATATGTCATTTTCTTGGCATATGTATGCCAGGCTAATGACAATTTCATTCTAAAACATTTCTCCCATTCTCTTTTTTTTTTTTTTTTTTTTAACATTTTAATTTTCTTAACATGTTTCCTCTATAGTACTTCAGATTCAGGGTAATGTTCAGTTTTATTTGTAATTTATAGTAGCCAGAAAATGACATAACAAAAGTCTACGCAATTTTTACAAATCCAATAAACACATTATTTTTAAAGAAATATTAAAATATCTTGCTGGTACCAAGGATTTTACTACTTCTGACTTGAACTATGTCAAGAATAAGAAGAATTATTCTGCAGCACCATCTTTGTACCTCATAAAGAACTAAAATAAGCAGACCAGGACAACGACATTCATTTTCAGTGACAATCATATTTTAATTATAGAATATTATTTGTAAAATATAGAACTTGTTACTTTCCACATACATGTGTTGTATAAGGTATAATTATTAATTAGAAATTTAAAAAGCACTAGAAAAAGATATTTGTACATAATAGCAGAAAGCCTTTTACTTTGCACAATGTGACACAATGCATCACAATGTGACATGTCAGGAAAATGACAATCTGAAATTTTAAGTCTTTTAATTGCTTTATTTTTGTGTTATTATGAATATAATATTTCTTGAAAATACTTCTACGGATATTTTTATTAGAATGTCAAAAAGAAAATTGCATTATATAACATCAAATAGAAATTTTATTGTGCGGACTGCAATTCTCGTATTTTTTTTTTTTTTATATATATATATATTGACCCATAGAAGTGATATTCCACAGCTTCTTAATGACACTAACACCAAGCTTACCAAGGTTTCAAAATCACATAGAAAATTTATTCTTATGTACCATAAATAACAATGCATTTCCTTTTAAACTGACGTTTAAAGGATTGTAAAATACTTTAACCCTTTGCATATCCAGTCTGACTGGAGAACATCTTTCTTTGCAAAATTTGTTTTTGGCACTAGTAATAAAGGAAAATAAAATGTATCTTAGAATATATGAAATAAGAGCAAACTTACATTGAGATTGGCGTTCTTTTCGCGTCTGTTTACAGTCAAATCTCAGGCAATTTACCAAAAAAATAAATCGTTCTTTGGACATTGTTGCTAAGTATCTATCGCCGAAATAAGAATTATCGAATACTAATTCAGATGACAAATGGTTGTTCTTCAATGAAGTTGCTAAAATTAATAAACAAAGAAGTCCCTTTACTTCAATCAATGAAATAGAGGATAATGTAGATTTATTTTGTAACTTATACATCAAATACTGCCTTTCAATCTCCCCATTTGTATATTTCAAAATAATATTTAAAATTTCACCGGAAAAAAATAGCTCGACTGGTTCGTAACAAGAAGGAGCAGTTGATGTAGGACAAGGATGGATATCCAGGTCGAAATTCATGCTGGTATTTGTTTGCTAGACAAGCATTAAATGCTGTATCCTAGCAAATAAACTACCGTAACACATTTGCTGGTTCCACCATAATTACGAGCAAGTCATGGTGTGTATTGGAACACTTTTCTGCTTGGCCAGCATATATATTCCAGCTTGTGTTGCTTGAATATGTTGCTGGCCTAGCAGCAATCAAGATCACCACTTGCTTGTAATTTCTGCTATTATAGCTGTAATTCACACGCAACATATACATTTCTTTGTTACTATTCTACCATTACATTTCTACCATCAGTTGCTTTTAATTTTTGCTTTTCTAGCATAATTTGCTTGTAATTTTTGGTAGGCTGACATTACATTTCTAGCTTCACTTGCTTTTAATTTTTCCTATGCTAGCATTACTTTTTCTAGCATCACTTGCTTTTATCTTTTGCTATTCTCCCAGTTATAGAAAAAAGACGTTGGTGGCGCCATCTTTGGAGAATTTCTGAAGAACCTACATGTTTTAGAAGGGGAAACCTATATCGGATTTGCTTTTCCTCTGAGAAGGACAGAACTCACTACCTCCGGTTTGGGAACACGATGCTGTACTAACATCGGTACTGGGGCGGTGTTCGTAAACGATTTTAAATACGGGTAATGGGTGTAGAGCTGATTCTGCAGTTTGTTGAAATTTTTATAAGATAAGGGTGAAATTATCGATGCTGTTATTCTCCAAGTTTCAATTAATAAGGTTAATTTATTATTAGGGTTTTTTCTATGTTTAATGGATAAATAGAATATGGTTAGATTATTATAATTTATTAGTGGAATTTTCTTTACTTAATGAATGGTTTGAATATGGTCATAATTATTTGTTGCAGCACATTAGGAGTATAATTTCAAGACATATTAATAAAAATATGAAAATGTAATTTAACATTATAAGCACTATATTTTGAATAGCTGTAATTCAAAAATTTATCATTCAAATGACTTGAAATTTGGTGTCTAGGTATAGTTTGAACCAAAGATTTGAAATATATCGTTAGAATTGGGTATTGTTTTTTTTTTAATAAAAACCTTTTTTGTTGCATTTTACCAAAATTTGGGAGGTTGCCGGGGGAAATTTTGGTGGGAAGTTAAAAATTCGGATTCAGAGACCCAAAAAACATATAGTAAGCCTTTTTACAGAACTACCATGAATTTTGCTAGGTAGAGCCCCTATACGGCCTCTATTGCCTGGACTAAAATGCTTAATTCATCTTTAAAAAGTTAAGCTTAAAAGACTTTCAAAGAACTTTTTTCAAAAGACTTTTCAAGAAGCGATGTATTGTGCTTAGAATCATAAGACGAAATACAATATTCCACCTTGATCCAATCATAAACTACATAATCTGAAATTTAAAAATTGTACTCTTTACTGCAAAGGTGACAAATGATGATAATACAGATGTTACAAGTGTAAAAAATATATATTTTATGTAAATTTCCGAGTATAGGTATTAACAAAGACTTTTCACGTTACTTATTGTAAAGTGAAAATGCAACTAAAATTTGAAATTAATAGCTCAAAAAATGCTAAGACTATTGAAATGACGATTTTTCCGATAAATGTTGGGACAATATTTTCGCATTGAAATAATAAGAGCGGTTAATTGTTGCAATAAGTTTATTTATGTTATTTGTACAATATACTTATAAACTTGATGTGTATTACAAGTAACCGTTTATACGAGAACTGTTATAATTCCCATGCTTCTCATATTAACCGAATTTGACTGTATGTAATATATATACATACAGATATATATATATATATATATATATGCATGTATGTATGTATATTATAGAGATATAATGCGGAAACTTTACTTATACTTCATATTCCTATATCGTTAAATTATTTTATATTTATTTCTAAGGATTTTAATACAATTTTTCTAGTTAAAAATTGAATTTTTCCGGTGCTTTTGCTTGTAACATTTTTTATTTCTCGTAAATTATGGGTAAAAAACCTAACACATTTTATTAAAACAAACTAAATACTTTCCATGGCTGATTTGTTCCAAAGAACACGAATCAAAAGTAAGCGTTACATCTTAGAAGCGCAATTCTCAGTGTTTAGATACTACTTTATAAGAAAATGTCCACATTGTAAAGACAGAGATTTCCTGTATTTGTATTTTCTAAGATAATTTATCAGTCAAATTTAAACTTGAACAATAGTTTGCAAAAGAGGGAAATAAAGTGAGCCATATGACTTGGAAATATTTTAAACAAATTCTTGCTGACAATTCAATTAATTAAGCTTGAGAGGGGAATACAAAAACCCCTTTTTAAAAATGATGTATTCATTAAGACACTCTATGTCCAGGATGGCTAGATTAAGCTTGACGCATGTGTATAAATCTATGTTCAGACACAATGGCGATTGTTACCGAAGTTCAGTGATAAACAACAACAGCTTTATTAGACAAAACTAAACTTGGAAAGCTGTTTACTATAGCAACCACAGTTACATTCTTCAACACAGCATCTAACAGGAAAGAGAATGTCGGATTCACAACAGCGTCCACGTTTAAGAACTCGGTGCGATGCATCTCTACGAAAATACAGTAACTAGATGGCCTATGATAGGAACCAATTGGGGGCAAAAACCAACTTTAATAATCGAATGCTTGACATGATATAGTTAACAAGAACGTAAAATGATACGCACTTGCAAAAAAGAATGTTCGAGCATGGAAAGCGGTTTAACTTCCGCTTTTATGCGAACTAATTTCAAACGAAATTTGAAATTATGTAAATCAAACATAAGGCAATATCCTGTTTACAAGCCAATCGAAATAATTATTGAGTTGTGGCAGAAAATTCGCCGATTGAACCACACAGCTACGATAACAAAAGACTCTTAGGAGATAAAAATTAAATTTAAAAAATCAAAAAACCCGATTGTGTAAAAAGCGAACTAATTAATTATTTTTCATCAATGTAAAACTATTTTTTATATTATTTACCTATTTTTTTATTTACTTGCATTGATGACTTTTAAGTTGTGTTTAATTGTTAGTTCCAATCTATAAACACTGTTTTGATTAGGCTTGTAGATATTGATGAAGGTTAGAGTTGTAGTAAAGCTAGAGATCCTACCTACACAACTTCCAGGTTGTGAAATATTTAAACGGAGCTTCTGACTGTAAAACAGTCAATGAAACATCGTTTTCATTTTGAAAGACCTATCCAATGATATGCCCCTCAATATGGTGCGTAATTTATTTCGTCATTACCGCAATTTTTAATTTATAAAAACAAAACCTAGCCTATAACCATCGGACGGTTAAAACGAATCGAAAGAAACCTCACTCATTAAAATCCATCCAGCCGTTTGGATGTTTAGAGAGTATAAAGAAATCCACATACCCAGGTACACGTGAAACACATAACCCTTCTTAGCAGCCGTGTAAAAATAGAACGAACAGTAATGAGAGTTTTTCTTCGTTTAAAAAACGAAGCGAGTTGGATCAGTGATGGATAATGGAGTTGCACAATTGGTTTGCAGCAATTTTCATGAACGAAAGAAGGTTTTCTCTGACGAACCAGATTATTGGTCCATCTGGATGGACCAATAGAGGCAACCAACCAAAAATAATTGTTAGAATAAGGGTTGTGGCATTATGGTGTGGGGTATGATTCAATCAAATGACTACATTCACAATGAATATATTGAAGGTCGGGTAAATTTAAGTTTTTACCAGAAATTTACCGGCCAGTATATAAAACTAATACTTGATCAATGGTTTTGTAGCAAAAAGTATCTATTTCAACAAAATAATTGACCGTGTTACATTCAAAATCAACTGTGAAAAATTTCAGTGACTTCCATTTGGATTCTTTCAATTGTTCCTCGAAGATTACTGATCTCAGTATCATTTAAAATGTGTAGAAAATGATCCGATATGATTTATGAGAAACAGTTGCAATGTAATATTTTTTAAGAGCTCTGTTGAGCAATGAATGACTCCGTAAACGAGATCAACACGAATCGTACAGAATTTATCGAAAACCTTACAAATCGATTCCCACACATCAGACCAATGTTATTACTTCAAAGTGAAACATAGCTAAAAACAAATTAATATTAAGTCTACCGCCAGTGATTGCCTTTTCAGTTTATAACATTTTTTAGACGTTAAAAAATGTGTTTTGCTAATTGTTCAAGTTTTGCTTCCTATCTTTTCGTTGAAATTTCGACTATATCTCGTAATTTTTGTCCAATTTGCAGTTCTAAACTTTCCTCATTGTCGAATTTACGGGAACCGTGTCTTTAGCAAACAGCCTAGCCTAACATTTTTTTATGGTAAGTGTAATTATCATAAAATCGGAAATTTCTAAGTAAGACTAAAATTTCACCAATCACATGCATAACGAATAAAAAGTACCGAGTTTATCACGACAAATTACGCTCAGGCACACACATTTTAATAGGTTATAAAGATTGGACGTGCACATACACGAAAAACCTTCGATAAGCGAACACCGTTAAACTCTGAAAAGCGCATGCCCCGAAACCACTAAATTACAACAAGTTAAGTTCGAATTAAAGATTTATTTTCTGTACTTCTTAAAGACTTTCATTTTAAAATTGGCAAAATCAAAGCTAAAGTGCTTAAAGTTTCGTTTAGCTTCGTTCAAATTACGAAATTGAAGACTAAAAAAAAAAGAACTAATAATATTCCGGAAATGCAACACAGTTAAATTATTGATGTGCAATCGGAACAAACATTTAACGGAATAATGATAAATATGGAAATTGAGATCTTTCCAGAACTGATAATGGAATCCTGTTTCATTGTTTTCATACTTACATTTGTCTACACACACATGGTAGTGAAGAATGCACTTTAGCAGAAAATATGTTACACTAAATATTTTTTGTTTGTATTATTTCTTTGTTTTTATTTCCATGAGTATTTTAAATGAAATGTAGAAGATATCAGATATGTTATTTGAGAGTTCTCCGCTACTTAATTAAGCTGGCTTCCTTTCACTTTTAATTGGGCGCTGTAAACTTCTCGAAATGGAAACAATAATACTTCCGACAGCTTCAGTAACCTATCATGAGCAGGAATACAGAACGCAGATGAATTTCCTGAACAGAATGAGATAAACAGATATGAGATTAAAACATTGATTGTCTTTAAGCTGAAGCGAAATAATTTCGACAGCTGAGATATTAGGATATATCACAATACTTCTGCATATTCGAACATATATTTAGAGAGAAATAGTTTCGAAAAAGGATTTTATTCTAGAATGAGATATTTCAGATATTTTATTTGAAATAAGATATTAAATTTATTTTTTCCTTATGTATAACACAAGAAATTTTGTTAATCATTTACTTCAACTCGAAAAATATATTTCAGTCAATGTCGAACTCTTAGTAGCTATTTCTGTTTTAAAAGTTGGGAAAGAACTTTAATCTTAAAAATATTTTTTTTTTTAAATTATATTATATGTATAACGTGTTGTAAGACGAGAAAGATATGAAGTATATGACATTTAGTATATGTAGAGAAAGCACTTAAAAAAAGTCAATCCAAGGGCATAGTTAGCCATAAGAGATCATCAATAAATGAAAGATTGAACATTACTTTTGAAAATTTTAATAACAATAACATATTTCTGTTACATATTTATTTCAGAATGGTAGAAAAGAAAACATTGTACTAAAATTATTTAATAAATTTTAAATGCTTTTTGTCAGAGGGCATAGTTGAAAATAACACAATCATACTTTTAAAAATATATATAGTTATTTACCCATATATAAAAAATAATTATGTATTTTCTCATGTTTTTTAGGGAAATTGAAGAAAAAAAAACATAGGACCCCTGCATAATTTTGATTAAATGATTTTTTAAATATTAACATTCATTAATAATACAATTATTTTAAAAAGTAAAATCTAAAAACCTTATATATATTTCTTTTTCGTTTACATTAGAATCAACATAGTGCTGACCATTTGTTTATTAGAGATCAGAAGACAAGCGTTTCCTTGTTGGTCGACAGTGGGTCAGACGTGTCATTATCATGTGCTAATAACTTTTAAAAGAGAAATCCCTCCCAACAAAAGCTCTTTGCAGCAAATGTATCAACAATTAATGTTTATGGACAAACAGCACTCACATTGGACTTTAAATTAAGGAGACAATTTACATGGACTTTTCTGATCGACAATGTCAGCACACCCATTTTTGGAGCTGATTTTCTCCATTATTTTGAATTGGTGACTGATCTTCGTAATAAATGTCTTCGAGACATGGAATCTAAATTTCAATCCATTGGCCATATAAAACATACAAATTTTCAAGTATCTAAAATTAGATTTTTTTTGTTCCTCTATATATTTTATGAAAGATTGAGTGATTTAGTTTTGATATTATACGCTGGAAAAAAAATGTGCTTTCGAAACGTATGGGCAAAATGTTCAATGGTAGATACTCTGTCTACCAGAAGAAAAGACACCTTTAAAAACTGAATGTTTCTTTCACAAATAATAGCAATAGTATATGTGAACAATTTCTTTGATTACTTACTAATTGAGAATCAGATATAAAAAAAGTATATCATAGCAGTTCACCAAATACTCTGAACTCGCTATTAAAAATAAACTTGTTTTATTCACGATTCAAGAAATTCACACAAATACGTGGTTTGATGTAAATTACACTTTTTTGTATTTCTATAAAATTCCATTATATTCACACAACATAGAAATATTAAAAACAAGGGAAAGTTTAAGGGCAGCATAAATATTTTTTTAGAGAAGAGGATTTACAAGCATTATTTAAATATCATAATATATATACATTTCGCGGTAATAAAAAAATGTTTAACCCGGGAGAACTCGCTGCATGAGATTTTCTCTCACAGTCGTACTTTTTTAAGACTCTTATTTAAATCATTTTTCATTTTAATTAAAATTTCAAAATGTTTTTCAATTACTTTATCTATTTTGTGAATAAAAGTACTAAGCCAACCAAAAAAAGTTGATATTATATAAGTGTAAAGTAAAAGAAAAGCAATTGGGCATTCTCACTAGCG
Source organism: Maratus speciosus (assembly GCA_963932465.1). Taxonomy (NCBI): domain Eukaryota; kingdom Metazoa; phylum Arthropoda; class Arachnida; order Araneae; family Salticidae; genus Maratus; species Maratus speciosus. The sequence continues at coordinate 347,536,696 of OZ010788.1, read as the reverse complement.
AGTTCTCCCGGGTTAAGAAAGATGTCAAATTTAAAAATTAACAAAGCGTAATTGTTAACAACACGAATAAAAAGTAACAGTAAGCCAAATGTTGCAGTTCATTTATGTGCAGTGGATTTATTTAATATTTGTTCCACCAGCGGATTTCATCTTTTTAAATTTGAGTACAAGTGTAGAGTTTTTCATTTTTCCACTCTAGCCAAAACTTATAATTCTTTACCGTGAATACAAAATTATGATTCTGTGTGCAACACTCTTTAAAGGCTTTGCAGACGTGTGATTTAAAATACTCTTCATAGTATATATTAACCGAAATGAAATTTTAGAAGAATTATCGAAAGAAAAATATTACTTTATTAGTAAAAGTAATTATTAAAAGTATAATTTAATTTTAATTCAAATATAATACTGTACTTTCTTCAAAACTCAGTTTGAAAACTGGAAGCAATTCATTTTAAAAAATCATTTAAAAATAGTTAAGACTCAAGGGAATATCACACGATAACACTAACAGTGAGAAATCCCTGTGCTTAATTCCTATTTGTTATTTCTGAATGTCGTTGGAAATTACAAGAACATTTTCATGGAATAATAATTTCAAATATAATAAATATAAAATAAGAGAAACCAATATCATCCGTTATATCTGTTAGGCTGTTTCATCATTCTACTACACAAAACCAATAAAATAAATACATTTGTTGTAAGCCAAATGCGTTGATAGATGTGCATTTCATATATAGCCGAATCGACCGGTGAAAATGCAACTTGTGTTTTCCAATGCAGTTTGCATGCACCTATGATGGTTTACGACAATTCTGGATTATTTATCGGTAATGTGTCAAAGAATTTAAAAGAACCCTAACAGGGTAAAAGTTTTTTCAAAACATAATTTTAAGAAAACACTGTATTATTTTTATTAGTTCGATAAATGTAATGCCCTTGTGTCCAAGAAATTTCTGTTGTACTTTCTATGAAAGAGAAATAGCAAAATTTGTAATAGCAAAAGTGGCACACGAAAGATTAATTTTGGCACGTTTGTACTAGCAACTCTAAATCCATATACAGCGATAATACACAAACACAAACTCTAGATGATCTAATCTTGACTAAATTTGATTTATTGGAAATTGAAAATTTTTAATTGTGGCTTTTAAAATACCGTAAATTACCACATTATTAAATGTATCAATGATAAAATTATTTCAACTTAAAAAATAATTACAGAGCTATTTAAAGAAACTGGCGTTTGATCTTTTAATATTTTTTCCATCTATCTATGTCTGCAAGGTCATGAGTTTCTAAAATTAATAAAACAATAAATAAAATAAAAAAGCAGTTGTCACTCGTATAAATCCAGTCCAGTTTGCATTCTGTTGAAATTAACTGAGTATGAACCTGATATTAATTACTTTCCTTCCAAAAATGCAACAACACAATTAATCACATATATTTTTTAATAATTTCTAGAATTTAATTTTTTTATGATTACAATAGAGTCCCACAATTCCGAACCCCACTATTCCGAAAATTCGCCTATTCCGAACAAAGGTCAGAAGACACACCGATTTTTCTAACTTAAAAACAAGAAAATTTAAAAAGACGTTCGTGAAAAAACGTACATTTATTGTTATAGAAAGAATTTAAATAGAGACATACATAGAGCCTAAGCTTGATGAAAACGCCTGAAGCCAAATTGGAAAGAAAGCTTACTGTGCATGTCGGCTCCATTTATGCAATTCTATAGAATCCTTTTTATCACTGCTCAATGCAAAATAACTTATTTACACACACTTAAGAAGTAAAGTCTGTTACTTTTTTCTGACCAAGATCACTGAATCGACTTGATGATGAACCACCATCGCCGCATGAACATAACATCATTTGGTGTTGATGAAGTGTGTTGCTTGACGTAGCGTAAGCCGAGGTCAAGAGCATTTCCGCGTCTGTGTGTGATATGAGTTCAGTATGAGCGTTCACCTCCTCCTCGTTTTCCTCCGAGTCGATCTCAGTTGATGTGTACTGCACCAATGCTACGATGTCTTCATCTCCGTACTCCTGGTGGCCATTGTCGTCAAAAGCAGTCTACTCCTCAACACAGCTTTCTACTACGTCTTCATAGCGAGGGATTTTCGTAACTAGTGGAAGAAGTTGACAGTCTTTCACTGGTGTAAAAGTTGTTTAACAAATTCCAATGTAGGTCAGAAATTTTTCCACGATTTTTGTATCGCGCCTTTAGTGGTCTTATCCCATGCTTCAGCCACCCAGTATATCACATCTTTTATTGTAATTTTCTTAAGTTTTTGAAGGATTGTGAGTTCATTTTCATCCTCTTCCAGTAAAGTGTGATGCAGCATTTTTCTGTATTTTTCTTTAATGGCCTGCAACACACCCCGGTCCATAGGCTGAAGAATGGAAGTGGTAACATTCGATGGTAGAAAAACTGCGTTGGTGTCTCCACTAAAAAGTTCTGCTTCTGGGATGGAGCATTGTCTATAATGACTAGAGCACGATTTTGCAATCCATTTTCTCTATTGAAGGCAGTCACTTTATTGACAATTTGGTGCTCGAATCATCCCGTAAAGAAGTCGCGTTCCATCCAAGCTTTTTTTAAATTTTTATAATACTCAGGAAGTGAATTGATGTTAATGTTTTTCAACACTTTTGGTTACGCCGATTTGAATATTACCACCATTGGAAATTTGTTTGTTCCGAGAAATTGCCTCAGGCTAAGACAGTTAAACGTTGTTTATCCATTTTAAACCCTGGGGCATATTTATCTTCTTGCGAAGCAAGACTTTTGGTACGCAAAGTCTTAAAATTCAGTTCGGTTTCACCCGCTTTGTAAACTTTCTGCGGTGAGTAGGAAGAAACAAGATCTTTGGGAAGAAACAAGATCTTTAAGTAATTTTATGTAATTCGCAGCTGCTTCGTTGTCAGCTGACAGCTTCTCCCCAGCAATCGTGAGCTGTCTAATTCCGTGTCTTTTTTCCCCAAGAATCCAAAAATCCACAGCTAGGTGAAAACGATGGGTCACCATCCATAAGCTTTTTCAGTTGAAGTGCCTTTTCTTTTACGAAAGGACCATAAATGGGGATTCTGTCTTTCTTGAGTGAACCACAAGCATAAGGACTGGTCAAGTTTTCCCTATGAAGACACAGTCGTTTTTTGCCGTTTTTCAAGAATTTTTTTCACTTAAAGCAGAACAAAATTGTCGATTTTTTCCAGTCACTTATCGTGGCTTTTCCGACACCATATACGAGTAATAATTTAGTAGCATTTTCTCCTTTGTCCAGTCTTTTAACACTTCCAGTTTTTCTTTTAAAGAACACGAATAACGGCTTCGTTTACTTGCTATGTTTAATGTTTAACCGTTGACATCAAGTACTACTACGAACGTGATTCAGTAAAGTAGTAACTCAATACTCATGGAAACACAATTTTTCTCAATAAATTTGCAATAAGCGCACACAGTTCATCAAACTCCGCTAGAATAAACATTGACCGCAATGCCAGTTTCAAAGTCATTTGTCAACGTTGGTGAAAACACGGATTCTATACGCCAATATTCTGGGGCAGCTGAAATGCAGTAACCCTGGTAGTAATTCTTGGAACGCGGGATAGCGAGCGATATGTAGGATGGGGTGATGAGTCGTCGAAGGTCATTCCCCTTCCCTTCCCACTTTCACTGAACCTGTTCACCACGAGCCGATCAACGCTGTATAGATCTGACACTAGTAGACGTCCCAGCACTTAATTTACACCTTAAAAAGTCAATACGTTGATCATTATTAATAAACCGCTTATTCCGAATTCCCGCTAAACCGAACAGTGTTCGGTGCCAATTAGTCAGGAATAGCGGGATTCTACTGTGCAATACCTCACCTGCATGTTACCCATTTATTTTTATCTTACTGTTATTCAAGTTTTTTTTGTCATGCTTTTTCAATTCACTAAATTTCTTGGCACGTCAAGGTTGTGTAAAATATGGATGAAAACAAATTGGAATTCGGTTATGACAAAGTCCGCCAACCATGTCCTAAAGACTACTTCTTTATTTTATACGTATCACGTTTTGAAAAAATATCCGATCTACCCCTTTAAGACCTGACCTACAAAATTCTGTAGGTGATCGTAAAGAAAAAGAAAAAACATTTTCCTCTTTCGTACTGTTTAAGTCGTGCTTGCACCCACAGAATTACGTGGATCCTTCTTTGGCATAACCTGACATCAGTTATTTTTCCAAATACTTTTCTAAATCAAATATAATCCTATTGCTTAAGGAAAATTACCAATTTTTTTTGCCTTTCTACCAAAAATATTCCTGTCTTAAAGGGATAAACTTTTACTAGGATATATTTAAGAGAATATATTTTTATTATTATTATTATTTTGTTGTACGTTGGAATAAAAATAGTCGCCAGTCCTGGTCCATAATCAAAATATTTAACCGCCCCGTAATTTGGATAGTTGAGTAAGACAACAGTAACTCTTTCCTGGTTGACAAAGTCAGGAAATTCACACCCGAAGACTTGCATCCACGAAGGATTTAAAGTGCATTAGATCCTAGAAAGCATACAAGATGATATGTGGTATTCGCCATGTCTCGAACCCTCAATCTACCGGCACTCGTTTACGACTTTGTTCTCTGGCCTACCAGTCTATTGTGAGTCGGAAGACGAATTATGTGCTGCATTCAATTAAACGTGAAGAATTAAAAAAAACTTTGTAATATATGCTAAATATGTTTAAAATATCGCTAATAAAAACGTGATTATTTAAAAGAATTTTCACCCTCGTTTGACCTTATTCGTATATCGTTTTATATTTCAATTTTATGTAATCATACACATTTATTAAAAGTACTGTTAAACATAAGGTCCTTGTTGTGAAAATGATGCATTTTCATTATCTCTAAATTGTTATTATTATTTCAGTATTCTAATATTTCTAGCAATAAATGTACTTCATATTCAGAGTGTCAACAAAAGCACTTCTGATTTGTATGAAATTATATAGTGTGAGTAATCTATATTACTAAAGAAATCTGCTTGTGTGCGTGCATCTCTATGGGCGATTCGCATGTCAATTTGTGAAATGCGCAAGTCAACACTTTTGGTTTCGTATTGTCCAATATGAACCCAAAGAAGTTTTGAGATTTTTAATTTTTGTTTTTATTTTTTTATAATTTTATATTGAAAGCGTAATATTGCACATTTTTTTCAAATTTTGCATGTTTACCGGTGTCATAAAAGTGATCCAATTTCATTCGTACAGCCCAATGTAATGTAGTTGACCTCATTTGAATAACTTTTTTGTAATTTGTGACAGTTGTTTTTTGAATTTTTTAACGTCTCCTATGCACAGAATGTGAAATATTTAGAATTCATTCAGCAATTTTTATATGAAATATTCTAGGTATGGTCTCAAGTATGGTGCAAAAATTCATTGAGTCATATAAATATAAATATATTTTGAATTTTGATGAAATATTTAAGAGTACGATTGTAAAGTTTTGCGCACGGGGAAAAAAATATTAAATCGAATGGGAGAATAAGTTTTTCGCAGTTGTTTTTTACGTAGCCTTTTATCACTAGACTTTTTCTACTGCTTTGACTGATATTGAAACATGCCAAAAAGGTTGCTATAGTGACGATGACTTATTTTTAAGTTCGGTTCCATTTGTATAGCACAATTTCATGCTATTGTTGCCGTCCTTTTTACGATACTCTAGTGCGATGGAGAAGTAAGTGTAACTCACTGGTAGGTTTGTTTATATATTATATTTAAAGTATATTTAGATATATTTACTGTATCCTTTATAGTGATTACCGATTTTACGATCGCTCAGTATAATGCCTACTGTTACCGGACAAGGACGGTTTTGCCTGCTAGTCATTATACAAAATTCTGAAAACTTGGATGTAATAAAACATTTAAATCCATTTAAAATAACTTATAAGTTAAGAACGCTACAAAATCGCTTTAATTTACAATTAACTCTAAGTTAAAATTGAGCTTTTAGATTTATCGTAAATTAAATTAGCTTAAAAAGTAAAGCTTTTTAAAGGTATTAAGACTTTCCCTACCTTTTTTTAAAGAAATATTTCCATACAAACATCGAATTTTGATTTACAATACGACAATCCAGAACTACTGTAAAAAAAATTATTCTTCAAATTAATAGTAAGGATATTTTACATTTCTATTTGCAATTTAAAAACTAAAGTATTTAATTTTCTAAAACATTACTTTTCATAAATGTTGTTATATATCATTAAAACGGTTGAGAAACTATTGGATGAAAATAGTACGCTTGTACTGTGTGTTTATTTTAGACGTTTGAATTTGTTAATAAGTTGGGACAATATAAGGCATATTTTTAAATTCATACTTTTAAAATTCCTTTTTTCTCTCTCAACTTCTTATATTTTGATCTGAAACATCTATCTTTATGATTTTTATCTAATCAAACACTGTTTGAAAATATATTGTACATTTTACCTTTGTTTCCATAAAAAAATAGCTGCTTCTAAAAATTAAAATATTCTAAATGTAAAAATAACAAACGTAGTCAATTCACGTAAAATACAAACAGTTTTTCCTCTTTAAAGACTCCAAACACATTATTCCCTTTATTTATAGAAATCCATCTATGAGTTAAAGAAAATTTTGTTGGCAACCGCGAATGCATTTCTTCGTGACCAGTTGTCTAAAACTGTCTAATAAGACAATCAAATGCTCAATAGGTTTCTGAATTCCTTTCTTATAAGAAAAACATCGTGAACATCAACGCATTAGAAATACTTTTGAAAATATGTATAAAATAAAATAGCAATTTTTTATTATATATAATATCTTGTGATTTTGATTAGGAACGATACATAAAATCTCATCACTGAAATAATAATAATAATAGAAAAAAATATGTCACTTTATAATTGTGTTTCTTTCTAAATTTATCATTTGAAAAACACAAAAAAATAGTATGTACAACTTACCATGTATATTACTTCTGTTCCTAATATCATTTTCCTTCTTACACACAAAACACACAATGAGTGGGATATTGTTCGAAAGGATTTTAACAGGATTTTGACATAGAACATTCACATTTCGATTAAACACGTAGTTCGATTAAAAAACTGAACTAAAATATTTCTTATGAATGAAGTTGTAAGGAAATATTTCAATTATTTCGGGAATAGCCCACAACGTCAATTTGCTCAGATGACGTCATAGATCAAACCAAAGTTATCATCAAAAATTTACTCATTATATAAGTGGATTATAACCGAAGAAATCACACAAGATGCTTTTTATCGCATTTAGCGATATAAATTTGCGTAATTTTTTTTTTAATTTAAATACGGAATAATTAATATATTTCATGCAACATCATAGAAAGAATGTGAGCAAATTTTGTGTTATTTCGAAAAGATTCATTATTGTAAAAGTAACGTCACATTTATTTGTAAAATATATGTATAATTTTTAACACTTTCTAAGTTTAAAAGTGTTTATGAATTCGGTTTTCTGGCCGTATGTCTGTCTGTACGATCTCTAACTGCCTACGTATACATGGATTACCGTGTAATTGATGTATGCTATAAAGAATTACAATGGCATGTTCAGTATTCAAAATGATTTAGCGTTTATAGTTTGTTTACATGCAGACTCAAAATAATTTCGTTATGTTGTGATCTATGCGGAAGAATCATTTGCAATATATATTAATGATGTTTTTCTATTTCAACCAAATTGAAATTATTACACATGATCCAAGTGTACTATAAGAAATTTACTGTAGAATATGGTGTATATAACATAAACAATGGTGCACGTTCAATTACAGACAAACACAAAATAATGCGGTTGCAGTACTGTTTATGAGTAATTTGATTGCTGGAAATGTGCTTACAGGTGTGGTATGTTTTTTTAAGCTTAACTAGTTTTTCGCACATTACTTGGTGTACAAAAATGCTACAGATAATATACAGGGCAGCACTAAAAAAATTGAGTACATATTTGTGTATAGACGAAAATTCCTGAAAGTGGATTTTGAACTCTATTATGCGTTCCTTATCTGAACGAAATTTTAGCTTATTACCTAATGTAGCATCTATACAAATTCATGGATTTTGAAAAAGCATCTCTACATAAATTGTCAATTTGCAAGATGTTTAATCACAAAAGTTTATTTAAAAATCAAATTTCTTGAATTTTAAAAAAACAAAAGAAGGATATTTAACTTATTTTGAAGTTTTTAATTCATTTTTCAGTTTTTAAGTTATTTTGAATTTTCTAAAGAACTGCTGCCCGATTCCATTAAAATACGCCTTACCCTGCAAGTTACAGAAATTCGTTTGGTGCGATGCAATACTTGTACTTACGATATTCGTATTCACAACCCAATGAGTAAACTGGTTAATTAATTAGAAATATTCCTTCTATTCCAATGTATTTTGATACTAAACATACTCCATGAAGTCAAGCATTGTCATGTAATAGTGAATGATTTGTGACCACCGTAAAGATCATTAGGTAGAAAATGGACATTTCATAAATTTTGATTGTGTATATATTGTATTTTTCAACTTAATATACATCTTTAATCACTGTTTAAGCTATATCTCGATATTCGACAGTAAATAGAATGCGGCTTCATTCGTCTCAACGCTTTTAAAGTTAAAGATTGAGCTGAAATGGATGAAAAGCGTCAGTAGTAGAAATGGATTAAAAGCATTTGTAGCTGAAATGAATGAAAAACGTCAGTAGCTAAAATGGATGGGATGGAAGTCGCAGGCTTTCTCTATAAGATCTTACATTTTCAAACATTCCTGAAGCATTAGAAAACCTGATAAAACTTCCAGTTTTAGCTTGTGAGTTTAGAAACTGCTTTTTGTTGTCGCATTCACTGTTACTGTTAATCAACTATGACAGAAAGCCGTCTTTGGATGCAGTTGCTATTGCCATGCTTTTTTTATATGAAATTAATACTTCTCCTTCAGAGAAACATTATTATTTTTAAACAGAAAGGCATACATATATTACAGTACCCGTCAGTTACGCGAAATGTGATCAGTATATTCACAAGTAGCTTGACGATGAGGGGATTTCAATAAATTGTTATTATTTAATTTTTATTGTCATTTTTCATTGATTTTTTAGTCCTTTTTGGAAGAACCATGAGGACGATGCCATTCCAATGAAGGAAAATAAACGGTCAAGTGCGAGTAAGACTCGTGCAGACAAGGCTTGGGTATAGCTGTATATACCAGAAAAGTATAAATGGATATACCATGAAATTTCAGAGAGACATGAAGCCAAAATTGTATCAAATATTGCTATTCTGTATAACTCTTTTTTAAATTATATCCTAATAGCTTTATAATGAACTTAATTTAGTGCTGACAATAAAAGAAGTAGTTATTTAATCTTCATTTGGCATTTCATAAACCCAAATCCATCGTAGTAATAACCTTTTCTTTTAACAGCGTAGCTAAAACAAAACCCTTGTACATAGTTTAAACTTGGCATTGTACTAAGGGCGTTTTGAAAGGAGGTCGCAAAGTTGCAACGACGGCTTGGTCCGTGAGGCATTTTTCGAGATAGGTTTTTAATTAACCTTTAAAGACACGGGTTGATTATTGGGAGAGCCACTCAATGCAAACTAGTCGCGAATCCTACAGTAATTATGTAATTAATTCTAATTAAATTAGTCTGTTTTTAATAGTTTGATATTTATTGCTTTTATGCTATTACTGGAAATTGCATTACATAAATATATCATTAAAAGTTGTTATCTAGACTTTAAAACCGATTGTGCGTAGAGTACGTCACTCGTGTCTTTATGTTTGTCCAAGCCGTTCGTCTTTCTAAGGGTTAATATCTCGGCTAATTACCAACAATTGCTTTTTAAATAGCCCAGTGATAGGGAGCAAATAAAGACCGAATTCGGAATTAATTAGGGGAAAGCTGGAATTTGTTTTAATCCATTTAGTTTACGTCTAGAATGGATATACTATGATTTCCTCCTCGTAGTTGGTGAGCGTTAGAAAATGTGTACAGATTTATAGCCGAAAAACAGATTTTTTAAATTACCATAGCAATATCTGAAAACAACTAACTCTATCAAAAACATTGTCAATACAAATGTTACAGAGCTGAAAATTCTGAATAAAATGAATACACAAACTTAATATTTGCGTTGAACATTAAGCTCACAATTCTACTTCAAAGTTTAGCCTAAATTGCTAATCAAGAGCTTGAAGCCAGAACAGATCCGATTATCAGTCCACCATGATTCTAATTTTTATACACATGATTTTTTTTTAATTTATTGAAGCATTCACGATGTTTTTGTAATTAATTTAGTTCATTTTTCTGTATAATTTGCGAAAATTCGAAATTAATTTGGGGAAAGCTAGAAGTTGTCTTAATCCCTTCGACATAAGATGGAAATTAACAAAAATTCATGCTGTATAAAAATTGGAAGCTGTGTGGACTGATAACTTGCGTGAAATAAATATATGCAAGTAGCTTTATATCATACTCTACCATTAAAATTACTTTAGATTGTGTTACCCCGTAAAAAATGAACGTATTGAAACTAAACTTCTGTACACGCGCGGGGTTTTTTATCCCGATAATCAAATTTCGCCTCTCCTAGTGAACAAACAAAAGACACTCCTTCACCCATGCCTTTTCGACCTTGACCTTGACCTCAAGGCCTTTCAGAAGCGTCCTCAAAAATTGTAACTATTCCCCGAAGAAAAATTGTTTTTGGGTTAGATTTTATCTAACGTGTGCTCACGGGTTACAAAAATTGCAATTTGTGAAAAATATTTTATCTTCTAACTACTTTTGCTAAGCAAATGGATTTCTGCTCACTAAATTGACAAAATCTTTCTGAATTTTCACTATATGTGGCTGCACTTTACAGATGAGTTCCCACACACATCTGACTGTTAATTTATTAAATAAAACATTCTATTGTCGCTGTCGTACTCACACCAAAAAATTACTTCATGCAAATGCTCATCTTTCATCAAATATTTAATTTATTTATGTATTAAATTAAGTATATTTTTTATACTGCACTTTTTCAAGTTTTCTAAAAATAGCGTTTAATTTGGATAGAAGCATTCTTTGCTATAAACGAAAAGTATTCGATTTTTTTTTACAGAACGTTAATCTGCTACATATTATTTTGAGTACTTTATTTAACGTGGGGATAAAAAATATTACTTTTATATTGAATTTGTGTTTGATCACTTAATTACTCTTGTGACAAAATTTTCGCTGAAAAATATGAGGTTGAAAGTGTCCTTTCCATTCTTGAATCTTCAGAAAATTGGTCCTATCCCCTAGATATTCGACAAAATATCCAAAAGCGAGAAGCGTCTGGATTCCTTTGATCAAATTGAGTGTTTCTTTTGGTACTATTTGACATGATCCCAGTGACATTTGTGTTTTATATAAAAGGAAACACTGGGTGTTTTCTTTTATGTATAATAAACTTTTTATTTACGTAAATACTTTTTTTAAATGAAAGATAATTTTATTTTAATGCAAAAAAATTAAATATGTATTGAATTATGGTAAAAATTGTAATAATATTTTTTTACTTTTCCGCCATACCGTATTAGGTGTTATCTTTTTCAATTTGATGAATTTAATAATTATCTAACCTTCCTTTTCAACTTATTACAAAAATTCAGGATAAAGATACCTGGAAATTACATTGAATATATATCACAGTAAAACATATTTACTAAAAACACATAGATATAAACTGTATTTTATATTTTAGGAACATGTTAGACTTATCTTAGCCGACACTAAGTTCAAAAGCTTTGTAATGTCTATTCTCTCCCAACCTCCTCATCCTAAACCATTTAGAACATTTTGTGCTATATATTTAATGCGGCTGCTCATTATGCAACCAGCATCAGTAGTTTGCGTTCATGTTTATTGATATCTGGTATTTTCTAGTTTAAAATTTTAATTTATTAATTAGAAATTGCTATGCCAGTTTAACTAAACTTTTAATTTACAAAATAGTTTAAAATCTTGATTTGAGGCGAAACTCGACGTGATTCGCTTTTTTAATATTTTAGAAGAAACCAGTGTTAAAAAATGTATACTATGCATCCTTCCATTTGAAGAAATAAAACGATGCCGCTGTCATACAAAAATAAAAAGAAAACACATACACAATTTTTTAGGAGAATAAAACAGAGAGAAAAGAACTACTAATGAGTTGCATTTTATATCTTTCCCCTAAATTCCTTCCCAACGAATGTATATATTTATATATACATATACATTTTTACATATTAAAAAAAAGTTTTTATTTTTCTCTAGATTTATCCATTGCTACCAGTAGAATATTTTGTTTCTTGACTTTTTTTTCATGTGCAAATAATTTGTTGAGATAGAAATGTTTTCAGTCGACACAAACTTAGATTTAGGACAGTGAATTAGCTGTATTTTCACTTCGGCACGTTCAGTACCATATTATCCTTTTCTGCAGTGTATATTTAAGATTTTTATTCTGCACTAAGGGTACTTTCTTTTTTATTATATTTTGTAGGAATTTCATTTATCTAATCATTACCATTTATGGCAGTTCAAATGATATTAGACTTTGTGGAAACTTATAAAATATTACAAATTATCACTTGATCAATATTTTGGAATTCATTTTTATTAATATTTCTGTATTTCTACCAAAAAAAAATCAGTAAATAATTTTTTTTAATAAATTTTCTCTGTAAAATGTAAGATGAGTGTGAGAGAAAATTTACATTTTATACATTTATATAAATTTTTATAGGGAATTCCAGAAATATTGCAATGGAAATTGTCGATATGATTTGTTAATTAGTAGTTGTACAACAGCCATGTCTGGCACCATTAATTTTCAAAGATAATCTTCTTCTTAGTTGATGACAGATATTTTTTGATTAAATAAGGTGAAGATTAATGCTAAAAATAATAGTATGAGACTTGGAAGCTTAGCAGTTAATTTTCAAAATAGCTCGACATGCTTGGCACGTCTTTCAAGTAGTTAATGTATTAAAATTGATTAAAGGATATAAAATCTCGGATATATCTGTGTGTTTGTGATATCGAGCTTATTATTTTTAATTAAACTGCAATTTTTTTATCTAATTAATAATAACATAATTTATTGCAGCACGCTGTTTTATTACAGCAATTGTTATAACTTATAATACGAATGGTTTTCTTTAAAAAGTTTATTTAAGAGAAACAAGGAGAATACCGACCCACTTCGTATTTTCACTTTAATTAAGAAGTGTCTGTTCCTCATCAAAGCTTTACACTTTGTAGTAGAAGTTGCTTCTATCCCCTATAAAAAATGTCCAGTTTTTGAGTGCGAGCATTTTGTTCGATATTAACTTATGTGGGTAAAAGCGACCTCTGTCTTTCATTTTTCTCTGATTTATAAGTGCGTATTGCCTTTTCTGGTTCTGCATTTCTCTATTATTCCCGGCATTCTATATTAATTAGATCGCCGTGGTCACTCAGATAACAATAAAAACAGGAACGAAAGCTTGTATCGATCGATTTACAGTCAGATACTCCTTTCATAAGAAGTTGAGATTCCGTAGAAAATGTAAGTAGGAAGCAGCTCATATTCTAATGCTTCGAAAGCGAGTCACCTTGATACATCTACACTGTTCGTGGGACGGTGTTCAGTTTGATAAATATTCAATCCCTCTTAGTTTGCAATTAAAATACATCCCCGAAGGACTTGGGTGTCTACATGAAAGTGACATTTTAGGGCATTGCGAATCAGTTTCTTTGACACTGCACCCTTGATTGTGTAGAAGCCATTCTGCCTCGTATAAGTTAGCTGATATTGGTAAAGTAGCATTTAATTAGATTAGCTGAGAGTTGAAGTGTAAATTTTGCTCGGCATAGTTTAATCTTCTATTCAATATATCTATGGCTTTTAATAAACTTCTTGGTTAAATCTTAAACTTAAGTTATCAGATATTTCTGTGTGGCACGGCCCACAGGACCATCAGAACTTCATGACATTGCTCAAACATTTTTATTCTTAAAATGCGAGAAAACTTTTATGTTATTGTAATAAGATTCATGTATGAAGATTTATATAGTGATACAAAATTTGTAGGAGGAATTTCCTCCCATATCATTAGTTTACACTTTACAAAATTAATTTGATAACAAACTTTAAACATTTATATTGATGCATATTGATAAAAAAATGTAAATTGTGTAAAAAAAGCAGGGATTCAATTTTACGTGACACTAATTTCTTTTAATACTCTACAGGAAACAATATTTTTCAAATGAAATTGAAAGTTCACAATAAACTAAAATCCGAGAAATATCTAAGTAATCCATAAATAAATAGCCATTTAAATTAATAATAGTGTATTTTTATAAAATCCACTAATATAAAAAATGAAACATTTGCATCCCTTATATTGCAATAAAAAATGAAAGTGAAAAAAAATTTAAATGTACTTCTTGCTGTTTGCTCAAACGATATTGGGTTTGGTTGTTAATTTTACGATGCCTTCCTAGGAAATTGCATACGTATTTTCAGATATTGATTATGTAATTAATTTTGGGTGCTTTTTACGTCAAAAGGAACCATGAAATAACTTTGCTGTATTTTGTTTTTCACTATTCTTCATCCAGACTTTGGCTTGTCAAAACTTTAAATATAAATTTCAAACATTCGTCTCATATTGACTGTCTTATCACATGAAAAAAATTAGTACCTGATATTTGAAGACCTTTTTTAACTTTAAAAAAAGTTGAAAGTATTTTTAAAATCTTACCACATTATTTAAAAGGGTTTATGACTTAGCTTCGTGTGTTTGTCAATCTGTCAGTGCGCAAACACTCTTCCAATTTTAGTACCAGATAATGCCGAAAAATCATAAAATTCGATGTATCATAATATTAATATGATTTAGTGGTAAAAAAAGGCATTTTTAATGCTTTTCTTGCTGAAGAATGGACAAGTATGTTTAAACATAACTAATAAGATCCATAAACCGTATAGAATTTTCAATTTCGTAAAATTTAATAAAATCATTGTTTACACGTAAATGGATACACGTAAACGTCTCATATGACGAAAAACAACATTTGTTTGTTTAATTACAGCTATACATTTTTAAATTAACAGTTAAACAATTAGTTATTGGTCCAAGACAGGAAGGGGCACCCTGTATGCACGTATTTGAGATGTCCGATCACTTTCTGAAAGAATAATATAAATTGAAGTGAAATAAACTCAAATCGAATAACGTATCATTCGGTAAATCCGCTGATATAAATTACAATTATAAGATTTTCCCGTTATAATATATTCCGACGCCATTTCTCCTTGATCAACTATTATAAGCAAGGTGAAGCAACAGCAATCATTCTTGATTAAGTGAGATGTAAATACCGCAGAAAGAAATGTTATCTACAGAAGTTTACTACATTTCTACTCGAAATGTCCAAGAAATTGCGAAGTTTCCTTCAAAGGTGTTCAACTTTGTAAGACTTTATAAAATCTCTCTTAGAGTTTTGAGCACGGTTATTTAACTTTGGAGAAATTTCCTATCTCTTCAAAATATTGTTAATTGTCGCTGACAGTTAAAGTTACTATTTTTAAATTACAATATAAGAAATGTCGATTCGCGAAAAGTTTTATGTACTTAAGATGGCACATAATTTGTGTTGTAAATTGATAGAAATATGCATTTAAATAATTTATATTTTATGATTTGTTTCAGATTTTATGATATATTTTATAACTGAATATAATAGAAAAAACGCTATTAGCTTTTCATTATTAAAAGAAATTGAAAAAAAATAAGTTGATTATTATCAAACATATGTGTATGAAAAAGTGTCATTACTTAATACGAGTATTGTTTGGAACATATGTGAAATAAATAATTGAAATACGTAAATTTGAATTAAGTCTGTCACTATGTATTTTGCATATATTACAAAAACTTCGACAAAGTATTGCCGGGATCTCTGAAAATCGAAAAAAAAAAAAAATTACACAATATATGGGAACGTCCATTGTTACTCTTGTGACTGTCAAAGCAAATTTCCATAATTATTTCCAATTCTTCCATTACAAAATATAGTTAAGATAAATTTGATGCAACCACTGAAAAATACAGGTGCTCTACGTTTATAAACCGTATGCAATTTGTAACACAAAGCATTTTACTTGCCCAGATAATGAATGAAAATTTTGTTACTCTTGTGGCCACAAAAAATGCAATTTTCAAAAATTGTATTTTACGCAAAAATTCTGTGAATTATACGAGACTATAGAAATAAAATTAAGAGAATATAGCAGTGTAATTATATCTTTTAAAAAGCATTAATCATTGAACTCATCTGACAACACATGAATTAGTTACATTTAATTTTGCAAAATGCTGTTACTCTTGTGAAGTTACTTTTGTGACATTTTTTCCATAAAGGAATTTTCCCAAAAATTCAGTTTAAATACTAAACAAAATAATTAAAATAAGTTTTAAAAAAATGACTTTTCCATAGAAAAAAAATTTAATGATGGTTGCATTTTAAAATAATAAAAAAAATGTAAAAAATTCTAAAATTAATCAAAGTTTATAAAATCCTCGAGAATTTATCAATCTGAGAGCATTAATTTCAGCCACAATTACATTCTTTTATGCCAAATATTGTAGTCATCATGTTTAAACTTGAGAATGCCTTATGCTTTAATCACTTCCCCGTTTGCCTCAAGATAAATCGAGGCTAAAAGCACTGTTTCCCCATACCTGTCGCCGGTGAAAAGGTAAAATCTCCTGTATCATTATTTTCCTAATGAAACTGAAATTCTATGTACGAATGATGTTAGTGTATGGTTTGTAGTAGATAGTGTCATTCTTCATGTTTTTAACAAATTGTATTTGTTGAATGCCTTTCGCTGTTGGTATTTTCTCGCAATGTAATGAAACATTATTGTTTGTATCTTCATCTGATATATGGAATATGATTGCTTTTGTTTTTTCAGGAACAGTTTTGACAAAATAAGCAGTATTCCTTAAAATTGCTTTTTTAGTACACACTACATTCCACATATATCATCATACAACGGCACAAAATAAATTTACAGCATGTATACCAGGTGTATTTGAAAAAAAAATGGCAAATTAAGATAATTGTGAAAGAAGTCTGATTCATTGCAGGGATATTTGCATAGTTATATTTTTGTTTAAATTGGAAAGCACGACCATCATATAAAAAAGCAAAGCAGATACAGTTTAGGAAAATTCATTCCCTTAAAGATGCTATGTTTAAATTTTACATACGAGAGCATTTATAGAAAATTGATTATGAGCTACATTGTCTGAAATAATAGCATAAGATTTTACTATTTATGGATCATACTAAACAATGACTGGAAATACAGTCGCTTATGCATTTGACCAGTATGCAGTATTTTGTACCAAAATTTCGTCTTGGCATAAAAATGGACAGTTTTCAGAAAATCCACTGGCATAACGATTCTTTGAGAAAAGGTTATTCTTTTAGCATAATCAAAATAATCCTGAAGTTTGAAGCAATGCGTGCCAAATAAATGGATTTAGTTGCTTTCGAAAATTTTGTAAATTATCAGAAATGATTTCTTCAACTGTTATTTTTTCAAAACGTTTATTAACATTTTGAGAAGGTAACAGTTTTGACAAAATGTTGATAAACGTTTTGCCAATAACGATACTTTTATCATCGTTTTGCTATTTACAATAACTTGTTCTGTATTATGGACTTCCTTTTCAAATATTTCTTCGATGTTTTCTTCGCACGTTAGACATTTTGAATTCATACATTCTATTTATGATGTATTTCAGCAGACAAAGCATTACATTTTCCACAGGAATGTTTAGAGAAGAAAATATACAAATCACTGCATTATGGACAACCACAAATGCAAATATTTTGATGTATAATTTTCTATTGTTTTATGAAACTAGACTTTAAAGGTGCAAAGGAATTTCCAATTTTTCAATTTAGGAAAGCTTAGTTAACCCTTTGTAGGGCAAGCAGTTGTCTTTGTTAAATTTTGAGTTAACACCAGAACTTGAAAAAGAATTAATTCAAAAAGAGGAAAAGCAATTTTTTGACATTCTTCCATTAAAGTTCAAAAAGTAAAATTTAATTAAACGTTTCTGGTGCGACGTCACCTAGGATCACTAGTAAACGTCACCTAGGGTTGAGGGAAATATGTGACATATTTCATAACTAACTAATGCACATTTAGCTGTAGAAGATTCAAGGTGCATTAAACTGTCTTAAAGTACGCCTACAAGAATTTCCTTATACATATTACGAAATTGAAGAGCTAATACATCTTACTAGCATTTGTTTAGCTCAAAACATATTCATTTTTAATGGTAATTTTTATTGCATCACTGATGATTTGTCCATGGGCTCCCCCCTCATCCCTATCCTGAGTGACATTTACATGCACTTTTACGAATCAAACCTTTTCAAGAAATTATCTTTTCCATTTTACATCCGCTATGTCGACGACTGCTTTGCATTATTGAACTCTGATGGTCTTAATCTTACAAATATTCTCGAGACTATGAACTCTATAGATGAACATATTCAGTTCACTTCCGAACTCGAAAATAACAATCATTTGTCCTTCCTTGATGTCATGGTTTTCCGCGAAAATAACTTATTTCCCACAACAGTTTACTGTAAACCATTCGCAGTATCTTTACCCCCTCATCGTTTATCATCCCATCCACCTAATCAAAAGTTGGCTTCCTTCAACGCTTGTGTCTATCGAGCTTTAAATATTTTTCTTCCGACAGTTTACTAAAAGCTGAAATAGATTACATTATATCCATTGACATTGATCGAGGTTTTACAGCGGAAATTATAGATTGCATTCATAATAAACTAAATAAGCGTTCCCACTCGATAGTTAACGCTGTCGTCAATGAAAATTTAAAAAAAAATTAATTATACTTCCATATTTTCCGGAAATAAGTCATCAAATTTCTAAAATCTTGTTAAGATTTGATTTTAAGGTGATTTATACTCCTTTTCACAAAATTCAATTCACAAATGTGAAACATCCAATTGACAGTTTTTCACACTGGTGTATTTAAAAATATCTTGCAAATGCAATAAAATATATATTGGTCAAACGAAAAGACCCTTTAAGGTCCGTTTAGGGGAGCATAAAACTTATGTTAAAAATTGTGACATGAAACGTTCCGCTATTGCTAATCACTACTGGTCTAACAATCATAATTTAAATTTTCCGAAGCCTCAATAATACGGAAATGATCATCAATTTACGATCCTGACTTTTGGGAAGCCTACCACATATGGAAAAATTCAAACAGCTTAGTAAACGATTTCTCCAGCAAGCTCAATTTTTCAAAGATATGGTTTAATTTTCTTTAATTCGTCCTCTTCTCTCCACCCCCTTTTTCTTCGTTTTGTTTGAACTTTCCCGGAGCATCTGGTCAGTTTTTGATTGGTCTCCCTGTATGCGCGTGATACCGACTCCGTGGCTGTTTGTCAACAGTGAATTTCCTTTCGCCGTTGACCGTCGGGATGTGAGCTCCCCCCCTCTTTTATTCCACAGTTTTATTATTTTAATTTTATTTTTAATTTATAAGCACTGATGATGAGGCCTTAGAGGCTTCGAAATAGTTATATGCGTTTTAAACTTACTTACATTTGTGTTTTGTAAACGTTGGTTCTCTCTTTTTAATATATTGACACAACGTACAATCCTCTCCCCCCTTTTAAATATTAAAATGTTATAAAAACGCTTGTAATATATAATAAAAATCACTTCAAAACGTCATGAAAAAGAGAAATGCACGTTGCTTTTTGAAAGAACTTTGCAATTCATCATCAGAAGCAACCAAAACTTTTTATGACTTTGAAAGAAGGATCAAGACTGACAGGTAATGGAAGGGAAAGTTAGCAAATAACCAATAGGACAGTAGAAGGCTTCAGTCAATCAAAAAGCAGTGTCACGAAATCGAAGATGATAGACTATAAAGAAGAAATATGAAGCAAATGCAACAAATAAGCAAAGGCATAAGGAGAACAGAAAGGTATAAAGTATATACAAAAATAGAAAAAACAAATACGCAATTAAAAGTAACTTAAAAATGCTTTACCAGCTCGGCCTACAGGCATAGGCAGATTTCGAAAATATGTACTGATTTCACCAACAAAAATAATCAAGAATAGGCATAAATCCAGTTCAACAATTTTATCTGTCAGCTTTTGACAAGTTTTTAATTTAATTTTTATGTTTAATCATAACCATCTTTTAACGATAATTTTTTCTTCAACCCCTATTATAATTTTATTTTGTACATAATATTAAGTAGATTTATTATAAATTTAAGCTGATTTGATGTCTTGAGAACTGACGAAGTTATAAGTTTTTTCTTTTCAAAACAGAAATTTCTTTCTCCCCTTGGAGTCATTTTTAATTATATCAAATTATATCAATTATAATAATTATATCTGTCATACATAAATTTTTGCCGTTTTTCCTAGAAGTAATAATAATCATAGATTGATAAGACATGTATCATAATTAAGAAGTTAAAGGGTTTTTATCTGTTTTCAAAAAAAAAAAAAAAAAAACCCTCATTTCTAAATCCTACCCATTTCCACCTTCTTTGTTCGATTTTGATCATTAACGAACTTGACTGAGATTTTCTGCCCCTTGATTTTATGGATGACTATGGAAGAGATTCGTGCAGAAGTATAGATGTTATCGCGTCCATAAAAAAGTGATCAATATACATATAAAGTTTTTAATTGAGTGTTGGTTTTGAATTCTAGGGGTCATGATCAGCGTAGATCTGAAAAAATGTTTCAGAAATCCAAACATAGAGGAGAATGTAATGGGTAGTGAATTCTCGAAATATACCTAAAAAAGAAGTATAAAAATCAACTGAACGTGTTTTATAATTTACAAAGAACATAGTAGAGTCAGATTTTTCAATAACGAAAACATCAGGTTTAAGTTAAATTGCTAAATTTCCAAGAAAATTTAATTTGGAGTTGTAACGGACATTTAAAAACATTTTACTATTTTTAAAATTAAAAACAATTACAGACGTCTTTCTAAACGTGTTGTTCATTTAAAATTTTCATGGCACCTCTCTAAGGTTTTTTTTTTTGTTGTTGTTATTATATACTTATGTATTTTTATATTACAGTGTAAGTCAAAAGATTGATATATTTGCATTTACTTGCTTCGAAAAAATATTCTAAAGATATATTTTAATTCCTTTGGCTCAAAAATCATATACATAACATAGCAAATTCTTATTCATTTACAGAAAGTCATCTTGTCTTCAGTTTTATTTCTAAAATATCGAACGTGTGCGACATCTTAAATGTTTGGCATGTCTATATTTAATAAAACTTTGAAGATGTTCTTTCACTTTGTCAATGGCATCGACGACTTAAAAATGGAAATAATATTAAAAGGAATAGTAAAAATTAAATGGTGAAGATCGATAATTTTTTTCTGTGGTGACAAGTAACTTTAGACCAAATATATAACTATAAATTAAACTAATATTAATTCAAGATATAGTATACTATTCAAGATATAGTATAGAAAACAGACTTACTTAAAGCATACTGTGATATAATCTTTTTGCGTATTCTTCGTACAAAAAAATGAAATCGGAAGTTCATAAAATATTTCGAGTTGTGTTATTCTCATTCCTACCCAGCCTGCATAGTTAATTTCAGAGTTTAACGCACTGCACTTCACCATTCATTTGAAAGTATACAATGTATTTCAAAATTGGTTAATTTTACCCGTAGCAAAAAGTATGGAATTCGCCTTCAGTTTTTCCGACAAGGTATATAACCGCCGCGGCGAGCGGCCCCTCTTCGTCCGCAGCCCTTTATTCTTCTACTCTAGTCCGACTTTTTTGCGGAAGCAAGGCTCATGGGTCCCCAGCCACGTCCCGAGTAAAAGACTCTCTAGCGAAATCGAGATTGAAAAAAAAAAATTCAAAAATTGAAACCTGAAAATTTTAAAAGGGAAATTACACAAATTAAAGACACCGAAAACCGGGAAGGTAGGGCTGGGGGCGATGAAGCTACCCGACGACCCCTTGCTTCTTCTAGCTTATTATTAGTCTCGGTCGATGGTTGGGGGAGGGCGGGCGGGTCAACCGCCGCGGCGAGCGGCCCCTCTTCGTCCGCAGCCCTTCATTCTTCTACTCTAGTCCGACTCTTTTGCGGAAGCAAGGCTTATAGGTCCCCAGCCACGTCCCGAGTAAAAGACTCTCTAGCGAAATCGAGATTGAAAAAAAAATTCAAAAATTGAAACCGGACAAATTTAAAAGGGAAATTACACAAATTAAAGACAAAATATGGACAGTATTATGCAAATGGTATGTTTGCTTCATGGTATCCAAACTAAGCAAAACGTATGCAAATGGATAATATGGCGCAAAGAAATTATTTATATAAATTTTACTTTTGATTTTGGATAGCGTGGCACAAAAGATAAATCAATTTATTCATATAAATGCATTTCAGTGTATTGTATAGATTCAGTGTGAGTGAATTTTTTAACAGTGTATTGGAAAATTAAAAGTTTTGGTAGATGTGTAAATATATTTAGCCAAACCGAAAACAATTAAAATTGAATTTTCAAACAAACTGTTTAAAGCTACATCAAGGCAATTAAATTTTGACAAATAAATTTTGATATCATATATTTTAAAACTCATATTTTGAATTTATGAAAGATGTGAATGATAAAGCATCAATAAATAAATTTTTATTCATCCCTTTAGATTTAACATAATTCTTACACATGCAATTATAAATAAAACAAAAATAAAATTAATTAATAACAAGCGTCGCTTAAAATTTGATAGCATTATTTTTAAGTTCCATATTTAAAATTCTTGCGTGAAAAAGTGCTGCGTCACAAACGTTTAACCCGTTAAGGGTTTTGTATTGATTAAAACTACACAAATATGTCGAAATTACAAAGACTCAAAATAAATTATAAATTGATTACACTACTATTTTATGTAATTTTATTTTTTCAAAAGCTGTCGGGAGGAACTACTATGGGAAGTACTACGTCGGAAGTACTATGTGACGCTGTTAAAACTTTGCAGCATTCTGTCCAGTCATTCTACAATTATTTGAAAAGACGGTTTCATAACCGTTATTTAACTATATTCTGACCATAAAATGGCCAATAATATGGTCAGAATAGTGTTAAATTATGGTTGTGTAACTGTTTTCGGAAAAAACGGTCAAATGACTGGACAGAATGCTGCAAATTTTTAACAGTGGAGGAATGTTTTGAAACATTTTGGAAAAATCAGGGTTAATACTTCATGTTTCCACATATGGCCTTGTTGGTAAACTTGATTTTGTCAGTTATAGACTTAACAAGATTTTTGCACTTGTTTTGATCGATGGCCGCCATATATCTCGTACCAAATCCTTTAATTTCTGTATTGTCATCGGCTAAAGCTTAAATACTATTTATTTTCAAACTGTATCATTTATTTTCGGTGGGGGCAATATCTGGACAACATGTTGGCCACTAAATTTGCGTGACATTATTATTTTTTATTTTACCCTGCGGGACGTATGGAATGAAGTATTTTCATCTATAACTATAACACAAATATCTGAATATTGATCTTCAATATTAGAAATTAGAACATTTTATAAAAATGAAATATGTTTCTCTGATTTTTCATTCCTATTTACGGATACCAGTGTGTAAAGCTTCTTAGAAGACATGCAGCACCAAATTTTGATTGAATCAGGAAACAAACGAATAAAATTAGGGCTGCTTTTACGTTTCCTTTTGTTTTGAAAGCTCGAAACAATTTTTTCTCTATTTTCACTGGAACCTAAACGAAATTTTTGATTATACAACACTATACAGCACTTTACTCCCTGTCATTAATACATGGGTCTCAGTGTTCTTTGGTCATCATAATCTACCCTTTTTTTTCTACCGTACTGCCAGATTGGGTTTTGCATAACAATATTCAGGTTTTCAATCTTATATTCATACATATCATCAATAAAATCTATCGGGATGTGCCGATTCAGATTGTGGTCTACCAGAATGAAGGCGAAATTTAAAATTTTTAAGCACTGTGAACTGTCTGGAAAATTTCGAAACAGTGCATTGTTTGCATAATGCATTTTTTATTTTTTTACATTTTTGGCAATACTTTTAATTATCGCCTTCACAATTACCTCTATTTTCAAACTTCAGGTTCTTGACATTTGCTAATTCATACGCTGGTTTGAAATGAAAAATGAAAAATCCCAATGTATTTAGGGTATGTGTTCAGTGTTCCAATTTCGTATTTAGTGTATTATATATTTAGGTTTCCCATTTCGCATTTATTGCATTATGTATTTAATTTCCCAAATCCTGTGCAACAGTATTTCAAAAATTTTAATTTTTTAGAATGACTTATACTTAAAGCCTTCGCCATGGATATTATTCGCTGTTATGTTGAAATTTATTATTATAATAGGAAAATAAAATTATTTAACAATGTGCTCTTACTTTTGTTGCAAATATATTACTGCTCTCCAAGTTATAAAGAAAAGTAACAATTAGTACCTGTTTCACCATTAATAGATTTCTTCAAAAAAAAAAAAAGGGTACCTCACTCACTAAAACGATAGATTAAAAGTAAAATAATAATATAAATCTCGTGTATATATCAATACCTGATATTTTAATAACATTTCTTGAAAGAGGATAAATCTGTTGAAATGAATATTCACAGTTATGTTGAAACTTATTGTAATGATAAGAAAATGAATCATGCGCGATTAATGTTATTCGCGGTTTTGTGAAAACGAAAATGAAAATATCCCTTATCCCACAAAAGGTTTTTTTTCTTTTATTTACAAAGGTTTTTCTGCACTGAGACTCCGCCATTAGTTAGAAAAGGTGTAAAATAAGAACTAAAATACATACACTTGATTAAACAATAAATTAGGTCTATGGTTTCTAGTTACAAAGTAGTTAATTAAAAAATATAAAACTTAAATACACTTTGTACAACGATTTATCCAATCATATTACTATTTTAGTAACAATTCTTATTATTAATAACTTATTAGCTAAAATACAGCGATTGTTTCTCAATTTTAACGCTAGTCATATGGAAAACAAATTTCTTTACAGAACTTTTTTTAATCACAGAAAAAAAAGTTCTATCACTTTATACATGTTATCATCGTACATTTTCATATGGCTTGAAGATATCTAATACAAGTCTGTTAATGCAAACTTGTTTAACCAATTTTAAATAAAGTTTTAATCAGTATTATTAAACATTATTTAACTTTACTTAAATATAGTTATTTTAAATTTCTCAGTTATTTAAAACTTACATTATATATAATAACTTGAAACTCATCTTAATAACAATATCCAGTACTTTTAATACCGTTTCTTAATAGAGAATAAATCCTTCGCCATGAATACCATTCTCTGTTACTTGAAAACTTATTGTAATGCTATGAAAATGAAAATATGCCTTATCCCACAAAGCGCTTATGCTTTTATTATTTTTTTTTACAAATGTCCTCTTGCTCCCACCACTCGATTAGTTGGAAAAGGGGTGACAAAGAAACGAAAAGCATTTCATCGATCGGGAAATTTGGCAATGTATCTATTTTCGCCACTGCCGCCAATCCTATTGCCAAAACCACCACTGGATGCTGAAGAAAACTTAAAGCTTCAGGGGCGAAGGATATCAGTCCTGGAGTCGGCCTCACACAGGACTCTGTTCCAGCCAGATCATTTCTGTTGTTACATCGGTGTCTGCGATCATTTGTTACTCAAGTAAAGAAAGAAGAGGTGAGAGGAAGAACGATGGAAGGATCGTTCTATTTTTATTTGGGAAGCTGAAGAAAAATCAAGGTATTGTTTCTATTGTACGGTACACTGCTTTTTGATTTAGGGTAATCGTTCCACTGAAATAAAATATTTGATATGCTTTGTTGAAAAAGTTAAAAGGAAACATTTCAAAGATTTCGAAGTTGTTCTCGCCAGCTGTAACAGTTTGAGAAGAATATTCATGACATGGAACGAAACATGATAGCGTGAAAGTAATAAAACTTATGACAATTTTTTATATTTACTTTGTAATACATTTTGAAAAACTTTTTTTTTTTACTTCTTTTTTAGATTTTTATTGAAATTTTATATTTTATACATTATAAAGACAATAATTTATTTTTGATTTCAGAAGTGGATTTATTTTTTGAATGCGTGTGTTTTATTTCAATTTAATGTTTGAATAATATAATATAAATAAATAATTGAAGTATATTTTTATCGAATGGGATTTTGTAATGTTTTGATGCGAATTGAAAGAATGTATTTTGAAAAATGGCGAATTCTTCTGATATTGAAAAAGTAATATTTTATATATATTTGTACTTTCAATAATTAAATTCAGGATTTAATTATTGACAATTAACAATTTATTACAAACAATAAATTAATTTAATGTTTTATTTTCATATTTATCATTATGAGTAATTCATAGTATCTCTGATTTAATAATTCCACAAATTTAATTATATTAAAATGTGAAAAGAATTAATGAATGAGAACGAATAAAAGCAGTATTAAAAAGAAATAAATAACTATCAAGGTTCATGTAAAATGTTACGAACTGATCAAAGTATCAACTTTGCTGAAATTAACACAACTTTTTTGAAAAAAGAAACTGACAGAACTTAATAACTTGCTCACATTCATACAAAGTAGAAAATCTCCTAGAAAACTTTATGTAAACACTTCATATTTTATTTTCATAAATATTTTAACCTTTTACCTGGATTATTATTTTTCCATTTTTACACTGATTACACAAGTTTATTTTTGTATTACGAAACACTATTTACTGTAAAACTTTGAATCTGTGCCAAAATGTTTAGTAAAAAGTGATATAGTACATAATTGTCTAGAGCATGCCAAGTAATTAATGTTGTACATAGAATATAATTTAATGTGGATTACTACTTTATAAATAATAAACTAGGGAAGTTTATTTTTCCCATGAAAATAATATGTACAAAATATGATATAAATGGACTTTTACAGAATCTGTAAAATGTTTTACATAAAAGGAAGAAGTTTGCCAATCAGTATTTTTATTATACATAAACTTTGAAATTTTGGACAGTGGCTGTGAAAATATATTTAAATATTTATAACTGATTATATTACAATGTTTTCCTTAATTGTATCCTAAACAAATTTACAAAATTTTATGATAATTTATACGGAATTTATATAGTACATTTTAGAAAGCCAAAAGAAAGTATCATATCGTCTGTTTACAAAAAATAGGAGCTTTGAGTGAAACAAAAAGACATCAACAGTTTTAAAAGGATGTTTACAAAAATATTCGCTAAACAAATAATCTATTTCTTTGAATTACAAGAACATTAATATATTAATACTTTTTACTTCACATATTAAGAAATAATTCTTAAAAATAACATGTTATCGAAATCGCAGTTACTTAGAAGAACAGCTGTTTACAAATAAATTACGTTAGTGGGAAGAACAAAGACTTAATATATTTATTTCAAAGATTTATTCTTTGAAGTTGTGATTTTTATAAACTGAGAGGCACTCCAGGACGTAGTAGAAATAATGATAAAAAAGACAGATGTCATCTAAAAACTCAATTCGTTTTTCACCAGAAGTAATGAGTCACTCCCTCTTAGAGCATCTCCGCCTGAAAGCTGATCGCCGTAGTTCAAGCTTAGAAGTCGTCACGCGTCAACCAGTTGTGGCTTGGACAAGGTAAGAATTGTCAAATTCCCTTATAAATTATTGTTAATAGAAATTATATCTTTATCTAAAAAAGAAACGGTCATATTAGAGTCTTGCATGCTATTGAATAACTTTCTCTCTTTTCTTTAGTCTGACAATATAAAACTTAAAATTAAAATATAAATTTTTAAATTATTTATAACAAACAAATAGTTATCATGGTTATTAAATAAAAGATAATAATAACGCTTAAAAAAAGATATAAGTTTCGAACATAATAAGTTTAAATCAGAAGCATAATATAAATATAATATACCAAAATATGTGACCAATATATCCAAACTTTTTATTGAATTAATAATGGCTCGTTTAAAAAATAACTCTATTACGTGAAATAGAAGTACTGACTTATATATTTCAATAGTTTACAAAAATTAGACTATTATTTGACATATTTAAATAAAAATAAAAAAATTGCATTTGTATATTAAAGCAACAAGGTGGAACCCGTCGAATTTCGACGAAAAAAAATGTTTACAAATGAACTGTAGCATCAAATTTATAATACATCGACAACAATAATTATAATAAAATATCCATCGTGCACTTGTTAGTTTAACTCTCCAAAGACATATTTTAACCTAAGATTAACAAAATACTTTTTTCATAAACTTCAACTGTTAAAATTATTGAAAAATTAAACTTTATTCATATACGTAATCAGTAAGTAACATATAATCAAGATAAGTAGATAAGTAATTTTGATTAAGTTATCAATTGATGTACGGATAGTATTACGGAATGAAAAATCAGCAAAAGTGATTTCACCTTGACATAATCATAGCATGTTTCCGCTTTAAATCTAAACCGAATCAATTCATTTTCTACCTTTCACATCCATATTAACCATTTAAAAATATTTTAACGCGCAATAGGTTATTAATAAATATATTTTCAAGCTTGAAGTCACGTTTGTCAACTATTACAACCTTCCATGTTAAAATTCCCACTCGTGATTTGAGGTCTTAGTATAATCTCTGTACCTGCGCTTAAAAATTCCAGAAATTTATAACTTTTAGACATATTCAAGGGTAAATATCTCATTTTAGCAAATAAAATTATCGTTTTCTTTTAAATATGACGTCATTTTCAGTCGCTGAAATATTTAGCCTATTGTCTCAAACTCAATATCAGCGAAATGAAAAAATAGTGAAATATAACAGCATCATCAGGGAAATTGTGTCTTTTTTTAAAGTGTAACGTCATTTTCTGTAAAAAAAAAAAAAAAAAGATATTTTTAATTGTATTGAGAAAATGGCATCAGGAAGAATATAATCAATAAAGATAACTAAACCACTTTTAAAAGAAATGAAGTATTTCAGTTGCCACGATTAGAAAATTGGTATTAAAAACTATAAAAAAATTAATATCTCAAAAATAAATTAAGATACAGCTTTCAAACAAATTGCATTTAAAAGTGCATTTTTTTTCTGCATACGAAGGTGTAAACCTTTAAAATGTGGGATGTTTAGAAGTTTAAAAATTTGCAGTAGCGAAAATTGCAAAACCGAAATTTCATTTCAAATTTTAAAGTCTTGCCATTCGCAGAATGACGTATGCGTTACGCACAGATACGTTTGTCCTTTATAATATAGATAGATATTTTTTCATATGTGGTTAAATCTTTAATGTTTAAATTTTACGAAAATGAAAGTAACAAATTAGGCAGTACTCAGGTTATTGTAACAGTGTTTTAGATAGTATTGTCTTAATAAAACTGTCTATAATACATACCAATAGTCATTTCTTTCTTTAACATGTCAAACAAATAACACATTTATGTGCAAGTGACTGTATTTAAAATAATATATAGATATATCATATTAATATACATAATAAGATTTACACATATATAAATTACATATATTAACATAGGTAATACATTCTAAAAAGAACTTCCTTTTAGAAGAGTCAAAAAAAGTATATGACTAAAATTTAATGCCCGAAAATCTCCCTACATTCAGTCACTATCATATATATTATTTATCTTGTCAACATCTCTTTTTCTCAATTAATATATAGCGTACAACGATGAACGAGGTATCGTCAGATAGGATTTTTGCCCACACCTGACATCGCATACTAAATTTAACTAAAATGTAGCGTACAATGATGAATGAGGTATCATTGGATAGAATTTTTTCCATCATATGTCACTGCATACTGCATTGTCGTGATGCTTTTCGGTTAGATAAGGTAAATGCACCTATAGTGAGCCATGTAGCAATAGTGGGCCATTATTAGTTTGGGACAGCCCAAAATGCATTTATGAAAAACGAATGAAAGAAATTTTATTAACAAGCATCGTTAAATGTTAAATTTCATAAACTGTTTGGAATAATTGTTTTTTTTTCCGCTGATGCAATTGTTTATTTTCTAGAGTTCTTCAAAAACAGATTTTTTTTCATTAAGAAATAAGTTGTTATCTAAAATATTATTTCTTTAATATTATGTGTTATTTTGAAATAAATTGCTGTTGATTTACTATATTACATTGTAAATAATTTGTTGTATAAGCCGAAAACTTAAAGTTCATGAATCAGAAACTTACTAGACTTACTACTGGGGCATTGATGAATATAACATTTTTTATTTTAAATTTTTTGCGAATAATATATTTTAAAACTTTGAATGTTTATTATGATATTTGAAGGAAGTAGTAGGCTATATATATATGTATATATATGCAATATATCGGTCCTCTGAACCTGTAAGGGATCGCGACCTCCCGGCAGATGACCGTACAGACGTATATGTAATGACATCTTGGGGTTGACAGAAGTTATGGATAAATAATTTGGGCTCGGGAACCTCTGGCTGGGTCGAACTCATCTATTTGTCTGCCCCATCTTACAGACCGATCCGCTAGTCCGACAGGAGATCCCGCTAGCCATTTACGTTGATGAGTTCAGGAGAGTTACATGGCCGTAGGCTCGGCAGACTTCTCAAATCTGAAAAATCTCCGCTTTTTGGTGCACGTGTTACCTAATACCTTGGGACTTATCATATTTTCCCGCAGAGGACACAGTTGTAAAATTGGGAGGAACATTTCTTTAATTGGCTGATTAGATTTTGATTGACTGTCCGGGCTCAGATGCCAGAACTGTGCTTGGTTAGCCAGGGAATCAGCTAACGACACATGCCTACCAAATATGCAACTCAACTATTTTTACGACCGAAGTTCGACCGAAAATGATATCTGAAAGTAATAGAATGTATTGCTGTTAAACAAAGTTACAAGGGTTAAAACTGGTTTTAGAAAGAGATTTAACGTTAGAAGAAAGATACTTCGTATTTTAAGTTAAATTTTTGAAATTTAATTTGAATTTTGAATTTTAAAAGCTTTTATCCTTTTGTATACATCTTTTAAATTGCTTAACACTTTAACAATAACTAGAGGATCCAACCCAAGCTTCCCGTGTTATTGAGTATAGGTGAAACTCTTTTTTGAAAACTGAAAAATCTAATCAATTTATTTCATTTAATATATATTTTTTTTTAAATTGTCCCACTAACAAAACCCAAAACATGCATTTGTATATGCAAATAAAGTTTCAAGTTTATTAAAAGCGATATTGTTGTGGATTATAAGCCAGAAACAAATACTGAATTATTCATATTATTTTAAGTGCAAATGGATTTTTTTCCTAATCGTCTACACGTATCAGATAGATTTATAAAAATATATCATGCAATAAAATTATTTTTAAAGCCATAAAAAATGAGAAAGTAATGATAAAGTTTTTAACAAATTGCGTATGAAAGTAATTTTTTCCGTATTCGGTGATGTAAAATTTTTATATGTGTGATGCGTAGAAGTTTAAAATACGGCATTAAAAAGCCAAATTCAATCGTTTGCTTTTGCCAATTCCAAAATGACGTTAGCGTTACGCACAGACACATATGCCCTTCATAGTAGATTAAATAAACGTCCTTAAGTTGCCCACTACTGATGCATTTGCCTTACCATTATACATATTATTTTTTGTCAACATTTCATTTTCTATGCACGTACAAAACGCTCAATGATTGGGTAGTGTACTAAAGGTTTTTGAATAGACTTTTAAGATAGTGCACTTATATTAAGTTAAAAGAAGTTGTTTGATTAAAAAATGTATTTTATTTATAAGTTAATGTAAAATATATCAGAAAAAAAACGTAAAGATTACAAAGCCTCTCGCGGATCTACTGGTTGATTCTGTATTTTAAATTAAAAAATGAATACAAAAAAAAATTGAAAAATCTAGCAGTTTATATAAAAAATGCAAAGCTTAGAAATTGAATTTCTAAAAAGATGTTGCGTGAAAGACTACTTTAAATAAAGGATATCTAATTGAACTTTTGCTGTTTATGATAAATTATACTCAACATTACTTTCCCAATAGACTTCATTAAAGTTCGGCATTACTTCTTATTTCTTGGATATTTATTTCATTTGCAGTTTTTATATATATTTCATATTTTTACAAGGAGTCTCATTACAAAAGATTGAATGTATGATTAAGTGAGTTTCAAAACTCGCCTTATCTTGAAAATCAAATTTGGGGAAATTGCAAAAAACCTCTGAATGTTTCCATTGGTTTTAAATGTAAACCAAGATTTCACAATGCCAGAAATACCCGATAAAACTTTGCAGATTGTAGTGTTTTTCGATGCAAGCACATCACTAGAATAGATTGATGAAGAAAACTCGATTTTTTAAATTTTGGAAAAG
This sequence comes from Maratus speciosus, assembly GCA_963932465.1. NCBI lineage: Eukaryota > Metazoa > Arthropoda > Arachnida > Araneae > Salticidae > Maratus > Maratus speciosus. The sequence goes on along the minus strand of OZ010788.1, from coordinate 347,504,048 downwards.
GAGAGTTTTGAAACTCACTTCCTCATATATTGTAAATAGTTCAGAATAAGGACATTTTGAAGTAAAGAACGAATTTATGAAACTTAACTAAAAATTGTACGATGAGGTAATATCATTATTATGATAAATTATCCATGTGCATGTTAGGAGCGTTATTCACATAAGATTTAGAAATAATGATATAGAACAAAAATGAAGATAATATAACGTATCAGAAAAGACAAATTAATGAAATGAAAGAAAACTTTTGAAATACTTGAGATATAGTTCACTGAGAGAAATCTAAGTAAATATTGAAAGCATTTAGCTGAAATAGACAATCAACAAGTTGAGATTTTTTATAACTCTTAATAATGGTGATTGTTATATATTATTTACCCTAAAAAAGAATAGAAATTGTGCCACACCTTCGTGTGCCCTGGACCACACTCCAGGAATTATTTTCTTTTCTCTCGGTCAAAATGAGACATTCGATGTCAATTTCAGTAATTCCCTGTGTTTGTTTAGATCACTAAAACGGTGTTGACCACGTTGAAAATAATATGCATCGAGAACTATTCTTTGAATATGATAGACACGTTATGCCAAGATTAAACAGTTGAGATGACTACATTATGAAAGGTAATATGTCAATAGACCCGTTTTAAAGTAATTTTCAAAAATTTAATTAATTCCCAAAATTTTTAATCAGCTCTCACAGTAGAATTTCAAAAATAAAGATCATTTAAGCGATATTTCAACGAAATTACATGAGTTGCACATGCGTGTTATACTACTATGATATAATTATAATTGTACTTTTTCGTAATTTTGAACATTTTATTAGTAAAGTGGGCGTTAAGAATAAATGTAAATTTAGTCAAATGTAAATTCCGTGTTAAATAACAGCAGAATTTTATAAATTCTATCCCTAGCTATGGTAATGTCTATCCTGTAAAGGCTTAAAATTACTTAAAAGTTGTTATAGAATTTCTGTGTACAAAATAAACTCCTGTACATACAGAAAAAGTGGATGTGCTTATTTTTTCTGTAAACACAAACATTTCTACCACATACAAAAATTGTCTTGAAACTTTTGCTTCCAGTTTTTTTCAATTCTTTCAATTCTTTTATTTTGGTTTTTTTTCACTTTTTTACAGTAGGGTAACTTCGGGAGAGTCGCCGCATATGGGATAGATGCCGCACCCCTTCTGTTTCTTATAGTTATCGATAAATGATCGTCAAACGCACAGTATATATGCGCAATGAGATTATTTTAACTAGTGTATAACGTGAATCCCATTTCGATGTTTACTTGTAGAAGTAGAATCCTTAATTTTACGCAAGTGCATGATTTCACTGTCCAAACTTTTAAACACGTTATGTTTAAATACTTTTCATACACTAATTACAAAATACATGCATGATTTCGAAGTCAAAACTAAGTGTAGCGTAGCGTTTGTATAGAGTACTGTGTGTATGATTACGCCATTCTCTTTAGCGATGGTAGACAACTGTGATAACCGACGACTGCACCATGCAAAATAAGATACATGCAGCACTGCTATTCCGGTGTACATGCCGCAATTTCTTTTGTACGGGATTATTAAATGTTATTAACTTTTCCTTTTCTTTTTGAGCAGACTAACCATGTTAGGCATTTTATCAAGTTTACTAAAACCAAAGGAGAAAAGGGGGAAAATAAAAAGTAAGAAGTGCAAGGAAGATGCAAGTCAAGATGATAATAATGAAAAATTTGATTACGCGTAATGCAGACGTTCTTTGCAAACTACTCCAAAAGAAAGGAAATATAATTGGCTTCATTGCATCATGTGTTTAAATGTAATTACATAAAGACTACTTTTTCTGTAGATTGTAGTCGAAAAAACAGGTCTCTTAACCCATTCGGGACCACAGGTGCATATAATCACCTTCATAATGAGCTCACAAAATTTGTTTCTGGCACCAGTAAATATATATATATATATATATATATATATATATTTGCTTTGTTTAATTAGAGCACTTTCATGATTATTTAAGTAAAGGTAATTTCTTTAAAAAAAGTGGTATCAAATGAATAAAATTTGTGTAAAAGCCACCGGTACCGAAAGGGTTAACAAATAAATTATATAAACACAATTTAACTTTTTTCCTTTTCAATTTCTAATACATTGATGTTATGTTGCTTCTGAAATAACAATTAAAATTTAATGTAAAAAAAATAAGTCGATAATTTTAATAGTGAAAGTAGGCAACAATTATTAATTTGAATCTAATAATACGTTTTATTGTACTCATTTAGTTTCATTTTGTTATTACATCGTTAATGATAGTCGGGATGTGAATATTTTTTTAAATATTTTTATTTATAATTTCATTCTGTTCTTATTGCAAGCGCGGCATAACTACCGCACAAGTGCGGCGTCTCAGCCTGAATGTACGTGTGACGCGCTGCAGTGTAAAGTTTTCGAATTTTTTTTTAAAATATTAATAATTTGTTTTGAATGTTTTTGTCGCAGTACACGCATTATATATTTAACATTAAATAGCACAGCATGATTTTTTTTAATTTCATGTCCACCATGGGACTTTATACACAAATTCAAAAAAATGTGCGGCATAAATCCCGGAATTACCCTATGTCTTCGAATCATACAACCCGAAAATTCTACAATATTTATTATTTCTCCCTATAGGAATTTCTTTGTGTGTTATTTCTGGAATTAAATAATTCACACCCATATCATATTTCTTGGTGGATTTGAAATAAGTATTTTTTTTTCTTTCAAAGAACTGAAAAATTCGATAATTATATATGATGCAGAGTACTCATAATTCTTCTAAACGGAATTTCATAGGACTCTTAAAGTTCAGGACTAGGGTGAACCGAAAAGTATACGAAACAATCTTTTTTTCGAAATTACTTTTGGCGCGGGGTGCAAAAGTTGCTTTTTATGTAGCCTAGTTTACACCTTTTTTAAAAATTAAAGTCCATTCAAATCTTCCGGTGCTTCAAGCGGCCCAAAAATAGTTAAAAACTGAAATTTATATGAAAATTTATATATTTTTTTATATAAAAAATTTTAATTAGTTTTGGCGCGGGGTGAGAAAGTTGTCCTTTATGTACATTAGTTTACATGATTTTTTAATTGAAATCTATTCATATCTTCTGGTGACCCAAGCACCCCGAAAGTATTTTTAAAAAAAAAATGAAAATTTTATAAAAATTTATAATTGTTTTTATTTTATTTTATTTATTTATTTATTTTTATTACATTTACGTCTGGTGAGAAAATTGTACATTGGGTGTACTACATAATTGTCTAATTCGTTATCTAAATCCATTCATGTCTTCTGGTGTTCCAAGTATAGTTAAAAATTGTCATTTTTAAGAAAATGTATTAAAAATTTTTAGTTTACGAAAATTGTTGACAAATCTCTTAAAGTGTTTTGTTAATAAAGAATAAACTTATGAATAATAATAATTTTATAATAATACATGAAGTATAAATTTAATAATAAAAGCATTAGATCACACAAATTACAAAAATTGAACTTATGTAGAAAATTTTTTACTTTTTTGATTTTGAAGGTTTTGAAGGAAGATTTCTGAAGATTGTAATAATTTTTGGTGTTAAAATGTTTGATATTATTTCTTGATGTTATTCTATTCAATATGAAATCTTGTCGCTTTTTTTATGTCCAGATATGCTTTCTGATGCCTCAGGCGCTAGGGGAATGCATCTTCCAACCGCGTGGGTACGGCAGGGATACTTTAATCATTTCTCTGTTTTACCTAATTTTGCCTCAATTTATTCGCAAGGCACATTCAGCAAAAGAGGTGGTTCAAAACGTCCAACTCGTTTGCCAGTCAATAATTCCATAATAATCTTTTGTTTGAAGTGTATTTTTAGTTCCTGAAAAATCCTTATTTCTGGTGTTCATCTATTTTAATTTCTAGCACAAATTAGATTTCGTATTGCTGAAGGCCTGATAACCTCTCTGTTATCTGAGAGCATTGACAATAACAAATTTTCAGGATGACAAAAGAAGCTATTCTCGTTCAATAACATCGTCTGCTATCTTTCTTAGATTGGGTTCAAAATATCTAGAAAGCAGAATAAGTTTCCAAATATGCCGCACTCCTTTTATTAGGAAGGGCTTTGTTTTGATATGGAACCATACAGAGGCATAATCCTCCAAAATATATGTTGTAAGAATAATGAGATTCTTAAATGGATTTCCTGTGGCCACATACAATTTTAAAAGTCTACCTGCGTTTGTCAGCCATTTTGAGGGAACAACTTGACCAGGTTTTTTTTAATGCCGGGTCAGACCCACATTATTGCTATGCAAATATCGTATAACTATTGCTGAACATTCCTGAGAACTATTCTATTTATCTTATTTGGCATATTCTCCACACTGATTGAAGAGGACGTAAAACATATAGCTCCTCGCAGGTTTTGATTGCTGTACCAATTGTCCCACAAAAAGCTGTAGAACCAATTGTAGCACCATATGAAGAACTTAGTAAATGTCGTAAAGGATCACTTATATCATTTATATAACGCAAAAAATGACTACTTTAAGAGTCTATTTATTTCAGATCCATCAAGGTAATAACTCATCCTTTGTGCCCAATATTTACATTTGTTCTGCGGCTTCCAATTACTGTAAGCTAATTGTCTGTTATTTGATAAAAACGAATATTGCTTTTTTATGGTTTTAGCTTCTCCTGTTGCAACTAAAAAGTGTCTAATATACTGAGAGTAAAGTTCATTTACAAGAGTATAATGTTCCTCCTTTGTGGTTTTGTGTAAAACTTCCGCCCTCCATCACTTCTACTTTTGTGTAGTCTTTTCTATATAGTATAAAAAATAGTTTTATTCATTTAATAATAAACGATAAACAATTTTCCATTTTTATAGAGAATACTTTTTATGCTATACAAATGATTCTTTAACTCTTATTTTTAGTTATATTTTTTTCCTCAAAATTTGCATAAAAATCGACTTTCGACAAATACTTAAGTGCCTTGGGACACCCGAAGAAATTTATCGAATTCGAAAACTTTTGCATATATGCTAGTATGCTTAAAAGGCAACTTTCGTTCCCCGCGCCAAAAGTAATTTAATAAAAAAAATTAAAAAACAAAAAATATATAGTTTTCATAAAAATTTCATTTTTTAACTACATTTGGGGCACTTGGGTTGCATCCCGCGTCAAAAGTAATTTAATAAAAAAAAAATTAAAAAACAAAAAATATATAGTTTTCATAAAAATTTCATTTTTTAACTACATTTGGGGTTGCATCCCGCGTCAAAAACAATAACAAAAATATATAGTATTTTCGCATAAAAAATTAAATTTTTATGTATTTTTGGGCGCTTGCGGCACCGGAAGATATAAATGCATTTTAATAATAATAAAAAAAAAAACATATAAACTACTACACATAAAAGGCAACTTTTGCACCCCGCGCCGAATCGATTATCCAACTTTCGATTTTTCGATCCGCCCTACTCAAGAATCTTAAAGCTTTAAAATTTTCGAAATTTTAATTTTTTTTTTATGTGTTACTTTTTTATGTGTTACTCCCATCATTTCTGATAATATTGATATAATTGTTTCCTTGAAATTCCTATTGGAACAAAAGTTATGGCTTTTAGAATTATAACCGCTCAATACCTGAAGCTGTGTGAAATCATTTTTCTCCAAATGACGCGTTTGGGCACACGCGCAATATCTTAAAAACTTCTGATTTTTTTTCATGATTTTTTCAAAAAATATGTTCCATGGTAGTCTGTATAAACTGTACCTAAAATTTCCTTTTTATTGTTCAAAAAAAGATTTTTTTAGGTGATTATACTGTTGAAATTTTCTGAATTTTGCATTAGCTAAATACAAATTATGTTAAAAATATAAAAATGCTCTACATACAAATTTATTTAGATTCAGTGTAATTACTATAATCTGAAGCATAACTAGGAAGCGAAATTTTCATTCTAGTTCCAAATTTTATTTTGCAATTATGCACGTAATCTGTTATGCCGATTTTCTGTTTGTCAAATGTCTGACAGTTTGGAGCCCCCTGTAAATGTTAATTCTACATTTTGCAATTTTTGAAATAGATCAAATGAAAGAACATACTTTTATCTTTCATCCCAACAAAATCTGCGTCTTAAACTCAAATACATTTTTAGATATTAAATGTTAAAAATCGTCTTTTTGTTTTCATTTCTTTCCATTTTTTAGAGTCCTGAGACTCCTTAATGTAACTTCTGTAATATATATATATATGTGTGTGTGTGTGTGTGTATGTGTGTTGCTATATTATTTTATTTACAGACAATTCAATGAACTACCAAGTTATGCTTTAAAACAAACTTCATGTAGTTCATTTTGTAAGAACAGTCGTTAATTTTGAACTAATAAATCTAAGTAAAAGTTAACCATATAAGGTTTAAAGTAAACAAAGCGTCGTTGTTCATAAGAGAGCATTTTCATTAACGATTTTTAAGTCAAGCCTCTCCTATATTATTTCTGACTTATTTACAAATGAAATATTGTTCAGTGTTCAAATAATATTTTATCTTTGCAGGTATCAATTGAGGGTATAATGAATGAATATGTATTTTTCTTCTTCTAATGTATATTGTTGTTAATAATCTTCCCTACAATTTCTACGTTTGCATAATTGTTAATTATAATAATGTTAATAGCGAAATCAATTATAGTAAAATAAACCCATTATATGTTTTGTCTTTACATATACATTCATTTAAACAATATTTTAAGCTAGATAACGCATAAAAGATTAAATTTCATTTTAAAACATAAATTACATATGCATACATGCTCATAAACTACAGATGATTAAATGTATTTTTAAAATAATTTTTATTCTTTGATGGCTGAAGGCTATCCAATTGAAAAATGTCACCTGCATGTAAATATCTCAGAAACTACAAACGCGTTATTCTTGAAAGTAATACAGGAATAACACACACACACACATATATATATATATCAAATAAAAAAAAGTATCTAAAAAATTCTAAAATTTATTTCTATTCTTTGATCGCTGAAACTTAAGAAATTCCCAGTTCGCATTGTTTCAGGATGTACTTCACTTTTAACTGTTATTAAGCATTAAAAATCTTTATTTTACATCTTTTAATATTAAATATGTAGAATGATTTTAAAAAAGTATATGCTTTCATTGGAACGTGATATAAAATTATTACACATTTTTATTCTCTAATATATTTGCAATATGTTCTTAAATTTAAATAAGTGAAAATCGTATATATTCAATACATTTTTGTAGAAAAATTGCTTTTGATAAGAAAAAACTTGATATAGGCCACATTTTTTACTTACGTCAGGTAACCGTGATTTTTGAAAGAAAATTCTTTCGCTTGGTTTTCTATATTTTCATTATCGTTACACTCAAGAAATGCGATTACTGAGAAATTTTCTTTTTTCTTCAAAGTGATAACGATTTTATATGCTTTAATTCAAAGAATGCAATTTCGTTATCAATTAATCCGATTAAATAAAAGAAAAAAAGAAACTAACTTATTCAACATCACCAAGACACACCAATGTCGATTTGACAATATTTGCTACTTTATATTTCAAATTATTATGAAAAATATATATATTGCTCAGATTTGAACTTATTTCGAGGTAATTGAAAATATTTAACACAAATATTTGGAATTTTTTTCTAAAATGTTGTTTAAGCAACATTAAAATACTGTTTGTGTCAAGATGTGGGCGGGAAGGTGGCGCATAAACATTTTTTTAACATCTGTCAAGTGGTTCTGTTATATCTGTTATATCAAAATTAGACAGTTAATTTAAGCGGTGTCAGGACTCTTAAAATTTGAAAAAAATAAAAAAGAATGACTATTTTCGACATTTAATATCATAAAATGTATATGATTTTAAAACACATTTTTTTTTAGACTAAAGATATAAGTATGTTCTTTCATTTAATATATTTAAAAATTTACAAGATGCAGAATAAATTTTTATAGGGGCTTCAAATTGTCAGACATTTTCCTAGCAGAAAATTGGTATGTTAGCTTACGCGTAGGATTGCAAAATAAATTTTGCAATTAGAATGTGATGCCTATTTGTGATGCCTAATTATATTTTAGATTATGCTAATTACACTGAACCTAAGTAAATTTGCATGTAATGCATTTTTTATTTTTAATACAAAGTTATATTTATCTAATACAAAATTTTGAAAATTTCAACAGTATAATCTCCTAAAAAATATTTTTTTATTAACCATAAAAAAATAAATTTTATGTTCAGTTTATACAGACTAACATAAAACATATATTTTGAAAATTTCATGAAAATGATATTGAAAAGTTTTAAGATATCCTATGCGTTATGCCCAAAAAAGTCATTTGAAGAAAAACCACTTCAACGTTTCGGAAACGCCGCTTTAGCTATTGAGCTGGTATAATTGTAAAAGCCATAACTTCTGCTCTAATGGGAATTTTAAGGAAACAATTAAACCAAAATGTTCAGACAAAATAGGAGTTTAATATATAATAAAATTAAAATTTCGAAAATTTTTAAGATTTAAGAGTCCTGAGATCAATCCTTGATGAATTGTCCTTCATGAATTTATTTAATAATTCATTAAATATTTAGAAATCAAGGAATCTACTAGAAATCCCTTTACGGTGAACTATTTATTTGTGTTGTTCAAGCTTGATGATAAATTCGGATTCTTAATCGAAAATAAGGAGACACATATTTCATCATCTTTTAATTGAAGCATGTAATATCCCATCTTACGTCCCCTAACCCCACGGACTGATGATAACTGTGACTTTTACTCTTAAATCTCGGTTTGGTGTGTTTCACACATTTATGTTGTTCATGCTTGTTAATATTTTGATTCTCCACCGAAAATCACCGGACTTCTGTTTCGCCATGTCTCTTTTATTGAAACCACCTTCGCCCTTAACTCCTGGAGAGACGGTGGGATATATTTTATATCCCACATAATTTTAATCAAGATTTGAACCAGAAACTTTTAATTAAATTTAAATTTATAACTTTGGTGGTATTATGTTGTAAAATTGCATTTAATTTTTGTATAATGAAATTTTGCGGAAATTAAGGTGTGAATTACACATTTCAGAAACACAACTACCTGCCCTGAAAGGATCAAAATATCACCATTCATGTTCGTTATTCTATTGTATGCCAGTACCTTCCAAACCACCAGTTTATCTCGATGCGAAATTGTGCAATTCAATCACGCAAAATTCGTCTTTTTTTCTTGAAATTTATAATAAATATGTAAATACGAAATATTTTTTATATATTATTAGATGCTGGAAACTCTCGTATAATTTTATAAATTTCAGGTAGTTATTTCCTTAATTTCATTCCAATTCTTAATTTCCTTCGATTTATTTTCCTGCGATGCACTGTTCTTTTGATATCTGAAATTTTATACTGACATATTTGTTCATATTAACACAGATAACTTGACTCCTGTGTGATGTTTTTTTTGGGGGGGGAGGGGGGGGATAGGGGGGCGCGTGTAATAGTTTTTTTATTCTTTTTTAAGTTCGGCTTGGCAACGGTACTACTCTGAGTGTTTTCGATCATCGTCATTCTGCAACTCGCTTCTTACTTTCACTCATTTTCTGAACGCTTATTTCCGTATACGGTGTCTTTACTTTTTTTCCATTACTAATAATGTTATTTAGGGATGGATAAAAAGGATTCCCCTGAATGTTTGAATCTATGATTTTCAACAATTGCTTGATTAAGCATCATGAAGCTTGAATCATTTGTAATAAATAATTTGACCTATGTTTTACAGAGAGAAATATTTTTATATCAGTCCGGGTAACGTAACGTGTTTTAAAAAATTAGCAATACGTTTAAGTTTTAATTCATTCAGGTTGGGTAAAAATATCATATCATAAATTGATTAGACCTTTTTAACCGTCTGGAGTAAGTAACAGATCTTGAACCTTTTACTACTTCATCAGAATGAATTATGTTATCCTGCTCAATTACCCCCTGACCTCCAGGTCTTATGTTGCGTACGTCCGCTCATTTCAGTAATCAACGACCATGCCGCATATCTCGTACGTCATTCAATACATAGTGATGATTGCATCTGTGATATGCAAATGATATAACAGGCACTGATAGCCTGATATATAGCTCTATAGCTCCGGCAAAATTAAGCCGTGTGGTCAAGGGATAATTACCTAATTTGTAATCTTTATTATTTCTTAGATCATTTGTTTTCACACCTATTATTGTATGCGGGATGATTGAAAATTTTGCAAAAGAGAGTTACGATTTAAAACAACGTCTTTGGTAATTTTCTGAATTTTGGGAAACGTGCTTACTTAAAATTTAAGCTTAAGGCATGTACATCAGATTTTTATTTATTGTCATATGGAACCTTTTCGCACTATGAGGATTTGAATCATAAAGTTGTTCATTTTTAGTCCATACGTTTTCCTCCATTTTGTTTCGCATACATATCTAATACAGAATATAAAAAAAAACTGAAACATTCACTTTAAATAATCACATATTTTTAATTGGGAGCACAGACAGTATTTAGAATGAATTGCAATTTTTAAATTACACCCATTTTTTAAAAAGAAATCACTTGTCATATCTCAAACATTTGATCCTACAATGCATAGTGTAGCCATTTGGTACACTTAAAATTTCACGTTATATGCTGTTCAGATTATAATGTAGACATATGACACACTTTTACATTTCTTATGGATAAAAGTTGACATGTGATTTTTTAAATATATTTTTTTTCTTCAATATAAATTTATTACATATTTTGGGGGGTGGAATGAGAGGGGGGAATAAAAGTCATGCATTTTTGGTTAAAATCTTTTGTTTCTAACGCAGGAATTTCTTTAACTTATCATTAATAAATCAATGGATATATCTATTGTTTTCATTTCATTGTATAAAATGAAGTAATGCTCTTTTGGCTCAGTTTGATAAGGTAAATTTATTTCTTTATTTTTAGGTGCGTCCGTAATTATATAAATACGTAGCACCTATAGTCGTCGTTCAGTCCGTCTGTCTGTCCGTCCGTCCGCATATAATAGAGCAAAAACTACCCAACCGAATGGTCTGAAATTTTAAATATATCATTGCTGTAAAATTTTCTCGAGCCATTTCAAATTTTATGAAAATCGGATGTATAGTTAAATTACAGGGACAATCAAAAGTTTTTCTTTACATTACGGCCAATGGGAAAAATTATTGCACGTGCACTTTAATGATGTTAAAGCTTTCCGAATGGTCTCAAATTTTAAACATATAATTATTGCGACATTTTGTCGAGCCTTTTCAAATTTTATGAAAATCGGATGTATAGTTTAATTACAGGGACAGTCAAAAGGTTTTCTTTACATTAAAGCCAATGTGAAAAATTATTGCAAGTGCATTTTAATGATGTTACAGCTTTCCGAATGGGCTGAAATTTTAAATATATAATTGCTGCAAAATTTTGTCGAGCCATTTCAAATTTCATGAAAATCGGATGTATAGCTTAATTACAGGGACAGTCAAAATTTTTACGTTACATTAAGGGGAATGGGAAAAAATTATTGCAAGTGCATTTTAATGATGTTACAGACTATGCACATATGAATTGCAAATAAATACACATTCAGTACAATATGGGGTGTAAAAAATAATTTTAAAACTAGTTATAGTACGAACGCACCTCATTTGCCACGTTTGACGAGCAATTTCCAACTTGTTTAATTTTAAGATACGCACATTAGTTTTAATTCGAATGAAACAAATTTGTCTCACTCATTCTATGTTTACTATTTTAGTCAGAAATTTTATTTTTAATTAGGCTTAAAAATTGTAATTGAATGTATATGAGGTAATTTTATCAAAAAAGATAACATTTGTTGAAATCATAGCTTAAATATCACACTTTCTCTCTAATGTACCAGAAACCATTTAATGAATACTATAGAATTTTTTTTTTCTGTAAATGAACTATAAGAGGGACATAATTTAAAAACTAAAACATCCATGGTTCTTGATAGATTAAACACTGCGCTTATTATATTTGAATTTTTTCGGTATTTCGTAATTTATTGAGAGGAAAAATTTTGTATGTTTTTTTCTCGTTTTTAAGTGTCGCTGTAAATTAAATGTTAAAGATACATAATTCGTTAAATAATTCATTAGAGATACTTACCAGATCAATGTCCTATTTCAGTTATATTCGAATTTATTCTGTATTTTGGACGTTATCGTGATGAGAAAATTTGTATGGTATATATATATATATATATTTCCTTATTATATTATATATATATATATATACAAATGAAGAGATTGCAATAGATAGATTTCTAAGAAATAAACCTAATACGGGATTTAATAAAGAATCTTCCTCGCAATGCAAATAAATGTTGGTTTTAAAATATATTTCTGGTATCTAGGGAAAATCTCAAACATACAAAAGCAGAATGAAAAAAATTCTAAATCCATCTTCTTCATACTTTTTTCCAATACAAAGGACTCTGTATTTTCAACTAGCATAACGAAAGTGTGTGCAATGGAAAATGAGATAGGAATTTCAAACAAAAAGTACTAACTTCAGTCAAATTCAAATATCGATTTTTGATTACACTTGTAGGTGAAGCAAAATAAAAGCAAACAATTCTTTTCTATTTTTAGTTTTAAAATGATTTTTCCTCAATGATAAGAGAGAATATATTCGTTTTATTATATGATGTTTTGAACTTTTTAAAACTAATATGTACATTGGAGAAATACATGCACGACTTCAGTTAATTTTATAGTTAAGGTTGTATAAATCTATTCTTAAATAGTATACTTCTAGTTTCAAAAGAGCCGTAATATGTTTTGCTTTAAAAAGAAATAAATTACAGTAATTTGTAAACATTTATTTTTAACTATCGTAAAAATTTATTTTTGCTCTACGCGTAATAGAATATTTCACTAAAATTATATGACATAATAAAGAAAATATGAGAAAAACAGTTTTCTCAGACTGTGTAAAGTTTGATGTAAAACAAAAGTTCTTTGACTTTAGCGTTATAATCATACTTCATATCAGCAAAGATTTATATCCACCATATGTCTAAAATACATTACAATTTTAAAATCTTTCGACAATTGATATTACAACAGCAAAAATTGTATAATTTCTTTCGAAAATCTCAAGTCATACAAATCGACCTTTAAGAATAAAAAATCAGCCCAAAAAACATAGATCTCCTTGCTCGACCCCTATCCGCATGGAAAGAAAGTTATTGAAAACCCTATCCGATCAAAATGAATTGTCGATTCGGATCTTGATCGATTAAAATCGGGTTACTGATATATGACTCTAACACTACATTCATCTTAAATTTAATTGTTGCCAATTCGCTTATTTTGACGTGTAGTGTACAAAAATAGGGTGAATGAGACAGTAGTTGATCAAATAAGATCTGTGATACGGGTTTTTTTTATATTTCCTTCCTTTTAAGTTTTAGAAGTAAACTAACATAATTGCTACAACCCTTAACGAAAGTCCTGTAATGGGAAAAAATGAAATCTGCTGAAATTAAATAGCAACAAAATTATATGTAAATAGTTTCTTTAATTGACATGTACCCAGTAGTTGATCAATCAAAGAAATCAGTCGAAAATTCAAAAAATAATCTTTAAAATATCATGCTTAAGCTGTAATTAACAATTATTTAAATAAAATTATTATTTGAAAAAAGCATCATGGAAATGGATTATTTTAACTTACCGTAATTGTCTCTAGCTAATCAAAATCTAAATTTTTACATTTTCTAATAAAAAAAAATCATAAAATGACCTCTTACTGCAGGCAGCTGACAGAAATGTGGCAATAGGTGCTCCAACATTCAAACAAAAATATTATGTCAAGTGCCACGTGTAAAACTGATTTCCGCCTGAAATGGAGCAATATTTTAAAAAAAATTGATCAACAGCAGGAGGGATATCAACTACTGGGTGGTCACGCTAGATAAAACTACAAATCTCTTTTCTATAAACTTTTCTTTTAGCGTGGAGATTTACTGCATAATTTAATACTATACTCAAAATCCGTCATGATCTGTTGATTTTGACGAAACATAAAGCCTTAAGTAAAGAAATGTGTGAAGACAAACATATAATTTTTACATCTTAATGATATTTAATCAGAGTTCTCTGCAGTAAAAGACGTTTGCAATAAAAATGAAAAGCACCCCATCCGTTAATAAAGTGGACATACATAGCATACATAAAAAAAGAAGATACAAACGTAAAACCTCTTCTGTATCCGTTTAATAAACAAGAGCTGAAATACGATCTGACTGATTTTTATATTCATTGTGTAATTTATTTCACTGAGGAATTTTATTAACACAAACTCATTGTCTTAAAACGAAGTTATATCTTCAAAGTAGTTAATATTTAAGCACAAATAGCCCCAAAGTAACAGACGATTTCATTAATAAAATTTGAAAAAAACAGCGCATTTTTCAAAGAAAGAAAAAATTTAAACACTGTGAATATGATTAATGTTATTGGTATTGTGTGGAATGTAAAAATATTATTTTTTTTAGTTAATTATTGACTGGTTCACAAGAAGTTTAATAAAATTCGTATAATACAAAAATGATTAATCAAATGTTTTTCCTTTTTAGAAATACCATTATTGAATTGTCATTATTAGATAACATTATTGGTAAAAAGTAAACATCTCAATATCAAATATGTGTTAGTACACAGAATGAATCGAAACGCATAGGTTAAACTTTCAGAAAATATAGAACAGACTTATACTAGCTCAAAACAACAATGAAGTGCTACAGCGTTTTTTGTGAATTTAAGATAACCTTTTTTTACTATAGAATTTGTCTTTCAGTGCATTCCCATTCGCCGTAAAATGCAGAAAATGATTCTTTGACTTTTACTGCTTAGTAAAACCAGGCACCTTTTTCGAAATCCATGGTATAAATGAGAATGCATGGGAAAAACGAGATTTTTAAGTGTTTAAATAGAATTCAATAGTTTCGATAATTACAATAGTTTTACAATAAAAATATAGGTCGGATGATGTGAAATATGAAATTAAATAAGTGTGGAGACATGTGATGCAAAGTCTGTAAATGCTCTCAAGAGAAAAACTGTAGAGCTGGTGTGGGAAGGTGTATGGAAGATTTTTTTTTTTTTTTTTTTTTTTTTTTTTTTTTTTTTTTTTTTTTTTTTTTGTATAGTAATTATAGGCTAATATACACAGAGTGCAATAAAACTTATTTGAAACAAACATCAACCCCTCTAAATATTCGTTTTATTAATCATATAACAGATATAAGAAAATTGAAGGTAACTAAAGAACAGGAGGTGAAAAACTGTATTATTTTGAACCATGGAATTTGTAATATTAAAATTTCAATGCTGAATAAAATCTGAGCGATTAATACATATAATGTAATGATGGTTACGTTTGGTACAGTACTTACTGAATGTTATGTTGAAAGTTTTAAAAATGCTGTCAGGGATTTTAAAAGTCATGAATTATGAGATTGCCCTTACAAAAAATCTGCTATTGAAACAGCATGAAAGTATACATTTTCTACGTTACAATTTCGCAAGTCATTTGAGTGGCGTAAGCAACTACGTGCTGACCGCTTCAAAAAGAATTGAACTGATTTTGATTTTTATCGTTTTCAAACCACGGTCTCCAACACTATGTGGACAACGTTCGCCTGCAGAGAATGAAATCAGAAAAGACATTTGACGTCATTCGTCTATGAACCAATGAAACTGATTTCAACTTCAGAAGTGTGACTTCGTATTTATTGAATGCGAATCATTTTGTTACTATTATTATTTAATCGTATCTTCCAGAATCATGTTAATTTGCTATTTTTTGAAAATACTTTTTTAGTCATAAATCACATTTTTCATTAACGCTGAGATGGCTTTAACCATTTGATCGTTACCTGATGATGTGAAAACTGCAATAAAATTGATTCATGGCTATGGATTTATACATATATAAAGTTTTTTGCGTGATATCTGCTACGAACATTTCGCAGTAAATCGAAAATGTATTTTTGTGGACCCTAACACTATATATCATACCCAATCTGTTTGGTAGATTATGTTATATCGCATAATTGTGAACTAAAAAAAAGTGCGGTACCGTTCGTCATTATTTACACTACTACTGTCTTTAAAAAAATACTTCAGTGCTAAGAGACATTTACAATTCCATGCCTGCAGTTTAAATTGAGTTTTATTTTTATTATTTTATTGTATAATATTTATTTGTTATTTCACTTTAAGCATATGTTTAAATTGATTTAAGAAAACAGTTTTTGAATGTCTCCGCCACAGGTTGTATACAGGGTGCAAAGGAAAGTCCCTTTAACCTGAAAATACTTGCTAAGGGAGAGAGCTACAGCTATGCAAGTCAGGTAACGGTATAGTAAAGTGACTACGCCCGGCCTAATGCAAACGACAAGTAGCGCCTCCTAGTGGCGAAATTTGGAAGATGCCATTGTAAATCAAAAACGAAAGGAGATAGAGCAAAATTTCCAATTAGAAAGTTCTAGAGCAACAGTTACTTTGTACAAAACGACATTTGGTTCACACGGGTAAAAAAATCGTCGCCTGTATACCCAAAAATGTCCGAAATCGATGAGCGACGACTCCACTTTGCATATTCACATTCCGAAAATGCAGCAGTGCAAAATTGATGATTATGATGTACTGTGCTGTAATGTATGTGAAATTTTAATTTCCAATGCATTTAAAATTTTAGATTAACACTTTCAGGGGCAGAAGAATTCTGTTCGTAAACTGATGAAATAATTGACTAATACCAGAATTTTCAAACGAAATTCTTAGAAAATAAAACCCCGCTAATTTGCACTTTCATTACAAAATCAAAATTTTATTAAAATATTCTTGGTGCTATTTGTCAGTTTTGAAATTAAAATGAGGTAGCTAGACCGTCTAGTCACCGTCCTTGAAAGGGTTAAATCTATGTCGTCGTATTGGAGAGACTTGCAATAGACGTTCCATGCTGAGAAATGTGCATACAGAATTACTCTCACGAATGCAAACGTGTATCGTGAGCAATGGCGAACTTTTCCAACATACTGAATATTAACTTTTTATCACTGTGAGGCAGTTTGTCTTTTTTCGTTTTTTGTATGATGTTATCAAAATGTATTGAGATAAGTACGTCTTTATACCATAAATTGTGCGCATTTCTTCATACTTCTGGTATTCCATTCAAACTTTTACACAAAATGGAGTGCATTGATTTCGACATTTTTAGTTATACAGGTGAAGATTTATCTTATCCATGTAAAGCAAATGTCGTTTCGTACTAAATAATTGATGCTCTAAAACTTTCTAATTGGAAATTTTGCTCTATCTCTTTTCGTTTTCGATTTGCAATAGCTATCTTCGAAATTTCGCCACTAGGGGCGCTCCTGTCATTTGCATTAAATCGGGCGTAGTCACTTTACTATGCCGTTACCTCACTTGCATAGCTGCAGCTCTCTCCATTCGCAAGTATTTTCATGTTTAAGGGACTTTTCTTTGTATAGCGTTTAGATTCATCGCTTACAAAATATCTACCCAATATTTTCAAGATATGAAAGAGCATCACCCTTCAAAGAACATTTCAGCAATAAATATTTATTTTTATCAAGTATGTTGTTATACGAAATATATTTATCAAGCTTCAAGATTTACTCATCCGAATCCACTTACAAGTAACCGTGGATCCTCTCTAGCGTCTTGGTTCCATGAAAATCTCGGATGCCATTTGTGGCGTACTGAGGGCCTGTTTACTAAGAAAGTATCCATAATACATGAGTTAACAATAAGAATGATTCACCTAAAGGGATAAATAAGGATGATGGCAGTGGAGGGAGCACTTTTAGACTAGCAATGATTGTAATTAACGTCCAAACGCTAAGAAGTAAAAAAAAATTGCTAGATTCAAACAATCGCAGCAGAATAGCTACTCTGATACTTCTTAGGAACTTAAGAAAAGATCGTTTCTAGCTTACCGAAAAAATTCACTGGGAATCCTGTAAATATCACTATAAAAAGTCACTTTTAAAATCTCTATATCACTGTAATGTCACTAAAAGTGCCTCTAATGTCTCTAAAAAAGAAAAAACCGTTTATTTCATATATCTTTGATTGAAAATATAAGTTGTAACACCTTCTCATGCTGGATAACTCTCAAATGACGATTCTACTCCAAATTCAGTCAAAATGGAACGTCATTTCCTATCTGCTTGTAGACGGCTCGATGAAGCTCAAATCAAGTCTCTATTTTCACAATGGTCGAGATACGACAAAATTTGTTAGTACTAATTTCCACCGCTGTATTTATACCACTTAGATGACCACATATAATGAATTATTATACTATTACTCTAAGTTACCGCAAAAACCCGATTCCTAGAGATACAAAAAAACATACTAAAAGTAAAAGGAGGATAGAATGGATCGCTAGCTGATGCACAAGTACTAGAATCAGGAGAACACATCCGTGCACAAAACGCAAAAATTTATTTGACGTTAGAATTTCATCATCAGACGGTGGAGAGGCACTTATGCTACAAACTTTTTGGCACATAACACAAAACGATCCAGCTACTTAAGTTCATTAAATATGCATACACGAATGGATTTACACATATGCACATATTTATACAACCTCACACACATATATAGATAGATAGATAGATAGATAAATACTTCCTTAATATTCCCTTATAAAAATATACTTATTTAAATATTATAAGTTTAAAGAAGACGTAAAGTTATAAAAGCGATTTTTTTACCGCATATAATACTCTCTTCGCCGTAATATCTAATTATCTTTAAAAAAGTCGACATCAGCGTGACATTATGCGAATAGATAAAGACTCGTGAAACATCTGCTCTTTTCACAGAAACCTCGTGTCAACTTTTCATGTTATCAAGTACAATATCTTGAAAAGAGTGTGAGACGAAAAATTAATTGCGCAAAAAAGAAAGTTTTAATAAGAGTGATTTAAATCTTGGACGTGTTAACTAAAAGCAAACTTTTCGGAGTTTTCTTTTTTTATCTCTTTCCCCGATAGTTTAGATGGATATTTATAAAACATTTTAATCGCGTGGTGAATATTTATGTATATCAACTCAACTATAAGGGTTCATGTTATTAGTATTTTAAGTATTTCTTCATAATCAAAAATAAACTACACAGATTGCGAATTGAAAAATATTCTGTTGTTTATTTTAAAGTGAGTCTAGTACTGATAAGGTGAAAAACAAGTTATTAATATTTTTAATTGATTCTAACAAAGTTAAAATGCTTTTATGATCAGTCTTACTATTGTTACTAGGCTATGCCTGCCGTTCAGTATATCCACATTGTAACCTTTGTAAATGTGCTTGCGAAGGTATGGAATTATTACATATCGTTCCGATTAAATACGGCGTATGTTCTAAAGAAGATGATTATTTTATATAAAGCGTTTGCTTATAGGATATACCCGTCATGTATTTTAATATTTTGATTATCTTGATATCTGCTTAAAACTTGTATTAAGATCGGGTGATTATTATTTTTTTACTAATTTAAATACCATTAAAATTATATACGTTATTAATATTGAGTTACATTATATGATACGTCCTGTAGGATAGGGCGCATGCAACAATTATGCATTTTTTCCAGAAATACATTAATGCATTCGGTTTCAATAAGGTTTATGGTTCCAAAAAACTGACGTATGGTTAAATGATCTTATATTATTTCAAACAGAAATAAATTGATGTATAATTTTGATGTTTGCTACTACACCATGCTACCTAAGAAAAACATTTGGTGTTAAATTGATGTTTTTAACAGCGTAAAACTATTCCAAGACGCACATTTTTATAGAAGATTGTTGTTTAAACAATGTGAATGTGTGCTATGTGTGCTATGTGTGTTCTATCAACTATATTTTAATTCACACTGTGGTGTTTGAAAAATTAAAACAAAATTAGTCAAGTTATCATACAGATATGCAAAAATAATTAAAATAAGTTACTTTCTATATTTTTTAGTAGAAATTTATTTTCATTTATGCTATGGTTTATTTAGCTAAATTAAATTTTAGTCTATTATATGGTACTTACAGTGGTGGCCAAAATTGTGGACACTTTTAGGTAGCTTTCATTACAAAAAGTAAACAGCCAGTTATTGTAGTCGACCGAAGGACATCACTTCGTTAAATTTTGCTATATTTTCGCTGATCATGACCCGCAGATACCAAAACCACCCTACGCTGAAATGCTGACTTATATATATATATATATCTGAGTTTTGTCATGCTGTAACTCTCGAAATTTTGAACCAATTTGAATGAAATTTTTCATAGGCATCGTAGATATTGATGTCTCGACCGAGTCCTGACGAGTATATTTTGATGTCTCAATCATTTTGCGGTCAGACGAGGCGTATTTTTCCCTAGATGGGATAGTGAATACTCGAAACTGTCGTGTATGGGATACTCCAAGTCCTAATATTGTGCATGGACAATCTTTGCAACCTGATTACATTACTGCATGGTGTGGCTTTACGGCTGATTCCATTCTTGGTCCCTTTTCTTTAGGAGAACACTTCTCAGGGTCCTAAAAGGTCTTCCATTACGGGTACCCGTTACTGCGACCTCCTCCAACAGCAGGTCATTCCATCCTTTTAAGAGCGGAGTGTTTAGAGACTACTGTATTCATGCAAGATGGTGCACTAACTCACATACCCCGAGCAGTGACGGCACTACTTCGGGCCCAGTTTGGAGATGATCGGGTAATTTGAGAATTTTTTTGTCAACCTGACCTCCTCGTTCTCCGGATATGAATCCCTGTGACTTCTGGTTGTGGGGATTCCTGAAAAATAGAGTGTACGGAGGAAGCATACGTACTCTGCCTGATTTGGAAGCAAGCATAACTTGTCATGTTGAGCAATTGATCGAGAAACCCATCGCGCTACTGTTAAACACGCTATAATACGCTTTGAACATGTGCTTGATGCAAATGGAATGCGCATTGAACATATGCTGTAAATAAACAAAAGTTTTGTGTTTCCAGTTTGAGATTTTTCGTCTTTATGCGCCTCCTTCTCACCTGGTGGTCGAAATTTGAACTATTTTTTTATTACAGATTTCAATTCCCCGTGGTCCATATAACTTATATTCCACGTTTCATCGATATCTGACAGAGCGGATTCTACGTCGGTCTAAATAGAGTAACTTTAATTATAACCACCCTGTATAAGTCAACATTTCAACGAGGCGTGGTTTTGAAATCTGGGGGTCATGATCGGCGAAAATATAGCAAAATTTCCGGAAGTGCTTTCCTTCGGACGGTACAAATAGGTATCGTTTTCCTTTTTGTAATGAAAGCAACATAAAGGTGTCCACAATTTTGGCCACCACTGTATGTCGTTTTTATTTCGATCACAGAGAATAATTTTATTACAATGTAATCTGTTATTCTTGGACATGCATTTCTTTATGGTATTGCATTTTTTAATTGTAAATAAACATAATTTTGCAGTAAATTATAAACATACGTTTTCTATACTCTCACCATTGCGATAAAGAAAACTTTTACAAGCAACGCTGGGTAAGTAATATAATGTATCGACTGGTACCGATGTTGATTATGCGACTAAATTAATTTTCCTGTCGAAACAAGGACTTTAATGAAAAAATTTGTGGAAATCATAATTTGAAATACCAGAAATGAACCCAAAATTAACATGAAAGCCAAATTAGCAAGATTAGTTCAAATTACCTGCGATGGTGTAATAAGAATTTCTTACCACAACAAGAATCCGAACGGAGTTTTTCTACAGTCCATGAATTGCTATTATCGTATTGCAATGAATTGCTATGCGGGTGAATTCAGCTATGTTTTGCACTAGACTTTGAATGAAGTTCTTGATAGCTAATTGCTTTCAAAATCGGAACATAAAGTTGTTATTGAATATTCACTTGGCACAGTTCACTCTTAAGGAGAATTAAAGAATTGATGTCGTGGATTTGTTTTTTGTTTTTTTATTATTTCCAAATTTTCGTAGAAAATAAACTATAGCTATCAACGCAATACGTACAAAAGACATCCTTCTTTCAACTCAAAATTCATTCTGCAATAAAATATACAAGAAAATTGTTTTATTATTAGTTTAAATGTGATATGAATAAAATATTCTAATTTTACTTCATTGTGACATATCAACAAAAAATGAGATAGTAGTATTTTTAATTCATAATGAAACTAATAAGCGCGAAGTCATAATATCTCATCATTTACATGTGGATTTGCATAACTTTTAAAAATTGATTTCTACTACACACCAAAGCTACACACCGGAGAGAAGTAGCAATCAGGCATTACCTCTAATTCTAAAAAGTTTTTTGTACTGTTTAATTAAAGTGATTAATTAAAACAAAATTAACATTTTAAAACTAGTGATGGATGTTCTTCTAATTTGCTCGCGTCGGTCCTGTTAAATCCCCTCCTTCCACATGTTATACATTATTCTGATGTTTATTTTAGCATATTATATTTCATTTCAAAATTATATAACGTATTTCGCTCTCTTATTATTTTCAACATTTGTTCAATATTGTCCACTAATGGAAATTTCTGAACCCTTATAGATAATATTCGTTGGATATTGGTTCTACGCGTGCTCCAAAGTAAATTCAGATTCATTCTGAAAATTACTGTCCGAAAATTAGCGAATTTGTATTTCGCATGCGTCAGATATCATCCTATTGTCAAAAGTTTAATGGATGGTTTCTAATCAGGAAACAATTGCGCTTGGTAAATTTCTAATAAATGACCACATTTCACTTATTTCTAAATCAGGGCTTAAGTAATTTCATAATTCAGCTGAAAATGGGAAAACGGTCTCTTTTATACATAGTTTCCTCGTACATTCTATGGTTTCTTATTATTATGTTTAATACTTTTCATAGTAGAAAATATTTAAAATGCTTTATTTTATAGTGTTAGATCCAATATTCTCGCAGCATTAATACTTTCTATAAAATATATATAAAAATGCACAGCAAAATAAAATGCTACATAATATAAAATGAGAATTGCCAATTTCGGATGAAATTTAAATCAATTTTGCAGTTTTTATAAGATTTTATTTGAATTTTAATTACATTAATATTTTTTTAATCATACACTGGTGTTAAGATACAAACAAAATAAAAATACTCAAATAATCCTATCAATATTTTTGAAGTTTCAGGAACACATCACTCTGTGTTATACTAACATTTATGTTTGTTGCATAGCAATTATATTGATATTTAAATCGGTTCAACATGAATTTTTTACTTAAGCAATTATGAAATCCCACGGTTATCTGTTAATATTTTCAACATCCAGCCGTTCTATGATGTTTTAAAAGTGTAACTTCTTGAAAAATCTAAATTTCCTTATTTCGTATTTTTCACAAATATTATTTGATAGCCATTTTTTCCTTTCCCTTTATTTGGTCAAGAAAACTTATTACAGTTTGAAACTAAATTGGACGCAATTATTTAATACCAGTAGAATATTTTTCTTGCAATTTGTTGATAATACGGAAATACAAAATATATATATGGGAGTAAAACTTTCACGGCATATATTTAATCTCTAGATCGTCATATGCAAGTACTTTATATCAAACTGATTTCTATTCAAATTTCGGAAAATGTATTTGTGAATCTTATAATCATTTATTCCACACATTAAATAAAATAAAAATATTAAGTAGATTTAAATACACTGCTCAAAACAATTAAAGGATATTGCAAGACTTACATAAGGTAACAGTATAAGCACATTTTTTTTTTCAGAAAATGTTAGAAGAGAGTAACAAATGCAAATGTTTCTCATTTTGAAATTTTTGAATATGCAAATTTTGATTTTGACGTCAAAAACAACGCTTTAGCGGCAGCGAATGAAATTTGAAATTCACTGAAAGACAAAGCGGAAAACGATGGTCGACGTTCCGTAAGTGCTTAATTTCGATGAGTGCGCTGCCCCAACGGAGTCACTTAACCGAATCAAAAGCTTGAGGAGTTGTTGGTCGGTTCGAGGGAAGCCAAACACAAACAGGAGTAGCAGACGCCACTGGAGATTCACAAAATGTGATTTTCAGGATCTGGAACCGTTTTTTGGAGACTGGAAATGCTCGCCGATGACCAAGGCAAGGTCGTAGACGTGCAACAATGCCCAATAAAGATCGACATTTAAAGCTAATGGCTCGGAGGCAAAGAAATATGAATGCTATTCGTTTTCAACAACACTTTTGCCCGGCTACAGGCACCACAATGTCGATTGAATTTGTTAGAAAATAGCTCCACGTTGTAGGCCTATTTGATCGCTGACCAATGGTATGCGTCAGATTAACAGCAAGGCACTTTGGCGCCCGTAGGGAGTGGGCAACAGAGCATGTAAACTGGAGTAGAAATGAATGGCGTAATATTATTTTATCTGACGAGTCCCGATTTTATGTTCATCCTGATAATTTGCATATTTACTTCTGGAGGCAATGTGTCACGAGAAACAATCCTGCGTTAGAGAAAGGAAGTGTCAGATTTGGCGGTAGGGAGTAATGGTCTATGCTGTCCGACCTCCGACCCCCACATCATTTGAAATGGCGTTCTGACCTGTTAGCGATATAGGAATGAGATCTTCAGACTTATTGCAGTCCCTTAAGCTGTAGCAATTGGAGATGACTTCATCTTAATGGGCGGCAATTGCAGGCCACATTGTGCCCAGCGTATTATCCGGACATGAACCCTATAGAGAATGCGTGGGACATTCTATGTTGATGAATTGCTGGCCGCCTACCACCCCGAAAATCTCTCCTAGAACCGTAAAGAGCTCTTCTGAAGGAGTGGGACAGAATACCCGGCTCCTCATTAATAGCCTCATTTACTCCATAGCACAAAGGAGTTGCTGGCCATCCGGGGAAACCGTACCCACTACTAAAAATGATTTTCTTTGAAGGCAACACATATTTTTATTCGTTTTTTTTCTCAAATGCAGAAATTGTGGGGTTTTTTTGTACTCAAATGCTCAATGAGATGCATTTTTTTATGTCAAACATGTGTAATTTTGGACAGAGATGATCTAGGGGTTCAGCCCTGAACGTAGTTTTCTCAGAGTTGTTTTGCCGCTCATTAACTTGCGAGCGTCTCCGCTGGACGGTTCTAGATACATCATGTTAACTAGTTGAGATTATATAAATTAAGGTTATGAATAAAGTAGTTTGAGTTGAATCAGATCAGCTGTTTGAACAGAAGGTAAATACGAGTAATTTTATTTTGATTTTATGGCTATTTTAGAAGTGGTTTGTGATATTTGAAGTCTGGTTGTTGGAAAATATTCCTCTTTCATCTAGACATTTATGTATATAGAAAAGCTTGAAATTATCTAATTTATTTCCAAGTGTTTGTAAGTGTGTAGATATATATTTGGGACATTTTACTATCATTAATTTCTTGATTCTTCTGGAGTATTCGTGAAATAAATAAATGGGAAGTTTAAAGGAGTGTTTCTCTTCGACTATGAATCCAAGCGAAAGCGAATTCCTTTACACTATGTATGCAGTATGCATACATAGTGTAAAGGAATAGTGTAAAGGACACTTCATTTGCATTGATAATAAGTTGCTTATATCTCATACACTGGAGACTCAACTAAAACTTCATAACCGATTTAAGCAATAAAATTCTGCAGTAATGTTGAAGAATAAATACGTGCATATATTAATTTAAGAATTATTAAAGACTTCCAATTTGAAACGATTAATTTTAACTAAATAGTTAAATTGTTGATCAAGTTAAGCATCTTCATGAATATTAAAAAAACATGCGTGACATATAACACGTGGATTGTAGTATTTACTTTCATTTACATTATTATAGCATTTTATAACATAAATATATTTTTAAAATGTGCATTAATATTGAGATATATCTGTATAAGTTTTATTACTGATTTCTTAATTAAAAGTTATTCCGAAATAAAAGAATAAGGTCTGTCTATCTATAATTATTTTAGAATAGCAAAGATTATTTTAAAATTCCCTTTAAATATTCAGATGTGAAAGTGCTTAATGGATTACATTGTAACATTAGAAAAGGCTTTTAGAGGAAAAAGTTGAGTAACTCTTTCGGGATAGAAATATGCTTTAAGGATATATTTCCTTTGCTTTTACTTTTTTCATGCAAGTTTCAAACTTCAACTTCCTTAAAAGCACAAAAGTTTCATGTTATAGAAATGTCACTTATTCGTATTTTTCTTTTTTTACAAATGTTTAAAAAGATTAAAAACAAACCCTTCTGAATCATTGTATGGTTTTTTGGACTTTATATGAAATTTTTCATAAACAATGTCTGTACAAATACCTGTGAAATGATTTAAGTGTTAATGTATTTTTAAATGTACGTAAGTGTGAACGAAAAATAACTTTAATTAAAAATTGACATAAACATAAAAATTGGATTTTTATTGGTAAAAACGATTGAAATGAAAAATAAAAAATCGAAATCTTTTTATCAACATGTGTAAAAATACATACAATAGTTTGAATATAACAGAATACATAAATTAATTAAATATGTTAATAAATTAATTAAGATAAAATATGTAAAATCTTACGATTCATGAATGACTCCAACTATTTTAATTCTTTTAATTGAATTTTTTATTGCATAAACTTGAATAATCCCATATAAAACCTTTGTAACCTTACGTGAAATTGTGATTATCTTTTAAATAATAAATTTATTGTTATTCAGCCTATTTTAGAAAAGATTAAAAGACAAGAGGTCTAACAGATTTTTACTAATTTGTATCAACTTTTTCTGATTTATCATGACTAATATAAAGTTTATATTCTTTCCTTTTCGAAGAGATTTGCAGACAATGGAAGCACGAATAAAAATAAAGTTTACGCAAAAATTTGTCAAAATGGATTATTATATAACATATTTATTCACAATAATTTCGGATTTCGAAGTTAATTAATCAGAGAATTTCACACTTAAAAAATATGAATGGAAATAAACGAATGGCACTGCACGACATTTAATACCACGAGTTAATATTAATTAGAAGCGAAATTAAATTCACTTATGCTATAAAAGAAAAAGTGATCAAACGGAATTCTTGCAACCTGCCTTTGACAACCGTCTTTTCTATGCCAGGAAGTCGACTATAACAAACAACGTTCAAATCGACTTTCGAAAATGATTTGTTAAAAAGAAAATAAGAACGTTTCTTGAGAGAATGACATGCGGCACAAATGGCCTGGAAATCGACATTTGACAGCTATTTTGTACGCTTTCATAAAAAAAAAAAATCTTTCTTATTGAACCGCTTAAGAAAATTGTATTGAAAATAATGTTTCTTGAAAAATCATGGATGATAATAATTTTTATGAATTTTTTTATAATGTAGGCAGTATTTATCACACGGAACATATTTAACTGAGTATTCTATTTTTAAACTGGTCATCCATTTTATTATTTTGAATTTCCTTCTTCTTAATGGCTTAAACTTAACCAAATTCCAAATGGTAGCCAATTAAACTGAAAGAGTATTTTAACTTTGCGCTTTAAGATATTTTAATATAAAAAATACATTTATGCGAAAATGCCAAACGGTAACCAAGTAAACTGAAAGAATATTTTAACTTTGCACTTTAAGATATTTTTGTATTAAAAAAAAAAAAAAAAAACATTTTGAATTTTAATGGTATTCTTTTAAGAATTATTGGTTTCATTTTCTAATAAAATATATTAATGAAAACTCGTTTATTTCATTCTACTTCCTATTCTAATATTTCCTATTCATTCTAATTAATTTTGCATGATATCAGCAAAAACATTGTTCTTAATTAAGATGAATCAGTCTTTAAGTTCAGCTGTAAATATTTTTTTTTAAAAATAAATGCTAGCCGATTAACTTTAAATTTATTTAACATAAAGTATATACGTTTTTTACTTCAGTAAAGGTAATTAACTTTGATATATTTTTAGTTAAATTTACAGGTATTTTATAAACCATAGATCTTGGTAAAAGGTTTTATTTGTTTCTTTACTAATTACAGTTTATACTTCAGCTTTATGGTATTGGCAAGGAAAAGCAGATTAATATTCATTGTTTGAAGTTATTCCCTTCTAAAATTAACGCTTCTAATCATGAATATCGATTCTTCGATTCATCCATATTTGCTGAGAGAATCATTTATATATTTTAAAGTCAGCGGAAAGTTTCATTTTCTCTAAATTAAGGATCTTACAAAGAACATTAATGTAAAAGTTTTTGAAGTAAAAGTCCAAAGCTTAAAACCTGATTTTTTGTCATTAATTCAGTTTTAGATTGATTTCTTTTAGACGAAAGTGTACTGTACAAATGAAAAAAAAATGTGATATCTATTATGTGAATTTAATAATCATTCAAAGACGGTTCATATTATAAATGAACTGAAATAAATCAGTTTTTGAAAATTTTGATTTTAAACAAAGTGCATTTTTTTAATTCTTAATATTAAATATTTAACGTTGTAGTGATTTTTACAAGAAAAATATGTGTTATTTGAATCTCTTTAGAAAGCTCCTTTTGGTGTTATTGTTTATCAAACATTTGTCCTATTGCTGATTGTTGTTGACAATCAATGAAATTTACAAATTAGTTAAAAATAATCTACTGAGACTGGGTATCCCAATGAGGAGATTAATCTCATACTTAACGTAGGGTCGTAATTGACCTGTTCATATTCTGTTCGTACCGTTAATTACAAAAACATTTCAGTCTGGTACATATATCTTGAAAATGTCCTAGACTAGTGTAGCAAAGATTATTTTTTTAAACAGTAGTCTCCCTTTGGAGGTTTTTTAAGTACTATCAAAACATATAAATAAAATACATTATTAGTCATTTAGGAAAAGGAGAATACATTAAAAATTTAAAGTAGGAGAAGTATTTAAATAATTGTAAAAATTGCTTAGTTTCTTGTCCGCACTGCCTAGAAGCATTTTGTAAATCTACGCAAAAAGGAATTATTTTGTAAGCGTGTTGTGTGTTGTGTAATTATTTAAATTAGGATAGGTAATGATGTTTATTCTGAATTTAAAACCTATCATGAATTAATTATTTTTAGATGGACTAAAAAACATATTTTGTACTTAAAATAGATTATTAAGAACAAATGTAGTTGAAATTTTAAGAACCTTACATTTATTACAAAACTTATAAAACATTCCCTGTTTAAAGTTTATAACAACTGAAAAGAATATACTTAAGAGCTATTAAATGGTCTTTTTGCGATAGTTGGAATTTGGATTCCGCAAATTAAAATTAAAAGTATCGATAATTTTAGGACCTTTTTAGGGTTTTGTTCATCTGACGAAACCCTATTCGTCTCACTCCTCTGTCTGTCCGTCTGTCTGTCTGTCTGTCACAGAGCCCGTTCTCAGAAACTATATATGATGGAGACTTGAAATTTTGGATTCTTATAGCTGAACACCTCACATCAAACCAAAAATCATTAAATTTTGAAAAAACTTTATATTCACCTACCTTTCCCCCCCGGGGCTCTAACTTGTGTATTTTAAGCGTTTTGTTTCTATATAAGCCCCTAAGTTGAAGACTTGAAATTTTGGATTCTTATAGCTGAACACCTCACATCAAAAGAAAAATCATAAAACTTTTTAAAAAGTCTTATATTTAACCCCTCTCGGCTCTAACTTGTATATTTTAAGTTTTTTTTTCTAACTGAGCCCCTAATTAAGTTTAAGACTTGAAATTTCGGATACTTATAGCTGAACACCTCACATAAAAAGACATATCATAAAATTTTGAATTATATTATTTACCACTCCGGTCTCTACCTTCTGTATTTTTAGCAATTTTTCTAATCTCCACACTTTTCCCCCGAGGTGCACTTACTCCACTCTTTAACCACTCTTCCATATTATGCACCATAGCCGTACATATTTTAGTTCCAATCTGTACCGCAAGGGGGTGCATACCTATCTCGGGTGCTCTGGGTCCGATCCTCTCGACTAATATATCTACGGATAGTTTGTAAAACGGAGTATAGAGGTTTGCTTAGATATATCCTATAGAGGTTTGCTTAGAATAGCGTGCGCCCACTGGTTGCGAAATGTAGAACTAACAGATTTTGTAAAGGAATAAAGTGTTTTGAAATGAATATTAAACGAAACCCTCTGTGCAATCTGGGATCACACTTACCCTCTTGTTTTTTAAATCCAAAGGGCAGAAATTCATTCAGATCAGGAAAAGGTATCAAAGCCGGATTTTACAACTGAATATTCAAAAAGAATGACTACTTACTTTATATAAAAAAGAATCCTTATGACAAAATAAAGTACATGCAATTATGGAGAATTTAATTATAAATTATAACTAAAGCTTTTTTCTTTTTGACGCGTTGTATATTTTATCACTTTTTTTTTTTTTAACTAAACTGTTAATTTTTTTTAAGTAGTTTTTTAATAACATTGTTTGGAAGATAATTATATCTTCATAGGACTTTTATTTATTAAAATAAATACATGTATACTAAATAATAATTATAGCTTTGAGAAAAATAGTAATTTACCACTTTTGCCAAACGATCATTTCATAAACAGGTCACATTTTATCGGCATTCTGTTTGCTACAGTATTCCTACTATTTTGTGAATCGAAAATTCTGCAACATATTTTGATAATACTTATCCAAAAACTGTTTTAACAATCAGACAGTCAATCAGTTTCTCCTTAAAATGTAAGTTTTTAATATATACATGTTACCGACCAAACGCGATTGTAGGCCAAACTAAATTGACTAGGCCAAACTAGTTTATCCTAATGCGCATCGGATAAATTAGTTTTTCCTAGGCCAAACTAGTCTATCCTAAAGTCCATAGGATAAACTATTTTTTCCTAGACCAAACTAGTTTATCCTGACGCCCTTAGGATAAACTAGTTTGGCCTAATCCTCACATGATAAACCAGTTTAGCCTGCTTTTCATTGGTCTGAACTAGTTTATCCTAGGGCAATTCAATTTGGGGTGATTTTATAGATCCCAAAGACCGCAACGGCGCCAACTTTCTCTTTTATCCTAGGCCAATTAAATTAGTAATGTGTTTTAATAGATGCTAACCAGCGTTGAGAAAAAAAAACTAACTAATTTAAACTTCAATTTAATGTCTCAAAAATGAGTCAAGTTCACACTCAAATACAAAATTTTCAGATGAATCCTCTCAACTCAAACACATGTATGAAAGTGATAGAAGTTCACTAAAAAGTCGTTTTTTTAAATTAATATTTTTTAAATATAATAGAAGTTTAACGTCCAAATTTTCAAAATTTCGTGAGCTAGTCTTTTGGTTATTCGATGTAAGGGTGTTTACGGGCCCGCCCAATTTTTGACCCCGACACTCGTTCCGGGCTTTGTTTTGGGATCACTTTTTTCAAGGGATTACTTTTTTCAATTTACTTTTTACCTGGATGGGCCGGGATTCAATTTGTTTTTCTGCTACGTCGGGGCTGAACTGCATTGTTCTTGAGGTCTGCACGGGCAGAAATTTTCAGTCAAATGTCCAACCCAGTTTATATTAAAATTATTTGGACCGGTGGGATCTCTGGTCTGTTCAGTAAAAAAATATCAGTAATATTGGCCCGTTCAACTTTTTTTTATATATATATACTCATTTTTAAATCCCTATTATTCCACAATTAAAATTTATATGTTTATTATTTAAAAAAAAAATTAAAGATAAGTAGATGCATTTTTAGGTAATAAAATTAAGGTACGGTAAAACCTGAAAAAAAATAACCTTCCTCTGACGGAATCCCGTGTTTAACAATAACGAAAAAAATATGTTGATCTATGAAAAATGAGGATATTAGTACTTGTAAAAAGAATACAATGCATTTAAAGCAGGCGATGAACCTTTAATAAGGGAACCTGCCTATAACGCATATTTCTTTTTTCCTATGCAATTCTGTCTTAAAAGATTTTATTGCATAGAATTATTATTTTTTTAAATCTTTAAGCCATAGAATGGTGATTAACGATATTTATGATCAGCCATAATCATAATATCATATAATCATAACATCATAATCAATTTATTATTTTGGTCTACTGTAAACTATGCTGATTTTTTTTCAATGAATCTCTATTTGTATGTAAATATCTGAATAATTACTAATACCATTAATTTTTCTACACCACTTGGAGACTTAAAAATCTGAAAAATTTTATATAGAAAAACCTTCTAAGATGTAATCACATAGGAGAGAAAAAAACCTCTTTATAGTTAAATTCCTTTCTTAGCAGGTTCGTCGTCTCTTTAGCAAATGCATTATGTTTTTTCAAACATATTATTATATCCAATTTGTACAGATTAAAAAACAAATTCCATTTAAACAGGATTTTGTCATACGAAGATTCTTCTAACCGGTTTTACAGTACTGTATCCCCAACCGTATAAATGTATATGTACTATTCTTTAAGGAGAATTTTAATTGTGGAATAATGGTAGCTTAAAAATATATGTATTTTAGGCCAAACATATGTATTTTAGGAGCGGGATTACGCCGGATTTTTGAAAATTCCAGATTTCTGAAAGAATAGCAAGTGTACTTCTGATATTTTTGATGGTGCATTTATTCATAATTAATACAAAGTCGAGTGATATTTATGTGAGAAAAAAAAAAAGTAAATGTTATTTATTTTAAATATTTCTTTTTTTCCTCACATAACTATCACTTGGCATTGAAGTAATTATGAATAAATGCACCATTAAGAATGGCAGAAGTACATTTGATATTCTTTCAGAACTCTGGAATTTTCAAAAATTCGGCGAAGTCCAGGTCCCGACGATGCCAGATTTTTTAGGTTATATCAGTGGTGGAAAATTGGCGCAAAGGAGGAGCCTATTGACACCACTAATATTTTATAGTATTCTTTCCTGTAAGGGGTCTCAAGACTCTTAAAGCTCTAAAAATTTCGAAATTTTAATTTTTTTAGATGTTAAACTTCTATATTTTTTGAACATTTTGATACAATTGGTATCTTGAAATTCCCATTAGAACAGAAGTTATGGTATTTAGAATTATACTCGCTCAATAGCTGAAGCCGTGTTTCCAAAATTTTGAAGGCATTTTTCTCCAAATGACGTTTTTCGGCATAACGCGCATGATATCTCAAAAACTTCTGAATATTTTTCCATAAAATTCTCAAAACATATGTTTCATGTTAGTCTGCATAAACTAAACCTAAAATTTCCTTTTTATTGTAAAAAGAAAATATTTTTAGGGGTTTATATTGTTGAAATTTTCTAAATTTTGCATTAGCTAAATACAGCTTTGTATTAAAAATATAAAAATGCTTTAAATACAAATTTATTTAGGTTCAGTGTAATTATTATAATCTGAGGTATAAGTAGAAACCAAAATTTTCCTTCTAGGTGCAAAATTTATTTTGTAATCGTGCGCATAACCTGTTATGCCGATTTTCTGCTCGTGAAATGTCTGACAGTTTGGAGCCCCCTGTAAATGCTACTTCTGCATCTTGCAATTTTTCAAATATTTGAAATGAAAGAACATACTTGTATCTTTCATTCCCATTTAAAATTGTGTCTTAATATCAAATACATTTCAAGATATTAAATGTTGAAAATGGTCCTTTTTTTTCATTTTTTTCCAATTCTAAGAGTCCTGACACCCCTTAATAAAAACTCAGAAAATCTGTCATTAGATAAGCCGAAAAATACTACTAAAAGTTAGTGGTGTCAATAGGCTCCTCCTTTGTGCCAATTTTCCACCACTGGGTTATATTGTACATTATTAATCAATCCTATTAATTCTTCCTCTCCTAAATTTTATGATAACCTCTCATTCCATTCTTTGGTCCTCGAGCACACAATTTATCATATGGGACATATTTTGTAACTACCGACGGTAGCGAAATGGAGAAGACAGGAGGACAGCATTCCACTCCAAATCGAATAAAATATATTATACAGAGGTAATACGGCAATACTAATTTCAACAAGGTTGGCGCCGGGGCGGTAGTTCAGATCAATAAAAGAACGTCAAATTGAAATGACCTAGGATAAACTAGAAGATTGGCGCCGGGCGGTCTTTGGGATCAATAAAATAACGCCAAATTGAATTGGCCTAGGATAAACTAGATCGGCCTAGGATAAATTAATTCGGACCAATAAATAGAAGGCTAAACTAATTTATCCCTAAAATCTGGTTTTGCCGGTAACACGCACACACACACACATACCGTCCTACCCGCCCTCGTCAATAACTAAACTTTTTACCGACGTTTGGAATACCCACCGAAATTTTATTAATAGCATTTAAATATTGTTATAGAATGTTAAGATATGCAAAATATACATATGAACACCAAAAAAATTTCATTCGAAGAAAATTTGTATTTTTTAGAGCGAAAAGTTTGTGGGAGTAAAGTACAATTATTTAGAGTAACTCGAGTGTTACTCGTTTTGAAATTTTACACACTCAACCCGAGTAACTTAATCTCGAACTAAGATGTCCTGGGTGGTTACTCTATTATTCAATGAATTGCCTGACAAAGTGTATAATGTTATTGAAGCGTTTGAAGGACAATGCCAATTTTTCGAAAGGATGTTTTAAGCAATAGGGACGAAATCGTTATGATTTCGATTATTCATGCTTAATCATCTGCTATTGGTAATTAAAATAGTACTTAATTGACGCTATTATTAGTTATGGGTAGTAATAAATGATTATTATTGACAAGTAGTAAATAATTGACTTATTGACTGCGGTTAGTTAATGATTGATTAATACGATTTAATTAATGTCGTCTTTGAAAGAAAATTGACTCTTTTTTTAATAAATTTTGTGAACAAATATTAAATTTTGTTTAAAATATTAAAATATATGTCATTGGCGACATATGGCATCAACAAATTCTTTAGGTAAGTCTTTTGAAGACGGTTGCTTGTTTAATTCGGCGCAATAATTGTAGAATGGTGTCTTTTTTATGCGACATGAAAGGATGTTTCATACGGGGGGTGGGGGGGGAGGGAGGGGGCTTTGCTGGTTGGTGAAAATATATCGAAAATATAATATTTGCAATGGAGATGAAAGCGTTATGATATAAAGATATTCATGCTTAATAATTTACTTACATTTGATTAAAATGGTACTTAATTGACGCTATTGGTACGTAGAAAAATGTAAGTAATTGGTGAATATTTTTAATTGACAAATGTTAATCTGTAGTAGTTAACCACTGATTAATATTATTTAAATTATGTTACCTATAAATAAAAAAAAATAAAGTAACTTATGCAAAAAATATTCTTTTGTTTTTAAATTAGTA
This sequence comes from Maratus speciosus, assembly GCA_963932465.1. Taxonomy (NCBI): domain Eukaryota; kingdom Metazoa; phylum Arthropoda; class Arachnida; order Araneae; family Salticidae; genus Maratus; species Maratus speciosus. The sequence goes on along the minus strand of OZ010788.1, from coordinate 347,468,536 downwards.
AAATATTAATAAACTCGAACAGAATTTTAGCCAGATCTTTTGTTTACAGTTGCTTGCTTAATTTGCTTAATTTCATCATGTCAGGATTTTTCGGAAATCGTAAATTTCAAGGCGAAAAATCTGATCCTATAAAATAGATGTGAAACTTTTTTATTGAGTTTAATTTTATTTAATTCAATAATTTATTCAATTTTTTGGCTTATACTGTGTTTTTTACAGCCAAACAGCTCAGGGGTCCGATGAGGTTGGGAGGGGAGGGGGGATCAATTTTAACTTTGAGCTTTTTAACTTTGAAATTTGCAATTTGAGAAAAATCTTGACGTGATGGTTTAAAATGAAGGTCATTTTCGGATTCAGCGCTAAAAAATACATAAAAATCAATTTTCAAAAGCTAAAAAACATGCACAACCCAAAATTTGAAAGACAGTGTAATCTAGCGGCATTTAAAAATAAGTATATTTTTTAAAGAATTAAGGCTGTTGTTTTTCGTCCGTTTATTTAACAAAAATTCTGTTATTTTTATCCTCTTATTTGTTCAGTACAAATTGTATATTTTGCAGCAATATGTCTTAAAGATTTCAAATTTATATTGCAATGCTAATTTTACTTTCAACCATTTCTTTAATATATCTGACGAAATTATATTTCTAGTAAATTTATGAATTACCCCTAATTTGCAGCAAAAATATTCTCCAACTTTAAACAGCTATTACTCGGTCAATTTTAATCGTAGAATAACGGGACTCTTTTTGATTTACTAGTCAATGTAACAGGAAAATTTTACTAAATATAACTTATAGGACCGGGGACCGTATAAAATTTTAGATTCTGTAATTCTTCATTAAATTGTTTTTTCGCTTCAAACTTTTTTTTATCTTAACTCTGAACCTAATTTTGACCACTTTTGTAATCGGAAGTATGCATCTAGGACCAACGGTTGCAAAAATAAAGGTCGGTTAGGTTATACGTGGACACCCTGTATATATATAACGACTTCTGTAAAGATTTCTGCTTAAGTTTCACCCATAGGTTTAACATTTTCTTTCAAGTTTCTCTGTGTGACTTGTATAAGCTCTTAAGAAAATTATTGTTAAACTTTTTATTATTTGTTTTTTTTTTTTTTCTGGTAAAAGTTTATTAAAATAATACAGGATTTTATTATATATTCAGATAAACTTCAACTTTAAAAATAAATATTAGAAAATCGACAGTTTTTCTTGTTCTTGTCGACATGCATCGATTATCTAACGAATGTTTAAATATGTGTAACAGATAAAGCGAAACATTATGATAAAGGAATACGACATTTTAAATTATTATTATTTTTATTAATACAATTAAAGGGTTTATTTATTTTCTTTCAAAAAAAAAAAATGTAAGAATATTTTCAACTTTATCATATTCTCAGTAAAAAGTTCAGAAATAAAAGGATTATCAGAAATGGAACCGATTCATTAGGACGCTACTTCAGTCAAGCGAAAAGACCCGCTCGCTAATGCTAATTCTATGAGCGAAATTTATAAATGTACCTCGTTCGCATTTCAATATTTTTAAATGATTTTTTTTTTTTTTTTTTTTTTTTTTTTTTTTGCATTGGGTATCTCAAATCGATCTGTACAAAGACAGTTTTTCACTTTTTCGATTTTGTTTACAGGTATTTTTAATACGGGCACTTTCATTTTCGGAACCAGTTTTGAAAATGAAAGCATCCTCATAAAAAAAAAAGAAGAAAAAGAAAAGTGCGCAGTTAAACTGATGGCATTGAGCTCACAGGCTATTCACACTAATTGTTATTATAGTCTTATTTCAAAGAATAATGCCACTCAAAAAATAAATGAAGAGGGATTAGACCAGTTTCCCCCCTATATACTTAACCAATGAACCTCCAAATCAAATGAAGGAAGCGCCATATCGGAATAAACTGGTATATCAAATTTGAAGTAAATTGAATAATTCTGCATGAAAAACCCATTTATCTAAATTAAGGGGTGACTAGCCTCCGTCCCCTTTTATACTTAATCAATAATCCTCCAAATCTAATCAAGGCACCTTCTTAACATAATATACCGGTATATTAACTTTGGAGCTAATCGAATAACTCTGCATAAAAAACTCATTTATCTAAATTAAGGGGGGGGGGGATCTTGACCCCCTTTTCTCCCTTTATACTTAACTACTGAACCTCCAAATCTAATCAGGGAAGCTCCTTAACACAATAAAACGGCATACCAAATTTGGAGCAAATCGAACAATTCTATATAAACCCATTTATCTAAATTGAGGGGGGCTAGTCCCCTTTTCCCCCTTTATACTTAAGTAATGAACTCCGAAACCTAATCAGGGAAGTTCCTTAACATAATAAACCGGTATACTAAATTTGTAGCAAATCGAATATTTCTGCATGAAAAACCCATTTATTTAAATTAGGTGGGGGATCAGCCCCCTTTTCCCCCTTTATCCTTAAGCAATGAACTCCCAAACCTAATCAAAGCAGCTCCTTAACATAATAAACTGGTATACCAAATTTGGTGCAAATTGAACAATTCTACATGAAAAACCCATTTATCTAAATTAAGGGGGGTAGCCTCCCCTTTCCCCTCTTTATACTTAAGTAATGAACTTTCAGCGAAGCTCCTCAACATAATAAACCGATATACCAAATTTGGAGCAAATCGAATATTTCTGCATGAAAAACCCATTTATCTAAATTAAGGGGGTGACTAACCCCTCTTTTCCCCCCTTTATCCTTAAACAATGAACCCCCAAAACTAATCAGGGAAGCGCCTTATCAAAATGAACTGGTATACCAAATTTGGAGCAAATCGAACAATTCTACATGAAAAACCCATTTATATAAATTAAGGGGGGTAGCCCCCCTACCCCCTTTATACTTAAGTAATGGACTTCCAAATTAATCAGGGAAGCTCCTTATCAGAATAAACGGGTATACCAAATTTGAAGCAAATCGGATAATTCTGAATGAAAAACCCATTTATCTAAATTAAGGGGGCACTAACCCCCTTTTCCCCTTTATCCTTAAACAATGAACCCCCATAACTAATCAGGGAAGCGCCTTATCAAAATGAGCCTGAAAAATAAAATTGAAGCAAATCGGATATTTCTATCAAGAGTTATCGCGTTACTTACGTACATACGTACATACAATACAGAACAGGCGGGCACATAGGCTCTCAGGCTTTGACAGCCTGTGAGCTAAAAATAAATAAAAAGATAATAAAAAATAAAAAACGGCCTTTGTACAGATCGATTTCAGCTATCTAATGCAGAAAAAAAAAATCATTTAAAAAGTATTGAAATGCAAACAAGATACCTTTATAAATTTCTTCCATTGGATTAGCAGTAGCAAGCGGGTCATTTCGTGTGAATGAAGTAGCCCTCCCACATGTTTATGTGAGTATGAATGAGATCGGTTTCATTACGCATTAATTATCAAAGCTTATTTAAAATATTTATTTAGATTTCTATAAAGAATAGATATCTTTCTATAAAGAAAGAATAGAAGATATTACCTTTAAGGTTTTTGAAATGCTCAATGCAATACCATCATAGTTAAGTCTTAAGGTTGGTTGATTGTGTTTATGACGGCCAATTATCAACACGAGTGATATAGACCCTAAGGGGGGGAGTGCCCTTCGTGGGGGTCTTTCTAAGGGAACCTAACCTGTATTAACGCTTGTTAAGTCTTAAGGCTGTTCTCAAATCCAAAAGGGCAAGTTTATGACATAAGTTTTAATTTATTTTTGTTCGGAAATGCATGAAACTAGCAATTTTTGTTGATCAAAAACAATATAATCGAACTGTTTTTCCCGGTTTTTTTTGCAAACGCAATAGATCTTTCAGAAAATAGTGTGAAAGTGGGCATTTTGAACCGAAGTTCCCGAAGAAAGCAGAAAACCAGTCAGCGAAGGGAGAAAAAGGTCTTTGTTACGTGATCAAAATCGTTTATAACTCAATAGGTAATTTATTTAACAAAAAATGGAAAACACAGTTCGTTTCCAAATCGCTTCCATAGTCAGGCCTTCCAATTTTATATTTTTCCGTTAAAAAATGAATTTGTAAATGTGTCAAAACTGTTTGCGCTTGTTGAGCGGAGTAGTTGAGAGCCTTAATAAAATAACGACACGACCCCCCTCCAAATGAAAAAATGTAGAACCAATAAGATAAAATTTTCAACCCCATATAAACATTCCTGACCGATGGTCAATCCGAAATATTTGCTTTTTTTTTTTTTTTTTTGCCAGTTATTATCATTATGCGGCAGTGGTATGTAACAAGCTCTTCCGCCCCGGGCGCCAAATGGAGTTCCTGTGGTGCTGGGAGAGAGACACCCTGTATTTTTGACAATAGAAAATATTATTCGACCTTGGCTTCCTATATAAAAAATAGTTTGTTGTGGCATGGGCTACCATTTCTTAAAGTTTGCCAGATCTTTTTTTTTTTTTTTTAATCACTCTATATTGTTTAATTTTTATGGCGTTTGTGTCATTATTCATTAATATTATAAAATTACGATCTAAATCTTCTATCCTAAAATCAAATTTGGAGTTATTTGTATTTCGGAATTTCATATTTTAATATTACCCCATATATGTGTTATTAAAACAAAATGCTAATTAAACTTTTTATTGTTTAATTTTATTTTTCTGGTATTGACTAAATAAACATCGCCTGTTTAATACTGATGCTTTCAAAAGTTTGACATTGAATTTTTTACCAACAAAATACGAACTCATATGGCATTTTTAAGATAAGAAATTATATTAAAAGTATTTTTTAATTTGCTACTAAAAATATATTTAAAAGGTTTCGTATTTATTTTTCATTAGAAAAATCGCGTTTTTTAAAGTTAAATATTTTATAATATATATATATATATATATATAATATATATATATATATATATATATATATATATATATATAATATATATATATCAGACCTTTATTATGAAAGTTTAAGTCTAATTTTAATTATCTGCTTAAATTTCAATACAGAATGTTATAAAATCAACATTTACAATTGTTATTGGGGCATATTTTAAAAAAAGGAAGTGTATTCTGAAATCAATTATACGTATTGCAATAGAATATGTGCATTCTTTGCGAGAGAAAAATACGTTAATACATAACAAAAACATTAATGAATTAACTCATAATACAATACATTACATTGAATGTTACTTTTCCCCTATCTGAAACACGGAGTAAGATGCAACTGTTACCAAATGGCTATTTACGTTTCCTGCCCATTTCTAGGAAATTTGAAGTCTGGCATTTCAGTGTGAGTGACCACGGCCAGATGTCGTCAAGGTATGGGGTGCAATCGCTCCAGGCAAAAGAGCGGTTAGTTTTAGCCCGAAGACATATATTTTGAAAAGGTTTTTGGTCAGGAGAAAATAATATTTTGCCTTTTTCTACCGTTACAGAAGATATTCTTCGAAATTCTTTTAAAGAAAGGAAAATAAAATAGGAATCATAACCCTTTATTTTTTATGAAATGCATATAAATTTTACTGTAATTACTCAGATTTTAAAATAATATTAATAATTTTACATAACTTTTTTTTTTTTTTTTAATAGCCAACATCAGCAATTTTCATATATATGCATTTATCATTTTATTTTTCATTTAAAATCTCGAAATATTTTTAACTCAATCATAAAAATTCCATGCATTTTAATTCAGATTCCATACAACTGATAATTTCTTATTAATAATATCTATAACAGTAATTATCTATGATAAAAAACGCGTTACATATCCCTTAAATCAGCTGTTCACACATATATAATCAGATATATATCTAATATATAAACAAGGAGGAAAAATCGATATGAATTAAAGGTTGGTTGTTTGTGTTTATGACGGCCAATTATCAACACGAGGGATATATGACCTAAGGGGGGGGGGGTGCCCTTCGTGGGGGGTCTTTCTAAGGGAACCTAACCCGTATTAACGCTTGGAAATCCAAGGTTCGAAGAAAACCACGAAAACTCCGAAAGATTAGGCCGACGGGCGCGATTGGGTTCGAACCCAGCACTTCCCGCCTACCAGCTTCGAGAGCAGAACCTCTCGGCCACTAGTGGGGCCCGATATGAATTAAAATGCATTAATGTTTTACTACACACCTATTAATACTGAGGTTTTCAAGAGCGTGGGCCAAAAAGCTTTTTCAGATGAAAGAAAATGAAAAAAAAGGTTTTCGTGAACCACACAATTTTTAGCAACTGTTTTATTTTTATTTTGTTGAAAGTTAGCGTGGTAAAACTTTTTTACACGTACAGAACAAAGTAAAAGTTTGCGAAATTATTACACTTTATCAAGGAATTTCGAATCGATTTTAAGCGAAATATAAATTCATTACTATTTTCAAGTGACCGCAATGTAAAAGCAAATTAGTATTAATTTATTATGTCGCACTTTTAACCCTATCAACATAAGGTAGACCAATTAAACTGTGATTTAAGCATACACATGGCCAGTATTATGAATCGGCAAACGGGACATTGGTCCATGATCCCATAAGCTTGAAGGGGGGGGGGGGGGGGTCAGTTGGCAGAATTGAAAGAAATTAGCTGTTGAGTTCCATTGTTTACATACTTTTATATCGTACAATAACAAGATAGGTAACTCTTAATCACCACTACTGTGTTCCAGAAACTAATACTTTCCTGAAACTACCTCGCAATGCCCAATAAAGGTATAACGCGACTTATGGGTTAATTCTATATCATGAATATCACGTCTAAAAAATGTCCAATCATACATGCAATTAAACGTTATATAAGCGTGTTCCACTGTTTTATTTATTTTTTCCTTTTTGCACTGCAATTGGAAACTCGAGCCTTTTTGCACCTTCACTAAGACATTTTTACATCTAAACATGTGTAATTTTTAAATAGTACTATTTCGGGTGCCATGGAATTTATCAGGTTTTTTTTTTTTTTTTTTTTTTTTTTTTTTTTTTAATTTATACATATACATCCTTAATTAAAATTAATTCTTAAGCGAAAACATATTTTTCTACACTGCTCTATAGCCAAAATCTTTACCAATTTTAAGAATCTTTTTAATAGAAAAATTTGAAATAAAATTCCATTTTCTGAAATTTGAGTTTAAATATAAATGCAAATTTTGTGCATTTATGAATAAAATTAACTTCGTGAATAGGCCGGTACAAAGTTTAAATTGTACCATTCGAGTAGAATTACAAACGTTTCACGTACTACACAACACAAGAATGGAGACCCAAACAATGTTTATACCCAGGGTTCACGTGTTATTGCGGTAACGAATTAAAAAATTAGTAGAAAAGAAAATCGGAAATTGTACGTGAAATGTGGCAAATGACGTATTATAGCTAGTTTTGTAAACATTCAGATTTTGATGCAATAGCTGTTGCACTCTCATGCAAAAATACATGAATATAAAATTTATTATATACATTAAATCCAATAATACGGAAATGATATGATTTCATCTTAAATCTGACGTAATCACCATGGCAAAATTGAATCATGACCTATCTGAGGATATGAGGAAATTAATTACGTATCACAGGATTTAATATAAGGAAGAGAACTTTTATTAATATCTTTTAAATTTTTGATTCGGTTTTCAAAAAATGTGAAATATAACTCGACACAATTCTGCAACGATTATACATACTAAATTTTTAACCATTCGGTTGTGTAGTTTCTGCGCTGTTATATGCGATCAGACGGACGAGCCAGATGACGATTATAGGTGCTACATATTTATATAATTACGAACGCATCTAAAAAAAGAAGATTTAAAATAAGTATAAAAATTGCAGCCTCCCTTGATTTTTTTAAGTATGTTTTAAGCTCGACTGTAGGCAGCTTTTTAGCAAAATTTGTTAATCCATTTATAGATTTTATACACGTCGAAAGCCTTCTTTTATTCTTTGAAATTGTTCAAACTGATTTTTTAAATAAAATATGACCAAGGGAAACGTATACATAGCTGCTAACTTGTACGGATTTTTGTTACCCCTAAAATTTACCTATACCCCTAAAAAATACCCCTAAGACTATTACCTCATTAAAGTGTAAGTAATCGTTAAACTTCATAGATTGTATTAGGCAAAATTTACTATTGAATTTTAGTGGTAACAAAAATCCGTACGAGTTGACAGCTATGCGTGTATACAGTATATACTGTAATATTAATTTAAAAAATTACATAAAAGAATTGCACTATTCTTTCCTATTACGAAATATTAACCCATTTACACACGAAACAATATAAATAGTCTAGCATATATTTTCGAATAGTATTCCATAACGAAATTGAAACTTTATGAATAACTAAAAAATATTATAAACAATATAAATATAACACAAATTTTATAGACAAGTAATCTAATTACTCTCTAAAACCGCTGAAATAATCAGAAAAAAATACTTCTGTAATTAACGAAATCCTTATCGATTGTTTCGGATATTAACATCTAATTTGGTGCTGATACAAAAGTATTGCTTTTAATAAACTTCAAAACTTTATTTGAATACATTTTTATATTTTAAAATTAAAATGATTTTTCGAGTTGCTAGTGTGCAATCTAAAAACATATTAATTATAAGAAATCTATTACAGTTAAAAAGTAAGATTCTGCCAACGTTCTGTAACCGCATTGTCCAGTTAAATCCCCTAATAAAAAATTTTAAAAATGTTGCATTTCCTTTTAAGTTTTTTTTTTTTTTTTGGTAATGAAATAGTAGGTTAGATATATATACATGCAAATTATTCTGCAAAACGGGATTTACCTTCAAATTCTGTCAATATTGGTCGTAGCTGTGAGGCATTTTTATAGATTGTGTGTGTGTGGGGGGGGGGGGGGGGAGTTCTTGATTTTTTATGCGAATCTTAAATATTCGAAAATCAGTAGTAGATGTACTGTATTCATCGAAGAACCATAAATTTTTGTCTGAGATGCATGGCGGCTACCCAACAAGTGTACAAGAATTAGAAAAGAATCTTTCATTTAAGTCGCTTGTTCATTCCACATAAAATCCATTTTCTCTTACCCCTATACCTAGATTCATGGAATTCGGATTGGAGCAAGAATTGATCTTTCGTAAAAGTTTATTACCAATAAGAATTAAAATATTTTTTCTAATAACTCTCCCCCCCCCCCCCGAGTCTATAATTAAAAAGGAACTGCATATTAGAATAAGACTTTAAATAGTTACCTTGTTTTGACAATTGAAGAAATCAGATGATAAAGGTGGTAAGTTACACAATCATCCTTTTTTTCAAAATGATAGGAAATGATAGGAATTTTGAAAAAAAAAATAGGAATCATAATCTTTTATTTTTCAAAATTCATGCAAATTTTACTACAATTACTCAGATAAATAATAATAATAATAATAATAATAATAATAATAAATAATACCTTATAACGTTTTCTGTTTAATCGCTAATAACAACAACATTGCATATGTATGCATTGATTATTTACAAATAACTCTTAAATTTTCAGTCACAATAACAAAATTTTCAAACACAGTTATAAAAATTTCAGATATTTAATTCAGATTCTTTGAGAACTGAGCAATTTTTTTATTATTATTATTTATATTTATATATACAAGAATTATCTGTTTTATAAAATTCACTATATATCAATTAAATCAGTCGTCAAACGAGCCATAAAAAAGAATATGCTAACCATCAGTTAGCTGTATAATCAAAGATATATCTAATTTATAAACAGGAAAAAAAAACCTGAATAAAAATACATGTATTAAAATACTGCAGTTTTCAAAAGTGTCGTCAAATACATTTTTTAAGATAATACAAAATGAATAATTAAAAAAAAAATCCAGATCTATATAGTATTTTTAACAACTGATAAAAATCTTTTAAAATCAGATTCTTAAAACTCTCAGGGTGTGGAAAATTTAGTTCAGCAAAATCTTTTTTACGGGTACAAAGTAAAGTTTGCAAAAGTATTAAATTTGTTATTGAAATTCAGAGTCCACCGGTAATCGAAATATAAATATCTAATGGCATTTTCAAAAACATATGATGTAAAAACAGAAAAGTATTAATTTGTTATGCCGCACTTTTAAGGGACTACACTGTAAAAAAAAAAAAAAAAAAAAAAAAAAAAAAAAAAAAAAAAAAAAAAAAAAATACGACCAGTTTTCCTGTAGGAATCGGAAAAATAGTTGCCCTTATCGTACCGGAAAAATTTCCGACCGAGCTCGGAGTAAAATCCGTAAAATCGGAATAAAGTCCGTAAAATACCGTTTTATTGACTATTTCCTTTTTTATTCGGATTTCATTCTGAGCTGGATCGGAAAATTTTCCGGTACGATAAGGGCAACTATTTTTCCGATTCCTACAGGAAAACTTGTCTGATTTTTTTTTTTTTTTTTTTTTTTTTTTTTTTTTTTTTTTTTTTACAGTATTTTTTTTTTACAGTCTGATTTTTTTCACGCGGAACGACACGCTCGCTAATGTTATTCCTATAACAGAATTTTTTTAAATATCTCGCTTGCATTTTAATATTTGTACATTATTATTGTTATTATTATTATTATTATTATTATTATTATTTTGCATTGGATAGCTGCATAACTTTGTACACCACTGGAGAAGTTATTTAGAATACCTTTAATTTTCAAACTAGTTCCGAAAGTGAAAGTATCCTATTAAAAAAGAACTGCAAACAAAATCGAAAAAGTAAAAAACGGGCTTTCTAGAGATTGACTTCAGTTATTCAATGTAAAAAAAGAAATCTTTTTAAAATATTGAAATGCAAACGAGATATTAAAAAAAAAATCTCTTATAAGAAAAGAATAACGTTAGCGAGCGTGTGTTTTCGCTTGCGTGAATAGCCTCTTAACGCTATCAATATAGTTTAGGAAAATTAAACTGATTATAAGTATTCACCGAGAGGGCTAGATTGAGACCTAGGTAATCAGGGCCCTGGTCAAAGTATTCATAAACTTGAGGTCTCTCAAATCTATACACTGTAAAAAAAAAAAAAAGCGATCAGTTTTCCAGTAGGAATCGGAAAAATAATTGCCCTTATCGTACCGGAAAAATTTCCGACCCAGCTCGGAATAAAATCCTTAAAATCGGAGTAAAATCCGTAAAATACCGTTTTATGGACTATTTCTCTTTTTTACGGATTTCATTCCGGGTTAGGTCGGAAAAGTTTCCGGTACGATAAGGGCAGCTATTTTTCCGATTCCTACAGGAAAACTGGTCGGATTTTTTTTACAGTGTATGCTTTAACACTATCAAAATAGGCTATTGAACTGGATCTGAATTATCAGGGGTAGAGATTAAGGCATGTTCTATAATCCAATAAGTTAGAAGGAGAGGAATCAATGGACAAAATTTTTAAAAAATTGGTTGTTTAGTTTCAGTATTTACATAGTTTTATATCGCACAATACAAAGATAATTAACCAATAAATACCATTGTTAGGTCTCAAGGACGCATATGCCTACATATTTCATAAAAAAAAAAGAAAAAAAAGAAAGAAAATGCGTTTCGATATTTTTTGTTTGTTTGTTTGTTTGTTTTTGCATTTGATAGCTGAAATTGATATTTACATTAGGCCCATTTTTACTTTTTTTTTATAACGACACTTTCACTTTCGGAACCCGTTCCGAAAATAAAAGTAACTTTATAAAAAAAAAAAAAAAAAAAAAAAAAAAAATGCACCAAAAATAAAATAAAATGGGCGAATATAGAGACTATTCAATTAAAAAAAATAATAAAAAGTCGGAATGCACCCGATATACTTGAAAAGAACCTCCCAGAGCGTTAGCATTAGCTCGCGAGTGTCTTCGTCTGAAAAAACGGGAAACTGAATAATATTTTGGCAATTGAAAACCTGCTTTCGCCTGCCCTTTATCTAATATAAGCAGACCTAGGTAGAATGTCCCACTGCAAGTCATTAATTAAGCCTTTGACAGGAACAAGCATGTGCAACTCGGTAGTAACAAGCCATACAGTATGAACTTCGGAATCGTTTGCGTTGAAAAAGCTGAAATGATCATAAATGAATTTTCGAATCCAACTAGAACAGACCAGCAAATCAAATAAAAGTTCATATTTTAAAGAAACATTTTTTCAAAATAATGCACGATTTTAGTGTATATTCAGATAAATTTCAACTTAAAAAAATGTATATATATTATACTGTATTAGAAAATCGATATTTTTTTCTTGTTTCTTTTTTTCTGTATCTTAATTTTTTTTTTTTTTTTTTTTTTTTAAGATGCATCAATTATCAAATCGATGTTTAAATACGTGTTACAGGTAAAGCGAAACATTATGACAAAGGAACAAAGCCCTTTTAAAAAACTATTATTAATAACAAAATTAATGAGCTCTTGTTATTTTCTTTGGAAAAAAAAAATATTTAATAATATTTCTAGCTTTATTGTACTCTCAGTAAAAATTTTAGAAAATAAAAGATTATCAGAATAAAACATATGAATTAATGCCACTCTACTTGTTTATGTGAGTATCAACCAGATCAGTTACATTAAGAATTAATTATCAGACTTTATTTAAACAGTTCATTTAGTTTTCTATACAGAATATTACCTTTAAGATTTTTCAAATGCTTAATCTAATACCGGCGCGGTATAGTTAAGCTTTAATAAAATATCTAAACTCTCCCATCCCCTCCCCCATAGGAAGAAAAGTCGAACAAACTAAATTTTTCAACCTCCTATAAATATTTTTTTTTTTTTTGGGGGGGGGGGGATTGAAATTACAACTATTTTATGTTGATCAAAACTGTTTAATTTATGACAAATTCTTGAATTCCATTTTATTTATAAAACAGGATATTGACAAGCATTCTTATACAGAAACTATTAAATAGGTTTTTTCCCCTTTTTTATAAAATGGCAGAGAATCTTTCAGAGAGTTTTACCATGCATTTTGAGCTATATTTCCGGAAGTGACAGTCGCGGATAAAAGTCGCCATGATCAAACAATCGTTTATAACTCAAGGTGTAATTCATTTATCGAAAAAAAAAAAAAAAAAAAAAAAAAGCTGTTCAATTCAAAATCACTTCAATAAATATACCTACCCGGGTCATGCTTTAATGTTTAAAAATAAATATGTAAATTTGTCAAATGAGGGATGGGGGGTTATTTTTAGAACACTCTTGCACCGATAAAACTGAAAGAGTCAAGACACACATATGCACAGAAACAAATAAATAAATAAAATCGTAGAAAAGATAATATCGTGAGGTATTTTGTATTTGTAGTTCAGGCTTTCGGCCTTTTCAAAAATTAATGTAACTTTAGAGAATCTGTAATTGTTTACACAGGAATAAAAATATATAAATAAATATAATTAAAATCTGACAAATTTGAAAAGTATGAAACTTAAATTAGAATTATATAAAACAGCAGTTTGTTTCGTTACGTAAAGTCTATAAGTTTTTTTTTTTTTTTTTTTTTTTTTTTTTTTTTTTTTTTAACTTCCTATAGTTTTGACATTACTAAGTACGATTTTCAATTGTTTTATAGTCGTTATCGCTAGAGTCCTGTGATAACATTCATTACAAAATACATCGTTAACAAAACAGAATTGGAATTATAATTCGATTTTTTAACACAGCAAGGTAGGCTCAAATAAAATTGATTTAAGTGTATTAAATTGGTGATTTTTTTTTAAAAGGAATTTATTTTAAAAAAATATTTCTATTACAAGTTAAAAAAAAAAAAAAAGCTGCGACGAGCAAGTATAAAGTTTGACCTACCGATTTATCAAATATCTCAAAACCTCTCAATCTTCAAATTTAACATAGCCCCTTTTCTTCAATGGCTGCATTGAAGAGATCCTTTAAGAGGCTACTGCAGTCAGGCGAAAACACCCGTTCGCTAATGTTAATCCAATGGGAGAAATTTTTTAAGTTAAGATAATTTCGTTTGCATTTTAATATTTTTAAGTGTTTTTTCAATAGATAGCTGATGTCGATCTGTACAAAGGCCATTTTTTACTTTTTCGATTTTCTTTGCAGATTTTTTTATGATGATGCTTTCACTTTCTAAGCCAGTTCCGAAAGTGAAAGGGTCCTAATTAAAAATACCTGAAAACAAAAGCGAAAAAGTAAAAAACGGCCGATGTAGAGATCGATCTCAGCTATCCAATGAAAAAAAAATCATTCACAAATATTAAAATATGCAAACGAGATATATTAAAAAATATCTCCCATTGGATTAACATAGCGCCTGACTGGCAGTTTTCGCCTGACTGAAGTAGCCTCTTGCAGGGTTTAATTTGCGTCGGAGAAAAACCGGAGCCCAAATCTGGCACTTCTCTGTTTTCAGTAAATATTTAAACATTAGTCGAAATTCACCAGAGCTCATAAATGCAGGGTTCCGGAGCGCATTTTCCCCCCAACCATGATTTGCCATCTCGTAATTCCGAAAAACCGAAGCCTAAATTACCCTTTCCTTTCCTTCCAATCTCCAAGTTTTTGCATTATTTTTTTTATCAAAACACTTATGTGTGACATTAGGAGATGGAGATAAAACGTACTCAATTTTTATATCAGTTTTTGGATTTGGAGCTCAATCTGTCTTATATTCGAAATTTTATTTATTCATGTATAGAAAAAAAAATTTCCTCCTTCAAAATTACGTATTATATTCTATTTCGAATCATTTTGATCAGAATGAAAGGAAAACAGAAATCGTGTTTTTCTATTCTGGTGATAGTTGCAAGTTTATGTCGGCCTTCCATTGATACGGCTCCACTCAAGAGACTGAAAAATGAATTTGCTTTCAGTTCGATTTTCTTTTATTACAGTAGGATAATTTTTAATTGGTTGGATTTTTTTCTTAATTATCATTTATTATTATTATTATTATTATTATTATTATTTAGATATCTAACCTGAAAAGAATATTTTCTGTTTTTATCCAACGAGCATCAGTTTTTTTGTTTGTTTGTTTGTTTGTTTGTTTGAGGTTTATTGTCTCCTATTACGTAAGTATAAAAATTACGTTAGTGATTTTTCTATTTACTTTGTATCACGAACGCTGTCCATGTTAAGCCTCAGCTTTGCACATTTTACGAAGTTACTTTCATTTGTAAGTAGATACGGGGCATTCTCACAATCTTTTGACTTTTATGTCCCTGAATAATAATTTTTATTTTAGTACATGTTCTTGTGTTTTTTTTTTTATTTATTTCATATACTGGGAAACATCCCATTGCATGATTGCACAACAATATTAACGAGATAAATATGTTTTGGACGATGCTGGGGGTCCAAACACCTGGAAAACTCCTATACCGTCCCGTGTCCCTGATGCTGATTTTTAAGTTTGGAGCTGTCTGGATAAAATTGTTTCAATAAAAATAATTCAATGTAATTTTTTTCTGAAACTGGAACTATTGTTTTATATAAATAAGTAGCTAAAAATTAGCCTGCACGCGTTTTTAGGGTTGTTATTATTTTTTAAACTCTGTCCCTGGGTTTTAGATTCCTTACCATCCCTCTTCTAAAATTATACAGAAAATCCCGTCAGATGAAACCACAGAATTTTTTTTTTCAAGTTTTTTCTCATGCAGAAGTATGCTAGAAAAATAATGAATAAAATTCTTTAGTAGGAAATTTACTGTAGAATTTAAATCAGCATTTAAATATCAATTTCAAGCATCGTGGCTTTATTGGTAGTCACATCATCCCCAAAGGCTTATTCCAGCACTTTTCGAGGTAAATAATTTTTTTTTTTTAATTTATTTAATGCGATGTAAATAACTGTTGCTAAAAATCAATGAACATTTTGGATAACACTTAGTCTTAACATGATCTGCCTAAAAT
Source organism: Maratus speciosus (assembly GCA_963932465.1). Classification (NCBI taxonomy): domain Eukaryota; kingdom Metazoa; phylum Arthropoda; class Arachnida; order Araneae; family Salticidae; genus Maratus; species Maratus speciosus. Next base: position 347,452,667 of record OZ010788.1, on the reverse strand, counting down.
AGGTGGTAATTTTCCTTGCTGTTCCATCCTTACCGTCCCCTTTTTTCCCATTTCGTCCCTATTTTCCTATACCATTCCATTTTTTTACATTACCGTCCCTTCTTTAACACCCCTTTAAGACAATGTTATACCAAAAATTTGTAGTAAAAACACTACATTTTCATTATTTCTTATTTGAATGTCCTGTGTGTACTATGCAAATTCATTATAAGTAAAAATTTAGAAGAAAATAAAAAGTTTTAGTGGTAAAATGGTAAGGAAAATTAAACTCGCAAGTTTAACTCAAACCTCAGTTAAATAAAAAAATTTTCGCTGCTGATCATTTTTTCTTTATTTTGAATCATTAAGGCATTCGTCTATCAGATTAAAACTTTATTTTAGCAAATTTAATTTCACCAGATTTTTATTCCCGAAAGTCAAAAGATTGTGAAAATGCCCCATACAATTGCCATGCATTGTTATTCGATCAGAAAGCAATCGAGCAGTGTTTCCCCTTTGTCTATAAAAGCATCTAATCTTTAAAATAATGGTGTCAATTTTTTAATTTAATCTGATTTTCAGGGACTCACCACAAAAGATTGTTATGCGGAAATAATCGATTATAGTTTAAGGTATGCAAGTTTTATAGGAAATTGAAAACATTGTTCTATTCTTCAGCATATAAATATTAATTTCTGTAAATTTCATTTATCTTTTCATAAAAAATGCATAGCTACGAACTATCTCTTTTTTTATATGTTAACACTATGTCCGAATCATAATCCTTACTATATTTAATCGTAGAATTAACAAAAAATCGCAATTAACATTATAATTAGGCAAAGATTGCTATTCGGAAGAAGTGGGAAAAATGGAATCGTGGACAGCTATAGTATATGCTGACAGATATATTTAAAATTTTTATTTTGCTACAGAAGAAAAAAAATGCCTTAAATTCTGCAAATAATGTACAAATTATAAATATGCAGATTGGAATAAAATGTTTATTTTGCTAAAGAAAAAAATGCTTTAAATTTCGTAAATAATGTACAAAATATAAATATGCAGATTGGAGTGACAGGGGGAGGGAGTGGGAACGGTACAGTTGTTAGTACCGGCACCGCAAAATATAAGGGTTCCGGTACTTTTTTTGTTAGAAATTAAGCCCTCCTCTTAAGAGGCTACTTCACTCGTGCGAAAATACCCGATCGCTAATGTTAATTCTGTGTAACAATTTTTTTAAAGTATCGCATTTGCATTTCAATATTTTAAAATGTTTTTTGTGTTGGATAGCTGAGGCCGATCTTTACAAAGAAATTTTTTCACTTTTTCTATTATGTATAAAGGTTTAAAAAATATATATATATATATTATTAGGATAACATCACTTTCGAAAACGGCTCCGTAAATCCAAGTATCCTAATATAGTTATATTTCAACAAATAGTAAATTGACTGACTTAAATAAGCACTTCATATTTTAAAAAGTAGAATTTCTGAATGCGCCTTACGCAAATTTCTATGCATAAAACAATATAGAATTTCATCAATCTCAGTGCTATTAGGAAAAGAAAAATATTTAGAGTTCAAAATAGATTGGAAAAAAAGAAGATGCGCGTAAATATTTCTTTTAAAAAAAGTTTTGATTTAAGCAATGTGTTAAGGCTTTTTCTTTTCTTCTTTGAGTATTTAATTTAGTTTATTTATTGCAATGACCTATTTTTTAAGCATTCAAATACCATATACTATTCATTTCTCGAAAATTATTCTCTTTATTACAGAGAGAGTGTAAATTAAAGTTTGATCGTAAACAAAGCGAATTCAGAAATTCAAAAAATTTAATTTGATAATGAGAGCATACATAAATTGAGTAATTCAACACAAAATCTACGCACATTGTTTGAATCATAATAATGCAAAATTACTTGCAAAGCAATTGATATAAATTTGGAAGTGAGATCAGGATATTAATTTAAAAAAAAAAGTCATTTATCCTTTTATTTTCTGAATTTAAAATACTTTCTCATTTCTTTATTGCAAGTCTTGCGAGATAATTATAATGAAATGAAAATGTCATTGGAATAAATTTAAAAGATTATATAAGCAAGAGATACAGAATTGGGATTATTACATACATCATTGACTATACGAGTTATATCTCTTTTTAAATATTATTGTAAGTATTTCTTTAGAAGGAACCATATATTAAAAAATCTAGATAGTCTTAATTTTTAAAAGAAGAATGATTTTAAAATCTCAAAGTATAGGATTCTCTCTATAGAACTTCCCCCCAAATCTCCAATACGCGCATGCACTTTCTTTAGAACCCAACTTTAGAACTCTTACCCGGTAATTCTCCGTCAACTTCAACCTCGCGTTTCGGAGCTTAACTCTCGGTTGAATGAGAAATCCAATTCTCCGTTTACCCAACCTGACGAAATTCGAGGTAAATACTAACCTGGTGTTGACTAACTCAACCAAGCTGTGGTAGGTAGGTTAGTGAACCGCGCATGCCTAGTAGAAAGAAAGATGGCGGTCGTTTTAAATTGTGCGCTGATGCTTCTTTTTTAAAGACAAAGCTTTTTGGAATTTACTAATTAAACGAAGCATTAATTATTAAAGATGGTATTATAAAAGAATGTGCCACTTACATTTTTCCCCTTTTTTTTGGATATTTTTGCTCTATGAATGCAAAATTATACTAATTTGTGTGTCGAAAACAAAGCTTCAAATTTTATTGATTTACAAAGTATTTTGTGGTGGCGCCATCTAACAAATCTAAATGGAAATATGTACTTTCAATACCAATTTTGTAAAAATATATGATTCAAAACTCTTTCTTTCTCTCTCTCTTTTTTAATAATAATGAAAAAATAGAAAACAAATTTTCTTCCATTTGAGTCCCTCGTTCATAGTTGCTTAAAGCATGAATTTTCTACCGAATTGTGTATATGTGATCAATTGTTCATAATAGATAAATAATTATTTGTTTTATTACATACTTAGTAAGTTTGAAATAATGATTTTTGTTTTAAAGAAACATTTTTTCAGAAGATTTTTTTTATATATAATTTCGCAATACATCAAGAATATTAATACATGTTCTCGGCCTTCTTCTAAAGTTATTAAACATGGTCTCTAAAAAAATGTGTAATAATCAACACAGGATTTTCTAAGGCCTCGTCTTTTTTTTTTTTTTTTTTTTTTTTTTTTTTCTACCGGCATGCTATTTTATCCAAGATATTTTAATTGAATCTGTACAAATATTTGTTAAATAAAATATATATGCATTAGAAATAATTATATGAAAATATCTTCACATCTAATATTCATTGTAAAAAATAAATAAATAAACCTATTGCGTTATTTACTTTTATTCTACTTAATACTACTAGTTTGATCAGATAATTGTTTATTAAACTTACATTAAAGAAAATTATTTTTTAATCAAGATATTTTTTAATCTGTTTTTTAAGAATTTTATTGTTAAGAATTTTATTGAAACTTTTGTTCTGTAAAAGAACAAAATCATGAAATCAAAATGGTAATTGCACATTTACTTATAAGAATTTTTTATTTAAAAATTAAACATGATAAGTATATGCATTTCCAATTTCAATACTGCCTTTAGTTTCGTTATTGAAAAGAAACAGATTAAGATGGTGTCAAGGAAGGACAGAACTCGCAGAGAGGATTGCTAGGTCATGTGATTCCTTTGGCCAATCAACTACGCAGATTTCAAGCGAGAGTTGACTAACTCAGGTCGACTAATCGCGGCTTGAAAGTTATCGATGAATTCGAAATATTAACCGGCGGTTAGATTCGTCAACGGATGGTTTCTCAACTGAGAGTTGAACCGCGAGTTAAAGGTTGGTGGAGAATCGACCGGTTAATGATTTACACTTTGCACATGTTTTACTAACCCGCCCCGAAACATAATAGACAACAGATCTCTGCACGAATTCCAAGATAAGCAAACTTGTATCAAAGGTTGATTCAACTGAAAAGGCATACTGTAGAGTAAAACACCTCATAATATAAGAAAGCTTCCGTTATTTTATTAAAAGAAAATTTTTCCTTTTATTTTGATCTTCACAGTTATTATAGGGGAACTGCAACAGTGAAATATTTCAAAAGCTAAAATGTAGAAATGTTAATAAAAGTTAAAAATAAAGAGTGTTAAATACCATATTAAATTTTGCAGTTTAAATCTATTAAATTACGGTCAAACGTTGAGAAAACAATTTAGATGACAAAACAATTAGGGGAGGCAGGGGTGATTAGGATAACTTTTTTTGACAATTTGAACTTTGACAATTAATTGCCAGAGAATGAAGTAGACTATATACTAATGATATGTATAAGTTTACTCAGTGCGTACTGGTCTCTTGAAATGTGTAAAGAATTATTTTAAATGTATCATATTACCAGGTAAAAAGTGTCTTTTTCAGGTAAAAATGCCTGTTTGATCCCAATTACCCTCATGAAATGGGAAATTGGGATCAGGGACGAAACTAGCCTTTTTTGCACCCGGTGCAAACATGGATTTTGGCGCTCCCCCCCCCCCCCTCCTCCCTCTTCCGCAAAGTATATTTACAAAAAGAATTTTACTGATTTTCTAATAGCCGACTTATTTTAAATTTTAAAATATGTAATACTGAATTACGTAATCTACAATGGCAGATCCAAGGGGAAGGTCACGGGGATCTTGAACCCCCCCTCTGAACACCAACAAAAATATTCTAAAGATCATTAAAATGCAATACACAGTAGAGTTCCAATTATCCGAGTCCCGCTTAACCGAGTTTCCGCTTTAACCGAGTTATTATCTTCTGATGGACTGATGGTTTCCATTATTATGAAACAGCCATTTTAAATGAAGTGTTAGGTGAAGATGAAAGAGCAGCCGTAAAAAGTTAGAACTCTGATTTGCTGGTCAGAATGGGGGGGGGGGGTGGCATTTTTTTTTATTATGGCCATTTTTTGAAAGGTTAAGAGCAGCCGTAAAAAGTTAGAACTCTGATTTTCTGGTCAGAATGAGTAAAAAAATGGCCATTTTTTTCAGAAAAAAAATATGCCCCCCCCCCCCCCTATTCTATGAAACAGCCATTATAATGGAAGACATCAGACCATCAAATGAAAATGATCCATTCCAAAGGTATAATCCTTCATTTGGCGCCCCTTCGTTCTGGCGCTCGGAGCACATCCCCCCCCCCCCCTTAGTTTCGGCCCTGATTGGGATCCTTGTTATTTTCTTTCATGCCTTACAAGATACAGTCATGGGTATTAAATGGGATTAAAAGATCTCTGTATGCACAGCTGTGTGCGCATCTTACAGCAAGATATTTTTGGTTTTACAACTACAACTATTCTCAGAGATACGGTATTGGAAAGATAAAAATGCTGGGAAAACATTTTAGAAGGGATTTTGTTCTATGCGAAAAATCTTTTTAAAATATCCACTTTGAAAGCATTTCCTGAGCTATTCAATGTCATAGTGCGTGAATAAGAACACCAGCTTTACATTCATCCGAAATTAAAAATAACTTCCTGTATGTGCCAAAAGGTAGCCATTTTGGATTTAGGCACAGAGAAATATTTCTCATAACATAAGTTTATCACATATAAAAGAAAAACAAATAAGATTTTAACATTTTTTCAGTTGATAAACCAATCGCATGTTTATGTATGTACGTGTTTGATTCTTTTTTTTCCCCCTTTTTTTTTTTTTTTTTTTTTTTTTTTTTTTTACACTCATAAACTTTAAAATAAAACTTATATTTTAACTTAACTATTTTTGTGTAAGAAATCGATATTTTAATCATATAAGAAACTAATTTTGAATTACATTTAAATACGCAATTAAACCTTAAATTTTAAACAAAGTATTATTGCGATTAAAATTTTAGAACTATTTAAATCACGTTTTTTTTATTAGAAAAGTTTGGATTTATTTTAATTTTTTGCTTGCATTTTTACACAGAATGACATAAAAACAACATTAAAAATTGTTATTAATACATATTTTTTTAAAAGAAAGATATTCTGAGCTTAATTATACATATTGAACTGGAACATTAAGAGCCAAAAAAGTGCTAATATATTTAGCATATAATAAAATTAATTAGCATAAATGGAAACATATTATGTTCTTTAATATTTTTATAAAAAATTGCATTTTAAATTTAAGAACTTCACTGTTCAATTTTCCACGTCAGTATATTATCTTATGTATATAACATTTATACTTAAAAATTTGCATCCATAAATATTTATATCGCTTTCCAGGAATTTTAAATCTATAAATTATCTTTTATTTTCAGATATTTTTTTTTTTAATCGAAACCATAATATATTTAGTCTCTGTGAAAAAATACTTTTCATTGGTGTATTTATTTGTAACGTAGATTTCATATAACTTGGTACACACAAGTATTAGTTACTTTTTTTAAAATCCTTGACATTGTTTCGTCAGCTTAAACTATCAACACATCGTTTTTTATCATAAGAAATAAAAGAATTATAAACACATATTAACATTTGAATTAAAATAAAATGTATTCAATGGAATATTAGTTTTTTAAATAAAAACGCATATAAATTTGTTAAAATTCGATTTGCTACAGATATTTTTTTTTTCTTCATTGAGCGAATAACATTTTATTTAGCCATCTGAATGGGTCTATCCTGCTAGAAATACCGGACCTATAGTTCGAAGAAATACTGCGATAAAAGAAAGAATGCATTTAAAACCCGTTTTCCATTCATTCTGCCCTTGAATGCTCGGCTCGAATAGTTAGCGAAAATATAGTCTGGTCAGTAATCAGTCACCGGTCATTACCAAAAGCAGCAAATAGAATTATCCCCAGATGTCTTGTCTTGCCTTGCGGCGGCGTGTTAGGGGGGAAAAAATATTTCCAAGTGGTTAGAGAAACAGCTTTGAAGAACTTATGAATCTTGTATTAAATGCGTTTTTAAATATGTTATAGTTAATAACAAACAAATATAGATAATAACAAGAAATTTAAATATGTTATAGAAAATAATCAAATAATCATTAATAATAATAAACATTATATATATATATATATATATATTACCATTAATTAAACATAACCTGCCACCGTCAATTATTATGAATTAAAGCTGTAAGTATTAAAAAATATTATAAGAATTATTATGGAAGAAAAAAGAAAAAAGTGGACACCGACAAAAATTGAAAAGCTTATACATTGAATTACGTTATCGAGGGCACAGAATTCAATGATATAAGCAAAATGGTTGTTTTCTGTTGGAAAAATAAGCTAAAGCTAAAATTAATTTTCCCCTGTGCCCGAACAACCACTAAAATCAAGTGAATTGATTAAAAATGAAAGCAGAATAGAAACAAATAATATGAAATGGAAGAATCAATAAAACGTATTTAAATATTTATAGGATATAAAATAGAAATAATAAACACCATACCGATTAATATTTCAGTATTTTACAAAAATCCATGTGCACATGTCTGCCAGTATATCAAAGAGATTAAGGCGAATAAAACAGTTAAGAAATCACAGTAAATGATACCAAAGGATGCAGTTAATACATTTTAAAATAAAATTTGAAATACCATGTAAAACAAATTAAATCTAATATAAAATAAATAGATATTAATTACATTATTTAAAATGCACTATTAAATTAATAGATAACAGTTTAACAATATCGTCAAAATTTAGCTAAAAATACACCCTGGTGTATTATTTGTAACTGAAATGGAGCTAGAAAAATTAAAAATATAGCAAACTGAAAGATACAATTTTAGTGCTGCCATCTATGAATAATTATATTAAACAACTATCGCAAGATAAAAATTTGCAAGCTTTTGAATGTAAATAACTGTTTAAACAGCAAAACCAAACAAATCCTTATACATAGAGAATTATAGAACAACCACTAAAATCAAGTGAATTGATTAAAAATAAAAGCAGAATAGAAACAAATAATATGAAATGGAAGAATCAATAAAACGTATTTAAATATTTATAGGATATAAAATAGAAATAATAAATACCATACCGATTAATATTTCAGTATTTTACAAAAATCCATGTGCACATGTCTTCCAGTATATCAAAAAGATTAAGGTGAATAAAACAGTTAAGAAATCACAGTAAATGATACCAAAGGATGCAGTTAATACATTTTGAAATAAAATTTGAAAGACCTTGTAAAACAAATTTAATCTAATATAAGATAAATAGATATTAATTACATTATTTAAAATGCACTATGAAATTAATAGATAACAGTTTAACAATATCGTCAAAATTTAGCTAAAAATACACCCTGGATGTATAAATTATAACTGAAATGGAGCTAGAAAAATAAAAATTAAAGCAATCTGAAAATACAATTTTAGTGCTGCCATCTATTAATAATTATATTAAACATCTATCGCAAGATAAAAATTTGCAAGCTTGTGAATGTAAATAACTGTTTAAACAGCAAAACCAAACAAATCCTTATATATAGAGAATTATAAACCTAATATAAATCACACAAAGTATTTAAAACTATTGTTAATAATATTGAAAAGCATACAATATGTTCTATTAGCTAAATTATTTAAAGTAAACTAAGAGTTTTAAATAATGTTAGAACATTGATAATATATAGCATATATCTATATGCTATAAAACAAAATAAATTCAGCAGTAATTAATATAAATAATTATTAAAAATTATCTAAAAATTATTTTTTATGAATTATATATAAGATATTTATATAATGAACAGGAAATAACAAACATGTGGAAGTATATAGAAGGTTAAATAATACTTAAAATCCCATTACTTAAAACGCACAAATATAGAATGTGGATTATTTTCAGACATCCATAAAAATCCATAAAGAATGAATATGGGACAATCAAAAACATTAAACTAAGAGTGGCATACTATTAGTAATTAATATGATATTGTCCTAAGTAAATTAAAATTTAATATCAAATAATTGTAAATTAGATTAATGAATAATTAAGCTAATTATAATATTAATGAAAATCTCCAACTTACATATAAAATATCAAATCAACATACACATAAAATACATAACAAGAAAATAGTAATAATACAAGAGCCCCGCTTTTTTTTTTTTTTTTTTTTTTTTTTTTTTTTTTTTTTTATAAATAATTAACCATTGCGTATTATCCAGACAACACCACCCTCCTCCGTACTCTAACATCTACCCACCCAACCATCCTATAATATTTTTTTATATTCTTTTACAATTTTTAATTTTTTATAGATATTTTTTTTTTTTTTTATTTTTTTATAATTTTTTTGTAATTTTGTTTACGCATGTGTTAATTTGTGTTTATAGATCATGTAAGAAAAGTACTAATTGTATATTAATGAATATATGAATTGTATATATATATATATATATATATATATATATATATATTATGTGGTGTTTATGTATTCATATTATTGGTCATTGTCATTATCCTTCAATGGTATTTTTGTACAGAAAGTTTAATAGATATATATGTATCGCGGTTTTTGTTGGTGATCGGTAATGTTTAATTAATGGTTATATATATATATATATATATATTAGATTTATCGTATTTTCAGTAAAAGAGTTGAGAAAAAAAGATTATCTTACGGAATATACGCATGGAAACTATTAATTCATTTACCATTTCTTATTCATGTAAGCACCAACTAGATCGGCTGTATTATGAATTAATCGACGATAGTTTATCCAAATAGTGCATTCAGCTTTCATTAAAGAATATTACCTTTAAGATTTTTGAAATGTTTAATCTAATGCTGGCAGAAAGGAGCATAGAAAAAATATCCCATTATTTTGTTTGTTATTGTTGTTTATTCATATGATAAGTTTAATACATCAGGGCCGTAAGTATAGGGGGGGGGGCAGAGGGGGCATGTGGCCCGGGCGCCACAGGCAAGGGGCGCCAAATGAAAGATTATAGCTTTGGAATCGATCATTTTCTTCTGACGGACTCATGGCTTTCATTTATTATGAAAGCCATCAGTCCATCAGAAGAAAATAACTCGGTTAAAGCGGAAACTCGGTTAAGCGGGACTCGGATAATCGGAACTCTACTGTATAAGCAAACACTGTAAATAGCCGGTAATAAATGTGAATTCTTTTATGTGAACGAACTATAATTGCAACAAACGTCACATTCAATTTTTGTAGTTCAATATTACATATTTTATGATTACATATTTTAAATTTTAAAATAAGTCGGCCATTAGAAAATTAGTAAAATTCTCTTTGTAAATATACTTTGAGGAAGAAAGGGTGGGGGTAAAATTCATGTTTGCCCCGGACGCAAAAAAGGCTAGTTTCGGCCCTGTAATGCATATAGAAATTCTGGATAGATAAGAGACAATTTTTAACTGCACAATATAAACACTCTGGACTGGCATTTAACCCGGAATTTCTAGATGGTTTTTTAATATTATTAAAGTTACCCACTATTTAAGAATCTTTTTAATATTCTTAAATCAAAATTGACAGCTTTATAACGCATTCCCGAATTCGTTTTTGTATGTAAAGGCATGCGATTGGCAGCTGCTCTTTTTCAGAAACTAGGAAATCTAATTTTTTTTCCATTTTTCGATAAAAGCAGAGGATTATTCAGAAAAGGCTGTTAAAGTTGGCATTTTGAACTAAATTTTCAGACAAGGCAGCCAAATGTCGTTATGGGATAAAAATCGTTTAATTCGAGGCGTTTTTTATTTATCGGAAAGAATTGTACAATTCCATATCGCTTCAATAACCATGCCCGTAAGTATTGACACTTTTATGTTTAAACATGAGTCAGAAAGTTTCTCGTTATTAAGCGGATTTTTTTTAATAGGCTTAAATGTTTAGAAAGCATGTTTTAGTATACTAAGGAGGCTTTGCCCCCTACTGTCATCTACGAGCTACGCTCGACAATCCCCATTGAGACATCGCAAACTCTAGAAACACGCTAATTTGATCGGCTGTAAAAAGATTGCAGAACTGAACTATAATTTAAAAAATCAGTGGCGATCTCCTTGTAAATAGATTTCTAGTCACTTCTTTATGATTGCGGAATTTTAAGGCCGGATCAGCTGCTGTTAGACAACTACTGACTGTTTTCATGTTTGATTAAATAAGATGAGTTAAACATTTGAAAAAAAAAAGGGAGGGGTGTAATATAAAATGAACTATGTAAACAGAGTCTTATCCTCCTGGTATTTTTCTAACAACGATATAAGAAAATTGTTTTAAATAAGACATTTTAAATATATCGCTTTATATCTGATATAATTTTCACAAAATTTTTAATATTTGCGCTTTCTTAAAATTCACAACAATAGTTAAAAATATTATCTCCAAATATGAAATAAATGTCTCGTGTAAATATATTTTTAAATTTAAACAGTTTTACAATATTATTATTTTGTCATTTTAAATAGGAGATAATTTCCTCCAATTAAGATACTTAACACAAATTAATAGATTTATTATCTTAAAATTTTCTTTCTCTCTTAATATTCACATGTACTAAATATAGATTTTATGACGTAATTTTCAATATTTTCCTGCTTTTAATACATAATCATTTAATTCTAATTTGAAAGTTTTTTTTCCTGTTTATAATAGTCCCATGTAAATAAATATATTTTTGTTTTGAAGGAAATATTATTGTTTGCGCTGTTTTACAATTGGCAGTAATTTAAAGTTGTAATCTTTTCTAAAACATGTAAAAAATAATCTCTCAAAAAGCTGCAAATTTGCATTTTAATGGAAATAAGCCCTCAAAAAAATTAGCCAAATAATAAAAAAAATAAATGCAGCCGGCACACCGGAAACTTCTAATGTAGTATATCCTTAGAAAAAAAGGATTAAATTCTTATGTATAGTTTTTGCTAATGTAAAACTTCTTTAATAGAACGATTTTGACCAACTTTAACATTAAATATCGTTTAAATTTTTTTATTTAATAACGTATTTATTATTTATTATTTAAAAATGTATTTATCAAACATTGCTCTATAACACTACCATTTCCATATTTTTGTGTGCAGTACTTTTCTTAATACTACCAAAGTAAGACCCCATGTCACGAAAAATTCATTTATTGCGGCGGTGACAGCGTTAGTTACTTTTTTTTTAGAACACAGATAAACATGACAATAAAAGAATAGGACTGAGAAACATTAGAAAATGTAACACACGAACTTGTCTGCTATTATTTCACACGTACTTTTCATTCATTCTATTTTACACTGAGAAATGGACTTTTATTATAAAGTTTTAAAATAGTTCTTGAACACACACACACACACACACATATATATATATATATATATATATAATTTTTTTTTCTAATGAGGTGGAGGGGCGAGATAAGGTGGGTACTGTTTATGTTTTTCCTTCCGTTTTTAGGTAGATTTCGTATGAAATACTACTTATTACATTCTCCCCTCTGTTGGAATTTCTGAAAAATTTTTGCAGATCTACACCGATTATGACCCCCAGAACCCAAAACCACCCTCAGTGAAAAAAACTTTATCTATCTATCTATGTATCTATCTATCTATATATATCACTTTCTTCTGGACACGGTAACTTCCACAATTCTGCACAAATCTCTTCCAAACTGATACATAAAATCAAGGGGCATAAAATCTCGGTCAAGTTCGTTAATGTGCAAAATCGGACCAAGGGGATGGAAATAGGTAGGGGTTTTGTGAAAACCGAAAAACTCAATAACTACTTAATTTTTGTACATATCAAATCAGTTTAAAGTTTTTATTATTTCTAAAAATAGAGCTAAAAATTTATGTATCACAGATTTTTGATCCACTTAAAAATGGGCTCAAGGGGCGCAAAAAATAGGGCTTTTGGGAGAAAAAAATTCATAACTTCGTCAATTCTCAAGATATCAAATCCAATTAATTTTATTATAAATTTCCTTAATATTATCTACAACTTTTATATTCACAAGTTTTTGATAGGACCAATTCCTAACGCAAAAAAAAAAAAAAAAAAAAAAAAAAAAATTAAAAACGAAAACAAAAAGGGGGAGGGGGGGTTGAAGAAGAAAAAAATCCATAACTCCGTCAATTCACAAGATATAAAATCCCCATGAATTTATCATATATCTTCTTAATATTGTCTACAACATTTATATAGACAACGTTTTGATAGGACCAATTCTTACAGCAAAAACAAATTAAAAATACATAGCGGTTGAAGAAAAAAATCATCTTATTTAGGGTGTATTCAAATCCAAACTGCTTATTTTCTGACTCATTTTTAAATTCATTTTTGCTCTCAAATGCATCCAATTGGTAGATTCTCTTATTCAGAAACTATATAATTTACCCCAATGATCGATTTTTTGATAGAGGCAGAATATATTTCAAAAAATGATGTCAAAGTGGGCATTTTGAACAGAATTTCCCAAAGCGATTGTGTTAGAAACGAAAAATATTGTCCTACTGAGAAAATAATTGTTCATAAATCAAGTTTTAAGTAATTGAACGAAAAATAAAAACACAGGTTGCTTATAAATGTCTTCAAAAATCACGTGAGCAAGTTTCATATTTTTTCTATTAAAAATGAATCTGAAAATGTGCCAGAAAATTTAGAGTTGTTGAGCATGGAAAAGTACTTTTTTGTATACCTCCTTAACATGATTCTGATAAAACCAGCTGTTATAAAAAAAACTAAATAAAAACTCGTCAAAAGCGACCAGATAAAATTGTTAAAGTGGATAAATCTCTAATCGTGATTTAGTTTTTGTTGGCGAAATTAGTATACTTAACTTCGAAATGTACCTCCGCCTGTAGGCCGGGCCGGCAGGGAATTTTTAACCTATCATGTATTTATCTTAATACAATGGGTTTTGCCTGTATACATTTTTGTGTGTACGGGGAGAAGTTTTAAACCCATTAAATGCCCTTCTAAGCTTCTCTTTAAAAAATAAAGCATTAGAAAATTTTGTCACTAAAATTCGAAAACTTATTAATCCTGTTCAAAATCTAAATATTTTTCTTCTTAATTTTTCAAGTTATTGCCTTAATTCTGCTTCATCCAGAACCCAAAGTGGTGTAAAATTCCAGTTCAGGAAAGTCTCCACAATGTAAAATTACCCTTTGTTCATCGTTACTCTCCCCCCTCTCGCTTATTTCTTTTCTTTTTCTATCGCTGTAGATACTGATATTTTATCTCCCTCCCTTCAAAGTCCACTCTTAACCCCTTGGGGACGAGTGACCGATATTCGTTCAGCTTAAGGTGCTCAGAATCAGTGATTTTTCTCAACAGAAAATTATTGTAAATTGTGCATTATTTAATCCGAGCATTTTCCAGATTCAATGAGGCAAAAATTTGTGTTTTAAAAAACTGGTGATAAAAGATTAAAAATTCAGTAAAAGACGCTCGTCCCTAAGGGGTTAATAAAAATATTGGAGTTATTAAATGGAGTTTTCCTTTTGCTTACTATAACATATCTATATTTATATCTAAAACTTTCGCGCTTTTCATGGCTGGAAAGACTAAAAGCCTGGATTCCGCTTACTTATATTTAAAAAGGTTGTACACAAATTCTGTGTTAAATGTGGAAAGTTCAAATTGGGGCAGTAATAAAGACTATTGACCCACATATTTACAGATTATAAAACATTTACAAATATTTTTAGAAAAATGTAGATGAGCTAATGAAGTTGCTTGGGAAAAGACATAATTTCTTTGCATCGCGTGAAAGCTTTCGTAACGCTGAACTCAAAAATATATTTCTTATAATTTTAGGTATTATATTTGCAGAGACTCGTTGAGAATGTAGTTCAAAAATATGCCCCCCCCCCCAATCTATTTCCCAATGTACTGAAACTAAAATTATGAAAAAATTAGAGGTTGTTGGCGTTGACTTAAACCTTGCAGGAAAATTATAGCGATTACCCTAGGTCACATAGTTTTGGAGAAAAGCGCATTTTCCCGTTAGACACAAATTTCGATTTGCGGGCATTCAGCAAAAGTGTTGGGAAGCGCTGGCGGTACCTATCGTACCAGAAGTATAATAGCATTGTTAATAATGATTTTAGAAAAAAAAATCGTCGGTAATTAGCCGAGATATTAACCCTTAAAGTCACGGGCGGTTTGGACATATATAATGACAGGGGCGGCGTACTCCATGTACCATCGACTTTTAAATCCTAGATAACAACTTTTAATGATTAATTTGTGTAATGCAATGCCCAGTAGCAGTATAAAAGCAATAAACTTCAAATTGTTAAAAACAGGCTAATTTAATTAGAATTAATCACATAAATACTATGAGATTCTATGGACTAGTTCGCATTGAGTAGATCTCTCAATGCGCCTCCCGTGTCTTTAAATTTATTTAAAACATATCTGGAAAAACTTTCGAAGCGCGCTTAACAAAATGCCAAGTTTAAACTTTGAACAAGGGTTTTATTTTAGCTAAACTGTAAAAAGAAAAAAATATTATTATTAAAAATTATTACGACGCTAAATTTAGTTTAACCAAAAACCCATTTAATCATTACTTCATATAATCAAATGAAGTTTAAATACGCACTACTTTTATTGTCAGTACCGAATTAAGTTCATCATAAACAGATAAGATAAGATGTATACATAATAGCAATTTTTGACATTATTTAGGCTTTATATCTCTTTAAACTTTTATGGTATACCCATTCATACTTTTTAGGGTTTCGTTCATCGGGAGAGTTTCACAGGGCACGGTATAATTACTTTTTCCTGCGTTTTCCTCCCCAAAGGTTAAAACGGGGCTGTGGAACGGGAAAGGGCAGTTGACGGGACATTCGCGTCTGTTACTTGGCGATGAGAGAAAGAGCCAAGCATTGAATTGCAGAAATAGGACAGTTTTTTAAACACCGGCCTGATATAAAAATTTAAATGAATCCGATAACATATGAACCTTTTTCAATGGATACGACTTTCACGAGTATATGGATGTTCTCAAATACAAAGGCGCAACTTTATGCACAAGTTTTAATCCATTTTTGTTCGGAAATGCATGAAATGGTCAGGTGCTGCTTTTCAGAAACTATGTAATCGAAAGGTGTTTTCCCGTTTTTGGTAAACGTAAAAGATCTTTCAGAAAATACCATCAAGATGGGCGTTTTGAACCGAATTTCCGAAAGAAAAAAAAACAGCCAGAGAAAGGAGAAAAACCGTTTTGACCAAAATTGTTTAGAATTCGATAATTAATTTATTTATCAAAGAACGGAAAACTCATTTCTACTCCAAATCGCTTCCATAGTCAACCCTGCCAATTTTGTACTTCTACGTTTAAAAATGAGTTAGTACATGTGTCAGAAAGTTTCACGCTTGTGCCCATTTTGTACATTTCTGAACAAGAATTAATTCAGAAATGTGTCAGAAAGTAGTTCTTTTGGATTTGAGAACAGCCTGAATAAATTACAAATTACATAAAAATGACAAGTCTGATTATTGAAACGATTGGAAACGAATATTATTTTCCATTTTTTGATAAATAAATTACTTACTGAGTTATAAGCGATTCTTGTCACGTGACGACAGGTTTTTCCCCTTTCCCGTGCTATCACTTAGTGAAATTTGATTCAAAACGCCAACTTTGACAGTATTTTTTATAGATCTTTTGCTTGATAAAAAAAATGACAACACCATTCAATTACGAAGTTTCTGAATAAGAACACCTGCCCATTTTATACATTTCTGAACAAGAATTAATTTAGAAATGTGTCAAAAAGTAGCTTCTTTGGATTTGAGAACAGCCTTAATAAATTACAAAGAAATATTTTCAAAAATCTACTTTTATTATACAGCTTCAAAAGTTATCATTTTTTAATCATCTTTTTTCTTTTATTCTAAACTATATTATTATTATTA
This sequence comes from Maratus speciosus, assembly GCA_963932465.1. Lineage (NCBI taxonomy): Eukaryota > Metazoa > Arthropoda > Arachnida > Araneae > Salticidae > Maratus > Maratus speciosus. Next base: position 347,435,765 of record OZ010788.1, on the reverse strand, counting down.
TTATTATTATTATTATTATTATTATTATTATTTTATGAATCTTTATTTGAATGCTGAAAAATCTTTAGTTTCTAAGTAATAATTAAGGTTGCTATTGTGTAATTTGTCTGGAAGAGACATAATCTATAATATACTGAAAAATTTTCCCATAAATATGTACGCTGTAATCTTGACCCGACCGGCCTATATTTGTTTTTTTTTTTTCATGGGCCGGGGCAGATCCGTTTTTACTGAATTTTGTTCGGACTGGGTCCTGAACTGTGAAAATATCTGCCTGGGCCGAACTTTTAATTTTACGCTGACCGGGTCAAGATAATTTTCGTTCGGGCCGGGCTGAGCTGAGCCTGGTCCTGGAAATTCGGCCCGTGCAGATTTCCAGCTCTGAGCTGAATTTTCTCTTTGCTGATTGTAAGCGTGACAACGTCAAAATATGTTGCGACAAAAAATGTTATTAAATTAAAACAATGAAGTTTGTGTATACAATATAATTAATATAACTTTTATTATAAAGTTTTTATTTCATTAAAACTGCACAAACAATAATAAATAAATACAATTATGTAATTATTTGTCACTGTATATGACTGAAATTTTAAGTGAACATTTTGAATTACCTTTTAAATAATAATTTTTATAAATATGAAAGAAAAAAAAACACTCATTTTTATGCAATATAGTGTATTGTTTACCATACATTGTATATATCAGTGAAGTCAGCTTTCATTATTTAAATCTAAATAATGTAACTAAATTTAAATATTGATACTTAAAGTAGTAATCTATTACCTTATTTTATTAAATTACTATTCTAATTAGATTATTCATGTCCATTGCTTATATAACTTAATATTTTCAAACTAAATTAATTTTAAATTATATAAAAATTACTCTTGTACTCTGTGATATTAGAACTTTTTTCTACCTCTTCCCCCCTTCCTTTTTGCTTGTTTTATTTATGTTTATTATTTTGGACTTAATAATCTGAAATTAAATTAGTTTTAAAGCAAATAAAAGTTACCCTTTTTGAAAGATAAAATAAAAAATTTAAATGAAGGGGAATGTCTTATATGATAAAGTACGAATCAAAGCAATTTTGTTCAAACAAGTATTATGTTAATTTCTGAATATTTTTTATGAGCAAAAGTTTTCATGATTTAGCCAAAAATAATTTTTATCATTTCACTTAGGGAAAATAAGTATTATTACATATACCTAGAATAAGACCTTATTAAATAGTGAAAGGCCCATTACATACAGTAAACCTGCCTTTTCATGGCAAGCATATCTTTAAAATTAGTTTCAATTATCCATTTTGTCGGATTTTTTATTTAATTCCTTGCAACCACAATAAAATTATTTTGATAAATAATTTACAAGCTTTTTAAAACTGGAATATTTTATTTCAATAATAGTTGTTACTTTTTGACCTGATGAAATAAATAAAAATTATGCTCTGATTTTCTAAAATCTAAAAAAGGCGGGGTCCTTATAAAATATATTCCTATACGTCTGATAAAAAGAATATATTTATATAAACTGATATATTGAACAATCAATAATACGGAACAGACATAATACAGTACACGTAAATTTACTGAAGCCTTCCCCCTCCCCTCCCACACACATTTTTTTTTTATTTTTATTAATCAATATTTTTGTTATGGCATAAGACATACCAAGGTTTAAAAAAATGTGCATTTTCTTTAAATCCAAATTTCTACTAAATAACCATCTCTAATATGACAAATATAAATAAAAAATATAAACAGTCATCTCCACAAGCCCCACTCCCAGAGTAAAACCTGCATTGCTGCAATGTAACTTTTCAACTGTTTTATTATAGATCACAGTACTTTATTTGTTTCCTTGATGTAAAGCATATTTTAACAATATTTCAAAACAAAAATGCTCAATGATAAATTCAGGAGATGGCTTTGGTGTGTGCATGTGCGTGTTTGTGTGTGTGTGTGTGTGAGGGGGGGGGGGAATCTTTCTGAAAGTTTTTGCTTGAGTTGAATGCTTATTAATGTAGTTTAAGTGCAAATCTTCCCTGCAACCACAGGAGCTTTAAAAATTCCCCCTGGAGAAAAATGCCTGATTTTAACCCTAGAAATATTAAAGAAATATTAAAGTTTCTAAATTACTTAACGCACTTAGTTTTTACTTATTCTCGTATTAAATATGGCAAAAAGGGTATACATATAACATATTAAATGAGTTAAAGGAAATATTTAAAAACAAAATTGCTAAAAAATTATTAAAATTTACAAATTACGTAACGCACTTAGTTTTTACTTATTCTCTTACTAAATGTGGAATAAAGGGGATTCATATAGCGTATTATAAAACATATTAAATGAGTTAAAAGAAAATTTAAAAAACAAAATTGCTAAAAATGTTATTAAAATTTACAAATAATTTGACATATTCAAATTTTATGTATAATTCTCTTAAAATTATTAAAATTTACAAATTATTTGACATATTCAAATTTTATGAATTTTCTTAGAATTATGTACAAAAAGTCTATATAACTATATGTTACAAAAACCAGACGTTGAAATTTTTTCTCAAAAACAAAACTAATAAAAAGTTATGTTTTCTAAATAATTTAAGCATCTTTTTTTTTTATTCTCTTGACAATTGTAAACACACACACACCAATATATATATATATATATATACATATTATAAATTTTAGATGTATCAAATTTTCAAAACAGAAAACTGTAATATTCATTTCAATAAAATCATAATCAAAATACTTGTATTTTACTTGTTGCATACAATTCTATATCATGTAACCCAAGTACATCTAAACAATAATATTTTTTTTAATTGAAGATTATCTTAAATAAATCTTTTTTGGAACTTGTTCTTGCCCAGTATATTAATAAACATGAAATATTTATTAATAGAGAGAAGGTACAATTTTTAAAATAAATATTTATTTTGTACGCGATTTTCTTTTCTAATTCGTGTTCTGGCGGGACCAATCCTACATGTTGATCATTTTCTATATAATAAATAATATTCAGTTAGCCAAATAAGGGATAAACTGCTTAATACAGTAACCCTACTCGGACGCCGTAGCTTAGGGGCATTTAAAGCTGGGGGAGAATTCTATTGTCCGTGTGACCCGTGCCCAGCGTACCCGAGCCCGTTCATCTGACGAAACCCTATTCGTCTCGCTCCTCTGTCTGTCTGTCCGTCACAGAACCCGTTCACAGAAACTATACATGTTAGAGACTTGAAATTTTGGGTACTTATAGTTGAACACCTCACATCAAACAGCAAATCATAAAAATTTTTAAAAAGTTGGTAATTAACGGAATTATGGGCTAATTAACTTCTAAAATTAACCAATCCACCTTTTTAAAGCAGGTTCAACCGGACTTTCTCGAAATCATCCGTGTTTCTCCTAAGGGTTGCCAGTAAAATCAGTCGAATGCACGGTTACCACGGAGGAAATTAAGCCGAAAAATGAAGTTGAGATTTTAAAGTGAAATTGCATATCAGAAAATATTGGTCCGAGAAATTTGTAAATGGAATAGACAGACGCAGAAAAAAATCTACTTTCATTTGGTATAAAGTTCACATTTCTGCGATGTGTATAAGTTAAAATATCCACTAAAAATGGATCCATAAAAATTTAATTTCTTTAATTGGAAAGACAAGGAAATAAAAAGATTTCAATTCGGCGGGAAAGCAGGTAGACATGACGACGCTGCGGTTTTCCATAATACCATATTTTAATACGAAATTTTAACTTTTTAAATATTAAATTTTTTGATTAAATTTTTTGGCATCCCGATGTCAAATTTCTCGCTGATTTCATTGATACCCATATCTAAGTCCTATCTTAATTACAAGCTGAAATAATAATTATTATTTAATTAATCGGTTTATTGCTAACAAATGCGTCGATTAAAATAGAGACACGCGCTTTTTTAACCACGAATTAAATTAGGAAATCTAATAATTTGCGTGGACTTTTTGAACAGCGATATGAGATAAGTATAACTCATTCATCATAAGAAAGTTTACTTCATACCATTATTTAGGGTTTCGTTCACCTGACGAAACCCTATTCGTCTCGCTCCTCAGTCTGCCTGTCCGTCCGTCCGTCTGTCTGTCCGTCACAGAGCCCATTCTCAGAAAATATACATGTCGGAGACTTGAAATTTTGCATACTTATAGCTGAACACAACACATCATACGACAAATCATAAAATTTTGAAAAAGTTGTAAATTTAACCCTTTGGGGTCTCACATGTGTATTTTAAACAATCCTTTCTAAGTGAGCCCCTAAATAGGTTGGAGGCGTGGCATTTTGCATGCTTATAGCTGAACACCTCACATCAAACGACAAACTATAAAATTTTGAAAAAGTCGTACATTTAACCCTTTGGGCTCCCACATGTGTAATTTAAACAATTCTTTC